>JAPVLO010000107.1:1582500-4258519 GCA_027257055.1 Cephalopachus bancanus
ATTTTTGGGAAGCCAGTGTGTAAGAGACTCAAGTCACTAGCTCTTAAGGGCTTGAAAGTGAAGTTGAGTTACTGCTATTACAAATGGGAAGCAAAGGATGATGCTTCAGGTTTTTTTTTTTTCCCAGAATACTCTTACAAGTCAACCCTCCATTCCTTTGGATGACCAATGGTAGCTACAGGAGTGGTTGGAACTAGATAAAACTGTCTATCATTCGAGTATCTTACTGAAGCCCACACTGCCCTGTCCTTCAAAAAGTTAGCCTTCTCCAATCAACCTTTCCCCAAACCTTCCATTTCTCTTGACTGTAAAGTTAATATTGGATTTCTTCCCTAATATCTGTTAGTGTGATTTTTTCCTCATTTACTTCTATGCTGAATCTTAAAATTTAGCCTGCTTTGTTTTCCAGCAGATCTGATGCTATTTCCTTTAGTATTTTGTCATACTTTTATACTATACGTCATTTTTTTACCCTCCTACATGAAGTTCTGAAGCTAACACCTCAATATTTTATATTTTTCCTGTCTTGCTGATGAAATACTGATGGATAAGTGTGTCACATTCTCTTCATTAATAGAAGTATTACTGCAAGTCTGTGTTAATGTCCCACTGGAAATAAACCTTCAGGAATGCTCGTATTTTCAACAGGTTTTATTTTCTGAATTTTTCCCTAGTGCATTCTTTCAGAGTAAAGTAAGAAAAAATGCATTTTTTATGCCTGACATTTGGATTTTATTTTAAAGCTGCCAATTGTTTTTATTCACAGTTGTGTGCACTGCTACCTAAGCCTGCTTTGTAACATTGCTTATACTAGAAACTTGTTGATCATAAAATTCCCACTTTGGGCATTTCTGTTTGGTCCCAAGTTGGATCTGCTGGCTGAACAATGGATATCGATAGTGAGCAGCCACAGTGTTATTTCTTCCACCCTACTCAAGGTGGGATTGTGTGTGGTGCTTTTAATTTTATACCATTTGTGGTACTGAGATTTTACTAAGGGCGTTGGTAGTATAAAAGTAATACCCAAAGGGAGAGACTCTTTCTCAAGTGGTCTGAGAAACAAAGGCATAATTACTGAAGCATGTCAGAATATAGCTTGTTCAGAGTCAAACTATGCCTTCTGTCCCCAGATGATTATAGAGACCCCAGTGTGGATATAGGCATATAAACTGAGAGATCAGAAAAGTGTGTGCAGAGGACACCAGAGTGAGGAACATATGATGGGGGACAGAGGAAAATCTTGAAGGAAGTTCAAAAGGGCATTCCTTTAATCAATCCACTTTTTAATTTTATCTACTTTCTACATGCAGACTTTCCCAAGCACTCTGTCTACAGCCATGTTCTCAGTGGAAAATCGATCTAGTCAGGGTATTAGGTTCCAAGGGTTCTGAGGACCCACTTGAATAAAATTCTCCATAGTATTGATTGTGATCATTAAATAGGTAATTACATTTAAAAATCATTATGACACCAATAAAAGTGCATCAAAGTAAAATTTATTTTTTTTGGCTGTATTAAAAAAACTGTGGATACAGTATTATTTTATTGGTACGCGTTCAGTATTATTGTATCTGACAAATTAAGTTCTAAAATCAGCACAAAGGTAAAATTTTCGTCAAAATTGCCCTTTAAAATTCCTTAAGTGGCCATAAAATAAGGTATACGTGGCTTTGTATGTATAGGGCTGTATACTGATTCTTATGCACAAGTTTGATATGCTCTGGACTAGACTAGATGAAATAATAAAAGTAAATTCTATATGCAGATGTCTAAACCTTAAAACTACTCAGGATTCAAATGAACTCTAAAGTTCCTGTTAGTGAATCAGAGATAATTGGAAATTTTGGAACAGTTCCTAGGTGCCTTCAGAGTCGCTCCACTATACTTTAATATTAAATCTCTGCGATAAGTAATAGAAAAGACTTATTGTCATTGTAAGGATTCAGTGAAATTATATACATATACATGCAATTGGAATTTCTTTTACACTTCTCTCATGCCTCATCCAGATTTAACCACCTTTTCTTTGAGATTGCATCTAGGTTTACATTTCTGGCTTCCAGCACACACCTAACTTGGGCCCACATTTCAACTACTGGCCAGGTGTTTACTTGGTGGTTCCCTGATGGCCCCTCAAATCCTCACATTGATCGTCTTATCTTGTCCTTTTCTGTCTCCCTCTTTGAGCTTCGTCTTGTTTAACCACTATGTCAGTGAATGGCAATACCATCCTCCTAGGCTCACACACTGATATATCTTTTAGAAAGGACCTCTTCTGACCTCTTCCTCTCCCATATCCTCATGCATTTGGTTAGTCACTCGGACTTTTGAGATACTTGCTTAAACTAGTCTTCTTGCATCCAAAATTTTCTCACTTCAGCCCAACTCTTCTCTTGCCAAAGACCAGGTAATCCCCTGCCCAGGAGCTTTTGATGAAACCCCACTGTCTGCAGCGCAGTGATCTCAACAAGGCCCCCTGTGATAGGCTCTAATTCATCCCTCCAATCTTCTCTCTCCCTTAAGATTCTTACCCTCAGTGTCATTGGACTTCTTTTTTCTTACCCTTTCTCTTGATCAGGGAGATACACCTTTCTATGTATATTTTGCTTATTGTATGCATGCCACCTTTGAAAACTCAAATGTCACCAACTTTGTGAATATTTTTTTTTTTTTTTTTTTTGAGTTGGAGTCTCACTCTGTCACCCAGACTGGAGTGCAGTGGCCGCTCCCGGCCACCGCAGCCTCGACCTGCTGGGCTCCGGCGATCCTTCCGCCTCAGCCTTCCAAGTAGCTGGAATTACAGGCATGCGCTACCACGCCCGGCTGATTTTTTGATTTATTGTAGAGATGAGGTCTCGCTGCCCAGGCGGGTCTCGAACCCGCGGGCTCAGGCAATCCACTCACCTCAGCCTCCCAAAGGCGCGGGATTACAGGCTGAGCCACCGAGCCCGGCTCGTGAATATTTTAAGAGCATCTCATCAAGAGTAATATGCCCTTTTTTATTTTTTCCACTGTATTTTAATATCTCTATTACTTCACATTCAAATTGCTTTATATTTACAGATGCTTGTGTCTTTATCTTAATTCTCACAAAGTATTCTGTGTATGGTACATACTCTCACTATTTACAGCCATGAACTGTATATGACATTTTGGTCAAAAATGAACTGCATCTATGATAGTGGTCCCATAAGATTATTTAATACCTATTCTGTGTTTAGCCACACAAAAGCTTGTCATTGTCACATATTGTACAGGTTTGTAGCTGAGGAGCAATAGGCTATACCATGTAGTATAGGTGTTTAGTATGTTATACCATCTAGGTTTGTGTTAGTAACTGTGATGTTCACACAGTGAAGAACTTGCCAAGCAACGCATTTCTCAGAATGTACCCCTTCATTAAACAATGCATGACTCTGTATAAAAATATATTTAAGAACATTTATGAATTAAGAACATTAATTAAGAACATTAAGGACATATTTATGTATGTGGAAAGAGAGGACTATTATGTTATTTATCTTTTTAATTTTTGTAGTATTCAGCACAGTATCTCAAACATAGTAGATGCTTTTTTTTTTTTTTTTTTTTTTGAGTTGGAGTCTCACTCTGTCACCCAGACTGGAGTGCAGTGACAGCTCCTGGCCACCGCAGCCTCAATCTGCTGGGCTCCGGCAATCCTTCAGCCTCAGCCTTTCAAGTAGCTGGAACTACAGGCGCGTACTACCACGCCCAGCAAATTTTTGATTTATGGTAAAGATGAGGTCTCACCAAGTTGCCCAGGCGGGTCTTGAACCTGCGGGCTCAGGCAATCCACTCACCTCAGCCTCCCAAGGCACGTGATTACAGGCTGAGCCACCGAGCCCGGCTGGTAATTTTCAATGTACGTATATTTCAGTTCAGGGAAATCCACTTATTTGTGCAATATTGAAGCACTATAATGCCACTTATAATCTCAGGCATAATGAATATTTGTACAAAATGAAATGCAAAATATGGTTGTAATATATATAGACTGTGTTGGGAAAAAAGATAATATAATCAAGATAACTAGAAACAATTTTAAAAATTTTTTTCAGAATTATATCATCCACATATAGTCACTATTGATATTTTTGCATTTTGTTTCCAATCATATCTTCACACCACACACATACATGGACACATTTGAAGAAAGAAATTCTATGCCAATTCTCCCACTCGTGTTATATAATTTCAAAGCTCAAAAAATACAGATGCTTAGGAAGTGCATTGGTTTTTTTTTAACTTCATTTTATTATTATTATTATTGTTTTTATTATGGAGATGTGGGGTGCAAGTGAGAGTTAACTACTAAGTAGGCTGTGTGTGCGGGGGTGTTTTGGGCTTCTAACTCTCCCTGGTAGTGGACCAGGTGCCTTTTGTGTTGTCACATAAATCTAACTCTTCTTCCTTCCTCTCTCTCTCCCCTAGCAGTGCCTGGTGACTGCCAATCCCTTCTCTGTGTTTATGTGAATAGTGTTCACATGCGGTATTTAGTTATTTGTTTCTGTGATAGCTCATTTAGTATGACAGTCTCCAACTCCATCCAATTTGCTGTGAAGTCCATTATTTTTTTGGCTATGTAATACTCCATCGTGCATATGTACCACATTTTCTTTATCCAGTCCACTTTGGATGGGCAGCAGGGTGTGTTCTATTTTTTTGCTACTGTGAATAGTGCAGTAATAAACATGTGTGTACAGGTGTCTTTTTAATAGATCGATTTATGTTTCTCCAGATATATTCCCAGGACAGAGATCGCTGAATGGTATGAAAGATCACCTTTTAGTTATTTTGGGAATCGCCATATTGTTTTTCATAGAGGATGCAATAGTTTGCACTTCCACCAGCAGTGTAGAAGCATTCCCTTTTCTTCCCACCCGTTCCAACATCTATTGTTGACTTATTAATGATACCCATCCTTACTGGAGTTAGGTGGTATCTCATTGCTGTTTTGATTTGCATTTCTCTGATAATTAATGAGGCTGAGCACTTTTCATGTGTCTCTTGGCTGTTGTGTGTCGTCTTCTGAGAAATGTCTGTTCCTGTCCTTTGTCTACTTTTTAATAGGGTTGTTTGCTTTCATGTAGTTTGAGTTTCTTGTAGATCCTGGATGTTAGGCCTTTGCCAGATGCATAATTTCCAGATATTTTTTCCTGCACTGCTTCTTCAAAAGTTTTTATCATGAAAATTTTCAAAAAATGCAACAGGAGTCAGAATAGTATTAGGAATCTCCATACCCATCTTCAAGAATTATCATCTCATTGGCCAATATTGTTTCATCTATGCCCTCACCCAGTTTTTCCTTCTGTATTATTTTCAAACAAATCCTAGTATGTGTTCTTGAAAGATAATATTTTTTCTTTAAAAACATAACCACAAAGCATTGCTATAAATAAATATAATTAACATTATTCTTTCTTGTCATCAAAATCCAGTCAGTGTTCAGATCTCCAAGTGTTTCATACATCATATTTTTTTGTATTTATTTGAATGTTTATTTGAACTTATTTAAATTATTTGAATCAGGTCCACACATTATGAATAATATGACTTTAAGCCTCTCTTAATCTGTGGGTTTCATATTCTTTTTTTTTCTTTGTGATTTATTTGTTGAAGAAACCACATCATCTGTTCTATACTTTCCTACAGCAAGTTCTTTATTAATTGTGATTCAAATAAAGCCTCAGGGATTATAGCTACCTTTGACTTAGTGTGAGAAGAAAAGGCAGTAGAATTTATGGGCAGGTATAATTAGCAAGGTATATCCAGTGTCTGACAAATAGCTTTTGTGTATTAAAAATTTTGGTATTAAAATCATATCCGTATGATCACGAAATTTCCAACAAAAGCACTTGAGCTTTTTCAGAAAGTAACTTCTCTAAGAAGTCCTTGAATGGCATAACTTGCACTACTAAGTCAAATCTCTAGAGATGTTTGCCAAGTAAATCCAGTGCCATGGGTTTAAAGTAAATAATAAGCCAGAATTTAAGTGTCTTTTTTTGAGATAAACTTACATAAAGAACAAACAAAGCTGCAAACAACAAATTTAAACACCAAAAAAAAAAGTTATTGTTTGAAATGTATCATTGTTTAGAAACTCTTAAAGGTGTTGCACATTGTGGATTGGTCTTTTCATTTGTTTATTTTTTTAAGAAACAAGGATGTGTGCTTGTGCTGATTCAAATGATAGCAGCTTGGTGTTAGGATTCATAGGAAAGAATGGAGTACTAGAAGGTGCTCTGTGCATTCCTGAAAGATCTGGAATAGGCTTGTGGTCAGAATTCATTGGAACACAGCCGTTGTCCTGCAGTTGGTGTCCAGCACTTCTGGGGACCCAGTAGCCATTCTAAAAGTTGTACCCCTCAAAGCCAGAATACCTACTCTGGAAGGCTCCACATGATGGTGGTCCGTCTCTGCTTCTATTGCCTTTTCCTCTACTGGTTGACTTCTCTTCACTCATGGTTTTTGGGTACCCTGTGGCTTCTACCACCTAGTGACTTCTACAGGCCCATAGCTTCCTTCTAACTGCTTTCATGCTGAGTGTCTCTATACTTCTGATTCTGCCTTCTGCTCCTATCTCTCTGTGTGCTTTGCATTCAGACACCCCCTTCAGAGACACGGATTCAGTTATTCCCCATTGTATTTTTCTCACGGAGCTTGAGTACCAGGGTTTTTTTGTTTGTTTGTTTTTTTACAGTTTTTACTGTCTGGATAAGTCTATTCCTTTCTAGACTCCCTAGCTTAGCTGTTGATGTCAGTTATCCAAACCACAAACCTGTGAGATGAGAGTCATCTCTCATTTCGACTAACCTAATGATCCCCAGCTCCCACTGATTGCACCGTCTTGATCTCCTTGGCTACTCCTTCATTATCTTCCTCTAGGATTATTACAACACTTCCCTAAAAGGTTCTCCTGTCTCTAATTTCTTCCTTTGTTCTATCCTTCACACTGCAACCAGAGAGATCTTTAAAACTACAATTTTTTTTTTTTTTTGAGTTGGAGTCTCACTCTGTCGCCCAGACTGGAGTGCAGTGGCTGCTCCCGGCCACCGCAGCCTCGCCTGCTGGACTCCGGCGATCCTTCTGCCTCAGCCTTCCGAGTAGCCGGAATTACAGGCATGCACTACCACGCCCGGCTGATTTTTTGATTTATTGTAGAGATGAGGTCTCGCTGCCCAGGCGGGTCTCGAACCCGCGGGCTCAGGCAATCCACTCACCTCAGCCTCCCAAAGGGCGGGATTACAGGCTGAGCCACCAAGCCCAGCTAAAACTACAATTTTTAAAATGTTATTTGACTTGCTTTTGAACTTAAAACACACACAACAACAACAACAACTCCTATTTGCCTATTGGTTAAAGTATGAACTCTTGCAAGATTCTTTACCAGTTGTCCTTACACTCCTCTCTGGCCTCATTTCTCTCTAACCTCTTCCCCTGGGTGCTATTCTCCAGTCACTAAGAATTATCATCAGTTCCACAAACAAATTATTGCCTTTCATTCATCTCTGCCCTTTCTCGTGCTGTTCCTCCTCCTTGAAATATTGACACCTTCTACCACCCTTCTCCACCTATTAAAATTCTACCGCTCTTCAAGGCAAAACTAAAGGTCATCTCATCAGTGATTTCTCAGGATGATGGAGCTGTTCACCCACAGTGTTTTCACAATATTTTACATGCCCGTGTCAGACCACGAATCACATTGTTCCGTCCTTATTTACTCCTCCAACTGTTTCCACTACTGCTGTGAAACATCTTTTAGGATGTGGTCCTTGACTTCTTGGTCTTGCCCGATGGATGCAGGGTCTGGCACATAGTAGACATTCAATAACACACGTGTTTGTTGTGTAGTAATAATAACTGTAAAATTACACTTTGCTCTTGCCGCAGTGTTTAAAACTCATGTTTCTATTAAGGATGCAAGGACTGTTGAGGTATCATTTCTGAAAAATTACCTTGCTGAAATATGCATAAAATGAAATTGCTGCCAGTGGTTACTAAATTTCACTAAGCATTCAACCGGCAGGCTCCGCTAGAAGTGCTGCTTGAGAACAAGCGTCTCTTTTTATTTTTTATGAGAGAAAAGTTACCGCTTTCTGATGAAGAAGAAGAAGGAGGAGGAGGAGGAGGAGGAAAAAAGTAAAGGTCATAGGAATTTTATCATCTGAGAAGCATTACTCTGCTCTCTGCCCATTTTTTTCTCTCTCGTATGGAACAGATAAATGAGAGGCTCTAGGGGACTTGAACCTGTGGGAAATGATTCAACAGCAGGGCTTGAATAAGGAAAATTATTCTTTGACCTTAATACTCATGATCAACAACTGCAAGATTTTTCCAGAATTTCAATGCTAGAATGTTCTGAAGTTTAACTCCAGAATCTTTCCTCTTTCTGTACATATGCCTCCCAAGTGATTGTTTTATTAATACCTGAAGGAGAGTTGTTTTAAAAACTTGAGCTTTAAGAAAAGGTTTAAACTTTTAAAATATCCCTTTATTTTTCCATAACAAAACACCACTTTGGGGTATTCAAATAGCTGATGTTATTCCTTGTGTAACTTTGCTTGCATAACTGCTAAACACTCAAAAGCAAATAATAAACAGAAATGGCAACACGATTCACTTATTTTCATTAGAGACAGCTTCCTGTGGTAGTTATGGAACTGTAGTGCTAGATTTAAATTTTGCATCTTCAGTGCAACTAACATATATGATCTTGACCAATTATGTGACTTCTCTGTGTCTCAGTTTTCTCATCTGTGAAATGGAAATTATAATAATGTTTCATAGGGAGTTGTGGATTAAATGAATTGTTATTTACTAATGGCTAAGAACAGTGTCTGGAACAGCATAAGTGCTGTATTTGTGAAATGTATAAATATTCCCATAGACGTGGATAGTGCATATAAATGTCATCTGATATATGAAATTTGGTAGAAATAAAGATTGTGCATGGTAGCTTTATTAGTTTTTAACTTTTTGAAGCACCATCATATATATTTTTTTGTTTTTTCCACAATACTCCGAGGAAAAAGATTGACACAGGCATTAAAATTTGAATGACTTGCACAAGATAATACAGATAATTAATAGCACTGAGAGAGGTCACATTAGAGCGCCTGGCTTCCCATCTACATGTTTTTAAAAGTTAGACTATATGAATAGAAATCAACACATGATAAATTTAAAAACATTTTATTGATAAATGACAGAATTTAGCCTGTTTATTTTTAAAAGGCAAACAAGGTTAGTTTAAAAAATCACTTTGTCCAGTTTTGTTGTAAAAATGCAAAGTCTGAGTTCTGATTATTAATTAATTTTGATCTAGTCAGTAAGAATATTAATATTTAAACAGTGAAATAGCCTTGTGTTATGAATAAAAACTGTTCAGTAACTATTGGCTTCTTTCAATAAATATCAAGACCTTCTGGTGATTCAAGTTCTTTATACCCGGGGCATGTTACAGTGAAGACTTATACCAAATTCTACCAAGTGAACCATTACTTATTAACAAAGAGATAGCATAGAACCTATTAAGTCTGAGGGCAATGCCCCATTTTCTGTCATCAGACAATCAATGATATACTAGATTTTATATCTAGGCTTTTCCATGAATACAGTTATAGATTACAGACTCTGGCTTTTGGAAACATGGCTTTTGTTATTTATTCAAAATTCTAATGCAGGAGGAAAGAAAGAAAGTGGCATCTATCAGTAAGAAATCAAACACCTCAGTTCTTAGAACATCATTTTTTTTTTTTGAGTTGCCCAGGCTGGAATGCAGTAGCACGCTCACAGCCACCCCAGCATCAATCTGCTGGGTTCGGGCGATCCTTCTGCCTCAGCCTTCCAAGTAGGCAGAATTACAGGCATGTGCTATATATATATATATATATTTTTAATTGTAGAGATAAGGTTACCCAGGCTGTTTATGAACTGGTGGGCTCAGGCAATCCCCTCACCTCGGCTTCCAAAGTGCTGGGATTACAAACTTGAGCCACCATGCCCGGCCAAGATATCATTTTTAAAGCAGTTTAAGTAAATATTGTGAAAATGGGAGTACTAACAATAAGTTAGATCAAATATGAATTTAAAAAAATTAAAATATACATTTGAAACAAGGGGAAATACTGTAAACAAAGTAAATATTAGATCTGAAAAGAAATTTAGATATACTTTGAAAAGAATAGAAATCATGGTAGTATGTTGGAAGAACAAAGAGCAGTATAACATTGAAGGGCTCATGAAGTCTGTTCCATAAAGAAAAAATAAGGATTTAAAAAAAATTAATTGATATTTTAATTTTTAGAACATATTTTGTAAATTTCTTTTGATTACTGGGGTACTAATTTTATCATCATATTCTGTTTTCTTTGGATATAAAAATCTACACGTTTATATTTGTATATTATTTAGGCTTAACTCTGCCTTTTAAAAGACACTTGGGGAAGATGGGCACAGTAAGAATGAGGAAGGATTTTCTTGGTAAGCAGCAATAAACTACAACTATAAGTGAAAAAACCGGAATGAACGCTATAGCCATCATTAGCCATGTGGTTTTTCCAATTCATGCCACACTACTGAGGTTATGTGTCCTGTGTCTCCATGCAGTTCCTCCAGACTTCCTTGTTGTAGTGTTTGCTGTGGTATGCTATCAAGATGGTCTTTTCAGAAATATGCTGAACCTCATTTTTTGACGCTAGTGATCCTATCATGCATTCCCCTGAATTTTCATTATTCCCATGGTCTCATTCTTTTGATTACTTGTAGAAGTCCGCAGCTCCAACTTAAATCAATCTCTTTCTCACTCTAGTATCCTGAGAAATGTAAAGTTTTGGGATCTGATAAAATGTTGTATTATTTTATAATCTTTAGATCATATGATTCTTTTAAAAATGTTTTTATTTTCTTTTTTATTTTAAAGACGTGGGGTACAATTCAGGGGTAGGTATACATATGTTCATTATGCAGGTACCCTTGGGATCATATGGTTCTTTTAAAAAAGTGCCATTATTTTAATTTAATTGTGTATATTTTATGTGGCTATGTCTGACTCCAGGTCATACCTCATGTAGTCTTTCTATTGACCTGTCCTTTGAATCAGAAAATGTCTTCTAATTGATGTATTTAGATTAATTAATTTCTGGTCTTCATTGGTAATATAAATGATTCAATAAGATCATCTTGATTGAATACAAAACCAAATGGAAATAATTTTTTTCAATTTTCAATTTTAGATTACTTTATGATAGCTTTTTCTTTTCCATATGTCATTATGGATTTATGACTTCTCAGATTTAATATATGGCAGTCAATTTCAGCCAATTATCTTCTTCTGATGTTCAGATGATCACAATTTTGGCCAATGGAACCCCCATTTAGATTGGTTTCGTTGCAATTTTGGCATGACCCCGTAAACTTTTGAAGCTTTTATGCTTTTTTGGCACAATAAGATTATTTTCCTTGTGCCATCTTGTTTCAAATACATACCAGGCTTCTCTAAAAAACCTGAAAAAGTAGTATTGGGGGCCAGAACCTGGTATAAGGGTGCATTGTGCAAGTGATATCATACCTGGGACATTCAGTCTACAGAGCTAGATAATATTTTTTTTGTTCATTGGTTTTGTTTTGATTTTTACATTTTCTGTAAAGATGTCATTTATTCTTGCTCCATGGGCATATTTCTTGTGGGAAATTTTCAATCTCATTTTATTAGTAGGGATTCCAACCTTAATTCTTTTCACATATTACTTCTTTTTTTCCTGCTATGCAACAAATAGCATACTATATATCTTATGGGATTCTAGATTACTAACAAAATCAACATAGTTATTTACTAATGTTGCCATAGTTCCAAAGTAAATATACAACATTAATAAAAAAAACAAAACTAGAACAAACTCCAAACATTTCTATATATTTTCTTTTGTTTTTAAACTGCATTACTCTAAGGATTTGCAGTCAAATTACTTTGTTCTAGAAATTATGTAGTGTTTGTATGGCTATATAATTACTTGCTGATGGGTAGTTTGGTTCAATTGTTTCCATTAGCTTTCAATTTGAGGAGCTTGGCATTCTGTCAGCTAATAATCTAAATTCTTAAGACAGTGGAAGCTGCTAACTGCTAGTCTCTTCTTGGTGGCTACTGTCAACACTGGAGAAAGAAGAGTCTGCTCCGATGAGAGGCAATAAAATGCAAATAGGTCTGTCTTCAAAATTCTGTACATCATCTATAATAACACCAATATCCTAAATTAAAACATGTAATACCACATACATATCTTAACATGTAAATATTATTTAATTTTTAGAAATATCAGAATCTGTGTATTTTATATATTTTATTTTATTTTTAGAGACAGGGACTCACTCTGTCACCTAGGCTAGAGTGTAGTGGCATGCTCATGGCTCACTGCAGCCTCTTACCACCTCAGCTAAAGTGATTCTCCCACCTCAGTCTTTTGAATAGCTATGACTAGAGGTGCACAGCATCATGCCCTGTTAATTGATTTTTTTTTTAGAGGTGGGGTCTATGTTGTCCAGGCTGGTCTCAAACTTCTGACCTTAAGCAATCTTCCCACCTCAGCCTTCCAAAGTGCTGGGATTACAGGTGTGATCCACTGCATCCAACCAAATTTTTTGTATTTTAAAATCTGCTAAATCATCTTCTGCTCTTCTAAGCAAATTTATTTCCTTTACTGTGCTGCAATTTTTCATATAACATATAGCATCCCCTTAAGAACTCAATGTCTCATGACATATATTGTTATACCAAAGTTTTCAATATATAAAGCCAAATCTCCCATTTAGGATCATAGTGATCCAGTACAAGTAAGTCTTTAATTTTGCTCCAGAAATATCAAGACAATGCATTATATGTTATAATTCATGTGATTACCAAAGAACAAAACATGCACATATAAGTTTTTGAGGTTTGCCTGGAATAGTGGGTCAAAATGACATATATACTGTTGGTATCTTGAATGACAGGACTAATGTACAATGCCAATTTTCAGAAGCTTTTTGATAAATACAAGTAGGTACCTTATTACCTTAGTACTTATGAATTCAGGCTTTTTTTTTTGAGTTGGAGTCTCACTCTGTCACCCAGGCTGGATCGCAGTGGCACACTCACGGGCACCCCAGCATCGACCTGTTGGGCTCCGGAGATCCTTCCACCTCTGCTCTCCAAGTAGCCGGAACTACAGGCGCATGCTGCCCACCCGGCTAGTTTTTTAATTTATTGTAGACATGAGGTCTCACGATGTTGCCTAGGCTGATCTTGAACCCACTGGCTCAGGCAATCCTCTCACCTTGGCCTCCCAAAGTGCTGGGATTACAGACTGTAGCCACCGTATCTGTCCTGGATTCAGACTTCTAAAAATCTTAGAATGTTATAAAACCTATCAAAGGTATATCAAAATAAAATGCAATTGGTTGAAAAAATAACTGGAAAATGTAGAAGATTTTGTACTTGAGAAATTCAGGTGGAAACTTTTCTATGAATTAATGTAATTTTTAGATTGTCTGGGACCTGCTAGAATGATATTCATAAAGGACAGACAGGTTTACAATTTTAACACATTTCATTTAAATTCAGTTCAAATAAAGGGAAATGCCATGTTTTACATGACAGTGGTGTGAAGAGTTAGCTCTTTAGTTTTGGTGTAGAAATTTGAATTTTTGACTGGAAACAAATATGCTGTTCCTGAAATTTCCAATTTCATATCCAATAGGAATTATACTTGTAACTATCGAGTACAAGGTAAAATTATGTTCTGCTTTTTTTTTTTTTTTGAGTTGGAGTCTCACTCCATGCAGTGGCACACTCACTCACGGCCACACCATTGTCCATGACCTGCTGCGCTCTAGCGATCCCTCTGCCTCAGCCCTCCAAGTAGCAGGAACTATAGGCGCTGCTACCACGCCCAGCTAATTTTTGATTTATTGTAGAGACGGGTGTAGCCAAGTTGCCTGGGCTGCTTTTGAACTTGCGGGCTCAGGTAATTCACTTGCCTTGGCCTCCCAAAGTGCTGGGATTACAGGCTTGAGCCACTGTGCCTTTCCAATTATGTTCTTTAAAATTAGTAAACCACTAGAAATGCTATTCATACTATTCAGTTTTTTTTAATCATTGTTTGAGATTTAAAGATGTCAAACTACATGTGGAAGTAAAAACAACTACCTTTTGGTTGCCAATCCACCATGTTGGCTTCTGATTAACCCCAATTCTGGGAAGACCTCTAGGATTTCCAGTTTATCTATTATTCCTTGTGCAAGAGCATGTAAATTCTGCCCTTAGATCAAAACAACCTTGACATTATCTGACATCATCCTGCTTCCATTGTCTACACATCCCTTTGGAATCACTCTTTCCCAGGGCCCACAAGGCCCTGTATCTAGGGGGATGGAGGGATAATGGCGTGGGGATCCACCATCTTACCGCTGCCCCACTTCTGTTTATAAGACCCTATGAATATTTCTTGCTAAGCAGCTGGATATGCTAGCCTCTTTCTTCAACCTCTCAGTTTTCTAGAACTTTGGGAATAGGTTTGCATAAACCTGTTCACTATGGAACAATATAATACTCAAGTAGTTACAAAACATAATTCTTATGTAAGTCAAATATTTATTTAACTTATTAATGAGGGAACCAGCAGGATGGCAAAGCTGGGTCAAAGAAAGATTCAGAAAAGAAGGCTGAAATGAGAGCACCATTAAAATGAAATGACAAACAGGAAAATAAAGTCTTAACCTTCGGGATTATATTTTTTACAGGGCAGAAATTATTTACATCTCTACCAGATCAAAATAATTTACAAATCAATTTTCTACAAGTTAATGACTAACTTTACAGAGTGTGGACTTTAATAAATAGTCAAACAAGTATACTCTTCTAGTCAGCTGGCTTTTCAGGCAATGTTACAGTACAACAATAAAAGGATACACAGTTATTCTTTTGCTTTATTTCCATGCATTGGATAAATTTTTTCTAACAAAGCCATTTTAACTTAAAACAAAACAAACCCCCTCAAACATGCAATGAACATTTTGGAAATAAAAATGAGATAAAGTATGAATATTTTATTAAAGAAGAAGGAGGTAATTAGGTCGCTTTCTTCTCCAGGTTTCCAGAACTGAAGTTTTTGCTTTTTGCAGACTTTAAACTAATGCTATTTCTTCTTTCTTCCTTTAAAAAAAACTTGTTTTCAGAGCCTGACCTCAGGCTCAAACCTATTAATTTTTTAGCTGTGACTGGTCTTTATCATACCAAAGATAACTTTTTTCTTTTTGAGTGTAAGACTCTGCTAGGAAACAAATAAGAATATTTTAGTATTTTTAGTTTCATACACAGATTTTCAGTGTCACCTTGTCTTTCTGGTTAAAAAAATCAACTTTAGTATTCAAAATATTCCATATAGAGTGAACACATTTTATACTTTTTAACCATATACATATTAAACATGGAAATTTTATGTGGTAATGAATTTGGAGTGCACCTTTCCAGGCAGTTCTTAAGATTCTTATGGATTTCTCAACATAATTGGTAATTCAACAGGTATGTTTGTAATTATACAAACAGGTTCTTATTTTACTCAATTTTTTAGGGTAATGCATTCTTCTATGAAAGAGAGATTACCTTACAAACTGAAACAGTGCTACTTACAATTATACCTGTCTGTATTTTAACATCTACTTACTGCTTCCTACTAGAATAATAATTTTCTATCTCACTGCTTGAGGAAAGAGGTTATTTTGATCCACTTTCAGTTATTTAAAAGTAAAAGCTGTAGACAACAGATAAATTAATTCTGAAAAGTAGACTTTTCTTGGGGTTCAGTCTTCTTTCCACTTACTGTAAGTGGGATGGTTACTTATTATTTCTAGACCCCTCAGGTCTAGAAACTTCAGTAATAATGTTTTGAATATTTCATCTGATACTGAGGTATATTCACAGAAATTTCTTGGCATCCCTGAGAAGGGAAATCTGGAAGCTTGTAGGAACTCACTACCAGGGTCTAGGAACAAAACAAAGTTGCTGAGTTAACTGGGCACTCATTTATCACTGCCCGGTGTTTCCCTAACATAGTGGAAAGGATCTGGGTCTGTACCTCCTCCAAGATATGGAGATTAGAACTTTTGCTTCTGGGGGCGTTTTACAGATACTTCTTCAAGGCGTGTTCCTAAATTCTCTCTCTCGTTCTCTGTGTTTCTGTCTCTTTTCTTTTTATCTTTCTCTCTGTTTCTTTCTCTGTATTTAGTAAGGTTTGCAGCCTTTCATGGTCATCTGAGAGGGAGTTGATTAAGAGTTGGCTTTATTTGTATGTTTCTTCTCATAGATACCAGACTCCATTTGGCTGGGATGGGACTCTACTATTAGAAACAAACAAACAAACACATATTTCCATTTTCTTTTAGATGAGTCAGGCCATGATGGTCCTAAAAGCCATCAAGGGAATACCTTGGGCCATCTCTGGTACACCAAATAATGCAGAATGGGGTCCACTTGATTGAAAATAATTGAGCAGGGGTGGGGGCTACATCTTCTTGATTGTTAGAGGAGCAGCCATAAAAGGTGAATGAAAACAGGCTGCTTAGAAAAAAAATTATTTATGGGATCTTTACCGAAATGACATCAAATGTTGTGGAGGGTTGACAGAGAACAAGCAAGTGAGGAGAACAAGCAAACACAGAAGATGGGCTCGTATGATTAAAATGATGATAGCTTGTGAACTGAAAACTACTCAGGAAAGATCTTCTGGAAAGTGGGACATTACGAGTTTTTCCACATGCTAGGTGGTCTGTGTCTTGTAGACTATCTCTTGTTTTTCGGGGTCTATTCTGTTCCAAGACTTTGTGATGCGGAAAGGTGAAGTATCATGGCATTTGTCAGCATGGGAGATGAAGTGGTGGGATTGACCACCACAACCAGAGTCTAGGCACTGTCACGCGATAGATTTTAATATATTAACATAAATGCAATTGCAGCCTGGGCAATACAGCAAGACCTCACCTCTAAAAAAATTACAGAATTAGCCAGGTGTGGTGGCGTGCACTTGTAGTCCCAGCTACTCAGGAAGCTGAGGTGGAAGGACTGCCTGATCTCAGGAAGTTGAGACTGAAACTCCAGCCTGGGTGACAGAGTAAGACCCTGACTCAGTAAGTAAATAAGAAAATGAGAGCAATTGAAGTGTCCATTTTGTATTTAGGAAATAGCAGTGAAAAAAGTCACATACATATTTGAAGAGAAATTTAAATAAACATTTGAAAAACAAGGGCATCACAGTAAAAAAACATTTGAAAAGGGAGCCAAATATTCCTTCAGAAGAACAAAGGCGTGTATGACATCAAAAGGGTCTTATCAGGAAGTTTATTCAAGGTGGTAAACACCTTAAGGATATTTTTGTTATTGGAGTTTCTAACTTTAAGAATATGGGACATAGTAAAAATCTGTGGGTTAAGGAGAGCTTTCTTCATTATCATCACCTACTGGCAGAGAGACCTTCAGCAAATTATGTAACCTCTTCATGTGTAATATATAGTACTGAATAGCTTATGAGGTTCAGAGAGACTGCAAGAGTTTCTGTGAATATGAAGCTTAGAACAGTGCCTGACACACATTAGGAGATCAATAATTGTTGGTTCTTACTGTTTTATAGACTTGCTCTGATGTAGACACAAATGCTGTTTAGTAGACCAGTTGCCACTCTAGTGGGGTCAGATGACAGGGTCATCTAGGGAGTAGGGAGGACTCAGAACCCAGAGGAGCAGTAGGCTTAGAGTATTGGGCTTGCTGACTTTTTATATCTAGTTCATTAAAGGGTGGTAGAATCCGTATGATAAAATCAGTCCTGGTAAATCACCATAGAACACTATTTTTTCAGCAATAAAAATTATTTTCTAAGTATTCCCCATGTTAATTAGCAAATATTCTTGTGAAGATTTTAATAATAATATTTGAAATGATTATTAGACACCTCTGTAGTGTAGATTTCTGATTGGGGTCTTCTAACTACTAACTAGCCATCCTTGGGATATAAATTAAAGTTAATTTACAGACACATATCATACTTAAAGTTTCTGCTTAAAATAGATTATCAGACATATAATTTGACTTCTCAGGAAGTGTGAAGTGAATTTTAGTACCCAAATCAACTTTGATTCCAGGACTACTTGTTAGATTTCTCTGTCACAACAGACTCTACTGGAATGTTTATAAAGCAGGGCCTGTATAATATTTTTACCATTTTTCTCTTTACTAAGATTGATTGGTAAAGTTGCATTGATTTAACTTAGGCATCAGGGTGGTATTCATAAAGTAAAATATTATTACAGAAGATAGTTTATATGATAGAAAATCAATCATGCGAGCCCTATGAAGAATTTTAAATCTCATTATATCAAAGTTACAATTTTTCATATTTGTGCAGAGAATTCTCTTAAAGGGGACTACTAAAGACAGATTGGAGAAAATTGTGGTATGATGTACATAGAAATATTCTTTTTCTGAGAAAGGAGAATTTGAGACTTGAGAATGCAACTTTGAAAATAGAAGCAGCATAAATTTATGGAATATTTCTTTTTCATTTAAAATATTCTATGAAGATAAAATATAAATGAATAAACTTTTTTTTTTTTTGAGTTGGAGTCTCACTCTGTCACCCAGACTGGAGTGCAGTGGCCGCTCCCAGCTACCGCAGCCTCGACCTGCTGGGCTCTGGCGATCCTTCCACCTCAGCCTTCCGAGTAGCCAGAATTACAGGCGCACGCTACCACTCCCAGCTAATTTTTTGATTTATTGTAGAGATGAGGTCTCGCTGCCCAGGCAGGTCTCGAACCCTCGGGCTCAGGCAATCCACTCACCTCAGCCTCCCAAAGGCGTGGGATTACAGGCTGAGCCACCGAGCCTGGCGAATAAACACTTTTAAAAAATTAAAGTAAAAAAATGACAAAGAAAGAATCTTAAACTTAAGAAAATTTTAATAAATGTTATTTTAAAAAATTGTTTTAAATCCATAATTGATGGATTTACAGAAAAATTATGAAGACAGTAGAGTTCTAACATACCCCATTCCCAGTTTCCTCTATTGTTATCTGATACTTCTGATGCATTTTTTATAATTAGTGAACCAATTTTAACACATTATTATTAAGTAAAGTCCATACTTTATTCATATTTTCTTAGTTTTTAACCTAATGTCCTTTTTTTTCTGTTCCAGGACACCAAATTACATTTAATTATAATGTTTCCTTAGACTTATCTTGGATGTGACAACATCGCATGACTTTCCTTGTTTTGGATGACCTTGACAATTTTGAGGAGTATAGGTATTTTGAGGAGGTCAGGTATTTTGTAGAATGTTCCTCAGTTGGAATTTGTCTGGTGTTTTTCTCATGACTGGATTAGGGTTATGGATTTTTGAGAGGAAGACTTAGAGGTGAAGTCCCGTTTTGTCACGGCATATCAAGGGTCCACACTTAACTTAAGTCATCACTGTTGATATTGACCTTGACCACCTGGCTAGGGTAGTGTTTGTCAGGTTTCTCCACTATAGTTAATTTTACTCTCCCCCCCATACTCTACTCTTTGAAAGGAAGTAACTATCCACAGCCTGTAGTTAAGGAATGGAGTGAGAATCTTAAACTTTAAAAACTGTAATATCATTGCAGAAGACAAATTCCTGTATACTTCATTTAGTGGCTTACTTTTTACATATGGTTATATTGTAAAAATATTTTTCTGTCAGTAAAGATGTTTCTGCCACTAGGATGGCATCAGCTGCAGATATTCCATGGAACAAATATACCCATTCAGCTGTCCCATATTAGCCATAGGAATACAAAATTTCAGAACATTAAAGCCTAAGGACATAGGCATGCAGTCCTCATACCCAAGGGATCAGTGAAGAACTTAGAAGTAGATTTGTTGTTATCAATTCTTTTTTTGATTCTTCATTGTGCTGTGATGCAGAGAATGACATTTATCTTCTAATTCTATTCTCTACTATTATGAGAAAAATGCAGACCGTAAGGAAATATTTAATTTAGTACTTTTCAAGATGCAGAATAGTTATAGAAAAATCTTCAGTATTGTTAGAAAAATTATTTGAAACTTGGAAATTGGTCAAAAAGATTACTGAGTGTTCTTTCAGTGCAGGGCTTTTCTACTGAGTAGAGGTTAACTTGTCAATTTTTGTCAAGGAGATATTCAGATAATTTCTGTCCAGTGGAACATATAACCTCAGTTGGTGGCCCTGTTAGGTATTATCCAGTTTTAAATATAGTCCAGTAATTTTATCCTACCATTTCTTTGTTAAATTGCCTACCTTTTCAAGTGCTCTTTGGGCCAGTTTCGGTGTCTTACCAGTTCTCTCATTAAATAATGGGTTAAATAAAATCTTTAACATGTGTTCATTGTATATTTGTTTGAGAGCCATGATTTAGCTTTTTGAAAATTATATTTTAACAATATTCTATAAGGAAAGTTGTTTATATTAAATTTCGTATGACTTTAAGATCCTAAAAAGTACTTTACTTATGATATTGTATCATAATATTATTTCTTTTTAATATTACTTGGTTTTAATAGAATTTTCTGTATAATCTAATAGCACAATATTATGTGACAAGGTCTTATTTAATGAATACTATTTATTAGTTGAAAAATTGTTAACCTGATTATGTACTTTTTAATTTTTAATTCTTTTAAAAATTTTTAAAATTTTTTAATTCTTTAAAATTTTTAATTCTTTACATATTTGTGAAAATATTAGTTTAGTATAGTTAGAAAATGTAACTGGAATAAACTCCAAATATTAAAGTTATTAAGTAAATCCTGACATTTCTATACTGGGGTTTGCTTTACTTGGGGGTTGGAACTATGGCCCATGGGTCAAATCTGGCCTTTCATCTGTTTTAGTAAATAAAGTTTTGCTGGCTCACAGCCATGTTCATTTAAAAATATATATTGCCTATGGCTGTTTTGTGCTACAAATGCAGAACTGAGTAGTTACAACAGAAGCCATATGGCCCATAGGGCCTAAAATGTTTACTATCTGGCTTCTAACAGAAAAGGTTTGGTTGACCCTGGCTTTACTTGCTCTAGGATACAGCTTTTGATATACTTGGATAATGTTTTACTTTACTAACAAAAAGTAGTAATTAAGCAGCAAAATATCCTATAATAATAATAATAGCTATTTTTTTCTGTTATATAATGAAAATACTTTAAAAGACTGAATCTGTTAATATTTTGTTAATCAACATAAATATTTATGGTATTTATTAAATATACTTTGAGCTATTCATTCATCAGCTAGTCTTACCTAATCAAGCTTTCTAAAATATTTGTATTATGATATTGACAATTGGTTCTGAGTCATAAAATATTTTAATAGTTCAGTCTGGCAAATAATTGCTTGCCTTGAGCACATAATGGTTTTTGCTGAGTGAGGAGTAAAGGATGCTTCTGTCATTTTACTCTGGGCTCTCTTTCTGGTGAAGTGATATAAGGCAATAAATATTTGTAAAGCTGCATTTTGGTGTGTTTTGGAACAAAAGAGGTCAGATTTCATGTTAGTGCAAAAATAGAGTAGAAATGTAAGTCTTTAAATATTGTATAAAAACATCTTTTATTTTCATGAATTAGAAATTTTGAAAAGGAAATTCCTGGGCATTATGTAATTTAAGAAAAGGCAATTTCTGAGAATGCCATGTCTTTAAAATTCAGTTAATACTGACAGTAGCTTGATTGGTTTCCAAACTCATTAAGCCAACCTCTGTTTACAATTCTGTCTCCCAATTAAAAAAAAATCATAAGTGATTCTGTTGGCTCTTGTTCTTTAATCTATTGAGGTACTCCCATTCTCTGTTCTGGGCTATGTGCTTTCTCAACAAATGCTCACCCAGGGTTTCTTTGGGGCCAAAGGGTTGAGTGGTGTTTATGGCTAAAGTAAACCATGAGGATAATAAGGAAAGGATCTTTCTGTAGTCATCTTTCTTTCTGTCTGGCCATAACGCTGAACATGACAAAACCTAACACACACTTATTGAGGATGATGGAGGGACCTGCAAAGCGACTCCTGCTTGTGAGAGGTTGCTCTTTGACTGTAGGATCATGTTTCCTAGTTGCTGGGCAATCTCCGAGCCTGCAGGCTTCTGCCACCAGAGCTGCCTCTAAGGTCATCCACCAATAGATTTCTAACTTGCATTAGCTCCTTCATTCTTCCTTTTTTTTTCATACCTCACAGGGGATCCTGGTGGGAGGCTAAGAGGTCATCCTGGGATACCAGTTCTAAATCTGGGATTTAGAGAATTAGGTATATAACTCTCTAAATAAGCGAAAAAAGGCAATAAATATTTGGGAATATTTGTAAAGCTGCATTTTGGTAAGTGACTTTTGGAACAGAAGAGGTCAGATTTCATGTTAATGTAAAAATTGAGGAGAAATGTAAGTCTTTGAATATTACATTAAAAAAATCTTTGATTTTCATGAATTGGAAATTTTGAAAAGGAAAACCTTGAGCATTATGTAATTTGAGAGAAGGCAATTTCTGAAAATGCCATGTCTTTAAAATCCAGTTAATACTGATGGTTAGTTAGGTATATAACTCTTTAACTTCCAGCACATGCCTGCTGTGTGATGCTCTATAACTAATTATTTCCAGCTGATTCCTTTCAAACCAGAGCTTTGGAGTTTCTGGGAATCACCTTGATAATTCAAAGTCACATAGGTGACAGGGGTTTTGTGAGATTAGTAGGCCAGCTTTTAAGACTGGTCAATGTTAGACTCACAACTCGCAGTTACAGGAGGACTTTCATATTGCTCTGTCTTGCCCAGTGTATGCCATTTAAAACTGAGATTTCAAATTTCAGCCTTAGATTTTTAGTCTTTATTTTTTTTTTGTACTCAAGGAAGAGTAAATGGTGCTCTCCAAAAGGTGAAATGCTAGAACACACTTCACAAGCCTTTAGGCGTTCAGGAGAGGAGGCCCTCCGTCTGTGCCTGTCAATACACTGCTCTGCAAACCCTGGGATGTGGCTGCAACATCCTGTCACTGTTGCAAAATCAGACCCTATTTTTGTTTGCCTAATTGGGAAAATGAAGCAATGCTTTTCTAAGTAATCTAAGTTTAAAAAAATCATTAAGATAATTAAGGTAATCTTTGTTTAAAGAAGCAAATGTTGGAGCTGTAAGCAAAATCCTGCTTGTGAGTTCAAAAGGAAATTCTAGACAAATCTCCTTTTTTCTGATTTCCATTCTGGTAATTCACTTATTTTTCCTTGCCATGATATGGTTCACTTTTTGTTGACTTGACCTGTTCTTTCTGTTTCTATTGAGGTTTAATCTCTGAAAGAGACTGGTTATCTTCATTCAGCTATTTAAGCCTGAGATTTTTAGTCTTTCTTTAGAACATGAAACCTTTTTAGAGCTTGAAAATTTAAACTGTGCTTTAATATGTTCCCCAGAAACAAATACATCCAAGTTGGGGTGGGGGATAGTGGTTCTTCTAAATTAGTACAGGAACAGTTGATCAGGTAATCTTTAATATTGTCAACTTCAAAATCTCTTTCTCATCCATAAGTATGTATATTGATGGAGGTTAAAATAACAACCATAAAGAGAATCTTAATGTTATGTTGTAAATGATACTTGATCCTGACAATAACAAAACCTAAATTATACAAGAAGCAAAAATGGAATGACAGGCAATTTTCTAAAGTCAATGATATAGGCCAGCCCTAAATTGAAGGTTATTCAGATAAGGGGAGCTTGGCAGGCTTGCAGACACTGTGTTTGAGTTTTGTTTCTGTCAGAGAACTCTCTGAAAGGTGCCAGGTTTAATGGAATTTAGATAAAGACATTCTCATTTTAGCTGAAAGTTGAACATTCCTTTGTGTCTGATTCTTCCCTGTAATATTGTCAAGTCTGATAAAATTTCTAAAGCATTTCAGCATTTTTAACAGTCTCAGTTCCTGAGTAAGCTGTCACAGCATCTCAACCTGGGGGTTAGGAAAAAATAAGGAGAATCATAGTCAATGTAGGGAGATGAACTTGAGAGGTGCCAAATGATGGAAATTTCCAGTATAATAGCATTCAAGAGCAAAAGTGAATCAGCAGACATAAGTCAATTAGGGTAGCTTCAATGTGTTGAAATTTAGGATTCCAGAGAAAGTCCCACCTTGCTTCAGAATCTTTTTCTCACTGCCCTTAGATCAATTAGAGAATTTGTAAAATAAATCATGGCTCAAAAAGCAACTATTAATACTTCATATGAGTCAGTCAGCTAGCTTTCTTTTGCAATGTGGCAGCCTGCTGAGGGCAGATTCCTGTACACCTCCAAAGAATGAATAGAATATTAACAGACTGAGGTAGGCTGTATAGGAGAAGCAGTTTCGGGCAGGTTACTGCAGTGTGGGCAGGGTAGGAGTGAGTAGTAATCAGGTGGGTGCTTTGGATTAAAAGAAAACTGAAAAAGTATCAAGGGAAGAGTTTTAAAGGCACATGGTTTAGATCCTTAATACCTAAAGAGTGGTCTGCCTGGACCAGTGGTAACAAAAGCACCTGGGAGCATATTAGAAATGCAAGACTCACTAAGTCAGAGTGGGCATTTAACAAGATCCCTAAGTAATTCGTGTGCACAGTTAAGTTGAGAAGCACTGGTCTTGTGTACTTCTTTTGCCCGGGGCCCACTCAAGCAAAATCGAGTTCTGTGTTCTTCTGAGGTTGCTGATAAATGTTTCCGGTGAACCCCCTTGAGCATACAGATTCACTGACCAAATGGAGAATCAGATTCACTTTTTAGCCATGTCGTTTCTCTTAGCAGCTATTTTAGCAGAGAGAAAGGAAATTAAATCTTGTCTATTGCTATGGATGAAGGTGTCTTTGAACTACTAGGAAGAATATCTGTTAGGAACCAAATCATGTCCGAGGGGAGAGTTAAATAATGGTTATGAAGAGGCAGGGATTTGCAATACTGGGAAATTTAGAGGTAAATGTAGCAGCTGAAGTCTTTATCATCATAAAGCCTTAGGAAGGTTATTGACTACACTAGGACAATTTAAATAGTTTTTAGGTTTTATGGGCGATTGGGATGATTTTGCATCAGGGATAATTTTCAAAATGTGAAGGGAAAACTGGTTTTTAAGAGATCTTTTCAACTCCAAGACACAGAGCCAACTTAAGTGCAGTATGAAAAGTAAACTTTGTAAAGTTTCTGATGACAGATTCTGATGGGAGAAGTCAAGCCATTCTTGAGAGGGCTGTTAGCAGAGCCAGATTAGAAGGGAGAGCATATATTTACTGGGAAATAGATAAAGAAGAATGAGCTTCCAATAAGCATTAGCGAAATGTCTCCATCAATCGGATTCCAAAGTTTAGGAGCTGGTATTTTCTATCTGGTACGCTGCTAGATGTTAGTGATAACATGACCTTGTCCTGCTCTCCAGTTGTTCAAGTGAAGACAATTAACCACAGTACAAGCCAGCTTGAGGTAAGTGCGGTAACAAGGGAATATGAGAATTTTGTTCTTTATCAAAAGAAACAAGAGTAAAAGTGGACAGACAGAATAGATAGTTAAGTGTGGGTGTTTGGCCTCGTGGTACTTGGGACATGTAATTTAGAACCTGACAGTGCACTTGTCTCAGTATTTGGCCCTCTTTTGAGTCCTACAAAAGCTTTCCAGTTTGCTACTCAATGCCTATAAACAATTTGGCTTGCAAAAAAACACCAGCTGTACTATTAAAATTCCTCCTTTGCTTTGATTCCTTGTTGTGTCTTGGTTGCCAAGATGTGGTAGTGATTTAGTAATATGATTCTTAAATGTTTGAATGCTTTGCATACTGTTTAATTTTAACATGATTGATGAAAATAGAAGTTAGCAACTCTCTCTCCCCCAGTACTGTAGTTTGTCAGTTGATTGATTGATTGGAATTAATTACACTAACTTGGCAATAGAAACTGTTGTTTGAGAGCCGAGCTGGCCTCTGGCAACTTTTAGAAACAGACAAGGCTTTGCAGCCTCAACCCTACTACTTGGGTCTCTTACTTAAGAGGCCTCTGGGCCCTCAAAGCCTCTCAAGTTCAAGTACTCCTGAAAACCCCCTGATTATTGCTTCATTTACATCTAGACTTTCTTATGCTATAAGCCACAATAGTTTAGTCAGGCTTTTTCTTTCATCTCCTTTTAAACACTTAGCTGTTTGTGTTTCATTTCTGTTGATTTCAGATTAATTTTTTCTGATTTTATAAACTAAGATAGCATGATAACCACTATTATTGCTTTTCGTTCCAGATAGCATAATTACATCTAAATAGCATTCTTTAAGAAGCAAGTGTGATGGGAACTTCAGGCACACTGAGAGAAAAGACTTCAGCAAGTTACATTGGGAGAGGAATTTCTTACTCTAGAACTAGCAAAATGGTGACTGGAAATGGGCCACAAACTGTTTTTGTTTTGTGTAACCCTCAGAGCTTTGTTTGTTTGTTTGTTTTTAACCATGAGTTGCTAATATGTAAATTTTAAAATTACACATTAAAATCCAAGTTTTTGGTTTCTCTTGATGAGTCAGAAGTTCTGGTTTCACTTGGCCCACATTCTCTCTCAGCAAGAGCTGGCTGGTGCTGAGTGCAATGTTCCCTTTGGATGGGTTGTATCCTTTTACTGTGTAGTGGTGTTCTGCTCTTCCCATATTCTCAGGTTTCTTGACACTGATGGGTATTTGCATTAGGAAATTCTGGTCTAGTCAGTCTGTGTACGGGCCTTGCAAGAGTTAAGGAGCAAGCGAAACCAAATAACTAATTAAATATTCTGCCTCTTTAACTGTAATTTTAGATATCTATCAGCTCTTCAATGGTAAGAAACAAATCATTCGGATTTAATAAGTTGGCAAAATCTTTGAAAATCGCAGATAAATCCTTGCATTACTATGGTCAAAATTTACCATTATAGGCTGGTCATGTTGGATCACGCCTATAAGCCCAGCACTTTGGGAGGCAAAGGCGAAAACAAAACAAAACAAAACAAAACGAAAACCATTATATAGAAGCTAAGCAGATTGTCTATTAAGAAGTCTTGTCATACTTCGTAGATATATTTTAGAGGCCCATTGAAAACCAAGGTCAGAGTAATAAAACATGCTGAGTAAATTATCTTTCAAAAGCTTGTGCTAACAATCCACTCTAATAAAAACCTCCAAATATCTGAAAGTTGGAAGTGGCATTTAGCAAAGTTAAAATCTGTCAAGATGAAAGGCATATATTCAGTTTCTCTTAAGAATGGAGGCAGAGAGTTAGATACAACTAAAAAACATTAGACTTTTTAAAACTATGTAAAGCAATAAAATTGGGAAGCAAGATAGTCTAACATGTTACATGTTTAACTGTACTAACTTATGCTTTTCATTAGAGGTGTACATATATTTATTTGTGTGTCATTTCATAAAGATAATTTTCCTCTTAGCTTTGATGATTGAAGTTATTTTTATATACAAAACAATGAACTTAATTTTAACTTAATTATTTCATGGTTTTTTTTCATAGTGGTATTTCTTTTGAAGCAAGTAAAGCAGATTAAAAAGTATTGTGATTAAGTAGTGCTAGAGACGTTTTGAGGGTATATGACTGGATGTAAAAGGGAAAATTGCATTTGAATATTGCTTGATAAGTGTGGTGTTTGTTAATCTTTACTGATAATTGTAATTCTTAATCTTAGAAATAAAAGATAGGGTTTTCTCATCTTAAAATTTGTCTTTGTAAGCCGGGTTCGGTGGCTCAGCCTGTAATCCCACGCCTTTGGGAGGCTGAGGTGAGTGGATTGCCTGAGCCCGTGGGTTCGAGACCCGCCTGGGCAACTTGGCGAGACCTCATTTCTACAATAAATCCAAATGAGCCGGGCGTGGTAGTGCGCACCTGTAATTCCAGCTACTCGGAAGGCTGAGGTGGAAGGATCGCCAGAGCCCAGCAGGTTGAGGCTGCGGTGGCTGGGAGTGGCCACTGCACTCCAGTCTGGGTGACAGAGTGAGACTCCAACTCAAAAAAAAAAAAAAAAAAAAAATTTGTCTTTGTATACCTGTGACAACGTTTGCCACCAGGTTTTCAATGATTCTTCAATCCAGGCAGGCATCTCTTTGAGGGGTTTTAGTGTGTGTGTATGTGTGTGTGTGTGTGTGTGTGTGTGTGTGTTGTGAGGGGTGGTGCAGTGGTTCACTGAAGATTTCTATTTTCTATAACTGTTTTACTATATTGTACAGTTTTTTTTTTCCCCAAATAGATGTTTTTTTAATGACAAACTTCCAGTTCTGGTTTTGAAAACCTGGTAACACTCTTAGAGCAGATTTTTTTTTTTCTGCAGACAGCGTGACTTGCTCTAGGCTAGAAACTCAATGACCCATTCAAAACTTACTCTATTGCTCTTTTTGTTTTTTAGCTGGAAGTTATTACCTAGATCTCTAAGCCTCCTACTCAGAGTGTTATTTTTGATAGGAAATGGATTTGAACATTGAGTTTTGAAACCAGAAGCCTAGATCAATTTTTGTCCTTTTCTTTCTGAGGTTGTTTATTAGTTTCATTTAGACCACTTTAGAAAGAAAAAGGCACAGACATTTAACATTTGAGAGTATTTTTTCTTTTTTTTCTTTCTTTTCCTTTCCTTTCCCTTCCTTTCCCTCCCTCCCTCCCTCCCTCCCTCCCTTCCTTCCTTTCTTCCTTCCTTCCTCTCTCTTTCTTTCTTTCTCTCATTTTTCCAGCTAGCAGTTTCAGCCTCAGAATTGGCTGAAGAAATTAGTGATGCAAGTATCTTGACTTTAGAAGAAGTGAGAGTTGTCCATTCACCCTTTAACCCTGCAATTGTTCCCAAGGGATTCAAGGACATTGGAGGGGCAGGCCTTCCTGAGCCAAGAGTCTTGTACTTGTAAGAAACCTTAGAGATCATTTCTTTTCTAGTATTTCTTCTTGATTATCCCATAGGTTATTCATTCTCTCCCATCTCCTCCTGATAACTTAAGTTTATTTTATGTAAAGTGCTTTGGATCAATAGTTTCCACATTTATTATTAAAAACATCTTAGATTGGTCAAACACATCATTTGATACTTACGTTTGAATTGTGAAAATTGATCTTAATATCACTGAAACCTCTAGGCGGCTCAGAGGTGCATGGGCAGCCTATTATTAATATGTATCTGGAGGTTGAGGTCAGAGGATCACTTGAGCCCAGAGTTTGAAGCTTTAGTGAATTATGATGATGCCACTGCACTCCAGCCTGGGCAAAAGAGTGAGATACTGTCTCTAAAATAAAATTAAATAGTAAAGTAAAATAAAATAAATAAATAAATTACAGTTTCTTTTCTGTTAAGATGATACACAGTCATAGTAGAAATGTTGATAAAACCTGTAAAAAAGTCAATAGAAATCTTCTATAGCTTTATACAGGGATAAATTTGACATAGTTTCCTCAAATATATTTTTTGTGGTATTTGTATTTATATTTTATTTTCAAGCTTTGAACTCAAACTATATTTTTGTATCCTGATTTTTAAACAATTAACATTGTATCATGAAAAATTCCACGCATA
The DNA here is from genome assembly GCA_027257055.1 of Cephalopachus bancanus. Classification (NCBI taxonomy): domain Eukaryota; kingdom Metazoa; phylum Chordata; class Mammalia; order Primates; family Tarsiidae; genus Cephalopachus; species Cephalopachus bancanus. Next base: position 1,612,092 of record JAPVLO010000107.1, read on the forward strand.
CTTATACATTCTTCAAAAACTTTTTTTTTTTTTTTTTTTTTGAGTTGGAGTCTCACTCTGTCGCCCAGACTGGAGTGCAGTGGCCGCTCCCGGCCACCGCAGCCTCGACCTGCTGGGCTCCAGCGATCCTTCCGCCTCAGCCTTCTGAGTAGCTGGAACTACAGGCGCGCGCTACCATGCCCGGCTAATTTTTTTATTTATTGTAGAGATGAGGTGTCGCCAAGTTGCCCAGGAGGGTCTCGAACCCGCAGGCTCAGACAATCCACTCACCCCGGCTTCCCACAGTGCTGGGATTACAGACTGAGCCACAGAGCCGGCCCTTCAAAAACATTTTGAATGGCTGAATAGCCTCCTACTTAAGAAGAACTTGTAAATAAATTAGCCACCTATCTTTTTTTTTTTTGAGTTGGAGTCTCACTCTGTCGCCCAGACTGGAGTGCAGTGGCCGCTCCCGGCCACCGCAGCCTCGACCTGCTGGGCTCTGGCGATCCTTCCGCCTCAACCTTACGGGTAGCTGGAACTACAGGCGTGCGCTACCATGCCCGGCTGATTTTTTTTTTTTTTTATGTATTGTAGAGATGAAGTCTAGCCAAGTTGCCCAGGTGGGTCTTGAACCCCGTGCTCAGGTAGCCACCTATTTTTAATCATTTAGATTGTTCTCATTGCTTTCCTGTTACAAGTAATTCTATAATAGCTTTTTACCTAATGTTTTCTGTTCCCTTCTAATTAGTTCCTTAGAGTAAATTTCTAGAAGTTGAGTAACGGACACTGTTCTCGCTAAAAGACCAATGACCTCCAACTTGCAAAGTCCCAAGGACACTTTCATTCGTATATAGATTGACTTCGTAGAAGTGTCCTTTTTTCTCTCTACAATTCAGCAACTTCAACCACAACATCGTTTTTTCCTCTCTATTTTCTTCACCTATCTTATATACAACCATGGCTTTAAATATAGACTCTGTTAACTATTCACTAATTTCTATTTCCCACACAGATTTCTTTTCTGACATCTTCACTTTGGATATCTCACTGGCGTGTCACACCCAAGATCTTCAAACTTGACTTTTCTTGTTCCCTTCCCAGCCTGTTCCTCTTCTGGGGTTTGCCTATGTTAGTGAATGATACCAACATCTACCCAGCTGATCAGGTGGTCAGTTGCTCATGCTAGGAGCCTGTTCTTGATAACAAATACCTCACATCAAGTTCTGTGAGTTCTGTATCCCAAATAGATTTCAAAGTTATCTTCTACTTCCAGTTCATCATTTCATACCATTACTATTTTAATGGTATAAAAGACAAAAACTGAATAAAGGAAGAGATTGATTTTAATCTGGCTGTTGAAATAAAACAGTCCTAATCTCAGCTAGCTATTCATGGGACAAAGAATAGGAAGTGTGAGGTCTTAAAGGGGAAGTATCTCTGGTTAACCTTGCCACAGATATGCAAGATCTTCTAGTCTTCTAAGAGTCATGAGAAAAAGTAGTAGGGAATCAAGTCTAAGTCACATAGGGGAATGGTTGCTTTTGCCTTGAGCCGATTCCTGGAAAACAAAAGATTGAGAGTTTGTGACTGTTTTCCTGGGAGCACAGGGCCCAGGCAAAGTTTAATATTATCCATTGCCTTCTGGTTGATTTTCTTGAAACTCCTTTTGCCCCATCTAATTAATTTTCTACACAGCAGCCAAAGGGATCACTTAGAATTACAAATCGATCAAGTTGTTCTCCTGCTTAAAACTCAATGACTTCTTATTTCTTCCAAGACACAAATTCCTTAATGTGCCCTACTAACCTTCCTATGTTTTTGCCACAGCTCTTCATTCTGTGGCTGGTGATCGCCAAACTTCCCACTTCTCCTTCTTCCAGATGTCTTCCTCTCTCGTTCTTTCTCTTTGAATTCTCTTTCTTACCTCTCCCTGCTCCCCCAGATTTATCTGGCTACTTCTACACTTCCTTCGGTATTCAGCTTAAATGTCATTGCTCTAAACCCACCTTCACTATGCCGTGCTTAGATTACAGCCTCTCATTATTTACTCTTATGGCAACCGATATGTTTTCACTGTAGTGCTTAAACCACAAGTGATTGCATTGTTATTTGTAAAACAATTTAAATTTTATTGTCTATACCAGAATCTAAACTTTTTGACGTGTGGGATTTTGTATGTCTTGCTCTCTCCCTGGTTGGTAGCAGAGTATCCAAATTTTATTGGCACTCAGCAAATTTATCTTAAACCAGTGACTTAATTTATATCACCAAATTACCTTTAAGAAATGCTGTAACGCCGGGCTCAGTGGCTCAGCCTGTAATCCCGCACCTTTGGCAGGCTGAGGTGAGTGGATTTCCTGAGCCCGCGGGTTCGAGACGCGCCTGGGGAGCGAGACCTCATCTCTACAATAAAATCAAAAAATCAGCTGGGCGTGGTAGCGCATGCCTGTAATTCCGGCTATGCGGAAGGCTGAGGCGGAAGGATCGCCGGGACCCAGCAGGCGAGACTGCAGTGGCCGGGAGCGGCCACTGCACTCCAGTCTGGGCGACCAAGTGAGACTCCAACTCAAAAAAAAAAAAAAAAAAAAAAAAAAATGCTGTAACAATTTAAAGTTCCATCAGCCATTTAAAGTTGTGTGCTGGTCTTCCTAAAACCTTCACAAGTTGGTAGGAGGAAGATGGTTTTATTTTAATTTACAATTTTTATTATGTTGTAAAATCACCCTTTCAAGATATGCTTGTTGATTATAGTTATCCTTTTGTGAATCATCATATCAAATTTTTGAATAAGAGTACCAAACCTTTATGTCCTTTAACTGATTTGAGTTAGACTCTGAATCCTTTTTCTGACTTTGCTCTGACCTTAGGCTCTGTCCTTAATTTAGTGACTTTGTCCAATTACTCTATTTTAGGCAAAAATTCTGCTGAGTCACTTTAGCAAAATCCCCCATCCTTGATACCTGATGAAATTTCTTATCCTCTCACCCTCAATATCTTATTTATCATGGCTTGCCTTCGGCAGTAATCCTGTCAAGTTAGCTTAGCCAGACTCCCTCTTAACCCTGGTGTTTCTCCCTGGTGATTTTCCATCTACTGATCTCTACCCTGCTCCTTGACTATAAATCTCCACTTGTCCTTGTTATATTTAGGGTTGAGTCTAGTCTTTCTCTTTTGTCACAATGCCCCATGGTAGTAGTAGCCCCTTGAATAAAGTCTGCTTTACTGTTCTTTAACAAGTATCAAGAATAATTTTTTCTTTAATATACTATAGTTGTAGATATTTCCCCAATTTGCCATCTGTCTTTTAATTTTTGTTTATGATGTTATCCTGTTATACATAAAGTTTTAATGTTTATTATTATATGCTATCAATTGTTTTATGTTGCTTACCTTTGCTTTTATGCTTATAAAGTTTTCATCTTCATATGAGATTACTTGCATAGTTTTCTGTTTAATTTAAGTTTAAAAATACAAATTTCACCCTTTTTATTGTGTAATTTTATATTGGTTAATGGTATGAGGTAGGTTTATAATTTTACAGTTTTTCTCATTTATCTACTGAAATATGAAAAACTAACAACATAAAATGCTTGAGACGTTTTTCTTTATTAAGTTAAAGAATATAACTTAAATATTACAGTTCTTTTTAACCACCCAAGTTGCTCTCCATAACTTTCTTTGACTAGAAGTGGGATTGTGTGTGTGTGTGTAACACACACACACACACAAACACACACACACACACACACACACAGAGAGAGAGAGAGAGAGAGAGAGAGAGAGAGAGAGAGAGAGAGAGACAGACAGACAGACAGACAGATAGAAGGGTATGGGGCAGCATTCTGTTCTATCTTGTGCTTTCTGCCCTAGGTCTCTTATTATTATTAGCCATTGCTGCTGTGGTATGAATTCACATTGCCACCTTTTTCATGTGCTGTGCATTAATAATTTGCTGTAGCTAGAATTAATAATCTTTGAGTAATGCTTCATGGTATGTAAAGCACTTTTATGCCATTTTTTTATTCAAACTTCAGATAGTTTCTTGAGGTTAACAAGGCAGGTATTAAACCCATTTTGTGATTAAAAAACAGACAAGAGAGTTCATTTTGCCTCCTCTAATTAGCACAGCTTGTAGAGGGTGGATCTGATATTAGAATTTGTCTTTTAAAAATTCTCAGTTGCATATTGTTATGTTAAATGCAAGTAATTAAGAACTCTGTAATAATGACTTGCTTTATTTTTGTTGTTGTTTTGTATTGTAAAATGACATTGCTTATCTTGCAAGTCCTGTTGGTTTTGTGTATTGAAGCATCTACTGAAAATATACAGACATATATTAATTTGGAAGCAGTAGTCAAATTCATAGCAATGCATACAATATTACTTTGATTACTCCAAAATAGACTCAATATTTTCCAAATGTATTTTCCCTCTCAGCAGTATAAAAAAAAATCAAATGGTTGAACATCTTCTGGGGGCTACACTGACTTACCAATCTTGGCTCAAAATATAGTATAGCAAGAGGATAAAGCTAGAGATTCTGAACTTCATACTTAAAATGAATATAGTCTTTTAGGAAATGAAATTAGTCTTCTCAAATAAAGGAAAATGATTCCATATTTTAAATAATGATATTATTTCCTACACGTTAATGCCCTTTGACTTCAAACTTCTTGAATGGTAATCTTCATTTTTCTATAGCTGGTGGGTCTTTTAATCTGGGGTTCTGTTTGAATGGCTGTTCTGGGTGTTGGCAAGAGTTATAAAGAATTTGAATTTTATTCTTCACTGGCTTCTGGTTGAGAACTCAAATGTCACAAATGTTGAAAGATTAGCTTGCTGTAGACATAATGAAGCAAGCAAAATGAAATCTACCAAGGATAAAACTGTAATATTCTTTATGTTTTATCTTTTAGGCACAGAATGTGCCATATCTGACTTTCTTGCTGTGGGCAAAAAAGGAACCAGGGTGAGGGGATGGGTTTTTATAGAAAACCCCAGCCCCTTCCTCAAAATAAGTGGGGTGGGTGAGAAGAAGTGAAAGGCACCCTAAGCACAGACATCGCTGTCCCTAAACTTTCTCTTTTGAGAATTACAGCTTACTTAAACATTCTTTCAGTGTTAGTGGATGTTGGGCATGCATTTATTCTTGTATTTGAAAGGGTGGTTTCTCATAGTTTAACACAGTTTGTAGGGGTGAGATCTCAAACCTGGTTTTTTTTGAAATAACATGACTTATGGAAACATTTATATTGAACTGCAGAGGAATAATTCAGATAATCTAGGAAATTAAACACTATATGTAGATCTTTCTAGGCTTTAAAAAAATTATAGCAATCCTTATTTTTATTTTCATTTCCATGGCAACATACTAAACGAGTCTATACAAGGTCTCTAAAACTAGAAAATAACCTTTTAAAAAAATCTGCTTCAAAGAGTTTAGCTCTTTCTATAGGTAACTTGAAAAATGAAAATCTTGCTCATTACTAAAATGTTTATTAGAGAAATTCTGGAAGATTTAGAAAAATATAATGAAGAGAGTAAACATAGAATATAATGCATAGGCCTGGCTTATTGGCTCAGCCTATAATCCCAGCACTTTGGGAAGCTGAGGTGAGTGGATTGCCTGAGCCCGCGGGTTTGAGACCAGCCTGGGCAACTTGGCGAGACCTCATCTCTACAATAAATAAAAAACTAGCCGGGCATGGTATTGCGTGCCTGTAGTTCCAGCTACTTGGAAGGCTGAGGCGGAAGGATTGCTGGAGCCCAACAGGTTGACGCTGGGGTGGTCTTAAGTGTGCCCACTGCACTCTAGCCTGGGCGACAGAGTGAGACTCCAACTCAAAAAAAAAAAAAAAAAAAAGAATATAATCCACCATACTGTTACTCAGAAATCAGCACTCATTTCTCTGTTATTGTCTCTTGGCTTTTCTTTCTCTTTGTATACAAATACAGTTAAAACATTTGAGACAATCCTAAGTTTCTAATTTTCTTTTTCTTCCCCTTAGTATTATACAATGTTTCTTTTTATATGTTAGCCAATATTCTTCTACAGTATAAAAAGTGTACTGAATCAAGGCCATGCCACTAATATGTTACAAAAAATTATAAAACCTTGGAAAACAACTCTAGCAGAGAAATTCTTTGTGATATTTGATTTCAGTTGCTTTATGGATAATTGTGTATATATGTGCTCAAGAATGTTCAATGAATGTTGAATTTCAATGTAAAAAATAAAAATAAGCTAAAGGGATAAGTATCATTATTTTTACCTTCTTCCCCCTCATTTGTTATTTTGGGTCCTCTTGGAAGTTGACATCTACGTGGGATTAGATTGCAAGAAATTAATTGGAGGAAACACCTGTAAAAAGAAAATGGGAGGAAGCTGGAGGAGGCTGTGAGAGCTGTGATGTGAGACTGATGAAGTTTTGACCTCTGAGGAGAGAGGCAAGGAAAGAGGATTGGATAAGTTGAGCTTCAAAGCGCTTTGTGATTCTAACAAGGTTTCAGCAAGAAGTCCTTGAGCCAAAGTCTCCTGTCAGAGGAGTCCCACATCTTGCAGGAAGGGCACACCTTAGTACTCCTGCCTCATCATTGGCTGAGTGCAGCTTGGGGTTAGCAAAGCCTTGGTGTTAAGGCAGTGGTGGGCTCATGGCACTGGGCACCTTTGGTTAATTGCACGCTCTGCAGTGGGAGATCTCTGTTGTGCAATTTCATGGACACTACACCTCACATTTGCTCTTTACTGGTTTTTACTATAAAGGTTAAAACTGGTACCAGCATTTATTCATTATTTCAAATAGACATCTTGGCATCATAGAGGACTTTTTAAGTGTTTTGACTTTTTCATAACTAGCTTTCAAATATTTTCCTTCCTGTCTCCCCAACAACAGTGTGTCAGGTCCTCAACAGTTCTCATGCAGACTGTTACAGCCACCCTCTAGGTCTCTGCCTCCAATCACTACCTCAACAATTCATTCCACACTCAGAGAACTCTCTCTAAAGCACGACTCACTCTCTTGCTAAAAAATTTTCAAGGTTCTCAATTACCTTTAGGACAAGCTCAGCGTTCTTCAACCACAGATGCAAACCCCATTTCAACCTCACTCTCATCACTTCACCCATGGCATAATCTCTTAGAATCACACTGAATTTCTCACCAATTCCTTGATGCAACATGCTTTTTCATGGGTCTCAGGCCACATTCTTCTGGATTCCTCTGATGAACTGAAACTTATCCCCCATACCCAATGATTAAGAAGCATCAGGATTTTGTAAGATTTTTTTCAGGACTTTTTATAGTTATATTAAAATATAACTCATATACCATAGAACCATCCACTTAAGTGTTCAATTCAATGGTTTTTAGTGCATTCATAATCAATTAGAATATTTTAATCACTTCAAAACTAAATCCCATATTCATTAGCAATCATTCTCTGTTCTTCTTCCCCCCCATCCCAGATCCTGATAACCACTAATATATTTTCTTCCTATGAATTTGCCTATTTGGGACATTTCATATAAATGAGAACATACAACATGTGGCCTTTTGTGACTGCTTCTTTCACTTAGCTTAATGTTTTCAAGGTATATCCATATTTTAGTATGTATCAGTGCTTAGTTTCATTGTAAAAATAATCAACTGTATGGATATTACACATTTTACTTATCCACTTATCAGCTGTTGAACATTTGGTTTGTTTTCACTTGGGTTGTTCCCACTTTTTGGCTATTATAAACATTCATGTACAAGTTTTTGTGTTGGACATATATTATTTCTCTTTGTTATATACCTACAAGTGAAATTGCTTGGTTATGTGGTTATTCTATGTTGAGTATTTTAGGGAACTGCCAAACTGTTTTCCAAGGCATCTGCACCATTTAAAATTCTTACCAGCAATATATGAGTGTTCTCTAATATCTCCACCTTCTTGCCAGCATTTGTTATTATCTTTCTTTTTGTGTCTAGCCATTGTAGCGGATATACAATAGTGCCTCATGTTGACTTTGAGCTATGTGTTCTTGATTTGTTAACATTATTTTAAAAAATAAAATCCAGATAGCATCTTTTCTTTTAGGTCTTCTTTGATTCTCTGGGTCACCTCCCTTCCCTGTATTCCCATAGCACTCCATGCATGCCACTATTACTCTACCTATTATATTGGGCAGTCACCTCTTGTTGATGTGCAATTGCTTTATCAACTTGGAGTTCCTTTTGAGTACAGATTGGCTATTTATTCATTCTACCTATATTTCATTTATCCAATGTAATTGAGAACAGACAGATCTCAAACAATATGATGTGTCTCTTTTATTTTACTCATTATCTCTTCAGGAGTAGACCTGTCCTTTCCATTTTTGGCAGGAACCTTGCTGGTCACAGTGCTTGATGGGAAATGTAGAAAGACATTCTATACAATATTAAATCTTCTGTGTGTTTCTAGCTGAGCCTTCTCAAAACGAGTCTCCTAATGTGCTCTCATTTGCATTGGGAAAATTGAGGCAGTTTCCCAGAATTACTTCTATTATACTCTTCTCACATTCTCTTATTAGCATTATGTTATTAGTATGTCTAGAAAACAATGATGTCTCTTAGATGTGCAAATATTGATAAGTTATTCTGTTTGTTATTTTACCATTGCCTTTCTAGGGCCTGTCTTTCTAACTTTAGAAGGTCAACACTTCTCACTTCTAAGTTCTTCTTATTGACTCTTTAGTGAGCAAATAATACAATGAAATTATATGCAGAGATACACACTTCTGCATATAAGAAGAGAAAGAGAGGGGAGAGTTTATTTTAATAGTAGCACAAGTGCTATTTTTGGAAGGGAAATTAGTTTGGAGGGAAAGAAATAAAAACAAAAAACTTATACAAGCTGCTTGAAATTAGAAACTGTAGTCCTGAGGGCAAAGGCTAGTGGAGAGTGTCCTTCTGTTTTTTTTTTCTTCCTTCTTTCTTTCCTTCCTCCCTATCTCCCTTTCTTTCAAAATATTTCTCAACCTATTGCTCTGTGTAAAACACTGTAAATGGTAATGGGGTAATAATTTAATGTAAAAAATGAAATATGTAAACTTCTTAGCATAAGGACCAACTAGGAATTTTGGAAAAGAGTGGAAGGGAAGAGAAAAGAGAGAGAGGAGACAAAACATGGCAGATAGCCGAAGCCTGCTGAGGTATGTGACCAGGGAGAAATCCTGGTGTGGCGCCAGAAGGATTTTATTTTATTTGAACACCTACTGTATAGCAGGCATGGTAATAAGCTTTGGGAATGTGAAGGTCATAATCCCTGTCATTTTTTCTAGTTTGGAGGGTTTTGATTGCTTAAAAATCAGATTATTCAGCTAAAATTTATGGAAGATAAAATTTATTATTTTAAAGATACAGTTATAAGGATTTTAAAAATGCATTTATTATGAAATCAATACCACAATCAAGATACAGAACAATTCTATCACTTCATCCTACTAGTCTTTTCTGTTTCCTCCTTGTGTCTTACTTCTCCTTCATCCCAAGCCCTTGGGAAACACTAACCTATCCCTAGAGTTTTTCCTTTTTAAAAATGTCATGTAAATGGAATCGTAGAATATGTAGTCTTTTTAGCCTTGTCTCTTTTACCTGGCATAATGTATTTGAAATTTATACTCTTGTATGTCTCAATAGCACATTCTTTTTTATTGCTGAGTAGTATTTTGATGTAGGGATATATTACAGTTTGTTTATCCACTCACCAAAGATATTTAACTTTTTGGCAGTTTTGAATAGGCAATTTTGAATAGGTTTTTGTGTGAACATAATTTTGGGGGGAATAAATAGCTGGGAGTGTGATCTCATCATAAGTGTATGTTCAACTTTATAAGAAGCTTCCAAATGATTTCTAAAGTGGCCATATCACTTTGCATTCCTACCAACAATGTTTGAGAGGTCCAGTTGCTTCATATCATCTGAGGCTTTTTGAGAGTAGGAATGTGTAGTATATTGATGTTTTGGGGTGAAGGGGACAGCTGCAGTGTTCCTTTATTTATCTCCCCCAAGCTGTCCATAAAATGCAATGTGCATGTTCAGCTCTACATGGTGGTGGTGGGTGGGAGAATAATGAGGGACACAAAAATATTGGAAAGTGTGGCCTGGCCTTGACTCAAATCTCTAGGGAGGCCCACATAGCACCTCTAAATGCCTTTGAGGAAGACTGGCATCCAGGACTCTGGAGGTGACTACAAACATAACAGACTCTGGCTGGGAATGGTGGCTCAAGCCTGTAATTCCAGCACTTTGAGAAGCCAAGGTGAGAAGGATTGCCTGAGCCCACGGGTTTGTGGACAGCCTGGGCAACTTGGCGAGACCTTGTCCTTCAATAAATAAAAAAAAATTAACCAGGCAGGATAGTGCGCACCTGTAGTTCTGGCTACATGAAAGGCTGAGGCAAAAGGATTGCCTGAGCCCAGCAGGTCTACAGCCTGGAGAGAAATGGAGATGAAATCTTGATGAGGAAGAGTGAGGGCAAGTGGATGGCTAAGGAGTAGAAGTGATACCAACCTTTTCTTTCTGCAAGTGCAGGGACCAGAGTCTAGAATATTCAGGTAGCATTGCTGTTTCAAGCATGGACAGAGTTCATTGACAGAAGGCAATCCAGGATGGGGGACAGGACGGGGGACAGACTTGTAAGGCAGGGGTGTGAGGTGACATTAATTACACATATAACAACAAGCTGTGTGATTGTGCCAGATTTATATAAAACTCCATTCCTAAAACACCAACCCCAGCTGAATGAACAAATGATTGGATAAGCTTTAGTTACAGCAGCATTTGCATATAGCTTCAATTTACTATTCAGTGACTAAAAGGTTTTTAAGAACGTACATATGATTTTGTAATTATAGTGATTCCATATTTTAATTGATGGCATAGATTTTAGTGCTGAATGCATACTAACCTGAATGTAAGAAGTAGATGAAGTAATTCTAGTATTTTAAAGTAGTGACTTTAAAATAACACTGGCTGCATATTTTAATAACCTAGAAAGAGTTTAGAAAATACTGATACCTGTGCCCCATCCCTCAAGATTTTGATTACATGATCTGGGGCAGGCCTGGACATGATTTTTAAAACTTCCTCCAGATTATTTGAGTGTACAGACAGGTTGATGATTATTTTTTAAAGTTAACTTTTTATTGTGGCGAAATATACGTCAAATAAAACTTATTTTTTTTTTTTAACCATTTTAATTGTATAGCCCTTTGGCATCAAGCACATTCATATCGTTGTGTAACCATCACCACCATCCATCTCCAGAGCTTCTTCAGTGTCCCAAGCGGAAACTCTGTATCCATTAAATAATGTAATTTCCTGTTCCCTTTTCCACCAAGTGCCTGTTAACCACTATTCTACTTTCTGTCTCTATGAATTTGACTATTTTAGGTACCTTGTATAAGTGGGATGATACAATGTTTGTTCTTTTGTGTTTGGCTTATTTCATTTAGCATAAGTTTCATCCATGTTGTAGCATGTGTCAGAATTTCCTTACTTTTTAGGGCTTAATAATATTACATTGTATGTATATTCCATATTTCATTTATCCATTCATTTGTTGATGGGTATCTGAAATCCTTTTACCTTTTGTCTATTGTAAATAATTCTCCTATGAACATTGGTCTACAAATATCTTTTAAAGTCCCTAATTTCAGTTCCTTTGAGTATATATACCCAGGGTAAAATTGCTGGATTATATGCTATTCCTCTATTTAATTTTTTGAGAAATTGCCATACTTTCCACAGTGGCAATCCCATTTTACATTCCCACCATTCCCACCAACAGCGTACAAGGCTTCCAATTTTTACACATCCTTGACAATACTACTTATTATTTCCAGTTTTTTTTTATAATAGGTATCCTAATGGGTATCAGATAGTATTTCATTCTTGTTTTGATTTACATTTCCTTAATGATTAATGATGTTAAGCAATATTTCTTGTGCTTATTGGCCTTCTGTATATCTTCTTTGGAGAAATGAAATGTTTTTCAAGTCATTTCTATATTTTTGAAGCATTGTTTTTGTTGTTGAATGAGAATCACTTTTTTCAATACTCCTTTTTTTTTTTTGTAGAGTCTAGGTCTCACTGTGTTACCCAGACTGGTTTCAAACTCCTGGGCTCAAGTGATCCTCCTGTTTTAGTCTCCCAAAAGGGATTACTGGCATAAGTCATCATGCTGGGACAAGAACCAATTTTAAAATGGTTATTAAAGGCAGTAATTCTCAATTTTTACTTGAAAAGGGTGGGGTACTTTTATGAGAAAGTACATAATTCTCATGCTTCTTCATGATGGCGCCTACCACACATTTGCTTGTATAATGGTCAACTGTCTTCACTTGAAAAATGGGAGGGCAGGAAAAGTCATGGATTCTCACCTGATAAATCTTAAGTTTCTGGAAAGTTAGGCAGTGTGTCAGAATCCAAGGGAGGGAATTAGGGGTACATGGGTATTTCAGAAAAGCTCTCAGATGTTTTAGGTATTTATTTCTTTGTAATAAACTATCAAAAATTTAGTGGTTTAAAACAACCATTTACTTCCTCATGGTTGTATGAGTTGATACAAGGGTTCTTTTGCTGGTCTTGCCTGGGTTCACTCAGGGAGCTGATTTTAGCTGGCAGCTGGGCTGGAGAGGAAGGTTCAAGATGGCCCCACCTACAGCCACATGTTGGGTACTTTGATGGGGACGTCTGGAAGACTGTGAGCATTCTAGGTTTACATGGTCATTCATCATTCATCATTGTCTAGCCCCAGATTCTCAACATGGTCACTGGAATCCAAAAGGATAAAAGTAGAAGCTGCAAATTCTCTTAAGATCTAGGTCCAAAACTCACATGGCACCAAAGTTGAAGCAAGTCACAGGGCTAGCCCAGCGTCAAGTGGAGGGGAAATAAACACAAATTCTTGATGAAAGGAGGACACAGTTACATGTCTCAAAGGGCATGGGGATGTGAGGGATTATTGCTGTCATCCTGGGACATAATCTACCGTGCCAGATGATTCTGAAATCTCCCTAGGAACATGACCTCTCTGCTTTGAGAGTCACCGATGTGAAAACTCAAGTCCTCCAGTGATCTATTATTTTTCTCCCTCTTTATCAACTGCTCTGCTTCTGTGTCTGCTCTTTACACTCTCTATATAGGAATAAGACCCATGCATATAGGAACCTGTTGTGAGAATTCATGGAACTATGGCAACAGATTTGTATATTCTGTATCAGGGTTCTGAAGACAGAGCTAGCCACCAAAGAATGCCAGTTTTGGAGTTGGCTATCTGTAATATAATTTTTAACTATATTTTTCATGGAAGAAGATCAGTAGGTAACTCCTGGTTGAATATTAGTAGAACATTCATTTTGAGTGGTTTTTGCTGATTGTTTCATAACTTGTCACTGATAGGTCTTATGGTTCACAAGACATATGTATGAGATACCTCCCTAGCTCAGGTGCAAATATGCTGAAAAACTGCACAAAGCAAACTTATCTATGTGAGGTTTTCCTTCTTTACTTTATGAGAGGCAGATGCATGTGGAGAAACAGAAAGTACTCAAGTTCTAGCCTGGTCTTTACTGCCAAGCTGTGGTGTAACTTGGCCAGGTCATCTAAGGTACCATGGTCTTCAGTGTCCTCATTTGTAAATTTGCAATACATCTCTGTGTTGTGAAAGCTAAATAAAATAACCTACGTGACAGTTGGCCATTGCATTACCTGCTAGCACAAGTATATCAAGTAGCATCCCAAGTGAGCAAACCAGACATGCAGGTCCTGTTAATATATTATTGCACACTGAGTTCTCACACTGGTCTATAATATCCCAAAGCAATTTTAAGGTGGGTTTTCCATTTGTACTTGGTGTCTACTCACTCTAATTAAGTCATGGCTGAAATTTGCTGCTGTAGTTGCTCAAATAAGTAAAATTTGATTGCACTGGTAAATACATAATTAAAGTCAAAAGGAAATGGAAGAATGCAATTATAACTTATACAATTTTATTTTGCCATTTGTCACAAGCACATTGTACTGTTATTTTTCTTGTGTGTGTGTCCAGTTTCTCAACTATTAATAGATGGGCTCACTTTTGAGGGAAGAAACTGGTCCCTTGTGCTATTTGAATTTCCTGTGTCTGCACTAACCTCTTATTAAAATTTGGCGAAGATCAAGATCAATAACTTAACAGCATAAAATGTGGCACAGTTCTCCCTATGCCGTGAAAATTTATGCTTGAGCTGGGTAAGAACATGTTGAGTGAGATGAGAATATGTGAAAACTCTCGAGTTTAATTTCATTATCAAATTCAGATCTAATTACTAGTCTACTTATGTTTAAAGGCCTGTATTTTTTCTGCATAATTGTTAAGTGTTGCTTTACTCACTTGTGTTGAAGAAAAGAAAATTGTGAGAAATTCAAAACTTGTAGAATCCCAGAGAAAATGGCACCGTTTCTTAATGTGTGAGGTTGTATAATCACCAGGCTTTAGTAAGGAAAAACATATTGTTGTAGCTTTTCTAATGAATGATTAAGTAAATAAATAGGCATATGTGCACACATACATCCATATGTGTTGCATGCCAAGGTGATGATGAAGAGATTAGCTTGATTATGATTCTAGAATCTGTCCTAATTTTCCTTAAGAAAAATGAGGGGGAAGAGGTGAGCAAGTAGAAGTAACAGATTGGAAAGAATCATTTCTTAGCAAAAAAGTCACTAGATTATAGGTCCGGGTTAAAATTATATTCAACTAAAACATATACTCTCTGTCTTGACTTCAGTTCTGTTTTTATTTAGGAAGAGTCATAGCCTTAGCTGAGATGATGAAGTTAATCTTTCCCTCCTCCTGTAGCTTCTCGGATGAACTAGTTTAGAAATGGCCGACTTTAGAACCAATGACTTAATCATGAGATATAATCATAGATTATAATAGATTATATAAAAAGATGTCATAAGGAATGGCATCAATATGAAAACATATGAGTTTGTAAAGAGAAAGCTATTACTATAGTGGGTTTCTTTATACATCTGGGTACCTCATCTTTCCTGGTTTTATACTTTATGAATGTGCGTGATTAGTTAAGGAATTGTGGCTTTGTTATATTTTTAAAGGAAAAAAGTGTCCAATTTTAAATAGTAAAAAATGTCCAAAATATAAAGTTAATAGTAGGAATTAATCTTGTATGAGATAAGAGTATCTGGAAGGATTTATACTTTAGTTTCCCATGGCTGAGGTGAAACCAGACTGAGACATCAGCAGATTGTTCACATATTAGCATGGTATAGTGAGCCTTAGAATAAGCAGACGTCTGTCTTGGTAGCTGTCTGTTGGGGTAAGTTATTTCACTTTTCTGGGAGTTAATTTACTAAGCTGTAACAAACAAGAAACAAAACCTCAAAAAACAAACAAACAAAAAAAACCTGCTATGATTTGAATTTTGTCCCTCCCAAGCCAAACGATGAAACTTAACCCCCAATGAAGCAGTATTGAGAAGTGTAGTCTTTAAGAGGTGGTTGGGTCATGAGAGCTCTGCCTTATGAATGGATTAATGCGTTATCATGGGGATGGGACTGATGGCTTTATAAGAAGAAGAAGAGAGGCTGGAGCTAGCACATTCAACCCCCGACCATGTTATGCCCTTTGCCACCTCAGGACTCTACAGAGTTCTCACCAACAAGAAGGCCGTCATAAGATGCAACCCCTAGACTTTGGACTTCCTACCCTCCAGAACTATACGACATATTTGTTTTTCTTTATAAATTACCCACTTTCAGATATTCTGTGAAAAGCAACAAAAGACAAACTAAGACACTATTCCAGCCACATTCAAATGACATACTAAAAGCATTTGGCCTGTAGTAGGTGTTCAAATGTTGGCTTTGGGAACTCCTTGTTCTGGGGCCCACATCTGAGTAGAATGAGAAGAAAAGCAAAGAACTGTTTCTGCAGAGGATGCAACATTTAAGCCAGGAAAAACTTTCTTCAATTCACTTTATTCTTCAGGAGATTAGCCAAAGAGGAGGACCTCCCACATAGTACTTTTTTTTTTTTTTAGTTGAAGTCTCACTCCATAGCCCAGGCTGGAGTTCAGTGGCACGCTCATGGCCTCCCCAGCATTGACCCGCTGGGCTCAGGCCATCCTTTGCCTCAACCCTCCAAGTAGCCGGAACTACGGGCGCGCGCTACCGTGCTCAGCTAATTTTTTTTTTATTGTAGAGATGAAGTCTCACCAAGTTGCCCAGGCTGTTCTCAAACCTGTGGGCTCAGGCAGTCCCCTCACCTCGGCCTCCCAAAGTGCTGGGATTACAGGCTTGAGCCACTGTGCCTGGCCCACATAGAACATTTGTGGAGTTTCCTTAAAAACTCCTTAAGGAAACCTTTGCTAGGAGGGGAAAAAACTAAGGATTCTATTTTAGTCCTGCTGAATACATGTTAAAATTTACACTCTTTGATTTTGCCCATGTTCTGCACATGACTTAACTTTCACCGAAGCAATAAATATAGGGAGGTCAGAAGCTTGCTTTGTGACTCTAGAATATTTAAGCTTTCTCTTTTGTATTGTGACTGCTTCAGTCTCTGATAAGAATGCTTATTTCCAGGAAGACAAATAAATCTAATTCAAAAGAAAAAACTCTTCATCAGGCAGAACTTTGATGGAAAATTGCCAGTTGATAGCTGAATTTTCCATTTATACAGCATAACTTATTTCTTTTTTAAAAAATATTTATTTTAAATATGTGGGGTACAATTCAGGGTTAGGTATACAAATGTTCATTATGCAGGTACCCTTGTTGATGAGGTGCACTTCCCTGGCAGTTTCCAAGTACTGCCAATCCCTTTCTTATAGTATCACGATAGTTGTTCAAGGTCCACTTATAGCATAATTTATTTCAGTCATTCACATTAGTGTATATTTGAAACATCAAAATTTGATAATATCCCAAGAGACAATTTTTAGAGACATTGTATGTCTGGCAGAATGATTTATATATATTTTTATGATTATATAGATAAATATAATTCTTTCTAAAATGTAAATTTTTTGCTATTCTAAGAAATATTTTCTTCTCACCTGACCCCATCCTCCTTTATTTATCTTTTCCTACAATAGCATTTCTGTACATTTAATTCATTCCTTGAACAGAAAGTAAAAGATCAATATAAGTAAATGCATGACTGTAGTTCTTATTGCATTACCCATTAGCCTTAACTGTCTTTATCCCTCAGCATATTCCTTCAAAAGGGTAGGTTTCATAGGGGAACAGAGTTTGAAATTTACATACATTGGGTTTATGTGGGAGGAACTAAAGGATGACCCTTACAAAGCTTACTGTGCTTGGATACAGCCGAACATCAAATCAAGCTGAGTTCTCTCTCACCTTTGGACATCATTTGCTTATTTACTATGGGATATGAAGAAGAACGAACTTCTTTTGGATTTTTCTCTCTCAGTATAATATTGGACTAGGTCAAGTAATTTTTTTCAAGATGTTTATGTAAATCTCGGAATATATACAATATAACATTTTTCAAGAAAATATCACAAGCATTCTATTATTTAGATTAGAATAGCTAAGGATTATTCATGTTGATTTTCCCAACCTTCTCTAACAGATGATTACAAAAAAACTGGCTTCAAGGGAATGACTTTCATAAGGGCATGAAGTTAGCCAGTAACAGAGCTGAAACTCAAGTCAGAATACTCTTTCCTATGAACCATTCCATCTTAGAGACAGGATATGAATGTTGTGGCAGCAAGGCAAGTTTTTTTTTTAAATGAGAAAAGTAATGCTATTTGAAAAGAATGTAAGGTCTGTTGTGTGTGTCCTTGGAAAAAAAATATTATTCTGGAGTTAGAGAAGTGCAACAAAAGCTTGACTCTGATCTTGTCTTAAAAAGTCAGTTTTTATCACTCATCATTCATTATCTATGTAATAAGCCTCAATTATATGCCTTGCATGTTCTAGTTCTGTGCTAGTTCTTCAAGAGCCAAAGGCAAATAAGACACCATTGAGGGCCTCAAGGAGCTTATAATTCAGCACTAACTATCCATCCCCCCACACTGGGGTGAAGGAAAAGATATCAAAACTTCCGATTATGTTTGTTTCCTAAAAAATATGAATAATACTAGGTTTTTGAAAAAAATTAATATACAGATCAAAGTAACTCGTAAATTATTTATAAATCAATATACTTACATTAGAGATGTATATGCAAAAGTTTTTACTGATATGAATGTGTGACCGAAAATGGTTGGTGATACTGTGAGAGAGATAGGTAAGCCTACTGAATTAGGAAACCTGCGTGGGGAGATATTTTCTTATGAATTGTGTTTAATGTTATAAAGGATTCATTCTCAAAATGTGAGAACTATATTAGGGCATTTTTTTTAATTTAAGGAAATATATTTATGTTTTATTTATTGAAAAAAGTGATATTTTGTCCAATTGCTTTAATTTATCCTTAAGATGTGATACTTACGGGCAACTCCTTTGGGTCCCCTCCCACTGTGGAAGTTTTTATGTCTTCTCAATAAATCCTACTTTCAAAAAAAAAAAAAGATGTGATACTTTTAAATATTGCTATAGAATGGTGAGAAATTTTATTTATCACTAAGAGTCATGGAATAAAAAAAATAATGAGGTAGACCTATTGAGTTTTAGAGTAAAAAAGAGGTGGATTTTAGAATCAACCATTAGATGGTTCATATCTTTGCTCTATTTTTTGGTTCCTGTTAACCCTGGTCAAGTTCTTTCTTTTTTCTTTTCTTTCTTTTTTTTTTGAGTTGGAGTCTCACTTGATCACCCAGACTGGAGTGCAGTGGCCGCTCCTGGCCACCGCAGCCTCGATCTGCTGGGCTCTGGTGATCCTTCTGCCTCAGCCTTCCGAGTAGCTGGAATTATAGGTGCGCACTACCACGCCCAGCTGATTTTTTTTTTTTGATTTATTGTAGAGATGAGGTCTCGCTGCCCAGGCGGGTCTCGAACCCGCGGACTCAGGCAATCCACTTACCTCAGCCTCCCAAAGGCGCGGGATTACAGGCTGAGCCACTGAGCCCGGGCTCAAGTTCTTTCTTTAAGCTTGTTTAACCTTGGTTTGTTCATGTGTAAAGTGGTGGTGATAAGTGAAGTGAAATAAAGTGTTTAAACATGTTCGTTCATGCAGTGCTTAACAGATACTAGGAAAGACAAAAAAAGTGTTTTAAAATAAGACATTTTAAGAGTTAAAAACAAATTCTAATATTAAACATTAGCTTCTAAGGATTAAAATTCCATTCGAACCCTTCAGTTCTGTCTGAGTTACTTTCACGTTGCCTCAAGGTATTAACTGTCACTATTGACATCATGATAAGATCTTTATATTTGTTCCATAAAGAAGTACACAAAAGAACTGGCACCATTGTGGTAAGATGTAAAGTTCTATTATGAATTTAAAAAATGAGTCGAGAGATTAGTAAAGCAAGGAAGAGAAAAAGGTAAGTCACAGCATGAAAAGAAATTAATTGTACAACATTTTCATTTTCCACACTGGGACTTGAGATGTTCATATTTTCAAAGCACTCTCTGACAATCAGGACTGAATGGCATGTCGGATAAAGTACCAGAAGATAAATTACTTATTCAGAGCAAAGATGAGAAAAGATCTTTAAAGACTCCCAGGCCATACTAAATAGATTAGATAATTGTGGAACAAACATAGTTATTTGAGGAAAATAACAGCAGGTGAAATTCCACATAGGTAAGTGTGAAGAATGGCACAGTGAAGAATATGATGTAAATTACTTATATACATTGTATGTTCTTAATAGCTTATAAAACCCCAAGGAAAATGAATTAACAAGTATGTGGGCCAGTTAAAATAGCAACTTGCCTGGTACATGAAACCTTCAATAGCATGAAAATGAATTTTATTATTTAAAGCATTATCTTAATTCTTAAAAATATATTTGTATTCAATGTAAAATAATGTAAAGAAAAAAAACCCTTGGAAAATGGCAAGAGGAACTGATGTGGGAAGAATGAGAAAACACAAATAAAATTTGTTGAATATCTAACTAGTTTTATGCGCTGGATTGCTGTAATGAATTGCATTACTCAATTTTTGCCATTCTTTGTATCCAAGCCCTTTGTTCTTGACTTCTCAGTTTCTTCTTCTAGAGGTGAGTGTATTCCCATGCTCCATTAGTATTGGGCTTGCCATGAGACCTACTTTAGCTAACTAGATGGAAGCAGACTAGATGTGAACAGATGCTTGAAATGGGCTTGTGCAGTTGGACATGTTCTCTTGTTTTAAGAATACACTTCAGCTAACCATTGGTCTAAGAAGAATGAATGCTCCTTGTAAACCGAGATTTTGTAGTTGTGACGATTACTTTTGTGTATCAACTTGACTTGGCTACAGGGTGTGTCTGTGAGGATGTTTTTGGATGAGTAGATTGAGTAGAGTAGATTGCCCTCCCTAATATGGGTGGGCAATAATTACCCAATCGGTTGAAGGCCTGAGTAGAACAAAAAGGTTGACTTTCCCATGAGTAAGAGAAAACCCCTCCTGTTTGTTTGAACTGAGACATTAGTGTTTTCCAACATTTGAACTTTGGTCTTGGGCTTACTGGCTTTAAAACAGGAACTTACACCATTGGTTCTCCTGGGTTTTCAGCTTGTTGATTGCACATTCTGGAACTTCTCAGCTTTTCTAATTGTGTGAACCAACCCATTATAATTTGTATTCTCTCTCTCTCTCTTTATTTGGAGAACCTAATAAAATATAGTACTTTGTAACATGGCAATTTGCTACATTAGCATTGACTTGATATAGTTATAATATATATGTTATCTCACTTAATTTTCACAATTATCACCTGTTGTAGAATATTTTCCCCCTCTTTTACACATGCACAAACTCAGGTTCTAAGATTGTATGGTGATAACACATGGCTGTACTAAGATTTAAACTCTAGTTGGTCTAGTTCTGAAACCTGTGCTTTTTCCAGCATGTTTTGTATCTTACAGAACACAAGAGAAATCACAAGAAGAGGAGATTAGAAAGTCAACCATGATGTAGTGGTTCCCTGGAAGAATTGCTCTAGACTAGTTTTAGTATCCAACTGGTTAATACTTGTTGGTGCTCCAGAGTTGCGGCTGGTAGTCTAAGCTGACCCAGTGATCATTCCCACCAGGCTAAGTAATTACAGAGGAGCACCCAGCGCCTGAGCTACTTCCACCCAAGTGTTACACAGGGATAGACCTCTACTTTGTTCCTGTCACTGTGGATTTTCTTTATTCTTGACGTCATACGGGTCACTTATTTTTTATTTGTATGCAGGTGGCTCTGAGAGGGTTCTCATTAGGAATGAAAGTCTCAGGTTTCTTAATAAAACCCTAACAACTTCCTTTCAAATAGCTGGGGAAGAAACATCCTAACCAATCATAAAGGAATCTTGGGATCTTGTATGTGGTGGATCATCCATCCACTGTACTTTACTTTAGTCTAATTACAATTAGCAGCAGCATAAATATGAGTCTCTTAGAGTAGACACAACACTTGCACTTAGTTTCTTTTTTTATTTTGGTTAGATTTGACCTAACAAATTAGGTTGCCTAATTCTAGATCTAATCAAAGTGTCTCTTTTACAACTTAGGACCCCTCCTATATTTGATATAGCTTTTTTTGTCTGCCAACATGTATTAAAACATAAAATTTAAATTGAAATATCAGTTCTAATGCTTAATGATAGAGTTAACTAAATAGGGCAGTCCAGTATTGTTGAAGATCACATTTTCTATCTTGATACTTACCTTTTCTCCCTCAAAGATTTTCTCCATGTCCAGATGTATTTTTCAATCTCCTTTAGGTATGCAGAAATCTATTATGGATGAAGACAGGAAAAATGTGCTTGGTTTGCCTGGGAACTTGAAAATAAATATCTCATTGTTTATAACTGGAACTAGGTAGATTTGAACTAATTGGCTCTATCATTGGGCCTCATTGGAGTTTTGTAAGCTGTGATTTTTAGTCAGTATGAGCACTTCTGAAACAGACTTTGTTTTCAGAGACACTTATGTTAAAAATGTCTTATCAAGGTTTAATAGCAACTTTTTGATCACCACTTTATTTCTATATTTCCCTTTTTTACTGTTTTTCTTTACTGTTTATAAACTAATGTGTGCTCACAGAAAACTGGAAGAATATAAATAGTATAAAGAATATAGTTTTCCCATATATAGTCTCAATGTAGACTAACTGATATTTTGGTTATTTTGTTTCTACCTTTTTCTATGAACATATATTTACATACATTGTGACTAAATATATGTATACATATGTATGTATATGTGCATATATATGAAGTGTGTATATAGGTTATATATAATTGCATATAACATCTATATATAAAATCTATTTTTCTACTTGAGAACATTACTAGAGTGTTTTTCTATGTCTTTTAAAAGTCTTAAACAATTTTTTAAAAATTTGAAAGATGTGGGGTACAGTTCAGATTTAGGTATACAAGTGATCCTCAAACAGATAAAATTTGAGCCTCCCTTTGGTCCCCACTTCACCTGGTTTGAGATGAGATACCCTTATTGATAGTTTTCTGCCCTTTCCCTCCCCTGACAGTGTCCTGCTACTGCCATTTCCTTTCTTATTGTATTATGGTAAATGTTCAGGGTCCGCTTAAGAGTAAGACCATATGGTACTCAATTCTTTGTTTTTGTGATAGATTACTCAGTATGATAGACTCTAAATCCATCCAAGTTCCTGCAAGGTCCATAATTTTGTTCTTCTTTATGGCTGCATAATATTCCATCATGTATATGTACCATTTTTAAAAAATTTTAAAGATATGGGCCTGTACCGCATTTTTTTATTCAGTCCAGTTTGCATGGGCAGTATGGTAGCTTCCATGTTTTTGCTGTTCTGAATAGTGCTGCAATAAACATGCGTGTGTAGCTATCTTTTTTGTAGAGTGATTTAAGTTCCTCTGGGTATATTCCCAGAAGGGGAATTGCTGAGTCATATGGAAGGTCAATTTCTAGTTCTTTTAGGAATTGACACACTGTTTTCCATAGAGGTCGAACTAGTTTGCATTTCCACCAACAATGTAGAAGTGTTCCCTTTTCTCTGCATCCTTGCCAGCTTCTGTTGTTTTTTGTTTTTTTAACGATGGTCATTCTTACTGGAGTTAGGTGTTATCTCAATGTGGTTTTGATTTGCATTTCTCTGATGATTAGTGAGGCTGAGCATTTTATCATGTGTCCGTTGGCTGCTTGTATGTCTTATTTTGAGAAGTATCTATTCATGTCTTTTGCCCACTTTTAATATTTTTTAATATTTTATTTTAAAGATGTGGGATACAGTTCGGGATTATGTATACAAAAGGACATCGTAAAGATAAAGTTTGGGCCTCCCTTTGGTCCCCACTTTGCCTGGTTTGAGATCAGGTACCCATATTGATGTTGTGTTCCCCTCCCCAAACCCCCACCCTGGCAGTATTCCGCTACTGCTAATCCCTTTCCTATAGTATTATGGTAAATGTTCAGGATCCACTTATGAGTGAGAACATGTGGTGCTCAGTTCTTTGTTTCTGTGATAAATCACTGTGTATTATAGACTCGAAATCCATCTCAAGTTGGCGTGACATCCGTAATTTTATTCTTTATTTCTGCATAATATTCCATTGGGTATATATATACCACATTCTTTTATCCAGTCCAGATTCGATGGGCAGCATGGTTGGTTCCAAGTTTTTGCTATTGTGAATAGTGCTGCAATAAACATGCATGTGCAGCTATCTTTTTTGTAGAATGATTTGAGTTCCTCCAGGCATATTCCCAGTAGGGAGATTGCTGAGTCATATGAAAGGTCAATTTCTAGTTCTTTTAGAAATTACCATACTGTTTTCCATAGAGATTGAACTAGTTTGCATTCCCACCAGCAGTGTAGAAGTGTTACCTTTTCTCTGCATCCTCGCCAGCACCTGTTGTTTGTTTTTTATTATTGCTGGCCATTCTTACTGGGGTTAGGTGGTATCTTAATGTGGTTTTGATTTGGATTTCTCTGATGATTAGTGAGACTGAGTACCATTTCATGTGTCTGTTGGCTGCCTGTATATCTTTTTTTGAGAAGTGTCTATTCATGTCTTTTGCCCACTTTTTAATGGGCTGTTTTGTTTTTCTTTTCAGCATGTTTAAGTTCCTAGTAGATCTGGATGTTAGGCCATTGTCAGATATGCAGTTGGCAAATATTTTTTTACCATTCTGTGGACTGTCTCCCTGCTCTCTTGATGGTTTCTTTTGCTTTGCAGAAGCTTTTCAGTTTGATGAGGTTCCACTTGTCAATCTTATCTCATATGGCACGGGCTTTTGGGGTTGTGATCAAGAATTGGTTGCCTGTTTTGATTTCCAAAGGGGTATCTTCTGCATTTTCTAAGATTCTTAATGTTTGAGGTTATACATAAATGTAGGTCTTGATCCATTTTGAGTTGATTTTTGTGTATGGTGATAGGTAGGAGTCCTGTTTCATACTTCTGCACGTGGTCAGGCAGTTATCCCAGCACCATTTGCTGAAAAGGTTTTCCTCTCCCCAGTGGTTGTTATTGGAGGCTTTGTCAAGAATGAGTTGGTTGAGAAGTTGAGATTTTGCTTCTGGAATCTGTATCCTGTCCCATTGCTCCATATGCTTATTCTTGTACCAATACCAGGTTGTTTTGATTATTGTAGCCTTATAGTAAAGTTTAAAGTCTGGAAGTGTGGTACCTCCCACTTTATTTCTTTTGCTAAGGATTGTTTCGGCTATTCATGGTCATTTATGTTTCCATATGAGTTTCTGTACTGTTTCCAGGTCTGAGAAGAATGATGTTGGTAATTTAATGGGCATAGTGTTGAATCTATAGATTGCCTTGGTTAGGATGGACATCTTAACAATATTGATTCTTCCAATCCATGAGCATGAAATATTTTCCCATTTGTGTCATCTTTGACTTCTTTGAGCTATGTTTTGTAGTTTGAGTTGTAAAGATCTTTCACTTCTCTAGCTAGGAAGATGCTGAGGTATTTCTTTTTTTTTTTTGTGGCTCTTATAACTGTGATTGTGCTTTTTATTGGTTCTCTGCCTGTTTGTTGTTGGTATATAAGATCACGACTGTCTTTTGCATGTTTATTTTGTACCCTGAAACTTTGCCAAAGTCCTTTATCAGTGCAAGGAGGTTTTTGACAGAGTCTCTTGGATTTTCAAGGTGTAGGAGCATATCATCAGTGAAGATGGATAGCTTGACCTCTTCTTTTCCTGTTTGGATACCCCTTGTCTAATTGCTCTAGCTAGGACTTTCAATACTGTGTTGAACAGAAGGGGCGAGAGTGGGCAGACTTTTCTTTTTTTTTTTTTGGTTTGCATGGGATATGCTTCCAATTTCTGTCCATTTAGCAATATATTGGCTGTGGATTTATCGTAGATGGCTTTTGCTATTTTGAGGTATATTCCCTCTATGCCAAGGTATTCGAGGGTTTTTATCAAGAAGGGATGCTGGATTTTATCAAAAGCTTTTCCTGCATCTAATGATATAATCACGTGCTTCTTTTTTTTTTTACGCATACTAATGTATTTAATTACATTTATGGTCTTCCAAATGTTAAACCAGCCCTGCAATCCAGGGATGAAGCCTACTTGGTCATGGTGGATGATTTTTTGAGATATGTTGTTGGATCTGATTTGCTAGAATCTTGTTGAGTATTTCTGCATCTAGTTCATCTGGGATTTTGGCCTGTAATTCTCTTTCTTAGTTGGATCCTCACACAGTCTAGGTATCAATGTGATGTTAGGTTCATAAAATGACTTGGGGAGCATTCCATCTTTCTTGATTGCCTGGATTGCTTTCAATAGGATTGGTATTAGCTCTTCCTTTTGTTTTGTAGTATTCCACTGGAAATCCGTCTGGTCCAGGATTTTTTTTTTTTTTTTGTAGGTAGTTTTCTTATGACAGAGTCAATTTCCTGTGTAGTTATTGGTCTATTTAGGATCTTAATTTATTCTTCTTTCAACCTTGGGAGGTTGTGTCATGTCAGCAAGTCCTCCATTTCATTTAGGATATCGAGTTTATTTCCATACAGGTATGCACAGTAATCTCTGATAATCTTTTGTATTTCTTTGGGGCCAGTTGTGACTTGATCTTTTGTTTATCTGATTGTGTTTACTTGGGCCTTTTCTCTCTTTTTCTTGGTTATTCTGGCTAGGGGTCTATCAGTCTCGTTTATCCTTTCAAAGAACCAGGCTTTGTTTTGTTTTTTTATGTGGTATTTTGTCTATGACCCATATTTGAGTTTTTACTTTGGTGATCTGGATTCTTCTGCTGAAGTTAGGTTTTTAGTAGTCGTGTCTTTTCAGCTCCCATTGGTGATTTATGAGGCTGTCAACTTGTTCCCTTTCTATTTTCTGAATGTGTGTTCGCAGAGATATAAATTCACCTCTCTTTTCTGCTTGCATGGCATCTTAGAGGTTTTGGTAAGATGTTTCTTCATTCTTTATAAAGTTTTTGAAAACACGTTTATTATTCTTTAATTTTTATTTTCTTCTACTTCTTGGAGGAAGATTCTCAAGTTGATCATTTTAATGTTAGGTTATCAACTTCTTGCTGGGCATTTTGACCTGAACAATCTTCTTCAGCCCATTTAAATTTAATAGACCCCTAACTGTCCTTACCACCTTCTTCTGGAGTATTTTAATATTACAATCTTTCTTGTTGATAGTACTGAAATTCTCTGGGTAATGTAGGTTAACAATTTTTAAATCGTCTTAAATTTCTCTCTCCCCTTTACCCCTATTTTATTTTATTTTATTTTAAGTTGGAGTCTCATTCTGTCGCCCTGGCTGGAGTGCAGTGGTACGCTCACAGCCACCACAGTCTCAACCTGCTGGACTCTCAGGCGATCCTTCTGCTCAACCTTCCAAGTAACTGGAACTACAGGCATGTGCTACCATTTTTTGCCCAGCTCATTTTTTGATTTATTGTAGTGATGAGGTGTTACCAAGTTGCCCAGGCTAGTTTTGAACCCAGGGGCTTAGGCAATCCTCTCACCTCGGCCTTCCAAAGTCCTGGGATTTTAGGCATGAGCCACCAGGCCCGGCCTACCCCGTTTTCAGACACTCATTATGCCTCAGTGTTATAAACTTGGCAATGTCAGTCATTTTTTCTTCCTTCCCAGTTCCTTTTGAGCAATCCTGTAAGTAAAGTCTGTATCAGGGCAGGGCTGTTCTTTTACTGTGGACACCACTGCCACTTTCTTCTGTCACTTTCCTAGTTTAGGCAACCACAATTCTCATCAGGGCTATTATAATATTCTTTTACCCAGATTCTAACTGAAACCAAGACTGACTCAAAAAGCCATTGAGGAATTATAGAATATCAGCAGTGAAGAAAGCTTTCATCTGAGAAGGAAAATGAAGCTTAGAGAGACTGATTAATTTTCCTGAAGTCAAATAAGTGTAAGGGGCACTAGAACGCAGGTGTCCTAACTCCCTGAGTTCTTTTAGTTCCGTTACATCTTCTCCAGAGCTTTTTTTGTTGTGTGTCACGTAGACATCCACATCTTTAGTCAGCAGTTCAAAGCCCTCCACAGCCTGAGACCCACTTTATACTCCCAGCTTACCTCTATTTGTTCTTTGAGCAAGGGCATCATTCTACCTGTATGGCTTCTGCCATTCTCCCCATCTAGAATGGCATTCCTGCCTCACTGTCTCCTAACCATACTCATCTTTATCGGTTGAAAAGCTTTTCATGAGTCAAAGTTGAGATATAACTTGGCTTTTCTTGATGTTTCCTGTTGAGATGACCTTTGTTCTATTCCCTAAACGCCAAAGCACTTGTGTATACAGTAGTAAACACTTCATAATAACATAACTTTTACATAAAAGCGTGGAGTTCAGCATTCCTACCAAATTCTGTGCTCCTTAAGGGCAAAGATAAGTAATTCCTAATCCCTTTTCACTGAGAGCATTCAGAACACAGCCTTATACATAGTTCAGGATTGTGAAACATCTTTTGGATAAATAAAGTTATCTGTTTAGGTAAAAATGTTAATTATAATTATCCTCACAAACAAAAAAGTCTGATGTTATGAAAATTGTAACAGAATAGTAAATTACTCTTTGATATTTCATGTTAGGGTATGCACACCACAGGGAGTTCATAATGCTGTGGAGTGAATAAGTAAATATTGTAATGTATTTATATTTATTTTTTCTTAATCTTTCTAACATTGATATTTCTTATGTAGGCTTTATAACACATATGATTTATTACTAAGCAAGTATATGTTGATAAATAATTCCAAATAAATAAATATGTGTATATAAGGAGATATGAAGTTAAAACATTGCTTTTTGGGAATGAGATGCAATCAGAAATACATGGAGAGGAGTTCCATTTCTGTCAATGGCTGACATGACTTCTCAGAACAACCTTCCTATTGTCCTCCTGTTCTAACCTAAACTGTTATAACTGTTCCCAATTAGCTTGCTATAACTAAAATCAGAGGAGCTTTCTTATTGCCCAGCATTCAAAATAAATATTATGTGTACTTGCCTAAATTGTTACCTTGATACCCATCTTTAAGGAAAACCAGTTTTCATAATAATATGAAGCTTTGGGTTGATCTTTTCCATGGGTCTAGTTATATTTTGCTGGTTTGTGGCAGATGAATCAGGAAATAGGGTGGTGGACTGGCTCTTCTCTGACCTACAGGTGCTCCCCATAAGCCAACTACAAGGCTGCGGCAACTGATCATAGCATTTTTTTCTGTAATATGATTATGAATATAAATTCATAATCAATTTCCAGATGGACACTGCTATGAACCAACGTCAACCACCCATTTGCATTTTTTTTCTGAGTTGATGTCTCACACTGTCACCCAGGCTGGAGTGCAGTGGCCCACTCACGGCCACCCCAGTGTCGACCTGCTGGGCTCCGTCGATCCTTCCGCCTTAGCCTTCCAAGCAGCTGAAACTACAGGCACGTGCACCACATCAAGCTAATTTTTTATTTTATTGCAGAGACAGCATCTCACCAAGTTGCCTGGGCTGGTCTCGAATCTGTGGGCTCAGGCAATCCACTTGCCTTGGCCTCCCACAGTGCTGGGATTACAGACTGAGGCACCAAGCCTGGCCCGTTTGCATAATTCTTAGGAACAGTCAATAATTAATGAGCAAAGTAGTATTTTTAAGTCAAAAGGTCTATGTGTATATTCTTTAAACATTTTCTTTTTTTTCTCTTTTAAAAATTTTTATTTTATTTTAAATATATGGGGTACAATTCAGAGTTAGGTATACAAATGTTCATTATGTCAGTACCCTTGTTGATGAGGTGTGCCCTCCCCTCCCCTGGCAGTTCCCCACTACTGCCAATCCGTTTCTTATAGTATTATGATAGTTGTTCAAGGTCCACTCATGAGTAAGAACATGTGATAGTTCTGGAAGAACTCAAAATCACTCTATGAAAAAGATACCTGCACACGCATGTTTATTGCAGCATTATTCACAATAGTAAACATTTTCTTAATGTAGTTTTTCCTAGGTAGATATATATATTGTGGGTTTTTTTTTCAATTTATGATTACTGTGACATTATGCAAGGTGCATGTTGAAACAGCCTCTTTCTTTTTATAAGACATCTATCATAACAATTTAAACTTGTATTTAACCTTGAAAGGGAAGTGCATCCATATATCAAACACTCAAAATCGAAGAATTTATAGCAAAAAACATTTTTCTTCCAACTCGGATCCCCAGTTTTCAGGTTCCTTTCTCCACTGGAAATGAATATGATTTGTTTCTAAGGTATCCTTCATGAGGTATTTTATGTGAATATAAACAAATATTGGTACTTTTTTTTCTTGAGCAAATAGTATCATACTATGTGCATTCTTTCGGATTGTTCTTGATATGTTCACATCAGTGCATATATCAGCACCTCAATATTTTTTTTTCTTTGCTTTTTCTCAGGTTTATATTTCTCTATGTATACAGTATATTTTTGTTGCCAATCTTTTGTTGATGAATACTTAGATGTTTCTAGGCTTTTGTTTTTAAAAATAATTTTTGTCTGTAAACTATCTTGTTACCAGAGGTACCTCTGTAGGATAATTTCTTATAAATAGCTTTGCTGAGTCAGAGGGCATATGCATTTGTGGTATGGAAAGCTATATGAAGTTTACCCTTTATTGAAATCTTAATTTCCAGTCCTACAAGCAACATATATAGTTCCTGCTTTCTTGAAGTTTTGTCCCTCAAGGATGTTACCAAACTCTTGGATCTTTGCCAGTATAACATGTTAGAAATGGTATCAAAGTATAGCTTTAATGTGCATTTCTGATCTTTTGATTGAGGTTGAGCCATTTTATATATTTAAGAATCATTTGTATTTCCTCCTTCAGAATCTGTCTGTTCATAAATTTTGCTCATTGGATGTTTTTCTTTCCAACTTGAAGGTGCTCTTTTTCGTGTGTGTGTGTGTGTGTGTGTGTGTGTGTGTGTGTGTATGTGTGTGTGTGTAAAATAAGTTCTTTTCTGTGTATGGATTGTGCATTTTTTACTAGCTTTTTTCTGTTTATCACAATTTCATCTGAAATGCTTTGCAACATTAAACCACCAACTTACTAAATTTTAGTCAAAGTAAAAACAATAAATTCAACTAAAGGGAAAAAATTGAAAATAAAGAAAAATTGTGAAAAAGAATAATTCACAATAAATTAAAAAGTGATGTGGAATTTGTGAAATTTCTTATTTTACAACCAAGGACACTGTGTCTCATAGATGTTAAATATCATACATAGCCATAAAAGGCAGTGCGAGATTATACAGCGGGCACTGTTGATTGCTAACCCAAGGCCATTCACCTTTTACTGGTGGCAGAGCTTAAATTTTTAGGTGGACTCTCCTACCTCACTGACTCACATCTAATCCTGATTGGTCTTGCCAACCAGGCAAACCTGTTCTCCTTACCAGTGATCAATTTAAGAAAGGGTGTGTGAACTGGTACTGGCAACTGACTAATGAAATGGGAGGGAAAGTCTGTGGAGGGGCTTCTTCTAAAGATTCTCTGGCTCATGAAAGCAGATAGGAAAGATTGGGATTGGAAGCCTTGTCACCATGAGGGGCACTAGCCTGAAGTCAAACCAGCATGATAAGGTTGGTAGAACAGAAATATGGAAATCACTGGGTATCTTTCTTGATAATGTTGTTGAGCTGCTGAATTAACCAATTTTGGAAACTTTCTCTCCTAGGTTTCTATTTATATGAGCCAATGACATTTATTTATTTATTTAATTTTTTTGGTTTTTTTTTAGAGAAGTAGGAGTTACCTTTTTTTTTTTTTTTTTGGTAAAGTTACTGCAAGAAATCTGGGCCCCAAAACAAAGTAGCTCTCTCCTTAGGGTGGGTGTTACGGAACCCATCCCAGAGGCCACAGTGCCGAGGGGACGTCAATCACATCTGTCCCAGGAACCAATAACATTTAATGGTTTGTGCTAGTTTTCTTTTCTTTTCTTTTTTTAGTCATCTGAAGTTTAAAGTTTCTAACGAATACGACCAAGAACTTAAATTTCTCCATGCCATACCAAGTGATGTTTTGAATATGCTGTGTTCTCTGCATGTAGATATCAGATATGTACCATTTTGATGGCAAAAGTATATTGAAAATTTTTATTTCAGGATAAAAACAATATCAAATGTAGAAATACATACTTAAATTTCAATGAAATCAAAGTTCTTCTCCATTATCTCTCTTGAGGCTGACTATGTCATTTTTTCTTTATTGTAATTATTTCTTAAATGCGTGGAAAAGTTTTGCCTATTTGTCAGTAGTGTTTGTGACGTTGAAGTCAAAGAGGAACTTCATATTTTAATTAGGTCCAGGTTTTTATTTTTACTAGAATCTTTAGGGTTTTCTATATATATGATCATATCTTCTGCAAACAGAAATGATATTACTTCTTTCCAATTTGGATGTTATTTATTTATTTATTTTGTCTAATTGCTGTGGCTAAAATTTCCAGTACTATGCTGGATGGAAGTGGCAACCCTATTTCTCACAATATGTCTTGATTTGTCCTTTGTGCCAGAAAAACCTGAGTTAAGACCCCTCCATGCACCCAAGACATCCTCATCTCTCCTTACCACTGAAGTACCCTCACCCTGAGTTCCTTCTCTTTGCAGAACATAGCTTTATGTTTGTGCTTGTAGTCCAAATTCCATCCCGCCTATCTCCAGTTCCATCTTCCCTGTGAAATCTTCTGTAATATCCCCTTTCTCTGCTTTCAACCCAGCTGGAAGTATTTCCCTTTATTCAGGCCTCTCATAGCATTTTATCTTAGCCTCTTCAAATTGATGGGCTTATATTTATCTTTTTTAAAATGTACTTTTCTTCTGGCTACTTTCTCTTATTCTTCAATTACTTCTAAATTTGCAAGTATGACTTTAAAAATATCCAAGTGATCTTAATTTCCCTGACTAGACTCTAAGCTCCTTGAGGGAATATTCATATTTCTTTCATTTTACAACTTCCCAGTAGTGCTAGTACTAACAGCAAGCTTTG
This sequence comes from Cephalopachus bancanus, assembly GCA_027257055.1. NCBI lineage: Eukaryota > Metazoa > Chordata > Mammalia > Primates > Tarsiidae > Cephalopachus > Cephalopachus bancanus. The sequence goes on from JAPVLO010000107.1 coordinate 1,644,678, forward strand.
CCCATAAGGCATAGCAAATATTTGCAGAATAAATAAATATGTTGGATATATTGCCATATGTCTCCTCAAGTACTACTTTTGTGCTTGTATGTGCATGTGTCAACTCAGCTAGCCATCAATACATTTAAAAAATGGTCCCTCGGAGTTGGGAAGCAAGGAGTCAATCATACCCCATAATTCCTTTAAAAGAAAAGGATTTCAGTGGTGTCAGGTAATGTTGGTGAAAGTAACTACAGCTACCATTCTTCTTAGCCATGGCAGGTTCTGGTAGCCAAAGTCGGGTTTTGTTTTGTTTTTTTTAACTACTGCTTCACCTCTGTCCCATTTGACACTAGAGAATTATAGCAAGATATTTAAAAATATACACCCATTAAATCACTTAATCTAATATGATTTTGGGGGAATAGTAGGTTACAATTATTTTGCTTTGTAATGGACTGATCATGGTGTGTGTGTGTGTGTGTGTGTGTGTGTGTGTGTGTATTTTTTTTAAATTTTTTTCCTTGAGTTGGAATTTCACTCTTGTCACCCAGACTGAAGTGCAGTGGTATGCTCATGGCCACCGCAGCCTCGACCTGCTGGGCTCAGGCGATCCCTCCACCTCAGATTTCCAAGTAGCTGGAACTACAGACGTATGCCACCACACCCAGCTAGTTTTTTTGGTGATTTATTGTAGAGACAAGTCCTCACCAGGTTGCCCAGGTTGGTCTCGTACCCGTGGGCTCAGGCAATCCTCTTGCCTCAGTCTCCCAAAGTGCTGGGATTACAGGCTGAGCCACCCACACCCGGCCAATGTGCTTTTAAAAATGTACATATTTTCATGGTAATCTAATTTCTATTATATATTATATTACAATTTATATTAAATTCTAGTTTGTAAATTTCTTTTGGGCAAAAACATTTGATTCCCCTGTGTCAGGTGAGGTTTTCCAGGAAGCAGAAACTAAAACAATAGGACGTGCTGGAGATTTACTGGGCAGGGAGAAAAGGCAGAGAAAAGCCTTCAGACTCGGGTGTACTGCTTCTACAGCAAGTACTATGAATTGAGAGCTGGAAGAAGGTGGGAAGAGCCTTAGGCTGTGGTGCAGCTGCAAGAAGTTTTGGCCAAACTAATGAGAAGCTCTGGTGCAAAGATGTCCCATAGAGAAAGTCTATGGGCAGAAACGGCTGAACCCTAGCGGCCCCACTGTGCTCATTCATTGGCTGAAAGCTTCTCAATAAGACAGTGACTGTGGCTTAAATATTGTGGTAGATCGAAAAAGATGCTGCATCTAGGTGCTGTCAGCTACTTGCACTTCTTGCAGCAAGCTCTCTCTTGAAGGGAAAGCCAAGCAGCTCCTCTCCATGGCTGCCGCAGTAAGCATGAAATAATATGAATGCATAAAGAGCAGAACTTTGTTTTAAAAAAATTAGTGTGTGCCTGAGATACAATCTCCACCACTACTCAATATGTCCATGTAACACCCATGCACATGTACCCTTTGAATTGAAAATAAAAATGGGAAAAAAATAAGTATGTGAAGTGAAGGTAGTTGTCACCAGTGCTTCTATAATTGCACATGGTATGGCTCATTTATAGATAAGCATGTCTTTCTGTGACTGATACTGCCTTAGACTGTTCTTGCTGCTATAACAAAATACCACAGACTGGGTAATTTATAAGCAATAGAAATTCTCATAATTCTGGAGACTGGGAAGACTATGATTATAGTGCCTGAAGATTCAGTGTCTGGTAAAGGCCTGCCCCGTGGATGGTTTCTCTCTTGGTATCCTCACATGATGAAAAGATGGAAGAGTGGAAGGGGATGAATTCTTTGTCTTCACATGGCAGAAGAGATGGAAGAACCAGGCAGCTCTTTGAACCCCTTTTTTTAAGGCCTCATTCATGAGGTCGGGGCTCTCATGACTTCATCCTTCCTAAGAAGTTCCACTTCTTTTTTTTCACTGTTTAAGGAATTTTTATTAAAGCAAGTATTTTGTAATCCAAATTATGTTTCCTTGCCCACTTCTTAATACCATCACCTTGAGGATTAAGTTTCAACATGAATTTTAGAGTGATACAAACATTTGAACCATAACACATATTGTTCAAAATCAGAAATTAGTACAAGTGATGATTTTGCATTTTTCCCAAGATTTTCTAGTGTCTTTAAAGTTTGCTGGCAAACCATTGGCTTTGAACTACTAAATAATTTTCTTCACTAGGACTGTGCTACTATGGTGTTTGATCGAAGCTATTGCTAAATTCAAATACGGGCTGAAACATACACTCTCTTATCTAAACACTAGTAATCACAGCTCCAACTTGCTGGCATGTTGTGTATGACTGCTGTTTACATATGGTGTACTTATTGTACTCTCATCCTGTAAGGCATATATTATTATCTCGATTGTGTAGATACACAGGCTGAAGTTCAACATGGGGGAAACTCTCAAGTCAGGTCACGCATTTAGAAAGTTGCAGGGCTTGTAATGGAACCCAAGTCTCACTCTTCTACCTGTGGCTTTCCATTGGCAAGATGCCTGATGATTTTCATACACCTAATTATATACACAGATTTAAATGTAACATCCATTCAGAGAAGAAAGAGAGGAGGAAGCCAAGTTTTATTGTGTCTTCCTTTATTACTGTATAATTTGAAATATTCTAAAATTGAAAGTGGAAATCTTTTCCAACTGTAACATGTAGAATTTAACCTGAGAATATTTGCAAGGTTTGATTACATGACATGCCAATTAGAGTAACATATACACAAACGAAAGGTATGCATATTCTAAATTTTTGTTAAAATAACTAGTTATATTTTTTCTTCTAGTTGGCTTAGCACTTTGGATATTTATCTTTCCTTTAACAATATATTATATTTCTGTCCACTGACAGGTCTTTAAGTTAATATAAAGAGAAAAATTTCCTATGAATTTACAAGTATGTGGTGCTAAACAAAATTTGTACTTAATGGAAATTAAGGATGCTGTGTAGAGTGGGCTAAATGGAACCAAGTCAGGAAATTATATTTTAAATAATCTTTTGAAAATTATGTTTTTGGAACAGGTAGGCCTTTTTGTGACAGAGCCAGTTTAAAAATTACAGATTATTAGTGAGCTCTTAATGCTTTTCATTTTGAAATGTTTAAATCATAACAGACAAGTACGAACTGGGCGCTGTGACTCACACCTGTAATTCCAGCACTTTGGGAGGCTGAGGTGAGGGAATTGCCTGAGTCCATGGGTTCAAGACCAGCCTGGAAAACATAATGAGACTTCGTCTCTACAATAAATAAATAAATACGTTAGTTGGGTGTGGTGGCACACACCTATAGTTTCAGCTACTTGGAAGACTGAGGTAGAAGGATTGCCTGAGTCCAGCAGGTAGAGGCTGTGGTGGCGGTGAGTGTGCCACTGCATTCTAGCCTGGGTGACAGAGTGAGACAAAAACAAACAAACAAACAGACAAGTACGGTGAATGACATAAGGAACATTTATTTAGCCCCCGCTATGCTGTTCTGTCTATTAATTCTAATATTTGCCCTTCTTATTTTATTTTTTAAAATATTACAAATAGAGTCAAAGTACATTTGTAACACTTTCACACCCCAGCTTTTGTAAAGGGTAACATGTATATTGAATTTGGTGTGTATCATTTTCATTCACATTTTAATACTTTACTCCATTTATATATGTACATAGACATACTTGTAAGTAATATATAACATTATGTTTCATGTTTTCAAAGTCTGTGTATCTGACTATATGTTATATTTCTGAGATTTATCTATTTTGATACATGTTATATGATCTAGATGTCATTCATTTTAGTTTCTGCGTGTTATACTCTCAGAGTAATGTTGAATACACCCTATGTTAAGAATCTGGGACAAGATGGTGACTCCGGTGCAGGTCTTTCCACTCATCAAGCTCGGCCGCTATTCCGCCCTGTTCCTCAGCATGGACTATGGAGCCTCGCGCTACAGTTACCTGAAACCTTGGGCAGAAGAGGAGAGGAGGATAGCAGCAGAAGAGAAAAAGAAGCAGGAAGAACTGAAACGGATTGTTCGAGAGTTGGCAGAAGCCCAAGATGACAGTATCTTGAAGTGAGAATCTCTGCGAACCTGCTTTTCCTGCAACAGTAGTGGATGAATAAAACTTCCTGTGTAGTATCGTTAAAAAAAATTTTTAAAAAAGAATCTGTTGTCCTTGATTGGTAACAGGTTGCTTCTAATTTTCACTATTACAAAAAATGCCACCACATTTGTCCCTTCTCACGTTTCTTGTTCATAGGTAGAAGAGTTTTTCTAGGGTATATACCAAAAATCAACTGCTGGTTTGAGCTACATGTGTGTCTTTAATTTCATTAAATAATACCAAATTTTCTCCAAAGTGGTTGCATCATGTGGGGCACAGGTTACCTTTTGTTTCCACATTCTAGTTATCACAAAATGTAATAGACTTGTATACTTTTTCTAATATAATGGATAGAAAATAACAAAACATTGTCTTAATTTATTTCCTGATTACTGAAAAGATTAAACAAATTTTGCATTTTTATTGGCCACTCAAGTTTTCTCTTCTGTGAGTTGCCTATTGATATTCTTTCCCTACTCTTCTATTTGCTTGTTTGTCTTTTTCTTACCAATTTGAATAAATTATTTAAATGTAGATACTATTACTTTGTTATTTATTTTATTATAAATATTTTTTTCAGTCTGTTGTTGTCTAGGGATATCGATTATGGTTTTGTTTTGTTTTTTTAAAGAACAACTTTTACTTTTAGGTGACAGAATTTGTCAATTGTCTCTTCTAGTTTGTGCTTTTGGTGTGCTTAAAAACCCTTTTCTATCCCGGAACAACAAAAAATATTCTGTATTCTTTCTTAAATATTTGAAAGTTATAATATTTTACATTGAAGTCTTTAATCCATCTAAAATTAGTTTTTGGAGTAGAATGAGTCAGAATCTAATTTTTTTTCCCATATGGATAATTATTTGTCTGAGCATCGCATTTGGAACTCTCTGTTACCCCACTTGGTGGTTAATTTTATGTGTCAACTTGTGTAAGCCACAACACCCAGATATTTAGTAAAGCAGTATTCTACATGTTTCCATGAAGGTGTTTTTGGATGAGATTAACATTTAGATCAATAGAATTTAAGTAAAGCAGATTATCTTCCACAATGTGGGTGGACCTCATTCAATCAGTTGAAGGACAATAGAAAAAGAATGACTTCCCCTGAAAAGGGGGAAAATATACATGCAGACTGTTTTCAGACTCCTGCTGCAGCAACTCTTCCCTGGGTCTCCAACTCTCTGGTCTACTCTACAGACTTTTTACTTGTCAACCTCCATGATCGTCTGAGCCAATTCCTTAAAATCTCTTTTCCTCTGTGTAATATGTAATGCACCCACTGATTTCTATGCCATTCATTTCCCCCATTGCCAGATATATTATTGGGTCTTCTGTCCTATATTCTGTTTCATTCATTTATTTTTCTACTCCTGTGCCAGTACCTTTCCTTCTTAATAGAATAAGTCTTTCTACTTAATCCTTCTTCAAAATTGATTCTTGACTTGTAAATTTAATTATTAGCTTGACAATTTTATTAAAAAGTCAGCTCAGATTTTTATTGAAATTGTTTTGAATCTACTGGTTACTTTGGTTAGAATAAAATCTATGCTATTGAGTCTTTTTATCCACCTACATGCTATATCTCTTATTCAAATTCAGATCTTATATTATTCAGATTTTATATTATATTCTTTAATAACCTTTAATAATTTTCTTCATCTTTTCCCCCATATCTTTTGGATTTTGGTTGCTGTCTTTTAGATTTTTTCCTACACGTTGTATCATGTGATATTGTTACTACTAGTGGAATCTTTTAAAATTAAATTTTGTGTGGCTATCCATTTTCTGTTCATTTGTGAAGAGATCTGCTGGTTTTAACTGGGAACACGGTTGCCTGAACAAAGACCACTTTTTCCAGCTGAACTTGAAGTTGGGTTTGGATGTTTTACTAAGGAAGTCCTGGCCATGGGCCAATGGTATGGAATCACACGTGTTCTTGAGGCTTTGAGGAAGTATTCCTAAAGGAGGGGTGATGCTGTTCTTCCTCCATTCTTCCTTCCTATTGGCTAGAATAAGAACATGGTCACTGAAGCATTAGGCAAGTGGTTTTAAAGTCCTGTTTAAATGCACCATATACATTTCCTGGATTCTGGCAGCATGAAATGGAGTTTTCTGGGCAGTTTGGCAAAAACTAGAAGTTCTCTGATTCTCACAAAATTTATAATTGTTTCCTTTTGACAATAACCTGCTACCCTAAGACCAAGATGACCCTTCTCATTCATTTTTTAAAAACATGCTATTGAATTTCATGTGCTGCTATTGTTTGGTATTTTTGAATCTATGTTTATGAGCAAGACCAATATCAATTTTATTGGTCAGTTAGTATCTAGTTGTGGTATCCAAGTTATATTGGCACTTCAACATGAGTTCAGAAGCTTTCTTACTTTTTCAGGTCACTGAAACAATTTCTGTACAATTGATATTATCAGCTATTTGAAGTTTTGGTAAAACTGCCTATAGTTAGTAAAATTATCTAAGCCTGTTGTCCTTTGGTGAGAGAAATTTTCAGTCACTCTTTCAATTTTTTAATGGTTATTGTTTTATCTCAGTCTTCCTCACTCTGTCTCTCCTCCCTGACCCCTCACCCCCAGTGCTTTTCTGACCCATTGGGTCTGTTCTGCCTTTAATGTGTTTGCTGACACCATTAACCTGCATCACTGATCTCCATCTGGAACATTAAGATGCAGTGCCTCTGATACATGATGCATGATACACATATGGAGCTCCCTGTCTGCAGTGCCTGGAAGGAGACAGGACAAAACTGGTCCCCTTTCTTCTCCTTTCTGTCCTATATTCTTCATCTCACCAAGATTGGCACTCCACACTCAGCTGATAAAAGGAGTGTCCTTTATTGGAAGGCTGGTCTGGCTATTTTGGACTTCCCATTGGGTTTCACAGGGGAAGCCGGTAAAGTCTGAGGTGTTTGACAACATACGTCAGGGGAGATCCCTGGTGACACTTCCCTGTTTTTCTGACCTGACGCTCCTTCCCTCAGATTCTTCATCCCCACCCCCAGACACTCCTGTCCTTTTCTCCTCATCTGAAAACTCTCCATCTCAAAGAAGAGAACTGGCCTCCTGGATCATCTCTCATTTAGTGAATCTTTCTGTATTGAGTAAGGGAGAGAAGAGACTTCAGTCCCATTAATGGGGATGTAGCTTCTCCAATTTAAGTTTTCCTTTTAATAGTACCTCATTATGAGCTGTGAATAATGGACTCTTAAATTACATATTTGATGAAGAAAACTTGTCCTCTAAAAGTAGACTTTAATGTTAGTAAAGGGGGCATTATTTTTTTCATTGTTTTGTTTTTCCTGAGAATTTAGTCAATATTTAGGAGACATGAGTTAATATTATGCTGGTAAGAGGCATTTGTCCAAGAACCTGAAAGCAACCATTCTGTCCATCAAAAGAGGACTGGATTTTAAAAATGTGGTACATATACACAATGGAATACTATGCAGCCATAAAAAAGAAGAAAATCATGAATTTTGCAGCAACCTGGATGGAACTAGAGTCTATAATACTAAGTGACCTCTCACAGAAACAAAGATCTGAGTATCACATGCTCTCACTCATATAGTGGACCTTGAACATCCAATGTAATACTATAAGAAAATGACTGACAGTGGTAGGAAACTATGGGGGGAAAGGGAGATGAGATTAATGGTAGTAAATATCTGTCTGGGGATGGGAGACACCTCTTATCAACAAGGGGCCTGAACGAAGCATATTTGTATACTTAACCCTTAACTGTACCCCACAATATCATAATAAAAAATATTGATTATAATTTTTTTAAAAAGAGGCATTTGTTTTTTTCCTGTTCATCTCAGAAGCCAACTTGCCTTAGAAAAGAGCTTTACTAACTTCCAGTGAATGTTCCCTCCCACCCTGGAATATTTGGCCCTTATTAATGTAGCTGGAGTCAGCAGTGTACTTATCATGGTAGAGAGAAGTAGGAGAGAGAGTGGAATTAGCAATTCTTTCCATCCTACTTTTTTGGAGTAAAAGTATCACCTCTGTTCTTCAATTACTAGAAAGCATGAGGAGTAATAATAATAATAATAAATAGTGATAATGATAAATATGTATTAAATTCTTCTTGGCTCTGTGCAAAGAACTTCACATGCATTACTGTATTTAACTCTTATAACTACCTTTTAAGTTGCAATTATATTTATTTTATAGAGGGGAAAACTGTGGTTTAGATAATTAAGAAGTTTATTTAAAATCATGCAGCTGTAAGTGCTGCAAATTCAAGCCTAGGTTTAATTCCAGAGACCACATCTTGACCAGCAAGGGTACTTCTTTCCTATACAATGAATAACTTCATCACTTTGGAGAAGAAAATCCATTCTTAAAATTAAAATTTACTAGCTTCCTGGTAGGGGGTAAAAACCACTGTAACCAAGCAACTCTAGCTTCATTGCCCCTGGCTGCTTTGAGTTGGAGTAGGGGGATCTTGTTTTCTCTGGAGAGTTCTACCCCGGAGATAAATTGGCATGGAAAAAGAAAAGAGCATACTTTAATTAGTATGGGGGAAGAACCTGAGAAAAGCAAACTGAGGAAAAACAAAACACAGAATCCTTCCAGTTGGCAGTTTTGATTCTCTCCGAACTTGCTTTCCTTTGGGCTTTGACCCTTTGGGTGTCTGACCCTCTTCCACATCCTGCAGAACATTCCCAAAGGACTCACCTTATAGAGGCCTCTTGCTAAATTGGTTTTTCCCAGTTCCAGGAGTTTCTTCTTCCTCCAGCAGTTGGCAGGACACTGGTGATTAAGAAAATGTGGCGTCCCTGCAGGTGCAGGCATTTGCCCCGAACCTGAAGGTTAAGATTAATAATATCTCCAAAAATTAGTGGCAAAGTTGAAGTGGCAGAGACTGGAGGGCTTCACCGCCATATCCTGCTGTAGTAAAGCAGTTGGAGAGAAAACCTCGCAGCAGCTTGTTTGTTTCACAAGGGAGGATGTTCTGTAGAGAATGCAACATCTGGCCTCTTGTCACAGGCCTAGTGGAGTCCAGTGCACCCAGAGACCCGAGTGGGCTCTGCTGATCTACTCCTGCTGATCCCTTCTCCACCAATTTGCATATGACCCAGACCCACTGGTGTGAGGAAAAAACAGAGATCAGGAGGTAGGAAGGAGGTGGGAAAAGAGTTTCTAATAGTACCTATACCTTTTCTGAGAGAAAACCGCATTCTATGGATCATCCCAGTCTTTCTCTTTCCTGTTCCTGACATCTCTCCCTAACCTGACTTTTACCTTCAGAGAAAAGAAATTTAGTTTTGCAAAGTGAGACCTCCTTCTCAGGGCAATCGCCCCACATAGGCATCTATTGACCTATTTATTTTAAGTTCAGCTATAGCCTTTAGACACTTTCTAGGTTATTTGAGAAGGTGTTGCTAAATTTGTTTAATCTCAACATTTCTCTAAACAGGGCACTCATGACTCTGGGGCTGTGCTGTATTGTTCTTAGGATTCTAATATTGTCTATGGTTAAAAAAATACCATTTTGTAGACAAGATTGAGGTTCAGAGAGAATGAGGAATTTACAAAGTGGGGACTGCTGTTTGCCTTCAAAGTATGGTTTCTCTCTTTCTTTGCTTCTTTTCTTTAATATTCAGCTGTTTTGGAGTTCTGCGTTTAACCATGTATCAGTAGACTTTAAAGAAGTTGAAAAATGTAGTTGCCCATCGGAAAAGAATATGGAGGAGAGAAGCACAGGTGTGAGGTCAGGAATTCTGTTTGTAGAGAAGCATGTTTCCCAGGTCACAAATGATATTTTTTCTTTTCCCTGGGTTCGAAGAGTTTCTTAAGAGGCACTAGCTTTTTCTCATATTTGATTCTTGGTTTGTTGCGATGACCCAGGTTTCTGAGTGTCAGGAAGAACTTTGCTCCAGGCAGCTACTTGTGCAAGGAATTTGAAAAATGTTTAGGATAAATCTGGTCTAAACTTGCACTTGGCAGCCATCCCCATAGCCTAGTATAATCATCCCAGCCAAGCTAAAGGCCTGTGCATAAGAAAAACTGTGCCTATGTTATAATTCCCTGAGTTTGAGGGAATTTTGTTATGCAGCATTATTGCAAAAAGAGCTGACTAATACACCATCCTTCTCTCCTAATTCTGCTTTCTCACTTGAAGCAATCAAACTCCTCTACCTCCAGCTCTGCCTCCATTTCTCTGGAATACTTGGGACACAAAAAAGTGTCAAACATCTTTTTCTGTTTAAGACCTCTGTCTTAAAGTAGAAGCTGGCAAAATACACAGTCTATTTTAGGATGTAAAATATTGTGAGCCTGAGGATATAGGAGAAACTGAATGTTGTCTGTGTGTGATCTCAGATGTCAAGCTATAAAGCTAAAAATGTTGCCCTGTGAGCTGAGAAGAATTTAATCATTCCTTTTTCTGTTGTTTCATGTTCTTTGGAAAAGCAGAAGTAATCACTGATACTTCTTGGGACGAGTGGTACAATGAATAGACAGATTAATATAGTGGTTCATTGTGGTTCTGTGGAGTGCTGTCTTTGTACCCCTCCAGAGGGCTAAACACTCCAAACATGGCAGGATCCATTTAACTAGATCTTGCTACAAAGAATCGTGTGTGTGTGTGCACGTGCGCATGTGTTTTGAGTTAGTGAAATCAGTGTGTGCTATTTTGGAGTTTTTGCTTTAGAATTTTTCTACCAGTAAGAATACAAAGAATGTGTTAAAGATGATCTGGCCTAATTCATACATCTCTACTATGAATCACCTAAGTGACCTAGAAACACTGTGGTGAAACAAAAAAGGAATTTAAAATATCTTTCATAATATTTCTGGCCAAGAAATTATGAGAAACAGTTCCATTCCAAGCAGGTACTTGCATGACGATGTTAAGTTATAAAAAGAGAAAGCCATGAATAAAATAGAGCTCCAACACACATTATTCCCAGCTTAACCCATGAATTCAGAATCCATGCCTCTACCTTTGCCCATTCAAAATCCTAGTCTTCCATCCTCCCTGATTCATTTTACTGTTTTTCCTTAAAGCATGGAGATCCCACACCCACAGGGAGTTGCATTCTTATTCCAAGGCGTTCTTGTATCTATCTACACATATACGTATAATCCCAATTAAGAGAGATTAAAAGTATAATTAAAATCATATACCTTCCCCTGCCTTGCATAGATATATTTGGTATTTAGAAAGGATCCCTACAGGGCTGGCATATACTACATATACAACCACATAGCTTGTGCCCAGTAGACTGTACTCAGCCCTGGACTCTCATACCCAGATGGAATAGGGACCACTTATCTGCATCACATAATTTAGCACTTGTGTTAGTGGTTTCCTAATTTTTTAATGTATGTTACATACACAAGGCTTGTCTCCTTGACAATAGAATCTCACGGGTTTTTTTTCTTCTAACATTATTGGCATATAATAATAGAAGCAAAATGAGCCTGTTTTGATGTATTTACTTTATTAAGCATCCTGCCCTTTTATTTTATACCTATGTGACCACTCTATTCAGGTTTCAGCTTCTTGAGGAAGGGTATTTTAAAGGACGTTGGGAAGACACATAATACCCTTTTCTCCAGAGAGTAATGATTATATCTCTTATTTCAATAATCAAAAAGAAAACCCTGTCATCGCTTCATACAAGTAAAATGTGTGTATGTGAGTGTGTGCACTTAGTTTTAGGATATAAAAGTTAAGCAAGACAGGATTATAAATCATCTACCTTTATTGAAACTCAAATTAAAGAAATTCTTCCACCATGTCAACGCTGTCACTTACAGCAGTAACAATCTGCACTAACAGGGGGCTAAGAAAGTTCTGGGCTCTAAAGAAGGGCTTTTCAGTTCTGCTTCTGTGCACACAGAGGGAAGCCCATTGACTCCAAGTACATTTTACTGTGTACAAGCTGTGTGGTTTTATCTGCCAGGCTGGGTTTCCATGCCTGCTTCTCCCTGCCGCCTTGTGTGTTTGTGAGGTCCTAACTAAGCCATGAGATCTCTTGGTGCCCCATTTCCTCACTGGGTAAGAACTTTACCTTCTTTCTAGGGTTGTTGTGAGCATTAAATGAGTTCACTGATCTTAAAACCAAGATCAGTGCCTCAGAGAGCATAAACACTCAATTCAGTGTTAAATCTTCTTACTATCTCCCTTCTCTGAGGTTCAGCTTCCGGGTGTGAATAATTCCTGTAAGATAAAAATAGATCGAATGAGGGAAACGTGATGGTGTTCTGTAATGTGTAAGAACTATACAAATAAAAGGTATTCTTTCTTTTAAAATTCCACTTTGAGACTAGGTTTGGTGGCTCAGCCTATAATCCCAGCACTTTGGGAGGCCGAGGCAAGTAGATTGCCTGAGTCCACGGGTTTGAGACCCACCTGGGCAACTTGGCGAGACCTCATCTCTACAATAAATCAAAAATTAGCTGGACATGGTAGCATGTGTCTGTAGTTCCAGCTACTTGGAAGGCTGAAGCAGGATTGCCAGAGCCCAGCAGGTCAACGCTGGGGTGACCATGAGCGTGCCACTGCACTCTAGCCTGGGCAACGGAGTGATACTCCAACTAAAAAAATAAAATAAAATAAAATAAAATTCCACTTTGAAACATAGTGCTGATTTCTTTACTTCCTCTTGGAAGTTTCTCCCCAAATGCTGAGTTCTTTGCTTGTGTGATTTGATAGCAGAATCATGTTGGCTATTACTTTAGACACTACTGTTAATATTTAGTTCTGATATTCCATAATACATTCATTTTAAGGATGTATTGTTATTAAATTAAGGTGAGAATTGTGGTGGTGTGAATTATATGGTGATGAGTAAAACCTTACCTGTTTTTTAAAAGTTCAATGGATGGCACAATGCTCTCTGTTTATTCTACACGTAGTATACATACTTATAGCCCAAATCCTTATAGGATATTTATGAAAGAAATGACTGCTTCAATATGGGGATGAGTTTAGGAAAATGGCTCTACTTCTCTGCTCCAGAAGCCACCAGTTGTCCTGCCTGATGTTCCAATTGCCATCCACATTACTCTGTTCACTTTTCTAGGAGGGTACCTCTTCCTTCTCAGCACTCTCCCAAAGCTACAGGCCAGTTGTCTTCAAAATTGAGTGAGCATTTGAGTTACCCGGAGGGTTTGCTAAAAGCCCGATTATAGGGTCTGTCCCTTTTGTTTCTGACTCGGTGAGTCTGGAGTGCAGCCTGAGAATCTGCATCTCTAACGAGTTTTCAGATGATGCTGACACTGCTGGTCCCAGGACCACCTTTTGATAACCATGGCCCTGGACAAATAGTTTTAGTGCCTAAAACTTGCCCCTTATTATAATTGTTATTACTGTTAGCCATTGTTGCTTTTCCTAGATACCATTCCTCACTATCCTTATCTATCAAAACCCAGTGCTCTTTCTCCTCCATAGCTTCTTTCAAATGTACTTCATTCATAAAACTTTTTCTGACTTCTGTGTTACCCCAGCCCACTCCCAGCCATGCATCCTTCTCTGAGCCCCATTGTGCTCTGATCATGGAATGTGCTTTCTTTTATTATCCTACCAGACAACATGCTCCTGATGAAAAAGGATTGAATTGTAATTTTTAAAAATTTCTTTTACATTGGTTATCTAAAAGCATATAGCAGATTTGTTAAGTGGGATTCAAGTATACAGTTGTATCTGTGGTACTGTTTGGCTCTTTCTTCCACCCTCATCTGTATGAAATCTGATGTTGACTAAGGTTAAGCCCAGTATGTACATTTCCCAGGTTTTTCTATATACTGGGAGCCAGGCTCATATTTGATCTATTATATTAAAAGGGTGCTATTTGTTCAATGATATCTGGACACCAAATCTCTGTCTTAGCATCATGGTTAATCTTTTTAAAAAACAGTTTGACAGGAAAGGAAATGGCTTTTAAATAATCCAAATTTAATTAGAAATGCTGGATGCTAAAATTAGATTTTTTTTTCTTTTTTGTGAGAGAAGCTCTGTCCCTCTGTCTCATTCTTTCTGCAACTGGTTCTCCCCTTTTCTCAACCCCCTCTTTCTTTATTGGCCATTTTTCTCTGTCAATGATTAAATCTGGGGGCTGAATTCCCAGGGATTTCGTTTCTCAGGGTAGCATGTGGCTTTGGGCAGTTACACAGACATCCAATTACCAGAGAAGTCTAATAAGCTAATGACTGCCTTAGGCATTCGCTTGGGAGGGGCTTTGGAGACTCCTCTGAAAGCTCTTTCTGCCTGTCACCTGCCCAGACACTGAGGAGTCCTGTACTCACAGATTTTCCCTAAAGAAGGGTAAACATGGGGATTTCCTTGGAGATGGCTTTTCCCAGAGTTTGAATACTTGCTTTTCTCACCCTTCCTTGTCCAGAGAGGCAAATTGCCAGGATGTTACACAGGGTTCGTTTCTTGGTTATCTAATAAGAAAAAAATGTTCCCTAGACTGTTACTGTGGGAAAGTATTAAAAATAATATTTTTCAAACTCTGCTTAAAATTCTGTCACCTAAATTGCTGCTAACTTCTTTAAGGCAGGCAAAATATACATTTATTTGGAAGTCAGCCACACACTTTTTTTCTTAAAAAGAATAATAAATTAAAATTGTTTCATAATTTATTTGCAAAAAGACTAGTAATATTTATTAGTTAATGCCTCTCCCCCAACTCTGCCACAATAGCAAATCACCCAGAATGGCAAACCTTTTTTCTTTGATGTGTACACTCATTGGTTTACTTCATATCAAGCCTTTGTCCATGAGCTGTTAAGTGGGATTCAAGTATACAGTTGTATCTGTGGTACTGTTTGGCTCTTTATTACACCCTCATCTGTATGAAATCTGATGTTGACTAAGGTTAAACCCAGTATGTACATTTCCCAGGTTTTTCTATATACTGGGAGCCAGGCCACAGCTGTGGCCTCATAAGACTTTCCCAAAATCTGGGAGTCCAATTTGAAGGGCCTTGTATGCCTTATCAGCATAATAAGATTATTTTTACTTATATTTGTGCCAAATATTTTTCGACTTCTTATTCTATTCTTTAATGAGTTAGGGCTTATATATAGAAAGAAAATTACATTCTAAAATTTAAAAGGTCGGTTCATATACTACATACATATATAGTACTTGTTTACAAAGACATATGAAAAATATCTACACATAAAAGTCACTGATTGAATAATGACAAAGAGCGTGATTTTGGGAAAAGGTGGTGTCTGAAAGGATGCCATCGAAACAGTGAGAAAAATGTCATGGGATACTTCATAAACCTGATCATTGTATGGGATTTAAACTTTCCAGGCTATACAATTCCCAAGACACTGTTCAGGTCATAAACTTTCCAGGCTACACAATTCCCAAGACAATGTTCAGGTCAGAACTTGAAAGCATGGTTAGAAGGGAAGACTGAAGAGGCTAAAGGAAGAAAGTATTTAAATAAGATTCCCGTAGTCCCAAAACAACCAGTGTGAGTTAGTTATTTTCATAAAAAGAAATAACTTCAACAAAAACAGAGGAGTATTGTTTAAACACAAAGATAGTCAGTCATTGGGTGACAGGATAACCCAGAATCACGTGATGTGGCCAGTGGGGACATGCTGGGAGAGAAGGGGGTGGGGAAGTATGGAAGGTGAGCTGGCCCCTATATGAGCAGTGAATATGTTACGCTGGGTTGTGTTTTATTTGTGCATTAAGCCATTCCTGGTGCACACTGATGCCTTTTTAAACTAGATGCTTTTTGGTCTTTACAGTTGGCAGTGTGATGGGAGCAGCCTTGTGAGACATGTTCTGGTTCTTTCCTTTGATGAGGCCACAGCAAGTTTTTATCAGCTGTTTACTCATCAACTTGTAATAGAAACTGGTTCTCCTGGAGGCTAAGTAAACACAAAGAAGCAGAAACATTCCACTTTTCAGAGAGCAGATTGAATATTAGATGTTGCTGCTGGTATTTCAGTTAAAGTTCCAAGAGCAGTTAGCTGTGAGTACCTTGATTGGGATGGATTTCTTTATCATTTCCTCAGCTTTGGAGCTTTTTGGGTTTGTAATTTGTCCATTATGACCTTTGAAGGAATAAAAATAAACTCTAATATAAGGCTCCCTTCCCTCATCTAGTTTTTTAAAACTCTTTGATGAGTATTTTCCAGAAAGCTTTAGATAATTTAGGACAAAGTTTTATGACAAGAGTAGAAGTGAACATGGGTTAGAAGCAGCATTGGGAAATAAAAACGTATGGACTCAGGATCTAGGCAAGCCCAGGACTCAAAAGCTGGTTATGTCCTGGATACCTGTATGAACCGGAGCAAGGTAATTAAACTTATTGGTTTTTAGCTTCCTCATTTGTAGTGTTGCGATAATCACATCAACCTCACAGAGAAGTGCTGCAGATTAAATATGGCACGCATGTCTGGCATTTAACGAAGTGCCTGATTCATAAGCAGCCTGCAATCAACATTAGCTTCTTTTCTTCTTCCTTTATCTTTTGATTGTATCTGTGGCAAAAGCTAGACACTCAGATTTTTTTATTCCAGCTTTGGCCATTGAGAACTTAAAAGAGTTGGTTCCAATAAAAGGTTGGGTCCTTGCTAACCTTTTGACATACATTCGTCATTGTGGACTTTTCCCTTTTCTTTCTTTTCTTTTCTTTTTTTAAAGAACATTCTTACTTTCTGACACTACAAGGTGCTCCAGTTTTCATTTACTACCCTAGTCCGAGAATCAGCCATTTTTCCCAAGGAGCCTTTGGTATAAGGGACCAAAACCAGACTCTAGATATGTTCATATGTATCATTATTATTATTACTTTATACACTTAATCCTTTCTACAGTTTTGGATTTATAGCAAAATTAAGAAAGTAATTCAGAGAGAACCCACACACCCCACAGTTTCTCCCATTATTAATATATTATATTAGTATGGAACATTCATTGCAATGAATGAGCCAGTTATTAACTAAAGTCCATAGTTTATTCAGATTTCTTTAGTTTTTAATTAATGTCCTTTTTCCGTTCTAGGATTCCATCCAGAATACCACAGTACATTTAGTTGTCATTTTTCTTTAAGGTCCTCTTGGCTGTGATAGCTTCTCACTCTCATTGTTTTTGACGAATATAATGGTTTTGGGGAGTACTGGTCAGGCATTTTGTAGGATGACCTTCGGTTGGAATTTGGTGTTTTTCTCATGATTGGACTGGGGTTACGAGTTTCAGATAAGAATATCCAGAGATGAAGTGCCATTCTCATCACACCACATCAAGAGTCATATTGATAACATGATTTATGACTGCTAACATTAACCTTGATTATGGAAGTCACTGTGCATGGCCTGTGCTTAAGGAGTGAGGAGGGTAGAGTATCTATATAAATTATTTGGAATTTATCACATGGGGTCTTTAATCAATTCTTTTGTTTTCTGATATCCATTTTTCTATACTAGAAATAAAGTGCCTGTTTATACTGGACAAAATGCAATTAAGCAAATATGTATTCCTTATTAGATATTCAGAACATTTGATAATAGACAGGCATTATTTTTAACCTAATGATATTAACTTCTCAGGCATTAAATCTGTGGTAAGACAGTAAACCTGTTTTATTTTTCCTACTTGATCGTCTGTTTCTTAAATATCACTATTTTAGTTTAAATGTATCAGGAATACTACTACTAACTAAAAGTTACTTTTCATTTTTAATATCTCTCTTAATTTCTACATGGTAAGATATTTCTGATTTTTCTGATGGTTGACCAGGGAAAATTAGGCGCTCATATTATTTTAAAGAAAAATTGGCAGGCCGGACTTGGTGGCTCAACCTGTAATCCCAGCACTTTGGGAGGCCGAGGCGAGTGGATTGCTTGAGCCCATGGGTTCGAGACCAGCCTGGGCAACCTGGCGAGACCTCATCTCTACAATAAAATAAAAAATGCTGGGCATGGTAGCACATGTCTGTAGTTCCAGTTACTCAGAAGGCTGAGGCAGAAGGGTGGCTGAAGCCCAGAAGGTCAATGCTGGGGTGGCCGTGAGCATGTGTGTCACTGCACTCCAGCTTGGGTGAAGGAGTGAGACTCCAACTCAAAAAAAAAAAAAAAAGAAAGAAAAAGAAAAACTGACCACTAAATATACAAGGCAAAGAAGACATTCAGTGAGGAGAACATTTTCTACAATAATAATTATGTTGTTTCCTAATAAATGACAGAGCTGTACAGCATGGCATTAAATATGAGAATGCATAGAAGCTGAGAGGAGTTTAAGGTTAAAGGGAAAACAAAATACTCCTGGGGTTTTAATCACTAATTACAGGTCTATAAATAACCATTTCTTGGATTTAAAAGGCATTTGGTCTCCTGGATATGATCTAGTTTGGCATATGGGCTTGCCAGGGTTTTTTTTCCTCTTCCCCTTGTGATCTGCTTGAAATGTCTGGAGAGGTCAAACACAAAGACAAGTGGAGAAAGTGTTCAGAGGGAAAATACAAAAAGTAATTTTTTGGATTTGCCAACAGTTCTGCTTAGTGACCTAAAGGAGTTGACCCAGCACTATATTTAGATTTTGCAAGATGGCATCTCATAACACAGTTTACAGACTCTTGCTTTCTGAGTAACTAGAGTTTTCATTGAAAAGTTGTTGTACAACTTGGTCTATACAATATATTAAAAAACTCAAATAGTTGATGAGAAATACTGCAAAAAAATTTCAATTCACAGAGAAGTATAGCTATTTGTCTTTTTAAACAAAAATTTCTATATATATCAAAGTCAGCAAACGTTAATATACTTATGATAACAAGCATAAGTTATTTTGAGAAAAGTACTACTTTAAGATAAATTTTGCATAGCCTGAATAAAACTATGCTCTGTGTGTGTGTGTGTGTGTGTGTGTATGTGTGTGTGTGTGTGTGTGTGTGTGTGTGTGTGTGTGTGTATATTTATATATATAATTGTTCTGTGTAATTTAGGATTTTGTCTATTTTGAAGGACTTGCTGGCTCTGGGATTATTATCTATTTTCTTCTATTTCAAAGAAAATTAACACCTAGATGCTAGTTCTTCCACCTATTTTGATAGCCTAAATTCATGTAAAACATAATTAGGTTTCAAGGCACTTCCTGAGGAATCAGAAAAATCTCTTCATCTTGTACTTCAAAGGGAGAGATGGTTGAATGTCTGAGAGTTAAAAGTTCCATTCCAATCAGAAAATAATACAGTTCCTTTACTTCATAAAGTTAAGTTTTTCCCTCAAGGTACTCAGTGTTTAACATACATTAGTTCATCTTTTTTCAAGGTGGACCAGAGTTTAACTTTTGGTTTTTACATTATTTAGTAGAGCTTCAGGCACTGAGAGTCAATGGGTTTGCCATAGACCATGCTTTTGAATTTTAATCCAGGGCTCATTCTACCAGAATCTCAGAGTAAGATTCTGAAAAGTTCAGAATAACAGAGGTAGGGTAGTAGTCTTCCAAAAGATTCTCTTTGTTTCTTTCTTGATCTCTCTCAACACACTTCCTCCTCAACTTTACAAATGAAAACAAGGAAAACCTGTTGATCAAGCAAAGCTAGGAATTTTAGACCTTCTGTAGGAGAAAATCACCTTCACAGTCTTAGCAGTATCTCAGAAGAAGTCAGGGAGAATATTTAAAGGACTTTAGAGCCTGGACTGGGTAATTTTATGTGAGTCTTACAAGGCAAGAAACAGGTTGAAATTGGACAGAGAGTATGACACAAAAACTTTGGACAGGTAGATATGTCTGTCATGCTGAACTCCCACCAACTCTAATAGGCACAGCATGGTGTCTGAGAGACTGAACAAAAGACCTGGATACAGAGGGTAAGATATAGGTTTTACTGGAGAACTTTACAAACAGGGAGTCCAGGAGCAGCCGACTGGACAGAATAACTGTTCCTGCTTGCAAAAGGCAGGCAATTTATGTAGCAATAAGCACCTAGCCCAAAACAAAGGGCCTCCGTTCTTTGCATGTTCTTAGTTCTAAGGAGTGATCCAGGGTTTCAGATAATCTCACAGAAAAGGAGTAAACTTTTGGGCTGGCCATTCCCAGACTACTTAGCTCAGAATCTTGAATAAACATTCTTCTTGGACTATAAGGTCATTCTCAGGGTATGCTTGAGTTACTGCTGTTCAACATGTCCCTAATACAAGGTCAAAGTTAGAGGAGTGAAACAGGTCTTGGTGAGCAAGCTATTAGTCCACAGACTTGTCTTGGAGCATGTGTCTCTTTGAGCAATCAGCTAAGTTATTTTATGCATATTGTTATATTTTTTTAACTTAAAAAATTTTTTAATTTTAAAATTGTGTGGTACATTTCAGGGTTAGGTGTACAAATATTCACTGTGCAGGCACCATTGTAAATGAGGTGTGCCCCCCCTTTCCCAGGCGGATTTCCACTACTGTCAGTCGCACCTCCCTTCTCCCCTCCCCTCCACAGTTTCCCACTACAGTCAATCCTTTTCTCATAGTATTGCGGTAGTTGTTCACGGTCCAATTATGAGTGAGAACGTGTGATACTCAGTTCTTTGTTTCTGTGAAAGATCACTCAGTATTATATACTCTAATTCCATCCAGGTTGCTGCGAAATTCATGATTTTTTCTTCTTAATGACTGTGTAATATTCCATCGTGTATATGTGCCACATTTTTTTAATCCAGTCCTCTTTTGATGGACAGCACAGTTGGTTCCATGTTCTTGCTATTGTGAACAATGTGCGATAAACATACGTGTGGAGGTAGCTTTTTTATAGCGTAATTTGAGTTCTCCCGGGTATATTCCCAGTAGCGGGATTGCAGGGTCATATGGAAGGTTGATTTTTAGAAATTTTAGATAGCGCCACACTGTTTTCCACAGAGGCGGCACTAATTTGCATTCCCATCCACATTGTAGAAGTGTTCCCTTTTCGCTACATCCTCTCCAGCATCTGTTATTTTTTAAGTTATTGTTGCTGGCCATTCTGACTGGAATTAGGTGGTATCTCAGTGTAGTTTTAATTTGCATCTCCCTGATGACTAGTGAGGCTGAACATTTTTTCATGTATCTGTTGGCTGCTTGTATGTCTTCTTTTGAGAACTGACTATTCATATCTTTTACCCACTTTGTAATGGGACTGTTTGCTTTTTTCTTTTCAGCACATTTGAGTTCCTTGTAGATCCTAGATGTTAGGCCTTTGTCAGACATGGAGTTGGCAAATATTTTTTCCCAGTCTGTGGGCTGTCTCCCTGCTCTCTTGATGGTTTCTTTTGCTTTGCAGAAGCTTGTCAGTTTGATGAGGTCCCACTTGTCTATCTTATCTCTTATGGCATGGGCACTTCGGGTTTTGATCAGGAATTGGTTGCCAGTTCCAATTTCCATAAGAGTGTCTCCTGCATTTTCTAAGATTCTTATAGTTTGAGGTTTTACGTTTAGGTGTCTGATCCATTTAGAGTTGATTTTTGTGTATGGGGCTAGGCAGGGGTCCTGTTTCAATCTTCTGCATGTGGTCAGCCAGTTTTCCCACCACCATTTACTGAATGAGTTCTCATCTCCCCAGTGGTTGGTGGTGGAGGCTTTGTCAAAGACGAGTTTGTTGAGAAATTGAGGTTTTTGCTTCTGGAATTTCAATTCTATTCCATTGGTCTATATGCCTGTTCTTGTACAAATACCAGGTTGTTTTGATTATTGTAGTTTTATAATAAAGTTTAAAGTCTGGGAGTGTGATACCTTCTGCTTTTTTTTTTTTTTGCTGAGGATAGTTTTGGCTATTCTTGGTCATTTATGTTTCCATATAAATTCCTGTATTGTTGTTTCTAGATCTGAGAAGATTGTTGCTGGTAATTTGATGGGTATTGCGTTAAATCTGTAGATTGTCTTGGGTAGAATGGACATCTTAACAATGTTGATTCTTTCAATCCATGATCATGGAACATTTTTCCACTTGATTGTGTCATCTTTGATTTCTTTGAGCAGTGTTTTGTAGTTTTCATTGTAAAGGTCTTTCACATCTCTGGTTAGGAAGATGCCAAGGTATTTCATTTTTTTCTGTGGCTATTGTAAATGAAATTGTGCTTTTTATTTGGGTTTCTGTTCGTTTATTATTGGTATATAGAAATGCGATTGTCTTTTGCACATTTATTTTATATCCTGAGACTTTGCCAAAGTCCTTTATCAGTGCAAGGAAGTTTTTGACCAATTCTCCTGGGTTTCCAAGGTATGGAATCATGTCATCTGCAAAGAGAGATAACTTGACTTCCTCTTTTCCTAATTGGATACCCCTGATCGCCTTCTTTTCTCTGATTGCTCTAGTTAGAACTTCCAAAACTATGTTGAAGAGGAGGGGTGAGAGTTGGCATCCTTGTCTTGTTCCGGTTTTCAGGGGAAATGGTTCCAATTTCTGTCTGTTTAGCAGTATGCTGGCTGTGAGTTTCTTGTAGATGGTTCTTACTATTTTGAGGTATGTTCCATCTAGGGCTAGATGTTCGAGAGTTTTTATCAAAAAGGGGTGCTGGGTTTTATCAAAAGCTTTTTTTGCATCTAATGATATAATCATGTGGTCTTGTTTTTATGTGGTTTTTATTTGATGTATTTAATTACATTTATGGTCTTAAGAATGTCGAACCAGGCTTGCATCCTGGGGATGAAGCCTACTTGGTTGTGTTGGATGATTTTTGAGATGTGTTGTTGAATCCAGTTTGCTAGGATCTTGCTGAGAATTTTAGCATCTATAGTCGTCAAGTTGGGTCTTTACCTGCCTTGGGCATCAGTGTGATGTTAACTTCATAAAATGATTTGAGGAGAGTTCCATGCATATTGTTTTTACTGTTTAACATCAGTAATAACAACATTAGACAGGACAGTTTTAAGTCCCAGGATTGTTTAACACAGGGACAGAGATTATGTCAGTTTCAGTCCCGAATACACACACATCCAAACTCTTGGCAAGTCCTGCTGGCTTTACTCCTTCTAGTCCCACTGCTACTGCTGTAGAATAATCACTATCATTTCTTAAATATCCTAATAGCCTCACAGTTGTTCTTAAAGCTTTTACTTTTCTTTTTTTTAATTCATCCTCTACACAATTTCCAACTGATCATTTCTTTTCCCCTGCTTTAAATCTTTCAAAAGTTTCACATTGCACTTGTCAAGCAAGTGGCGTCTGTTTCCTTTTTTCAGTGGTAGACATCTGAGAACATCTACCCATTGCATCTAGGTATTGGAATCGCCAAGGAAAACACTAGATGGAAGAAGACTCTGCTATATAGATGAGATGGAACAACATCACCTTCAGTAGTGGGAGTCAGTCCCTCATGACCAGCAGGTCCCTCTCGGTGGCTGACAAAGAGTAGCTGGCCTTGACCTTGACCTTGACCCTTATGCTGCAGCAGAAGAACCCTATCCCCTTCCCACAGGGGGCAGATATAGTAGTGGAGTTGGCCACTTGCCCCATTACTTGACTCACACCCTTCAACAGACTACGTTGAGTCTGAAACAGGAAAAGATATTTCCACACAAAGTGATAAGCCTAGAACATGTTGTGAGGACTCTTTATCTCTTGGTAAAGAAATATTTCAGGCCCAAGGCCCATTCTTAAGCTACCATGAGGGGGTTCTATAAGACTTCCAGCATGAGACTGCCTTTCGCAAGAGCATGAAGAACAAAACCAAAGCTTCCTGCATTCTGGACATAGAAAGATTCTGCGTTCTCTGGCCCTTACTGTCCTCTCTGACATCAACTTGAACTATTTCTCCCCTTGGTCCAGCACTGGTATTCTGGTCGTAGGGGACTTCTTTTTTGTTCTACATTAAGTCCTCTGTACTATTCCCTCAAACTTGTCTGGTAGGTCTCTTCCCCCAGTTTTGAGATAGCTGTCTTTTTCTTGTAATTGAGACCTCATTTCAAAGATCATTTTATCTGAGAGATTTTCCTCATCTACTAAACCCAAAGTAGTCACCTTTGCCCTCATCTATTATGTGATCTAATTCTACTTTTTTCTTATGATTGACCATTATTCAAAGTTATCTTGGCCGGGTGTGGTGGCTCATGCCTGTAATCCCAGCACTTTGGGAGGCAGAGGTGAGAGGATTGCCTGATCTAAGGGATTCAAGACCAGCCTGGGTAACTTGGCGAGACTCGACTCTACAATAAAACAAAAAAATTAGCCTAGAATGGTGGCGCATACCTGTAGTTTCAGCTACTTGGAAGGCTGAGGCACAAGGATTGCCTGAACCTAGCAGATCAAGGCTGAGGTAGCCATGAGAGTGCCACTGTACTCCAGCCTGAGTGACAGAGTGAGACTCTGACTCAAAAAAAAAAAGAGAAATTATTTTGTTCATGTTCACTTATTCATTTTTTAAAATTTATGCTTTTCTTTTTGTAGAATATAAGCAGTGACCCCTGTTTTGGTTAATGACGTGACCTCAGTGCCTAGACCATTGCCTTGTACATAGTAAACATTTAAAAATATTTGTTTCATTCTGTTTGTGGGGAATTAGAGGAACACTCTGATGCATTGCTGGTACAAGTATAAATTAGTACACAGTTCGGCAATATCTATTAAAAGTAGAAACAGATGTTCGTGCCCTTTGATGCAGCTTTTCAATGTCTGTGTGTCTTGCAGATATACTTGCACATATGAAAAATCAGCTATACACAATGATATTTATTGTGTAGAAAAGAGTCAACACAGCAAGCCTCAGGACTGTAAGTCTCGCTCTTGGCTGGCACCTGAGACTTGGCTGGTAAACAGTTTCCTGCACTGACATGAAACTTTCTCTAAGTGACAAGCTGTTTTATTCATTTAAGGACTGAGCATCTGTTTTCTTTCTGGAAATTTGGAGTTTTGGTAGTTGGTAGGCAGGGAGTACCTATGTGACCAGTCCCCAGTGAAAACTTTGGCACTGAGTCTTTAATGTGTCTCTTTGATTAGAAACTTTGTACACATTATTGTATTTTTTTTCTTTGCTGAAGAAAGGAGCCCTCTCATTGTGTTCTCCCATGAATTTCTCCAGACTTCCCTTGTATCTTTCCCTCTTGCTGGTCCTATTATGTCTCCTTTTGCTGTAATATACTCTAGCGATTAGTACAACTATATTCTGAGGTTATGAGTCCTTATAATGAATCATCAACTTGTAGATAGGCTTGGGAACCCCTGAAACATTCATTGTCGTAATTTTTTCCCAGAAAAATATTAAGACAAGTAAAAATGTCCATCTATAGAGGACTAGTTACAGCACACACATAAAAAGGAATAAAGAAATATTCCACAGTATTCCTACATAGGACGATCCTAAATGTTGATATGGAAATCTTGATCAAATCTTTTAAGGGAATAAAACAGGGTTCAAAGTGATTTGTGTAACTTGGAAGCTACTATTTGAGCATATACACACACATATATGTTTGCAAGTACATAGACTATCACTGGAAATACGTTTAAGAATCTGATAATAAAAGTTACTTCTGAGGAGAGGAAGTTCTTGGCTGGAGAAAAATAAGAGGAAAAGAGGTGTTACTACCTATCCTGCACTATCTAATATGTTGCCACTAGCCACATGTGGCTGTTTAAATTTAACTTAATTAAAATTAAATAAAATACAGAGTTTAGTGTTTCAGTATCATTAGCCATATTTGAAGGCTTCAAAGTTACATGTGGATAGGGTCTACCACATTTGACAGCAGAGATATAGAACATTTTCATCATTGCAGAATGATGTTTTTTTTTTTTTGAGTTGGAGTCTTACTCTGTCGCCCAGACTGGAGTGCAGTGGCCGCTCCCGGCCACCGCAGCCTCGACCTGCTGGGCTCCGGCGATCCTTCCGCCACAGCCTTCCGAGTAGCCAGAATTACAGGCGCTTGCTACCACGCCCAGCTGATTTTTTGATTTATTGTAGAGATGAGGTCTCGCCTGCCCAGGCGGGTCTCGAACCCGCGGGCTCAGGCAATCCACTCACCTCAGCCTCCCAAAGGCGCGGGATTACAGGCTGAGCCACCGAGCCCGGCAGAATGATGTTTTAGATATCACTAACTATATCCTTTTTTACTGTTTAATATTTATGCCAAGTACGTGTTTTATTATTCAAAAACCATTTAAAATGCAACAAAATATTAGTTGAATGTGTGAATGATGAATGTTGGCCAAAAAGTTTCTACTAACAGACTATTCTGAGTTCTCAACAAGGAAGATCAAATAGCCTGTTTTTATAGTTGACATTTACATCCAGTTAAGGTAGATATGAGAAACAGTAGCTTAAATTCTCAGTACTTTTTTTATTAAGGCAGATTTTTAGCTTAAGAGTTGGAGCCAATTTCAGATCTTGGAGACCTTAGTAAATTCACAAGGGAGAGGGCCAAGGAGCACAGAGTGGGATTATTGGTTTTTCCCCTTCACCAACTCCAGCAGCATTTGCCATAGGCATTTGGCTAGCTCTAATTTACTTGTATGCAGAGTAAACAGACTTGTTTGCTTCCCCTTCCTCTCTCCCTCCCCTGATAAATAGCTCTTGTAACTTTATGTCCAAGAAAGAAATTATAATCAATTTTGTATGCTTGAAATGCCAGTAATGGTTCTCTTAGTATTTTACGGTTCAGTATTTATTAAGTGGCTACTGAATAATAAATGATCTTTGTCTTTGAAGTCCTTATGGTTCAGTACAGGAAATGGGAAAAGGGAACAGATTGTGTTGATATAATAGTATTAAGTGGTGCCAGTGGAAAGGTTTGCTCAAGGTGCAATGGGACATGGAGGAAGTTTACCTGACTCGGTTGTGAAGGTTGTGTAAGACATTTCAGGCAGAGAGGATGGGAAGAGTGCTCTGGGCGGAGGACAGGTAACTTTTGCAAAGACTAGAGAGTGTGAAAGAGAATGGTTTGTTGGGAGCCCTGTGGTAGTTGAGTAACACATTCGATTAAAAGTGCTAAAAGGAGAAAAGAGCCAGTAGGGAGAAAGTGGTATAATACAGAAATAAATGTGGATAATTGATGAAACAAGGCTCTTATGAGGATGTAGCTGATGAAACCGATAACTTGAGTGGAGTGATTACCCATACATATTTTTTACAACATTTTAATATGAAAAATTTAAAGCATGCAGAAAAATAGAAGAATTGTGAATGTAGCAATCATATATATGCCACGCCACCTAGATTATACCATTAACATTTTGCTACATTTCCTGTTTTTGGTTTCTCATATATCTCATTAACCCATTCTTTTAATTTTTTTTATTTTTTTGAGTAGGAGTCTCACTCTTTAACTCAGTCTTGAGTGCAGTGGCAAGTTCATGGCACCACAACCTTGACCTACTAGGCTCAGGTGATCCTTCCACCTCAGCCTTCCAAGTAGCTGGAACCACAGACATGTACCACTACACCTGGTTAATTTTTGATTTATTGTAGAGATGAGTTCTTATTAAGTTGCCCAGGTTGGTCTCGAACTCCCAGACTCGGGCAATCCTCTCACCTCTACCTCCCAAAGTGCTGGGATTACAGGCATGAGGCACCATGCCCGGCCTAGCCATTCTTTTATTCATCATGAAAGCATCATATTGTCTTGTTGCATTTCAAAATAGGTTGCAAATGTTAGTATACGTCCTTCCTAAATACTTCAGCATGCATATTAATAACTTGATTTTCAAATTTGTTTACCATTATCAATATAATGTATTTTCAAATTACCTGTGATAGATGTTATTCCAATTACAAATATTAGTAATCTTTTAAAATTTAGGCACTGTTATTATTTTTCTGCTGCTATTATAATTTTAAGGGATTGTAAAATGTTTCCCTCATATTCGAAGCATGATCCTTTAGAAAAATTTCTGAAAAATGTAAACATGGTTTATTCAAGTTGATTGTTAATATGTTGCCTCATAGAGAAGCTAGAAATAGTCATGCATAAGGCTATAAGGTTTGACATATGCTTACTCTGGTATTGAAAATCAATTTCATACTACTGACTCTTACATTGGTACACTGCCCATAGCCTAACAGGTGATGATGCCTGAGTGTCAATTAATATCTTTTCTGATAGAATGTTGACTCTGGAAGGCATTATGAACCTAGGCCTACTAAGAGCTTTGATTTTGTATCATATCCTGTGGAATATATATTTTTTAATTGTAGTTTAAATATTCCATACAGATAAGTGTTTTGTATAAGAATCAACTTTGGACCTTGTCCTAACCTTTCAGTTGTATCTAAATACATTGTTCTCTTTCTATTATAAATCCTTGCTCTCTGAGGTTGATTTTTGGAGATATGTGTGTTTCCTTATCTGGTATCATATACTAAATTTCTGCTGAATCATCCTGGCTTCTAAAAATAACCCATCATTGCCCCCTCTTCCTGACCACAGTACTCTTTGAACAGTGGCCTGAAGTGACTCTGTCAGTGACATCCAGAGGACTAGGGTGCAGGCTGACAGTGTGGGGCTGAAAATAAATTTTAATCCTGGATCATTCACTTTGCTTGCATTTATTTATTTTTTTTAGTTAAGTCTATCCCTCTTTCTTTAACTACTTATTCACACCTGCCATCTCTCCTTCATGTCTTTTACACCTTAGATTATTGCTATATGACTGCAGTTCTCATCTTACAATGAGAGTTATTTTCCCCAAAGTCACTAAATTAATGGACATTTTATAATCATAATCCTACTTAATTTTACTTACTTTTCTTTGCAGCTTTATGAGGACTTATTATGTGTCAGGTCTTATCAAAATGTTGACCTCAAAACCTATAAAGTAAGTTATATATATATATATGTATGTGTGTATATATGTGTGTGTGTGTGTGTGTGTGTGTGTGTGTGTGTGTGTGTGTGTGTGTCTCACTCCATCGCTCAGGCTGGAATGCAGTGGCACACTCACGGCCACCCCAGTGTCGACCTGCTGGGCTCAGGCGATCCTTCCACCTCAGCCTTCCGGGTAGCTGAAACTACAGGCATGCACTGCCACGCCCAGCCAGTTTTTTGATTTATTGTAAAGATGAGGTCTTGCCAAGTTTCCCAGGCTGTTCTCAAATCCGTGGACTCAGGGAATCCCCTCACCTCAGCCTCCCAAAGTGCTGGGATTACAGGATTGAGCCACCATGCCCATCCATAAGTACTATTTTTATCCCTATTTGTCACATGAGAAAAATAAGGCAAAAGAGGCTGGGAAAGGTCTTCAAGTTTACCCGACAGTAAATGATGGAGGCAGGATACCAGGTAAGTGACTGGTATGGTTTGAATATGTCTTTTAACATTAGTGTTCTAGAAACTTAATTTCCAATGTAACCATGTTGGGAGATAGGGCCTTTTAGGAGGTGTTTCGATCAAGTGGGCTCTGCCCTTATGAATAGATTAATATTGCTGTAAAAAGGGCCTGTGGGAGTGGACTTTCTTCCTTTTACTCTTGCCATGTGAAGACACAGTGTTTGTCCCTGCTTGCCCTTCTGCCTTCCATCATGTGCAGATGTGGCAAGAAGACCCTCACCAGACACTTGATGCCAGTGCCTTGATCTTGAATTTCCCCACATCCAAAACTGTGAGAAATACATTTCTGTTCTTTTTTTTTTTAACTAAAAGAGTTGACAATTTTATTTTTACATTTCACAATACAAATGAAAACTACTTTTTTTGTCCTTTTCCTCTCCAAAACTATTCTCTGATAGGAAGGGGGAACAAGTCTTTCTTACATGCTATTAAGAAAACACTCAGTCACAGCACCATGATCCCCTGGTAAAGTAGAACAAGTACTATAAAACTGATAAAAGAGTCCTCCCCCTATCTTCATCTGTCTGGTCGAGTCATTCCAGGCCGAGTGGGCACCATCATGGGATGGGCGGGAGGTCTCATCATTGGGGGTCCAGGCATCATTGGCATGTGGCCTCCCATGGGTGGCCTCATTCCAGGAGCAGGTCCCACTGGCATCATCCCAGGAGGAGGAGGTCCCCTCATTGGCATCATGGGAGGGCCCCCCATATGGGGTGCTGGCATCATACCAGGGCGAGGAGGACCAGGAAGACTACGGGGAGGTGAGATCATCGCCCCTGCAGGAGGCAGAGCAGAGGATGGAGTAGGAGGTATCTTTCCTTTTTGAAATGCAGCAGTTGTTTTGTCAGTCAGGCTCTGAGCCTGCTCTTCCATCCATTTCTGATAGTAGTCTTTCACATTCTCTTTGTCTTTCCTACCACCGCAATGTGTCTTTCTCACAGATGGAGAGTCATGGATGAGGTACGTATCACAGTAGTCACAATAAAACTTAGGCATGTTGCTGCGCAGGCCATTAGCCACTCCACTCCCATTTGTGTTCTTTATAAATTATTCAGTCTTTGGTATTCTGTTATAGCAGCACACACAGACTAAGGCTTGACATAGGATGCTATTGATCATTCTTCTGATTCTCTGACCTGTGGGTATGTATCCTCTTGACTGCTTTTTTTCCCCCCTCAAATGTGTCCAAATTTTCTACTTTACTTCCACTGTCCTGTCTTGTAGGACACTTACCTCTTACCAGGAATATTTAAAATGCTTCCTAATCATCCACTCTGCTTCCAGTCTTTCTCTATCCAGTCCATTTTCCAGACTATGGTCAGGGTGACCTCGCTGAAGCTCAAATCTGATCATACCAATTTCTCTGCTTAAAATACTTCAATGGTTTCCTGAGTTTCAGCTGGAAATACAAGTCTCTTTATACCCTCTCAAGGGAACTTCAAGATGTGAATTCTGTCAAATTTAAGTCTTTGGTTTCATCTCTGGCCATTCTCAGTTTGCCTTGGGGGACCCTGATCTACTGGCCTTACTTAAAATAGCTAGAAGATTTGAATGTTCTCACCACAAAGAAATGATAACTATATGAGGTGATGGACAGGCCCTTTTTAAACTCTCTTTTTTGCTCTTTCTGGAAAGTTCTTGCCCTCAGTGCCCTTTACCCTGGTCTTTTTAGACATCCCTTTTGGGAAGACTTCTTTTGTCCCCTAGACCCTCTATGAACCCCCACAGCTCTCTCCTTCGATTTTAAGCCTAGGGCTTACAATCCTGTTTTTTTTAATTACTCATTGACTATTGCCTTCTCCATCAGAGTATGTCGTGTTGACTTAGCCCAATGCCTGATACGTGATAGGTGCTTGTTCATTAAATAGTCATCAGATGACTGAATGCATATCAAGTCTTTTAGAAAATGAGTAGTACTGAAACATGGATCCCTAAATGCATTTCAGTTGGCTTCATTATTCTTCTGGGCCTCCTTTTTTTTTTTTTACTTAGCAAATGAGAGTATCATCGTTCTAATACTCTTTTATGTTAAAAACACAAAATTTAAGCAGCACAGTTTCTTTTCAAATTCTGTTGTGAATTTTTGTTACTAACAAGGCAAAATTGTATTAAACATTTTATGGAAATGTATATCCTCCTCACTTTTTATTTTATAATGTCATTTTTTTGAGAAGTGAATTGGTTTAGAATGAAAGATTAACCATTTGGAAGGGTGTTTATTTTATCTGTATTATAAAACCATAATCCCATAGCTTTTCAATTGGTAATTCACACAGAATAATGACAGTAGTGTCAGAAAATGGAATTGTGCATTTTATGTATTAAACAATGTATCAAAAGTAAGGAATTTATATTCATGTGCTTATGAAAAGAAATTATTCTATGAACTCTTTTTACCTTGCTTGAAGAACTGTAGGAAGCATAAGGAAGATTCTATTTATTGACTTTATGCTTAAGGTTCTTGATTGACTCCTTTTCTCTTCTAGCAGATTTGTTTTTTCCCTGAAATGTAGTAGTTCAAGACTACATTTCTTTTGTTTTTACATTGTTCGTTTTTGACCCGTCTAAGATTTTTATGGTTTTCGTGCCTTTTTTGAACTTTTATAATTTGTATCTAATTTCCTGAATGACGAGTAAAAACTGTTAGGCTGTATGCATTTGTAAGTGATTATATATCTATCAGTTGGGATATTAGGTTGTGCTGAGGTAACAAACTACTCCAAATATATGTGGCTTCAAATAACTAAGTTTTATTTCTAATTCCAATGGGGGTTCACTAGGGGTTAGGTTAATCATAGCTTTTTAGGAACCCAGGCTGATGAAGTAGTTACTCATCTTGAATGTGGCCAGCCACCATGTCAGAAAGAAAAAGCAAGTTTGAACATCTCCCACTGGCCAGTAAATGCTTCAGACACACTTCATTTGAGCTTATGACTTGAACAGAAATAATCATGTGACTCGTACCTCTATCTACAGGAAACTTCATCTAACCCTTGCAGTTCCTAGAAGTTGGAGAACTGGACATACCTGACAAACTGTGCTGACTACCTCAGTATGCCCCTGATATCTTCATTCTCGCAAAAATGTGACTTCCAACACTTCACTTGAACACCCTTAGCATTTTCAAGAGTAATTTTCAAGAGTCCTTATTAATATCGTGCCAGAATTCAAGACAGCCTGTTTATATCTTATCCTGGCTCTCTTTGTCTAATGCTCCTATGCAAAGGCATAGGGTCATTGTGCTGTCACATTAGCATGTTCCCACCGTTGTCTGAATCTTGTAATGTTGCTGCCACACCACCCTGCAGCTCTAACCTGGGACTTGTTTTTCTGTTTCTGAGAGTCAAGTCATTACTTCTGCATTACACCTGCTTCCTTTTCTCCCTCAAGAACACCAGCATCCAAAAGAATAGAAAGTAGTTATTTGCTGGGTCTATCCATTTAGACCCTTGTGAAGGGACACAAGGCCACAGAATTATGAGATTGCTTACATTTTTTTTTTTTTGAGTTAGAGTCTCACTCTGTCACCCAGACTGGAGTGCAATGGCTGCTCCCAGCCACCGCAGCCTCGACCTGCTGGGCTCCGGCGATCCTTCCACCTCAGCCTTCCATGCTTACATTTCTTAAACAAATGCCTCTTGAGCCTGGCTCCCCAAATCCTAGGATCCTAAACTAGGAGGCAGAAAATGCCAGTGAAGTATGAAAAGTATAGGGCTGTAATTAGTATGGGAATTTACCCCAGGGGTGAAGGACTATCCAAGCCATAGTTAGTTCCCACAGTTCACTGTGTCTGTTTTCTTGTTTGTTTGTTCATTCGTGAACGTATGGCTGTTTCAGCTGTGACCACTGTTTCCCTGACAGGAATTTTAAGGTGGCTTTTTTGTGGTTAATGATCTTATTTGTTTATTTTTGGCCTTGAACATTGCCAATGGGAACGTGGATTTCTAGTTGGTAATTTGGTTGCTTATTCTCCAAATGTGAATGGCAATTGACTTATACAGGTGTTTTCTCAATAGCATCCTTAATTAATAGGCCCTAAATAAACCATGGCTTTAGACAGTTTTGTACACAGGTTTGATTGCAGGCACGATACTCAAAATTGAAAAAGAAAAAGCCAGCTTTCTAATTTTTTCATGCTACTTTGGGGTTCTTTCTTACAACCTAATAGTCTTTTCAAAGTACTCCCCCCTCCTTTTTATATATATATATATAAAATCATGACTGAGTTTTTAAAATGTTTAATATCTCTCTGAGCTACATATTGTTGTTCTATAACTTCTTTGCTTTCATCAAATAGTCAATTATGTCACCTATGAATACAGGGAGCCAATGATAGAAAATAGTGACTCCAGGAAGAGGTTGCTGTTGGTAAAATCTTCACAAGGATTCTTTCCAAACAAAACCTTAAAATAAATTTGGAGCACAGAGCAGAGTATAATGGTGACAGCAGTGTGCCTGCTGCCTACCAAAAGTTGAATTCTGTGTCAGGAATGATAATTACCAGCTCTGAAGCAGAAAAAACCATCAACTCTGTCCTGATTACTAATTAATCAAGCGCTAAAGGCATTTAAACCAGTGACCCTGTTTCAGAGATGGAAATTACAAAGTGATGCTTAAGATTTAAAGGGACACTGGGTCCTTTCTACACCCTTTCCTTAAAAGGTTAAATGCAATATTAAAATAATTCTGTTAGGTTTGTTTGGTTTTGTTTAGTTTTTTCTGGTCATTTGTCTTATTCTTATAGATGCAGAATTCAACAGAGTGGGGCTATCTGAAGGCTCAGATTTGAACTATAGAATGATATCATTGGGAAGTCCTAGAGATTATAATCGTACCTCCACATTGATAAAAATGGCAGTTTTATTTTAATAGATTCTTTCTTGTTTAAATTGCTCAGGTTCTGTCTTTAGGTAATACATGTTCATTGGTAAAGATTTTTAAACACTAAAAATAATGAAGAAAAATATTTCTCACAATACTACTGCTTTCCATTTTAGTACCTATCTTCAATATGTTTTAGTTTTTATTGATAGATAAATTTATTAAATCAATCATACCTTTCTTTTATAATCTGGTTTTTTTTTTCATTAATCAGTATTTTTTATTATGGTTTTGTGGGTACAGTTAAGGGTTAGGTGTACAATTACATTTCATCAGGCACCCTGTTGATAAGAGGTGTTTTCCCATCCCCCGACAGATATTTGCTACTGTTAATCCCATCCCCCTCCCCCCCATAGTTTCCCAGTACCGTCAGTCATTTTCTTATAGTATTGCATTGGATGTTCAAGGTCCATTATAAGAGTGAGAACATGTGATATTCGGATCTTTGTTTCTGTGAG
Source organism: Cephalopachus bancanus (assembly GCA_027257055.1). Taxonomy (NCBI): domain Eukaryota; kingdom Metazoa; phylum Chordata; class Mammalia; order Primates; family Tarsiidae; genus Cephalopachus; species Cephalopachus bancanus. The sequence goes on from JAPVLO010000107.1 coordinate 1,679,362, forward strand.
AGGTCACTCAGTATTATAGACTCTAGTTCCATCCAGGTTGCAGCAAAATAATCTGGTATTTTAATAAGCCTTTTTATGACATGAAATTTATTTTGTCATACAACTTTTTACTGGGTGGTATTCAATTTAGTAAGTGTACAAAAATGTGTTTACCCAATACGCACTGCTGAATATTTAGATTGATTCCAATTCTTCACTCATGTAACACTGCAGTAAACATTCTTTTATGTAACTGAGCACAATTCAAATTCCTTTGAATAAGTGGTCAGATGTTGAGTTAGTATGTCAAGGAACTTACATATTTTTAAGGATTTTGACATATTGCTTTTCAGAAAGATGTATCAGTTTTCACGAATATTAGTTGCATATAATAGGAAATTCCTTTTCTCAGCCCTCAGAAGTACTGAATATTAACCTTTCAAAAAATCTTGATCATTAGATAGGTGAACATCAAATTTTGTTGTCTCAATTTGCATTTCTTTGTTTTCTATTAAGATTAAACATTTATCAAGAATTCCTACGTATTCTCTTAAAATTGTTGATTAGTGCCCTTTTTCTATGTTCCTTTTGGGATGCTTAGCTGTTTGATTAGTAAGAAATTGCTTATATATTATGATATTAGCCCCTTCATATTACATAATGCAAACTTGTGTTCTATTTTTTTCGTTTGTTTACACTAGAATTTCTTTTGTCATTTTGGCGTTTTGAGGTGAGAAATGACTTTCAGTTAGAATATTTAAATATATAACCTAGAGAAAGTAATTTAATTTTTTTTGGACTTTGTCGTTTCATCTGTAAAGTGTGTGTTGGGAGAGGAATGAGGATGGTTGGGAGGAAGAAACTAGGCTGGATGAAATGATCTGTTGCAACTCTTTCAGATCTAAAATTCCACGATTCCATTATTTCCCAATTCTATCCTAATTACTGCATATAATCAAGCTACATGGAACTTTTTTGATCTTTTATGGTTTGGGCAAGCATTACCATTGCTTATTAAGTTACAGTGCTACAAATTCAGGGTTAATTTTCTTTTAATGAAGAAACTTCTGCATACCCTCAGGGCTTTTTTCTTCTGTTAAACTGTTATGAAGCATTTCCATTTAAAAAACACCAAAAGCTTTAATGAGTTAGGCCTGCCACTTTCATGAAATTACAGCTAATGAATGACCTTGCAAACAGAAATGTGCAACACAATTAGAGTTACCAAAGTTTTCTTCCTGACTCTGAGCCTCTTGAACATTTCTATCATGTGCATGGACACACACATAGAACCTCTGAAATATAAAATGGTGTACTTGTGAGTGTACTGTTAGTGGAAGAGACAGTGAAGTTTACACTTGAAGCCGTCATCAGTGATGTCTGGTTTTTAAGAGATGCTGCAGTTTGTTGACAGGTGGCTCTTATGATGAGTTATTAAGTTTAGAGATGCCTGATTTCTAAATTTTTGTATTCTATGGAATATCCTCTATTTTTATATTTATGTGAGAAGAGCCTGGAGAAGTCCCAAAGCATTTCCCTTGTATCAGAACAGCAGGTTTTGTTGCATTGTATTGGCAGAGTGTTGAATAGGAAGATCTAATTTTTTTTTTTTTGAGTTGGAGTCTCACTCTGTCGCCCAGACTGGAGTGCAGTGACACGCTCCCGGCCACCCCAGCATCGACTTGCTGGGCTCTGGCTATCCTTCCCCTCAACCTTCCAAGTAGTGGGAACTATAGGCACATGCTACCACGCCCAGCTAATTTTTGATTTATTGTAGAGACGAGGTCTTGCCAAGTTCCCTGCGCTGGTCTCGAACCAGCCGGCTCAGTCAATCCACTCACCTCAACCTCCCAAAGTGCTGGGATTACAAACTGAGCCACCGAGCCCAGCCAGATCTTAAACTTGTATGTGTGTGTAGCCCATCTTGTTAAATATGGGAGACCTCTTTAAGGAGCCAAGTGATTCTCCTTTTTAAGACTCCCCACCTCCCACTTATAAAAATACTTATTTATCATGAATTCTAGAAACTGGCATTTCCTGCAAGAAAAGTCTATAAGGAACCCTACCTCCAGGCTATTTCTCATTAAGGTATGGGTTTCCTGTTTTGTTCAGTATAGTTTTGACAGATCCATGTTATTGCCAATTTTCCCAGAAAAGCTTAGTTTATAATTACCTAGAATCAGCACTTCATTTCTAGTTAAAATGTTACTGCTTCTCCCAGTCTTATTGGGAGATGGTCTAGACAGTTTTTCCTCAGGAAATCACTTCCATGAGTTACGTGTACTGGTTTCCTACTATTTCCCTGAATTCCAGCCCCCAACCCAATGTAGTAGTTTTTACTTTTTTCTCTCCATCACTGAGTACTTGAAGGTGGTTCTTGCTGTGTTGGGGATTATAAATTAGTGCAAGGAGCATGATATATTTGAAGGCTTCTTGTTTAGGTCTTTTTATTAATAAGTTATCCTCTGGTAAAAGAAGATATAATATAAAGGGAGAAAGACAGGAAGGAAGAGTGAAAGAAAAACTCCTGATGACAGCTTCTGAAGGACTGTGGAGGAGAAAGAGAGTGAGAGTGAGAGAGACACGGGTAAGGCAGAGAAAGCCCCATTTCCTTTCTCTGGCTTTGGCCTGTGTGTGGAGATTATGCAACTGAAGGGAATCATGTGGACTGGGTTTTCCCTTGATTTGTTTCAGGATTCTGTGAGAAGACTGCCTTGCAGACTGTACTCCTATTAACCGGGAGCGGGTCACAACTGAGAAACTCCATGGCATAGCTTGAGAAGATCTGAGTTTAGATCTCTGCGCTTCCTTGGGCTGGTGTGTGATTGAAATAGAATCCAGATGGTCCCACGTGCTCCAAGAGCATGTTAGTCTCCATCACATACACACTGTCAACCTAAGGAGAAAAGGGGACAGACAAGTTCTGAATGGCAGCCTTTATCACAGTAAGATTGTGTTCCCTCAATTAATAGATGAAATGATGGGTTTGGGATTCTCTGTTGGACTAAAAGTTAGTTTGGTCTTGTTGTTTCTCTGCCACCCTGTGGGGGCTCAGAAGGAAAGTTGAATCTGTAATAGACAAATTAAGGGGACAACATTTTCCCTGAATACCTGAGTGTAGCATAAGTATCCCAAAGACCAGAAATAATGTTCTTTTTCTGTACATTAAAGGAACTAGAGTGTAGTTTTGTCATCATCCACAGGGGAAAAAATAAACCCGAGATGTGTTGCTATCATTTTCCACTAGCCAGGGTAAAATATGACTCAACTAAAAGTATGTGTTTGTTTTGTTTTCTATGTAAAAAATTACTGTAATTCCATGACCTCTCAATTCTTTAAGATTGCTGTTAACTGGATTTTTTTTTTTTGGTTTAAGTAACCATTAAGACACAAGTCCCTTCAGCCACCCACAATTTATTCTGATAGATAATATTGGGGTCATTACTTTTCTATTTCGAGAAGGATAGGGAATAGTAAGGTCATGTGGGACAATTGCTTAATTTAACAATAGCATATATTTGCCCTTGACAAAGATTCTCTCTACTGTTTGGTGTGGAGGCAGCCCAGATAGTGGATGGGCAAAGCAGAAGTTCTAGAGCTTGCCTCAGCAGGATAGTGTGAATGCCCAGGGTGCTTCCCAGGCTGGTAGAGGCCTTCAACCACAAATTGGGATTCTCAGACAGAACCTACTGGAACTATCTGAAGGCATTTTGGGACCTAGATAGTCCCTGAATTGGAGTTTTAATATTATGCAGCTTTTATGGTCTGGGAAATTTGGGGTTGGATAAAACTGTTCATGGACCCGCTAGAGGTTCCTGTCTGCTTAGGGCAGAATGCTCCAAAATTCAGGTATTTGAGGAGTATCTTCACGATGTCTGTGGTGGTATTTATTTAATACTTTTGTTTCAGTTGATTCACATACCAACTCAAATACATTTGTTAAAGTAGGCAAATTTGTATACTGATCATAAATGATTAAAAAAAGAAATCCTTGCCATAAATAGGAGGTCATATCAATATAAATACCAAAACAAAACAAAATAGTGATATAAAAATCTAATCAAGTACTGTTGCCTACATGAGACTCTGAACTTGTAGCTTGGCCAGTTGTTTTTACAAAGAGAGATTAGCAAGTGTCTAAAAAGTGCTAAAGGCCTAATTAGTACCAATTTAGACTTTTTCCTTGATGTAAATAGAATTGAAAGAAAATTGAAAAGGCAATGATGCTATCTAATTGTGTCCATGGACTACTGAAAGCCATCTGCTATATTGCTTAAAATCATCTCAATGATTTTTTGATGACCATGAAAATACTGATTTAGGAGAAAGTGTGCATTCTTTCTTGAGGACAATTAGTTTGCCTCACACTGTCAGGGCCTCTGGAGCAGTGCTGGAAATACTCCAGCTATGGAGGTTTTGAGAGAAAGCAAATGGGGGTTTTCAACTGAAATCCAGCCAGTAGCACATCCTGCTACCTCCCAATTAACACAGCCTATATAATATGGTATATCACAAATACCTCAGAAATTTCTCCTTATGTTGAAATGGAAAAACAGGCATTTTTCATTTGGGGGCTTCAACCACAGTGCATTTCTTGACATAGATGAGATGGTTATCTTTGTCAGCAGTGAAAAAACTGCCAATTGTCCTTGAAAAAAAGGTTAGTCAATATCTGGTACTACAATGTGTGGCTTTGATGAAGTTAGGGAGGAGTGCATTTTTCTGTGGCTTCTGTAAAAAATTACCACAAATCAAAAGCCTTAAAACAACAGATATTTATTTTCTCACAGCTTTGGGGACAGTACAGTTACTTAGATATCAGTGGGCCCAAAATCTAGGTGTTTGCAGGTCCATGCTCCCTCCAGAGGCTCCAGGTGAGAATCCACTCCTTAACTCTTCTAGTTTCTAATGGTTGCCCAGCATTTCTTGACTTGTGGCTGCATCTCTCTAATCTTTTCTTCAGTGGTCATTGCTACCTCTTCTACTGTGTGTTTGTTCTGCCTCTCTATCATAGGTAACTGGGGCTACATTGGGACTGTTATAACACATTTAAGCCACACATTGGATGGATTAAACCATAAACACTTATTTCTCACAGTCCCAGAGGCTGAGACATCTGTGATCAAGGTACTAGATGATCTAGTGTCTGGACATTTGCAGATAGCTGTCATCTCACTGTAACCTCACATGGCTCTTCCTGATGTGTAGACAACTTGTTTTCTCAATGTATTCTCCCATGGCTGAGAGAAATATCATCTCTCCTGTGCTTCTTCTTCTAAAGACACTAATTCCATTAGTGAGGGCCCCACCCTTATGACCTAATTACCTCCCAAGATCCCACTTCCTAATACCATCACCTTGAGGGCTAGGATTTCAATATGTGAATTTTGGGAGAATGCAAATATCCAGTCCATAATACTCTCTCTTGTAAGAATATTTGTGATTGGATTCAGGGCCCACCCAAATATTTCAGGATAATTTCATCTCAAAATCCTTAAATTAATCACATTTTCAAGGATACTTTTAGAAAATACATTAACTTTTATAAGCTCCAGGGCTTAGGATGTGACTGTATTTTGGAGTGTCCATTTTTCAGTCTGCTACAGGAGGAAGGGTTATCTTATTAGTCTGTATAGCTCCTTCCATGAGCCAGACACTGTGCTTCATATTTTGTCTGTTAGCTTATTTACTCCTGACGACAATCTCATGAGGCATTGTTGTCCACATTTCCCAGATAAGAAAACTGTAGCAGAGAGCTTAAAAACTTGTTCAAGATTACAAAACTAGCAAGTGACAGCTGCTTTAACAATCTTAGTTCTCCACAATCCAAATCACTTTGTATTACCACCTCACTGATCTTATGTTATCAAGTGAAAAGGTTCTACTTCTCTGAATACATTGGGACTGTCTGGAGTTTGCTTAAGCTCCTTGTTGTCCTCTGAAACCACCTTTACTATAAGCTTGCCATGACAGGCCAGAGTGAAGACGTGATTCCTGTATTCCTGGCTGTACTAAATTTATAGGTGAATGTAGATTCTTTAAATAAGGGGGGGGGAAGCAAGCCCTGATGGCTACAGCACATCAAATATCTCCTTGTTTAGTATCCAAGCTGCTTCAGAGCTTCAGAGTTAGTCAAGTGTTCGGTAGTTTTGTTGAATTAATCAACCACAATGATAAGTTGTTTATCTTGCCTGCAGGAGGCAGAAACATTCTAACTGTTCACCTTCATGCACGCTTTTTGTGTGGCTCCGTAAATTATTTTTAGTAGATGCTGTAATTGCTGCTAAGATGGAACTTCCTAAGGCTCTTAAACATGAACCTGTCCAACAACTTTACTTTGACAGAAGTTTTGCAAGGGTAATGAAATGTTCAGGCAGGAACAAACTTGCTTAGGACGCTTCATTCAAGGCTTGGGGAAAACATTAGCAATGACCTTCATATGTCCTCCTTCAATCCAATTGAAGTTAGAAAGCAAATTACGATCAAATCTTTTTACCACCATCTGGTTAAATGGGGTTTTCTAATTGTCTGTGTCATGGGCCAACCTTAAAAAGGAACAATGGCAAGAAATGAATTCCCCACAGACCAAAGACGTGTTGATGCTATTTAAAATGCCTGTCAGGGTCTGGTTTCCGAATCCCAAATTTAATGTTGCTTTATAGGTGGAGAAGAGTAGAAGTGACCTAGTGATGTGGGGGCTTTCTGTTGATACAGTGTTAAAAAACAGGTCTTGGGTGAGCTCATCTAAGAACATTCAGTATTTTGCTCCAAATAGATTTTAACAGCTGTGTGTTTATTTTTGTAGAGGTGATCCTAACACACACAGATGAGCAGATTATGGTTATCATTTACATAGGAAGAAACGGACTTCGTACTTGTGATTCAGAACAGTGTGCTGCATTTTCCCTTTGTAAACTGAGGAAAGTGAGGTATTGTCTCTTTCTGTCACATTCCTCTCACCTTCCAAACATCACCTTCAGGCAGTTTCCCATGATATTGAACAGCTGTTCTTTTCCAGTTCCTAAAGGTTTATGTTATAGCTCTGTATTTATCTTGGACACTTCCCTGGTTGAGCATATTATTATCTTATTGCTTCACCACTGCACAATTTATTGCATAAAAGGACCTGCTGCTGGCTGTGAGCGATGAGTAGTATGTCCAGAGTTTTAGGTCTTATGAATTAGGGTACCAGATGCATAAGTAAGATAAACCTGTTTCTCCTTTAGCCTTGGGATGAGATTTCTCCCTTCTGAACACACCTTCTGCAGAGTTAACAATTTAGATTAAATTAGTTCAGAACACAAGAAGGCAATTTTCATTTGTAAAGGGATTATTTTTCTTCCTCTTCTTAGACTAGAATAACAATCTAAACAGAAAGATAAATTGAAATGGGATTTCATTTTTAAATGGCTTTCACTAATACAAATAATAATATGAAAGGAAAGCTATTTGGGTAATACTTAATTGCATCTGACCATGGCATTTTAATAACTACAGGTAATAAATTTAAGGTTTTAATTTTCTAGGTTAGCATTTTAACTGCTTTACAGAAATGTACCAATGTGGACTGATGATGCCAGTTGGGACCCTTTTTCTAGGAGGACTCACAGAGGTCGATGCATCAGATCTTAGGGCAATGTCCTAGAGCTGCACAGAAATTATCTGGGAAGGAAATAGTTTTTGGCTTAGAATAATTTACATTCCTAATGCAACGAAATCTGTAAAAAATTGGCTGAATACTTTTTACTAGGGAAACTCTTATTCATGGTATAAAATATAATCAAATGCATTTTATGGTAATGAACTACTCAAGTTTAATGAATTTTTCTTTAAATGTGGAGTTAATGTTCTATTTTAGAATTACTTTTGCCCAGTGAGTATTTAAGTGAGTGATTACTCACTTAAATATTCTATGCAACCTTTCATAGACACCAGGAAAGTGGAGATAAAACGTCAGTTCCTCATTTTCATTTGCTCAAAAAGTACAATTATTAAAAATAACCACTGTGAAGTTTCACACATGTTGAGACAATTCATACTTTTCTGTAGCTCTGGTGACTTCTGAAGGAAATTGTGCAGTCTCTGCTTGCCACCTGCTCCTTTGGTCATAGATTAATAACATCTGACCAAGCATGAAGGCATGCTGGGGCCATCTGCCATTGCACATAGCAGGATGTGTTTCAGCTTTCCCAAGTAGAATTCTGATAAACTCCATGGCGCCACTCTTCGTTGATAGTTATCCTATTGAGCTGCATGACCTAGTTATTTTGATTGCAGGAATTCGACTCGGTTAAACCAGAACTACTTAATCTCTGTGGTCGTGGTTAAAGCACCAGGCCATCTATATAATTTTAATGGTAATATGAGCTCTCTTTTCTATTTATACAGTAATAGGATGTCAAATAAGACCTTTGCGTTTGTCTCCGTGCTTTTATGTGGTTTACATAGTTGAGAAAATAGATGCCAAGGACTTCCACATTTCCAAGTGAATTGAACTCTCTTTCTTTCATGCCGATACCTTACGTCCCGCTGCTGTCACTAAAAGACGCATCCCTGCTTTCACTGCCATGGTCATCATAACTTGTGACCACTGCTTTCCTACCAAGATTTCTTTTTGTTGCCAAGGAGCATTAGGATGTCTCCATATCCGGAAGAAGAAAGACTGAGAAAAGTTTGACTCTTTGCCTCATAAGAATCTTTATAGCATAGAAGCAAAGACCCAACCATTTTGCAGCCTTTCTTCTTTGGGATATAAAGAGTTCCAATACTATCTTTACTGGATTCCAAGGAAGCCCACTCCAATGCCAGAAAGTGGTGAGTATAATGGAAATTACATCACTCCAAGGTCTAAGAGGACTTGTTCTAACTGTGGCTAGCTGGGCCACCTGGGGCAAGCCATTTGGCATTACAGTGTTTTCATTTTTGTTTTACTTAAAAATGTGGGAACTAGAATTGATGGTTTTAAGTTGCGTGATGCAATTTCACAGTGGTGTCTCTAGGATTAGTGGCCAGACCTCACACCTCCGTTTCTTCTTTCTCCCACCTGGAATGAGACTGATTACCTGCCAGTGAAGCAGCTATGTTATGACTAAGAGGCAACCAGTATAAAGACGAAGGCAGGCCCAATTCAGATTGGGACCAGGTCCTGATGGCATCACTTAGGTGTCATCCCTCCCTGGACTGCCTTTTTTCCAGGTCTTGATGTGTGAAACAATATACTCTTATATAGTGAAGCTACTCTAAGTTGACTTTCTGTTGTTGACAGCTAAATGCAGTTCTAATAAATACTGCCTTAAACGAGTGCTGTTCAGCAGACAATACTGAGATCAATAACCATGCTTAGCTTTCAGGTACTCTTTTGTAACCACCTGTAGTAAAAACTCTGTTTCTATTAGATACTTAAAAGTTTTTAAATTTATTTTAATGAGAGAGTTTTTAGAATCTCAGCAGATAATCTTGCTTTAATGTTCTTTTATAAATGTTTTGACATTAGATGACAAATCAGAGCAAAATATTTATAATTCACTTTTTTTTATATAATAAATAGGAGGTATTTCACAAACCAGAATATAAGTATTAGATTGGAGAAAATACTCCATTATTGACAACTAGTATAGTTAATCATGGTGATTTTTCTGATTAAAAGAGGGGTTTGTTCTCTTATACCCTAAAGTAACTACCTTGCTAATTTTTAGAAAAACACACATTCATTTCTTTTTGCCTTTAATAAAGCAAGTACAGTTATTGCTTGCAAAACTGAATGACTGGCAATTTTAACATTGAAATAAAACTTGGATACAAATTGCATTTTAACAGTTAAATTGAATTAATAAGTAAATATTTAATCTTTTAAAATTTAATTGAAATATTCAACCCTTCTATATAGTCACGTCTTGATAAATATCGGTAGATTGCAAAAATAAATTAAAACGCAACTCTAGTCCTCAACCAAACACAAAAAGCCTTTGAAATAAGATTCTGGCTTGAAATTTGAAAATGTTGAAGACATATTTGGTTGAAAGATGTAGTGGAAACATGTTACCTAGGTTACATGAATTTATGATCAAAAATATAAAATGGATCTTTTAAAGCATATAATCCAACCCCCTCCTATTTAAATATATCTGAAATCTGTTGCCAATCTGATGACTTTTGCTTCATAATAAGTCTCATATTTTCTATATCGAAGGGAAAACATCTTTCCAAGAGAGTTAATATCCCTATTTCATAAAGGTACAGGTTTATTTATAACATGCCATTTTTATCATGGGTCGCTAGAGAGAGAAATCGGGTTTTATTTGAAAGAGTTCATAATGGTAATAAAAAACTTAGTTTTGGATTTTTTTTTAACTAATGTATTACATTCCTATAAAATAATTTAAACTCATGTAACAAAAAAGAAAGTATAGAGTAAGAAAAAGTAAGTGGCCTTTGAAACCAAATGACTTATATTAGAATTCCTGTTCCCCCAAGTCTACCTGTGGCAGACAGTTGTTTGGCTAATACAACATCCATTCCCAGACTCTTTCTCCTTTCACATGAAAAAGTCAGTTTCTAGCTTCTCCATCTTCCCTTCCAACTAGACTGTGGGGTCAGTTCTGTCCAATAAGCTGTTAGAGGACACCACCAGGGGATTTTTAGGAAATCTTTTCCTGAAAAAAAGAAGGAACAATGTGAGCAGTCACCTTTACTCCATCTTGCATAGAATCTATAAATGGATAAAATGGTTATAGTCATCTTTTGACCAAGAGGGCAGGGACATGAAGATGTCATGCCCCAACCTAATGCCCCTACATTGTTGAATCACAGACCCAACTCCGGGGTTACCAGCTTTCTTAATTCCTTTTTATATGATGTAAAATACTTTCATTGCTTGTTGCCAAAATTCTTTCTTTCTTTTTTTTTTTTTTTTGAGTTGGAGTCCCACTCTGTCGCCCAGACTGGAGTGCAGTGGCCGCTTCCGGCCACCGCAGCCTCTACCTGCTGGGCTCCAGCGATCCTTCCGCCTCAGCCTTCCAAGGAGCTGGCACTACAGGCGTGCGCTACCATGCCCGACTCATTTTTTAAAATTTATTGTAGAAATAAGGTCTCGCCAATTTGCCCAGGCGGGTCTCGAACCTACAGGCTCAGGTAATTCGCTCACCTCAGCTTCCCAAAGGTGCGGGATTACAGGCTGAGTCACCGAGCCCGGCTGCCAAAATTATTTCTTTCTGATGTGTGGTATGTATTATAATGAACACATTTTAAATTTCCTGAGCACCAGTTTCCTTTTCTGTGCAATAGGAATGAATAACATATTTGAATAGATTTACACCTAGTAGAAGCTTACTAATAAACACAGGTTAGCCTGTGTTTTGGATTTCAGATTTCAAATTCTTTCAGATTTTTGGAACATTTGCATTATACAGGTTGGCTGAGCATCCCTAATCTGAAAATCTGAAACCCAAAAGTCTCCAATGAGTATTTCCTTTGAGTAACATGTTGGCACTCAAAAGGTCCAGATTTTGGAACATTTCAGATTTTCAGATTAGAGATACTCAACATGTAGCTCTTTTTTGTTATGTTAGTGGAGCTATGTTGCCTTAACTAACTTGAGGAAGACAGAATTTAACAAGGCTCTACTCGTTTACTAAAACTACATGATGTGTTTTAATACTTTCTCATCTAAACCATCTAATAAATATACAAAAATATGATTTCACATTTACATATAAGGAAACTGAGGCTTAAAAATTGAGACTCTTTCAAAAACAAAAAAAAAAAGGAAAGAAAGAGAGACTCTTTCAAGATCAAACAGTTTGAATGAGTTAGAGCTGGTGATTGTGTCTTATAATTTACCCTTCATGCACTGGGGGAATGAAGAACCCTGAACAGGGACCATGAGAAGGCACTAAGCTGGAGAAGCAGCAGATTGCAAACTCAACCATAGAGGTCCAAAGAGTGTGCCAGTGAGAGATGCTGAGAGTTCTGGAATGTGCTTGTCTGCATCTATGAATGCTAGTGGGAGATGGAAGGGGAGACTTGGGTAGCAATCATGACAAGGGCAAGAGTTATAGCTGAGAAACACGAGCCAAGGGACAGGGTTCAGAAAGGCAGGTAAGACTGGTGGTGGACTTACATGCCCTCATGAGCCAAGACAGTAACACAAATGTGTGAATCTGGTGGAAGCAAGACAAAAATGGATGGAGGGGGTTGGCAACTGGAGAGCAGTACATGCCCTAACTAAAAACATTTGAAAAAATATAAAAACTGTGCTAACAAAATAAAACATGTCCATGTTGACTATTTGATCCCTGTCCACTGGTTTATAACCTGGAAAGTAATGTAGCAGAAAACAGAAGTCCATGTCGCAAATGACTTCTTAGTCCAAACTATTTTCTTGACAACGTGCTATCTGGCATTCATTTGCTCTTCCATTCATACTTAAGTTTTGCCAATCAATATCACTTGGTGTCTTTGGACCAGGTACTTTGCTAGGTTTTGGGGTTAGTGAGACTCCAGAATGGAACAAAACACAGCCCTGTCCTCTATAGAAAAAGAAAAACCCATCATATTTATAAATCGTAATAGTACACGAGAGACTATGAAGTAGCTCTGTTGCAGAGTGCATTGGAGCACAAAGGACAGAGCAACTTACTTATCTGCTAGGAGTGATCATGGGAGGCTGCTCAGAGAAGTGAGATGTTACTGAATTTCTACCAAAAGAATTTTGCTCTGAATGTGCATGCTACAGAGTGTGCATGAGGTGGAGGACAGTGGTCGGAGAAAGGAAGATTAAGGAAAAGAAGCTGTGCTGTAGGAAATAGATGGGAATTATTTTATTTTATATGTCAAGGTTTCTGACTCAAGTGATTAATTTCAGGCAGAGGGATCAGCATATGCAAGGACCAAGAGACGTTAGGATGGGAAAGGTACATTTCTTATCAAGGCATAAAGCCTTGAAGAAAGGCCAGATAATAAAAGGCTTTTATGATAAGAAATTAGGGTCTTTGAATTTTATCCTGCAGGCATTTGAAGGATTTTAATTAGGAAAATTCATTGTCAAATTAGTATATAGAAGGATAACTTTGGTTCTCTGTGGAAGGTAGATATGGAATGAGCAAGATTAAAGATGGAGACAATATGGAGGTTTCTTCCATAACATGGATAAACTATGATGAGGGATTGGACAGGGATTTGAGAAAGAAGGGGACTGATAGGAGAAATAGATATTTATAAATTTAGGCTATGCTCATTGTTTAGAAAAGGCAGGCAAGAGAGAGAAAAGTGTAGGGTGGTGACTCTCAAACTCCAATAAGAAACGGAACCAGGCCGGGCGTGGTGGCTCATGCCTATAATTCCAGCACTTTGGGAGGCTGAGGTGAAAGAATTGCCTGAACCCAGAGTTTGAGACCAGCCTGGGCAACTTGGCGAGCCTCATCTCCAAAATAAATCAAAAACTTAGCCGGGCATGGTAGTGCGTGCCTGTAGTTCCCGCTACTTGGAAGGCGGAGCCGGAAGGATTGCCTGAGCCCAGCAGATCGAGGCTGCGGTGGCTGTGAGTGTGCTACTGCACTCCAGCCTGGGCAACAGAGTGAGAAATTCAAACTAAAAAAAACAATAAGAAAGGAAGAAAGAAACAGAACCACTTGAAAGGCCCCTAGTAGTTCTGTGCTGGGAATTTGTTTGCATTTCTGACAAGTTTCTATGTGATGCTGATATTGCTGGTCTGGATACCACACTTGGAGAACTACTGGTCCAGGACTCTGTAGGACTCAGCCTTGGGTAGGCAAGAGTTTATATATACTCTTCCATAAGCTTTAGAAGTTGAGGCAATACTGAATTGGCAGCACATCTTATTGACACGTTATAATTAAATTGTATAAAATAAGTAGTCAGATGGGAAGCTCATAATTTGCAGTGTCTCTAATTCTAATATGGACTAAGATAAAAAGGTTTTTAAAGCACCAAATAGTTTTATTTTCCATGCATGTTAGAGTAATTGAGGTAGAGGGAAATGGAGTTAACCTTATTAATTGAGGCTTCTATAATTGAGAATGTGAAATAATTTGGAGAAATGATCAATGAAACTTCTTTGTAGTAAATATCATAAGAACTTTGTAACTATTATATGAAATTATAAGCCAGCAAAACTTAAAAAGATTGAAATAATAATTCAACTCTGTAGAGAATACTTTACAAGGAGATATAGAAATGTTATTTTCTTAGAGGAGCATTGTAGAGGTAAAATTTGGCTGGAAGATAATAAATAAGCCCATTATTTCCGGAGGCTTTTTAATACAATTCTACCATCCTCTGGTTCTATTTTGCTGTGGGTTAGTCCAGTCATTGCAACATATTTGGGTGTCTGATGGTACAGCTGTGGCTTCTGAGAGCAGTGTTTTAAAAATGTGGTTCTCAAGCCTGTAATTCCAGTACTTTGGAGGCTGAGGTGAGAGGATTGCCTGAGCTCAGGGGTTTGAGAACAGCCCGGTCAACTCTGTAAGACATCGTCTTTACAATAAATAAAAAAATAAGCCAGGCATGTCTGTAGTTCCAGCTACTTAGAAGGCTGAGGCAGAAAGATTGCCTGAGCCTAGCAGGTCAAGGCTGCAGTGGCCGTGAGCGTGCCACTGCCCTCCAGCCTGGGCAACAGAGTGAGGCTCTGGCTCAAAAAAATAAAATAAATGTGGTCCTGGGACCTCCACCAAAGACTGACTGAAATCAGAGTGGAAGAGGATGGAGCTTTGAATCCATAGCCTTAGCAACTTCCCAGGTGATTCACACTCACACTAGAGTTTGAGAATCACTAGCATAGATATTTGGCTTTTAGAGAAGAAATTTCAAGAGAAGAAATTTATATAACATTTATAACATTTATAGTGACCTAGCTTGCTGTGACTACGCCATTGTTTCTAAGCAAGCAATTATAGTAGGTGTTCATCTCAGTCCACAAACTCTGGCGCATAAGAAATCAAATCTCACTTTTTAATGGGGCTGTTTGTTTTTTTCCTTTCGGTGCATTTGAGTTCCTTGTAGATCCTAGATGTTAGGTCTTTGTCAGATATACAGTTGGAAAATATTTTTTCCCATTCTGTGGGCTGTCTCTCTGCTCTCTTGATGGTTTCTTTTGCTTTGCAGAAGCTCATCAGTTTGATGAGGTCCCACTTGTCTATCTTATTTCTTATGGTATAGGCACTTAGGATTCTGATCAGGAATCGGTTGCCAGTTCCAATTTTCATAAAGGTGTCTCCTGAGTTTTCTAAGATTCTTATAGTTTGAGGTTTTATGTTTAGGACTTTGATCCATTTCGAGTTAATTTTTGTGTATGATATTAGGCAGGGGTCCTGTTTCAATCCTCTGCATGTGATCAGCATTAAAAAGTGGGCAAAAGACATGAATAGACACTTCTCAAAAGAAGCTATACAGGCAGCCAATAGACATATGAAAAAGTGCTCAGCCTCACTCATTATCAGAGAAATGCAAATCAAAACCACATTGAGATACCACCTAACCCCAGTAAGAATGGCTATCATTAATAAAACAAACAACAACAGATGCTGGCGAAGATGCAGAGAAAAAGGAACTCTTCTACACTGCTGGTGGGAATGCAAACTAGTGCAACCTCTCTGGAAGACAGTGTGGCAATTTCTGAAAGAACTAGAAATTGACCTTCCATATGACCCAGCAATTCCCCTATTGGGAATATACCTGGAGGAATTCAAATCATTCTACAAAAAAGAGACCTGCACATGTATGTTTGTTGCAGCTCTATTCACAATAGCAAAAACATGGAACCAACCATGCTGCCCATTGAAGCTGGACTGTATAAAAAAAGTGGTACATATACACAATGGAATATTATGCAGCCATAAAGAAGGACAAACATATGGACTTCACAGCAACTTTGATGGATTTAGAGTTGATTATACTCGTGATCTATCACAGAAAAAAAGAACAGAGTACCATATCTTCTCACTCATAAGTGGACCTTGAACAATTATAATACTGTAGGAAAGGGATTGGCAGTAGTGGGAAATGGCCAGGGAAGGGGGTTGGGATTGGCAGTTGAGGGAAACTGCTAGGGAAGGAAGGGTCATACCTCATCAACAAGTGTACCTGCATAATCAACATTTGTATGCCTAATCCTGAATTATACCCCACATCTTTAAAATTAAAAAAAAAGGAAGTTAAAAAAAAGAAATCAAATCTCTCTCCTCTTCCTTCTATACCTTCTTCTCTTCCTTCCTTATTTTATTCTCTTTCTATCCAGCAACTCAATGTTTATTGTAAAGCTCCGATCCCTCTATAAATGAGGCTTTAACTTTATTATGCCATGCAGTCCTCTGGCTGTCTGGCAAAGCCCAGGGTCCCTTTTCAGAATACTTCTTTTTTTGTCTTTTTTTTTTTTTTTTGATTTGGAGTCTCACTCGTTGCCCAGGCTGGAGTGCATTGGCATGCTCACGGCCACCCAGAGTCGACCTGTTGGGCTCCAGTGACCCTTCCACCCTAGCCTTCCAGGTAGCTGGAACTACAGATGCATCCTACCACACCCGGCTAATTTTTTTATTTTTATTGTAGAAATGAGGTCTCACCAAGTTGCTTAAGCTGTTCTTGAACCCGTGGGCTCAGACAATCCTCTCATCGCAGCCTCCCAAAGTGTTGGGATTACAGGCTTGAGCCACTGCACCCGGCCAGAATAATTTTTAAATGCACAAAATAAAATACATTGAAGTACAAAGAAAATGCATTGATTAAAATTTAGATATTTTTTGAAAATTAAAAAAATCTGCCTCCAATAATTTAAAAAAATCCCAGCTATGTTAGAGGAATGGATACGCCTCTTTATGAATGTATTAAAAATAAGACCTGGGGGGTGGTTCTGATAATTGCTATGATTTTGTAGTGTTGAGCACACATAATAGATTTTGAGATATCTGCAACAATGCTGACATTATATAAAAGTGTCTCTGATTTCTGTTGCTGACAAATTCTGTCTTATTATTTACTCTGCAGCCTCTTCTCATAATGGAAAGAAATGCCAAATATCAGTCAGAAATTAATAGAAATGAAGATATTGTTTCTTTCCCCATGTAATTTCTAGACACCAGGTTGAAGTGCCCTGCTCTAGTATGCTGAAAACTTAGTTCAAAGTCACCGCTACCTTCTATGGTGTTGTACATAAATTCTAGGGGGTTATTGAGTGCCAGCAAGTTTGTATTGGTGTATTGTTTTTCCATTGTCATCTTTTTCCTGCTGGCGTTGGCTGAGGTGTCCACAAATCTTTCCACTCCCTCTTTTTTTTTTTAAGAAAGCAAGATTTATTAAGAGGACAGAAAATCTCCCATAATGGGAGGGGACCCGAGGGGGTTGCCACACTCCTTCTTTCTTAGCCCAGGAGCAGGGTTGGGATGGGTGGCCAGGCACAGGTCACCATCATCAGATGTCAGTTTATTCTGGCCACTGCTCCATCAATCTTAATTTTTTCTAAAAAAAATCTCCCTTACATCCATTGACTCCTTCTGTCTTCTGTGCCACTCTGGGGTGCAGCAGAATCCTGCTGTTCTTGAATCATGATGGGGCATGGAGAATGTAGTCGGACATTCTAATGCCTGTGCACTCAGGTGTATTATGCAGTCATTTTTTTTTTCCTGGCGACATACTATATTCCCAGGGCTCTACCTGGGAAGAGATTCCCTCTACTCTGGGATCCTCCAGACCTATTTGAGTATTCTGTACACTCTCCCTCTTTTTTAGTGCAGGGGCAGGAGTGGAGATGGACGACTAGGCATAGGGTGCCATTCTCAGAGCTCTCCCCTAACACTTTCTCTGTGACTTTTCTTTCTCATCACATACATGACTAAGAACCCCTTTCTAATATTGTGGATGTAGACTGAAGAGTGTTTTCTTACTCATTGAACACTATTTTTTTTTTTTTGAGTTGGAGTCTCATTCCATCACCCAGGCTAGAGTGCAGTGGCACATTCATGGCTACCCTAGCGTCGACCTGCTGGGTTCTGGCGATCCTTCCACCTCGGCCTTCCCAGTAGCTGGAACTACAGGTGTGCGCTACAGCGCCTGGTGAATTTTTGATTTTATTGTAGAGCTGAGGTCTTGCCAAGTTGTTTGAGTTGGTCTCGAACCCACAGGCTCAGGCAATCCACTCGCCTCGGCCTCCCAAAGTGCTGGGATTATAGGCTGAGCCTGGCCTGAACACGATTTTAAACAGAGCATCCATGAGTTCTATCTAACCCCTTTTCCTTTGAAACACTTTTATTCTTCTCTTTCTGCTTTAACACTATTTCTTGAGATTATGATGGGTATATTAGGGAGAAGACCAAAGAGTGAGCATCTCCAGTATTAGGGTACAGCTAAGCCACTCTAACAAAGAGGCTCCAAATCAAATGGCTTAAAAGAAAGCAAAATCTGTTTCTTCTCATGTGTGAAAGGCAGTGGCCAGCATGTAGAAGTGCCCTGACTCCATGTGATCATTCAGGGCATCAGGTTTTTCTCATATTTTTGCTTCATTTACCCCTTGGGGGTCCTCTTCTACATAAAGTTTGGTTTTTCTCAGTGGGAAGCAGGGAGAGAGGACATACAGATTTCATTTTAAGCAAATGGCAAAAAATATTGCCTTATATCTTTTCACTTCTGATGCCTTCATGAGAAATCAGTGACATGGTGACTCCTGAGTAAAAGAGCACCTGGGTGATATAGTCCTACTTGGGCTAATAAACGCCCAGCTAAGCTCTCATATTTGGGGGAAAAAAGGCAGTAGGAATGGATTTGGGGGAACAATCAGCAGGCTGCCACAATTTCTTTACATATATTTCCCTCCTATTCTGGCTAGCTGCCTCCGTAGATGTTTACCTGAATATTTGGCTTATATATCCACATAGTTTCCCTCAAAACTGGAGCATAGAATTCCAACTCTATTTTCTTGAGGATGAAGGAGATGCCTGGAAGAGGATGTATGCTATGTTCATTGCTAAGTTTAAAAAACTCCTAGGCATGTGGGGGAACTGGTGAATGTCCCCAAAAGACTGCATGTGGAGAGAATAACCTCCCTGGGGGAACCTCACCCTAAGGAAGGGAGCCTGCCAAGAACAGCCAGACTTGAGGGGGAGGATTTTCACCTTGGAAGGGCGTGTTGCAACTGGTGCAGTGTGGTGCTTGTCGCTTAACCACTGATGGCATATTTGAGTTCTTGAGAAAAAGTGCAATTTTAACTAATTCCTAAAAGCAGTGGTCCCCAACCTTTTTGGCATCAGGGACTGGTTTTGTGGAAGACAGTTTTTTCAAGGAAGGGGTTTTGGGGGAATCATCTGGCATTAGATTCTCATAAGAAGCATGCAACCTAGATCCTTCTCATGCATAGTTTACAATAGTTTGGTTAGTTTCCTAACAGATCACAGACTGGTGCCAGTTTGCAGGCTAGGAGTTGGGAACCCCTGCCCCAAATAATTATTTTACTAAACTTTGTGATATTTTTGGACCAGGACACACTCATCTGGGGGACCATGCCTGTGTTTTTTAGTGAAAATGAGCTGATTTTCTCCCATTGTGCTCTAATGACCACACAACTTGACTCTTGGAGCAGTCCCAGCAGTGTACTTTTTCCATGACTATCAGTCTGAGAGTGTTCCCAGGGAGGGGACCTTCCAAGTGAAAGCAGCACAAGGTAACCTTAGGTGCTTGGTGGAACTGGTATTAGCAACATGGTGAGCATTGTGCCTTGAAGCGGTCTGGCTCCAGTTGACAAAAAGACTGCTGTATCCAGATGAGGACTGCAGAAGTTCTAAAGAGCAAAACAGAGTTGAAAGCAACAGTACCCGGGGGAGCTGCTTGGACAGTGGTGAGCAGGCTGGCAGTTGAGCACACAAAATCCCTCCTGGAACACTCTGGACAGGAGTTTGCAGTGGGTGGGAAGTCTTGCTTAAGTTGGTGGGAGCTGGAACCAGGCAATTTAGTTTTCATAACATAGAGACCTGTATTGCTTAGGCTAGGTACAGACCTTTTCTCCTTAATGTTAAAAAAAAAGGACTTCTATTTGATAAACTCCATACTTCAAAACTCTGTAATTAACATTTAAAAACATTTTCTAATTTAAATTTTTTGTATTTATACTAAGCAATACTTCCCCTGACCTTAATCTGTATGCCTTAAAAATGTGAATCAGTAGAAAAGGAACAACTGTGTAAGGTGAGACACTATGCATTAATAATTACAACTAAATCTAGAAAAAGAGTAAGAAATAATCCTCCCTCTTTTAGACCCTCACAATTCTTTGTATTTCTCCTTTAGTTCATTGCATTTATGCTTTTATTATAAACGATATGATTTATAGGTTGCTGAAGCTGGAAAATACCTCCTCTGGGATGAATTAGTTATAGACAAGGAAATTTGCAGTCCAGAGAGGCTGAGTGATTTGCCTAAGAGCACATAGTTTCTCACTCCCTCTGTTAGTATGCCGTGCCATGTTCTGCGGTGCATAATCCAGTGCCTTGTTCATTGATGATGCTATATAAACTAGCTGAAATTAGCTAACCTGACTCTTATTTATATGAGATAAATTTAATATGGTAGTCCACCCTTATCTGCAAAGGATATGTTCCAAGACCCCCTGGTAGATACCTGAAACAGTGGATACTACTGAACCCTATATACTATGTTCTTCCCTATACATACATACTTTTGATGAAATTTAATTTGTAAACTAGGCACAGTAAGATATCAACAATAATAGCTAATAATTAAATATCACAACTAAGTAAAATAAGGGTTACGTGAACACAAGCTCTGTGGTGACAGTCCACTAATAACCCAGAGAGCTGCTAAGTATCTCCAGCGTGGATAACCTGGACAGGGGATGACTCATGTCACTGGCAGGACAGTGCAGGATGGTGTGAGATTTCATCATGCTACTCAGAACCAGGAAGCAATTTAAAACTATGAATTACTTATATCTGGAATTTTCTATTTAATATTTTTAGACCACAATTGACCATGGGTAACTGAAACCACAGAAAGTGAAACTGCAGAAAAGGGGAAACTACCATACTGGAAAATAGAACTAGTACTAAAATCTTGAGTATGCGAAAAGCCATACTTGAATTTAAAGGCCCATTTTGTTGCTAAGAAACGATGATCTGGATGCATCCTCAATAGGCAAAACTTAAACAAAAATTGTATTTAACCAACATTTATGTAGTTTTTACCATGGGCCAGGTATTGTTTCAAGTACTTTACAAATTTTAACTCCTGTAGTCTTCATAATAGGCCTAAGAGTTAGGTTGTCTTATCTTCAAGGCATGGAGTGGCAAGTAACTTACTAGATCATCAAGTAACATCATTGGATCACAGTGATGGCAGAGCTGGGATTCAAACCCAGTAAACCTGGCTCCCTGCTGCTTCGCCAAGGGTGCAGACCATGGAAGGAATTCTGGGCAATTCCTCTCTCTCTTTCTCTGTTCCTCTCTCCCTCCTCTCCTTCCCTCCTTCTCTCACTCCTTTTCTCTCTCTCTCTCTCTCTCTCTCTCTCTCTCTCTCTCTCTCTCTCTCTGTCTCTGTCTCTCTCTCATTTCTGAAGTGTGAGACTTCCTTTGGTGATTTCTGCAACTTGGTCTCAGTTACCCTGTGGGGCTTCAAAAAGCCAGCACTGGCACAGCTGACACACAGTCTGTGTCAGCACAGGATCTACCACAAACAAACATGACGCAACTGAGGGGGACCTGGAACTCTTGCCCTAACAGAATTTTTGGGCAGAGTCACAGAGATGCAGACTTGTGTGGCTATGCTGACACAGGTTACTAGCCTCAAGAGGTTTCTGTGGGTGAGGGGCCAGGGTGGCATGGAAGAGAGTTAAGAGTCACTTCCCACAAGACATCAGGGGTTGTAACTTTCTGTCTATGTCTTGCAGAGGTTGTAATTCATTCTGGGGAAGTCAATGGAACTTCAAACGTTAGATCTATGTCCTTGAATAACTCTTCAGATTCAAGATTTGAACAAAGTACAAAAGTGTTTAAGTTGTCGTTTAGACTTGCCAAAGAACAGAGGAGTGCCTGGAACAAGCTGCCATAAAAGGCAAAGTACTCATTTCCAAAGCCTTTATTAAAATGATTGCTCAACTCAAATTTCAGATTTTCCCTGTAAGATACAAAACTAGCCAGAGACTTTTGGTTCAAACTGTGCTTGTTTTATCTTAATAACATGTGGGGATTTAACAGTAGAAAACTGGAAGACTTTATGCCTCAAATGTAACATAGGGCTGGCATTTAGTGGAATAGTGAGAAATAGATGAGAATAAGTTGTGTATGGAGAACAAAACTTAAAAAAAAACTTTGAAATGTTCTTTTTGTAATTGTCATGATACACCAACTTTCAATACTTCTAACTTAGTCTTTTTGAACTCTTAGGTGCTCTGCTTTGGCCAGAGTAGATACAAGGGTCCTTTGTTAATACATAGTAATTTCTCAGTCAGCGTTTCATCGTGGGACAGACTTGTCACCTGCCTAGTTGTTTCACTGAGCTTCAATAAAGAAAGCATCTTTTGTATTATAAAAAGGAAACTCCATTTTTAAAAGCTGGATAATTGTATAGTTTAAATCAACCTTGAAATAATATTGAAGCCAGATCATATTTTGAGGTTAAAAGACATTTCAACAGTTTGATGACAAAAGCTCACTTCCAGGGATTTATAGCCTAAAAGGCTTTCATTCAATTTAGAAACAAATTAAATGGAAAGACTTGAGCAGAAAGGTCTCAACAATATGTGGGACTCACAAATTTACCATTATATATAGAGGGTGCCAAAAAAAGTATACATATTTTAAGAAAGAAAAAAAATCATATTAAAATTTTAATACTTAGTATATACTGATAACAAAAGATGAATACAAGCCACATTTGACTTTTGCAATTACAAGAGGTGCACCTTCAGTGTTCAGACACTTCTGATTATATCTGCAGGACTTGTTGTCATGTGAAGCCTACTGGATCTTCCCCTGTGCACATCATACATGGTACCATGCATCTCAAACTTATCTTGAATGTGTGCAGTTGGTGTTGTTGGAGGTTCTGTTGCATACTCACATCTTCATTGTTGTTGTACTTCCACAACGTTCTTGAATTTCAAATACCACTTCAAAATAGTCTTGCACTCCTCAAACAACAACCGTGCTTCTACCATTTTCTTTGACTGTTCTGCCTGTTGCATGGTGATGCTAGCATTCATTTGATTAATGCCATCTTTTGAGTGAATATCATCCTATATATTGCTACTGTAATTCATTTCAACTTCAGAAAGTAATACATAAATAATATCTCTTAAAATGTGTATATATATGTCTGGGGGGCCAAAAAATTATATAATATATATAATTTAAGTAGAGATGGAGGTCTTGCTATGCTGTCCAGCCCAGTCTTGAACTCCTGGCCTCAAGCCGTCTTCTCACTCAGTGTCCCAAAGTGTTGGATTACAGGCATGAGCCACTGTACCTGGCCAAATTTTTAAAAATAAAAATAAATACTGAATTCCTACTAGGTGCCTGGAACAGTCTTGTATAGTATGAAGAAAAGATAGTCCTAATCTCAAGAGGTCTATAAATTAGATCAACTTAATAAATTACCATGTTTTAAGTATTTCTGGGATCATAATCCTGGATTGGATAGGATTATATTAAACTGGGAGTGGCAAAACCCCCCAGCTAACTATGACATAAACAAGGTAGTGTTTACTTCTCCTTCATAAAACCCAGGTAATCCTTAAATGGAATGTAACCTCCCTGACCATCAAAGATGCATCTTGTTGTGGGTTTTAATGTCAATTTTATAAAGTTGTACCTCTGTGTTAACAATGAAATTCTTGGAGATTTTCCCCATTTGTTTATCCTGAATATTGAATTCATGATAAAGCCATTTAACCATGCCTCCTGACTCAATCACTTTGGCCATCTGTAATGATTGGCTCAAGGAGCCAGACAGCATCTCTGTAGGATAAAGAAGAAGCTTCAATTCCTGAGCCATCTGTGTCTAAACGCCATCTCCACCATCGCATACTAACCTGAAAGAGACTAAAGCTGGTCAACAGTTCTAGTCATGGATACTTATTATCTAAGAGCAAGTTCAGTGGTAATAATTGTTTGCCAGTTTGAAGTGTGATATGCCAGTGCTGTATGTTTACATTTGGGGAACAAAAGGGCAGATTCCACAGGAAGAGTAGTGACAACAAAGCTTGGTTATTTAAAATGATCAAAATGGAACTTGGGTATTATGGCAGAAATCATCTTACCACCTGTCGTAAGTTCTTGATTATTAATAACATAAAACCTAGGAGTTGTATCCTAATTAGGAAGTTATCAGGGGATAGGACCAAGATGGCTGACTAGAGACATCTCACAGTTGCTTCTCTCAGCAAAGGAGTATAAAAGTATAAAAGGGCTGGCACTTTGAGGATCTGCCTGGAAATCCAAGCTGAGGTTTATGGAACAGATATCTGGGGATGCAGAGAACAGACAACTCCAAACCTCAGCCACCTCCAAAACCAGACCCAACACAAGAGGGCTCTTGATGAAAGAAGCAGTGAGTGAACAGGAGAGTTTTTACATACCTTTCATGACCTCTAAGAGAGACATAGCCCAGGTCCTCTGCCAGCACCCCATGCCCCATTGGCTAGGTGCAGAGAGCTGTCTGGAATCTGGACAGAAGTACTGGTTGAATCCACATGGGGCTCTGTCAGCGGCCACCAACTGTCCCCAAAAAGAGACTCTGTTGGGCACACCTCACAGGGGTGGTCTACGCCACATGGGCACTCCACCCTCCCTCCCTCTCCAGCCCCCAACCAAGGTGACGCACCCACTTAGGGGACGTTGCTTCAGTGGTGCCAGCACCTATCCCAGTTCAGGGCTGAAAATGTAGCTTATCCTCAGAGAGCCACCATCACTACTACAGTCCCTTCCACAGAGCAGGGCCAGAACTAGGAGGCGGTGCACCTCTGTGCAACATGGCTACAGTGGCTGCGCCCACTTGTGAACTGAGGAAGAAATGCTGGCAAGGTAGTGGCCTGCCTTCTACCCCTGTGCAAGAGGAGTGATCTTGCCTGGATGGGAGAACCCTGCCAGAACACCTGAGAAAGAGTTGAGTCAGGGGACCCCTCCTGATCACCCACCAATCCTGCTGATGAGATATGGGGCTGGGAGAAAGAAACTGGAGCTCTTGGCCAGCCAGGATCCCTGGTGCTTATGCTGGAGGGAGGGGAAAGTACCTGATCTGGAGGAAAGGTCTTGCCCTGCCCTCCCAGACTGCACCAGTGAAGCAGCACTGGTCTGTTGCTCCCCAGTGTATCATCCTCCCTGCCACCTCTTCCCTTTCCACAGATGAACCAGAGGAGGGAGATCAAGTAAGAAAACAACATAAACGGTTACTCCAATAATACCAAGTTTAGCAAATAAAAAATATCAAAATATAAAAAGTGAAGAGACTGTACTCACAGATGAGAAAGAACCAGTGAAAATAAAATACCAGCAACCCCCCAAACTATAATGATTTGACTCCCACAAAAGTTTTTCTCAGATTCCAAGTAATGGGACCTATTGAGAGTGACCTGTCCTTGATGACAGGCATAGAGTTCAGATTATGGATGGCAAAGAGATTCAACAAGATCCAGGAGAAAGGGGACACAAAAATCAACCAGGTCACAAAAATAGTACAGGAAGTGAAAACTGAACTGGCTGTTCTAAGAAAGAGCCAAACTGAACTTCTGGAAATGAAGAATTCTCTCCTGGAATTTCAAAACTCAATAGCAAGCCTTAACATCAGAATTGACTAGACAGAGTAAAGAATCTCAGAGTTTGAAAATAAAATATTTGAATTACTCTATTTTGAAATAAAAGGAGAAAAGAATTAGGAAAAATGAGCAAAGCCTACAAGAGGCCCGGGGTTATGTGACGAGACTAAATCTATGGCTGAATGGCATTGAGAGAGAAAGGTGAACTGAGAACACCCTGGAACAAGTCTTCCAAGAGGTTATCCAAGAAATCTTCCCCAATCTCACTAGAGAGGTGGCATGCAGACATAAGAAATTCAGAGAACTGTGAGGTATTAAATGAGGAGACCATATCCAAGGAATGTAATACTCAGGGCTGCCAAGGTGAGCATGAAAGAAAAAAATCCTAAAGACAGCTAGAGAAAAGGGAGCAACCACTTATCAAAGAAAAACCATCAGAATTGCAGCAGATCTCTCAACAGAAAACTTACAAGCCAGAAAGGACTGGGGGACCCATTGTTAACATTCTTAAAGAAAAGTAATTTCTTGGCTGAAATTACGAATGTCCTATCCCACAAGCTAAGTTTTACTAACGAAGGAGAATTAAAATCCTTCCCAGACATGTAATCCCTAAAAGGACACACCACCTCCAGACTAGCCCTTCAGAAGATCCTTAAGAAAATTCTAAATACAGTTATGAAAGAATGGTTCTATCCATTGCAAAAGCATAGGTAAGCACAAAGTTTAGAGACCATAAAAATCAACCACAAACCCTGGAACACTAAGCAGTTTGTTTGTTTGTTGTTGCTATTGTAGTCTCATTCTGTTGCCCAGACTGGAACGCAGTGGCACAATCAAATCTCACTGTAGCCTCAACCTCCTGGGCTCAAGTGATCCTCCCACCTCAGTCTTCTGAGTAGCTGAGACTACAAACATGTGCCACCACACCTGGCTAATTTTGGAATTTTTTTGTGGAGACAAGGTCTTGCTATGTTGCCCAGGTTGGTCTCAAACTCCTGGACTCAAGCAATCCTCTCACCTCGATCTCCCAAAGTGCTGGAATTACAGAAGTGAGGCACCACACCCAGCCCAAAGCAACTTCTTCATAACAATATATTAGGAACAAATCCCCACATATCAATAATTAACTTAATGTGAATGAACTGAATGTGTCACTCAAAAGGTACATAGTGGCAAATTGGATAAAGCACCATGATTCATCCTTCTGCTGCCTGCATGAAACCCATCTCACTATAAATGACATTCACAGTCTCAAGATTAAGAGTTGGAAAAAGATCTTCCAGGCAAATAGAAAACAACAAAAAACAATAAAACTATTCTTATATTGGATAAAACAGACCTTAAACAAACAAAAGTTGAAAAGGACAGTGAAGGGCACTACAAAATGAAGAATGACTCAATTTGCCAGCAAGAAATATGCACCTAACATAGGAGCACTCAGATTTATAAAACAATTGCCAATCTAAGAGAGGACATAAACAGAGATTTTGATTTCTCACTGACAGCTTTAAACAGAACATTAAGGCAGAAAACTAACAAGGACATCTGAAACCTTAACTCAACACTGGACCAATAAGATCTAGTAGACATCTGCAGGACACTTCACTCAATAACCAAAGAATATACATTCTTCTTAGCACTTGAAATATACTCTAAGATAGAATATGTACTCAGCTGTAAAGCAGGCATGAACAAATGTCAAAAGGTCAAAATTATACCAAGGATCTTCTCAAACCACAGTGGAATAAAAATAAATATAATCACCAACAGGAATGCCCACAAACACACAAATACTTGGAAATTAACTAACATGATTCTGGATGACTTTTGGGTTAACAGAGAAGTCAAGGTAGAAATAAAAAAGATCCCTAGAAACAAATGAAAACAAAGACACAACAGACTAAAACCTCTGGGTATCAAGAAAATGGTGCTGAGAAGGAAGTTTTTAACATTGCATGTACACATCAAGAAAATAGAGACGTTTCAAGTAAAGAGTCTAATGTTGCACCTCAGGAAGCTGGAAATACAAGAACAATCCCCAAACTAGTAGAAAAATGAAAATTGTCAAAATAAGTTAAAAGCTAAATGAAATATTGACTAAAATGTCATACAAAAGATTAATGAGTTGAAAAGCGGGTTCATTGAAAGGATAAATAAGATTGACAGATACCTGGCCGGATTAACTAAAAAAGAGAGAAAATTCATGTAAACATAAGCAGAAATGAAAAAGGCAATATTACAATAGACTCTAAAGAACTACAAAAGATTATCAGAGGTTACTATGAACAACTGTATGTAAGTAAAGTAGAAAATCTAGAGAAAATGGAGAATTATTGGCAATACACAACCTTCCAAGATTGAAACAGGAAAAAATTGAAACCCTAGAAAGACCAATAACAATCCAAGAGGTTGATTCAATAATAAGAAACCTCCCTACCGGAAAAAAGCCCCGGGCCAGATGGATTCTCAGCTGAATTTTACCAGAAGTACAAGAAGCTGATACCAGTCCTACTGAAAGTATTATAAGCAACTGAGAAGGGAGAAATCCTCCCTAGCTCATTCTATGAAGCCAATATCATCCTGATACCCCCAAATAGTAAAGACCCAATGAAGCAAGAAAACTAGAAGTCAAATTTCCCTGATGAACATAGATGTAAAAATTCTCAACAAGATACTAGCACATTACATTCAACAGCATGTTAACAAAATAATCCATCATGATCAGGTCGGCTTCATTCCTGGGATGAAAGGCTGATTCTACATATGCAAATCAATAAATGTAATACACTATGTAAGCAGATGTAAAACCAAGAACCACATGATCTCAATAGATGCTAAAAAAATATTTGATGCTATCCAAAAGCCTTTCTTGTTAAAGACTCTCAAACACTTAGGCTTTGATGGAACATTCCTCCAATTAGGAAAAGCCCATTTTTGACAAACCTGCAGCCAACAGTATATTAACAAGCAGAAGCTATAAGCATTCCCCTTAAGAACTGGAGCAAAACAAAAAAGTCCAGAGCAGTCAGGCAGGAGAAAGAAATTAGAGGTATCCAAATAGGAAAAGAGGCATTTAAATTATCACTCTTCACAGATGATATGATTATATAGCTAGAAAACCCTGAAGAGTCTGCCACTGATCAAAAGCACTGATCAAAAACATTGGTAAAGTCTCACAATATGAAAATCAGTGCACAAAAATCAGTTTCACTTCTATACACAAACAAGAAGCAAGCTGAGAACCAAATCAAAAACACAGTCCTACTATAGCCACACACACACAAATACCTTGGTATTCATCTAACCGAAGATATGAGAGTTCTTTACAATGACAACTACAAACACTGCTCAAAGAAATAAAGGATGACACAAACAGATGGAAGAACATCCCATGCCCATGAATTAGAAGAATCAATGTTGTCAAGACGTCTTTTCTGCTGAAAGCAATCTATAACTTCAGTGCAATCCCTATCAAACTATCAGCCACACTTTTCACAAACCTAGAAAAGACAATACTTAAATTTGTTATGGAAGCACAAAAGAGTCCAAATAGCTAAAGTATTCCTTGGCAAAAAGTACAAAATGTAATGGTGGCATCACACTACCAGACCCTAAACTTTATTACAAGGCTGTAGTTACCAAAACAGTATGGTACTGGTACAAAAGTAGATGCATAGAACAGGATGGAACAGGATAGAGATACTAGAAATAAAACCTCAGAGCTTCAGCCAACAAAACAAACATTGGGAAAAGAAAACCCTATTTAGTAAATGGTGCTAGGAAAACTGGCTAACCACATGTAGAAGAATGAAACCTGGCCCTTACCTATCACCACATATAAAAATTAACTCATATGGATCAAAGACTTAAATGTGAAACCTCAAACTATAAGAATATTAGAAGAAATCCTAGTGAACGCTTCACTATTTGATCCATCAATCCCGCTTCTGGGGATACATCCAAATTACCCAATACTCTCAATAACCAAAGAATATACATTCTTATTGAAATATATCCTAAGCACTTGAAATATATCCTAAGATAGACTATGTACTCAGCTGTAAAGCAAGCATGAACAAATGTCAAAAGGTCGAACTTATACCAAAAAGACACCTGTGTGCATATGTTTATTGCAGCACTACTCATAATAGCAAAAACATGGAATCAATTCAGATGCCCACTAAGGGTGGACTGGATAAAGAAAATGTGGTATATATATACAACAGAATACTACACAGACAAAAAGAAGAAAATCATGTCCTTTGAAGCAACATGGATGTAGTTGTGGATCATCGTTCTAGATGAATTATCACTAAACATTGAACAGAGCGGCACTAGGATAGGAACAGCAGACAGTGGGCACTGCCATAGGAGGTATTAGGGGCTGGGGATAAGAAATACAAAGCGCCGGGCTCGGTGGCTCAGCCTGTAATCCCGCGCCTTTGGGAGGCTGAGGTGAGTGGATTGCCTGAGCCCGCGGGTTCGAGACCCACCCGGGCAACTTGGCGAGACCTCATCTCTACAATAAATAAAAAATTAGCCAGGCGTGGTAGCGCGCGCCTGTAGTTTCAGCTACTTGGAAGGCTGAGGCGGAAGGATCGCTGGAGCCCAGCAGGTCGAGGCTGCGGTGGCCGGGAGCGGCCACTGCACTCCAGTCTGGGCCACTGAGTGAGACTCCGACTCAAAAAAACAGAAATACAAAGCTACCCGTTGGGTACCACACCCACTACTGGGAGTGGGCTTGGGGAGGGCTTATCAGAAGCCCAAACCTTACCTCCACAAAATATACTTATATAACAAGTTCTCACATGTCCCTCACAATTCTTTAAAAAAACATAAATATTTTTGCCAAATGAAAAAAAAGGAAGTAATCAGAAAAATGCTGCAGACCTTATTCACAAGCGATGAGCTTGCTTAGTGCTAAGAAAACCTCTGTCATGACAATACATCAGCTATCTAGTGAGAATGTAAATTTAAGATCTTTAATGACATTTTATCTTTCTTTTTTAAATTATTGAACAGCAAGCACCGAGAGTTAATTTAATTATACTCTTTAATTCATGGCATACTAACTCGTTGTACTATATGAGGCTTCATTCTTAATTTAATTTTATTTTCCCTCTATTATCCCTGATTCTATTCCTCTTTCCTACATAAACATTCACTCTAATATTTTTGATGAATGCCCTTCAGTAGGACTGTATCCTTGTAAAATGAGTAGGGTTGTTTTCTGTGTATTTGTGTTTTAAATTTTTGTAAACATTACTCTGTAGATTTCTCTTAATTTTTTAAAAAAGCTTCAAACTGTTTTAAAGTTATACTTAAGTTGCTGTGATCCATCTAATTATTTGCTGACATTCATAACATGCTCCCACACCCCTTTCCCGACCCCTTCCTAATCCTCTCTCAGGCTACCACCAACTCCCTGATGCCACCAGCATGCTTTCGATGGTCAGATTACCTGAGAGAAGGTATAGAACACGTAAGCAAAAGCTGCCAGTACAAAAATTTCAAGACCCTCTGGGCTATGGGTTTCTATCCTTGTCATTCATCATTTTTTGTAGAAGCTGCTCAATGTTTTTAAAGCATTCTCAGAATTGGAACTACAAAACCTACAGGAACATCCACAATGCTTCAGGGGTGACTGTGTTCTCCTCAGGTCAGCGGACATTTGGCAATATCTGGAAACATTTTTGTCTCACAACTGGGGAAGTGTAACTGATGTTGTAATTGTCAGTGTAACTGACAATTGGTGGGTGGTAGAGACACTGCTAAACATCTTACAATGCAGGACAACCACCTACAACAAAGAATTATTTAGTCTAAAATGTCATTAGTGCCAAGGCTGAGAAATCTTGTTATGCAGAATTATTTTTAGCTGTTCAAATGTATTCCCTTTATACATTTTTTGAGTTTTGATCTGGTTTGCTACTCCTGCTTCTGCTTCCTTGCTACATTGTTACACTGACATTCTTTTCCTCATTTGTCCTGCTTTATTTATTGGCTTGACTTCTGCTCTGTCTTGCTTCTCTAACTGTGGTTACCTGTTTTGACTAAGTTCTGTTCTTGGCGACTTCCATCTGCATACCTGCCAATAGGTTCTACTTAATGGGTTAACCTGACTTTCTATCTCAATTCTTCTTACTCCTTAATATATAAAGGTAACAATGCTTCTTGCTGTAAATTAATAACTGGACATTCTGATTCATACTTCATCTGTGGAAGAAATACTGCTTACCAAATAATCTCCACTAACCACTTCTGCTTCACTAATAGAACCCAGTTTTCATTTCAGGCGGAGAAAATAAATTATTAAATATCCATGACCCTTTTTCAGTTATTGGAGCTATCTAAGAAGTAATAGTTGGGTAATTTTTCCCAAATGTTTCCTAAAGACCTACCTACTATCATGCTCCTTATTTGTTCTCCTCCTCTTCTTATTTTTTTCTTGGCATGTGGATGTCCTTAATGGAGTTCCATCCAGCAACAATCCTGGGTAATGAGGCAACCTTAAGGATGAAAATCAGTGAGAAGAATAGTGGCATAGAAAGATAGAGTTTGGGTCTATAGTAATAGTGCAACTGCCACGTCTGCCTGGTTCTGACCTCTGGCTTTATTTTATGTGAGGAGGAAGTAATGCCCTACCTTATTTAACTGTAGTGTGAGCTTATGTCATATAAATCTCTCCTAGATAGAAGGAGGTGCCTTCAGTGTGCTGGCAAAATGTCTTTATGCCTGAAAAACACCATGTGGGACTCATGAAAGTAAATTTTCCTCTGTGAATCCTTCCACCTGTTTTCCGTTCAGGTAGTAGACTTTGATCTCACCTGCCTTCAAGCCTCAAGATTCAAAGCTTTCATTCAACATGAGCTACCCACCTATGAAAACATCTTCTCTAGAAAAATATTATAAGCCATATACATGAGGTATTTTTAGGTTTTATTTACCTGAAAATATTAGCAAGAAGCAGCATCTTCTGGTTTGGAAAAGACACTGACCTTCAAATATAGAGAAGGCACCAAATTTCCAAACTGACCAAGGAAATGGTCAAAACATTATTGATTTTAAAAGATCATTCCAGAAGAAAAAAAATTTTTTTTCTTAAATATCATCCCAAAATGGTTTACATTTTTGTGGAAGTTAAACACGTGGACTTTATTTTAGGAAGCCAAAAAGCCAGCATTCAGAGGACCTGGGCAAACAGATGTGCTACATCTTTCATTAAAGGCCTGCTGAGTGATTGATGGGTTAACATTGCAAGATTTTCGTTAGCTGTCTCCATTCTGCCCTAGAAAAAGGCATATTATATAGCTGAGGATGTATTATGGTGTTTCTGTATCTATGTCTGTTCTTTTCACACTGAAAGAAGTCTGTGCCATTATAGTTAAGGTCACAGAGGGCCAATATGAAGGTGTCACTGATCTATTTCTCAATTATGATGTTCTTTTTATGAGGCTGGTGGAACAATAGCATTATCAGTGTCCCTCTTATTCAGAGATATCAAGGGTTAATATTTGGACTGGATGACTGACCTCCTAAGGTTGTTTCAGAAACTATAAAATGAAAGTGACAATAAATCTTCTTAGGACAGTCCTACTGCTAAAGTGGAATCAACTTTATGGATGTGGAGCTACCAAATTCACCACCTCAGAAAAGTGTATGTACTTAATCATGTAAAGATCATATCAGATTAAAGTATAGAGGTGTTGCAGGAGCTGGGGGGAGACTGGAGTTCACTGCTTCTAGTCCTTGAAAGTTCTAGGCTAAGCCAGAAGCCTGAGGAAGCACCTTTCATTCCTCTGTGTACCTGAAGTACTGGGACAGGCCTAATGCTTGGGGCAGACTCTAAAGAGATTGTTGTCTGAATAATAAATTAGTGCCAAGTCAATTGCATTTACCCAGAAGGCATTATGAAGGCCTGACCAATGTCCAGCTTTGATTTTGTCTGTCTATTATCTATCTATCTATCTATCTATCTATCATTCTATAGCTACTGACATAATCTGGCTGAAGGCATGAGAAAAATTAGTTAATTCCTAGGACAAATCTTGAAAATGTGGACCATCAGTATAACTAATAGTATATCAGGGAATACATGTGTATGCGTCTATAACTTGAATGGATGACCTTAAATCTTTAAGTCTCTTGAGACAAATTTATTCTTCAAGATTTTAATAAGATGGCCTTGAACTCCAACCCTATTGCCCTTCTCAATATCTCCAAAGATCTCAGAGCTTAGTTTTCCTTTTAGTCACTTTAGTTTCGAGTTCTGACTCCTGAATTGTGCCTTTTCTGTTGTGCCTTTTCTGTAGTCTCTTTGCACTCGGCACATCAGGCTGCATGTTATCTCTTTTGCTTTATTTTCCAAAGCACAAGGAAATGTGCCTAAGTAGCAGCCTTTGTGTGGGGAAACAAGTATGAAGGGGTTAAATCATTTGCCCTAAGTCACACACAGCTAGTGAGTTAGGAGACTACAGTGTGGGCAATGTTTTCAGGGACCTTACACTCTGCGACAAGGCAAATGATCATGCAGTGATGACAGGTGCCACCATGGTGGGCTGGAGGCTGGTGGTGAATCACTATGCCTGGTAGAACAAGAACGTTTTCCTGGCAGGGAAGATCACTTCACACCTGAGTCAAGATTTTAAAGACAGACAGTCAAAGGTTGGCGGAAGGCATGGTGGTACCCTGAAATACTAAATATGGTAAGTGGGAGTGGTGTACAGAAGCCTGCTTAGACAGACGTATGCCATGCCAAGGAGTTTGGGATTTAAACTGTGGGCATCAGGAGACCATGGGAGGATTTTGAGCATTGATGGGCATGGCATGATTGGGCTTGCAGGTTGTGTTCTTTTAATAAGTTCTTTACAGTGTCCTTCCTCCTTACTGGAGTCTCTTCCTGATTTAGGTATTTAACATGGTTCCATGTACTCAGGAATGTCCAGCACAAGGTTACTCACTATGAAGTAAGCACTGTCCCAAGCATGCCATCATTTCCTCCTCAGTTATAAGGAAACTGCCTTCTCCTTCAAATCTTTGAATGTTTGGCCTTTCCAAGCCACAGAGAACAGCTTCAGAGCTCTGGGTCACACTTCTTCTGACTTTGTCCCCAACCTTCCTTTGGAAACAGAACTAAACAGCCCATCTAGAAGATTGCCTTGTCCAACTCACAGGCCACGTATTACATGTGACACTGGCCTCAGTCAAGCCTCTGTAACCTACCTGATCAAAGTCTCTATTCTTCTTCATTAAAGATCTTAGGGACCCCAACAAGTAGCACTTCCCACCTTTGCAGATGTCTCAGAAATGAGGTTACCTGTGTCACCCCACAGCAGTTAAAAGCTTTCACTGATTCTGAGAAATAATGCTCTTTTAAATGTGGTGAAAGTGCACTCTTATAATTTATTTAAGATGTTGTTAAGTTTCTGCCAACTCTGCCCTTTCAAACCTCAACCTCAAATTCTAAACTGGACCACTGAGCAGCAATTATCCTAAAATCCTAATCATTTGGTCATAAGTAACTTTTCTCCTGACAGTCTAATAACAATAGAGTTTTCCTTCAAAGAAAATGTTTCAACTTTCATTTATAATTTTTTTCCCAGAGCAGTTGAAGCTGCCTGTAATGTACACAAAACTTATAAAATGGAAATAAAATCACCTTAGCAGGGCTTTAAACTCATATTGAGTTTCTGAAGTCATAGTTCTCCTTTGGGACTGGCCCCAAGGCAAAATGATAACATAGGAAATATTTGCACATACCCTGTTGTCAAAATTTCTCTCCCTTGATGTCTGCTTTCAGATTTTTTAAAAAAATTGAAGTCTCACTCCATCACCTGGGCTGGAGTGCAGTGGCATACTCATGACCACCCCAGCGTTGACCTACTGGGCTCCGGAGAACCATCCACCTCCACCTTCTAAGTAGCCGGAATAACAGGAGTGCACTATGACGCCTAGCTAATTTTTGATTTATTACAGAGATGATGTCTGCCCAGGCTGGTCTCGAAACTGCAGGCTCAGGCAATCCACTCACCTCAGCATCCCAAAGTGCTGGGATTACAGGCTGAGCCACTGAGCCCAGACTGCTTTCAGATTTTAGACTTTACTATGACTGTACAGTCATGTATTGCTTCTCCCAGTGTAATTTTCATTTTGAAATTAGTTGTTTCATCACAGATTTATCCTGAGACTTGCATGAATCCAAGCAATGGGGTTGGGTGAACCCAGCTTGTCTTTAACGAATACCAATTTGTATTCATTAATTAACCTAGGGAGTAAGAAATATCTAGGGTATACAAATCCTGAATTGTGTCACAAATTGCCTTTGGACTTACATATACGTTCTTGATTGGTATAGGGCTGGGTATACAAAACTGTAGGATTATATATGTGTATAATTATTTGATTATGGTTTAATTTTTCCACTAGACTGTTAGCTCCATTAGGGTGGGGCCATGTCTGCTTTTTTTCCATTATATTTTCAAACACAGCATAGGGCACATACATGTAAATCAGTATTTGTGGTGATAATAAGATGGTTTGTTTCAGAGTCCAGAGACCTGAGAAAAAATAATGCTAATTTAATTTGAATCTGTAAAATCTTAAGTAGATTCTGAGACTCAGTTTCCTTATATGAAAATGAGGATAAGCCGGGCTTGGTGGCTCAGCCTGTAATCCCGCGCCTTTGGGAGGCTGAGGTGAGTGGATTGCCCAAGCCCGAGGGTTCGAGACCCGCCTGGGCAGGCAAGACCTCATCTCTACAATAAAATCAAAAAATTAGCCAGACGTGGTAGTGCGCGCCTGTAATTCCGGCTACTTGGAAGGCTGAGGTGGAAGGATCGCTGGAGCCCAGTAGGTCGAGGTTGCGGTGGCCGGGAGCGGCCACTGCACTCCAGTCTGGGTGACAGAGTGAGACTCCAACTCAAAAAAAAAAAAAAAAAGAAAATGAGTATAATAATACCTGCAGGGTTATAAGAAGGATAAATAATAAGAACACAACATTTGACACAGGGCTTGCCCATAGCAGGAACTCAACAAATATTGGCTCTCCTTATTATCCTGTAGAGTTATTTTCTATTTTTATTATCCTGTGAGGCTGGCGTCAGATGAAACTGAAATGCAATTGACAAACACTGATGGGCAGGATGTTCAGAAGATTTTTTTACATGGGGATCCTTGATGGAGGAAGAATCTAGTTATCAGAAGCTTGACTATTGAATCACACCTTGTCATCATATGGGAGAAATAGTTTTGAGTGATGACTGGCCCTTCAACCCTTTCTATACTCTTATAAGACATGTGTCCAAGTGCGTGGTGATGGGGATGGGAGCAGGGACAGAAACAATGTAAGTAAAAATGATATGATGACTGATATCATTAAATGCTCTATGTAGAAAATGTTAATAGTTTAAGTATTTGTCTAACTGAATGAAGAGAGAGAGAGAGAGAGAGAGAGAGAGAGAGAGAGAGAGAGAGAGAGAGAGAGACTGACTTGATTCCTTCCTATAATACAAGAGAAAAAAGTTCAAGTCCCAGCTGTGGCCCTTGATGAACATGTCCAGTGAATGCACAGAGGAAAATGGTGCCTATTTGACCTAACAGCACGCAGCAGAAACCTGGCAGGAAGGAATGCCTCAGAATTTGTGTTCACATAGGAGCAAACATTTTCCTGATCATGTCTTCCAGAAATATGTTAGCTGCTTTTCAGGTGAATGGAGTCCAAGAGCAGAAAAGAGTTAAGAGATGGAGTGATCTAGATAGTTAATGATTAGTGTCAATACAGCTTCTGTGGGGCTGGTGAGTCTGGGGTTGTATAACCAGGTGGTATTTTCACTGCCTATTTAGTGATAATATACAGGAAAAAGAGCTGCTTCTGCAAACAGAAGTCTTACCTGGAGAAAACTCAGTTTCTCAGTTCTGTTACTTCTATTACTTACTAGTTATATAAATATCTCTTTTTTTCTTTGCTGAAGTTAAGCTTTCTTATATGTAAGATGATGATCATACATTTCCCTGCAGAATTATTTTAAAGATCATAGAAGATAAAGTATGAAGTATAAAGTAGTATGAAGTAGCACCTAGTGGATAGTAATATTGGTGATTTAATTGAGTTTCTTGGGCAATAAGACTTGCAGAATATTGTCAACTATACCATCAAACAGCTGTGTCCATTTAATTGTTGACTTACTAGATTTTGCCTTCACAGACTCTGTCAATCCTACAGATTATTATTTCTACTTTACCTAGGCAGCCAAATTTCTATTTTCTTCATTTATTTTGTAATATTTTGGTAGTAGGTACTGGTTGCTGTGTGACTGCAGCTTCACTGCTTAGACAGCATTTTGAATGAACCTCCATGACGGTCCCAGGAAGGAGGGATCTTATTTGACTTATTCTGCATCAGACCACTGAGGTTATTTCCTAAGTGCTATTTTTTAAAGAAACTCTGGCTTCATTATCTTTAGAGCAACCTTGGGACTTGGTTAAGCCACTTATACTCTTGAGCCAATTTCCTAATTTATAAAATGGATGGGTTGGAGGAGAAGAGAACTTAACTGCTTTACCCTGAGTTAGATCCTCTGGCTCTAACAAATACTAAACTTGTCATAGAATAGGGTTTGAGAAATTAATTGGCATCTTGTATTATTTTACTATGTTGTGTGCTCTTGCTAAAGAAACAAGAGGTCTTAATTGGGCTTCTTTCCAAGGTCTGAGCTCTCCTTGTGAGCTCTCCTTGTTACCAAGGGAGAATTGAAAGATGGAGAAGGAAAACAAAAGGGTTGTAGGTGGTTCAACATAGTTGAGATACATTACTCTGGGGATAGTAGGACCTTGGAGGGAATTCCTGACTATGAGTACAGGTGGCTGGTCGCCAGACTTGGTGAAGTTGTCCCTCATGAAACTTGATGGAGAGGGAGTAGAGTCACAGGTCTTGAAAGAGTTTCGTAAGTCTGGCCTGTGAGCATCCTCATCCTTGACATGGTAGACTGATGACTAAATGCCTCACACTTCTCTTTGCAGACTAATGTCCTAGTGTAATACACACGAGGGTGAGAAAAACCATGAAAAATTATGATATTGGACATTTGACTGACCTTGGTCAGCAGATACAGGATGTTAGACAATATAGTAGAAATAAGAAAATGTAACATTTCTTGCACATTAAAGGCTCATGAGAAATCTACATATGTTACTAGTCTGCCTCATCCTGGAGTAAAGAATTGCTCCCTCAGTAAGTAATTCACATGTCTAAATGGGGACCATTCATGAAACAGTCTATTGTATTATTTGGAATAGTTTTCTTAAAGAAAAAACATAAAGTAAACAAATATCAGACTAGCATATTAAAAATCTAGAAACAATCTAAGTATCTATTAGTGGAGAATGGGTGAAGTGTGAAATTTTAATGCAATGGGCTTCAATGCCAATATTTCTTAAATGTAAGTGTGCATCTAAATTATGAACAAATTTTGTTAAAATATAGATTCTGATTCTGTAGGTCTAGGGTAGGTCCTGAGATTCTGCACGTCTAGCAGACTTCCAGGTGATGCTGATGCTATTTAAACTACAGGCATCTCCTTGAGTAGGATTGTACTATCCAGCAATTAAAATGAACCAGAGTTACACTTGTCAAGATTGATAAATCCCAAAAATAACAACACTGAGGAAAAGAAACGAATTGCAGAAGGATATGGAGGTTATGATACTATGTATAAAAAATTTAAATTATTCAAAACAATATTGTGTAATGTTTATTGCAAGTACAATGAAGGCAGAGCATGGTGACTCACACCTGTAATTCCAGCACTTTGGAAGGCTGTGGAGGGAGGATTAGCTTGAGATCAGGAGTTTGAGACCAGTCTTGGCAACATAGCAAGACCCTTTCTCTACAAAAGTAAAAATAAGAAAAATTAGCCAGGTACAGTGGCTCTTGCCTGTAGTCCTAGCTACATAGGATGAGAGTGGGGGAGGATCCCTTGAGCCTAGGAGCTGGAGGTTACAGGGAGCCATGATCATGCTACTGTACTCCAGCCTGGGTGGCAGAGTGAGAACCTGTCTCTCAAAATAATATTTATGATACAAATAAATAAAATAAAAAGTAAAAGAAAGTACAATGAAATTAAAACACAGTGAAAGTGCAAAAACAGGCATATGAATGATAAACATTAAATTTATAATAATGGCTAACTTTGGGGAAAGTAAGGAAGGAAATTGGGGGAGATTATACAGCACTTCTAGTGATATGCAATATTTATTTCTTAAGTTTGATGGTGAATATAAAGGTGTTCATAATATTATTTTTGGTATGTCAATATCAAGACTTAAAGGTTTAGGTGGTGTGTGAGCGTGTGTATTAATTCAGTAATCTAGTAGGGATTCTGTATAAAAATTTAAGCTTTTATACAATTTTCTGTTTGTTTTTTTGCTGAAGCATAGTTACAACTGATTTTGCTCTTTGAGGACGTGGAAGATGGTTGAAATATGTTAAACGGTGCTTTATTTTAAAAAAAGAAAATAAAATTTATTTAATAAGAAATATGATATCTTTGGCAAAGTTTTCTGATTTTTCCACAATAGGTAATTTTATAAATACTAATTGATAACATTTAAAATTTGCCAGATGACATTCTGGTAAAACAAGAGCTTATAAGATATTATAAGTATGCTATTTAAAAACAGCTCATATTATATAATTAGCCACATGTAACACTGGATATACTTAAAAAAATTCTGATTAGTCATTTTATTTCTGTTTGAAATTAGTTTTAATTTTCTTCTAAAGGGAAATAAAGAAGGACTAGGGATTTTAATGAATAAAAATACGTCACAAAAATTAAAAAAAGTTCTAATTCTTGCTCATAGCACAGGCCAATGAGGCACATTTGGTGAGTGGCCTTTCATGTGGTGATTCAACCATTAGTATCTTTCAACTTCTAGGTTCTTGGGGTTCTTTTTTTTTTTTTTAGAAAGCAGGATTTATTGAGAGGACAGAAAAGTTCCCACAGTGGGTGGGGACCTGATGGGGTTGCCCCACTTCTAGGTTCTTAAGTCTTCAACTTTATCCTTTGTATCCAGCTTAAAGAAGGAGTAGGAGAGAATATAGGGAATTATGTTGAGGATTTTGAGGGAAAGACTTAGAAGTGACATCACTCAATTTTACATTCCGTTGATTCCAGTGTAGCTAATCAAACAGCAGGGGCATCTGGAAATGAAAGAAGTACATGATGGATACTGGCACTAAGCCTATCACTATTCTGCCACAACCATGATATGTCCATTTAGTCAAATATTATGCAGATATTTACAAGTATCTTTTTTTTAAAGTTGGAGTCTCACTCCGTCACCCAGGTTGGGGTGCAGCGGCATGCTCATGGTCATCCCAGCATCGAACTGCTGGGCTCCAGCGATCCTTCTGCTTCAGCCTTCCAAGTAGCTGCAACTATAGGCGTGTGCTACCACACCTGGCTAATTTTTTATTTATTGTAGAGACAAGGTCTTGCGAAGTGTTGCCTGGACTAGTCTCAAGCCTGCAGGTTTAGGCAATCCACTTGCCTCAGCCTCCCAAAGTGCTGGGATTACAGCCTGAGCCACCGAGCCCAGCCATACAAGGATTTTTAATTTCAATAAAACTGCAGGAAAATATAATAAGGTTTTACGTGTATATGATAATGCATTTAAAATTATAGGCTGAGGTGAGTGGATTGCCTGAGCCCACGGGTTTGAGACCCGCCTGGGCAGTGAGACCTCATCTCTTCAATAAATAAATAAATAAATAAATCAGCCGGGCATGGTAGCGCGCGCCTGTAGTTCCAGCTACTTGGAAGGCTGAGGCGGAAGGATCGCGGAGCCCAGCAGGTTGAGGCTGCGGTGGCCGGGAGCGGCCGCTGCACTCCAGTCTGGGTGACAGAGTGAGACTCCAACTCAAAAAAATAAATAAATAAAAAATAAAATAAAATTATAAAAATCGTACACATAAATATAATATACAAATATAAAATTATATTTAATTATATATCTATGTAAAATGCAACTTTAGAAAATAACTGGAATCTATAAAGAGAAGTAACTCAAGAAAAATATTGTAAAATGTTATCATGATTGTCAGAATGTACAGTTGTGGAAATTCTAATTTTTCTATTTTAAGCTTATATTTGTAATATATATAATTTATTTTTAATTTAACTTAATTTAATTTTTTAATTATAAAGATGTGGGGTACAATTCAGGGTTAGGTATACAAACGTTGATTATGCAGGTACCCTTGTGGATGAGGTGTGCCCCTCCCTCCCTTAGTAGTTTCCCTCAACTGCCAATCCTACCCCCCTCCCCTGACAGTTTCCCAGTACTGCCAGTCCCTTTCTTATAGTATTATAATTGTTCAAGTTCCACTTATAAGTGAGAATATATGGTACTCTGTTCTTTGTTTCTGTGATAGATCACTGAATATGATCGACTCTAAATCCATCCAAGTTGCTATGAAGTCCATATGTTTGTCCTTCTTTATGGCTGCATAATATTCCACTGTATATATGTACCCCATTTTTTTGTACAGTCCAGCTTCAGTGGGCAGCTTGGTTGGTTCCGTGTTTTTGCTATTGTGAATAGAGCTGCAACTAACATACGTGTGCAGGTCTCTTTTTTGTAGAATGATTTGAGTTCCTCCAGCTATATTCCCAATAGGGGAATTGCTGGGTCATATGGAAGGTCAATTGCTACTTCTTTCAAAAATCGCCACACTGTCTTTCAAAGAGGTTGCACTAGTTTGCATTCCCACCAGTGTAGAAGCGTTTCTTTTTCTCTGCATCCTTGCCAGCATCTGTTGTTATTTGTTTCATTAATGATGATGATTCTTATTAGGGTTATATTTGTAATCTTTTTACAATGGAAAAGTTTATAAAGATTTTTTAACTGAGAGAAAAAGTAAATCATTTTAAGTTTGTCATTTTTAACCTTTTAAACATATTTCTGTAAATTTTATAAAATTATATTTTTATAAACATAATCTATAATGGAAAATATAAAGGAATGAACTCCAGGCTGTTGATATTAATTACTTAAAGATTGGGTGGGGATGGGAAAGGGTGAGCAGAGTAAAAGGAAATAAAAATATTACAGCAAAAAAAATAATAGAGCAAGGTCAAATACTTTTCAGATAGTACAAAAATTCAGCAGAAGTTTGAGTTTAAATTTCAGGATTTGGCCGGGCTTGGTGGCTCAGCCTGTAATCCCAGCACTTTTGGAGGCCGAGGAGAGTGGATTGCCTGAGACTGCAGGTTCGAGACCAGCCCGGGAACTTGGCAAGACCTCGTCTCTACTATTAATCAAAAAATTAGCTGGGCATGGTAGCGCGCGCCTGTAGTTCTGGCTACTTGGAAGACTGAGGCGGAAGCATCGTCTGAGCCCAGCAGGCATCGTCTGAGCCTAGCAGGTCGACGCTTGTGTGCTGGTGAATATGTCACTGCACCCCAGCCTGGGCAACAGAGTGAGACTCCAGCTCAAAAAAAAAAAAAAATTCAGGATTTGATATTGTTTATTTTGAAAAACAAACTTTATGTAACTTTACAAATTAAAATTAAATCACTGCTTTTTGTACATAAAACTCAAAATTTAAGGAATTTTTATATTGTTAACCAGGGGTAATTTTAAAAAATAAACCTCTCAGATGTCTGTATTTTGCCCTTCTCTCACCGCCCTTGGCCTGCTTCTCTTCCCAGTAACACAGCTGCCACTGTCCACTAGGAATTAACTGGCCTTCTCCAATGCCACAATTCTCTCCCTGTAGGTTAGTGTTCTTTAACTAAATGATAGCTTTAATGTTAGCCACTATTGGAGCCTGTAAGTCATTCCTGGTTAATTAGGATTCATGCCACACATGTACTTCAAAACAGTATTTTAAAACTATTACTTTAAAATAGAGCAAAACAACACACATGTAAAACCTTTAGAAAAATGTAGGAGTTGACACATTTCTAGAGAAAAAAAAATTTCTGCTCAAACATCTTGATATGAACAAATGATAAATTTAGTTCTCTTTTCAAAACCAATCTGCCATTTTCAAAATAAATTATTCAAACTCTAGGGGGTATCCATTCTATGGTGATGTTTACTTCTATTCATTGGCTTCAGTTTTGGAGTCCAGATGGGATTACTCTCTGTTTCCGGTTGGTTTAGGGTTGCTATAGCTGCTGGAGGTGAACTTTAGGGAACTCGGCTGGTGTAATTTTTGCCCCCTAAATGAAGAAGCTCACCTATCCTCAACTCTAAATCTCTAAATCTATTTATTTTCCATATGCAAATACCAGTAGCAAGTTGGCATGGAATTTTCTGTTTTTAAAGTTTTATTGAGGTATAGTTTACATACCATAAAATTTGTGCATTTAAATGTAACATTTTTATAGTAAACTTACATTTACCATTGTCACAGTCAATTTTAGAATATTTCCATCA
The DNA here is from genome assembly GCA_027257055.1 of Cephalopachus bancanus. Lineage (NCBI taxonomy): Eukaryota > Metazoa > Chordata > Mammalia > Primates > Tarsiidae > Cephalopachus > Cephalopachus bancanus. The sequence goes on from JAPVLO010000107.1 coordinate 1,723,547, forward strand.
CACAAAAAGATACCCTGTTGCCATTTTCAGTCACTCCCCACTTCACCCCACGCAACCTGTGATCTGCTTTCTGTTTCAATGATTTCAATTCACCTTTTTGCTATTTCAAATAAGTGGAATCATAATCATATATTTCACCGCCTTTTATGACTGGCTTTCACGTTAGCATAGTGTTTCCTAGCATGTATCACTATTTAATTCCTTTTTATTATGGATAGATCACATTTTTTTCTTTTTAAATTCATTTACAAGTTAATGGTAATCCAGATTGTTTCCATCTTTTGGCTATTATAAATGATGCTGCTATGAAATACAAGTCTTTGTATGGACATATGTTTCATTTATTTTGGGTAGAGAGGGGTGGAATTGCTGGGTCATATGGGACATTTACCCTTAACTTTTTAGGAATCTGTTCAACTGCTTTCCAAAATGACTATACCATTGTACATTCCCACCAGCAATGCACGAATGCTCCAGTTTCTCCACATCTTTACCAGTACTTGTCCTTTTTAAAAAAATTTTAATTTTAAAGATGTGGGGTACAATTCAGGGTTAGGTATACAAATGTTCATTATGCTGGTACCCTTGTCGATGAGGTGTGCCCCCACTACCCTGGCAGTTTCTCAATACTGCCAGTCCCACACCCACCCCCCAGCAGTTTCCCACTACAAGATGGCATAGAATTTTAACTACTGGTATTACTTTGATGAAACCTCACCATAATTATCCTTATGTGGGCCAATTTTGCACTGATTATGGGACTGGACTGTTACTTGGAATATGTTTTAAAGAAATTGTAGGTGATCCATTGCTTACAGTAATTGTGTATAATGTGCTTACTCGATAATATGTTGATCTGATTTCATTGTGGTAGAGAGTATCCTAGATTCCCTCAGAAGCTACAGAAATACTGAAAATAACCAACAGATGTCTCTGGAAGGAACCCTGTTATTATCATAGAGCCTGGGTCTAGTCATTCTGGGGTGGTGACTTTGGAGCTCGAATGATGATGAAACAGCCTTATTGGATGATTTTATGTAAGAACACAATGCCTGTGTGAGAATGGGCAAATTTATGGTTCATTATTTTTTTACTTTGGCTATCACCTCAACCTAATTAACACAACATATCCAAACTGAGTCACTGCTGACAACTCTTGCATGTGTCCAACTTTTTGGGATCTTTGACCTTTAGTCACTCCTTTTTTATTCCTCATTGCCCAATTCAAAAGTTCAGATACTTGACTTAGATCTGCACCAATGATCTGATGTAGAGATAGTCTATTCTTTTTATTCTTAAATTGCAGGCAAATGAATGCATTAACACTGGGAAAGGAAAGCCTTTCAGAGTCACTCAACTCTTGATTTTTATCCACACACAAGATTGTTATCATGATGGAATGAATAATGTTCTCTCATCTCAAGGTAATTTTCTTTCATCTCTTGCAAACTGTCAGTATTTCTCTTTCTCTGTAATGTCTTGAGGATAGTCAGTAGCATCAGACATAGGCTATGTATAAGACTAACCAATAAATGCTGATTTTTTGGTCTCCCACCAAACAACCTCACCATAACTTGAATTCTCTCTTCTTTAGCTTTTCTTTAAACTGTTTTTATATTAGTTTCAATGTTAATTTCTGCCTTTTTATTTGCAGTAATACTTTTTATTTCAATGGTGTTCATGCTTCATAAACATGTTGGAGTGATTACTGCCCTGAGTACTGGATTGCCCCAACATCTTTGGGAGAAGTGCAGCATTAAGTTGCTTTCTCCCTCCCCAGGAGTCTGAGTTCAGCTGGTCTCAGTGCAGGAGGGAAGAAAAATACCCCATTTCTACAGTGAGCTGGGTGCACAAGGATAGATTGTGATTTGGGGTGTGGCTGCTTCCATGAGGCATAGCTCTTCCAAGACCATCTTCTTTGCTCTTGAGTTTACTTATTAACTGCCTGTGAAAGTAGTTGCAGTGGCCTGAGAAAATCCATAAACTGAATAGTGGTAAACTTTGAAGATGAGAAGTACTTTATAACTGCTAATTATAATTTATTAAATTTTTTTACTGGTTTATTATTTGGAATTTTATCTATAAAATCAGTGTTGACAAGTTAAATATGCTGAAACATCTTTGCTTTGAAGCAAAAAAAATATGATGATTTAAACCAAAATTATGATTACAAAAATTTTCTTTTGGAACTGTTGGTTTAAAACAAAACGAAATCTAACCAAAACAAATCAAGCCAAACCATTCAAACGACAGTGATGTCCTTACCAATGACCAACACATCCTATTATGTCATCACATATGATGACATGTGCTTAAAATTGTAGATTTTGAAGTTCTAGACCTGGGTTAAGATTCCAACTTTGTCAATTACTAACTGTAGCATACTAGGCAGTTATTTAACTTTTCTAGGCCTCAGTTTTCTCATCTGTAAAATGGGATGTTGGGAGAACTAAGCATGATACTTTAACAGTGTGACTCTCACTTTGCCATATATCAGTTTGCAGCTGTATCTCATTTATTCAATTCCATGACCTTTTATCAGCATCTGGACTGACTGGTTGATGTCTGAGACTAATTATTTGGTGTCCTTGGTGTACTGGTGGTGAAACATTTGTTAATATTACCCTTAAGTAACTGTATTTTTGGGGACTATTTCAAGGCTAGGAAAAAAAGAACAAAGTAACTTTTTTTTTTTCCAGTCAGAATCTCACTCTGTTGCCCAGGCTGGAGTGCAGTGGCACTCTCACGGCCACCCCAGCATTGACCTGCTGGGCTCTGGTGATCCTTCCGCCTCAGCCTTCCACATAGTTGGAACTACAGGTGTGCACCACCACGCCTAGTTAATTTTTTTTTTTTTTTGAGTTGGAGTTTCACTCTGTTGCCCAGACTGGAGTGCAGTGGCCGCTCCCGGCCACCGCAACCTCGACCTGCTGGGCTCCGGCGATCCTTCCGCCTCAGCCTTCCGAGTAGCCGGAACTACAGGCGCGCGCTACCACGCCCGTCTGGTTTTTTGATTTATTGTAGAGATGAGGTCTCGCTGCCCAGGCGGGTCTCGAACCCGTGGGCTCAGGCAATCCACTCACCTCAGCCTCCCAAAGGTGCGGGATTACAGGCTGAGCCACCGAGCCCGGCTAATTTTTATTTATTGTAGAGATGAGGTCTTGCCAATTTGCCTGGGATGGTCTCAAGCCCGCGGTCTCAGGTAATCCACTCACCTTGGCCTCCCAAAGTGCTGGGATTACAGGCTGATTCGCCCAACCCAGCCCAAAGTAACCTTTTTATTCTCTGACTTCCACCACATCAAATTCCACTTCTTCTACTTTTTTTTTTTAAGTAAGTCTTCCAATAAAAACACACTAATAAAACTAACAAATCCAGTGCAAACAACAAACACTCCTTTTGGAGATCCTTTAACAGATATGTTTTCTGAAAATGAATGTAAATTATAAACAAAAAACAGTAGAAAAAAACTAAAAATCCAGTATTTTCAGAAAATTTTTTGTAAGCTGTTAAACTTTTAGTTACTTCACATGTTTGACTGCCAACTTAGTTATCTGTTGGTTGATCTTCTGTTAATTTAGAGCAAAGATCTTTCCTTCCCTTCCCTTCCCCTTCCGCTTCTCTTTCCCCTTTTCTTCTCTCCCTCATTCTCTGTCAGCAGAGAAGGCATAACCTTTGTTGAGTTCTAAATTAAGAGATCTTGGTTCTAGTCCTGTCTTGGCTAGTTCTGACTTGCTGTGAATCTGGCTTCCCCATGTAACTTGTCTCTCGTCCTCAGTTTTCTTTTGGTAGGATGCTATGTGATTACTATTTGGGCTTTAATAGTGATTCTATTTTGGCCAAAAGTGTAGAGGTTTCTAAGTCTCAACCATTTTGTCCTCAGCAACTCATCATTTGAGATAAACAGAATGCAAACTAAGAAAACAAGGGCAATGCGAATAAAGTTAACAATGGCTTTGGCCTCCAAGTTTAGGTAGTTCTTCTTAGAACCCAGCTGAACCCTGAGAAAGACTCCCCATTTTGTTGTTTTGTTTTGTTTTAATACCAAATAGGAAAAAGGAACAAAAGTCTGTTTATTTTTCCTGTAAGCATTTCCCCTGTTCTTACCCAATAGAGCTGAAGAGGAGTAGATGAGAAGTCCAGCAAATACTCAGCAGCTAGGGCTATCTGCTTCCATGAGATAGCAGGAGAGAGGGAAGGAGCAAGAGAGTGAGAGGGAGTGAGGGGAAAGAAGGATCCAGAATCTGACAACACTGCTACGCTTGACCATTCACACATCACAGTGGGAAGGAACATCCTTCACTTCCATCATGACTGATCTTTACCTGGGTCCAATAATGACACTGGTAGACATCTAGCCATATCTATCTATGAAGCAAATCATTTAAGCTTGCCCAAAGAGAGGTCTGGTCTTTGCCCTTGGCTACTGAAGGTTGTCTCTAAACCCTTGGAATGTCCTGGCTGATAAGGTGTCTTTGTCTAACAATGTGATTGATAGTGGGAACTTTGAGTAATTGGGTTTTAGATCAACCTATGAAGGGGCTGGGAGTTAAGGTCAGTTACATGAGCAGATGGCAATGAAGCCCTAGTTAAGAGTCAGGACACCAGACTCAGGTGAGCATCCCTGTTTGGCAATGCTCTGTGTGTATTGTTACAATCACTGACAGGAAGAATTAACACTGTCCGTGACTCCAAGGAACAAGAAAACTGGAAGTTGCCCTCCTGGACTCTGCCCTGTGCCTCCCTTCCTTTGGCTGATTTTAGTCTGTATTCTTTAGTTATAGTAAACTGTAAGTATAACAGCTTTCAATGAGTTCTGTGAGTACTATTAGTGAATTAGTGATACTAAGGGTAGTCTTGAGCATCCCCTTTCAATGGATGTCAAGGGTGAGGGAAGTCTTCATACTATCTTACAGGACTTTGTAGAAGATTAGCTTAGATAATATGTGCTAAAGCACTGATCATAGTGCCAGGCACAGAGTAAACCTTAAATAAACATCTATTGTTATTATTATTTTGTATCTGCTGAAGTAATACCATGCTGAGAGTGAAGGATCTGAGAAATCACTCAGCTAGCATTACCAAATTTAGCAAATAAAAATATAAGGCATGTTTCTGTTATAAAAATGTTGTTCATCTGAAATTCAAATTTAACTGAGCTTCCTGTATTTTATCTGACAACTCTAAACATTATTCAACCTATCTTCTGGATGAAGAGTCTGATGTCCACAGAGGTTAAACATGCTGATATTTATAGTTAGAATGTGGTTGACCTGAAATAAGAATGGAGATATTTTGATTCCCAGGCATTTAGAAAAGAAAAAAAGAAAAGAAAATGTGCTGCTGGTAGAGAAGAAATCCCTTGAGAGGAAGACTAATAAAGAAATGTAAAATCTGGTGATGTGTAATGAGGGCTTTGATTTTGTACACCTATAGTCACTCAATCATGGAACCTTAGGATGTCTCCCAAGTTTTATCTAGGGAGTCATCACTTGACAGTGAAATTTAAATTTTATGTGCTAAGACAGGCCATTTCAAATCTATTCTGAATGTAACTCTTCCCAATGTCTTGATACCATCTATATCTATATATATCTATATATATCTGCCTGTCTAAAGGAAATTGGTATTTTGATGGTACCTGTCATATGTATTGGAACTTAACTGGTGATATTCCCCTACCCTGGTTTAGTTCTTTATAGTTACAAAAATTAGTACTTCCATCTCCATAATAACTTAGAGGAATAAACTGAGAAGAAAGAAGAATCTCTATTTTACAAATGAGGAGACTGATGCTCAAAGAATCTCTGGCATGTTTAATATCACTGCCTGCTATGATTAGCAGGAGGTATTATGTCTCCCAACTCTTGGCCCTGGGATTTTTTTCACTATTCAGCAGTTCATGATTTCAGACATATATAGACTAGGTTAGAAATGAATTAGAGAAACACTTATTTTCATTAGAGCACCTTTGTGTGGTATTTTAATTGTTAATGATGAGTGATGTAATGGGAAGAGGTGAGATTTCTATACCAGACTGACAAGATCTGCCTTCACTACAAGGGTTGAGCTTCTTGGGAATTTCACCTCCATGAGCCTCAATAATAATAACATTTATCTGATGGGACTGTTGGGTGCATGAAAATGAAATGATGTCAGTAAAATGCCTGACACTTTAGAAGAAACTGTTAGGATGTTAATACCCGTTCTTTTTAATCTCACTAATAAAAAATAAGTGAAGTATTGATTAACTTGTCTTGATCATTAAATTTTGATTTTAGGAGACATAATTAGAAAGTTGTTCACCAATCAAATTTTTTAGATAGTATTTCCTCTAAATTGTTTCCATGGGTTCCTGGGTTTTAGATAGGATTTGGTTTTAAATTATACTTTTGTGGTTTAAACATTTATGTTTAACTTGAGGGATTCATGGAAAATCATTGTCTATGGGTGGTCTCAAACTGGCTGTTTTAGATGAAACTGTTTATTTTGCAGATAATTCAGTAACAATGCTGTTTTGACTTCTCTACCCTGGATAGTATCACATTTTACAAACATATGAGTAAAACATGCTGATGTGAAAAACAAAGGTGCTTTCTTTCAAAATAAACATAACCTTCTCAAATCATGAGGATCAACTGCAGACTTGTCTATATAGCTTGGCTGACTAATGTCTATATTATATTTGGCAAGAGAAATTGTTTGAATCATCAACATAGAAATTTACAAAGCTTACTTCACAATGTGCCATAGTTTAATATTTGTGTTTGGGAAAGAATTGCAGAACCACTCTGACCTCATTAAAAGGAAAAACAGTAGATTTAGACTCATGATTTTGAAAGTCTTCAACTTGATTTGGACTTTTAAAACATTATCCTCTCAGTTTTCCATGATTCTATTAAATGCCTTGTTCTATCTTCCTAGAATATTTAAAAGGAGAAGCCTTTAGATTCATTCTGCTCTTTTACTTAGAACATTGGCTGTAAATTGAATTCACTTGGGGTTTTTTTACTATTCTGATGCTCAAGCCTTGCTTAGAACAGATAAATCATAATTTCTGGGAATGGAGCACAGGCGTCTATACAGTTTTAAAGCTCTCCAAGTGCTTCTAGTCAAGATTCAACATCTATGTTAGAAAAAAAGACAAATCTTGTTGGCCAGAACAGTAGCTGAATGTTACTGTCATCGAGGAGAGGCGATCAGTGCCTGGGGCCCCACCCTCAGGTGCTCTGATTTTATTGATCCGGGATTTTTCTCTATTAGACAATAATTTCTCTGTAATTCTTATCTATGGCACAAACCATAGGTTTGATTTCCTCAATGCAAAAGCAGTAAACTCCTCTTCTTGCTTCTACACATTTCTGGATGGTGCTTAGATATACAATTCCCAGCTTTCGTTATATTTTATTAAATACTTTTACCTTCCAATTTCACACATTCATATGATTAAAACAAAAATAAAAGATAAATACATACTTACAAAAAAACAAATTGTGCCAGTAGAGGAGAATTTTTTTTAAAAGCCAGAAATGTTAAAACGATAACAATTCAGTAACAGGTAACTTACTTTTGAGCATTTACAATGCCAGAAACTGTGGTAAATGTTTGTTGGGCGTTTTCTTATTTGAACCTCACAACAATCTTGTGAGGTAAAGATGATGGTTAATTTCAGTTTTCAACTGAGGCTATACTAAAATTTTTTCATCTCCAAGGTCATATACCTAAGTAGCAAAGTGTCAGGTCTGAGATTTTGCCATATTCATAAGCTCACTCATTAGCTTCTTATAATTTTATGGATGCCAGCAAAAGCGTGAGACCCCTGGACACAAAGAAGTAAAAAAATACAACAGGCAACATGCTTTTTACTTTCCTGTGGGTTACTCCTGTCCCCCAAGTTGCAGGGAGGTAGTATGGAGGCAGACTCAGGTGCATGTAGTGGGTGTGCATCATAGCTGAGGAACCCCAAACTTAGAATATCCCTGAGGAATCTCAAGCCTGTGAAATGTGGGGAAGGGGTATGGGAGGGGTAACAACTGAGGCAGTTAGTATCACAGCTGAGCTTGCCCTAACTTAGGAAATCCCTAAGATGTGATTTGAATGTGTCCCTTTAAAATTCAGGTGTTGCCGGTGTGTTAGTATTTAGAGGTGATTAGGTTTCATGTGAATGGGATTAGGTGCTCTTATAAAGGGACTTAGTGAAGGGAGTCTCCCTTTTACCCTTCCACCTTTCACCATGAGAGGACACGGCAAGAAGGGTCTCTCCAGATACTTGAAACTGGTGTCTTGATCTTGGATTTTTCAACCTCCAAAACTGTGAAAATAAATGTCTGTTCTTTATACATTATCCAGGCTGTGGTACTCTCTTATAGCAGCATAAAAAAGATAAACTTAAGAAATCTCAGTCTCTTTAGTGGGCTCTGTGCAAACTTGTTCAACATTTGCCCTGGATGGAGACATTAGCTTTACAATACTGGACAGCAAATGAATATGCCCTTTGCTACAATTAGACTATCTCTGTAGTTCAAGGTTGCTCAATATACAAACGTCTGTGAAAAGATATTTCAGAATAAAGGCAGCAAGTACTTCTGCTGACAAGATGTGCAACAATGCAAGAGATCTGTGGAGAATGTATTCCAACATGGAGACATGATTGATCACAGCTGGTTTGACTCTAGAGTGTGCTTTTATTTACAGCCTCTCCTTGATTAACTGAAATAGGCACTCAGAAGAGGAAAGATTGGGGGAAGAAATTCAAGGCAGTAGAGTGGGAAACTGTGGAATAAGTGTTTAAGTTAAGAGAGGGATTAAATAGTGCTATTTCTATGTTTATGTAATAGTTACCTTTAAAATCCAGGTGTTGCCAGTGTGTTCATATTAAGAGATGATTAGGTCATGTGGACTTCTTCCTTGTGAATGGAATTAGGTGCCCTTATAAGGGGACTCAATGAAGGAAGTTTAGGATACAAATTAGTTTAGGATACAAATTACTCCACCTTGTTTCTATCTGGCTTGAATTTCTGAGCATAACTGTCACTTTTTACTCTTTTTCCTACTGTTGGTACCTTCAGAAGTCAATGAAGAAGGTGTGAAGTTGAGTGTTTTTCCTGTTAGAACAACACGCCACAAGGTGAGATCTTGGAGTTTTCTTCATAGCACCAACATTGTCAATAGGACATTCCAGTTAATATAGTATTGAACCATGACCAGATTGTGGGGTTCATAATTGTATTGTTTCTACATAAAATATTATTTTAGGTAACCAGCCTTTGAATGAACTTTTGTAATGCAATTTACCATAAACGAGTAGTGTTTCTGTATCATTAGTTGTTGTGGGTCTATATTTTTAAAACAGGCACATTTTGAAGTAAACCACTGAGAGAAAATATCTTAGATTCAGCAAAGTTATATGTATTTTAATATCAACTGGATAAATCACCCAAATACAGAGGGTGCCGAAAAATGTATACACACTTTAAGAAAGAAAAAAACTCTATTAAAATTGTAATACTGGCCAGGCTCAGTGGCTCAGCACTTTGGGAGGCCAAGGCGAGTGGATTGCCAGAGCCCATGGGTTTGAGACCTGCCCAGGCAACTTGTTGAGACCTTGTCTCCACAATAAATCAAAAATTAGCTGGGCGTGGTAGCAGCACCTATAGTTCCGGCTACTTGGAAGGCTGAGGCAGAAGGATCGCCAGAGCCCAGCAGGTTGAGGCTGCGGTGGCTGGGAGCATGCCACTGCACTCCAGTCTGGGCGACAGAGTGAGACTCCAACTCAAAAAATATATATATATATAATACTCAATATATACCGATAACAAAAGATGAACACAAATTACATTTGACTTCTGCAATTACAGGAGGTGCTCAAAGTGGTTACCATCAGCATCCAGACACTTCTGATTATAGGGAGCTACTGCTTGAGCAACACTGAGCAAAGTGTCCACTTGTATCGCTGTGTATGCTGTTTCAATTTCTTCCTGTAGTACTGCCAGTGTAGCTGGTTTTCTATAGTGCACCAGATCCCTTAAGGTCGCCCTAGGTAGAAGAAGTCAAATACCACTTTGAAATGGTTTTGCACACCTCGAATGACAACTGTGCTTTCACCATTTTCTTTTACAGCCCTGCCTGACCCTTGGTGATGCTAGCATTAATTTGATTAATGCCATCTTTTGAGCGAATGTCATACTACACATTGCTACTGTAATTCATTCAACTTCAAAAAATAATACATAGATAACATCTCTTAACATGTGTGTACTTTTTTGACACCCCTCCCCCAGTATATAGTCTAAGAGTAGGATAATAGAATATACTCTGAAATGGTGCATACATGAATATGACATGAGTTCTATTGTTTTATTACATAAAGTGTCTGTTCTTCAATTTATAGAAGGATGAAGAGGTTCAGTGAGTGCTTTCCTGGCATCGTACCCTTATGAAAACAGCCAATAATTATCTTAATATCTCCTGAAATGATCTACAAGTAACTCAGATTGATGACAACTTGAGTGGTGCCAAAAGACTTGGCAAAAAAGTCAGAGACTTCTTTGAACACGGCCATTTGTGCTGACCTGCTCTGTAATTCAATATAATATGATTTGATGATGCAGCATAACATTAGGCTTCTAGTACAAAACTGGGAAGCACTGTTCTCTCAAGTTATCAACATGAGACAAATATGGCTCTGGACGACACGTGTTGAAAGGGATTCATTTTCTTTTGGCTATTTGCTAGCTTAACATGCCACTGTTGAGTCTGGGACTACTGGCCTATGTAAATGAGCTGGATATGCCCAGAGTGATCTTTGATTCTTCACTATCCAGAGGTAACAAAGTGGACAATAAATGACAGGGAGTTGAAAGCAAAGACAAGTTTTTGCTTAGTGTTATTTTCCTATGAAATGATGGCCTAGAGAAACCTATTTTGCTTGCTAAATACCATTTTTAAAAAGGATCATTAGTCCCAACTCTTTTTATTCCTAACTTTCAATGAGGATGAAAAGATAATCCATTTACTTGCTTAAAATTATCCCTATGGCATTCTTGGTGATAGATTCTTTTCCTAAATATGTCAATTTAGTAACCTTTGCCAAAGAGTAAAGTGACGTGGTCGTGGGGGTCTGAGACAGCAGCATGGCATCTCTTCTATTATGTCTCTTACCTGTGATAATGGTGACATTTTGTGACCTTTCCATTTCAATGTGTATCACATGGATCAAGCTTTTGTATTTTATTACAGCTTTCTTTTCATCGCCACATGCTGAATTTTTTTTAGAAATATGTTTTATATTTAGCTTCTTAAAAAGATAATGTCGATATTAGGGTTACATTTCCAATGGAAGTTAATTCTTAAAACCTATTCATTAATTTCACTTAATTATTAAACAAATACTAAATGTGAATCCACAATGAACCAAGTAGAAGGCTATATGCTGCAGACAAAGAGATGAATTATTCATAGTCTCCACAATTAAGGAGTTTATAACCCTGCCTGTCAGAAGACATGTCAGTACTCCTTGCTAAGTAAATCACTTGGAATTTTTAACTAGTTGGTGTGGGCATGAGTTTTCTAAAGTTGGGGAGACAACTAGATGAAACATGTTAGATATAATATGTCCATTCATTTCTCATCCTTCCCGAAATCCTTCTAAAATTACACCATAGGATTTTTTTTAAAATTAAAAATCCAAGTCAGGTGTGGTGGCTCACTCCTGTAATCCTAGCACTTTGGGAGGCAGAGGCAAGAGGATCACCTGAGCTCTGGGGTTCAAGACCAGCCTGGACAACTTGGCAAGACCTCGTCTCTACAATAAAAAAAAAAAAATTAGCTGGGCATAGTGGCATGTGCCTGTGGATCCAGCTACTTGGAAGGCTGAGGCAGAAGTATCACCTGAGTCCAGCAGGTTGATGCTGTGGTGGTCATGAACATGCCACTGCCCTCTGGCCTGGGTGTGAGAGTGAGACTCTGATTTTAAAAAAAACAACAAACCAAAATCTACTTAAAAAAGAAAGAATAAAGTAGAAGACTACAGTAAACTAAAGACATTAAGCAATCTTTTTAAATGCTAGAAAGCTGCTGGATACATAGTAATTGACTTATCAGACTATAAAAATGTTACATGTAAGTCTGCTCCTAGAAAAGTCAAGCCACTTTGTCATATGGATGCCTGAAAAGGCTAAGGAGATTGTGGTGTCGTGTACCTCAGGAACAAGATTACAGGATTGGACTGAAAACAGGAAGATCAGTTGAAAGTCTTGAAAGTATCAGTTAAACCACCACATCCCCTAGATGTTGAGTCAGGCAAGTTTTGATTTGGAGAATTCTGACTGTACTCGAGGATGGCCGTGATGAGCTGCACTAAAACCACAGGAATTAAGTGAAAGGCTACATACTGAATTGTGAGATTCTTTCTCATATTATCTCTTCCCTATTTGGTTCCTAGAATGTTCTCAGCTGGGTGACTTCTTCAGGAAAGAGATTGGAACGTTGCTTTTTTGGGGAAACTGACTAGCCTGAAAGGAAAATCCTACACACTAAATTGGGGGTTTCCTGAAAAAATGCCTCATTTTAAGTTGATTGTGTTATAGCAATGCTCACCAATTGTCAAGATCAGTCATGTACTATATATAGAGTTTCCAGTCATCATTTCATTTATCTTATGGTACCTTGTTCTTAAGTGTGAAGGGATAGTAAAAATCACCTTTCAAGGGAACCTCTATAAGATAGAAAGGCAGAAAGGAAGTATGAAAGAGAGAAAAAAAGAGGGAGGAGAAATAGAAAAAAGTCAGATGAAACAGAGGCAATTAAGGCAGCAAGCATAAACAGACATACAGACACCCCGACACACAGACGTCCTCCCCACTCACATCCTAATTAAAGTCCTCATAGAGATTGAACATATGAATTAAGAACAAGGTACCATAAGATAAACAGCAGCCAGATAAAAAGAAAGAGCTCTTGGAAATTTAAAAAAAAGTAACAAAAATTAAAACAGAAGGGTTGGAAGATAGATTGTGAAATCTCTTCCAAAAAGAAAGTTAAAAACAGTAAACCTTGAAGGTCCAACTTTCGACTGATATGCATTCCAGAAGGGTGAACAGAGAGAAAGGAGATGGGAGGAACTATCAACTTATAGGAATATTTCCCAGTTTGAAGAGCCTACCAATATTCTCTCAAGAAACATCAAGTAATGTATTTTATCTGGGTATATCACAATGACAAGGTCAAAGTGAAGAACATTTAAAACTCAAAGGATCTAAAAAGAAAAAAAAATCATGTAAATGTATCATAAATCATAATGGCATTATAGTAACACCAGACTCTATAGCAGGGATTGGCAAACTGTTTTTGTCAATAAAGTTTTACTGGAACATAGCCATATCCATTTTTTAATTAATTGTCTATGCCTGCTTTCAAGCCGTAACAGCAGAGTTGAGCAGTTGCAACAAAGATCAGATGACCTGCAAAGCCTAAACATGTGACATCTGCCTGTTTATAGAAAAAAATTGCCAACCGCTAAACAAAAAGACAACTAATTCCTTCAAAATTATGAGAAAATATGATTTATAGCTGATAATTTGTTAGCAGACACACTAACAAATGTGTATACAGAATAATGGTTTTTTTAGAATTGTAAATTCGTGAACGTTTCACCTTCTAAACACCCTTTCTCAGAAAGCTACTAAAAAAGATAAAGAGGATTTGCAGGGAAATTGATTAAAGCAAATTTCAAGTTGAAATTTGTAGAGCAAACAATACAATTTCAAGCAGGCCAATGGAGGGTTTAGTAGGGATATTCCGATGAATAAATAATATTGCTGGAACACATACCTAATAAATGTATTCACAGGAGACATAGAGCCCATGGGATGGCTTAGTGTTAGGTACACATACATTTTACATTAAATACAAACCTTAAGCAAAAGTTTATACAAGAAATAAAATATAATGACAGCATACTTAGTTGCATAACTATAAACAATATTTATCTCATAATAATAATATAACACTGAATAACAGTTAACTCCAAAAGATGATACAACCATATCTGGAAGATGGAAATGGGAAGTAGTTACACATAACATATGTGCTTGTGTGTTGGGAATGGCTCATATGGGAGCTAATCTTTCTTTTCTATGTGAGAACTGAATAGCTAATAGCAATTTAATAATGCTATTTTGAAATATGAATGAAATACCCTAAGAAAAAGCTGAAAGAGATAAAAGTGGTTGCTTTTATAAGTGATATTTGGTTGTTGGCAAGAGAATCAGGAATGAGGAGAAATAGGAAATAAGACAAATTTTTTTTATCATTATGAGTCTCGTTTCTTCTTTGATTCTTAAGCTGGAAACCTCTATTACTTTCATAAAAATGGAAATTAAATCTTAATAAAAAAGGGAGATCTGAAGGTTAATCATTTAATAATTTGAGCCTATTTGAAATTTTTAAGTTGTCAGCTTTCATGTATAAAATCAGATGTTCATGGCTGGTAAATTTTTTTCTGGGCAAAATGCTATCATTTTGCAGATTAAAAATTTCCCTCATTTTCATTGCACACAGCTATTTCACAATGAAGGAATATATCTAAATCACTGAGAATTTGAAAATGGTTCACCTTTCTAGAAACAGGTCAAATTTTCAAGGGAAAAGTAGTGAAAATATAATTCCTTTTAAGCAGTTTCAGCAATCTGTAATAAATACAGTTATTGCAAAGATTTTTAGAATGTAAAACTAACTTTAAGGTAGATGATTTAATGCCAGAAGAAAATTAATAATATATAATTATAAAAGAAGAGAATAAATATAAAAATGATAGATACAAAAATCTGCTCATTAAACTGAAAGATTAATCTGACCTATGAGTTGGGAGTTGCAAATATATTCTTGGCCAGAATAATTGCTGCATCTTTTGTGTAGGATTAATAATACACTTCCACTGGTAATCATGACTTATAATGCAATGCATATTTTATAGAGGTTCAATCACATACTTTCCCAAATAAATTTTTTTCTCTCCAGTGCACTGTTGGCACCAGAACCTAAAAGTTCACTAATGTTCTCACTAAAATTCATAGAGACATAGTAGTGCTCTTAGAGCAATTAGAAGCATAATTTAGTTGAATGTCAAAGAATATAAATTTATGCATACATTTTTGGAAATATATAAAAACTGAGAATTGTGCAATTTTCAAGACTTTCCATTCCCAAGTTTTAGGGAAAACAATAAAGAATAAAATATCATATATGTGCAAAATGGTAGACAAAGATAGTTAAGAATTAAGATCATATTTAGAATAGGCAGTTATTTTGGAATCTGGTTATTAGCAGTTCTCAAATTCTGCAGATCCATTCTCCTGATTCTGTCTAATTTAAGGTTATTTTTGTAAGGTAGATGTGACCCAACTGCCAGTTGCTATTCTTGAATTTTTTAGTAAACTATAGGAAATTTTCTGGTCAAATATATACTCTTTATTTCTGTTTATTTGAGTTTCTTCATCAAATTCCCATTCTCAAAGCAAGCTAGATGAGAAATAGGACATTGCAAGGCTACTGTCATATCTTTCTTGCTCTTTTATTTTAAAATGTATTTCAAAAAACTTTGTTTAAAATAATTTAATTGGAACTAGGTAGTTAAGGAGATTTGGGGGGTGATAGGAGAAAGCAGAGTTGAATCCGAAAAGAAAAAATATATATAATAGCAAATGTCCACCACAACCCTCTACTCCTGTGGCTCCTGCCAACCCTCTCTTCCCAGAAACAACCAGCCTAGCATTGTACAGTTATTCTATATACAATCAGCATTGCAGTGCTCCACTTTTTATGGAAAGAATGATGGCATGAGGTAGGACTTTATGTAAATTAATGGGCAATAGCTAATGGTTTGGTTACATGTTTGGAAAATTGGAAGAAGTACAACTGGGGAAGCAGTGGCAAGAAGATCTGGAAGAAAAATGTGGATGAATCTCTCAAACTAAGAACTCAAATGCTCATCTGAGTCTCCATAGTAAAGATCATTCTTTATAGTCAAGTAAGTAGGATGTTCACTCGGATGTTTTTATTTTTTATTTTTGAGACAGGTCCTTTCTCTGTCACTCAGGCTAAGTTCAGTGGCATGACCATAGTTCACTGCAACCTTGAACTCCTGGGCTCAGCCTCTTGAGTAGCTGAGACTAGAGATGGTGCTACCATGCCTAGCTAATATGTACTTTTTGTAGAGATAGGGTCTTGCTAGGTTGCCCAGCCTTTTCTTGAACTCCTGTGTCAACCAATCCTCCCACTTCACTCTGATTTTTAGTCAGTCATTTACCAAGTTTATCCTAATGCTTTTTCAATGAGATCATAAAGTGGCCATATTGGTAGGATATACTTCTTCCTGGGTTCAAGAACGAACACTTCTCACCAAGGCTGATCCTGGTTATTCCCACTATTGAGACTCTGATTTATTAGAAAGCAGCAATTAACTTGGGACCTTCATGTGGTTTTGTACCTCTGTGACCATCTAACCATGATTGCGATGGAGCTTTTTTCTTTTAAAGGATGTATTTAAGGCCGGGCTTGGTGGCTCAGCCTGTAATCCTAACACTTTGGGAGGCTGAGGTGAGTGGATTGCTTGAGCCTGTGGGTTCAAAACCAGCTTGGGTAACCTGGGGAGACCTCTTCTCTGCAATAAATCAAAAATTAGCTGACTGTGGTAGTGCAGGCTTGTAGTTCCAGCTGCTTGGAAGGTTGAGGCAGAAGAATCACTGGAACCCAGCAGGTCTATGCTGGGGTGGCCGTGAGTGTGCCACTGCACTCCAGTCTGGGCGACAGAGTGAGACTCTGACTCAGAAAAAAAAAAAAGTATTTTTAGTTGCCTTTGTTTGCTGGCTCATTTAGGCAAAAATGATGAGTATGATAGTATGATAGAAATGTCAGGATGATAGAAATCAGAAAACCTGGATCAGAGCACTTTTATAATGAGAATAATAATCCCTACCCCCAATGTTGCTATGTTCATTAAATAAGATATTTTAAATGCAAATATTTGCAAAAAATATAGCAGCATAAGTGAGAATTATTAATTATTAATGGAACTTTTAGTATATTTCAGCTTGTTTCTCAGAAAATAAACCAATGCAAGACAACATTTGTTCCTTCATAGAAAAAGAATTTATTAAATTATTACTCTGTGTCTGGCAGTATTTTAGGTACTAAATATAAAGCAGTAAACAAAATGAAGTTTCTGCTCTCATAAATCTGATGCTAGTGGTTAGATAGAAAATAAACAAAACGTAAGTAAATGTAAAAAAAAAGAGATTAGTTTTTTTTTTCATGTTGGTATATACTAAAACAAAGGTTATTGGGAGAGTTATTTTAGTTTGCATTTCCAAGGAATAGATTTAGAAATTAGACAAGGAAGCCAATAGAAGAAGTGAAAAATTTGTCCAAAGGAATATTCAAGTAGCTATGTCAGGTAAGAACATGGTGTTCAAGAGAGAAATTTAGGCTCAGATATAAATTTAGGAGTTTTTAGCACCTGGAAGTTGTCTAAAGCCATTGGAAAGCATGAAATAACCCAATGAGAAACTATATCATAGAAATTAGAAATAATCCCAGGTCTGAGCCATGTGAAATTCATGTATTTGGCGATTGGACAGAGGAGAAGAAATTACAAAAGAGAGTAAAATTGAATGACTAGAAAGGTGGGGGGAAACCTCAAAATATGAAGTCAGATGGCAAGAGAAGAAAGGGTTTTTGGAACAAATAAGTGATCAGCTGTGTTAAATATTGCTGAAAGATTGAGAACAGAAGAAAGAAATGTAATCTATGGATTTGGCAGTATGGAGGATATTGGTAACCATAAGAAGAGCCATTGTATGGAGTGTTAGTGGTGGAAGATGGATTAGCTATCTGAGGAATGAATGAGAGTTGAAGAAAATTGGATTACTTTTCAAAAAAGTCTATAAAGACAGATCCAGAAGATCTAATATGCATAAACCAGAAATTCCAAAGGTCAAGAACTAATAAGGCAGAATAGAAAAAATAATAACATGTAAGAAATTAGTTGGCCTCAAATGCAAATTTGAATCTTCAGAATGATAGGAATCCTTAAGTGGCAGACACTCTTTTTAATTTTTTATTATAAAAAATAGTAAGCCAGACAAATAGGCTAATGAATTTCTATGTACCCATTATCCAGCTACAGTTACTAGCCTTTGACTCATCTTGTTTCTAAATCCATTGCTCCCAAATTATTTTGAAGCAAATTCTAGAAACCATATTATTTCCTTTATAGATATTTCAGTTTTTATTCATCTTACAAATAAAAAACATAACCATTACCATTCTTTAAAAATGAAATTGGTAATAGCTCCTTAATACATCAACTAAATGTCAAGCCTATTGGTCTCATAAATGTTATTAATTTTTAAAAAGAATTTTTTTGAAGATCCAAATAAGGTCCTCACGCAAGAAATTTGATGTATGTCTTAAGTGCCTTTTACAGATTTTTCCTCCATTTATTTTTTTGTTTGTTTTCATTTTGTTTTTACATTTATGTGTTGAAGAAACTATGCTTTGATGTTGTGTGTGTGCTTTTTTTTATTTTAAAGATGTGGGGTACAATTCAGGGTTAGGTATACAAATGGTCATTATACAGATTTCCCATTATGACCAATCTCTTTCTTAGAAACTATGCTTTTTTAAATCCTGAAGTTTTTCAGTATAAAGTCTATAAATGGCCTTCCTTATGTTGAATACAAGAATCTTCCAACCTTTATATTTCCTAAACCTTAATATTTGGATCTACAGGCTTAAACAGAAAATTATTTTTAGAAAACAGTTTTTTTTTTTTTTGAGTTGGAGTCTCACTCTGTTGCCCAGGCTAGAGTGCAGTGGCACACTCACGGCTACCCCAGCATCGACCTGCTGGGCTCCAGCAATCCTTCTGCCTCAGTCTTCCAGGTAGCTGGAACTACAGGCACATGATACCACGCCTGGCTGATTTTTTGATTTATTGTAGAGATGAGGTCTTGCCAAGTTGCCCAGGTGGGTCTTGAACCCGCGGGCTCAGGCAATCCACTCACCTCAGCCTCCCAAAGGGTGGGATTACAGGCTAAGCCACCGAGCCCAGCTGAAAACAAATTTTTTAAGTAAGGCTATTTCATAAATGCTTCTAATCAGGAGGTACCCAATGTCTGAGTGTTTCTCTTTCTGTGATATTAGAAGCAATGGCTGATCAATCCCTAGATCCATCATGATTTGAAAAGTAGTGACATTCTGATTTTGTTATTAATTCCACAGTTATAAGCTACAATGCTTCTTTAAGAGAAATTTCCCTTCATTATTATCTGGTGACACAGTGGTATAGGAAAGGCAGAATAGATGTATAATTTTTTTCCTTTTCTACTTGTTTTCAAAATTCTGAGTTTGTTCAATAATACTCTATGTAGTTATTTTATTAAATGTCATACAGACTTATAGATTTAAGCATTTGTGATATATTTTAAATCACTTTATTATCTTATTAAAAAACAAAGTTTCCATCTTTAACCAGTGTAAACCTCTTGGGGTTTACCCTGAGTTCTTTTGGTATAAATCTAGTAGTATTAAGAGAGTTTTCTTGCTATATAATATGGCAAGGTATACTAAGTCACCTTGTAACTTTTCTGCCCAAGACCTGGACACAGTCATTTCTCTAAGGCCCCCTGATTCATTTTAGTAGAAAAAGTGTATGTGGTGATCATAATCTGGGTATTAAGAGTGTTCATTATGAATGGGTTAGTAATTTCTTCTTGGCTTTTTTGGTACTCAGAGTTAGGAAAGACATTTTTTTTAAAGGAAAATTCATCATGAGTTTTCTTTGGTACTTTCATTTCAAATTCAAGATTACAAAGGGTTTTACTTAGCCATTTCACTATTACATCCACATTTCCTTTTTCTTATTAGAGTCTTGATTCTCAATAACATGGAGAATTATAGAATTCTAATATCACATAGTATTTATAATTTTGTCCCAAAATGCACCCACAACAGATTCAGACTAATAATATTAACACTTTACTGACAATATAATTACTACAAAATGTTAAAAAAAACTATTTAAAAAATTCCTTTTAACTCTCATAGTATATCCTGCTAGGAATGTGCAATCAATTAGTGTTCTTTAAATCACTTGAAACAACACTGTACCATCAACTAAATGCATACTAAGTGTATTCTAAAGCTTTTATTTTTTTAAGGATTGCTTTAAAAATCATAGTTTTTATGTTTTTGTAAAATCTAAAAAACAAGATATATCCAAAGAAATTTAGAGTCTATTTCTGTTTGTACCTTTATATTTTTTTCTCCTTTTAAAGAAAACCACTCTTTTTACTTTATGGTTTATTTTTTCTATTGTTTGCTTTTTAAGATAAGAAGATAGATATTTAACATCCTATCTTTCCTTTCTGAGCTAATTGATAGCATTCCATATGTAATTTTCTCCACCTTCCTTTATTTTCAACTATATATCTTGGAGGTCACTCCATATTAGCATATAGAGATATTTCACATTCCATTTTAGAGTTGCATAGCACTCTACTTTGTGGATGTACTCATAGTTTATATATATAATTAGTTCCACTGAAGGACACTTGGGTTTCTACAAGGTAATGATCTAGCAATAAATAGCTTTGTGTATATGACTTCATATTTTTTCCAGGATATCTTTGAGAAAATTCTCAGAAGTGAATTGCTGATCAAAAGGTGATTTATAGATAATTTCAGTAGACATTAACAAATTAACTGCCATAGAAGATATTATGTATTCATGTGAGCAATATATGAGAGAGCTTGTTTCCCCATTGCTTCATTGACAGATAATGTTGTCAAAGGTTTGGATTTTACTAGCAGGCAAATTTGACAAAAATGACACATCTAAAATCTATCTCAGCAAAACTTGAATTTTCAGGACAAAAAGAAAATCTGCACACATATTTTTGCAGGTGGCAAAATTCTCTTCCTCCTGGCTTTCTCAATTTGAAACAGGTTAACTATAAGGGAGTTAAGAAACACATACACACACACACACACACACACACACACACACACACACACACACACATACACACACACACTCTGCTATTAAGTTCTCTGCAATATTAATACAAGACACATTGAAATCGTTTTTTCAAAGTTTTAGGGAGATAATTATCACCAAAACATTCTATAACCTATGAAATTTTATTTCTTAAATGAAAGCTTTATGAAGAAATTTGAGACAGGCAATGATTTAGAAAGTAGCTTTCCTGAAAAAAAGAATTTCCAGGAAAGCCGGGCTCGGTGGCTCAGCCTGTAATCCTGTGCCTTTGGGAGGCTGAGGTGAGTGGATTGCCTGAGCCCTCGGGTTCAAGACCTGCCTGGGCAGGCGAGACCTCATCTCTACAATAAATCAAAAAATCATCCGGGCGTGGTAACACGCGCCTGTAGTTTCAGCTACTTGGAAGGCCGAGGTGGAAGGATCGCTGGAGCCCAGCAGGTCGAGGCTGTGGTGGCCGGGAGCGGCCACTGCACTCCAGTCTGGGCAACAGAGTGAGACTCCAACTCAAAAAAAAAAAAAAAAAAAATTTCCAGGAAATATCTAGATATTTTACTAAAAATCTATAAGTTGAGTGTGGAATGAAAGAAGTAAACACATATAGGCTAACTGTTTTATCTTGCTGATGAAGATTCAGCAGTTTCTTTTCCATGTTTGATTATAATGAATAAATAAAAGCTCTATTTAAAAAAAAAGTTAATTTAACTTAAAGGTAAATACTGAGGACAAAAAAATTTAAACCATTTGTGAAAAAAATGTTAAGAAAACTTGAGTATATAGCAGTATTAGAAAAGGTAATTTAAAGCAATAAAGGAATAAACAAAGCAAGAAACACACCAGGCCAAAATAAGAACAAAGAAAGACGACTGTATACTATCTGCATCTGACACAAAACAGATTCACAGAGGAAGATTAAAAATAACAGAGTAGTCAAGCATAGTGGTTTACCTCTGTAATCCCAGCTACGCCAGAGGCTGAGGCAGAAGGATCCCTTGAGCCCAGGAGTTCAAGGTTGCAATGAGTTATGATCATGTCACTGCACTCCAGCCTGGGCAGCAGAGTGAGAACCCCATCTCAAACAAACAAACAAACAAATAAAAGAATACATACCAGGAACAATGACTATTATATTTTCTGGTTACCTAGCATTTTTGAAAACTTTTCTGTGTTTGAAATATTTGCTACTTATTTGTTCAGCCTCTAAGTAGAAACCAGAATATTCATTGTGTCAGCCTCTCAAGCATTTAAGGCACAAGCATGTGACAAGGCAAACCTGATTAAATTCATCGGTGCCAGACTGTGGATCAGAAGTGAGCAATGCTAGAAAAAAGACTCCATGAAGAGTTCATTTTATTTATCATGCCAACCAGTATAGTACTTAAGCACTTGGCTCTGAGGGGTGAATTGCCTCCAGGACTGAATTTCTGGCACAGAAATGTTATCAGCATTCGATGCAAATGAAGTCTTATCACTGGCAGTTATATCAGTTCTAGTCCAATGTGCTCAGTGTTGGTGGCAGTGGTTATTCCCTCACTGGGCCAGTTCTGTGATGTAGTTGTGGGCATTATTTCTGGAAACTTAACCTTTAGCCTGTCCCTCTATCCTTCTCAGAATATTTTTCAGCTGTCTATATCTTTATAGTTAATTTATTTTCTGCTTAAACTATTAAACTTACTTTATTTTGCTTGCTAACTGAATGACTGATATAAATACTGATTCTAGAAGTCACTGTAGAAAACAAAACCTAAGCCGGGCTCAGTGGCTCAGCCTGTAATCCCGCGCCTTTGGGAGGCTGAGGTGAGTGGATTGCCTGAGCCCGCGGGTTCGAGACCCGCCTGGGCAGCGAGACCTCATCTCTACAATAAATCAAAAAATTAGCCGGGCATGGTAGCGCGCGCCTGTAATTCTGGCTACTTGGAAGGCTGAGGCGGAAGGATCGCCGGAGCCCAGCAGGTCGAGGCTGCGGTGGCCGGGAGCGGCCACTGCACTCCAGTCTGGGCGACAGAGTGAGACTCCAACTCAAAAAAAAAAAAAAAAAAAAAAAAAAGAAAACAAAACCTCAGGCAAATAGTAGGTATCTGGAATTGGTTATCTGGTCTGATTCAGGCTGAAGGCTGCTGTGAATTCCAGCCAGTATAAAAGTCTCTTGGCAAGAAATGTGAAAGAGCTCTCTGATTTTCATCTGTGGTCACCTGTAATGAAGTACTCACAGAAGGCAAGTCTGAGGAAAACAAAACCAAAGCCAGAGAGCCATATGTTAGGGATCTAAGGAATTCAAAGACTATATATAGGTGAGAGCTTGCTTCTAATGACATTTGTGAACTTACAACGAATTATAAACTCAGTGTCTGAAGTTCTTGGTTCAAGATATCGAAAAAAAACCATAGAATTTATCTGTGCTAAAATAGTATTTTATTAATTGTGTCATAGGGCTGGGATACATAAAAATCAGATTCAAATTTTGTTCCCGCAGTTGCCACTATTTTGCAGTTAAATTCACCCTTGTCAGGTTTCTTAAGTGAAAGTCAGGTCTCTGACTGGGAAGAAGTTTAGGCTTAAGGAGATACAAGTTTGAAATGGGTTGATGACATACAGCACATTTATTTATCCCTTGTGTTTCCCAAAAGGGCCCTCAAAATGACTCTCCTCAAAAATGCTTTGGTGATAGCAACTTCATAATGTTGGAAAAGTGCTCTCTCAATTGCTCTCTGTTGGTTTGGGATGCTGGCAGGAGACACTGCCATTGAACCAGGATGTTTCATTTTAGATGCAAAAACTAGATCTTGGAGTGGTCGATTTCTCATAGCAGCCTTTAAATGCCAGAGGCATGGACATAGTTGTGGCAATTGTTAAAGGGATAGATGTGGTCATTAGATTGGCTTAAGTCACAGGTATTTATGGTGGTAGATAATTGGCTATTGATTCCTAGGTCATAAAAAGATTAGAAGTCTGCCACATTGATTTAATAACTTAAAAAAGTCTGGTGAATAGGTCTTAAGAAACTTAGCTTTTCACCCAAATCTCAAACCTTAGTCTGTTCCCAGACCTACAGCTCTTAAAAGAGAGAAGGCTTTCTTGAGAATGGATCAGGGGAAAATCTCATGAGTGTGTGAGGAAAATCTCCTCAGTCTCTCCCAAAGGTTTATGTGTCACACTCACGGCCACCCCAGCTCTGACCAGCCGGGCTCTGGTGATCCTTCCACCTCAGTCTTCCAAGTATCCTTTCAAGTACACACCTACAGGTGTGCGCTACCATGCCCAGCTATTTATTTATTTATTGTAGAGATGAGGTCTCACCCAGTTGCCCAGGCTGGTCTCAAACCCGTGGGCTCAGGCAATCCACTCGCCTTGGCCTCTCCAAGTGCTGAAATTACAGGCTGTGCCACCAAGGCTGGCCTAATTTGATTTTTTTGAGGCAACATATGTTACAATTGAGAGTATCACTCCATTTACTATTGATATAGACTGTCCTTTAAAATTCATATGCTGAAACTTAATCACCAATGTGATATTAAGAGGTGGAGCCTTTGCAAGGTGAAAGGACAGACCGAGAGTGGGAAGCCATTTTTTCATCTTGTTCTTAAACTCTGACACAATGATGAGAAAGTAGAAGCAATGCTTTTGGAGAAATGCACACTTTAGGTATAATTAACTTTACCGACTTTGTCTTTTCAGAAACAGACTTCCAGGTATCAGAGGTATCTCATAGTGGCAATCAAGCTTGCCTAGAGTAAAGGGAATTTACAAGGTCTAAGACATCATGCATTGGGCAAGTATTGTAAAAGTCATGAAACTTGTAATTACAAAAGTTATAACCGCTCAGAGGGAGAGCAGGTGGGGATTCGATCTTCTAGTAAATTGGGCACTATCTACAGGGAAGCCAAGGACCCTCTCCCCGAAGCTACCCACTGGGAATGCCTACGAGATAAGAGGAGGTACACCCTCCATTAGGTCTAAGGAATGTCGTTTGGGAAGGTGCAGGAATAATTAGAATCCTTGTCACGCCCTTCTCTAGGGATTGTGATAATGTGGGCGGACATTAATGGGTCTCTGTGTCACAGGAGCTCCAAGACGTCTACAGGTGGTCGACAAGGAAGTCATAGCAGTCAGGGTAGTCACATGCAACATCTTCAAGAGAGGGATTTAAGCCAGGACTCTGGAGGGCTACGACGCCACACTCACCTAGAGTGTAGGCCCACTCCCTGTCTGTGGGGGGGTGAACTTTTCTTAAATAAATCTTTTCTTCTCTCACCTCTGTGTGTCGCAATTCTTTGCATCTACTCGGATCTCTAGGTTGCCAGCGCGCACCTCTGGCTTGCCAGCCCCGGCAATGCTGCGCGCCTCCCTGAGCCTTTCCACCCTAACCCGGTCCGTCCGTATCCTAACACAAGTTGATTAAGACATCAGTGTGGAGCTCTCATAGATGGGATTAGGGTCTTTAAAAAAGGGCCTGAGAGAGTGGGTTTGTTCCCTTCTGTCTCTTTTAACATGTGAGGATAGAGCATTTGTTCCCTTTGGAGGTTGTAAAAGGTACCATCTTGGAAGCAGACAGAAGGCTTTGTCAGACACCAAATTGCTGGTGCCTTGATCTTGGATTTTTTAGCCTCCAGAATTGTGAGAAAATAAATTTATATTTTTTACAAATTATCCAGTGTGTAGTCTTCTGTTATAGCAGTACAAATAGACTAGGACAGCTATTGTTCATTTTTGAGAAAATTTCTAGAAAATTCTATAATGAAGGAGAAGGAACTAGCACCGAGATGGAGACTTACACTTCTAGATTTGAACTTGAAGAAAAATTAACCAATTTTAGAGACACGTCTTAGAATGAGGCTAGTTTGACATTTGAGGAGGGTTCAATGTATGTAACAATTTTATATGTGATCCAGGAAGGTATTGTGAGACCCAATTTGATTGTGACAAGGAATTTAGTTGGCATTGATATTCCAGAATTAGACTTGTCAATAAATTCATCTCCACAGCTTTTGTCATAGACAAAAAAACAACTTGTGCAAATGACTTGTCAGTAGGCGAGGCCGTGGAAGGTCAGAGAGAAAGAGAGAGAAAGAGAAAGAGGGCTGACAGCTCTCTGACAGCCAAAAGAATGCTCATCATAAATTATAAAATGGGTAGAAATAGCATGGTTGATTTCCAATTTATTTGACTATATTTGAAAGAAATGGCTAGCTTATGGTGGACACAAAGATATAGACAACTTTTGCACTCCCATTCTTGGATAAATTTTTTGCAGAGTACCACAGACTTCAAGCAATACTTTGCATAAAAACATCTAGCATTATGAGACACCATCAGATTAGATAACTCCTTTTCTTAGGACTATTTTCTTATCACTTGTGTTATGTTCAATTTTACGACCTATTCATGAATATTCATGCAAAGCTGCAGGTTCTTATGTGGATCCTTACTTCAATTTGATTTCTTTAATTTTAAGGTTGTGATAATTTGGAAGTGGGATAAAATGAGAGTTATTAAGACATACCTTTAATTATTTTAAAAAAGTGAATATAAAGAATAGAAAAATAATAAAATATTCATTAACTTCATTCAAGATTAAGGAAGTTAAATTTCACTAGTTATTCCAGATTTTAAAAAATTATGTATGTATCCAGTACCTTTTCTAAATCCCTTCAGCCTGTTTCCTCTCCTGAGACAATCTTAACCTAAAGGTTTTGGATACTAGTTCCTACAGATATGTATTCATATGTAATATATTATCATTATTATATGTACTTGAAAATGTAAATGCCTCTGAAAATGTAAGTCTAGAGCTACACGAGTTCCATCTTCCTGGCTACAATGATTTTCCATAAATTAAACTATAAATAAGCAATAATTGTTTCACTATTTTTTTGTTCCTGAAGTTTATCTACATGCATCTGCGTTCACTCATTATATCTAAGGTATAAGATTCCATTGCACAAATAAACCACGATTATTTATTATTCTCCAAATAGAAAACAGATTATTTTCTTTTTTCACTAACAGTGCTGTAGTAATAGTTTTGAACTTGTTTGCCTGTGCACATGTAATATTATCTCTAGATGGACACCAAGAAATAGTATTGTCAAAATAGTCCCCAAATTGACTATAAAATTCTACACGTTCACCAGAAGTGTATTTAAGTTCCTTTTCTATTACATTTTCATCAATACATGCTGTTAACTGACAGATTCATTTATTCCCCAATCTGTTGTATAATGAAATCTTGTTTTTTTATTTTTATTTTATTCCCATGATACGTAGACGGGTGGTCCTCAACAATTTCCATGCCCTAATCCCAGAAGCCTGTAAATATATTATTATCTTACATTGTAAAAGAGACTTTGCAGATGTAATTAAGTTAAAAATTTTAAAATGGGAAGATTATCCTGGATCATGGATGGGTAGAGGGGAGAATATACTTGCAAGAGTGCTTCAAAAATGAAAGAGGGAAGCAGAAGAGTTCATGGAAACGTGAGACGCATTTGTTCGAAAGATATAATTGTTTTTGGGTAGTCTCTAGAAGCTAGAGGAATATGGGTAACCTCTAGAAGCTAGAAAAGTTGTTATTTTTGATTGAATGCTGGATACTGTGTATATTAAATTGTAGAGGTCAGATGATAACATATTTTTTCTGGGAGGGATTAAACTCTTTTCTGTGCAAGTCACTTGGGCTTGGGCATGTTAATCCAATCAGAAACTAAGATCAACGTTGGGTTGTAATTTTAGTAGCACTCAGTCTACCGCTTCTAGGTTATAACCCTATGGAGCATTCAAGTGAGAGGCTACTATATTACCTGGGACTCTTTTCCCTGGTTATTCCTGAATGCTAGTCCTTGTTTTTTTGGCATGACAGGTTTCCAGAAAATTCTGCTCTTGCCTTTCTGAGCCCCCTCCTTGGCAGACCGTCAGTCCCCTTCCCTGTGAAGCTTCAGAATTTTGCAAATGTCTTGAGGAAAAAGAAACCATCAAGTCTCCAATTTGACTTCATCATCTTCTTAGATCACCAAAGCTTATCTGGACAGTCTATTCCTAGAAAAATTTTTCTTCCCAGGCAAAACCCCAATTCTTAGCCTTTTCACCATTTCCAAATCTGCAACTGTGTCAGAGAAAAAGCAGCTACAAAAAGTCAGCTCATGAGTCTATTGTCTCCAAAATTCGAGAGAAATGAAATTTCCTAGTTTTATTGCTTCTGTAGTTCTCCAAGTGCCTCCCAACATATAATTCTTGTTTTTAATCCAGCTTTTCCTGTTGTCCTTATAAGCGCCATTAGTTTGCCACAAATGACTCTAGCTTACCTAGATCACTGGGTTATTGTCTTATTACATAAAATGTTATAATATTTGAGATCAAATTCTCTTGTTTGTCATTTGTCCTAACTCTTGCGTAGATACACCTTTATCTTGTGTGTTTTGTTAACTTTGATTGCAAACTAAGTTTTAGCAAAGCTTGCTTTATCCATTAGTCTTGTGTAGCCTGAGTTGTGAGTAGATCCTGCCATAGGCATTTGGTGATACTCATACAAACATTTATATGAAGTATATTATATATATATATTTGCCCATATTATATATGTGTTATCTATTTATCTATCTATCATTTGCCCATACTCCAAAGCCACTAATCCAGAGAGAAGGCAGCCATTCAGTATTATGGCATTTTGCTGGGGTCTCAAGTAATATGATTCCAATGCTACTTTTCAGTCTTTACATGAACATTAAAACTCAAGTCTCTGAATACTCTCTCCCTGGGTATGTTTAATGTTATCTCTTACACACATAACATTGGTTTTCAAAACCTTCTGGATTTTTTTTTAGATTAGAAAATAAAGTTTATGTGGAAAGTAAATTAGAGAAGAAGAGAAAGAGGAGATTCACCTCTCCAAGGTAGGGGAGGGGGCCAAAGCCAGGAAACATGGCCTGACCACAGCTCAAAGAGCACATGGCCACTCCACAGCTTAGCAAGGCCATGACCCCTTCTTGATGTTTAACATCTGCGATTACCAACAGTTTCCACCTATTTTCCAGGTTAAGCTATATATTGAAAAACAAATTTGTTATATCTATCCAGCTTTTCTAAATTTTTATTTATTTATTTTTTTATTTGAGTTGGAGTCTCACTCTGTTGCCCAGACTGGAGTGCAGTGGCCGCTCCCGGCCACCACAGCCTCGACCTGCTGGGCTCTGGCGATCCTTCTGCCTCAACCTTCCGAATAGCTGGAATTACAGGGTGCACTACCACGCCTGGCTGATTTTTTGATTTATTGTAGAGATGAGGGCTCGCCAAGTTGCCCAGGTGGGTCTCGAACCGCGGGCTCAGGCAATCCGCTCACCTCAGCCTCCCAAAGCGCGGGATTATAGGCTGAGCCACCAAGCCCAGTTCTAAATATTTATAATAGAAGTTTTTAAAGTAATAGTCTGCCAGTTTGGTTTTTCTACTGAAAAGAAAGGATTGGGAAGACTCATTTGCTAAAAAAAAAATGTATTTGTAATCTAGTTCACAAACCATTTTAGGCACTTGAGAATAAATATATTTCTAACACAAATTAGAAATCATTTTTATTATTCATTGAACTAGATTTTTACAAAGTATTTTTTGGTCTGGTTTGAGTTACTATACATACTTGAAAGAATAAAAAGATGCAGAGATGCATGAAACAAAGCAATGTAAAACTAATATTTCGTAATTCAGATTATCACCCTCCCAAATCAGTGGCGATATACAAAGTATTAGGTATACCAAGAAAATACTTTTATTTATTTAGTCTACAGTAACTGGTATTTCTAGGCAATGTCCCATCCAAGGACTAACCAGATCTAATTCCGCTTAGCTTCCAAGATCAGATAGGATCAGACATGTTCAGGGTGGTATAATAATTTTTAAAATAATTTAAGTTTCAACACTTGAAGCAACTTGGCCAGTGCTATGGTTTGAGTATTTGTTCCCTTCAAAACTCACACTAAAATTGGATCCCCCCATGTGAGAATATTAAGAAGTGGGGCCTCAGCAATCCCCCTTCTGGGAATATACCCTGAGGAACTAAAATCATTCTACAAGAAAGATACTTGCACACTCATATTTATTGTGGCATTATTTACAATAGCAAAAACATGGAACCAACTGTGCTGCACATCGAAAGTGACTGGATAAACAAAAATGTGGTACATATACATGATGGAATATTACACAGCCATAAAGAAGGACAAAATTATGAAATTCACAGCAACTTGGATGGATTTAGAGTCCATCACACTCAGTGATTTACCACAGAAACAAAGAACTGAGTACCACATGTTCTCACTCTTAAAACGGACCTTGAACATTTATCATAATACTATGAGAAAGAGATTGATAGTAGTGGGACACTGTCGGGGTGGGGTGGGGCAAAAAAATCAGTTAGGGTACCTGATCCCAAACCAGGCAAAGTGAGGGCCAAAGGGAGGCCCAAAATTCACCTGTATGATGATTACTTATATACCTAATCCTGAATTGTA
The DNA here is from genome assembly GCA_027257055.1 of Cephalopachus bancanus. Classification (NCBI taxonomy): domain Eukaryota; kingdom Metazoa; phylum Chordata; class Mammalia; order Primates; family Tarsiidae; genus Cephalopachus; species Cephalopachus bancanus. The sequence continues at coordinate 1,754,096 of JAPVLO010000107.1, forward strand.
CCCCACATCTTTAAAAAAAATAAGAAAAAAAAAGCGGGGCCTTTAAGAGGTGATTGGGTCATGAAGGCTCTGCCTTTATGAGTGGACTAACCCATCCGCAGATTAATAGGTTAATTAATGGATTATCACAGGAATGCGACACGTGGCTTTATAAGAAGAGGAAGAGAGACCTGAGCTAGTACACTCATCCTCCCGCTTCAGGACTCAGGAGAGAGTCCCCACCAGCAAGACGACTCTCGCCAAATGGAGCCACTTGACCTTGGACTTAGCCTCTATGACTGTAACAAGTAAATTCCTCTTCTTTATAAGTTACATAGTTTCAGGTATCCTGCTACAAGCAATAGAAAGTGGACTAAGGCAGCTAGTAAAAGTTATCTAGGGTTAAGATTTTTCTGATGCTGCCTTGCATTATCAATGAATAGAATAGGAAAGGCCCTTTGTAATCATAACAGCATTTGAATGTATCATCTAATTTCACGGAGCTGTTTCTTTTGTCCTTTACTGAATTCAAAGCCAAGACATCTTTTTTTTTGTATAGGATGAAATGCCTAGTCCTATTGGAAGGAAAAGAGGCAATTAAAGCGGGAATAAGGCTTTTTTGATTACAACAGACATTTTGAGACTTTTATTGTGGCAGAATTTTAAACCATGCCTAAAAAACTACACTGAAATTGATGAGCAGGTTTTACTATCGCTTGATGAAATTTTCACCAAATGAGCTTTTCCCTGAAAGTCAGAATAGAAGTCATTTTATGACCCAGTAGCAAGCATCATTAGTAGGGATGGTAGAGACTTCCTGAGTGTTTAATGCATTCTGGGAAACCACCACAACTTGGCAAAGTCTCTCTGCGGTTGCTTTATAGTGCAGAGCCTCACTCTGTATAGTAAAAATAAAACCAAATTCATTTGGGCACAGCCTTTTTGTTGCTTTATTTAATTTTCACTTTGGCAGGTGGCCCTTACAGCTTTAATAGAGAGATGTGACTTTAGAAGGGTTTACTAATCCAACCTGGTTAATAACTTTCACAGTAGAAACCAGCTCAGCAGTTTTCTCTCAGTCCACATTCGGTTCCTCTTCTCTTCGATTTTTCCTTTGGTGGAAAACCTCACCACGGTGCACCCTGTTATCAGTAGACATGTTCCTGAATTTTGAGGTAAAGGCTTTAAAGTTTCTGGGCTGCAAAGGCACAGGCAGAGTAAATGCTCCTAAAAGCTGAGCTATTGATACCTGGAGGGAAAAAGAAAGGGCTGTGTTTGCATTTGCAACTCCTTTCATGATTCACAGCATGATGGCTCCAGAGTGCTCTGTGGGATAGAGAGTTGATTATGTTAGGTTAGCATTTAGGAAAATCCTAAATGGATTAGCATTTTTGATGATCCTTGGTGTTTCTGATGTCCGTGCGTGCGGGACCATGAAAAGAATATGAGCTGTGGAGCCAGGCAGTCCACCCCTCAAGTCCTGATGGACTGTTCTAGATCTCTCCCAGTCTCATTTCTGACAGTAATGTATATTAATGCCTACTTCACAGTATTTTGTGAGGATTCAGTGGCAGGAAGTTATTTTGCCTGAACTATAGTTATTCACATACCACATGAAAAAATTTTAATGCTATATCTAGGTTCTGTGTTATTATTTGCATAACATGCTTTAACAGTCAACTCTCTGCCCATCTTTTTTTTTTAAGTGTTTGCTTCTTTAGCCTTATTCCAAGCAATATTTGCAAAATTTTGATGTACTAGTAATATTTGTTATTATACATTAAAATCAATGTAAAATTATCTCATGCACATTGTAAACAACACTGACATTATACTCAGATAATATTTAATATTTACTATTTAATTGTCCTAATCTGTATCTCCCACTAGACTGCAAGTTTCATGACAGCAGGGGCTTTCATCCAATTTATTTGCTCTTATATTCTTGACAACTAGTGTAATGTCTGGCACATAGGAAAGCCTCAAATTGTCTGAAAATTATCCTGGGGTTTCTTTCTTGTTTACTTGGAAACAGAGCCATATAGGAAAGGAGATGACTACTCCCTATAGGGGCACCTGTACCCAAGCTCAGCATCTCATAGGACTGCAGGCTTTCTCCCTCTGGCAGCAGGGACTGGGCTTGAACCAAATTTTCCATGAGCTCTGAGGGTTACACAGTTGGCTTTTCCAGATCACTCAAGAAGTCTTTAGACCTTCACCTGATCTGCCTGTTTCCTAGTATTCTGATTATCATCATACCTTCACTTCTGCCAAACTTTCTCTCTCTTCTTCCCTTATCCCTACCCCCCCCCAGAGACAGAGGGGAGAGAGAGAGAGAGAGAGAGAGAGAGCGTGCCTCCCTGGAACCTTCACTCATGGTATATAAAACAGAGTGCCTTGGCCTGGGCACACTTGTCTGTGGGATGATGAAAGAATAGAGGCCCACTGTCTTTTCTTGTAACCCTGGGCTTGGCTTGTAAGTTACCTCCTCTTCTTCTGTCTGTACTGTGTGAAGTTGTAGAAATCTTCTCTAGCGCTCTCTCATGACAGCTGGTAAACTGAAAGGAACTCACCCTGCATGACCAAAGGATGGCAGGATATCTGCATAATCTCATGTTCAATTAAACAAATCACTCTGCAATCGCAGAATTTTCTACACAGTGCCCAGTCTCTGGCACATTGCTATATACAATATGTACAATAAATGTTTGTTGGCCCCATCATGAATGCATAAATGAATACCTGTAGTTAGTGAAAGAGTAAATAGCTAAAAAAAATTATGTTTTTTATGTTTTGAAGAGTGAAATGCAGAAATATCAGTAGAGCAGTAAATCAGAATAGAAGTTAGCTGGTATTTTTAGGGGATGGTTAAGTCTAGTAACCACATTTTCTGAACAAGTGAAGCTTACTCTTTGAAGCATATATTTACTGTTCAGTTAGCTCTCTTTAGTTTTTTGTTTTTGCTTTTTTTTTTTTGAGTTGGAGTCTCACTCTGTCGCCCAGACTGGAGTGCAGTGGCCACTCCCGGTCACTGCAGCCTCGACCTGCTGGGCTCCGGCAATCCTTCTGCCTCAGCCTTCCAAGTAGCTGGAACTACAGGTGCACACTACCACGCCTGGCTAATTTTTGACTTATTGTAGAGACGAGGTCTCGCCAAGTTGCCCAGGCGGGTCTCGAACCCACAGGCTCAGGCAATCCACTCACCTCCATCTCCCAAAGCGCTGAGATTACAGGCTGAGCCTCCAAGGTTGGCAGTTAGCTCTCTTTAAAACACTGTCTTACTTTTCTGACTTATTAAATTGAGTATATTGTGCATACTTTAACCTTGTCCTGAATGTTTATTAATAAAAACAGCATTTAAAAACAATTATAATGAAATATAGATGAAGAAATTGCAGGGGTCTTCTGAATAATTTTTGCTTGGCTATAATGATAACATGTGCAACCAAGAGAAACAGACATGAAGTATATAGAATGTGAATGGTCCTGGCTAGGATTCTCTACTTCCAAAATGTTTCTCTTACATGGATACCTTTCTAGAGCAAGGAATTTGAAAAGATTATTTATTATATTTAGTTAATCACATACTTATTCTAGTGTTTGTTAGCTTGAATTCTTGATTCTTCATCTCAGTGTCTATCTACAGAACAACACAAACCTGATTTTGTTGTCATTTGAAATTCTTTTGGTGACTCTGCAGGGACTACATTCAAGGAGATTCATAAGCATAGACTTGGAATAGTTAATGTTTTTTAAGTACACGCTATTGCCAACTGTCTTCTAAACACTTCTAAACTATATACTGATTCACTCACATAATCTCACACATCACAACTATGTGAAATAGTGACAATGTTTTCACCATATTATAGATGAAAACTATGGCATATAATGATTTGGTATTATTTCCAAGATGTCCCTGCTAAAAAAGATGTATGATCTTCTCATTGGTTGGAACTTGCTACATTCTTGCTACCTCTTACAAGCTCTGTGTGGTCTATTCATGAACATCTTTGGCTTTACTGTCTGTTGACCATTCTTGGTGGCCTGTTTTTCTCCATACAAGACACCTATCTTCTTCCATTCCCTTAAATTATCATCGATGCAGAATTTTTGTTTGAAGATAATTACTTCAAATAATGGGATGTATAACACGTTGTTAGAAACATTTTTAATATTGATGTCAAATTTCATCATGCCTGGAAAATTGTTTAGCATTCCTGCCTCAGGGGATTTGTTACTGACACGTCCTCCATAGAACTCCCACACATGTCATTTTGTTCTAACCACAGAGATTCTCTTCACTCTCTTCTCTCCTCCGCATGTCTTCACATACTCCATTTGGGCAACCCGGGAGAAAACATAATTCCTTCCACTTTACTATGCAGGGCACCTTGCCTTTCTATCTGTGGTTTCCTCTTCTTTCAAAACATGTATAGATTGTCACTTTTCATCTTCAAAGAGGATTTTCCAGATGTTTTCCTTAGCAAAGAACCACCTCCACTAGTATATGGAAAGGTAACTGCAGTTAATTTGTTTCAAATACCATATTTTTTCTTCCTATTACATCTGTTAATAGCAAAAGATTAGAAAATAAAAGAACTTAAATCTGTGATAAATGGAAAATAAGCAAATAAAAGACATGCCCCTAGGGTGAAATATATGTTTAATTGCACAGGAAAATGTTCACTACGCATTAAGTTTCAAAAACAGAATACAAATGATTGTTCACGACACGATGTACAAGAGCCTGATACCTTTTAATTTTATTTTACAAAAGAAATCAGGAAGATTATTATAAACGTCAACTATTATTTGTCACAGGCTATAACCAAGTGATCCCCTTAGGGCCTGTTCTGATACGTAAGATTATTTGTTTTTACTCAAATCTGTTAACTGCTGTGGTCCTAATACTACCTTTACTAACAGCTAATGATTACAACAGGCTTACTCTGTGCCCAATAAAGTTCTATATACTTCACAGGAATTAATGCACTTAGACTCATTCAAGCAGTGAGGCACATTCAACCCAGTGAGGCACACACCACTATATCCCACATTATAGTTCTGTGCTGAGTAAACTGAACACAGAGAAGTCAAATATCTTGTCCTATGCATAAAGTAGCAATGACAAAGTCAGATTTGAACTCAGAAAATCTGGTTCTGGAGCCTATACCCTTTTCTTGTTCTCAGATAGCATTTCTTCCTATTTCAATTGGTTCTGCTTCCAACAGCCATTAAAAATTGCTTTTTACTTATTTGTATGCTTACTTATATATTTTTGTAGAAATGAGGTCTCACTATGTTGCCCATGCTGGTCTTTAACTCCTGGCTTGAAGCAGTCCTCCTACCGTGGCCTCCCAAAGTGCTGGGATTATAGACTCCAGACATTGGGCCCGCCAGCCCTTGTCATTTCTAATGTTTGCTCCTCTGTTAGGGTAGATAAAATAGGAATGCTTAGAATAGTCATAATCTTACTCATTAAATCAATAGCCTTAATTTTATGCATGATATTGAATTAATCATTTCTAATCAAAGGACTGTTTATAATACTTTCACCACCTGTCCCATGTAAAAAGAGAGTAAACCTTCTTCTTCTTCTTCTTTGTCATTTAGAGACCTCTTATTGTTTGATACATGTATGAAGTGATTTCCAGGTGCTGAGTAGACTGGTCGTCTGACTTTCAGATGATTATGGTGGTGATTATATACTTTACACTATTTGCTGATCAACCAACCCCTTCACAGGCTATGGAAGAGCTCAGGATTTAGTGAGCTCAGGGTTTAATGAGCATCTGGTGCCTCCAGTGATAAACTTGGAGAAGTTCCAGACCTGAAGATAATAGATTGTGGGTGGAATTTTTTAAATTTATGCCTGGAGAGTCTTGGGTTAAGAATGATGGTTGGGGAATTCCCATACAGCCTAGTGACACCGATAATAGATTTGACAATAGGCAGAACACTTTCTTCCCAGATTCAGTCCTCCACAGACCCTAAAACCTCCCTGCCTCCCAGTTGTTTGCTTCCTCAGGGGGAGAAGGAAGCAAGAAATCTGGGAGTAGAACAGTAAGTCTCACAGGACTTTGTTGTGAGGCTATGTTTTCATCCTGTTCCAATCTCTGTCTCACTGGACAGGAGTTTCTTCTTCGTGAGGGTACATTATCAATGTGTTACCACACAGATTCTCTGTAAAAGCTGGTCATTCTTCATATATACCTTCAAACGCTTTAGTAATCAATTTCTCTGAAGTTTCCTGCTTGAGAATATATAGACATATATTTTCACTAAGACAGAAGATCAAAAACAGCTGCACAAGTGAAGGTGCTAAGAAGGGAGACAATGACACTGATTTCCAGCAGATAAGATTGTTTGTTGTTTCACCATGGTTTCCAAAACAAAATAAATGATAAGAATTAAACACAAAACTCCTGGACAAGAAGCTTGCTGGCTCATAAGCTGATTTTCTTGCAGATGTGGCTATCTGTTTCTTGTATCTGCAGTGGGAGGGAAAGCCTTGGAGGGCATTGCAAGATGATTGAAAAGCAAACGCCTCTGCCCTGAATTTATCATCTAGACTTTCCAGTTGTTCAGCATAGAATTCTGCTCTCCTCACCTTTCGCTGTTCTGCCACTTCTTACCTTATATTATTAAAGGCACCCTTTAAATGAATGCACAAGAAAAGCTACAATGTAAGACCATCACCTAATCTCCCTTTAAACATTAAGGTTTCATCTTGACACGTAAGAAATGCCTTATGCTAAGGCACGATACCATCCTTTGTGTGTTATAGTAGCTGCCCTGTGGCCCTTTGACTGGGTTGCTTTTGTTATCACTGTATGTCAACCTAGATCTGCCCTGTCACACAAATGTGTTGTCAGTAGCTTAGTTTTGACAGTTTTAGTTATGTTTTTCCTTGTAGCATATTGTCACACATACACTGGCAAGTAGAAAAGTACTTTGCTAAATATAAATCCTCCAAGAAAATGAGAGAAGTGGCTCTAGGGGCAAAAACTACAAACAGTTTTTGAGTTAAACTGTTTCATGTTGGGTCAAGGACCATATCCGCATGATAGAAAAAAAATCTTTTAATATATAGTTTATAAGAAACTGAGGGGCTGGGCACGGTGGCTCATGCCTGTATCCCAACACTTTGGGAGGCAGATGCGGGAGAATTGCCTGAGCTTAGGGGTTTGAGAACAGCCTGGGCAACCTTGGTGAGATCTCATCTCTACAATAAATAAAAAAATTAGCTGGGCGTGGTGGCACATGCTGGTAGTTCTTGCTACTTGGAAGGCTGAGGCGGAAGAAATCCTGTGAGCCTAGCAGGTCGAAGCTGTGGTAGCCATGAGTGTGCCACTGCACTCCAGCCTGGACCATTGACTCAAAGGTTTTAAATAGAAAATGAATGGAGGATTTTATAATGTCAAATGCCAATCCTTTAATTTTGAAGGGATTTGCATAAAATATTGATGAAAATAAGGATGTGTTAACACCAAACTCATGGTGATAAGAGTTTACACATGCTCTGCTCTATCAAAACAAATTATTACTCTGTGTATTTATATTTGTTTGTACTCTCAGAGGGTCTATGGCTCCAGAAAGGTAAAGAAAGTTAGTGTGATGCCAGTGTAGACATACATTAAGATCATTGTTAGAGAACAAATTTCAGCTGGTTAGCTCAGTTGACAGAGCATAACACTACCCAAGTCTTGGTTGACCCACGTTAGGCTTCCAACAACATCAAGGGGTTTTGTTTTTAAGCCTATGGTATATTTTCTCCACCTCTAATTCCATAACTTCCAGCTTGAGTTTCTTCATTTTGTAGCTTATCTTTAGATTACTTTTTTATTTGAGCAGCACTTGAAATGACATAAGCTCGGCCTTATGAGTAAAGTGTTTATCAGTTGATATGTCTTAAATCTGAACTCCCTAACATGGTTTTTCAAATAGATCAAGCTTATAACAAATTCTAAGAAATGAAACTTTTCCTGATTGGTCTTTTGCTGTCTCTGAAATAAGGTTGTCTCTGAAAAAGATGAACCTTTACACACCTGCCCCTTTTACCCATGTTGTTTCTTTGGCCTGGGATGTCCTGATGTCCTTTTGATTTTTCTCAACCTATTCATCCTTCATGGCCCAATTAAAATACTATCCTCTCATTCATCTTCTCCAATACATAACTACTTGTCCTCTATTTTATCACACAAATGTGCTTATTTTCCTAGAGCTTATTTTATTCTTTCTTTTATTCTTGCTAACTGACTTTTCCAATGTCTATCTTTCCTAATGACTCTACATTTCTTTTCTATTATAATGTGTGTATACACAATTTTTTATATTATATTCTTGTCTGTCTTTCCCAATGACTATGAATTTCTCAAGTGTGGGAAACATTCCTTCTTTATTTCTATTTCTTATGTGAAGAGTATATGCTCAGTAATTATAAACATGAATAAAAGATCCCGAAGGAGGTTCAAGGACATGGAGCACATGGTATGGATAACTTTGTGGGAAGGAGTCTCCTAGCTTCTTGCCCTAGTGATTCTTCAACTTATCATGCCTTGACATTTCTGGCTGATACATCAGTGAAGTGATAAGCCTGAAAATAATTTTCTGCTCTTGTGGTTGATTCACTGTTGGGTTTTTATTATTTTATTCAAGAATCATTTGGTAGTATTCAATATAAATGATACAGATACAATAAAACCAAGATCGACAACAACAAATACAAAAACTAAAATGAAACAATACATGCCAAATAATAAAAATGGGCAGGGGACAATTAAGCTAGAAAGCTTAGCTTAATTAAAGCAATCATGTGTACATTCATTATAAGAGAATATTGAGGCTGGGCGTGGTGGCTCAAGCCTGTAATCCCAGCATTTTGGGAGGCCGAAGTGAGAGGATTGTCAGAGCCCATGGATGCGAGACCAACCTGGGCAACATGGTGAGTCCTCGTTTCTATAAGTAAAAAAACAAAATTACCTGGGTGTGGTAGCATGCATCTGTAGTTCCAGCTACTTGGAAGGCTGAGGGGGAAGGATTGCCTGAGCCCAGCAGGTTGATGCTGGGGTGAGCGTGCCACTGCACTCCATTCTGGGAGGCAGAGTGAGACTCCAACTCAAAAAAAGAGGGAATATTGAAAACCTTTGTATACTGTGTTTCTGACATAATTAAACTAGATGTTGTTCAGGCACCAGATGAATTGACTAGCATATTCCATAAGCATTAATAAGATAGGTTGAATTTTTAGGCTCCATTTAGAAAGCAGATATTGAGGTTTCTACCTGGTAGCTCAAGAGAACATAATCTGAGTTGTTGATAATTTGAGTCTAGCTTCCCAATCTAGAACCCTGCTACCTGACTGCCTGCTCTACTGCCGAAAGTCTCTAATTTAAGTGGAAAGGAGACATTAAGCAATGAATCTGTGATCCTTGGGTACTTAGTAGACACCTCCAGGTATATAAAGCATTTCAGTGGAATTTCCATGTAAATATTGCCCCCAGTAAGAATAAAGGGTCACAGAGTAAGAGGTACAGCTTGCAAACAGCTGGCAGATTCGCTGTTCCCAGAACAAACATTTCCTCAACTGTAGTCTATCCGAATTGGTTTATATAAAAGGCAGGGTGAAAGTGGAGGGTGTTTATGAGGAACTAGTGGAATTTCACTGAGCTGAAGGGCAGACAGTGGCTTCAGAATGGAAAGGTCAGAGACAGAGGTCCTGCCTTTTTCTCTGGCCTGTCTGCTTCACTGTATAGTCACTTTGCAGACAGTTTTCTCTGCTTCATCGTGCAAGGACTACAGATATCAACATGAGGCATGTCTCTCCAGTCTCCAGTCCTCACATTTAGATGGCCTTAAAAATTAAATGTCATCTGGTAAATGATGAGAGTCCCTGGGCTGTAACTCTAACCTCACAGGGTGAAGGATCTGATTAATCCAGCTTAGTCAGTATCTACCGTAATTGAACTAAGAGTGAAAAAAGGAGCAGAGTCCTAGAAGTTTACTGCTGGAAGGGTTTTATGGGAAAGTGTAGAGCCTGGACAGCTACCTGCAAAGATCTCATTATATGAGTATAGGACCACATTTTTGCAGTACATGAGGACCCTGTGGGAGCTTTTGTCCATTGTAGAGGACAACCAGAACATTCACTAGTCAGCTATTATTTCCTCTTAGGTTATGGGAGGAAATATTTTGTCCCCAAATGAAAGGTGTGCCTTGATCATAAGTGATAGTAAACTTAGTCACTCCTGTAGAAGGTAAGAGAGTGAAGTTTAAACACACTTGTGGAATTCAAGGGTATGAATAATTACTTCCATTATCATTTTTACACTATTGGCGAAAAAAAGTATCCAAGGACAGTAATTAATGATTTTAATAACAGTTGTCACTTCTTGCTTCTGGACATTAATCAGTATTTACCCTTCAGCTATGTCATTATACTCAGTCACTGTAATCACTTTTTAAAAAACATAAAATAAAACACAAATGACATAAATTCCCTTTGAACCATCAAAAATGATACAACTTTCATGTAAATAGCAATTGGCAGCAGCTACTTCCTTCTCTACTCCTGTGGCGCTTCCCAGCAGGACTGTTGTCTGTTGTCTTCTTTGGTCACCACTGGCTCCTTGCCCTTTCCTCTTCCCAGAGGTAATTCTTTTTTTTTAACCCCTCTTGGATACTGCATGGCTTCACAGTCCGAATATTCACCCTCCCATCCAGATCATCGAGTATGCTTTACATATTTAAAGTGAAATGTAGACCTTTTTGAAAATTTTGTTTAAAATATAAATTGCATTCCTAAGTCAGACCAACCTACAGCCAACTCTTTTAAAATTTTACTTGGCAATACCTTTTTTCTTCTTTTTTTAAAGTAATGATATTTTACATTATGCTGTGAGTCTTTATTAAGCATTTTCTCTGATGACAGTGATACCAGAATAATGATAGTGTATGCTCCAGTAATTTAACAAAGTGAAACTTGCCATCATCCACTCTGAATCATTAATAAAAAGCTCAATGTGGAGTAAACTTCAATGGAGTAGGAAGGAAAGGCTTAGACATCAGGTATAGAAGATTGTCTCAAAGAAAACTCAAATGGTATGACCATTTGAGAATCTAATAACTATATCTTTTTCTTGTGTTTCTGTTGTTAAAGAAAAAAAGTTAACTTTTACTGTTCTACTTTCTCTTCAATTTCCAATGTAATTTCAAGTTGCTACTTGAATGGCAGGAGCCTTTTCATTTTTCTCTCTTATCACCTTAACTAAGCACATAGCAGGTGTTCAAGAAATCTTGTTGATGATATGAACAAATAAATACTGATGCTTGAAAAAAAAAGTCCTTAGGTTTTTAATAATGCTTCTGAAAGTTCGATGTTGTCTAGGATACCATACAATATATATATTTTCTTTTCCCACTTGCCTTTTTTCCCTAAATAGTTCAGATAGGATTGATAAAGCTAGGCATCCATTTCATTGAGGGGTCTGTAGACTGGCCATCTAGCAGGGTCTAGCAGGGTGAGAAGGGCATCTTTAGGTGAGGGGGGATCCCGCATGGTGCGGCAGAACCTGAACAGGGTGAGAGAGAGAGACGTGAGGATGGGTGGCCTTGGGCAGGGTGTCAGAATCTGAGCAAGTTGAGGAGGGTGTTCATGTGGGGTGGGTCTAAACTGAAGAGTCAGAGTTTGGGTGGGCTGAAGGGGACATGCCCTGTTTTTAAGTCTTGGCTAGGAAAAGAGTAGTGGCAGAGATAGGATATTGGCTACATACAGAGGAATCGACCAAATAAATAAATATAGCAAAGACAACGGTGGTCAGTTTCTTATTGTTGGAAAAGGAGTTATAAATATAGCAAGGGAGAGAACCAGACTGAACCCTGTAGACTGGATTCACTACTACTGGTGTGAACTCGGGGTTTTCAATATAGACAGATAAAGGTGTATAGCTATAGAAATAGATATATTGTGTGAATATAAGTACTCTAAACATTGGTACATATGCCTGTGTATGTGTTATATATATATATACATATATTCCCTGGCTCTGTCCACTGAGAGGATTTTAGAATAACTATTCTCCACAAAAAGGGATCCAAAGTTCTTTGAGAAATGCTGCTTTCAGGTCTGGGCAGGAATAGTTTGATAAGTCTGTGTCATCTTTGACAGGATAAAAATACTTCTCAGAGGGGTTCCCACTGGCCAAACCATGTTCAATTTGCGTATCAAAATTAATGATTTTTTTTAAGATTGGAAAATATGGTTTATTTAGAAAGTAAGTTAGAGAGAGAGCTTCACTTCTCCAAGGTACAGGAGGGGACCAAAACTAGGGGAAACAATGACAGCCATAGCTCAAAGAGCCACATGACCAGACCAGAGTTTAGCAAAGTAATGGCCAAAATGAATGATTTTAATAGATTATAGCCCACTGATGAAATAAATCATGATTTCATGATGATAAAATTAAATAAGTAAATAAATGCTTTATAATAGAATATTTCTTCTCCCAAAAAAATAGTTAAAAGCAATTTTACAGTAGAGAAATATGGCTGGTCTTATGTTAGTCAAATGATAAAAGTGAATATAATTAGCAATGGCACAAATTAAATTCCTGTCCAAATTGTTATGCCAGAAATGCATAACATCAGGTAAACTTAAATTGGAGACATTCTACAAAATAATGGCTTGTAATTATAAAAGTGTCCAGGTCATGAAAGTCAAGGAGAAAGTGAGAAACTCTTTGTGATCATGGTGTCTCCCCTGCCAGGTAAGTATATTGAGAAACTGTTTCAGATTAAAGGAGACTAGAAGTTCATACAAGTAAATGCAGCACATGTGAATCTGAATTAGATCAGTTTGCTACAAGGGCATTATTGGGACAATTAGAAAAACTTGAATGGTGTCTACAGATTACATAATTTTATGTATTAGTGTTAATTTCCTGTGTCGGTAGTTTTAATATGACTATGTAAAAGGATGTCCTTTCCCTGAAGAAACATACAATTTAGGCAATGGGACATGCTGTCAGCAATTTAATCTCGGATGGTTCAGAAGAAGTTTTGTGCTGAACTTCAATTTTAAGGGGAAAAAAACCCTTTGAGTTCATTATAAGGAAGTTTAAAAAATTATTGAACATAAATTTCAAGAGTTATTCCTATATAACTTTTTCCAAGGAATTATCAATGTATCTACAAGTGTTGTCTTTATAATTTTTTAAGTCTCACTCCATCGCCCAGGCTGGAGTGCAGTGGCGTGCTCACAGCCAACACAGCCTCGACCTGTTGGGCTCAGGTGATTCTTCCACCTCAACCTTCCAAATAGCTGGAACTACAGACGTGTGCCACTAAGCCCAGCTAATTTTTTGATTTATTGTAGAGACGTAGTCTCACCAAGTTGCCCAGGCTGGTCTCGAACCTCTGGACTCGGCCATCCTCTCACCTCTGCCACCCAAAGTGCTGGGATTACAGGTGTGAGCCACTATACCTAGTTATGATTTTTTTTTAAAAAAGAAGTTATTCTCTTGTATAAACCTAGAAACAGCAAATGGAAACTGTATCTTGAATATTTTTATAACTGGCATGAATATTTCTTCAGGTGATAGAAAATAGGGGTTATCTGCAATTGTCTGGAAGTAAATTTTTCATGTTTATATTATATTTTAGTTGGCCTCATTTTAAATAAGAATCTTCATTAGTATTCTGATTTTCTGATCATGATTTCTCCCTTTCTTGATTAGTTAAAATACTTCTTTTAAACAACATCAACTACTTTTCTGTACTGTGATAAGTGATAGCATCAGGATATATATGTCTATACAGGACTTTCTGTTCATTAGCTTTCTATTCTTTTTTTGTGTGTGTGTGAGTTGGAGTTTCACTCTGTCGCCCAGACTGGAGTGCAGTGGCTGCTCCTGGACACGGCAGCCTCAAACCGCTGGGCTCTGGTGATCCTTCCACCTCAGCCTTCCAAGTAGCCGGAGTTACAGGCATGCGCTACCACACCCGGCTGATTTTTTAATTTATTGTAGACATGAGGTCTCGCCAAGTTGCCCAGGCGGGTCTCGAACCCGCGGGCTCAGGCAATCCACTCCCCTCAGCCTCCCAAAGGTGCAGGATTACAGGCTGAGCCACTGAGCCCGGCTTGCTTTCTATTCTTTTCTTCCTTTCGATCCTCCCTCTCCAACTCCTCTGCCCCTCCCTCCCATTCTACCTCCTGTTCTCTCTCCCTCAGTTCTCCTTCCCTCCCTTTTTCCTGCCCTCCTTACCTCCCTGAGTCTCTCTTTTTCTCAGTCAGAAATAAGAAGATGCTAATTATTACTGCAACTCTTCAACTCTGTTAGAAGACTAAGCCCAAACAATACATTTGATAAGAAAAAAGAAAGAAAAATCATTGAAAATGAAGAGGCATCTGTCATTATCTGACAAGATGGCCTAAAGGGAAAAATTAGGAAATTTAATGAACAAGTGTTTAAGACCAGGAAACTTAAACTATTAGAAACAGAAGACCTAAGCCTATGAGAAGAGCCACTGTGAACGATGCCTCTCTAGTATTAGTCCATTTTTGTCCAGGTGACAAAATTAATTTTATATTGAAAAGCCTGGTTATTTCCATGAGAAGTCACTTTGTTATCTTTAGAAATGAAGTTTCTATGGTTTATGTCATTATTTGGAAGAAATCTCATAAAAGAAAATAGAATTGGGCTGGGAGCCAATAGATTTGCTGTTCCCCTAAACATCCATTCAGACATTCACTTCTCCTTCATCTTCTTATGCAAAATCATCACACTAGCAGATCCACATATTAAAATACATACAAATTCATATTCTATATTTGCAGTGGAATTCCATTCTCTATTTTCATGACCGAAGTTGCTGAAATTATTATTATTTTCATCATTACTGTCATGCATCATTGACTCCTTTTTGAGCCATTGATCCAAATTTCCAAATAGGAGCATTAACTCAGCATGATATTTGCAATAGGAAATACTAAATTCACAATTATAAAAAAAATACATTGCTAATGGTGGAAAAGACTTTCAGGGGAGACAGTTACATTCTGTTAACTGAAGAACAGGCAAGAATAATTGATCAGCACACTCTTATTGTGCCTACAACAGCTTTCAGAAAGTAATGATTATTAAGCACATAACAAGGCTTCCATGCAAATGAAATCATTCCACATCATAAGTTTCTGAAATGTTTACTAACATAATCATCACGCTGCTTTTTTTTTTTTCCCCCTGAAGCTTCTATGTTATTTGCAGACCCATTGATTGACCACTGTGGACAACCAGATGTCTTGAAATCTTACTTCAGGATACTCTGCTCCATGTGTTTGAGGAAGGGGAATTGAAGCAGTATTTGGGTTAAAATTACACTGAAGTGTAATAGCTTAAAGAGGCTACTCACCACTATCCTGTCTTCATGCATACATTTCTATCTAAGTGGAATTTCAAAGTTATTTCCTAGCTCTGAGCCTTGACTTGGTACAGTAAGTTCCCTACATATGAATCTTCAAGTTGCAAACTTTCAGAGATGCGAACATGCATTTGCATATCCAGTCATGTAAATTGGTTCATGTGTCTGGCATACATTGCCACATGTGTACATCATCTACAAGTGGTTGTGCTTTTGTGTACTTTACTGTACAATACTGTTTAATTTTTAGTTATTATTTGTGTGAAAAGTATTATAAACCTATTATAGTACAATACTATAGAGCTGATTGTGTGGATTGGCTACCTAGGCTAACTTTGTTGTACTTATGAACAAATTGGACTTACGAATGTGCTCTTGGAACAGAACTCGTTTGTATGGGGTCTTTCTATATGGAGTTTAAGTTTGAAAACTTCCATGGTGATGATGGTACTTTAGAAGTTTATTGGGGTCAGGGAGCAGACCCTCATAAATCTTTTTTCCCCAATAAAATGCCTAACTGTTGTCTGTTTTCAAAAGGAACATGTTAATCTCCAGTTTAGGAAGAATTTTTCAAAAATGATTTCCAAAATTTAATTTTTTGGTTATTACAATAATCAAAAAAGAAACTTTTCTGAGTTTATTTTGTATGATATTTGATGTTCTTAGATAAAGAAAACAAACAAGAACTTTCAAATTGCTTAGAAAAATATTCATACATGGTGGAGTCCTGAGACATATGGATTTTGGTTTCTGCATATTGAAGGCATTGGAAACTTTAAAACTATAGTTATTTGAATACTAAAAAATTAGATTAAAATGTATGCACGGGTGAGTGGAGAGAGAAAGAACCAGAGAGAAAGACAGGAGGAGACATGAGAGACTCCTACTTCATGATATTCCTGAGAGGATTCCATTTGCTAACCTTTATGTTTTCTTGGCTTTGAAGTGGAAATATCTGGTATTTCCAGCTTGGACTAAATCACAGATTTCTAATGAGTTTTCTTGATATTTGCTCCGACCTGATTCAGGTCAGCTTATTGCTTCTTTCTTGTAGTTGAAAAGCAGAGGAACAGGAGGTAAACCTTCCCTTGCTCATTAAGGTTTCAGCGAGTGATCTTAACTCAAGCATTTCTAATTAAAATGTAAAGATCATTAGTATGCGCCATTAATAGAGGTTTTTCTTTCAAGTCAGACTGCTCTGGATAGAGGTGCTGGGCACAAGCCTGCACCCACTGGTGCTGAACAATTGCTCCTTTTGGCAAAGTTTCAGAACAGGTGGGGGCTTCTCTCTGCTTACCTGAGCTGCTGGTGATAACTGCAACTTATGTCAGGCTCGGGGGTAAGAAAACAGGAAGGAGACAGGGCCAGAGGAGCCAAGAGGAGAGAAAAATTGCAAAGACACCTTTTTCCTTATTACTACTAGTTTCACAGAGCTGGCTTTGCTGAAAGTGGAAAGAGGCAGAGACATACTAAAGACAATAAGAATAAGAAAGACATTGAATAATATTTTTAAATTATTTATGCCTCCCCCCCATTGAGATGTATATACATATGGTGGTGAATCATTTTTTCCTTTTGGGCTTGAGGAATTTAAGTATCTATGTAATTCCTGACCATGCAAAACATATCAGAGTGTGTTATCTTTTCTTAAAGACACATATTACTGTTGATTTGCCATTTTAAATTGAGATATAAACTGCTATTTGATGATAAGACATTTTAATTGTAATAGCTAAATTATTTCATTTTGAATATAGGAATTTCGATGGAATGTTTAAAGACCTATTATGCATGTATAGGAATTAAATGGAGGAATTAACCCACAGCTTGTAATACTCATGGTTTGGTTTATATGTGTTACACTAATAAGACTACATTGAAGAAATGTGATAAAAAGCAAGTTAAAACATTGAGAATGTCCTTTTACTTGGCCTTAATCTTAGGAACATTAATGCGGGGATTTAAGACAAACCAGAAGTAAGAATTATTTCAGTAGTGTCCTAGACACTTTACTAATTATAGAAAACTTTTGTTAATTTATTGTTTTTATTTGCTTCTCTACACCATGATCTAAACTTCTGACTCTTTCAACTAAGTTGCAATATAATTAGTGTTTCTATTACAGTGTTTGGAGATAAAAGAATAAAATTAGTTTTTCCCATAGTCAGCGTTATTTTGTTGACAGAGGAAGATCGTCATTTGAGTTATTTGTGCTTTCAAATTCAGTTAGACTTAGTGGCAAATGCTCATCATTTACATTTACATTTTTATACCTTTCCCCTTATTGGTTAACTATGTTTAAACTATTTGAGGAAAAAAATAAGCATTAAATATATACTATAATTTTATATGAAATCGTCCAAAATTTAGAAAGTTTGAAGAGTTTGGAAACTCATACCATATTGTGACAGGAGATAGAAGGCTATTATACTATTTCCTAGCACACCCCTAATAAGAAGGAGCTACTTTTTAATCTGCATCATAAATTTAACACTGACTCCACACATGGATGTTAATAACTTGAAGGCATCAAGATGCTCCTCTTCTTACTGCGGGAGGACAAAAGAGTGGTAGAAGTAGAGTTGAAGTCAAGGCTGAAACATCCAAATAATTATTTTAAAATGAGCACAGATTTCAGTTTTTCTTTTACCTATTATTATTGGAATATATTGGGATAGGCCCAGTGCTTTTTTTTTTCCTAATAGAGGTGACTTGTTAACTATAAATCAATGAATTCAGCTGTCATTCTTTCATAAGACTTTTAATTGAAATATTTATGCATCAATTGTTAGATCATATATTCCACTGTCTTCATGACTCACATGCAAATACTTGCCTGTTAAACATATATATGAGTATCTGTGATGACCAAGGGATTCCCTCTTACATATTGATAATTAGGAGAATTAACCCAGTAAACCAAATGTAAAAATTCTGTGAAAGAAGACCTTGAGTAACACAAATGGTCAATTTACTCCAAGTTGAGCTTATCAGAGTCCACAAAACCATATGCCAGCAGAACAGTGATTCTCAAATGTGAGTGGGCATCGGAATCACCTGGAGAGCTCATTGAATTCATATTGCTTTGCTCTACCCTCGCAGTGTCTAACAAGTTCCCAGGTGGTGCTCAGGCTGCTGTCTGGGGAACTACATTCTGAGAAACACTGCATTAAAAGATGTCTATAATATTTCTTTTAATTTATATTTATTATGTTTTGAAAGCAGGATTTGTGAATAGTGGGAGGGGACCCAAAGGGGTTGCCCTATGATACTTTTTGAAGATATCTTTGCTTTATTATAGTTTCCACTTGGAATTTTTTTTTCCTGTGAAGCTCATCAGACAACAATGACAACATTTCATAACACTGCCATTAGATGCTGTTTGAAATCATTTTTCTACTGGTTTGGGTTATATATACATACCAACAAAATGAATACTGTGCATATAAATTATATGTTTTTAAAAATGTATACTATCTAAATCTATCATATCTATATGGCTATATATGTATCTTTATCATCTATCAAAATATAACTTGATGCTGGGCTTGTTTGAACTGTTAAACTTCTAGGTATCATAGTAATTTTGGATTTGAAGTTGGAGCTGGTGGTTGGGAAAGGGTTGGAATTTGGAGGTAACTGTCTAAGAATGTAATTATACAGTTTTCTCAATTTGACCTTAGTGATCCATCATCACCTTTTACATAGAGAATTGGTAAGGAAAATTTGTAGGCGATCTTGAAGGTAGTTATAGTCACTAATGTCATTTTATGAAAGTCCTTTTATGAAAGAAAACTTGAGATTTCTTAATCTCTGAGATTGATGATATTTTAAAAATATAAAACTGCAGTTATGTGCCAATAGTTACTTTGAGTTGACTTACTTTTGGTCTCCTTTTCTTTAGACTACTCACTTTCTAATCAGGCCTCCTTAGTCAAAGAAGAATTTTAAATTTACAGTCAATAGTACAATTCTCATATCTGTAAAACCCTGCCTGTCAACTGGGTTGACGGGAGCAGATGTTCATCGAATAACTGTGGAGCGTCTGTGTGAGCTGACGGCTGTTCATTGTTGTGGGTACTGGAGCTTGCACAAGGGTTCACACTCTTTTTCTCCAGCTCCCACCTGCCTGCACTTGATTAGAAATTTAAAAATCAGAGGGCAGGGTGAGGGGCAGGCTTTTTAGTGGAGGTGATCCTCCACTCTCCCCCCAGGAGTCTGAGAGTCTGCTCTCAGTAGGTGGAGAGTGCCCTGACTGTGGGCACACAGCCTGCCTCTTGTGCCTTATCTCCACATGTCATAGTATCTGGAGACAGACTAGGCAAATAGTTGAGGCTCCAAGTATTTGTTGGAAGATTGCCTCTGATTTCTTTTTTCCAACGTGTCTTTGGCATTTGGGGTGCGGCAGATTAGTGTATATTTCTGAAAGTTCAGCACCTTATGTCTGCTGAAAAAAAAATTAATCTATATTTGATTAGAAACCCCAAGGGTGTGATAGTAGAATTTTAGTTGTATTCATATATATGGAAGTATCTTAAGAGGTGGAAATTATATTCATAGGGAGATCAAGAAAGATTTTTTAAAAGGTGAACTTAAGGAGTTTAAAACATGTGTTTGTAATTGTAACAGTTATACGTGTACTTGTAAAACTTTTAGGCAATACAGTTATGTGATTGCATGTTGTTTTGAAACTTTCCTTTTTTACTTAAAAGTATATCATCAACATTTTTCAACTTGGTAAATATAGATGTACTTTAATCATTTTAATAAAGGCCTGATTATCTGTTGTACAGTTGAATTTGAATGGATTTAATCAATGTCGTGTTAATGAACTTTTATTGTCTTCATTTTATTATTATAACAAATGATATTTCTGAGAGTGTGTGTGTGTGTGTGTGTGTCTGTGTGCCTTTGTACATATGTAGAGGTACTTCTGTAAGGTGAATTCCTCAAAACTAAAATATTTTGGGCTGACATGTACATATACACATTTAGAATTTTGGGTTATTTTTCTATTTGTCCTTTAAAATTCTTACACTAGTCTCACTGACAACATTTGACAGTGATTTTTTTTCATCCCTTCACCTATTAATGTCATTATGATACATAACTGGTATAAAATAGATATTTTAATTTATATTTATCTCGCTATTGGGATAATCTCTCAAGTTTATTAGTTATTTGCTTTTTATTCATACATTTCATCATTGTACCTGCTGATTAAAAAATTATTCTTCTAAATAATATTATAATATTTGTATAATTTTGTTTTATGATCACACTATTAAACTCTTGGAATCTAGTTTTGAATAAGGCATGAGGCAGAAACCTAAGTTTATTTATTTTCCAAATAAATAGTAATTTTTTTCCAACACTATTTGTGGACTAATACTTAACATAATGATTTACATTGCTATCTTCATAATATAAAAAATTATCTTATGCCTAGCAAATATCTGGTTATCTTCTATTCTATCTGAACAAGAAACTTCATTGTTGGCCAAAAGAAACACCATGTGCTAAGACCCAGAGGCATTGATGGTGTGCTTTGGAAAATGCAGAATTTTTATTGTAGTTGCAACTTCAAGTTTATGAAAAAGATTGCAAGTATTATTAGAAAGTTGATAGCAAGATCATTTTTAAAAATTACCAGAAATAAAACACCACTCTTCAACAGAAGCATATTTATCCATTTTGATATGTTTTAGATCCTCCACACCAGGACCTATTTTAACCCTTTGTTATTTTTTATAGAATGCTAATACTTTATGTGCAGTGTTTTAAAGTATACTTTTATTTACTTATTTATTTTTTAGTCAGTGTCTTGCTCTGTTGCCCAGGTTGGAGTGCAATGGCACTATCATGGCTCCCTATAACCTCAACCTCTTGGACTCAGGCAATCCTCCTGCCTCAGCTTTCCAAGTAGCTGAGACTATAGGTGCACGCCAACAGGTCTGGATAATTTTTTGATTTTCTGTAGAGACGAGGACTTGCTATGTTGCCCAGACTAGTTTTAAACTCCTGGGCTCAAGCAATCCTCCTGCCTTGGCCTCCCAAAGTGCTAGAATTACAGGCATGAGCCACCATGCCCAGCCTTAAGTAAACATTATTATCATTTATATTTCTGTGGTTTCCATCTCTCTCTCCTTGGAAGAATAAATGCTGAGGAAAAACATGCACTGAGATTCCAGTGTTTGTATCTAATATTTATTTTTGAATTTCAGTTTCAATGTTCTGATGAGGAAACTCTTTCCAAACATCTCTGTTTTTGAGTCCAAGCAGAACCTAAACATAAGATTACATGACAGTGAGGGGTAAGCACATATGCAGACAGAAAGTGTATGCTATGATTTTTGACAATAATTTTTTATATTTAATGTTGACTGTAACGCAGATACAGTGTCCTGTATGCTGAAACATGGCCAAATGTTGTCCATGAGGACTAGATCTTCCTATTATGGTTGTCAACTCTAATTCAAAATAAACAAACACCCAGAAATAAATTCATGCATTCACAGTCAGTTCATTTTCAACAAAGGCACTGAGATCATACACTGGGGAAAGCACAATCTCTGTAATAAATGGTGCTAGAAAAACTGGATATCCATATGCAGAAGAATGAAACTAGATTCTTCTCTTACTATATATGAAAGTCAAGTCAAAATTGATTTACGACTTAACTCTAAAACTTGAAACTGTGAAACTGGGCACTGGTTTGGGTAAAGGTTTCTTGAGTTAGCTCAAAAGGACAGACAACCAAAACAAAAATAGGCAAATGGGATCACGTCAAGCTAAAAAGCCTCTGCACAGCAAAGGAGACAATGAAGTGAGGAAACAAGCCATGGAATGGGAGAAAATATTTGCAAATCATGCATCTGACAAAGGATTAACAATCAGAATAGCTCAAACAAATCAATAGAAAAAGCCAATTTGATTTTTAAAATGGGCAAAAGATCTGAAAAGATATTTCTCAAAACAATGCATACAAATGGCTAACAAGTATATGAAAAAATTTCATGTATTCATAATCAGCTCTACTAATCATCAGAAAAATGCACATCAAAGCTACAACGAGATAGCATTTCACCCCAGTTGAGAAAGCTTTTATCCAGAAGTCAGACAATAGCAAATGCTGTCAAGAATGTGGAGAAAGGAAAACCCTCATACACTGTTGGTGGGAGTGTTAATTAGTACAGCCATTCTAGAGAACAATATGAAGGATCCAAGAAAAAACAAAAATATAACTATCACATGATCCAGCAATCCCACTGTCAGGTATACATCCAAAAGAAAGAAAATCAGTATATTGAAGAGGTATCTGTATTCCCATGTTGATTGCAGCAGTATTCACAATTGTCTAAATGTGGAATCAACCTAATTGTCCATAAACAGAAAAGTGGTTAAAGAAAATGTGGTATATGTACACAACAAAACATTATTCAACAATAACAAAGAATGAAATCTTGACATTTGCAACAATATGGATGGAACCAGAGGATAGAATGTCAAGTGAAATATGCCAATGATACAGTGTGTGAAGTGAAATAAACTCGTGTGGGACCTAAAAAATTGATCTCATAGAGATAGAGAGTAGGAAGATCATGACCACAGGCTAGGAAGGGTAGTGGGGAAGGTGGGATAAAGAGGAGTTGATTAATGGGTACAAAGCTGACTGAAAGCATAAGACCAAGTATTCGGTAGCACACTAGTATGGCTATAGTTAACAATAATTTACTGTATATTCAAAAATAACTGGAAGACTAGAATTGGAATATCCCTAACACAAAGAAATGATAAACCTTGAGGTGATGAATACCTCATTATTCTGATTTGGTCATTACACATTGTATGCTTGTATTGAAACGTCATATTTACCCCATAAATGTGTGCAACTATTATGTATCCCTACAAAATCAACAAACAAAAAACCCAAGCCCACTATTTTGTGGTTAGAATGCATTTTCTTTTTATTCTCTTTCCCATTTTCCTCTGTCAGATATCCAGATAACTACAGGCAAGAAAAACACCTTCAAAAGTTATTTTGACTTAAGTCAGCATCATTTCCAAGGTTTAATCATTAAAATGTAATTACAGTGCCATAATGTGTACTTTTAAATTGCTGATTAAAATCTGCATATCTGAATGTTATCTAAGTTTTTCTAGGCATCATACCTCTCTACACCAAACAAAAAACCCAACTGCATTGTTTCAGATTTGCTAATCAAAACAACATACAACTCTAAAATATTCACTAAAGCAATTTAAGTTGTTTTGTTGTTGAGTGGTTGAATAAGGGTATTTCATTTCCAATACTGCACACAGACATGATACCCAAATTACTGAGAAAATGGGGTTAGGCGTGTGAGAGACGACTGCTGTTTATAATGGTCAGTAGCTTCAGAGTTCTACATTGGTACTTTATGTAAATATGCCAAATTGACTATTTCAGAAATATGCAATTTGTTGTGGAGTTTTGGATATGTTCCACATCCAGCAGTGCCAGACCCCAGAGGGGGTGGGCAGTCTGGACCAGGAGCAAGTAAACAAGTCGATAGAAAAAGAAATCATTACAGACTGACCTCTGAACAATGGCATCTGTGAGTTCCCAGCAGGGTCAACTTGGGTTTGGCAAATACTTCAGTCGTTCTAGTGACATGTAACCTTGGTGTTGATCACTCAGAATTTTGTGCTGTTGATATCTAGCAATACAAACTTCGGGATGGTGCCAAAGGTTTTGCTGTCATGGTGTGTGGGGCATATTAGTTGGCATTGCTGGCTTGAGAAATCTATTATTTTGAAGTGGAGGCTTGCTTCTTTAGCATTCATTCTTCTGGTTCTGGGAAAAAAATTTAAAAGAATCTATGACTTCTTTTTCCAGTAAACTACTGTGTTTTTGTTTACAGGTAGACTTGGAAAGGAAGCCTCAGAACAGATCTCTCAGTACTGAGGTGCCTGGAGAGCACAAGGAGACAAAGACACACTTGAAATTAAAAACTGCAAAAAGACTTGATGATGATCACTTACATAAGCACAAAAATGCTTGCGTTGTAATTCAGGGTAAAGGTTTGGACGTATCTGACACTGGTTTTTTACCATTCTTTTTTTTTTTAAGTAAGTCAAACAGGCTGTGATGTTTCTTGTTTTCTGAAAAAATATTAGAATCTTGTTAATTATGGTAGAGTGAACATGGCAGAAAAAGGAAAAATATAATTTTAAGTATAATGGTGCATGCTGGAAACACAGATTGGCAAGCATATGGATTTTTGGCATCTGGACAGAAACCTTCGTAACCATCTGCTTCTCAGAGGTTACTTTGGCAATTTTTGCAGCAATTCCAGTGATTCACAGGTCTGGACTAAGGATTTTTAGCAAGCAGCTAAAGAGGGCACAGGTACACAGAGGCAGTTATTTGAAGTTTTTGTCCATACATTAGTTTTATTGTTCTGGGTGTGAAGTCATCTTAAGATGGTCTATGTGCTAGTATTTCATTGTGATGGCAGCAGATGTTATTTCATGCTAATATTTTTTTCCCCATTTTATTCACCAGATGACACTCATTTTCACCCTGGGAATGAATTCCCTCCCTTGGCTTTGTGAGATGTAAGGAATTTGAGAAGGGACTTGAGTTTTTGTGTGCTCTGAAGTGCAGAGACTTAATTGGTAACCTCCAGTTCTCCTTAACTTTCTCATTCTACCTAACGTTCCTGGGAATTGGAAGAGTCCCTGCATGTTTTTCAGTAGCTAGGATGGTGACACATAATGTTTTAATGAGATTTTAGAGTCTATAATACTCAGTGATTTATCAGAAAAACAAAGAAA
Source organism: Cephalopachus bancanus (assembly GCA_027257055.1). Lineage (NCBI taxonomy): Eukaryota > Metazoa > Chordata > Mammalia > Primates > Tarsiidae > Cephalopachus > Cephalopachus bancanus. The sequence goes on from JAPVLO010000107.1 coordinate 1,779,314, forward strand.
TGAGTACCATATGTTCTCACTCATAAGCGGACACTGAACATTTACCATAATACTATAAGAAAGAGATTGGCAGTAGCTGGAAACTGCCAGGGTGGGGGTGGGGGGTGGGGCACATAACATTAATAAGGGTACCTGACCTCCAACCAGGCAAAGTGGGGACCAAAGGTAGGCCCAAACCTTACCTGTTTGATAGCCACCTGTATACCTAATCCTGTATTGTACCCCACATCTTTAAAATAAAATAAATTTTTTAAATGTCTGATAAGATGTGATTTATGAAGCTAAACTTTTTTGCAATCAAATCAAAAATTGATTTTAAAATTGCCCAAAAAAAAAAAAAAAGAAATGCAGATTCTCATAATCCTCTCCAGACCTGTTGAATCAAAAACTCTGAGGCTGGGTGTATTTTATAACCATCTGGGTGAATCCGATTCGTGCTGAATTTTGAGAACCACCACTGCAATGAAATAGTTGCATCTCTAGCCTCCCCACTAAACATTAATCTCACCCTATCCTATGTCATCGTTGTTTATCACAATGCTTGGGCTATGATAGATACACCCTCCTTAATATTTTGATGAATAAATGAATTACTCCTAAAGGAGCATGATTCTGGGGAAAAAAAGAACTTATCTGCACAGAAAGTCATTTAACCGGACCATTATAGTTCATCATAAAGAAAAATATTGAGTAGCATGCTGAATTATGGATTAAATCTTTATATCAATTTTTCAACATACCATTTGTTGAGTATTTACAATGTGTCAGATAATGGGATAAATACTTTAAGTGTAAAGGATTGTTAGACAGTTTGTGAGTGAGAATGAAAATGAGACAGACCTCTGAAGAACCATTCAACAGTGTCTTTCAACATCTTAAAAGTATATGTCCTGTAACTGCTCACCCCTTCCTAATTATTCTTCTAGGACTCTATCTTTCTTATAAAATATTACCACATACATATAAGGCTATATATGCTAATTGCAAGATTATTTGCAATGAAGAAAAATGTGAAGTAGCCTAAATGTCAGTTAATAGAAAAATGGTTATATTTTGGAAGTGCCACGCTATGGAATACCACAGAACTATTTTAGAAAGTGACGGATCTCTAAGGACTGACATGAAAAAATGTTCATGGCCAAATTTTTAAGTAAAAAAAAAAAAGAAAGTTCTTATTTTAGAAGTGTATGTAGAGCATATTCCTATTTTTAATATTAAAAAACTGTATATATATATTAAAATGAAATGCATATGAGATATGTATTATGGACTGACTGAATATTTGTGTCTCCCCTAAATTCATATTTTAAAGTCCTAACGCCCAATGTATGTGGTGATATTTGGAGATGGGACCTTTAGGAGGTAAATAGGGTTAAATGAACTCATGAGAATGGGGCCTCACCATGAGATTAGGGCCCTTATAAGAACAGGAAGAGACCAGAGCTCTTTCTCGCTACCATGTGAAGAAAGAAAGAAGGCCGCCATTTGCAAGCCAGAAAGGGAACCTTCACCAGAACCCACCATGCTGGTACCCTGATCTCAAACTTTGCAGACTTCCAGACTGTGAGAGATAAATGACTGTTGTTTAAGCCACCCAGTCTTTGGTTTTTTTATAGCAGCCTGAGCTGATGAAGATAATATGGAAGAATTCCAGGTAGACACTAGATATGGCATGATTATAGGTAAGATAAAGTGGGTAGTGGGAAAACATCTTCCTTTTCCAATATATACTTTATTGTTTGAATGTGCATGCATTATGTTTATATTTGAAGGAAGGGAGGAAGAAAGGGGAAGGAAAAATAACCACTGTGAAGTCCCAGACTTCACATTGCTTTTTCATGAGTTACTCTGTTAGCACAGAATATTAAGTTATCAATATCTAAGTCCATTTGTTCTTTGGATGACCTTGGGAAAAACAAAAATCTCTCATGTCCTCAGCGCCTCCTATGAACTAAGTGAGCTTTACAGAGAAGCCAGTTATATTTTTTAAATTATAATTGGGAAGGACTTAAATAGGATTTTTCATTGGAATTGGAATGAAAAGTTCCTCTTTTAGAGGGGTTCTAGAGTCACGCCTCTTTTGTATACTGTCTCTTTTATTTTTTCTTCTACATTAGGCCCTAATGGAGTCCTCCGATCCATTTATTTATCTGTTAAGCAGATTCATCAGTGCTAAACTATTTTCCTTTGTTTCAGAGTATTTGGCTTTCATTTTCCCCCTTGATTATATATAGGCGGTTTAATTTTGATTTGGGTTGATCTTAAGAGAAATTCCAAAAATACTCTTGGTTCTAAAGAATCCAGTGAGGCTTGGTGCTCAGAAAGCAATCATGGTTTTGGCAGATGTTACAAATGAATGATCTCCAAGCTAGTCCACAGCGCAGATCACCTGAAAAGTTGAAAGAAGAAAAACAAGTCACAGTATCAGACCCTAACTCAAATCTACAAATTTGAGAGGAAGTTGTACAGCAGTTTATTTTAAGCAAATTTCCCTAAACAATTTTTATGTGTTGCTAAAGACTGACACTTGGGAATAAATTATCTGCTATTTATTACAAAACAAAAGTCCGTGAATGAGACCACAAAGACAAATATATCCAACATACTAGTGAAACTCATGTTGACATGCAAGCATTGTCCATATATTGTACTTATTACTTGTGATGGGATGTAGGGGTTAAGAGTAAGAGAAAAGTGGACAACTCCTTCGGGTGTGGGAGCTTTTCTGTCCTCTTAATAAATCCTGCTTTCTCACTTAAAAAAAAGAGAGTAAGAGAAAATCCAGATATAGGGAAGGATGGTGAAGTGTTGCAATGAGATAGGAGGTTTTGGCTAAGAAAGGCAGTCAGAATGCTATTTTGTGAAGAAGAGACACCTTTGTTAACTGTTCCCACGGTAGACATGAGACCACATTGGAGTTTTGTCGAAGAAGGAGCACCGCACCTCTTGCTTATCAGCTGATTAAGTACCATTTTTATTTACGTAGATTCATCTTTCAGGTCCACTTGAGCATTACATGAGACCAACCACATTTTATAAATTCTGAGTCAGATGTGCTCCTATAGCTATTGCAGGGGATTTCTATTAGCAGGTTTGAACAGCTTTTAAAAAACAAAATTCAGATTCCTTGATTCAAAGTAATTTATTTTCTGTAACAGATAGATTACTAAAGCTAAAGCTACAAAGAAATAATTAACAAAACCCTTTATCTTTAAGGATTTACAAGTAATGGAAGTGGTATAAGATGGTGAGTATCAGAAAAAGGAATTTTGATTTATTTACTAAAGTAATCTTCTCATTTGTTTGCAGTTATTAATAAACTACACAAGACGAGTTGATGTTATATAAACAGATATATATTTTTCTATTTTGAAAAGGTTGTTTTATGGAAAATCCCAAACACACCCAAAAGCTGAGAAAATAATGCCATGAAATTGGGTACTGTGTTGGTTTTGCATTGCTATAAAGAAATATATGGGCTGGGCTTGGTGTCTCAGCCTGTAATCCCAGCACCTTGGGAGGCCAAAGCAAGTGGATTGCCTGAGCCCACGGGTTCAAGACCACCCTGGGAAAATTGACGAGCCCTTGTCTCTACAATAAATAAAAAATTACCCAGGCATGGTAGCATGCGCCTGTAGTTCCAGCTACTTGGAAGGCTGAGGTGGAAGTATCGCCAGAGCCCAGTAGGTCGACGCTGGGGTGGCCATGAGTGTGCCACTGCACTCCAGCCTGGGCGACAGAGTGAGACTCCAACTAAAAAAAAAAAAGATGAATAGAAACTTCTCGAAAGATGATATATGGGCAGCCAACAGACACATGAAAAAGTGCTCAGCCTCACTAATCATCAGAGAAATTCAAATCAAAACCACATTGAGATACCACCTAACCCCTTTAAGAATGGCCATCTTTAATAAAATAAACAACAACAGATGCTGGCGAGGATGAGGAGAAAAGGGAATGCTTCTATACTGCTGGTGGGAATACAAACTAGTTCAACCTCTATGGAAAACAGTGTGGCAATTTCTAAGAGAATTAGAAATTGGCCTTCCATATGACCCAGCAATCCCCCTATTGGGAGTATACCTGGAGGAACACAAACCATTCTACAAATAAGATAGCTGCACACACATGTTTATTACAATACTATTCACAGTAGCAAAAACACAGGACAAACCATGCTGCCCATCAAAACTGAACTGGATTTAAAAAATGTGGTACATATAACGATGGAATATTATGCAGACATAAAGAAGAACAAACATATGGACTTTGCGGCAACTTGGATGGATTTACAGTGTATCATACTCAGTTATCTATCACAGAAACAAATAACTGAGTACCACATGTTCTTACTCATAAGCAGACCCTGAACATTTACCATAATACTATAAGAAAGGGATTGCCAGTAGCTGGAAAGTGCCAGGGGAGGGAAGTGGAGGAATACAACATCAATCAGTGTACTTGATCTCAAACCAGGCAAAGTGGGGACCAAAGGGAGGCCCAAACTTACCTGTACGATGACCACTTTTATACCTAATCCTGAATTGTACCCCACATCTTTAAAATACAATTAAAATAAAATTTATATAAAAAAGTAATACCTGAGGCTGGGTAAATTTATAAAGAAAAAAATATTTATTTTGACTCACAGGTCCATGTGGCATCCACATCTGCTTCTAGAAGCTTAAAATCATGGTGAAGAGGGAGCAAGTGTCACATGGTGACAATGGGAACAAAAGTAAAAGAAGAAGGTGCCAACCTCTTTTAAAAAATCAATCCTCATGTGAACTAACAGCATGGGAACTCATTTATCGAAAGAATGGCACCAAACCATTCATAAGAGATTCACCCCCATGATCTAAACACTTCCCACTAGATTCCACCTGCAACACTGGGCATCACATTTCAACATTAGATTTGGAGGGGACATGCTAATAGGTACCTATTACCAACTTCATTAATTAGCAACATTCTGCCATGAGTTTCCATTCATGCCCCCCTTTTTTTCTGGAGTATTTTAAATGAAACTCTAGACATAATATTGCTCTATTCATCAATGTTTTAATATGAAAAAATATTGAAAACAAAAATTAGCCAATAATATGTCTGTATATGCATTAACAAAGTTTCATCTACTGGCTTATTATTTGAAATCTCAAATTTGTTTTACATTTTATGTGTTGCCCTCAAGTTAATACGAACAATATAGGATTATCGCAAGAACCATTAGTATGATCAACTCTGAGAAGACAGATAATTTATAAAATAAATAGATGTTAAAGTTCTTTGAAGAGCAAAATTATACAAAATTATCTACAAATCAATGTGTATTAAATTTTACAAATTATCAAAAATTGTACAAATTATCTACAAATCAAAATTATACAAAATTATTTACAAAGTGTAAATACGGCTTTGTAAACTATTGTTTATTTCTTGAAATAATACAGAATCTTGACAAAAGACATACAAATTTTTCATACAGTATTGTCCATTAGTCAAGAAGTACTCAAGAACAATAAAAATAATTTAGAATATTTGCTTATACTGTCAGTAATTGGACAAAATATAAAGTTATCCATAAATAATTAAATTCATACAGTTTTGTAATTCTCTGTCCAACCAAGTCTTCAAAATTATGAATGGCATTTATTGGGTTTCCTTCATTTACTTGTTCTTATTAATAAAGCATTAACAATCACTTTAGACCTAAAAATTCTGTTTCAACGTAGGTGATGAATATTTTGTTTCTTTCTCATTCCTTGACTAATTCACTTTAGAGAAGACTGACAGACTCAGCTCACTTGCAAATAGTGATACCTCTTGTTGTTTCCAATGCTTACTTGCAGTTTCTAGTTTCGGGCATGTTCTGGAGACCTCTAGCCTACAGGAATGACCATGACCACTTGGGTTTAAATAAAGCTACTCCAACTCCCATAATGAGACACTAGAAAACTGTGTGAGAAACTCCCTTTCCATCTCAAAATTTCAGGGAGTCTTTGGGGGATTGAAATTCATTATTGTCTCCTCTTGTTCTTCTTCTCTATGTCTACTGAGCTCCCAACTCAGGGTGTTCTGTTACTTTGCTGCCTCGCATTGTTCTACAGTGGACACCGCCCAGATTGTCTCGCCTTCTGAAGGATCATCCAAACAAGACAGCACAAGCAGCCCATGTTTGGGGTGTAATTCAAGAATAATTATTTTGTCACTGTCCTGATTGCCTTTTGGGTGTCCCTGTCCTCTGCCCACCCACAGATGCCCAGTTGCACCCACGGATGAACATGGCACCCAGTTGCCTTTTGGGGCATTTTCTTCTCTCTTTCCCACCCAGACCCTTTATCATGCCCCTGTCCTTGAAGCTTAAACTTACATGTTCTGCTGAATAATTCAGTTCTCTTTGTATAACTCATCTGACTGATAGACTATGCCTGAGTGCTTCACTTTTCGTATTTAGAAAACAGTTTTTCTAAACACAGTGTAGCATAGGGAGAAAAAACTTGTCATTCTCCTGGAAGATGGGACTCTAGTCAGGTGCAGATTTAAATGGCAATTTTCACCCTTTTGACTACATATGCTCTCTCCTCTTTCTCTATTTTTCACTCTTCTCTCTCTCCCACCCCCTTCATCTCTCTCTGTTTATCAGCCCCCTCATCCATATGCACAGTGTTATTATACATGTGAGCAAGCAAGTGTTACATACACATGCATCAAACACTACCGTGGCTGTTCCCGGGCTCAGTTATCCAAAGGACACCTCAGAAAAATATCCCAATGTGGGCAAGTTAGTTTCTTTTGTTAAACGCGGGAAAGTTGTCACATGAGTTGTTTCCTACCTATGCCCCTCTGGATGATAAAATGGAGGGGTTCTATGAAGATTATTTTACGGCTGGTGAGGCAGTAAATTACCAGAAGTCTGCACAGAAAGAAAGAGTTTGCAGACAAAGAAAGAGAAAACCCGAGACAGACATGACTTTACAATGTGGTCACTTGACCTTTGCATTGCTTACATACTCTGGGAATGTAAACTCCACTTCTTTGTTAGAGGGCTCATTTAATTTTTTCAATAGTCTTATCAAAATTTGACTCTATAACATACACTCATTGGCCTTGGCTCTATTCTCTAGAGTCTCACAAAATAAGTTTATGCATTCTTTCAAAGAGCAGTATGTCACTTGATCTTAGCCAAAAGGCCAAGAAGCAATTCAAAGAGCAGCATTTCAAATATTTGAAAACAATTATCACTAATTTCCCCATCAAGTCATCTCTTCTCAAGCTAAATGCCTCTTGTTCCTTCAACAATTCCTTTTATGTTGTATCTTTCAGGCTCCTTACCTTCCTGATTGTAGTCCTTTGGAGTTGTTCCATCTTGTCACCGTACACCCTCAGAGTGCCATATCTAGCAGAACAACTTACACAGAGTAGATATGGATAAATGCAGACAGAATTTAATTTAGCCAAGCATCATACAGAGTCCAGAAAAACTATTCTCATCTTTCATCTGGACATTACATTTTTATTAATACAATATAAGATTGCATTCGCTTTATTATAAATCACATTGACTTATAATGTCTCCTGACCTTTCTCTTATAATCTCACATTCTTTTATCTACATTTTGGTCATCTGATTTTGTGAATCTAAATGCAAAGCTTTACATTTATCCTCATAAATTTCATTTTGTTGATTTCTTCCCACATTTTCACCTTTTTGAAATCTTAAAATCTCAATCTCATTATCAAAAATACTAGCTTTTCCACCACTAGATGGGCCACTTGTAAATGCATCAAGTTTTCATTTTGCCTTTATCCAAAGATTTTATTTTTAGGGTAAAAGTCCATTGCAGTTATGGACTTGTAACTGTATTTCTCTGCTTCTGGCACTGCCTGATATTGTAGGTCATATAACTCTTGGGCAGACTGTGGGATATGTAACATGTCTGGTCATGCACAAGTGTGGTCAGCCACCATATAGCATCTATGGAGTTGTCCTCTCCCTTTCCCACCTCCTATGTGTCTATTAAGCATCCTTGTGCACAGATTCTCACTTATACTGTCAGTCAGTACCCCTGAGAGCATGGTCACCGCCATATGTTTCCAGGCACCAGGCATTGATGAGTACTGTGGCCTCTAATTTTCTGAGGCACTGTGGTCTCTCCCAGGCCTTCCTGACATTGCTGTTTTCCTGGATCTCTCAAGTTGCCAAAACTCTGAGTGTTCAATAGCAAAATAGAGGGAGAGTACCTTCTAATCCTAGTGTTTCAGGTACCCCATTATGTGATAGTTTTAAATATAAATGTTGTATGTATAAATTAGTTTTATTTTTTCACTGTGATAATGCTGCCTAGCAAACAACATCAACATATGTAAGTTTTACAGCAATTAGCATTTCATTTTTACTCATGGGTTCATAGATTGGCAATGGCTCTGCTGCATTTAGGCAGGATGGTCTGCAGTTGTAGGCTGCCGGTTGTGTTCCAAATATTTTCCTTTGGGTTCAGCAGTTACTTGGGGAATGCTCCTCTCACAGAAATGACAGAGCAAAAAGTACTAAATGGGAACAAATGATACCCCTTAAGACCTCAGAACACACTATAACTTCTGCCCATGTCCTATTGGCCCAAGCAAGTCACATGGCCAAGAAGTATACCAGTCACAGGGAGCCAGGGCAAGGACAAACAGGAAAGGAATTTTTCTAGACAAATCTTTCATTTTTAAAGACTTTGCTTTAATCTTCTTCTTATATACTACATGAGTCTAGGAAGAGCAGAAGAAAATCTCTCTGACAAGCACCATATGAGAATCACTTCTTCTGAGATATAGAGCTTTGTCACCGTGACAGATCTGTTTTTTTCTTCCTTTGAGATATTTTATCTTCCTGAAAGCATCCCACCACACCAGTTCACCAGGTATGCCCAAAAAGTAGGCATATTTATACTCAAGCTGAGGAGGTTTTGGGACCCTTTTGTACATTTTTTTTTTAAGTTGGAGTTTCACTCCACCACCCAGACTGGAGTGCAGTTGCACACTCATGGCCATCCCAGCGTTGACCTGCTGGGCTCAGGTGATTCTTCCGCCTCAGCCTTCCAAGTAGCTGGAATTATGAGTGCACACTACCATGTCCAGCTAATTAAAAAAAAAAAAATTATTGTAGAGATGAGGTCTCACCAAGTTGCCCAGGCTGGTCTCAAACGCATGAGCTCAGGCCATCCTCTTGCCTCAGCCTCCCAAAGTGCTGGGATTACAGGCTTGAGCCACCGCACCCGGCACCTTTGATACATTCTAAATCAACCTATTTGCGGAAAGAGGTGGTACTCCATAGGGTACAACTATAAAGCAACTTCATTTTTTTTTCTATATCTGCCTCTTAACCTGCTCAGGGCACAAATTCTCTCCCGCTCTTTGGATGAAAAATTGAGTAGATTTGGTGACTTATTTCGTCACCCTCAGACAATGAAATATCCTCTAGTTTTCATTGTCGATTAGAATAACTTCATTGTGTTAATGAACATGTTCAGTCTAGCGTAAAATTCGGCCTCCAAGCTTCATTCTGTTTTTCCAGCTTGGTTTGGCAGTGGGCTACAAGCCTAATATGAAGGGACCACGTGGTCAGGTACTCTGTTTCCCAGCCTAGTGTGCACCCCTCCCTCACTGGCTAGGTTGTCTCTGCCCCGGAAACAGGTACGGAGGAGAGATAAGGAGTAAGAAAGTTTGTATTTTGCTAGTACTAAGGAAATCTGGCGTCGGTGTCTCTTGGCCTTGATAGGGATTCAGAGCTAAAATTCTGTCTTGTGGGAGCATCTGTGTGTATCTTTCCTTAATGCCCAGACTTGAAATCCTTAAGATGGTAACAACTTCTCCTGCAAATAGCTATTCATGCTCATCTCCCATGTTCCTTCTGCTGAGATAGGTAGACAGCCTTAGAGTGGGCTCTACATTCAGGTTTTGGGACACACACAGATACCCCTTTGATCTACTGTTACTGTTCTGTTGTGACTCAGATAACAATACCCAAAGATGAAGGTCTAGAAGCAGCCTCAGAAACAAAAGTTTTTCTCTAACATTCTTCTGTCCTCTTGTCTGTCAACTCCATTCTCCCCCAAGACTGGCCACAACAACTAGAATCCCTCTTTCCCAAAGCATGCCATAAAACAAAAATATTATTCTAGCTTTTCCTGCATCTTCTGTGTAAAAACTGGCCATAAAGAAATGATCTGATCTATCTTGTTTGACTGCAGCTCATAAGATCCCCCGATTCCAGAGAGGGTCCTGTCCCATACCCAGAAGGAAGGAAGGAATGCATACTCAGACCAAGAAGAATCTAGACAGACCTTTCTGGGTTTCCCTGCTTAGTCTTTAGATCATACCTTTTGCCCAAGCATTTATACTTTCGTGGACCTAAGCTTAAAAATGGGCAATTTCCTCCTGTATCTTTGGATCTTCATTTTAAAGACTTCTGGCCGGGCTCGGTGGCTCAGCCTGTAATCCCAGCACTTTGGGATGCCCAGACGAATGGATTGCCTGATCCCGCAGGTTCGAGACCAGCCTGGCAATTGGTGAGACCTCATCTCTACAATAAATTAAAAAAATTAGCACGGGCTCGTGCCTATAGTTCTGGCTACTTGGAAAGTTGAAGTAGAAGGATCGTCGGAGCCCAGCAGGCTGACACTGGAGTGGCCATGAGCCTGCCATTGCATTTCAGCATGGGTGACTCCAAATAAATAAATAAATAAATAAAATAAAGGCTCCCAGGCACGCATTAATAATACATTTTGTATGACTGTTTTTTTGTTTTTGTTTTTTTTTGCCAATTAATCTGCCTATTGTAAGTTGATTTTTCAGCAAACCTTGTGAGGGCAAGGTTTCCCTTCCCTGCCACTGTTCCCAAATACCGCCAAGTCATCATTGCCACAAAGGATTTCAGCTACTGCCTTTCCAGAAATGAAATGCCATTTTACTGCAAAATCTAAATTCCAAAGAGCTAGGCTGGGTAGTCCCCAGGAAGCTTCTCTTCTCATGCGATGAATACTGGAGGAAAAGATTCGCTCCCTTTTCTTCTCATCCCCTCCCCAAGGTGGAGGTTGGTACAGGTGGAGGGAAAAAGACATGTGAAGGAAACTGCTACAGCACATTGATTATTTTCTTCAATGAGATTCCTCTGTTCTCTTTTAAACCCTCAGAATGGGCTTTGGCTAGGGATTGTAGAACCCATTTTGGATTCGCCTTTTAAAGTCTTGCAAACATGGTCTAGTACCTTCATATTGGAGTGTGGGGATACCTGTAATATACTGTTGACACCTCTTTCTGTTAAACCTAGACTCAAAGGCTATTTGAATCCAAAGGTATCTGAATGTGTCACTCATTTAAAAAATAAGAAAATCACATCTCAGAGAAGTTAAGCAAATTTTCCAAGATCATGAACAGCTTTTTGGTATAAAAGCCCTCAAGCTATGTACAATCTGTAGTTCTAATAACCTATCTTTCCCCAAATGTATTATTTTTTAAATGGTATAATTACACAACAGAAGGTGGTAAGTTATGGGTTATTGCAAAGGTTAAATAAGTTAATGCGTGAAAAGCTTTTAGCAGAATGTGACATGGAGAAAACACTACCCCTTCTTCCTCTTTCTCCAAAGGCCCATGTGTCCAGTATTGAGAATACAAGCAAACAGAACTAAAAGTGCCATCAATCACCAATAAATGTGGCAAAAATTATCTTTGAAGTTATAAAGTCTAATATTTTGAAAGAACGTGTTATAGAAACCCTTTTCCCTGCAGGTGGACTTCCAAATTGCAGTCTAATTTCTGTTCTGTGTAAAATAGCAAACAACTTAAGAAAATATCGAAACACTAAGGGAGCCATGAAAGGAATAATGGAGCCTCAGTACAATGGAACATGACATGACCACTAAAAATGCATGGACACATATAAAAATGTATTTGATTAACAATAATTATTTTCAAAACTATTGTATAGTATGATATTAATTTTGCAAATAAATAAGAGCTCTTATATGTGTATTTTCTGGAAGGATAAACCTACTATTATGAACCATAGTAGTTATCTTTGGGAAGGGAGCTATTTGTGACTTTTATTTTTATCCTTACCTGTGTACAATAAACATTTTCCCACTTATTTATTTATTTATACTTTTGGAAACAAAATCTTGTTCTGTAACCCAGGCTGCATGCAGTGGCGTGATCATAGCTCACTGCAATCTTTAACTCAAGCAGTCCTCAGCCTCTCGAGTAGCTAAGGCTATACAGGTGCACACCACCACACTCGGGTCATTTAAAAAATTTTTGTAAAGATGGGGGACTAGTTATGCCACACAGTGGTCTTGAACTCCTGGCCTCAAGTGATCCTCCCTCCTTGACCTTCCAAACTATTGAGATTACAAGGGTGAGCCACTGCACTCGGCCCAAGTTTTTTTAAAAATACAAAACATAAAATAATAAGAGATGAAGGGCAGAATTTGATTGTGATGCTGAAAAATAGTGTTCAGCTTTAGGATGAGTGAATTTTGTCAGAATTATGCTCTGCTGGCCAGAGGAAGGCCTAATCCCATGGATGTGCTCACTGCCTGATACTCTGCCCAGGAGCAATGGTGGAAATGTTGAGAATAAGAGACTCCTTTGAGCTGAAGCAGCTGTTCCATCTAAGCACGAGCCTCCAAGGCTTCATAACATGCTCGGGAAATTGTTGTATAAAGACAGCAAATCTGACAGGAGAAATAAAGGAATGCTTTACGTCAGTGAAACAGTTTGAAATGGCTGCCTTTCTGGAGAGGTTGATGAGAAATAATAGTCTCGCCACTCATTTCATTATTCTTTAAAGAAGCTAGGATAGAAAATGAGATATTATATTATAGCAAAATAGAGGGGATGGTGGACTGAGTATGTGCACTGTTTCTTTGATCCGCAAAGGGAGAGAATGTCTGTCCCATGGGGGACATCTTTTCCCGGGTTTTGTGAGAAAGGCATCCAAACTACGAAATCAGCAAATGCTCAAATATTCACATAATGGCTGCTGGGTAAGTTCAGGGAGATATCTGAAAATTTAGCAAATATGGTACTTTGCTGAAAGGCAGGGATACAGTGTCCATATTAAATCGAATTTTTAAATTCAATTTGATATGGACACTAAGGGAAGAACTAAGGATCAATGACAACTGAATTTCAAGGGATTTCCTCTAAACAAACAGTAGCTGAAAAACTGAATTTGTAACAAAAATAAATATTCATAGCACAGTGTAAAAATCAAAGCTATTTACATACAGAAATAAAAAATATATAGTTTTGGTCTCTCTCTCTCTCTCTCTCTCTCTCTCTCTCTCTCTCTCTCTCTCTCTGTGTGTGTGTGTGTGTGTGTGTGTGTGTGTGTGTATGTGTGTGTGTGTGTTTGTGTGTGTGTAGATACTCTTTGGGGAAGGAAAGACAAGATAGATATCTGCTGTTTTATATGATACTATAGAAATCTAAAATGACACACTACTTTACATTGAGTCCACGGTTATAATAAAACATAACTCTAGATATCACTGAGGTGATTATGCTTTTCCAAATATGAAAACATTGGGCTCAAAAACTGGATAAAATGGCTTCAGTTGAAAGAAATCATGTCAGACCTTTAATGTTTTATTGGGGCATTGGGTTAACCCCTATGGTTATGGCCTATGAATTGAGGTGGTCACAGGGCTTGCAGACAGGAAAACTGGTTTATTGGATCATTATGAGAGGTGTTCAGACATCAGAAGCATTGAGATATCCTTATGCAAACCTATTATTTGTTAAAAGATTCATCACACTGAGGTCTTTTGAGTTCCCCTTGCAAGGACCAATGTTTAGCCAGCATAGAGACAAGTGTAGGTTTTATATTTTCTCTCTTGACTATAGCAGTTAATTGCTGGTTTGTCATCAAGTACAGGTCTGAGCAATGGCAGGATAAAGCAAGACTGACACATAAATTCAACCTTAAGAAAGCAATCCAAATAGGAAAAGGATATGGCAATAAGAATGGCAGTGGAGAAATTCAAATCTTGCCAAGAAGAGTGGCAAAGAAAAGTTTCACAGCAACTGTCAAAAGAACTCTACAGGTCAGGAAGGAGGAATGCAACAGGGAAGCTTAACAGGCAATGACCACGACTGATCCAATGATGTTTAAGTGGGATCATAACTATTAAAACGACACCTCATTCAGAAACCTGGCTTAGAAACTGCAAAGCCATGATAAGGCTTTCACTACCAATAATTGCTCTGTTTTTAGCTAAAAGGCTAAGAGTGCATCAACATTTCAATTACTGGGCTAAATTTGTTATTATGCTTTCCAAATAAGAAGGCTTTTAAAGAATTCAGAAAAACCTACAACTTTTCTTCTTATGACACTTAGCTTTAACCAATTTCAGATATAAGGTACTAAGTAATGATACCCATTAAATTTCATTAATGTTATCCTGGCTTAGGGCATTCTATTGTTTTGGGCACTTGGAATAGGAAACAAACGTGTTGACCACTGATCTGTTATAATGAGAGAAAGATATGCTTCAAGTGGACATAGATTTATAGATTTATTTTCACATTCTATAGATTGATTTTCACATTCAAAATGGTTAAGTATTAATTAGACCCCTCCTTATTTCATAAGATGCTACAGGGAAAATAATTTTAAATGGTATTCTAAGCTTCTATCATGATGTAACTTATCAAAGACATCAATAATATATCAAAGAATTGCATATTAATTAAAAATGATATTTTGTCCCTAAAGAAAATAAAACCTATTTTAACAGCTTTGCAAATGTTTTATTTATGCTAAAAAGTTTTTGCGCCCTCAAGGAGAAAGAAGCTAAAAAAAGATCAAGAACTTTTGATAGCCATAATCCATTTACGGTCTTATTAAAGTACATCTTATAAGTACATCATAGTCCATCCAAGGTCTTATTAAGGTACACCTGATTAGTAAAAAAATATAAAAGTATTAATTTTGGTGAACAGCATGAGTTTTTTGATACATTCTAAAGACTTTTCTCTTTGGTTGTACAAAGTGTGTTTGATAGTGGAAGAGAATTTTCTGCCACAATATATTTCTATCACTGAGATATAAATGGATGTTTTCAAGGTTTGAATTGAAAATATGTTAATTCTCTAAGCTCTCAGATTTCGGGGAAGATTGCTATTGCCAAGAAAAGAACAAAAAAATAAGAGGTTTTTTTTACACTATTAAAAACTCAAAACTGTTTAATTCCTTTTCCATCATCCAGATAAAGTCAGGAACTCTGTATTCTCTGATGGAATGTTTTCACAGCTAGATGATTAGTTTTTTGATGACGATCCTTACCAGGTGCCGTGTTTTATTGTATTATATGTGTTTCAACATGTGGTTAAGCTAATAAAAAAATTAAGGTTAGATGTAGTAAATTTTCTCATAAAAAAAATAAAAACAGTATATACTTCCATTAAATTTGAACAATCCCAAAGGATTCACAGTGTCCTGGTATATCAAGTTTGTTGTGCTTTTGAAATATATTCTTTTAATTTGAAATACATATGCTGTATAATAACATTAGATTTGAAGAGTTTCTTCACATAGCTCTATCTCTGTTGTATGGTAAACAGTGGGTAAAAGAGTGCCTGAAAGTCTGTAAATCTGTGTTTTTGTTCTCATAAGAAGCATATTTTGACATATAGAATTGTGTGTAGGAAGTTTATTGGGGACTGAGTTCAAAAACAACATCTGTGGTGGTGGTGGTGGTGTGGGGGTAAAGGAAGCAGGATTGTCAATGTGAGAAGATGGGATTCAGTTTATCTCTATCAAAGCTCTCAGAAGATTCCACAGTTCTGGAGGAGAATGGATATACAGGGTAATTCTGCTTTGGGACAATGAAACTAGGCCCTTGTATCTTGACTTTGGCCAGACATAGGACACAGGCCTAGAGATGGGGATGTGACCATTCATGACTTGGCTTTCTTCAACCAAGGACAAACTTCAAAAGAAAAATTAGATTGTGAGAAAACTTGTCATTTTGTGCAGTTCCTGCGGAAACGAGTACTTCAGTCCTGAAGTGGGTGCTGTGCGCAGTGCACTACATCTGTCCATTACAGTCCTTCTCTTGTGTTATTTGGAGCTGCCTACTCCGCAAAAGAATGGGAACAGCTCTTTCAGGAGTGTGGAGTAAGCCTTTATTGTTATTTTTTATTAAACATATTTTTTATTTTAAAATTGTGGGGTACAGTTAAGGGTTAGGTATACAAATATGCTTCGTTCAGGCACCTTTGTTGATAAGGGGTGTCCCTCCGTTCCCAGACAGATATTGACTACCGTTGATTCCACCTCCCTTCCCCTCCCTACCCCCCCTCATAGTTTCACACCACTGTCAATTTTTTTTTTTTTTTTTTTGAGTTGGAGTCTCACTCTGTCACCCAGACTGGAGTGCAGTGGCCACTCCTGGCCACTGCAGCCTCGACTTGCTGGGCTCTGGTGATCCTTCCGCCTCAGCCTTCCAAGTAGCTGGAACTACAGGCGAGCGCTACCACGCCCAGCTAATTTTTGATTTATTGTAGAGATGAGGTCTCGCCAAGTTACCCAGGCGGGTCTTGAACCCGCAGGCTCAGGCAATCCACTCACCTCAGTCTCCCAAAGCGCGGGATTACAGGCTGAGCCACCGAGCCCGGCTAATTTTTTTTAACTAGAAGAAATTACAAGGAGAAGGTTAGGGAACTGAACTTCGGGCCCATTGCTACACTTCTCTACTATCAGCTAACATTTCTACTCTTCTAGGTGGCTTACCTGGTGAAATAATCTAGATCCTCATCTTGAGTTCCTAGTTATTATGCTTCTTTTAGACTACGGTGGTTGCACTTATTTATTCACTGTTAAAATTTCATGAGAAAGTACAGAGACTCTCCAGTGAATCTATGGTGCCAAATACATATTTTTCTGACCCCATTATGGCAGCTCTGTCTCCTTCTGATCATCAGAATTAATTACTTCTGCCAGTAAGAAGTTCTTTTGCTTTCTTGCTGATCTCTTGGCACAAGACACTTGAAGCAACTGAGCAAAAGCTGTAGTTTAAACTTTAATGTTCCTTTGCTGTGTTCCTGGTGAAAACATTACCCTGCTGGGAAGCAGATTTTTTTTTCCAATATGCACCTCAGCTATGCTTTCAATAGGCGTTTCCACGGTTTTATCAGACTCACAGCTTCTAGATGGTAAGAGTAGATCCCTGCTTTTACATCTACTGCTACACAGCCTTTGCTGTAGTATTGGTCTACTGGTCTGAGGTGATTCTATGTGTGATTCCTCATGTCAATGGAACAGATGTTTTCAACTTTGGATAGTGGTGCTGAGTGAAGACTTGAGGGCAGAAAAGACAAAACCAAATCCAAAATATATATTCTTGCTCTAGTCAAGGTGGATGGCCCATTGCCTTTTACATGGTAGAATCAAGTCATGTAGTGAAATGAGCTAAATCAGTTAATAAAATCATATTGCTAGCAAAATAATAGTATTAACCAGCTTACTCCATTTTCTTTAAAACCTTCATCTTAGTTGCCTGCCTGACCTAAGAATCAATGCCTACATGTGATCACAGTAACGTTCCCATGATCACAGATCCCCCAACTTTGTCTCCTTTGGGCAGGTGGTGCTGACCGTTTCCTGCTGACTGTTACAAAACTCCTTAGCAATGGTTTACCAACTAGGAATTGCTACAACCTCTACATTGGTTCTTTCCCCACTACAGATAACTTATAGTATCATAAGCTACTCCATATTATATGGTCTAACTGAATGAACCACTTACAGCCTAGCCTGCATGCCTTTTCCTGCTCTGAGCCCCACTTAAAGCTGATAGTCTTTCATTGCAACTGATAAATGGGTCAGAAAAGCATTTCCAGGTGCAGGCTATGTTGCTTCCAAAATTTGAAGAGATCTACTAAGAGCTGTGCCTCGTTTTGTTGCTGTTGTTGTTGTTGTTATTGTTGTTGTCGTTTCCTTTGGAAGTTGAAAGATGCTCCAACTTGTCCTTACTCTAGAAAGAATATCACAGACTATTCCAAAGCACAAGAAGCAAAAACTTCATTGATGATGCAGTCTCTGATCTCTGTGCAGCCATCCCCAATCTTCTGGAGTATGTGTGTCTTACTAATGCCACCAATCAACTTGCTATTTCTTGCTCATCAGTCCAAGCAACATGATGTCATCAACAGAGTAGACTAATATGTTCTTTACAGTATCCTGATGATCCAGGTATCTTGGGCAATATTATGCCAGATAAGAAGAGAACTAACATAGTCCCAAAGCAAGTCTACAAATATATACTGTTGTCACTCCCACAAGAAGGTTTCTAATATTCCATTCTTATAGCTATGAAAAGGAATGCTTACCAAATAAATGACTGAGTACTGTGTACCTGAGGTGCGTTAATCGTCTCTAGAAAAGATGATATATCTGTCACAACAGCCTCCATTTGAACTACAACTAGGTTGAGTTTATGGTAGGACCTTTGTGGTTTCTGAAAGGACTAGATAGTGGTTCAAAGACATAGGGATGAAGTTTTTAGGTCATTAGGTGTGGCACTAATCTTTCTCCCTAGAAAGTGATAGTCTTCTGGATTTATAATCTTGTCTGGGGAAAGGAAGTGTGTAGTGGAAAGTTTCAGAGGCTTCCACTTGATATTTTCCATTATAATAGTTTTTATCCTAGTGGCCAAAGAACCAATATGGAGTTTCTGACAATTGCTAAGAATGTTCACTCCAATTATGCATCGAATTAATCACTGGATATGTTTGAGAACACTGTGAACCCACAGGAAACTTACCTTGGGTCAGTGATCTATTCATTAAGTGGCCCTTATAAATTCTATTATACCATAACAGTGTCTAGAACAATGGCTGAGAGTTAAACTCAGAAAAATGTATTGAATAAATTAACAGTCTCTTTTTCTGCTTCATATTTTATTGATTTCTTTTATTATATTTTTATTTATTTTTGAGTGTAAGCTCCATGAGGATATAAAATTTGTGCAGTCATAATTGCATTCCAGCTCTTAAGAATAATGTCAGTGTCATGTTGGGCACTTCATATCTGGTAAATGAATAAATTATTTGAATATATGGAATTTCATTATATACATGGGTTTTGAATTATGGTTTACTTTTATTATAATCAGTCACAAAGTCTTAAAATAGCTTCATAATATCCAATTGTAAATATGTAGAGTGATTAAGAAAGTTATTTCCTGATTTCTATAGTTCTCTTTTATTGTCAGAGAAACTACTGTACTGAGAAATTAGCTGAGAATCTGAAACTACCAAAGGAATTAATGGCAAACAGAAAAAAAAAATCACATTTTATTGGAACTAGTGAACCATGCACTTAGAATTATAGGCTCAGAGAAAGGTAAAAACCAGAGAGGAACATAGCAGATAATTAATACTTTCTTCTTCTCATTTTATATATGAGAACAATAAACATACTTGACTTTCCCAAGAATAAATAATCTGTCTGATGAGCTATATACTTAATAGATAAGCTCAACACAGTATGACTTCAAACCCAGGTACAAATTTATCCAATATAGCACAGTAAGATAATTCATGATAAATTTATTAGTCACATTCTGTACAATTCAAGCTATTTGACTCCCAGGAATACTGTCTTAATTAAAATTCTTTTGGTTGGAAACAACAGAAATGAACTTGAGATATCTTAAAAGCAAAGGAAAAAAAAATCATTAATATGTAGAAAGAAACCAGAAGTATTGACTTGTAGCTATTGCTTCGAGTTGCCAATCAAGATTTCTTCCATTCTCCATTTTCAAGCGATGGGCTCTCTGTCTCACTTTCATATGCAGGACTGCAGGGATGGGTACAGAATTCAGTCTTGATCAATCAGTGCTTATTCTCATTGGTTTAGTGGGTATCAAATGATCCTGGCAGGCCAATCAGAATTTTTGCCTTGGATTGGTAATCTAGGTGTGTTGGGAAACAGGATCCTTTATCACTAGGGTTGCTCAGCTACATGGTGCTGTCAGCAGTTATTTTTCCTACCACATTAGAAGGAACCAGTCAACAGGATGAAATGAAACCAGGCAGAGATGAAAGCAGAAACAGAGAGGATATATTTACCATGTTTGGGTCCTAAATTCTAGTCTTCTGAGGCTCTGCTTACTTTAGACTTTCCTTTAACTTTCCATGTTTTTCTCAAATATATGGACCACACTTTCCTTGTTTTTTTCCTCAAGCTAATTTTTGTTATGTTTCAATCACTTGCAACCTAAAGAATTCTGACTAACAGACTGAGGTAATTTACAGAACGTAAGGGCAGACAGATATTTCAAGCGTTTGAAACCAGCACATGAAAAGTTTCAAGATTTCAAATAGTATTCTGTATTACTTTCAAATATTTACTTCAGACTTTGCATCTTTTCATTCTTCTTTCTCAAGTTATGGTTTACTTTCTTTTCCATGCATATGGCAGGAGGAAGATGACTGTTCCACCTCTGTACACATGGTACACATGTCTAGGAAGACAGTGTTTGATTGATCTAGCTTGGATCAGGTGCTTATTTTATTCCAATTATGTATGACCAGGGTTACAGGGTCACATGTTTTTGTTTGTTTGTTTGTTTGCTTGTTTTTTTGAGTTGGAGTCTCACTCTGTCACCCAGACTGGAGTGCAGTGGCTGCTCCCGGCCACCGCAGCCTCGACCTGCTGGGCTCCAGCGATCCTTTCGCCTCAGCCTTCTAAGCAGCCAGAATTACAGGCATGCACTACCACGCCCGGCTGATTTTTTGATTTATTGTAGAGATGAGGTCTCGCTGCCCAAGCGGGTCTCGAACCCTTGGGCTCAGGCAATCCACTCACCTCAAACTCCCAAAGGCGCGGGATTACAGGCTGAGCCACCGAGCCCGGCGGTCACATGTTTTAAACATGGCTACTGAAATCCTTCCCCTGTGTATGGAACCAGTTCCAAGAAGGGAGTTATTGTAGGCTGATTGCTCCCAATACCTACTGTTACTATTTAATTCTGGTCTTGTTAATCTCTCTTCTGACTGTAGTTCTTTGAACATTGTAGGAAATTATTGACTGAAAGTTTTATTAATATTTTTCAGGTTTGCTGATATAAATGCAGAAAGTTAGATTGTAGATGTGAATCTCACTTTCTTTGAGTAATATTTTAATCACTGTAATTATGTGTAGCAATGTCACATGCCATTGTAGAAAATACATTTTTTCAATTCTTTTCATAAGGAGATGTTCATAAACATCTCTAAATAAAGGGTTTT
The DNA here is from genome assembly GCA_027257055.1 of Cephalopachus bancanus. Classification (NCBI taxonomy): domain Eukaryota; kingdom Metazoa; phylum Chordata; class Mammalia; order Primates; family Tarsiidae; genus Cephalopachus; species Cephalopachus bancanus. The sequence continues at coordinate 1,800,599 of JAPVLO010000107.1, forward strand.
CTCTTTCTTCAATAAAAGAAAAATACACTGACGTTAACTGTGTAGTGTTAAGGGCAGTATATTTAGCAGATACAAGCAGATAAGCCTTGACACTCAGTTGTTCACCCTGAAAACTAGACCATTCCAAATAACATTTTGTTCTCTCTAAGCTACACTCACTTCCAGCTATCAGTAATGGGCTTAAGTAAAAACAGGAGGAAACATGTAAGCTGGGCCAACAGATTACAGTGTGTCACTATCTTCTGTTTTTTGTTTGGCATAACATTTACTCATTCCATTTCTTAACTTACAGTCTTTATCCTTACGGTAAAAATAAGATACCAGACACGATTGTGGATAACTTCTTATTCCAAAAGATGGTAAAGCACTTTGACTTTGCCAAATAGACAAAAGCCCTTAGCATTGCGCTGGCCAGTTATTTGACTGCTCAAATATTGAATTTTTATTTGTGGATGATATCACTGCAGCTTCCTGTTAAGGGATGTGAATGAGTCCCCATGAGAGTACAAGGGATGACAACTTTCTGTGATAATTGCCTTCCATTCAATTCCTACCTCACCTCTTTTTAAAGGAGAATTTTTATCGTGCTCACTCTGGGCCTGAAGCCACAGCTGAAGCTTGATGTGAAGAGTGTGGCATTTTCTAACCTAGATCAACTTGGTTTGTAAATAAGGAACATTCGTAAACATTCTGGAGGGCATAAAGCACACTATCATATGATGGAGGGGTGGTGGGAAGGAGAGAGGCAGAAAGCAGGGAAGTTGGGTGGGTGCAATCATCTAGCTGCCTATGATAAGGTCACAGGTGGCATTTCATGTACAACACTTATTTCTTATTAAGGAGGAAGAGAAAAAAAATGTAGTAGGGAGAAGAGATGCTGCTAGTAGAAATGGCCACACCAGACCTGTCTATTCTATCCCACTTATGGGCCAGATAATAAAGCCAATTGCAAGACTGAATAAGTGCTGATTCTTTTCTTGCTGGGAAAACAGCCTCCCATTTTTAGGGTCATGATATATCACCTGAATTTTTCAAATGGAACTTAGATGGCTGTGAGAAGAAGGAGATAGGAAGAGCAATGTGGAAAGGTCACAGCAAGTTATTTTCTCTCAAGGTTTTCCTTTTATTGTGAAACCAGCCCAACTTCCCCGTAGAACTAATTGTTACCATTTAAAAAAAAATGTAGACATTGACTTTCCTGACCTTAAAAATTGAAAATTTGTCTTATCAGAGTTCCTTCCTGGCCTTAAAGTTGGAAACTGTGTCTTATCTGAGTTCTTTTCTCAGAAAACCAACCCTCAGACCTATAGTATCACGAGACTGAAACTTACCAGAGCGTCATTCCACAATGAGATGGCAGACCCAACTCCTCTTTCATATCGCTCCCTAATTCCCTGTTTACCAATTCCTTACAACTCCTAAGATCCTGTTTTCTACATTTCCACTATATAAAACCCCGAATTCAGTGAGACAGGGAGATAGATTTCAGAATGAATTTCTTGTTCTCCTTGACTGATATCACCCAAATAAAAAGGCTTCTTTCCTGACAATACAGTAAGTTCCCTACATAAGAACAAGTTCCATTCTGGGAGTGTGTTTGTAAGTCGAATTTGTTTGTAAGTACAATAAAATTAGCCTAGGTACCCATCTAACACTATCAGCTAAATAGTACTGTACTCTAATAGGTTTATACATCACCACTGCTTTTATGCTCACTTCCAGATATCTTGGACTTGAAATAAAGATACTGTACTACTTTACTCTATACAGTACTATACCTTGAAGTACAAAAAAGCACAGTCACTTATAGAAGATGCATCATGTGACAATGAGTACCAGACATGTAAACTAACTAATGTGCCTGGACATGTGAACTCATGTTTGCGCCTTTGAAAGTTTTCAACTTGAAGGTTCGTATGTAGGGAACTTACTGTACTTGCTGTCTCAGTGATTGGCTTTTCTGTGCATTGACCAACAGGACCAAGACTGAACCCCTGGTGTTCACTAACAAGTACAATATCACCTCTTTATCTGCAGTTTCTAGAATTCAGCTGAAGCTGAACTTTAATACACCAAATTATAGGCTTATTATTATTATAGGCTTATTATTATTTTTTTCCATTTTGCACTCTATTTTGTCAGCTGTATCTAGTTATATTTCCTTTGTAGCTCATGAAATATTTTTTCTATTTTATTCATGAATTTTATTTCTGTTAAAATACTTGAATGTAGTTTTTGTGAATCTCGATAACTAACACCAGGGCTTTACCTATATACTCTTTCATACTTAAGAATTTCATCCAATATCCCGTTTTAATCAGTACTTAAATTTGATTATTAGTATTCCTTTTCATGCTTTTCTTAACATAAAACTGTAACGTTTTCTGGCATAATTAAGGCCAATATAATCCTCGTTAAATATCAATTATGCAAATGCCTTTCTTTCTTACCTGGTAAACAAATAGTACTCAAAGGGCTTTGTCAGGATTCCTTGATGATTCTACTTAAAGAGCATAGTTTAATTAATGATGCCTTATTAGTAGTATTTATTAACAAACTTCTATTTTTTTATTAGGTTGGTTCTGAGAATTACATTATAATTTTATGGTTAGAGAAACTGAGGCATAGTCATGGTTAATGAGGATTCTCAAGTTTTTTATACAACTGCTTATGCAATTGCAAAAATTAGATGACTCTTTCGAGTCTCTTCTGTTGTGGTCAAACTTTCTTTTTTTTCATTTTTTAAGGTTTGGTTTTAATTGGCACAAAATAATTGTACATATGTATGGGATGCAGTGTTATGTTTCAATACCTGTAGACATTGTATAATGATCAAATCAGGGTAATTAGCATATCCATCGCCTCAAATATTTATAAATTATTTGTAGTGAGAGCATACAAAATCCTTTCTTCCAGCCATTTTGAAATACAATACATTATCATTAACTAGAGTCACCCTACTGTGCAATAGAACACAAGAACCTATTCCTTCTATCTAACTGTAACTTTATACCCTTTGACCAATTTCTACCCATTCCTCTCCTCCCACCCTTCCCAGCCTCTGGTAGCCACTGTTCAACTCTTTACTTCTGTGAGAGCCTCTCTTTTTCTTTTTTTTTTTTAAGTTGGAATCTCACTCTGTTGCCCTGGCTCGAGTGCAGTGGCACGCTCATAGCCACACCAGCGTCGACCTGCTGGGCTCAGGTGATCCTTCCACCTCGGCCTTCCAAATAGCCAGAACTACAGGATCATGCTATTACACCTGACTAATTTTTTGAGTTATTGTAGAGATGAGGTCTTGCCAAGTTGCCCAGGCTGGTTTTGAATCCCTGGTCTTGGGAAATCCCTTCACCTCAACCTCCCAAAGTACTTAGCCTTTTTCTTTCTGTGCTTGTATTATTTTACTTAATACAGTGTCTTCTAACTTCTTTCATGACAAGATTTAATTCTTTTTTTTTTTTTTTTTTTTTTTGAGTTGGAGTCTCACTCGGTTGTCCAGACTGGAGTGCAGTGACTACTCCCGGCCACCGCAGCCTCGCCTGCTGGGCTCGGGCAATCCTTCCGCCTCAGCCTTCCAAGTAGCTGGAACTACAGGCGTGCGCTACCACCCTGGCTGATTTTTTGATTTATTGTAGAGATGAGGTCTCGCTGCCCAGGCGGGTCTTGAACCCGCGGGCTCAGGAAATCCACTCACCTCAGCCTCCCAAAGGCACGAGTTTACAGGCTGAGCCACCAAGCCCGGTTGATTTCATTCTTTTTTAAGGCTGAATAACTTCCCATTGTGTTTATATACCACATTTTAAACAATCTATTCATTTGTTGATGGACACTTAGGTTGATTCTACATCTTGACTATTGTCAGTAGTGCTGCGGTCAACATGGGGTGCAGATATCTCCTTGACATACTGATTTAATTTTAGCTATATACCCAGTAGTAGGATTGTTGGATCATGTGGTAGCTCTATTATTAATTTTCTGAGGAACCACATACTATTTTCCATGATGACTATACCACTTTTTATTCCTACCAACAGTGTATAAGAGTTCCCTTTTTTCCACATTCTTGCCAGCATTGTCTTTTTTATGATAGCCATTCTAACTGGGGTGAGGTGATACCTCATTATGGTTTTGATTTGCAGTTCCCTGATAATTAATGATGTTGAGCATGTTTCCATATATCTTGTATGTCTTATTTTAAGAAATGTCTATTCAGGTTGTTTGCCCATGTTTTAGTTAGTTGATCTGTTTTTTTGTGTGTGTGGCCAAATTTCTACTTAAAGAGTCTCTAGTAAATACCTCCAACTTTTGGCATTAATCAATCACCTTTAAGAACAAAGTTACCCTTATTTTCCATTTCTGTAGTATAACTGAACCAAATCATGCATATATATCATATTATATATAGCTGCAATTTATTATATTAAAATAAATTCAGAATTTTAAAATGCATTTAGTAAATTTATTTAATTTTGTTTTAGTGTTGTGGGATACATGTGAGAATTTATTACATAAGTAAATTGTGTGCTAGTGATGTTTGTGCTTCTAGCAAGCCCTCTCTCCTCCTGGCAATGGACTTGGTATCCACTGTGTGTTTGCACGACCCTTATCCTGCTTCCCTTCCTTGCTTATTTAGCAGTGTTCAGCATTTGTTGTTCCCACTTTTGTGCTTGTGTGTCCAGTGATCAGTGTTTCCTTATGAGTGAGAATGTATGGTATTCAGTTTTTTGTTTTTGTGACAATTCACTTGGAATGATGGCTTCTAGCTGCATCCATGTTGCTGTGAAGGACATAATTGCATTCTTCTTTATGGCTGCCTAGTATTCCATTGTGTATATGTACCACTTTATCTGGTCCACTTCTGATGGACACCTGGGTTGATTCCAATGAACAGTCATGTGCGGATGTCTTTTTGGTAGAGTGACTCATGTTCCTCTGGGTGTATTCTCAAAAGTGATATTGCTGGATTGTATGGTAGCTCAAGTTTTAGTTGAGAAAACGGTACACTGTTTCTCACAGAGGCTAAACTAACTTATGTTCCCACCAACAGTGTAGAAGTGTTTACTCTGTAGCCTTGCCAACACCTTTTTTTTGGCACTTTTTAAAGATAATCATCCTTACTAGTGTTCGTTGTTATGTCACTGTAGTTTTGATTTGCATTTCTCTGATGATTAGAGAGGCTGAGCATTTTTTCATGTTTGTTAGCTTCTAGAATGTCTTCCTTTGAGAAGCGTCTGTTCATGTTTTTACCCCCCCCCCCTTTTTTCTGAGTTGGACTCTCACTCTGTTGCCCAGGCTGGAGTGCAGTGGCACACTCATGCTCATTCTAGCACCAACCAACTGGGTTCCGTTGATCCTTCCACCTTAGTCTTCCAAGTAGCCGGAACTACTGACATGCACTACCATGCCTGGCTAAGTTTTGATTTATTGTAGGAACAAGGTCTTGCCAAGTTGCCTGGGCTGGTCTCGAACCCACAAGCTCAGGTACCACTTGCCTCAGCCTCCCAAAGTGCTGGAATTACAGACTGAGCCACTGAGTCAGACTTGCCCACTTTTTTTTTTTTTTTTTTGAGTTGGAGTCTCACTCTGTCGCCCAGACTTGTGTCAATTTGACTGGTTCTCAGTGACTATCCTTGATTATTACAGCATGCGCTACCACACCCAGCTGATTTTTTGATTTATTGTAGAGATGAGGTCTCGCTGCCCAGGCGGGTCTCGAACCGCGGGCTCAGGCAATCCACTCACCTCAGCCTCCCAAAGGCTCAGGATTACAGGCTGAGCCACCAAGCCCGGCTCTTGCCCACTTTTTACTGGGATTGTTTTTCTCCTCATTTCTTGTAGATCCTGGATGTTAGGCCTTTGTCAGGTGCACAGCTTACAAATATTTTTTTCCCACTTTGTGAATTGTCTCTTTAAGCTTTTGATGGTTTCTTTTGCCGTGCAAAAACTTTTTAGTATGTGAAAATCTCACCTGTCAATTTTCAGATTTTCTACTTTTGCTTTTGAGGACCCGACCATAAATGCATTGCCTTCTTCAATGTCCAGGAGAGTGTTCCCTAAATTTTCTTCTAAGGTTCTTTTTTTTTTTCCCCAGTGTTGACTTTTTTCTTTAATAAAATACTTTAAAGCCACATAGTTTGGAGAATACAAAACTGATATAATTATCACTCAGCTTTATCAAATTGTGACATTTGTCTATATCTGCTTCATTTTTAAAAGATAAGACATTACAGGTGGGCTTGGGACCCATGGTTCTCCCTTAGTTCTCATTCTCCTCTCCCCGAGTCAACCATAGAGTGTCCCACAGGGCACAAGTCTGGGAGCACCTTCATATTATATTGAACAGGAATGAAGTTGCATGCATGGTTCTACCTGAAGGTGTACAAGAGTGCAGACTGTTCTTCTATAAGCATTTTTGTATCCATGTGAGCATACGTGATTTTGTCTTTTAAATTTTGTATATCAACAGTAAAGTAATAAACTTATTTTTCTGTAACTTTTTGTTTTGCTTGTGTTCCTCAGCATTATCCATGTTGATACCAATAGCTACAGTTCATTCATTTTCCCTACTATGTGTTAATCCGTTGTATGAATTCAATTCATAATTGGCCTGCTGTGCCGTTGTCTGATACCATGGTTGTCCCAAATTGTATGAGCGATGTTGCTATGAACATTCTTATGTATATCTGCTTGTGAATATATAAAATAATTCTTCCAGAATATGTTCGCAGAGTGGGTAGACTACAAATTAACTAGAAAAATGCAAAATTATTTTCAAAAATGGTTGTGCTGATTCACAATTCCACCACCAATGCATGAAAATATCTGTTCATTCATATTCTCATCAATACATGATAACTTCAGACTTGTGTCAATTTGACTGGTTCTCAGTGACCATCCTTGATTATTAATGAGGTTGATTTCATGTTTTGTTGATCATTTGTGTTTTATGAAATCTTGCTGATGACATTTATTGGTTTTTCTTTGGGTTCTTTGGAATTTTCTATGTACACTGTGCTATTTGCAAATGTAGCTCTTATGCTTTTCTCTTCCTGTTTTTCTGGCTGGGACCCTAGGACCTCTGGTACAACTAAGATTCTTATAGTTTAAGGTTTCACACTTAAGCCCTTGATCCATTTTGAGTAATTTTTGTGTATAGTGATAGGTAGAGGTCCACTTTCATTCTTCTGCTTATGGTTAGTCAGTTTTCTCAGTATCATTCACTAAATAGGGTTTCTTTTTCTCAATGTTTGTTTTTTGTGAGCTTTGTAAAAAATGAGTTGGTTGAAAGTCTGTAGTTTTATTCCATGTCCTCTATCTATCTTGTTCCACTGGTCTATGTGTCTATTTTTGTATGACTACCATGCTGTCTTGGTTACTGTACCCTTGTAGTAAACTGTGAAGTCTGAATGTGTGATTTCTCCAACTTTGTTCTTTTTGCTGAGGATTGCCTTAGCTATTTGGGATCTTTTTGCTTCCATATCAATTTTTGTTATTATCTTTTCTATTCATTTGAAAAATGATTCTGGTAATTTGATAGGAATTGCACTGGTTCTGTGGATTGTCTTGGGTAGGATGGACATCTTGACAATATTGATTCTTCCAATCCATGATCATGGGATGTTTTTCCATTTGTCTGTGTCATTCTTGATTTCTTTGTGCAGTGTTTTGTATTTCTCATTGTAAAGGTCTTTCACATCTTTGATTAGGTGGATACTGAGGTATTTTTTTTTTTTGTGGCTATTGTGAATGAGATTGTGGTTTTGATTTGGTTCTCCTTCTTGTTGGTGTATAGAAATGCAAACTTTTTTGGCACATTTTGCACATATATCTCAAGACTTTACTTGTTTATCAATGTGAGGAGGTTTTTGATAGACTTTCTGGGGTTTTCTAAGTATAGAATTTTATCATCTGCAACGAGGGTTAACTTAACTTCCAATTTTCATATTTGGATTTCTCTAGTTTCTGTCTTCTGCTTGATTGCTCTGACTAGAACTTCCAGTACTATGTGGAATAGGAAGGGTGAGAATGGTCATCCTTGTCTTGTTTCAATTCTTAGGGAGGATGCTGTCAACTTCTGCCTGTAAAATATTATGTCGGCTGCAGGTTTGTCATAGATGACTCATTATTTTGAGGAATTTTCCTTCAATTCCTAGGTGTTTGAGGGTTTTTATTAAGAAAGGATGCTGGAGTTTATTGAAAACTTTTTCTGTATCTAATAAGATAATCATAAGGTTCTTGGTTTTACACCCATTTATGTGACAGATTACATTTATTGATTTATGTATGTTGAACCAGTATTTCATCACAGGAATAAAGCCCACCTGGTTGTGATGGGTGATCTTTGAAATGTGCTTTGGATGCAATTTGCTAGAATCTTGCTGAGAATTTTTGCATAAATGTTTACCAGGAAAATTGGCCTGTAGTTTTCTTTCCTTGCTGGGTCTTTGCCATTTTGGGGTATTAGGATGATATTGGCTTTATGAAATGAGCTAGGGAGAATTTTTCTCTTCTCAATTGCCTGCAATATTTTCAATAGGATTGATATCCGGTCTTCTTTGAACATCTTGGATAATTCAGCTGAGAAATAATCTAACCCAGGGTTTTTTGTTTTTTGGGTGAGGAGGTTTCTTATTACTTAATCAATTTGTTGGATTGTTATAGATCTGTTTAGGGTTTCCATTTCTTCCTGTTTCTATCTTGGGAGGTTATGTGATGCCAAGAAATCCTCTATTCCTCTAGATTTTTTAGTTTCTTTGCAGACAGATGTCCATAGTAATCTCTGATAATCTTTTGAATTTCTTCAGGGTCAGTTGTGACATCTCCTTTTTGATTTCTAATTCTGTTTATTTGAATGTTTTTTTTCCTTTTTTATCACCAATTTCACCAGAAGTCTGCCCATGTTATTTATCCTTTCAAAAAATCAGCATTTTGTCTCATTGATACTATTTGATTTTTTTGGTCTCTATTTCATTCAAATGTGACTTTATTTTAATTATTTCAATTTTTACTACTAATTCTAGACTTTGATTGTTCTTGCCTTTCCATCTCCCTTAGGTGCAACATTAGATTTTTTTACATGAGATCCCTCTATTTTCTTGATATGTGCATGCAGTGTTATAAACTTCCCTCTCAGCATCACTATCTTGGTATTATTTGAGTGATATCAGTTAAGGGGAATGAGAAATTCATTCTGAAATCCATCTCCCTGTCTCACTGAGGTCAGGGGTTTTGTGGTAACCCACAAGTTATGTGACAGCATGTTGTTTGATTTCTTTGCATTTGTACATTTGGGGAATTCCTGTTGGGGATGATATTTATTTTTATGCCACTGTGACCCAAGAAGATGATTTTGAACTTTTAAAATTTGTTCATGCTTGATTTCTAGCTAAGTATGCAGTTGATCTTGGAGTATTTTCCATGTGCTAAAGAGAAGAATGTATATTCTGTGGTTGTTAGGTGAGGTGTTCTGTAGATGTGTATTTGATCCAATGGACCAGTGTTGAGTTAAGGTTTCAGATTTCCTTGTTAGTTTTTTGCCTCCATGATCTGTCTAAGGCTGTTAGCAGGTATTAAAGCCTCCAAGTATAATTGTATGGCTATTTTTGTCTTTTTAAAATGTAACTAGAAATGGCTTATAAATCTAGGTGCTCCTATATTGGGTTCAGATATATTTAAGATGGATATTTATTGCTTTTTAATTTTAATTGGTTTAAAGTCTGTTTTCTCTGATATAAGAATAGCAACTCCTGCTCTTTTTTGTTTTTCATTTTCCTGGAATATCTTTCTCCAGCCCTTAACCTTGAACCTGTGAGTGTTATTTGCAGTGAGATGAGTTTCCTGTAGGCAGCAGAAAAATGGATCATGTTTCTTCATCCAATTTACCACTCTGTGCCTTTTGAATTGTAAGTTCAGTCCATTCACCTTTAAATTAATTATTGATATGTGGGAGTTTATTCCTGTAATATTGCTATTAAGAGACTGCTTTGCTTTTTAAGTTTTGAGGTTGATTTTTTTATGGTCTTCTAACTCTGTACTTGCCTGTTCTTTTATAATGAGTGGAACTATTCTTTTGTTTCTGTGCTTAGAACTTTCTTAAGCATCTTATGAAGGGCTGGTCTGGTGGTGGCATATTCTCTTAGGGATTGGATGTCTTGGGAGGATTTTAATTCTCCTACATAAATGAAGCTCAGTTTGGCAGGGCAAAAATTCTTGGCTGCAATTCCTTTGCTTTAAGAATATTAAAGATGGGGCCCCAGTTCCTTCTGGCTTGTAGGATTTCTGCTAAGACGTCTGCTTCAATTCTGATGTGTCTTCCTCAGTAGGTAGTCTATCCCTTCTCTCTAGCTGCCTTTTTAGCCCCTAGAATTTTTTCTTTCATGGTGACCTTGTGGAAGTGGATTAATACATGTCTTGAAGATGTTCTTCTCTTGTAATACCTCACAGGAGTTCTGTGGATTTCTTGCATCAGCGATATAGGGGAAGTTTTCTTGGATGACCTCTTGGAAGACTTGTTCCGGATGTTCTCAGTTGTTTTTTCTGTCTCAGGGATGCTAACCAGGCATAGATTTGGTCTCTTTACATAATCCCAAACTTCTCAAAGCCTTTGCTCATTATTCTGGAGATTTTTCTCTTTTTGTCATGTTAGGTTACTTCAATGTATTCAAGCTCTGAATTTTCTTCCTCTGCCTCATTGAGTCTATTGCTCAGGCTTTTCACTGTGCTTTGAAATTCCAGGAAAGAATTACTCATTTCTAGTTCAGATTAGACCTTTTATATATTGACCAGCTCAGCTTTTATTTCCTGCACCGTTTCATTGCCTGGATGATCTATGTGCCTATCTTCTCATGGTTTTTCCTGACTGTCTTTGATATCCATAGCCTGAATTTTATCATCAGGGACATGTGATTCTGGATAAGTTCCATTGCTTGGGACTTTTAGTAAATTTAAAATATCATGCAACTGAAACTAACCTACCACCACAAGCAAGAGCTTTCCCAGATGCCACCCACATCCTTCTGACCAATCTCTATAGCCTTGGCTATTGTTTGGTCAGCTTGGATTTAGAGAGAAATGCTGTAAATATGGCTTTTAAAGGCAAGTTGGATGAGAAAAACCATGAGAGCCAAGGAACCCAGGCAACTGGAAAGCAAGCATCTCCTTCTAGCTGCCTCAGTAGTAAATCCTATACCTTCTCTCTCATACTGACTTAAAATCAATTAACTGCTGCTAGAACTTTCTAGTAGTGCATACATTTCAAAGTTTCTGTTTCCTACAATGCAAAAACTCTTTAAAGATACAAAGCCATTTCCTCCAGGGAAGCCTAGAGAAGGAGGGCCACTCAGGATGCCTAATAATAACTGCTGGAGTCCTGAGTTTGTTGACTTCCCAAATGCCTTTGTAAACTTCTCCTTTAATAGTCACTGGCCTCGATAGAAACTTACACAATTGAAATTTTGATATGATCTAACCACTTCAGTTTCTGCTGTAGGAGAATAGAGTCCAGAGCAGTTGTGCTGGGGCTGTTTGTGACTGTAAGTTGTATCAGTCTTGTCACTTGCATTATCATGCTTTATTTTGTTCCTGCTTTTGCTAGATAGTCTGTTTTTTTTAAGTGGCTTTCTTTATCATGAACATATATATAGTAGAATTTTTGTCACAGTATTCCCCTTTGGTATAGGAAACAGAAACATGATAAGAAAACACTTTTCTATGAAGGACATTCTGAAAAGATAACCTCTGTGTATGTGTGTGTTGCAGGCATGTGCACATTTTCTCTCCTAAAGGAGCTATTCAAATATTCGATTCTGAGTACATTATTTTGTTGTTTCCATATCATCTAGGATTATGCTAATTATATTTTAAGCTTCTCTGTATTTTCCTTACTTAAATTTTTTAATGTGAATTTCCTGGTCTTGAGGGGAGTAGCATTGGCTCATTAGCAATTATTGAAAACTTCAGGAACCAAAAATATTTCATTGGTTTCCTTCTATCCTTAAAATGTATTTTTTCCTTCAGTATATTTAAGAGACAGTTTTAGCTATATCTAGTAAATCAAGCTAGTTTACTTTGTTAATCTAAGTCTATACTTCATGTTTTATCTACATGATTTGCTGATTTCTATGAATAGAATGATGAAGTGTTTTCATATGAAAGTTACTTGTCAGTTTCTTATTGTGTTCTGACACTGCCTGGATGAAATTTTGGAGAGGTGGGGCAGCTTGTCAAACATTTTTCTTTGTTCTTGATAGGTCATTTTAAATTGAAGGCTTATATTTCTCTCTAGCTTTGAGAATGTCTTTTAAAGTTTCTGGATTATTTCTTCTATTTAGCCTCTCTGATCTCTTATTTCAACCTTCATGTCTTTTAGCCTGTTTTTATATTTTCCTTATCTTTCAATCCACAACTTTGTTCCATTTGCCATTTATCCCATTTGCTCATTTTACTTTTGATAATCACATTTTATAAATTGAACATTTCTAGAGTTTTTCTTTTCTTGAACATGGTTTCTTCTCAATTCTCTCTGAAAACAGACATTTTTATTGTTTTGACCTTTCTTCTTTTCTTTTTGCATTTTGGGGGGAAGAAGTATTCTTTTGTTTGTGCCTGTCTTTCGTGGTGTGCTCTTCTTGAACCCTATGGTGATTCTCAATCACTTATTCCTCTTTGAATCCGAGAAGCTCTATTTCCCTGTTACTGGAAGCTATTCTGATTAGCAGGGGTTGTCTGCCTTGAATGTGGTGGTTGTGTGTTGTGTGGGGGGGTGACAGCTATTATGTATGGGTTTTTTTGTTTGTTTGTTTGTTTTGAGTTGGAGTCTCACTCTGTCACCTAGACTGGAGTGCCGTGGCCGCTCCCGGCCATGGTAGCCTTGACCTGCTGGGCTCCGGTGATCCTTCCGCCTCAGCCTTTCAAGTAGCTGGAACTACAGGCGCACGCTACACACACCCGGCTAATTTTTTGTTTTACTGTAGAGATCTGAGGTCTCACCAAATTGCCCGGGTGGGTCTCGAACCCACGGGCTCAGGCAATGTATGGATTTTACTCAAAACTTTTCTTCTGCTAGTTTAAAACTAGGTGGACACTCCCACCCATACCACATTCCTTTAGGGACACGTGCATTTGCTACCAGTTGCTCAACACAAATGTTGAAGGAGAGAGATGCCAAGCAGCACATTTGCTTCTAACACAATCATTTCCAGTAATTGCCTTGGGGCTCTTTCATGAATCCCTGAAAATAGTACTTCAAAGTATTAGATCACCTTGGATCCAGCCTCACCTTTATAGCACTCCTTGCCTCCATGTGGGTTAAGCTACGGTTTCCTCCACCAACCTCTTTTTGTTTTATGTTTTTCACAAAGTTATCCAAATTCCTGATTCACTATAGACAATGCTTTTTGTTTAGCCATGCTGATATGGAATTTTTGATATGAACTTATTTACGCATCTAGCTAACTATATATTCTGAGGAACTTGAGTGGGCTCGGTCTGCCATCTTAATCTAGTTTCCTTCTTTTGTAATACTTCTGTAGTGTTCAGAGATATAGAAGATTGTGATTGTAAATAGAATCATTGTCTGTGTGTGTTTCTTATTTTAAAGATTAGGGTATGTTTTGGCTAATCTTTATATTAAGGTTTCTATTATGACACTAATGGAAATATGTTTTGGTATAAAGAATTGCTGTTGAGATAAACAGAGCTGTTCTTTATTCAAATCAGAGTATTTCTAATTTTAGAATGTAAGAAACACTTCAAACTCTCAAATGGCATGTTAGAATAAAGCACAAGTAGATTTAAAAAGCCACATCATGACTGGGCGAGGTGGCTCAATCTTGTAATCTCAGCACTTTGGGAGTCCCACACGAGAGGATTACCTGAGCCCATGGGTTCAAGAACAGCCTGGGCAACATGGTGTCTCTACAGTAAATTAAAAAGTTAGCTGTTTGTGGTAGTGCGTGCCTGTAGTTCTGGCTACTTGGAAGGCTGAGGTGGAAGGATTGCCTGAGCCCAGCAGGTCGACGCTGGGGTGGCTGTGGTGAGCATGCCGCTGCATTCCAGCCTGGGCGACAGAGTGAGACTCTACCTCAAAAAAAAAAAAAAAAAAAAAGAAAAGAAAAAAAAGAAAAGAAAAGAAAAGAAAGAAAAAGAAAAAGAAAAGTCACATCTTTTTTCATTAACAATCAGTAAAAATATCAATTAATAAATCTCCAGAATTACTAGCCATATAAGAAAAAAATGACAGGTATAGCAATTTCTTAAATAAGTTGAGCATCTCTTTGATAAATGATATTCCTCTTTGGAGTTTAGCAGTGAGATAATTTTGCATTTTATCTTATCCTAATGAAGTGCCATTCAATAGAAGCAGTTCTAAATTGCACTGATACCCTGGAAGTCTAGTTGGCTGACTCCCAAAATGTAACTAGAGTTATAGGAGATTAAAATGAACATGCCCCTAAAATGATTGAGCCGATTCTATCAATTTCTCTAATGCCATGTTCAGAGATTCACCTTACTCCAGGGCCTTCATATTTTGTTGAGAGACAAGATAGTCTTGGCTTTTTTGTATGAATCTTCACAAATCCAGTCCAGGTGGAAATACTTAGAAATGTTGTAGGGAAATATAGCAACTTGATAATCCTTGGGTTTCTTGCCAGAAATAACTTACTAGTGCAAAGAAAAGATGATTAAGCAGAAGGAAATGCCTCTATTAGTGGATGTCCTTAATTGAAGCTATGGTAATTAACTCTATTAACTTCTCACACCTTGATAATTTTTATTTCTGAGGTGCAAGAGCATACTATGCGATTTTCTTATTTCTGTAAGGTATGTTGACACAATTAGCTGTACTAGCAGCTTCTTTCTTGACTCAAAACAACTGACAAATTTCAAGGAAAAGGAAGTGGGAACAATATTAGTAGGACTCGAATACTGAAGGGACCACTTAGTTACTGTAAGGCCAAAGCAGCACAGGTGGGACTTGCACTAGGGGTTACTGGTAAGCTCTGGCTGCAGAAAGCAGATCTGGAAGAGAGAGCTTCAGTGGCTCTCAGGAAAAAAGGCGACCCTTTGAAAAATAGAAAAAGAAACTATACAGTCATTGTGGAAGAATCTGAACTCAAATAATTGAAGAATATGGTGAATGATGATACCACATAAATGGATGCCAAAAGGTTAATTTGTCCCAAGACGTGAGAACAGATCCCTTTCCACTCTATAAATTTCTATTCACAAAATAAACTCAGTCATAAAATCATGACTTCTGTCTTCGATTTTCTTAGATCCAAAAAGAGAGGAAAAAAATAGTATCTCAAAACCTGTTTTCTCAATACTGTCACTTTCCTGATTTCCCATGCTTTTCTATTCTACATGTCCTGCTGCTGGGTTGGAAACAAAAGGTCTAGGAATGAAGACATCCTGGGCAGAAAAATCTGGGTTGAATTTGGGCTGATTCCTACCTCCTGCTATCTCTTCCCTTTTTCTTTTTCCCCCCAATTCTTTACTAGCTTCCTGCTATCTGCATGTATTTTCTCTTGCGATCAAAGATATAAAAGAAATTAATGGATTAAACAGAGTGACATAGAGAAAGATACCAAAGAAAGAAACAGCTGTTGGAAGAGGGGAGAAAGGAAAAATAATTGGAAAGTCAAGAAAGAACAACAGGAGGCAAGAGAAGAAGCAGTTTCAATTGGTGGTGAACATAACATTTGGTGGTGAACATAAATTAAATATTGAGCAAATGCTTTGAGAAAAGATGGGCTTTCCCTACGAGTATTAGGTGAAGAAGGAGTGGGCAAATATATAGAAACATGACGAGGAAATTAGATAAGAGGAAACCACACAAGCAAATTGCCTACTTAAAAACTTTCCCCAGTACTGACCTCATTTTTGATTATTTCTGCATTCTACTGCAGAATGAACAACATCTCCAAACCATTTCCTTGAGACTGTGTGCTTTGTGCTTAATAAATGTTTGATGAGTTAATGGAATGTTAGAGAAAATTGATATTCTCCAAATTCAGGTTTAAAATTTAAGCCTTCAAATTTAGTATCTAAGTCTTAGTCAAATTAGTAGAAAGTGAAGGGTTAGAAATGGGGAGGAAGGAGATGCGAAAAGTACCAGGAATGTTTCAGGGTCTACATGCAGATGTCATATCTCTTAGGGTGTTGCTACTAGTTGAATTCTACAATAATATTAGAATGTTTATGAGTAATCCAGAGGTACTTTTATTTTTTTTCAGTTGGTGTCTCACTCTGTCGTCCAGGCTGGAGTGCAGTGGTATGCTCACAGCCACCCCAGCGTCGACCGGCTGGGCTCAGGCGATCCTTCCACCTCAACCTTCCAAGCAGCCGGAACTACAGGCGCATGCTACCATGACTAGTAAGTTTTTGATTTATTGTAGAGATGAGGTTTTGCCAAATTGCCCAGATTGTTCTCGAACCCATGGGCTCAGGCAATCTGCTCACCTCAGCCTCCCAAAGTGCTGGGATTACAGGCTTGAGCCACTGTGCCCAGCCCCAGAGTTACTTTTAAATGTTCCCTAGTAATTTGAAACTTTGAAATCAATTTGTGCTTTCACTTGTGGAAATAATGTCTCCTCCTCATCTCAGAGATACTTAACAGTTGTTTGGAATAAATGAAGACCTATCCTAGTCTGATGATAAGCATATGAGATGCATTATATCTGTCCTCTATGCTCCAAGATGGTTACTGATTAGATACAATCTTCAGAAATGAAAACGAAACTAAGCTTTTAATATATATTTGAAGATAAGTAGATGAGAGGATCTCTGCTTGGATAGCAACTATCTAGGCAATGAAGATTATGGCTTAACTCAGCAGTTATTTAAGTGTGTTTTCTCCCTTTTTGGCATGATGATGATAGTCAATGCAAAGCTTTTCATTTTTCTCTAGAGTAATGATGCAGTCCCTAATAATCCCATTGCCTGAAATTATTTCCATTATTGGCTCAAGGGGAGCAAGATACTCTGATGATTAAAAAATAAGTATACAAAAAGTAACAGAGATGAAGAAGGGAGAAAAATGTGAAAAAGGAGTCATTTGTGGGAGTGGAGTATAAATAGATTATTAGAGTGAGATTTTGAATTTTTTTCAAGAGAACCATAGGTAGTTGTTTTATCTGAAACATTGCTCTGTTTTGCTTCCTTCATTTTGCCAAAATGCTTTGCAGAGATCCCCTAGTTGTTTGCCCCAGGATTATTTTTCTTTTCATAATGTCAAAGAACAAAACACCATCTATACAACATATTATAACATAGAAGGTGGGAAGTGAAGAGAATTAGTCTTGAGAGTACTCAGGTTAGGAGAGGAAACCGATTTAGTTGCTAGAGTAACAAACCACCCAGGCTTCTGAGAGTCAATGCATGCATGAGTGTGTGCACATGAGGTGTGTGCTTGTGCACTCAATTCATGTGCACTCAATTCACACAGAAATACCTATACATCAATTCGGAATATAAACCTGAAGCCAACATTGACCTTGGCTTATTTTGAATGTGTGAGATCATTCCCCTCATCCCTACTACATATGTTCTGTGTCAAGTTATTTAGTTTGGTGATAGAAGGTCATTGATGTCAGAAATATATGTGCCGCATGATTGGAAAGATCTGCTGCTAAATTTGTCTAAGACTAAAATTTATTGGAATGCTGAAATTTGTTTTGAATAACAGCACAACCTAGTTTGCTCATAGACCTTACAAAACTTACTTATTTGGAAGTTGTAAGTGTCACATTCTAGCACTCGAGAAACAGTCAAAAAGCTAAAAGTCAGTCAGGCTTACAAAGGTTTCTGAGCAACCAAGGTATTATGGTCTCTGCCAACAAAACATTTCCTTACCTAGCATCTATTTATTCTTAGTTTATTTTTAGCAGTTTTTTTTCTTCTAAATTTGGTTTCTGAAACTCCAGCAGAAGAGACATAACCAATTAGAAAGAGACAGGTTCTAAGACCCTAACAAAGTCAAGGAATATGTCCATATAGCAAGGAGATGTAACAATTTGACCAATATGGTGATTAAGAAGAACGATTAGAGAACAGCCAAAAGTTCTTCAAACATTACATTCCAGGGACATTTAGTGTAAGGGCATATAACTCTACCCTTCAATAACCTCTAATTATGTCAATGTAGAAAAATTGATGATAAGGATCTTGAAAAAAATAAAAATAAATCTATGTTTTAGTAAGTAGGAAAGTATGTAATATTTTTAAATGACTAAAAAAAACCGGATGCTTATTAAGGTAGGATTCTGTATTAGAAACCTGACAGACTACCTATTAATGTTGAGTAAATAAAGATTTGCTATATACTAATTCACTGCTTTCTGTGTCTTCATAAAAATCTATCTCCTGGAGGAGAAGTTGTATATATTTTATGTTAAATTAACTGTCTTTACAACAAATTTCCTGCTTTCTGGGGCTAAAAACTTTGGAAATATTCTTTCTGGGTCATATGTTTGGTAATGTAAACTAGGCATTAGAACAGAGTCGATTATACCTTTGAATGTGGATTTGTGGTTTCTAAGACATAAGCCAAGAGGTTCTGGGAGGCAGAAGCCAAACTGGTGAAAAATTTTCTGTATTACTTTTCTCTTGACTCCCTTACTCATGCAATTTCTTTCCCAAATATGGAACTCCTCAGTGACATGTTCCAAGTTCTTCTCAAGGCAATAAATGATTGAACATTGGACAGTGACAAGGGAAAAATAAAGTTAAAGTAGTAGGGCGAAGATAATGGGAATCAAGGTTGAAAAAGCTTTATTTAGTTATAAAATTGTCCCAGAATATAATTCCTTTTTGGCTACCCCAGAACACAAATACCCTTCCCACCAGTCAAGTCTAGTTCTTTCTGAAAGGAACAAGATTTCTCTTAAGATATTGAAATGATTTCCTTTATTCCTTCCATGAATATATTTATTAGTTTGTTCTTAGTTTTTTTTGCATTTTAGTTCAAGAACACAGTTTTAGAAAAAGTTGATCAAGCCCCTCTTAAGAATGTTAATATAATTTTTCTTGAAATGGTTTGATAAATAACAAGCAGAAATTTGATGTGTGCTCAACGAGGGGTTTAATGGTATCACAATTCCTTGGGGTTGTATGCCTGCCCTCTCTTATTAAATTGAAAGGACCTATGTGGGAAATACTGTTGAAAGATCCTCTGACCAGAGAACCTCAGGTTAGGTTGAACAGTTTGAAATTCTTTAAACTGAATAACTAAATGCATTTATCAGACATCTTCATAATATAATAACAACTGAGTGGCTGATGTAACCTGAGCCAGGTTTACATCTTTTCTAGATTATAAGTAATCGCATATGTTTCACTTTGACAATAATTTCTGTTCTATTATAGATCACATGTTGTGCTTATTAACTTAAAGAAACATGTTAGTCTTATTTTTTCATTCGTTCTGAAAGGTCTTTGGATTCAAGTAGCCACTTTGGTTTCAAGTAGCTTCAAAAAATAGATATGAAAATGTTATCTCCACCTTTGCCTGTGTGTAGTATGCAGAATAATATTGTTTACTTTAACATGTCTAACCAAATAAGTTATATTTTTGACTCATACCAGATTTAGTGATGATGTTATGTTGCTATTACATAAATCCTGCTTATGAAATTCCCTTTCAGTTTTTGACCACTTCTTGAGGTTATTGCAACCTTTTGAAATTCTAAAACTACCTGGGTTCTATCTTTCTTCCCAATCTATTTGTGTAATAAGGTTGGTGATACGAGGCCCTCGCCAGCCTATCCCTCAAAGCTTTCCAATTGAAGAGACAGGGAATCAAGTTCTAAGTTTATTTCTGAATTATTTTTTTCTAGGTAATAAGCATAGGAAGGGGAGTGTAAGGGAATATATGGGCCTTCTGACTGGAGGCCATGTTATTACAGTGCTATTATTTTTTAATATTTTACCTATAAAATGATGACTGTCTGTGTCACTGAAGCTAAAGCACAAATTTTATTCATTGAGTGAGAATAATCCCTAATAAAGAGAGAGCCCAAACCGAACTCTATAAATAGCTGGATAATTAAAATGGACCTCATAAATGCTGGTAGTACTTGGAATGGTGATAGCTATTTGGGCATACATTACGTATCATGGTAACAAACCTAAATTTCCATAAAAACCTTATACTTTAAACATGGTAGCCTTTCTACAATCCGAGTTAGTGAAGTCTTACTGTATTTCATAACTAAGTTCTTAGATGTTTCAAAGACACTCAAGAAGCCTGCATGTCTGACTCAAGTCAAACACTAGTGGAATCTGGTTCATTAATTACAGAGGTATCTTTGAAGGATTACTCTCAAAAGAAGAAATCTTTATGAATAGATGGCAGTAATAGTACATTTTATTTTTATTTAAGAGTTTTGGTAAAAAAACAAATAATATGATCTTGGGAATTGATGGGTTTGTATTGAACAGGGTGTGGCTACTTTGGAAAGTTGACAACAGACACACTACAGTTTGTCTTAACACTTTAGCACGTTTCCGATATCTGTTTATTTTTTATTATAAGCCTTTTTACTGACTATTCCTAAAAGGTGTACCTGAAATTTTAGCTTTTTAAAAATTTTTTCCTCTGGGGCAACTCTTCATGGTAAAACCAGCAGGAATCATTCTTCAACTGAAAGAAACAAAAGATGTTGCATTTGAACATACTGTTCATTCATTCATTTCCACTGCTGTTATTTGAGCTGGTTATTTGTCTGTAGTTAGTTAAAAAAAGAAAGAAAGAAAAGAAAAAAATACAGCAAAAAATGGAGTCTACTGTATGTTTCTGCCTGTGGCCTTAAACAGACATCTGGTTTATATTTTCTGTGTGCTTCAGAATTTTACTGGCTCTTGAAACATGACAGGAAAATTAAACCGTGATAAAAAAAACTAGAAAGACTGTTTCAGAATTACACTGAGGAGAAAGAATGAGGCTTCAACAAGAGCAAAAGTAGAATGAACTACCTCTTTCAAAAAGATAAGAAACCCTAACCCTTCCCCCTCCTTCTACCCCCAGCAGAACCAGTGTATGTGAGGAATATGATCTTCTGGGTCAGGGGACTACACACGTGCTTTTCTCTTGCGTTAAAACAAAGCCAAGCCATCAGGACAGGCACCTCTATTTCACCAAGCACTCCCATTTGGGTGTGTTATTTTCTCACTGCCTTCTGTAGTTAACCCTAAGAAGGAGATAGGAGGATCTGGAGAAATCTGAGGCCTATTTAAGTTGAGAGAAAAGCAAAAACAAAAACAAAAAACAGTCATTACTTTCTTTTCCTTTTACTTCCTTACTTTACTTAATTAATCTCCTTATCTTTCTAAACTTCCTCAAATCTAGTTAGTGCTGTGATGTTATGATGTTAGGAAGTAGTAGAAAATAATTTCCAGTTTAGAAGGCATAGCTCTGGAGGGAAAAAGTCAGTGGAAAACAGTACATTAGGAAAGAAAGTTATGCTGAGACTGGGTGAGTATTAGAAGAATCAAACTATGACAAGAAGAAGACACAGTGCATATTGCTATTTTTAGACAAAAATTTCTCTTTGCAAATGCCTGATAATGCTCTAAATTGCTTTAATAAATCATACTATTAATTTATCCCAAATCTTAAGCAACACAAAATTCAATAAAATATCAGCACAGGGACACATTCTTTATTTATTTTCTTTCAAGAAGTGCTTCTGTTCAGAAATGCATTCAAGGTCCCAAAGGTTGGCAACATTTGGCTTAGTACAATCTATATCCTTTCTGCACCAGAATTAATGAGCAGTCTTATGTAATCTCTTCCAGGAATTTGAATGTAGACATAATGGTTTGTCTGATATTTTTTAAATATTATGCTTCATTTTGTTTTATTTCCTAAACTGGAAAACATATAATTGGTTAAAGAAATAGATTTTGTCCATCCGAGCGTTTAATGATTTAGTGTGCCCACTTTGAGCTGTAAGATGGTGATGGAACAGCTCACTTTACAGGACTAGGCTCCTGTAATGATTCATTCTGACATGGAGGACTAGAGTTCCAGTAGGCCTGGTTTTCTTCCTTACAAGATCAAGGAATGGTGCTTTAGAAACTGGTTAAGCAGTGCTTTTAGCTCCACTTCGAATCGTGCTAGTTTAATTTTCCTTATGTCTTATTAGGAATAATAAATACAAAACATATTATTTCATTTGACACTGTAAGGATTGTCCATTCCACAGTCTAAAATACTACTTCCGTTCCCTCCCCCCACTTCCATATTCTGTCTTCTTCTTTGTCTCTCCATTTTTTCTTTCATTTTTTTCTTACTATGAAGACTGATTTCTACTGGGTTCAAATCTCAATTCTGCTACTTTCCATGTGTTCTTGGGTAGAGATATGCCTCTATTTCCTCAGCTATACAAAGGGATGATAACAGCATCGCTTCTTAGAAAGGTGTTATGAAGCTAAATAGTTTGATACACATAAACAACTTAGAATAATGTGTAGCCCATTGTAAAGTTTGGCTGTTATCAGTAGGAATGTGGAGGTAGAAGTTATGGGAGCAGTTTTGAGACCATGGGGTTAAATGAAAGCTCTACCAATTTTGTTTGCACAATCCTCAAATCTTATTCATGGGAAGACATTTTTAGGTGGTTTTACTGAGCTAGTCAAGGCTTCTTTTGTGGAAGTACAGAGCACAAAATGCTTTGGCCAAGGAAAATCCACCAGTAGCCAAATAAATAATGTGTAAAAACAATACAAGGGGAAGTGGTGTGCTCATGAGTTGAGGACCAGCAAGTAATTTAATACAAACTTTCTTGAGGCCCATTTGGCAATATGTATCAAAGACTTAAAATGTGCACGCTTTTTGACATAGTAACTTCACTTTTGGGTATTTTCCCCAAGGACAAAACTAAGGATGTGGGGAAGATTGTACTCCAAGAATATTCACTAAAGCGCTCTTTGAAAAAGAAAATTTGGAAATTGCCTAACACTTGGTTAAATAAATCACAGTGCTTTCAAACAATAGACCACTATGCTGTTTAAAAATATATTTATTAACATGGAAATATGATCCTAATATATTGGTAAATGACTATAGCTTCAAAAGATTAAGGAAGTGGTTCTCTTTGGGAGGGTTAGATTGGGTGTGGTTTTAATTTTTTCCTTTTTTTCTGTATATTCTTATTTCCAATAATAAATAGGTATTGCTTTTTCAATTTTAACTGAACTGTCAAGCTGAAAGAACTCCCACCTCAACCCCCTTTTTTTCTGAGTGGGAATCTCACTCTGTTGCCCAGGCTAGAGTGCAGTGGCATGCTCGCGGCCACCACAGCCTCGACCTGCTGGGCTCAGGTAATCCTTCCACCTTAACCTTCCATGTAGCTGGAACTATTGGTGTGTGCTACCTTGCCCGATTTATTTTTTGATTTACTGTAGAGACAAGGTCTCACCAAGTTGCCCAGGCTGATCTTGAACCCTGAGCTCAGGCAATCCTCTTGCCTCAGCCTCCCAAAGTACTGGGATTACAGGCTTGAGTCACTGTGCCCAGCCCATTTTTTTTGATTGTTAGAAGTTTTGAAAACATTTTCTCTGAACACACATTGGCTTCCAGAGACCAAAGTTTCATCCTTGGTTCTGTAATTGACTGGTGCATGAGATTTTATTATGCAATTATAATCAGTCCCTGACTTTGTTTTCTTAGATATTATTAGGTGGCTACGGTGGTGACAGAACTGTAAGACTGTATGAATCTCATAAAATAGTGAATGTGAAAATGATTTGAAGATTGTACAAGTATCATTTGAAACTTATTAATCTGGAAGAGCAATTCACTTAACCCTGATGAAGAGAATTGGATACAGTGTTATTGAACAGATAAGATACTATGATTCTTTTGTGCTCATTTTATGCAGAACTATTGCTTCCCAGGATTTTCCACATTCTTCCTGGTCAATATCTGAGGTAGGTACTGAAGAATCTAGTTGTTTAACAAAGTGCCAATGTTGGATAACAATTTAGTAAATGTTTAGAATTTCTAATGCGAAAATAATCAGAGTGAGTAAAAAATCAAGGTAAGGATTTTCTAGGTACAGATTAGCAAGTCATTCCTATACTAGTAAATAAACATAGGTGGATACTCTAATCACTGAAACCTCTTACATGTCTTGACATGGAGCTGTAATTATGTTATAAAAGAGAACAGGCTGATGTCAGGACAAATCCTCTGCTAGAATTAAAGATGATAAAACAAGTACTTTATTTTAAAAGCTCTAAAATATATATTTTTACACATTAATAAGTAAGAAGTATTGCTTAAAATAATAGCTAAAACATATTTAATGTTTGCTTCCAAATTATTTGATTGCCAAAGTAAATTATTCTATTCCCAAGTGAATTTTTCTGTTTCCCAAGAATTATGCTAAGTCACTTTGTTGGTGTTAGACCAGCAGCATCAACATCGCCTGGAAAATTGATAAAGATGCAAATCCTCAGGCCCAACCACAGCCCTCTTGCATCAGAAACTCTAGAGGTGGGACTAGCAATCTGTAGTTCAACAATCCTTTTAAGTTGTTCTTATGTGTGCTTGATTTGAAAACCACTGATTTAAATTTATCCTCATTATAACCTTATAAGGCTATTATTATTATTTCCATTTTTATAGCTGAGGAAATTAAAGCTTTTAGAAAAACTGTCTCCACATAGGCCTAGAGGTTAAACCATTTCCATTATCACCAAAAGTTCAACACCTTTCATTCCTTCTTCAGTTTGACGTTTTTCCATCAAGCCGTTTTCTGGACTTGACTGGGAGAGAAAAGAGGAAACTTGAGCTCCCCCTAGAGGTCACCAAAATGGTGGCCATAAGGTCATCTAGTGTTGCTAAAAGCGGTATCAAACATATTACATTTCTAAAGGTTTGATTTTATTTTGGGGGAAGACAGATTAGAACACTTTTATTAGGAAGAAAGGAGACCATGGTGATGTTACAATGGTTGCTCTCGACTTTGAATGGAAATGATTATTTTATCCTTTAGAAGTAAAAATATCAATTGTTCTTCTTTCCCATGGACTTTATAAAGAGCTCAGAATGCCTGTGATATTTCTTGTGGTCCACCTAATATTCATTCTTCTCTTTCTTCTTAATATAAACCTGCTTTGATTCAGATACTTTCTGTATGTGGGTAGGAGTTTGAGGCATCACAAGTGTTAGTTAAACGTGATTGATGTAGCCCTTACTACAGATTGGGGGGCTGTCAGGCGAGTTTAAACACTTTTAAATCTCAGGTCCTACCCTATTTTAATTAAATCAGGATTTCTGGTGGTTGGGATCCCAGTAATCTATTGAGTAGTCAAGATTGGTTAATGCAGTAATGGAGGCCATCCCCTAGCTAGTGACCAGGGCTGTGCTTGTGATACAATGTCAGCAATGAGATATTAAGGAAAACATGGTAGATGGCTTGTTGAAATATTTTTCTCACTGATATTTTTACAAAAGAAGCTCACAAGAAGAAACATTGTTCTTCCTTTTGATGACATTGAATTTACATGTGAAACCTGTGACTGTCACAGCTGTCTTGAAACCATGAGGATGAGTTGATGTGCTATAGATGGCATAGATAAAATAGATGAAGGGAAAGCATCTGCATTCTTGACGATGTTGGCCTAGAGCTCTGTATCTTCAGATTTTAATGTGCAGTAGTTAGTACCCTATGATTTTAAGATATTTTAAATTTGGTTTGCTGTTACTTGCAGCCCAAAACATGACTCCTAACTTACTTGTCCTTCAGTAATGGTACTAATTCTGATTTACTATATGGTTTTAGTCAAAGCCTGGGTTGAGGCAACTGATATTAGAGAGCAATTAGGGTTGTTCTCAATTAAGGTTGACTTAATCAGGGGGAATTCGGATAGATTGAAATGAGGGAATGCGTAAATAGAATCATCTAGGGAGATTTTACAAAACACAAATATCCCATCTTAGCTCTGTGGGAATGGAAATATATTGAAATCCTCAGGGTTGGGAACTGTTGAAAGGAGAATTGGGAAAACTGATTTTGAAAAAGCTCCTTAGGTGATATTAGATATATCATTTTATGCTCCCCATACATTGAGAAATATTAGTTTAAGAAATACTAATCATTTAAACTGCAAGATTCTCCAAATTTCAACTCTCTATTAAGCTAGACCAAAAGAAATATCTAGTATATGTTATAGTCTAGTGATACCCATATTGTGTTAACCTGACCCTCCCATAAATTTCTTTCACAGAACCATGATCTGAGATTATCATCAATATTCACAAATATCTACATCCTTGGATATAAAATACACTTTGCACAGTGTCCTTCCTCCAAGAATTTCTGAGATTCTTTAGAAGACTTAAATGTGTCTTTACAAATTAGATGACCTTATTGATTACTGTGACACCCAATAAGCCAGATTTCTACAGCCAATGCCCTGATGGCAGAGTTCCAATGAACTAAGCTACTTCTGATTCTACTGTAGCATCATTGTGATCCAATGCTGTTCTTAATCTTTATAGTACTTAATCTTTACAATATTATTGCAGCTCAGCTGGCTTTCACAAATGTAGAGAAAAAGCTTCTTCTCTCTCTGTCATGCTATTAGGATTTGATACAGCTGGGCTGTTGGGTCACAAAATGTAGAATTCAGTGAAAGATTGCTTTTATCTCATATGTACAACACTTCCTCTCACGTGTCTCTAGAATTGTTGGCTAAGGACAGGTTTTTATGACTGGAAACCATTACTTCCTCTGGATATGCATGACTTGGCAGGGTACGGGGGGCCATTTTTCTTTTTCCTTTAAGCAAGTTTTCTTTCAGAGCTCTTGTGGTTCTTGTCTACTGTCTGGCTTAGTTTGGACCCTTCTGGCCCATTAGATTGGTTGGTATGTCTGAACATTTGGGATATTTGCAGTGTAAAGTTTTTCTTCTTTTTCTCTCTCCAGAAGGTTTTCTAACCCCAAATGCACATTAGTAGATGCAATCACCCTGATGCTAGTAGATGCAAATGAAGAAAACGTAGAATGAGTGTGTCTAACTTGGCACACCTAAGGCCATTCTAGACCCTGTCCTGCCAAGATACCCCACATTCTATTACATTTGTAGAATTAGAATATTGTTTGTCCATTACAGTGTTCAATGTTCCACATATAGATACTCATGTAAATTTTTTCTTAAGGCCAGGTACTTTTTTGTCATCTTTAATTTAGCAAGCATGTTTTAGTGTCCATTTGCCAGGTACTAAGGTATAGGCTGGTGATGAAAAGACGAATAAGACATGGGCCCTCCTCAAAAAATTTACATTGTAAGTAGGAAAGCAAATAGAGTGCTGTTTGAGAAATGCTGTGATACAGCACTTGAATTTGTTTTTGCTGTTGTTTGGAAACCAACTCTTCCACTGCCTCTATTTTGGAAGGCCGCTGTAGTTCTCAGCTTAGTTCAGTCATTTTCTTGGGCAGTACTCTAGGTAAATCAGGTCCCCTGTCCTTCCCCTCTGTTATATCTTTCTGTGTTATTAACCCTGAACTGCCTTCTTTATTTTTCTCATAGCACTTACCAATATCTGAAATTGTCTTGTCCTTACACTTGTAATGTAGACTTTAGGAGAACACAGCTCTGTCTTGTACATGACTGAATCTTCAGTGTTTAAAATGTGTTTTGAAGAGAATCACAAATGAAGTCACACAGATACACCTAGACCTCCCTGGAGAAATTAGAACAGCCTTGCTAAATCTGGAGATGCATGAACTGCATTTGACACAGACAGGAAAAGAAGGGTCTAGAGTGTATGCAGGTAAAAAGCAGCATGTACCATGCTCTCTGGGGAATGCAGGAGGTTCAGGGTTGCAGGTGCTGTGACATATGATATAGTGGTTAGTGAGGGGGAGTCACATTATCAGGGAGTAAGGGCTTATGCAGGAGCTGAAAGTGGCTACATTTGTACTTCAGGAAATCCGACTTTTTTTTTAAAAAAAACTGGGATTTGCAGCATATGGATCTAGAATTGCTTTCTGAGCTGGTTTAGGAAGGAATAAATAGAGATTTGATTCCAAGGGGCGGTTTTGTCTTGTTGCAAGCTGGCATCCAAGGCTGCTTGGGAAAGCTGCATTCATCACTAGCTTGTTCTCACCAGCCTTCTCCTCTTTCATGCCACTTCAGATCCTTCCAGAAGCCTGGACATGAGGCTGTCACCACTTTCACAGTTTGACATTTTCACAAGGGCACACTGCTGCTTGCTTGCCTTTTGGAGGGGTAGAGCTGTGGGGGTGGGGAGGAAAGGTGGGTAGAGCTGTGGGGGTGGGGAGGAAAGGTGGGGAAAGCGTTTATCTTTCTTGGGAAACTGAGAACTACATCACTAAATATATTTTTCTCTGCCTTGGTTCTTTTCCACCATCTACTGAGCTTATGTAGCACAGAGACTATACCCTATTCATCTCTATTTTACCAACATCTAACAGAGTGCTTTGCAAATCAACTCGCAGTAAAGATGTGTAAAGAAATGTTTTTTAGAATTAGGTTTTGTTTTTGCCTGTGGTAGACTCTGCACCTGTGTTCTTCCAGGTGATAGAACTTTTGTTTGTGATAACACTTGTAGTTTTATTGGATTTGTGCAAGCTACTTTATCTCTAAAGTGAAATCTTAAAAAAAAAATGTTGGGTGGTATCTTATTTCCCTTTATCTCTCTCCCAGATGTTCTATCATCTGCTGAGGGCAGTCAGTGAAAGTATCATTGCTTTCAAAGACACCCCTGGGGTTGAGTCATGGTTCTGGCATATACTCATGATGGAAAATGGTAAATAATTACCCCACTCTGAGCCTTAGTTTCCTCTTCTATAAAGTGGAGACAATTAAGTTATTTGGTAGGGCTGATTGAAGATTAAAAGGAGATAATTTTGAAGAAAGCTTTGCACCTCGTCACATAATAAGCATCAATTTATGACAGTTTTAAAACTTGACTTTCCTCTGTGAAAACCAACGTAAACCATCACCTATAATTGTTGTGCCAAGTAGCAATTTCATCCTGTGGATAACTTAACTTTTTAAATTTCTTGCTGTGTACTTTGAGTGCTTTTACTAGATGGTCCCCCAAAGCTACTTTAATTACGTTCTTGTTCCAACACTTTGGTGAGCTACGGCCATGCAAAATGGCACTGCTGATGGGAGGAATGAGGCCAAGAGAGAGCCTAATGCTCTCTGTATCCCAAGGACCAAATGTGAGCTATTGCCTCCTACTTGGTATTTCTATGTTGTACATGAGCATTAGATAGGAGAACAGGCATTTTGCTTAAGACTGCAGAAGTCACAGTGTTTGTTTAATGATTACTACAGCTTGTTTTGTAATTATGATTGCATGGACAGTCCTGTACAATCCAGGGAACTTTTGGAAAGTAATGACAGTAATTTACGGCCATGTGGTTTTGTGTGGTTGCTTAAGTACTGGGTCTGTGGCCTGCCTGCATGCTCCATTGCCTGCCTGATGGACCCATTCCCCACCTGCACTCTTTCCCTCTCTTGATGGAAACACTGAAGAATGAGCACAGTTTATGTGAAAGACAAAGGAAAGAGAATGTGTGTTGGGAAAGGGAGATTGAATCTGTAAGGCATAATTTTCTCTGTATTCCTACCATTTCAATTAGTGAAAAAACTCACTGTTTTCTCTCTCTCTCTCTTTTTTAAAATACAATGGAATATAAATTCAGTACGTGTTAAGTACCTTGGTGGATATCTAGAGTTTTAAATGAACTTGGGGAATTTCTGGAGGCATCAGGTAAACTTCTGTGAATGCTGCCTTTCAACTGTGTATTTTTAGATAATTGAAAACTAATTTAAGTAAATTTCCATGGCTTATGGTTACTTCTGAGTATGTTTTATTCATGATGATGTACTCCTTCAAAATTAAAAGCACCGTGTTTAAGTCAAATTCAGATTTTTGGAGAAAGACAGGAATGATAAAGGGAAAACAGTAATTGAGCATTTAGTTTCTGTCTGTTGCTTTTGAAAATGTGCCACATCCTGAAAGAAATTCTGCTTATGTGTGCCACAGTCTCCAAAAGGAAAACGAAGATGTTGGTTGAATTCTTCAAAAAGCCAGCCCCAAAGAATTTCCTTTGAAGTTGTTTTATATGCTACTCCACTGAAAAACTTTAAGATAAGTTATAACTCTGCTTTGTGCTTTGAAAATAAATTCAGCACAT
Source organism: Cephalopachus bancanus (assembly GCA_027257055.1). Taxonomy (NCBI): domain Eukaryota; kingdom Metazoa; phylum Chordata; class Mammalia; order Primates; family Tarsiidae; genus Cephalopachus; species Cephalopachus bancanus. The sequence continues at coordinate 1,830,784 of JAPVLO010000107.1, forward strand.
TAATTGTATTTATGGGAGAAAGTAGTAAATGTCCCAGAATGAATACACAGCCATAATTTACTCAGAGGGAACTGCTACTGCCCATAAACTTCTCCTCCTCACCTCTTCTGGTTTATGACATCAGCCAGCCTTGCAAATGAATCACTGCTTTGTGCACCATCAGATTCCTGCGTTATGTAAATTTCCACTGAATGCTTATCAAACAGGATTATTACGTATTACATATTTTCTTTGCTAATTTTCCAGGAGGTTAAATATAGTCTATATTTTGTGGGGGAAGGCCTCAGTTGTCTGAGCTGCATATCCATTTCGATTCAGAAATGTTTGGGCACCACTGGCAGAATAATGAGATGGCTACCAGGGAGAGGCTCTTTGCATCAGGACTTGAGGGGCCTTATAGGAAAAGCTCAAACTGTGGGAGAGAGAATTGAATACACAGACTTGCTCTAATATGTAGCCATGTTTTGACATCATATGGGAGAGGTGACAAATGCATGGGTGTGTGTAATGCCAGTCCCAATGGTTAGGTATCCATAATTGAGTTTTAGGGGGAAAATGGCACATGAGCAAAATAATAAAAAATAAGCTATTTTTTTGAGTTGGAGTCTTGATCCTTCACCCAGGCTGGAGTGTAGCGGCACGCTCATGGCCACTGGGCTCAGGTGATCCTTCCACCTCAGCCTTCCAAGTAGCTGAAACTACAGGTATGTGCTACCACGCCTGGTTAATTTTTTAATTTATTGTAGAGATGAGGTCTTGTCAAGTTGCCCAGGCTGTTCTCAAATCTGCAGGCTCAGGCAATTCTCTCTCCTCTGCTTCCCAAAGTGCTGGGATTACAGGCTTGAGCCACTGTGCCTGGCCAAAAAAGCTATTTTTGTACACACAATCTCTATAACATGTCAGTAGTAAAGAGCAGCTCTTCTTTGGAGTTAGAATACTTAGATATCACAGTAAAGGTAGAGGGAGGCAACTCCTCCCCATCTTGACAAGGGAAGTTTCCTGGCTTCAGTGAACTGAAACTCCAGGTGACACAGATGCAGTGCAGTGAGGACTACTCCACAACAGTGGGACAGAGGCTCTCTGCCACATCCATCCATGCTGGAGGAAAGCTGGGGCTTGAGGGAACAAGGGAATCACAGTCTTTGGGGTGACCTCATGGCCTTCTTTCTTCCTGTCTGGCAGGTGAGAATGCTTTATGGAACACTGGGAGCAGCTGAGGCCTCCGAAATTAGTGGATGCTGAGAGACAGGAGTGTAAGCCCACCTGTGCTGGTCTTTAGAGACTATAAGAAGGGCAGGTGATTGTGAGGACTGGAAGGTATCCTCAGAAGCTCAGGGAATGAAAAATAGCATAATGCTGTTTATTAGTAATCCTGACACTCCAAATCTGCCTTCAGGCTTGTGTGGCCTGAGAAAATGGGAATAACTTCTTTGTATTCTTCAAAGTAAATTGATTTTCCTCTTTATTTAATTTATCTTTGTTGTCAGTATAACTATATTTGTGGATAAAAAAGTAATCACCAGCCCTTTATAAAGCCTTTTATATCATATTTCAGGGAAAACATTTGACTATAAATAAATTATGTGCTACCAAATATTGTATATGGTTTTCCAAAGAAGTATCATTTGATCCACACACATACCATTTTATCTCCTAAATTTTCATTGATTCTGTCTTCTATGTCAACAGTGTCTACTTTTCTAATGCCTCCTGTGTTAGGCCTAGATAGTATAGTAAAACAACAACAACGACAAAAGATTATGTGATTTTTTACACCCAAATAAAAATAATAACAAATAAAAATAGAATTAAAGACCAAATAAAGACAATGAAAAGCCACAAAAATCCTATTCACATCTACCTGAAGAGGGTAGAGGCTACGATAACACCACCAACATATTTAAAATGTTTTTCAGGCTTTCTCTCTGATTTCTCATTGGTCATACTGTTTAACTTCCCATGAGATTATCCTAATTTTTCTGACATAAGAATGTCAATCAATGTTGTTTGTTTTTGTTTTGGTGTCTCCTACCCATTCTTTGCATCTAGTAACTCTAAGAGATATTTGCATGTAGCTCATACTTTATTTTTAAATAGTCAGGTGTTGTCATAAAGTTTAAATATTCTCCAAAGAAAATTTCAATTAACAAATGTAAAAAGCAGAAGTCATCTAAACTGGCTTATAAAAATTAAATTAAAAACATTAGGAACCCCCTTCACACACCCTGCCTCCACTAGCTAGTCCTTATCCCACTAACACAGTTCTTTAATAATTTTAAAATAAATTTCAACAAGGAAAGCAGTTGTAGCAAATCTACAGAGATTTGGGTCTCAGACACACTTGTTAGGAAAATGAATGAAATATGCTAAACTTAAGAAGTTATTACAGAAAAAGAAATTCAAGGAAGTAGCAAGGAATTATTAAACATAAAAGTTTAAGTTAAAGGATAGTAAACTTTAAAAAATGTGAAAAATCAGAACCTAGTGCTTTAAAAATATCTATTAAATATTCTATTGACAAATTTGGTAGGAAACTAAAGAATATGAGCAATGAGAATATAACAGTAGAAGCTGATGCAGTTAAAAAGTGTAAAAAGAATCCTAGGAAAACCTTTATGCAGGAAATTTGAAAACCTAAATTAAATAGATAATTTAGTTAACGTTAACTCAAGAAAGTCAAAGCATGCAGATAGACTGATACCATTAAAAAACTTTATATAGTGATTAAAATATGCTCCTTTTATTTACACTAGTACAAATTAATTTTCTTAGAAAGCTCTAACAAACCTATAAGGACCATATTATTATATTAGATAAAAATTTACAGAAATAAAAAATAGGAACATTTCCAAACTCAATTGGTGTGCTTAGACTTATGTTGATACCAAACCTAATGAAATTAACATAGAAAGGATACTATTTATAAATATTGACACTGCTATTGTTTGTACAAAATTATGAGTTTTTACTTGAAAACCAGTTACCTAGTTTGCAAGATTCTACTAAATGCTAAGATTGCATAGTATATTTAAAGTATGACTTAGTTTTCTTTTTTCTTTCTTTTTTTTGAGTTGGAGTCTCACTCTGTCGCCCAGACTGGAGTGCAGTGGCCGCTCCCGGCCACCGCAGCCTCGACCTGCTGGGCTCCCGTGATCCTTCCGCCTCAGCCTTCCAAGTAGCTGGAACTACAGGCGTGCACTACCACACCCGCTAATTTTTGATTCATTGTAGAGATGAGGTCTCACCAAGTTGCCCAGGCGGTTCTCGAACCCACGGGCTCAGGCAATCCACTCGCCTCAGCCTCCCAAGGCGCGGGATTACAGGCTGAGCCACCGAGCCCAGCTGAAAATATGACTTAGTTTTCAAAAACGCTAAATGCATTCCTTTCCAAAAATACCTTACTGAAAGCATGTTTTATTCATGAAAAATATCAAGTTGGGAGACGGGAATTTGAAGCAAGAAAGGACTGAGTTCAAGTTATCACAATGAACAAACATATACTGTAAAAGTGCAAAAAAGATTTAAAAAAATCTATATAAGCATAGGAAAATAACAGCGTGCCATACATAAGCTATACATTTCTGAAAGAGAAAAAGGGATCAGATCAATGGGGAAAAATATATATATGAAAGTATAGCCAAAACACATAGGATAATATTGTTACGAGAATAGAATATGTAGCTATATAGTAGCTACAAACTATGAAAAAATGAACATAAAAATAGGCAGGACCATGGTCAAATTTTTAAGGGTAATTAATTAGAAATCTTCATTTAGAGCTTATGAGTAACCACATTTCCCTTCTTTTACTAGGCATAAGTTGAAAGAAGTATTGCACCGCAAAAGCAGAGGAAATTGTCTACGAAGTTAACAAACGCATAATAGTATTATAGATAGTTATTGAGTCTTAAGAGGTTCAGAAAGCCTCTTTACATGGAGAACTGGCATACTCTGTCCACCACCCCAATCAAGCTTTAACTCCTAGGATGGAAAGTGGACTATAGTAAATCACACGTACGAGCAAGCAGTAATTTTCAAATACAGAATCAATAAATATTTATGGGAAAGTGACAGTATAAAAGAAGCATCACATTCTATCAAAGAATGACTATCTAAGGAAATAAAGTTCATAAAACAAAATAGAGTTTACAACAAATATATGAATGTTAGCTTTTTCATTAACAGACAAAATTAAACTTTTGTTTTTCAATACAATTTAAAAATTAATAAGTGAATGTAGCAGAAAGAAAATGGCTAAAGAGTAAAGTGGTGATGTGGAAGACAGGTGAGGAGTTCTTCATAAGTCAAAAAGGCCAAGAAATAAAATATATGAGAGAAAGATTAAAATACATGAGAAATAGATTCAAAAGTTCCAACAACCATATGCCAAAACTTTTAGAGAAAGATGGAAGAGGCTACTAAACATTAAAATAAATTTAAGAGCTGAAGAAAGAAATTAGTGAAACATTGTCTTCATAAGAATCTGTACTCAGTAATCTTCAGGAAGGAAAACAGAGTGAAAATACTTTTAGACAAACAGAAATTCACAAAGTTTATTACCTCTACACCTTTTTTGAAATAATTACTTAAAGTATAAAGTGAATGTAATAATAAAGTAAAAAAGGAGAAATACAAAGTATTACTTCACTTCAATACAAAGTAATGAGAAATGAAATGTGGACAATTAATTCAAAATCTGAATACTTTTGTTGCTTAATATAAAAATAAAATAAATATCCCAAACAATCTCAACTTGGGAGGCTTCAGAGTTTTGGGAGAGGAAAGTGAAAGCACACTAGTCTCATATTATTTGGTGAAGATATTAGAACCTAAACATTATTAGAAAAATAGCTGTGAATTATGTGTAGTTGACCCTTGAACAACACTGGTTTGAACTGCATTAATCCACTTATGCATGAATTTTTTTCAATAAATAAATTGAGAACATTTTTGGAGAGTTGTAGTGATTTGAAAAAGCTCAGATGAACTGTATAATCTAGAAATGTTAAAAATTAAGACAAAATGACTGGACATGGTGACTCATGCCTGTAATACCAGCATTTTTGGAGGCTGAGGTGGGAAGATCACTCGAGGCTAGGAGTTCAAGACAAGTCTGGGCAGCATAGCAAGATTTTATCTCTACAAAAAAAAAAATTAGCTAAGTGTGTTGACACAAGGCTAGGAGTTCAAGACTAGTCTGGGCAACATAGCAAGACTTCGTCTCTACAAAAAAAAAATTAGTTAAGTGTGCTGGCACAAGGCTGTTGTCTCAGCTACTTACTCAGGAGGCTGAGGTGGGAGGATCACCTGAGCTGGAGGCTGTGGTAAGATGTGATTTTGCCATTGCACTCCAGTCTGGGCAACAGAGTGAGATCCTCACTCGAAAAAAAAAAAAGTTAAGTATGTCATGGATGCATAAAGTCTATGTAGCTACTAGTCTAGGTTATCATTTACTACTGTAAAATATACATAAATCTATTGTAAAAATGTTAAAAATAACAAAATGTATGCACACGAGCAGATTACATACAGAATCATTCTCAACTGACAGAAATGTAAACAAACAGAAAGATGCAGTTTTAAATCATAACTGCATAAAATTAACTGTAAAAATTTCATAGCCACCTCCTGTTGCAGTTGCAGTGAGCTCAAGTGTTGTGAGTATCCAGTTAAAATGTCATGTGAAGCCGGGATCGGTGGCTCAGCCTGTAATCCCGTGCCTTTGAGAGGCTGAGGTGAGTGGATTGCCGAGCCCGTGGGTTCGAGACCCGCCTGGACAGCGAGACCTCATCTCTACAATAAATCAAAAATTAGCTGGGCGTGGTAGCACGCGCCTGTAGTTCCGGCTACTCGGAAGGCTGAGGCGGAAGGATTACCGGAGCCCAGCAGGTCAAGGCTGCGGTGGCCGGGAGCGGCCACTGCACTCCAGTCTGGGTGACAGAGTGAGACTCCAACTCAAAAATAAATAAATAAATAAATAAATAAATAAATAAATAAATAAATAAATGGCATTGAACAAGACAAACCTATTAAAACTTCATAGTTAAGCAGATAAACTAAACAGACAGAGATCTAGATAAATGTACTTTTCTTTCTTTCCAAACCTATTGTTTTAGATGACCCTTAGGGAGATGCCATTTTGTTGAGAGAGGAAGACTTAAAAACGAAGAAAAATCAGATTTGTGAATTATGCCTGTGAAAAACCTTTGGATGTGGCTATAGATACATAGAATTGACTACATGCAATAATTCACAATCTTTGAGAGAACTGTGAAACATCCCTGTGAACTCAAATTTACATCAACAAGAGAAGTACAGTGGCATCTATATAGCCTATAATGGATCATATTCCACAATGTATACTCCATCTACGGAGACTAACGGACTATGAAGAAACATGTGACCAGTTGGAGCTAGGGGTCTCACACAGCAATGGACAGGAGAAGACCCAGGTTCTAATCAAGGAAATATTCTTACTACCAGAAATAGAGTTTTCAAAACACCTGCCTAGCTGCTAATGAGTAGTGACTACTGTGTATCTCCACTTTTCAACTGTTTCATGATGACATTTTTAATTTTTAGAAAAGTGTTGATCAAAAAAAAATGATTAATTCATATATGAATGGCAAATAAACATACAAAAAGTCACATGAATAATTTAAAATTGGAAAGTAAATATACATTTATTGAGGTGATTACAACTTACTACAAAATTCTAAGGATAACTTTATGCAATGACACATGAGAATTGGATAAAATTTCCTTGGGAAATGTAAATTATAAAAAAGAATTAGAATATCTGACTAAATCAATATCATTTAGAACATTTTAATTAGTATTCAAAATGCTATTCCTAATAACTGTATCAGTGGAAAATAAATTACTATGAAGATCTATCAAATTTTCAAATAGCATATAATTTTTATTTTAGATGAAATCTTCCCAAGCATAAGATACAAAAAACTTCACAACTCAATAAAACTAGTATTGCCCAAATACCAAAATCTAACAAAGAACTCATTCCTTCCCTAAGTACATACACTAATGCTATAAACCAATAGCACTAATAAATAACACTGGAAAACCCTAAACATTAGCAGGAAAAATTCAGTTATACTAAAGAAAAATCGAATATGACCAATTAGGTTGCATTTCAGGAATGCAAGGATAGTTCATCATTAGAAAATCTGCTAATTTCATCTCCTAAAAGATTAATAAGGGAAAATAAATATCACTATTCCACTGTATGATATTCAAAATTAAATACCTATTCCAAGCCGGGCTCGATGGCTCAGCCTGTAATCTCGCGCTTTGGGAGGCTGAGGTGAGTGGATTACCTGAGCTTGCAGGTTCGAGACCCGCCTGGGCAACTTGGTGAGACCTCATCTCTACAATAAACAACAACAACAAAATCAGCCGGGAGTGGTAGCGCATGCCTGTAATTCCGGCTACTTGGAAGGCTGAGGCGGAAGGATTGCTGGAGCCCAGCAGATCGAGGCTGCGGTGAACGGGAGCGGCCACTGCACTCCAGTCTGGGCGACAGAGTGAGACTCCAACTCAAAAACAAACAAACAAACAAAAAAACCCATTCCAAATTAAAACAACAATAACAACAAAAATCAATTCCCTGGGAGCAGAAAGAAACATTCTTGATCAGATATAGAGTATGTATCTACCAGAAACTGAAACTAAACAAATTTAATAGTGCAATATTAGAAGTCACAAAAGTTAGAAGCAGGACAGAGATGCCAGCTAATACTGCTAATATTCATCATTATGTTTCAGGTACTAACTAATAAAAAAATGTAAATTGTTCATATTGAAAAGAAAGCTCTCACTACTCACAGTGATTATGATCACTGGACTAGAAAATTCAAGGGAAACTACTGAAATTTAATTTTAAATTTAATTTTTAAAATACAGTATTTGCTAGATCAATTTATAAAAATTATTTTCATACACTAATAACAGTTTAAAGTTATAATAAAGTAATATACTGCTAAGAATAGCAAAATAACAATAATAAAAATTGTAAAATAGCAAGAAATAAATCAATTAAAGTATATTTAAGAATATTATTTTATAAATGAACCTTTACTGGAATACATAAAAGAAAATCTGAATCCATAAATAACATACAAGTAAAAGAATTAAAATAGTACCATAGAATTTTGAAAGGTTATGGAAACCTAGAATGAGTATTTCCTATCCTAATAACAGAAAAAGTGAGAAAATATACAAAGTTCTAACTTTTCTCAAAACCACAAGAAATTCAAATGAGATCTGAGGTTTCAGGCAACTGACAAGCCAGAAATCAAAGGGAAGAGAGGCATCTCCAAGGAATGTGAGGTTTTTACTACTCTCTCAATTATAGAACAAGGAAAACAGATCTACCATACACAGTAGCAAAGATGTCTTCAGATAAACATTTATAAAGTTCCCAAAGATTGAGAATGAGTTTGCATGTACTTGGAGGCTTTTCTCTGCAGATTTCACTGGTGTTCATGAGTCCTAGTGTAGGAGACCATGAGTCCTGTGCTTGGTTTGTAACAAGGGAGTGGCTGCAACTGTGAGAAAAACTTGAAGTGATTCATTGTCCTTCTCTCAGGGAACAAGCACCTTAAGCCCCTAGAGAAGGGTGACAAACAAAGATGACCCCAAGCACAGGTGAAATCTCACTGTTTTTCAGTATAAACAAAGAAACAAACCTCTGTCTTTGCTGGGAGAGCAGGAAAATGTTTTGGGCCTAGATGAGTAGACATTTTTTTCCACTAGGGAAGAATAGGCACATATAGATAGCCTCACCCTCAAGACCCAGGACATACATAAAAAACAAAAGGACACAGACAATTACAAATAGGAAGATTAGAACATGTAGAGACACCAGGGATAGGAAGACACAGAGGAAAGGCGATGTGATGACATAGTGAGGAGATGGCCATCTTCAAGCCAAGGAGAGGTCTTAGAGGAAACCAACCTTGCCGACACCGTGATCCTGATTTCTAGTCTCCAGAACTGTAAGAAAACAAATTTCTGTTGTTTAGGTCATCTAGCCTATGGTATTTTGTTATGGAAGTTCTAGCCAACTAATATAATTCATAACTGAAAATATATCATAGACCTAAATATACAGCCTGCACTATAAAACTCCTAAAAGAAAATATAGGAGAAATTTTTTATGACACTGGGTTAGGTAAATATTTCTTAGATAAGACACCAAAAGCATGATTCATAAAAGAGCATACTGATAAACTGGACTTCTTCAAAATTAAGAACCTCTAGGTCTTTGATAAAGAGAGTACAATGGTGAATCACAGACTGAGAGAAAATTTGCATATTTGATCGAGAACTTGTATTTAGAATACAGAAATAACTTTCAAAACACAATAATGAAACCAACCAATAAAAAAGGAGATAAATGATTTGAACATTTATATACCCAAGAAGATATATGAATGGCAAATAAACATACAAAAGTCACTACAAGCATGTTTAGTCACAAGGGAGATACAAATTAAAACCACAATGTCATATCACTACACAATTATTAGGATGACAAAACAAAATCCAAATCAACAATTCCAAGTGCTGGTGAGGAGGCAGAACTGCTGGAACCTTCATAAATTGCTGGCGAGAATGCAAAATACTATAGCCCCTTTGAAAAAAAGTTTAGCAGTTCCACGATTTAGCATTCCTACTTCTAGGTACTTACCTAAGATAAATAAAAACATGTTTACACAAAAATATTGTAGTGAATATTTTTATCAGTTTTATTTATAATCACTCAAAGTGAACACTACCCAAAATGTCCTTCAACTGGTAAATGGTAAAGCAAACTGTTGTGGATCTGCGTAATGAAATACTTCTCAGCAATGGAAAGGAACCATATGCTAATATATTCAACTACATGAGATGAATCTTAAATATCTTACGTTAAGTAAAAGATGCCAGACTCAAAGGCTACATAGTATATGACTCCATTTATATGACTTTATGGAAGACAAAACTATAGGTATAGAAAAAAAAAATACTAGCTGCCAGAGCCAAGGTACTGGGGCAAGGATTAACAACAAAATGCCATGAGGGATTTTTTTCTGAGTCATTCTGTATCTTGCTTTTGGTAATGGTCCTATAACTACATGCATTTGTAAAAACTTGTGCACTAAAAAACATAAAGTTTACTTCTTGTAAATACCACTTCAGTAACCTAGCTTTAAAAGATAGTATTTGAGGAAAGAATAAAATAATAATTGCATTAACTTGGAGAGGAGAAAGTCTTCCTAAGCAAGACAAAGATAGCAGTGGCCAGATTTTGGTACATAAAAATGTAAACTTATAACAAAAAACACTAAATATAAAGTTCAAAAAGTTTTACTCTACTGGAAAAATATTTACAATGTATTTAGCAGACAACAGGTTGCTATCCAGAATATCTGCACTGTTTCTACAAAACAGTAAGAAAAACAAATTATATAGTTGAAAAAATGTCTATAAATATGAATTTCTGTTCACCAAAGTATAATATAATAAAAACACCCTGGTGTGTGTGTGTGTGTGTGTGTGTGTGTGTGTGTGTGTGTGTGTGTTTATTTATTTATTTATTTTTTGAGTCAGGGTCTCACTTTGTTGCCCAGACTGGAGTGTAGTGGCATCGTCACAGCTCACTGCAGCTTCAGCCTCCTGGGCTCAGGCATTTCTTCTGCCTCAGTTTCTCTAGTAGCTGGGACTACAGGTGTGTGCCACCACTGACTACGTTTTTTATAGAGACGAGGTCTCAAACTTTGAGGCTCAAGTGTTTCTCTTGCCTTGGCCTTCTAAAGTGCTGGGATTACAGGCGTGAGCCATCATGCCTGGTCCCTAATGTATATTTCAAACCAGGAAGAAGTAAGCTGAAAATAAGATATTTTTCATACATTAGATTGGCACAAGCTGTTGGGATTGTAGGGCAAGTAGGTACTCTTATTCACTTGGATCGGAGTGTAAAATAGTGGAGTCTATTGGGAAAGCAATTTCACAGAATCTATCAAAAGTTTAGCATTAACTCAACAAGTCCACTACTAAAATCCTACCTTACATATGTGTTTTAAAAAGATTAAACTGTATCTTTAAAAATAAAGATTTAAGCCGGGCTCGGTGGCTCAGCCTGCAGTCCGTGCCTTTGGGAGGCTGAGGTGAGTGGATTGCCTGAGCCGGCGGGTTCGAGACCCACCTGGGCAACTTGGCGAGACCTCATCTCTACAATAAATCAAAAATTAGCCGGGCATGGTAGCACGCGCCTGTAGTTTCAGCTACTTGGAAGGCTGAGGCGGAAGGATTGCCGGAGCCCAGCAGGTCGAGGCTGCGGTGGCCAGGAGTGGCCACTGCACTCTGGTCTGGGCGACAGAGTGAGACTCCAACTCAAAAAAAAAAAAAAAAATTTAAAAAATAAAAATAAAGAAATAAATAAAAATAAAGATTTAAAAATTGGCCTAAATAACTGTCAACAGGGGACATGTTTAATAATAATGCATAGCTATTCTATGTAGCCAGTTAAAAGATAGGGTTAAGCTATATGTATTTACATGAAAATCTCTGCAAGTCATGTTGCTAAGAGAAAAATAATTATATTTTAATATACAGATTTTCATGTCATTCATGTAGAAAAAGCACTTAAAAAGTGTGTGTATGTGTGCATTATCATGTAAGTAAAGTGACTCTTGTCAATGTAGAGTTACCATTCCCTGTGAGCGGGGAGGTGAGAGGGTGGGTGAAAGGAGAGGAATGTTGAGGTTTTGTCCTATAAATGTCTCTATTGCTTGAATTTTGAATTGAGAAAATATTTGTACATTGTTTATATAACTTGAAAAAGGGAAGAAAAATGGGGAAAATAAATTGTAAAGCATATAGTGTGCTGTTCTGCATAATGTCTGTGTTCTGAAATGCTTTGTCAAAAAAGTTTTAATTGTTCAAATATTGTGATCTGGTAGAGTTTGAGTTGTGATCACTGAGAGCATCGCAACTTATTACTAGCAACGTCTGCTTCCAGCATGCCATTATTTACAATCTTGCATGGGAAATTGCCTCTACAAAAATTATTTTACTTCCTTCTCTTGAGACTCTTTACTAGGTAACGCAGACATGCACATGGGGATATGTGATACATATAATATTATGTAGCTAGTTCCTGATAATGCCTATATTACTACGGGGAAAATTCAAAGCCAGATTTGAGCATATGGGTTTTCTTTTTCCATCAGTGTGAAACCAAGAAGGGAATATGACATGCTCGTATATAATAATTCTTTACAATATAGACAGCCCGTCACGTAGGATTTGAAGCACTTTACATGTCAGTGCTTTGCTTCTTCAGTGTCAGTCACTGAGCAGTTCAGGCTTCCATCTGATGGGAAGATTTCACTATTAATCTCTATCACCTCCTTACTCTGCTCAGAAATGTTCCACTGTCAATCAGTCATTATGTCTCCTTATTTTCTTGAAGGATGGTGTTATTAAACAACTTGCCTTGGGCCACAGAAGATATCAGTTGTAAAGCTTAGACAGACATACCAATTCCTAGTTCGGTACTTGTATCAACAAGTCTTGCTACCTCAAAGGAACTTTCTCTTTTGCAGATCTAAGTTCAGATTTGTTGCCGAAAATATAAATATGTCTTCCATTTCTAGAGAATGTTTTTGCCTGTCTGTTATGTATAAGGACTATTGAGGGTTGTTAAGGGATTCTTCCCATTTAAGAAGTCAAAGAAACTGCATACTGAACTCTGAATATTGAACTTGGGCAACCAGGGCTGTTCACAAATATTCCAGCTCTCTTCCAAGCACAAGAAAGGATTGCACGCCCCACCCAATTGCAATTATGTTTGCTAAATGACTAATGTTAGCCTGTGACATGTGAAGAAAATGATGTGTATCACTTTCACTGGTAGCGTTAAGAAGCCAGAGTGCTTTGCTATACCTTTCCCACACTCACCATTAGAGTGATGGGCACCGTTCCAGAGAGTGGCTGCCCTGTCAACCCGAGTCCTAGAGTCAAAACATCATGGGGCAGAGCCCTGTGCATGATGACATGTGACATGAGTGAGGAAAAATCCTCACTAATCTATATTGTTGTAAGCCATTGAAATTTTGGGGTTGTTTATAACTGGAGCATACGTTGGCCTATTATAACTAATAACATTTTCCTAGTATCATTTTCCCTAGTTTGAACTCTCAAAATTTCATAATGACATTATAAGCTAAAAGAGTATGTAATTGCCTTTAATAATATTTGTTTTATATATTGATGGTAATAGATACTGATGTTCTTCAAATATGTGTGCTTAGAATCTTCTATTTATGTTAACATTTAGCATTTCAGTTTCCTGATTATATTTAAGTTGGAATGTTGGAAATTTTCGCATTAAGAAATAAAATTAGTTATGATTTTATTGGTATGTATTTCTTTTAAAGGGTAAACTTGCGATCTTTTACTTTTTATGCACTCCTAGAAAAGTTAACTAAAATTATGGTAGACATTATCTTTTTTTTTTTTTTTTTGAGTCGGAGTCTCACTTGGTCGCCCAGACTGGAGTGCAGTGGCCGCTCCCGGCCACCGCAGCCTCGCCTGCTGGGCTCCGGCGATCCTTCTGCCTCAGCCTTCCAAGTAGCCGGAATTACAGGCATGCATTGCCACGCCCGGCGGATTTTTTGATTTATTATAGAGATGAGGTCTCGCTGCCCAAGCGGGTCTCGAACCCGCAGGATCAGGCAATCCACTCACCTCAGCCACCCAAAGGCGCGGGATTACAGGCTGAGCCACCGAGCCCGGCGACATTATCTTTGTTATGTTTTAATTGAGAATTCTAATTGTTCTAAAATATTTTTTTTTGCTATTACCAAGGGTCATAACTGTCATTCATTGAAAGTCTGTGCTCTAAGCTTAATCCTTGGTTCTTGACATGTGTTATTTTACTGAATCCTCATAATAACTATGCAAAGTAGTTGACAAACCAACACTCAGTGAGGTTAAGTCACTGAAGTGTCCACGGATGTAGGAAGAGACACTCAGCTAAAAAACTAAGAAGGGCCATTGAGGTAAGAGAGAGACCAAGAGAATGGTATCCTGGAATCCAACAGAAGGAAAATGTTTTAGGAAGTGCTCAACTGTTCAAAATGGCGCTGATAGTTTCAAAAAGGTAAGGACTAAACATTGACCAAATGGCAACCTAGGAGCCATTTTGACCTTGACAAGAGAAATTTTAGAGTAGGAGTGGGACATATCTGCATGGAGTAGATTAACAATGAATAGAAGGGAGAGGAATTGGAGATGGCAAGATCAGACAACTCTTTCAAGGAGTTTTGCTATAGCCAAAAATAGAGAAAGAGGACAGCAGCTGGAGAGAGAACTGATAAAGGGAGTGTTATGTTTTTAAATTTAACACAGCAGAAATAATAGCATGAGTGTATTCTCAGGAAGGATCTAGTAGAGAGGGGAAGAAAAGTTGCTAATGCAGGTGACAGAAGGAGAGAATTGTGAAAGCAGTGTCTTTGAGCAGGTGACAGAAGTGGCATCTAGTACACAATCAGAGCACTGGGCCTTTGACAAAGCTTGGAGGGCTCCTGCACTGAACTATGTATGGGAGAAGCTGAGATATGCCCACAAATGTTGGATGAATGCAGAAAATGGTGAGGGGGGTTCTGAGTAGTTCTCTTTTTTCAGCAAAGTCCATTGAGCAAGGTCCATTGAGAGATAAAATGTGTTAGAAGGTGTTAGATGTTTAAAAGAAGAAGGTATGAGCTTATCATCTCTGAGACAGAATGAACAGGTGTGGGTGGGGTAAGCACCAATGAGGTGGGTTTTGTGATGCATTGTGATAGCATGGAATTCCAAGTTGCAGGGCTTTAGGGAAAAGAGGAGAGAATGGACTTGAACCAGCAAAAAAGGCCAAAGAGAACACCTGCTCCTTATTAATATGTTGGAATTCAAGGACAAGGGAGGAATAACAACCTTGACTTGTGAGAGCTGCAGGGGATGTAATGTCTTCTGAAGAGATTCAGGGTTCACTTAGAGCTCAAAAACGAAGGACACAATGAGAGATGACATTTAGGATAGATATAGGAATTTTTCTGATGGCACTGTGAATTCTAGAGATCAGAGTGGAAAGATTCCAGGCCCTGGGAAAGGTTGGGAGATGGGAACGGATGCTTGTGCCTTACCCTGACAACCCTATTCCAGGACATATCTTCAGGGGAAAACTTTAGCTGGTCTGTGAGGAGACATGGACCATCATTGATATTCACTACAGCAATCACTTGCAGTAAGTAGCAAAAGTTGGAGGCAACCTAGACACACTCAGTAGGGGGGTGGATAAGAAAAATGTAGTGTATGTGCATAATGGAATTCATTGTGGCCATATCAGAAGAAATGAACAAGATATAGACACAGCACATGGATATGTTTTAAAGATGTAGTGTCAAGTATGAAATAATGAGTTGAGATTTAGAGTACAATTTAACTTACGTGAATTGCCACACATAAGAATACTGTAGATTTCAGCAGATACATATATAATAAGGACATGAATTAAATATATTACAATGGGTGACTGAGGGCAAGAATAGGGATGAAGGGGGAAAGAAGCATATTAAATTAAAGCAGGAGAGAGGTTAGTAGAGATGATAGTAAGCCAGGAAGGAAGGACACTGATGAACTAAACTCTGCACACCTCATGTTTAAAAACAAAATTCCGGCCGGGCTCGGTGGATCAGCTTGTAATTCCGCGCCTTTGGGAGGCTGAGGTGAGTGGATTGCCTGAGCCCGTGGGTTTCAGACCCGCCTGGGCAGCGAGACCTCATCTCTACAATAAATCAAAAATTCAGCCGGGCGTGGTAGCGCATGCCTGTAATTCCGGCTACTTGGAAGGTTGAGGCGGAAGGATCGCCGGAGCCCAGCAGGTGGAGGCTGCAGTGGCCGGGAACGGCCACTGTACTCCAGTCTGGGTGACAGAGTGAGACTCCAACTCAAAAAAAAAAAAAAAAAAAATAAATAAATAAAAACAAAATTTCTTCATGATCCACTTTTTGTTTTAAAACTAGTTTTAGATTTGGTAGTTTATTAGATTAACTCAAAAAATTAAAATAAAGAATAAAAATTTAAAAAATAACTGTATGAGTCTAAGCATTTCTTGTTACATCTCCACTTCCCTCTAAATTATTATTTTTTATTTTAATTTTTTTATTTATTTGTTTTTTTCGGAGTTGAAGTCTCACTCTATCACCCAGACTGGAGTGCAGTGGCACGCTACTGGCCACCGCAGCCTCGACCTGCTGGGCTCCGGCGATCCTTCCACTCAGCCTTCCAAATAGCTGGAACTACAGGTGTGCGCTACCACGCCCAGCTAATTTTTTGATTTTTATTGTAGAGATGAGGTCTTGCCAAGTTGCCCAGGCGGGTCTCGAACCCGTGGGCTCAGGCAAGCCACTCACCTTGGCCTCCCAAAGCACGGGATTACAGGCTGAGCCACTTAGCTCGTCCACTGCCCTCTAAATTATTTTTTGTATTGAGTGTTTATATCAACCTCATTGCATCTCTATAAGTTGATGAGCAACGTAGGAGTGAGGACAATGTTATCATCAGTGGATCTCAGGTGCTACCAGAGGCAAATACTTTAAATGTTTACACATCAAAATGGATTTTACACAATGAGGAAATAATGGTCAAAGCAATATTTTTAAGATGATAGAGAATCCAGTCCTTTCTATGACATTACACAGGCTGCCAAAGTAGCATCAGCCAATGCCTGATTTGTGTGATTATTGTCTTCTTGTGCAAGAGGAGTGTGGCTCCTGTCTATAGTTAATACTGCAGTCTTACATCTACCATGAGAACGATGGCGAAACTTAAGTAGCTTCTGTTTAGTAATTTGGTATTTAATCTTTATATCATGATAAATGAAATAATAGTCCAACTGCCATGTTTCTCTGGACTGTAATGCCCCCAACTTTTTTTTGATAACACATTTCATATGACTCAGTGATGTGTCGACACAATGATTTCTTATTATGAATAAGACTCTGCAGTGTCTGCTATTCTTACCATCCAGAATAATATTTTTATGACCTTGCATCTTATTCTAATCTGTTAATCTTATTTCATAGGCTTTGGCCAAATGTAATAAACTACTGAGCCTTCCTGTGTACTCAGTGTTTAGCCCACCTACAGAGAATGCCACAGATCTAGGAAGAATCTGGAAAGTCAGAACAGACCAGATGAAGACCTGACTGGAGCACTACTGAAGACCAGAGAAACTGAAATCCCTCTTCAGTTTGAGAGGGATTTCCAGTTTAAACAGAGATTGCATAAGTTGCAAAAAAGTCATGTTTGCTCTTGCCTAGAAAAGCAGAGATTTGACCAGCTAGTCTCTAAGGCCAAACAGAACTTGTAGCAAGACATTTGATGGTTCAAGTTTTCTGGTTACACCAGAAATCAAAATTATTTTAAGCTCCCCAAAGACTGTAAGAGTTTATAGTTTGAATACATTATGTTTAATATGCCATCCTCCTATTATTTGACTTTAGATTATTTCCATGATAAACATACTGCAATAATTATTTTTAACACACATTTTCTTTTAGATCTCTTATCATTTATTTAGGGTAAATTTCTTTAAATGGAATTATTGATTTTAACAGTAGGAAATCTTTATGGTCCTATGTATATATTACCAAATTATTTGCAAGAAAAAAATTCCAATGTAACTTTTCATAATAGTTTATAAGACAATTGTTCTCAACAATAATCTTAGCAACTCATATTTTTTTGGAATATTTGTCAATTTGATAAAAGGTTGACAGATTCTTTAGATTTTTATTATTTGAAATATGCACAGTTGACTGATTTTTTATATGCTTCTGGGGATACATGTTTCTTCAAATCCTTTGCCTTTCACTTTCCCTTTAATATTATCTTGACATTTTTTATAGTTGTGTTTGTATTTTTCTTACTAAGTTATCTGTTCTAAAAATAGTTTTAAAATACCAATATGTCATATTTGGCAAATAGAATGTCACTTTTTCTTTTCTTTTATTTATGATAGTTCTATGAATGAATTTATTTTATTGTATTTTTTACATGCACCTCTAACAATTCAAATAATATAGAGATCTTTGACCCTAGTCCACAGACTTCCATGCCACCAACTTTAAAGTTATTCAATATTCACAGTTTGTTGTATGGTCTTCTATACTTTCTCTATGTTTGTAAAAGCATATGTATACATATGTAGGTATTGTTTTAATTTTTAAAAATAAAATATCATATTCTAATCATAAAAGTAATTCATACTTATTTTGGAAATCATAGTAAGGCAAAAAAATATTATACTGAGAAGTATCTATTGGTAAAATTGGCTGTATTTTATTTATCCTTAGCTTTTTATGTTCTAGGAATGTCTAACAACAGCTGAATAATAAGATAAATGATATTATATCTTTAAAATTGAATACAAGCTGAACTCGGTGGCTCAGCCTGTAATCCCATGCCTTGGGAGGCTGAGGTGAGTGGATTGCCTGAACCCGAGAGTTCGAGACCCACCTGGGCAACTTGGTGAGACCTCATCTCTACAATAAATCAAAAACTGAGCCGGGCGTGGTAGAGCGCGCCTGTAGTTCCAGCTACTTGGAAGGCTGAGGTGGAAGGATCGCCAGAGCCCAGCAGGTCGAGGCTGCGGTGGCCAGGAGCGGCCACTGCACTCCAGTCTGGGCAACAGAGTGAGACTCCAACTCAAAAAAAAAAAAAAAAAAAAAAATGAATACTATGAAGTATTAAAAAGTCATTCAGATGCTTCCTTTTTAATTATTTACAACATCATTGTAAATGGTTATTTCATATATACATACATATATTTTTAACCAATTCCCTATTATTAGGCATCTTATTTATCCTAGAATACTATTAACTACCAAAGGTGGTGTGAGCATTTGTGTCTTTTTACTGTTTTTAATGAGAAGACCTCTAGTGCTTTATTGTTTTCATATTGACCAGTGGTTTTAGAAGTCTTTTTATCATGTTCCATAATTACTTCTTATTTCTGCTTTGTTAAGTTATTGAAGTTTAATTTGTTAAAATAAAAAGTTTATTTAAAGATTTAAAATGTTATTTCTGTATCTGCTGAACTGATCGTTTTATTTTTAAAATGATCTGTTGCTTCTAATAGATTTTCCAATTTTGAACCTACTTGTATTTGACAGTCTTATTAAGTTCAAACTTTTCTACAACAGCACATCATATGAAGAATTTAAAGTCCTTTTAGATTCCACTAAGAGTTTGAAATTTAGCCGGGCATGGTGGCTGAAGCCTGTAATCCCAGCACTTTGGGAAGCGGAGGCAAGAGGATTGCTTGAGCTCAGGGGTTTGAGACCAGCCTGAGCAACATGGTGAGACCTTGTCTCTACAATAAATCAAAAAATTAGCCAGGTGTGGTGGCACATGTGCACCTGTGGTTCCAGTTACTTGGAAGGCTGAGGAGGAAGGATCACCTGAGCTCAGTAGGTGGAGACTGCAGTGGCCATGAGCATGCATGCCACTAACACTCTAGCCTGGGTGAGAGAGTGAGACTCTGACTCAAAAAAAAAAAAAAAAAATTTAAAATTTGAATGATGAAATAAATAGTGATTGCAGATATTAGCATTCAGATTTACCATGAACTAGAGACCTATTGTGTTTTGTTTGGGATATCCCTCCCTGTTCTGCAGTCAGAAAGTGCTATCAGGCAAAAATCTAGAGTGACTGGAAGCCTCAGCTCATTTGTTCTGTTGTCTCAGGGATAACAATCCTGGTTTGTGTGTTTTCTAATTTCTGTAGAGTTATTCTGTATATTCTGCTTATATTTTAGTGTTTTTTGGTGGTAAAGAAAACTGATTCAAATTACTACGTTATGGTCAGAAGTGCAAATCTAACAAATGTAATCCAAAGAGAAATACAGACAACGAGTTATGTCTCAATAATGTTTCTTTAGTTCTTTTTTAATGGATATTTATTCTATCTGAACAACTGTCAGGAGTTCTGGGTGCATGCTCTATTATAGTACACAAGCAGAAAAGCTTCTCATGGTTTGAGATGGATCATTTTACTGTTTTTAATCAGAAAGGATCTCAAGATATATATTATCATCTAGTTTTTATATAAAGGGTAAGCAGTA
The DNA here is from genome assembly GCA_027257055.1 of Cephalopachus bancanus. Taxonomy (NCBI): domain Eukaryota; kingdom Metazoa; phylum Chordata; class Mammalia; order Primates; family Tarsiidae; genus Cephalopachus; species Cephalopachus bancanus. The sequence goes on from JAPVLO010000107.1 coordinate 1,850,957, forward strand.
TCAATTAAATACAAATTGAAATAACTAGTTGAATGCTCATCAATATTTAAACAATCAAGATTAATACCACTAAAAGGTAGAGTTTGGGTAGTGAAGTAAGAACATGTTTTTCAGTTAACATATACTTAGGGGTTTTCTGACTTTAATATTTTTGACATTAAATTTGAGGAATTTATTAACTTTTGAATGAAATAGTAAGCAGAGTTAAGGAAATATACAACTTAAAACAGTTGAAATGACCCTAAAGTTTTAATGACAATTACACATTTATAGCTAAATGAAAAATGAATTATTTTTAATAATTGATTCAATTTAAAATTTTTTCTTAATAATTCTTATGAAATTATACATATACAAGGCTAACTGGGATCTGGGCACCTTTTAAAATGAAATAATGCCATTTTATTCTTCTCCAAAAAATTGTGATCCTAGTAAAATAGTAGTTCAGTTCTGTTTCCTTTGCATAGGAGTCACCTCTCCATTCTGCCACTTACGAATGTGTCAGCTCTCATTTTTGACTGATTTGTAAGGATGCCAATTTTAATTCCACTTAAACATATTTTCAGTAGGTAGTGAGAGAAATATGACCTAGAAAGCAGATAATCAGGATCTCAACATGTTAATAGTTGAGACTTTCTTCGTGAGCTCACCGTGGTCAAATTTTCTCATATTATTATGAACATTAAAAAGTCAAAAATAGGCTGGGCACGGTGACTCAAGTCTGAAATTCCAACATTTTGGGAGACTGAGGTGAGAGGATTGCCTGTGCCCAGGGGTTCGAGACCAGCCTGGGTAACTTGGTGAGACCTCATCTCTACAATACATGAAAAAATTAGCTGGGCACGGTAGTGTGCGCCTGTAGTTCCAGCTACTTGGAAGGCTGAGGTGGAAGAATTGCTTGAGACCAGCAGATCGACGCTGTGATGGCCATGAGCGTGGCACTGCTCTCCAGCCTGGACATCAGATTGAGATTCCAACTCCAAAAAAAAAAAAGCAAAATGTCAAAAAAATTTTAAGTTTAATCTTTAAGAGACATTAGTTCTTCTTTGAGTGAGAACAACTAATCACAAAAATATAAAACAAAAATAATTTATGCTTAAAAAGATTGTTTTGTAGTGAAGTTCTTTTCCCCATTTCAGAAGACACAGATGATAGACTCTTTACTGATAACCTATACAAGGCCAATTATAAGAAAAACAGTTTTCTTAGACTGGCATCTTTACTGCAGTAAGACCATTTGTGATGAGAACAAATGTGGTTGTTGACAAAAATGACAAGTCTTGACTAATAACTGAAGCAAGGAGGTTTTGTTTTAACTGACAACTCAGAATATTTACACTGCAGCTTCTTGTGAGTTTAATCATGAACTGACAATAATTTGGCATCTCTCACTGTAACCTAAGGAATCTGGTATTTGAGAGAATCGAATAGACATACATGTTCACTATGTCACTGTTTACAATGATCCCTTATCTTAATTCAGATCCTGAGAATGTGAGGCCTTACACCACCTTGTCTTACTTCCCCTACCAAATGCTTTTATTAAATTTTGCTCTAACCTTATGCTTGTTGTTTTTTTAATAAAGGGTGGCCTGAATGGAATTTTTGTGTTTTCAAAACACATAATTGAAGTGATGTGCTACTTGGGGCACCTTCTACAAGTTTTCATGTTATAAATTCCTGCTTGGGTTTAGTTCCAGGAAGTAACTCAGACTGCAGAGACAAATCTGTGTACTTTTGTTTGTCAGATAATGGAAAGAATGCAATTCAACATGTTCTCCTTTGTGTTTTAACTGGCAGAAAATGTGGAGCTCAATTCAGTGTCCAACCAAAAAACTGTCACTTACTTCAATCAGATGATAATATCTACTTGCCTTTTGGTTCATTTTTACAGTTAAAACTATGTTTTACTCCTAATTACTCCATTTTGTATTATGTTTGCCTTGTAAGACTGCTTACATGATTTTGCAAGATCATAGGATATACATCCTAAATTTAAAAGTAAATGTAAAAACAGACAGTTGTTTAGAGTGGATGGTCTCAATTTCTCACAGGCTAACAAGAGAAAATGATGGGAGAGAGAAAATGTTTTTAGGACTAATGGCACATTCAAAAGTGTTGCATTTCGGAAAAATCATGAAGCTGCTAAAAATCGAATAGGGATCTTGGGATTTGGCTACTTTACTGGATCAGTGGCTCAGTGAAAAGGTAACCAGATCTCAGGGGCTTGGGAAATTAGATGTGAAGAAATAAAGCACAGAGAAATAGATTGTCTATTTAGTTAATTGAAAACATAAAATGCATGCAGGTAATTGTTTGAAAAAGAAAATCATTCAATGATTCTCGTTAGAGTATAAAAAGGAAGACTTTTTTCAGGATTACCGCAATAAGCATAAGGGCTGCTGAGACAGAATCTTACCATGAGCAAGACAGACTGGGCTGAACTCTGAATACAGCATGGGCAAGTGGGAATTTATAGCCAAGGAGCAGTGTGTGTGAGGAGGGAGTGGAGGAAGACTGTATGGATGAAAAATTACTAAAAAGAGACATCAGGGGTAAAGAGGATTCTGGCTAACTGACCTAAAAAGATTCTTGAGGAAGACAGCCAGGGTGATCAGACATCACCTGGGGTATAGTGAAGGATGAGAAAGCTGATCAGATATCAAGGATGATCAGATATTGAGGATAGGAGGTTCTGGCTAAACTGACTTAGCAGAATTCTTGTGCTAAAACTGAATTTTGTAAGTATGTGCACAGATAAACCTAGGAGAGAGCTCAGAAGCTTGACTAAAGTTTGGCCAAGCAAAGATTCTTTGTCATAAGAGATGTGAGACACTGTAGCTGGATCATTTGCAAGTCAGGGCTCTGACTTAAAGTAGAGTAGGACCTTGCAATTTTATGTTTTACTTCAACTTCCTGTTATTCGATGCGAGATATGTCATGATCTGTGACCTAGAAGCACTTGTTCTCTTTTAAATTGCTTTTCAAAAATTTTATATTCAAGTGATTAGGAAACTGTATCTCTTTTTTCCTTGAAATTATTTTCCAATGTTTTGGAATAATTAAGCAATTTTCTAAAAAAAGTAAGTTGCTAGTTCATGTACATAACTAGTTTACAATATAGAAGTGCGTATTTAACCCTTGGGAACTTGGAAAGCAGCAGCAGGCAAATTATATAAAGGTTTGCCACAGTTAATATCTCACAAAGGCAGATAGTATGTGTATGAGGTTTGCCCTGTTATTCACCATGATGCCTGACTCAATAGCTACTTGTCAAATGAATCAGTGAATACATGATTGAGCCCTGTCGATAATCTATGGCCCAGAGAACAAGCTGTATCTGAAGTAGTGGAATCTAAGGACCTGTTGAGATAGGCACCATCATTATTTCTTTTTCTTTTTTAATTGACAAAAATAGTATATATTCATCATGTACAACATGTTTTGATATATGTATATGATACATTGTGAAATGGTCAAACCAAGCTAGCTAACATATTCATCATCTCACATAGTTATTATTTTTTTTTAAGGGTGACACCATGTAAGATCTCACTGGCAATTTTCAAGTATACAGTAGAATATCGTTAACTCTAGTTACTACCCTGTTCAATAGATCCCCATAACTTATTCATTCTGTCTATCTGAAACTTTGTATTATTTGATCCAAATCTCTCCATCCCTCCCTCACCCCATAGCCTCTGGAGACCACCATTCTATCCTCTGCTTTTATGAGTTCCACTTTTTTTGGATTCTGCATGTAAGTCAGATCATGGAGTATTTTTCTGTGCCAGGCTTATTTCAGTTTAAATAATGTCCTCTAGGTTTGTCCATGTTGTACCAATGCTAGAATGTCTTTTTTTTTGTAGGTTAAATAGTATTCCATTGATATATACAAGGGTACTTCAGAAAGTTCATGAAAAATGGAATAAATAAAAATAAATACTATGAACTTTATTTTTCAACATTAAACTCCATCACATTCAAAACACTTTGTAAGCAGTAATACCAGTCATTTAGCTCACTCCTAAAGAACTGTGAGTCCTTGAAATTTAATGATGTCAATGCAGTCTTTTAACTTTCTTTTTTTTTTTTTTTGAGTCAGAGTCACACTCTGTTGCCCAGGCTGGAGTGCAGTGGGATGCACATGGCCACCCCAGTGTCAACCTGCTGGGCTCCGGCGATCCTTCCACCTCAGCCTTCTAAGTAGCCAGAACTACAGGTGTGCACTATCATGCCTAGCTAATTTTTAAAAAATATATTTTAGAGTCTTGAACCCCTGAGTTCAAGCAATCCTCTTGCCTTGGCCTTCCAAAGTGCTGGGATTACAGACTTGAACCACCTCACCTGACCATGCTATTCTTTTTTTATTATTATTTACTATTTTTTATTGATATGTGGGCTACAAGTCAGGATTAGTTACACAAACAGGATTTGTGAAGGTAAAGTTTGGATTCCAACTGGTCCTCACTTGCCCTAGTTTAGGACCAGGTACCCTGTGCTTCCTCCCTCTCTCCCTCTCCTGGCAGTGTCTATCAACTGGTAATCCCTCCCTTGTGCTAAGGTGATTAATGTTATGAGTGAGAACATTTGGTATTCAATTCTTTTTTTTTTTTTTTTTTTAGTTGGAGTCTCACTGTCACCCAGACTGGAGTGCAGTGGCACGCTCCCGGCCACCACAGCCTCGACCTGCTGGGCTCCGGCGATCCTTCCGCCTCAGCCTTCCAAGTAGCTGGAACTACAAGCGCGCGCTACCATGTCTGGCTAACTTTTTTGATTTTCTTGTAGAGATGAGGGTTCGCCAAATTTCCCAGGCGGGTCTCGAACTCACGGGCTCAGACAATCCACTCACCTCAGCCTCCCAAAGTGCTGGGATTACAGGCTGAGCCACCGAGCCCGGCTGGTATTCAATTTTTTTGTTTCTGTGAAAGATTACTAAGTATAATGGTCTCCAACTCCATCCTATTTGCTGCAAATGTCTTGATTTTGTTCTTCTTTATGGCTGCATAATACTCCATGGTGTATATCTACTACATTTTCTTTATCCAGTTCACTTATAACATTATTTAAAAAACAACAAGCAGGATATTTTTTTAAAATAAGGAAACAAAAAGAAGTCATAAGGAACCAAATGAGTACTGTAAAGTGGATTTCCCAATGACAGTCTCATAAAATTATCCTTGTTTGGTGAGAGGAAGAGCATTGTCAAGGTGGAGAAGTCTTGAGCTGTGACTGGAACTCTGTTCTGGTTGGTGAATCTGGCTCCTTGCTCAGATGGGTGCACATCTCCCAATAGATCACTGAACAGGTGGGATAGGCCTCCAACAGTGGTGAGGTGTCAGAGCTGAGATTGGGTCTCCAGGATATATTGTAGAATGGAGATTAGTGTGCTTATTACAGAGGCTCAGATTCTCAGGCTTTGTGATATGGAGGCAACTTTATCTATGGGTCTTTATGTAAGCAATCCTAAGCTGAGAGGTTGGGAGTGAAGCCACAGGGAAACATTTTGGTTCACTACTGAGACAAATGTTGGCAGACAGACGAGCCATTCTATCAAAGCACTAGTGTGCATGGTTTCTGCTAGACTACTTGACAGATGGTTGTGATGACCAGCTTAAGAACAAATGGGGTTGTAACCCAGCACTTTGGGAAATAGGTCTCTTTCTGTGTTTGAACCTGAGAGTGTAATCAATAGATCTGCAGCCTGGGTACTGGTCTGCACTCTAAAAACAACCTTCTTCGGTCTTTGGCCTCACTGAGTTTTCACATCCTCCTACCCAAATCCCGAAGCTCCTACAGAGAGACTTTTGTCTGTGGATGGGTACAGAATTCTTTTTGTTGTGGAAGAATATGAATAGGTTACATCCTATTCCATCATCACGCTGATGTCACCCCAGCTTTATGCTAAAGATCCTTTTGCAATTTGGGCTCTTTTGTGGCTTTAAATAAATTTCAGAATTGCTTTTTCTATGTCTATGAGAAATATCATTGGAATTTTGACAGGGATTACAATTGATTCTGTATATCGTTTAGGTGGTATGAACGTTTTAACAATATTAATTCTTCCAATTCATGAACATGTTATATCTTTCCATTTATTTATATATCTTCAATTTCATTCATCAGTGTTTTATAAATTTTAGTGTGCAGATTGTTTACCTCTCTGATCAAATGTTTTTCCTTTGTATTTAATTAATTTATGTATTTGATACTATTGTAAATGTAAATGAATAATTTGTTGTGAATATACAGAAATGCTACTAAAATTTGCATGTTGATTTTGTATCCTGTAGCTTTACTGAATTAGTTTATTAGTCATAATAATTTTTGGTGAAGTCTTTAGGATTTTCTATGTATAAGATCATGTCAATTGCAAACAGAAACACATATAGTTATATCTTCCTAATTCGAATACCTTATTTTTCTTGCCTAATTGCTTTGGCTAGGACTTCTAGTACTATATTGATAGGAATGGTGAGAGATGGCATTCTTGTTATAACTTTTAAAAATGTTTTGATGTATAACTTTATGACTATCAGTTTCAAGATCATGTTCCTTGTTTACACTGATGAATCGAGAAGTTTCTGCCTCTGTCATTGGATACAGAATTTTGTTAGAGCCAGGACACATTCGGGGCTGCATTTCTATATGTTTTAACCAGGGGTTTAGAGTTTCCTCACAGTGGCTCACATTTGGAAAGTTGATTTAACTCAGAACCTAGCATGAATTAGAAAAGGAGTGGACTTCTCAGTATATCCTACTCATGGAATAAGCAAATGACTAGTCTACTATACATTAGAAAACCAGGGCTGTAGCCTCAGATCTGCCTCACTCTTGGTTCAGTGCCCTTTGGCAAATCACTTGTTTTCTAAGCTTCAGTATGGTCTTCTACTAAAATGAGGAAGCTGCTTTTCTATTGTCGTTTCTAGCTCCAAAGTCTCATGATTCTATTTTAGGTCTACAGTACTTCCAGTACTTGTGTAGGTAGAATCTACTCAGTCCTTGTTGAACTGAGAAACCATCTACACTTGTCCCTTTGTATTTGTAGAGAAGAAAATTGGGTCAGGACTCCCTGAGGGAACCAAAATCTAGAGATGATCAAGTCCCTTTAAAAAAATGGTGTAGTATTTGCATATAGCCTGCACACTTCCTCTGTATGTTTTAAATTATTTCTGGATTAATTATAATATTTAATATAAATGCCATATAAATAGTTGTTATACTGTATTGTTTTTTATTTGTATTATTTTTTATTGTTGTACTTTTTAATTGCTTTTAAAAAATACTTTTCACCCACAGTTGGTTGAACCATGGATGCAAAACCCACAGATACAGAGGGCTGACTGTATTATTAGTCCCCCCTTTTTTTGTTTTGGTGAATTAAACCAAATAAGATCCCCTGTCTGTCCTTCATCCTTATTTGAAGGCACATGTTCTCAGAAAATCTGCAGTGTTTTAGGTGTAAGAGCTGGCAGTTTTGAGCCTTCCATTCAGAGCCAGGTAGTTTTAGTGAGTTCATAACTTAGTTTGCTGAGACAAGTGAGATGCATAATAGAATTGCCACACATTTGTTTATGAGATCACTGTGTCTGCCAGCTGGGCTCAAAATGAAGAGAGCAAGATTGCATTTCACCACCTCTGCAAAACAGAAAGTGCTTTTGTTGTTTTTAAAAATTTCTATATTCTGGCATACAAGTGTGAGATAGAGCAACAGTTTTTGCATGACCAGCAATATATCTGGGTTTAAAAAAAAAAACAAAAAGAATGACTCTCTTATTCTTGATGGCTGCTGACAGATAAAGTGCTGGATAGTTGGAAAAAAATTAAGTTTTTTTTGTCTTTTATGACATTCTTTTTATTGTAACCATTTGAATGAAGGATTAATTTAAACTAAAAGAACAAATTTCCACACTAACTTTATTTTCATTTCCTGTCTTCACTTATCACCTCTGCCTGCTTCTCTTTCCATTTCTTTTAAATTTCTCTCCTCCTATGAGTAGCTAAAAAAATAAAATTTTATTTTTGGGGAGAGGAAAAAAATGAAGAATGCAAGACTGGAATCAGTATGGCTAATAATGAAGTAATTGTGTTTACAATAACCCAGGTAAGAAATAACGAAAACCTCAGGGAAGACAGGACCAGGAGAAATAAGGCAGCAGTTTTGAGAGATATCAGTGAAGGAGAGGTCTAAATTGAGTGACAAGAAGAAATTCAGCAAGATTAAATCTCCTAGTTTGGGAAATTGGTGAGTGGTGGCAGTACCAATCATCTACAGTGGCCAGCTAGTTTGAGCAAAGGTGGTGAAGTCTGTTAGGAAACAAGGTTTGAGCTGCCTGAGGTCTCTTCAAATTGTGATATTTAAGAGATAGCTGAATATATAGGTCTGTTGCTTAAAAGAGATTTGCAAGACTGTGAGCTTCATATTGTTATTTCTATTTTCAAAGCCAGGAGACTATGCCAAAGAGGTTAATTCACTTGGCAAAGTAAATTTACATTAGATAACAGATTGGACACTCAAAGTCACATGCATTTTGTCCTTCTTGCTTTAAACAGCTGGAGCAAGTGTTTAAAACAAAGTCTATAAAAATATTCCAGACATTCAAAGCCTTTTCTCTGAAAAATCTATATTAGAGTATCTTCCTGTCATCAAAGAAAACCATGTTTGAGAAAAATAAGTCTGGAAGAAGCCTCAGTGTTAATGTATAATGACCTTTCACCTATCTCTCACCTATCCTCTTTCAAAGTGTGGACTCACTGCCTTAGAGTCAACACACATGCTACAAACACAGGCTTTGGATGGGATCTGGGAGCCACGCAGACCTAGGGAGCTCTGGTGTTTGCTGATTCTACTTCCTATCAAATAAACCACATTTGTTTGATGCTGTGGTTCCTGTGGTTGCCATTCAGATAGGGGGCCTGAGAGTTTACAAGCAAAGCAACTGAACTCTTTTTTATTCTAGCACTGTTGGTGGCCAGATAGATTCACTTTGTTCTTTAGTTCTTCTGCAGACTCCTCCATCATCAGCTTTTTTATTCTCTTTCTCCCAACACCAAATCTGCCTCAGCCCCAATACTGACTGCTTGGTTTCCCCAGCTACAAACTTTCTACTGGCCTACTCTTTGCTCCAGCGAACCCTAGAGAAAGTGGGAACTTCTGCGCCAAGTTACCTCCCAACTTGACCAAGAAGCTAACAGATAGAAACAGATCAGGTGCTACAAAGTGTCCTGCTGAGAAAAATCCTATACTCTCTCCTGATTACATATGGACTCACATGCCAAAATTGGCCCACGTATCACAGAACATCGGATCAATGACATTATACTTTAAAAGATTTCTATAACAACTTTTACAAAGTATTTTCCCTCCTTGATTCTTAGTTCTTTGCTCTAAATTTTAGTTGTGCCGTCAGCATAATCTCATCAACTATTTTTCATCTCAAGTCATTTCATCCCATTACCTACACTTGAATGCTTTGAAGTTGCCATGAAAATTTTATTGACTAATTTTTTAAAGTACCACAAAAGTGAATGAAAGGCAATATATCTTATAATATCAGAATGCAACAATATTACTTTATATTTTCAGATTGCTTTGACTTTGGTAATCCTATGGGGCTTCTTGGAGTACACAATACGTGTAGCATGGTTAGAAATTGTGGGTGCCCATGCTGGTACTTCTTGATAGCACTTTACCAAAAAGACTCATTAACTATAAGAAATAAGAGGTGGTCGGGCTTGGTGGCTCACTTGTAATTCCAGCACTTTGGGAGTCCTAGGCTAGTGGATTGCCTAAGCCTGTGGGTTTGAGACCAGCCCGAGGAACTTGGCGAGACCTTGTCTCTACAATAAAAAGAAAAAAAAAAATTAGCCTGGTGTGGTAGCGCTTACCTGTAGTTCCGGCTACTTGGAAGGCTGAGGCAGAAGGATCGCCTGAGCCCAGCAGGGCAATGTTGGAGTGTCCGTGAATGTACCATGGCACTCCAGCCTGGGCGACAGAGTGAGCAACTCCAACTCCCCCCAAAAAGAGGCTCACTAACGCATTAAATAAGTTAAAGGTGCTCATTTTGAATTGAATAAGTTTTATGTATGGTTGTCCCTTGGTACATATGTGGAGGATTGCCTCTAGGACCGCCCAAATAGACTAAAACCCTTGGATACTCGAGTCCCACAGATGGTCCTGAAGAATCTGCATATATGCAGGTTTTGAATATGTGAATACCATATTTTCCATCTGTGTTTATCTGAAAATTTCCATGTGTAAGTGGACCCATGCAATTCAAACCCGTGTTTTTCAATGGTCAACTGTAGAACTCCTTAGCAATGGACCATTGGCAGAGAACCCTTTTGATTAAGGTGAATAAAAATCAACTTTATAACATGAATGCAAAATTTGTGAGGCAGGAAATGAATGAGACAAGATATGCAGAAAAAACCACTCCAATGCCCTTCTGGCGATATCTTTTCTTCCTAGACAAATTCCCAGTCTTTCGTTTATTTGGTTATTTTTTATTTACTTTGTGGAATTTTTCTGATAATTCTGGTCTTTTGCCATAATTAGAGCTGTGGCAAAACTTCAACAGACTTTATACTGCATTGTTCTGTTTGCATGTGATGAACTGGGCTTTAGCAAATAATGTCCTTCAGTGATGTGGGTGGAAATGATCTGGCAGGAACTAGTGGTGCTATGGAAGGTTTATCTAGGACATTTCATCCCCAGTTCATTGTGCAACCCATCAAGTGCATTTCCTCTCCACTTAACAAATACTGTTCTGTAGTGTTCTGATCTTATTATTTATTCCATTGGATCTAATATGCCTATTCTGTGAATTTCATGCATGGCATAAAAATGGTTGTGATTAAAAATTACATTCACTTTTACTAATTTTTAAAATGAATTAATCCCAGATTTGCAAATTATTTAAATAGGTCTGTCTCAATCTTTTAGCCTCTGTCTCCCTCCCTTTCCTTATTTCTTGTCCTATACACATATGAGAAGACATTGTAAATTGTTAATACCAAAAACAAAAAGATAAAAATGTTGATGAGAAAAATTTTCTCTAATTTGGTGGTTCTCAAAATTTTCATACAACATTACCTGGAGGGCTTTTTCAGATACAGATTGCTGCAGCCACCTTCTACCCCTGCCCCATACCTCCAGAGTTTCTGATTCAACAGTCTGGAGTAGGCTAAGATTTGCATTTCTATCCAGTTCCCAGGTAAACTAATATTGCTGGTCTAGAGATCACACTTTGAGAAACACTGCTCTAAGACAAATGAGGTGATGCATGAATTAAAATTCTTCTCTTAATCTTTTGTTTTTCTATTTCATGCAATTTATCTTTTTCTATACAACTGATTCTTTAATACGTAGGGTTGGCCTTTAGCATACATATCTGGAAGACATCAAAAAACTCACCTCCTCGGTTGTTGCTACCTTAGCTCATCACAGATTCCTTCTCTATCCCCTCACCATGTACTTACATACCCATTTGGCTGTATACTTGGACTTACATTATATTCTTCAGTCCTTTATCCTTAATTTTAATTTTTTAATTTTTTAATTTTTTTAATTTTAAATTTTAGTGTAAAGATGTGGGATACAATTCAGGGTTAGGTATACAAACATTGATCATGTAGGTACCCCTGTTAATGAGGTATGCCCCTCCCTGCCCTAGCAGCTTCCCTCAACTGCCAGTCCCACCCCCTACACCCACCAACAGTTTCCCATTACTGCCAATCGCTTTCTTATAGCATTATAATTGTCAAGGTCCTCTTATGAGTGAGAACATATGGAACTCTGTTGTTTCTGTGATAAACACTGAGTATGATCGACTCCAAATCCATCCAGGTTGCTGCAAAGTCCATATATTTGTCGTTCTTTATGGCTGCATAATATTCCATTGTATATGTACCACATTTTTTAAATCCAGTTCAGCTTCGATGGGCAACATGGTTGGTTCCATGTTTTTGCTATTGTGAATAGAGCTGCAATAAACATTCGTGTGCAGGTATCTTCTTTGTAGAATAATTTGAGTTCCTCCGGGTATATTCCTATTAGGGGAATTGCTGGGTCATATGGAAGGTCAATTTCTAGTTCTTTCAGAGGTCTCCAGCCTGTTTTTCAGAGAGGTTGTATAAGTTTGCATTCCCACCAGTAGTGTAAAAGCGTTCCTTTTTCTCCACATCCTCGCCAGCATCTGTTGTTGCTTGTTTCATTAATGATGATCATTCTTACAGGAGTTAGGTGGTATCTCAATGTGGTTTTAATTTGCATTTCTCTGATGATGAGTGAGGCTGAACACTTTTTCATGTGTCTGTTGGCTGCTCATATCTTTTCTTTTTGAGAAGTGTCTATTCATGTCTTTTGTCCACTTTTTAAAGGGGCTGTTTGTTTTTTTTCCCTTCAGTGAGTTTGAGTTCCTTGTAGATCCTAGATGTTAGGCCTTTGTCAGATATATAGTTGGCAAATATTTTTTCCCATTCTGTGGGCTGTCTTCCTGCTCTCTTGATGGTTTCCTTTGCTTTGCAGAAGCACATTAATTTGATGAGGACCCACTTGTCTAGCTTATTTCTTAAGGTCTTGGCCTTTAGGGTTCTGGATAGGAATTGGTTGCCAGTTCCAATTTCCATAAGGGTGTCTCCTGCGTTTTCCAAGATTCTTATAGTTTGAGGTTTTACGTTTAGATCTTTGATTCATTTAGAGTAAATTTTTGTGTATGGTGATAGGTAGGGGTCCTGTTTCAATCTTCTGCATGTGGTCAGCCAGTTGTCCCAGCACCATTTACTGAATAGGTTCTCCTCTCCCTAGTGGTTGTTGTTGGAGACTTTGTCAAAGATGAGTTGGTTGAGGAATTGAGGCTTTGCTTCCAGAATCTTTATCCTATACCATTGGTCTATGTACCTGTTTTTATACCAATACCAGGCTGTTTTGGTTACTGTAGCTTTATAGTAAAGTTTCAAGTCTAGAAGTGTGATACCTCCTGCTTTGTTTCTTTTGCTAAGGATTGTTTTGGCTATTCATGGTTGTTTATGTTTCCATATGAATTTCTGTATTGTTATTTCCGGGTCTAAGAAGAATGATGTTGGTAACTTAATGGGTATTGTGTTGAATCTGTAGATTGCCTTTGGCAGGATGGACATCTTAACAATGTTGATTCTTCCTATCCATGAGCATGATATATTTTTCCATTTGTTAGTGTCTTCTTGGATTTCTTTGAGCAGTGTTTTGTAATTCTTATTGTAAAGGTCTTTCACTTCTCTGGTTAGGAAGATGCTGAGGTATTTCATTTTTTTGGTGGCTATTGTGAATGGGATTGTGCTTTTTATTTGGGTCTCTGCCTGCTTGTTGTTGTTATATAGGAATGCAACTGACTTTTGCACATTTATTTTGTACCCTGAGACTGCCAAAGTCCTTTATCAGTGTCAGCAGGTTTTTGACCGATTCTCTTGGATTTTCAAGTTATACTGATTTTCAAGTTTGCTGATCATATTATCAGCAAAGAAGGATAGCTTGACTTCCTCTTTTCCTATTTGGATACCCCTGATTTCCTTCTCTTGTCTAATTGCCCAAGCTAGGACTTCCAACACAATGTTGAGAGAGTGGGCAGCCTTGTCTTGTTCCAGTTTTCAGGGGAAATGTTTCCAGTTTCTGTCCATTTAGCAATATGTTAGCTGTGGGTTTGTCATATATGGCACTTACTATTTTGAGATATGTTCCTTCTATACCTAGGTGTTTAAGTGTTTTTATCAAGAAGGGATGCTGAATTTTATCAAAAACATTTTCTACATCTAATGAGATAATCACGTGGTTTTTGTTTTTACATCTGTTGATGTATTTAATAACATGGTCTTGCAAATGTTGAGCCAGCCCTGCATCCTGGGGATGAAACTTACTTGGTCATGGTGGATGTTTTTGAGATGTGCTTTTGGATCCGATTTGCTAGAATTTTGTTGAGGATTTTTGCCTCTATGTTCATAAGGGACATTGGCCTGTAGTTCTCTTTCTTTGTTGCATCTTTACCCGCTTGGGTATCAGTGTAATGTTAGCTTCATAAAATGATTTGGAGAGAATTCCATTTTTCTCAATTGCCTGGAATACTTTCAATAGGATTGGTATCAGCTCTTCCTTTTATGTTTTGTAGAATTCTGCTGGAAAGCCATCTGGTCCAGGGCTTTTTTTTGCAGGTAGTTTTTGTATGACAGAGTCAATTTCCTCGGTTGTTATTGGTCTATTCAGTGTCTCAATGTCTTCTTGTTTCAACTTGGGTAGGTTGTGTGATGTCAGAAAGTCTTCCATTTCATCTAGGTTATCAAGTTTATTTCCATATAGGTGTACATAGTAATCTCTGATAATCTTTTATATTTCTTCAGGGTCAGTTGTGATTTCATCTTTTGTATTTCTGATTGTGTTTATTTGGGCTTTTTCTCTCTTTTTCTTGGTCAATCTGGCTAGGGACCCATCAATCTTGTTAATTCTTTCAAAGAAACAGCTTTTTGTTTTGTTGATGTTTTCTATGATATTTTTGTTTTGTTGATGCCTTCTATGTCCCGTATTTGAGTTCTTATTTTTGTGATTTGAATTCTTCTGCTAAAGTTGGGGTTTTGGTGGTCTTCGCTTTCCAGCTCCCTTAGGTGATTTGTTAGGCTCTCCACTTGTGATCTTTCCAATTTCCTGATGTGTGCTCGTAGAGATGTAAATTCTTTTCTTAAAACTGATTTCATGGCATCCCACAGGTTTTGGTAAAATATTTCTTCATTTTCTTTTTTTTTTTCTCAATAATCAATATTTTTTTATTATGATGTTGTGGGGTACAGTTAAGGGCTAGGTATACAAATAAGTTTCATTCAGGCACCCTATTGATTAGAGGTGCTTCCCCATCCCCAGACAGATATTTGCTCGTTAATCCCATCTCCCCCCATAGTTTCCCACTACTGTCAGTCATTTTCTTATAGTATTAGATTGGATGTTCAAGGTCCATTATATGAGTGAAAACATGTGATACTCGGACCTTTGTTTTTGTGAAAGATCACTCAGTATTATAGACTCTAGTTCCATCCAAGTTGCTGCAAAATTCATGATTTTGTTCTTTTTTTATGGCTGCGTAGTATTCCATCGTGTATATGTGCCACATTTTTCTATGTTTCTTCATTTTCATTTGTTTTCAGGAATCTTTCAATTTCTTCTTTGATTTCAGTGTTGACACAGTCATTGCTCAGCATCATGCTGTTTAGTGACCATGTCTTTATGGGCTTTGGGGAAATTTTGTTGGTGTTGATATTTATTTTTATTCCACTGTGGTCTGAAAGGTGCGTGACAAGATTTCAATCTTTTGAAATTTGTTTATGTTTAATTTATGGCCAATGATGTGGTCGATCTTGCAGTATGTCCCATGGGGTGATGAGTAGAATGCATATTTTTTGGTCTTTGGGTGGAGTGTTCTGTATCATTTAAGTCCGTTTGTTCAAGAGTCTCATTGAGGTTCTGGGTGTCCTTGCCGATTTTTTGTCTTGAAGATCTGTTTAGGATTGTGAGTGGGGTATTAAAGTCCCCTGCTGTGATAGTGTTAGAGTCAATCTCTTTTTTAAGTTTGCCTAGAAGCTGCTTTACAAACATTGGTGCTCCTATATTAGGTGCATATATGGCTAGGATGGATATTTCTTGTTGATTGATTGAAACTTTTATCATTATATAGTGACCTTCTTCATCCTTTTTTGATTTTTGATAGCTTAAAAGGTATTTTGTCTGAGATTAAGATTGCAACTCTAGCTTTCTTTTGTGTTCCGTTTGCCTGAAAATTTGTTTTCCATCCTCTTTGAGTCTGTGAGTGTCTTTTCTGGTGAGATGCATTTCTTGGAGACAATATATTGTTGCCTCATGATATTTTATCCATTTTGCCATTCTGTGTCTTTTCAGTGGTGCATTTAGTCCATTCACATTCAGGCTAATTATTGAAATGTGAAGGTTTATGTTTGTCATTATGTTCTTATAGAGTTGTTGTTGTACTTGTTTGTTATCGTTCTTTGGGTTTTGGGGTTGGTTCATGCATGTTTTCAATCTTTTTCCTGCACTCTTGTGAAGAACATTGTTGTTCTTTTTCCCTTTTCTTCTGTGTTTAATACTTTCTTAAGAGTTTCTTGTGAGGTTGGTCTGGAGGCAGCATAAGTTCTTAGGGACTGATGTCTGGGAAAGATTGTAATTCTCCCTCATTGATGAAGCTTAGCTTGGTTGGGTAGGTTATTCTTGGTTGAAATTGTTTATCTTTGAGGACTTTGAATATTGGACTCCAAGCTCTCCTAACCTGAAGGATTTCTGTAGATAAATCTGCTGCTATTCTGATTGGTCTTCCCTGGTAGGTAGTCTGACCTTTTTCTCTTGCTGCTTTTAGAATTTTTTCTTTTATATCTCCTTTGTGGAAGCAGATTATTATGTGCCTAGGAGTTGGTCTTCTCATTTGTTGTCTTGTTGGGGTTCTCTGAATTTCTTGTGTTTGAATTTTCACATCATTAATGAGGTGAGGGAAGTTTTCTAGAATAATTTTGTGGAATGTTTGTTCTAGGGTGGTCTCTGTCTCTCTTTCTGTTGCAAGAAGGCCAATTATTTTTAGGTTCATTCTCTTGAAGTAATCTCTCATCTCTTGAAGGTTTTGTTCTGTCTTTTTAAGCTTCTTTTCTATGTTTTTGACAGTTTGGTTTAGTTCTATATTTTGGTCTTCACGTTCTGAGATTCTTTCTTCTGCTTGGCTAAGTCTGCTTTCCATGCTTATTAGTTTGTTATTTATTTCAATCACAGTATTCTTTACTGCTGTTATCTCAGCAATCAACTCCTTCCTATTTTCCTCTTGTCTCTCCTCAATTATTTTTATTCTGTCTATTAATGTCTTGATGTCTGGCTTTGTAATATGTGACCAGTCATTCTGGGGGCTTTTCATTGTTTGCATTCTGGTCTGTTTTTTCAATATCTGATCTCCCAGGGGTCTGTTTGAGACCTCTATTCTTTTGATTTTTCTTCATTTGTGTAGATTTGCCTCCCCACTTTTTCCTTCTTTTCTCCCTCTTTCTTCTTTAAATCTATTGTTCAGGGGTGGCAGGGTTGCTTTTTGCTTTTGTTTGCTCAATCTCCTATTCTTCTTTATGTAAATCTTCTGGCTTTGTTTGATTCTGAGGCTGGATTGTAGGTTGAGGGTTATAGCTTTTGCCTCTTTGAGATTTATTTGAGGGGGGAGCTGTGATTCCAAATTTATCTGCAGATCCCAGTATCCACTGACAGGTGTATGGATACACTGGATCCTACTTCCCACTGCCTTTAATCTGTTCATGAAGTGGGTTATTGGTTTGCTCCCTGGAAGTAAAATGATGTAAGAAAGGGAAAGAAATGGAACAGAGAGGGGAAAGCAGGAGGTGGAGATAGGTGAGTAAAAGGGGGAACAGAGAGAGGTACCCACTAATAAATGAAAATAGATCTGAAGACAGATAAGAGTAAGAAAAAACAAAAATAAGAACAAACAAAAAAGATGGTCTCTAGCTCCAGCTGTTCTCTGGTCCCACTAGGCGATGGTGGCTTGAGATGGGGCTGGGTGCCTCAAACAGGGTGGGGACCCAGAGCTCCAAGGTGCAGGTGCCTAGGGCCTTCCTGGGCAACAGTGGCTTGAGACGGGGCTGCGTGTCTCAGCCAGGGCAGGGACCTGAAGCTAAGGGCGGGTGGTGGTGGTGGCTTTGGGCCTGCAAGGGGCACTTTAGCTGGGGATGGAGCTGGTATCTCTGAGGGGCGGGTGCCTAGAGCCTCCCTGGGCTTGAGATGGCTGGGACCTCACCCAGGGCAGGGACACAGAGCTCCAAGGGGCAGGTGCCTAAGGCCTCCCTGGGTGATGGCGGCTTGAGATGGGTCTGGGTGCCTCAGTCAGGTCGGGGACCCAGAGCTCTGAGGGATGAGCACAGGCTGTGGTTTTGGGCCCAGCGTGGGGCGCTTTAGCCAGTGATGGAGCCAGTAGCTTAGAGGAGTGGGTGTGGAAGGCTGTGGTGGCCTGAGATAGGGCTGGGCACCCCAGCCAGGGAGGAAGCTGGCAGTGGCTGGGTGTTGGGCAGAGCAGTGTAGACAGCAAGGGAACCCAGATCTCCACAAGGTGGTATCCGAGGGCCTCCACAGGAGGCGGTGACTTGGGGCTCGGTGAGATGGTATAGCCAGGGAGGGAGCTGGGAGATCTATGCAGCTGGGGGCCCAGGGCCACCTGGGGAGGAGCAGCGGTGGCAGTGGGGCCACAGTAACAGGGCCAAACATGGGACCGAGGATCTCCAGGCCTCAGACCGGTTGGACTGGTGGTGGGCGGGGGGTGGGTTGGGGATGGAAGCAAGAGTCTTTATGGGAACTTACTTTTGGAGAATCTCACTGTCCCATCTGTACCGTCACCATCTTACTGGAACTCCCTCAGTCCTTTATCCTTTTAATGATCCTGTTGAGAATGGCTGTCCTGGGTTTACCCAGAAACTCTCCTTATGTTTTCCACCCTTTTATTTCACATAACATAGTGGATAAGAGGCTTGGCCAGGATTGGGTGCAGTGGCTCAGCCTGTAATCCCAGCACTTTGGGAGGTTGAGTTGATTGTATTGCCTGAGCCCGTGTGTTCGAGACCAGTGCAGGCAAGTTGGTGAGACCTCGTCTCTACAATAAAATAAAGGATTGGCCAGGCGTGGTAGCGTGTGCCTGTAGTTCTGGTTACTTGGAAGGCTGAGGCATAAGGATAGCCTGAGCCCAGCAGGTCGACACTGGGGTGGCTGTAAGCATGCCCTGCACTCCAACCTGGACAATGAAGTGAGACTCCAACTCAAAAAAAAGATACTTGGCCATTTCCTGTTTCTTTCTCTGGACTATAACATATGAATTGGTGTTAAGCAATGAACAGATAGATCCCCTGGATGAATCTACACATTCTTTTCCAGAGGACGGGTATTGGCTTTTTGATCTGTTTCGTTTCTTTTTTTATTTTTAACTTTTAATTTTTTTATTTTGAACATGTGGTGTACAATTCAGGGTTACGTATACAAATGTTCATTATGAAGGTACCCTTGTTGATGAGGTGTGCCCCCCGTTCCCCAGGCAGACTCCCATGACTGCCAATCCCACTTTCCCACCCACTCCTGGCAGTTTCCCGCTACTGCCACTCCTTTTGTTATAGTATTATGATAATTTGTTCAAGGTGCACTTATGAGTGAGAACATGTGATACTCAGTTCTTTGTTTCTGTGAAAGATCACTCAGTATTATAGACTCTAAGTACATCCAGTTTTCTGTGAAGTTCATGATTTTGTTCTTCTTTATGACTGCGTAAAATTCCATTGTGTATACGTACGACATTTTTTAAGCCAGTTCTCTTTTGATGGGCAGCATGGTTGGTTCCGTGTTCTTGCTACTGTGAACAATGCTGTGATGAACATTCTTGTACAAGTATCTTTTTTATAGAATGATTTGAGTTCTTCCAGGTATATTCCCAGTAGGGGGATTGTGGGGTCGTGTGGAAGGTCAATTTTTAGATCTTTTAAGAATCGTCACACTGTTTTCCACAGAGGCTGTACTAGTTTACACTCCCACCAACAGTGTAGAAGGGTTCCCTTTTCACCACCTCTCTAGCATCTGTTGGTTTTTGAATTATTGATGATAGCCATCCTGACTGGAGTTATCTCAGCGTAGTTTTAATTTGCATTTCTTTCTCTTTTTTTTTTTGGAGTTGGAGTCTCGCTGTCACCCAGGTTGGAGTGCAGTGGCACACTCACGGCCACCCCAGTATTGACCTGTTGGGCTCCAGCTAGCCTTCCACTTCAACCTTCTAAGTAGCCAGAACTACAGGCATGCACTACCACACCTGGCTAATTTTTAAAAACTTATCATAGAGACAAGGTCTCCCCAAGTTGCTCTGGCTGGTCTTGCATCCGTGGGCTCAGGCAAGCCACTTGCCTCAAACTCCCAAGGTGATGGGAAGACAGCCTGAGCCACCAAGCCCAGCCTTTAATTTGCATTTCTTTGATGACTAGTGAGATTGGTCATTTTTTCATATATCTGTTGGCTGCACCTATGTCTTCTTTTGAGAACTGTCTATTCATATCTTTTGCCCACTTTGTAATGGGACTGTTTGTTTTTTTCTTTTTGGCACATTTGAGTTCCTTGTAGATCCTAGATCTTGTAGTTCCTTGTAGATCCTTTGTCAGACATACAGTTGGCAAATATTTTTTCCCAGTCTGTGGGATGTCTCCCCGCTCTATTGATAGTTTCTTTGGCTTTGCAGAAGCTTGTCAGTTTGATGAGGTCCCACTTGTCTATCTTATCTGTTATGGCATGGGTCCTTGGGGTTTTGATTAAGAATTGGCTGCCAGTTCCAATTTCCATAAGGGTGTCTCCTGCACTTTCTAAGGTGCTTATAGTTTAAGTTTTACATTTAGGTCTTTGATCCATTTATAGTTGATTTTTTTGTGTGTATGGTGATAGGTAGGGACCTTGTTTTAGTCTTCTGCATGTGGTCAGTCAGTTTTTCCAGCACCATTTACTGAATAGGTTCTCCTCTCCCCAGTTGTTGGTGGTGAGGCTTTGTTGAACATGAGTTGGTTCAAAAATTGAGGTTTTGCTCCCAGAATCTCTATCCTGTTCTATTGGTCTATGTGTTTGTTCTTGTATCAATATCAGGCTGTTTTGATTATTGTAGCTTTATAATAGAGTTTAAATTCTGGGAGTGTGATAACCCCTGCTTTTTCTTTTTTTTTTTTTGCTGAGGACTGTTTTGGCGATTTGTGGTTGTTTATGTTTCCATATGAATTCCTGTATTGTCGTTTCCAGGTCTGAGATGAATGCTCCTGGTAATTTAATGGATATTGAATTAAATCTGTAGGTTACCTTGGGTATGATAGGCATCTTAACCATATTGATTCTTCCAATTCATGAGCATAGAATATTTTTCCATTTGTTTGTGTCATCTTTGATTTCTTTGAGCAGTGTTTTGTAGTTTTCATTGTAAAAGTCTTTCACATCTCTGGTTAGGAAGATGCCAAAGTATTTGATTTTTTTCTGGCTTTTTATTTGGGTTTCTTCTTGTTTATTATTGGTGTATAGAAATGTGACTGTCTTTTGCACATTGATTTTATACCCTGAGACTTCGCCAAAGTCTTTTATCAGTGCAAGGAGGTTTTTGACCGATTTTCCTGGGTTTTCAAGGTATAGAATCATGTTGTCTGCAAAGAGAGATAACTTGACTTTCTCTTTTCCTATTTGGATACCGCTAATCTCCTTCTCTTGTCTGATTGCTCTAGTTAGGACTTCCAAAACTATGTTGAAAAGGAGGGGTGAGAGTGGGCATCCTTGTCTTGTTCCGATTTTCAGGGGAAATGGTCCCAATTTCCATCTGTTTACCAGTATGCTGGCTGTGATTTTCTCGAAGATGGCTCTTACTATTTTGAGGTATGTTCCATCCATGCCTAGATGTTCAAGGGTTTTTTTTTTATGTTACAAGTATTTTATTAGAATATAAAGGACAAATAAGAGAAAATGAGATTTGTTTTCCAGAAATGTGCTTTGCAGATTGCTGTACTGGAAACTATCTAGTTTGTAACGAGGGATTTGAGTACTGGCTTTCTTTTTTCCTTCAAGTTTTGTTTTTTTGTTTTTTTTTTTTGTTTTTTGAGTTGGAGTCTCACTCTGTCACCCAGACTGGAGTGCAGTGGCTGCTTCCAGCCACTACAGCCTTGATCTGCTGGGCTCCAGCGATCCTTCCACCTTAGCCTTCTAAGTAGCTGGAACTACAGGCATGCACTACCACGCCCAGCTAATTTTTTGATTTATTGTAGAGATGAGGGCTCGCCAAGTTGCCCAGGTGGGTCTTGAACTCACGGGCTCAGGCAATCCACTCACCTCAGCCTCCCAAAGTGTGAGATTACAGGCTGAGCCACTGAGCCCGGCTTTTTTTTTTTTTTAGATTATAAAGATGTGGGGTACAATTCAGGGTTAGGTATACAAAGTTGATTATGCAGGTACCCTTGTTGATGAGGTATGCCCCTCCCTCCCCTAGCAGTTTCCCTCAACTGCCAATCCCACCCCTCTCCCCTAACAGTTTCCCGCTACTGCCAATCCCTTTATTATAGCATTATAATTGTTCAAGGTCCACTTCTTAGTGAGAACATATGGTACTCTGTTCTTTGTTTCTGTGATAGATCACTGAGTATGAACAACTCTAGATCCATCCAAGTTGCTGCAAAAGCCATATGTTTGCCCTTCTTTATGGCTACATAATATTCCATTGTGTATATGTACCACATTTTTTTTTTATCCAGTCCGACTTCGATGGGCAACATGGTTGGTTCCATGTTTTTGCTATTGTGAGTAGAGCTGCAACAAACATGTGTACAGGTATCTTTTTTGTAGAATGATTTGAATTCCTCTGGCTATATTCCCAGTAGGGGAATTGCTGGGTCATATGGAAGGTCAATTTCTAGTTCTTTCAGAAATTGCCACACTGTCTTCCAGAGAGGTTGCACTAGTTTGCATTCCCACCAGCAGTGTAGAAGCATTCCTTTCTCTCCACATCCTTGCCAGCATCTGTTGTTTTTTGTTTTGTTAATGGTGACCATTCTTACAGGGGTTAGGTGGTATCTCAATGTGGTTTTGATTTGCATTCCTCTGATGATGAGTGAGGCTGAGCAGTTTTTCATGTGTCTGTTGGCTGCCCGTATCTCTTCTTTTGAGAAGTGTCTATTCATGTCTTTTGCCCACTTTTTAATGGGGCTGTTTGTTTTTTTCCTTTTGGTACATTTGATTTCCTTGTAGATCCAAGATGTTAGGCCTTTGTCAGACATACAGTTGGCAAATATTTTTTTCCCATTCTGTGGTCTGTCTCCCTGCTCTCTTGATGGTTTCTTTTGCTTTGCAGAAGCTCGCTAGTCTGATGAGGTACCACTTGTCTAGCTTATTTCTTAAGGTATGGGCATTTACGGTTCTGAATAGGAATTGGTTGCCAGTTCCAATTTCCATAAGGATGTCTCCTGCATTTTTAAAGATTCTTATAGTTTGAGGTTCTATGTTAGGTCTTTGATGCATTTAGAGTTAATTTTTGTGTATGGTGATAGGTGGGGTACTGTTTCAATCTTCTGTGTGTGATCAGCTAGTTTTCCAAACACCGTTTAGTGAATAGGTTCTCCTCTCCCCAGTGGTTGTTGTTGGAGACTTTGTCAAAGATGAGTTGGTTGAGAAATTGAGGCTTTGCTTCCGAAATCTCTATCCTGTTCCATTGGTCTACATGTCTGTCCTTTTACCAGTACCAGGCTGTTTTGATTACTGTAGCCTTATAGTAAAGTTTGGAGTCTGAAAATGTGATACCTCCTGCTTTGTTTCTTTTGCTAAGGATTGTTTTGGCTATTCATGGTTGTTTATGTTTCCATATGAATTTCTGTATTGTCATTTCCAGGTCTGAGAAAAATGATGCTGGTAACTTAATGGGCATTGCATTGATTCTGTAGATTGCCTTTGGTAGAGTGAACATCTTAACAATGTTGAATCTTTCTATCCATGATCATGGAATATTTTTCCATTTGTTTGCATCTTCTTGGATTTCTTTGAGCAGTGTTTTGTAGTTCTCATTGTAAAGGTCTTTCACTTCTCTGGTTAGGAAGATGCTGAGGTACTTCATTTTTTTGGTGGCTATTGTGAATGGGATTGTGCTTTTAATTTGGGTCTCTGCCTGCTTCTTATTGGTGTATAGGAATGCAACTGTCTTTTGCACATTTATTTTGAACCCTGAGACTTTGCCAAAGTCCTTTATCAGTGCAAGCAGGTTTTTGAAAGATTCGCTTGGATTTTCAAGGTATAGGATCATATAATCAGCAAAGAGGGATAATTTGACTTTCTCTTTTCCTATTTGGATACCCCTGATTTCCTTCTCTTGTCTAATTGCTTGGGCTAGGGCTTCCAATACAATGTTGAACAAGAGGGATGAGAATGGGCAGACTTGTCTTGTTCCAGTTTTCAGGGGAAATGTTTCCAGTTTCTGTACATTTGGTAATATATTAGCTGTGGGTTTATCACGATGACACTATTTTGAGGTATGTTCCTTTTATACCTAGGCATCAGAAGGGGTGCTAAATTTTATCAAAAGCTTTTTCTGTAGCTAATGAGATAATCATGTGGTTCTTGTTTTTACATCTGTTGATATATTTAATTACATTTATGGTCTTGCTAATGTTGAACCAGCCCTGCATCCCGGGGATGAAGCCTACTTGGTCACGGTGGATGATTTTTGAGACATGTTTTTGATCTGATTTGCTAGAATCTTGTTGAGGATATTTGCATCTATGTTCATAAGGGATATTGGCCTGTAGTTCTATTTTGTTGTTGGATCTTTACCTGGTTTGGGTATCAGTGTCTAAGTTCTATTATTATTATTTTAAAGATGTGGGGTACAATTCAGGGTTGAGTATACAAATATTCATTATGCAAGTACCCTTGTTGATGAGATTTCCCTCTTCCCCAGGCAGATTCCCACTACTGCTTTGAGGGTTTGTATCAAGAAGGACTGCTGGATTTTATCAAAAGACTTTTCTGTGTCTGATGATATAATCATGTGGTTTTTTAATCTTTACATCTATTGATAATTTAATTGCATTTATGGTCTTACAAATGTTGAACCAGCCCTGCATCCTGCGGATTAAGCCTACTTGGTCATGGTGGATGATTTTTGAGATGTGTTTTTGTTGTTGAATCTGATTTTTAGGATCTTGTTGAGAATTTAGCATCAATGCTCATCAAGGATATTGGCCTATAGTTCTCTTTCTTTGTTGGATCTTTACCTGGTTTGGATATCAATGTGATATTAGTTTCGTAAAATGACTTGGGGAGAGTTTCATCTTTTTCAATTGCCTGGAATAGTTTCAGTAGGATTGATATCAGTTCTTCCTTGTATGTTTTGTAGACTTCTACTGGAAAGTCATCTGGCCCTGGGTTTTTTTTTCTGTAGGTAATTTTCTTTTGATATAATCAATTTCCTGGATTGCTATTGGTCTGTTTAGGGTCTCAATTGCTTCTTATTTCAACTTGGGGAGGTTGTATGATGTCAGAAAGTCCTCCATTTCCTTTAGGTTTTCAAGTTTGCTTCCACATAAGTGTACATTGTAGTCTCTGATAATCTTATATTTCTTTGAGGTCAGTCATGACTTGATCTTTTGCATTTGTGATTGTGTTTATTTGGGCTATTACTCTCTTTATCTTGGTCAGTCTAGCTAGGGGACCATCAATCTTGTTTATTCTCTCAAAGAGCCAGCTTTTTGTTTTGCTGATTTTTTGTATTATCTTTTTGTCTTCTATGTTCCGAATTTAGGCTTTTATTTTGGTGATCTGTTTAGTTTCTTTTCCCCTTTATTTTTGAATACAGGTGAATGTAGTCATATAGTCGAATAGAAAAGCTCATAAAGAGAAATAAAATTACGTAAACCTATTGGTCAGGGGCAGTAATCTTGGGGACCTCTGGACTCTTTTTCCACATTATGCAGTTTACATGGACTACAAAGCCTTCAGAATATGTAATAATATAAAATGTAATAAATAATTCTGATTGTTGTCATCTACTGAAGCTTTCAATAAATGCCAGTTGTAGACAATGTGTTTCCATGCATTCTCCCTTAAACCACACATCAACTCTATAAGGTGCAGGTGTTATTATTTTTCACTGAGAAAAGTGAACCTTAGAAATCAAAATAGTTTTCTCAAGTTCCCTCAGTTAATAATTGGCAACACTGGCATTTGTGCTCAGATCTGTCTCATTTCAAAATCTATCATGATCTCAACACCATCCTGTGAAGGTCACTAACACACTTTAAGAAAACACAATTACTTTGATGAAAGGGAAAACATAATTTTGTTGTGTGAAGCCATCTGCAGCTAATGTTAAGTGATTTGGTGACTAATGTTAATAAAAAACAATAATAGCAATAACATTTACTGTGCTAACTCTATTCCAGGCTATGTGCTTCACATGATTTTTCTCCTTTAATCTTCTGAAAAACAGTATGATGTAGGCACCATCATTATCCCCATTTTATCAGTGCAAAAACTGAGATTCAGAATGATAAAGTAATTTGCCCAGGGTTCTATGCCCCTTTAATACTCAAGTGAGTTGCAATGACAGATCATAGTCAGTTTGGGTGGTATCATGAAATACTTTAGACTGGGAAATTTATAAACAGTAGAAATGTATTTCTGACCATTCTGGAGGCTGGGAAGTCCTAGATCAAGGCTGAGCAGATTTGGTATCTAGTGAGGGCTTGCCATCAGCTTCAAGATGGCACGTGTTTTTGTGTCCTAGCATGTGGAAGAGGAAAAATAGAAAAAGTATTTTCCAGTCCTATTATAAGGGCACTAATCCAATTCATGAGGCCTCCACCTCACGGCCTAATCTGCTTACAAAGGACCAACTTCTTTATACCATCACATTGGGGTTTAAGTTCCATTATATGAAATTTGGAGGGACACCTACATTCAAATCATAGCAAACTCCAAAGCCATATTGTGAGAAATTAACAGGAGCACTGACCTCTCAATAAGAACAGCTCAGTTTTAGCCCTGGCTCTGGCATCAGTCACATGAAAGCTTGCATTCGTACAGTGCTTTAGAGTTTTAATGGCTTTTATGTGCATTTTAATTTAACCAATTTCCTCTTTGATTCTATCCAATTTTAAACTTCTTTGGCTTCAGTTTCTTCATGTGTAACATACTTAGATGATAGGTTAGATTTTTCAGGCTGTCAATCCGACATTCTCTAAATCATGTGAATTTAAGACAGTCTTGCAAATTTTGTCCACAGTTCCAAATTTCTGCTTTCATTTCCAGGTGAGCAGAAGATGAGACATTCTTTTCATGATTTTATAATAAACTTTTATTCACATTGTTTAATTAAGAAAATAAAACATACTCATGCAAAAGCAGACAGTACAGAATTCTAAAAAGTAAAAACCCATTTTTATCATCATTCCCATCCTCCCCATCTCATACTTGGAAGAAATAACTCTTAAGTTTATGTAGATTCATTATAATATATTCTGTGTAAGAAAATCAACTTTCAAATTTTCTCTCCCATAGACACCTGGATTTCCTTATATCTGAGGGGTAAGTGAAAGATAAAACATTCTGGAATAATTGTCTGCCTATGTTTTGTGGATGTGTGTGCCCATATTTGAAAGAAATAAGAAAACAACAGGACAATTGAGTATAGTCAGTGGGAGCATGTTGAACTTTTCAACATTTGGCTTCAGTGTCTTCTACCAGTTTATGAGGACCTTTTGAGCCTTCTGGGAGTCAGGCTGTGGAAGTACCCAATCAGCAAGGTATGCTGGATTCACCCAATGGGGCAGATGAAGGCAGCAGTCATAGTGGTCCAGAGTACAGACCTTGTGCCTGAACCATGTGAATTTGCATGTTACTACCTTTATGCTCTTAAGAAAGTTATCTCTTTTTGCCACAGTTTCCCCATTTATAAGATTGTTATGAGTACTAAGTAAAGTAATAGTAAAAATTTTTAAACAGTGCCTATAATATATAAAGCACTTTTAAGGGGCTATTAAATAAAGGAAACAAGCAGATTCCCCTTCAATAATAATTTCTGATAGATCATCTTGTTGACAGTTGTTCCTGGGTGCTTAGCATGGAGTTTGGCAAATTTTAGTCACTTAATTAACAGTTTTTGAAAGAATAGAACTCGAATACTTCCAGAATTAGGGTTTAGAACCACATGAATGAGCTAATTTCATAGTTGGATAGCTCTAGATAATAGAAAATATTTTCTTTTAGTAGGTCAAAACTTCCCTCTTCTTATTTCTACTCATTATTCCTAGTTCTAAATTCTGTAGCACCTCCAACCCGTTGAATTGATGGCAGTTCTTTATATATTTAGAAGATTGCTTTCACATTCTTTCTTTTCTTAGGGCTGAACTTTCCTTAAGAGCTTTCTTATATCTGGTGTATAGACATGTTATAATCTGGATGACCAACATTTACTTTTCAGAACACTCCTTCCTCTGGCCTTAGCCTACTTTATAACATTTTTGAGCCATTTGAGAATTTCCCATATGGCATCCTGCATGACTAGCAACTTGTTTTTTTAACCTTATTCAGTGAAACTTTACCTGACAACTATCCATTTGTTATCACTGGACTTCTTAAAAACCTCTGGTGACATCCATTGCATAAAGAAGAAAGCCTTTCTTGCTTAACCACATCAATCAACTTATCTTCCTGGCTTCACATCTGACTCCTTTTCTCCTTATACTGTGCACCCCAGTCATATCAGATAGTTATGCAAGACTGGCTGGCATATGACAGATGCTTTCACATCTTTCAACCTTTGCATAAGTAGTTCATTGTTGTTTTTTTTTAAGCCTGTATTGCCTTCCACGTTTTAACAATAACCCTTTACCTTACAAACATTTTCCCTTCTACGATCAATTCAAATGTCATCTCATTAAAATTATTGCTTCTGGATCCCCCAGACAGAATTTATCACTTTCTTTTTTTGTTGTGGCAGCATAAGCTTATACCTCTTTAGACATATAAATAACTGTATTTTAGTCATTTGCTCATGTGTAATTGGAGTTGTATTTACATTATATTTATTACCTTATAGTTATAAAATATTTCTACTTGGATTTGATCTTCATAATTATTCTGCAAATCAAAACTCCCATTTTCTTTTTTTTTTTTGAGTTGGAGTCTCACTCTGTCGCCCAGACTGGAGTGCAGTGGCCGCTTCCGGCCACTGCAACCTCGACCTGCTGGGCTCCGGCGATCCTTCCGCCTCAGCCTTCTAAGTAGCTGGAATTACAGGCATGCGCTACCACGCCCGGCTGATTTTTTGACTTATTGTAGAGATGAGGTCTCGCTGCTCAGGCGGGTCTCGAACCCGCAGGCTCAGGCAATCCACTCACCTCAGCCTCCCAAAGGCGCGGGATTACAGGCTGAGCCACCGAGCCTGGCAAAACTCCCATTTTCTGTGTGAAAAAGTTGGAAACAATAGTTTCTGTTGAATTTGGTAGAACCTCAATAATTTAGATTATTTCTTGAGAATATGTGTGAGACAATATTTTAAGTATTTTGCAGGGATTAAATCAATTCCTCACCATAGCCCCATAGGTAAATATTGCTACTGCATTTCATTGATTATAAAATGTATCTTGCTGTAGTTACCTATTGTTATAGCAAAAGTTCCCAAAACTTTTAGTATCCTAAAATGATAGGCATTTATTCTTGCCCATGAGACTAAAAGGTTGTTCTGATTTAGGTAGGCACAGACAATCATAGATGAGCTTGATTATACATCTGTAGTCAGCTAGCAGATAGGCTGGGGGCAAGGCGATCTAGCAAGACCCTGATTATGATTAATTGGCTCATTTCCATATGGCCTCTCATCTTTCCAGCAGGCTACCTGGGATTTATCTTCCTGAAGGAAACAGAGTTCTATGAGACCAAGTAGAAATGTGAGAGGCCTCTTTGCTTGGGAATGGGCACATTATCAAATCTGTCACATGGCATTGTCACAAAAATAGCATGATGTAAATAGAGATTCAAATGTTGAGGAAGCAAACTACTTGAAGGGGGAAGCTGTAAATCATTACAAACTATGTGGATTCAGAGAAAGGAAGAACTGGATCTATGATTGTAATTAATCTGCCACACATTTTTTGTCCCTTTTCACTGCAACATCTCTGAAATTGGTCTTATGGTCAATGCTGTCTAAGAGTGGACTTAGCCTGGATTTTCATCAAATGCTTCCAGAGACAATTGGAGTTTGCTTTTGTTGGTCACCTGGAGCATGACCAACCTTAATTCTCTTTTGAGGTTTTGCAGATTACACTGGTAGTGTGAATTTATCCTGTAGAACTGCATGACTCCTGGCTATTTTTTATTGTCAGGGGACATATTTTTTTCCCTCTCTCCACTCTGTGGAAGAATGTAGGTTTTCTGGTACACTTTTCTGTGGGTCAGGTTTTTTTCTCATTTTCTTCATATTGAGGTCATAACCATTTGGTGTATCTACATTACACAGGGTTTACTTTTTAACTCCTTGCTTTTGGTGATTTTTCTTTTGTAGTGGTATATAAAATAATGATGTTTCTTATAATCAAAAGCATCTTAGATAAAATACAGTGTATCTTTACTGTAACAATGAGAAATTTGAGCCATGGCGATTTTAATTAAATTGGCAAAGGTCTAACAGACACAGTTATTAAATACTATAAGAATGATAGAGACCAAATAGTCTGTAACCACTGCCATGATTGAATTTATGAAACTAAATATTTAATCTTAAGAATTGCATAATAACTTAGAAGTGATCTTACATTGTACCTTTTATCACCAGTTGTGTGGAGAATCTTTTTCTGACAGCAGATGAGGATTACATTATAAATAATTTAATATATAATGCATGTATATAGGATAAAAAATTAATAATATGATCCATCTTCTAGGCAATATACATTTTTAGTGACCTAACTTAATGAGGTTAATAATATATGTGGTTCAGAATGTGTGTGCTAAGATCATTAAGAGAGACTTTTCAACATTTTAAAAAAACATTTCTGCAATCACCCCAGGATAAATATCATCTCTGTCTCCATCCAGATATAATGCTGAATTCCCTGTCTAATAGCTTTGTCTACCTACACAATTATTCACTATTAACAACAGAGGCTGCATAATTATTTCACTCACCCAAACTCTTTAATTCAATAATTCAGGTACAGCAGGCAATCAATAAATATTAATTAAAAGATACTGATTTAAAACCCCAATAAGAAGAATATTTTTATTTAGTTGTGCAAGTCTTATGATGTTAAAATTTTAATATTTAGTTCTTTTTAAATTTTGCAAAGCAAGAATTAGCTTGTTGCCCTAAGCTGTTTTTTTTTTTTCATCTAGCTACACAGTTTAGGAATATTGCACTTTTTAAAAATCCCATACAAGTTCAGATAAGCTCTGAAATATTTACCAATAAAGAACAAGTTTTCCTCAAGCTGTAAAGCAGCAGTGGGATATTAAATATTTAAAGCCCTCACAGTTTTCTCTCTGAGCTGTCAACCTTTTCTAAAGAAATGTATTAAAAGAATTCCCCCTAGTCTCCATAAGATCCCTACATTTTATGAATAAAGGTAATACGTTTTGCTCTATGCTGTAAATAAATCTTAAATTTTTCTTGCTAAAAACTCCTTAAAGTTAACATATAATGTTTTTTTTTCTCTCATCAAGCTATAAGGAGGCCCTCAAATAGATTTTCCCCACCTACAAATAACCAGGCAATAGTTATTGGGAAGCGCCATGTGTTTCTCATTCTGGCACCTTGGTAAGTGGGTTTTCCGTTTTCTTCCAGTTGGAGATGTGCCATGTCAAACTGTAACACTAATAAATAAGACAAACAGTTCAGCACAATTTTTTAGTTTCTCAAGTAGATTTTTTTGGGCATATTTAATTCAACAGATTTGGGAGTTGACATATGTAATATCAATATTTAATTTGGGGTAAATAAAACTGATCAACTAATGAATAAACATTCTTCAATTTTTTGACACTAGGAGTCTCTCTGAAATGTCATATTTTACCAATTTTGGCCTCACTTTTTTCTGCTAACCTTTTACTTGGTAGTTCTTTCTTCCTGCTTTTTGCTCTGCATTATGCTAGCTCAAAGAGACATTTCTTTCTGTCTCAAAGTGTGACTGAAATGTTAAATATTAAGCTGCTATTTTTTATTATCACTTAGTGGCTACAGTAATATGTAAATATTTCTATTTCAGAGTCAGCTTTTTAGGCAACTTCTGTTGCCCTTAAAGATTCATTTTTGAGTGTTGTTTCATTTATGTTTAGCATAAATCCTTGAAAATGTTCTGCTTAACATTTTATTGGTAAGTATAGTAACATTAAGAATAAGATTAGTAACTAATATTTTACTTAATAATGTTTTAAATGTTTTACTTGCCTCAAAATAATACATCCAAACTAAAGAAAAACACAATGCCTTTTAGTTTTAAGAACGAAGTGAACAGACTATTTCACACACACACACACACACACACACACACACACACACAACACATCGTGCAGAGTAGATTTGTTATGTTGATTTGGAATTGATAGAACAATCATAGTGTAGAGTGGTTCTGAAAGCTTTTTCTTTTTTCTTAACCTGTTGGGAAGTGGAATGAAAAGAAGCCTCTGTGGTGGTCTCCAAAGATGCTACCATCAGTTCTTTCTGTTCTTGTACATGCATGCCGCGCCTTCTTCCCAATGTGGATTCTTCTCCCTATAATTCTGGGCTAGCTCTAATTAATAGAATGTGGTGGAAGTGGCATTCTAGGGGTCTTAAGAAGACCGAGGCTTCCTATTTCATTCTTTTGGAATGCTCCCGTTTGTTACCCAGTTGCCATGCTGTGAGGAAGCCCTTGACGCTGTATGAATAGGTCCACATGGAAGAGAAATGGGGGCCTCTGGCTGATAGCCCCAACTGAGCTTCTGGCTGGCTAGCATCAATCTAGAACTGCATGATTAAGGCCATTTGGACCTTATAGCCATTTCAGCATCCCAACCTATATCATGGGAAGCTCACACACAAAAAACCAATCAACCCAAATGTATGGGCATATATAGGCATATAACCATATATGGTTAGCATGTGATTCTGAGTAAGCAGAACAAGAGTTCTAGGTCAGATAATCAGAAAGAGGTCTAAGGAATCAGGGAAACCAGGGCACGAGGGAGTGTGCAAATCAAGGTCAGCATTCTAAACTATACAGTGGGTTTAGTTTCTCATGGTGAATCTGAGGTCATTTGGATATAATTCTTCGAGTCAGGTTCTTACCAGGCCCTCAAGATTGAAGAGAAAATAGAACTAATTATTTTAAAAAGCCATCTTGCTTTTAGCCATGCAGAGAGGCTCTTAATCCAGTAACAAATATGTATCTAAATTACATCTAGAGTGGGTCAATGGTCTGGTCTCCTTTATTTCTTTCAATTTTGCCCCACTGACTTCTCAGAGAGTGCTGGTCTTTTCCCCTTTTCTCCTTTATCATTAAATCTGTTCTATCAGTCTTATGTTCCCCACCTCCCTACTTCCTCTTGCTATTCTAGAGAATGTTCCTAATCCTCTCATTTGGAAAAAGTATTTCCAGGAAACCTCCCCTTAGGAGTATAACCTCAAAGTCCATCATCTCTAAGACAAACCATACATTTTACTGCTGGTCTTAAGCATTATGATGAATAGTTATGCTAAAACCATCTCCGACTCTCTTTTCTGCTCTCAATTGCTTTAAAGAAAGCTTGCTTACTTTTCTTTGCACTGTGTGTTCTGTATCCTAGGCGACCCCTCCTTGCCCCCCCCAACTTATCACAGAAAGCCACAGTTACCAAATCAGATGTCCTTTTGTTGATTTTTATCTGAATATATCTAGGCCCTCAACTTTTCTGATGAAATTAATCTACTCATATAGATAGGGACCTGCCCCCCATTCTCCTAGAAAGAAACAATGCATTTGTTTTTGTTTTTGTTACTGAGAAACCAACAAGTCCCTGTTAAGTTACTTCTTATTAGCCTAAAGAATTTTCTGGATTGATGAAGCTTTTCCTTCATTAAAATCTTGCCACACATTTTCAGGATACCAAAGCATCTGGATGAATTTTCAGGAACAGGAGACTAGGTATTAAGATAGTCTCTCTAAGTCACAATAAAACCTCTACTGGCTTCACCCTGCGAGGGTGGGAGGGCTACCG
Organism: Cephalopachus bancanus; assembly: GCA_027257055.1. Taxonomy (NCBI): domain Eukaryota; kingdom Metazoa; phylum Chordata; class Mammalia; order Primates; family Tarsiidae; genus Cephalopachus; species Cephalopachus bancanus. Next base: position 1,884,726 of record JAPVLO010000107.1, read on the forward strand.
CCTTGTGTGTGCATCCCTGATTCTCATGACTTCTCATTGGACTGGATTCTAAACTCAGTGGCATTGTGAGGTGGTTCATTTAGTTCTTTTGCTAACTGCAGCTCCTGGCTACTTTGCACTTCAAATAAATGGTTTGGTAAAGTATACTTGTCCCTGAAGCTATTAACTGTGGGAAGTAATTTTTAAGAATTTTAAAGTTGATTAGAACACCCACAGAGCCATAACTTAAAAAACAAAACAAAAAACAAAACTTACAAAACTAAAAACTAAAATAAGGATATTACAGCAGGAGAAAAATACCTTTCTGTGATAAAACCAACATGAAGTCAGAGCTCGAAAATCATTTAAATCTCTTGTCAACATAAAGCTGTTCACACATTGCTGGTATGAGGCAAAAATGAAGCCAACACAGTAACACCAGAATCAATTTTAATTGTATAAAAGGCTTTATATATTGAAACTAATAGCTTTCAATATATAAAATTGAATATTGAAACATATGAAGTTCTATACTTTGAAGTAACCAATAATCATTTTTTAAGTTATTAATCTATAGTGATTTTTTTTGGATGGGGAACTCAGAAATATTGGTGTCATGTAAAAATAATTGCTTGCAAATGTACAAGAACTGTGAAGTATTAGGCCTTTTCTAATGAAAAAAAGAAATAAAAATTACCTTCCAAATATTTAAAAATAAAAACAAAGCTAGCAGATACAAACTTTGGGGCATAGACATAGAATATACCAACTTCCAGTTAATTTGATAAAATGTGCAGCCCTCAAGCATGGAGAAAAGCTTTTTAAAGAACTGAGACCTTTGAGTAGATAGAGGTCATTTCTATACTAAAGAAGGCAGTACGTTATTTGCAAAATACTACTCTTCTTACACATTTGTGGTGAGTTTCTTGAAAATTAATAATAGTCTTCAGAAATAGCTGCTGTCAGTCCCTGTGGATTTTGACAACATAGACTGTACCATACAAACCACATTAATTACTTGTAGAATTTTTTTAAAAAAGAATCAGCAGGACAAAAATAGAGTGATGATAGATATTTTAGCTCTGTATTAGCATGCACCAATGTATAAAAAAGCATTGTATTCAGGAGAGGATACACAATGAGGATGATATGAAAAATGATTTATTAAAAATCCAAATAATCTTAGTTGCAGGTAATCTTAAATTTCAAAAAGTTCCAACTTCTTTCATATAATACAACGAATTGTTTTTCTTTATTGTGCTCTCTGAAATACTTTAAAATACTAAGGTATCTTTTAAATCCTCAAATCAGGATTTAAGAATTAGAATTGTCTTTCTTTTTAAATTAAATCCTAATTATTTGGTCAAAGGCAGTGCATGTGTTACAACCAAATAATTTATTAACTAAAATAGTTTATTCTTTAAACACTTCAATAATGATGACGGCGTTCACAATAATCACATGTTAATATGAATTTTCTTCCTAACCTCAAACTATATATTGAAGTTAAGGGAGTAGAGAGCATCAGTGATATGTTGGAGAAATGCTTTGTGTAAATATTGGGGTTCTCTAGAAAAACAGCCAATAGTATAGATACAGATATATGGAAAAGAATTTATTATAAGGCATCAGCTCACACACTTACAGAAGTTGAGAAGGCTTACAATCTACTATCCATAAGCTGGAGACCCAAGAAAGCCAGTGGTATAGTTTCAGTCCAGGCCTGAAAAGCCTGAGATGTAGAAGAGCTAATGGTATAAGTCCTAGTCTAAGTCCAAAGACCCAAGAACCAGGAGTGTTGATATCTAAGGCAGGAGATGAATGTCACAGCTCAGGCAGAGAAAGAACATTTACACTTTTGAAGGATGCCACCGATTTTAAGCGAATACTCTGAGCCTGTATAAAATGTGACCAGGCTATTTGATCATAAAAACTTCCAAATAATTGTTAATTCTATTTATTGGTCTATGACTGCAAATGTCATAGATTACCTTCTGCCAGACCCTCCCAAAAAAGGATGATGAAGGTGAATGTTATAGCTCAAGCACAGTGATGACATTTTTGTCTTTCAAAAAAATAGGATGAAGTTCACTTGCATTGGTGAGGACAATCTTCTTTATTAATTCTATCAATTTCAATACCAATATCTTCCATAAACACCCTCAGAGACACACCCAGAAATAATGTTTTACCAACTATCTGGGTATCCCTTAACTCAGTGAAGTTGTCACAGAAAATTAACCATCATGGTGTATAAGAGAAATGAAGTGAGAGGGTCCAAGACAGATTTGGGTGTAAAGTTTTAACAATAATAATTTCTAATGTTTATTAAGTACTTTCATATAGTCAATGTGTTCAATACTTTACGTGTATGAGGCAATATTAGGCTACTATTATTATACTATGGTTATTGTGCCATTGCATAGGTGAGTACACTGAGGGACAGAGTAATTAAAAGACTTGTTCAATTTTACAAGTTAGTAAATGTAGTTGGTTATTTAAACCCAGATTGTTTTTCCATATTACATAGTCTCATATTAAGGATTCACTAAATAGCAGAGTTAGGGCAGGATGATGGTAAATATAATTGCAAGCAAAGATCCTAGTCAGCTATGGTAGTGCGTACCTGGAATTCCAGCCACTTGGGAGGCTGCACAAGGAGGATTGCTTGACCCTCACACATGTAATACTTAACATGTATGAGGCAATATTAGGCTACTAATAAAATAAGTAAAAATAAACCCAGTAAGTGCTCTTATTTAAATACATGAGATAATGCTGTGCAAATTTTACCCTTTATATTTATGTGCTCATTTTTTTCTGCTTTAATTATTTTATGTTAATTTGGGAATTGATTTCAAATCAGATTCATCTGGCACTAAACAAGCCCTTCTTTGAATTCCATGATCTCAGGGAAAACCTTTTGCTGAGAGTGGATTCTTTTGTTCCTGTGTCTCATTTTGTATTTTCATGGCCTCATGTTTTCTTCCATAATTCTGAAACTTGAAGTTCCAATGATTGTTCAGATATTGACATTTTTGTTTTAACTGTGAGAGTGGCAAGTAGGTGACAAAATAGAAAATGAGTAGGCAAGCTATTGCAGATCACACTTTTGAAGGATACCACCGATTTTAGGTGAATATTCTGAGCCTATGTGTAAAATGTGACCAGGCTATTTGATCATAAAAACTTCCAAATAATTGTTAACTCTATTTATTGGTCTATGACTGCAAATATCATAGGTTAGCTTTAATAAAAAGCTTGGAAAATGTCACCATCCTTCCAACTCGTTGCCAATCCTCAGAAGAGTTCAAAGCGTTTATAAATTTTATTCTGATGTCTTTCTAGTTTTATAACAGAGGAAGTGAACAATCCAAGACTGAAAATTTCTGTCATGTTGTGTTTTAAAAGCCTTACAAAGATAGGAATCTGCATAGGAGAATTGAATTTTCTGTTTTTTTTAAAAGTCATATTAATATAATAATAATGATGATAGGTAACATGTATTGGGTCCTTGTTACATGTTGCTGGGACTGTGCTTGATATATACTTTTACATTTATTATCTTGTTTGATCTTCACAACAGCACTAAGAAGTGTATCCCTATCACTCCCATTTTACTGATGAGTGTTAAGGATTTTAAATAACTTGCTCAGGGTCATAGAGTTAATAATAGAGCCTAATCTTAAAACCTAGAAATGTATTCTAGGTTTATATCAGCATCTAAGGAAAAGGTAAAAAGTCTAAGTGATTACCTAAGATGTTAGGGCAATTACTTGGTCCTTGTATTAGTTTGCTAGGTTAGTTCAAAGACTGTATCTTTTCTCTCTCTTTTTTTTGAGTTGGAGTCTCACTCTGTCGCCCAGACTGGTGTGCAGTGGCCGCTCTCAGCCACCGCAGCCTCGACCTGCTGGGCTCCGGCGATCATTCCGCCTTAGCCTTCCGAGTAGCCGGAATTACAGGCATGCACTACCACGCCCGGCTGATTTTTTGATTTACTGTAGAGATGAGGTCTCACTGCCCAGGCAGATCTCGAACCCGTGGGCTCAGGCAATCCACTCATCTCAGTCTCCCAAAGGCGCGGGATTACAGGCTGAGCCACCGAGCCTGGCTCAAAGACTGTATTCTTGTTACCAAGTGTATCAGTTTACTGGGGCTGCTATCACAGAATACCACATTCTGGGTGTTTCAAACTAAATCTTAATTTCTTGCAGTTCTGGAGGCTAGAATCCAACATTAAGGTTTGGGTAGTTTGGTTTCTCCCAAGGCCTTTTCTTGGCTTGCAATGGTCACCTTCTGTCTGTGTCTTCACATGACTTTATCTCTGTACACATGCATTGTTAGTGTTTCTTCTTCTTCCTCTTTTTTTTTTTGAGTTGAAGTCTCACTTTGTTGCCAAGGCTAGAGTGCAGTAGCATGCTCTTGGCCACTGTAGCCTTGACCTGCTGGACTCAGGTGATCCTTCCACCTCAGCCTTCCAAGTAGCTAGAACTACAGGCATGCACCAACTCACCTGGCTAAGTTTTTGATGTATTGTAGAGATGAGGTCTTTCCAAGTTGCCCAGGTTGGTCTTGAACCTGTGGGTTCAGTCAAGCAAGCCTCTCACCTTGGCCTTCCAAAGTGCTGGGATTATAGGCATGAGCCACCATTCTGGGTCGTCTTCTTTTGCTTATAAGGAAACCAGTCATATTGGATTAAGGCCCATTCATATGACCTCACTTAACCTCAATTACCTCTTTAAAGGCCTTATTTCTAATTATAGTCACATTCTGAGTTATACTGGGATTAGGACATATGAGTTCTTCAAATTCTTTAACATATGAATTTGGGGGATATGCAATGTCATTCATACACTTGCTTTCATGGATATGCAATATCTTAGAGACTGAGTTGACTATAGCTATATCAGCAAGTATAGGTAGGTCACAGCTTTATTAGTGATGTTGGTATAAAAATTACTCTCATGCATTAATTCAATCAAAACAAAACAAAAGCCCATTGGCCTAAAGAAGGATAAAGAGCTAAAAAAAAAAAAAAGTCAAGTACTAATCATTATAACTGTGGACGAAAGTATGTAAAGTATCACCATTTCTGTAAAAGGTTTGAGTTTTCTGGTAGTTAAATGATAAACTTTCTTTTATAATCTCTGACATTTTTAGTGAATTTTAGAGAATAAAAAGTCTTCAATACAGTTAAAAAGTTGTATACAAATTATATTTTCTTAACTCCCTGAGATATCTTCTCCAGTTTGACCCATTTTTCAATGAACTGTAGAGTTCTGAAACTACAGAGTTCATTGTTTTGTAAGGAGATAGCAGAGATGCAAAAAAAAAAGGTACTGGGCATGTGTTTATGAAAAAGAAGTCATTGTTAAGGAAGTACTGAATCTGACTTTAGGACCATTGATAAACAGTTCGGAGCAGAGCATGATATAGTTTGGATGTTTGTCTCCTTCAAATCTCATGTTAAAAGGTGTTTGCAATGTTGGAGGCGGGGCCTAGTGGGAGATGACTGGGTCATGTGACTGGATCCTGGATGAATGCCTTGGTGGCTTCCTCCATGTTAATGAGTGGGGAAGGTACCCTACTCATTGTTTTGTTAGTTCACATGAGAGCTGGTTGCTTAAAAGGTCCTGGTATCTCCTCTCTTGTTTTCACTCTCACTATGTGACACTCCATCTCCCCTTGCCTTCCTCCACCAGTAAAAGCTTCCTGAGCCCTCACCAGGAGCCAAGCAGATGCCAGCATCATGCAGAACTGTCAATCAAATAAACTTTTCTTTATAGATGACTCAGTTTCAGGTATTTTTTTTTTATAGTGACACAAAATGGACTAATACAAAATGCATTCTGAAGAAGATGAGTTTTTTGAAATATTGCATAACAGAAGTTCTCTTATGAATACATTTGGGAAATTTTACATATGTTCTCTTCTTGAAGATTCACAACGTGAATCTAAGTAAAGAATCTGTAAAGTCCTATGGCAAAGATACCCTTTAATCAGTGGGGTTTTTTTAAAGTCACAATATTTATAGTGTAAAGAATTGGTGATCCTTGGACCCAGTAGGTTTATAAGATGCTATATAAAATGTTTTCATTGAATCTAACTTTGTTCATAACTTAGTAGAATGATCACAAATAGAAGGAATGGGAAGTTAAGTCTAACTGAAAGTACAGAGGAAAAACAAAAAAGAAAAATACAGTTATAAGAAATTATGGAGGGAAAAGGTACAGTATCACGTGTGACAAGAATAGTAAAGAGAGGGACAGTTGAAAAACAAAATAAATGGGCTTATTAGAGCATTGAATAAATTTGATGAAGATTGTTACCAAAAGCTAACGACTATTTTATTCATGCATTCTTTCTACCAAAATGCACCTATGGGCTGGACACAGTGGTGCAAGCCTGTTATCCCAGCACTTTGGGAGGCTGAGGTGAGATGATTGCCTCAGCCCACAGGTTTGAGAACAGCCTGGGCAATTGATGAGACCTCATCTTTACAATAAATAAAAAAATTGGCTGGGCATGATAGCACGCACCTGTATTTCCAGCAACTTGGAAGGCTGAGACGGAAGGATCACCTGAACCCAGCAGGTCGACGCTGGAGTGGCCGTGAGCGTGCCACTGCACTCCAACTTGGGTGGAGTGAGATGCCAACTCAAAAAAAAAAAAAAAAAAAGCACTGATGTGCACCTATGTGTTTCAGGTACTATGATAAACACTAAGGATGTCCAAATAAATCAAAACAGTTTTGTTTATAGACTAGCAAAAGAATCAAGAAACTGACTATTATTATTATTATTATTGAGTTGGAGTCTCACTCTGTCGCCCAGACTGGAGTGCAGTGGCCGCTCCTGGCCACCACAGCCTCGACCTGCTGGGCTCCGGCTATCCTTCCGCCTCAGCCTTCCAAGTAGCTACCACACCCGGTTGATTTTTTGATTTATTGTAGAGATGAGGTCTCGCTGCCCAGGTGGGTCTCGAACCCGGAGTCTCAGGCAATCCACTCACCTCAGCCTCCCAAAGGTGCGGGATTACAGGCTGAGCCACTGAGCCTGGCGAAACTGACAGTTATGATACAGGAAGATAAGAGTACAATAGAAGTAAAAACCAGTGTCACAGGATCATTATGAGCATTTAATGTGTTTTGTGTTGTTCAGATTCACCCTGAAGGAATGTGATAAGAAATGTTCAGTCTTAAATGCAGGTGTGTATGTGTGTGACAAGCAAAGTTGCAGGACAAAAGGCTGACTTTTGTGATATCATATCAGAATTATATATTTTCTGAAGGATACTTTTCAAGACCAAATGGCAGAATATGAGCATTACTTAATGATCATACTGAAATATTTAAAATCTTTTCTTTCCTTTCTTTGTTGTGTGCTGGATGGAACACCAACAGCTAGAGGTTAAACTTCCCTGACCTTTTTGAGTTGCCAGTGATTTAGGATCTGGGATTACTGAGGTTTCAACTTCTACTGTGAAAGAACTGGAAACAACTAGAACTAAGAAGGTAAAATTAAAAGAACCAAAACTACTTTCTCAAGAAAAAAAGGGAAACACATTCCCAAAGGGGGAAAAAATGGCCCCCTTACAAAGTGGGCAAAATATATGAATAGACACTTCTCAGAAGAAGACATATGAGCAGGCAACAGATACATGAAAAAAATGCTTAACCTCACTAGTCATCAAAGAAGTGCATATTTAAACCACACTGAGACACCGCCTAACTCAAGTCAGGATGGCCATCATCAATAACCCAAAAAACAACAGATGCTGGAGAGGATGTGGAGAAAAGAGAATACTTCTACACTGTTGATGGGAGTGTAAACTAGTACAACCTCTGTGGAAAACAGTTTGGCAATTCCTAAAAGATCTAAAAATCAACCTTCCATACAACCCTGCAATCCCACTGCTGGGAGTATACCCGGAGAAACTCAAATCACTCTATGAAAAAGATACCTGCACACTTATGTTTATTGCAGCATTGTTCACAATAACAAAAATATAGAACCAACCGTGCTCCCCATCAAAAGAGGACTGGCTAAAAAAAATGTGGTACGTTTACACGGTGGAATATTACACAGCCATAAATAAGGGCAAAATTATGAACTTCGCAGCAACTTGGATGGGCTTAGAGGCTATAATACTGAGTAATCTATCACAGAAACAAAGAACTGAGTATCACATGTTCTCACTTTAAGCGGACCTTGAACAATTATTGTAATACTCTGAGAAAAGGATTGGCTGTAGTGGGAAACTGCTGGTGGTGGGGGTGAGGTGGGATTGGCAGTAGTGGGAGTCTGCCGGGGGAGGGGAACACACATCATCCACAAGGGTACCTGCATAATGAACATTTGTATACCTAATCCTGAATTGTACCCCCATATATCTAAAAAAAATTTTTTTAAAAGAAAAAAGGGAAACAATTTTCTAAATAGAAGTAATAAGGAAGAGGGATTAATTAGGTGGACACTGAAGTTCTGGGAGCTGTTTTTCAGGAGGTTCTGGGACTGGAAAGGGACTTAAAGAGATTAAATTGGATTTGCTCTTGGAAGAAAAGTCCTGAGGGACATTGTTCAAGTTCCCTGCATCTTACTGGGACCGACATAACTCCTGAATGTCTAGCCTTCACCACAGAGAACACCTCCCAGGGTTTAAGCCCTTATTGTTCACTGTATATTTGTTAATATACAGCACTTTATTTGCTGACTTTCCAGCATGAAAGATGCCCATCCATGCCATATTGGTTAGTTATGTCTACTATAATGTGCAAGGTATTACTTGTCCCAAAACTTGGTGATTTGCAACAACCACTGTTCATTATTTTTCATGAGTTGGTTGGCTGGACTTGGGTATTCTGCTGGGCTCCCTCAGGCACTTGTAGTGAGCTGGTAGGTCAGCTGAGGAGTAGTTGGTCTAGAATGGCCTCACCTGCAATTAATCAACTCTTTTCCATGTAGCCCTCATCTTCTAGCAAGCTAGCCCAGTTTCTGTGCTTAGTGGTGACAGGAATTAGAGAAATGCACTAGGCCTCTTGAGATACCAACTTGTACTGGACACAATCAGTTCTGTCACATTCTATTGATTAAGAAACTCAGAAGGCCAACCCAGATTTGGTGGGTGGGTAAATAGATGTCACTTAATGGTAAGAGTTGCAAAATCAGCTGGGCTCGGTGGCTCAGCCTGTAATCCCGCGCCTTTGGGAGGCTGAGGTGAGTGCATTGCCTGAGCCCGCGGGTTTGAGACCCGCCTGGGAAGGCGAGACCTCATCTCTACAATAAATCAAAAAATTAGTCGGGCATGGTAGTGCGCGCCTGTAGTTCCAGCTACTTGGAAGGCTGAGGCGGAAGGATCACCGGAGCCCAGCAGGTCGAGGCTGCGGTGGCCGGAAGCACTGCACTCCAGTCTGGGCGACAGAGTGAGACTCCAACTCAAAAAAAAAAAAAAGAGAGTTGCAAAATCAAGAGCCAAATTGAGGAAGGGGAAGAATTGAGGCCATTTTCACCAGTATTCTACCACACATATTTTATGACTTTCCTCTCTGGTTACCCATCAGTAAGCTCAAGGACACCGATAAATTCAAGGAAAACAGAGTAGTGGCCTGGCTTCTCATATGGAGTGGTGATGGAGCAGCCTTCCATCTCACACTTGGGGGAGAGGTCAGTTGACTGAACTCAGACTCCCAGACTCTGGATAGGGGTTCCTGACACCCTTATTTTAAATTTTAAAAAGCAGTTACCAACATCAAAAATGAAAGGCAAACTAAACAGCAATATGAAACACACAGAAGACAGAATTTAGGACAAAATAATGGACACATTGTAGGAAAATCAGTTTTAAAGCTAGCGGCAGAATTCGAAGGTAGAAGAGCAGAATAGCAGGGAGCAAACCTAAAAGAGAATTAGATGCATTATCCCTTAGGCACAAGCAAATTAAAAACTTGGTGGAAAAGTAGATGAAGCTTGTTATAGATTCTGTGTTGTGTCCTGTGACTGAGGATGCTGTTCTGACAATGTCTGCAACTTCAGCAAAAAACACTCTGGGTTTAACTAGGTGTTCTTTGTCCTCTTAATGTTGCTGTCCTCCCTCCATCAGTGAAATCCTTAAAAAACCCACACAGAATATTAAAATTTTTGGTGGTTATATAAATCGCTCTGGAATATATTAATTCTGCCCATTATTATTATTATTATTATTTTGTGTTAGAGTCTCACTCTGTCACCCAGACTGGAATGCAGTGGCCACTCCCGCCCACCGCAGCCTCGACCTGCTGGGCTCCGGCCATCCTTCCGCCTCAGCCTTCCAAGTAGCTGGAACTACAGGCGCGCGCTACCACGCCTGGCTAATTTTTTTGATTTATTGTAGAGATGAGGTCTCACCAAGTTGCCCAGGCGGGACTCGAACCCACGACCTCAGGCAATACACTCACCTCGGCCTGCCAAAGTGCTGAGATTACAGGCTGAGCCACCAAGCCCGGCTATTCTGCTCATTATTAATCAGAATAAATAATATATGCTTTGTCTTCATTTAATTAAAATATGCATGCATTAGAGAGATCATCAAATTTTATATTTTTTAGTAATGGTCAGGGAACCAAAATATGTATTTTTAAAAAATTGAGTTAGGTAAATTATAAAGGCAGCAGCATATTGCACTATGAGAAAAAGCTGAAGAGACTAGAATAATTGAGACTACAAAGCACCAGGTTATTAATACAATTATTCAAGAATGAGAGAGCTTATATAGAAGATGGCAACCATTTGCAACTTGACAGAAGTAAGAAAATTAGAAAGTGGATAAAAACTGTAGTATTAAGGAATATAACTGGACATAAAGAAGAACTTTCTAGTTGTGGGAAGTAATAAACCTACTCTGAACATCTTTGAATGTCAAAATAAATGAATCACAATCTTTCTAAAAATTTGAGATTTTGGTTTTCTTACTGGTTTTGTACTCTTTTTTCTTTGAGTTGGATTCTCACTCTGTCACCTAGACTTGAGTGCAGTGGCATGCTCCCGGCCACCGCAGCCTCGACCTGCTGGCCTCTGGCGATCCTTCCGCCTCAGCCTTCCAAGTAGCTGGAACTATAGGCGTGTGCTACCACGCCCAGCTAATATTTTTTGATTTATTGTAGAGATGAGGTCTCGCCAAGTTGCCCAGGCGGGTCTCGAACCCGCAGGCTCAGGCAATCTACTCACTCAGCCTCCCAAAGAGCGGGATTACAGGCTGAGCCACTGAGCCCGGCATGTACTCTTTTGTTTCCAATTGACCATAATAAAAATGGAGTACAAAATACTTACCCTCCTCTAGAGTCTCACTCCTCATAAATTTGTTAACATATCTTACCTTGCGTGCTTTCCTCCCTAGAAGATGGGGATAGACTTTATCCTGTGTTGTGTGTGTGTTTGTATGTGCATGCTAAAGATGGAAAAACATAAATGCCAGCGTCTTATTTAAGTGTCTTGCCTGATGTCAAACAGATAGTATTAAATATGATGTTTTTGAAATTTAAAATTTTGATCCAATCTGCTATTCACCTGCAATAAGAACAGACTATTTATTTTCATTAATGCCTATTTTGGAGAACTGTGACATCCCTTTTGAATAACGTCATCCGCTGGCACAATAAATTTGATGTCTTCCAGTTGCCTATCAAACAAACTCCAGACACCTCAGCCTGGGTTTAAAGTCCACATATTGCCTCAGAAGTTCCCCCTTCTAGTCTCCCATATACTCAGCCCTCTAGCATCTCTGTAGTTTTCCCTGCTTCACTCCCTAGAACCAGTCTAAGTAGAGGGAAGATGAAGTAGAATCTGAGAATTGGGGCATCCTTAACCTATATGCGGGCTTCCTTTAAAGAAAAATTATAAGAAATCCTCAACAAGAAAAAGAAAACTGTCTTTCCCATTGTATCTTTGAAAGGGGCATTGATTGGTAAATAGCAGCGATGTCATTTCTCCAGCTGATGCTCTTCTGGTGTAGTTTTCGTCGGTTGGCAGTTGGCAATCACACTTCCTTTTGTCTAAGCATAGATCTTGGAGTGGGAGGTGACAGAATGAAAGTCTTTATGCTTGAGAAAGATCATGGTTAGCTTCCTTTCGCACATCAAAAGAATGACAAAGACTAGTATTTCATGCTCTAATTTTTCTTTGTTTCTCAATTGAAAAAGCCTGTTCTGTTTTATGTCTCTGAACTCTATTTTATTGGGCTAAAAACATAACACCGTATTTAGGGCCAGGCAAACCTAGAGAGACATCTTGGTTCTATCATCTACTGGTAGATAGTCTTGAGCACGTTAGGTAACCTTTCTTGAAGCCATTTTTTTTTTGTCATCGATGGATGTAGTCAGTTATTTACCTAGCAAGGTTGTTGTGAGGATTAAATAAGTAACACTGTTTAGAGTGACTATCTACATGGTGTATTTCTTACACATACTAGGTACACAGCCAAAGTATAATTGGGTAAACAACAGTGTTCTTTCCTTCACTTCCAAAAGAACTTCAGTTTTGAAAGCAATCATTAATCTCCATTTGTACCTGTATTTTAAGCCTTCACCTTAGTATATGTTAGAGGACTTTTGGTATAAATAGTTCAATGATTTAAGAATATATTCGACAGCTTCTGCATATTGCGTTGGCTGCTGTGGGAATATCAATATACAGAAAACAATTAGAGTAAGGACACGGTTTTTAAGTGCTCAGTGGGGAGGTATAGACTGTAAGTAGTAGGATCCCAATCAAGAGAGAAATTCTAAAAAGTTATAATAATTCAAGAAGACATGATGAATCCAAGGTGACTTAAGCTGAGGCTAGATAGATGAATTGAGCATTTTAGGCAGAGTTGAGAAGATAGAGGCTTCCTGGGCGGGGAGTGGCATGAATCAAAACACAGATATCGACATGTACATGGTTGTGCTATGATGAGATTGTTCCTCTTGAGCCAAGGATGTGTTTAGAGACAAGGATTGTGAAAGAATTTGTATCTTCAATAGGCAGCGGAAAATGCAGATTGTGAAGGGCTTCAAACCTGGTGAGATTTAACTGTGATTCAAAAACAGCAGGAAGGTAGTATAGGTGTATGAGCAAAAAAGTGATATAAATGAGACTTTTTATTTGTTGGTCATGCATAGAATAAATTGGCTAGAGAAGCTAAGCTTGCTTAGAAGCTTTTGAAGCAATGCATGCCATGATAATGAGAGTTGTCCTTGGGGTGAGGTTAGGATTTCCTTTAAAACAAGAAAGACTGGTGGTGGGGATTTGACTAAGAGGTTTTCAGGAAAATTATTGTTAGATTGTAGAGAGACAAAAATTATGGAGTAATACAATAAAACTTCAGTGTTTCAGTATTGCAAGACAATATAATGGTGAAATTCTTAAGTTGGGAAGAGGAACTGTGCTTGAGGGAGATCATGAGTTAAGTTTTGAGAATGCTGAATTAGTGGGATGATATCCACATGAAAATGTCCCCTAGGCCCTTGTAGATGCTGAAATCAACATAAATTTAAGGCAAGTGTCTTACCACTATCTGATCTTAAGCTCAAACTCTAACCTCAGCTCCTAACCTTCTACCAATATCATTCATAAATGAAAAAGAAGCAAATTCCACAAGGAAAAGAGAAAGCCCGGGTCTTAACCTAAAGGAGATTGATTACATATTGTAATTACTTCTAGACAGCCCTAGAATTAATTAATGGATTAGATAGTTACTGATAATTTTGGTGACAAAAAAGTCCTTCTTGTGTATATATTAAATAATGATATTTCTTCATGTAGCCATGACTTTTATAGGATTCAGGCTTTCCCAAACTTACATAAGCCATAAATTTAAACAGAGCACAGCTTTCCACTTTCTGGTCCACTAAGCCACTGAATGAAAAATCCATGTTATGTCCAATTTATTTTCTCTCTCTCCCCGTTTCCCTCTCTCCTTCTCCCTCTTTCCCTACTCCTCTCCTTTTCCCTTCCCCCCGTCCCTTTCTCCCTCTCTGCTCCTTTTATAAAGTGAATTGTTTAAATTAAAAACAGGTGAGTCATTGATTTAGTAAAAATTCAACCAAATAAGTTCTTAAACCACTCTAAACCTTCATTACATATGGTTTTCTGGCCAATTCCTGATGAATTCAAGGTAAAGTGAGTCTTGAATTCTGTGCTGCCTACAGCACTAACAACTTCTATGTCTTCTTTATAATACAGCTAAGTATAACTATCATGTTATCTACTCTCCACCTCTATCTTTTAAAAAATAAGTCAAGCACTCAGAAATGTGCCTTCATCACTTTTTGGTCTTTTCTCCTTTTCAATAAATAGTCCATATCACAGGTCCTGTTTACTGATGATCAATTTTGTTTTGGAATATTGTCTTTGTTTTCTCAAAGTTACATTCAACTCTTTCAAAGCCTAGAAGTACTTTTGAAGCATAAACATCTGTCGCTCCCTTCTAAAGATGATGCATATTGGAGGAAATGTGGAAAAGTGCCTTAAAAGCCATCATTCAGAAAAGTCCTCACAGGGCACGTTATTCAAAGGCTGGTTCCTCTTCTGCTTTGCATGGAAAGGCTGTGTCCCTCTTGTGACACATTATCACAGCGGATTGTGTCATTTCCCCATGCCCCTGATTCTCGCCAGCAGCACACCTGTCCCATGCTTAATGTCTATTCAATATCTGAATAGATTTGAAAATGTGAAACTGATGCTTCAGGTCATCAGTGGTCTCAGGAGTGCAGGAGAGTGACATGGCAACCAGGTGAGTCCCTAATTCCGTTTTATGGACAAGGGGTGTGATCTGTCTTTTGGTAACTTTTAGAGTATCACGGGCAACCTTTTTCCTAGTCAGATAAAGGGTGTAAGATAGAAAGAGAGAAACCAAGAAAAACACTTATTCAATTTCCCTGAACTGGGAAGCACATTGTGTAGTGACTCAGTGTTTTCTTAATGTTTGGTACCTTAGTGTATTATTTCTAGAAAACCATATGCAAAGATTGCTTTCACTTAAGAGTAGTTGATGGTTTCTGCTGGCTCATATGCTATATTTCTCTTTCTGATTGATGTTGGTGGCATAGTTCCAGGGTGGAAATGATATAAGGCTAAGAGATCAACATTATTTCCTTGGAGAATTGATTACTTTCCCCTGAATTTATAGTTCCTACTAGCACTGCAAATTAATATAGTTGATGTACTTAGATATTCTGATTGTGCTTTACATTTAAATGTAGGCATCTTAGACATTAAATATTGCAAATTTATAATTCATAATAAGATGGTAGGATCTATGAACAAGAAGAGGTATTTATGTCATGCCTGAATAGTAAACGTTTTTGAAATAGTTGTGGATCACTGTGTTGTATATTATATCCTGTAATATATCCTGGCAGCCATCTCTTATTCATCAGATCAACATGCATCCCATTACAACATCTGACTCTAGGTTTACATCTGGGAGAAATGAACACATGTACCAATAGCATGGGATGGTTATACATAGTGTGCATATAAATGATAAATGACATATGCAGATATGTCAATTACAATGTAGGTTTCATGTGGTTTTTAAATTGTGCTTGTGTGTATGCTATAAATTCAGATATGAGTAAAATTTTTGTTTTTGCTTTTGTTTTTAGATGTGTAGCCTTCTATTTTTGAAGGCTAGTTACTGGGAGAGGGGAATTTATGTGCAATGACTGTGATTTTTGGAGGGGGTAGAGTTATTGCTACTTTGCAAGTTATAACATCCTCTATACCTAAATATAGAACTTTAGCACAAACAAGACTTTTGAAATGACTTACTTTAACCACCTCAGATTTCAGGTCACTAAACAGAGGCCCCAAGCGTCAAGTGACACATAGCAGGTCAGGCCACTCCTCAATGGCAGGGCTGGCACTCTGACCCAGCTCATTGCTCTTGCTAGTTTGTTATGTTCTGTAGATGCTTTAACTGATGCAAAGTGGAACCTCAATTTCTGTATTCTATGGCTATTTTTATTATGATGGTCTTCGAGGTGTTTTCATCCTGAATTTCAATATCCATGCAAAAACAAAAGAAGATATCATTATGACTAAGAAGCATCATTTCTTAAAAAGTTCATTGTGTTTGCTTTAGGTTTATGAACGTAACTATGAATAAAATGTTGGGTCAAACATATCTTTTAAAAAATATTGATCGGCCAGACTCAGTGGATTAAGCCTGTAATCCCAGTATTTAGGGGGATCTAGGTGAGAGGATTACCTGAGCCCGGGGTTTGAGACCAGCCTGGGCAACGTGGTGAGACCTCGTCTCTACAATAAAAAGTCACAAATATTAGTCGGGCATGGTGGCGTGTGTCTGTAGTTCCAGCTACTTGGAAGACTGAGGCAGAAGGATGCCACTGCACTCCAGCCTGGGCGACAAGAGTAAGACTCCAACTCAAAAAAAAAAAAAAAAAAGAAAGAAAAAAATACTGATCACTAAGATTGTGAAAGATAAAAATCCAACATTAATATTTACCACTGCACAGTAAAAACCTTCATTTTCTCATTTGAGATGGCAGGACACATTCAAGACAGGATTCAGAGACTGTCCTTCCAAATGACAAAAATCTAAATGTTATCCTGGGGCATCTTTAATACATATGAGCATTTGTTGAAGACATAATTTACTCTGGGCAATTTTTTTATAGGGGTGTGAAGAAATGCCCTTTACCTCTTGAGATAATTGATGTCATCTGGGTAAATGTAATTGTAGTAGAAATTTACATGTATATATTTAGGTAGACACCAACTCACTGGCAATTTTATTAGTACAGGTTGTAATTTATCACTTTCATATGACCCTGTTTGACATAAAAAGCATAAAATACTGCTAGAAACTATGCGTATTTTTAAAAAATTGATGATTAACTGCTCTTTAAACGATTTGTTATTCTCCAAAGCTAAAAAGCTAGCCACATAGCCAGGAGCTAGCTCCTTGAACATCATGATATGCATTTGTGTAAGTGGCAATATCCACTGTTTTCCAAAATTATAAGCAGCAGTTATAAATCTGTGATGTGATTATCACCTGATACATTATTCTATGTTTACTTTTCAAAATATTGCAATTCTCAGAATTGTGTAGAAAAGTGCAGGAAAAACTAGTTTAACACAGTAAGTTACTTAGTAGTCCAAAGTTACCCTTTGCTACTTATCAAAAGTCTATGTCTGTTTGTTTTTGTTCTTTTTTGTTCAATTTTTACTCCAGAAGTTATAGAATATTTTCTTATGCAATGGAATAATTTGAGTCAGAATCACATCAATTATTTTCTTAATTTTTTTTTTTTTTTTTTGAGTTGGAGTCTCACTCTGTTGTCCAGACTGGAGTGCAGTGGCACACTCACGGCCACTGCAGCCTCGACCTGCTGGGTTCAGGCAATCCTTTCGCCTCAGCCTTCCAAATAGCTGAACTACAGGCAAGCGCTACCACGCCCAGCTAATTTTTGATTTATTGTAGAGATGAGGTCTCGCCAAGTTGCCCAGGCGGGTCTCGAACCCGCGGGCTCAGGCAATCCACTCACCTCAGCCTCCCAAAGGTGAGGGATTACAGGCTGAACCACGAGCCCGGCTTCTTTCTGATTTGTAACTTCTTTCTCTGTCTGTTTTCTGTGCTCTACTTAACTCAGAGAAACTGCAGTTTGAAAAACTCATTGTTCCCATCAGTCATTTTGAGCTAAATATTGGCAGAGTCTCTTATCACCCTCATCAAGGTCAGTCCTGTGAAATGATGGAGCTTCAATTCCTAAATTTCTGTGTCTTCTGTCATTTGTTTTTAGTAGATTCAAAAAGGGGGAGGGGGGAGGAAAGACGGGCTTTCCTTGAGGTCCAGCTTTCTGAGTACTTGCTTGACTTTGGGCCATGCTGAGAGTATGGCAATCTGGAAGCCAATGCCCATCGTTGGTGAACGCTGCTGTTTGGCTCTTTCTTGTGTTAGGGTGATCTGTGTTCCTTGTCTTCTCATTCCACTGGCCAAAAATGAGTAATAACAGTGGATGGGAGAAGCAGCAGAAGAGAAGCTTCCATTTTTAGTTCTCTATGTTCTTCATTTCTCAAGTTCAAAGCCTCAGTTAATCACACTGGAGCTTTTAAAGATGGTACATTGTGTCTTCTCTCCCTATAATTGATTAAAGTCTTCATAAAGTGTTCCATGTTATTCTGACACTCCTTCCCCAAAAAGAATAAAATGTATATACAACAGAAATTTTAATATATTAATGTAAGCACAGGATTTAGAAATGTATAAAGTACTTCACATACTCAAAGCACTTTGCAATAGGCATTGTGATCAAATGAAGGCGAAAGTAAGATATTTTTACTCCCAAATTCCACAGTCATGAAACAGTGGGTTTAGAACTTGAATCTATGTAGATATTCTGGCCCCAAATTTCTGACTCCAGGGATTGTACGCCTTTCTTTGTGAACTGTAAATCATGCATATTAAAAAGCTACCACTTATGTGTTATACATTACTACTGTTATTGAATGAAGTGTCTAAATTTTTTGCATAATGTTCAAAGGTTATATTTAATGAAAGAGTGTTTCACCATGTTTCATTTATTGCTTTGTAGTTCTGCATTTTATTTTATTTGAATTTCTGTGTTTGGGATGTTAAAATGTTAACATCTTGTACAGCACAAACTGTGCCAGGTTTTATAGGTCATCACAACTTTGGTTATAGTTAATCTTACCGTTGCTATGCAAAAATCTATAATAAGATCCCATCTGCTTTGATAATTGCTCAAGAAAAATACATTATTGGTACCATTTGGAAGAAGTGAAATGCAAATAGATTTGTCCTGATGAAAATTATTACTCTTGGAGTTTGTTTTTTGTATTTTATGAATACCTGATTCAATATATTTTCTAGCATGTATAGTGCTTGTAAATTTAAATGTACTACATTTAGTGGAAACCTATATCAATTACATCAAAAATATTTTTTTTTCACTAAAATGAAATGTATCAGGGTAGAGAGAAGAACAAAGAAATGTCTATTCTGTTTTTTTCTTAGGGGAACATGTAAATGTCTCCATCATCCTTCTGTGGTTTAGGAGACTAAGAGTTAAATGTAAGCGGAATAAACAGATCTCATGAGTTTTTTGGGTTTTTTGAAAAAAATCTCTTCTTTCTTTACTTAAAACAACTACACAGGAAGAAGTATTTTTCTATTTCTGGAAAGGTATTTTTGACAGAAGCATGACATTCACTTTCAGGTAACTGCAACTTTTTATTTTTATTTTTTTTTAGTTGGAGTCTCACTCTGTCACCCAGGCTGGAGTGCAGTGGCACATTGTTCATAGCCACCACAGCCTAGACCCGCTGGGCTCAGGCAATCCCTCCATCTCAGCCTTCCAAGTAGCTGAAACAACAGGCTCATGCCACCATGCCTGGCTAATTTTTGTGATTTATTGTAGGGACGTGGTCTCACCAAGTTGCCCAGTCTGGTCTCGAACCCCCTGGGCTCAGGCAGTTCTCTCGCCTCACAAAGTGCTGGGACTACAGGCTGAGCCACCGCACCTGGCCACTGGAAATTTTAAAGTCATTTTATTGCTAGTATAAATTAACAGTTAGAAAGATAGTCACATGTAGCAATTAACACTTTGGAGGTGAATTATGTTTAAATCTTTTCCCCTCCTTTGGCTAGGTTCTCCAGGCTGGTGGTTGGCAATGAGATACAGAGAAAAATTTTCTCTATATCACAGTGTTTTAAAAAAAGTTTAAAACATGACTTTTATGAAATTCTAAAGTGGGCACATGTCAAAAATTTCTGTAACTTATTAGTGACTGAATCAGTGGAACGATAAAGCTGGCTTAAGAACATTTTAGAGATGGTTGACCCAGAAGAGAAAGCTGAATTACGTTTCCTAAATTTCTAAGTGATTGCTGTCCTAGAACTATGCCCTTTGGGGTATTTTTTTCTGGAGAAATCTATAAGTTAATTTCAAATTGCAGAGTTTGGACCCTAATCAGTAGATAGAGTAAGTCAAATAATGGCTCCTTCTCCATGGGCAAATCTGTTAGACAACATTCCAGTGTAACACTGAAAGGATGTGGTCCTGTTATTAAAAATTTGGACAGTTTTTTCCTAGCATCTTATTTCCAGGTTTTTAATTTATTCTTCCTCTTCTTTTTCTCTCTTAGGTTTCTGACCCTGAAGGCTGAGGAAAGAAGAGGAAGGCTGTAGGAAAGTTTTGACTAGATTGGTGGTGTCCAAAGCTGGACATTATATTATGTGTGGCTTGGCAACCGTTCAAAGTTGACTCTTGCTCTGAAAGGGGGGTGTCCAGAGCCCCCACTGAGTATGCATGGTTATACTTTCCCTGATATGAGTGCTTCATTTTTTCCTTGTTAACTGTTGGTCCCTTCCATTCTAACATTTTAGGGATTTCTTCTATCCACATCCTCTCTGTTGGAGTTTGAGTGCCTTTCCAAATGGTGTCTCTCAGGGCAGCCCTCTTTAGAAATTTTAAATGGCTCCAAAGTTGGCTTTCTTTTTCATAAGGCCCACATCTGGTCCACAGAAAGTCCTTGTGCACTCTGCCCATAGGAACTCTGGGAAAATCAATATAGAAGCAACTCTCAATCTCTCCACCAGCAAAGCAGTCCCCAGTCACCTCTTCTGTTCACTACGCATCCTGGATGGAAGGCACACACTAGGTTACTGAGTCACTGTACTGCAGGGTGTGGTCCGAGACTTCTATCCCTCCCTTGGGGTATAGAAGATTCTTATAACATCCCTTTCACTGTAAAAATCTTTCATATGAATCTTCTCACAAAATTCTCTTCTGCCTTTTTTGAATTCTCCATGCGGATATAAGTAAAACACAGTTTTAAACTTTTAAAATGTATTTGTTGATCACATCTTATCTTGGTCTGATATCTCCTTATCTTAATGTCTTATGAAACTACTTAATAACCTGTGATCCTGGTTTAAGGCAATAAGAAGTCTCTGGGAGACACTACCTTGCAGGTAGGGTGCGGTCATATTTTGCCCAGAATGATTGTATTTGCTTGTTTTAGAAGAACTATCTGTAAGATCTAAAAGTATGAGTGACTATCTTGAGCCGTATGTATGGAGGAATAAGAGGATGAATATGAGGAATGTAGGGGTGGGGATAAAACCCAGAGAGGCGGTTGGTTATGGAATATCTTGCTCCATTTTCTGACCTAAAAAGATACAGGAAATTAACTTTTGTACCAACCTTATCCCCTCCCACATGCAGACCTTTTTTTTTTTTTTTTTTTAGTTGGAGTCTCATTCTGTTGCCCAGGCTGGAGTGCAAGTGGCACACTCATGGCCAACCCCAGGTCGACCTGCTGGGCTCCAGCCATCCTTCCACCTCAGCCTTCCAAGTAGACTAAACTATAGGTACGCACTACCACGCCTGGCTAATTTTTTATTTTATTTTATTTCATTTTATTGTAGAGATGAGGTCTCACCAAGTTGCTCGGGCTGGTCTTGAACCAGAGGGCTCATGTCATCTACTCGGCCTTGGCCTCCCAAAGTATATATCCTTATTTTATAAACCTCCTGCTTTAACTTGAGAGGTTCTTTAAGACCATAATGTCAACTTCCATTATGCGCCATGTTCATGTTTAGAATTCACTTATTCAATGAAATGAAACAACATCTATTTTCATCATCCTGGGCTTAGTGGTTTAATTCTCTATTTGGGGAGAATTATTCTTCATTTTAGTGTTGTTGTTTTTTTTTTTCAAGTATTCCAATAAGTCTTTTGAAAATGCCCCCTTGGCTGGGCATGGTGGCTCAATCCTGTAATCCCAGCATGTTGGGAGGCCGAGGCTAGTAGATTGCCTAAGCCTGTGGGTTCGAGACCAGCCCAGGTAACTTGGCAACTCATCTCTACAATAAATCAGAAAATAAGCCAAGCATGGTAGTGCGTGCCTATAATTCCAGCTACCAGGCTGAGGCAGAAGGATGGTCTGAGCCCAGTGGGTCGACACTGGGGTGGCCATGAGTGTGCCACTACACTCCAGCCTTGGCGAGGAGTGAGACCCCAACTCAAAAAAAACAAAAGAAGCCGGGCTCGGTGGCTCAGCCTGTAATCCCGCGCCTTTGGAAGGCTGAGGTGAGTGAATTGCCTGAGCCCGCGGGTTCGAGACCCGCCTGGGCAGCGAGACCTCATCTCTACAATAAATAAAAAAAAAAAAATCAGCTGGGCGTGGTGGCGCATGCCTGTAATTCCGGCTACTCGGAAGGCTGAGGCGGAAGGATCGCCGGAGCCCAGCAGGCCGAGGCTGCGGTAGCCGAGAGTGGCCACTGCACTCCAGTCTGGGCGACAGAGTGAGACTCCAACTCAGAAAAAACCAAAAACAAAAAAAAAAAGAAAAAAAGAAAAAAAAGAAAGTGCCCCCTTTTTCTTATTCCTTCTTTTTTTGGGTACTTAATACCAAAGAAAGCAGCAACCCTTACTTAAAATGTAGACATTGTTATCCCTTATGGCTATTTCCCTCTCTTCCAGAGATTAGAATTTACTGTAGTACAGTAGTCCAATAGGATTTTTATGGAAGTGGATTTTCATGTAAAATATTAACTTATGGTATTATGTCTAGAAAAAGGAAGGATCAAAATATTATAAAGAGAGAGAAGCTACATTATTATTTTTAATAGGATTGGTGCAATAAATGGTCCTTAAGGAGAATACATCTGTTTCCCTCAATGCTTTCTTTCTGAATTTGCCATGAAATGTGCTTTACTGATAACAGCCAGCATACTGATCTATTATTTCTCCAAAAGCCTGGTTAAGAGAGTTAAAATACAAAAACTGCTACGTGGGCTTATGGTACTTTATTGAAAGTAAGAATTTTCATTCTAAAATTGAAGGAAACAAAGCATGCATCCCACAGGTATATGTTTTTCATGCTTCTCCCCTCATGTGGATTATTAAATTTTGAGCTTCCAATAAAAGTATTTCATGTAAGTTTATATTTAAACAGCATAACTGCTGCTTTCCTGAAGGATAAACAGACAAATGAATAACTTCTCTGATAAAATGTTATGGAAAAATTAAAATTCTTGTGACAAAATTATTGCAACCCTCAATAAAAAAAAATGGTACTTCTACTTTTCTGTTATCCAAAAGAGAAATCTGAGTGGAACCAAGTTTGTTGTTGAGTCTAGTATCTCCTTGACTTTGACACGTGTTTACCAAGGAGGAGTTGGGTGTGGTTTTGAACTGGACTAGGGTGAAATGTTTGGTTTTGAGCGGAAGGTCCCTTCCTCACAGCAAATCTGAATGTGCTCATTTGTGCAATAAGAGACACAACTCGATTTTACCAGCTCCGATCTGTACACATCAAAGCCCAGAGGGCAATGTCAACAGGCTTGAGAGGGGAACACAGCCCTATTCTTGCTTCATAATTGCTTTTTCTTACCTGCTAGTGTTTCTATAAAGATCAGGTTACCCTTTAAACACAGTTGATTATGGTTCCTCTTCATGAACGTGCTCTTGGAATAGTTAGGGGAGACAGTACTAGAGAGACCACGGTGAGTAATATAGAGATTCATAAGCCACACATACTGAATGTGATTCATTGGACTCCCTACACTTTGGAGAACACTGATACTTTAACTGGTTTTAAAGTACTGACAGTTAGTATTATCTGAGGAGTTCTCAATAGGGCTTAGTAGACCATGAAGTATATTTGTCACACATACAGACTTGAATCAGTTTGACTTGTGGATCTGTATTTTGAGGGCTATTTCTTATAACTATCCCCTTCTCCCAAGTAATGTTCACAACCAACCTCTCAGTAACTTCTGACTCATCTGTTCTTACCAATACAAAAGCCACTGGAGAAACTAAGCTCTGCAATATTGCACTCAGAGATCTTCTGAGGTTTTTATGTGTATGAAATCAGTAATAGACATTTTAAGATGAACAGCCCTAAGTTGGAATGCACATTGTAGTAAGAAAAACTTGATGTTGCCGGGCTCGGTGGCTCAGCCTGTAATCCCAGCACTTTGGGAGGCTGAGGTGAGTGGATTGCCTGAGCCCGTGGATTCGAGACCCGTCTGGGCAACTTGGAGAGACCTCATCTCTACAATAAGTCAAAAATTAGCCGGGCATGGTAGCGTGCGCCTGTAGCTCCAGCTACTTGGAAGGCTGAGGAGGAAGGATCGCCGGAGCCCAGCAGGTTGAGGCTGTGGTGGCCGGGAGCGGCCACTGCACTCCAGTCTGGGCGACAGAGTGAGACTCCAACTCAAAAAATAAAAATAAAAATTTGATGTTATTTATGGAGATTTACAAGAAAAGAAAGCATTCTAAGTCTGAATTTTGTTTTACTGTGGTTGATTTTACATACTTGTAAAAAATGCTATAAATCTTATGTTTCTAAACTGTTTTCTCTATATTTTTTGTCATTAGTTTCGGTATTTTTTGTGTAAAGTAGATTTCTAAGAGTAAATCTCCCAACTAAAAACATACTAACTTTAAGAGAAAAAAGCTTAACTTACAATGATAACAGACCTAAAAGATATGAGGTCACACTAGAAACAGAATAGTACTAATAAGAAAATGGCACTCATTATATCTAAATGGGATCACAGGTCAGTGACAAATAGATTCTAGAAAAGTTATAAATATATATAAATATGATAAGTAATAAAAGATTTTTGATATAAAGATTTATCTTCAACATGAATCAGGAATAAAGTTACTGAGGATAATAGCATATTGGCTCCTCTTAGAAAATAGTTCAGTAATGATTGCTTGGATCTAATCTCATTTTGGCTTCTCCCATTATTTTTCTATTTGGCCAATTCCCTGTGGCCATTGAGAAGGGGCTCAAGAGGAGAAAATTCTACTGTTATGGTTGGGAAAATGCCTGCTAAATAATGAGATTTTTAACAAATACAGGCTCCAGATTTCTCATATATAAGTTGCAATATCTTGACCAAGTAATGTCTTTTCTTTTTAACTTAATTGCAAAGAGAGTCTTTGCCAAGTTCAGGTCCTTCCTATACAACACTAATGAGGCAAAGGAAGCAACTTCTGTGCATTTTGTGTTCTGACCTGTTCCCTAATCCCAAACTTCAAAACAATATATTCTACTACTTAAAGAAATACACAATTCAAAATCACATTTGTTCTCATAAAATTTTTGTGTAATTTATTGCCAACATATCAAGACAGTATTGTCCACTTTCTTTCCTTTTTCTCCCAAAGCCATGTCTTTTTAATTCTAGTATCTAAGAATAAAAATATGTATATATTTTTTAACTTTCTCTAACTGACAGCTAAATTGTATGTAACCTGTAGTATACATAGTGGAGTCAGACTTCTTTGGGGCTTGAATTTTTGTTAGCTAGACATAGCTGATGTTATTAATAATCATTTTCTTTTTTATTATATTTTTGGTAGAAATGCTTTTTATGAAAATTCTTAATAAGAAAATAATAGATAACATTTTTAAAATCACCAAATTTCAAATTGTGTGAGAAAAAATTTAAGTTTGTCCTCTCACTTGACATTTGAGTGGTTAGGTCTAATATTTTGGAAGAAAAATGTATATGTCATATGTCAAACATATAATAAATACATATAATATATGCTATATATGCTGAAGACATTTCTCTACAGTTATAGTATGTTAACTTTCTGACTTTATTTGCACATTTCAAGTGGCATATATTTAGATAAAATTTTACATTAATTGTGGTTTATTCCTAAAATGTCTGTTATAAAGGACACATTGGATGAAGTATTAACATGGGATATAGTATAAGTTATATAAGGTGCTAAGGAAAAAAATAATTCCATGGATTTGCTAGGCAGTAACTCTCTTTTGGAGTGGTATTGCTCAAATGCTTTAATACTTAAGAAAGAAAAAGATTCAGAAAATTTTTCACATCTTACAATGGTTTTGGTCTAGCTTATGTATGTTTTCTAATGGCAACTTCATAAATGATTTCCGAATAGTTTGTTCCAAGGCAGTTTATTATATTAACAAAGAATCTCCATAAAAAGATATGCTTCGTCCTCTACGTCACTCAAAATAACATTTTTCCCCCTTTCACTTAAAATCTCAGTTTTATATTGTCATAATGCTTGACTTTGTATTACCTCTTGAAGTGCTTCATGATCATATAATTGGGACTAAGTCGAAACTAAATGCACCTTAAGCTGAATGGTTGTTCCTTACCAACTACATAATTACTGTCAGGGAGACTAAAAATGCAGAATGTCTGTCAACTTTAAAAGCAGTATACATGGGGAGCAGTGGTGGGGAAGATGGGAATCACAGCTGGGGGTAATGATTACTCTGTCTTGCTACAGCAAACATAGCATTTGGAAATTCATGAACATTCCTTTAAAACGTTCAAAATTCTTTGCAAAACAAACCGTACATTAACTGAAACACCGATGACTGCCCTGCCTACACACTAAGCCACCCATAATTTTTAAGGTTATTTCTATGCAACTTCAAAAGAAAGAAGCATGAATCTTTTATTTCAGAAATTGGCTTTGGTGGCAAGTAAGTTTGGGATAAATAATACGATAGCTTTGTTCCTCTGGAAAATAATATGCAGTACCAGGTCACATAGCTTGTATAGTTTACTATTTTTAAAATTTAAGTGTAATGCATACTCAAGAAAAATTTTAAAAATGTGACCATGCATTGCTAAACAATGTAACAATACATGAATTCTCCTTTCTGAAATCCCTTATAAAAAAGCTAATCACCTCAGACTCATTCTTTAAAAATTTATTTAGGTTAATAAGCACCTCTTAAGGGGAGAATAATTTACCCTCTGGCTTATTTAGTAAGGAGGGAGGTTTTCTCACATCCATTCCAGACCCTATGAGTCTCTGCTGCTCTGGCTGCCACCATGAGCCACTTCTCACTTTACATCCTCCTTTCTCCCTGTTACATAGGAAGGCATTCTCCTGAACTGGAAGTAATTTGGGAATGAAGACAAACAAACCACAATTTCCTTCATTCTCCTGACTCTTTTTAAGTGGTCAATAAATATTTTTGAATGAATGAATATCCTTGACTTTTCAAAATACTACTATGCAGTGCTACTGGGCTTTACTAAAGAAGAAGTGTAGATTTTTGACTTTCTCTTTGTTCATTTACCAACTACTTTCCAGGTACGGTTTTAAGACCTCGATGCCTGAGAAATGGGAATCCACTGCAAAGTCCTCTACCCCTAAAACCCTGTAGAATCTTGGGAACTACTGCTTTTGCATCCTGGGATAAAGCCCTCACATCTGCAGAGAGGGCTGAACATAGTGGTTGCACTGAGATGATTGCTCTTTTCCTTACCCTATTAACCATTTTGTTCCTCAAAGCAATAGTTCTATATCGGTTAATATGTAAGAAATTTTCTTTTTCGTTTACAATTCTAATAATGGTGTAAGAAAATGAAAATGGGTTTAGTAAAAGGAAAATAATTTGTATTGTATCTTTATATCAAGTCACTATTATCCCTGGAAGGCATAGAGGTCATTATTCCCTTTTCAAAAAAAAAAAAAGTGTAAGAAGTAACTTTTTTTTTTGGAGTTTGAGTTTCACTCCGTTGCCCAGACTGGAGTGCAGTGGCTGCTCCAGGCCACCGCAGCCTCGACCCACTGGACTCCAGCGATCCTTCCACCTATGGGCCCTCAAATTGATGAACATCAAAGCCAGGATTGGAGCCCAGGAGTGCTTAGCTCTAACCAGTATTCTTTCCATAGTATAGCAATTCTTTAAAATCTTGAAAAACTGAGATAAGCAGGAATCATTTGGAGCATAAGGGTGGTTAATTCATAGCACCAGTGTGGGAAGTATGGTGGGTTTTGGATGGCAACTTTTGAAGAATAGACATCTTGGGGACATGGACAAGGAAGGATGGTCCTGGCTAGAGTAGATCTTGCAAACTGAGCAGTTATGACTGTTTTTCCGTCAGATGATTGTCCACCTGAACTCATTTTCAGAGATCTTTGGAGCGTTGTAGCTTCTAGGTGTCAAGTTAGAATGATAAAACTCAGTAATAAAATATTACCCTGGAGTTGTGATGATAAATTAAAGCAATTTGAGAGAGTAATATGAAAACAATAAGTAATAATTGAAATATTGTTCAGATATTTTTTCACTTGTTTGGAAGGCTACAAATCAAAAAGTCTATTCAGGTTTATATTCTTGAAAGAATGTATATAACATTTTGAAAATCATCTGAGGTCAGTGTATTTCAAAGACCGTCTTAAGGAAATTATTCCTCCGGGATGCAAGTACATGTTATGTGTTACATAGTCAAACATGTTTGGGAAGCATGGAGTTAAACACAGTTTACAGAGAGAAACTTCAATGTACTAATGCACATTGTGAATCTCCGGCGGGGAGGAA
Source organism: Cephalopachus bancanus (assembly GCA_027257055.1). NCBI lineage: Eukaryota > Metazoa > Chordata > Mammalia > Primates > Tarsiidae > Cephalopachus > Cephalopachus bancanus. The sequence continues at coordinate 1,913,063 of JAPVLO010000107.1, forward strand.
GCATTGTTTACCAGAATTATTATTTTATTTTATTTTTTTGAGTTGGAGTCTCACTCTGTCACCCAGACTGGAGTGCAGTGACCGCTTTGGCCACCGCAGCCTCGACCTGCTGGGCTCCGGCGATCCTTCCACCTCAGTCTTCCAAGTAGCTGGAACTGCAGGAGCGCTCTACCACACTCAGCTAATTTTTTTAAAAATTTATTTATTGTAGACATGAGGTCTCGCCAAGTTGTCCAGGCGGGTCTCAAACCCTTAGGCTCAGGCAATCCACTCACCTCAGCCTCCCAATGCATGGGATTACAGCTGAGCCACCAAGTCCGGTTTGCCAGAATTCTTTGACCCTTGACCCTTTATACTTAAAGAAACACCAGAGAGATGTGTCTTCCAAAATCAACAGAACTTCATGTCACGTATTCAAAACATTAAAATCTCATATAAATAAGAAGTAATTATCCCTTAGAAACACGCCATGACCCATTTCCTGATCTTTAATTTTACTGATTAATATTTTACTGTATAAACACTAGGGTCTCTTTCACACGTTTGTTGGCAGAACTCTTTCTAAATAGCTTTGTATTTGCTGACTTACGATTACAAAGTCCACCTTCCCCTCTGCTGCTGGCAGTTGAGTCCCCATTTCCCTTCTGACCACAGACAGAGATTTGAGGTTGTGCTCATATATACAAGAAATTCTTATATGTGTCAATATGTTAAAAAACTTGAGTGTAGAGTCTCCAACTTTTGGATGAAAAACAATGCCCTTTATCTTCTCTAATACAGGTCTTACAAATGGCAGCAAATCTGACAATGTAGCAGGTTTTCCTTTTTTCCGTTTTTTTTTTTTTTTTTGAATCTCACTCTGTCACCCAGGTTGGAGTGCAGTGGCATGCTCACGGCCATCTCAGCGTTGACCTGCTGTGCTCAGGCGATCCTTCCTTCTCAGCCTTTCAAGTAGTCAGAAATACAGGAGTGTGCTACCACATCTGGCTAATTTTTTGATATATTGTAGAGAGGAGGTCTCACCAAGTTGCCCAGGTTGGTCTTGAACCCCTGGGCTTAGGTAATCCTCTCGTCTCGCCCTCCCAAAGTGCTGAGATTACAGGCTTGAGCCACTGTGCCTGGTCTTGTAGGTAGGTTTTTCGCCATCACCACACAGATTAGTCAGCATCCACAGAAACAACCTTGAGAAATGTCCCTCAATTCCAATGATCTTGCTTTTTAGAGGAGAAAAATAAAACCCAGAATATGTAAGTCATTTTCTCAAAGTAAACAGAAACTGGCATCTCTGCTGAGGAGTAGCTATCACTTTGGAAGGACCATAAGAACTCGCCTCAATTTGCTTACTCTTTTACAAAGCAACACTAATAACTTCATGATTTAAAGGGGAATGTGAGCCTAATCCTCAAAGAATGAAATCATTATTTTGGCAGAACACGTACGCTCAAACTAAAATTTGCTTGAATATGAATTTCTGAGCTGGAAAACTAAAATTCTATCTCTGTAGGATTCTGGGAATAAGTGTATTTTTATACAGCTCCCCCAAATTTCTACCACTATATAATACCACAAAATAAAAATGAGATTAATTGTATATTGAATAGACTTGTGAAAGGCGTGAAGTGAGCAACACCATGGCTTCTGAAGATTGCATTTGTGACTCGGCAACACAAACCCGTAGGTCTGCAAGGAAAGGCTCCATTTTGAACACTGTTGTTCACTAGTCAGTCTGCTTTCCTTGTTTTACCTCTTATTGATTAATGGGGTATTACAGTTACAAATAGTTAGGGGAAGAGGTTAGATTTATTTTATTCCATGGATTGACAGCATGCAGTTTTTTGAATTTTTCTAAATATCTTTTAAATTTTCTTATGGAAACTTCATGAAATACCACACAAACTCCAGAGTTCTATGATAATTCACAACTGAAGATTTCTTTCTTTTAGTAAATAGAACAATATGATGAGATGAAGGTTAGTGAGAAGGGGGGCAGTTGGTTCACTCGAAAATATTCTATTGGTTTAGATTTTTAGTATGTAAAAATTTTATGCAGGAGACTTCAGGAAATGATATTTTTATTTATGGGGCAATATTGATCCCACATCTATTCTGGGTTGGAGTGGCATCCTTACAGATGAATAGTCAATCTGGATGATGCTTCAATAATAATGAGCACATATAACAGATATATCCTTAAAATAAATTAGAATTTGAGGCTGCCCACATTTTCCATCCCGTTATTGGTAATTATCTCTATTTTTTTAAAAAAAATCCCAATATCAATTCTCTGCTATAGGAGCTTTGTTTACATTGAGTTCTGAGAGATATCTTCCATCTCAGTTGACACTCTTACTCATGCTGTAACATCTGATGTCACAGATATAAAGTCTCCCAAATAGTCTCAGCCTGACAACTCTAGGAAAGCATATTCTCTCAATGTCCTCTGAGGGCTAGGTTAAGTCTTTAACTTACTGCTTGACGCTGTGAGAATTCGTTAGTTCTCCAGTGTCTGCCCTCTTCATGTCAGCAGTTTCTCTCCGGCGCTGTCATTCTTCCAGCTGCCCAGAGTCACACCGTGGCACCCTATCCTTCACTCTTCCCTGGCCACTATCCCATTTATCTTGCATGTTTGTTCATTCATCATCCATTTATTGAGAAATTATTATGTTTTGCAATACTGTTTCAGGCTAAGAGGCTTTAGAGTGAAAACACTGATTTTGATCTTAATGAATCGTGGCAACTGCCTACGCTTCAGATCGTACCATACACAGTTAAAGTTCATTCAGTCTTAGTTCTGATCATTACAAAAAAATTTTTCTTTCTGCATAATTAGTAGTGCTGTTTTTCACTCTTTGATGTATCCAAAAAATCAACACCTAAAAGGTTTCGTATGGATATATTCTTTCAAATAAGAGGCAAGTCTTATTTTATACATTCCTTTAGTTTTTCTAACTTGTTACAATAAAGATACAGAAAATACTGAGCTCTTCTGCACTGAAATAAATAACACTGTTCAGTTCATTCTTATGACCCATGTTTCATTAGCATAATGTTGTAAAACGTCTCAGAAACACTTTGCAAACAGCTGCACAATAACTTAAAACATGAATTATATTTTATAGATTAGTACAAGAGACTATTATGTACCCAGATTGCCATGAATGCACAACACTGATACCAATAGTAGATTTAAACCTTAGAAATATATTTATTACAGGAGAAACATTAGCAAAATATTGATAGACTTTAGCATTTCAGTTTTGAGGGTTATATTAATCTGTTATCAAAACTCATAAGACTAATACGTTAATTCAAGGAAATACTATAAATTATTTGGTTTATATATGAGTTTATAAATCATGGCATGGCAGTTACAGGAATTTAAACACTCTAACAGGTTCCTATATTTTATTTACAGTCAGCTGAGATGTTAATAGCTAACTGAGCACGGTGAAATTGATACCTATATTCTTTTGATGTTCTATCCCTCTGTTTATGAATCTTTTTCAAACAGACCTTAAACATTTTCTCTCAATTCTACTACATTTCACAGCATAATTCCACCTCTCTTTTTTGGATTTTCTTTTTCTTTTTTTTTTTTTTTTTTTGAGTTGGAGTCTCACTTCTTCACCCAGGCTGGAGTGCAGTTGCACACTCACGGTCACCCCAGCGTCGATCCAGAGATCCTTCTGCCTCAGCTTTCCAAGCAGCAGGAACTACAGACATGAGCTACTACGACCGGCTATTTTTTATTTTATTGTAGAGATGAGGTCTTGTCAAGTTGCCTGGACTGGTCTCAAACCTGCTGACTCAGGCAATCCTCTTGCCTTGGCCTCTCAAAGTGCTGGGGTTACAGGCTGAGCTACCAAGTGTGACCTCTTTTTGGATTTTCAAAAGGAATTTTTTTGTTTTTCCTGAGGTGACTATTTGATAATGTACAGATTTTAAATCTATAATAATGAGCTTTGACAGATGTAACCGCCAAGACACAGAGCACTTCCATCACTCCAGGATTTTCCTTCCCAGACTTCTAGTTGGGATTCCTGCTCCCTAGGCAGCCACAGTTACAGTTTCTATGGGTAAATATTATTTTTGTCATTCTTGAACTTTGTATTGTGGAATCATAAAATATGCACTCTTTTTTGGTCTGGCTTCTTTTGCATAATGTCTCTTTGTGAAATTTAAGCATGTTAATGCATGTATGAGGATTTCTTTCTTTTTTTATTGCTGTGAAACACTCCATTGTATAACTATACCACAAATTGTTTACTCATTTTCCTGTTGATGGTTTTGGGGCTATTTCTTATTTTTTTGGCTATTATGAATATAGCTGCTATGAAGTCTTTTTTACAATTCATTTTCTATAAATACTGAATTGGTTGGAATTTTCATGTTGTATGTTAAATCTATGTTTAATATAAGAAATTTACAAATTTTCAAGTTAGTTGGATCACATTACATTCCATGCTTTACCTCTTTGCCAATACTTTGAGTTCATAGTTGTAAAGTGGTCTATCATTGTGAATTTAATTTTCATTCTCCTGATTAAAGATATTCATATTGTTTGATATTTTTATAACTATATTATCTTTCTTATAGTTAGTGCTTTGATGTTTATAGATTTATAATTTTACTATCAACCGATGTGTATCATTTGTAGATAGCAATATACTTGACTGCTATTTTTCTATCCAGTCTGGCAAGTTTTAAGTTGTAATTATTTTGTTCATTTATGTTTAATGTAACTACTGATATAATTACATTTGATTCTATTGTTTTGTTATTAGGTTTCTTTTTGTTCTATTTGCTTGTCTGATTTTTCTGTTTCTACTTCCTGCTTCCTTTTTATTCTGTAAACATTGTTTTGATATTATATTTTAATTATTTTATTATTTTATTTTATTTTTTTGAGTTGGAGTCTCACTCTGTCGCCCAGACTGGAGTACAGTGGCCACTCCCGGCCACCGCAGCCTTGACCAGCTGGGCTCCGGCGATCCTACCCCCTCAGCCTTCCAAGTAGCTGGAACTACAGGTGTGCATTACCACACCCTGCTAATTTTTTTTTTTATTTATTGTAGAGATGAGGTCTTGCCAAGTTGTCCAGGTGGGTCTCGAACCTGCAGGCTCAGGCAATTCACTCACCTTGGCCTCCCAAGGTGTGGTAATACAGACTGAGCCACTGAGCCCGGCCTATATTTTAATTTCTACATGAATTTTTTAAGTTATACCTCTTTGTACTTACTCTTTTAATTGTTTGCTCCATGAAGAAAACATACTCAGTTCAACGGATTTAAGATCGTACCATGTTACATGGTATAAAATAATCTTACAAAAGTACGATTCCATTTACTTCTTTATTCTATAATTTGTTCCTACACGTTTTAAAACCCACAATGTAATGTCATTATTTTTGCTTTAAAAATTCAGTATATTTTAAGGAAAGAAAGAACATACCACTTTCAGTATCCTTTATCTCTTTATGTTGCTTTCCGTTTCTATTTGTTATCATTTCTTTTAGGTCCAAAGAATTTTTTTAGAAGTTTTTAGAGTCCTAGTCTGCTAGCTACTAAATCACTCAGCTTTTATTTTCAGAAAAATTCTTTACGGCCTTTTATCCCAGGAGGAATGAGATGGCATTAAAGAGATTTAAGCAAGGGAGTAAAATCATTATTTGATTTGTTTAAGATCTACAGGGATAAATATTTAAGCATAGGTTGAAGACAGAACAACAAGTTGCAGGGAGCATGATAAAGGTGCAATTACAGCAGACTAGACAAGGACAAAGACAGAAATAGTGGAAATAGAACCTTTTAATTATGACTTGGCTTATTAAATGATCCTGACATGAAGACACAAACATTCTTGTCCCAAACAAAGTCTAGGCCCCACTGTAAATCAACAAACTGACATTCTGGTTTATTGACATATTTCACATTTTTTAAAAATTAAAGTCAACTTCTAATTATATGTGAGTAAACTGATCAAAGTAAACTTTGTATTACACAATTAATGACCCAACAGAAGGCAAAGCTTACTCATCTTTTCTGGTTTGGCTACAAAAAAATAAATGTAAGCTTGTTCTCCATGGTCATGGTATACTGAGCAGACCACAGAACACTCAGGATTATCTTTTTGTAGTGAGCCCCTTGTAGTACACTTGGAATTTGTTCCTCCAGATCAAATGATCAACCAAAGTTTTTGTATGAAAGTTTCGAGATGGTTGCCTCATGATTTGCAGAAGAAATATTCTGGTTTGTGGCAGTCAGGTGACTGGTTCTTTCACTGAGACAAAGCACCTGCTCACACTCTGCTGAGTGTTCAGCAGTTTTTGGCTAAAAATGGCATGATTCTTGTGGTCCACCCTCCCTGTTCATCTGATCTTGCCCCAAGAAACTTTTTTTTTGTATCTTTGGATAAAAACAATCCCCAAAGGGAAATATATTGTTGATGTGGATGTGGAAGAGGTGAAACAAAAAATAGCATAATCACTAAAAAGCATCAAAATTGACGAGTACTTTGCACCAAATGAAGAGTACTTTGAAGGCGACTGAAGTTTAAACACGTAAAAATAAAGACACAATCTGTTATGAGTACATTCTGTGTTTTGGGGGGTACCCCCATATACAAATATATTATGCATTGGTAGAAAACTGGGCATTCTCTTATGTGCCTATGGTCTAATAAGATTCCAGACCAGATAATTTATTGTCCAATTTATAAGAGGTGATATCAGTTCCAGAAATATTTATTCCTCTAATGACCAAGTGCTAGGTATTCCTATTGCCATTCATTTGTAAACTTGCTAATTAGTGGGTTATATGAGTAACATATGAGTGCTAACTATGACAAGGAAAATTTGAAGTGTTCTTTCTCCATTTTTCTTTATTCCCCTAAAACCAGGGTGAAATGTCCTGAGAGAGAGCCACTGCTTTTTACAGTGGGACTCATCAAGGTACCTCTAGTCAGCAGTGGCTGGTAGTACCCATTGGAAGTGAGGAATGTGTAGAGGCATTTGGTCACATTGCCTAAGAGATGCTACCGGTGTTAAGTGGATGAGTAACAGAAATCTTAGTCATCCTGGAATGCATTGGGCTATCCTATGCAATGAAGAAGTGACCTATCTAATACCAATAGTGCCCCTGTTGAGATATAGGACAAAAGTGAAGTTGTCCTCTTTTTTGAATTCCCCACTGTACTAAGCACAGTATCTTGCATTATAGCTATTGGCTATTATAGTGTGTGTTATATTTCTTAAAATAATAAATCTATAAATAAATGAACTATACAAAACATTTGGGTAATGTGCTATAAAACATCCAGGGATTTATGTCTCTGGCCCAGTAGGAACATAAAGATTTCATTTTGGTTGGCCATTCAATAATTTATATTTAGAGCCAATCCTTCCACCTACTCCATGCCCTATTTAAAGTGAATTGTTTCTCTTCATTGTAAAGATGGCCTAGATCCTTTTTATTTAAGCATGGTGCATGCATCATAAATTAATGCTGGCTTTACTCAAAGTAGCCAAGAAGGCAATAGAATTACTAGAGTCATTTTATTTTTATGGAATTGCTGTGTAGTCAGTTATATGGCCTAATATTCCATTAGCCAAATTATTCTGTGCCTATATTCATTAAGTATAAGAAAGAAGGTTTAATCTTCTTTGTTTCTCTTCTCCACATTTTATCTTATACTAAGATGGTAAAATACCCCCCCTTTTTTCAAATTCATAAGTTTTCCCCATGCAAAGGTTACAAAGTGATATATATGGAACAGTACAACAGACTTTAAAAAATGATTTAGCATATATTTATCTGTTTGTTGTCAATAGCTGAATATTGTCTACAATAAGATCGGCGTTTTGCTACATACTGGAAAATGCATACTAGTAAGAGTGTTTCTGCCCACAAGATCTTAGAGTTTAAATGGGAAAACAAGAAGTTTGGTGTTGTAAAGTGATATATATTCATTGGCCAGAGCAGGCTCAGTTCATAAGTGGAGTGCAAGGTGGCCAGTCCTACCCACATGTGTAGATATAACGGGGGAAAGACATGAACTAGAGCCTGAAAGATGAGTGGATGCTAATTAGTTAAAGGAAAAAGGAGGGAAATAGCTAAGCATAACAAAGAGGCAAGAAAGGGTGAGGCACTTTTACGCATCTGAAGTTCATTTATCAGGTCTACAGATCAATGGTAGGGAGATAAGCCTGGAGAGATGGATTGATAGTGCTCAATATACCATGCCATGGCATTTGGAATGTATACTATAGGCTCTCTAGGCTGCACAGTGGTTCTTTTTCTTTTTTTTCAGTTGGAGTCTCACTCTTGTTACCTAGGTTGGAGTGTAGTAGCATGCTCATGGCCACCACAGCCCCTGCCTGCTGGTCTCTGACAATCCTTCTGCCTCAGCCTTCCAAGTAGCTGGAACTACAGACACATGCCACTATGCCCAGCTAGTTTTTTGTGATGTATTGTAGAGACGAGGTCTCACCAAGTTGCCCAGGCTGGTCTTGAACTCCCAGGCTCAGGCAATCCTCTTGCCTCGGCCTCCCAATGTGCTGGGATTACAGGCCACTGCGCCCAGCCTGCACAGTGGTTCTTAAAGAGTGGTCTCAGCTTAGCAATATTAGCAGCATCTGGGAGCTTGTTAGAGACCCCCTTTCTCAGGCACACCCCAAACTTATTTATTCTGAAATTTTGGGAGTAGTTTCCACAATCTGTGTTTCTAACAGCTTCAAGGTGGTTTGATGCATGCTAAGATTTAAGAACTGCTAGGCCAAGAGAAGCCACAAAATGGTATTAAGCTGGGTGATAATATGTTTGTGTTTTATTTTTTTATTTTTTATTTTTTATTTTTTGAGTTGGAGTCTCACTGTCGCCCAGACTGGAGTGCAGTGGCTGCTCCCGGCCACCGCAGCCTCGACCTGCTGGGCGCCGGCGATCCTTCCGCCTCAGCCTTCCGAGTAGCTGGAATTACAGGCGCACGCTACCACGCCTAGCTGGTGTTTGATTTATTGTAGAGATGAGGTCTCGCTGCCCAGGTGGGTCTCGAACCCGTGGGCTCAGGCAATCCACTCACCTCAGCCTCCCAAAGGCGCAGGATTACAGGCTGAGTCACTGAGCCCGGCTATGTTTGTGTTTTAAAAGATTATTTTAAGCCGGGCTTGGTGGCTCAGCCTATAATCCCACGCCTTTGGGAGGCTGAGGTGAGTAGATTGCCTGAGCCCGCGGGTTCGAGACCCGTCTGGGCAACTTGGCGAGACCTCATCTCTACAATTAAAAAAAAAAAATGTGATAGCGCATGCCTGTAGTTCCAGCTACTTGGAAGGCTGAGGCAGAAGGATCGCCGGAGCCCAGCAGGTCGAGGCTGTGATGGCCGGGAGTGGCCACTGAACTCCAGTCTAGGTGACAGAGTGAGACTCCAACTCAAAAAAAAAAAAAAGATTATTTTAATGAAATTTGATTAGAAGGAGATAAAAGGCAGGGAGTTCATTTAGAGGTACATGATCAAGAGACCATGAAGTCATGCTCAAATGCAATACCAGTAAGAAGAGGGAGAGGAAGAGAAGTTACAGGGGATATTTAAGGAAGTAGAATCAGTGGGATATAATTAAAAGAAAAGTGGAGACCTTGATAGTTACTTTTGATGACTTGGTGGTGGAAAGTGGTAGCATTAATCAGATGAGGAGTATGGAAAGGGACACTTCTGTTTTGGACATGTTGAGGTTAAATTTCCTGCAGCACAGTTGGGCAAAGATATTGAATAGACAGTTGGATATGTAAGCATGGAGCTCTAGAAGGAGGTCTGGCTGAAAATAGAGATGAAGAAATTTTTAGCTATTCTAGGAAACTGACAGCATATGTGAAGGGACAGTGTATTAGATAAAAAGAGAAGATAATGCCTCAGGATTATTTAAAAGCTAGACAGAAAGGAACTACCTTTACATGCACTTGAGAATAAGAAGTCCACTCTTTTGTGAGGTAAAAAAAGAACCAGAAGGGTGTGTGGTCAAGAGGACCAAGGAGGGGGGAATTCCAGGAGGAAGATATTCGTAATCAGTACTAAATATTGGATAGGTGAAAGTTCAGAAGAATCTTTTGGTTTTGGTATTAGGGGACCCTGACAATCTTGATAAGAACAGTTTCTGGAGTGCAGAGAGGATAGTTTTTCTTGAATGTCTGGACAGCAGTGACAGGATACTCCCCATTACAGAAGAGAGTACCAGTTTTTCTTTCTTTGCTTAACACGTTAGTATTTATGTCACGGTAGTATTTATGAAACAAGTAAAGTAGACATTTTTAAGGAGAGAGGATGGATTTCATCCTGGAAAGGTGGTAGTGGAGCCAGGCATGGTGGCTTATGCCTGTAATCCTAGCACTATGGGAGTCTGAGGTCGGAGGATTGCTTGAGACCAGGAGCTTGAGACCAGCCTGAGCAAAATAGTGAGATCCCATTTCTACACTAAAAACAAATAAATAAAAATTTGCCAGGTGTGGTGATGCATACCTTTAACCCCAGCTACTGGGATGCCAAAGGTGAAAGGATCACTTGAGTCCAGGAGTTCAAGGTTGCAATGAGTTCAAGGCTGCTATAATCATGCACTGAGTTCAAGGGTATGATCAAAGTTGCTATGATCATGTCAGGAGTTCAAGGCTGCTATGGTCATGTACTGTACTCCAGCCTGGGCAACAGAGTGAGACCTTACCTCTAGAAATTACAAAAGAGAGAGAAGGAAGTAGAATGGAAGTATTAGAGTATGATGAAAAGATGAGTGAGACCTGCATCTTCAGCAAACAGAGCAAACAGTACAGCAGTTAGCGTGAGGCATGAAATCACCTCTGTCCTTGAGTCACAAAGAGGAAATGTGAGAGTATTTGACAGCTGGGCCTATAGTTGATGACAGGAAAAAAGCAATGCCTGTATGCACAGAGGCAAGTGCTCTGAGGTATAACCAAGAATAATCACTTTGCTATTTGCCTATTTTGTTGCCAATGAGCATTCCTAACATGAATCCAAAACTATGAGATAATAGAAAAGTGATTATTCTTGGTTATACCTCGGAGCACTCACCTCTTATGCATACAGGCAAAGATACCTACACATGTATGTTTGTTGCGGCTCTATTCACAATAGCAAAAACATGGAACCAACCGTGTTGCCCATCGAAACTGGACTGGATTAAAAAAATGTGGTACATATACATATTATGCAGCCATAAAGAAGGACAAACATGTGGACTTTGCAGCAACTTAGATGGATTTAGAGTCTCTCGTACTCAGTGATCTATCACAGCAACAATGAACAGAGTACTATATGTTCTCACTCATAAGCAGACCTTGAACAATTATCATAATACTCTATGAAAAGGATTGGCAGTAGTGGGAAACTATCAGGGAAAGGGGGGTGGGATTGGCAGTTGAGGGAAACTGCCAGGGAGAGGTAGACCGCATCAACAAGGGTACCTGCACAATCAATGTTTGTATACCTAACCCTGAATTGTACCCCACATCTTTAAAATAAAAAGAAGAAAAAAAAAAAAAAAAGATGATATACATCCTCTTTTCTCAAATGTTGACTTGATTCTGGCACTGTGCTGAATGTTCAGGGTTAAACTTGAATTAAGTCTGAGAATTGCACTGTAATTCAAACTTGAAAACCTTACTTTACTGGAAGACCTGGGTGGACAGAAAGTTTGGGCTTTGTGGTGCTCCTCTTCCTGGGCCATGGTAGCAATGACCATTAACTGGAGAAAAATGGGGTCTTTTAAAAAAATTTAATACCAAACAAGAAAATTTATTGTTTTAATTTTTAAAGTATACATTCTGAAGAAACATCCTCCAAAGCTTGCTGTTTAAAAATAATTTTAATTTTAAAGTCCTTTTTCACTCTATAATGACCTGTATTGCACTGCCCTCACCCCCACACAAGGACAGAAATCAAGTCAATAAATAACCTGAGATCAAATAAAATATTCTGAGGCTGTTTCTGGCTTCTTATTTTTAGAACTAGGTTGGAATGAAACTTGTCCCTGGGGTTTGGAAGAATTAGTTCATGATACCCAATAGCATTAAGCACTTAATTGGCTTCTGGTTTAATTCTGGGTGTCTGAGACAGATTCTATTTAATAATTTAGGCTCCATTATTTTAGAATTGAATTGAAATGTCCTTTGAATATCTGGGGTGTATATTTCCTTGGAAATCCCCCTATCACTGAGCTTCAAACATTCATACTTGTCATACCACACAATTTGACTCATAACTGACAGTAAAGCATCATTTGCATTTCTGACATTCCCCTGCCATTTCCGTTTTACTAGCATAAGTGGAAATGTCCAAGCACCAAGTCTCATAGTTTATTCTCTCTCTTAGGAAATTACTTCTACAGTGAATAAAATCACATTAATTAAATGTAAAGAGAGTATTTGGATCATAGAGAAGTTTTGAGGAAAGAAGCCAGAAGAAATTTTCCCAAGTTTTTATCTTGCCAAGAAATTAGAGACAAAGGGAATGTATTTGTGGAAAACCGTTTTGTATATTTCTAAAATTATATAAATGGTGAAGCCAATAAATTATTTAAATGGTTATGAAACAATGAGTATATGAAATCACATCTTAAAAATATATGTCTCCATGTTAAAGAATATAAATATTTATTACTTGATTTGAAGTGTGACTATATATTAAAGGCCTTTACTTTATGTTTTGTAGTATATGTCATATGATGAAAATGGGCTTTATAGATGAGTAATTGAAAGAATAACTCAGCAATAATATAAAGGATCACTACTATTTAATTTGATAATTATTCTTCCAAAAGAAAGTTTATCCAAAAAAAATTATTATGCTTCTTTTATACAAGAGATTCACTATTTTCTATTGCACTTTTTCTGCAAACAAAACTGAGATGTCCCAGCCTTCAATGAGCATGCAGCCTAATGAGAAAAGCAGACAGTAAGCGAGTAATTACAAATTAGTATCATGAGAGGCAAAAATATAATAGAATCGATAACATTGGAGACCTATCTTGATCTGGGATTTGGGACTTTGTAGAGAAAAGGAAATTTAAAAGCTATACCTGAAGAATGCTTAACTGAAATATTTAGAGCTATCTTAGGTGTGTCTCAGACTAGAGGTAAGGAAAATCATTAGGAATGGGTTACAAACTGAAAAGAGTCCAGTATGGCTACGGCATAAGGCAACAATCAGAAAGCAGTGAAAAGTGAGGCGTTAGAAATAGATGAAAGCCAGATATAGAGGGTCATGTAAGCTGTGTCAAAGATATTTGATTTTACTTAAGGCCTCTGGGAAGCAGTTGTTGGGTTTTAAGAAGTGGATGTTTGTGAATATACTGGTGTTTTACAAGATTTCTCTAGATAACATCATAGAGAAGAATTGGAGAAGAACAAGAAAGAGTACAAGTGTTGATACTGCCTAACAGGCCCTGACAGTGGTCCTGAGGGAAAATGGTGGCATAGCTAGAATTAGAGAAATGGGTGTTGTAATGTAGACATGTGGATAGCTCCAGGAGATAAGTAAGCTATCAAGTCAATGAGTCTTGACAATTAATTGTGTCTGTGTGTATGTCTTGGGTGGGATCATTGAGAAAAAAAAGATTAGGTTTGTAACTTGAGAAATTAGGTGGAAAGCAGTGCTCTTTAACAAACGTAAAATTACTGATAGATTCCAATGAGAATGAATTCCATTTTGTGTTATGGTATTACATGACACAAAATATGGAAGTAAATTCAAAATGTCTATCACTGTTTTATGACCCCCTAAATATTTTCATATGCAATTCAGTGATTAAGGAACATTACTTCTTCATGATTTATTTTGAAGGAAAGTATTCACAGAACACTTTATATAAATTAAAATGTCTATTGAACTTTTTATTTAATTGCAGAGCACATTTTTGCAATTGAAGACTAATAATATATACAATATTAAACATAGTTTAAATTATGTAAATTTCATATATCAACAAATGAACCATGAGACTCTCGCAAAGTTTTCTCTGTTCTCTTTTCTGGCATTATTTACTCTTCCATCTCTAGCTGGGGGCAGGCACAGGTCTCTTCTTGCTGGTTGCTTTTTTCTCCAGAGAGTTTACCTGTGGTCTTTCGACATTATTATCTTTACTTTCTGGAGGCCATTTTCTCATTCTATATCTTGTTTTCCACCAAAATAATAATCTCCCATGCATTCAGTGCCTTCATGGCCTTTCCAACTGGAGATTTGTTTGCACCACAACCACCTAATACAAGCAAAGCAGAACCCCAAATCTTTGCTGCATTCAGATCAATTTCTCCCCTGAGGCCTCTGACTTTTGTATCGATTCAATGGATTCAGTCTATACTTCATGGAGTTCTCAGTCTTCCTCTCTCCTTATAGAGTTAATAAAAATAGGTAACATGTTGAGTACTTACTAGGGCACACTCTATACACAACATTTCATAGGCAGTAACTCATTCACTTCTCACACAAACACTATGTAGCTGTTGCTGTGAATAACTCTACTTGATAAGTGAAGAAACTGGGGTTTAGAGTAGAAACAAAACTTCCTATGGTCACATAGGTAGTAAGTGATAAAATGTGAACCTAAAACTAGGTTTTCTTTAGAACCCCAAAGCATCCAAGTCTGTGCTCTTAACGATTCTGTTAAAAGGTCTCTCTACCACTTATCTGGTCAATTATCAAGTTGTATTAATGTTGCTTAGATATTTCAGGTTCAATTGTTCTGTCCATTTCTACTCCCTTAGTCCTGGTTCATGTCTTTACACAATATACAGGAATAAATATAAAAACTTGCATGTTGACCTGACTCACTCTAACATCTTTCTCTTTAATGCATTCAGTATGTTGATACTTAAGCAACTGTTTAAATATCACTTTAATTACCAATTTTAAGCTAATTTAAAAAATCATTTTGTACTATGTAGGCTAAGCCTCAGACAACCTGCTATGTCTTCTCCAATTTTTATGTACAGTTTCCCTCTGTGGGATTTCTTCTGAACAATACTCCATGTTCTGACTGTGTGATCCCCAAATTCCACTCTTCTCACTAGAAGATGATAATGGATGGGCATCTGATCCAAGGATAGCCAATCTTTAGGTGGCTAGCAACTGGAGAGGTGATGGGATAACGCCTCCATCCAAAGAATGACCTAACAAGCCAAACTTCTGTCTTAGAAATTTGGCCATGTAGAAAGAGTCAGCTCAGTGGAAGAAAGGGCAGAAATAAAGAGGTTCATGGAAAAATTAATCAAGGTATGAGATTAGCTGGAGTTATGAGAAGAAAACATATTTAACTCTTATTACTGAGCCTACAGATTCTCTTGTGTCCTCAGAGTCCTGGAGCCTGAACCACACTCAGGCATGTTGCTCTATCTGATCACTGTGAAGCCAAGTTGAATACAGTTCCTGTTCTTCTCTGATGGTTCTTGGTCCTTTTGAGACCTTGCCATGCATTATCTACATTTCTGTGTTTACTTCCAAACAACAACAACAACAACCACAACAACAAAATACTCTATGATACTTGAATAAATTGAATAAGGTGGTATTTATTTTTACCTAAAAGAGCACAAGATCTTTGTTTTTCACTGCATTCATTTGCATAGTAAAAATAAAATCTGAGTGTCTCTTGTCTGAAATACTTGGGACCAGAAGTACTTCAAATTTCAGAATTTAGCCGGGCTCGGTGGCTCAGCCTGTAATCCCATGCCTTTGGGAGGCTGAGGTGAGTGGATTGCCTGAGCCCGCGGGTTCGAGACCCGCCTGGGCAGTGAGACCTCATCTCTACAATAAATCAAAAAATCAGCCGGGCGTGGTAGCGCATGCCTGTAATTCCAGCTACTTGGAAGGCTGAGGCGGAAGGATCACCGGAGCCCAGCAGGTCGAGGCTGCGGTGGCCGGGAGCGGCCACTGCACTCCAGTCTGGGCGACAGAGTGAGACTCCAACTCAAAAAAAAAAAAAAAAAAAAAAAAAAAATTTCAGAATTTTTAAGATTTTGGATTATTTACATATATATAATGAGGTATCTTCTGGATGGAATTCAAATCTGAACACAAATTTTATTTATGCTTCAGATATACCTTTACACATAGCCTGAAGGTGATTTTATACAATATTTTAAATAATTTTTCTGTATGAAACAAAGTTTATATATGTGGAAGCATCATAAAATAAAGATGTCACTATCTCAGCCACCCAAGTGGACAATGTGTGGTTGTTTGTCATTGCCATCATTCCTGATTCTGAATTTATATGCTACTGACCAGGAATCATTTTCTTTTTCATTTTCCTTTTCTTTAGAGACAGAGTGTTGCTCTTTCACTCAGGCTGGAGTACAGTGGTGCAATCATAGCTCACTGTAAACTTGAACTTTTGGACTCAAGCAACCCACCTACCTCAACATTCTGAGTAGCTGGGACTACAGGTACGTGCCACCATGCCCAGCTAGATTTTTAAATTTTTTTTTATAGTGGTGAAGTCTTGCTCTGTTGCCCTAGCTGGTCCTAAACTCCTGGCTTCAAGCAATTCTTCCACGTTGGCTTCTCAAACTTCTAGGATTACAGGAGTGAGCTACCATGCCCAAGTCATTTTCTTATCCTTATTTACCCATGTGTTTAACAGTAGAAAGTATGACATACCATTAATATAGTGAAAAAATAATGTGTTCAGGGAAACTAAGGAGCACAGAAGCATTACCAGATACCTATATCAGCTACTAAATAGCAACAACAAACAACAGCAGGCTTTAGTCTCTACCCAGGATGCTGTGTTTTGATTAAAAGATTACTGTTCATTGTATTTTGTTTTTAGGCAAGAAGCAGTTGAGGGATCGGGGAAATGGGTTCTCTAGAGATAAGGAGACATTCTGCTGGAGGGCTTTTAAAAATGTTTTCTCTGGAGTCATCTGCCTTATTAACAATGGTTTTTGTCTTAGAAGTTTTTCTTTGATCTTATGAACTGACGTGATTTCTTGTTCTATTATGAATGCATGCTGCTCTAGTTCCTTAATAAGCCCATCACACATTTTACCATGCACGCCGTCTATAGGCACTTTTTCTGCAGTGTTGACAATGTCATCTTCATCATCAATCATATGATCACATCGATTCAGAACCATTTTGGCTGTTTCACCTTTGGTCAATAAATAAACACCTGAAGCCTCACTACTGATGCTAAACATCTTATTTTTTTTTTGAGTTGGAGTCCCACTCTGTCGCCCAGACTGGAGTGCAATGGCCGCTCCCGGCCACCGCAGCCTCGACCTGCTGGGTTCTGGCGATCCTTCCACCTCAGCCTTCCAAGTAGCCGGAATTACAGGCATGCGCTACCACGCCCGGCTGATTTTTTGATTTATTGTAGAGATGAGGTCTCGCTGCCCAGGCGGGTCTCGAACCCACGGGCTCAGGCAATTCACTCACCTCAGTCTCCCAAAGGCGCGGGATTACAGGCTGAGCCACCGAGCCCGGCTTAAACATATTTTTTGATACTCACTTCTTCCAGTTTACTGATGGATGCTGAAGGTATATATTTTGCATATGTAAAGAGGTCAGACATCATTTGTTTTCTCACTTGACATATGGAATCCTTTGACGTCATCATCTTCTTCATCATCATCACCAAACACCGTCATGGGCCAGAGATTGTGCCAAGCATCTTCCTGACTAAAGACACACTTGTGTCTTTAGTAATTGTGTTCCCAGCATTGACCACAACATATGCAACATTCTCATGCTATGCTTCTTCTGGAAGCCATCCACACCCATGCCTCTGCTTGCTACTGCTATCATGCTGTTCAAGATACTGTTTTAATATTTAGTCTTCATTGATCTAAGGATACTGTGTCACATGGTTGAATTAGTGATGTTATATTTGGGGACAAGTACATGGCATAAACATCCTTTTTTATGAGAATTTCAACTGAAGAAAGAGCAGAACACTTGTCAAGAAATAGCAAAGTCTTACAGTTGTTTTTTTTTGTTTTTGAGTTGGAGTCTCACTCTGTCGCCCAGACTGGAATGCAGTGGCCGCTCCCAGCCACCGCAGCCTCGACCTGCTGGGCTCCGGCGATCCTTCCGCCTCAGCCTTCTGAGTAGCTGGAACTACAGGTGTGCGCTACCACGTCCGGCTAATTTTTTTTTTTTTTTTACTTTATTGTAGAGATGAGGTCTCACCAAGCTGCCCAGGCAGGTCTCGAACCCGCGGACTCAGGCAATCCACTCACCTCAGCCTCCCAAAGCGCTGGGATTACAGGCTGAGCCACCAAGCCTGGCTTACAGTTGTTTTCTAGTTCAGCTTCCCTGCAGCAAGCATAAGCTGCTAGTACAAAATATTTGTGATACAAATTTGAAAAAGTGTTCCGGTAGTCCATGACTTTTTGGTAGTGTGATAATGAACTGATAGAAGAAATTCACTCCTTGAAAACAGCAGGTATGCAAGCTTTCGCCTGTCACAGGAAGACTACACTCAATGCCTGCCTACCACATGAACACATCCAAGCGCAGTTTATTCTGTCTTTGGTATCCTTAATTCCTGTAGCAACCGTCTCATCAGTTGTCATCAGTGTCTTCCTGGGGAAATAACACCATATCAGCACAGTCCCTGACATGTTGTTAAATTAGCATTATAGACTTGTTCTGGCATCAAGTTTGACCAAGATTATCTGTGATGACCTTGACAAACTTGCCAATGAATTTTATTGCTACTTTATAATTAGCAGATGCACTACAAATCTTTAAAAATTTAGACACATCTTTGTAAAATTCCTGCAACCAGCCTATTAAATATTAACAGTTCATCACAATTTTAAGTTCAGGGTGATAGGTTTTTGTTTCATGATAAGCATAAGCATACAGTTAAGTGATTTGTGTTCACTGTGATGGTGATAGATGCCAATAGGTTCATGCCTTCAATGTATGATCCTTCATTTTTAGATTTATGCAGTGGCTTTTAAATTTTTCATTAACTTTTGTTCATCACTTTCAGCAGAACTTCAGCAACTTATCTTTTTGTTTCTTCAAGTCATCTATGGTGGTTATTCCAACACCACACTCTTTTGTAAGACATTTCACACTTACACCATTCTCCATTTTCTCCAACTTGTCTGTTTGTACTATAGATAAGCATAAATGTATCCTCTTTTTTTCTTATAACTCATTCTCACAGGAGTATCTACAGGCCTTTTTGACATTTTCAAAAATATCTTTACACCACAAACCAGAGCCTAAACAGACAAACACACACACATGCATACATTGAGTAATGCACGCAAGACTTGGCCCAGTGTGGAGCATCACAGGGACCCTGTCATTGGTGCTTCCCATCTACACAAATGCCATTTTATTTCCTGTCATGGGCGTGCTTGCATGGAGGAAATTTGGGCATGCACAAAAAAGAAATATTGCAGCTGGAAAGGGATGGGAGTCTCTTTTATCCCTTGAAAACATAAACTGTTTATTGTACTCCTGTGTTTTGACTATGACTTGTCACATGAAATTAGGTGTACAATTTCTCACTTATGGTGTCATGTCAGTGCTCAAAAAGTTTTGAATTTTGGTGCGTTTATGATTTCAAATTTTTGGATTAGGGATGCTTAACCTGTAATCACTACTGACCATTATTACATGTACCTCACATGTTGGAACGGTGCTAAGTTTAAATTCATGGTCTCATTTAGTCCTCACAATTTAGGTAGGTTTTATTAACCTTCCATAGCAGACAAACCGACTGAGGCACAGAAAGACACATTAATCAGCCTAAGGTCACACTACTAGTAAATGGCAGAGCTGGAATTTAAGCTCAAGTTTGTGTGATTTCAGATATTCTACCAATTCTTTATCTGATTTAAAGAATTCCACAATTTCCTGTCTCAGGTTTTCTGCATTTTATGAAACTGACATCCTTGCTTTACTAGAAATCAATTTTATTTTCTTCTGTTTTGATTTGTGTTTTTGAGAGGGCTGTGTTCCTTCCGCCTGGATTAGCTTTTGACCTGACCCAATTAAATCCTAACATTCTGTTAAGGCCCAGCTCAACCCCCAATTCTCTTTAAAGTTTCTACTAAATTTAATTCCATTTATTCCACAGCAAGCACACAACATTTAACATTATGTGATCTCTCTTTTCACTGATTAACACCACTTAATACAAGTAAGTATTTTCTCTTTCGTTAGGTTAATTTGATATCTGGAGTCATATATTTTATCCTCGTTCTATGAAAACAACTTTGCAAACTGGGGTCATGGTAGACTTCACTAAATCCAATACTTAATTTGTTGTTTGATTAAAAGAGTAAATGTATTAAGTAATATGTATAAACTATATTATATATGTAGTTTTACACTGAGAGATTTAAGAATAAAACACAATTTCAATCACCCTTAAACAAAGGAATTTTAGTAGCTTGACAATCAAATGACTGCTTCTTTATTTGTATATTCAAAGAATGTATGTTAGTTTTATTTTGATACTATTTGAAAAAGGAAAGATGATAGTGAACATCTTTGTCTTTGCTGCCCAGCACCCATTCCCTCTGTGCTCCTGGTCATAAGCCCACAGTTTTATTTAGTGAACAACACTCTTTTATTCATAGTCCACATAGGTCAGTACAGAAATCAACACTTTGGGCTCCTGGCCCATTGCAACTGAGTTACTCTGGTTACTGTAACTCAGGAATGGACAGGGACTTAGAGAAAATGAAATGCGAGGACATTTCCTCTGGAACCACTGAAAGAAAGGCACAGCCTGTCTCTCCTGATATTGTTAGTAATGAGGATGTGAGCCCAGAGCTACTGGAAATGATAAGAGGAGCCTGAGAATGAACCCAATGAAGAAACAAGCAGAGAGAAACAAGCAGAGAGAGAGAAACCAAGTCCACATGGCAGTAAATGAGTCCTCGGATCAAACTAAACAAGAACCCGCTCTCATAGCTTCAGATATTTGAGCCAATAAGTTTCTTTTTTTTTGACCTAAGTCAGTCTAAATTCAGATTACTGTCATGTGAAATCACAGGAGTTCTAACCGATTTACCTTATTTTACCAAATAAGAGATTCCATTGTTCATCCCTTTCAAAAGAAACAGATTAAACTCCACACATACCACTAACTGTATAATATGTGGCAAGTCATTGTTTGCCATTATTATGCCATATGAAGTATCACACAACTTTCATTATTAAAAGGGTGAGATAAGCTCTGAGAATAGGCAAAATACACAAATAGCACACCCCGAAACTGCTAATTATACATCTTAAGGGGTATCTACTTTTTTTTGCTTAAACTAGATCTATTTTTTTCTCTCATTCTTATGTTTTGTGTTGGTATTGGTAGGTGGTATGTGCCCTTGATTATAAGGATGTGAAGGCTAAGAGGAATGTATAGGCATAACTGTATACATAAGAAGTGGCCCATATATCTCTAGAGTGACTGGGTAAGTTTCGTGACAGACAATCCCAAATTAACCAACACACATCTATTGAGTTTTGAAATAGAAACTTCTTCAATTCCTGTGTCACAAAAAATTTTAAAAGATGTCTAGCTCAAATGTGTTGCTATTTCATTTGGAAGTAAACTGATACAGTCCTTCTAACATAGTTAAGCATTATAGACATGCATTTCACTAGAATATTTATTAGCAGTGTTCATTGAACTGCAAATCACTGGGGATGACCAGGATTAGCGAGATATTAATGTTTAACTGCACAAGATTACCGCTAGTTTTATCTTTCCAAGCATTACAGTTTATAAAGAGCGTGACATAATTTCAGTTTAAATGTCCCTTAAGTCACCATTTTATTATAACTGAATCTTGGCTGTTAACTGAGACTTTATAGAAGAAAAAATCAATCGAGAATTACAAGTCTTAGACTACCGTGATTATGTTGAATACTATATCATTCAGGAAATCATTTAGACTCGGTATGCTCATTACAAGACTGCTAAGACTGAGTGTTTATTCCCCCCTCAAATTTTTATATTGAAACTCTAATTCCCAAAATGATGATCTTTGGAGGTGGGGACTTTGGAAGTAATTAAGGTTAAATGGGGTCATGATGGTGGAGCCCTCAAGATAGGATTCATGCTTTTATAAAAAGAGGAAGAGATAGGATCTCTATCTCTTCACCATGTGATGATACAGTAAGAAGATACTTATTTGTAAATCAGGAAGAAGGCCCTTACCATAAACTTGACCATGCTAGCTCCCCGATCTCAGACTTTTAGCTTCCAGAGACATGGATATAGACCATACGAAGAAAAATTACATATCTGTTAGAATATTTTCAGCTGCAAGTAAAATAATACACAATTGAAAATGACTTAAATAATAAGGATTTATTAACTGATGCAAAAAGAGGTCCAGAGTTGGTGGTTTCTGGGTTTTAACTTCTATTAAAACAATGTTATCAAAGCTAGGGTGTTTTCTTGTTTTACTTACCTTTTAGTATTCGAAATTTTGCTTTGGTCGTGTCTTCTTGTAACTACAAAATAACCACTGGGCAACAGACATATTCTCACAAAACACATACAAAAGCAGAAATAAGTCTTTTTTAATGGATATGAAAATCTTTCCCAGAAACCCCTAGCAGACTTGCAATGGGCTCCTTTGGTCAGCACTGGCTTATACAGTCAGTGGAACCTATAAGTTGGAAGTAAGGTTTGGGAAGTGAGAATCTAGTATTTCCAGTATCAATGAGTAAGATAGAAGAGAGAATTTGTGGGTGAACAATCTGTGTCTACATTGTCAGACTATCCTGATATGTGATTGCTTTGCAGAGAAGCAGAAATAGCAGCAGCTATTTGCCAAGTGAAATAGTATATTAGAATCTTAGGTTAAATAAAGATTGATTGATTTGCCTTTGGGAGGGGAGAAAGGAACTTTCCACTTAAATCTGTCATTTTTTTTTAAAGGGTCTTCTTTATATAGAATTTGGATTCTACCTAGAGAGTAGATCTACATGCTAAAAAAAATATATATCCTTCCTAGTTTGCTCTGCTGTCAATAAATGAAGTATTTTGTGTTACAGTAGATACGCTTTTTAAATAAATGGGTAGAATTTCTTTTTATTTATTGTTGTGACTTTCTCTTTGGGCCCAGCTACTGTCAAAGTCCTATGTGTGTGTTTTATAAATGAAGCTTTAGGCTGCTGTATTACAATGGAAATCCACTTTATTTAAGGATGGAAAACTTTTCCAAATTCAAGACGCTATGAACATAATTATGGTGTTTGGAATGGTTATATACCTGACAGGATTCTCATGCTAATAGTTGTTTTGTTTGTAAGCCTGTAAAGGTAATATTTAAATAAATACATATACATACAGACACACAC
Source organism: Cephalopachus bancanus (assembly GCA_027257055.1). Lineage (NCBI taxonomy): Eukaryota > Metazoa > Chordata > Mammalia > Primates > Tarsiidae > Cephalopachus > Cephalopachus bancanus. Next base: position 1,936,400 of record JAPVLO010000107.1, read on the forward strand.
TAAAGCCAAAAATAAAACTCTAGGAAAGGACAGACTGAATCCTGTTTAAATGTATGACATTTAAATATTGAATGATTTCTTTCTTTCCTTTTCTTTTTTCATTGTTGTACATGGTTGAAGCATTGTTTCTGCTACCTTTACGTTTTAAATTCAATTAACATTTACTGAGTTACTAACATATAAAAGTCATTATGCTAAGCGCTGTAGAGAAACAACTAAAGTATATTTCCTGTTTGTAAGAAATTCATCATCGACAGGTGATATAGATCAATAAGTAAATAATCATAGTGCAAGATATCAACTATGTACTTTTTTTTTTTCTTTTTGAGTTAGAGTCTTACTCCATCACCTCGACCTGCTGGGCTCAGGCGATCCTTCCACCTCAGCCTTTCAAGTAGCCAGAACTACAGGCGTGTGCTACCACGACCAGCTAATTTTTTGATTTATTGTAGAGATGAGGTCTCGCCAAGTTGTGAGGCCTGGTCTCGAACCCACGGGCTCAGGCAATCCTCTTGCCTCCCCCTCTCAAAGTGCTGGGATTACAGGCTGAGCCACCGAGCCCGGCCGGCCGATGTACTCTTACCTGAAGTTTAAACATTTTCTATGAAGATAAGCAGTTAGATTCCCCTGGCAGAATCTTGGGAGGTTTTGTGGAGCAGTTATCTACAGGTTTGCCTTTTATGATGAGCAAACAAAGGGAAACAGGACTCTTGGTGTTCCATATTGTGGGATCTAAATAAGAAGGAATGTGTATCATGGTATCAGAAAATGTTGAGTAACCACATGAGTTGGACTGTAAAGTCAAATTGAGCTAAGCAGACGAGGGACCTGAAGTATGGAATTAGGCCAGAATCAAAGGCAGGAAAAGGAGTATGGACGCAACACTGAGCTACTGACTCTTTCTAGCCATGGAAAACACATGCTCTCCTCTATGTTTTAGAAGTCCCATACTTCTGTTTGCAAAATACCGAGATTTGTTAAGCACTGTTTTCTAAACAATATTCTAAGTACTGCAGGTATACTGACTCATATAATTCTTACAAAACCCTTATTAGTTTCTTACTACTATAAGCTCACTTTAAAAATTAAAAAGTTTAGACAAAGAGAGATTATGAAACTTGCCCAAGATCTCGCAACTTGTCTATGGTCACATGTTTAATTATCACCACTGTGGATGGAAAGAAAAACAGTCATTCCTTCTTGATACACAGTATTTTCATATTTCTATTAAAAGAAAAAAGGTCATCAAAACATCAAAATAAGCATTTCTTATTTTAAAATATTTGTCTGATGTTTCCATAACAAATTTCATGTAAACTTCAATTCATTTTAATTTATTTTTTATTTTATATTCGGGGTACACATGCATGTTTGCTAGACGGACATATTGCATAGTGGTGGGGATTGTGTCTCAGGTGGCCTATTCCCCAGAGAATGAACATTGTGCCTGCCCTCTAGGTAGTTTCTGAACCCTCACCCCCCTCTTCCCTCTTACTGGTCTCCCCAGTGTCCATTATTTCCATCTTTGTGACTGTTAACTCCTACATATAAGTGAGACCTGGCAGTGTTTGGTTTTTCTGTTTCTGAGTCAGTTTACTTAGGATGATAATCTCCAGTTCCATCCATGTTGCCGTAAAGGACATGATTTCATTCTTTTTTTATGACTGCTAAACTTCCATTTCTGTAATTCTTTGCACAGGAAGAGATCTCATAGAATAGTATAAAATAGTGTATTAATAATCATAAATCTTTCACCTGGAAGAAAAGTTAGAAGCCTTTTGGAGTATTACAGCATTTACAATATTTATTATTTAAAACAAAAAGGAAAAGGCTTTATAACATTCATTTAGTTATGCCAGGTAACACTAGAATTGAAAAGGACTATAATCATTATATAAGCCAGAATTTCAAACTAGTTGCCTTCAGATGTTATTTATTTGGCCTGCAAAGTGATATGTTTTCTGCTTTGAGCTAATTGAATTTTTTAATTTTTTCTGAAAATTGAATAAATTCAATTTTCTGAAATGGAATTAGTTGGCAATTTCAAAAAATTCTATCGAAAGATATTTATTTCCAGCATCTCATAAAAGCTGGAATGTGGTATAGTGGTTAACCCACATTCCTATAGCAACAATCAACTAGCACTGAGTAGAGGTTAGTTAGTTCAGATGAGTCCTACACTGCCTGGTTAATCACAGATAGTATATTCATTTTCTACTGATGCATAACAAATTTCCATGAACTTAGCAACTTAAAACAACACCCATTTCTTAGCCTACAGTTCCATAAGTTAAAAGTTCAGCAGCATGAATGGTTTCTATGCTAAAGGTCTTACAGGGCCACACAGTATCAGTCAGACTGAACTCTTACCTAAAAACTCTGGGGAAGAATCAGCTTCCAAGCTCACCCAGATTGTTGTCAGAATCCAGTTCTTTGCAGTTGTAGAACTGAAGTCCTCATTTTTTTGGTTAGCTTTCAGTCAGGGGTCACCCTCAGTAACTATAAGTCACTCTCAGCTCCTTTCACCATGTTCCCTCCATTTCTAGAGCCAGCAACAGAATAGCTCTCTCATGTTGAATCTTTGTGATTTAAATCTGTCTGAATTCCTCCTCTGCAACAACTTAGAGAAAACGTTACTTTTTTTTTTTTGAGTTGGAGTCTCACTCTGTTGCCCAGGCTGGAGTGCAGTGGCACACTCATGGCCACCCCAGCATCAACCTACTGGGCTCCAGCGATCCTTCCGCCTCAGCCTTCCAAGTAGCTGGAACTACAGGTGCGGGCTACCATGCCTGGCTTACTTTTGATTTATTTTAGAGACAAGTTCTCGCCAAGTTGCCGGGCTGGCCTTGAACCTGCAGGCTCAGGCAATCCACTCGCTTCGGCCTCCCAAAGAGCTGGGATTACAGGCTGAACCACCTAGTCTGGCCAAAACTCTGCTTTTAACAGGCTAATGTGATTAGCTTGGGTCCACCTAGGTAATCTTATTTTAAGGTCAACTAATTAGGAACCTGAATTATATTTTGCCAAATACTCTTAACCACATAATATAACAAGATCACAGGAGTAACACCAAGGCTGAGATTACGGCATCTTCATAGAACTCTGCGTGCTGTGGACAGCAATGGTCTTCTCGACTATTGGTAAACACAAAAATATCAAGTGTGCATGAGGATGTAGAGCCATGGAAATCTTCATGTTACCGGAAAGAGGTATATTGGTACTGCTATGTTGTAACATTATTGAGTAGAATTTGTGCATGCATGCTCTGTAACACAACAATCTCATTCCTAGGTACATACTAAAGAGAAAACATGAAAAAGAACTCAGAGCAAATCTTCCATGCATGTGTAGTATCCCTTACAGAAGGTTCAATAATCTCATTTTCTGAATTTTGCTATTGATTTATGGGCAGTGTCAGTGTTGCTTCCTTTAGCCTTTTATTGAACATTTTGAACATTTTAAAAGCCTTGTGTTTACAATTGATTATATTTGCCTGGAGTACATCAAGGAAGACCCTTGGAAAAAATTCTATAAATGGGATTTGAGACTTAACACTATCATGTAACAATTCTCTTTCCCCCTTACTTTTGGTAGGAGGCAGATGGAACATATGGACTTTGAGTATTGACCATTATCTTAGTTAGGTATGTCAAGGTCTGCGTGCTCCTTTCCAGAGACAGGCTATTTGTTTGCATGAGGGAGAATACATAACATATGCAATTTCCTTACTGTGAGTTCCCTTATCTAAAAATGATGCTTGATTGTTTCTTTTCCCCTAACAAACTAGTAAGACACATGTCCCTTTGTATGTCAAATAAAAGCAGAAATGAAATGTGATAGGATGCTACTTATAAGCCACTTATTATTTTTTGTTCTGGCAGAATAAGAATAAGGGCCAGAACACCTGCTGTCCTCCATCACTGGAAGGTTAACCTGGCACTGGCTTGTTTTAAGACCTCAGAAGATATCCTCAATTGTTCTCAGCCCCAAGCAAAGTACGTACGCGGGGCCCAGGGAAATTATGAAGACTAGTGAAGACCACCTGAGGTGAGAGCTTTCAGCAGAAATGAGAGTGTGTTGACATTTTATGTGTTAGGACATAAAAAGAGATAGAAGTCTGCAGCTGTCTTCTGATATCCTAGAAGCTATACCATATTGCAATTAAAATAATCATAGGGTAATCCTGTGCATAGAATATAGATAGCCTTAAATCTGGCAGGCCCTAGGACACATATACAGTCTGTTCTTTTTTTTTCCCCTCCTCCTTTTGCTTAGTATAAAATTTTAACTCCATAAGTTGTTTTGCATCCAGAAAAACATCATTCACATTTTCTTTCTCTTTAAACAATAGTGGCCTTTCAACTTTTCTAGAGCTTTTCCCACTCAGCAGACATGTTGAAATTGTTATATATAATTGTACTTATTATTATCTTTGATTGTCACTCTAGTTGTTAGCAGTTATTGTTGGCTTGCTTTTCTCCACTTCTGGGTTTTTGTATTAGTGGATACTTCACTCTGTGCCCTTTCCTTCTGCCATGCCAACTGGAAATAGACTCCATCTGCCTGGTCCACAGAGTAAGGAAGATAATTACGCAGAGCAGAAGCATAGCCAACTTATAATCAGTGGACAGCATGAGGTGTGGAGGATTGCCTGAGCCTAGGAGTTCGAGACCAGTCTAGGAGTTCGACCTAGAGAGACTTCGTCTCTGCAAAAATAAAAAATAAAAAATAAAAATAACAGAGTCCCCTGTACTGATATTTTTGAGATTGTTTTTGTAGCATAGTCCAGCTATCTTGATTTATACATGGTCAGAGAAGACTTTTTTTTAATTTAAAGGACAACAATACTAATAAAGAATTGTATTTACTTAGAAGCATTTAGAGTGTCATAAAAACAGTTGCAACTCCCCCTTTTTTGTTGCAATTACAGAGTGGTATTCCATTATCAGAAAAATTATTTTGTATAAGTTGCACCAGAGACAACAGAAGATGAAAAAAACTATTATCCCTATATATAACTAGTTTGTGCTGTGCATCAGTAAGAGCCTGCTTTAAATTTCCATGCCAACTTACAACCTCCATACGCTACCAAGCAAGGTTAGTGGCTACTGAAAATGCCACCAGACAGGGCTATCTAATGACACATTCAGTAGTGTGTTAACCACACACAAAAAAGACACTGCACGGTTTAAAAACAAATGTTACACAGTCTTATATTTCAATTTCTTTCTTTAAGAGGAGAGTGAGTTGTATACTGGGTGGTAGTCAAATGCTTTATAGGCAAGGAAAAAATATGCCAGAACCAACTTATTTATCACAGCATTTTCTTCGTCTTCATTCTTTCTCCTCATTCCTTTCCTTCTTCTTCTTTTTCATGCTTTTTTTCAGTCTTGATATCTCCCTTTTTTGCTGCATCAGGCTTTCCTTTAACTCATAAGCAGCAATATCCTTTTCATATCTTTCCTTCAGCTTTGCCATCTTCTTTTAATCAGGCTGCTTGTCATTTTCAGTGGTGGTGTTCTGCACCTCACCTGGTTTCATTGCAACATCACCAATCGACAGGCCAGGATGTTTTCTTTGAGTTGGGAGCAATACTCAGAACAGAACACGAAAAAGGCTGAGGGAGGCCTCTTGGGTTCACTGGGATCTTTGAATTATTTTTTGGTTGTTGTTCCTCCTTTAGGAGGGATACAGCTTATCATTTTTCTTTCATATTAAGCCTCGTCTTCCTTTGTCACATCTTCAAATGTCCCTTTCTTTTTAGCAAATTTGGCCTTTCACCTCTCTGAGCACTTCTTAGGAAACTCTGAGAAGCTGACTAAAGCATCTGGGTGCTTCTTCTTAGGCTCCTCCTGGCAAGTTTGCACAAAGAAACCAATGATGACATTTTGCCTCTCAGCTTCTTAGGATCTCCTTTACCTGTGTTTAGTTACTTTTCCTCAGTGAGACACAGAGTTGCCCAGTGCCTGTCCGGCTCTCACTTGTCCCAGCGTTGTCTTCATGGAGCTCAATGTACTGCCCAGCACAGTTTTAAGACTCCTTGTTTGTTAAAACCACTTCATAATTTCAACAGTCTTCACTAATACTTACAATTTTCATGGACAGTACACAGGCTTAAAATATTAAAATGTTATAAAGCTTTTACTGTTCGATTATGTTTTATTATAGGCCAAATATTACAAAAATGAACTTTGTTTTCTGCAATTCTGCTTATTCCAGTACAAAATTTTACTTTCAACAAAAATGATTTTCTGTTTGATGAGCACCTTTTATGAGTTGATTGAAATGGAAGACATGTCCAACAGTTTCCTCATCTTTTAGGAACTTGTATTCTAATAGCACTCAACTTTTAGACATGTTTTGTTGACAACATGCATATGTATTCTGCAAACATATTTTGCTTGTTAATGTGTAACAGACACCTGAATTTGAATTGCTCTTGACAGTCTTCCCCCCATATAAAATATGTTCACAAATCAGTTTATATTTTAAAGTTTGTTAATGTTTTTATGTCGTACCTTTTTTAGTATTCTGGAAAGCATGTAAAATAATACTTAAATGGAATTTGGGGTACTAGAATTATTAATAGATTATAATTACACTAATTTTAGATAGCAACTGATTTGATAGATTAGAATAACATGCAGATGTAGAAATTTATCTAAATGGCTTGATTTTTTCCCATAACACACTGGAAAATTTTGTAAAAGCCAGGAGAAGGCTGCTGCCTGGCTTTCAAGAAGCTTCACAAGGAGCAGATATTATATTGGTGAATTCACCAGAGTCCTTAAAACTGTTGTATGTACCCTGAAAGTAAGTTGATTTGTTTGTAACAAGCAAATTAACTGTCTCATGGACCACAATATTGATATTGGAAAAAACAACCTATTCTGGGAAACCAAAACATGAAGCAGATTTCTTTTTTTTTTTTTATTTATCAATATTTTTTTATTTTGGTATTGTGGGGTACAATTAAGGGTTAGGTACACAAATATGTTTCATTCAGGCACCCTGAAGCAGATTTCTTTGTGAATGTAAAAGTAGAACAGGGACAATTAGCAGTATGACTTAAATGTATAATGGTTTAACGCTAATCCCAATTCATTTATTTACACAATGTTAGGAATATTTTTGCCAACGACCTTGCATACCAGAAGACAGTTGATTTAATTTTCACATTGGATGTTTCCCTTCGTGCTTCACTTTTTGTATAACTTATGCTACTATCAACTTCGTTTTGATTGGCATATTCATTTTTTAGATGCTCTTATCTTCAGTGTGGTTATAATAGGGTTTTCAGATCTGAAAAAATTTGTTTGTTTTATGTGACATTGCTAATCTCTGCATGATCTCTTTTGAGTGGATTTGACAGTTAGACTCCCCCAAGACAAGCTATTTCCCTTATTTCCAAACTTCTGACTTATCTCACTTAAACATTCACTTACTGACAACAGTAAGTGTTGCCTGAATTATAAAGACAATGTTCATATATTCAATTTTCTTGACAGTATGTTTCTTTTTAAATGTAAGCAAATTTCTAATAGTCCTGCAAAGCACTCACCAATTATAAAAAATCATTCATTTGTGAATATTTGTTTTAAGTTCCTTTCATTTTTTTTCTTTAGTAATTTATTTTCATTTAGTACAGATGCTCTATAAAGAATTATAAGAGTTCCTAGAGTTTTTGCCAAAAAACGGTTGCTTGAGGGCTACATCATCAAATGTTCATTGATTCTTGAAAATATCATTATCAACTTGATCAGTAAATTTCGTTTAAAAACATACAGGTACAGCAATTTGACTGACTATCCTTTGGGATCCAAAGGAAAAAGAATACCTATTTAAAAAATTGCTATCTACCATGAATAAAGTTGCTTGTTTTTAATCTCGTTGTTTTGTAAGATTTTCTCTATGTTGTGGTTATTCATTCTGTACAAATTTGTAGTTTGATTCTAAATGAAAAAAGTATGATATAAACTTTTGGAATTTATCAATGTATTAGTGCTTTACAAATTGTTCCTTTTATAACAGCTCAAAGGAAGAGAACAAATATCGGCTCCTCTATGTCCTTGGAATAGTTTATCTTGCAGAAGCTAAGATACAATCTTATGCTTATTATTTTCTTTGGCATTCCAATATGATTATTCACCTTCTTATTTATGCTGAGGTTACAAAAGAATCTTTAGAGGATCATACTGAGCTCCATATAAGACTTCCATTTTCTTTGAGCTTAAACATTAGGCAAAATCTCTTGTTGGTTTTAACCTAAGATGAATATGTCTAAAGGATCTCATTTTTGCAAGGAATTAAAAGGTCAGAACAATAAATCAAAGAAGAGCTCCTAATGCTAAACATAATACATATTACTCTTCCAGCGGTAAAAAGGTGGCCTTTTTTAGCTGTTCTGATAGATTGATTTGAATGACCTCAAAAATTGATATTAAGACTACATAGAATAATACAAACACTGGAAAGGCAACATTCTAGAGCCATAGCCCTCATTCACTAACATAACATGCATATAATGAGTTTCTTCATTGTGCAAAAGCCAGAAAGACACGGAAGTGGAATACTGAACTGTTCCCCATTGTACTACAGGTTGACTTCCTAAAAAAGTATAGAATCTACAGAAATTAAAGGACAAAAAAATGATGTCAATTGCAATACAAGTTAAAAAGAGAAAAGAAGTAAAATATTTATATCTTTCATTTTTAGCAAATGAGAGGAACAAATAATAAAAGGTACAGAAGATCAGAGCAGCAAAGACATTTTTTGCGGGTATTCAACCTTAGGTAAAAGCCACAGACTGGCAGCTGTGACAGTCATTATTAAGCAACATCCTAACAACAGAACCTGCATTTTACTTAGCACCATGATGCTTTTCTAAGCAGGGTTCCTTGAGTCAGTCAGAAAAGCCACATCTCATTCAATAAATACAAATAGAAAAATTTGTTTCTCTCCAGGGCATCTGGTGAAATCTTTCCAAACTGGGCAATGAATAACAATTTGTTCTGTTGTTTTGCAATAAAAGAGAACTTGGAAGCTTGTAATTTTGAGATCATTGAGTGAAGTATGTGTTTGGTTCATTTGTTTGAAGAGTCACTATTTCAGATTACAGAAAAGAAGGGAGTTTGTATATATATATTTTCTCAAAAATTTCTGCTTAACAGAGATGAGGTGCCTACCTAGTTCCATTCTGAAAAAATTGAGTAGTAATAGAATGGAAGGAAAACTGATGCAATAAGACATTTATTAAGTCGATCAATATGAAATTGCTGATATAGACCATATTTAACTTCAAATGTAGCAATTAAAAATCGAGCAACCTAGTAAATAGAACTCCGTTAGTCTCGTTTTTGACAGAGGCTTTCAAGAGCAGAAATAATGCAACAGATGTCAATTATCCCAAAGGTTGTCAAGAAAATTTTAACCAGGATGGACTAAAAGATGATGAATAAATTGATTCTGCCTGTTGGTTATCACCCACCTCTAACTATCAAAGCATGGTGATAGGCAAGTAATGGAGGTGATTTCCTTTAGAGCAGGAGTCCCCAACCTCTGAGTCACTACCCTTACTGGTCCAAGACCTGTTAGGAGCTGACCACACAGCAGGAGGTGAGCAGGGGGCCAGCAGCTGAAGCTTCATCTGTATTTACAGTCACTTCCTGAGCTCTACCTCCTGTCAGATCAGTGGCATTAGATTCTTATAGGAGCAGGAATCCTAGTGTGAACTGCACACCGGAGGAATCTAGGATGCGCTTCCTATGAGAATCTAATGCTGAGGCTGATCTGCACAATAATTGTAATGCACTTGAACCTTCCCGAAATTATCCCTTCCTCCCTCACCCTCATCCCCTCCAGTTCGTGGAAAAATTGTCTTCCATGAAACCAGTCCCTGATGCCAAAAAGTTTGGGGACCGCTGCTTTAGAGAACATTTGAGCCAGTTGTATGTTCTCTCTTCTATTGGAGTGGGAGGAGAACTGGTTCTTTTTATACCTTAAATCAAGTGGGAAGAGTCTTAAAGGAACTCGCCCTCCCCAGCCCACCTCACTGGAGGGAAGGAGCCTGACAGGAAGCATTTTGAAAGGAAATCTATCCAAAATAATTCTGGAGTAATATAGTCCATCAAAGCCTCCACGTCTAAGAATCAGTCAGGCACGCTGTGCATCGGTCTTATAGTAGGAGGTTGCAGAGAGGGAGTCGAAAAGACTCACGCAAAAGCAAATAGTGAAAAACTCAGCTTGGAACATGCCAGTCTTATAGGACAGGGACGTTATTTCACAAGTTATTCAAAACTACCTTTTATCTTTAGTCTCTCTCCTTGGGTCCTACCTTGAGAGGTCACATGCTTGAATTTGTTGCTAATTACATAATGTAAAAACATAATACCAACACACCAGAATTGAGTTGCAAGGCCTAGGCTAGGGTTCTCTTTTATAAACTTTGGTTTCACTTTCACTTTAATTTTTTTCCTCTCTCTCCTTATTACTCTTTTTTTTTCCTGTTTGTTTACTGAGTCGCTTACTAGGTAACCCTTTCCTATGAGAGGTTTAGGTTCCAAGTCCACTGAATGGGACTGCCACTCCCTTGTTAAAGCTATTAGATATCCAGCAGATGTCCTGGTTTTGCTTAGGTTTGCTCCCCTTTCACCGGTACTCTGGAAATTTCTATCCTCCCTGTAAGCAACTCCTTCCTTTCACTTTTTCTCCAGGATCCTCTGTGGGCAAGGGAACTTATCTTCAGAGCGCTTTAGTTTATCCAGGCTTAAAGGTAAAACAAAATAATAATTGTGATTACCCTTTGAAATGTGAGCAAGGAATAACTAGTAAAAATAAAGTAAAAGTAATATGTATAAGTTTAAAAAGTAATATTTATCAATGTATATAGGTTCCATAACAGCACGGTTTTATGTGGTAAGCATAAAATGTTTTTTGCCTGTTGAGATCTGGTGACAATACCTCACCTAACTTTTTTTTTTTTGAGTTGGAGTCTCACTCTGTCGCCCAGACTGGAGTGCAGTGGCCGCTTCCGGCCACCGCAGCCTCGACCTGCTGGGCTCCAGCGATCCTTTCGCCTCGGCCTTCCAAGTAGTTGGAATTACAGGTGCGCGCTACCACACCCGGCTAATTTTTTGATTTATTGTAGAAATGAGGTCTCACCAAGTTGCCCAGGTGGGTCTCGAACCCACAGGCTCAGGCAATCCACTTACCTCAGCCTCCCAAGGCGCGGGATTATAGGCTGAGCCACCGAGCCCGGCTCTCACTTAACTTTTTGACATTCACTTCTGATTTATTTATTCATGTGACTGATTCTGTACATCACCTTGGATTTCATCTTTCCCATAATTCTTAGGTGCCATGATTGCAACATATCTGTAAATGGTCTATGTTGAAGTCCACTGAAAACTGACATAGAAAACACTTACAGCGCTAACAAATTGCCCAGAAATTTTAGGGAATGTGGTTTCATGGCTAAACACCTAGTTTATTTATTTTTTAGAAAAGGCAAGGGAATGAACACTGCTTTTGCAGGTAAAAGGATTTTATCAAAAGATATTTTTAGGGCACCATTTTCCAATCTTTTAAAAATACAACTACAGAAAACAATGACGCTGTCACGATCCATTCATGTACGTGGAAAAGACTGCTTGTGGATGGAAGCACCTGCTGTTCCAAGGACTGTATACGTGTTTGCATCTTGGCACATCTGTAACCCATCCCAGCACTCAGGTTTGAATGTTCTGCCTTAGGGCTTATTGCCAGGACTGGCTTCATTTAAGATTTTTATAGGTGAATGAGAAGATGAAGTGCCCAGTAAAATCTTCAAGTTCACAGATGACACTAAGCTTCTCTGGGTAATTAAATGCCAAGTTGATAAGGATAAACTGCAGAAAAATCTTTTCTGCTTGTGTGTGAGGTCAGGACATAAAAGATGAACTGCACTATGGGTGTAAGAATGTGGTAAAATAAGGAAAACGAATGTAAACTCTATTTGTATGATGATGATACTTGAGCCTCAGTGATGACACAGAATAAAGATTTGAGAGTCATCGTTATCTTTTCTTTTGGAGAGCTCCACCTCAAGTCTTGGTGACAAGCACAGTTGCTACAATTCTGTGAATCTTCAGAGATGTGGTTGCAAATGGAATAGGAAGATCAGTAGCAATTCAGTCACTGTCAGATATCTTACTTTGTTTAATTCTCAAAACAATCCTTTGGAATAATTTCTAATGCATTTACAAATGAGGAAACTGAGATGTAGTAAGTAATTTTTATATTTGCATGAAGGCATAAGACTCTCTGCAATTATTTGTGATTGCTGGACCTAAAGAGAGAGAACTGAAAAATATTCAGAAGTAGACATTTCAAATAAAGATAAAAACTGAGGAGAGGAAGAGATTTCTATAAAAGTATATATATATATATATATATATATATATATATATATATATATATATATATAATATTTGATCTGGAAAGATGATTTGAATAATAAATGTCATGTGGCTTAAAGAAAGTTCTAGAATTCTAGATTTAATTAGAAAATTCCATGGTGCTTATAAATGGTATATTAGTTGTTAGGGGTGTCATTAAAAAGTAGCACAATCTGAGTGGCTTAAGCTACAGAAACTTATTGTCTCACAGTTTTGAAGGCTACAAATCCAAAATCAAGGTAGCAGTTGGGTTGGTTTCTCCTGAAGGCTGTGAGGAAAGTATCTGTATCTCTTTGTAAAAGTATCTCTTTGGGTTATAGATAGCATCTCTGTGTCTCTTCACATGATTTTCTCTCTATACATGTCTCTATGTCCAGATTTCTCTTTTCTATAAGAAAATAAGTCATAGTAAATCAGGGCCCACCTTAATGACCTTAGCTAAGCAAATCACGACTGCAATAACTCCATTTTCAAATAGGGTCATTTTGAAGTACTGAGGGTTAGAATTTCAACATATGGATTTTGAGGAGACACAATTCAACTCATAGCAAATGGCAAGAAAGCATTATAGAGTGAGTAATGCATTTATGAAACTTATCGCTCCAAATAAGAGTAAGACCTAAACACTTTATGTGTCAGTGAAAAGACAAACATCAAGAGAGCATTAAGTCATTGAAGAGATGTGTGTGGTGGTGGGAGGAGAATTTAAGCTTCACAGTGGTGTAGGGTTGTGGGCAACCATAGAGATCACAATTTTCACACAGTTGAGTACTATCTGAGAGGAAGGTTCTGCTCTCCATGTCTAACAACAACAAAACAAACTTATTTGACCTAATATGGCATTTTTACTGCAACTGATTTATTTCAGTTTTTTATGCCAGAAAAAAATAAGCCCCAAATATTCAAAATGCGGCTCACTATAAAAACCCAAATAATCACAACTCTTTCAATGCAGAGTTTGAATGAAAACTTCAGACTTCACTTTCTCTTTCAGATGAAAATAAAAACAAAGACACTTTAGACAAGTTGATACTAGAGACATTAATACTGATATCAGTTTCTAACATTGGCCTCAACCATACTTATTCATGAAACTGAAGAAGCACATCAATTAAATTTTATTTTTTTAGGGTGCAATGAGCTCAGTATCACATATTGTATATGACATGATAGCCTGATAAATATTTCAAGGTGTGTAACACATCAAGGAAATCAGAATTCATCTTAACTGTATAGAAATAAGACATCATGTGATAGAGACAGATACAAATGCATTTTTTACAAATGTGTTACTGCATCTTTCCAGGATGTATCTTTAGATAAAAATGAACCTCAATTTAGTCCAAATTATAATGATACCTTGTGCATAGGCCAACATTTATTAAGGTTATTGCCCATGAATTTATGGCCTTTAAAGTGTATCCACAATTACTTTTGGTTTACACTGATCATCTGGATCCTCTGAGTTCATAGCCAAATAGATTTGGTGATTTCTTCTTTCAGCCTTATGTCTCTTGGTTTGTGTCTGGTGTACCTAGTGGCTGGGAGTTGATTGACAGCTTTGGCAATGCCATTGTAAAGACTAGGCAAATCTAACCAGCAGGGAATTGATAATATGTAAAAGCATTACTGGTACCTAGTATATAAATGTAAATACCCTTGGACATCTTATTGAGGGCGGACCTAAATTGACTTCTGTTTTGTAGATCACAATGCACACTGAAATTGTGGACACCAATTGGTAATGACCTCTGAAATAGAAGTGATGACTTGAGTCCAGGCACTGAATGAGATTTGTACTTGGCCTAAAATATCTGGATTGAAGTGTTTGAAACAGAGAGAACTGCTGTGGGCAAGGAGCAGTGGTGAAGACCACCACCGAAGTTCAGAGTAGAAGAGACTTTATGCCCAAGATAAGAAAATGAGAAATTTTATTTTTACACATTTAAATGAGGAAATATGAGGATAATACTCCTTGAATAATTTTAAAAGAGACCACAAATCATTGTTATCTTTAAAAAATGATTCAATTTTATTCCATAAAACTGAAAAATAGAAAAAATAAAATGAAAGACCAATATATATAATATCCAAACACAATTAGTTAACATTTTGATAAATTCTTTTCAGGCTGCTGCCATGTGTGTGTGTGTGTGTGTGTGTGTGTGTGTGTGTGTGTGTGACTATGTTTTTCCCAATAGTCTAGTCAAACCATCTAAATTTTTATAATCTTGATTCTTTAAATCAAATACCTAGTATCTCTGTTATCCTTGTATATATAATCATCTCTGCTTACTTTCTGACTATTAATACTTTCTAAGATTCTGTCTTTGACAATCATTTTTTACTTCTGTAATTGCCCTGGTCTTTTTCAATTCTCATATCAGAGCTGTTAACACCTTACAGGTTATAAAACCTGATGTTTGTCTTATGCTTCATATTGTTTCACATCTATACACACACACACACACACACATTTATATCCGTTAACTATTTAGATGTTCATTAATTAATGAATTAATTCATTGATAATAAACTAATGAACTGATTCATTTATTACAATCGTAGTATGTGTAGATTGGTTTCCGGAGTACTGAAGGTTTAGAGTGGGAACTAGTGGTTGGATATGGGGAAGATGGTGAAAAATAAAGAAGGTGTTGAAAAGACATTAAAAGACATGTGACATGTAACTAACATATTCACAGCCCTTACGTCTTGAAAGCTCTTGAATGCTAAAAGTAGGCATTTGAACATTTATTCTAAGTCTACATTATGTTCCCTTATTACATAGTCTCATGGGACTCTGTTTATAACACTCACTATAGCTGTAGTTAACTAGTTGTTGGAGTGATTATTTTGTTTGGTGTCTGTATTGGTTTTCTATTGCTACTGTGACTAACAAAAAACAACTCAAAAGAGTGCGCCTGTAGTTGCAGCTACTTGGAAGGCTGAGGCAGAAGGATTGCCTGAGCCCAGCAGGTCGAGGCTGCGGTGACTGTGAGCATGCCACTGCACTCCAGCATGGGCGACAGAGTGAGACTCTGACTCAAAAAACAAACCAAAAAAACCCCTCAAAATAATAATTTATTATTATTACAGTTCAGTAGATCATAATTTTGACATGAATCTTTCTGAACTAGGATCAAGATGATGGCCGGCTGCTTTCTTCCCACAGGTTCTAGGGGAGAAGTCATTTCCTTGCCTTTTTTGGCTTCTAGAGGCTACCTGCTTTCCTTGGCTCATGGCCTTCTTTCTCAGTCTTTAAAGGCAGCATCATGGAGCCAAATCTTTCTCACACTGCCATCTCTCTGGTTGCCTTTTCTGCATTTCATGACACTTATGATTATATTAGGCCCATCAAGATAACACAGGAGAATCTTCTTATTTTAAGGTCAACTGAGTAGCAGCCTTATTTCCATCTGCCACCTTAATTTCCCTTTGCCATGTAGCTAACATATTCATAGGTTCTGGGGAGTTGGAAGTGGACATCTTTGTGAGGCCATTATTTTGTCCACCACAGTGTCTGTGTCTTCCCCTCAGCCTGCATATTTTATGTAGGACACTCTATATCCACTCTTCTCATCTTTATTTATGTATATATATTTTAAAGATATGGGGTACAATTCAGGATTAGGTATATAAGTGGTCATCGTACAGGTAAAGTTTGGGTTTCCCTCTGGTCCGCATTTTGCCTGGTTTCAGATCATCTTTCTTAATAATAAAAGCTTGATTTTCTTCAGTGTGGCAATTGCCCAGCTAATAAAATCTAATGTCCTAGTCTCCACTGCAGTAAGAGGCATAATGCAGCACTGTTCCAGCCGATGAGTTATAAGGAGACGTCTACTGAGTATTTCTTCCAGAGATTTTCTTTCCTGGTAAGAAGTATCACCCCTTTCTCTCTGCAGCCCTGACTTACAGTCTGGATGAAGTACAATCATTTTATGACTGAGAACAATAGGAATGAATACACCAAGGTTTCCACATTAAGGATAAGAAGTAAAAAAAATAGGGAAAGTGTCTTGGTCACTGATGACATTGTTCAGTTGCTGTATTATATAATTTTGAGGTTTGCCTCTCCTGGTTTTCTTATAGTTGAAAACAATATTACATACTTAAGCCATTATAGCAGGGTTTTTAGTTACTTGCTGCCAAATGAAATCTTGCTTCACAGTCTGCATAAGAGCAGCCATCTTCTCTATCTTGTTCATCCCTGTACTTCTGAGACCCAGGGCAGAGCAGGCATACTTCAGGAACTGAATAAATATTTGTTAAACTTCTCTTGAGGTTTTCACCTTTGATCTGTACTTAAACGTAAGTAAAAATTAGCCAGTTTAAGAAAGGAGGGTAAAACACCCAAGAAAAAAAAGAGTATATACTTGAGTGTCCTAAAGTGACAGTGAGCTTATTTTATTCGGGAACTAATAGAAAGTTTATGACTATGAAATAATTAGGGCAGGGAAGAAAGCTGCTAGATAAGCCAGTGAGATATGCTGGTAGTGAGATCATGCACTGAAGGCCATGTGAAGGTTTATTTTTTTAAAATTCTGAGAGCATTAGTTGGTGATTGACAGACTTTAGGTAAAGGCTATCATACTTGTGTGTTTGAAAGCTCTTTTAGCCGGCTGTGAGAAGAAAGGTGGGTGGTTACTAAGAGAAATTAGGAGGGTTTCGGAATTATCTAAATAAGAGATGATGAGAGCCTTGTGTGGTATGGTGATGCTGGAAATGGAAAGAAATGGATGGACTGGAGACATGTTAGGAGGTAAGAGTGACAGGACTTAGGGTTTGACTGGATATGGGGGCAGGAGAGAGAAGGGGCTAGGTTAACTCTGTCTTTGGCAATGTGTGTGGGAAGATCTGTTACAGCAACATCCTGGCATTGCTCTGCTGGAGGTATCTCACTAACAAGTCTTTGTTGAATGTTTTCCATGTACCAAGTTTGTAAGTGCAGAACTAGGGCATAAGCTTGTGATTGCTTGCCCAGGATAGGGTACTAGTGGGATGACCTACTGGAGATAAAGCTGCCCAGATATAGATACAGGGTTTGGTTGACAGCCAGGGCCATGAAAGACTTTGTAATCTACCTAAAAGAATTTGCTTATTTTTTTTCTTTATCTTCTTATTGAGGTCACTGTCTTAGGAACTGTGAACATGAAGACGAACACCCTGCTCTCAGTGACCTTAGACTCTTGTGCAGGCTTTCTCATATGATTCACGAGTGGGTCACAGGTGAGCTGAACTAGAGACCAACTGTTGCTCTCAGGGCAGCCTAAGTAACCTCTTCCACTTACATAGTGTGGATTGCACAGGGTGTGAAATTTCTTTATGTGTTCTCTGGAAAACTTTGGAGTTCATTAGTCTTGGAAACAAGTTAGACATGCAAATAAAGGTAGAAGCTGGTTGAACTGGTACCAATTCTTCTGCAAGCGTCAAGCCTAAACATTTTGTTAGAGTTTGAACTATAAAATTTCTCATTTGCTTTTTCAGAAACTACTTACTTTTTTAGGCAAGATGACGTGAAACATTTGCCATCATATTTCATCAGCTGATAAGTTTTGAAAATGCAGTAGCCAGAGAATGGATGACTGTTTAATGATTTGTCTCTGTGCTGTTTTCCTCTCTTGGTAAGAAGTGGGTATAGAGAGGTGGTACAGTTTCTTACTAAGTTGAACTTGGGTGGCTGTTGGAGTCTTTCCATTAGATTAGAATGCTAGCAACAATTGGACTTGAAACTTGGCCTAGAAACTCATTTAGTTTACTGAATCACTAAAGGTGAAAATAAATGTGAAGCTATTTAAAGCATAATTAATATCATCTTATTACTGCATCACATTGTGATGGAAATAGTATCCAGATATGTCCAAGCTCTTTCCATTGCTTACTTCCTTCAGTTTATATAAGCTGTAGTTCTTTGAGATGCTCTCAATGCTTTTTTGCAAAAAACAACAACAAAAAAATCTTTATATCTCCTAAAACTATGTGTTTGCCAGTTAAAACATTACATCTCTTCAAAGATTTGCTGTATATATAAAATAGCATTATGCTTTACAATTTCGTGTGTAAACACTTTAATAAATCTGTATGTTTCTTTTTTTTTCTCTTTCTTTTTGACTCAAGGAATCGTTTGGAAGTTCCAATGAAACGGCTATTGGTTAAATCCACTTGCAGTACAACTGTTCCATGAAACTTCCAATGGATTTTAATTGTAATTTAGAATAGACTTAAAATAGATAAGTGAATCTCTTAGAATGCTAGCAACAATTGAACTTGAAACTTGGCCTAGAAACTCATTTAGTTTACTGAATCACTAAAGGTGAAAATAAATGTGAAGCTATTTAAAGCATAATTAATATCATCTTATTACTGCATCACATTGTGATGGAAATAGTATCCAGATATGTCGAGCTGTTCTCAAACTCCTCCAAATCTGTGGTGTCAGCAGTTTGAAGCAATGTCAAACTCTGTTACTACCTTTTCCAACGCACAGCTGTATTATTAATCCTGTGAGACTCTAATAATGAAGATTCAGCCTGGGCCTCAAAGCCTATCTAAGCTCTCTTTATACTTCCTTGGGGTGCTTAAATCACAAATGGAGCTTTTTCAGACTTTTAGCATTTAACAAAAAAAATCATTCTTCCATTGCGCAAATGAGCCATGTAGGCTGTTATACACAAGCACTATGAAAGAGCTGCTAACCGCATCGGCCCACTGTTACAATCAAGCCTTTTGTGATAAGAGTGTTTTAAACTGTCTTGACAAATGCTTATAATTATAATAGCTATCATATGGAACACTCAGTATCCTCACAAGGATTTTAAGTATATGATAAACTCTTCCTTTTAAAAGGGTTTATCAGCCAGCAGATTTCCATTCTTATGTGAGAAAAGTGCATCTCAGATACATAAAACCACAATAAATGCTCTCTTAACTATGTCAACCATTGTAGTAATCAAGCTCCTTTCTTTCAAAAGTATTTAAACTATCTCATATATATACTTCTAGAGGAAATAATGATGTTCCTCTACATAAGCCACTAGAATGCCTTGCATTTAGATCCTTTCTTGTCAGACTCCAGAGTTTTAGCAGTTTGGTCACTGAGATAATTAGGCCACCAGAGCTCCTCATCTCCTTTTGCCTACTTGTCAGTTCTAATGGCTGGTGAAAGATAATTTGCCAAATTGAAAAAGTTGCTGTGAGGCTAGAGGGATGTATAGGACAAAGTAAGCAAATTTACAACCTGTCACCCTTAAAGGCTCTGAGGAATAATTTATGAGCTCTTGAAGCCAATGTCAGTTGCATGGTCCAGAAAACATGGGCATTTCTTATGTCCTGAAGCATCTATCTATGATTTTACAATGTGGGAGAGTTTGACCAGAATGTTCCACTAAGGCTCTCAAACAGTTTCAGAGTAAGATGGGCAGGCGGTGTGCAAGCACTGGGCACTTCCTGGCTTGGGCATATTTCAAATTAACCATTTAATGTGGGTCCAGCTTGTCTCTCACCTAAATTTCAGAGTTCCCAACTTTCTTTCATATCTTTTGATTCTCCCACTAGCATTTACTATAGCAGGCAACATATGTAAGATATCTGTTTTCTAGAATCAGACTTATTACTTGACTTTGACTTTGTAAGTCACTATTTCACCCAATCCCCTACCCCTCATATCCTTCATATAAATATAAATATAAATATAAATATAAACATATCTGTAAGAGAGGATGGGCTGAAAGCATAATTTAAAAAGTCAAAATAAAGCAATAGTTATATAGTATATGCACACATATGTACATAGATGCACAGATATATGCATATATAATTCCTTCATATATATGAAGAAATGAATACTAGGTTTAAATTATAAAAATGCAAATGCTCAATTATTTTAATTTTAATAAAATGACTGCATAAGTGAGAAAAAGATGAGTTTAAAGTTTAAATCTGTCTTTGTGGTTGTCCATCCACATCACTCTCACACTCAAAAACTAATATTAAACTACTCAGCTCACAATTTTGTGGTTATAATAGAATTTAAGTTCTGAAAAAGTGCTGCCCCCTCACATCATTTCTGTTATCTTCCTTGTGTGTGTCTTTTAGGGAGTGCACTTATTGACTGAAAATAGTGGTGTCACAGTTATAATTCCATATGACTATTTTGCTTTGCACAATCTGAGGAAATGACAAAATCAAAGCCGTATAAGTTGGGTGGTACTTAGATGCTGATGGTGTTTGTAAAGAACACAAACAATTTTGTTGTTTTGAGTAATGTGAGGGCCATAAGTTGATGTCAGAGGCACTGGAAGATTGATGCCTCTTTATAGGAATCAGCCTTTCTTCTATAGAAATGATCAAATTGAAAAAATCAGTGGCGTTGTGTAAGCAGCTTTTCTAAACTTATATGGTATGAAGTCGTGGAATAGGTTAGCATTTATTCTCCTCCTTTAGTAAATGGATTACTTCATGCAGTTTTCTTTCGATAGAAACCTATTTTAAAAATTCCAGTATGAACTTTTAAATCCTTATTTTGCCATTAGTTTCCTCTGAGTGGAACACTCCTTTTTTGTTGTTTGATTTTGCTTTGGGCATATCAGCAGACAGCTCTTCTCAATCTCCAAAGAAGTCTTATTTTTAGGCATCTAGGGGGCAGATACTCAGGAGGTATTACAATCCTCAACACATCTCTCCTCGAGGTCACTGACAAGTCTTAACTATTGTCTGTGTTAATATCCTTGCTAAGCACTACTCATTCTCTATGGCTAGATTCCCTCGGGAACTCCTCCTTTATTTCTTGGCCCCTAGACTTTGCTAAGCTTGTGTGCTTTCATTAGGTTTATTTCATAGAATCAAATTTTTCCTTGTAATAGTCAAAATCCTACCTGTCAGGGCTGCCCTAGAACTGATAGCAAAGTGTCTGTAGCCATGATGCTTGGAGGGAAATAAACAAAATAATAGTGAGGAATTGTGTACCTCAGTGTTTGACATCAGAGGTTCACTGTGATCAGAAATGAAAAGTGTGTCAGCATTTGTCCTCATTCTGTGGTTCGGCGTAGTGCTTCTGACAGGCAATGCTTCATCATGGAAGCAGATTTGAAGAGTACT
Organism: Cephalopachus bancanus; assembly: GCA_027257055.1. Taxonomy (NCBI): domain Eukaryota; kingdom Metazoa; phylum Chordata; class Mammalia; order Primates; family Tarsiidae; genus Cephalopachus; species Cephalopachus bancanus. The sequence goes on from JAPVLO010000107.1 coordinate 1,957,930, forward strand.
TGTGCAGTATACTGTACTTCCATAAATCAAAGAACAGAGCTGCCCACCTCCTCCTGTTTAGGAAGAAATGGAATTGAAAATGAAATGCCTAGTAATGAACAGCTAGCTGGAAATGTTAGCAACCCAGACAAGGAGTGGGAGATGAGAGAATGAGGACTGGGTGATTTATTAAATTGACAAAATCCCTAATTTTGCAATTTAACACTATTTTCTTTGTTCTGCTCTCAGTAAAGATGGAGAACAGCTGGTCAGTAACACCTGTGTGAGAATCCATCATATTCTTGAATGCGATTAATAAATTTCCTCACCGCCTCAGAAAAAGACTAATTCCTTTAAGCTTTCCAAAGTGCTAAATCAAAACTTCATTTACTCTACCAGTTCAGGAATTAGAAATGTTTTTTGAGAATGGTTTGTTTCTTAGACTAGAGCCCAGAACAGAACTTTCTCAAATGGGGGTTGGGGAGAATCTAATGTCCAAATAAAAGTGAAAATGAGAAAAACAGAAATTCCAACCATGTTGCTAAACCTAGTAGGAAACCAAGGAAAGCCAATCCACTAGACCTCATCAGAACTGATATTCTAGGCTACCCAGGCTTCTGGGGACAGTTACTGAAATGTTGAGATTCAGAGCTACTTGGGTGCGTTATCATGTTTCTCCCTAGCAGCTGAGTTTGTGGATTTTTAAAATATTTCTATTCCATTAATATGATACAGCTATTAACATGACTTGTCTACTCTCTATTCACTGCAGCTTCTATGATTCACTGAACAGCTGTGTTTACATTTGCTACTAGTAACATTTCAAAAGGGTTTGTGACGGATAGCATTTTGTAGATAGATCACTGGCCAGCATATATGTTCTTTATCATTTAATTAGTGCTCATCCTTGGTTCTCTCTTCTGTTCCATTGGTCTGTGTGTCTGTTTTTAGGGCAATTCCATGCTTTTTGTTTTGGTTTCTACAGCTTTGTAGTATATTTTGAAGTCTGATAGTGTGATCCCTTAAGCTTTGTACTTTTTGCTTAGAATTGCTTTGATTCTTCAGGATCTTTTGTGATTCCATACAAATTTTAGGATTTTTTTTTTTTTTTGCTATTTCTAGAAAGAATATCATTCATATTTTGATAAGTATTGCATGAATCTGTACATTTCTTTGGGTAGTATGGTTATTTTAACAATATTATTTCTTTGGATTCATGAGCATGGAATGTCTTTCCATTTGTTTATATCCTCTTCAATTTACTTCATCAGTATTTTATAGTTTTCCTTGTAGAAGTCTTTCACCTCCTTGGCTGAATTTATTTTTAGGTTTTTTTTTTTTTGGTAGCTTTGTAAATGGACTTGCCTCATTGATTTTTTTTTCAGCTAGTTTATTGTTTGTGTTTAGAAATGTTACTGATTTTCTTTATATTGACTTTGTATTCTACAACTTTACACAATTTGTTTATCAGTTCTGAGATTTTTTTTGCGGGGGAGCGTCTTCAGGTTTTTCTATATATAAGATCATGTCATTTTCAAACAAAGACAATTTGACTTCCTCCTTTCTAATTTGGATGTCCTTTATTTCTTTCTTTTGCCTAATTTCTCTGGATAGCACTTTTAGAACTATGTTGAATAGGAGTGGTGAGAATGGACATCCTGGTCTTGTTCCAGTTTCTAGAGGAAAAGCTTTTAGCTTTTCCCTGTTCAGTAAGATGTTAACTGTGAGTTTGTCATCCTTGGCCTTTGTTGGTCAGAATATTTTCCTTCTATACCTAATTGAGTTTTTATCATAAAGGAATGCTGAATTAGCAAATACCTTTTTCTGCATCTATTGAGATGATCATATCGTTACATTTTATTAATGTAACGTATGACATTTATTGATTTGCATATGTTGAACTATCCTTGATAAATCCCATTTGATCATGATGTATTATCTTTTTGATGTGCTGCTGGATTTTGTTTGCTAGTGTTGTGTTGATAATTTTTGTGTTTATGTTCATCAAGGATATTGGCCTATAGTTTTTCGTTTTTGTTGTGTTTTTTGTCTAGTTTTGGTATCAGGTTTATGCTGGCTTCAGAGAATAAATTAGGAAGAAATATCTTGGCTTCAGCTCTTTTGAATAATTTGAGAAGATTTGGAATTAATTTTTCTTCAAAGCTTTGGTAGAATTCAGTGGTAAAGTCATCTGGTACTAGAGTTTTCCTTTTTGGGAGACTTTTTATTACTGATTCAATCTCATTGCTTGCTATTGGTCTGCTCAAGTTTTCTGTTTCTTCCCGGTTCAATATTGGTAAGGTTGTATGTACGTAGCAGGAATTTACCCATTTCTTCTAGGTTTTCAAATGTATTGATGTATAGTTGTTCAAAGTAGTCTCTAATGATCCTTTGTACTTCTGTAGTATACATTGTGATATTTTCTGATGGTATTTATATGGATCTCTTGTCTGTTTTCCGAATTAATCCACCTAGCAGTTTGTTCATTTTGTATATCTTTAAAACAACAACAGAAAAAGCTTTTTGTCTGTCAAATTCTATATTTTTTTGTATTTTGTTTATTTATGCTCTGATCCTTATTTCTTTTTTATTTAAAACTGATTTTTGTTTTTGTTTGTTATTGCTTTTCTAGTTTATTTGAAATCTTCATAGTTTTTTTATGTAGGCATTTATTGCTATGAATCTCACAGTGTTGCTTTTGCTGTGTCCCATAGGCTTTGGCATATTGTATTTCTATGTTTATTTGTTTCAAGGAATTTAAAAATAATTCTTAATTTCCTACCTTACTCATTAGTTGTTCAGAAACATGTTGTTTAATTTTCACATATTTGTATGGCTCCAAATGTTTCTGTCAGTGATGTTTCATTTTGTTTAATTGTGGTCATATAAAATACTTATCATGTTTTCAATTTTTTTTTCCTTTTTTTGAGTTTGAGTCTCATTCTGTCACCCCAGTGGCACACTCACGGCCACCCCAGCGTCGACCTTCTGGGCTCCGGTGAGCCTTCTGCCTCAGCCTTTCAAGTAACCGGAATTACAGGTGTGTGCTACCATGCTTGGCTAATTTTTACTTTTATTGTAGACATGGTGTTTCACCATGTTGCCCAGGTGGCCTCGAACCCGTGGGCTCAGGCAATCCTCAGTCTCCCAAAGTGCTGGGATTACAGGCTTGAGCCACTGCACCTGGCCTATGCTTTCAATATTTAAAAAAAATTCAAGATTTGTTCTGTGTCCTAACGTATGGCCAATCCTGGAGAATATTCCTTGTGCTAATAAAAAGAATATATATCTGTGACTGTTGGATGAAATGTTCTGTAGATTCCCGTTAGATTCATTTGGTCTATGGTACATTTATTTGCTTAATGGTGTTCCACACTTCTGTAGACATTATTCATTAATTTGTTTTTATTTTTTCCTTTGTTTGCCTTTATTATTTCAAAAATGCTTTCTCCAAGTTCAGAAATGCTTTCTTCTCTTTGATCTAGTCTGTTGTTGAAACTCTTCATTGTATTTTTATTTAATTAATTGAATTTTCAGACTGAAAAGTTTCTGTTTGGCTCTTTTTATGATATCTGTCTCTTGAATTTCTCATTTCAATCAAGAATTCTTTTCAGGATTTTGTGGAATTTTCTCTTTGTATTCTCTTGTCTATTACTGAGTTTCCACCAAATTATTATTTTAAAGTCTATTTCTGGCATATCATATATTTCCATATAATTGGGATCTGGTATTGGGTAATTATTGTTTTCCTTTATATGGTATCATGTTTTCTTATTTTTTCATGTTCAATATGTCCCTATTGATTACTATGTATCTGGAGAAAAGTCATCTCTTTCAGCTTTATGAAGTGGGTTTTATAGGGAAAGACTTGTTTCATATAAATGGGCCTTGAAGTGTGTTTTTTGGGGGTGCATAACCTTGCTTCTAGGGGGATGTAGTAGTGTAGTCCCATATAGTTTCTTCAGCTGTAATCCACATAAACAGCATTTGCATTTCTCAGTGGCTTAGACTGAGAAAGTTTGTGGGGATGGTAGTATGGCTTTTCTAGGGGTGGCCTCACTGGGCTGTTTCTTAGGTGAGGGGCATGTGTATACACATAGTGGGTTAGCCAACATGAGGTCTGACTCGTGGGTTTGGGCTAGGAGGATTTTACTTTTTCTGTAAGCATGGGCATGTGGGTTTTCAGCTGGTCTGGAAGAATATTCATCAGGGTAGTCCACAGGGCTTCCTCTCGGGCCCCAGAGCTGACATAGAGCTTCCTAGCTGGTCTGGGGTGGCCTATAGGGCTGTTTCTCAGGTCTGGAATGTGTACTCTAAGCTGCTTGGTTGACCTGAGAGCTGTCTGCCAGACAGCAACCTGTGGTACTGTTTTTCAGGCCCAAGTTTTAGGCATAATATTGCTCGGCTGGTCTGGGGTTGTGTCTGCCAGAGGTAGGCACAAGGCTGTTTCTCAGGCCTTGACATGGCTGCATGGATGCTCGGCCATCTGAGAAACAGGAATGTTTCTCAGTTCTGGGATGTGGTCTCTTGGCTGTTTGGCCATTCTTTGAGCATAACTGCCAGAGCAGCCTGAGGAGTTGTTCCTCAGTCCCTGATAGAGGGTTAAATGTTGTATTGGCCAGAGGCATGTTTATGGTGTTGGAGGTGATGTAGGGCTGTTTCTTAGATTCTGAATGTGTGCATGTAGGCTCTCTGCTGGTCCTGGGGCGTATCAGCAGCTCAGAGGTTCAGGGGCATCTTAGACTTGGGGGAGGGCACGCAGTAGTTTGGCTAGCTCAAGTGCAAGTTCGTCTTGGGTGGGAATGCCAGGTTATCCATCTGGCTGAAAGTGTAGTGGTAGGAGTTGGTTTCTCTTCTGTACATGACCAGAATCACAGCCAATCCTGAGCCCAGCCTCTGCCCAGCTGTGGTGGTGGTGTTTAGCCACTTGTGTGGGCTTGGCGGAATAAAGGTGGGGCCCCAATACAGACAACATGCAGAGGTTATAGACCCCCAGAGTAGGATGCATTCCAGATCTGATCTTAAGATGGTATCATGCTGCAGAAACTTGGCTCAAAAAGGATAGATGGGGGTTGGAGAGTGCATACCTTGTTCTCACAATATGGAGCAATATAGCTATGTGAATTGCCAGTAGTTCTTCAATAGGAGTGGTTAAAGTGGACATCCTTCTCTTGTTCTAGTTCCTAGGGGGAATGCTTCCAATGTCTGCCCATACAGTATGATATTGGTTGTGGGTTTTTCATAGATAGCTCCTTTTGCTTTGAGATTCATTTCTTCAATGCCTAGATGATTGAAGGGTTCTCATCATAAAAAGATATTCGATTTTATCAAATACTATTGAGATGATAATATGGTTCTTGTTTTAAATTCTATTTATGTGGTAGACAAGTTTGTTGATTGGCATCTGTTGAACAAACCTTGCATTTCAGGAATACAGCCCACCTGATAATGGTAACTTATTTTTTTAAATGTGCTACTGGATGTGACTTGCTAGTATTTTGTTGAAGATTTTTTAATCTATGTTCATCAGAGTTATTGACCTGCAGTTTTATTTGTTGTGTCTTGGCCAGATTTTGGTATCAGGATACTATTTGCTTTGTAGAATGAATGAAGGAGGAATCTCTCCTCACTGATAGTCAGAATAGTTTCAGTAGGATTGGTGGCAGTTCTTTGTATGTCTGGTATAATTCTACTGGCAATCCATTTGGTCCATGATTGTTTTTGGTTGGTAGATCTTTTATTACTGTTTCAATTTCTAGGCCCAATATTGATCTGTTCAGGGTTTTAATTTCTTCCTGTTTCAATTCTGGGCTTTTGTGTGTTTTTAAGAATTTATCCATTTCCTTTGGTTTTTTTTTTTTTTTTTTTGAGTTGGAGTCTCACTCTGTCGCCCAGACTGGAGTGCAGTGGCCACTCCCGGTCACCGCAGCCTCAACCTGCTGGGCTCCGGCGATCCTTCCGCCTCAGCCTTCCGAGTAGCCGGAATTACAGGCATGCGCTACCATGCCCAGCTGATTTTTGATTTATTGTAGAGATGAGGTCTCACTGCCCAGGCGGGTCTCGAACCCGCGGGCTCAGGCAATCCACTCACCTCAGCCTCCCAAAGGCGCAGGATTACAGGCTGAGCCAACGAGCCCGGCTTTCCTCTAGATTTTTAAAATTTTTATTTTAAAGATGTGGGGTACAATTCAGGACTAGGTGTACAAGTGGTCATTGTACAGGTAAAGTTTGGGCCTCCCTTTGGTCTCCATTTTGCCTGACTTGGGATCAGGTACCCTTATTGATGTTGTGTCCCTCCAACCCGACTCCAGCAGTATCCTTCTAATGTCAATTCCTTTCTTATAGTATTATGGTAAATGTTCGGGGTCCGCTTATGAGTGAGAACATGTGGAACGCTGTTCTTTGTTTCTGTGATAGTTCATTAAGTATGATAGACTCTAAATCCATCCAATTTGCTGTGAAGTCCACATGTGTGTCCTTCTTTATGGCTGCATAATAGTCCATTGTGTATACGTACAACATTTTTTAATCCAGTCCAGTTTCAATGGGCAGCACAGTTGGTTTCATGCTTTTGCTATTGTGAATAGTGATGCAATAAACATGTGTGTGCAGGTATCTTTTTTTTAGAATGATTTGAATTCCTTCGGGTATATTCCCAGTAGGGGGATTGCTGGGTCATATGGAAGGTCAATTTCTAGTTCTTTTAGAAATCACCATACTGTTTTCCAAAATGCTGCACTAGTTTGCATTTCCACCAGGAGTGTAGAAGCATTCCTTTTTCTCCACATCCTCACCAGCATCTGTTTTCTTAATGACGGCCATTCTTACTGGGGTTAGGTGGCATCTCAATCTGGTTTTGATTTGCATTTCTCTTATGATTAGTGAGACTGAGTACTTTTTCATGTGTCTGTTGGCTACCTGTATAACTTCTTTTGGAAAGTGTCTACTCGCGTATTTTCCTGCTTTTTAATGGGGCTGTTTATTGCTTGCCTTTCGGCACATGTGAGTTTCTTGTAGATCCTAGATATTAGGCCTTTGTCAGACATACGGTTGGCAAATATTCTTTCCCAATATTTGTGTGTGGTCTGTCTCCCCACTCTCTTGATAGTTTCTTTTGCTTTGTAGAAGTTTTTCAGTTTGATGAGGTCCCACATATCTGTCTTGTATCTTTTGGCATGGGCACTTAGGGTTTTGATCAGGAATTGCTTGTCAATTCCAATTTCCATAAGGGTGTCTTCTGCATTTTCCAAGGTTTTTATAGTTTGAGGTTTTACATTTAAGTCTTTGATTCATTTAGAGTTGATTTTTGTGTATGGTGAGAGGTAAGGTAAGGCTCCTCTTTTAATCTTCTGCATGTGGTCAGTCAATTTTCCCAGTATCATTTACGAAATAGGTTCTCCTCTCCCCAGTGGTTGTTGGTGGAAGTTTTGTCGAAGATGAGTTGGCCTTAGCTCTCTTTTTTTGTTGGATCTTCACCCAGTTTGGGTATCGTGATATTAGTTTCGTAATATGATTTGGGGGGAAATTCTGTTTTACTCAATTGCCTGGAATACTTTCAGTAGTATTAGTATCAGCTCCTCCTTGTATGTTTTGTAGAATTCCTCTAGAAAGCCATCTGGTCTAGGTTTTTTTTTTTGTTTGTTTTTTTGCAGGTAGTTTTCTTATGACAGAGTCAATTTCCTGGGTTGTTATTGGTGTATTTAGTTTCTCAGTGTCTTCTTGCTTCAACCTTGGGATGTTGTGTGATGTCAGAAAGTACTCCATTTCATTTAATTTATCAAATTTGTTTTCATACAGATGTGCATAGTTGTCTCAGATAATCTTTTGTATTTCTTTGGGGTTCATTGTGAATTAATCTTTTGCATTTCTGATTGTGTTTATTGTGTTTTTTTCTCTTTTTTGGGTCATTCTGGATAGGGCTTCATCATCTTGTTTATTCTTTCAGAGAACCAGCTTTTTGTTTTGTTGATTTTTTTCTGTTATATTTTTGTCTTCTATGTCTCCCATATTTGGGCTTTTACTTTGGTGATCTGGATTCTTCTAAAGTTAGGGATTTAGTGGTCTGGACTTTCCAGCTCCCTTAGGTGATTAGTTAGGCTGTTAACTTGTGATCTTTCCTTTTCTTGATGTGTGTTTGTAGAGATATAAATTTCCCTCTTAGAAATTATTTCATGGTATCCCAGAAACCTTTAGTAGGATGTTTCTTCATTTTCATTTGTTTCCAGGAATCACTTAATTTCTATTTTGATTTCGGTGTTGATCTAGTAGTCATTCAGCATCATGCTATTTAGTGTTCTTGTCTTTGTGGGTTTTGAAGGAATTTTGTTGTTGTTGATATTTATTTTTGTTCCACTGTGGTCTGAGAAGGTGCATGGACATATTTCGATCTTATGAAATTTGTTTATGCTTGATTTATGACTGAGAATGTGATTGATCTTGGAGTACATTCCATGTGGTGATAAGTAGATTGTATATTCTATGGTTTTGTGTGGAGTATTCTGTAGGTATTTATTAAGTCCATTTGGTCAAGCATCAAATTGAGGTTCTGAATCTCTTTGTTGACTTTTTTGCCTTGATGATCTATCTAACATTGTTAGTGTTAGAATCAATATCTTTTTTTAGTTTACTTAGTAGTTTACTTACTTACTTTATACTTGCTGGTGCTCCTGTGTTGGGTGCATATATGTTTAGGATGGATATTTCTTGTTGATGGATTGAACCTTTTATCATTATGTAGTGTCCTTCTGTGTGTGTGTGTGTATATATATACTTTTATATATACTTATTATATATATATATATTTTGAGTTGGAGTCTCATTCTGTTGCTCAGACTGGAGTGCCATGGCACACTCACAACCACTCCAGCATTGACCTGCTGGGCTCCAGAGATCCTTTTGCCTCAGTCTTCCAAGTAGCCAGAACTACAGATTCACTACTACATCCAGCTAATTTCTGATTTATTGTAGAGACAAAGTCTTGCCAAGCTACCTGGGCTGGTCTTGAACCTGTGGGCTCAGGTAATTCACTCACCTCAGCCTCCCAAAGTGCTGGGATTACAGGCTGAGCCACTGAGCCTGGCTTATTTTTAAATCTTTGATAACTTAAAGGTTGCTTTGTCTGATATTAAGATTGTGACTCCTACCTCCTTTTGAGAGTCATTTGCCTGGAAACTCATTTTCCATCCTCTTTTAGTCTGTGTGTCTCTTGTGGTGAATGAGTTTCCTGGTTGCAGCAAATTATTGGGTCATGCCTTTTTTTTTTTAAATCCAGTTTGACCTTCTGTGCCTTTTCAGTTATGCATTTAATCCATTCATATTCAGGCTGATTTTTGAAATGTGACTGTTTATCGCCATCATGGAGTTTCTATAAAGTTTTTTGTTTTTTTGTATAGTTTATTTTAGCTTTTGGATTGATGTATGTGTGTGTTTTCGTTTTCAGTCCTAATGTATTCTCTGATGCTTCTGTGTTATGCTATTCTCTTGGGAAATGTGCGGTTACTCTTTTTTTAAACTTTCTTCTGTGCTTAATAACTTTTTAAGTGTTTTCTATTGAGCTGGTCTGGAAGCTGCATAATCTCTAGGGGTTAGATGTCTGAGAAGGATTTTAATTCTCCATCAGTGATGAAGCTGGACTTGGCTGGGTAGGAAATTCTTGATTGAAGTTGTTTATCTTTGAGGACTTTGAATATTGGACTCCAGTCCCTTCTAGCTTGTAGTGTTTCTACTGATAAGTCTGCTGCTATTCTGGATGGTTTTCCCTCGAAGGTTATCTGACATGTCTCTCTTGTTGCCTTTAGGATTTTTTCTTTTGTATCTACTTTGTGTCAGAGAATTACTGTGTCTAGGGGTTGGTCTTCTCATTTGATGTCTTGCAGGGATTCTCTGTATCTCTTGTGTTTGGATGGTTACATCTCTGGTGAGATGGGGAAAGTTTTCTTGGATTACCTCCTGGAATACTTGCTCCAATGTGTTCTTCCTTTCCCTTTCTTCTTCTGGGATACCAATTAGGCATAGGTTCAGCCTGTTGATATAATCACACATCTCTTGGAGGTTTTGTTATTCTGTTCTGAGTTTTTTTTTCTGTGTTTTTTAGAGATCAGGTTAATTCCATGTTTTGGTCTTCAAGTTTTGAGAGTCTTTCCTTCTGCTTGGTTAATTCTGCTCTCCATGCTTGTCATCTTGTTATTTATTTCCTAGATGAATTTTTTTTCTGGACAAAATTTCAGTTACAAGTTCTTTCAGTATTTCATCTAGTACTTCTTGTGTCTTATTCACTCTTTCCATCCATTCTCTTATCCCTGTTGTATTCTGGGGCCAGTCATTGGTGACTTCCATTGTTTGGATTCTGAGATCTGATTTTTCATGTGTTTTATCTTTGTAATACTGGGGATTACCTGTGTTCTTCCATTGATTTTCTTTTTCCTCGTTTGTGGTGACAGATCTCTTTCTTTTCTCTTTAGTTCCATTATTCAGTGGCAGTGGAGAGGCTTTCACTTCTGATGTTTGCTCAATCCTCTATTCGTCCCTGGTCAGGGCTCTGAATTTGTTCTATTTTTAAACAGGGTTGTGTGTAGGAAACTTTGCTGTCTCATGTTGTTTTGAGAGTTGAATAAGGTGGAGAATGGGGAGCTAGGATTCAGAAACTATTTGCAAATCACAATGTTCACTGATTGTGGTATGGGTTCCCCTGAGACCCACTCTCCACTGCCACTCTATATAATGATGCAGTAGGGATGTATTTGTATCCCCTGAGTCCAAGATACAGTAACAGAAATGAAGAGAACAGAGAAAAGTAGAATGAAATAAGATAAGCAAAAATTTTTTTAAAAAATATAAAATAAAAAACACAGAGAACAAGAAGAGCAGAAACCAAAGCAAAAAACAATCACACACACACACACCCCAAAACAAACTGGAATAACACAAAACAAACAACAACAACAACAAACCAGAAGAACCAAACACACACAAATGCCCAACCCAAAATGAAAGGAGATGAAAAATAGAAAGAAAAAAAAAAGAAAGGAAAAGATGAAAAAAAAAAAGGAATTCCAATGGAAACCTCAAACATGTATTCACACACATTAAACTAAAAAAAGAGAAGAACAAAAAGGCAAAACCAAACAAACAAAACTGAAAGATGAACACTCAATACTTCATATACACACACATAAATAGAAAACAAAAAAATGAAAGAAGAAAGAAAGAAAAAAAGAAAGAAAAAAGAAAACAAAAGGAGTGGGTGGGATGTAGTTTGAACTCTCACATTCATATTCATGCACAAAGGAAAAATATTAAAAAATGAAAAAACAAACAACAAAAAACTGCCCTCTTGTGGTAGCTTCTGTAGTTGTTCCTCTCAGTTGCCCCTCTGCTGTTTCCTGCAGAGCTTCAGCAACATTCACTATCTCCCCAGTGTCTGGCCCAGGGAAGGAGGAGGGGACAGTGGGAGTGGAAGGGTCTTCAGTCCTCCCTTCTCACTCTAATTTGGTCATGGGGATCTTCTCTGGTAGTGAGGTGTGAAATTGTCTCTTCCCCAGATACTGGTGGGGAGGGGGGCGCCTCTGCCCGGCTAATCCTGGAGTGGAGTCTTCCTATTGTGGCTGATGTCCAGACTGTGCCTGGGTTGTCCCTCTGTCATGCCCTAGCCATGTGGGTCTGACATTCAGAGGATTACAGGGGAGAAGGGGTTTGGGTCAACCCTGAACTCACCAATAATCTCTTTGAAGGTATTCTTCATACTTTTCTGACCACACTCTTTGTCCCAAAGCTGAATCAGGGTAGGAGGTGGGGTGCCGAGATTCATTCAGCACTGGTCCTGTCCTTCCAGAGTTTGTTCTTTCAGGATATTCCCTGTGGATCATGATCAACCCCTGAGTAGCTAATCTACTGGTCACAGAGATTTGGTTGGCTCTGTTGTTCCATGGTGAGCAAGCTGGAGCATTTTCCCACTCAGTTTTCAAGATGGTGGTAAGGTGCCTCTTTCATCTTCTCCAGTCGGGCTCTGCCTCTGGGCTCCCTTGCTGTGGTCCCTCCACAGCCCTTGCTTCCAGTATCTGGCCAGGTAATTCCATGGCAAGGCACAGCCTGGAGCTGGCAGTCTCTCCTGGCAGCTTCTTCCTGAGAAGGTCTTTGTTGATTTTTTTAAAAATGGCACTCAGCTTCTGCACTCCGGAAAACACTAGGGATCTAGCAGAGTAGCTGTGGCACCAGTGGCTTCACAAGAGGTCCTTGGCCACTTGTTTTTGATTCTCTACTCAGTCAGCCACTCCCATGCTCACTTACCAACATGTATGCAAAATTTTCCATACACTCACTCACTCACTCTGGGACCTACTTAGTCTGACTGCCTTCACTACCATTTTCCTGAGAATCCCATTTCCTCTAAATTTTTAAAAAACGTATACACATGCAGTTGTGTATGATAATCTCTGAGAATCTTTTGTATGTCTTTGGATTCAGATGTAATGCTAACTTTTGTGTGTTTTTTATTATATTTATTTGAATTTTTCTCTTTCTTTTCTTTTCTTTTTTTGTTAATCTGGACAAAGGTCTGTCATCTTGTTTATTCTTTCAAAGAACCAACTTTTCTATGCATTGATCCTTTGCATGTTTTTTTTTTGTTATTTCAATTTTGTTTAGTTATGATTCAATTTTGGCTATTTCTTTCGTTCTGTTCTCTTTGAATTCAGTTTATTCATATTTTTTCAGTTCCTTAACTGAGGAATCAGATTTTCTGTTTGAGAACTTTCTATCTTCTTGATTTGAGTGTGAAGTGCTATAAAATTCTCTCTTAGCACTGTTTTTGCAGCATCCGAGAGGTTTTAGTGTGTTGTGTCTTTATTTTCATTTTTGTCAAAGAATTAAAACAAATTTCTGTCTTGATATTGTTGTTTACTCCCAAATTATTCAGAAGCAAGTTGTTTAGTTTTCATGTATTTGTGTGTTTTTGAGGGTTCCTCTTGGTGTTGATTTCTATTTTAATTCCACTGTGGTTAGAGACAATGCTTGGTATGATTCCAATTTTTTGGAGTTTATTCAAACTTGATTTATTACTGAGCATGTGGTCAATCTTAGAGTATGTTCTATATATAGATGAGAAGAATATACATTCCACGGTTGTTGGGTGAACTATTCTGTAGACATCTGTTATTTCCAAATGGTCAAGTGTTGAATTTAAGTCCAAGATTTCTTTGTTAGTTTTATGCCTTGTTGATCTGTCTAAAATTGTTAATGGATGTTGAAGTTTCCCACTTTTATCATGTGGCTAAGTCCTATCTTAGGTTTAACAGTAATTGTTTTATAAATCTGTGTGCTCCTGCGTTGGATGTGTGTATATGTAGGATAGTTATTACTTATTGTTGGATTGATCTCTTTATCATTTTCCTGTGCCCTTGATTGTGCTTTTTTGCTGATGTTGGTTTAAAGTCTGTATTATCTGATGTAAGAATAGATGTTGGTTTAAAGTCTGTATTATCTGATGTAAGAATAGATACCGCTGATATTTTTTGTTTTCTGTTTGTGTGGTAGATCTTTTCTAATTTTCTACCCTTGAGTCTCCAGGTGTCATCAGAAGTATGATGGATCTCCTGAAGACAGCAGAAGGATGAATCTTGATTTTCCCCCAACTCACACTTTCTGCATTTTAAGTGAGGCATTTGGGCCACTGACATTCATGGTTACTATTGATATATAAGGATTTGTTTATGACATAGTGCTAAAAAGTTGTTGTTTGTTCTCAGTTTTGTGTTTGATTTATATAATCTGTAAACTATGCACTTACTTGTGCTTTTGTGTTGGGCATATCATTATTTTAGTTCCATGGTTAGAACTCCTTTAGTGCTTGCTTTATTGTGGGAAGAACTTTATTTCTCTTTTGTTTATAAAGTTTAGTTTGACAGGGCAAGAAATTCTTGGCTGGTATTCCTTTTCTTTAAGAATATTAAAAATGGGCCCCAAATATCCTCTGGCATTTAATATTTCTGCTGAGAGGCCAGAATAACACCTGCTGCAATTCTGATGGGTCTTCACTGATTGGTGGTCTAGCCCAGGTGTCCCCAATCCCCAGGTTGTGGACCAATACCAGTCCATGGTCTGTTAGGAACTGAGTCCCACAGCAGGAGGTGAACAGAGAGCAAATGGGGCTCCACCTACAGTCAAATCAGTGTTGGCACTAGATTCTTATGGGAGGATGAACCCTATTGTGAACTACGTGTGCACGGGATCTAGGTTGCATGCTCCTTATGAGAATCTAATGCCTGATGATCCACCCTTCCCTGTCTGTGGAAAAGTTGTTTTCCATAAAACTAGTCCTTGATGCCAAAAATGTTGGTGACTGCTGGTCTAGTGCTTCTTTCTATATGCCTGTAAGATTTTTTTTTCATGTTGACCTTGGATGATCTCATAACTATGTGCCTTGGGGATAGTCGCCCTGTATAGTATTTTTCAAGAGTTCTCCAAACTTCTTTTATCTGCATCTTGACCTCTCCAGCAAAATAGCATAGTTTTCTTGCATTATGTCTTAAAAAAATTGTTCAGTATTGCTCTTATTCTCTCCTTCTGTCTCCAGAATGTCAATTAGATGTGGGCTTGTCTCTCCAAAATCCCTTACTTCTCAAAGGTTTCAGTCATTTTTGAAATTCTTTTTTAAAAATTTTTGTCTGACTGGATTGATTCAAAAGATCAGTCTTCAAATTCTGAAATTCCTTCTTCTGCTTGGCCTAGTCTGTTGTTAAGGCTTGTAGCTGTGTTTTGAAATTCCTGAAGCAAATTCTTCGGTTCTAGAAGTTCAATTTGGTTCTTTCTTTAAAACAACCATGTCAGCTTTCAATTCTTGGACTGTTTTTTGTGGCCTCTTTCATTTGGATATCCACTGTGTCTTAGATCTCTTTGAATTTCTTTGCTATTTATATTCTGGATTCTGTATCTGTCATTAGGGACAATTCATTCTGGTTAAGAGTCATTGCTCAGGAGCTGGTGAGATCCTTTGTAGGTGTTTAAATACTTGGTATTTCTGGAATACTTGTGCTGGTTCTTTCTTATGCAGGGAAGGTGACTCTTCTTCTTTTTTTATGGATGTGATTGTGGTATATTTCATGTATAGTTAGATTGGTTTTGTTTAGTGCCCAGCTCCCTATTCTCTCTTTGATCCACAGGTGGCAGGGTTGGAGGCATGGAGGCAGTGGCTGGAATGGTCCTAACAGTGACCTTTGGAGGTTATGTCCACAGAGGAGCCCTGAGCTACAGCTTTAGTGGGAGACAGGGTTGTGGAGTCAGTCTTGTGTCCACACGGAAGCACTCTGACTTGACTCTCCCTCCCTGACCTGTGAGCTGAAGGGGTGGAGGCAGTGTGATGGTAGTTGGGAGGGTCTCAGCAATGATTCCTGGGTGTTAGTCTCTCAGAGGTACACTAGTTAGGAGT
Organism: Cephalopachus bancanus; assembly: GCA_027257055.1. Lineage (NCBI taxonomy): Eukaryota > Metazoa > Chordata > Mammalia > Primates > Tarsiidae > Cephalopachus > Cephalopachus bancanus. The sequence goes on from JAPVLO010000107.1 coordinate 1,973,330, forward strand.
CGGGGATGTGCCCTACTTCCCCATTTCCTCTCTGGCCTTCTTATGGCATGGACAGAGACAGTGGTGAGAGCATCTGGGAAGAGCAGCAAAAACCCTTCTTGTCTGGGAGCCATGGAGGTGCCCTGCCTCCTCGTTCCCTCTCTGCCTCTCATGTGGTTGGGGTGAAGACAGTGGTGGCACGGCTTCTGGAGGCTTTGCTAGCTTCTGCAAGCTGGTAGCTTCCTGGAGACAAGCCAAAGCTGCAGCACTTAGGCAGGAGTGGGATGGTGCAATGAAGGTATGTCTCTGAAGCAGGCAATATACCCTTGATGATAACAGCAGAGGTGGGGTGGGCATCCATGTGGTGATATCCAAAACTGCAATATGTGTCTGGAGAGTATACAAGAGCGTTTGGCCTTCTTTTTGGTGGATGAGGGCAGCCAGCACTGGACCTCTTAGGGATTAAAAGCACACTAGGTTCCATGTGGATTTGAGTGGTTCCTCTGTCCAGACTCCAGATGGCTTCCTGTTTTGGCTGGAGGGGAGTACAGAGGGGAGTTTTCCTATGATTAAAGTTGCAATAGTCTTCAACAAATATGTGGAACCCTGGAGGATCTCTCAATCACTCACCCTTTTTCTTCATGAGGAATCCTCTCCTGGCTCCACACTAGAGCCAGCTCTGCAGTCTGCTCAGACTTACTCTCCTTTACTCTTCATGGTTCTAGTTCCATGAACTTCAGTGGAATCTCCTGCTCCTGTAAAGGGTTAATATTTACTCGCTATTTCAGACCCTCTCCATGAGAGACGTGCTCACTAACTGCTTCCAGTCAACTGTCATGAACTGGAAGCCCCTCCAGTCAAATCTTAGCTGTTTATTGTCCTAGTCATTTCTTGTTTGTGTGTGGGGGATGAGCGCCAAGTGTCTCTAGTCAGCCATCTTGCTGGCGTCATTCCTCATCATTCCATTTTTAATAACTTTTATGGCTTTTGAGCACTTTGGCATATCATGCATTTTATTCATTTAGTTATATTTCTCAATTTCTTTCATGGCAATTTATTTATTTCAGTTTTTTCTATCTTCTGTGATCATTTGGAGTAAGTTATTTCTTTCTATAAATGTTCTACTTTACTTGAATTTTAAATGCTCATGTGTAGAGTTTTGCAATGTCTTCTATTATATTGATTAATTTTGCCAATTATTTTAGATGCAATAAATTTCTTAAACTTTTAATATTGCTTTCCCTTCCATTTTTCATAATTTCACTTCATTTTAATTTATTTTCTTTCTTTTTTTTTAATTTTTGATTCAGGGTCATACTCTGTTGCCCAGGCTGGAGTGCAGTGGCATGGTCACTGCTCACCACAGCCTCAAATTCTTGAGCTCTGGCGATCTTTCCACCTCACCCTCCCAAGGAGCTGAGACTACAGGAACATGCCACCATAATCAGTTAATTTATTTTAATTTTTTTTTTTTGTAGAAATGAGGTCTCACTATATTGCCTAGGCTGGCCTAGAACTCCTGGGCTCAAGCAATCCTTTCTCCTTGGCCTCCCCAAATGCTAGGATTACAGGTGTGAGCCACTGTACCGTCTCCTTTTTAATTTATTAAATTTAAATATTATCACTGATTTTATTTTTATTTATGAATAATATTTTGAAAAAAGCATAAATTTGCAAAAAAATCTGTTAAATTTATATCTGTTGTCCTGTTGTTTTCATACTGTATTGTTAAATGAGATAGGCAGGTTTAAGAGTTAAACATCTTAAAATTATGAATTCAGTTTTTTGCCATTAAAATGTCAGCCACCGTTGAATATCAATCTAATATTGCTTACAAACTTCATGAAATGAATAGAGTGCAACTGATATTCAGGTAATTATTTTAGCAACAGCAAATGCCATCTTTGACAAGCATGTTCTCCTGACTTTACTTTATTTTGGGTCTGGACCATCTTCCTTTAGCCACTCAGAGTTCAAGTTCTAGCTCCCCTGTGATCTTGGCTGAGTTTTTTCAGAGACACCTCAGACCCACAAATTTTGTTCTGTCTTCATGTACATAGATTTTGGAGTCTGTATCTATTTGAGTCAAATTATTTTCACATTGTCATCTTTTGTTGGCTAATTTTTAGTTATGAAAAGCACACATTCTATTGTTGATATGAGACAGTATAGAAACATACAAGATAAAGTTTATAAACTGTCTTTGCCTCCTTGAAATAACATTAGTTAATAGCTTAATGTGTATTATTATTATATGCTCTGCTTTGTGATTATATAAATTTGTATAAATACGTATAAATATCAATTTGTTTCATTGTTTTTTTTTAAAAGGGATTGTGAGACATCTATCATTTTGTAACTTGATTTTCTTACTTAACAATACCAACAATAACATGAACACCATTCTAATTCAATAGATATCAAAGTCATTCTTTTTTAGAAAATTAAGAAACAATTGTGGTAAGCATAAGTAACATAAAATTTATCATCTTAATCATGAAGTGTATAGTTCAGTAGTATGAAGAATATTTGTATTATTAATGACCAATAATCTGCAACCAATTTTCACAACTCTCATCTATTCACATTAAACAATAACTCCCTATTTCTACACCCTGAATTCCCTATCCCCTAACCAACATTCTACTCTTTGTCTCTATGATCCTGACTATTCTAAATACCTCATATAAGTGAACTCATACAGTGTTTGTCTTTTTGTGACTGACTTATTTCTTTTTGTCTCGTGTCTTCAAGTTTCATCCATGTTGTATCATGTGTGAGAATTTCCAACCTTTTTAAGGCATAAATACCACATTCTGTTTACTCATTCATTTAAACATGAACACTTACCTAGTTTTCACTTTGGGCCTACTGTGAATAATGCTGTCATAGCATGATTGTACAAATATTTCTTTGAGACCTATCAGTTCTTTTTCTTATATATCCAGAAGTATAATTTCTGGATATGACAATTCTATGTTTCATTTTTTTCAGGAATGAACACACTGTTTTCCATAGAGGCTGTAGTATTTTATATCACAACTAAACATGCACAAAGGCTACAATCTCTTCAGTAACCCATTCTTTTAAACAAATTCAAAATTATTTATCAGTTTCGATTTGATTTTTCTTCATCGTATGTTTCTCCCTCCCAGTATAATGTGAACCCATACAGAGAGTTTGTGAAGAGATTATGCTATTTGACTTGGGTCTTGAAGGACAGCTAGGATTTAATCTGATAAAGATAAGGGTGGAAGGCTTCACTCATTTCTGCCAGCGCAGCTGACCCTGCACTGATCCTTACTGGTTCTGGATAATCAACCACTTTCAGATGAGCTTTCCACAGTTATTACACTTCATTTGAGATTTGTTTGGACCTGATGTCAGACCACAACAAATTTCCCAGTTAAGATTTAGTGAATCTTAAGTTTTTTTGGGGAAAAAATGATTAAAAATCTTCCCCTATCTAGAAAAATACACATATGCACTCAGTATTTACCTTCAAATTTGGAGGCTTTATTGTTCCCTCAATCTCCCATGAAAGCTCCCACAGGAACCCCTGGGTTCAGAACACCTGCTCTGCGACCTGATGCACCTCTTTCATTTTGATAAGTTGGAATGAGTCTATATGAGTTTCATTGTTTATCCTGCCATCATCAAACTGCTCTTTCTCTTTCCTAATCTTTGTGCTAATCTTGATCCTCTCCATATGTTGCTTTCTTTCTTCTTCACTGGTCATTGTTTATAAATTGGTAAATGTGACCTTTGATTTATTTTTACATTGCTGGCATATGGTGTCCATTCTGTCTATTATCTAATAATTCTTAAGATATTTCAAGAAGTAGGTAGAAATCTTGTGTCATCAATCAAATCTAATAGAGAAGATGCAAGGGTCCTACTGCCTCATAGTGATGGTCAGAAAAGTTTTATCTGTAAAGTAGATTATTAAATGTAGCTAGGAATCCTTTAATACTATCAGGGACTTCTTGTTTTTATATTAAATTTTTCTCTTCTTTTTTTCCTTGCTTCAGGCCCTGGAGGCTGCTTTCTGGTTTTCTAAAATGTTACACGAGAATAGAGCTGAGACTCTAACATCTGGGACATGACATTTTGAGTAAAACAGGTCTGCTCTTTGTGACCTACTTCTGAATAAGCTATACTGTCATTGTGATAGTTCATTCATTAAAACGAATATTTTTTCGAAGGTAATTATATATTTACATTTTAAAAATAAGAAACAACAAGTATAAACAGTAAAGTCAGTACATTTTCAGTAAGTTTTTCTTTTTTTCTTCCTCTCCTACTTTTTTTTTGAATTGGAGTCTCACGCTGTCACCGAGGGTAGAGTACAGTGGCACTGTCATGGCTCACACTTTTGGGACTACAGGCAAACGCCACCGAACCCGGCTAATTTTTTTGATTTTTTGTAGAGACGAGGTCTTGCTTATGTTGCCCAGGCTGGTCTTGAACTCCTGGACTCAAGTGATCTTCCTGCCTCACCTGCCCAAAGTGCTGGAATTACAGGCATGAGCCACCACACCTGGCTTTTTAAAAATAGATTTTTCACAAGAGAAAACATGTTTTAAGTATCTGACATCTAGATGTATTTGATTGCCAGTTGACATGTTAAGATTGAAAATAAAAAAGGAGACTTTCCAAAATAGTGACATGTTTTAAAATGTATTTGTGTGCCAGTTTTCATAAGTCTTATTACCCTTAAAATCTGCATTTGTTTTCCACTTACGTTGTTATAATCTTCCAAAATGCATTATGTCAGTACCTCTTCATCTCAGGTTTAAACTTACTTAAAAGGCAAAGATAAATGAAAAGTGCAATGTACTTGAAAGTAATTTGCAGTTAACTTTTCAAAATGTTGTTTAAAGATCTTTGTGATGTTTGGAAACCTCAATACATTTTTTTGGATATTTTACAATTATTTACATAGAACATAAAGTTGTATTGTGTAAAGTTTTATTTTATAAAACTTTAAAAATGTAGATGATCCTGAAACTCTGGAATTTTAACCAGGTATATTTGCCTATTTTATTTATGACTTTCCTAACTATTTCATCTTGACAGGTTAATGATGCAGCAGACAGATTAGGCTAGGCTTATGCTTCAGTACCAAGCAAATAGAAATCACAGGAACTTAACACCTAATGTTTAATTTTTCTCCTTAAAGATGGTTGTAGATTAAGTAGCTCTCTAGTCTCCCTGTCTTTCCGGCAATGACTCAGCAGTTCAATCTTTTTTGACGTTATGGATCAGCCATCTCAATATTTGGTCTTCATGTTTTGTGTGTGTGTGTGTGTGTGATGAGAAGAATGTGCACATCTGCTCTCTAATGCTTGTTCATCCTCTGTTCACAGCACGTTGACCAGAACAACTCATATGGTCCTGCTCAAATGCAAGAAGGGAAAGTAAAGATTGTAGGGAGCATATGGAATATTTGGAATATTTGGTTTGCATTACTATTTCTGCTGTAAGAGCTAACTTTAAATTTGAGTTTTAGAGATAGATGAAACTTGGGAGAACAGCGCCTTAATTTTACAAGTTATGAAGGCGAAGCTTGAGGTGTTAGGTTACTTATTTAGCTCATACTGCTGCTTGTCTTAAACAAGAAGACAAGGTGAAGCATGGACTTCATCATACCTTTTTTAGTACACTGAGAAGACCATTCAAATAATCTAGTTATAATGCTGTTTTACCTTAACTTGCCATTCTTGAAAGTAATTTGGAGACGCTGTTAACTTGGAATCACCATTAGATATATTTTATACCATCTTGTTGTTTTGTGAATGATTGCAGAATCATAAATGCAGCATTGAGAAGTAGATCTTGGAGCATAAGAGGATTCCCTCCAGAACTAAACTATTCTAGAGGTGTGTGGCAGGTTTAAAATACTGCTCTTGATACAAAGTAGATATGGAATATGGATTTTTTTTTTTTTTTTTTTTTTTTGAGTTGGAGTCTCACTCTGTCACCCAGACTGGAGTGCAGTGGCCACTCCTGGCTACCGCAACCTCGACCTGCTGGGCTCCGGCGATCCTTCCGCCTCAGCCTTCCAAGTAGCCGGAATTACAGGCATGAGCTACCACACCCGGCTGATTTTTTGATTTTATTGTAGAGATGAGGTCTCGCTGCCCAGGCGGGTCTCGAACCCGCAAGCTCAGGCAATCCACTCACCTCAGCCTCCCAAAGGCGCAGGATTACAGGCTGAGCCACCGAGCCCGGCTGGAATATGGATTTTATCTGCAGGTTAAATATTTCCTACTCATGGCTGGAGTTTCTTCCAGAGCTTTGATTATGTAAGACTTGGAATAAGCCAAAGTGAACTGATCTTCAAGCTCTAGGTGGGCATCAGCTCTAGTTAGCAGTGATGGGATTGAAAATCAAAATGTAGAACTGAGTATTTCGGTAACTGATAACAATGCACTGAAATGGAGGAAATTATACACTGGAAAGTATAAAACCAAAGACCAACAGATAACTAGTTGTCTCTGGTAATGTTCCACAGTTTCACATCTACAAGAAGTTCAGATAATTAATACTTTGAATTTGAATGTTTACTTGCACTTGATTTCTTATCTAGTTACAGATCCTTTTTTGTATTGCTATTCAACAGAACATTAGAAAGAAAGATTGGTAACCCCAGATCAAAATACTTACAATAACCTTTGGAAGTAGTTATTATCATCCTTATTTCATGAATGAGAATATATAGGATTCAGAGGGAATAAGATTTACAGAGTAAGCAACAACACTGGAATTTCCCTCATGAATGTGTCTGACACTGTGTTCATGCTTTACCATCAATTTAAATGACTTAGCTGGAGTTCGACTACGTGAATTGGTTTCCTATTGCTGCTATAACAAATTACCATAAACTTAGTGGCTTAAAACAATATAAGTGTCTTATTCTTATCTTATAGTTCTTGAGGTCATAAATCCAAACCAGTTTCAGTGGATAAATTCGGATGTTGGCAGGACTTCTTCTGTTCTAGAGGTTCTAGGGAAGAATCCAGTTCTTTGCCTCTTATAGCTTCTGGAGTCTCCTTGCATTCCTTAATTGACAGCCATTTTCAAATTCTCCATTTTCAAAGCCAGTAGTGTAACATCTTTAAATCTCTCTCTCACACTCTCATCCTCCTGCCTCCCTCTTACAAAGACCCTTATCATTTCACTTGGGTTTAGCTGGATAATCTAGCATAATCTCTCCATGCCAAAGCCCTTAACTTAATCACTTTTGCAAATATTTTTCCCATGTAAGGTAAAAACTTCACAGATTTCAGAGATTAAGATGTGGATATCTTTGCGAGATCATTATTTAGCCTACTACACTACAATGTTTCTTTTGAAATACTATTTCAATAACAAATTTTTAATTATCCTATTGTATCTTTTGAGGAAACAGTACATATTTAATTTTTATGTTGGGATATTAAAACACTATAGAATATCACAAAAAATAACCCATGTTTTTAGCAAGAAGAGGTGGACTTGGTGCACATTTTCTCTACCCATAAAACAGAAAGGGACATGATGTGTCTCAAAGGGGCAAAAGAAACAGAACGGTTGCCGGGCTCGGTGGCTCAACCTGTAATCCCGCGCATTTGGGAGGCTGAGGTGAGTAGATTGCCTGAGCCCGCGGGTTCGAGACCCGCCTAGGCAGTGAGGCCTCATCTCTACAATAAATCAAAAAGTCAGTCGGGCGTGGTAGCTCATGCCTGTAATTCCGGCTACTTGGAAGGCTGAGGTGGAAGGATCGCCAGAGCCCAGCAGGTCGAGGCTGCGGTGGTTGGGAGTGGCCATTGCCCTCCAGTCTGGGTGACAGAGTGAGACTCCAACTCAAAAAAAAAGAAAAAAGAAAAAAAAAAGAAACAGAACAGGGTCTTAACAAAATAACATATGAGGATTATACTTGATCAGCCTTGACAGTGTAAACTCTGATTGTCTTGCTCACCTGAGGCTGAGCAAAATTGTGTAACTTACGTGCATTTCTTCTTCCACTTCAATGGGATGGAGGTCCACTCCAGATAAATCTCTGAAAAATAAACGAATTGATGGTTTAACAAAGCAGTGAACTGAGGAAAAGAAAAGGTGAGACTTCTAGTGACAATTGGATGGTGTGCGCTTATCTCTTTTCTAAGAGATTTAAGAGAAGGAGAAGTGTTTGCCCTGAGAATCTCATTGAGAAGTGGAGGCGATGGATGGCCTGACATAAGTAATGGTGTCATACATTTTGGTGGACTCTGCATCTTTATTTTAGCCCTACATGGTGCTATCCTGCCTTCCAACTCTACAGCCTTACTGAAGGTTTAATAAATCATAATATTGGGACCACAAAACCAATTTCCTTTATGATCTTAATTTATAGGCAGTGCTACATATCTACAGGTAACTGGTGCTTGAATTCTAGTAGTGTGATTTGCAATGAAGAATGATTCCCCAGAATAATTCTGTTACATTATAAAACCTTAATTACACTATCTTGAGAGGAGACTGGGGAGAAAGCTGATGTGAAAGCTTTAGAAAAGCATGGTCCAATAAAACTATCTATGATACTGGCAATATTTATTAATCTGAATTTCCCAGTGCAATAGCCACTAGCCATAGATAGTTATTGAACACTAGAAATGTGACTAGTGTGATGGAGGAATTAAATTTTTATAACATATTTAATTTTAATTAACTTTAGTCACATGTGGCTAGTGGCTTCCATATTGGACAGCACAAATTTAGAAGACACTTTACATAGTGTCAAGTCTTTAAGAAGAGTGTCTCTGCACTTATATGAATTGATGTTTCATAAATTCTTAGCAACTGAAGAGTTAGGCACTCTGGGAACCTAGCACAGCTCACATTCTCAGAGTTACTGGGGAAGAGGTGGTCTCAGGTAACAACACGTCTGTACTGCCTGCTTAGGAGACTTAGCTCAATGTACTTGCAAGCAGTAAAATCACTCATAAAGGTGGCACTGCTGCAGGACTTCATGGGTCTGAGGAATTTTGGCTTTTGTTAGACCCCTTTTTTCATAAAAAAATATTACAATTATTTACGATATTTGTGCAGGTATAAATATGAACATAATTTTCAACACTAAACATTTATGGTTTTCTTCTGATTTGAAAATAAATTAAAACATTTTTGTGGGCTCCTAAAGGTTTTACGGTTACTGGGCACTGTACCTGCTTTGTGCATGGACGAGTTGGCCCTACCCAGAGGATAATTTAGTAACTCAGATTTGAGCTAATTGGTTAGCATGTAAATCAAAGGACTTTGGCTAACATAAAATAAAGTTTGATTCTTGTTTAATGGATGATGAATATATACATTATTTAAATGATATTTTTACATTTCAGATGTTTCTTTTCATTTTTGATTGCTATGTGCATCATACATTTTGAAGAAGTTCAATTTTAAAATAAAGTTTGATAGAAAATTTCAAGTTTGCTTTGCATATTACAAGGACAAGTGAGAACTGTCACTTCTGCGTAGAAAAATAAGATGTTTTGATTATCTGATCCAAGCATGTCTGTCTTGGTCACTAAAAGGCTGAGCTTGCTCGTACCCTTCAACATGGACTTGGAAGCATATAAGAGCCTGGGTTTGGGTATTTATCATATCTTTCATCAAATCTCCAGCCTTGCTTAGTAGACAGTATCCCAGTGGCTAAACATTGTATCCCTTAAAATGTGATTTCTAGGTTCAGAATCTGAATTTTCTGCTTCCTAACTGTATGAACTAAAGGCCAGTTGCTTAACCACTCTGAACCTCTAGGAGACTCACCTCATCACATCTGGAAGCAGTAAAATCACTCATAAACATAGGACTGCAGCATGACTTTCATGGGTCTTAGGTACTTCGGTCTCTGTTCTTTTGCATGTAATATAGGAAAAAATGTTTGTGAAGATTGTAGTGAAGTTTAATGAGAGGATTCATTTAAGTTACTTTTCACTGGGGGGACTCCGTAAATATTAGTAATTATTACAAATTCACTAAGATTTACCTTGACTAAGATTATTGCATTAAGACTTCTCAACCCTGTGCTTCAGTTTTCTCACTTTAAATTAAGAATCTACTCACAACAGATATTTATCTGGTTCCTGGCATTGTACTGCAAAAGATCTATGGCTATAGCACAGAATAAAATGCAGGGAGTTAGTAACACCTACCTGCAGAATTTGTGAAAATTTAATGAAACAGTGTACAATTGAAGTGCTTGTTTTGGCATGCTTTATTCCCCCCAAAAATGTTAATTTTGTTTCCTTTCTCTTTAGTTGGTAGAATGGTCTAACTTCTGTTTTCTATAAAGTTTAGATGTTATAACTTTGAATAATTTAACAGAATGGCTAATAGAATAATCATTTGTTTTCTTTTACTTTAATTCAAATGGCATGTGTTGATGATATGTAATTTATTAGCACAATCCCACACATCATGTTAAATTCTTTTGAACTAAATTGATAGAAAAATGACAGAAATATTTAGCCGGGTTCAGTGGCTCAGCCTGTAATCCCGCGCCTTAGGAGACTGAGGAGAGTGGATTGCCTGAGCCCGCGGGTTCGAGACCCGCCTAGGCAACTTGGTGAGACCTCATCTCTACAATAAATCGAAAAATTAGCCAGGCGTGATAGTACGCGCCTGCAATTCCGGCTACTCGGAAGGCTGAGGCGGAAGGATCGCCGGAGCCCAGCAGGTCGAGGCTGCCGTGGCCGGGAGCGGCCACTGCCCTCCAGCCTGGGCGACAGAGTGAGACTCCAACTCAAAAATTAAAAAAAAAATAAAAGAAAAATGACAGAAATATCTTGTTATTATCAAGTTTTATAACTATCTGTGTGCTTATTCTACAATATTGAGTTTCATTAAGAACCCTAAATGCCCAAGAATTGTTTTGACTTTTCTGTTGTTGCAAACTACACAGCTGCTCAGTAGTGATTGAAAGCCAATTCTTTGCTATCACTCTTTCATCTTTTGTTCTTTGAAAGGAATTGAGGGTTGATCCAAGTGAAGTGACCTGGTTGTGGGGACAAAGTTCCATATGGCTGGGAATTGCAACAAGGACCAAGCTCATAAAAGAAAAATGCCAGGGCCAGAGTGTAGGAAAACAGAACCCCTACCAGAAAGATTAGGTCCAGATATTGGGGAGCCAAAGCACTCTTGAGCAGGTATGTGCCAATGTGGAAGCACCCAGTGTTCATGAGCAGTGTCTGTTCTGATAGGTTGGGTTCATGCTGTGTAGATAGTTAAACATCTTGAATAGTTTATTTGGACTTAAGAGAAGGGAAGCAGAACTAAGGTGACAATAGGCTTTAGAACTAACAAGTTGGAACCAGAGAAACCAGAATTGGCAAAATTAAGCTGGGAACAAATCAGTGCGGGGACCTTATGCTATGGCTGTGAGTACCATGTATCATTGGAAAATTTTCTTTTGGTGGTCCCATTTGGAGAAGGAATGATATCACAGATTGGCTTGACTTAAGGTACGGATGGCAAAATATTGGTAACACAGACACTTATAATTTTTTTTTTTTTTTTTTGAGTTGGAGTCTCACTCAGTTGCCCAGACTGGAGTGCAGTGGCCGCTTCCGGCCACCGCAGCCTCGACCTGCTGGGCTCCGGCGATCCTTCCGCCTCAGCCTTCCAAGTAGCCAGAATTACAAGCATACGCTACCATGCCCAGTTAATTTTTTGATTTATTGTAGAGATGAGGTCTCGCTGCCCAGGCGGGTCTCGAACTCACGGGCTCAGGCAATCCACTCACCTCAGCCTCCCAAAGGCACAGGATTACAGGATGAGCCACCGAGCCCGGCACTTATAATTTTTTGCTTAGTCATAAATGTTTTTCTGTTTCTGGCATTTGGAGAATTATTTTTAGGTTGCCACCATTTTAAAAAAAATTTCAAAGTGATCTTATATACTTCATATGAACATAATCCTACAGTTTGCATTGAAATTTTAGGAAAGGTTGTATTACAATACAGAGATTTATTTTACTTCGGGCAATGATTGGACTTAATTTCCTAAATTGTATTAGCTTTCTGATCTTTTACTGAATTTCTAGAACACACTTAGCTCATGTCAGCATTTTTCCTTGAGAACCTATGCATTTCGAATACCCTGGCACCTCCTAGTGCAATGAATAGCTTTGTGTGGGATGAGATTATAATGGTAGGTTAAAACTTCAATCATCTTGAAAGGTTCTGGACATCTATTTTGCAAACAAATTCTAGTATTTTAAAACATTTAACAGCAACACAACAACAAATTGAAATACCTGGATCAATTCCAATCATGCAGTATGCATTGCCAAACAACTCTCTCACTTCTGAGAGATTAGGACATTTATGAGAAATAGAAAAAAAGAGAAGAGAGATAAAAACTATTAATAAAAAGAAGCAGCTTTTACTATCATGAGTAACTTGTAAAACATGTTGCCTCAAAGTGCAATCCATAAACCTGATACTTATAAAAATAAATATAGTAATATGCTTTTTAACTGACATATCCCTTTTACAAACTTGAGTCACCCACGGTTAAAGAAGTTCTAAATGCATTTCAAAATAGTGAAAATAGTTTGTAGCAACTACTCTCAGATTTACACGACAGCTTGTCTAAATGATTTCAAGTTGGTGTGTCTCCAACTGCGTTCTCTTATTATCACTTTGGTCTCATTTAAATTTTAGAGACCTACTACTGATGATGTATGATAATTATGAACAATTGATGAAAAAGGTATGTAGGTAGCCAGTCATTCAGGCCAGAGGCATAAAAGTCACTCTTTCAAACATCACTGGGGCCTCTCTCTTTATTGCACTTCTGTATATTCCATCTTTCACCTCTTACAGCAATTAATATCACTGTGGAAATTAGCAACTTATTTCAAATACAGATGACCCTGGAATTATGGGAGCACTAGCAAATAACCTATGTTCCCCTACACCCCAGTGCAGATGATGAAGGTCAATAGTACTGTGTCTGTTCTGCTACTCCCCATGCTTCTCCATCCCTCCCAGGATCCAGTACAGATGCAATGAGCTGGCTGTTGACTGTGGTGAGTCAGCTGGCTGGATGTATGGCTGCATTTATAGCAAGTAGGTGTCTTTGATATTACTCTTCACGTTTTCTGTACTTTCTTCAGCATTCAAAATAAAATTTCTCTACTCCATGTCAGAGAAAAGGAGATATGGGCTGGGTGTGATGGCTCAGGCTTCTAATTCCAGCACTTTGGGAGGCCAAGGTGAGGGGATTGCCTGCACCCATGGGTTAACAGCCTTGTCAGCTTGGTGAGAACTCATCTCCACAATACATCAAAAGATTAGCCGGGCGTGGTAGCGCGAGCCTGTAGTTCCGGCTTCTTGAAAGGCTCAGGTGGAAGGATCGCCTGAGCCCAGCAGGTCGGGCCATGAGTGTGCCATTGCACTCCAGCCTGGGCAGCGGAGTGAGACTTCAACTCAAACAAAAGACTTCAACTCAAACAAAAGAAAAGAAAAGAAAGAAAAGAAAAGGAGATACGATACACAAAATTGCAAATCACACGAAAGGAAAGAAAAGCTTTGCATAAGAAATGGAGGCTGGAATAAAAGTGAATGGACTAACCACCAAATTGAAGTTGTCTCATTTGGATCTGTGTATAGTTTGTTAGAACAACAACAACAACAAACAAACAAACAATTGAAGGAAGAAAAAAATATTTTATCGATTCAATCAGTGGTGGCATGAAAATGCATTGGATGAGTGATGAGGTGGGAATGTGTGCAACTCTGTGAATACCTGCACAGAGAATGCATATACCTCTAAAAATTAAAGTCTAAACCAAGCAATGAGTTTAGCAAAGGTTCCTGAGACAATAAAAGAATGGTGTGATTGCTTCCAGAAGAGAAATTGTTGTCCTAGCATCCACATTCAGGGGAAAAAGTTGAAGCATTGGTGACAGAAGTAGCCAAGACATTTTCAGAAAGTTTGTTTAGATAATTAGAAGGGAAGGCAATTATTTGCAATTTATATTTATAGATGGTGCAACAGGATTTTTGGGATAGCTAGTACCCTGGAAAAATTGCATTCCCGAGGAAGGAATGGCATGCTGCTGCTTATATAGTAGATGTGTATGATCTCTTTTTTCCTTTTCTTTTTTTTTTAAAGCAGGATTTATTGAAAGGACAGAAAAGCTCCCACAGTAGGAGGGTACTCAAGGGGGTTGCCGACGATCTCCTTTCTAGGAGCTGAGCCATGAATGCCTAATGGAAAGGCAAGTGCCTGAGATCATGAAAAAGGAGTCTCCAGGAAGAGATGCCAGTTTGTGTTCACTAGTGTATCCCAAGTGCCTATAACTGTGCCCAACATGTAGTAAGTTCTCAATAAATACTTTTTTTTTTGAGTTGGAGTCTCGCTTTGTCACCCAGATTGGAGTGCAGTGGCATGCTCATGGCCAGTGCAGCCTCGACCTGCTGGGCTCTGACGATCCTTCCACCTCAGCCTTTCAAGTAGCCAAAACTACAGGTGCGTGTTACCATGCCGGGCTAATTTTTTATTTTTATTTTTTACTATAGAGACAAGGTCTGGCCAAGTTGTCCGGGTGGGTCTTGAACTCGCGGCCTCAGGCAATCCACTCGCCTCGACCTCCAGAAGTGTTGGGTTTACAGGCTCTGCCACTGTGCCTGGCCAATACTTGCTAAATATATATTTTAAGAAACCTCACCTTGTTCAGTCCATACTAGAAATAACTGTAATATAACTTTTATAGCAAGTCAGGTGGTTATACTGCATGCTTGCGAAATATGTATTTGTTTTTGTTCCATTAATTTTATACTCATTTTTTTATCTCTCTTGATATGGTATGGAATGATTTTTCATAAATTAATCCTGAGTTCATAAAATGGTATCTCTAGTAACAAAAACGGGATCAACTTGGAACAGCTGGATCCACAGTTCTCCTTCAGAAACCAGTTAAATTTGTCTATAATTCAAAAAAATTTGTCGATAATTATTTACTTTTTAAAATTTATTCTCCCTCTTTGTCCCAGGGATTTCCACAAAATGATTTTTTGTACTTCACTATTGCTTTTAATTTTCCCTTCCAGTTTTCTTTCTATCATTCAATTTGTTAGCTGAGACCTATTAAGTTGAGACCATCTATCCTACACTAAAAAGAAAACACACACACATACACATACACACACACACACACACAACACACACACACACACACACACACACAAAATAAAAAGCCCTAAGGATATTTAGAATGCAATAATAGTTCTGGAGATGGACTTAGCATATACTAATATGTGAAGTGATCGCAAAAATAGCAAACAGCAGTGCTACTGTCTTCTAACACCTCTGAAAGTCACTGAATGTTACATCAGACTTTCCTGAGAGTTCTCAGTTTCACTTTCTCCTCCTTTTTTCCTTAAACCTCTCCATTAGCACTGGTGTTGAGGATGAATTTTTAAAATTACTGTTAAATACTTGTGGTTTCATTGAATTTTATTATTGCAATTGTGTACGAATCCATTCTAAACTTGGAAAGCTGCAGTAATTCAGTTATCTGATTAAATGTATTTTGTGTGTTAGCCAAGAAACCAAACAATTTGTAGTATTGTTTCTTAGAGATAAATGGGCTTTGGATCATAGCCTGTTTATAAAAAAGGGGGCTTCCAGTACATTAATACGAATGAGGTTTGTATCAGGACTTGCAAGGGAAACATTAGATGTAGACCACATAATTTTTGATGTGCTCAGTTTTATAGTAGAGAGATCTTCATTTGTTTCCTAGCTCTGTTGCTGTTCATCTTAGCTAATTTTATTTTATTTTTTGTCAATTTTCTTGATTCCTGGAACTCTAGAATTTCAAAAATAGCAAAATATATAGGTCTCTTTGTTCCAGATTTATAGAGATTTTTGACCACAAAAGACGAGTTTGGTAAAATTAAATATTTCATTTTATTTTCAAGCAACGTATTCTCCTTACTTGCTGGATTTACTATAATTTTCATCTTCTTTGCAAGAAGAAATAAACTTTTAAGTAAAGAAAACAATAACAAAATTTCAAATTCTCATCAGAAAATCACCAATATTAATTTGGACTTGATAATTCAATAAAAGAGAATATATATCTAAATTGCTTTTTCTTAATTAGGTTTTGTCTTTTAAATTTTTTCATAAGCACATTATCACTGATTATCACTGATATTATCATTGATAATCACCTGTGATGATGTTTTATACTGTCTAAGTTTGATAAACAACCAGAAGAGGATCTGGGTGTAACTCAGAGAAATAAATGTGCTGAATTCCAATTACCAATCACTGTCCAGTGTTTTGAATTTCTATGCTTTTCCCTTTTCATTTACACAAATAATCAAGACACTTTTATAGTATGAAAGTGATGTAATTATTTTTAAATGATCAAATTTTTCTTAGAATTTTAATGTTTTGAGAAACAAAGCAAGTTTTTTTTCCCGTGTCACTGAAATATGCGAAGTCTGCCTTCTTTTCTTTTTTTTTTAATCACATTCTTGAACAAAAGCAGAAAGAATAAAAGAGCCCGGCTTTTGCGTGTTCTATGTGTTTGTGTACTTAATGGTAGTCAACCGTATAAATAATAGCCAAAATTTCCTTTTTGGAGGTCTTTAATCTCTGAAAGCAGCTTACTTTAGTTATCATGGTTAATTTTATTATTGGCACTAAGGCATAAAACTAGTGAAAGAGTAGCTTCAGAGTACATCTGTACATAATGACTATACTGGGAATTTACAGTTCTGGGTAAGTAGTGCCTTCTCCACTTTAATGACTCAGGGTAGTTTGATTTTAAAGCACTAATAACACTGATGAACAATGGGCAGTTACACTGTTTTATTTGTTTCTTTATTTCCCTAAGGTAGATCAAAGTGAATTTCACTGGCCTAGCAGTGATTCGTGCTAATAAGTTCCGGAAGATTCACCTGACCCAAAGATCGCTAGGAACCAGGAATGTGATATGGTTGTCAAAAGCAAAAGTGTTTTGGACTATGTTAATAGAGCCAACCCACAAGTCACTGTCCACTGAGCTGATCAGATTGTTGGATTGTTGAGTCAGATGGCAGAGTCCTGTTGTAAGGAAGGTGTTGGCAAACTGCAGTGTCTTCAGATGCTGAGAAATCTGGAATGCATGAAGCAACAGGAAACATTTCTTCAGAAAGCTGATTTACAGTATATAACCCCAAATCCCTGTGAATGGGCAGAGAAAATGTCTGCAATCTTTCTGCAACATGCTTTGCCTGCTGATGAGTCGCTTTTAAAAAAATCCTGAGTTTACCTCTTCAGCATCATCCACTGATTCCTGAGAATGCTTTAAGAGTTGATGTGCTCAACACTGTGACTTTCTTTGCATGCAGATTAAAATCTCATCTGCTAAGTACTATTCTTAAGCAATGTTTTGACACCGCCATAAAAACCTTTCTCAAGGTCTTGAGGAATGCAAAGGCCAATGTGGAAGCTTTAAAAAAAAATTTATTCACTTTTATAAAATGGAATGATATATGCACAAACTCCATGAATGTCTTATGTCCACAAGCACTGCTCACACCTGTAGGTTTAAAGTGAGAGTTTCTACACTGACCAAGAGAAAAATCTTTGATATTTTTCTGCTTTATTATTTACTGTTGATTACTCTTTTTGTAATTAGCTATTGTTATTTTCTGGTCAATTTTTTCCTGTGATATATGTCCATTTTGAACCTTGCTGGAGGAGATAATTTATATGTGAATGGATTTTTTAAATTTAAAATTTTTTCACGTTTTTAATACCTATTCCAAATCCTTTTTCTTCTCATTTTTATCTAGTTAAAATTTCACCTGCTATAGTGACATATGGTGACTTGATACAATATACTCTTAGTATAGTTTCAAATTATCCTTAAAAAGCCTGTATTTCTTGAACACATTAAGGAGTGTTTCTGTAGCAGTTCAGAATTCAGAATGGCTTCATTGGATGGTATAATTTTTTGATGCTGTATTTGGTACATTATTACTAATATGTAAGACCTTACTTTTGACAAAAAGTTTAAGATAAGCAAGCCTAACAATGTAGATGTTACTCTGAGGTATACTTCTAATGAATTGATCTTCTCAGGTTCAGTTTGAATGTTATTATTCTATAAGCATACCTTTGTTAGTGGGAAAATATATTCGATCTGTTGATGAATTGGTTTCAGGAAGTTGACGTTGGCAAAAGTTTTATTTATTTATTTATTTATTTAATTTTTGAGTCAGGGTCTTGCTCTGTTGCCCAACCTGGAGTCCTGTAGCATGATCACGGTTCACCTCAGCTCCAACTTCCTTCCTGGGCTTTGATGATCCTTCTGCCTCAGCCTCCTGAGTAGCTGGAACTACAGGCATTCACCATTTCTGGCTAATTGTTTGGATTTTGTAGAGATGAGGTCTCTTTGTTGCCTAGTCTGGTCTTCCAACTTCTGCGCTTTGGTGATCCTTCTGCCTCAGCCTCCCGAGAAGCTGGGACTATAGGCGTCCACCATTCCTGGCTAATTGTTTGAATTTTGTAGAGATGAGGTCTCTCTATGTTGCCTAGGCTGGTTTCAAATTTCTGGGCTCTAGCAATCCTCCTCCCTTGAAGGTGCTGATAGGTGTGTCCACCATTTTATATAATTCAAAAACACTTAGTGGAACATAAATTAACATTAGCCTGGTTTATAAAGGAAGCCCTAGCAAGTGCAGTGTAAAATTATTTCACTTAATAATGATAATATTGAATACTTTTTTAAGATTAAAGTTTAGTCCTTTTTTATTTGACAGTTTGGAACAAATAGGCAGGGATTTTTGCATTTCTTAGTATCCCAGTTCAGATGAAATAGATTTTCTTTGTTTAAATCTATCTTACTTGAAAAAAAAAAATGTATATAGTTGTGCTGTATTTCCAGGAAGGCTATAGAAGCCAAACAGAATCCTTATTTTCTCTCAATTTTCAGGATGAAATGGGAAACATATTAATACATGCCATAACTGAAACACCAAGCATAAAACATGTATTACAATATGAAAATATAGCCAACTCAATAAACTAATATAAAAAAGATGGATTATGAATTATGTTAGACTATACATGCATTAGCTATAAATATTCATATGTGAATAACTAAAAAGAATCTTATCCTTGAAAATCCAAACATAGCATTTATTTACTAATATTAGAACACTGAAACAAACTGCAGTTAGGGAAATTGAAAGAATATATTTACTCATATATGTACCTACACACTATTCAACAGTGGTTCACCAATTGGTCTTTTCTTTGCCATAGTTT
Source organism: Cephalopachus bancanus (assembly GCA_027257055.1). Classification (NCBI taxonomy): domain Eukaryota; kingdom Metazoa; phylum Chordata; class Mammalia; order Primates; family Tarsiidae; genus Cephalopachus; species Cephalopachus bancanus. The sequence continues at coordinate 1,992,608 of JAPVLO010000107.1, forward strand.
TAGGATCACAGTGAGATAGTGTGTTCAGAAACAGTGGTACTAGGGGTGGCCTTTTTAGAGTAATTCACCTGCTGGCATCACAGCAAAATCCTTGCAGTTCAGGATCTGATCATTAGAGTGCATCTTCAGAAGTTGGTTGGTCAATTACTAAGCAACTCTAGGAGTCTTGTGTTACTAAATTCACAAGGAAACTGAACCGTTCACTAGATTGTCTAGTCATTAAACTAAACTGAGAAATGCAATTGTCATAGAGACCAGAGGAACTAGTGTTGCTGTAGAAAGTCACAGGGAAAGCCAAATTAAAAATTAGAATGTTGCTTGGTGAGCAATGAATCAGAACAAGAGGAGCTTGTTGCCTGATTGAAATTGCTAATAATGCCAACTTATAATAACCCACTACATCTGCTGTCATCATTAGGACTTGGCTGCCTTGGGAGCTACATAGTGGAGCTTGATGTATTAATATTACCCACATTTTGCTTGGTAGCCAGTTTGTGAACTGAGGCCACTCTGATTTCTAAGCTGTCCTCTGCTTTGATTTGATTGCATCTTTTATGAATGAATTATGTAAGATTAATTGTCAAAATCTTGAAGGGTCTTACTGATAGCAGCACAACACAGTGAAAAGAGCATAGTCAGACCATTTTGTATTTGAATCCTGGTTCTATAATTTACTATCTCTATTTTTTAACTGCTTCAAGGTCAACTTTTCAAATTTGTAAGATAGGAATGTTAGTATTCATCGGGATTAACTATCCTCAGCATCACCTTAATAAACAGTAAATTATATTGTGTGGTGTTTTTGAGTATTGGGTTTTGAATCTACCACTGGTGCCAGTTATTTTCTACTTTTCTTCTCTATGCCTCATTAAAAAAAAATCTGTAAAATGTGAACAAAAATTCTTCCCTATAAATTAGCTTTAGGATTAAATGGAATAAAAATAAAGCATTTAACACAGTTTTTGGCAGTTAATATGGTCTCAATAAGTGGTAGCTATGAATATAAGTAAAGCATTATTAATATCAGTATTCCTTTTATTACTAATAATTCATACTCTGTAGTGAATATATCTTGAGCCATGCTTAATTAGAAAATGATACTCAAAGTTTTTCACAGTTCAAGGGATCATCTTTGGTTTAAAGCTCTTTTACTGTTCTGGTCAGGCATTCAGATGCCAATAAATTTAGAAGTGGAAGTGATTATGCTTGAAATTATTGGTCTTTATGAAGGGACTCAATAATCTTACTTTGTAGAGCACAGTGTCAGAACTACCTCTGAAAAACTGAAGTCTCCAATGAGGCCAAGGCCTCACTCTCTGTAGACTTCAGCATTGTTTCTTTCACTACAGTAGCATTCATTGTAGGTGAGGAGTATCTTTTATCTTGTTTCTAGGACTATATTTCTTTTCTGTGATTATTTAGAAAATGCTGCTTTTTCACAATAAGAGTCTGATGTCCTCTTCCCTGGAACAACCTGAAAACATTTCCAAACAAATTAGAAATTTTATAAAGGAAAAAAAGTATTCAGAGAAAAACATGTCACCATGGTCATTCTTTTCATAAAGCATGCAATGAGATATTGCTGGAAATCAGGATGAGACAGCACTTTTATAAGTGACAAAACAAAACTGATATAATTTGAAAATATGATAAAATCTATACTACAATGCCTAGTTATACTAAAAGTGAGAACTTTGCTGTAGGCAACTGTGCAAAAATAGAAGAATGCCAAAAGAGTGAAACATCTTCTTTGTAATGAATTCATAATATACATTGTGGTTATCTAGTATATACTGCAGAAGAGCAGTATAAAGTGGCTATCAAGTGGCCACTGTGAAAATTTCCTTGAAAGTAATTCCTCCAGATGATTTTTGACAGGTTAAGCTAGATTCTAACCTAGAATTAAACAGATCAACACATCTAAAAATTTTTATTGCAGTGATTAAAAACACCGGTGCATAAAATTCAAGTCTCATAGTTATCTCAAACACAACACAAACACGATTCTTTTACTCTCTGCCACAAACTTGCTTTTCCTACCATCTTCCAATCTCAGTGACTCAAGCCGAAATCCTTAGATTTATCTTTGATGACTCCTTGTTTCTCAACTTACAGGCTCAATCTGTTAGGAATCCCTTTTGTAACTCCCTTCATGATATAGCCAGAATTCAACCACTTCTCACTATTTCCTCTGTTACCATTCTGGTGTGAGCCACCATTATTTCTCACATGGGTCATTATCAGAGCCTCATAAATAATCTCTTCACTTCATAGTCCTCAGATTTTACTCCACAGAAGAGTGAGCCTTCAAAATCTATGTCCAATCATGTTACTCTTCCATAAAATGCCGTGATGGCGCCTCATTCTAATCAAGTAAAAACCAAAGTTCTGAAAATTACCCTCAGGGTCCTCTGTGATCTAATTTCCATTACTTCTCTATTTCATATCCTACTACTTTTTCTCCTGGTCTCTACAATCCAGCAACACTGAATACTTTCTGTTCTAGAATCCACAAATCTATCTGACTACTCTAGAATTTTGCCTAGAGTTCAGGTTACCACCTAAAGAAAAGCTTGTCTAGATAGATTTATAATTGTAGTGTATAAACAGACACTATTCTGAAAAATGAGAGCAAAGGCATAGAAAACCACGAATACTAACAGTCCATGTGAATTTATAACTAATGACAGAAGTCTAGACTACTTTATGGAGAGTGTAGCTGGAATATTGAAGAGAGTAATTTTAGAATATTTAAAAAGGAGCACATTAAAACATAAGAAAAGGGTCCATAGAAGGCATTTTGACAAATGTTCATGGTTGGTATACAACATAAATCATAAGTTTTATTAATAATATTTGGGTAAATGGATACATTCATAAAATAATCAAAGGAAAACATATAAATGAGATGGACATCTAATTTTGTGATAGCGATACTATATAAATTATTTATATTAGCTTCCTAATTGCCCATTGGAACTATTTTCTGGATAGATCAACTACTATATTCATTAGTATTAGACTTTTTGTGATCATGGGTGTTGCATTTATATAATTTTAATACCTTGACCAGTATATATGTGTAAGAAGTTTTCCCGATTTGATGCGATTGTTTTTCTTTTTTTTTAAGAAAATGAAAACAGCTTTGTTGTATTAGTTGGACTAATACATAATGCTCAATGTATATACCAAAGAAAATATGCCATTATGAGGAAGAGAATAAAGATGACTTGAAAAAAATTCCAACACCTTGCAAAAACCATCATGAATGTTTTGGTGATTCTTCTTTCAAATTCATGAACAACCATGCAGACACCCACATACTGGCACAGTGTGAAAATTTACACGTATATGAACATAACACATACACTGCTTTTTATCACACCTTTTATTTGTTTTTTAATTAATGAATGTTTCATTCTTTTCCCCAAACTCCCCTTATCTCACAGAGGCGGCATCAAGAGCCTATTGTATATTGTTTCATACTCTTCCTTTATTTTACCATTTAAACACAAGACACACACAGTCATACATAAGACATTTTTGTTATTGTTATTCAAGGATGGTGCTATATGATTTATCTTCTCTGGCCTTTTAAATTTTAACTCATGTATATTTGAGGTTTTCCAAATGCATCAGTAGAGCCTTAATTCATTCTTTCAAAATTTCAGATAATATTCCAAAGTATAGTTATACCATAATCATTCTTTAAACCTTTTATCATTCTGTATAATTGTTATCTCCAGTTTCTCCTTGTCTTTGTAAAAAATTCTACAATAGAACTCTTGTACATATATTTCTCAACTGGTGCTTTTATTTTATTATTCTCGGGAGTATGACTGATGACTTTGGACTAATCAAACTAAAAGGTAGTAGAATGTAGACCACAGAAAGAGAAGACTGTCGGTGTAACCACTCTTTATTCTTTTAAGATATCATTAGTCTATTTAGTGGAAAATAAAAGATATTTGAGGCTATGTAAGGATTCTGAGACAATATCACCAAGCACCACTTCTAAGTAAAATATAAGAGAAAATATTCTACAAATCACAAGAATCAGAACAGGAACATCTGATAGCAGAAGATGGCATGCGAAGGAAACTATGGCAAGCAAAGAACTTACAATATGTATAATTAATTCTAAAAAGAAATGAAAGACTGACAGTGAATGTGGAAGTTAAGAGAAAAAAAGTTGACGTAGCAGGATAGATACTGCAAGGAAAAAAAAACTAAAACTAATCATCAGTCCTAAATAATCTTAGAAACACTTGGGACAGGAAGAGGAAAGGGAACATGTATTCTAAAGTTTTCATGCTTATAGGATGGAGTCTAAGTAGTAAGGAAAAAGGCCTCTTGATGGGGGAGATTTATGAATTTGGGAATAGAAAGGTAACTATATACACAAATATTGAAATTCATAGGGGTAAAATATCAAAAGTCTTTACCAAAAAAAGATGGAAAATATGAAATAATAAAGTAAAATAAATTGCAAACACAGAGTGGAGCAAAGCCATCAGATTAAATAAGTTTATATATTGAATGTGAACATGCTTAATGATTCTTCTACAAAACTGAGATCATAAGTTTGGGATAAAACCTCACACCGAGCTATTTGCTGTTTATAAGAAACACGCTTAAAATGGCATATTGAAAGAGGTTAAAAATGAAGAGATAGTTAAAGACAGACCAGAGCAGGAAAGCAGAAAAAAAGTGAAAGTATTAACACCACAAAGAGTAGAGTTTTAGGTTAATAACAATAACACTGTTGAAGGGCAGAATTTAATTTAAAAAGTACAAATTAAAAGATAAATATTATAGAAAAAAATGAAAATATAGTTGGCCCTTATATTCATGAGTTCTGCATCCATGGATTCAACCAAAAGTATTTTTTTTTAAATTGCATCTCTACTGAGTATGTACAGACTTTTTGTTCTTGTCATTACCCCCAAACATATAACAATTACTATAACATTAAATAATACATTACATTATATTAAGTATTATAAGTAAACTAGAAATGATTTAAAGTATATAGGAGAATGTGCCTGGGTTATATGAAAACACTACATCATTTTAGTATCAGGGACTTGAACACCTGTGGATTTTTTTTTGAGTTGAAGTCTCACTCTGTCGCCCAGACTGGAAGTAGTGGCCTCTCCCGGCCACCACAGCCTCGATTTGCTGGGCTCCGGCGATCCTTTCCCCTCAGCCTTCTAAGTAGCTGGAATTACAGGCATGCGCTACCATGCTCAGCTAATTTTTTATTTATTGTAGAGGAGCAGTCTCGCCAAATTGCCCAGACGGGTTTCGAACACGCGGGCTCAGGCAATCCACTCCACTCGGCCTCCCAAAGTGCTGAGATTACAGGCTGAGCCACCGAACCCGGCCTGCCTGTGGATTTTGATATGAGAGGAAAGTCCTAGAACCAATCCCCCATGGATACCAAGATACAATTGTACATCATGTCAAAAAATACAGAACAAAGTTGCATGTGTAGACTTAAGTACACAAGAAACAAAAATGGGAAATTTTTAAGAAAATGCACTTATTGTAGGAAATCAGAGAAACAACCACAAAACTTCTAGGAAATAGAAAGTATTTTATATAGATAAAAGCTCAAATTAATGAAATAGATAATAAATAAATAATTAAAATAAGGCTTTAAGTTTTTTTATAAAAAGCGAAAAATTCATAGTTTTTTGACTAACATGAAAAATTACCAGAAAAGGGAAAGATTACAAATTTGAAAATGGCATATAGAGAGTTTAATGTTTCTCAACAACTCTATGATAGCAAATACAAAACCTTGAAGGAATTATTACTTTGTTAGAAAATTTTAGAATTATATCTATCTGAGAAAAGATAGAAGACCTGAAAAGTTAGAGTGGAAAATATAGAAAATCTAATTAAAAAATCTACCATTAAAAAAAACATCCAATGAGTTCTCAGCTGAATTAAGACTTTTCACCAAAATTTAATAGCAAGATTCATTTCAAACAGCAAAATGTTAAAATCATTTTCATGATTATCAGTAACAAGAGAAGGGCATCTATAATCACTATTATTATTCAGCATTCTTTGACAATTTTAGAAAATTCAATAAGAACATGAAATAATCTGTATGAAATTATAGATTTTTTACTAACAACATTTTATATCTAGAAAAACAAAAGATTAATAAGCCTCTATTATAATTTATACTGACTAGATAAATGATCATATAAATGTAAGATATTCTGAAAATTGAATTAATTTCTTGAATATGTTGCAAAATGAATATTTAGATTTTAAAAATTTGTACCAATGAGCAATTATTGGTCTAAATTTGAGATGTAACATGGTGGGTATCAAAATATTCTATAAGTATATTCTGACATTCAAAGCTTAGAAAATTGTCTCTGTGCCCTACTACACACATTTTCTTTTTATGGTAATCTAAAGATAAAAAATTTTTTATTCAGGCTGAATCACTGACTGATTATATTTAATTTTGGAAAATTGCCTCTGTTTTTAAAAAGTGGCATTATTTTGTCTTTTTATTTTGAAATTAGAAATGTACAAATACAGCTGGTAACTGTAAATCATTGTAATTTTTTCTAACTAAAATATTCATTAATTATGTTTCTTTTTAAATTTTCTTTTTGACCATGTTATTTTCAGCTTAAATAGGCTGTTAAGCTATAAGATGTTTTATATGAGACTCATGGTAATCACAAAGAAAATACCTATAGAAGACAGATTCAAGTGAAAGAGAATAAAAAAATATCACTATAAAAATTAGCAAATCATAAAGGAAATAAGAAATACAGAGAGAAAAGAAATATAAGACAGGAAGAAAATTAACAAAATAGCAATAGTAAGTCCCTCCCTATCAATAATTATTTTAAGTCTTAGTGGCACAAGCTTCTCAGTCAAAAGACATCGAGTAGGTGAATGGATTAAAAAAAGAAAGCAACATCCAATTACATGCTATCAATAATAGATTCACTTTAGATTTAAGGACACATGTAGACTGACAGTAAGGGAATGGAAAAAGATAGTTCATGCAAATGGTAATCAAAAGAGAGCAGAGCTGACTATACTTACATCAGACCTAACAGACTTTAAGTCAAAAGCTGTCACTAGAGACACAGAGGTCATTGTGTAATGATAGAAAGATCAATTTACCAGAAACATTTAGCAATTATTAAAATGTGTGCACTCAGCATCAGATCATCTAAATGTATAACGTAAACACTGACAGATCTGAAGAGAGAAATAGATGGCAATACAATAATAAGGAAACTTATATACCTCACTTCCAATAATAGATAGAACAGCCAAACAGAAAATCAATGACTGTGGACTTGAACAATGCTGTAGACCAAAGAGACGACAAGACATGTACTGAACATTACTCTCAACAGCAGCAGAATATACATTCTTCTCAAGCGCACATGGAACATTCTCCAGGATAAATCTTATATTAGTTCACAAAACAAATTTTAACAAATTTAACCATATTTAAAATTTTTTTTCTGATCACAAAGCAGAAGAAAAACTGGAAAATTCACAAGTATTTGGAAATTAAACAACATTCTCTTGAACAATCAGTGGCTCAAAAAAGAAATCAAGAGAGGAATTAGAGGAATTAAAAAATATCCTGAGACAAATGAAAACAAAACATAGCATACCAAAATGTACAGAAATTTATAGGATTCAGTAAGAACAGCAAAAAGTTTATAGCACTAAATGTCTACCTTAAAAAATTATGACCTCATGTAAACAATGTCATATCTTAAGAAACTAGGAAAGAAGAACAAACTAGGTACAAATTTAACAGAAGGTAGACAATAATTAAGAATAGGAAAGCAATTAAAAAAACCAGTGAAACTGAGTTTTTTTTTTCAATAAACAAAGTGGATAAATCCTTAGCTAGACTAATTAAGAAAAAAGTGAGAAGAATCAAATAAAATCAGACATGAAAGAGAAGACATTGTAAATGATGCCACAGAAATACAAAGGAGTATAAAATACTACAATGAACAATTGCACTCCAATAAACTGGATTACCTAGAAGAAACAAATATCTAGAAACATACAAGCTACCAAAACTGAATCAAGAAGAAATACAAAATATGTAACAGACAACAACGAAAAAGGAAATTGAATCAGTAATCAAACTCTCAACAACAGAAGGCTCAAGACCAGATGGTTTCACTGGTGAACTCTACCAAACCTTTGAGACATATTAGCACTAATCAACTTTTCTGAAAAATTGAACAGTGAAGACTCCAAAACTCATTTTAAAAAGCTAGCATTATCCTCATACCACACCCAGACACGACATGGCAAGAAAACTGCAGGCTAAGATTCCAGATGAACACAACAGACATAACAGTCCTCCACAAAATACCAGCAAATTGAATTACTAGTACATTAAAAAGTCATATATCCTGACTTAGTAAAATTAATTCCTGGGATGCAAAAAGGACTCAGGAGAGGCAAATAACTAATGTGAAACACCATATTTACAGAATGAAAGATAAAAGAATCACATGACCATCTCAGTAAATGCAAAGAAGCATTTGGCAAAATTCAGCACCCTTTTATTACATTAAAAAAAATCAACAAATTAGGTATAGAAGGAACTTACCTCAACACAATGAAAACTATATATAAAAAGCCCACATCTAGCATATAATTATTGGTGAAAAATCGAAAGTACTTTTTAGAAGATCAGGAACAAGACAAGGATGCCCCTTCTCACCACTTTTATTCAGCACAGAACTGAAAGTATTAGCTAGAGCATTTAGAAAAGAAAGAAAAAAAAAGAGAGAGAGGAAAAACACCCCAACAATAAAAGGCATCAAAATCAGAAAAGAAGTAAAATTCTCTGTGCAGATGAAGAAAATCCTAAAGACTCCAGAGAAAAAACTGTTAGAATGAATAAACGAATTCAGTAAAATGTCAGGATACCAAATCAACATACAAAGATCAATTTTGTTTCTAAACATTAGCAATATACTATCTGAGAAGAAAGAAAAATTAAGAAAGCAATCCCATTTATCACAGCAACAAAGATAAACGCTTAGGAGTAAATTTAATTAAGGAGGTGATTTAGTGTTAGATATTACCATTTCATTATTTTATTTTATTGCTACTTATTATTCCAAAATATAGGTGTATTTTATTAGTTATAGGCATTTAATCAGTCTTTTTTTGTTTCCTATAAAGGAATATTTGCAACAATACTCATTCTAGACAGATTTTTGTATATAGATGCAATCTAGACTAGATAGTAAGGCATGGAATTACTAAACCAAAGGAGGTACCCACTGAAAATATAAGTATACGAGTATACTACTAAATTGTTATGTTAAATGCTGTACTGATTTATATTTCCACAAAGCATCCTTTAGGATTCTTTTCTTCTTTGATATTTACATTTGTGTCAATCTGATGTGTGGGAATGATATTTCATTATTGGCTTAATTTACATTTTTGATATTACAGTACAAGTAAACATTTTTTACATATGTGTATTAGTCATTTTTATTTTGCCGTCTGGTAATTGCCTCAAAATATATCCTTTGTTTCTTTTCTTATTTTGATTTTGTTTTTCATTTGTAGAAAAGCTTGGAATTATTCTAATTATAAATATTTGCATTTATATTGCAAATATTTTCTCTCAGTCTGTCATGTCCTTTGATTTTTAACTTTCTTCATAGCACTTTTTTTGGTTATTCATACATTTTTAACATTTAAATAATCAAGCTAATAATTGCTTTATTTGTTGACTCTAAAGTAGGCCTTGTTTTAAGAAGCTCTCTCCCAGCCCAATACTATTATTATTTCTTAAAATTTTTTCTACATTTTCTTTTAGTACTTTTTGTTTAGTTTAATGATCATCCCTTTAATACAATTAAAAATTTTTCTTTTATGTTTTAATTTATGCATTTTTTCATATAGAGAAAAACATGTAGACATATACACACTCACAGAGGAAAGTAGAAATATTTTTAATAGGGATAATATTGAGAATCCTAAAGTGTTCAAGTGTCCAGATTATTTCAAGGACTTTGTTTGGACTTAAAACATTTGGACTATTTGAGAAACAAACTTAAGATTTTAAGGAAGAGAACAAAGCTAAATGATCAGTTTTGATTTTGCTGTTATTAAACTGCTAACTGGTAGAACTAATAATGGAAAATTGCAAAAGCAAAAATAATGTAGTACTTTAGTTCCATAATTAAGGTCAATGATGATGTCATATGGATAGTATGGACCCTTGATATGATTTGTTAAAAATGATACTTCTGTAGTCTTCCTCTTCAAACCTATAACATTTCCCTAATTGTGAACATAACAAAATCTCAAAACACACTGGGAAAATTCCACTTGAGAGCCATTCACAAAATACCTGGCCAGTATGGACTTCTTCAAAATTGTCAAGGTCATTAAAACAAAGGAAGTCTGAGAAGCTGTCACAGACAGAGGAACCAGGAGACATGATGACTAAATGTAATGTGGTATTCTGGAGGAGATCTTGGCAATAAAAAAGGAGAATGAGGTAAAAAACTGCAGAAATCTGAATAAAGTATGTACTCTGTTAATAATAAAGTATTAATATTAGCTTATTAATTATAAAGTATTAACATGATACAGTGTAATGTAATATAATGCAGAGAAAACTGAGTAGACTATTTCTGCTTCATCTTCAACATTTTTTATACATCTAAAATTGTCCTAAAATAGAAGTTATAAAAATTATAGGATTAGCTGATGGAATTGACCTATGGTAAGATAAATTCTATAAAGAAAATTTTGACTTCCCTTCAATATGTTTAATATTACATGACCAGTTTTCTGTGGTGATAATGGGCATGTAGTTAAGTAGATGAACATATAGCAGAGACATTAATTGCGTTTTCTTTTAAAAGCTTAATAATATAAATCCTCCTTCCAGGAGAAGTAAGGAGGGGTAATAATTGTATTGCTTTGCTTTTGTGAGCAAAATAAGTAAATGCTTTGTTGTTGTTTTTCCTATCTCTAACAAAATAAACTGTACTGAAAGAAAGCAGAATTTGTAAGAGAGATTGGGGCAAGGGTGACCTTCTTAAAAAAAAAAAGCAACTGCAATGTAGAAGCTATCTTTTCTAGCCTCTGATATATTATCAGGTTGATGACATGGATTACTCAAAGAACATAATAGAAGTTCATACAGTTTTTACAGGTATTAAGGAAGTGGTTTTGTGTGATATGACAGTAGATACTGCTATGTAATTTTTCTTCTATATAGATTTCAAACTCAGTGATGTCAAAACAGTGTATCAAGTTGTGTGCTGTCCAGATGGAAGTGAACAATGTGAGCATTTTTTTCATATAAACTATAATTCTAATTGGATAACTGGATGAATATTATAGCTTACATCTTGTGACTTATCACAACCAGTATATGTATCTTGCCCAGGATTTTTTTAAGAGAATGAGAATTGAGGTAACAGAAGTGAAATCCTTCAGGCTATAGGAAGACACTATATCATACATTTGAGTTAATGCAGTTTAAAATTTGTTATTGAGGTAGACTTTATCCCAGTGATAGACAGGGGCTCATAGATCATTTACAGCATGGCTAAAAAATACCTGTACTCTTTCCTCTCAGCATACACATCTACCACAATGAAAACATCGGAAATATTTTCATTTTGGTTCTATCTTCTGGAATTTCATAATATATTAATATAAGAAGAACGTGGTCATGTGAGATCAAGGAAGAAAAATGCTAAGCTGCATTTTTCTTGGATCAATGAAATAAGAACACTATCTTTTTGATAAATGTATTCTACAGTTCCTTGTTGCTGTCTTTGCAGAGTTCGAATTTATTTCTACTGAAGTTAATGACTCTCTAACAAAAATTATTTTTTGAGTTCCTTTTGGGGGATGGGGGTCAGATCCTTTCTTATTTAAAAGTATTTTCAAATAAAAAGTATTTCATTTGTTTTTTTAAATGTGCAAAATCATGACTGATCCTTGCCTCTACATCTTTTGAAGTTCATTAGTCTGTATTTGGTAGAGAATTCCATGACTTGAAAAATACAATGATGTTCATGTTTATGAATTCTACAAGACATTTCATGAAACTACTTATAATTATGACTTCCTTTAAAAGTTTTATTTCCCAAAGGATAATGGATTTTAACATTTAAAATAAAAACTTGGCACATAGCTGGAATTGTGTGTAGAAATAAATTCATTTTCTTTTCTATTTACAAGTACATAAATGCATATGATGCTCTAATCTCATTCTAGGACTAATAACCTTCCTTCATCTAGGATATTTTATTGTCTTTGTATTTAGCACCTACACTAAAATTTTATGGTTAATTTTGTATCACAGAGGCTCAATTCTTGTTTATACAGTATAAAACTTAGTAGCCATTGGCGTGTTTATCATCCATGAAGCTCATTTCACATCTTATCTGTTACATGAATAAAATGTAAAAGTAATTATGTTTTTCTAAAGTGACATTGTTAGGACAAATTGCAAAAAAAAAAAAAAAAAATTCAAAGGAAACTCCATCATCTCAAGTAAATTTTGAGAATATTTTTTATCTCACTATTGATTTTTATTTTCATAAAGACATGTCAGTGAATTTGTGAAGAAAGTTCATATAACTAGTGGTAGGCCCGAAAACATAGGCCACGACCTCCTAGCTAGAAATAAAAATATTAACAATGGGAGCTAAAATCACGTGAGGTTAAATTTCTTTAGCCTTTTCTGTTCGGGAAAGATGCAAGTCCTCTGAGACCTGAAACTGAAACATTTTGAAATAGGGATACTCTAAGGAAAGAAATACACACACACACACACATATATAAACTACAAACTCAAAATGAGGTTCCAAAGTAAATATTTAGAGTCAACAATTATTAGAGTTTGGAGAGACAGATCTCTTTCATCTGCGATACCTTAAGGTAATTGTTTAGAGTTGCTTTCACGGTTGTTTCCTCTACCCACCTAGAATCTTCCACATTTTCCAGCAACTCCCTGCACTCTCAGCAATCAGAGAAAAGAGGGCTCCATAGTTTAAGCATCATTAGCTTCAGGGTAAATCTGCACTAATGATTATTTTTTGTGTGTCGGCATGCTGTGTTTCTAAACCTGCCTCCTCTGCTGTTCTTCTGGGCTCCCACCCAATATGTGGGCACATTTACCAACTATATTTTTTCTACTGTCTCTAGCTTTTCCATAAGCAATGAAAAATAAAATTAAGTACGCTCTTTGGCAATAATATGGTATACTTAAACCTGTTTTTTTAAATGGCAGATGAGAATATCTGCTTACACACAATTTTTTTTTTTTTAAATTATTTGAGTTGGAGTCTCACTCTGTGGTACAGGTTGGAGTGCAGTGGCACACTCATGGCCACCCCAGCATTGACCTGCTGGACTCCGGCGATCCTTCCACCTCAGCCTTCCAAGCAGCTGGAACTACAGGCACGCGCTACCACGCCCGGCTAATTTTTAAAATTTTTTTATTGTAGAGAGAAGTTCTCGCCAGGTTGCCAGAGCTGGTCTCGAACCCGTGGGCTCAGGCAATCCACTAGCCTCGGCCTCCAAAAGTGCTGGTATTACAGGCTGAGCCACAGAGCCTGACCTACACATAATTCTTAAGCAATAATTCTCCCCTTTTCAGTACAGATAAGAATGAAGATGTATTTCTTCCACATTACAGAAGAATGTTTTCAGTTAACAACCTGATCAGTCTGAAAGGCTTAAGATAAAATATTTCTTCTAAGAGAAAACAGAATCTAGGTACCCAAGCTGGGTCCAAGTTGTCTAAAGGGGGCATTTAAAAAAATTAATTAATTTATTTTAAATATGTGGGATACAATACAGGACTAGGTAGATAAGGGGTCATTGTACAAGGAAACTTTGAGTCTCCCTTTAGTCCCCACTTCACCTGGTTTGATATCAGGTACCCTTATTGATATTATGTGCCCGATACCCCTGGCAGTTTCCTGAGCATTTTTAATGAATTATAAACAAAATTGATTTCGCCAGAGTTTCTGTGAGACTCAGAGCTGTGACTCAATATAACTGGGGTAGCAGAAGGAGGGGAAGCTCAAGAACACTTCTTCTTCTTCTTCTTCTTCTTTTTTTGAGCTGGAGTCTTGCTCGGTCGCCCAGACTGGAGTGCAGTGGCCACTCTCGGCCACCGCAGCCTCGACCTGCTGGGCTCTGGTGATCCTCCCGCCTCAGCCTTCCGAGTAGCCGGAATTACAGGCATGCGCTACCACGCCCGGCTGATTTTTTGATTTATTGTAGAGATGAGGTCTCGCTGCCCAGGTGGGTCTCGAACCCGCGGGCTTAGGCAATCCACTCACCTCAACCACCCAAAGGCGCGGGATTACAGGCTGAGCCACTGAGCCCAGCTTCCTTTTGTAAACATTCATTGTGCATTTCACTGATGTTAAAGTGGTCATGCAGCCTGGGAATGCACCTTAGTCAATTCACATATAAAAGGTTTTCCAGGGTAGTTCCGTCATAATTTATATTTTCCTAATCTTTTCCAGAATCATTATTCAAATGCCTGCTAAACCATTTTATTAATGTTTTAGCCAGTAATGAATAATTAGTTGACAACAGTCTAATGTATGAATCTCTCTCCATTTTTCCATAGATAAAATCTTGGGTCAAAGATTTTAGACTCTAAAGGTATAAACAGCAAACGACGAAATGAAACTATATACAAATTCCTAAATCAAAGTAAATGTTGATTTTTAATTGAGGGAAGGGGAGTCAAGCTATTCTTTGGAGTTGTATAGATAATACAACAGTTGAATGTCTTATTTTATATTCATAAATCAGTTAAATTTAGCTTTTATAAACCAAAGTTTTGGGAGGTTCAAGAATGGGAGCAATCTTACACATTTGGGAAAGCAAATATATATTATGCTACTCTTATTTTGAGTTAAAACAGTGTAATTTTACCTGTGATCATTTTCCTAAATAAATTTAATTATAAAATGGAACATTGTCAATGCATTAATCTTTCTAGCAACAAGCTATTCTATAGACAAATTCTAAAGATGAGATTAAAAATTGATGAGGCTATAGAGGATGAAAGAGAAAGGATTTTATATTTGTTGACAGCTACTTTGTGCTGGACAATGTGCTCGGGATTGTAAGAGTTATTCCAGTTGAACTAAGAGTTTATACAAACAGGCAAATCAAAGTAGAGATGAGAATTTCAGGTTGGTGTGATTAGTACTATTACAGATACTTCACAGGCTAATGGGAAAAATAATTTTGTTGGAAATTGTGATCCGTAAAGGATTCTTGCAGAAGTGATATTTAATGTATCTCTTGAAGGATGGATTGGAGTTGGACAGGTAAAGAGGAAGGAAAGAATTTGCCAGGGTAATGATAGGATAGACTATATGAAATGGTCCAAATAAAATCATGATATCTTCAAAAGACGTTCATAATAGTTGAATCACAAAGGGTGAAGGTGAAGGAGTGAACGAATATAGAAAGGCAAACATAAGTTGAGGCTATTTCAGGATATCTTTATCTTATCATTAGAGCAAATGGGAAGCCCTTGATAATTTTCAGAAATGAATTTGACAATAATTCAATTTTAAAGCCACCATAAAGTCATAGAGAGGACAAAGACTGAAAACACCATTACAACATCCATAAATCACTTTAAAATATTTTAGGATAAAAAGTGTGACAGATACATATATACCAGTTAGTCTAGGCTTCTTTCTGTGTCTGGTTATGTAGCACAATCAAGATTGCACAGTCAAAGGGCTTGATTGGCTAACATTAGATCAGAAAGGGCCACATCCTAGGGATTATGACCAAATGCACTTCTCTAATCCCATTTCCATCAACAATCAATTCTTTGCTAAATAGCATACTGAATGTTAAAAATGGTCTCTACTGAAGTAACTGGAAACCTGCCAATTAACATAATGAATGCTAGAAAGAGATTATCATTAGCTAAAAGTTTTTCAAGATATGCAGAATGACTAAAATGATTTTGGCATCATTCAACATTACCTGAACAGCGTTTAAGAATTAAGGATGGTGACTGAGGTTCGAACCTTAACTGATCTGATGCTCAAGCATTAGTTTAGGAAGATTTCTGATTGCATGGTGCCAACTGGAAGCAATAATTAAGTTTATAGTTTTACTAAAGAATATATGTCTAATAAATGTCTACATATTTGTCAGAATTTGTCCTGATATTTGTTTTTATTAAAAGTTGCTAGCAGGGTAATGGGGTACTAGTTAATACTTACTACTTGAAATTCATTTGATAGCTAATATTATCTATCAAAAATAATTTGAGCGTTATGTAGAATTAATTTGTCCTAGGTCAGTTCACAAAAAAGAGTATCACCTATTCTACTTCTACTGGATGAATGATGATGGCTTGAGCAAGTAAACCAGAAATGATGGCTGGGTTGATTTAAAATATATATAAGAGGTGGACTCAATAGAATATAACAATGATTAACAGGATGAAGAGATTGTAGAATGAGGGAAAAGAAAAACTGAAAAACCATATCTACCTTTCTATCATTGACAACTGGATTGGGAAGGTTTCTATCCTCTAAGATAGAAAATAAAAGTAGAAAAGCAGGTGTAGGCAAAAATGGTGACTTCAGCTTTGAAAATATTGAGTTTAAAATGCCTGAAACATTCAAGCAGAGCTATCTAGCAGTCAATTAGAGATGCATGTCTGAAACTATGTAGGATCTGAGTTAGAGACATATTTGTGAATGTGCAATGGGATCCAATCTTCCTAGGCAAAGGGATCACAGCAGCAAGGAATCCAAATTATGGCAATCACCTAGCCAACGAACTTGTGCTAATTTTCAGTCCTAGATTTCTCCAGGGTAGTAATGTTTACTGTGAAAATATGAGGCACAAGCTGATATACTACTATATGTTTATTGGCACTGGTTAAAAAGAAAAGTTGTGAGAAATAAAAGACACGTTGTCTCCAGGAGCTCCCGAGCATTCTGGGTCAACTTAATTCATTTTTACATGACTCTGACTTTACTCCTCCTGAGTCTTTCTCCCAAGGTGCACCTAATTAGATCTTGAGTTTCTTTTCCTCTGATATTTATCAATCTGGGGGCCTTTTTCTTTGTCCATTGCATGTTATTTAGCACAAAGTTTAGTCTCTATTGCACAGGGAGTCCAAGGTGTGGAGAATGTACAGGTGAGACACACTTGTGTACTTCCACTTCTTGTCTCATCATTTTCTATGGTCAAATTAATAGAAAGATGCTATAATTTCCCCATTTGTATTATGTTTGTTTTTCTATATGATCTCCCCCCTTTCCTAAGGTACAATTGACTAATACAAATTGCATATATTTATTGTGTACAAGATGATATTTTGGTATATATATATATAATGAAATAATTAAATCCAGCTAATTAACATATTTATCATCTCACATACAGTTTTAGTTCATTCAGGCTCTATTACAAAATACTTTAAACTGGGTAATTTCTAAACAACAGAAATTTATTGCTCATAATTCTGGAGACTGGAAAGTTCAAGACTAAGGCTCTGGCAGATTTCATGTCTAGTGAGGACTCACTCTGCTTTAAGGACAGTGCATTTTTGCTGCATACTCACGTGTTGAAATAAGCAAGCAAGCTCCCTTGAGTCCCTTTTATAAGGGCACTAGTTCCATTCATGAGGACTCTGTCCAAAGGCTCCACCTCTTAAAACTAACCCAAAGGCTCTATCTTTCAATACTATCACATTAAGGATTTGGTTTCAACATGTGAAAGGGGGAGACATAAGCATTCAGACCACAGTATATACTTTTCTTTTTTTTTTTTTTGTGGTGAGAATGTTTAAAATCTATTCTTTTGGAAATTTTCAAGAGTATAATAAATTATTATTAACTAGAGTCACCAAAGTATACAATAAATCTCCAGAATTTATTCTTTTTGTTCGATTGAAACTTTGTATCCTTTAATCAACATCCACCCTTCCCCCATCCCTGACAACTACCGATCTATTCTCTGCTTCATGAGTTTAAAATTTTAAAGATTCCACATATAAGTGAAATCATGTTGTATTTATCTTTCTGTGCCTGGCTTATTTCATTTAGCGTTATGTCCTCCTTTCATCCATGTTGCCATAAATGACAGATTTTATTCTTTTTAAAGCATAGATCAACAGCATTCCATTATGTATATGTACCATATTTTCTTCATGCATTCATCAACTGACGAATACTTAGGCTGATTCCATACCTTGGCTGCTGTGAATAATGCTGCAATAATTATGGAAATGCAGATATCTCTTCAACATAGTGATTTTATTTCCTTTGTAAATGAAAATTTTGATAACATATTTATTCCTTAGAAAGCACTAACTTCAAAGTTTTATTTCTACTCACTGTGTCTAAAACATTAAAAAAATCTATTATAGATTATACCTTCAGGTAAATATTTATTTTAAACCAAGTTTGTTCAGGCAGAGTGAAGAGTCAGAAGAGAAAAAGTCCCTAAAAAGACTTAAAACAAACAAACAAACAAACAGACTGAATCAATGCAACCAAGAAGAGAAGCCTCCAAAGGAGAAACTCTTATAAGAATTGTAGATGTAGTGGCTGAATGGTTGAAAATCAAGGAGAGGGTGGAGAGTGGATTTAAAAAGAGAAGCGTCAGGATGGAAGACTGATCAGCAATGCCAATTGCTTCTGGAAGAGGCAAAGACCTACTACCTTTAGCTACAGTGAAGTTAGTACTGATATTTTTAGGAGAATATTAGGGGAACAGAAATAAGACAAATCAGTTGGCTAGGGAACTGGTAAAAGTTGAAAAGCTGAAGATAATGAGTTCATGAGTAAAAAACAACCCTGAATTATAGCCATCTTAAAAATAAAATTAAAAAAAAAAGAAAACCCCAACTCTCTTGAAGTGTTTGGCTTGGTAAGTAGAAGAGAGGTAGCATGCTTGTTAAAAGGTTCCAAGAGATTGACAGTGGTTTTTTTTTTTAATGTAGAACATGCTTAAGTTTTTGTTTTTAAACGTAGAACATGCTTAAGTTCTATTAATTAAAAGGAGATAAAATACACAGGGAGAATGAGGATAAATATAAAAAATTTATAGGGAATAATCAATCAAATTGTATGAGAAGACAGAAAGTCATAGGTCCTTGAGAACAAGACTGATAGATCAGCTGTACACAGGAGAGATACTTTCCCAAATGTCTCAAGAAAACAGGATGAAATGATACATATGACTGACAAAAAGTTTTTAATTGCTTATTATGTGAAACCATATTTCTAAATCTTTTCATATACTAAAGCAATGATTCTCAAACTGTGTTCCCTGATGCTGTGTTGCAGCATCATTACCACCTAGAAAATTGTTAGAAATACGAATTCTGGAGCTGAACCCTAGACTTACTGAGTCGGAAACACTCAGAGTGGGGCTCTATTTGTGTTGTAACAAGACTTCTGGGTGATCATGATACTTGCTCAAGTTCACTGTACTATTTCATTTAATCATGCAATATTCTTTGAGGTTATGGATTGGAATTATGCCCATTTCACAGATAAAAATACTAAGGCACAGAAAATTTATATAATTTTCTAAAGGTCACCAGATGTCTGGATATAAAGTCCATACTCTTATGTCCTGCTTTATGCTGTTTCTAAGAGTTGCTTTTGTTAATTGGTGATGGGAGGTTGAGAAATTTTCTGTTTAATGATTTCAATATTTTCTTGTTGTTTTCTCTGTAACTCAAAAAAACAGAATCACTTCCTGAGATTGAAAGGGACAAGTAATAGGATTCGTATAAAATGCCGAACGTTTAATATAGTGTCTGTAGAAAGTAGAATAAATCCCTGAGTGGAACTCAAGAAAGAATTGCTGTTTAACGTTAAGGGTTAAATATTAAATGACCATGCATCTATAAAGGCAATAACTTGCATGGCTGTTGGTTTCTGCTAGTATTATCTAGTAGTGAAGAGGTGAAACATGAATTCATCTGGGATTGAAGTTACCTCAGCCCGTGTCATAAATAATAGAGAGGCAGAATGGTTAAATAAATTGGTACAAGAATGGTTACAATGATGAAAAATGCGATCTAAATTAGATGAGAAAGGAAGCGAAATCAGAAAAATGATCACAAAAAAATGTAGAGGGGTCAATATACATGGATATTAATCACCCTGTTCCCCCAAGCAACACTACAATAATATTACCAGCAACATCTAGAATAATAAATATTAAGCAGCCAGGACATAGTTCTCAGTATAGCAAATATAGAATTGACCAGTCTTTTCTTGAAATAAATTCCTTCCTTACCTAAAACATATTTTTACTCCACTAAACTAGGTCTCCTTCCAGAGTCTTCAACTTCACTGAGTTGGCACTGTCATTCATGAAGTTGTGTAGGACAGATCAGTTGGGTGTGGCACTCTCTCTTCTTTATACACAATGCATGGCTAAATCTGGCCATAAAAATCTTTAGATTTTCTAAATCTTCTAAATCCTTATCAAAATTGTTCTGTTTTCCTTTTGCACTTCTACTCTCTGATCTCCTGTGTGAAGTGTTGAATAGCCTTAAGAAACTTATCCTCCACCTGATCTAGTTTCCTGACTGTAACCAAAGTAATTTTTTAAATCTTAACAATGTAATTCTTAAGTTTTTTCTTGAGTTTTTAGGATAAGGGCAAGGATCCTTCATCTAGCAAGTCTGATTCAGTGTTTTTACAAACTGGACATGTTACAAATTAGTGACTCATAAAGTTATTTTTTTCTCTTTTTTTTATGGGGTACAATTCAGGGTTAGGTATACAGATGCACATTATGCAGGTACCCTTGTTGATGAGGTCTGTCCCCCTTCCCCTGGCAGTTTTCCACTACTGCCAATTCATAGAATTATTTAGTGGATAATCATAATTGTCTCAAGTATGATTGCCTATAATGGATGTTTATGCATATGTATGCACACTGGTTCTTGATGTAAAATGGGTTTCTTTCCATGGGTCATGGTCACAAAAAGTGAAAAGCAACAGAGTTAGTTATTTTCATCCCTTTTCTTTCACCATGCACTATAGTGACATTTGTTGTTTTCGGTTCCTATTAGAGAGTCTTGCACATTTTTTGAACTTGGAGAGATGTGTGTTACCCTCTTACATAGCTGAATATAACTTATCTGAAGCCTTGAGCTCAGTCATGACTTTTAATTGGATATTGGGCTCTGACAAGCTGAATCCTTCCTGCAACACATACTTGCAAAACCATTTCCAACTCTCTTGTAGAAGTAACAACAGCTGAACTTTCATATTTATATGTTATTGTTTGATAAGTATTTATATCCATCACCACTAGAATTTATTTATTCACTAAAAATTTAGTGTATCTACTATATGCCCATTTTTCTTCAAGGAATTAGGTCCTAACAATGAATAATACAGGATAGGCCACTTGCTCTCATGGAACATCGATTCTAGCTCAGGAATAGGGACAACAATCACCTAAACAAGTGAACATTGTAGATTCTGATGTTGATTTCCTTAGTAAAATAAATAAGGAAAGGTAAGCTGTTATTGAGAATGTACTACCTCTGATATAATGACCAATGGTGTATCTTAGAAGAGATGATATTTGAGCTGAGAACTAATGGTAAAGACAGGATAGGCATTCAAATATCTGTGAATTCAGGGTCCAGGTACGTGCAGAATCCAGGTATGTGCTTGTTCACCTGAACATGCTGGTACCTGGCATGTAATACCACTGGTGCTGAAAATCATATTGCTGAATAAATGAAAAAATAGATGGATGGATGAATGAGTGAGTGAAAGAATTTTCCGGATGGCAGAACTACAGTTTCTAAACACAGGAGTGAAAATTATTTTGTGATTATAAACTTGAAGATGTTGCCATAAGAAGAAGTAAGTACATATTCAGATGATGGGGTGAATAAGAATGTTTTTCATCTTTCCAAGGAAGTTTACAGAATTATCACTCTTAAAAATATTCAACAAAGCAAATATGATCTGCCTTTCTTTTTAATTCCCATAAAATAGTAATTTGAAAAGGCAACGTTTTCATTTTGTTGAAGTAATTTGTTTGTTATACAATTGGCTAAAGGTAGAATTGCATAATAAGATGAGAGCGAGATCAAAAATTAACATTTTATAACTCATTCTCTGTCAAGATTGGAATTTTATATAAAACAATATAGTCTTCAGTAGAGAGAAATCATAATGAGAACAGATGGTACCATTCTTAGATGAACCCTAAAGTCCTTTTTAGACTCCTAAAATGATAGTTCTAAAACAATAACTCAAATTTCTAGTCCTATAAGTCTCTATTATTCTTGTATCCTTTAGATGGAAAATATCACAAACACACTAATTACAAAATCATGAGCTAATTACACATTTCCTGAATGTTTATTTCTTATACAAATATACTCAGTTTTACCAGCCTGTTTCTAGTCAGACAAGACGGGAAAATTCTGGGCAGGAATTCTAAGGTGCTTTTTGGTTTTGTTTTTATTGTTTTATTTCCTTAAAGCAGTAAAGGAAAATTAATCTGTCCAGGGATCAGTTTGGTTAGGCTTGAGAAAGCTCATTATTCAATGAGCATATCTCATTATTTCATTATTTAATCAGCTTCACATTATTCATATCTTCAAGCGTGACACTGGTAGTCAATCCCTTTATTCATTGTTAGTTCCTTCTCTAGGAATGAGGATGCATCAGTTTGGCAAGAGTTGTATTCTGATTGTCATACTTAATAATAAATGATGATTGTACATAGGCTAATTATATCTGTAAACTTGGTTTTCATGAAACTATTCTGGGTTTTCCATTTTGAGATTTTACCTTACTTCTTTCCCAGTTTTTAATGGGGACATCGATACCTATGCCTACATTTTTCCTCTATTAACGTACCTTTATTCCCAATGGTCTTCTTTCATCTTCCACTGTAATTAGAGCTGCATCTGAGCATCAATGGACAACCACAAGAATGCTATGAGAAAGGATCTGACACTAAAAAGACAAAACAATTTGATCTTCTTAAAATAGATCATTTGTTTTCTACTTCCAATCCCAAGGTTAGATGGAGTTAGAAGAAAAGACCTTTTTTCTAAAAAAATTGTCTTTGTTTCTGAAAGATCTGCTTTATCTTCTTAAAAGAAGAGACTAAGATTCTTTCAAGAGTGTCTAGATATACTAGGACAAATCAAGCAAAGTGGGATAGTGTCAAAACAGGCAGTGGTGTATGGATATAAGCATAACAGAAGTAAGCATATGTTGAGTGAAATACCTTTTTTTGGTTTTCGGTTACTCTAATACCTTTTTTTATTCATTCACTGAATCACATGGTCTTTTATTTATTTGGTTCTTTAATAATGTGTCAATAAGCCCGGCTCGGTAGCTCAGCCTGTAATCCCGCGCCTTGGGAGGCTGAGGTGAGTGGATTGCCTGAGCCCGCGGGTTCAAGATCCGCCTGGGCAACTTGGCGAGACCTCATCTCTACAATAAATCAAAAATTAACCAGGTGTGGTAGTGCGTGCCTGTAGTTCCAGTCTGGGTGACAGAGTGAGACTCCAACTCAAAAAAAAAAAAATTTGTCGATATCTCTACATTCTTAAGACACTTAGAATATAGCAATGTTTAGTGGAAGGATTAACATCTACATGAAGCCCATATTCTAATTAAAGTCTAGAAATACCTATTTAATTATAATTAACTTCTAAAGAGGTAGTACTTGATAGCATTTGTAAGCAAGGATAAAACTTTTTCTGTAAGCATAGAAAACCTTTATAGTGGACACAAATTGATGTAACTGCCAGGCTTATGATGATTTTTCCAGTGGACATTTTTATCTACCCGCTCTCAAACCTCCACTGTTAGGGGGAATGTGCTCCTTTCTTTCGACTCTCTGTTCTGGTATATATTCTTCGATTTAGATGACCTCCTTCCCTGGTCACAGAAACTAGAATTAACTTATAGCAGTTCAATTTCCTGATGACACTGATTTATCCATGAAGTGAGCATTTTGATTCAAGTTGACTAATCAAAGGATTTTGCCTGGGTTTTTAAAACTGCAACTGGCAAAGAGAAGCCCTTTTCTCAGTGCTCTCAAAAACCAGTATGAGAGAACCGGGTCTGCTGTGGGTCTTGGTTCCAGTGGGGATAATCAGCCTGAAAGAGTGAATTTGTCACACAGAGAAAAGCAGAGATGAGATGGGATGAAGTAGGTAGGAAGTCCTGATAGCATTTGTGTCCCAGATTCTAACTCTACTCCTGTATCTTTACAGAGGTGTAATACCTCACCTTATTTCCTTTTTTAAATCTAAATTAACTCCAGTTAGATTTCTGTATAAGTTACGGAGTTAGTTGCAGATAAGAATACCAACTCTGATTGGTTTAAGAAGAAAAGTAGTTTTGAAAGTATTTTAAAACACTTACTGAATTTTTGGGCTAGTCAGAGAGCCATGCTTGGAATCTCCTTGTCCAATATTAGAGTCCCAAATTATACTACATAACTGGTCCACTAAAGACACTTTAGCTACAACTCTTGGGCATAGACACTGTTGCATTTGTGGTTAACAGTACCTGAATTCTGACACCCCTGCCTCTAGAAATTGGATGTCACTGTCACCTTTTTTTGCTAAAATAGATTCTTCACAGTGCATGTTTTCTTTTTCACCATTAACTTCTAATTCAATGCTTCTGGTGATGGAAGTTATGTGCCTTTATCCTTACTGTAAGGGAGGCTGGGAAAACATGTTGGACGTTTATGGCGAGATTTAGGAAAATACCCTGAATAGTAGAAAAATGTTCAAAGGTGTTTGATCACTGGAAAGAATGACAAATATCTGTTATAACTTATGTTTCTTACATCCAAATATGTCCTCAGTAATAAAACTTTTAGGTTGAATTGTGTTTTCCAAAAAAGATATGTGGAAGTCCTAATCTCTGGAACCTGTGAATGCAGTATTATTTAGAAATAGGTTCTTTGCAGAGATAATCAAGTTAAGATAAGGTCTCACTTGTTTAGAGTGGGCCCTTAACCCAATATAACTGATGTCCTTATAAGAAGAGAAATATTTGAACATAGATACATGAACACACAGGTGAGAGACCTTTTGAAGATGGAGGCGGAGACTGGAGTGATGCATCTACAAGCCAAAGAAATCGGAGGATTGCTGTAACACCAGAAGGTATAAGAGGCAGGGATGCATCCTTTCCTAGAGCATTCAGAGTCAGCATGGCCCTGACAACACTCTAATTTCAGATTTCTAACCTCCAAAGGTGTGACAGAATACATTTCTGTTGTTATAAGTCAGTGAGGAAACTAGTACATGTTTCCTTAGGGAAGTGACATCTAAGCTGACCTCTGGAGGACAGTAATTGGACACAGACTCTGAGACAGTTTAGTGGGCAGAAGGCTTGTTAGAGAGAGACATCCGGATCTACATTTGTGAAAGGGAAAGCAATAGGATTCTATAGAGAGTGAATTCCAGTTGTGCTGATTCAGCTGACCTCTTGGGGAGTTCTGAAGCTAAAATCATCCACCAGAGTTGCCCTGTGATGCTTCTACTCAGTTATTGGTTATGTGCCATTCCAAGAAGCGCATGACCTTTGCAAGGTGGCTCCCTGAAGCTGAGGTAACGCTTGACAAGGCTAACATTTGAAGCTGTCTATCAACAGTACTCCCAGCAACTGGGACATCAAATCCTTCCTATGGTGGCATCTTATGTCACCATAGGAGTCATCTATTAGTTTAGAGAAGCTTTCAGTTAAGACAGTGCCAGACCAAGGTACCAGTGTGTATGAAAGCCCTGATGTGGAACGGTAAATTGTTCTCATAAATGAAAGAAAAGGTAACACATTAAAAAAAAAGGTAAGAAAGAAAGAAAGAAAAGGTAACACATTAAAAAAAAGAAAGAAAGAAAGAAAGAAAGAAGAAAGAAAGAAAGAAAGAAAGAAAAGAAAAGAAAGAAAGTAAAAGAAAAAAGAAAGGAGAGTGGCTCAACACAAGACCAAGGAGAAAGAGCAGAGGCCAGATTACAGGGAGCCTAAGCGTATTTTATCTTTATTACAAGAACAATGGGAAGCCTCAAAGGTGTTTAGATAAGACTGGAGGAGACATGATTAAATTTACATCTTAAATAATCAGCTGTGGCTACAATATGCACACAGATAGAGTGTTGCACCAGGACAATAGGAGGGTTTTACTCCAGTAGTCTTCCAAAAAGAGACAAAAGTCTTTGGACTGGGCTGGTGTGGTTTTGGTGGAGATAAGTGGACTGACTTGAGAGCTCTGAAGGACGTAACTGAATATAGTCAGAGAAGCAAAGCAGTCACAGATGACTTTGTCTTCCTTGCTGAGATGGAGAACCTTTGAGAAAAACCAATATAGTGCAGCCAAAGCAGAGTTACATTTTTGGCATGAAGTAATTGAGTTTGTTGAGAGGCATCAATGAAAGGACAACCAGTTATGTGTCACATGTGTGTGTGAAACTTGGATGAGGCATCTGGCCTGGAGATTTTAATAGATTCCAAGGGATGATTGATGACCCTAGGGAGAGAAGTTATTAAGAAGAAAAGGGTGTGTGACTGGGCTGCAGAAACGCTGATGTTTAAAGACTAAAGAGAGAATGGTAAACACGAAGGGTGGAGAGGCAAGAAAGCTTCAAAGTTGGAAACATCTTTTTATTTGTGTTAGGGACATCTTTTTATTTGTGTTAGGGATATTATTTTTATTTTGGAAAGTGCAGTTATCAATAACGGAAATATTCATCCTTTATTTTTCCCTGGCCCAAAAGTTACAATTGTCAGAAATGAGAAATATAGATAACTGTCTTGAGGTAAGTGAATTCCCTCCCAGTCTATAGACTAGTACAATTTAGAAAATTGCCAATAATAGATATAGACTGTCAAAAGTGAGGAAGCACTTTTGAGTTTTCTACTATCAGAGGATTGACCTAATTAGGATCATCAGGAAGCCAAGTGAATTTAAAAAAGACCATTTAACAGATTATTCTGTCATTTTGCTGTACACTTAAAAAGTTAAAGAGCATGGGAGAGAAGGTTGGATTCCCTTCCCCTGTCCAATGACTTTTGTAGTAAGATTTCAAACATGGATGCTTCTGGAAGGTGAAGGACTAATTTAAGGAATAATATTTGTTCTTTATACAGAAGAACTTGCAGAATTGTCTTGAGTTACAACATTAGAAGAGCTAATTAGGTGTCTTCATGCAGACTAGGTGTGTAGGGCAGCTAAGTCTTTCTAGAGTAAAAGCATTATTATAAGAGAGAGATGTTGTTTGCATGCCTACTGTGAAAATGTTTCTTAGTTAACCAATAGAAGCTAGAGGACGAGAAGCTGTTTTGTTTCATTTTGTTTTGTTTTGCCTTGCCCAGAATAGTATTTCTAATGAATACTATATCAGCATTAGGGTGGATAAGGTCCAAGCACTGTAATTATGGGCTAAGAATTAAGGCACCTTAGACAGTGCTTTAGTTTAGAACATCAGTGCTTGACACCGAAGCTTAGTGAGCCTACACAGGACAGAAGGAAGTGCATTAAGTATTCAGAAATGCACACACTGCCTCCTAGGTAATCACAGTGATGTCCAAGATACAGTGGTTTATCATAATGGGATAGTGTTTGCCATTAGATAAAGCAACATATTACATTAGACATCTATTTTTTTAAAAAAATTCCCATTTGGCTCTTTTTGTTTAGTAAGTAGTAACTGACTCCACTATTTACACTATACTGGCTATGTGAGTCCTGTATAAACCCTGTTCCTCAGTTTTCTCATCTAATGTACTCTAAAATACTGGGATTGTCGCCCTCCTCAATTTGAAAATGGGCTAAATTGGTGACCTCCTTCCAAATAAAGAAGTATGGAAAGGGGAGTTTGGTGATTTCACAGTGGAGAAATCTGGCAAATGCTACCTTAACCAAGAGATTAGGGTTAACATAATTAGTGAAAAGTCTTATTGATATGTTATACCCCTTGATGTAATACGATGCTAAAGAATTTTCATTTTATTATTTCCCAAAGCCTATAACCACAGCCTAATAACACACACACAAAATTAGACAAGCCCAAATTGAAGGCAGTATACAAAACACCTGAACAATACTCCTAAAAAACATCATAGTCATCAAACACGAGAAAAGACTGCTGTCACACGCTAGAGGAGACGTTGGAAACATGACAACTAAATGCAATGTGGGATTCTAGATTGAATGCTGTATCAGAAAAAGGCCATTAATAGAGAAATTCGTAAAATATGAATGTGTGGAGTGTGGTTAATAGTAAGGTATCAATGAAGGTTTTTTAGTGTTGACAGATGTATCAAGTAATGGAAGATGAAAACTTTAGTGATAACTAACACTGAGAGATGGATACAAACAGAGATCTCTATACTATCTTACAACTTTTCTGTAACTCTAAGATTATTACAAAATATAAAGTTTATTAAAATAAAATACTGAGATTGTCATAATGCTGACGTCCTAGGGTTGTTATGAAGATTGAAAGACTATATATGGCAAGTGCTTAGCACACTGCCTGGTGCATGCAAAGCATGAATGAATTAGAAGGTGTTATTATAACTAATGTGACAAGAAGATTTACAAAATGTCCAAGAGGTAATAGTAAAAGACTTACAGAGATTTTATCCAGCAGTAAGGTAAAAGTAGGAAGGGTTTGAAAATAGTTGAAAGAATGAACTTTTTCTGATTGTACTGAGTCTTAATCACATAATGTACTGGTTGCATGCACAAAATTATATGTAAAACATTATTGGGATGTTTTTATAACAGTAAAAAATTGAAAATGACTGAAGCACTCATTTGTAAAATAATAATTTGAAAATTATGGTACATTTTGCTAGCTATTAGAAAGAAGATTTGTGTGTACTGATATGGAAAGAATTCCCAAACATATTGAGAAAGGAAAAAAAGCAACTTGGAAAGCTCTGTGTTTAATGTGGTTACAATCTTGTAAAAAATTGATATATATTTGTATTTATATTGTCATATGTGTATGTATTTGTATATAAATAACTCAAATAAACAATTAAAATATATATACCAAATTGAAAACAATGGGTATCTCTGGGGGAGATAATGGGATTAGGGGTAAAGTGGGAGCATAAAAGAGACTTTTATTTTACATATACTGCTAGTTTGGCCTCTTGAAAAAAGTAGGACTCCATATATGTATTAAGCTTGCAATGTAAAAAAAAACTTTTAAAAATAGATAAATGAATAAAGCATATGAATAAGTTATTTTCAAGAGAAGAAAAACAAATAGCATATGGATACATTAAAAATTTTCAGCCATCCATTTATTTAGATAAATAGAACCCCAACATATTACATTCTATTTTATATCAACTTAGAAAAGATCAAAAGTGATAATATCCAGTACTGAGTGTTCCAAAAACATAAATAATGTTGGCAATTTGTGAAAAAAAGAACAGTAATTCTGTGTGTGTGTAAGCATTTGTGCATTCATGTGTGTGAGACAGAGGGTGAGAGAGAGAGAAAGAGAAAAGAGGGAGAAGGAAAAAAGCAACAAATAAAAACCTTCATTAACTTTTTCCTTCTAGTATATGAGCAAATATGTGCTACAAGATATTTATTATAGTATTTTTAGAATAGTAAAGGACTGGAATATGTATGACATATATGACAATAGCAGACTGAGTAAACTATGGCATTTAAGCAATTAAAAGTTATGGAACTTTTAAAATGTGTTGATATATAAAGGAATGTAGATTCATTATGGGTTTTATTTTTGCATTAAATACAGGTTACAAAATTATATGTATTGTATAATTCCATTTTTTATCAGCCTATATAATGCTTTGAAGTATGATACCATTTTAAATTTAAAATCTGGATGAGTATGTACCAGTGTATTATAATAAGTATAGTCAGGAAAATTATGAATTAAGTGAATAATTACATAGATTGTGCCCTACCGGTTCTTTAAAAATATCATTAAATTAATTTATAAACCTTTTAAAATAAGCCATCTGTGGATAATGAAATTTCAGGCTTATTTTGTTTCATTATTTTTGTGCTTATCTGCATTTTTCTGCTATTACTATATATTATTGTACAATTATAAAATAATAAAAGTTGATATAAAAAAATCTCAAGTCAAGCAACTCAGAATAAATTTTCACTAGTTGTTTTTATATCTCACAATATTCTGACATATTCTGAGAAACTAAGCATGGGGTTTAGTTCTTGCCATTTCTGTGTGTTTAAAAGTTACCTTGCTTTGGTAGAAGAATATACTTCCTTTCAATATTTTCTTCCTCCAAGTTTTTATTTATTTATTTTTTCCCCTCTGGAGTAAACCGAAAGAAGAATGTGTCATATACAGAGCATTTGCAACAAATCTACTACCATAGGACTGCAGTTCCCAAACATGAAATTTCATTGAAATCACCAGAAGAAAGTATTGAAACACAATGTGTTGAGTCCCACCCCTAGAGTTCCTGAAATGAAATTTAAAAACATCAGTTTCTGAGAATTTCAAAGGGGCTGATGATGCTGCTGGTCTGGACTCACACTCTGAGAACTAGTGGGTCTGGGCATAAGCATGTGTTTTCTCTGACTTGGGCAGCAAGCCTCATTGAAAGGCTTTGCCTCTTCAGGAGTTGAACAGATAAAATAGTATAACCAAACCTATGAACTGTGTAATGGAGAAATGGAATCTTTTATTTTTCTTTTTGAAATGAGTTCTGTAAGATTTACATGTGCCTCTAAATATTTCTAAGATTCTAATATTATCAACTTGAATATCTAAGTTATATGAGGTTTCACACAGTGCCGGTCTATAAAATGTACTGAATCTAAATTCTAATTTGGGGCTACATTAATTTTATTTACTATTTGTTTTGCTTTTCTAACACCTCTGTGTTCCTTGTTTGTTTCTATGCTAAATTTAGATTTTTAAAAAGAATTTTATAGTCATATTTATATGTGAGATGGGTCTATAATTTTATTTTATTATACAGTCTAGTTTTTGCTATCAAGCTTAAAAAATGAGTAGAGGTGCAGTCTTTCTATTTCTATTCTTTAAACAGGGTTGGGAGCTCTGTTCCTTATAGTTTAGTGGAACTTGCTTATAAAATCATCTCAGCCTAATGTGCTTTTGAGGAATAGCTTTTTTTTTGAGTTGAAGTCTCACTCTGTCGCCCAGACTGGAGTGCAGTGGCCGCTCCCGGCCACCGCAGCCTCGACCTGCTGGGCTCCGGCGATCCTTCCGCCTCAGCCTTCCGAGTAGCCGGAATTACAGGCATGCGCTACCACGCCCGGCTGATTTTTTGATTTATTGTAGAGATGAGGTCTTGCTGCCCAGGCGGGTCTCGAACCTGCGGGCTCAGGCAATCCAAGGAATAGCTTTTTTTGTAGTTTTTTTTGAAATATTTATCTTCTACACAGTTTTGTCTTTCTTAAAGTAAATATTACTGAATTATACACTAAAATTATAAAGATAGAGCTCAACAAACTATCACAGAATTAATACACTATGTCACAACCACAGATCAGTATAGAATATTAACTGCACTCCACAAGAACCCCTTATATCTAATTGCTTCTTGTAAGTGGCTCTGGTAGCTTAACATCTACCAACTGTTTAAGTGAAAGAAAAAAAAAAAACTAAATAACAATCTTTAATAATGCTGAATTTATTTGCTTGCCTGGCTGAGAGAGCTGCTTTACTCAAGTTCAGTTTCTCTTTATGTAGGGGGTGAAAGTTTGATACTGATGAAAACAGAAGAAAATTTATAAAATTAGACAACTTTTTGAGTTCAGAACTCTGGATTTCTTCGAAGATGGCCTGTACACTCTTTGTGAGTGGCCAGTATCAAGATTCACTTCACTGCTAACTGAAAGCCTGGCTTCAAACAAGTCCAGTATGGGTTGTGTAAAATTCTAGAAAGCATAGGTGTTCCACATCACACAATTGTGTGTGCATGCTCAGAAGTGCAACAATTTTCCTTAAGTGATAAAGATTCGTTCTGAACTTTATATAAGTTAAATCATGCAATGTGTACTGTTTTGTTTGGCATCTTTCACTCAATGTTACACTTATGAGATTTATTTATGCTACCACATGAGTGTGTTCATTCTCACTGTTGTATAGCATTCCCTCGTGTGAATATATTATAATTTATTCATACATTTTATTGTTAATAGATATTTGGACTGCTGCAGTATTTGTTTCTTATATGTAGTCTGCTATAAACATCCTTCTAGCATTTTTGTACACATACATATACACAAACACACACACACTAGGACATATGTCCAGGAATAGAACTGTTGAGTCATAGGTAACACACGTGGGAGTTTTAGTGGATACTGCCAGTGTTTCATAGCAGTCGAACCAATTTATAATCCTATAACAGTGTATGACCTCCAGTGGTTTCACAGTCTTATCAATACTTAATATTGTCAGTCTTCTTATTTTGGTCATCTCAGTGAATGTTTAGTGGCATCTCATTGAGTTTTTAGTTTGCATTACCCTTATTACCAGTGAAACTGAAAATATTTTATTTATTCTGACCATGTGGATATATTCTTGTGAATTTCTTGTTTAAGTATTTTGCTCAATTTTAATTTTTTCCTCTCAGAGTACTGCAGGAATATCTATCTATCTACCTATCTATCTTTCTATCTATCATCTATCTATCCTCTATACACACATCTATTCACACATGCATATATTTATACACACATATGTCTTCTCAGTTTGAAGTCTTTATGGTTTATATATATATGTTATATATATATATACACTCACACACACATACACACACATATATAATATATTTTATTCTGTAACTTTCTTCTTCACACTTGTTTTCTAAGGCCTTTTTACTTTCCTAATGGTTCTTTGCATGAGACAGAAATTCATGAGAAGCAAATGTTTTGCAAACTTAAATAGTTCTGGGTTAATTCATTTTTTTCTCTTTCTGCTTGTGTCTATTTTGATACTTATAATTTATCAGGAAATTATCACTTTAATCTAATTTTTAATATTTGTTGGAATAATGTTGCTCTTACCATTACTTTGTGAATCTTTTTTAAAAAATTCTACTCAATCTATAGTCACAAACCCATTTCTTGTTCCTAACACTGTTTAATTATGCCCATTCTATATTCTTTTTTTTTTGAGTTGGAGTCTCACTCGGTCGCCCAGACTGGAGTGCAGTGGCTGCTGCCGGCCACCACAGCCTCAACCTGCTGGGCTCCGGCGATCCTTCCGTCTCAGCCTTCCGAGCAGCCAGAATTACAGGCATGCGCTACCACGCCCGGCTGATTTTTTGATTTATTGTAGAGATGAGGTCTCGCCGCCTAGGTGGGTCTCGAACCCACGGGCTCAGGTAATCCACTCACCTCAGCCTCCCAAAGGCGCAGGATTATAGGCTGAGCCACTGAGCCCGGCTACCATTCTATATTCTTTACTAGTTAATATTGTGATGGTTTTATCTATTTTTTCCAAATAAAATTCAGATCTTTAATATATTTCCATCATTAAAACATCTTGATTAATTGAGAGCCTTCATTCCACATCACAAATTTATTTCAAACTTTTTGAAATTTTATCCAGAATATGGAAAACTTGAAACTCTTTACTTGAACAGTATGTTTGTATGAGTATAAATTCATTAGACAAAAAAATCCTGTAGGAAACAGGATACAGAATATTTAAATATAAAGTAGTGTGCCCTGTTTTTGTTTTTGTTTTTTTTTCATTTTAGGTTCTATATGAATTTATAGACATTTTCTGAAATTCAGCCATTCTATTATATTTTAATCAAGCTTTCCATCTCATAGAGTTTTTGTGTGTGAGACTGAGAAATATGATAATGCAGACAAGAAATTATGTTGTATGAAACTAACCATTACTTGTAAAATAGCTGAATAAACATGTTGGAGGAATTTAGGTCATGATTTCCCCAATAATTTTAGTGTAGTCTAAATAAAAACGGTTATGAGAGCATCAAAAATAAAGCTCTTTTTTTGGGCTTTAGACATGAAGATGCACAGGATCATGCTTCTATTGGAGGCGTGTTTTTTCCTTGGATTTGAAATGGAGGTTGCTTTTTCTCACTCAGACCCAGAGCCGAATGAAATCCCTTCCCACCACAGCAGGTCAACTTCAAGTAGAGAATTAGAGAAACAAGGCTATTTCTAGAAAACATACTATGGAAGGCAAGCATTTTCCAGAATACATTAGAAAAAGAGAGGAAAAGAACCTCTTCAGGTCTTTTAAATTAAGAACAGAGATTTTTAGAAGTCATCTCTTTTCTCTCCACTCTTCCCAAAATAAACAGTCATTAACGAGTCTTGAGGTACAAACTTATAGCAATAAGAAGGAGAAACTAAAAATTTTTGTAATTAGTATAAAGGACAGCTACGAGGAAATGCCTGCTCTTAGTCAGAGGGCATTAGAGGAGTAAAACATTTGAATACAGGAAAAGGATTAGTTGGTCAAGTAGAACCAAATAAAGAAACAGAGAAAGGACAATCCAAAAGGAACTGATAAGGAGCTTGATGGTAGTTACACGTGGCTAAGACAGGATGAGAGACCTCTCTGTGAGTGTGCCAGCATACAATCCTCTGCATTTACAACAGCCACTTCTGTTCTAATAGACTATCTATTTCCAGCTAATCTCAAGCGTACCTCAACCATCCGTCTCAGCGATATACTTGAAATGACCATTTCTAACCTACCTGTAAGACTTGGCCCTTGAAAAGCAACTATTTATGGGGTTAAAGGTTTCATCTATTACAGGTATGTCCAAGCTGCATGTTCCAGGATAGCCAGTGATGTGGCCCCACAAAATCTTTTAGCATCATTTGATTTTTAGCATTTATTTTCTTTGTGACCCCATGCATAGTTCCATTTTTGAAGTTCACAATCAGGCCTTATCTGTGACATTGCTTTTTGGCAGCACATACATTTGTGAACAGCTGTTTTCAATTATGAAGCACACGAAGAGCAAAATTCAAACAAACATTTCTGACAAGCACCTTGAGAATTCACTAAGAATTGCAACTACTGTCATCAAACCAGACATTGACAGATTAGTTTTACAAAAACAAGGTCAAATTTCCCACTAGTTTCATGTTGTTCCCATTTCTGCAAACTTTATAATGAAAAATAAAAGAAGTCTTATGTATATACATTAAATATATTATATAATTTATGTGTGGCCCAAGACAATTTTTCTTTACTTCATGTGGCCCAGGGAAGTCAAAAGGTTGCTTAATATGGCCCAGGGAAGTCAAAAGGACACCCCCGACCTATTATGTAAAGAAGAGAAACTGATAGTTAATAGCAAAATTAAATAACTTGCATAGTTTGTACGTGTGCTTCTTTGAAGGAAATTCTATTCTGATCCCTCTGAATGCACTCACATTATCAATCATTCTTTGTCTTTAGATTACATAGTCTCCAGAGATTGTTACATAGATATCTGGATTGGGGGACCCCTACTCACAACTGGGTAAAGATTTTGGTTTCTGTGCTCTGTATCACATACTATCTTAATGAGGCTTATTTTTGTTCTGTTGTACAATATTATGTGCAAACGCTTCAACATTTGTTTGCTTTCTTTGTTTCAGAAAGACTTATTTCCAGTCTTCTTATGTTGTGACTCTTTTAGCTCTTCCCTTAAATTCTCCAGCTTTGATTTTAGTATGTATGTATCTAAAATACAACATTCAGACCCAGTTTCTTGGAGGCATGAAACCATGATAGGTTGAGGGAAGCTTGAGTGGTGGGCTTCAGGCAGCATATGATTTGAGCTGGCCATGGGTATTCTGGAGCATATGTGAACTCTGACAAGGCAACCAGGATCAGAAGACAATTATGTATGAAGGCTTATGTTTTAAAGCATTGATTCTCAAGCATGGAGAGCTCTTACAAATCACCAAATTTTGACGAAATTGTGAACTTTGCATTAACTTGAAAGGACTTAGAGTCTATAATACTGAGTGATCTATCATAGAAACAAAGAACTAAGTACCACATGTTCTCACACATAAGTGGACCTTGAACAATTTTCATAATACCGTAAGAAAGGAAGTGGCAGTAGTGGAAAACTGCCAGGGGAGGTGGGCGCACACCTCATCAACAAAAGTACCTGCATAATGAACATCTGTATACCTAACCCTGAATTGTATCCCACATCTTTAAAATAAAATTTTTTTTTAATCACCAAATTTTGCTCTAATACATCTTAAGATTTTGATCTTATTGGTCTTGGATAAGTCCCAGAACAAGAAATGTTTAAAAGTTCCCCATGTATTTCATATGCATGCAAGGTAGAAAACCATTGTCTTATGAGGTCAAGTTTTATTTAAGGCAAAGGGGCATAACAGGCAGGTGAATGATTTTATCAGGTGTTGTTTTCAAGAGTAGACTCAGTGGCTGCCAAGAGGACCAGATGAGTCAAATTTGTCCTACAGGGAGAAAAGACTTTAGGGTCAATTTGCTTCAAACAGCCCTTTATCAGATTAACTCTTTTTTCTGCAATGGGTAGAGATCCCCAAGGCCACTCCAATTTCTTGCCAGGGAAGAGTTGTATTTTCTAGCTAAAGGTCATCCTTGAACTATCTTGTGGTATGGTATTTCCAAAAGCATTGCTCCTTCCCTCATCTCTCCCACCAGCTTTTTCATCTTTAGAAACATAATCACCATCATTCTGAGGTATGTGATATTGCTATAATCCTGCAGAGCTCTTAGATAAACGTATATAAAACTTTGAAAGGAAACATCATATTTATGGCAATGGTAGTCATAAAATAAATTCATATGGAAGGAAAAAAAAAGCCTGAATAGAGCAATTCTAAGAAAAAAGGACAAAACCTGAGGCATCACATCACCAGACTTCAATCTTTAGTACAAGGCTATAAGGCTACAGTAACCAAAACAACATGGCACTAGTACAAACATAGACACATAGACCAATGAAAGTGAACTGAGAACACAGAAACAAAACTGCTGTCTGACAATCATCTCATTTTGGTCAAAGTCAACAGAAACAAACACTGGGTGAAGAACATACTATTTAACAAATAATTCTGAGAAAACTGCCTAACCATATGCAGAAGAATTAACCTTGACCCCTTCCTCTCACCATATACAAAAAGTAACTCAAGATGGATTAATGAGTTAAATGTAAGACCTCAAACTATAGAAATTCTAGCTGGGCATGGTGGCTCATACCTGTAATCCCAGCACTGTGGTAAGCTGAAGTGGTGAAATTACATGAGTCCAGGAGTTCCAGACCAGTCTGGGAAACATAGCAAGACCTTGTCTCTACAAACAAATAAAAATTAGCTGGGTGTTGTGACATGTGACTATAGTCTCAGCTATTTGGGAGGCTGAGAATGAGGGATCACCTGAGCCTAGGAGGTTGAGGCTGTGGTGAGCCATGATCGCGTCATGCACTCTAGCATGGGACAACAGGCAACAGGCAACATAGTGAGATCTCAACTTAAAAAAAATTATAGAAGAAAGCCTAAAAAACACTCTGCTGGATATCGGTCTAGGCAATGAATTCATGACCAAGACCTAAAAAGCAAAAAACAAACTTGGTAAGTGGAAGTCGAACCTAATCAAACTAAAGAGCTTCTGTGCAGCAAAAGAAACCATCAACAGCCTAGACAGACAGCACGCAGAATGGGAGGAAATATTTGCAAACAGTGTATGTATCCAACAAAAGACTGATATTCAGAATCTATAAAGAACTCAAACAAATTGACAGGGAAAAAAAACAACCTCATTAGAAAAGCGGGCAAAGGACATGAACAGATACTTTTCAAAGGAAGACATATAAGCAGCCAACAAACAAAGGAAAAAATGTTCAACATCACTAATCATACAAGAGAAATACAAATCAAAACCACAGTGAGATGCCATCTCATACCAGTCAGAATGGCTGCTATTAAAAAGTCAAATAACAACAGATGTTGGTGCAGATGGAAAAAAGGGAATGCTCACACACTGCTGGAAGGAATGTAAGCTAGTTAGACCCCCATGAAAAGCAGTTTGGAAATTTCTCAAAGAGCTAAAAATAGAATATCATTGGAGACAGTAATCTCACTACTGGAGGTATCTACCCAAAGGAGCACTAATCACTATATCAAAAAAGGCACCTGCACTCATGTTTATCCCAGCGCTCTCTACCATAGTAAAAGCACAGAACCAACATAGGTACCTATCACCAGTGGACTGAATAAATAAAATGTGGTGCATATATACCATGAAATGCTATGCAGCTATAAAAAGAACAAAATCATGCCCTTTGCATCTACTTGGATGCATGCAGCTAGAGGCCATCATTCTAAGTGAATTCCACAGAAACAAAAAACTGAGTACTGTATGTTCTCATTTATAAGTGGGAGCTAAACACTAGATACTTCTAAAGGGGGGATATAAGGAAAGGGGTGAGGGTTGAAAAACCACCCATTGGATGCCATGTTCACCACCTAGCTGATGGGTTCAACAGAAGCATTACTCACTATATCTCTGCATTACTCACTATATCTCTGCAACAAACTTGCACACGTACCCTTCGAATATAGAAAAAAACTAAAAATTAAAAAAAGAAGAAAGGAATATGCTTAAGTACTTGGGTATTCTTTCATAGCACAGATAATTATTCGAACATAGTGAAAAGAATAATAAAGAACTCGATGAGCATGAAAATGTTCAATTTTGAATTGTTCAAGAACATTTTTGTGCTCATATGGAAAAACTACCCACACATTTATCTATTCAGATTGCTTATTAAAATTTTATTGAATGCTTTCAGCTGAGGTTTATAAAAGTAATTTAGTTTACTCCTGCCTTGGAAAATAAAATAAGACCTTATCAAATGCAATAATTTTAAGATTAAGAATTAAGGTGAAGAATTCAAAATATATTTAGACAACATATTCTTGCTGTAATCTGTTTTCACTTCATAGGAAATGCCTGCTATCGAACAAACTGAAGTTATATGTACCATGCTGACTCAGAAAACAATGAAAGAATTTGTTAAGAGATAATGCCACACTGTAGAGACATGTTCCAATCAATTATTGTGTTTGGAAGATATCCAGATTTTGTTGATCTAAGGAAGGTGAGGTAAGCCTAATCTATAATTTTTCAATTCCACTGCAAAACTACCAAAAACACATTTATACTTAACTAGGTGTTTTTTTTTCCATGTCAGAAAACAGATAAATAATTAGATCTTATGGTGAAGGTCACCTCATGCTCACGTAAGAATTTACATTTGCATTTTTTGCCAATGAAACTAGATAATTAATTTTAATTTTAATTATCTAGTCTAGGTTTGTGAGAAAATGTCTTGGGATTAATATTTGACTTTCCAACTGAATGAATTATAATTTTGATTATTGAAAATATATTTGTGGGGACTAATGTCAGTAGAAGAAATAAAGAGATTTCTAATAGCTAGATGGGTTTTAAGTTCAATTTAGTACTGCTTTTCTGTTCTCTTACTAAGAGTTAAATTCCATGGTAACACAGTAAGCAGTATGTTAGTTTAACCATGAAGCACTTTATAAGAACATTGCACATAATTGTCTATTCATAGCATTAGATGCAGCCTCTTAAAAAACACAGAGAAATCAAGGTATATCTAGAGAAAAGGCTAAATCATTAAGAGGTTGATTTTTATATTTTCTTATAAGCAACTTCTTAGGCAAGTATGAATGCCTTTGGGGAAACAAATGTGACATTTGAATTTGTTACAAACAGCTAAATTTCAAGACAGGAGAATTATGCCTGTAAAATGTGTATTTCTGGAACATAGTTGAGATATTGTTTTATCACATTTGTCCTTATGTCTTTATGGTTGAGGTTATCACTACTATTCTCCCAGACATATGGATTCCAAATACAGGCATCTTTGACTCATTCTTACTTTCTCCCATTTCTTCTCTTTCCCTTACTGCAAAGCATCTATCCGGTATGCTTAATCCATCTAATTGGCAGTTCTTTGTAAAACATTTACCTGCTCAGAAATAATTAATGATTCACCATTGCATAGTGAGTTTTAAGTCAAACCTCTTTTATTATTAATGGCAGCAATATTACCAGACAAACTCATATTTGCAAAAATTGCATCATAAAATCAATTGTTTCAGTGTGTGTGTGTGTGTGTGTGTGTGTGTGTGTGTGTGTGAAGAAGGCTATGAGTAAGGAAAGAAGTAAATAATTACC
Source organism: Cephalopachus bancanus (assembly GCA_027257055.1). Taxonomy (NCBI): domain Eukaryota; kingdom Metazoa; phylum Chordata; class Mammalia; order Primates; family Tarsiidae; genus Cephalopachus; species Cephalopachus bancanus. The sequence goes on from JAPVLO010000107.1 coordinate 2,032,905, forward strand.
AAATCAGCAATAAACAAATTTTATTTTATGCATGAATTTCAATAAAAAATTATTATTTTAAATGGCTGTAGTAGCATTTGTGAAAGCTAAAAATAATAAAGGAATTGGTCAAAACCAACAAAAATAAACCAAAACATCCCTGGGAAAGTTCTGAAGAGCATGTAAGATAAGACAATTATCAATAAACTTTGTACACTCAAAATGAGCTCCAGTGTTGTTTACAACTTCCAGCAGGAAACAGAAGAAAGAATCCCAGCTGAGCATCCATTTACTGCACACCAAGCAGGTGTGGCTTCCCACTCTGTCTACTCAACAGCATTTTTCCACTGTGCAAGGTGCTTCTGTCCAATCACAATAACATTACATCCAACAGCTGCTGGAATAGTGCCAATCATTCTCCTTAATTATTCAATCATGTTCTTTCTTATTCATATTACAAAAATTCTCACAGTAGGAGAAATGCCTTAAAAAATTCTTTAATCTAGGAGGCACAAAAGGTCCCCACAATATAACCCTTAATATACTTACCTGGTTAACTTCCTCCTGTTTTTCTCAATATATAATATAGCACAGTGGTTAGGAAAAGGGGCTTGACAATCACCCTAAGTTCAAATCTCAACTCTTACACTCATTAGTTGTGCTCTTTGAGGCAAGTTATATGAACACTTTGTGTCTTAATTTCTTCATCTGGTCGATGGTGATGATTTAATACTACTATTCTTATAACCTTATTGGAGAATTGGGCTGCAGTAAATATATCTCACTGTGTAGACCATTGGCTATGCAATTCTCTGACATCAAAAGGGGCCATTTTTACTCTCATGCACCTGGATAGCTGTTTCCTGCACAAAAACCCCTTTGCTTCTGTTGTTCCCTCTGATAAGCATGCTGTTTTATCCTTCTTTGTCTGCTAAAATCTTTACTCTGGTATGTCTATTTCCAATATATTTCTTTAATAATTTTTTAATCTGCTCAAATGGATGGAGTTTTTCTTCCCTTCATACTCCGTTGAAGGTTCCTTTCCTCTGAGACTTTAGTTCCAGACCATTCAAGTGACTACATGTATACAACAGTTCCCCCTTTTTCTAACTTACAATAACCAGTTACTAATTTATTACTGTAAAATGCATCAAAATTTCACATTTGGTTTTTGGACTTTCCATATGGATGATGAGAAACAAATCAGAGAAAAGAAGGATGGTGGATACTTCTACTCTTGAACTGTGGTGATTTGCTAAGATACTTCAGGGTTTACTCATTTAGGAGGTAGTCAAGTGATTCTAGACCTGCTGCTACATAATTCTGAGATAATACTTAGAATATGAGTGTCTCTGTTTGTCTCTCTAAGTAATGGGTATGGCTGATTCTCTCTCACACTATTCAGTGGTCTGGTGGCTGACACCAAACACTACCAACTCCACTTAGCTCAGGCCTTTTAGCTCAGAATAAGTCATGTTCAACTTTAGATCCATCTGGACTCTTGGCCACTAGTGGTAGGTGATAGTGATTGCCAAATTTAGTCTCTCTGAGCCTGTGCAAACCTACTGATATTGTTTCAAATTCATTTTATTTCTCGTGGAATCAATTTGAGATTAGAGCAAAAGGAATCATCCTTATTTTTCTTTATACTTGCTCAAATTGTGAGCCAGATAACTTTTTCAACATACATGTGCATTTCCTATAAATGACATTTTGAATGAAATAAAAATTGATGGTTAGTAAGATTAATATTATACAAATGGCATTTGCAATATAAAGCTTTCAGAAAATGAAGAAAATTTTCTCTACTGGAGATTTATTTTGCCATTTTCAACTTGGAAACCTAAGATTCAAACAAAAGTATTGTTTGAAACCTGTTGGGGTTGGTCATTACCAATGCTGAAAATTTCCAAAAAATTATTTCTTAGAAAAAAAAAAACTGTTTGATTCTAATAATTTGAAATATGAACTATTTGATTATTATTAGATTTGCATATGAGTTTCTCTGTAAGAATATACTTTTCCTAGTTGCTAATGTGCAGTTATTTTATTTAAAATTTATATTCAGCTAAATATAAATTTTGTTTTTTAAATGCTTGATTTTATATGTAATGATTTTGGGAAGTTTATGAATTTGTTAATTTAATGGTGGCAAATAATGTACATATGAGTTAATTAGATCTTTCATGGTCTAGCACTTTTATGCTTATAAAGTTTTGAGAAGGTAGTCTTTATTGATGAGATATACTCTAGAAACTATTTAGAAACATAGCAAATGAAGAACGATTTTTATCCTAGGGGTTTTTCTATTGTATTTAAACTTTGCTTTTAATGCTCAATCATTTTCTATTCTTTATAGGAAATAATCGTCTTCTATTAAGTGAATAGACTTGGGAAGGATCCATTCTAAAATACAAGAAGGAATGCCTGTGGGGGGCTGCAATGGGATGGAAAATCCTAAATTGTTGGTCCTGACTGGTGAATCTTTGCCCAGGGCTGCTGAAGACTGTACAGATATAGAAAACAAAAATTAGGTTACGGATACCATGGAAAGCAAGAACATGGGAGTGAATCTAAACTGTCATCTGAAAGCAGAAGCAAGGCCATAAATGGGGGAAATATCCTGTGTTCAATAGCTGCAGAGATGAGGACCAAGTTAGATTGTGGGTTTTGAGATAGGTTAGGACTTGACAGTTAGGAAAAGGCCAGGATTTTAGAAGCTCACTCACTCTATTGTGGTTGAAGCCGCCCAATATAAGACTGACTAGGCCTCATCACATTAGACACATTCAAGGAACTTGTGTATAATATAGAAATTGATGATTAAATTTAAAAATTTATTGTTTGAATACATGTTCTAATTTTACTTTTAATGATTATTTTTAATAGCAATTAATTCCTTATGGCACCAATTACTTCCTCTAGTCTATTCCAAATAGTTACCAACAGTCCACTTTAGTTACAGAACCTGTACCATTTCCAAATAACCAAGGTAAATTTTTGTCCTTGGATATTATTATTTTGTTACTTCTTCATCTTCCTCTGTGACTGGATTTCCCTTGAGATATATATATACATATATACATATATGATATGTGTCAGTGGCATTCCTAGATCCCATGTACCTGTTTTCAAAATAATTGATTTTACTTTGATTATCTCCTTCCTTTATGCTTATATTTTGAGGCAGATTAGAAAGATGGTGTCAGTGAGACACAGTTTAGTTGAATGGGCAATTTACCTTACTACTTGTTTGTGCACTTCTGACTTATGTACAGTATTTATATGGACAATAAGCAACTCAGACTAAGCCTCTTTTTTGCCCTAGGAGGTCTCCTATATTGATTTCTAGTGATTTGATATGGGAGACCTATATATAAACCAAGAGTAGAAATCAGAGGTGAAACTCTACTGGCCACAATATGGCAACAACCTAGAGTTATCTAAAAAAAAAAAAATGTGGAAAGTACATTAGGCAAACATAAAAATAGAGAAGGTGAGTTTATTAAATTATCAGAAGTTGTGGACTACATTTTTTGATGCTAAGAAACTTAATTTACTTTTAATTTTAATGTTTTTTAAATTGTGAACTATAGCTTATATCAAAAGAAGCTTATATTCTGCTGGGAAGTGAAGTAAATTATAAAGTTTTTGTTATTTCTAAGCTTATGACAACATGGTCAAGAATTGAAGGTGTCTGTTCATCCGGCAGCTGTTTCACCAGAATGCTACTTGAGAAGAGTTATTTGCCTCAATACCATCAGCAGTAGTTGAATTTAAAATTGACACTTGAATTTATCATTTAAAATATCCTCAGAAAGATTATACCCTTAGAGAGGATTGGAACTAAAAGTTTCTGTGAACCTTGAGAATCACCTGTTTTTTGCCATCCCATGTAACTAATGGCAATTGTGTTGCCAAATTTCCTGAGATTGCAGATTTTTCAAAATGATATAGGGTTCCTGGGCTGTTTTTAAGTCTGAAAAGACTATCACTTACTTAATTAACAGTCATAAAAAAGCAAACAGCTAGAGTTTAATCAAATAGTGAATGCAATAAAAAAATTTAGTATTTGATTTGTTTCAAAATTTATACTGTTGTTCTTGTAATTTCTAGAGAAATCAGGATTATAAGCACCGTTAATGACTGTGATGTTATGCTTAACCACTGGTGGTGAAAATTTATCAGTAGACTCTTTACCCTTGGGATGTGTTATGCTGTAGATGTTGATTTGATGAATAATGTGGCATGGACTTTTATGGATTAAATGTACACTATTGTTAAATAGCTTTAAAATATGTGCATTTTAATACAATGTCTTTCCTCAAAATGCTATTTTTAATTTGATGATATGCCTCAAAAATCAATAATGTTTTAGGGCAAAGGAAATGTGGTAAAGTAATGGCATCATTAGAAGGAAGGAGACTGTCATCGAACTTCATTTGCTTTACTCTTAGATTTAACTTTTTACTTTCAATTATTCTTATTTGTATTATCCTATCTTCCATATTAGAAAGGGAGTTTACCGAGTGAAAAAAATCATGAGTACATTTAGCATATACCTAAATTGCTTTACATGGACTATGTACTCCATAAATTCTTATTTACTTAAAAAAAATAGGAGGAGGAGAAGGATCACTAACCAAAAAAGGAAGCAAGAACTAAAGTGAGATGCTGTATCAGGGGCCAGGGAATGATGATGGTCTGCCTTTCCTGACTTTTTGAAACTGAGAGGCAAACCTCCAAATTTCCACCTATACATTCATTTATTTACTCACTGAGTCTCTACACATTAGGAAGTAACTGCTTTGTGTTAACCTTTGATTTTGAGCGGGAATGCAAAGGTAAAACTAAATATAATCTCTGACTAAAAGGGAGGGTTTGTCTGACAGACATATATATAATTATAATATACCTGGTATAATGTATAAACACCAGAAATTATGGCAGTAAGCAGGCTTTTTAATTTTCCACATACAGAAGAATACTGAAAACTGTGGCGTGGTAGAGTGATGGCAAACAATTTATTTTTATGCCTTTAAGCAATGTTACTTCATTTATTGAGGATTTTAATAAAAAGCAATGATTTGTATCTTATGGATGCTCAGAAAGAGTAGATATTGTGGCTTAAATTCCTTCACTTTGATTTATTAGCCCTTAGTTTATATGAATGCCACGTCACAGAGCACAGCTAATAAAAGCATGAACATTTGTCTTTGAGCAAGTTTGATCTGGGGTGAGTAACATTAAACAATAGCCTATTGACAAGCAATTAAACACCACTTCTTTTCTTAGCACTGTTTTGAATTATGGTTGTCCTAACTAGTGGCAGTATCCTTATGTTTTAGAATTCCAATATAATCTAAGATGAGAAGAACGATTTAATTAGATTTTAAATAGAATTGGCCAAGATCCACTGCTCATCATCTTGACTGCTTCTCTGCATCGACTAAAGCCAAAAGAAAACAAAGATAAATAGCAAAATTAATTAACAACATTTATTTCAATTGCCTGTTACCATTTCCTCCGGTATACAATAAAGCTTCCCCCAGGGAGAGTGCTGTGTTTTTACCTTTGACTTCTGAGCAATTTCCTCAATTCTTCTATATCATGGAGGAACCTCGCTAAAGCCAAAAGAAATGAAGTGGTTCTCTTCTTCCATTCACACTTAAAATGTGTACTCGAAGAATGAGAAATAAATAAAAAGATATCAGAAGGAAATTTTGAGTTTATTTTCAGCACCTAAAAAAAACAAAAGGCAGACCCCAAATGCAGGAAGTCACAGGAAATATTTGCGTTACTCAACTCAATACGGAGGTCAGCCTGAAAGAAAATTTGCAAGACAAAATTGATTATGTTATCCTCTTGCAAATGAAGAAGCTGTTATTCCATCACATAGATCTGAAGACCCAAAAGTTGTGAAATAAAGGCACTATATGAGCTCTTGTACTCCATAAAATGTTGTCGTCTAAGGTAGTTTAAGGTAAACTAAGATACTGCTATACTGCTATGGAGCAGTATTAGTGTATTTAATTAGCAACCCCTTTTCATGAAAGCCTTGTCACTTGTTCTCAGGTCTTATTCCCTCATTTCCATCCTAACCTTATTCTCACCTTTCCATAAATGTGTCCATATAGGTACTCTTATGTTTTGAATTCCCCCATAGCTTGTGCCAGTTTACACAAGAAGTGTTTACTGTCAATTATGTAATACTTTAGTCACATGTGTTCACCACTAGAAAACACCTTAAATGAACTAACAAAGAAGTGAATCTATTTTTTTAAAGTATGTTTCTTTGTTGCCTGTGCCTTTCATGAAACTCCAGTTGCTGTGCTTATTAATGTTTTTAAATCTTATAAAATTTGAGGGCAAAATAATTTTATTAGAGTATGATGCAGGGTTAACTATTTCAAAATGACACTTTACCTAAATTATACCTGGTCATCTGAGTAGAAATGAATAATGATTAGATAATAAACAGATGGAAAACAGTTGCTAAGGAAAGAGAACAGGAAATTAACTCTCTAATTAGATAACTGAAGTTTTTGTATACATAATGCCAATATAAGTAATTTAGTATGTTGAATCAGTTTGGTTGCTTGTTTTTTAAATCATCTAACTGAGGCCCTCATGCCTTCATTCTTCAATTAGTTGTTGTGGCATCAAATAGACAAAACTAAATATGTTTCAAGCTACATTTTGTGTGTGTGTGTGGATTTCAGGCAACATTTCCTAGGGAGACTGTTTAAAGGAGAAATAATCTTCGTAGCTATAAAACAATGCCTATATTCACAAATTAGTTTGAGCATTTTATTTAGTTTACAGGCAAATAGCCCCCCTAAACAGTTTACATGGTGTGTCTATACATGCATATGTGATTTATTTAAATTGAAATATTGTGCACAGGGTAAATAAATTCTCTAAAAGCAAGTATGTTTATATATTTTAGTCATAACATGTGTTGACAGGATAGAAAAATAACCAGAATTGTGGAACTAATGCTTACCCTAGAAATTTTATATTCTTGTCGATTTTATGACATCGTCACCTCCTGGTTTATTTCTGACCTTTTATGGGCTTCTAAACCTAAGTACGAGAATCTTCATTAGTTCTAGAAAATTCAGTCATTATTGCTTAAAAATTACCTCCTTTTTCTTATCTCTCTCTCTCTCTCCTTCTGGGACTCCAATTAGTCATATGCTAGGTCTTTCCAAGTGTTCTCCTGATCTCTTAACCTCCCTCTCATATTTTCTATCGCTTTTTTCCCTCTGTGCTACATGCTGATTGATTTCTACTTTTGCTTATCTAGTTATTTCTAATTTCTACTTCTGTCTTCAACTTAATTCTTAATATTTTATCTGTATTGCTTGGATCTGCCATTAAGTGTATTTCTTTATGGTTATTTTGCATTTTAGTTTTTATTTATTAGTGTGCATTCTAATCTAATAATTAAATGTACATAAAGAATCAAATGATTCTACAAACTATGAAAAACCAGCAGTCCCTAGACCCTCTCTTATTCCCCATTCTCAGAAAAAAAATGTTTTTGATTATTTTATCTGATTATTTGGGTATTTGTCTCCATATTTCTAAATAATGGAATGACAGTGTCTTTTTTTCACTGGTCAGTTTTAGGGATTATTTACTGACTTATGATAAAGTTAAGAATTTATTAAAGGTTCCTTTTAATGTGGAAGCATATTATTCAGTTGTGGACACTATTCTGAAGTTAATTTTCAATGACTGCCTCCTCTCAAATTTTCTCTGTTCTCTCTTTTGGGAACTTCTATCTAAAAGTTATATCTTTAGCATTGATTTTCTAATATGTTTTATGTTTATTTTTTTCTCTACTTTCTGAAACATTTTCTTGACTCCATCTTTTAGCACTCCTCCAAAGATTTTCATTACTGCTATTGTATTTTTAATACTTACATCTTTTTATTACCTGAAGCATTCTTTTTTTATAGCACTGTGTTGTTATTTTATGTTTGACCATCTTTCCTACTTAGTTAAGTACTAATACTGCATTAAGGAGTTTTTCTTTTCCATATAGTTTCTCTGTATCTTCCAAGGTGGCTCATTCCCGTATGTTTACTTTTGTCTCTACCTCTCCCATTAGAAGCTTTCCCCAGATGTATGCTCGCTTTTGGTTGTTTGTACATGATACAGAGTCCCGGAAGGCTCTGCCTACTTTGACTATAAGCTTCACTGAAGGGAGATATGTGGCTGAGACTTTCATTTGGGAAACTTTTGATAACAGAATTGTCGATCTTTTATTTAAGGCTTTCAGATTTCCAGATTTCTCTGGAGAACAAAAGCCTAACTGCCAGTATTCTTGGAACCAGTTAGGGTAAGTTTGGGAAAGGAGGTGTCTCTTGGCAGTAGCGTATAAAATTCACTTAATTTATCTTTTTATTAAAACAAAACAAAACTAAACTAAACTAAATTAAACATTGCCCTACCTTCAACTTTTCTAATATCTCAAGAGCAGGCATCTATGTAGAACAGGGATTAGAATCTGGAGACTCAAATATGTTTCATTCAGGCAACCTATTGATAAGAGGTGCTTCTCCATCCCCAGACAGATATTTGCTACCGTTAATCCCATCTCCCTCCCTTAACTGTACCCCACAACATCATAATAAAAAATATTGATTATAAAAAAAAGAAAAGTGGGCAAATAAAATAAATAATATATAGTGAGAAATGCAAATGTGAGGATTACAGTGAGGAATACAAATAGACATATAGGAATAATCAACCTTACAAAGAATAAAAATAAAAAATAAATAGAATATGGAGAATCTAATTACTTCTTAACAGATTGCAACAAATCCTTTGTTGTTATATATCCCATCATCCTACTCTCATGAGTTACTGGAATAGCCAATTCTACAAGCCTTTGGGGATTCAGAAGTAGAAAATGAATTACTTCTCCTCCTACTTCCAGTTTAGGAGTCTGCTTTCTTAGCTCGACTTTCTCTGTCACCACTTGCCTAGTTGTTTTCCACCTTCCAAAATCTTGTTGCCATTTCTTCTCTTATTCTCACTGTCCTTGTGGGTTTATTGGCTTTCTCACAAGTTTCAGAAGGGAGAGAGGTTAGATATACTTATTCAACCTGCTTGTTTTACTTGAAATTTTCCAGTGAATATTTTTACTTTAATTTTTATATTTTTAACTTCTAGAAGGCCTATTGGACCTTTTATATATATATATGTATATATTTGATATTCCTGGCCTTTTTGTACTTTTTGTAGAGCTTTGCTCTTTTATCATATTTCAAATTCCCCCCGACCCCTATTTTGTTTTGCTTTGTTTTACTTAATCACTTTCATTGTACTTATTTTGTATTATTTGCTTGGTCATTCCAATAAATGAAATATAAAAGATTCGATTCTACTTTCTGTGGTTTTCACTGGCTCTCAATATATGCAAATTTCTTTGTATATTTTGTGATTTTTGTTAGTAAAATTTTATGTCTTCTAATTTATTAATAAGATTCCTTCAAGGCCTAGATGAGTGAATTCCACAAGAGAGGATTGTCCTTCCTTCCTTCAGTACTCTGGGATTGAGAATTGTTTTTAAATTCTCAGCATGAGGTTTACTGGGATACTTGGGTCTTGAGTAGGGTCTGGCTTCTGCTTATGAATTATTAGGGGCAATTTCTTTTTCTTCTCTGCCAAGGATTCAAGTTTGAGATGACTCATTTTCTTCCTCCTTGTCTTTTTTGGGAGAAGATGAATGATTTTTATCTACCCTTATTCTGAGAATGGAATACATTGGAGAACTCAGATGTGTATGAGTGTCTTATCAGACTTATCATATTGGAATGGCCCTGCATATTGTCTTTTGTTCCCTTCACATTGAAAAGCTATAAAAACCAAGTGCAAATATTACCTGGGTTAAGTAAATAGCATCTACATTCATAGATTTCTTGGATTCTACATTCGAAGGACGTCTACATATGTGTCTCTAGTTCACATCTTTTAATTGAGCTCCAGCACTAGCTCTCCCAGTGTGTCCAGAACATCTTTATTTAGTTCTATTAATAACTTCAAATATGAGAAATATATTTGTTGAGGCTGTTTGTTGTTTTGTGTTTTTTGTTTTTCTCCAGATAGAGTTCCCTTCCTGCCTCCCTTACCTTAGATAATCTATCCAAAGACCAGACTCATTGTAGTTCTATTTAATTTTACTACCTTCTTCAACACATACATTCATTTAATTACTAATTCCTAATGATTTCATCTTCTTGTTGTCCTTTGTTTTTATCTTGCTTTTCTCTATATTTTCTTGTCACTCTTTGAAAACGCAGTTAGATTCCCTTAACTGACTTTCTTTATCTTATCTAAATTTCCACCATAGCTTTTTTTGTGTAGCTGACAGTTGATTATTTTTAAAGTGAAAACCTGGTTTTATTTTCTTTAGTAAAGTCCTTTCTATGGATTCCCATTGCCTTCAAAGAAAGACCCACATTTTTTAGAATGATATTAAAAAAACTCTTCCGTATGACTTTGACTTTTTTAGTTTCATTACTACTTAGATTCTGAGCTCTAGCAATATTAAACTATTTATAATTCTTCAAATTTGCATACTTTCACCATACATTTGCATGGTTTTGTATGCCACTGCCCCCATACATTTCTTGGCCCCTCATGACCAGGTCCTTCTTTTTCTTCATGTTAATATCGAGCAGCATAAGTAGTTCGTTACTCCATTGATTCAACTGTTGCAAACAATAATTTGCTTTCATTTTTTCCTCATCTAATAGACTACATACTACTTGGACTTTTTTGCCTTTTTTGTCTTTATTTTTCTCATGTTAAGTTCCTGACACACAGCAGACACTCAATAAATTTTGAATTTATGAATGAATGAATTTATTAGAAAGTTTGGAACAGAACTATGTCTCCAGACTTCTTTTCATTTTCCTTTTTGCTATGTAATATGAACCAAATTTAATAAAAGAATCCCTTTTATAGAAATGCTTTCCATGTCCTAAGAATTTTAAAGCTCTTTTGGAAACTTCTGATCTCACAATATCATAACCTCAGGGCTGGAAGGAAGCCTAGTGGGTATTTAATCCTCCCTTTTAACTAGATAGAGCGTTGTTGCCCAATTTCTTTGACATGTGTTTTTCCAGATTGCATTTGTATAACTTCGGGGATTGTGAAAATGTGGAAACCACGGGGCCTGCTCTTTCTATCTCTGTAGAAGGATCACCAAGGAAAAGTTCTCTTTTTATACTAAATCTAAATCTCTTTCTCTCTTTAAACTTCACACACTGACCTTAGTAAAACTTCAACTGTAAAACAAGACAAGTTTACTACCCTTTCCCTAAAATAGCTGTTCAAGAATTTGAAAACAACTTAGCTCCCCACCAAATTTTCTCTGTCTTAGCTTAAAATACATAAAATGCTTTCAATATCCTTCATAGTCGCTTGATATGCTCTTGCTCACTACCCCTCTTTTTGCAACTACAGGGATACTCTAATAAATGTAACTCAAGCCTCTAGGGTTGTCTGATTTAAAAGGAATTGAGCTGGACTCTCATGTTACTATTCTAAACATTTTGATAAAACCCAATTTTGTGTATGTTTATGTTTATCCTTTTTGCTATCTTCCTCTTATAAGACTAATTACCTTTCTTATTATAAAAAAAAAACAACAGAGTTGTAAATATAATGTGCATGCTTCATAATTCTACCTTTCAGGCATGATCATTGTTAGTAGTTTGGCATATAATCAGCATTACATAATGACATTTTTTTAGTGAAGGACCGCATATCTTATGGAGGTCCCATAAGATTATGATGGAGCTGAAATGTTTTGTTGCCTAGTGAGGTTGTAGTTGTCATGATGTTATAGCACAACACATTACTCATGTGCTTGGGGTAATGCTGATGTAAACAAACCTACTGTATAGCTAGTCCTATAAAAGTCTCATCCATACAATTATGTAGAGTGCCTAATACTGTTAGGATTATTATAACACCTATATTTATCATGATTATGATAATAAATGACTATGTTACTGGTTTATATATTTACTATCCTATGCTTTTATCATTATTTTAGAATGTACTCTTTCTATTTAAAAAAGTTAATGCAGAACAACCTCCAGCAAGTTTTTCAGGAGATATTATAGAAGAAGGTATTGTTACCATAGGAGATGACAGCTCTGTGCATGTTATTGCCCTGAAGACCTTCCAGTAGGATAAGAATTGGAGGTAGAAGACAGTTATATTGATGATTCTGATACCTTGTGGGCCTAGGCTAATGTGTGTGTTTGCATTTCAATTTTTAACAAAAAAAGTTTAAAAAGGTAAAAAAAAAAAAAAAAGAAATACAAAGATGTTTATGGAATAAGGATATAAGAAAACAAGATATTTTTCTGTAGTTGTACAATGTGTTTGTGTTTTAAGTGTTATTTATCAAAAAAAGTTAAAAAAATTAAAAACATTATAAAATAAAAGTTACAATAAACCAAGATTAATTTATCTTAATATTAAAGAAAGGCAAATGTTGTAGAAATGTAGTGTAGTCTAAGTGTACAATGTTTACAATATCTATGGGAGTATACAGTAATGTCCTAAGCCTTCATTCACTCACTACTCATTCATTTACTTACCCAGAACAAATTCCAGTCTTGCAAGCTTGATTCATGGCAAGCACATTATACAGGTATTTAACTTTTAATCTGCTATAACATAATTTTACTGTACTTTTCTATGTTTAAATATATCAACATATACAAATACCATTGTGTTATAATTGTCTACAGTGTTCAGTATGGTAGCATGAATTACAGGTTTATAGTCTAGGAGCATACCACTAAATAGCCTAGGTTGTAGTAGGTTATAACATCTAGATATTTTTACCTATGAAGTCTGACAATCAAGTTCACAAATTTGTCCTAGAAAAGTGCTACATACCTTATTCCTGATTATTATTATGTCCACCTTCAAAGTACTCCTTTTGGGAAGCTATGCACAGAGACCAGCATCTAGTCCACTTATCAAACCAAATTTGGAGCTCTTTTTCTGGAATGGCCATCAAAGCTGTTGTCTTATTAACTTTGATGTACTGAGTGTCATCAAAATGTCTTCCTTTCAATATTTCTTTTATCTTTGAGTAAAGAAAAAAGTCACTGGGAATCTGAACAAGTAAGTAGGGAGGGTGTTCAAGTACAGTTATTTTGTTTACTGGCTAAAAACTGCCTAACAGTGCCATGTGAGTTGGTACATTGTCATGATGTAAGAGCTCTTTTGGGACTATTTTTGCTCAAAGTTTTCTCGTGCCAAGATTTTCAGTTAAGATTTTCCTAATGGTTTCTCTACTGATTTTTAGTTGGTCTGCTATGCTTCTCATAGTCAGCTGGGGATTTTGACATACAATTCAATGAATCTGTAAAGTTTTGTCAGTTCTGCTCATTCTGGCTGTCTTGTCCTCTTCATCAGTGATACTTTCTCTCCCCTTGAAAAAATGTTTAATCCATTTGTACACTGCCATTTTCTTCATGGCATTATCCCCATAAACATGGACTAACATGTCCCTGATTCTACTTCCACTCCTGCTGAGTTTAACATGAAATTTAATGTTTGTTCTTTGCTCTGACTGAAGCTCTGGCAGTCTTGTGATGGCAAATAAAAACATGCAACAACAATAATATATGCCTTGCAGCGAGACATCAGCACATGTCAACACAAACACAGCTGTGAGATACTGCTATACCAAGGTTAGGTGTTGGGAGCCGGCCACAGAGGCCCACTGAGCATTAGAGATCAGGAAGGGCCGTTGACCCCGAGACCACTAGGATGCGTTCGGGAGCTATTGACCCCATTTCCTCCCCCTTTCTACTCAGCACTAACCAGATTAAGCTCCTTTAAGCTCAAACATAAAAACTCTGAGACCGAGATGAACACAAGCTCACTTTAGAAGCTCATTGCTCCCATTCTTCCACAAACTGCAGTTTCGGCTTTCACACAACTTGCAATTCAAACTTGGGTCACACCTAAGAGCCTTAGTATTGGTCACAGGTTTCTGGGTTGTGATCTCAGGATTCACTGTAGTTGAATAAGGTGTAAATTGTGTAGAATATAGTTTTAGAAGACAGCCATTCTATTGAAAGAATGCGGCTGGGTTACTTGCAGGTAGCCCACTGTGAACTTTGGACTGGGCCACATTCCAAACATTCTGGGATGGGCCACTTTTGTTTGTAAAGTAAATACTTAAGCTTCTATAGAATTGTTTAACTTGGCATAAATCAATCAGCTTAGGATGAAAAAGGTTTATAGAATATGTCAGTCACGGATTAGGTTATCCTTTGTTATGGGATTTTAAGATTATCATATGAAAAGGGGTTAAAGGCAATCATTGATTAAGTTTTCATGGATTAAGGTTTCTGGTGGGTGGGGGACGCCCCTCCCACATCTGACTTTGTGTATAAAAGACCCATTGTAATTCCCAATAAAACACACATCGCTTCTGCACTAGACTGGAGTCCAGTCTCTGTCTTTCTCTCTCTCTCTTTCTTCTTCCCCCCAATCGCCAATGCCGTCTCCACGTTTGGGGTACCCTGAACCCGGCTGGAGCTGGTCTCCGGCAGTTAGGAAACCTTACCGAATGTTGGTACAGTGCTGCCAATGCAAGAGTACACTGCCAAATTCATGAACTAATTGTCAGACCTTGTACACTCTATGATGTTCGCACAATTACAGAATTGCCTGATGACGCATTTCTCAGAACATATCCAAATTATTCAATGCCACATGATTGTGCATGCTTTTCTAAATAATTTTAGTATTCATAGAATATATATATATATTTATAAGTGAATACTAAATATATATGTATTTATTTACCAAATTATTATAAAAATTAGATCACACTATATATGACATTTTGTAATTAGTTATTTTTGCTTAACATTATGATGACACTTAAAAAATATATTTTGGGCCAGGCTCGGTGGCTCAGCCTGTAATCCTGCGCCTTTGGGAGGCTGAGGTGAGTGGATTGTCTGAGCCCACAGGTTCGAGACCCGCCTGGGCAGCAAGACCTCATCTCTACGATAAATCAAAAAATCAGCCGGGCATGGTAGCACGCGCCTATAATTCCGGCTACTTGGAAGGCTGAGGTGAAAGGATTGCCGGAGTCCAGCAGGTCAAGGCCGCGGTGACCAGGAGCGGCCACTGCACTCCAGTCTGGGTGACCAAGTGAGACTCCAACTCAAAATATATATATGTTATCTTTGTATATCTAATAATACTAGTTGATTCTTTTCTCTTTGTTTTTACTTTTAATTTTTTTATTTTAAAGATGTGGGGTACAGTTCAGGGTTAGTTATATAAATGTTCATTTTGCAGGTACCCTGGTTGATGAGGAGTTGATTCTTTTCAAAAGCAGCAAAATATACTACTCTTTCAATGTACTGTCACTTAGGTAGCTAATTTAATAGATGTTGTTTTCAATTATTGGAATCATAAAAAATTTAATAACAGTTATGGGGCCTTTGAAATCTGCACAGTGTTGTGCCAGTCACTAGAGCTAAGGAGATAAATACAATCATCTCTGTTACCAGGGACTTCCTGATCCAGTGAAATAGAGCAATTAATGTATAAATATAATACATTATAAGTGTTGTCTCAGAAATATGCACAGGGTTACAGAGGATACAGACACTTGA
Source organism: Cephalopachus bancanus (assembly GCA_027257055.1). Classification (NCBI taxonomy): domain Eukaryota; kingdom Metazoa; phylum Chordata; class Mammalia; order Primates; family Tarsiidae; genus Cephalopachus; species Cephalopachus bancanus. The sequence goes on from JAPVLO010000107.1 coordinate 2,048,573, forward strand.
GGTATTCAGATAAAAGTTGCAATGCTTACACTACATATTGAAACATAAGTAGGATGTCACCATAAAACAAAGATATTTCTAGTTGCTAAGAGCTGCATGTATAAAGTCACAGTGTTATGAAAAATAATGGTGTATTTGAGGAATGCAAATTGTTCAGTGTGTAACATATGGCAGAATTGTGTAGAAGATGACATTGGTGAAGTAGGTAAGATGCCTTTTGTGCTATGTCATAAACTCTGAATCTTATCAACTATTGCAGTGGCACTATCCTTCTGCCTCAGCCTTTCACGCAGTTGAGACTCCAGGCATGCACCACCACATCTGATTAATTTTTTTTGATTTACCAAAGAAACGAGGACTTGCTGTGTTGCCCAGCCTGTTTTGAACTCCTGGGCTCAGGCAATCCTCTTACCTAGGCCACCCAAAGTCCTGAGATTACAGGTGTGAGCCACCGCCTCCAGCTGATGTTTTTCTTGGTTTCCTTTATTTGGGCACCACAGATGACATCTATACTTTGATTATATCATCTTGTACAGTGACCCCAACCATTTTGGCATCAGGGGCCAGTTTAGTGGAAGATAATTTTTCCATGGACAGGGTGGGGAGTAGGGGAATCATCAGGCATTAGATTCTTACAAGGGCCATGCAAACTAAATCCTTTGCATGCACAGTTCAAAATAGGATTTGTGCTCCTATGAGAATCTAATGCTGCTGCTGATCTGATAGCAGCCAGCACTCAGCTCACCAGCCGCTCACCTCCTGCTATGTGGCCTGGTTTCTAACAGGCTGGTCCACAGCCCAGGGTTAGGGACCCTTGATCTTGGGTATTATAGAGTGTCAATGTATCGGTATAGAGTGTAGGATCCTTTCCTAAATAAACTATTTTTACTTGAATCCTTGTGTCAGATTCTCTCAAGGAACTCAAACTAAGGTATTGGTCAAAAAAATCTTGGCCAAGATAGTCAAGGTTATTTGCCAATCCAGTTATCTACTACTTTATCTATACCTAGAAAGCATTTGGTTCACTTTTTATTTTCATTTTGCTCCAAGATTAAAAAAGGCTTTAAATAGAAAATGACTGTCCAAAGCTGGGCACAGTGACTCACACCTGCAATCACAGCATTTAGGGGAGGTCAAGGAAGGGGACCACTTGATGCCGGGAGTTAGAGATTAGCCTGGACAACATATTAAGACCTCATCTCTACAGAAAAATTTTAAAGTAAATAATAAAAACAAGTCTGTTCAAGTGATGAATATTTTGGTTTTTAGGGATAGAACTCATCCATAGAAACTCAAATGATAAAAGAGAATCTCAGGAAATCAAGTTTAGCCATGCAACACTTGAACCAAAATCACTAGGCATCTTTATTTTCTGTTTCATTTTGTGGCGGAGTTGCCTTACAGATATTTCTGCACATTGCTTCTCTTTTATTTTATTTTCTGCAGCTTCAATTCCAAAATGAGAATCTTAGAATTGGCACTCTCATAATGTTGGTTTACACGTGATATGTGATTAAAATGGCACCAATCTGTCCCCAAGTGTCCATTATATCTCCAGAGACAAATCAGTCTATTTGGTTCAGTTTTAAAAATTAATTTATTTTAGAGTTTATGGAGTTTATAACTGACATCTTATAAACTGCTAATATTTAAAGGTACAGTTTGGTAAAATGTACTTTTAAAACCACCACAATAACCAAGATAATAAACATGTGCATTACCCTCAAATGTTTCCTTGTTCCCTTTTCTAACCTCTTCTTTCCAAGACTCTCCTGGTGCCTGTCCCCAGGAAACTCTTTATCTGCTCTCATCATAGATGAGTTTGTATTTTACATAATTTTATGTAAATGGAATCATATGGAATGTGCTATTTTTGTCTTGTTTCTTTTACTTGTATAATGATTTTGATATTCACCAGTATAAGTGTGTGCATCAATTTTATAATTGTTGAGAAATAGTCTATTTAATAGATATATACCACAATTTGTTTATTCATTCACATTTGGGAATTTGGACATTTAGAACATTTGAGTTGTTTCCTATTTGGGGCTATTAATATAATGTTACTATGAGCACTTATGTACAAGACTTTGTATATAGATACATACATTTTAATCTGTAAATACCTAAAATTGAAATGACTGGGTAATATAGTAGGTATATGTTTAATTTCTTAAGAAACTACCAAACTTTCTTTCAAAACAAGTTGTAGCATTTGATATTCCCACCTTCAGTGTATGAGAGTTCCAGTTGTTTTATATTTACACTTGGTGAAGTCAGTCTTTTAATTTTAGCCTCTCCAACAGGTGTGTGAACTGGTATTTCATTGTGGTTTTAATCTTCCTTTCCCAAGTTACTAATGATGTTCAACAATGTTTCTGTGCTGATTTGTCATGGATGGGTATCTTTTTGCTTATTACTGAGTTTTGTTTTATTCTAAATTTTTTTATATTGGGATAAAATCTACATGACATAAAATTCATCATTTTTAAGTTTATAATTCAGTGATTTTTAGTATATACATGATGTTGTACAATGATTATTACTATTTATTCCAGAACATTTCCATCACCCATGAAGAAACCTCATATCTGTTAGCAGTCACACCTAATTTTTCCTTCTTCTCATCTCTGGAAACCTATTTGTCTGCTTTCTATTTCCATAGATTTTCATATTCTGGAGATTTCATGTAAATGGATTCATGCAGTACAAGCAATGTGGGGGTATGGCATCTTTCACTTAGTATGTTTTCAAGGTTCATCCAAGTTGTAGCATGTGACAGTTCTTCATTACGTTTTATGGCTGTATAAAATTGTCTATTGGGTTTTGAGAATTCCTTGTATATTATGAATATAAGTTCTTTATCAGATTCATAAATTGCAAATAATGTATTCTAGCCTGTGTCTTGCATTTTGATGCTCTTTATAGTGTCTTTCAAAGATCAGATGTTCTTAATTATAATAAAGTTGAATTTATCATTTTAAAATTTTTTGGATTATACTTTTGGTTATCTACTAACTCTTTGTCCTAATATGGGGCCACACTATTTTATCCTATGCTTTCTTCTAGAATTTTTTATACTTTCCAGTTTTACTTTTAGGTCTATAAATAATTTTACATTAATATTTTTATATGTGTGAAGATGGATTAAAGTTTTTTCTATTTTTTTTTCATTTTGCATATGGGTATTCAATTGTCCCAGTCCAGTTTTTTGAGAAAGCTAGTATTTATCCAATGATACACCTTGATTATAAGTGTGTGACTCTATTGTAACACCCTCTAATATCTTCTGTTAATCTACTTGTATACTTTGCCATTTTACTGCACAGTCTTGATTATTTATTATAGCTTTATAAGAAATCCATAAAACAGGTAGTATAAGTCAGTCAACTTTTTTTTCAGAAATGTTTTGGTTAAACTATATATTTTACAAGTCCATGTGGATTAAAAATTTGATGATAATTTTCTAGAGAAAAGCCTATTAGAATTTTAAACATATTGAGACTGCATTGACTCTATATATTAATTTAAGGAGGACTGAAATCTTAACCACATTAGCCACATATTAATCCAGAAACATTGTATATATCTTCATTTATTTAAGTCTTCTTTAACCTCAGTAATTATTTATAGATTTTGTGTACAGTTCTTACACATTTTAATCAGAAATGCTCATAAATAATTTATATTTCTTGATGTTATTGTAAATGTTATTTTTAAAATTTTGATTTCTGATTTATGTTATTAGTATATAGAGATAGAATTAATTTTTGCACACTGATCTTTTGTTCCAGAAGTTTGTTTGACTCATTCTTTCCATACTGATCTTTAATTCCAGAACCTTGATTAATTCATTATTTCAATCACTTATTTGAAGATTGCATGTAGCTATATTTTTTCAGTACAATTTGTTGAATTGGGCATTTTTTACCCAATGTATGCTTGTGTCTGCTTTGTCAAAGATCAGTTGATTATAGGTATTTGAGTTTATTTTTGGATTTTTTAATCTGTTCTGTTGGTCTATGTGTCTGCTCTTGTACCAGTATCATGTGGTTTTGGTTATTACAGCCTTGTAGTATAGTTTGAAGTCAATTTCATTTTGTTGTTTTGCTTAGGATTGTTTTGGCAATTCAGGTTCTTTGGTTCGATATGAATTTTAGAATTGTTTCTTCTAATTCTGTGAAAAAAATATATTGGTAGTTTGATAAAGATTGTGTTGAACCTGTAAATTACTTTGGGTATATGGTCATTTTAACAATGTTGATTCTTTCCATCTATGAGCATAAGTTGTGTCTCCATTTGTTTGTGTCCTCTACAATTTCTTTCATCGGTGTTTTGTAATTATCCTTGTAGAGATCTTACACTTTCTTAGTTAAATATAGTCCTAGGTATTTTAACTTTTTGACTGTTATTGCAAATGGAATTGAGTTCTTGATTTGATTATCAGCCTGGTCTCTATTGGGGTATAGCAGTGTTACTGATTTGTGTGTATTGACTTTGTATCCTGAAACTTTAATAAACGTATTTATCAAGTCCAGGACTTTTTTGGAGTAGTCTTTATGTATCAGATCATATCACTGGCATACAGAGATAAATAGTTAGATTCCTTCTTTTTTAATTTGGGAGTTTTTTATTTCTTTGTCTTGACTGATTGTTCTGGCTAGGATTTCCTAGCCACTCCTATGCTGAATAGGAGTGGTGAAAGCTGTCATCCTTGCCTTGTTTCAGTTCTGAGGGGGACTGTGTTCAACTTCTGTCCATTCAGAATGACATTGGCTATGGATGTTTTGTATGTGGCTTTTATTTTGAGAAATGTTCCCTCCATGCCTATTTTACTGAGAGTTTTTTTATCTTGAAAAGATGCTGGATTGTATCAAATGCTTTTTCTGCATGATTGACATGATCATAAGACTTGTTTTGAATTTGGTTTATGTGATGGATTACATTTATTGACTTGTATATGTTGCATCATCTTTGCATCATTGGAATGAAATCCACTTGATTGTGGTGGATTATTCCTTTTTTTTAATGTACTGCAGAATTTGGCTTGCTAATATTTTGTTGAGGATTTTTATGTTTATGTTTATCAAGGATATTGGTCTGTAACTTTCTTTTTTGGTTGTGCCTTTTCCTGGCTTTGCTATCAGGGTGATACTGGCTTCATAGACTAATTCCTGTCTCTTCAATCTTATAGAATAGCTTCAATAAAATTGGTACCAGTTGTTTTTGACAGTGGTGGAATTTGGCTGTCAGTTCATCAGGTCCTGGATTTTTTTTTTTTTTGAGTTGGAGTTTCACTCTGTCGCTCAGACTGGAGTGCAGTGGCTGCTCCCGGCCACCGCAGCCTGGACCTGCTGGGCTCCAGCGATCCTTCTGCCTCAGCCTTCCAAGTAGCTGGAATTACAGGCACACACTAACACGCCCGGCTGATTTTTTTTGATTTATTGTAGAGATGAGGTCTCGCCTGCCCAGGAGGGTCTCGAACCCGCGGGCTCAGGCAATCCACTCACCTCAGCCTCCCAAAGGCGCGGGATTACAGGCTGAGCCACCAAGCCCGGCTGGATTTTTTTTTTTTTTAGGAGATTTCTAAGTACTGTTTCATCCTCCCTACTCATTATTTTTGTTCAGGGTTTATGTTTCTCCCTGACTCAAGGTTGGAGAGTTGTATGTTTCTGAGAATTTATCCATTTCCTCTAGATTGTCTAGTTTCTTTTCATGGAAGCATTCATGATAATCTCAGTTGGTCCTTTGTATGCCTGTCATATCAGTTATAATGTCTTTGTTTTCATTTCTGATTGAGCTAATTTGCATCTTCTCTGTTTGCTTCTTAATTAATCTAGCTAGTGGTCTACCAACTTTGTTCATCTTTTCAAATGATCAACTTTTTCTTTCATTGATAATTAGTATTGTCTTTTTAATTTCAGTTTCATTTAGTTCTGCTCTGATCTTTGTTATTTCTTTTCTTCAGCTAGCTCTGGGTTTGGCTCGTTTGTGTTTTTCTAGTTCCTTGAGGTGTGATGTTTAGTTGTCAATATGTGATCATTCATTCTTATTAATATGTCTTAAGTGCTATGACCTTTCCTCTGAACACAGCTTTGGTTGTGTCCCAGAGATTTTGATAGTTTTTTCATATTATCATTTATTTTGATAAATTTTTAAATTTCCATCTTAATGTTATTTTTGACCCAAGAATCATTCAGGAGCAAATTGTTTAGCTTCTATGGGTGTTCTAGTTTTATGAGTTCTTCTTGGAGATAATTTCTAGTTTTATTCTATCGTGCTCTGAGAAGGTACTTTATATGATTTGGGGTTTTTTAATTTATTGAGACTTGATTAGTTGCCTATCATATGGTCTGTCTTGAAGAATTTTCCATGTGCTGATGATAAAAATGTATACTTTATAGTTTTGTGGTGAAATGTTCTGTACATGTTGTTAGTTCCATTTGCTCTAGGGTCCAGTTTACTCCAGTATTTCTTTGTTAACTCTCTGCTTAATGATCCATCTAGTGCTGTCAGTGGCATGTTGAAGTTTCCCACTATTACTGCATTATTGTCAATCTCTTTGTTTAAGGTCTAGTAAAACTTGTTTATAAAGTTGGGGGCTTTATATGATGCTTATATATGTTATTTGAGATTGTCAGTGTTCTGGTTTTTTGCCATTCTAATGGGTATGTAGTGGTATCTCATTGTTTTAATTTGGAATTCCCTCATGACATGTGATTTTGAACATTTTTCTCATAGGCTTATCTGTCATCTATATATTTTCTTTGGTGAGGTATCTGTTCAGGTTTTTTGCCCATTTTAAATCAAGTTGTTCATTTTCTTATTGAGCTGTAAAGTATTTTGGACATTTTGGATAACTGTTCATTATTAAACGTATCTTGTGTAAATATTTTTTCCTAGTCTGTTTATCCTCTTGTTCTGCTGATACTGTTTTTCACAGAGCAAAAGTTTATAATTTTAATGAACTTCTGTTTGACAGTATGTTTTAGAATTCAAATCCAACTTTTAGTTTATGGTACATGGAAAAGCAATTATTTTTTATGCATTTACCTTGTATACTAAAACCTTGCTATAATTGCTTATTAGTTCCAGCAGGGTTTTGTTTATTCCTTGTCAGTTCCTTTGGATATTCTACATCAGTAAATTTCTTCTTTCCCCATCTGTATACCTTTTCTTTTCTTATTGCATAAGCTAGAACTTCCGTGCAATATTAAAAAGCAGTGGTAACAAGAAACAATCATGCTTTTACCCAGATCTTAATGAAAATCCTTTGAATTTCTCACTATTAGGTGTGATGTTACTGTAGGTTTTATGTAAATGTTCCTTAACAGGTTGAGGAAGTTACTCTCTATGCCTAATTTGTTGAGATGCTTTTATTGTGAATGGATGTTCCATTTTCTTTTTCTCCAATTGTCAATATGGACATGTGATTTTTCTTCTTTAACTTGTTAATGTGGTAGAGCACGTTGATTTTTTAAAATGTTGAACCAACCTTGCATACCTGAGTTTTCTGTAGCATATAATTCTTTTAATAAGAATATTCTCAACAAAATGTAAATATGTTTGTTGGATGTTGTTTAATTCAATTTGCTAATATTTTGTTTAGGACTTTTAAAACATACTTAAAGCAAAAATTAAAAAGCTACCTAACTAGCCATAGAAATATACAGATGTAGATATCAATGAAGTCAAGTGTTTCAAAATACTTCTTAATACTACCTTTCCAAAATTATAAAAGAGTGTAGCTTAGGGAGTTAGGGAATTTTATCTGTTCTAGTGCAGAGAATAATTTTCACTTATTAATAATTCAATTTTACTGATGTTTTCTATATGACTACGTTTACAGATTCTCCTCCAACATTGAGATTCACTAAAATTGTCTACTCTGCATCAGGATCATGGAAATTTTCATGATCTGCCTATGTATGTTTTCAAAGTGCACATTTACAAATTCTGTCCTTAACTTTAGAGAAATTTGTTTTTCTCCAACATTCTGATAGTCTTTCAGCAATTACCTGAAATCTTGTGAATGACTACTTTATCTATTTTTATAGTCATGTATTACTATCTTATATTTTGTCTGATTGTTCTCCTTTTCTGCCAGAGGAGTGCCTCTAAATTTTAATCAGCCAACCACATATCCTCATTATCAAGATTAAACTCACTAATGCTGCCTTTTTGTTGTCTGATGCCAATTAGATCTATAATGTAATTGCTTCTAGGTACTGTTTTCCCATTCACTTAATAGTTTGCCTAAGATATTAAATGTTTACAAATATATGAATAAATTATTATACATCATGAATGTCAGCTTTTACAGGATTTCAGATATTCTGTGTTTTAAATGCTTAGAAAACTTTTACTGCTGGGCTCGGTGGTTCAGCCTGTAATCCCGTGCCTTTGGGAGGCTGAGGTGAGTGGATTGCCTGAGCCCGTGGGTTCGAGACCCGCCTGGGCAGGCGAGACCTCATCTCTACAATAAAGTCAAAAAATTAGCTGGGTGTGGTAGTGCGCGCCTGTAGTTCCAGCTACTTGGAAGGCTGAGGCGGAAGGATCCCTGGAGCCCAGCAGGTCGAGGCTGCGGTGGCCAGGAGCAACCACTACACTCCAGTCTGGGCGGCAGAGCGAGACTCCAACTCAAAAAAAAAAAGAAAACTTTTACTTAAAAATTTGGGTGCACTTGGAACAAATACAGAGAATAGTGCTGTATTTATATGGCCTAGTTTGATAATCTTCAAACATTGCCTTTTTTCCTGAATATATGTATATTTGTTTTATGTCTTGATGATGAGAGTTATGCAATTTAAAAAAATAGGTAAAGATTGACATGAGCTGATAACTCATGATTCAAAATTTGTTTTTTAGAGAATTAGTTATATATTTTATGCTAATATTGTAAGAGAAAGCAAATAAATACAAACTGGTCACCTGATTAAAAAAATGTGGGTGTAGTGGCTTATTTTAAAACATTAAATCATTGAATGTAGTAAGAAAAGACCAACAATATTATGTAATCATTTAGGTTAAATTCACTGTTTAACTGCTATCAGTGTGTAGCCTATGTGGGAGTTTTCAGCACATAGATGAATTGTAGAGTAAGAACCATTATGTTCATGTCATGTATAAATAGTATGTGTGATTGCAAGATATTAAACCATGAGATGAGTTAACCATAGTTTCCTTGGAAACAATGATGAATAAAATAACTCATTATGCTGAATTAACCTGAGGCAATGGAGCTAATGAATTATCATCCACCTACATGTCTCTCTTTTCTGCAGGGTCTTTTCAGTACCTTATCTCTTTAGTTGTAACCTGCCCTACAGATTCTTATAACTCAGGGTTAATGACATGCTTTCAAATTGTAGAGTACCATCTCTATATTGTCTGTTTTGCTAATTTTATCATTGCTTATTTGTTGTTGTTGTTTTTTTTGATATTATATAAATGTGTTTTTTTCCTTGAGAAAAACTGCAAAGATTAAAATATTACTTGTAATAAGACCATCTACATAATTATTTTTAGTGATTGGCTCTCAAATGTCTTTACATTTTTGGTCAAAGTTAGAGGACGTGTTAAGTATAACATGGTAAGACCTTAAGAATAACTCATTGATAATGTCACAGAAAAATAGTGAACTAGAAATCAGAAAAATAGTTTTTATCTGCTTAAGTCCTTCTTGTTGGTGATCTCTCCCAGATTCCATTTTATCATCTTTAAAATTGGAACAATAAAATCTATTTTACTTACCCTAACTAGATTGTTGGATTCAATGAAGCCATGTAGCTAAAAGTACTTTGAGGGCTGTGACCTAATATAAAAATAACTATATGGAGAAGGCAGCATTACAAGTAGTAATCATTTTATTAGCTTGCTATATAAAAGTAAAGTAAATATACAAATTAAATAACATTTATAGAGTACTTCCTTGGTATGAAGTTGAACTTCATATGAAATAAGTACTGTTACTATCAATTTCTGCAACTGAGGAAACTGAGACTCCAGAGAGGTTAAATAAATTACCCAGTGTTTTAAAGCTACAGCTGATATTGAACACAAATTTTAATTTTAATAAAGCTGAAATTAAACACAATATATTTAGAAACTCTTACTTCAGAAATTATGTTCTTAACCATTACGCTATATTGCTTTTGTCATGAGATGACTGATGCGATTTGGCAACCAAGTCAACCTCAAAAGTTAAAAATACCAGGTTAAAGGTTCTATTGAAGAGAATAATATGTACTGGTTATAACTCTATTAGAATATTTGCCATTCTCTATTTTCTGTATCTGCATATATGACTGTGCTTAAACTCATTCTCTTTTTACCTCATGTTTTCCACTCACATCTTGAATCGGTCACAGTCCAAATAGGAAAAAATAATTTTGCATATTTGCAACATGAGGAATTTATAAAGGGATTTTAAAACAGGAAATAGAAGAGGTGAGATGCCAGCAGAGAACGGAGAGGTAGCCCTGAAATTGGAAGCAGTCAGAGGCAATAGAAGACCCAAGGGTAGAGGGAATAAGGTAAGTTGCTACCAGAGCCCAAGTGTGCTCAAGGAGCAAGAATTGGACCCATGGAAGACCTACATAGGGGAGGCTGGATCCACTGAGACATACTACAGAAGAAGGCACCAAGCCAGAGGAGGGAGATAGACACCCTGGCTCTCCTTCTCTCCCTGCTTCCTTCCACTTTCTTTTTAAAGTCCTTTCTTGGCCAAAGCCAGCTGCAAACCAGCTGTCATTGAAACCTGGGAAAGGCAGCCTGCAAGCAGCAGTCCCACCCCCACCCATTTGCCTTTGGTTTTCTTTTTCATTGTCCTTGACAATTCATTTCCACTAGGATGCCTTCATCAGAGAATGAGTTATAATGGCAGTTTTAGACTGTTTAAGGACACTGCATTGCTTTTTTTTCCTGAAAGTTAGACTTAGCTGCTGTAAATGTCCCAGGGACGAGTGTGATTCCTGGAACATAGGAAGAGTTTAATGCACATTTTATTTTTTATTTATTTTTATTTTTTTAGTTGGAGTCTCACTCTGTCGCCCAAGCTGGAGTGCAGTGGCATGCTCACCGCCACCCCAGGGTCGACCTGCTGGGCTCTGGAGACCTGTCTGCCTCAGCCTACCAAGCAGTTTGAACCACAGGTGAGCATTACCATGCCTGGCTAATTTTTTATTTATTGTAGAGACGAGGTCTCGCCAAGTAGCCCAGGCTGGTCTAGAACCTGCGGGCTCAGGCAATCCACACACCTTAGCCTCCCAAAGTTCTGGATTACAGGCTGAACCACTGAGCCTGGCCCCACATTTTAAATTGATGGCAAAGTGGTCCTTTAAGGGGTTTGTGGTCTGTGCATTATGAAAACGGTGGACAGTCCACTTTTTGAATTAAACCAATTCAAACATGAATTGGTTTAATTTTTTCCAATAACTGCTGTTAACCATGTCCAGTAGAATCTTTTTTTCTCTAAATATCTGACTCTATTTTTATCTTTGCCTGATTCCACAATTCTTCAGTAGCTGTCTATTATGACACAGTCACATTCCAAGCTATATGTTAGTCTATTAATTTTTCTCCAACTCTCTATCTTGAAGATGTTCAACTATAGAAAGCATGAAAAAGTGATTGCTATGTAACTTTTATTTACTAATGATATATGTACAAGTATGCTCTTTATATATAAATACACAAAATTTCCTGTTTCATATAGATATGGTTAACTTCATATGAGATAGATACTTTTACTACCTCATTTTGCAGATGAAGAAACTGAAGAAGTCAGTTTCTTAATTCATTCTAGCCTTAATTCAAGTCTTAATTCATTCTAGCCTTAATTCAAGTCTTAATTCATTCTAGCCTCAGTTCCTAGTTCAATATCTCATCAACACAATCAACTCAAAAAGCCCCAAATATCATCTTCTAAATCATCTAAGTTAGGTATGTGTGAGACTATGGGTACAGTCTCTCATAAAGCAAAATTCTCCTTTTATAGACCTGTGAAATTAGAAAAAAATTACCTGCTCCAAAATTTAAGACATGCATAGGATATACATTCCTATTCCAAAAGGAAGAAAATTGAAGGAATACAAGAATCACTGGTCTAAAGCAAGTTCACAACCCAACAGGACAAATTCTGGTAGGTTTTAGGCCTGAAAATGAGTCCTTGTGGCTTGATGCCCTGTTCTCTGGGACTCAGGGGCAGTCCTGACCTCCCGTACTCTCTGGGGCCTCCATGTGTATGACTGCACATAGAGTTATTCTTCCTTCATTTTGTCATATCTCTGTCTCATTTCTTTTTGTGGCTTGCAGTTATTTGTCTGTGTATGTGAGTTATAGTTTATTTAATTACTCTCTAGTCAACAGACATTTGGGTTGCTACCAATATTTTACTCTTATAAATAATGCCATAGTGAACAACCTAACATTTCTGTTTAGTATTTGTGGTGGTGTATCTTTAGGGTAATTTTCTAGGAGTGTAATGTATAGACAGATATTTTAAATATTGCCGACAAAATTTTTTTTAAGAGAATGATTACATTCTGCACTCTCATCAGTCACATGTAAGAGTTTGTTTCCCTACAGTCTTGCTGATTAGTGTATTGTTCAGTTTTCAAATTTTTGTCTGATGGGTAATAAATCAAGTATTAATATAGTTTCATGAGTTCTTTTCAAGAGTACATTGATTCAATTTTTGTCTTCTTTTTTTAAAAATGAGCTCTTTTTATATTAATCAGATTAGGCTTTCTCATGATATTAGGACTATTCACTTTCACATTTCCATCTTACCTTCAATTCTAGTGCTTTACCATGTCTCCCTGTTTTAAGGAGGTTAGGTCAGAGACTCCAATGGCTTGTGGTAAGTGAAGGGGGCACGCTCTGTCTCTCACAGATTCACCTTTTTTACTTCCTTCTCTGGAGATGGGATAGGAAGTAGTAAGAGAAATGCAGATGCTGCTTCCTTTGTAACTGCTCCTGAGTAGATGACTACCCTCTTCCACTTTGATTGTTATAGAGTCTCACTCTAGCAGTGACTGATATTCGAATGCCAGCTCTCACTGGGGCACGTTGCAGATTCTCCCATAGACTCTATAAAGGCCTAACATCTCACCAGTCTTGAAGTAGGAGATCAGGGTCTGACTCGTGCTTTTTAACCATGTCCCTTCCCTTTTCATATATCGGCTAATCACCCCTACTGTCTTTTACAGATGGGATCTTCTTGTGCAGTGACTAGTCCTCTTGGGATAGTTCCTGACAGGGTGATTGAGATTCAGCCACTCATCACTTGAGTCAAGGGATATTCAATTCTTCTTACCTAATGACAGCTGCGATGCAGGTTGGCTTCTCTTCTTTCCCCAGGTCCTGAGCACTTTCCTCTCTCAGCTCTAGCATCACCATTTTGCCCCCACACACCAGCAAATTCAGGGATTATGTTAGTTTAGATGCCAGGTAATTTTTAAACAATAAAACACAATTATTGTCTGGGTTTTGAGAGGAAAGGGGAATGGTCTGGTCTTTAATTTTGTAGAAATGGGGTGTGGAAACTTAAGTCTGAAGTCATCCCTCTTCCCCACTGCGAAGGTTGGGGAAGAAAGAGTTACTACTACTCGAAGTTTAACACTCTCTTGCTCTCCAAGGAACCAGAGATTGGAGTGTGATGACTGTAGCTGTGCACTTCTGTAAGCTCTGACCAGAGTGGCTCACTAAAACAGGGAGAGATCTTTAAACTTTGAATAAGGGGTCTAGAGTATGTTTATTTTTTTCTCAGTAATAGACTTTAATAGCTAACTCTAGCAAATCATGAAAAACCTACTTGGTCTCTCACATAATGCTATTACATAGACATTTATAAACCTGAAAACAGTTATTCTAAAATAACAGCATAAAAGCTTACCACTATTTGAAAATTTAGGAACTTATGTGACTCCAAAAACTACTGATTTTATGCAGTAATCTACTAAATTTGTTAGATATGAAGACTTAATGTTAGTTGGTTATCTGATAAATTGTGTTGTTCAGGTCCTTTATTTGAAATATATAAATTATTATAAAATGAAAATAGACAATACACTATATCCCTTCTTTTTATATTTCTTCACTGGCATCTTAATGTTCAAGTAACCACTATCAGGACCTGCTTCTAAATAATTTTCTTGATAAACCCATAATTTGATGTTACTAATCTTATGTGTATAGATACTACCTTCACATCACGTTTGAGGATTCTTCTGCCAGATGGTAACCAGAGTGGGATTGTATTCAGATCTGTATTCAATTTGTTTTAAGCATTGTTGTCTAAGAATCAAAGAGAAGAAAATAGCTGCTACATGATCATGTCAAAAATGACTCCATATTGACAGAGAAACTAAAAACCAATAGGATTTTATGTGTAATTCTGTTTCCATGAATGAGACATTGACTCTACAACAGCCAGGAGAGAAGAGGCCATACATACCTTCAAATGTTTTTCCTAACTCACACTTAATATCTCATTTATGACTAGGCACTGTGGCTCACACTTGTAATCCCAGCACTTTGGGAGACTGTAGCAAGAGGAGTGCTTGAGTCCGAGAGTTTGAGACTAGCCTGGGCAACATAGGGAAACCTTGTCTCTACAAAAAAAAAAAAAAGTAGTCAGCCATGGTGTCATGCATCTGTACTCCCAGATACTTGGGGCGCTGAGGTGAAAGGACCACCTGAGTCCTGGAAGTCAAGGCTGTGGTGAGCCATGATCTTGCCACTGCACTCTCTAACATGGGAAACAGAGTGAAAACTTGAATTCCTTTTTTTTTTTTTGAGTCTCACTCTATCGCCCAGACTGGAGTGCAGTGGCTGATCCCGGCCACCACAGCCTCAACCTGCTGGGCTCCAGCGATCCTTCCGCCTCAACCTTCCAAGTAGCTGGAACTACAGGCATGCGCTACCATGCCCGGCTAATTTTTTGATTTATTGTAGAAATGAGGTCTCGCCAAGTTGCCCAGACGGGTCTCAAACCCGCAGGCTCAGGCAATTCACTCACCTCAGCCTCCCAAGGTGCAGGATTACAGGCTGAGCCACTGAACCTGGCTAAGAACTTGAATTTCTAAAAAAAAAACTGAAACAATAACAATAACAACTGCTGGAGTCCAGCTCCAGCCAGGTTCAGGGTATCCCAAAGGTGGATATGGCGTCAGTGATTGGGGGGAAGAAGAAAGAGAGAAAGAGAGAGAGAGAGAGAGAAAGAAAGAGACTGGACTCCAGTCTAGTGCAGAAGCCGTTTAATGGGAATTACAACTAGTCTTTTATACACAGTCGGGTGTATGAGGGGCGTTCCCCACCCACTGAATGTTCTTTCAGGTATAATCCCATAACCTAATTGATGAAACCTTAATCCATTTATTCAACTTCAATAAATCCTAAGATCATGACCCAGAAGCCTATGACCAATACTAAGGCTCTTAGATGTGACCTGAGTTTGAATTATAAGTTGTGTGAAAGCCAAAACTGCAGTTTGTTGAAGAATGGGAGCAATGAGCTTCTAAAGTTAGCTTGTATTAGTCCCGGTCTCAGAGTTTTTATGTTTTGAGTTCACAGGGGCTTAATCTTGTTAGTGCTGAGTAGAAAGGAGGAGGAAATGGGGTCAGTAGCTCCCAAACGCATCCTAGTGGTCTTGGGGTCAACGGCCCTTCCTGATTCCTAATGCTCAGTGGGCCTCCGTGGCTGGCTCCCAACATCTCCCCTTTTTTTAATTTTTAAGCACAAAACAATGAAACTCCGTATTGCTCTTCTTTAGCACTCTGAAGATAATTGGGAGTCAACACAGCAACAAAAGAATCATTGCTCCGCAAATTCCCACATTGATGAGTATAGACATTAATGATTTTTGATTAGCAAATGATGCCTGAATTTCTTGATGTAATTTAGTAAGGTCTATACTCAGGTCTGAATGGCTCCAAATTCCAAGTTACTTTGTCCCAAGTATGGACAGATTTAAACTCAGAGTGACATTGAAAAGCCAATACCAGACCGGTCTTTCCTCTCCACAACATGAACAGGTCCTTTTATGCCCTGTCTGTTCCTTCCAAGCCCCTTTAAGGGATTGTATTCTATTTGTAGCATTTGCGCTGACACTGTGTCATCTGGGCTATATAGAAGCATGCCCATTTGAGCAAGAATATCGCATCCCCAAAGTATAATGGGGATGGAAGGAATGATGTAGGGACAAAAGGTTCCTGAAGTTTCGTTATCTGTCCAATTTAAGATTTGAGAACTTTTGCTACAGAGAGCACTCAACCAATACCAGTGAGTCCTGATGGGGCTACTTGTGTTGGTCAGGAAAACAGTCAGTCTTTCCCTGCAATACAAGAAACATCAGCCCCTGTATCTAGCAGACCTTTAATTTTAACTCCCTGAATATATAAAGCTTTTAGAGGTCTGGAGTTAGTAATTTCCTGAACCCAGAAAGCAAAATTGCTTGAGCCAAATCCAGAGTCACCCCTGGGCTTACCGGTTAGAGACCTGCCCATTTTATGATAGGGTAAGAGTAGTAACTGAGCTATTCTTTGACCTTCATAAAATTGTACAGTTTTGCTAGGGGAGCAACAAGTATCTGGATTTCCCCTGTGTAGTCAGAGTCCACCACTCCAGGAATCACAGAAACTCCTTGTAGAGACAAGGAACTTCTTCCTAATATTATACCCACTATTCCATCTGGGAGCAGGCCCTTCACTCCCAGTTATTGGGGTAACTGGAACATCTGGAGTTAATGTTGTGATGGAGGAACGGAGGTCCAGTCCTGTGCTCCCTGGGGTGGCTCTGATGAGTTCTGAGATGAGACAAAGGGAACAAACGGGTTCATGCTGGAAGCTGCCCCTATTGTTATTTGGGGCCAGGGCCGGCTTCTCTGCCCGTTTCCCGGAATCAGCACTGTAGATCGTTGTTTAGTTAACAGAGTGCCATTTTTATGAAATTTGGATTTGCAATCCCTAACCCAATGAAATCCCTTCTGACACCTTAGGACACAGATACTTTGGTCGAGAGCTCTCATTAGACTGTTGCATCAGGGCTTCCTGCAACCCTTGTTTAGTTGGGCAGTCCCTACTAATATGGCCAGGCTGCCCACCGTTATAACAAATTAAAACCGAGCTGTTTTTTGATTTATTGTTACCATTTTGCATTCCCTGCATAAATTGTGCATAAGTTTCTCCCTTCAAGGTGGCGGCTATTGCCATACCCTGCATAACGGCAGGGTTAATATCAGCACACTGCCTGACATAATCAGTTAATTGTCCTGTTCTTCTAATAGGTCTAATCAAAGCTTGGCAAGTACTGTTAGCATTCTTGAAAGCCAACTGTTTAATAAGGATATTTGCTGCTTCTGCATTAGAGATTACTCTATTTACTGCTGTTGTAAGTCTAGAGAGAAACTCCTCGTAAGTTTCATCTGTTTTCTGCTTAAGATCAGATAGTGAGGTAGTCTGAGTAGAATTAATAGGTAACTTCTTCCAAGCCTCACTTGCACAACAATTTACCTGGAGTAAAACTTCCTTGGGTAAGATTAGTTGACTGTCAACTGATTCATATAATCCTTTGCTAACAACATATTGCTAGAAATATGAAACTGATTTAGATCCCTCTGCTGGTTAACAGCCCTCTGGATCCCTACCTGATCTTCAAATTCAGTTTTCCATAGTAAATAGGCTCCTCCTGACAAACAGCTTTTAGCAAGTTGTTGCCAATCTTGTGGTGTCATCCACCGAGTGGCAAATTGTTCCATAATAGTAACAGTATAAGGAGCCATAGGACCATACCGAGTACAAGCCTCTTTAAGTTCCTTAATTAATTTATATGGTAGTGACTCCCAGTGAGGTGCCTCGTTTACTGTGCCTTCTTCCTTATAAATTACTGGAAAGTAAGAAGACAAGGTAAAAATCTCCCTCTTTTTCAGCCTTTTTTCTGGCTCCCTGCATACCTACATTAGCCGGAGACACACACCCAGGTGTGAATTTTGGTGTTTTCATATTATTTCTAGTAAAGGGTATGGGAGGAGGCACCTTGGTAACATTACCAGGATTTTTTTGCTTATGATACCCAATCACTTCCTCCTCCAACTCCGTTTCCTCCTCAGGGAAAAATTCATCATCTAAAGGAGGCGCCGAGGCTATGGCCAGCAGGGAAGTGTCTTTATTTTTGGCCGGAATTTTAGAGAAATCGTGCTGTGGATTTAAAGCATCTCGGATAATATTCCATAAAGCTAAGGCATACAAAATGCAAAAGGCAAGCCAATTGGTTCCTCTATCAGACAATATGTTCAAAATACTAGTAGACATGTTCCTTTCTTTAGATTCACTCTAGCCCATAATGCTATCATGGTTCTTAAACTGCTTACCCTTCCTTGCTCTGCCTGTCTCTACAGAGGGGTCCGTGGCACCCTGGGTGAGGTCCTATCCATCTCGAAAAAGAAAGCTTACCTTGAGGCCCCACGTTGGGTACCACTTGCTGGAGTCCAGCTTCAGCTGGGTTCAGGGTACCCCAAAGGTGGAGACGGTGTTGGCAATTGGGGGGAAGAAGAAAGAGAGAGAGAGAGAGAGAGAGAGAGAGAGACAGAAAGAAAGAGACTGGACTCCAGTCTAGTGCAGAAGCCGTTTAATGGGAATCGCAACTGGTCTTTTATACATAGTCGAGTGTGTGAGAGGCGTTCCCCACCCACTGGATGTTCTTTCAGGTATAATCCCATAACCTAATTGATGAAACCTTAATCTATTTATTCAACTTCAATAAATTCTAAGATCATGACCCAGAAGCCTGTGACCAATACCAAGGCTCTTAGATGTGACCTGAGTTTGAATTATAAGTTGTGTGAAAGCCAAAACTGCAGTTTGTGGAAGAATGGGAGCAATGAGCTTCTAAAGTTAGCTTGTGTTCATCCCAGTCTAAGAGTTTTTATGTTTTGAGTTCACAGGAGCTTAATCTTGTTAGTGCTGAGTAGAAAGGAGGAGGAAATGGGGTCAATAGCTCCCGAACGCATCCTAGTGGTCTCGAGGTCAACGGCCCTTCCTGATCCCTAATGCTCAGTGGGCCTCCATGGCCGGCTCCCGACAAACAACAAACCTCATTCATTTTTGGACTATGAGCAAGCCAGTTCTACTTCAACCAAGTCAATGAAGTTTGTGTGGCAGTCTACCTGAGCACTGACTCTCACTCCCTGTGCCACTGTGACTAAGGTTTATTGTACCAAATCTGCAGCTGTATTTAAATGAATCACCAGAAAATATTGGTTGTTTGGTTTTCTCTGCAGTCTGTCTCCATGTTGAATACCAGGTCACCCAAGTGCTTCCTTGGAGAGCTTTGCCTTTTTCCCCTTGAAATTCCATCTAGGACACTTTGAGAAACCACCCAGTACTCACTGTGATATTTTGACGTGACAGAAAAAGAAGGTGAGTGTTAAAAGAAGGTGAGAAAAAGAAGATGAGGATTATCCTGCCACATGGTAACCAGAGTGAGACTGTATTCAGATCTAAATTCAACTTGTTACAAACACATTTTACAAGCAGATATCTGTAACCCATCTATAACTCAACAGTCTACCCTACCCAGTGGAAGATAGGATCCCACAGTCTCATAGGTCCACACATAGGGGCAAACATAGGTCCACACATAGGGGCAAATGCCCTCTGGAGAGGCAGGACTACTATTGGAAGAGCATGGGTGAGACCTGCTAGAAACCCCAGCAAGGAGGCTGAAGAATGGCTGGCAGGCATCAAGTTCAAAGTATAAGAATGCTCTCATTAATCATTTATTTTCTATCTGAGCTATTAGGCTTATCTTGGGAAGCCTATTTAAATGTCAAGAAATCATATTATTTGAAAATTTAAAATTTTAATATATTTTTTTCGTTATGTTAATAGTTTTGTGGTTAATTTCTTTAAGTCATTTTTTTTTTTTTGAGTTGGAGTCTCACTCTCTCATCAAGACTGGAGTGTGGTGGCATGCTCACAGTCACCGTCAACCTGCTGGACTCTGGCAATCCTTCCACCTCAGCCTTCCAAGCAGGTGGAATGATAGTCATGTGCTAACATGCCTGGCTAATTTTTTATTTATTGTAGAGATGAGGTCTCGCCAAGTTGCCCTGGCTGGTCTTGAACCCATGGGCTCAGGCTATTCATTTGTGTGTGCCTCCCAAAGTGATGGGATTACAGGCTGAACCACCAAGCCTGGCCAAGAGCCATTATTTTAAGATAAATAAACTTAAGATACCTTTGGATATCCCCCCCAACTTAATTGTGGAGTGTTGTTCTCTTCTACTAGTTTTAAGCCAATTTGTTGTCAGCTATATATCACCTAATTATCCATCTATCATCCATCTACCATCTATCTATCAATCTATGTATCTACCTATCATCTATATCTATCTATCTATCTATCTATCTATCTATCTATCTATCATCTGTCAAATAGAAACTTAGAAAAATATCCGATCTAGTTTTGGTAAGGTCAAATGGTAGAATGATTTTGAATTTGAGGCCAAAAAGGGCTTTCTGCTCCACTTTCCTTGTGAATTAAATGTATCTATTCAGTCCCTAGTAGGGCAACTGGACAACTGTTGTCCTCCTCTGCAGGACAAGAGTGTTCCCTGGAAGGCTTACCGCAAGACAGAGAAGGGAACAGGAGGAGGACTGTTCCGACCACAGAGCACACAGAGGAAGAAAGATGAGGATTATCCTGCCACATGGTAACCAGAGTGAGACTGTATTCAGATCTAAATTCAACTTGTTACAAACACATTTTACAAGCAGATATCTGTAACCCATCTATAACTCAACAGTCTACCCTACCCAGTGGAAGATAGGGTCCCACAGTCTCATTTTGGTACAGGGCATGCCATCCACCAAGAATTTTTAAAGTGAGTTATGTACCCTTTCCTTATTGTATAGTTTTCCTTGGAAGGCTAAGGGATTGCATTCAAATCTACTCCTTATCTCCAGGTATGGCCATGTGTCTATTTTTTTTCATTAGTGGAATGTTAGTGGAAAGGATGTCTATCAATTATGGAATAACTCTTGTACCTTATTTGCCATGTCTTTCCTCATCAGCTAATTAGATGCAGAAATCTCCAAGAACCTAACAAAGGTCAGAGCCATACACGGAAGGGGTCTATATCATTAAATTATCTTATGGAAGACAATTGCCTTCCAGCCAGATCTAATGGCATGGGACTCTTGTGTGAATGAAAAAGAAATTTCTACTCTACTAAGTTAAGCCTCTGAAAGTTGCAGGTTTATATGTTATAGCACCTAGCATTACCTTAACTTACACAGTTACTACTATGGGGAGAGGAGGTTCAAAAAGGGTTGAGGGTTTCTTCTTAATATTTCTAGCAGGTTGGAAGGTCTTATTAAATAGGCTGAAGTAGAAATTAGGGGAGCAAAAAAAAACATAGTTCTTCTTATAGTATGTCCTCAAATGCCAAAGGGATTAAGTTACTATAACAATTAAAGTTCAGCTCCTTGGAAGACAGGCAGACAAGTAAGCAGGTTGCCACATAAATCTTCCTAGAGATGCCTTGGGGAGTAGTTAAGAGAATTCCAGCAGCTCTAAGATCATTTTGAAGACTTCTCAGGATAAGGCAACAAGATAAGTTGAAAAATAAGAAATCTTACCAGGGATTGATTAAGCTATTAGAATGCTAAGCTTTTGCCATTTGTTTTTAAAAGCAGGTGAAACATACATTGTATACAAACATACAAAGTGGGCTTTGAAATGGACACACATTGGAAAAAGTTTACTTCTGATGTAGGACAGGTATTAATAATCCTTTCAGACACCTGATTTCATTAGGAATGTAACACTTTCAACAGTATTATATTTGTCTTGAATGTTATAAAAATACAACTTTTCAGATATACAAGTGAGAATACTTTTTCAGGGGAACTTAGGCCGTGAGCTGTGTAGCAGTTTTAAGACATGCTAAAAATAAATGGATAGCATTTTCTTCAATACAGTTTCAGTCATATTAATGGATTTATTCATTTTTAATTTATAAATATTTAGTGAGTACCTAATATTTCAGATCCTCTTCTGGGTACTGAGGGTATTGAAAAAAGAAGACAAAAGTCTCTATCCCAACAGAGATAAATTCCCCTGAGGGAAGTAAACAAAACGAAATATACACATTCCAGAATATACAAGGAAATATTAACAAGATAAACACAAATAAAGCAGGGCTTTCTCTTTTCATAAATGTATGGAATATTTTGTTTTTGGTCACAGAGACAACTGTTCCATTTAAAATACACTCTTGGAGATTTCAGTGATGCTGGGCAGCCTGTTTTTAATGCCAGAACTTTAAGTGTCTTTTGTGGCTATCCAATATGGAGAGGAAATTAGAGCTGGTACATTTTCTTCCTCTCTCTGTTTTTTTTTTTTTCTGTTTTTTTAAAAAATGGATTTCGAATATCTTGCTTGAAGAAGCACTTATCTAGCAATAGCAAATGATTTCTTTATCATATAGTCTTTTGAAATGTAAATGCAGAAAATGAAGGTCTCTGTGCTGAGAAGTCCAGGAATGACTCATTTATATTCTCTTGAATTGCTTTCATACCTAAAGATTTTCTAGCATAGTCATCTGGCACCTGTCACTAACAAAGAGAAGTGATGATTTTCAGGCTTTTTCTGCTGCGTGCTAGCTGTGTGACCTTGGGAAAGCTACTGAAACTCTCTGAGTCATTTCGTCACTTAAAATTAAAAAAAAATACCTAGCTTGTTAGGATACTGTAAGGATTAAATGAAATCACAAAAGTAAGTTTCCTAGTTTAGCATTGCCTTGGAAAAAGGTAGCATTTACTATTATGACTAATATTTTTATTATAATTCATAATTTTGTAAACAAGGTAAGTCATGCATGAAGTATTTTTTTATTTATTTTTTAGGATTATAAATTAATATTCATGTCATTGTTTCAAGGTCCACTGCTAAATGAATAACAACACACTTTTTTCAAGGGACAAATCAATAACTGGTTGGCTTGAAACAGATTTTTAAAAAATGTCTCCTCATACCTCCACCCGTAGATTACAAGAACATTTTATAGTAAGTCTGGTGGTGACTGGAACTCTAAATAAGACAGTCACCATAGGAGATCACTAAACTGTCTACACTACAATTTACTTGGTAACATTGGCCATACTTATAAGTTGATTGGTTAAAAATGGACTGCTATTTTGTACTGCTAGAACTTGTACTTAGATTAACTATCACACAGTTTGGTTGTCTCTGTCACATAGATACCTCAAAGAAATTCTATGACCACTCAATTTTTTAAACAAACACATAATTAATAATAATAAAACCCTATTAAATGTGATTGTATTGTTTGCATTATATATTACTTTCAGCTTAAGTAGATAATGCATTCTAATTTAATAGCGGTATGCTCCTTTTATTTAATATATAAGGTAACAGATTCAGAAAACCATAATATCAAATTTTCCCCTACATTGGTGCTTATGTGAATCAATGAGATTGTTTCCTTTCCCTTTTCTGATTCTGGTGTCTCCCAGAAGATTCAAGAGAACTTATCAGTCATAGAATTATAGCATGTAGAAGCTGGAAAGATTGTTAGAAGTCCTGTAATCCAATTTTTCTTATTTTAAAAATAAGAAACCTGAGGTTCAGAGCTGTAAGGTACTTGCTCAAAGTCATAAGACTTGTGGCAAAGTGTTTATAATAATTATAATAGCTAACATTTATTGATTATTCATTAGATATATTGTCAAATGCATTATGGGTATTGTCCTATTTAAACCTTTCAAACATGCTTGTCTATCCTGCTCACTGCTTATCCCTAGAAGAGTCCCTCACACAGAATAGGTGCTCAATAAACACTTGTTTAAAAAATAAATGAATGAACAACCTTAAAAATGGGGACTATCCTATCCCCATTTTATTTTATGGATGAAGACACTGAGACGTAAAAGTGTTGAGTAATTTGCAGAGATTATACAGCTAATGAGCGTCAGTATAGAGTCACCTCAAGGATGAATGATTCAAAAATCCTAGTTCTTAACTTCTTTGAAGGCTATCTCTGAATTTTTGGCCTAGTTGGAGCCAGAATCTGGAGAAATAGGCATTATGGAACTTCTTTACACATCTTTGGATTTAATTTCTTAGGGCACCCAAGATTTAATAAGTTTTCCTGACTGTCTTAAATGAGGTATGATGTGAGAAATGAAATGACCTCACTTCATTATAAAAACCTACACACAGGTGATGAAAACAATTGATTTGAAATACTATGTTTTGTACGAAAATATTCAAGGGATGGGTTTGACCCTTGATGCTATTAGATTTGGAAAAAAAAGATAAAAGCAAGAATTCATTTTACATCCTCTAGGAATTAGGTGATTGGGAAAATATATTTTTTAATATAAAATTCAAGTTGCTGGCATTGTAGGCTTCTAAAAATCAAACTCCAAACTGCTAAAAATATTTCACAAACTTTCTGTACTGGTTTGCTTATTTCATGTGAGCATTCATTATTCATTTCTACCTACCCCTAGGGTTTACTTCTTCACTGAAATTTTCTCTTCACTCTTTATCGTTTGTGTTTTCTCATGTTCTACAAGGGTCTGTTTAATTACCCCCTTTTCAGCCTTTCTGAAATGCCTTCAGCCACCGGCATCTTTCCCTCTTTTGAACAATGATGACACTAATCATTTCACATTTAGTCACAGTCTGATATGGAGGATATATATTTTTTTATTATTTCCTGGACTTGAGTGCTTTTCTATAAAAATAGATGGCAAAGTCTGCAAACATACGCATTGCATTTCATATCCTGTATCATCACAGCACAGTGCCTTATGTATGGTGATGGCTCCATTGATAGCTGTTGAAAAAAAATGCAGGAGAAATAGATTTAAAAAAACAAAATCATCACGCTGTTCCAAAAAAGATTTTTTTGCTGCTTGATCTTGTTTTATAAATTACAAATCTTTAGCATGACAAGCTTTGAAATGTAGGTTTGCATTTTATAAAAAGAACCTATATGTGAATTTAATATATTTTTTCTTTTTATCTTTACTGTTGGATAAGAATTTATGTGGGTTAGTGCTTAGAGCTAGAAACTGAGTTCTATCTTTCATGCTTCCTCGACCTGACTAATTCGTGGCTCATTCTCGCTTTATGTCTCAATTTCTCACTCTGTTTTCATAAACAACAATAAATGTGTCCTTGGAGAAGATCCGTGAAATTTAATTTGTGTTTTTAGAGGCCTTTGGGATATTTGTGTGAAAGTGTGTAAAATGCAAATTATCATTGTGGATTCTTATGCCTTCATTAGCCTGTGTTGTTTCGACTGCATTTTTGGAGGCTGAGAATGTTTTCATCACTTCATCCGAAAAGATTTGACCAAATTTTCCTTCTTCATAAGCAGGTTGATCCCCTTGTGTCATGCTAATCAGTATTTCATTTTCTGGTCAATTTTAAAAATTAACTGTAGCTGAAATGTTAATTATCAACATTGGTAAACTGTGAGCAACTCAGAACACTGTCACTCACAGGCAACAGAGTGGAAAATTCCCAATGCCCTGAACGTTTTTACAGCCCCTGTGAGTGACAATTTCTAGCATTTTGGTTAAGTCTCATGCTTTCTGTAAGAAACCACAGCAGGCACTTTCTTTTAAGAAAGAAGTCCTGAGGCTCTCAGCTCACCAGTCAGGTAAAATCTCTTCCCCCACAGACTCAGGCCTGCCAATTAGTATCTGACATGGCTGCCAAGGAAAAGCTGATGCTCTCTGAATCCTGACTATTGTTCTCTGAGCAAGAACCCAATGAAGGAATGCTTGGTAATTAGTTCAAGCCAAACAGGCTCAAGACTTGTCTTTTTGTGTTATTCAACACTAGGAGGATAATAAAGGAAGCTCTAGTAATTAGCAAATCCAGGCAAGTTGTGTCTTTTTATTTAAATCTTTCTGTATATGGGAGAGTAAGGTCAAATGAAAATTTGTGATGTAAAAGACAATGGCATGGAAAGTTAAGGGACTTGTACTTTAATAAGCCTGGGGGAACATCTTTCAGAACACTGCTTCTAGGAATTGTCTTTTTATGTATTTCTGGGAATTTAGGATATAGTACTAATCCAATATTTTAGAACTGGATTCTTGTCTGACTGTTTAAATAATGGTAAAAACCAATGTCTATTGAGTGTTATTCAATGTACTACATTCTTTGCATGCACACACACCTAGGATTTAAAACTACCTGATGAAACTGATACTATCCAGTATCCATTTTGCTGGCTGGGAAATAAGCAATGAATTCCGGATGCTTATGTTCACGGTTTTTCGTTTCACCTTTGCTTTTTAAACATAGGCAGACATTTAAAGAACTGGAAAAATGATACTCAACTTTGACGAAATTATCAAAGAAATTTTGGAGGAGGTAGCAAATAGACCAACTATGCGAGACAAAAGTTAAATTATATGCCAAGACAGATGAAGACAAGCAGAGAATGGTGATGACATGAAGGATAATTAGAAATGAAAGGAGCAAACTTTTCTGGAACTTATCAAATGTAAGGACCATAAGTCACAATAAGTTATTCTGAGCATTGATTAAGTGTCTAACAGTGAATTTTGCAATGTAGAAAATATATTGGGGGGAAAGTGTTAAAAGCTTCAAATGCACACACACACACACACACACACACACACACACACACACACACACACACACATCCACTCAAAACTGCCTTATTACAAAAGATTGACATTAGTATTTCGGTAATAGATTTTAACATTGACCAATATGATGTGTATTACTTCAGTGATTATCAATAAAATCACTGAAAGGGAAAACTATGGGGAAACCTAAGTTTCATCTATGCCATTTCACTTGTCTATTAGTGAATACACTGAGGAACAGAGAGGGTATCATAAGTCTAAGTTACACAGGTAGTTATCAGCAGGGCTGGGATGAGAATGCAGATCTTCTACCTTCCAGTCTAAATTTTCTGTAGCTCAATCCTGTTTCCTATGTTCTTCACGGACATTTTAGTTGTTAAATGTCTCTAAACTTTCTTTTTTCTAAGATTAACTATGGAATAAAATCTCAGCATAGACGTCTTTTGCTGGAATTGAAAAATGTATATATGACCTATTTATTATTCTAAGATTCCATTCCATTCCATTCCATTCCATTCCATTCCTATTATTATTCCATTTTACTGTGGCGAAATAGGGAATAAGAAAGACGATAAGATATTGGAGAAATTACATAGGCTTAGACAAACTCAAAAAATTCACATAGTAGTTATTTATATATTTTTAGTTATATATAAACTCAAGTCACACCTATCTACCTTCTTTCTTATTTTTTTTTTAGATTTTTCTTTTTTCATTTAACTTTCTGAAGATGGAGCTTGTAAAATTCCTCTACCGTTTGATCCTTCACATTTTTCTCTTATTGATTCTCATTTAAAGCAATTTCTTTTTCATGATCCACAGCAACTTTCTGTGTCTTCACTTCAACTCTGATTCATAATTTGTTTGCGTTTGACCTTTGGATTATTGTTTTATTTTGGTTTCTAGAATTAAGTATCTCTAGTTATTGTTACACTCTTATAGCTTTCGTCTAATAAATGTTGAAAATTCCACTCTATCTTCTAAGCAATTTCCCAAGGAAACAATAGTATGTGTATGATTCATATATTAATCAGGAGATATGTAATAATAAAAAAAAACTGAGTTAAAGTTGAGATGGCTAAGTTTTTCTAGTTCTACTAATTACTATCTGACGTTTCTTTTGGCATAAATAGTCTCTAAAGCAACTTTTAAGAAATAGTCTATAATCTTTTACGTGTAGATCATTGATTGATAACTGTTATGTAAAATATAGTTAATTATGGCAGAAAAATATGTTTGGAATAATACATAAATTCTTTATCCCTTTTCTTTGACTGACCAGTTGACAAAACTAAGTATGTGAGTGTTAGTTAATTAGTCTAAAAATTGACTATTGGAAAACAAATTATACTAATGATAAGTCAATGTTTAAATATTTTTGTAAAAATGCAACAACATTTGATTTTGATAAGATTGATAATGTACCCTCCAGTCAATCTTTTGAGTGAATGAAGTCTATTGCGTTTCCCTTCTGGCCTAGGCAGTGTCAAGCACTAAAGTGGGTAGGGCATGACGGAGGAAAATAAAAAAGTCAAAGCTACTGTTTGTAGGGAAAGGTGAGAGGAGATCCTTCTAAAATGTCAAATGCATTTCAAATGCATTTGGAAACTTTCTTTGAACAAGAAATGTGGTGTTTCCTATATGGTAGATATGGGAAAAATGGAAAAATGAGGGAAAAAACTGATGTTAGGTTTTTTGAGATCTGTCCAGTAGAACTTCCTAATGAAGTGAACAGAACCAAGCAGAAAGCATCAAGAGAAGTATAGCAAGAAGCTCAGGGGCAAGAGACCAGCAGGAATAGAAATACATTCATTTAGAAAGGTAGAATAGCAGGAGAGAGTAGTTTGTAAATCTCTTGAAGTCCTCAAAAGTGGCTTAACTAGAAAGAAAGCGAGTGTTAACCTTGTACTGGTACAAGAAGATAGCTTACATCAGTGTGTTATTACTCAGAACTTCTCTCCTTTTATCTCTCCTCTCTCCTGCTAGTCTCCTGAAGTGCCAATACAGAAATTAGCAATGAAGATTAGGGAAGAAGAGGAGAAGTCACCACTTCCCTCCTTCTCATTGGCTTCCACCTTGAATTAGAACCCAGATAAGTGAGGGAAGACTATTTAATGCAAAGACAAATTCAGGTAATTATTATGATGGGACTGTTATTAATAAATCAAAATTATGTAGCTTTGTATGCAGTAAGAATATCTTACCTAGAGAAGCAAAAAAGTATGAGCTGCTGGATTTTCAACTTGGGAGGGGGCAAACTACTCCTACTAAAACAAAGTTTAAATGTATAGTGAAAATAAAAGTAAATTTGTTTGTTGATCACAAACCACATGTCATGCATGTTTAACATGATGGGTACACGTGTCTTCTTAATTTTACCCATAAGAATTTTTAATGTTTATATTAAATTATTTGTTGAACAGATTGGACTTTCTTTTTAAATACTTCATTAAGGAAACCTGAATTTCTACTAACGTGGATAAATTGCTTTCTGCTCAGGTAATTTTCTGAATATCTCTTTGAAATGAACCACTGAGTCCACAGATTCTTTTGTAACTCTGCATTTTTCTTTCGCTTTATAAAGATGTGGGGGCACAAATTTTTACGAGACCTTACCAAACTTTCAATTATTATTTACTTATTCACATGAGGGGCAGTTCTGTTGGGTATAGAATTTGACTCAAAATTACTTTCAGAATTTTGAAATATTCTACTTCTTGGTGATGCTGCATAGGGCATGTTTGTGTGTATGTGAGTGCATATGTGTCTAGATAGATAGATAGATAGATAGATAGATAGATAGATAGATAGATAGACAGATAGATAGACAGACAGATAGTCATGGACTACAACATGAGGTTTAATTCAATGATGAACTGCATATATGATGGTGGATCCATGAGATTATACTCTATTTTTACTGTATCTTTTTAATGCTTAAATAAGTCTAGATGCACAAATACTTTCCACTGTGTTGTCATTGCCTACAATATTCAGTACAGTAACATGATGTACAGGTTTGCAGTTTGGGAGCAATTTGTTCTACCATATATCTTCAGTGTGTAGTAGGGTATACCATCTAAGTTTGTGTAAGTGCACTATGATGTTAATACAAGACAAAAACACCTAATGACACATTTCTCAGAAAGTATTCACGTCATTAAGTGATACATAAGTGTATGTATATAATTCCCTTTGTTTTGTTTTGTTTGTCTGTTTGTTTTTGAGTTGGAGTCTCACTCTGTCACCAAGACTGGAGTGCAATGGCCGCTCCCAGCCACTGCAGCCTCGACCTGCGGGGCTCCAGCGATCCTTCAGCCTCAGCCTTCCAAGTAGCTGGAACTACAGGCGCGCGCTACCACACCTGGCTAATTTTTGATTTATTGTAGAGATACGGTCTCGCCAAATTACCCAGGGGGGTCTCGAACCCGTGGGATCAGGCAATCCACTCACCTCAGCCTCCCAAAGCACGGGATTACAGGCTGAGCCACCGAGCCCGGCTATAATTCCATTTGGAAGTGAACCTTGAAAGCTCTTTGAATGTTTTCCCATGTGAAAATTCATTAGAATGTGTTCAATATGAGTATTCATTCGTCTTACAGGTATTCTGAGTACTATTCTGCACACTGGCTTGTTTTCATATCCAACCATATTAAACCTCAGGTGTGTCTGGGATTCTGTGAGCAAGAAGTTTTCACCTATAGTTTCTTCTTTGACTATGTTCTGATACACAACTTTCTCCTTTTTTCATAGACGTATCAATATGAACACAATTACTTTTCATCTTCAAATATTTGTCAAAATCATTTGTCACTAATGGCATATCCTGTTTAAAAGTATATCATAGGTTTATTTCCATCTTTATTTCCTTAATTCCTTTCAGTTAGTTTAGGAAAGAATAAGAGAAAAAAACCGTGTACCCAATTTGTTATTTTTATTCAGAAGTCACAGAACAGGTTTAAAAAACAAAAACAAAAACAAAACAAACAAACAAAAAACTCCTCTCTGAACTTCTGCACAATTTGATCTGAAGATCAATATCACAGTGTCTGGAAGCTATACCTTGACACTCTCTCTCTCTCTCTCTCTCTCTCTCTCTCTCTCTATATATATATATATATATATATATATATATATAGTTGTTGTTGTTGCTGTTGTTGTTGTTTTGAGTTGGAGTCTCACTCTGTCGCCCAGACTGGAGTGCAGTGGCCACGCCTGGCCACCGCAGCCTCGACCTGCTGGGCTCCAGCAATCCTTCCGCCTCAGCCTTCCAAGTAGCCGGAATTACAGGCATGTGCTACCACGCCCGGTTGATTTTTTGATTTATTGTAGAGATGAGGTCTCGCCGCCCAGGCGGGTCTCGAACCCGCAGGCTCAGGCAATCCACTCACCTCAGCCTCCCAAAGGCGTGGGATTACAGGCTGAGCCACCGAGCCCGGTGGCAATATATTTTTTAATTGCTGGATCAGACATGCTTTTTGTATAATAGAAGAATATGTAGTTCTAGATTAGTATTTTATTTTTTTATTTCCTGTAGCTTAGTGTTTATATAATTTCTGATGAGGCCATACCCTGAAATTTTAAGCTGGTAGAAGTTAACTAAAAAAGGTGATTACTGTCAGCCTGAAAAAAAATTCAGAAATTCCAGTCATGAGGAAAGAAGAACAAAAATAGTTCAAATTTGCTATTTTAAACTAATGGTATGTAATGAAATTTTACCTCTGCTTGAAACTTAATAGTGACTATTCTTTAAAATACTATGTTTAAATAACACATTATGAAAATTTTATGTCAGTCAATCCACTTCCTGGGATCACATGCAGATAATTATTCTTACTATATTGGAACAAATAAAAGAGTCTTACTACTGCTTTTAGAGATTATTGACATCCAAGCAGTGATCTACTGTTATTATAATTTCCTAATAGTTTCCCCTTCCACTGAGGGTCTTAATGTTAAAACAACAACAACAACGAAAACAAAAACTCTATGTCTTCTTAATTATTGCAATCATTAAGAAAAATCACAGTGAGCCAATGGCCATCGTCTGCTTTATACTCTACAACTTACCTTCTCCATTTTATGCTGGACAACCAATTTAATAAATCTGAAATTGTCTTTCTGATATTTTATCCACACAAATGCTCTTCCTGTGGTCTTCCCTATTGCAGCAAAAGACAATTTTATTCTTTCATTTAATTTGCTCCATAATCTTAGTGTTCTTCTTATCTCATTTTTGTTTTACATATACACAATCCAGTAACAAATTCCTTTAGATCTACCTTCAGATTACACATAGAGTCCAAACACTTTATCACTCTTTTTTTTTTTTTTTTGAGTAGGAGTCTAACTCTATCGCCCAGGTGTGCAGCGTGTGCAGTGGCATGCTCAAGGCCACCGCGGCCTCAACCTGCTGGGTTCAGGCAATCCTTCCGCCTCAGCTTTCCAAGTAGCTGGAACTACAGGTATGAGCTACCACACCTGACTAGTTTTTATTTATTGTAGAGGTGAGGTCTCACCAAATTGCCCAGGCTAGTCTCTAAACCCCGGGCTCAGGCAATCCCCTCACCTTGGCCTCCCAAAGTGCTGGGATTGCAGGCTTGAGCCACCATGCCCATTGCCAGCTCCCTTATCCAAACCATGATTGCCTCCTGACAGGTCTGTTGCAATAACTTTCTCAATAGCTATTGAGCTTGACACCCTTCATTCTACCCTCAACAAACAGCCAGAGTGATCCTACTTAAATGATAAGTAAGATCATATCACTTCTCAGCTCACAAGCCTCCAATGGTTCCCATCTCACTCTGAGGGAAAGTTGAAATAACTAAAGTGACCTATAAGGCCAACATGATCTGGTCTCCCTTATTTATTTCTCTGCCTTTATCTCTTATTTCCCTGCCCTGGTTATTCTGCTCCAGCCAGCTGGCCTTCTCACCTTGCATTAAGAAAACCTGGTATCCCATGCCTTGGAGCTTATCTACTTGCTGTTGCTCCTGCCTGTACACTCTTCAAATGTGTCTGTTTGCTTTCATTCTTCAGGTTCTCACACAAAACTTATCTACTCAATGAGACCTTCCTCAGCCATTCAGTTTAAAGTTTCAGCTTTATCTAAAGTTTCCTATTTATTTTCTTTTTTGCACTTCGTTTTTTAACTTGTTTTTTGTTTGTTTCCCCCACAAAGATTTAAACTTTGTCAAGGTAGAAATTTTCTTATGTCTTACTTTTGAATCTCCAGCATCTGAAAGAATAATTGAGATATAACAATTCTCAATATATATTAATAGAAAAATAAAGGAAGGGAGAAGGAAAAGTAGGCAAGAAGTTAAAACTCCATTCTGAATTTCATCCTAAAGTGAATATGGAGAAAGACAATTTAATCTATTTATTAAAAGCCAGCTTGAGTTTACTTCCAGTAGACAGTATCTTTTGTAGGAATTCACACTTTTTAAAAACATTGTCTTTATTTTGGTTTGGACACAGTAATGCTTGCATATTCTACAGTTGGTTGCATGGGAATAAAATCTAGAAATTATGCCTACTTGCCTGTACATGAATTGAATATTGGCAAATCTATAAAAGGAATTTAGCACATACTAGGCTACTGAGAATAAGTTGTGAAAGGAATTTATATTTTCAAGGGAAAGAATAAACTGTTTTGGTCAAGAATCCCTGAAGAACTTTTCAGTATCATGAGGAGGGAATATCGTTGATTTTAAAGAGCCCATGTTTTGGTATTGATATATTCATTCCCCCAAATATCTGAAAAATCTTCCAGTTTCTTCTCATCGTGTTTTCCCTATCATTAAATATTTTCTAGTTACTTCCAATATATGGTTTATTTCTAACAATGGCCCTGAATATCTTTGCTGAGGATAAAAAAATTATAGAGAAAAATAGTATTTAGATTGTCACCAATATGTCTTATAACCTCAAGCAAACATTCAGGCTGAAAGCCTTGAACCAACTCAGGATTGTGAGAGACTTTGCCCACCAGATTTGCTGGGTTTCTTATTACTTAATTAAAAAAAGTCTGTTTTGGGGAGCTTGGCACGCCTACCTGATTACTGTCTTTGAACAAAGCAGCACCATCAGAAGTCATATGTATACTTTGATTCACAGACTTTGTTATCCAAATCTTTATGAAACTAAAAATAATGAAAATGGCAACCAATATTATATATGTTATATTGTAACATGAACAAGTCTTTCTTATTTTTTCCAACTGACTTGTGTATACAGCAGTGTATCTTTAAAACATTTTGTTATACATCTTTGTCTTCTTAAGTACCAATACTTAAATAAATAAATAAACACATAGACTTTGCTTTTTTCAAGGTTTCCATTTAAATCAAAGTCATGGCTGGCATTTCACCACTTGTCGTAAATGCATCATCCTTTCCCTCACAGGCATTTGACTGCAAGAATGCTCAAACTGACGTAAACATCTAGACTTCAGGGAGAAAAGCCTGAGAACTAAGAACAGAAAATTAGATTATTAGTGCTTTCTTTCAACCTTGACAGTGCCACTTTTGATGAAGGATGGAAAATTCCTGGCTAAACCCTCTTTCTGATTCATTCTGATTAAGCCAGAATATTTTTATAGTGAAGTGTTTATACATCACCCAGAGACAGAAAAACTGTTCTTTAAACTGTAAACTCAAATAGACAAAAATGGTAACAAGAAAATTTACTTGTAATTTTAGGAGATGCAGCAAATATTTGAGAGTGTGATTTGCTTGCTCTCACAGTCACTAAAAAATAAAGAAACTCAAATTCTCATTGAAATAATAGTAAGATCTCATGTGAGACTTTTCTCTTGTCTTAGAAAGCTACCATTAGATGCAAATATATCTGACTCTCAGAAATTTGGAAACCAGAACTGCTAGTGGTCATAATTAGGACAGCTCTACTAATTTGAGCCAGAGTTATGACAAGTACTTTTTTAATTTAAGTTACTCAGCAGGACTGCTGTATCATACTGATGATGTCAAGGGCTTATGTTCCAGTCATTAAAATTGGCTAAGATCCTTAAATTGCCAAATAACACAGCCTCAGAGAACCATATTGCTTTGAAGAATGTGAGGCTCTTGAAGTGTCAAAAATAAATGAGAAGTAACTTAGAAAAGATACCGTGTTTGGTATAATGTATAATTTTAGCCTCATATTTACCTAGTTACTAGAGAGTTAGATTGGCATCCCTAAAGTACACAATGCTTTCAATAATGAAATTTTAAAATTAACTGCTGAGTGTGTTTACAGCCTTTTAATAGTGTCAGTGGATGACAAAGGTGAGTTCTGAGAGGATGAGCCAAGTTTTGAAGCCCAGGGGACTCAGAGTCTGGACTGTTACCCTTTGGCTTTCTCATTTATTTTTCTGCACACGAATACCCTGTTGACCTTGAATAAGACATACCTGAAATATATTGGGGAGAAAGAGATGAGAACTGGTCGGCTGAATACTAATTTGGTCTCTGCCACTTATTACCTCTGACTTTTTGGCTATATTACCTCTAGTGCTCAATTGCAATACCCTGTTTCTTGAATCAGTGCTCTCCATGTAGAGGCCCTAAGAATGAATTCCTTAATTTTTCAACATCAGTGCAACAGAGATGAAGACAGGCAGATAATTATTTGAAGCTTCTACAGGGCAATGCACTCACTACCCAGAGTGTCTATTAAATGAAGATTGCAAAGAACAGTAAATGATTCCCACACTTATATACATATTTATAATTATCCATGAATATAGACTTGGGCTGCAATAGCAGTTTAATAGATTCAGAGTCATTTATTAAATTGGCTTCACGTATTTTTATAGTCATGAATTTAAAGAATTATATATATTTTAAGAGATTTTCACAAACTGAAAATGACTTGCAATCATAATAATGGGAAGAAGTAAATTGAAGACATTCAGGCGAAGAGTTTAGCACAAGAAAGTGTTTGGTGTCCAGGAGTTTAGGGATAATTTGAAGTTAAGGTGTTCTTTTGTGCTTTTTGTCAGGTTTGGCTTCATATAATTAACATAATTTTATTTAAATTAGAAAATAACATTATATTAATACTTTTGTGTTCTTTTAATTATTTTGGTAATAAAATCACTTAAGTGTATAAACATTCATGCTAGTCAGTGTTGAAAAGACACATTAAATAATTAGAAGAGCTTGGTTTTATATTTTTATTTGCTTTTAAACACTAATGGTGGTTGCTGCATGATTATCTGTTTAATTACCTCCTATCAGTCACTACCATTGCACCTCTCACTTAAAACACCACTAATGTGGGCACACTCCCTTAAATAACTATAATACTCTCAAATAGACTGTCTCAAATGGATGTGAGGTGATCCAAAGCACATGGTTATATAAACCTTAGGTGAGGTGTGTGTGTGTGTGTGTGTGTGTGTGTGTGTGTGTATTCATGGGTATCTCTCTTGGTTTGTGTGTGCTTAAGTAGGCGAGTGTCTTATTCTGTTTGCATTGCTCTAAAGGAGTATCTGAGGCTGGGTAATTTTTAAAGAAAATAGATTCATTTGTCTCATGGTTTTGCAGGCTATATAAGAAGCATGGTGCCAGCATGTGCTTCTAGTGAGGACTTTAGGAAGCTTGCATTCATAACAGAAGGTGAAGAGGAGCCAGTGTTTTCAGAGATCACTGCAGAGAAGGTGAGAGAGGAAGCAAGAGAGAGGTGGGAGGTGCTGGGTTGTTTTAAACCATCATCTCTTGTGAGAACTAATAGAGATGACTCAGTTATTACCTCAGGAAGGCACCCCCACTATCTAAACACTTCTCACTAGGCCCCACTTTCATCACCAGGGATCAAATTTCAACATGAGATTTGGAGGGAACAAATACCCAAAATATACTGTGAGTTTGTAGGTTGTGGGAGAAGTGTGAACAATCTAATCTGTTAATTCACTTCAGTAATCGTTCAATATCTAGAAGTCAATAAATCTTATTTATAAAAGAAGAAATAGTAATAATTTATTTAAATTAGTGCACTCTAGCTTTCTGGGATTAGCAAAACCAAAGACTGGAGAAAAAGTATTAAGAGAGTCTATTTGTCCCAGGAAATCAGGAA
Source organism: Cephalopachus bancanus (assembly GCA_027257055.1). Classification (NCBI taxonomy): domain Eukaryota; kingdom Metazoa; phylum Chordata; class Mammalia; order Primates; family Tarsiidae; genus Cephalopachus; species Cephalopachus bancanus. The sequence continues at coordinate 2,085,316 of JAPVLO010000107.1, forward strand.
GCTCATCTTGGGAGAGAATAGCACACTTGGTGAAGAGGAAAACTTTTGAATGCAATCAGCTTGACATTATTCAAAGAACCTTTATACTCATGCTCAAAGTAATGGGATTTATGTTCTTTATTAGAGACATTTATACAATCTGAAAAAACAGGCTTTTCTACAGGGGTAAGTGCACACAGAGAGAACGAATGAGAACGGGAAAGATGCAGGCTGCAAAAATGATAAAATGGATGGAGCTGCACTTTCAGTGTTTTGAGGGAAAAGATGAGGGCTTCCTTTGAATAGATTAGTCCACATGTGAGTGGGAGCTGGTAGGAGTGTTATCTTCAAGGCTATCAGACAGGTCTGACTAGAAGAATTAAGCCTCTCAAAAAGTGGTTGAAATCAAGTGACTGGACTCTTAGCAGCTGACACGTCAAGGGCACAGGGGATCAGGAGTCTCCAAGGACTGGGGTCTCTAAAGGGGCCACAAAAAGTCTTCCATGCTATTCAGCATCAAACACAGTGCTGTTTAAATAAGAAAATTCCCTATTCCCTCAATGGAGCTCAAAACCCTCCCTGCTAAGTGGTGGAGGAGTCTGACACAGTTAGCCAGCATGTTAGGGAGGACAGCAGGAACAAAGAGGATGTCAACTGCATCCCCTCCCTGAAGGCCGGGCACCCTAGCTCAACAGGCTCCAAATGGAGGAAGAAGGAAAAAGTATTACCTTTGAAAATAATTGGAGGATTTTATTATCACAATGAGTTAGGCATTCAATGTATAAAATAAGTCTGTGCATAGTCAAAGAAATTGTTTCTGAGAACAGAAAATTGAGGAGCAAATTACCCCAATGTACAAATCTGATTATGTCTCATGAATTCTGCTTGATTGGTGTGCTATTTCTATTATTTAGTGGTTATCGTTACATTTTGAGTACATTCATACTCAAGTTAATATCCTTATCCTTCTCCAAAGTAGTATTTTGGTATTAGAAATTGACATTTCTAAAAGTTTGTTTAAACTTTGTCAAGTTTTAATATAAATCTATATGCTGATTGTTTGTCTTTTTAGCTTCTGTTTGCTCCCTTTAGTTAAAGATAACTTTTTCCACATATTGTTGTACTGATATTCTCCTAGGTCTTCTTCTAATGCTTTTATAATTTAGTTTCTAACATTTAGATTGTTGATCCATCTGAATTTTTTTTTTTGCATATAGTATGCGTAGGAGGTTTGATTGTTTTTGTTTTAAATAGATTGCTAGTGATCCCAATTCCATTTATTTTGGAATCTATTATTTGCCCAAATATTTGTACTACCACTTGTAACATGGATTTCTATTTGCTTGATACTGTTTCTAGTTTCTTATTCTCTCTTATTGTTGCTTTTATATCATGATATTTTTATATTTGTATGACTATCCCTATTCTCTATTATTTATCATGTATTTTCATGAATACTGGTGGATTCTTTCTCCCACATAAAATTCAAAATAACATCATCAAGTTCTAAACAGATATTACTAAAATTCCAGTTGAAGTTTTATTAGATTATATTTTAACTTTTGATATATTTACTCATATATTTTCACTTAGGCTAGTAGCACAGGCCATCTTTCTATTCATTTAGGTCTTATTTTACGTGCTTCATATAATGTTATTTTTTCTCATGGTTGCCTCGGTTTTGTCATTTATTGTAATTGAATTCATTTCCACACTCTGTTTAGCTACTGTTGCTCTTGAAATAAGATTTTCCACATGCAGCAATTTGATAATACATACTCCAGAGAGGCAATTTTTAGAAAGTCACTCAGGAGACTTAGGTCCAAATGTTCTTGGGGACCAGCCAGGAACAGGTATGAGCCTTTTCTGAGCAATACTAATGTGGCATGTGCTAAGCCATTGTGAGACCATGAGGCAACCTGTCACTTATTTCTTTTTCAAAGATTTACTGAATGCTTATTACTATGTTCCAGATACTTCTCCAGTGACTGGAATACTGTAGTGAGCAAAACAGGTAACAGCTACAACTAGAAAAAAAATCTTGACTTGTTTTTTCCTATGTTTTAGTAAAAGAGATGGATAACAGACAAAATAAGTATATTATATACTGTGTTACATCGTGTCAAAGACTAAGTAGAAAAATAAAGCTGGAGAAGGAGATAAGAAATGGTGGAATAGGCTGAAGTTCCAGGTAGGGTCACCATCTACTGAGGAGAAGAGCATTAAGAGAAGGGTGAGAGAGGTGATGGAGAGAAAGCCAGGTATCCAGTGAATTAAACATCCCAGTAGTGATGTTTGTTTTTAGTCCAAATGGAATGTAAAGCTACAGAAGAGTATTTTTAGCAGAGTAGTGGAATTCTATGACTTGGAATTAACTGCATTCTTTTGGCTCTGTGTTGAGCATAGACAAAAGAGTAATAGCACTGACTTAGGTAAAAAAAATGGCAGTCAAGATGGTGGGAGTGATGAATTCTGGAGTTATTTTGAAGGGAAAGTGAAAAAGATTTGCTGACTAAATGGATGTGAAATGTAAAGAAAATGAAAGGAGGAGTCAAGAATGACACCAGTGCTTTCAGTCTAACCATCTTAAAAGACAGAGTTGTTATTAACTTAAATAGTCAATGTTATGGAAGAAGCCAATTTGGGTCCAGAGCTTAGTTTTGGACATGCTATTTAAGGGATTACTAGTAGAAATCAAGCAGAGATACTGAGTTGGTGGTTGTTGAGTATAAGTGTTAAGGACCACAAAAGATGCTGTAGATGTGAGAACCATCAGAATATAGATGGTATTCAAAACCATGACATTGGAAAAGAGCATGTAACAAGTAAATGTGTAGAATGAAGAATCTAGGATGAAACCTTGGAGCACCTTAACATTTAGGGATGAGGAGGAAGAGGATGATTTAACGAGAAGAGTGAGATGCCAGGACCAGAAAGAAAAAAGAAAAAAGTCAAATATATTGTTCTGTAAACTAGGTGAGGCGACTACATCAAAGAGACTGATCAAATGTGGCAAATGCTGATGATAAGTCAAGATGAGGAGTGAGATTTGACCATTGTCCTTGACAATCTGAACTTTATTGTGACTTTCATGGGAGGTGTTTTGGTGAAGTAATATAGGACCAAGTAGATTACTGAAGTAAATTCAAGAATTGAATTGGAAAAATTGAAGATAGAAAATATGATTATTTTAAGGAGTTTTCCTCCAAGGAATAAGAGAGAAATTAGCAACTACAAGAGGAAAGGATAAAGGAGGGTTTTTTTTTGAGATAAGAGAAATTACAATAGGTTTGTATGCTTAAAATAATGAACCACAGAGAGAAAAAATAAGTGGAGTGATATCTTTGAATAAGTGAAAAGGAATGAGATTTAATTTACAGGTGAAAGAATTGGCCTTGACTAGGAGTTAGGAGTGAAGTTATACCTAGAGAATATGGACACAGTTTCAGGCAGGTGGGTAGATATGACAGAAGGAGCTTGTAGAATTTTTGTCTGATTGCTTCAATTTTTTATTGAAAAAAGAACCAAGGTCATTAACTGAAAACAAAGGTGAGAAAAGGTGTGTTGGTGGTTTGCAGATAGAGGAAAATAAATGAGATAGTCACAGGGGAGTAGGACTGTTCAGCCTCAATCTGTGAGTAGTATATGAAATATTACTGATTGTTCAGCCTCAAAATTATTCTATTCTTCCTCCTTTATTGCAATTCTATATTTTTTAGCTAACACATTATCTTATGACCTTTTTGCTGCTGGTTATGGCTCTTTGTCTAAGTTTAGCCAATGAGAATTAGTCTGAAGTGTTGCTTATAATTTCTGGGAAATTTTCTGATTAAGGAAATTTAATTCATATTCCCCCACCCCTCACTCTCCCTATTTTCTATTGGATTGCAAATATGGCTGATACTTGAGTATCCTAATTGAACCATGAAATGATAAGTTAGGTTTCTTAGAAAATAGTGCCTTGGGCAGAGTTAGGTGTTAATTTATTATTCTGGGGAGTGGAAGTAAAAGGAATAGTGAGGCGACAAAGGAAGAAAAGCAAATCTAAAGTGGTTTGTTTCTGATTCATCCACAACTTAACGTTAGAAAACACACCTGGGGGACAAACCCTTTGGGTCCCCTCCCACTGTGGGAGCTTTTCTGTTCTCAATAAATCCTGCTTTCTCACTTAATACAAAAACAACAACAACAACAACAACAACAAAAACCTGGCTCCACAATCATGGAAAAATCTGTAACAGGCAAGATAGGAGCAATTCATCTGCCAGCTTCCTGCTATCTTTTGTCTCTCATCGGTCAGACTTCGCACTGTGGGGTGCTCGTATCTCCTCATTTCTGGTTTGTCTTATCTGGCCCCCTCAGGCAGGCACTTTGGAAGTCACATCCTCAGTATGTCAGGTTTGGTTGGATATAGGTGGTAGAGCTGCTGGGTGCCTGTTTCCCTGGGTATGATGGAAACACTGCCAACGTGTGGCCCTTATCCCCACAGAAAGCAGAGACAAGCAGTGATGGGAGAAAATAAGAAGATAGTGGTGGTGACCATGGCTCTGCAATTGTGGGAAATTTGTGATTGGGACTGCTCTGCTCTGTTCGTATTCTTACTTTGCTGTTATCATCTAGGGAGATCATAAGGATATCATGTAAGCCTACATTTCTTCATCTGTTTCAAGACAACAATTTATGAGGTAAGTGAAATGATTGAAAGTAATATTCAATGTCATTGTTGTTACCTGTGCCTCAAGAGGCTCAGGCACCTTCTACGTCTAATTCTTCTCAGTTATACTATATATTTATCTGATAGTGTATTACTAATAAATACTTTGAAACATATCCATGAAATGAATATGATGCTAGATTCTAGATTCTAGTCATAAAACATTCTTTCTTCAATGGCAGTGAGTCTGGCAAATATCAAATAAGGCAAGCTCTTAAAACAAAGCACCGCAGCACTCTCTCAGAGAAGCCACAGAATTGTGTTGATTAAATTGACTTCAACCTTGTCATCAACTAGGGCAATGGGTTTTCAAAATGTTATGTCTTATCATTAGTCGTATAAATGGAAAAGTCTTTCTTTATCTTCTTCCACTTTCTAACCTATTCTGGAGACTATAAATAAATAGCTAAACCAACCAATTCTTAAATGGTTGAAGGTAGAGAGGGGGAAGGGTTCCATTTCTTTCTATAAAGAATGGCATGTGCCAAATGAGTGGTAAAGAGAATAAGAGTAATAGCTCGGGTTGCCCAGGGATGGGTTGAGAAGAAAGAGGAGCAGAGCTTGAACAGGTCTTGAAGAAAGGACACATGCCAGATAAGGTGGCAGGTAGATAACGGCATGACAAAACTATTTTAAATCACTTCAGTAGGGACAAGGAGAAATCAATTGTTCTGGGCCATGTGGTTTGGAGGCTAATGGCTGATATCCTGTCACTGTTGCTGTAGGCTTCCTTGAGAGTTATTTCGGCTCTTGGTCAAGTGCTATTGTTGACCTTACTGTTTTTAACGTTCAAAGGCTTAGAAGAAAAACTGATCACAAAAAAGTGAAAGGCTAACCAGAGATTTGTAGGTCAGTACATAGAGAGTTTCTGCTATTTTTGTTAATGGAACAGAACTATGATGTAGACAATAAATAATCATTGCTATAATTAGAACTAAATTTGTTTGCAAATGACAAGAAATTCAAAATAAGAGTGGCTTAGGCACAGTAGGTTTATTTTTCTCTAACATAAAAGTTAAAAAAATGGTGTCTAGGGCTAATATGAATATTATGGTCCATGATGTTAGAGGGTTAGGCTCCTTCTGTCTTACCTCCTTCTATATTTAGTCTCTGTACACAAGGACTACTTGCAAGTCTCACATGGCTGATCTGGTTCTAGCCTTAAATATTGTTTCTGATAACAAGAAAGAGAGCAGGGAGGGATGGGCAATATTCTTGACCTTTAAAGACATTTCCAAGAAGATGTATATTGAAACTGCCTTTGGAAAATTAATAAATGTTCACAAGGTTAGAATTGCAATGGGGGCCCAAATTTTTTTAAGATAGATGTTTGTTATAATTATTTTCTCCTTGACCTTTTCCCCTCCATACATACCCAGGCCTTCTGGGATCCTCAGGTCATGCTGACCTCCCTGAGGTTGAATTCTGCTAAGCTGTAAGCTGTGTACATATGATTTCCCAGAACTTAGTTATCTAGTTTTCATTAAACAGTAACCAGACATTGTTTTCTAGCCTGCTTCCCTAATTGCTTATTGTTAGGAGTGATATGCAATTGTGGTTGCTGATCACAAGACGACTTGTAACTTCCTTAATTGCACCTATAAGATAGCATCACTATGTTGTGAAGCCTAAGTCTGGTGTTTGAGATGTTTTTCAGACTCTGAATTCTGGTGGACCATCTGAAGTCAACTGAACCAGTGATTCATGAATCCCACTCAGAAATTGACTGGGTGAATAAAGATAATTTCAACACCTCTGTGATTTCATAGCCCAATTTCCTAGCCCGTGCTTGTCTCTATTGCAATGACATCTGTCTCAGTGTATCAGTATTTCTGTGCAGTGGGCATAAAAATTCAGAATGTTGTAACAGCACTACATATGTGTACATATCATTTCCCAGAATTTAGTTATCTGGCCACAGTAAGCTGAATGGTTAGCCAGAAAGTGTGGTTTTCATTTGATGTTGCCATGTGCCCAACTGAAATTTGGGTTTCCTATTACTGAGGAAGAAGAGACCACAACTTTGGGAGAATTACTAGCGGCCCCTGCCACAATCATCTGAGCCACTGGCATTTAATTTTCCAAGTAATTTTATAATTTTGAATGATATATTTGCATTGTAATTTTAAAAACTTAGAATAATGACAAAATTTATTTTTATTTTTTGTTTCTTTAGCACATTCTTACTGAGCAGTGCAGAATTAAGACTTCAATTTCATGTAGATTATTTACATTCACTTTCCTCTGATAGTCAAAAATTCAAGGACTTTTCACTTTTTCAGCAGTCTTTCATTGTGATGATGTTCAAGTTATAGTTTTAAATGCACATACGGAATGAAATTTATTTACAAACAAGAATGCTGAGTCTATTTCTATTTTTAAAAATTTTTTCTTAAGCATTTGTTCTCACTCAGTGAACATCTCTATTTGTGTGGTTATACAGGCAAGAGAAAGAAGGTGAGCAATACATACTCACAGCTTCAACAATTTTATTTAGTTCAGTAAGCACGGGATGCCCACAGTGTGCTAGGCACTGTGTTCAGAGATGAGTAGAAACAACATCCCTAACTCTGAAGAGATCTCCGGTGGTGAGAGACGCAACTGCAAATATATCCGTAGAATTCAACAAAGTTATCTTGGGAGATACAGTTCCTGGATCCCACCAAACTCAAAGCCAGTTCTAGCACTGCATTTTTACTTTCATCTGACAAAAAGCTACTTTTGGAGGTTTAAATCAGTGTAAATTGGGTTTCTGCATTTGTCTACAAAATAATTCTAACAAATACATGGAGGTGATAAGAATATAGTGGGTGGAGTGGCTAGCACTTGATATGTTTAAGCAATTCTAACCATTCCTACTTCCCGCCTCTACATAAGGATTTCCCCAGCAATGTTCCTTGTAAACAGGCTTTTCTATAAAACTAATGTTTCTATGATAAACAACTCGTTGAAGAGCATTGCAAATTATGCCCATCCCTTGGGGCAGCATTTTGTTAAAATTGCTGAGAAATCTTACAGTAAGGAAACTGGTGGCGGTGTTCCCCAATTTTATTTACTGCTGGATATCATTTTTCCTAATAAATCTTTTTCTTAATAAGCTTCTATTTTGAGGAATAGAGTTTTTAAAATTCTACTCTTCAATATCACCTACACGAAGATTCTAGATCACAGGTCAGTGATGGTACTTAAGTGCTTTGTGGCCTTGGAGTTTGGTTCTTCGATTGAGAAAATAGAAAAATCTTTCATACCACCTAGACAATCTCTTTCTTCATAAAGTCTAGCCCTTGTTAATATATTTTGCTGAACTTTGGGAATGAATGTCATACCTGCTCAGATTTGTGACATATTAAAGATGACTATTATTCTGGATAATGAATATGGGGCAAAATAAAGTCAGCTGGAAAGGTGAAGTTCATCACAAAATTGTCTGAAAGACTCCAGTCAGATTTTAGCTTAACTTTAATACCAGAGTGCCAAGACACATTTTGAAAAATAGCATCATTTCTTTTATTATCACTGGAGCGATTCCTATATTTTAAAATAATTTAATTGTATCTTCAATTTATTTCAGGATGAGTCTGTATAAAGTAGAAAGTTATTTTGGAATTAGACCATGTATTCTCGTTTATATCTCTTTTCTGTTATTTCCTAAATACATATAGAACTAAAAAAGGAAAGAAAACACAATGATGGTAATCAACTATATCAGAAACTGTATGACATTTACTCTTTTATTTGATAGTGAGTTATATAAGAGATTTCAATTATGGTACAAGATTAAATTTGCAAGAAAAATAACAATGCTAAAAAGACTACAAGTAATATAGGATCTTCTTTTAGTTTAATCATTGATAAATTCCCAGTGAAAGTCCTTTTGACTCAGAGGTGCATTAAGTTATCAATTATCAAATTCCTTTGGAAGCTGTAGGTAGGAACTTCATTATTAGTTTTTGAAGTCTGAGTGTGGCATTCACCTCTTTTCATTTGTTCTCATTTTTGAGGTCTATTCTGAGCACTCTCAATAAAATAAAAATGTCTCCTGCCTGCTACATATTCTGAACCCTCTTCCTCAGCTCCACTTTTATTTTGATGGCACCTGTCCTTGTATAATATGCTAAACAGTTTACTTACTTATTTTTACAGTTATTATTATTTTTGTCTAGATATAAGCACTACAAAGGCTTGGGCATTTGTTTTGTTCACTGTTAGGTTCTTGTAGCTTAGAACAGTGCCTGACTCAGGATTTGTTAAGAAATATTTGATATATGAATGAATGGGTGAACTGAGAACATTACAGATATCCCTGTTCAACATTTCTTGTCCTTATCATTTTCAAAATCGTCTGACACAAGCGTGGTCTTGTGCTTAAATGAAATTGAGCTTGTAGAATAATTTGAGAGGCCCATGCAAAGCTCTACCTGAAATTTCTCCTTCGCAATGCCTAAAAGTAAATTATTAATAATCTCCTCCTTCTTTTTCTCTTCCTCTTTCTGTTTGTTTCTAACTAAGCAGTCTTTCTAGGAGGAAATAGGGCACTGTCTTGTAAAATTAAAATAAATTTGGAAAGGGTAACATACTCTATGTGTAACATTTTAATGAGAGCATTGCCTATCGCATTTAATGTTATCACTCCTCCTTGGATTATTGGAAAACATTATAAATGGGCTGTTTGCTTCTACTTTTATCCCTGTATAGTCTTAACAGAAGCTCAAAATAATCTTTTAAAAATGACAACAGATTATGAATCTCCTTTGCTGAAAACCTCCCAAGGCTGCTCATTTCCCTCATCTTGAAGGCCTGAATCTGTGCCATGGTCTACATAGCCCTGTGTAATCTGGCCACCTGTCATCTCTGAGCTCATCTCCTACTATATTTCCTCCTGCTCACCATGGGCATCTGACTTTCCTTTAAACATTCCTTAGGATGTTGGCATCATCTGTTTTCCTTCTGCTTTTTATCCAGATAGCGTCATGGCTGTCTCCTCTTCTCTTTCATTTTGTTTACATATTGGTTCCTCACTGAAAACTACCCATGTTATCCTTTTAAATCCCCATCTGCAATCCTAAAAGCCCCTTACCTTTTCTATAGTACTTGTCAACTTTGAACATAATAGATAATTTACTTATTATGTTTCTCATTAATTGTCTCCTCTGCGAAAATGCGGATTCCGTGGGGGTGGGGATCTTTGGAAACTGGGGTACTAATGCTTTCCAGGTACCTAGACCAACACCAGGCACATAGTAGATACTCAAATCATATTTTTAGAATGAAAAGATATTTACAATTGTATCTGAAAAAGGGCAGGGAAGTATTAGGAAAGTACAGAAGCCTTGGATGCCTCAAAAAGATGGGCAGACTGAGAAAAAAAATGCAGAATGCGAAAGATCTATATTGCACCTGGCCTGTCAGCAGACTCTGAGGCCAATCTGGCTAGAAGCTAATTTAGATCTTGAGCTTGTGATATGATCATCTGATCACTTACCAACCTTATTTTACCAACTCCTCCATCAGCTAGAAGGAAAGCGAACTGTGGTAGATTTAGTCTCAGGCAGGCTGTCATACAAACACAAGTTTAGGATCCAGCTACAGTCAAATATGCTTGTTCCCTAATGAGAACTCTTTTAACTCCACTGTCTTGAAAACACTCAAATGTCATTCAGCTACTGCTGTGTGCAGATGACCTTTCTCTCACAGTGTACCCCTAAGACAAATGAGGAGAGATTATCACAAGCTTTTCTGCATCGGACAAAGCTATTGGCTGCTGATAAACTTGACAATAATTTGGGCCGTGGACAGGGCTGCATTGGGGACTAAGAGAGAAATGCCCAAATCCTTAATTGATATAATGGAGCTCATACTCTCACAGAACCTTCTATAACAGGCAGTATTTTGCCTAGGGATGCACTGATTAAGAGATAAGAACAACATTGAAAAGCTTGTATTTTTTAGAGAAAAATTTGGGAGTTACTGATGGCAATTATATTTGGGCATTTCTAAAAAAACCATTACTGAAACTATTGGAGAGGTTTGTTTTGAAAATTATTAAAGTAGTACACTGGAAAAGAAAATATTAGCAGTGATTATTTTTGAAAATATGGAAGTTGGCAGTTGAAGAAACCCTTTTTATTTTATACACATTTGCGCTGCTTTTGTTAGGCAATTAGAGTACTTAAAAAAAGTTGTCAACATATTTTATAATGAGCTCAGTATCTGTATGTACATCTTGAATATTGTGAAGAAAATAAATTACTAAAATGATAGGGGAAAAAAAACCCCAAAAAACATTAGACCGAAAGTTTTCGTATTACACGGTCTTATGTTATGGACCCTAGGAGGAGGGTCATGATATGTCCTGTGCTATGTATAGACAGATAATACTCAATTTGAAAATGGATTTTGGCTGGGCTCGGTGGCTCAGCCTGTAATCCCGCACCTTTGGGAGGCTGAGGTGAGTGGATTACCTGAGCCTGCGGTTCGAGACCCGCCTGGGCAGCGAGACCTCATCTCTACAGTAAATAAAAAAATCAGCCGGGCGTGGTAGCGCATGCCTGTAATTCTGGCAACTTGGAAGGCTGAGGCGGAAGGATCGCCGAAGCCCAGCAGGTTGAGGCTGCGGTGGCCGGGAGTGGCCACTGCACTCCATTCTGGACAACAGAGTGAGACTCCAACTCAAAAAAAAAAGAGAAAAAAAGAAAATGGATTTTGTCCTAAAAGTAATTTATACTTCAGTTGCTTAGAATGTAAAATGCATTTTTCCCCCTGTGGAATTACTTTTGCATAGGAGTCTAATTCTTTTACATTTCTCTGTGTAACTCAAGAACTAGCATTCACATATCTGTGAAGAAACATGCTACTAAATCTAAAGATCTGAGCACATCTCAGCTATGTTTCAATGGAAAACAAAAAATTCAGAGTTCCAGTATGGAATGCCAGGATGATACCTACCTCTCTACATTTTTATAAGCAATGATGAGAGGGAGGCCACCTCTTCCTCTGGCTCTCACTTATGAGAGTAGAAGGCTTCCAAGAACTCCAGCTTCTTTGAGGTGATGATGCTTCCTGGACCAGAACAGAGAGCTTGGGAGTGGGGGTAAAGAATTTTGGAAGGTGTGAGAGAATGAGAGGCAGGACTCAGTCCCGGGAGCTTGAGAGGAGAGGGAACTAGACAAGTTGAGCTGGGGACTCAGTGTCGAACAATGGTGAGGTTCCTCTCTTGACACTTCATTTCCTTGATCTTACCTACTGCTCAGTGAGTGTTGTGCGTGGCTGGGAGCACTTGGAGTAAGTAGAGATGGAGAAGCAGCAGTTCTGGTTGTCCTCAGAGAAGCAACGCAGGATTTTCTTGCCCTTCACTCTCTCCTCTTACTAAGACGAAGGGACCATACCAGGATGTTAGGAAAAAGCAACGTGATAGGAATGAGGAGCATGAGGATAGGAAGCATGTAGGAGGAAATAGCTGAACAAGTCTTCCTTCTGTCTTTTCTCTTTTACTTCTGCTAGTTTCAGCTGCTAGCTTGGAATTTATAAAGAGTTTAACCCAAGGCTAGAAACCGAGAGGAGGGAAGAGAGTGAGATGCAAGAACTGGGGATGTTCTGAAGAGGAGAAACAAGGAAGGAACCCAGCTCTCACTGCTTGAGCAAATGTGGTACGAAGTTGTCCTTTCTTCTCCAACCATCGGCCATGTCCTCTTCTACGAGACTCCAACACTGACACCTTCACCGTCTTCCCAGATTAGAAAAGTTAGAGGAAAATTAAAAATGATGCGAACACTTTTGCTTATTACAATGAATACTTGTTGAGCACTATTTCCCAAGCATTTTTTTCTAAGTCTTTTATTTGTATTAACAGGTTTAAATTTCATAACGACCGTGTAGTAGTATATGGATTTGTTGTTACCTTCATTTAATGAGTGGGGAAACTGAGGCATAGAGAGGGTGCATAATTCGCCTAGGGTTATACAGGTGACTTAGCAGGTGGAGCTGCTCATTCATATTCGCTTTTTTAAGGGGGTCAGAGGACTATCAAGGACTGCTTGCGTTTACATGACTGTGGGTATGAACAGCTTTGTCAGAGATCTAAGACATGAACTTAAACAGTTCTATTGTAGAAATGCTATTTTACATGCAAGTAGGATTCTGCCAGAACAGAAATACATAATTCTAAGTTAAGATAATGTAACTTTTCATAGATTTTTTTGAAGGCAGAAAACATCATGAAAAAAAATTTTAAAAAACTGAGTTGTCCAAGAAATTGTAAGGAGATTGAATAAATGAGCCTGGGAAAATAGACTCTGGTAAGTGTTCCAACATGCTTTTATACTTAGTATAGAGCAATAATCTTGGAGGAATTGACAGAAACCCCACTGCTTGAATGATGTATAACTGTTGGGGATGTTCAAGGTGAGATGATGAATTTTCTCTATTTCGTATTCTTTGAGCCTTGGTGGAATTGCATTCCCTATTTTCTAAGAGTTGAGTTGTGTTGGTTCATATTTTACTATTCTTGTATTATGTTCTATTACTCTTAAGTTATAAAGAAGTTATCAAATGCTGCTTAAATATTTTATAATGTATTTCCTATAGGGTTAAAAAGCTAAGTCACTTCAAAAATCAACATTAAAATTTTGAAGAGTAATTTTAAGTGAGATTATTGCTCACTATTTTCATATGTAAATTACCTTTGCAGTTCACAATTTTAGATTTGGATTGAAATGTACTAGAATAATAGAAAAGGATAATGAGACTTAGTGAGTTTATGTAAATCATGTGACGGTAAGTTGTCAAGTTAAAAAAAAGAAAACATTACTGTCACTTTCTGACAGAACAAATTTAAAAAATTTTAAAAATAGACCAGATTTGGTGGCTCCATGTGTAATTCTAGCACTTTGGAAGGACGAGGCAGGAGGATCAATTGAGGCCAGGAGTTCTAGAATATTCCAGGCAACATAGCAAGACCCCATCTCTACAAATATTAAAATTAAAAGTAGATTAGTACGTTGGCTCACACCTGTAGTCCAAGCTATTCTGGAAACTGAGGTAGGGGGATCACTTGAGCACAGGAGTCTGAGGCTGAAATCACCTCGGTTTGTATCATTTTACTCAACCCTGGACTACAGGGTGAGACCCTGTGTCTTAAATTACATATACAAGTGTGTTTCTGTGGTATGTATCTATATACCAGATGTGCATATATATCAGGAATTAGTTGCTCACTATATTATCTTTCTGGAGCATCTGTCTTCATCTAGAAAATGTTAGTACTTACAGTAATGATACTGATGACACTATTTATTGAATGTAAAACCTCCCATGGCAAAATTGTACAAAATACTGCCATTGTTTCCCACCTTCCTGCTATGCCTCAGAGACAAGAGTTGTAGACAAAACCAACTCTAATTTATCTGCTACTTACACAAATAACGGTTACTTAACATTTTAAGATATTATTAGTTACTATTAGGGAAACAATATAAAAGAAAGTTTGTATTAATATTTCCTGTTGCATGCTTTTGTCTTATGTAAATTATATATTTAAAATACTCATGAAAAGAGGTGAAAAGAGTACTGACTAAATTTTTGACCACAATATGAGTCTAAGAGTGGGATTGATAATTAGGAAATATCAATTACTCACTATAGGTTTGTTTACAACAAACCTATAGTCATACTTGATTCAATACTTACAGCGGCCCTAAAATTTTATTGTCCTCATTTTTTTTTTTTTTCGAGTTGGAGTCTCACTCTGTCGCCCAGACTGGAGTGCAGTGGCTGCTCCCGGCCACCGCAGCCTCGACCTGCTGGGCTCCAGCGATCCTTCCACCTCAGCCTTCCAAGTAGCCGGAATTACAGGCATGCGCTACCATGCCCGGCTGATTTTTTGATTTATTGTAGAGATGAGGTCTTGCCAAGTTGCCCAGGCGGGTCTCGAACCCGCGGGCTCAGGCAATCCACTCATCTCAGCCTCCCAAAGGCGCGGGATTACAGGCTGAGCCACCGAGCCCGGCTATTGTCCTCATTTTATAGAGGAAAAAGGAAAGCAAACCCAGATAGGCAGAAACACAATATTCAGAAAAAATATAATTACATGATATCAGTGACATTTTAAATCCATGCTGCTTACTGGGCCATGAGGGAGAGAGGGAGGGGGAGAGAGAGAGAGAGAGAGAGAGAGAGAGATACTTAACTGCCTTTCTGACTCAGAATGGTAGTATTTGAGTGAAAACAATTCTGACCATAAATGTCCCAAAGCATAGACAAGAACCTGGGAAAAATGAAATATAGCAACAAGTTTAGGCTAAAAGTTAAAACAATCAGGAAAAAACAAAAATCGTTGGTTATGGCAGTCCAAATGAAGTGATTTCAGAGGCACTGGGAAAGTTGCTGGATCCCCTCAAATTACTTGCCTGCTCATTAATACGTGAAGCTCCTAACAAGGCATGAAAGCATCCCTTCACGCAGTGCATAGTTATTGATCATCTACTAAACTGACAGTACATTTTTCTTTTCATTTGATCCTTGTAATCATCATGTGAGAAATCAGTGATAAAACAGAGTCTCTCTGATGTTTCCCAGAAAGTAGACTCTGAGAACATTATTGTACAAGAGATTTATTAGGAAATATTCTATAAACAACACTTAAGGAAGGGAAGAAGCAGAAACAAGTTCGGACAAGCAGAAACATTGGATACCATGAAACTTCCACAAGGCCTCTCAGAGCCCTACATGGAGCTTTCAAACTGGAATGACCTTTGAGAGTTGTCTTTAGTTGGAGGAAAAGGGTTGTGCCTTTTTATCCTTGTGTTGACTAGTAGTTAATTGCATACGAGATACTCTGGGAAGGGGATGATATCTTGGACAAGGTGATTCTTTTCAGCTGAAGAAATCCCCAAAGAGGGCTGAAAGCTGAAGTATCAGGAATGTAAGCTTCCACCTCTGATGAACAGGAATCTAGGCAGCACACAGCCATACCAGACACAGTAACTATTGGAGGTTTTGTTTAAATTGCCTAAGTCTTGGGACAGTTCACCTGGGAACACAAATTGACGTTGAAATATAAAAAAACTGATGTCAGATATGATTAGCAGGTTTATTTGGAGAGGCAGAAAGAGCAAAATGTCCATAGAGGGAGAAAACACTGGCTAATGAGTGAAGTGTGTGTGTGTGTGTGTGTGTGTGTGTGTGTGTGTGTGTGTGTGTGTTTGAGAGAGAGAGAGACAGAGAAAGAGAGAGAGTGGGGGAGAGAGAGTGGGAGAGAGAGAGAAAGGGAGAGAGAGGGAGAGACAGAGGGGAGAGAGAGAGAGAGAGAGAGAGAGAGAATTTTTTTTAAAAAAAGAATAGTCTTTTTATGTTAGATACAAATATTTTTTCCTGGTCAAATTCTAGGTTGTTTCATACTCCCTGAGGTATTAAGCCCACCAAACATAGGGTGGATAAACTCACTTCCACTTTCTCTGGTAAGTCAAAGGGCACCCTGAAATTCATCCAGGTTTCTGATTTGTGACTGGGGTACATGAATTGTGATATACATTAAGGCCAAGTGGATTTCCATCAGGGTTTTGGTTTTTCAAAGGGCAAAAAGAAGATTTTTGAGAGAGTACCCTTTGTGAAGACTTTTTAAGTCTCATATTTCTTAAAATTAGAGTTTGAAGTGAGAAATATATAACCCAAAGATAAGTGTGATGTTATCACACTCCTCCATATTTGTGATTGGCAAAACCTTCTGGAGACTGGCAGTATTTAACAACTCTATTTTTATTAATTCTCATAGTTCCAGACAAATCTTCTTTGCAAACTCTCTCCAAGTATTATTTAAAATTCATGTTGATTACATGCTTGTAGATTATAAAAACTGGAGAATATTTTTACTTGGAACATCAATAAATCCTTATATCATCTTGAATAAAGACATACCATTTACATATGTAAACTATGACATTAATTCCCTTAATTGAACAAAACATTCATAAGACCATTTCTCAGGCTGAAAAAGGAATTGCAAATTTGTAAAACCAATGTTCCTGTCTGTAGAGATAAAACTTCAAAATAATGATATGGTGATAACTTTCTCAACATTTAGTAAGTTCAGTTGGAGTCAGAAGCAGAATGTTTATACCTTAAGAATTTACAAAGAAGCTGTAAGTGCAAACTCATGTTCACATGACACTCTACTTAGCAAATTCTTATGTGATAAACCTAGTAGGGGCAAAAATGGAAAAAAAATATGGAGAGAACACAAAATGTCTTTATTTCACACTTAGCAAATTTAGCTGTCCTTTCCAGATTAGCACCAGAT
The DNA here is from genome assembly GCA_027257055.1 of Cephalopachus bancanus. Lineage (NCBI taxonomy): Eukaryota > Metazoa > Chordata > Mammalia > Primates > Tarsiidae > Cephalopachus > Cephalopachus bancanus. Next base: position 2,102,301 of record JAPVLO010000107.1, read on the forward strand.
TTTCCCTCTGCAACATGAAAGAAGGTATCTTACCCTAAATTTTAGCACATCCAGTGGGAAGGAAAAAAAATGACAAATTCTTTGAAAATGCTAAAAAGATTCCATTTTATTTGTGGTATTTAATTTGCTTTGGAAAAGAAAAGTTTTATAAATATTCTTCTAATTTTACTTTTTAATTTATTTTTTCTGACAGAAAGAAAACAGTGGGCTTATTCCAAGCGGTTGAAAAAAGTGACATTAGATTGTCTGCACATGATACTAAACAGTTCACAAGGGACATTCTTCATGTTGATCATTTCTCTACTCATTGTCTGAAATAATGTTAACTCTCTTGGTTTATCATTACCCAGGCACAAACAGTTTAAATCCATTGAATATGTAGACTAACTTAGAATAATTTAAATTAATTAAAGTTGAGAATTCTTAAAACTTTGGTTGAAATTCTATTTTATTTCCATTTGACCCAATAACCTTTCTCTTCAAAAGATTGAGCAATGACCTTTGAGATTTCTGCCCATTCCGCCCAGAGTATACAGACTAGGTTACCTTCTCATGGGAGCCACCGTGCTAAATCTGACCAGATAGTCAATGAAGACCATGACTGATTCCCTTCAGAGTGTTTTCTCAGCCACCAAAAGCTGCTGCTATTTCACATGAAAACAAAAATCCCGTGCTCAGCTGGGATAGTACCTCGTCATAAACATAGTCAAAGGGGCCACAGCCCATTGCCCTGAGACACCTTCCTCTATCCACCAGGAAAATGCTGCACCTGTAAGCCAGTTGAGCCCACCTAAGCTCACATCTCTACTTCCTTGATCCTTAGCCAGATGCAGGATGGCATCTATCTTTTCTTCTACACTCATCCTTAAATTTGGGGGCTTGTTTCCCTGCATTTCAATCCTCACAATAATTCTGGGTGGCATTGTTATCTATGAAATGACTTACATAAAACTGTATTCTTAATTCTTCTGGTTCAAACTCATTAACCTACACCTCTAACCCATTTCCCCAATCCACTCTCATAGTCATGTCTTGTTCTTTGCTATCACCTGCAGAATCTCACCTCCCCTTTAGTATTTAACTTAGTATTTTTAAGTAGTTAATACCTAATAGTACTAAGTTAAATACTAAGCTAAATGGGCTCTGTGACCATAACCTCCTGCCTTTCATCTTTCTCACTCAGCTTTTTCTTTTTTTTGAGTTGGAGTCTCACTGTCACCCAGACTGGAGTGCAGTGGCTGCTCCCGGCCACCGCAGCCTCGACCTGCCGGGCTCCGGCGATCCTTCTGCCTCAGCCTTCCGAGTAGCCGGAATCACAGGCACTCGCTACCATGCCCAGCTGATTTTTTTTTTAAATTTATTGTAGAGATGAGGTCTCGCCAATTTGCCCAGGTGGGTCTCGAACCCACGGGCTCAGGCAATCCACTCACCTCAGCCTCCCAAATCGCGGGATTACAGGCTGAGCTACCGAGCCAGCCCGGCTCTCACTCAGCTTTTTCAACTTTTTTATTCTTAAATATTTCAGGACACCTTCCTTCTTCTCAGATAATTTACTAAAAGAGATGTCACATTTGCTGACTTTATTTTCTTATCCTGTACCATTTCTTCAAAACTTATCACAGTCATTGATGACATCCTTTTGATAAATATAATGTTTTGTTTTCATAGCTTGGACCCCTGGCAACATTTAACACAGCTCATAACTACATCTTGTGTATTCATCCTGTCTCATACTTTCTTTTTCTCTCCTGTAGATTATTTCAATATATACTTCTCTCCTTGTACTTCATTAAGTGCTGGCATCATCAACTAGTGTCTGATAAGATTTCCTCAACCTTTTGCTATTAAAGCCTCAGGTGTAGGTGACTACACCTGTACCCATGCTTTCAATATCTGTCTTGTTACAGTTGAAGAGTCACCCTGGCTTTTGTTCCAGAACAATCCCTTCATCTGGTCCATGGATCCCATTTCATTCTGCTTTCTCAGGAACACTGTCTATCATGTGTGTTCCCTCTCTTGGTGGCTTTACATTTCCCCTCTGCTCATTCCCTATCAGATTTAAACAGCCTCCAGATGCTTCTATCTTAAAAATAATGGTCTTTTCATCTCACATTCTCTTTTATCTATACTTAATCTTTACCTTCCTTCTCAGATAATTTACTAAAAGAGAGGTCACATTTTCTGGCTTTATTTTCTTATCCTGCACCATTTATTATAAAACTTATCACAGTCACTGATGACAACCTTTTGATAAATATATTATGTTATGTTCATAACTTGGACCCCTGCCAACATCTAACACAGCTCATAACTTCGTCTTTTTTACAACACTCCTTTACCAGAGTGTCTAGGACAATGTACTCGCCTGGATTCTAGCCTGATTTTCTGGCTGCTCCTTCTCAGTCTCTGTACAGGTGCCAATGATGTTACTTGTCTCTTAAATGTGCAAAGCTCTCTTCTCATTCCATTTTTCCTTAATGAGTTTAATGGCTCTCATGGCTTCATAAGTAAAATGAATGTTGACTTTTCCCAAATCTGATTATCTAATGGACATTTCTCTCCTGAACCCCAGACCTGTGTATTCATCCACTTTTCGGCCATTTCTAATAGCATATAACATTGGTGCTTCACAGTACATGCACCCAAACTTAACTTACCATCTACTGTGCAAAACCTACTGTATATTTAAGACAGCAAATTTACCATCCGCCCAGATACCCTTGCAAGAAATCTGGGAATCATACAGAAATTTGGGGACTATACAAGACTATTAGCACTTCTCAACCCTCCTTCTAGGAACAAATGAGTTACCAAGATGTGCTGAATCTACTTCCTAAATATCTCTCAAATCTGTTTACTAACCCTAATTCAATGTGAAATTGTTCTCTCATGAGAACTTAGCTCTGGTTCTTCTTGACCTGTCACTTTTCCACACTACAGCAAGAATAATCTTTCCAAAATCTGAATATGTGATTGTGTCACTATCTTGCTTAAAACTTTTAAATGTCTTCATAATCCGACCCTGAGAGTGTTCAAACTCCTGTCCATGGCTTCCTGAGTCTTGTTCTCCTCAAATCTCACCTCTCTCCCTGGACCCATTCTCCACACTTTAACCATACTGAACTGTTTTATTAGCTAAAGGTCTTTGGTCTCTGTAAGATGCATTTCTTTCCTTGTTGTTTCCACTTTCTCTTTTTTAACTTCTTTTCCAGTTTCTTCACATTGCTAATTTGTATATGATGACTCAACTTAAGTATAATTTTCTCTGGAAAGGCTTTCCTGACACCTCTTCACTTCCTCTCCCCATCTTGCCTTCTGTATGAATTCTCTTTCCCCTTGTTTTTGAGATAACTGAAAGTTGTACTTTCCCCTCCTATATACACCACACAGTGTTATATTTCACCTTTCCGTCTTCAACTTCTCTGCATTTCAAACTCCACTAGAGCAGTGATTTTGTCTAACTTCATCATCATTATTTCCCTACTAGCATAGGACCTATGTAATAAAATATTAGTTAACAAGTACATAACTGAATATGTAAAAGTTACTAGATGTCTATTACATTTTAGGTTATAAGATACAAATCTACAAAGTTAAATGCATGTGCACCAGAGCTCTAGGAGCTTATAATTGAATTTGTAGGAGAAAACGATCCTCCTACCCCAACAAGGAGAATTCAAAATGCCTTGTGGTGTGGTCTGATTTTTAAATTCAAGAAGAGTTCGAGAATGAGAAGGTAAATTAAGACAGGAAGAAAGTTTTAAATTAGGCTTTTCTAGGACCTTGAAGCCAATTCAATGAGGTTGAGTTTGAAGCACCAGAATGTTCTTCAGATAACTTTAGATCTGTAACAAACCAACCTGAAAAAAAAATTAAAACAAATGAACTTGTTTTGTAAAAATAATAGGTCAAAATCATTTTCCTTCTATATCCCAAAAGTGAATTGTTCATTTTTCTTTCATCTGAAGAGTCCACTATTGTTGAGAGTCAACCATAGATCTTGGGATACATAATTACATATCCTTGGAAGAATCACCCATGTTGGTTATGGGCAATTCCATTTCTATAATACGAAGGACATAAGGAAATATTAAAGAAGTCATCAAATCTAGCCCCTTCATAAGGGTGGTCATATAATATTCATATCACACAGATTAATAAAATTTGGTAGAAATATAACTTTTTTTCTGTTTGCTTTGTACTAAAAAAACTTTGATATTGAAATCATATATATGTATATATATATACATATATATATATATATATATATATACATAGTTAAAGGCAATGTAAGCAATAATTTTATCTTACTTCCTTTCCAAAGATTTTCATGTACATTATCTTTCCAAAATACAGCATTTCTTAACCCTATATATTTTTGAGCTTCATGTTATATGTTTGTAAAATGTAATACTAATGATATGTATCTTTTAAGGTCATTGTGAGAATTAAATGAATTAAGCAGAGCTTCTCGTCCTTATTTTACTTCATTTTGTTGTGTGAAAAAAAAAAAACCCTTCATGATTCCTATACCATAATGAGGTAAAATTATGAGGTAGTTAATGACAGTTCTAGTCTAGGGAGCTGAACCTGGGGTCTCTGACTGTCCAGGACCCTCCTGTCTACCCTGAGGAGGTGCTGAGATTATTAACTTTGGAAATACCTGAAACCCACTGATGGCACACATTTGGAAAGTCTACAACTATTGCATGTAAAGCTGTTAACCCACTGATGGCACACATTTGGAAAGTCTACAACTATTGCAGTAAAGCTGTTAAAATTATGCCTGGCAGTAAGGGCTTTAGCTATTACTGGGGCTTTATGATAACTTTGTGAATGCAACACAAGGCACATACTACCATCACTTTGTAGATGGCTTGGAGAGATATGTGACACAACCAGAAGGTTCTTTTTAGGATATGGACAATTTTAAGCAAGAATAAGTCTCCCATAACATTCTCTTCACAGCCCTTACCCAAACCAAGCCAAGAGAGACATATAGGAATTACATGGAGGAAGCAAATCAATCTTATACATGAGATTTTATACACCTCTCAGGTGAGAGTTACTCTAGTCATTTGGAATGTCTCATGTCCCTTCTGGTGGTTGTAGACACTGTGTTTCACAATATGTGATTATCTCACAGTTTAGGACCTATGTAATAAAATTTTTGTTGCATGGGTACATAATTGAATGTGTAAAAATTTCTGGATGCCTATTACTTTTTTGGTTATGAGATAGAAATCTACAAAGCTAAATGCTTGCAACCAGATCTCTAGGAGATTTTGATTCCATAAGGGATGCTTCTCAATTTCACTTATTCTTGGTATAGTGATATGTTGCAAACTGTGGATAATGTTAAATGTGTTAAGCACATAGACTGAAAATGCTAGTGTTAAAATATACTCATATCATTTCAAGATGAATTTACCTATAATTTGGTCATGTCAGTTCATTCTTTTGCTCCTCTGGAGGAAAATTCTTTAAAATCAATCTAGTATTTTTTCTAAATTCAAAGAGGTAATAGTAATTTTATCACATCAGGTTCTTAGGATTCTTGAAATAGAACTAAAGGACATATTCAGTGTACACAAAGCTTAAAGTAATTTACTCCAAGGACAAAAATTCACTTGTATTCATACATATACACTTTTCTTAAAGAAAACATAAGAAATATACCAAAGTAAATATTCAGCAAATCATAAACTATTAGGATGTTTAGCAAAAATAAAACAGACAAATAAATTAGTTGAATTATTACTTAGCTACCATATCCCTAGGTTTAAAATGTTATACATTTATAAAAATAATGCCAGGCCCACATTTTAAGAATTTTTGTATGATATAACATAGCATCATTTCACAAATACATTAGTTGAATAATTCTTTTTATTGACTATGTGTATTTTTAATATATCCATTATAATTCACCTGAATCACATCAGTAGTAAATTGTCATTTTGCTTAATAAAATTTGATGTTGCAAAGCAGTCAGTGAAAAAGACTGATTTCAAAACAAACAAACAAACAAACAAACCAGGAATTAAATGGACAAATGGATTGGTGAGATGTATTAGGCCAGTAGGCATTTCTGGACATAATGCAAAATGCGTCTCTAAAATAGTAATTTATCAAAATATTATTTCTGCTTATTTTGACAACTGTAAAATGAGAAGAAATAATTTTTCTTATTTTGTGTTTTAATGGAAGGCTTTAAAAGTGTACATAATGCTCCAATATATACTTCTGCTCTATTTAAGAGAGGAAAGAAATGTGAAGTTTGAAGCTTGGCATATTTCTGGGTTCCTCTGTTGCTTGGACATTTAAACAGCTAACCAATTGTTTAGTGATTAAGACAAAGTGTTGATAGTGAATATGAATACTTACTGAAAGGAACTGCAGAGTGATTACAATAAAATTAGGCTCCCCAAAGAGATAATCACATAATGCTCAGATGCAGAAAACCTCTAACACTATTTATAACAGAAGCAGCTGGCAATCTCCAGATGTTCTACAATTTCCTTCTAGAAGAAAAATTCAGCCATAACTCAGTGGACCATTATTAGAAGACATGATGTGAGTGAATTTTTTCCCCCTTGAATGACTCTTGATTGGAATAATGCAAAAAATATATTTTACACAGTTTAATTTAATTAAAAAATTTATTGTGTGCAAAATATGTGCACAATTCTGTGCTACATATTGGGGGAAACATAGAAATGAGTAAGACATTACCTTGAAGCTAATTTTTTGTTTTTTGGGTTTGTAAGGTATTCAAGCAGGCAGTGTGTAAGTAATAGATGAAGAAAAAATAACTATTTCTTGTTGTTAAGGAGTTTAAATAAAACCACATGCCCTGATTGATATATCTAATCATAAACGAGTGCTGATTTAGCTTAGATTCCTGATATAAAATAAAGTATATGTAAATATTAAACACTCCTGGAATATTTAATATTTAATTTACTTTTAAGTACAAGTTATATAATTAATGGTTTTGTGATTTAAATTAACTACTTCCATTAACATGTTACTTCAAAACTTGTTATATTTGTAAGACATATTAATAATATAATAATTTAAAAATATTGATTCATTTATATTCTGAATGATTCTAAAAATAGCTTGCAGTAGAATTGAATAAATCTATTAATTACTTTCTAAATGATCTAATTCAAGAACATTTTCTAAGTTTTAGTCTCCATCTGTTAATCATGAATAGTAACAATAATGTGCATGTTAGATCATGCTTACACATCAATAGACCTGAAAAAATGAAACAGATGAGTAATTCTCAGTATTTTTCTACTCGTTTCCAGATAAGAAATTCCCTATCTGTGTAGATATTGGCCATGATAAAAATAAGTTTTTTCGTGACAGTACTTTTGGACAAAACCCCTGCTCTCATTCATTTTCTGTAACAAAGTTGTGTGATTACTCACATGTGGAGTAATGAATTGTATGTGATGATTACTCAATAATTAATTTTGGTTAGTGTATTCATGAGTATATATCTGTCTGTTTCTGTATCAGATTCTATGTCTATAACCATCTTTCCAACTGCCTAAGATGATGTCAAAGATGATGTCAAAGGAGAGGGATAACTAAAAAACTATATGTGAGGTGGAGCTTAGAGAATGTCCAAAGGTAAATTATTCTATTACTGTGCAAACTCATTTTCACAGCAGTGGCCCAGAATAATGCAAAGTTGGAAGTTGGCTGCATGGGCAAATGAGAAGAATATAAACTGCTTGGAGTGAAGAGTTTGATAGTTGGTTTTGAGAGCTCTGGCAAAAAAATAATTGGTTAAACCACACCGAGTGGGTTTAACCATTTCCATGAAATGGAGTGGAGACACACACCTACAACCTGTTAATCTGCTTGTCTGCCCATGAGCTTTCAGAGTGTCCTCACTATCTGTGGACATTTCCTTTTTCATCAACACTAAGCAAGTTAAGTGTCACTTGGGCATCAGGACTCTTTTGAAAAAAGGAAGGCAAAAACACCTTGCAAAGGGGCCTTTCCCTTAGTTGCCCCAATGAAATCTTTTTTTTATTAGTTTAGGCCAGAACGTGAAGGAAGTTAAATTTGGGTTTCAGAGTCAAGTACAAGAAACTGCTTGGAGCTAGAAAAGCTCATGTCTTTTTCTGCCCTGATGCAACTGTTCAGAAAGTTCCTGAAAGTTCTTCATGTTTCCATCTACATTTTTTGAGAATTCCTAGCCATCAAGGGTCAGAAAGGAGATGAGACATGGCCTGTGAACTTCAGGACATCTCATTCTATCCTAGAATGTCTGAGGTTTAGAAGTAGAAGCTCCAAATACGTATTTATCCCAAAGGAAGAGAATTAATAGTCCTTGTATATATTCTCAAATTGACAACAGCATGCATATTTAAAAAGTGTCTATAAATATGTATGTCTCTTTTTACTCATGAATACCTCTATGTAAGCACATTTTCCTCAAGCACTTGAGTATATACATATGCATACTCATGTTGAATTTTCTCTTAATCTGATTTCTGATTAATATTTATAGTACACGGAGACTTGAGGTACACATTTACACTCATAACTTTATCTTCCTCCTTGCAGAAACTTAAGGGCATCAGTACTCAGAGAACTGATATCACTGTGTGTTCAACCTATAGAAACATCTTTTCTCTTTTATGAGATAAACATATCTGACTTAACTACAAATGAGCTTAGAAAAGCATTTCACAAGCTGATTTGCTTCATATATATATATATATAATATATACTGCCTTAAGTTTGCTGTAGTGAATCAGATCTGTTGCTTTAAAGACTTGCAATAATATGGAAATGGTATTTATTTTGTAAATAATTAACTAGCCTTAACTAGTGTTTTACAAGAAAAGCTAATTCTTGTTTTGGAAATTAAAGGCTATTTTGAATGAGATTGTGCCTTTTATTTGGTTCTCTGCCTGTTTTTTGTTGGTGTATAAAAATGGAAATTAAAGGTATGACTCCATGAACCCAGAAGGTAACAAAGAAATGACTTCACAAAATCTCAAATATAATATAGATATAGGCAAATCTAGTGCTATGCCACCATGATTTTCATGACCATTATTTATATACTCATATTGCAAATTAGTAAAGGTACACTGGAAAATACACAGAGAAAGCCATTCAGAAAAAAAAAATCACTCTTAGATAAATCGTAACTCCTACTTTGAATTCCAGACAGTAAAATCTTTTTCCAGACACTGGGGCAGATATTCAGTGTGAAATGATTGTCCTTGTTGACTGGAGAGGAGTGGTGTTGTTTGGGTGAGTTATGGAGGGGACACGTGAAATGACAGCTGTCTGGTACCTAAGCAGTGTTGGGTAAGCTCATTTTTTGTTTTTGAGGCAGCCTCTCTGAAAAATTTTTTCAAAATTCTCTTTTACTTGTCTTAGCAGAGCCTAAAGCCACACTTTTCTTTTAGTGGTATGTGATATATATATTAACTTAAGTAATTTTTTTCTTTTTTATTTATTGCAAAAGTGATTTCAATAGACACTCTTCATGGACTTGTTTTCCTTTCTGCAGCTTTGTTTACTTACTTCAAGTGAAGTGTGTAGCAATGTGGATTCTATAAAGGCCAGTTCTCAGGAAGATGAGGAAAGTTTAGATTCTAAATACATTTTCAGTACCTGAAACATCTGTTCTTCCCTTTCATTCCTGAAATTCAAACTAGACCCGAGGCCTTGTTTCTATGGATGCAGCCATTGTTGTCAGAGTTATTTCGACTACAAACAGACTTTTCAATTCTCATGCTTTTGTGCAAGCTTCATAGTTTTAAGCCTTATCTTGGGTTTTCTTCTTTTTTTCTTTGATCTTATGCCAGGAAAATCTTAAAAGGCAAAGGGAATTTGTGGTGTTTGCTCATTTTTAACTTTGCAATTCTAAGACAGAAATACCAGAAGCATCAAAAAACCTTTACCCTTATGCAAGTGACAGTCACTGGCTGCAGACACACACACAACAACATGGGCTTATTTTCCATATTATTGCATATTTGTATATGCATTTCTGATGTCACGCCTACATTTCTACTGGTGAAAACTTTAAAACTGAAAGATGATGTGGAGGTGGGGTGAGGCATATTATACAAGTTGGAAACTACTTTTAAAAGACAAGAGTCAGAAATTTTAGCTTGTGCTAATTTTTGAAGGAGGCAAATGCTAATGATGCCTTTTTTGGTCAAAGTGTAAAGTTTCTATAGAAACAGACAAAATATATTTTATATAAAGAAAATTGTTAAGAACCAAGAATGGGCTGCTCTTGGAGACAGGGGATCTAGGATCCAGTTGGTGCAGCTTTATGGCTTGCTCCTATGTATATATTTTAAAAATTATTATTTAAATAGATAATAGAGGCATGTGGCTTAAAAGAAAACCTCAAAAGTTATGAAAGGATTTGTCTCATTTTAAATTAAACAGATACTGTAACAGCACCAAATAATTAAAATTTTATTTGAATATAAAAAGAAGAAAGCTGCTGTACAAATTTTTTTGATGATGTTTTAAAATTATTACTGAGGGTATCAGGAATAACAAAGGTGAACACCAGTTGGAAACATCATACCAAACTTAACACGGGAGCTGTAGTTAGAAATGAGGTAAGTTGGAAGTAGAACAGCTTTTTTTTTTCTTTTTGTATGTGTCATTTGAAATTTTTCTTTTCTGCCTTTCAGAGAAGGTAAAGAGTCAGTATATTTATTCATAAGGAAATCTGGTAAATTGAAACAAGTGAAGCCAGTGCTTACAGTCTTTTTGAGTAATCATTCAAAGTCTGAGCTCTTAGTTGGGAAAAAATAAAAAAGAAGAAGAAGAAAAAAGCAGAATCCTGTCAGGCACTGTACCAGATCTCATATTCTTTCTTAGTCTGTGACTCATCCAGTCTGACAGTAGGTGACTACCTGATTCTCTGAAAATCCCTAGGATTCTGATGATCTCTCAGTGGCCTCATACTCACCAACTCTCAAGGGACAGTCATTCAGTTCTGGCCTTCACCTCTTTAGATTACCTTATTCAGAGAATAATAAAATAAAATAAAAAAGATAGAAGGATTATAAAATACTATGTTTTTAATGAAGAGGACAAATATTCGTATGTTTTAGTTTCAAGAAGAGCAATTTTGATGGAGACATGGTGGAATTATTTCTACAGAGCTCAATGAGCAGATATCTTTAGGTACAAGGCAATAAAAATGGTTTTAAAGTGCAGCATAGGAGCTGTGAATGATCTAATAACAAGGATAAACAAGACAAAAACAAAGCTTTGAAATAAACCCCTTACAGAGGAGCTAATATGATCTTCATCTATTTGAAAAGGTCACTTGCTGATTCTTTAAGACTATTTGCACCTGTCTTTATATAACAGCTTGGGGCTAATCTTTGGACATTTTTTGTTTGTTGATTTTCCTTTGTGAAATAAAGAAGTTCTGCTGTCACTTGTACTATGGTCCCAGTTATGATATTAAAAACTAAAAAGGCTAAATTAACTATTCTTTTAGTGGTGGAAAGGCAAATGCCGAAGTGACTTTTTTTTCTGTTTTGTGTGTGAGTACTAAATATTGCATATGGTTGTAAGCCGTTCTGTAAGTCATAAATTTTATTTTGTAATTTTTAAGGCTCTTAGGAAAAACCATGGCAGAGGCCAAAATTGCCAACTTTTAGGTAAATCTGGAAGCAGGCATGGGTGAAGGCAATTAGTCTGTGTGATCGAATATGGTCCTAAAATTCTCAAGTCTGATTTTCCAATAGTACACATGAGGATAGTTGGAACTCAAGATATTGAAGTGAATGGCCTGTGGTCACAGAGATATTTAGGGCAGAAGGGTAACAAGTATCCTGTCTGTTGAAATTTAGAGTCTTTCTTTTATACTGTCTCATAGTTAGCCACAGAGGACAAGACAAGAGCTATTCTTAATTGATGGTTTTTGTGGAGAAAAAATTAGACAAATTTTTAGATTTGGGGAAGAAAAAAAGTCTTTGAAAATTTGTTTTCCTATAAATTTCTCCTTTGAAGGATATAGAGGAGGAGCAGAGGTAGACATGTTTATGTGACCTGAGGCAAATCCTCAGAATGTCATTTCCTGGGTCAGCCTTAAAACACCTCTTAATTTTTGTTCATTCTCTTTACATATTTATGCTATTGTTTAAGAATATCTAATTCTGTAAAATAGACAAGAAAACGGGCTGGATGAAACTCATAAAATGTGTTAAGAATAAATAAATAATAAATAGAGCATATATTAAACAGAAAGATAGACAGATGGAGAGATAATTGATATTAATGAGTCACTGTGAATTATACATGAAGTGCCTGAACACTAAATATTCATGATATACAAAATGTACAAGAAACACTATTCTGGGTACTCTAAATATACATGAGCACTCAGTATGCATGAGGTCTTAATTTAGCCACCCATTTGTGACACCATTCTGGTTCTATGTACCCTCTCCCTAGAAACACAAATAAAACCTATGGCTGTTCATCAGATTAATTGACAAGCTACAGCTGTGGCCAGGCAAACCTGAGCTTGTGTCTTGCCAATGTGCATCATGGGTCCAGAGCACCTTTAATCCATGGACAGTTCTGCTCATATCTCAACTCCAATTTCCTTTTTAAGTTTTAAAACAAATTTTATTAGAGAAAGAAGAGAGGAAGGAAAGAGAGACATGCCAAAGCTAGCATGGGTGAGAGAAACCATTTCAACTTGAATTTTCTTAACTTTACCATTGGGTTGGTTAGGAGGCTGATATGGCATGGAGCGGGTCAGAATACACAAACATTTTGTTCCCAGGGTTCAAGTAATAGGTTTGTGCCCTATGTTAGCTATGTTAACTTACTTCTCTTTCTTCTTAGGTCATCTCTTTGTTTCTTACTGTGCTTTTAAAATTCCTTTAATAAACCATGTGATTTGAGTGTTTACATTTGGTCCAAGAACATTTGGGCAAGAAATAAAGAGATAGTCTCTTTTTCTACCTCTGGAATAGTACATTAGTTTTCTGTTGCTGCTGTATTAAATTACCACAAACTTAGTGATTTAAAACAACACAAATTTGTTACCTTGCAGTTCTAAGGGTCAGAGTTTCATTAATAGGTGTCTGTTTTAAGAGCTTGTGAGAATTGAGAAACTTCTCATATATGTTTTTAGTATCCTCTAGGTCCTCCATCTTTTATCTATAGTTAGTACTTATCTATGTTTACCTTGTTTTATCTTATTTTCTTTGCTTCACCTTGTCTTATCTTACTTTTTTTGCTTAGTTTCATTCATCTTATTTTTTTTGTTTTATATGGAATTCAATATTCTGAGTTACAGAAAAGTTCAAAGCTAAGGGTATTGTCCACTGGGCTAAAGTTAGGCATCAGTGGGGCTGTGCTGTTTTCTAGAGGCTTCACAGGAAAGTTCTTTTCATGCGTTGTCCAGCTTCTGGAGTCTGTTTTCATTCCTTGGCTAGTGGCTTCTCCCCATCTCCAAAACCAGCAGTGGTAGGTTGAGTGTTTCTCAGAATGTTCCTTCTCTAGTTCTGAATTTTCTTTCTCTCTCTCCTATTTAATGATTCCTGTGATTACATTGGGTCCATGTGAGTAATCAAGCAAAATCTCTTTAAGCATTTGCAAGTTTAATTCTCTCTTGCCATGTAACATATTGCCGGAAACCAGCTTCAGCCAGGTTCAGGGTACCCTAAAGGTGGAGATGGCATCAGTGATTGGGGGGAAGAAGAGAGAAAGAAAGAGACTGGACTCCAGTCTAGTGCAGAAGCAAATGAGTGATATTGGGAATTACAACAGGTCTTTTACACACAAAGTCACATGTGGGAGGGGCGTCCCCCACCCACCAGAAACCTTAATCCATGAAAACTTAATGATTGCCTTTAAACCCTTTTCATATGATAATCTTAAAATCCCATAACAAAGGATAACCTAATCTGTGACTGACATATTCTATAAACCTTTTTCACCCTAAGCTGATTGATTTATTCCAAGTTAAACAATTCTATAGAAGCTTAAGTATTTACTTTACAAATGAAAGTGGCTCATCCCAGAATGTTTGGAATGTGGCCCAGTCCAAAATTCACAGTGGGCTACCTGCAAATAACCCAGCTGCATTCTTTCAACAAAATGGCTATCTTCTAAAATTATATTCTACAATTTACACCTTCAATAAATCCTAAGATCATGACCCAGAAGCCTGTGACCAATACTAAGGTTCTTAAATGTGACACGAGTTTGAATTATAAGTTTTGTGAAAGCCAAAACTGCAGTTTGTGGAAGAATGGGAGCAATGAGCCTCTAAAGTTAGCTTGTGCTCATCCCTGTCTCAGAGTTTTTATGTTTTGAGCTCACAGGAGCTTAATCTGGTTAGTGCTGAGTAGAAAGGGGGAGGAAATGGGGTCAATAGCTCCCGAACGCATCCTAGTGGTCTCGGGGTCAGTGGCCCTTCCTGATCCCTAACGCTCAGTGGGCCTCCGTGGCTGGTTCCCAACAACATATGTAACATATGACCATGAATTTGGAGATTTGAGAGGCCATTATTCTGTCTACCAAAGGATAGTTTTCCTGACCTTGTACCTGGAAGCTCCCATTGCATCAGGGTAATTTTCAGCATGATTACTTGTCTCACACATTCATTTAATAATTTTTTATTAGTTTAATGTTGAATTACTGCAGTATGCATTTCTGGGCTAAGGGACTGCCTTCTCAAGTCCATTTTTCCTTAGCCTCCAAATAGAACCAGAAAGTTTATACAGCTTTATCCTGCCCTTTTCTGTGTTCCTACAGGAGATCACAGAGCTAAGGATGAAATCTTGAACCCTGTATCAGTTGAAGTTATTTATTCAAAACTAGAGTGACCAGCCATTCTGTTTTGCCTGGGATTGAAGGGCTTCTTGGACATTAAAACTAAGACAGTCTTGAATAAACCAGGATTTCAACACTCTCTTTAAACTTCCTGCCCATTCACTCAGTAGCTCCTGGAATTAGAGGCAATTTTACTGTAGTGGTCAGCCTTGGGCAAGGAATCAAAAAGCCATGGTTCTGTTGCTTAAATATCTATGGGTCTGTGAGCATATTACCTTTCTATTTCTAAATTTACTCAATAGAAGAAAAAAGTGTTTGGGCAGATTATCACAAAGTTTTCTTGCAATTCTAAATGCTATAATATTTTTGTTGATTTTTGATGAAATTATTACTAAGCACTCAAGTAAGTTACAGAAAAGTTCAAAGCTAGGGCTATTGTTCTCTTGTTACCAGATCCCTGACTAGTCATGCACAGAGGAGCTATTTAAGGGGCTGCCATTGGTTTTTGACTATTTATATAGAAAGTACTTTGGCTCTTTATGGAGCCTTTCCAGATCCAAGCAAATATTTGAAGTTTGGAGCTTTTAAAGCTTTTAAAAAGAGTGAGCAAGCATATAATTAGGCTTGAGTTTCTCTTATAGCCCAAGGCAAGTCTTATTCCAAGATGTTCCAAAGTTCTGTAAGTGATTATAACATGTTTGTATATGCACTTGTGGCAACATTGTTGTTCCCTAAAAACTTTTTGCTATACTGCAAATAGAAATATGAATTGTTATTTTAACAAAATACTTGAGAAAGTGGATATCTTAAGATACAAGAAAAAGATGATAAAACCAAATTATTTAACAGTAAATATGAGGTGTTTATAAAATAATTGATTATTAATATTTGCACAGTGTAAAGTTAGGATATATAGGATTTGGTTGGAGGTGAAAAAAGAGTATTTAAATACTGCTGAAGGGCATCTCATTAGATCATTTAGGAATGCACATCCTTCAGGAAGGGAGTTATAGAAATGAAATAAAACTTTATGGCTACTTACATTTGCTAGGATAAATAGCCCTTTGCTGTGTTCCTGTTTAATTCCTGCCCACTGTGTACATTGTAATTCCTGTGACCACCCTCAACAGCCTAAACCAGGTATCCCCCCCCAAAAAAGAAAAGGAAATAAGGAAGGGAGGAAGGAAGAGAGGGAGGAAAGGTGCCACTATGATGACCAGCATATAATTGTTCAAACCCATTGGAAATGAGCTCAACCCCAGAAGAGACGCAGAAGTCAACCTTCCTTTAGGACACCCTATTATCAGCTAACTTGAATGCCTCTGGCAAGAAATTCAAAAGGGAAACATACCACTAAACAGTCTGCATTTGTCCTCCTTAAACTTTGCTTGCTCTATTGTGAATGTATGAGAGTCTATGGACAGTGGGAGGAGTCTAGGCTAAAAGCCAAAGGTTGGATACAGTTTCTCTTTTGTTTCCCTCTTTCCCCACATAATATCAATAGCAGAATAAGGGAAAATGAAGATGGGCAGATTCAAGAAGCACTCTTAAGTCTGGTTTGTAAGAAGAGACTCAATATTCCTACTGGACGATCATCCTTGCTTACAATAGGGAGAGTTGGAAAATGTAAATGTAACTTTCTGTCATTTTTTTCCCAGTTGCTGATTCATTTCCTATGGGTTTGAATAATTATAAGGTGGTCATCATAGTGGCACCTTTCCTCCCTCCCTTCCTTTCTTCCTACCTTCTTATTTTTTTTTCTCCTTTTTTAAAATGTCTTCTGCTTTGGGTGTGGCAACATGTAAGAAAATGGGCCTTTGAACTTAGAGAAAATTGCCTATCGTCAAATCACATGAAGTGATATTCTCAGGCAAGACAGGGACCTTCATAACACACTACCTAATCAGAAAAATGCAAGGCCAAGTATGCCTGATCCACAGATAAAAATTTGCCAGTAAACTTGAGGTTTTGTGGGACTCTCCTGGACATGTGAAGTCAGAATGAGTTTCACCAATGGGTGTCTGATTTAAGACTTTGTGAGACTTGAGAGTCCCATATATTTATTTAGTGCCCCCTGGCCTCTATCTTTTATCTACAGTTAACACTCAAATGCTCTGCTTTACTTTATCTACATTGACTTTGTCTTATCATCTTATTTTCTTTTCTTAACATGTTTGAGTTTCATTCATCTTATTTGTTTTGCACTATATAGAACTGAATATTCCCAATATAGCAAATGCACACTGTGGCCCCACTAGAAAATGTACAGGAATTATATAGTCATTTTGCTATCATGTAAATGGATAGAGCATACTTTTATGTCTTTATTTATTAATGACCTTATTTACCAGTTTTCCCTGTGATTATGCTAAAATAATAGTTGGCGTATATCAATATTTACATAATCATTAAACAAAAATTTTAATTTTAAAGAAGAATATATGTTTTTTAACTTTTTATTATGTTTAAATGACTCATTGTAGTCAGAATCTCATTCATTCAACACATATTTTTGAGAGCTTAAAATCACAATCTAGTGATAAGGACCATAAGTAGTAAAGATATGTATAATCACAAACTGCAGTACGTGTTCCAATGAAAGTGAAAAGATTGCAATTACAGAAAAATGTGTTGGTTGAGGGCATGAGAAAGTAAGAGGTACATTAGGGCAGGCCTTCTAAGAAGGTGGTATTTGGCCTTAAAAGAAAAGCAAACCACACAAAGAGAAGGGAAAAGAACATTTTAATTTTAAATCCAAACAGCTGGAAACATAAATATTTATGTCTGTGAGGTCTACTACCTGCCATGGCTAAATAAAATGCAGAATATTTGCATCTAATGTTCTCTGTACCCTTCAGTAACTCAGACATCATTTGGAGTTTGTGTAGGCAGAGTTCGGATGGAGTCTTGGTGTCAGATGAGACTTATCAAGTTGCCTTCTAAATCAGATGATTATCTTCAAATCTGGAATCTGCCTTATTAACTGTCTTTCGAACAGGTAAATCATGTGAGGACTTTTCACTGGTAGTGTTGCCAGGGAGACAAGCTTGTCTTATCTTTTAAGAAATCAGCTTGTAGGGACAATTGCCTAAACCATGATTGAAGTGCTTACTTATGGTGGCAGGGTGTGGGGGGTGATGGTGGTGGGAGTTGTGGGATAAATAACGGAAGGGGGGGAAGGAAAAGAAATTACTTATTTTCACACAGAATATGAGATCTAATCTATTATTTTTTTTTAATTTAGAGATTCATGAAGAAAAGGCATAATCAAAAATGGGTGCCAAAACATACTTGATTGTGTGGTCATCCCCAATCAAAAATTCAAAATAGCAGTGAGGGTGATTAGTTCAGAAAACATAATTGATTAATTAAGTAATTAATTGATTTTTAATTGACTGTAGATTTCTTATCATGAGCAAATGACAGTGATGCTGTATTTTATTCATATTTGATTGACCATATTAAAATTTATTTGAGTAAAAATCTTAATACACTGAGGTTTATACTATTCATATCTAGAAGGCTGAAGCTGATACTTTTGGCCTTTATTCCAATTATTCTAACTTTAATTTAATTTAATTTATCAAAGGGAACTATATATAGCTAACAATGGCAAATGCAATTAGTTCTGTCTTTGAACATAGATTTCTGACACTCTATATGCTTGCAGAGGGTGGACTGCCTTGACAATACTGACCCTATAGTCAGTGGTCTCATGATCTCATATTGTTTCCTTGGCAACCAGGAGTAATTGAACTTTGTATTTTGTGGAGAAGTTTGTAAAGGGACCCAAATCTGATATCTACAGATTAGATTCTATTACAAGGCTCTATCAATAAAATTTATATCTGTTGAGAACTGGTCTGGGACTAGCACTGTTATGGGTGCAATGGGAGAAGCAAATAATTACATTAACTCTTTCTGGGCTAGAAAGAACAGATACAAAGATTAGAAATTTATTTTTAGGAGTATGTGTCTAAAGTCCAAGGACCTCAAAACCTGTCATTCTCAGTCTCAAATACCCAAATGCTTATTTACCTCTCTTTCTTACAAAATCTACCATTTCCCCACTGATATAGAAAGAGGAAACAAAAAATAACCATTGTAAGGTCATCAGATGAAGAAAATGGAGTTTTTGATGTCTGTGTGGTTGCTGTGTATTGAGAGCACCTAGCTTTAGGTGTGGACTACGGAACTCTGAAATCACATAGAAGAAAATTCATAGAGGCTACGGTAACCAAGTTATATGAATTAAGAACATTTTGAGACCTACTGAGGCAGTCCTATGTTATGAGGTACTCATATGAGATTTCACTACAAAAAATAAAAATAAAAAATGGATATAAAAAAAATAGAGCAAACATTTACATCACCACAAATGAGAAAGCTAGGGTGACTCACTTCTAATATAATTACCTGAAGATTATTAGGTCCTTATTGATGACTGACTATGTGAAATTATTTAAACAAATCTCACTCATATAATTTTCCAGTAGCTCTGAATTAAATTAGGGGACTTTCAATTTGGTGTGGGGGATGGGGAATTGGGGAAGAGACTGGGTCATGACTTCCCTAAGACGCATACTCCTACTTTGACCAAGATAATATGCTATGATTTTCTGTTTGCAATATCTGAGTTAAACAATCTAGAATAACAGCATGTGGGTTTTGGTAATACTTTGAGGAAAGGGGGGGGGGTCAGATGAATAGTTTCACAGTAATGCTATATTTAAAATGGATTTTAGGGCTTCCATCCTCCTCCCCACTCCCATCTAATGTGATATTCTGATATGCTCTCCTGCTGGTGAATAACTCTTGGACAAAACACTCTCATATACAACACTCAGACACATGCATGAGGAAAAACTATATATTCTAAAGATATAATAGTAAAATCAGTTTAAGATCAATGATTACCTTCATTTTGGAGAGTGGATGATTTTGAAAATTGTATTGCCTTTAGGAAGATAGCCCTTTACATTATTATTCAATGTTGTCTTTGTCCTCTTTTGTCTCATTCTGAGCTTCCAGACTCTGCCTGTGGGGCTTAATTTCTCTTAAGGCACAAGCAAATTAGTCTCTTAACAAACAAAATAGCAAGTTTCCTTTCTTCATCATAAATATAATGTGGAAACAGTTCAGTTACATTACAAATGCTGATTAAGAGAAACATTGTTTATTCCGGATGATGTAGAATGATGTTACCCCATTCTATCAAAAAGCTAGCAAGCCTCTTTCAGAGCTCTAGGGTCTAGATTTACATGACATGGGAAAATTTTAGCTGATTGCTATTGACTTTACCACCTCTCTGAGATTATCAGGAATTTACGCACAAGTGTTGGCTGATTTTACACCCCCAGTTTGGTGTTTGAAACCAGTAGGTTCTGACTTTTTTGGTCAATCTGGTATTTTTCATATAAAGTCATTTGGAGGGTTTACAAGTTGACCTAGATGACCACGAAATTCCTGAAGGAGAACTTCTCCAGAGCCATAAATACATTTGTACAATATTTGAAGCACCCTGGCTTTCTTTTGATATATTTATTTATGTAATCCCAAGATCACTCAACTGTGCTTAGGCTGGTGGTTACAAATTGGATCCATATTCCAACACAACTCAGGCAAGATAGTTCATCCTTTAGGATAAATCTAGTATATCAGGAAATTCCCCAAAAGATGTGCCCCTTATGCCACTGAGTCAGATACAATTATCACACAGAAATATCTGCCAAGTCTATCTTTCCTAATTTGGCTTCTCCTTGTAAGTCAACACAGTCACCTGCAAAGCTGTTAGAGGGAAATTTACCATATTCCTTGCTGAAGGTGACCCACCACGAGCATCTTTGTTTATGCCATGGGGGCTAGCATCTCCTTTTAACCTTCAGTTCTCCAGGAAGAAGGGAGTTGTTGAGATCAGTGCAATGGGAGGAGAATGTTTTATTTCATCACATGGGCAGCAATGTCTCACAAGAATCCTCATGAAAAATTTTTTTTAAATGATTCTAGCACATTCTCAGAATCTTGTGAGCATCCATAAATATATTTCTATTAGTTTCTGAAATTAACCTCTCTAACCTAGTAGTTCACAGAAATAGACACCAAGAGCTCCAACACTGCTCTCTTCTTTGCCTTTTTTCGTTTCCAACAACCTTAATATAAAACATGTCCTTCTCTTTAATGTGAAAAAGAAAAGTGACCACATACTTTGCAAGGCAATGGTTGGATGCTGGTTGTGTGTGTATGAACTCTCAAGCCAGAATGGCTATGCCAGCAGTATTTAAGCACCTTGTTCAACCAGTTGAACTTCTTACACACAGTTTAACCATCATCCTGGAGATTTGTGAGGAGCAGTACTGTGCCTTATAAATACTGGCCACAAACCAAGGTAAGATTTATGATTCCAATCTGTCTCTTGTCTTGCCTTTCCTTGCCCTGTTTTTGCTGTTTTGTAATTTCTGTCTTACCCATTTCCCTCTATTCTTTTCACTTGCTTCCTGGGTTGCAGACATTGGTAAATTCTGTCTTTCTCCTTCCTTGAACCTGCTCTTATTTACATTTATGGGTTCATCTCACTATTATCCTGTTTGTCCCCCTCTCCAGAGATTTTAAGATGGGCCAGATGGGTCATTCTATTTGCTCTTTGGATATTTACTTTATTTATTTTTAGATTGCCTGAGATTTCTGAAAGGTTGCTAATCTTGCTGCCAGGATTATGGTCCAAGAATGACTGTCAGCTGGGCTCGGTGGCTCAGCCTGTAATCCCGCGCCTTGGGAGGCTGAGGTGAGTGGATTCCCTGAGCCCGCGGGTTCGAGACCTGCCTGGGCTATTTGGTGAGACCTCATCTCTACAATAAATCAAAAAGTAGCCGGGTGTTGTAGTGTGCGCCTATAGTTCCAGCTACTTGGAAGGCTAAGGCTGAAGGATCACTGGAGCCCAGCAGGTCGAGCCTGGGGTGGCCGGGAGCAGCCACTGCACTCCAGTCTGGGCGATGGAGTGAGACTTCACCTCAAAAAAAAAAAAAAAAGAATGACTGTCATGCTGCCTACATAAGGCACCTATATTGAACGTCCACTCTGGGTTTTTATACTTTCATGTCCAAGCAAGTATAACCTTAGCTCACTGAGTTTATTGTCTGGGGATAAGCAGGACATGGATCCTGACTATCAAATTCTAGCTGTGAAAGTTGCAGATTACCAGGTTGAAATCTTTTTTTTTTTAAGATCCAAACAAATTAGAGCTGGGAGAGCATGAAGGAAGAGGGCTCATGACTGCATGTCTGAAATAAATACTGTCTCAAGGACTTCCAAAAATAACCCACAGAAATTCTTTCTTTGGGACTGTAGCAATTCAGATAAGATGCTCTTGAAAGAACACCTGCCCACTAACAGCATCTTTACCAATGAACCGACGCCAACTTTGGCTTTGAGTCTCTGAAACCAATGAATTCTGTTTTTGAACAGTCTATATGAACTTTGCCAATAAAAATTTCCCCTTGTTCTCCTCTCTTCAGATGCGTATGTGCCTTGCCATAGCTATGCATATGGGATTATAATCCTCTTTTCTAATTCCTGAATAAATTAAATACATTTGGACATATTTCTCTCCAATTTTTTTTTTTTTTGGTTGATATACCTTAGCACAAAAATAAACTCTTGCTATATTAGATAAGAAGATTACTGCTTCTGTATTCTTAAAACTATGAGTTTTTATTGGCAGGAAAGATAAAGGTAATTATTTTTATACAGGATGGATCAAAGATTAAATGAAGCTAAAATGCCTTGAGAGGCCATAGAATCCACTGAATGACAGAAATGCCCATTTGTATTTTGTTTGCTTAGCTATCTCAAACGCTACCAGAGTGTGTGCCTCTTTGCTCCAACCTAGTAGTCAATATCAAATGAAAGGATTTTCTTGATCTTATTCACATTCCTGAATTATGACAATAATCCTTTAAGTGTACCTGAACTGAGTCTTAAATCAAGGGATTAAAGGATCAACTATAATAGTTTTATAAATAAATATAATAAAAATGTATAAAGGAAGCGTATAAAATCTAAATATTAATAATACCAAATCTGCTTGATACTCAACAGAATGGAGTAAACAAAATGCTGTATAGATCTGTATTCCAAATATTTTATTGAGACTGTAAAAGAAAGAGACATGATCTGAAGGAATAAAAGATTTTGGTAGCATGATTTAAACAAATACATAGGGAAAGGAGAGAATTAAAAACAAAAGCAGACAACCACACTATTGGGGAAATATTGAGGCTGGGAAGGAACTAGCTGGAGCCCCCGAGAAAGGTAGGAATGTGGGTGCAGTGGGTGGTGGAGGCTGAAGGTCTATGGAACAATGACTCAGGAAGTGGGAGTCAAGAGATGAATCATAGGGTGAGAAAGATATTTGCATAGGAACAGATACAGATAAAAATACTTCTGTAAATCCACTCTCAAAAACAACATTGAAATGTATAAATCTGATGTATACAGTATGCAAAAAAATAATTTGACAAGTGTTTAAGCAGAAAGTATGTTTATTTCAAAATTCTAATAATTGCAAACATTAGAATCAGCTAAATTGCCCAACAATAGCTTGCTTGCTAAAATAAACCATGGCATGATCAAACATTGAAATAACTTTCAGCAATTAAAATGATATTGATTCTACCTTCATTAATGTGAAAATGTGTTCACAATATTTAATTATAATAAAGATAGACTACAAAAAGGCACTGAAAGTGTAGCCTATCTAATATTGGAAAAATATCTCTCTCACACACACACACACACACACACACACACACACACACACACAAACACACACACACACACAACACACACACACACACACACAGGTGGGCCCAGAGGAATAATTCTGACAATGGGCAATGGGTTTCTGGAATAGTGAGATTAAAGGTAATTACAGTTTTCTTTCTTATGCTTTTAGGCAGGTGTTTTGTAAGCTATTACTTGCAATGACTGTGTATTGATTTTGTCATGAGAAAACAATTCAACTAAGAGAAAAGGAAGGATGTGTCAATGTAAAGCCCTTAGTTATAATCGAAGTCAGGTATGTCAGTCTATTGTCAGAGCATTTGAAAACTTTAAAGATACTGCATTATGGGGAGCAAATAATCTATTTATTTGCTATTGTTTTTCTGTCTTGAGACCACCAAGGCTATTAAAAAATGGTTCAGAAGAATGCAGTCTTGAATTCTTCAAAAAACAAGGGCACTTCATAAACCACCATAAAATGAAAGCAATTATAAAATTCATAGAATTCGTGTTGAAAAAGAGCTTAGAGGTTTACTTCAGCTCCCTCGTTTTACTCACATGCATGATGAGACCAAGGAGGTTACTCGGTTTACTAAAAATAATGAAGTAATAGAAGCAGAGACAAGATCAAAACTCAAAATTTATGCAATTTTGAAATTTTCAATCTGAAACCCTTTAACCATGTTATGATTACTTAAGGTGGCAGGATACAGAAGTGAAAGAAGAGAACAAAGAAACTGATTTCTCGTTTTAAAAAACCTACTTTAAAACTGTGAGGGAGCGGGGTGAAATATGACCAAGAAATGGCAACTCTATGCAACTTCTACAACCTCAGAAAAATTGGCCTAATTATTTTAGCTAACAAAAACACAAAGAAAGTCTGTCTCAGTTTTTTATCTGCTTAGAAATTAGTAACATAGACAGAAACTTTTTGAGAGAGGCAAGATGGTGAAGAAACAGGTCAGAGTGTGAGAGTCTCCACAAAAACAAGCCTCCATAAAGACTCTCTGCATGAGTGAATGTGTGTTGGTGGGTGAGTGAAAGTCCATCTGAGGGAAGACTTGCGTTCTTGCACCGGGGGTTCCCCTCCAGAGGTGACTGCAACTCACCACTGCCCTGAGATTGGCACTCCCAGAGCACAGGATTGTCTGCTATTCTTGAGAGGAGGCAGAGGAGAACAGCTGCTCCTTACCACCTGGCATTTGGCCCGCAGCAGCATCTGTGGCAGAAGACTGGGCATGAGCAGCAGAAACCATAGAGAAGGCAGGATGTGGAAATCTGGAATGGAGCCTCACTGCTGGTGAAGAGAAGTTAACTGGCACCATCTTCTCAGTCCTGGAATCAGAGAGGGACCTGCATTGCCCCACCCAGTTCTGTTTAGCGTCCAACCTAGGACCCAGAGGTTATTCCTTCATTGGACTTGGAGAGACATATGCCCCTCCCCCATGCGGGAACAGGCACAGACATCTCAGATCTGAGTGGGAGACATGACAGCAGCAGCAACAGAGAAGTCAGGGAGCAAACATACACTCCCACTACATGGATAGATTGTAAGGAGGTGAGAAGTGGGTTCCAGGGGACCCACACATCTGTCAGTGGACATTGGATTATGAAGACAGGTTCTGAACCACAGTTTCCCCCTTAATTAACTCTCAAAACTGCAAAAAGAACAGTCCCCTACCCCAGTCCAATGAAGGAAGAATAGGAGATTAAGCAATCACTGAACATCACTGAACAACAGAATTAAAGAAGAGATAAAAAGGGGGTGAAAACCTACACAAGTGAAGAAAAAGCAAAGGAAGAATATGAGTCTCATACAGACCCCTGGGAGAGCAACAACCAAGAATACAGACTTCAGAACTCAAACAGTGAAGAGCCCTTGGAATGACTGGTCTCAAACCACAAACCCAGTTATCAATATATTAATAGAGAGAACAAATAGAAATGAGGAGAGACAAGAGGAAAGAATGAAGAAGTTGGTAAGTGAGATAACAGCAATAACGAATATAGTGAATGAAATAAATAACAAACTGATAAATATGAAAAGCAGAATTACAGGCAGAAGAAAGAATCTCAGAGCTTAAGGACCAAAATATGGAACTAATCCAAACTGTTAAAAACATAAAAAAGAAGCTTAAAAAGACAAAACAAAGCCTCCAAGAGATGAGTGATTATATCAAGAGGCCAAACCAAAGATTAATTGGAATTCCTGAGGCAGATAGAGAGACAGAGACCATACTGGAACAAACATTCCATGAAATTATCCAAGAAAACTTCCCTCACCTCATCAGAGACATGACTATTCAAACACAAGCAATTCAGAGAACTCCTGCAAGACAAAAAATGAGAAGACCAACTCTTAGACACATAGTAATTCACTTACACAATGTAGATATAAAAGAAAAAATCCTAAAGGCAGCAAGAGAGAAAGGCCAGACTACCTACCAGAAAGATTAGTTAGAATAGCAAACGACTTATCTACAGAAACTCTTGAGGCTAGGAGAGATTGAAGTCCAATTTTCAAAGTTCTCAAAGATAAACAATTTCAACCAAGAATTACCTACCCAGCTAAGTTTCATCAGCAATGGAGAATTAATATCATTCCCAGACATTCAATCACTAAGAGTTTACGTTTCCTCCAGACCAGCTCTACAAGAAACACTTAAGAAAGTATTACACACAGAAGAAAGAAAAAAAAGAATGACAATGCCCTTCCCAAGAATGCAGGAAAAGATGGAAAATACATAAATCAACCTAAAAATCAAAAGACAGACAACAAACAGCAGTAACAACAACACACTCTGTAAGAACCTCATGACAAGGATAAACTCTCACATTTCAATAATCAGTGTGAATGTGAATGGACTAAATGCACCAAAAAAGACACAGAATGGCAAATTGGACCAAATATCATTATTCAACAATATGTTGTTTACAAAACTTACCTCACCAGAAAGGACCCTCATGGACTCAAAGTAAGAGGATGGAAAACAAATTTTCAGGCTAACAGGACACAAAAGAAAGCTGTAGTTGTGATCGTAATATCAGACAAAATATCTTTTAAGTTATCAAACATTTAAAAAGATTCAGACGGTTACTACATAATGACAAAGTTTCAATCCTTCAATAAGAAATATACATCCTAAATATATATGCACACAACATAGGAGCACAAACTTTCATAGAGCAACTTCCAGGTGAACTAAAAAAAGACATTGACTTGAACACTATCAGAGCTAGGGACTTAAATACCACACTAACTCCCCTAGACAGACCATCAAGACAAAAAATCAACAAGGAGATCCAGAACTTAAACATGACATTTGACCAAATGGACTTGATACAGAGCATTCCACCCAACAAACACCAGATATACATTCTACCCATCATCACATGGAATGTACTCTAAGATTGACCACATCCTCAGCCATAAATCAAACATAAACAAATTTCATAAGATTGAAATACTGCCGTGCACCTTCTCAGACCATGATGGAATAAAAATAAATATCAACACCAACAAAGTTCCCTCAAAATCCACAAAGACATGGGCACTAAACAGCATGATGCTGAGCAACTCCTGAGTCAACAAAGAAATCAAAACAGAAATTAAAAGATTATTGGAAACAAATGAAAACAAAGAAACATCTTACTAAAATTGCTGGGGTACCATGAAAGCGTACTAAGAGGAGAATTCATATCTTTGTGAACACACATGAAGAAAATGTGAAGATCACAAGTTAACAGCCTAAAAAATGACCTAAAGAAGTGGGAAAAGCAAGTCCACCAAACCCTAACTTCAGCAGAAGAATCCAGATCACCAAATTTTATTTTGTCCAAGTTCTGGACATAGAAAATAAAAATACAATAAAACAAATCAACAGAACAAAAAACTGGTTCTTTGAAAGAATAAATAAGATTCGTGGAACCCTAGCTAGACTGACCAAGAAAAAGTGAGAAAAAGTTCAAATAAACAAAACCAGAAATGCAAAAGATGAAGTCACAACTGATTATCAAGATTACTATCTACACTTGTATGGAAACAAGCTTGCAAACCTGAATGGAATGGAGGATTTCTGACATCACACAGCCTCCCCAGGTAAAGCAAGAAGAAATTGAGACCCTAAATAGACCAATAACAACCCAGGAAATCTACTATGTCATAAGAAAACTAGTCACAAAAAAAGCTCTGGACCAGACGGCTTTCTAGCAGAATGCTACAAAAAATACAAGGAGGAGCTGATACCAATCCTACTGAAAGTATTCCAGGCAATGGAGAAAGATTTGGGAATTCTCTCCAAATTATTTTATGAAGTTAACATCACACTGATACTCAAATTGGGTAAAGATTCAACTAAGAAAGAGAACTAAAGGCCAATATCCCTGATGAACATACATGCTAAAATTCTCAACAAGATCCTAGCAAACCAGATCCAACAACACATCTCAAAAATCATTCACACGTCGGGCTCGGTGGCTCGGCCTGTAATCCACACTTTGGGAGGCTGAGGTGAGTGGATTTCCTAAGCCCGCGGGTTCAAGACCCGCCTGGGCAACTTGGCAAGACTTCATCTCTACAATAAATCAATAAATCAAAAAATCAGGTGGGCGTGGTAGCGCATGCCTGTAATTCCGGCTACTCGGAAGGCTGAGGTGGAAGGATCGCCGGAGCCCAGCAGGTCGAGGCTGCGGTGGCCGGGAGCGGCCACTGCACTCCAGTCTGGGTGACAGAGTGAGACTCCAACTCAAAAAAAAAATCATCCACCATGACCAAGTAGGCTTCATCCCTGGGATACAGGGCTGGTTCAACATCCGCAAGACCATAAATGTAATTAAATACATCAACAAATGTAAAAACAAAAACCACATGATTATATCATAAGACACAGAAAAAACTTTTGATGAAATCCAGCACCACTTCTTGATAAAAACCCTCGAACATCTAGACACAGATGGAACATACCTCAAAATAGTAAGATCCATCTATGAGAAACCCACAGCCAACATACTGCTAAACAGACAGAAATTGGAACCATTTCCCCTGAAAACCAGAACAAGACAAAGACTCTCTCTTGTTCAACATAGCATTGGAAGTCCAAGCTAGAGCAATCAGACAAGAGAAGGAAACCAAGAGTACCCAAATAGGAAAAGAGGAAATTAAATCCCTCTATACAGATGACATGATTCTATACCTCAAAAACCCAAGATAATCTGTCAAAAACCTCCTTGTGCTGATAAAAGACTTTGGCAAAGTCTTGGGGTACAAAATAAATGTGCAAAAGACAGTCTCATTCCTATACACCAACAATAAATAAACAGAAACCCAAATAAATAGCACAATGCCATTCACAATAGCCACAAAAGAAAGAAAGAAGAAAGAAAGAAAGAAAGAAAGAAAGAGAAAGAAAGAAAGACAACCTTGGCATCTTTCTAACCAGAAAACTTTAAAACACTGCTCAAAGAAATCAAAGATGACACAAACAATGGAAAAAATATTCCATGTTCATGAATTGGAAGAATCAACATTGTTAAGATGTCCATCCTACCCAAGGTAATCTACAGATTTAACACAAAACCCATTAAATTACCAGCTGCATTCTCAGACCTGAAAATGACAATACAGGAATTCATATGGAAGCATAAATGTTCATAAATAGCCAAAAAAATCCTCAGCAATAAAAACAAAGCAGGAGGTATTACACTCCCAGACTTTTAACTTTATTATAAAGCTACAATAATCAGAACAGCCAGGTATTGGTACAAAAATATACATATAGACCAATGGAACAGGTTAGAGATACTGGAACCAAAACCTCAATTTTTCAACCAACTCATCTTCAAAGTCTCCACCAATAACCAGTGGGGAGAGGAGAAGCTAGTCAGTAAATGGTGCTGGGAAAACTGGCTGACCACAAGCAGATGATTAAAACAGGACCCCTACCAATCACCATACACAAAAATCACCTCTAAATGGATCAAAGACCTAAATGTAAAACCTCAAACTATAAGAACCTTAGAAAATGCAGGAGACACCCTTATGGAAATTGGAGCTGGCAACCAATTCCTGATCAAAACCCCAGGTACCCATGCCATAAGCGATAAGATAGGCAAGTGGAACCTCACCAGATCGACAAGCTTCTGCAAAGTCAAAGAAACCAACAAAAGAGTGGGAAAACCGCCTACAAACTGGGAAAAAATATTTGGCAACTGTATATCTGACAAAGGTCTAACATTCAGAATCTATAAGGAACTCAAACATGCCGAAAAGAAAAAAACAAACAGCCCCATTACAAAGTGTGCAAAAGATATGAATAGACACTTCTCAAAAAGAAGACAAAAGTGCAACCAACAGATACATTAAAATATGCTCAGCCTTACTAGTCATCAAAGAAATGCAAATTAAAATCACAATGAGATACCACCTACTCAAGTCAGGATGGTCATCATCAATAATTCAAAAAACAACAGATGCTGGAGAGGATGCAGGGAAAAAGGAACACTTCTATACTGTTGGTGGGAGTGTAAACTAGTACAACCTCTGTGGAAAACAGTGGCGATTCCTAAAATATCTAAAAATTGACCTTCCATATGACCTCACAATCCCCCTTCTAGGAATATACCCGGAGGAACACAAATCACTGTATGAAAAAGATATGTACATACACATGCATGTTTATTGCAACACTGTTCACAATAGCAAAAATATGGAACCAACCCAGCTTCCCATTGAAAGAAGACTGGATAAAAAAAAAATGTGGTACATATACACGATGGAATATTGCACAGTCATGAAGAATGACAAAATTATGAACTTCACAGCAGCATGGATGGACTTTAGAGTCTATAATACTGAGTGATCTATCACAGAAACAAAGAACTGGGTACCACATTCTCACTCATAAGTGGACCTTGAGCAATGATCATAATAAGAATGAGATTGGCAGTAGTGGGAAACTGCCAGGGGAGATGGGGCACACCTCTTCAAAAGGGTACCTGTGTAATGATCATTTGTATACCTAACCCTGAATTGTACCCCATGTATTTAAAATAAAAAATTAAAAAAAGAAATTAGTAACATCAAGAAGTACTTGTGAATATTTATGCACCTGTATGTGTATATATATCATACACACTCAAATGCATATGATTTTGAATTAATAAATCAAATGTATTTTGAGTTTAAGTTAGAAATATCTGCATGACTCATAGTCTGTGCTCCATAGTACAATTATAAGGAAGAAGAGGGCTCAGACTATGCCTCTTGAGAATGTAATAACTGTTGATGTGTTGCAAAGGACCTTGCTGCCATTAAAGTTACACTGGAGATGTGGAGTCAACTCCAGACTCCTGGAACATAATAACTGGATTGTATTTTTTCTCCTCCAGAGTGCCACTGATTACAGCCCTCTCCAATTCTCCAAGAATAAAGAGGACATGTGATGATAAATTACTCCCTTCTAGACCATGTTACTCTGGGATGCAATATTAAAAAGATGAGGTCAATGCTAAATAAATAGTTCAAAAATAAATAGTTCTCGGGTGTCATGGAACTGTGTCCAGCTTCTTTCTTGCCTTGTGGAAAGCGAATTAAAATTAAGACTCATACATATCTGACCTCAAAAACTTCCCACCCTTGTCTCCAATACACACCTACACGCATACACTGCCTTTTGTATAATTAATTTGTTTCAAATATTTATTTTCCGAACTTCTTTCTAAAGACATTAAATATTTAATTCATTTTCTTTTTATCAGCTTTCAAATTATGACTACATAATAATCACACGAATGCAATCTTTGTTTTTGGAATATAGAATAATTTCTCTTCTAACCTTTCTAAGAAACAATCCAAGGAAACAATAACTCAAAGTAAGGGGAAAGAAATAAAGATTGAATGTCTTATTCTATATTTGGGGAATGGATCTGTCATGGTTTGTCTGTCTTTTAATTGTCACAAAATTGATAAAATTAAACTCATTTAGTTTTCGAAGTCACTACTACATAGAATTTCCCCCAAATTACAATGCAACATAATTTTGCATTGATGGGACACCAGTCTGTGGCAGGGGCAGTACAGATGCGGCTAAGCAACCTTCTTCACTTCACAATGCAAGTTTCCAGCGTCTAGAGTCCTCGGCAGATGCTGCAGGTTCCTTGAATTGCCAATCATGCCTAGAGAGAATGACAGCTTTCTCAGGCCCTGAGTGTCTACTCACCAACCAATCCCTGCACAAATCACTGTGGACTTTTGGATAACATTTCAATTCAAGAAAACCTCAAGTTGGCTGTTTAATGTACAGTAAACATAAAATCTATTTCTAATGTTCTCTGAAATTGATAGTCAGATCAAATTTTATTTATGGTAATAATTTGGGGGTTGGTACAAACAAATCCAACAAATCCTATCTTTTTGGCAATTATGGCCTTTATGATCTCTGGTAATACCTGACTATTAGATTTGTTTAAAACACCATTAATTAGTGTTTTTTTTTCAGTTGAATTATATAAAATGTAAAGAAAAAGATAAATTTACAGCCTATACTATTCTTTTGAACAGAAATATGTAAGTATAAAAGGCTTATATCTGTATGGAGAAAACCAAAATATACTGAAACCCACAATAATCATGTTGCTATCATTATTACATTTTAAGTAATCTCTGAAAGTGGATTAAGACTATATTTTATACTTTATTTTTAAAGATATAGTTAGACTATTTTTAAAACTGTGTCTTGAGATAAGATATGAGTTTATTAAAATGTATTATTTCCTATATAAAAGCCTGATTATGTAAATGTATGTGCATATACTTAACAGTTGTGTTATATTGGATTAAGATATTTAAGTTACTTATTTTACTTAACTCATCCCTATTAGAAAATAGCATGATCTTGTACCTATCCTAAAGAGGTAGATGGAATTACACTGTCTACATATAGCAAGCATTCAGTCAATATTAGTTATTATTATATTTCTACATATAAGCAGCTTATTTTTAATCTTTGGGAAATTAATATTTTAAAAGTAAAATGCATGTTTCATTTAGCTTAGAAATGCAGTTAAATATGCATATTCAAAAATAGTACTTTAAGATCTGAAGAAAGAATGTGCTTAGAAATCTATTCGTATAGAAGCTCATTCAGTGGAACAGTCAAGCAGAGGGCCATTATTACTGAATGCTAATTTATAACTGTGTGAGCAAAATGTCCATTTCATTCCATTGTAATTTATTTTTATAGTATTGAGAAATCAGCAAAATCATAAAGATGACCAAAAAGATGAACTTCATGTGAACTCTGTTAACTGGTTGCTTTCATGGAGACGATCCAGAATGGAGGGCCTCTGATTCTATCTCCGTTTCACTGAATTTACAGGAAGATAATTTAGAACAAATGTGCTTCTTAAATAACAGTATTGTGATGATAGAGAAGCACCACTTAGCATAAGAAAAAGGAGAAAAATATTTTTATATCATTATGTGTTATTTGACCCATATTGTAAAATTTATTTTAAAATCCTCTTTCCTTAATACTAGCATAAATTATTTTTTATATAGCAAAAAATGTGTGTTTCTGTGTACATGCAAAAGAAGAAAAAGCTGGTTTTATATTATACTTTACTTTGAAGAACTGTCTATCTATTGTCCTTAAATTAGGCTGATTAAGAATTCTGGTTCAATGGGGTGGAGCAAGAGGCCAATTTTTCTCACCAATACGAGCAAGCCTTTTACACAAAGAAACTCAACAGGTAAAGGTGAAATAAAAACAAACATTACTGTTGCCTTTTTTCCCTCCATAGACATATATAGGTTTAGAAAAAAATGGATTGTCCTGAGCCAAAGCCTACAGTAATTGTTTCTCATTAATCCTAGCAGGATCCTACCTACACATTCTGGAGGTAAAAGGGGGCAAGGAGTCACCTGGCCCTTAGGTGAACTGTGTTCTTCAAGCAAAGGAGAAGTGGAAAACAGATTCTTAAATAGAGAGGTTTGCAGCTTGGGGCACCAAACTGGCCCAAGACCTTGATTTACAAGGTCTTTGTTTTTACTTTGTCAGTTAGATTTAGCCTTAATTTCTATGGCGAATAGCGGGGAGTGCTAAGGGTGGACTTCCCAAACAAAGTAAGTAACTAAATCTAAAATATGATACCAAAAGCCAATTATATTCTTACCTTTCAAACATAACATTGATTCCTCTTGTTCTTTAACATAGCTGTCACTATTTTTTAATTTTTATTAAAGTTTACTGGTTTCAATTAATTTCCAAAACAATAGCAACAAAAGAGAAAATGTTTATTGCAATATAGCATTTGCTCCAATGACTTTGTCCTTGAGAATCAGCTATCCCTGAAAACCCTTGACAAGTCACCATCCTACAGATGATGTGCAGATTGAATGAGACAGAAATCCAAAGAAACTTGATGAATTAAAAATGATATAAATTTATAATTAATCTAATGAAGTTAACATTATTTTATCTCCTATTTAGGGACTTATACATAAATGCACGATTATTTAATATGTCATAGGCATTTTCAATCTCTGGCAATTAAGTAGGGTTTTCTGTATTTCAGGTTTTATAAGACTGTATAACTGCAAAAGGCCAGGTAATTTATACCACTTCCAAATTGAATTCTTACTAAAGTAGCATGTCTTTTCTTAAAAATTCACCTTACTGTATAGAACTCTTTAAATAAACAATCAATATTCCTATCTTTCTTGGTAAGTCCTGTGGTTGTACAAATGAGGATGATGTGATCCCTGATCTTAAGGAGAAAGGGGATGGAACCTTCCATTTCCTTACCAGCAAGTATTTTCTAAGTTTTCATAATGTATGAAGTCTCTGTATCAGAGTTTACAAGGAGAGAATGGTAAACAATCCACGGTTCCACTCTCCATTGAAGTATTGGATATGATCATGTGGGTGTGTTGGTGGAAAAAGAGAATAACTACCTCTAATACAAGACAGCCTGAGAAGTCCCATCAGAATGGGAGGGAAAGAGGACATGTAAATAGGGAAATCTGAGGACACTTATTAGGGAGTGTCATCTGAATTGAAACTTGAAGCATAATAATAATTTTCAAAGGGTAATATGGAAGCATAAGTCTAGAGATCTGGGTAAGGCTCAAAAAATAGAATATTTTATAAGGCAAAGTGATAATTTTAAATGTTATTTCTTGCTTGTTTAAACTGGGGGAAGGAAACTATGGGGTGGGAATTAAAGATTTTTAAACAGTGACATAAATTGATTTCTGTTTTTATAAAAGATACTGGTTTGGAGGATGAATGGGAGGGGGGTATAGAGGCTGGAATAGAGAAATAAACCACATGATATAATGCAGGAAAACGTAAGTGCTACACTGGTAAAACATGATAATCAGACATTTAGATAATTAAAAGATCCAGGTAGATTGAGGTAACAGGAAGTCTTCATGGAGAAGGCAGGATGTATGATAATTCTAGAAGCACTCTTTCATTTATTCAAGAAATATTTACTAAGCAGATATTGCAATAGTAACATCTTAGAGGTCGTTGTGTAGATTACATTCTGGTAGGTGAAGACAGACAACGAAACAAAAATTCACATTTAGTGTCATAAATATTTTAATATGTGCACTAGAATGTATTGGGGTAATGGGAGCACTTGTAACATGTACACAGCCTATTTTTTAAGAGAAAGGACATCTTTTTGGAAGATTAACCTGAAAGATTAATATGTGTTATCTAACATAAAGAAGGTGGGAGATAATATCCATAGTTCTTGTTCCATTTAAGGGTTTTAAGCCAGAACATAGATACATTTTTGAAAGTTTACCTGGGCAGTGGTGTAGTGAATGGATTGCATAAACTAAGGTTAGAATCAGGAAAACTAGGCACAAAGCTGTTCCATTATCTCACAGGATAGATTTTTCTGGCTTCACAAAGGACAGATGTACTAGGGATGTAGAAAACTGAATGAATGTTGTGGATGTGACTGCAACTGGAATTGATACTTGCTTGGCTAGAAGGAGCAAGGGAGAGAACAATAGGAGTCAAGGATAACAACTGAGTTCCAGCTTGGGCAGATGAGTAGATGGTGTTACTTTTTAGTGACATAGAAAACCAAAGGGAAGGAATAGGTGTTGAGGGGATGACAAAAGATAGCTTGGGCATATTGAATTTTAATCGCGTGAGGCTATCTAAGCTGACATTGACTGGTTAAAAAAAATGAAAATGTAAGTTTAAATTCAGAAGTAAAAGTAGGATTGAAGAGACAATTCTGTGAATCATCAGCAAATACATATAGATATTTTTAACCTGGCGGTCTTAAAATCCTTTGAAATTATACGCAAAACTTTGGTCCATGGGTTCATTCATACATATCTAGAGAGAAAATCCACAGCTTTCTCTAGATGCTCAAAAAATATGACTAAGAAAAATAATACATTATTTAGAATAAAGCTATGATACTGGGTCATATGATCCAAAGTTAGCCTGCAACTTTCAAGGAAGTTTATAAGATTATTTAAAGAAACACCAGAATGTAGGAGTTGGGTAGAGGTAGAGGAGTCCTCACAAGAAGACAAATTGTATTGGAACAGAGAAAAATGGTGCCTGGAGTTCTAAAGATAGATGTGAGACCACATAAGGACTTTGACCATCAATAATACTCAAGATTAAGTAGGTTGGGGCAGGAGGGCACACTTTGCTCATCAAGTGTTACACAGATTTCAGAAGGACAGTTTGCCCTGTGACCTTAATTCTCCACATAAAACTCACTATTTTTCAGTTTTTAGCTTTTTCTTATAAGGACAGAAGTGATGACTTCTCAGCTCTACAAATTAGACCTAAAACAAGAAACTCCTGGTCGTCCTGTTTTTTGACAAAAGTGCAAAGGCAGCACAATGGAGAAAGAAGAATATTTCCCACAAAGTTTATTAGAACAATTGGACAGCCCAATCAAATATTAATTAATTAACCTCTTACTATACTTCACACCTTATAAAAACATGAAATTAGAATGGAGCTTGGAGCTAAATACAAAAAATATATATTTTTTAAGAAACACAGAAAAAAATACTCCAGATAATGATAAGGAAAGAATTCCGAGTTATCACATCAAGAACATAATCCATAAATGAAGAAGAAAAAAGAATTTGTAAGCAAAACTTTGGACTTCATCAAAATTTAAATAAACTTTTGTTCTGTGAAGGACATCATTGACAGAATGAAAATACAAGCTACATAGGAAAACTTATTTATTTATTTATTTATTTTGAGGGAGAATTTCTTTGACAGAGAAATGAGATTGGGAAAAGTTATTTCTCCAATATTGATATGATATGCACCTCTGGGACATAAATTGACCAATAACCCCAGTAGCTGGCAACTTTCTAGAGCTCAGTCCTATACAGAATCAAAGCTTTCTAAGCACACCCTATTTTCAATTAAAAAGCAAATGATGGCAAACAGAAGTTACTTACAATGAAAGCAAACACCGATAATCAAGTAATAAATTCACTAACCACTATAGAATAAGACAGCCCTTGAGAAATACCAACAACGTGAAAGAGAATCATTACATTTAATAAGCAGAATAACAAACTGTTGATGACAGTGAATAATAAATAAAATAAACCAACAAAAATTTAAAATAAATATATTTTAGTGAAAATGAAGATAATATCACATTCAGAAATAAGAATACATTATTCTGAAAAATAAATAATAGTCTTTAAAAGAAATCATGATTGTAGTAGAATATCATCAATGCATAGATGGAACAAGCTAAAGTAAACATTTATCATCTGGAAGATTAAGCAAATGCAGAAAATATGAGAGACTTGAAAGTTATATCAAAAGTTGTAGTGTGAATCAGCAGAAGTTATCAACAGGAAGAAGAAGAAGAAGAAAAGGAAAAAAAGAAACCCAGAGAGAATGAAGGAGAAAAGCCAAAAAAACAAATTCTACCTGAAATTCTAGGGCACCAAATTTCTGGTGAAAAAAAAATAGTTAATATATAGAAGAACTACAAGTAGAGTAGCCAGTCAGTTTATATCAACAACAATAAAAGAAAATGTATTAGTGCCTTTAAAATTTTGTGACAACTTATTTCGAAACTGACTTTCAAAACTAGCTCATATTAATATTCAAAATATTTGAGAAAAAGCTTTTCATACTTAAGAAATCAGGATTACTACATTATTATAACAGAAATTATTATAACACTTTCACATTATTTCCAAAATAGTTATTCTTTTTTCTGAGTAGAAGCTTCACTCTGTCACACAGGCTGAAGTGCAGTGGCATGCTCATGGCCACTGCAGCCTCAACCTGCCACCATGCCCAGTTAATATTTTGCTTTACTGTAGAGACGAGGTCTTGCCAAGTTGCCCAGACTGGTCTTGATCCCCTAAACTCAGGCAATTCTCTTGCTTCCGTCTCCCAAAGTGCTGGAATTATAGGCATGAGGCACCATGCTTGGCTATAATTATTCTTTCTTAAAGACTAACATTTCCAGGAGTTATGCCAAGTATTGTGCCAGGAACTTTATACAGATTATAACATATACTCCTCAAAACAAAAAGAAAAAAAAGAAAAAAAGAAATGACTACTCATAAATATGTCCTGTTATTAGTTATACTTTAATCCTGAGGTAGCAAATACAGAGATGTTAGATATAGTGTTCAGTGCCATATAGGTAAAGAATGGTAGAGGCGGGATTTAAATATAAGTTGCTTGAGCCCAGACCATCCACTCTTAATCACTATGCAAAACTCTTAAAAAGTTAAAAATGAATCCCGATGATGCCATAAAACTTGGCTACCCATATGGTTGAAAATGAATTTTGATCTTTATTTCATACCATACACAAAAATTAATTAGAACTGGATTCAGACTAAACAAAGCTTTTAGAGAAGAACATAGAATATATTTTTGACTTTGAGTAGGCAAGATTTTGTCAAGAGGGCACAGCAAGTACTATGAAAGAAAATAAATAACAGAGAAAAAATTTTAAATTAGATTCCATTAAAACTGAAACTTTGCTCTTCAAAAGTTCTCATTAAGGCAACAAAAGGGAAAGCTATCTTAGATTGAGAAAAGTGTTGACATACACGTTTGTGACAAAAAGTTTTATTTTTAAAATACACAAATGACTCTTATAAAGCAATAGGAAAAAGACAAACAATCATATTGAAAGTGAAGAAAAGATTTAACTAGAGAGTTCACAGTAGAAAATGTATAAATGGCCAATAAACACCCCAAGGCTTTTCACCATGATTATTGAAGAGGTAAATGCAAACGAAATCGCAATATGATAATACTTTACACTCACTTGAGTGTATGAAGTAAAACAGACCTGAGAAGAGAAAATATTATTGAACATGCGGAGCAACTGGTATTCTCAAACATTGCTAAGAGTATACAACTGTACCAATTTTTAAAACTTGTTGGCAGCTTTTCTTTTTTATACAGCTAAACAAACACCCATCTCATAATAGGCAATTTTTACAGAGTACTTAGTTAAGAGAAATGAAAACATATGCCCTCAGAAAAGCCTGTACATAAATCCTTATAGCAGCTTGATTCATAATAACCAATAACTGGAAACAATGCGTGTGTCCATCAGCAGGAAAATGGATAAAAATATTATATGTCTATACAATGAAATATTTCTCAGCAATGAAAAGAATAAACTACTTATATAAGGAACAATATAGATGAATTGAGTTATATGATACACAGGAACTAGAGAAGACTATGATTTCATTAATATAAAATTCAAGAACAGATATAATTAATGTATTGTGATAGAATCCAGAATAATGATTGCCTATGCATTGAGTGGTGGACTGGAATAGGTTTCAGAAAAATTTCTTAAATGATAACAATGCTCTACACTTTGATTTTGGTGGTGGTGACATGAATGTTTGCATTTATCAAAACCCACTTAATTTTACATTTAAAATCTCATTTAATTACAAATTTTGCCTCAAATTTTTTTAAAAAATCTTCCACCTCCATCAAAGCAACTTCAAA
This sequence comes from Cephalopachus bancanus, assembly GCA_027257055.1. Taxonomy (NCBI): domain Eukaryota; kingdom Metazoa; phylum Chordata; class Mammalia; order Primates; family Tarsiidae; genus Cephalopachus; species Cephalopachus bancanus. The sequence continues at coordinate 2,141,915 of JAPVLO010000107.1, forward strand.
GTAAGATAATTTTACCATGGAGATGATGGGTAGGGGAATGGTAAGTAGATTGAGTGTTTCATCTTATATAAAGAAACATGAATAGTTTCGATTAATTTTGGATATTGGAAGAAAAAATGAAGTGCACATCTGTATCTTAAAAACCTAAAGGTTTTATAAGATTGGATATTATATAATTCATATATATATCTAATGTGCAACTAAAATTTGAAAATTGTCATAAGAAAATACTTCAAAGCCACTGGAGGCAAGAAGGATCAGTTAGTAAAACAAGAAAACAAGGTAAATAAATATTGTAAAGAAAGGGAGGTAACCAAGTTCAAATATATCGGGATTACAATAATATCAATGGATCATATTTTTCTATTTAAAGTTCTGAACTGAAAACTTTTTAATTGCGTAATAAAAACTACAAACTGCTCTAAGACATTGTTTTTAACCACTTCAGGGGCAAGAACGCAAAAGGTTGGTAGTATTCATTATTGGTGCTTGTATGAAGAAATAGGAATTCTCATGCCCTCTTAGTGGGAGTATAAATTGGAACAATCTTTTTGGAGAGTAATTTTGCAGGATATATTAAAGTAGGAATGACATATAGCATTTTATTCTGAACTTATTCTCTTATGAGTGTTATCTACAAGCATGCAGATACATGTATAAAAAGGTTTATCTACAGGAGTATTTGTTGCAAATGAAATAGTTATAAATTGGAAATTACATCAAGTCAATCAAAAAGGGATAGGACAAGTTACAATACCTATTTGCAACAGAATATATTCAGCCATTACAGTAAAAGAGGAAATCTATACTAGCACAGAAAGTGACAGACAAACACATATGACGTGATGTCATTTAAGTAAACAAATATCTATGTGTACGTATACACATGCATAGGAAGAAGACAGTAAAGATATGCACCAAACTACTAACAGTGATTTCTTTCTTAGAGAAGGTCTTTGGAGTTTGGAATGCAAAGGAAGATTTTGACATTTTACTTTTATATATATCTACATTGTTTTCATTAAAGTGAGAATACAAGGGAGGTCCCCCCAAAACAAACAGGAATTATTGTTTGAAGAGTAGGCCCTTTGTAGTTTAGGCTTCCCCTGCTAGACAAGTGTTCTAGGAACATATTGGCCTCAGTGTATCTGCTTGCATTACTGTGAGAGGGTGCGTTTAACTTCAGTGAAAATTTTTTTTTTTAGATTCTTTCAACACGTTTGCCCATTTCATGATGGGTGATTTACACGAACAACCTGTCCACACTGCACTGAATTTTCTGCAGTTTTTGACCAAAAACTGCATGAATTCCATGCCCTCAGCCTTCCTATTCACTTGATCTTGCCCTGAATTACTTTTTTGTTTGTTTCCCTAGATGAAAAAAGTCCTCAAAGGAAATGTTTTGCTGATGTGAGAGAGGTGAAACAAAAGATGGCAGACGCACTAAAAGACATAAAAATTGATGAGATCAAAACCTGTTTTGAGCAGTGGAAAAATGTCTTGAAAGATATTTTTTCAAGAGAAAGAGAATACTTTGAAGGTGACTGAAGTTTAAGCATGCAAGAATAAATACACATTTAAAAATGATTTTTTATAAATAAATTCTCCGTTTTTTAGGATGCTCCTTTGTATATTTACATTCTTTATATAGCTATATTTATTTATTCCTTTAAGTAGAAAAAAATGAATCAAGATTGGGATGATATTTAGCAAGTAAGTAGACTATAGCATCAAAGCTATGAGATGGGTGTACTCACCTCAGCTTCTTACAAATATTGGGGTTTCTACTTACAGCATTTGAAATATATATGTTTCATAGGCAAGTGGCTAAAAGCAATATCTTAGACAGGAGAAAGCTTTATTTTTAAAATATGCTTATGTCACCTCAATATGCTTAAAGCTGAAATTTAAGGGGAATAGATTTTTAAAATTGTGGCAGAGAGGTCTTGAAGAGGTGAGAAGGATTAAATAAATAGGGAAGGAATATATAAAAGCAGTTCTCAATATTTTCTATACATTCTCAGGATTTGGGTAGGGAATGCTTCAGGCTACCGTGCCTGAACTCATTTGTCAAAATTATACATGACCAAATTATACCCTAGAACCTAGTATTTAAGTGATATTAGCTGTTATAAGCATGCTCATTACAAATAAAAGAACCATGATTTCAGATTGTGATTTTTTTTTAAAAGGTGGTAAAACGTAGAGATTTTCAAAGTTAAAGAGCATGTTTCTATTTTGTATTGAGAAATTACAGATAATGTCTTTTCATCAAATACTGTAAATATTTAAACCCTCATTCTTGGATATTAATTCTTATTATTCATTTAAACGTGAATAATTCATTATTTTCTAAAATTAACTATTGAACACATGACAAATTAAATTCAATAATTAAGTTGAAAATAAAAAAGGGATTAGAGAGTGGAAATATATTTTGGAATCTTTTTTTAGAACAAATTTTAAAATCTTAACTAAAGCAATGCTCACACGTGCACACATGCACACACACACAGAATCTTAAAGGGAACTTTAGAGCTGATTGGGAACTTTTAAAAACTTGTTAGATATGCGTTGAGTGCTGTTTCTGTGCCCATCTCTGAGGACTAGTGACCAGTCTTTGAAATGGACTTTCCCTTAGGAAATTTGCATCTTGTTGAGGAACTATGATACCCATAACAATATACAAAGTCAGGTGATATGCCATGCTGCTATAACGGTTACAAAGGAATACAGAGCAGAAGCGAGGATCTGAGCATGAAGTGATTGGGAAGATGGATGTATCTCACACAAGTTAGCAGGAATATGAATGAAATGAGTGAGACAGGGTTTCATCTGGAGCACACTATTTCCAGCCAGTAGAAGGAAGAGCAAACACAAAGGTTCTGAGTTGAGAGCATGCCTGGAGTACTGAAGGGACATCAAAGAGTTCAGCATGTTTGGCGCTCAGTGAGTAAGAAGAGATAGTTGGAATTCAGTTCAGAGAAGTTGTTAAATGCTAAATCATATAGGGCGCTTTAGATACAAGTAAGGAGTTTGGATTTATTCTACTGTGATGTGAAGCTATTGAAGGTTTTTGAGCAGGGAGATGGCAGAAAATAGATAGAGGTCAAGATTAAGGAGATGGTAGATGGAACTAAGACTAGGGAACCGTATATCTCAGGTTCCTGGGTCAAGTCCTGGTTTTTCTAATTCTTGTTACTGCAAAATTATTAGTAGCACCCCCATTCACACTCAAAAACAGTAAATTTCATGGTCACCTAACTAAGAGGCTGAAAGTAACGTGAGCAGGTCAGTTTCTGGGTATATTTTGAAGCTAGAGCTAATAATATTTTCTGATAGATGAGATGCAAAATGAGGGGAAAAGGGAATAAAGAAGGATGGCAAAGTTTGAGGACTGAGAAAAATGATTTAATGGTGGTGCTATTGAGGAAGAAGTACCAGTGGAGGAGCCCTCGGGAGAAAAAAACGGTTTTTGAGGTGTGTTAGCTCAGAAACAATCTCTGAAACTAGGATTTGTGTGCAAGTAATTTATTAAGAAAATACTTCCAGGAGAGACTGCAGGAGTGGGAGTGGGAGAAAAAGGACAGATAGAAAGCTGAGCGAGAATTCCACGCTAGACAAAGCTTCAGAGTACATCTGACCAACAGGGAATTCTGGAGTATAAGTTACATCTCAGAGCTTTTCCTGCTTTAAAGTGATTTAGATATGAGCCGATTGGGTCAGGGTTGATAACATAAATTCCCGTGCGCTTCAGATTCCTTGTGACTTCTAAGCAGCTCCTGTAGCTCAGGGGCTATCCTCTTAAGAAGGTGCTATAAACTCAGTAATGCCCCTCCCGAAATTCATATGGTGAAGCTTTAACTCCAAGTGTAATGATATTTGGAAATGGGACCTCTGAGAGATAATTAGCATTAGAGGAAGTCATAAGAGTGAGATCAATGACCTCATTATGGGATTAGTGACCTTATAACAACAGGAAGAGAAAGATCTCTCTTTTCACCGGGTGAGGACACAGCAAGAAGGTGGCCATGTTCAAGCCAGGAAGAGAACCTTTACCATGAACCAAATGAGTAAGCACTTTGACCTTGAACTTCCTAGATTCCAGAACCATGAAAAAATAAATATCTGTTGCTTAGACCACTAAGTCTATGGTATGTTTTTTTAAAAATAGCAACCTTAGCTAATACAGAATATTACAGGTACATGATCAACCCATGAAGGATGGAAACAGATAAGAAATCCCAAGAATTTTGGGTGGAGCACCAACTACAGTGATCTGTAGTGGACACTACAGAAATTAAAGTCAAGAGATCACTTGGGGATGCATTCATGAGTATCAGACCATCAAATCAAATGAGTAAGCAGTTGGATATATAAGACAAGTTAGGAGAGAGGACAGAAATAAAGATAGAAATGTTGAATCAAATAGATGACATTTAAAGACTGGGCTGGCTGTGATCATCTAGGAAGTGAATGTAGGTAGAGAAGTACAGTACTGTGTGAGGTACCATATGAGGCAAAAAGTATGACACCCAATCCGTGCCTGTGAGCATTTGAAAAATAAATCATAATCTCATTTGAAAAATAAATATAGGCTAAAATAGTCTGACTCTCAAGAGGTGACATCAGTGGTAGATCTTCTTAGTGTTATTAATTTAATTTCTTTGACTATCTTATTTACGTCTTTACTCATTTCTACATCTCTGTCCTCTACCCCATTGCATGGGAAAAGTTAGCATATTTTTTTTTCTCCCTTACATGCAGAAGCATCATAAATATCATACCAATTTTGAGGATAGTTTTAGGCCAAAGATAAGCAGATATGTTATGCTGTGATATCTTTGGAAATCCCATGAGTTTTTAAATTACTTCAAGTAAGTTATAAAATTCTCACAGAAAATGAATTTGAAAAATTCTGGAAAAAACAAACAAAACTCAAACAAGAAGATCTCATGCCTTTGAAGACAGGGTAGTATTTACTATGTCAAATAAATAGTCATAGGGTGTTAAGAAGTTTAGAAGAGATGGAATTTCCTGTTGGAGGGATTAACTCTTAAATGGCCCGTGATCCCCACTTTCCTTTTTTTAAAAATAAGAATTTCATAATCATTGTAACCCTTGGGTTTGACGGAGACAAAACATTTTTAAGCCAACCTCTAATGCTCACATTATCCTCATAAGGAATCAACACACCTTTAGTTGAATCATAATTGTAAGCAATGCAAAATGTCCTGCCGTCACATTTTTCATATCAAAGTGACAGAAAATCTTTACTTTCAGGAGGGTCTGATGTCTCCTTTCCTTTCCCTAACCTTCCTTAGATGAGTCTGTACTGCAGACTCATCTGCTTTTTATTTTATTGTTTACCCTCACTTCCTCCTCAGCACAATCATTTAGATAGGAATTGGAGGGTGTAGAAAAACAATTGTTGGTAATATAGCTCCTTCTGTGACTGCATTCTAAATACTTTGCATGCATTTAACATATTAATTCTCACAGTTCTATTAGATTGAGACCCATCTACAAATGAGGAAATAAAGCACAGTGATCCTAAGAAATTTGTCCAAGGTCATTGAGGTAGCAGGTAGTGGAAGCAGAATTCAAACCCTAGCAATCTGACACTGAAGTCCAAGTTCACAACCATTATGATGCACTATCCCTTAAGGTAAGTACCAGTGCTGTCTTTGAAACTCATCCTTGACTATCTAGGGCCCCGCCTCACAATAGCTAGGCCATTTGTGGTGGTCATTTTTGTGCTTGGCTTCAAAAAGGCTCAAGCCATTGCCTTTCAGGACACAGGAAATTTATGAGGCAGCTTATAGTCTCCATTTTAGAAACTGATGAAATTCTATTAATCTCCCCTCCACTAATTTGATTTGGTGTGTTCCTTTCATGGAAGACACCAGCTCATCATAAATCTGACAGGTCTTGTGCTCACGCTGCATTGCTTTTATTATTATTGTATTACAGGGTTTCAGTAACTTGGATTTAGGATTACAGACATAACTGCCAGAAAAATTTACAGCAGGCTGCCATCTCCACGTTTTTATGGCTTGGCTTGTTGCACAGTTTCTTTTAAAAATCTTAACACTTATCCCTTGACTTCAGTTAAAAATACAATTTGTGCTCTATCTGTAAGAACTACTTGTATTCTGATATAACTAAGTCAATTCTTGTTTTGTTTTTGGTATTTTCATATTTTCACCATGGAATTTGGAAATATTGTTAATAGGAACATTTCCTAGGTTAGTCAATACCAATTAGTCATTATCCTTAATTTGTTGACAATTTAGCATTGCATCTTCAAAACTACATTCTGAGGACATACAGTGTCACCTCAAATAAAACTCAAGTGTAATCTGAATTCTTGTAATGTGACTCTTAATTAGTTCTGAGAAAAGGCAAAGCTTGTTTATTATTATGCTGAGGAGAATATCTAGTTTTTTTAAAGGACAAAGATAATTATTAATTAATTATATGCTTAGAATCTTATTTTTAGGCAAGAAGTATGAGATGCAAGGTAATTATCTAAATTAGTTAATTTTCAAGTTATAAATTAAGAAAAAAGCTAGACTCTTTTCATATGCCACTCAGAGTAATAAGTGGCTTATTTGTATTATCTCATTAAGATGTCTCAGCAATCTTATAAGATAATTGAGTGTTTTAAAGCAATATAAAATACAGTACACTGTCATAGTTTTCTTAGACTACAATTTAAACTGGTCTACATATTGCATTAAATTCTTATATACCATAGGATTTGCTTTGTTCGATCGATTTTGTTCCTGGATCTACTTTTCTGTTCTCATAGTTCTGTGTCAGAAACCCTTGGTCATACTACTGGTCCAACTTGACCAAATTTAGTCAAACATGAAAAGAGCTTTTTTGTCTATTTTCAACTATGCAATACTTTTCTTATATCTGTAAATATTTGTGAGTACTACCTAATCTACTTGAGATTATTTATTTAAGTTATGATTTAAAAAATAAAGGAAAAATACGAGTGAAGAGTGTGGAGTATTTTTTAGTGTGTATTTCTTCATACCACGGTTAGAGCTTTCTTTTCACAAGCCCCTCTGTCATATCTTTTATGTGAGAGAATCTTGGAGGAATCTCTTCAGTCTCTGTTTGCACTGCTGCAGTGATTGAGGCTGATAGAATTAGCCAGCAGAGGGTTTAGAAACCAGCCTTCTGTGCATGATGGATGATACTTACCTTTCATTAAGGGTTTTTTAATGAGAAACATTTATGATTAACACAGACCTTTTGGGCAACGGGGCGGGGTGGGGCGGGGCCAGCCGGGGATAGGGTGGGGTGGAAAAAAAAAAACCAACAAAACTCGACCTTTTAAAAACTGGAACTTTTAGCTCACTTTCTCCAGGACTTATAAAAAGAAATAAAGAAATCAAGGACCCTCAGAAGGCTGGGGATTTATTAGATAATCAAGTGAAGATGTTTACCAGTTAGTGAGATACATAAGTCTGTAGTTAGGAGGGATTTCAGGGCTGGATAGCTAAGTAGATTACATAAATGTAGATGTATTTTCTTTTGACTAAAGATACATTTATTTTGATATAGCTTGAGGGCTGAAAGTTTGCAATCTCCAGTTGCATCTGGGGAATTTGAATTGGAGGCTTGACCAATGAGGATTTAGCTTTTGGCTATCATGTTTGAATCTTTTCAATTGGAAATCTTATCATGAGTTCTATATGATATTAAAAATAAAATATTTAAACTAAAAAAGTGCTAAATCAGCCACATGCTTGGTCCAAGCTCTGATGAAATAGAATGTTATCACATCTCAATGAGAAGAACATGATTTGTTCTCTTCAAATGGGATGGAATGGGCTAATAGCCCTGGGTGTTTTCAGGACTTCCCTCTGATTACAGCTTACCATTTTATACATACCTACTCACATTTAGAAATTGCTTACTGATATCCTTTCCTTTGTGGCCCCTTATTTGATGGCTTATCTCTCTTGGTAAAACTGTACCCCTTTTACAGGTTTCTTTCATACTTCCTATCCAGACCTACTCTTCCTCTTTGTGTGGTTCACTCAGACTCCCCTGCAAATTGGCTTCCAGTTGGGTTTGGCTATTGGGGATCACATGCAGGAGAGAAAAGCAGAGGAGAGAAGAGTTGTGGTAAAAGAATTTCAGCGCCAGTAATGACTCCACACCCGGCCAGGACCAAGAGATTTATTAAAGGGGCTGTTACAGAGAGGATCTGCAAGAGAGGAAAAAGAAAAAAAAGAGAGTTGCGGGGAGAGGGTTGTATTTATAAGCCTGACAGGGGCCGGAAGGGGGCGTGCTATGTTCCTATTGGAGGAGCTGCATGGGAGTAGGGTGGGGCCGATGCCGTGTTATAGTCCTATTGGACGCATAACAAAGCTGGCTAAGGATTGGAGGCTTGCAGGTTTGAAATTCGCACGTGCGCGGGGAATTGTGCTCACAGAAGCCCGGACCTAGGGCCTTTGTTGTCTGGTGTGTCCTCACCATGCTCGGTGCCATTTTGGGAGCCGCCCCTCTGGTCGCTTCCTGCACCCTTCATGTGGTACTTCTGCCCTTGATATTTTCCTTCTTCGGTTGCACTTGTCCGAAGTCATAGGCCTCTGTGAAGGTAGCTCCTATGAGAACAAGGACAGGAAAATGAAGCGTTTTCTGTGGCTTTCACTCACACTGCTGCTTTCTTTGGTGACATTATTTCCTTCTCTTGCTACTTGAAACTCATCTGGTTTCCTGTTGTTGTTAGTTTCTGAGTATCTCAGCATCTCTTATCAGTTCCTCAAACCAGTCCATACTTCTCTCCATTAAAATTTTTTTTGTTAAACTATCACAGTAGACATATTCCTTTGATACTTTACCTGTCTATGCTCACTATACTAAATTCTGGTGAGACTTTTATCACAGCATCTATGTGGTCTTTTAATTTTTTTTCTAATAATTATTTGGGAAATCCATCTCCTGTGAACTCTGCCTTAGATATATATACTCATTATGGCTTTAAGTCTCTACAATATTTACCCCTCAGTATTCTCTGAATATGCTCCAGTTCTGATGATCTCCTTCTGTTGCTCACTTCCCGGACACCTTTCACAGAAGGGCCTTTGCAGTGAATTCCCTTTGCCTGTAGCCCAAAGGAAATGTTCTAGGCCACTGTTCAAGAACCACACTAAGGTAAGCTCCCTTCTTCAGAAGTTCCTATCATCTCCTTACTCTTTTTTATTTCTATTCTTATCATATGTGCATTTTTACTTCCCTACATTATAATGTAAATTATCTCAGGATAAACATTTTTACATTTTAATCCCTGCTTTCCAATAAGTGTGTTTTTTCCCATTTGAGAATTTAATAATACATATACCAATGCAGATATTTTTAAGTAATGCATGCATGATAATAGACAACAGATATAGGTTATGTATCTTCTTTGTATATCTGCTAAATTTTAATAAATTACTTAGATGTTTTATTCAGACACTATGAGGATGCATATATTTATATGTGTTTATATGACTGGGTCTTTGTACATCAATATTAGTTAGGTATTTTTCCCAAATTAAAGTCAACATGAATAATAAATATTATATCTGCCAATAACTCAAAAGCATTCAGTGACTATAAAGAAACAATATCAATTTTAGTCACGTGCCCCATAATGATGTTCTGGTCAATGATAGACTGCATATGCAATAATGGTCCCATAAGATTATAATAAACTTAAAATTCCCTATTGCCTATCAATGTCATTTACCAAATTGTATACTCATGTGTTGGTGGTGATGCCAGTGCAAACAAACCTACCACACTTCCAAGTATATAAGAGTAAAGCACATAAAGTTATGTAAAATACATCCTATTTGATAATAACTGTTACTGGTTTCTGTATTTACTATATGATACTTTTTATCATTATTTAATAGTGTGTTCTTCTTACTTATTAAAAACAAGCTAAGTGTAAAACTGCAGCAGACAGGTCCTTCCGGAGGAATTTCAGAAGACATTGTTATTATAGGTGAAGACGGTTTCATGTATGTTATTATCCCTGAAGACCTTCCAGTGGGACAAAATATGGAGGTGGAAGACAATGGTATTTATGACTATGACCCTGGGTAGGCTTAGCCTAGTGTGTGTGTATCTTATTTTTTAACAAAAAGTTGAAACAGTGGAAAAAAAATTGAAATTTGAAAATATCTTATAGAATAAGCATATAAACAAAGAAAATATTTTTGAGCACCTGTACAATGTGTGTTTTAAGCTAAGTGTTATTACAAGAAAGTCAAAAAGTTTAAAAAATTGAAGTCTATAAAGTGAAAAATGTTGCAGTAAGCTGAGGTTAACTTATTATTAAAGAAAGGAAACTTGAAAAAATAAATTTAGTGTAGCCTATATGTAATTAGTGTAGAGTGACGTCTTAGGCCTTCACATTGTCTCCCCTCACTCCATGACTCATCCAGAGCAACTTCCAGTCCTGCAACCTCCATTCATGGGAAGTGCTTCACACAGGTGTACCGTTTAAAAAAATTTTTTTTTGGTGGTAATTTTACCTTTTCTCTGTTTAGATACCTTTAGTTACCCAAATACTTATCATTGTGTTATAATTGCCTACAGTATTCAATACAGCAACATGATGTACAGGTTTGTAAACTAGGCACAATAGTTTATGCCATAAAGCCTAGATGTGTAATAGCATATTCCATCCAGGTTTTTGTAGGTAGGTATGTCAATATTCACACAACAATGAGATTGTTTAACGATACACTTCTCAGAATGGTGACTGTTTATAGGGAAAACAATCTGACTGTTTTCTTTTCTCCTCTATACATACACTCACAACACTCAATACTTACAGAGTACTTTACTTCTGATCTGATGTATAAATTTTTTCTCCATACTGACTAATTCTCTGACACTAGCTGTGTGTCCTATATACAATTCAACTCTGTCATTATCTACCTGAATTTAGAGTCAGATTCCATAGGTTAAGGGTTTAGTCTCACAGGACTGTCCCTCAGTTCAGATGCCACTCCCAAGTCTGGGTCTCCAGACCAATCAGCTACAAATTGGGGGTTCCTACAAACCCCTTCATCATTTGCTAAAATGTCTCACAGAACTCAGGAAGACACTTTATGTATGTTTGCCTGTTTATTATAAAAGTATACAACTCAGGAGCAGCTCGGTGAAAGAGATGCATAGGACAAGGCATGTGGGCAGGGGCAGGAAGTTGTACCCTTTCAGGTAAATATCTCTCTTAGCACCTCTGTGTTCAGCAACTCAGAAGCCCTCTGAACTCCATCCCTCAGGGTATTTATGGAAGCTTCAGTACACAGGAATGACTGAGTAAATCATTAGCCATTGATGGTCAACTCAACCTTCAACCCCTCTCCACTCCCTAGAGGTTGCAGGTGGGCCTGAAAGTTCCAACCCTCTAATCAAAAGTTTGATTTCTCTGACACCTGGTCACCAACCTGAGGCAATTCAGGAGCCCTCAGTCATCAGTCATATCATTAGTGTACAAAAAAGACAATTGTCATTTTAGAGATTTCAAGAGATTTAGAAGCTGTGTACTAGAAAATGGGGTGAAGATCAGATACATCTTTTTCTTTTCTTTTTGTTTTTGAATTGAAGTCTCACTCTGTCCCCCAGACTGGAGTGCAGTGGCACACTCCCAGCCACTGCAGCCTCGACCTGCTGGGCTCCGGTGATCCTTCCACCTCAGCCTTCCAGTAGCTGGAACTACAGGAGCACACTACCACGCCTGGCTAATTTTTGATTTATTGTAAGAGACAAAGTCTTGCCAAGTTGCCCAGGCTGGCGAACCTGTGGGCTCAGGCAAATCCACTCTCCTCGGCCTTCCAAAGTATTGGGATTATAGACTGAGCCACCGAACACGGCCAGACACATATTTTTCATTACAAATCATAGTATCACAGTGACACTGAGAGGTGGTGGTTGGCAATTACTTTATGAATATTTATACATTTGTGAACATTTAAAAATTAAATTATTTTTTAAATCGTTCTTTGTCCTAGACACATGAAGCTGTTCAATTAAACTAAATTTGGACTTGAATACTCATGTAAAGAATTGCAACCTTAGTACTAAAGACTAACTGAATTCAATACTTAGGCATATACGTTTGTAACAAACAGCTGAGTGTCAGACAATCACAAAAGCCAGGCTTCAGTGAATCACAGGGGTCCAATCACAGGGGTCCTGATCAGAACATGTCCAAATAAAGTAAACGCTGAGCTATAAGCAGCCAAGCTGTCTCCACCTGACCACTGTTTTCTCTGCATAAATAATGCGAGACCACTGCCCACATAACAGTCCAGAGATATCTGAACCTGGTCTGGTTTTGAGGACTGCCCAATTCACAAATTTTTCTTTGCTTAATTAAGTGTTATTCAATTTAAATTGAATTTGCCTAAAGATTTTATTTTAACAAAGCACAGATCATCTATTTTTAAGTTTAGTATATAGTATAATAATATTTATTTTTTTAATTTTATTTTTATTTTAGTGTTGTGGTATACAAGTGAGGGTTTACAACATAAGTAGGCTGTATGAAGGTGAAGTTTGGGCTTCTAACTGGCCCTATCTTCCCCTGGTAGTGGACCAGGTACCCTTTGTGTTCCCAGGAGACCCTCTGTCTTCTCCCTCCCTCCCTCCCCTAACAATGCCCCATGACTGCTGATCCCACCCTTGTGCTAATGAGACTAGTGTTTGGAACTCCCTTATGAATGAGAACATGTGGTATTCAGTTCATTGTTTCTGTGATAGTTTACTTAGTATCATGGTCTCCAACTGCACCCACATTGCTGTGAAGACCATGATTTTGTTCTTCTTTATGGCTGCATAATACTCCAGCATGCAGATGTACCACATTTCTTTATCCAGTTCACTTTCACTTGGCATCTGGGTTGATTCCATGTTTTTGCTATTGTGACTAGTGCAGCAATAAACATGAATGTTTAGGTGTCTTTTTTGTAGAGCAATTTGTGTTCCTCTGTGTATATTCACAGAAAAGGGATTTCTAGATCATATGGAAGTTCAATTTTTAGTTTCTTGAGAAATTGTCATACCATTTTCCATAGAGTTTGGACTAGTTTATATTCTCACCAATAGTATAGCAAGCACCCCCGTTTTTCCTCAGTCATGCTAGTACCTGTTGTTTTTTGACTTGTTAATGATAGCCATCATTACTGGAGTTAGGTGGTATCTCATTGCAGTTTTGATTTTCATTTCTCTGATGACTGGTGTTAGTGAGGCTGAACAATTTTTCATGCGTCTGTTGGCTGCTTGTATGACATCTTTTGAGAAATGTCTGTACATGTGTTTTGCCTACTTTCAAATGGAGGTTGTTTGTTTTCCTTTCAGTTCATTTGAATTCCTTAGGTAGATCCTGGATGTTAGGCCTTTGTCAGATGTGTAACTTGCAAATATTTTTTTCCCATTCTATGGGTTGTCTCTTTTCTCACTTGATGGTTTCTTTGGCTGTGCAAAAACTTTTCAGTTTGATAAAGTCCCACTTGTTTATCTTAACTTTTGTTGCATTTGCTTTTGGGAACTTGGTCATAAATTCATCACCTACAGCGATGTTTGGAAGGGTGTTCCCTACATTTTCTTCTAGGATTCTTATAGTTTGAGGTTTTACATTTCATTCCTTGATCCATTTTGAGTTGATTTTTGTGTATGGTGATAGGTAGGTGTCCAGTTTCATTCTTCTGCATGTGGCTAGCCAGTTTCCCCAGCACTATTTGCTAAATATGGTCTCCTTTCCCCCAGTGATTGCTATGGATGGCTTTGTCAAAGAAGATTTGGTTTAGGGACCGTGGTGTTATTTCCGGAATCTCTGTCCCTTTCCATTGGTCTATGTGTCTATTCCTGTACCAATTCCATGCCACCTTCATTACTGTAGCCTTATAATATGGTTTATAGTCTAGAAGTGTGATAACTCCACCTTTGTTCCTTTTGCTAAGGATCATTTTGGCTATTCACGCTATTTTTTGCATCCATATGAACTTCTGTATTGTTTCTTGGTCTGTGAAAAATGATGTTGGCAATTTGATGGGTATTGCACTAACTCTGTAGATTGCCTTGGGTAGGACATCTTGACAATACTGATTCTTCCAATCCATAAGCATGAGATGCTTTTCCTTTTGTTTGTATCATCCTTGATTTCTATGAGCAGTATTTTTAGTTCTCTTTGTAAAGGTCTTTCACTTTTCTGGTTAGGTGGATACTAAAGTATTTCATTTTTATTGTGGATATTGTGAATATCATATAAATGGAATCATACATTGTGAAACATTTTTGGATTAGCTGTTTTCATTCAGCATAACTCTCTGGAGATCTATCTAAGTGTTTCTATATGTTAATAGTCCACTCTATTTCATCACTGAATAGTATTCCATGGCATTTATGTTTCAGAATTTGCTTAACCAGTCCCCTGTTGAAGGACATCTGGGCTGATTCTAGTACTTGACTACTAAAAGTAGCTCTTATGTGAACATCATGTACAGGTTTTTGTGTTAACATGAGTTTTAACTTATTTGAAATAAATACTCAGGAAGACAATTGCTAGTTCATATGGTAATCACATATTTTGTTTTATAAGAGACTGCCAAAATATCTTCCAGAGTGGCTGTTCAGTTTTACACTCCTAGAAGCATTATGTGATCTTCCTTCCTTGCATAGTCACCAGCATTTGGTATTGTTATTATTTTGTATTTTAACCACTCTGATAAGTGTGTAATTGCATTTAACTGTGATTTTAGTGATATTTCATTCTGTAATGATATCTCATAGGTGTAATGAAATCTCTTTGTGGCTAATGATGTTGAACACCTTTTCATGTGTTTATTTGCCATCTGTATATCCTCTTTCATAAAATAACCAATGTCTTTGCCCATTTTCTTATTGGATTGTGTGTCTGTTTATGTTGAGCTTTGAGAGTTGTTTATGTATCCTAGGTACTGGTTCTTTGTTACTTGTGTGGTATATTAGTCAGTTCCAGCTGCTTTAACAAAATACCGCAGACTGGTGGATTTAATGAGAGAAGTTTATTTTCTCACAGCTCTGGAGGCTGAGAATTTCAAGAGTAAGGTGCCCGATGGGTTAGTGTCTGGTGAGGGTTCTCCCCCTGGAACGGCCATTATTTCACTGTGTCCTCACATGGCAAAGAGAATGAAAGAGGGCTCTTTGGTCTCTTGTTTGGACACTAATCCTATAGGATAAAGGCACCATCCTTACGACCTAATTTAACTTCAATAATTTTGTTAGAGGACTCATCTCCAAATACAACATGGGGTTAGCCTCAACACATGAATTTGGTGATAGAGGAGGCACAACATTCAGTACTTAACATGCTACTCTTTTTTTTTTGAGTTGGAGTCTCACTCTGTTGCCCAGGCTGAAGTGCCGTGGCACACTCGTGGTCACCCCAACGTTGACCTGCTGAGATCTGGCAATCCTTGTGCCTCAGCCTTCCAGGTAGATGGAACTAAAGGCGTGAGCTACCGTGTCTGGCTAATTTTTGATTTATTGTAGAGATGAGGTCTTGCCAAGTTGCCCGGGCTGTCTTGAACCAGCGGGCTCAGGCAATCCACTCGCCTCGGCCTCCCAAAGTGAGTTTGGTGGTGAATTTGAGCCACCAAGCCCGGCCAACAGGCAACTCTTAAATATTTTCCCTCAGTATGTAGTCAATTTTTACTTCCTATTAGTGGATCCTTTCACTGACCATTTTTAAAATGAGGTCTGATTTATCACATTCTAATGAATTGTGGGGGTTTTTTTGGTCATGTGTAAGAATGCTTTGCATAGCTCTAGATTCTGAAAATGTTCTCCTATTTTTCCCTAACAGCTTTATATTTTAAATTTTATATTTATGTGTATTACCTAGTTTTAATTAAATCTTGTATAATGTAAAAGACAGGTTAAAGTTCATTTTCTTTGCCTATGGATGTCTAATTGCTCCAAAATCTATCCTCTTCCATTGAATTGTTTCTCCAATAATTTTTTAAAAATCAGTTAATTGTTTCTATTCTATTTTTAGATGTATATTTTTATATTTCCAAGCAATCTAGAGTAAGTAAGAATTAAAATAAGGTAAACTGATAGTAAGTCTTGAAATCAGGTAAACTGATTTCTTCCCCTTTACTTTGTTTACTTATTGTGGTTCCTGTTTCTTAGAATGATTTTGTCTTTAGCTACTAAAGGTCTTGCTGGAGTTTTGACATATATTGTGTTAAAACTGTAGATCAATTTGGAAGAATTGACATTTTATTTATATTGTTTCCTCCAATATATGATAATTGTATTTCTATTTATTTATATCATCTTTGGGTTCTTTCTTCAGTATTTTGTAATTTTTAGCATACAGTTCCTGTATATACTTTATTAACTGCATGCCAAAGTATCTTGTTTTCATTAGAGCTATTATAAAAGGTATTTTGCTTTAATTTTGGTTTTTTCAGGACCATTGTTAACGTATAGAACAATAATTGATTTTTGTGTGCTTCTTGATGATACATTGACTGAAAATAATTCTGGCTTTTTGATGATGATGGCTACTTTTAACATAGTTTGTGAGAAATATATGCTTTTACTCTTGAACAACTTGCTTACAATACAACTTTTAGAAGAAGGTTGTCTGTGTTTAAGGTTTATAAATAAATTTCAGAGTAGCCATGCTGTTTTGGACAAGGTATTGCAAGTCTCAGACCCCTGGTAGAAGATATTTAGTTAATAATCTTTGCTTTTATTATCGTTACTATTTTAGGCTCATTGATCCATATATGCATTAGGAGGTTCAACCTCCTATAGTGTTTTTAAGTAGAAATTCCATCTTGAATAAAGTGAATCTTTTGAGGAGAAATAATCATCTCTGTACATAGTTAAGCAAATATCTGGATTTTGTTTGCAAAATAGGACTTTGTTGAAAATATATTTTAACTTTAGCTTTCTAAATCATCTTTCTTGATTAATTAATGCTTAAATTTATTTTACAATTCCATGGGTAGATACAGCTAAAAAGTACAAGAGGAAATTAAATATATTTAACAGGCAGGTCAACTTGTCATTGGTGGGGTGTTTTGTTGCATTACTCCACTCATTACAATTTTTTTTAGTTGAACAAGTCATAATCATTTAAAACTGCTTTCAAACGCGCTTAAATACCTGCACATTTGTAGGAAAAAAATTGAGAATTAAATATAGAAGCAATTTTACAAGACGTAATTTACAAATGATTAGGAATCTCCCAAAAGGAAGAGCACAAAAGTGAGATCAAACCAGCACATGTCAACAAATGAAAATCATCATGTTGGTGCTTTCACTTGGAAGTCATATTCAAGGCTGTTTTTGTGTGCTCCCCACCCCCTTTTTTTTTCCTGAACTTGAAAGATGAAATTGTGGATTTATTTGTGTATAGCAGATTTGCAAAAAACATTTGAAAGTCAAGTTAAGAATAAGACTATGCACAGATATTCCAGAGAGTGTGGAATAGCCATGGGACAAGGACTCTGTTAGCGAATGCTTTAATGGTGTAGTTTTCTCTGCATCTGAATTTTACATGTATATAGAATCACTAACCAACTGTTGGAAATGCCAATATCTGAGAATAATGTGAATGTGGAGAATAGAACTGGGTCTCAGAGGAGAATGTGAGCTTTTAGATCTCTGTGATTAAATTTGACTAAGGAGTTTGCATAAATTGTGAAACAGAATTTCCACTTCCCTTTCTACTCCAGACTGACCTCCATGCTTAGTTCATGACTAATTTCTCTCCAAGGCCGCAGGAGTTCTGGCCTTCTGATGGAAGAAATTTGACATTACAAATATCAAGTACTACTGAGACCCTGGCTATGTAACTATTATACATATGCCATAATTGTGACATTGCCAAGAGTTCTTTCCTATTCTTTTATTTTATTTTTATTGAGATAAATCAATTTTACAGAATCTTCTATTCACAGGACTCAAAACATATGTATTCTTTCTTACCTGTGATTGCATTGCATTGACATTTACATTGTCCTACTGGTCATTCTCAAAACATGGTAATTTTCTTCATTAGCGTTTGCATAACAAAAATAAGAAAAGGAAAACCAACATGACTTTCAGGAGTCTAGGCAGAGACAAAGAAGAAAATTATTGCAAAACCAATTTATGTTTCAGGCTACACCACCAAATATGTAAATAAATTTTTTTAGATGATAGATTCATTTTTATGGTTGTTTTTCTCCAAAATACTTCCAATTTAGTGGTTCTTTTTAATATGTTCTGCCTGAACAAGTCTAGAGATGGGGCTTGCTGCTTAATATCAGCCTATTCACACTCTTAGATCAATGCAATTATCAGGATTATCCAATTACCTTCTGTTCTTTGGTTCTAATTCTGACCTTATTCTGAGAAACAGAACAAGCTTATCTTTCTTACCTATTAAAGGAATTTGCTGTTGCGAATACAAGTTGTGATTTTTTGTCTAGTTTGAACATTCTTATTCAAACCTTCTCCATACAGCAATGTTTCTACTCTCTTGATGACCACGGTTATCGTATTATGGTTATGCTTGATTTTGCTAGGAGTACCTCTCTTTCGTTCAGTTAGCATCCATTTATCCAGTACCTATTATATATCAGATACTGGGTTCAATTCTTGGGTAGTTTTCTAAGGATTTTAAAATTGTTAAATATTATCTTATATGTTCTAGAATTTGTTCAAAGTGCTTTAAAAATATTTGCACTTTTAGTTCTCTTACCAGACCTATGATATGGGTGCTATTATTGTCCTCATTTTACATATGAAACTAAGGCAAAGAGGTTAACTAACTTCCTCTGGTCACACTGTTAGCAGGAGATAGAATCAAATTTGTAATGCAGGGAGTTTGCACTCAGACAAAAGTATGCCATCTCTCATAAATGCATAAATACAGAAGCATACTAGGTTCCATAGGATGGTGCTGATTCAGAGGAAGACAATGAAAACACGAAAATCAGTGGGCCCTTGGAGCCCTCAGTGATCTAAATCAGGCTTCAACTAAAGTAATTGCTCTAGATAAGTCAGTTTTCTGTTACTTGCACCTGAGTACCACCTTACTAACATAATAAAACTTCAACAGTGAAAAGTAGGTATTTAGATATAGACATTGCTCTGACTAGAAATTAGGTTAAGAGAACTCCTTGTGGTGACAATATTTTACTTTCTTGAATGCTACTTAAGATTGCATTGCCATTTTATCATGTGTGATAGTGTTATTTTAGGATTTATTAAAGCACTCAGAATTTTTCTTCTATAAGATGTACTGCCAAATGAGATTTTTCTCATTTTGTTCTCATATAATTGATTCTTAAAAATCTAGATGCAAGTTTATCTCTGTTAAACAATTATATATTGGTCTGGGCCATTTGGGATAATGAGTTTATTACATTAGCTATATTGTACAACTGTATACCATATAGTTTTCACTACCATATATTATTTACATTAAATGTTATTATTATAAATACAATATATCCAGAATAATTTTTCTGCATATGTTTATACATAAGTTATATATAAGCATATGTAGAAAGAAACATACATCTACACATATAAATAAAAATACATACATAAAATAAATAAATAAAATACACTTAAAGAAAAATATACACAAGTTTTATTTCTGTTTCAAGGAATAATGATCTTGGCAAAATATACTTTGGTTTATTATATCCATTTGAAAATATTCTGCATTGTAACAACTGCCAACATAGCACAGTTGGAGTTACCAGATATAACAATAGCTTTATAGGCTTGAGAAAGCTAAATTAGCTCGTTGACATTCATGTAAAATTTTTTTAATGATGTATAATAATTAGGCTTTGTGCAGATCAATTTTTGGTGTATAAAATCCAGATACCTACCGAGCTTACTTCACCGAATTAAAGTGTAATAGAAATCACAGAATAGAGAAGTATTATGTGATTGTATTTAGCAAATTATAAGGTGCCAATGAATAAGACACAGCATTCTCAATATATAAGAATTCTACCTCAAAATTACAGGCACCCTATAGAAGATGGATTACTATTCAAAGTATACAACCTATAAAATTTCAGTGTATAAAATTGGATTGCTCTCAGATTCATATGTATATGTGATGTTTGTAACATGATTATAAACTATTTAGCTAGCTCTCATATACAGACCTAAACTTAAAATATGGATACTTATGGTGAATTCTTATCACATGCTGTGCCCTGTGGTAAATTCGTTCCATGATGATCTCGTTACTACTCATGTAAAACCTGAAATTAAATATTCTTATCTCCTTTCAATAGATGGGGAAACTAAGGCCACAAGGGAATTACTTACCCAAAATCTTAACATTATTAGTTGACAAACTGAAAATGAACTTTAGCTAATCCCTCGACCACTTTTGGCATCTTTCCTATTGAAATGAATGCTCTATTGTACAGAATGCCTGACAGCATTCTGCCTGCTCAG
This sequence comes from Cephalopachus bancanus, assembly GCA_027257055.1. Taxonomy (NCBI): domain Eukaryota; kingdom Metazoa; phylum Chordata; class Mammalia; order Primates; family Tarsiidae; genus Cephalopachus; species Cephalopachus bancanus. The sequence continues at coordinate 2,162,408 of JAPVLO010000107.1, forward strand.
GCATTGCTGAAACTCTTGAAAAGGAATTATGCTGAAGGCCAGTTTATGATTTGTAGAGTAAGGGGTGTCTTTTTAATGCCACCTGTATAACTTCCATGGGCTAGATTCTTCTAAAGCAGATACTGAGAGGGGGGGTTTAATGGGAAAAAGCTTGCAGGAAATAGTGGACAGAAAGTGGAATAAGTAGAATAGAGAAATGAAAATATCTGAAACCTAAGTATGGGTGTGAATTCAAACAGCACTAGTATCAGCCTAGTCTCACAGAATAGCCCTGGAATATGAAATAGACATTCAAATGTATCCCAATTTGAGGTAAGGAAGTAGGAATCTCATACTTCTGCACTAGTCATTTACCAGCTAAAGGTTGCCTCAGAGACTTGAACTTTCAGAGTCACAGGCAAGTACCAAACTTTAAAGCAAATCACACAAAAGGAAAGAGAAGGCTCAATGCAATGCTAAAATGAATTCAAGGGGCATATTTTAGATCTGAGGTCATTTCTCTTCAATTCATTAGGTGAAGATTTTTCCACCTTACTTATACTTCTTACATCATTTATAAACTCATCTCTAAAAAACTTTTGGCTTTTTACTATTTACACACACAAAAAAAGACCTTAAAGACTTAAAACAGTAGAAATATATTAGCTTCAGTAATGACTGAGAGAAAATACTTATTTAATTATAAATGTCCAAGTATTGTCAAATTTCATTTGATACATTTCTTGTTAATGCACCCAACCCTTCATGTGTTAGCAAATATAAATATGCCACATTCAAAGTAACATTCTAAATTCTTCTCCTGTATTAAGATTGGCAGAGGGGGATTTGCTTCATAACTATCTCCCACCATCCCTAGCAGTGTTCACATAAAGCCATCTGATCTTCCCTTCTTCCCAACCAATATTGGGTACGTTTCTCTGTTTTGCTCAAGTTCTCATAGGGATGGTTATTCCTCAACATTAGGATCCAATTTAGATTCCATTCTTTTCTGCTGATTCTTGCTGTTCAGAGAACTTCATTTACTTCACTACTATTGCCAAAGCTGCTAACCTACTCTATGTTGGCTAGTAATAAAATATCTCCAGTTCTGTACATGGGCTCATTAGGATGAAATTCCTATGGTAGAGATGTTGATTTACCCTGGCCTGTTCTTTTTCCCACAGTTCTTTTCTTTCCAGGAAACATGGGTTTTCCCATAGAAGACAGCATGATTTATTTGTTCTTCTCAGGACTTTTTTAGCTCAAGAAAATCAAAGGGGTCTCTGAAACCTGTTTCTTTGCCTCTGAACATTATATGACAGTTAAGAAATGCCCTTATCATTGGCATATATTACAATAAGGCAATTAATATTCTGACCACTCTACCTTTCACTTGAATACTTAGAGACAATTGTAGAGGGTTATTAGTTGACCTAAGTTCAATATTGTTGTGTCTCAGGGAATAGGGAGGCCATGCCAAAAATAAAATATTTGGCAATCTGTTAAAATATTATTAATAGTAAATATCAATGTGTGGGTGTGTGTGTACATGTGCACAGTGTGCTATGTATACACATAGTATAATTGTGTAGTGTTAATCATTACAATGTTTCAATATAGGAAGGTAGGTATTCTTGAGTTTACACAAGAAGGAATTTAGTAACAAAGAAAATTGGTAACTTGCCTAATGTATCAGTTTCCTATGCTGCCATAGCAAAATACCACAAATTGGATGTCTTAAAACAAGAAATACATTATCCCATCATTCTGCAGGGTCGAGGTTCAAAACCAAGGTATCGGCACCTTAGTTCCTTTCTGAGACAGAATCTATTCCATGTCCCTCTCCTAGTTTTGGGGGACAGCCTCTGCAATCCTTGGTCTTTCTTAGCTTGTAGACACATCATTCCAATGTCTGTCTCTGTCTTCACATGGCTGTTCTGCTGTGTCTCTGCATCTTCATACATTATCTTTTTATAAGAACACCAATCATAGTGGATTAGGGATTTTCCTTACTTGTGTGTGATCTCATCTTAACTAAATATATCTGCAAACACTTTATTTCCAAATAAGGTTGCATTCTAAGGTGCTGGGGGTTATGATTTTAATATATCGGTTTTGAATGGACATAATTCAACTCAACACAAAAGAGAGATTTCCAAACAATTTGTATAATCCCCAATTCTTTGTTTTTTTCTACTCTTGGAGTATAAAGATGAGAACCATAGAACATAACCTACAAAGTGAAAAGAAAATGGAAAGATACTTCCCCCTGACCCTTTGTTTTAGAAAAAAGGAATATGAATAGAACTTTTTAAAATTCTTCACTCTCGTAGCTTACAGTGATTTTTTTTTTTTTAGTAAATTTATGAGGATAAATAACTAAGTCTTTAAGTGAATAGTATGAAACCTATTTGTGAATTTGAGGACCAAGCAGACTAGAGTAGAAAAGATGGATGGTCATAATTTGAGCAGATTGTTTATTAATATGCAACAGTCCACAAATGCTTTCACTGATTTGGTTTGCTTGAGGCCTGACTGCATGTGAAGGAGAAAGTAAATCACAAGGAAATCCTGGAAGATAAGAAATGTAGGAGCCCACAAAGGGGATGCATGGCTACGGAACATGGTTTGGATGAAACCAAAAGGTAGGATTTTGAGTGTCAAGGGTTTAGGCTTTATTTTGATGCCTTGAAAAGTCATCAGATGTGTCTAGGCTTTGAAGTGACATGATCAGATATCTGTTTTAGGGAGATAATTCTAAAAGTAGTATATTAAGTCTGTTAAGCCACACCGTTGCCATCTATCCTGTGTAGTTGATCATTTTAAAATCCAAATGCAGGAAGTTATGTTTTTCTCTATCCAATTTCAAGTTCATTTCTGCCTAGTGTCTCAGCTGACCTCTTTCAGTCTACATGTGGGTTTGTGTTTGGGCATGCACACACACATGTATGGGGGCACTGTATACTAGAAGAAAAGATTGCCTTGAGATGCCATTCTGCCATGCAACCATTGGCTCGTGACTACTATGACTTGTGATATTGTGGAATGTAGGAATTTTTTTACATACCTGAGCAGTGATGGAACAAGATAGGATGCCAAAATAACATGACTGATTTTTTGACAACTACACCAGAATTTACATTTATTCCATTGACTATATATGTACAAATTAATTTGTAACTTCTATTTTTGAATGTCAATAATAAGAGCATCCTTTATTCTCTCCTAATTCAACATGTATTTATTGAGCCCCTACTATATGCAAATAATTCTTTACTCTGCATTTCATGCCCTGTCTTCACCTTTGATGCCTATTAGAAGATGAAGTGTATATACATATATTGGTAAAATAACACTATAATAAATGGATTTTTCAAATCGATTTAGGTACAATGCTTAGTACTTTAAATCAATAATACATACATTGTTTGGCTTGCTGTTTATGGTAGCATCATAAAATGATGAATGATCAAAATATTTAGAGGAGTAGATGTATATATCTTCAAAATTTTTCAGAATGAAAGAGTTTTATCTTCTGATTATAAAAATGACCCATGACTATTATAAAATAAAATCAAACAATACAGAAAATTCAAAGTTTTTAAAATTTTTAAAAAAGAAATATAGGAGTAGAGTAATTTGAATAAAAAGTGTAGCAACTGAAGAAAATTGTTGTTTCTTAAGTAAGAAATATAACCTCCATATTTGTAAACTCATCTGTTTATGCAGAAGAGAATGAACACAAGAAACAAATAAGTGCATTTCTGAAGAAACATAGAGTAGAAGGAAATTTGATATGGTTTAGGGAGTAGAGACATTGCCTTTGTTACAAAACTGGATCCACAATCGAACTGCAAGCTAGAAAGATATGAAGGTGACCTAACTGAAATAGAAGAAATAAGTCTCCGCAGTTGGGTAAATTATTGCTGAATGAAGGAATGACTCCATAATATATTTTCTTTCTAAATTACTAAACACACATATTGTTTTTGCCAATACGGACATAAGTAATGCAATGTCTTTCTTCATAAGTTTTTGTGTGTCTTAAAAAGAATTATGAGCTTAATTTACATGTCTTCTAAGAAGCCTACTATTTTAGATAGTTTCCCAGCTGAACCATATTAGCTACTGATGGGGAAGCTTAAACTTTTGTTAGAGAAATGGGATGTTATACATTCTCTTCTAAATATTGTGACAATGCTTTGTTTTGCTATGTTACTCATATGTGTTTGAAAGCATATTCTCATTTAAATTTAATTAACAATTTAAATATATTTATAATGTATACCACTCTCAGACATTATATTTTAATTTTTTATTTGGATTTCATATTGAAATTATGTCTCCATGTCCTGTTAAAATAGGTTTTCCTATTAATATATTATTGCCAAAAGAAAAGACAGTTTATAAACTGCCAATGAAAAAATTGGAAAATTCCAGGTTTTCTTAATTCTTCTAAATGTGATTGAAATTTGAGGTATGAGATTCTTAGAGCTCAAAGAATATTATCCAATAAATTATAGCATAAAAGCAGGAAATCCAAAACCATCACCAATATCTGGCTGAAAATTTAGACACCAATTTAATTCAGCTTAAGATTTTACACATGGGCAGACTTTTCTAAGACTTGTGTTGGATCTAAAACCACAGAACAATAACCAGTGACTTTAGATATCTGCCCTTCTATGTACTGGGCCACATATTTAATTATCTGACAGGAAGAAAAAGAATTCAAGCTTCAGTTTCTGTGAGGCAGAAATTCAGACAAATGTAATCTATGCTATGATATAACATAACCCTTGATGTAATATAACCAGTCACAAATCATCAATGAATGATAAAATTATTGGGTAAACGATTATTGTAGAACAGAGGATTCATATAACAAAGATTGTTTAATTACTTATATCTACTAATTACAGAAGAGAAAATTCAATAGAGAAAATTGAAAATCATCAACATAGCTACCTAACCAAAGGACAATACTTAACATCATTTGTACTGGGACAGCTTATTATTATTTATCATTTGTTGTGATGCAATATCACAGAACATCAACCCTGAAATATTATTTCCAATTATGTATAAAATGAATCAAATCAAGCTTTCAGATCTAAATTTCTATTTGCAGGATTTAGGAGATAAAAAAATAAACAATGAAAAAATAAAATTGGATAAATCTGGAGTGTTGAAATTTTACAAGAGTGACTTGGCTGGTTTAGAAGAAAGAGAAAGAGAGAGCGAGAGATATCAAATGCAATGTATAAATCTGCACAGGCTGTTGGATAGAAAAATAAACAGATATAAAAGACACTTGACATTTTGGAAAATATGTGTATAGACAGGATATTAAATATTATACTGTTATTTGTAATTTCCTTAGGCATTTTTTGGTATTTCATTTATATAAAGAATTTTCTTATTTTTAGCAGACATATGCCAAAGAAAGTATCATTGTGCCTGTAATTTACTTTCAATTGTTATTGTACTATATTATATTTTAAATATATTATATATGGAGAGAGAGAGGGAATTAGAGCAAACATGGCAAAATGTAAACAACTGATGAGTTAACCTGAAGAGAAACAGGTATTTATTGAACCATTCTTTTTGTAGGTTTGGTAACTTTTAAAATAAAAAGCTGGGGCAAAAACCTTTTTCATGTATATCAGTTAAATTAATTATAGATTTTAAATCCTTGATTTCTTTCAGGTAAAATACTTGAATAAACTGTGATCTTTCACTTTTCATTTGGATTTTGTATTGCAATCATATTTCCATGTCCTGTTAAAATATAAACTAAAGGAGGAGGAGCTAAAAGTTTTTAGCTAAAAGCTAAAAGTTTTTTTTAGCTAAAAGTTTTTAGCTAAAAACTAAAAGGAGGAGCTAAAAGTTTCTTCATGTGGTGGTTGCAATTTTGATTATAACAAATTTGTCATTGGCATTTTGACTAGAAAGCATAAATATATTCATTGGGTAGAATTTTTTTTTGTGCTTGATTTTTTTAAAAGGAGATATATATCACAATGAAGAATGAGTGCATTGTTGTATACTGTATATTCCTTCTATCTTCTACTCAGGAAGTTTTGCATTGTTAAATTCTGGCATTCCGAGTCATTCTTCTACTGTGCCCTATGTGATTAGAAAATTGTGTGTATGACTCACACCTTTATTTCAAGTAACTTATTAGAGGTTTGGGGGGACCTAGATGTTCTATCCATGCTCTTTAGCTTTTCTGCTTTCTCTTCTAATGAAAAATGAATATACTCATTGTAAAATAGCTGAAACAAAAAAGGTAGAGTTAACCTTGATATTTAACACTTGCTTCCTCTTCATGAGCCTCCTGCTCTAAAATTATGTTTCTCCTCTTAGTGAGGGGATAGAGAAGCAACTGAGATAAGCCAAGCTCCATTTTTCTTCAGCAATAGCAAAGAGCTCTTCTGGGATTGAAAAGATGTTTTCCTCTCCTTCTTTAGTCTAGAATTTGCAGGATTTCAGTGCTGACACTTGGCCAAGATGGGCATGCTGTTATTATTTTGGGTGCCACTGCCCTCCATAGACACTGACATGCTTGTGTTTCATGCCATTGTTAGAAGCACAACCAAGAAAATAGTTGACTGTAGCTCTGTTCCTTTCTTTGTTTCCTGCACAACCAAGACTCTCAAAAAAGCCACAGTACATATGAAAGATGAAGAAATCATGTAATTATACCTATTTGATAATTATGAAGAAAGAAATGTGACATAGAATGGAATCAGTAGTAGAGCTAGGTATAAAAAGGAGACTTCATTCATTCATTTATAAATTGTTTAGTATGAGCCTTCTGTATGTGAGTCACTCTATCCTTCGTTCTCTATAATAAAACAATGAATGAAATTTGGTTATTTCCAAAAGTTAATCACTAAGGAGTAGAGTTAGAACTTAAACAAAATGGCTTAAAAAAAGGCAATATTTGAAAAGGGTCATGTGAATATTATAGGAATTTTGAATGTGAAATAACATCTATAAGCACAAAGAGAGAAAAGAGGTGGCATTTTCATTCAAATCTTGAATGAGAATAACAATAGAGGATGATGGCATCCTTAATACAAACAAATACATGCAAATGGGAAAAATCAGATAATCCTATTGGTTGGTTATCAACCAAATGTCAAGAAATACTATGCTGTGGACTAATTATATAAAGCTTAAGTACTTGAATGAGAAATTTGAATTTTACTCTTTACACAACTGATTCTCAAAGTGTGTATGAAAATCGTCTGTACCTGATTTCATGGCCTGCTTGTTAAAAATATGGAATTCCTAAGAATTTCAGGATTCTTGGTTCCAAGGTATAGGCCTGCAAATGAACATTTATAAAATCATTTCTATTGACTCTTATGTACACAAAACTTACATAATATTTTCTTAATCATTTAGGAATTCCTGAAACATTTTGAGTGAAGAAATATATAATTACAGCTAGATTTTATGTAGAATGATCTGGGCAAAGAGACATTCTTGCTCAAAAATATCTTGGCCTTTAATAATCCCAGGACAAGTTACTTTCGAGAAGGGAGTTGTCATTTGTGCAGTGTTACTCTAAATATCTTTGGTGGCATAAGGCCACAGATTATGTTGAGCCTCAAAGCCTGTGAGAGCAGGCCTTCTGAAATGGCACAGATTTTCGAACCAAATGCAGGGACCTGGAGGAGAGAGGAACTATTTTACAGTGCTAAGTTTTCCCTGGGTTGAAATTCTGGTCAAGGCACTTACTGCTTATGTGACTTTCTGCAAGTTGTTCTAGATTTTAGTTTCTTCAGAATAGCTCCAGGAATATAGTGGGAATCTAGTAGAATATACAGGGGAGAAACAAATAATTTTTTAAAAAGTCCTCAATGATAAATGAATGAAAATTGCATTATAATTTTAACTGTGTCAATTAACAATGCTAAATAATATATCAAGTATGAGTCAATCAATCTACCTTTTTTTTTAATATAGTTTAAAATATTTACTTGGAAGCAATAGAGCATATATTGAGAAATGTGACTTCTAGTGTCAGATAACCTGTGTGCAAATGCTGTGTAATTACCTAACTAGACAAATTATTTAGTAGTTTTGGTTTCCATTTCTTTATTTACAAGAGGGCAAAATAGAAGCCCCTTCCTCAAGGTTTTGTATACTAAATGAGATAAACCAGGGAGAGTACATAGCTCATAATAACTGGCTAATAACTGGTGATCTATGAAAAGCACATCTTTATTCTACACTGGGCAAAAGTAGTCAGACTATTGCATATAATTTGCAACAAATCAACTAGCCCTTTCTACTTCTAAAGCAATCTAGTACCTTAAGTAGCTACTATGTTAACAATACTTTCATAGACATAACTATATAAAAACAACTTTTAAAATAAAATTTTAAGTATGTATGTAGAAAATTTTTTTTTCTAGTACTAAATTTTGGAAAAATTTATGTGACATGTAAAACTTAAAATTTACCCTGAGAGAATAAGAATGATTACTTCTTTGATCAATTATAGTAAAAGCAACACTGGGCCATGAGTCATTTGATTTGAGTTGAAACTCTGGGTTTACTGTCTATACTTTCTCTTAAAATTCACATGTTTAAAATCAGCTATAATACTGTGTTTTACTACTCTATCATAAACTTGTTGAAATTTTCTCCCCCTTTCTTTTCTTCTTTGTTTGCTTGCTTCCTTGCTTGTGTTTTCCTTTCTTCCTTCTTCATATTTATTTTCCTGAAACACCCTTGCTATGTTCTAGGAAGTCTAATAGAATCTGTAAAAAGCACAGCTAAAGCACAGATACCATCTCAGTCTTGGCGCCAATAATTTAGTGGGAAGGAAAAAATCTGGACCATAATTTCAATAAACCAAGATGTGTTTTATCAGCAAAAGTTCTGATACTATGAAAAATTAAATAATAAAAGGGCTCTAAAGCTTTGAGCAAACATAAACTAGGTTTTTAAATAAGAATACAGCGCAATCGGAAAATAGCCACTCTTAGACATTGTACAATTTAACCTGCTGTGCACATGGCACTGCTGAACCAATAATGCTTCTTTTTAATGAGAAATTCCTTTGTCTTCAATGACTGAAATTTGTGGCAGCTGTCCAATTTTATTAGGCCCCTTATGCTCCAATAATGGTAAGGCATTATTTTCATTGTGTTCAATGGCTAATCTTTTAGAGACTGCTTTGCAATTGCTTTTTTCCTGTGTAATATTTCAAATACAAAATAGCATATAGAGAATAATATAACAACAAGTGCATATCCATTATTCACTTTAATAAATATTTCCATTTTGGCATATTCTTTGCAGATTTTAAAAATAAACTAAATAATACAGAAATAGTTGAAGCCCCTGTTTGAAATTTTAAAATTCTCTTTCTTATTCTCCTTTCTTGGGGAATCCTAATTATGCAATTATCATTTCCAAGTAAATATTGTTTTATTACAATAATATTTATAAACAATATATAATATTGTTTTGCATATATGTAAGCTATATTATCAATATGATATTGTATATATCACTCTGCATCTTGCTTATTTTGTCATTATAATATATCATGTATTATGAGATATATAAATATGTATAACTCATATATGACATGTTACATAAGTGTGTATGCATATGTATATATAATATATATTTTTAAGTTGTAATGACCATGCTGTGTTCTATTATGTGAATGTAACAGAAATCATGTATCTATTTTTATTCAATAATACTTAGTTTCCTGTTTTATTATTATAAATCATGCCTCATAACCATTATTGCAGAGATAGATTACCTTTTCCACAGGTTCTTGTTTCTTTACAGAATATGGAAATAAGTCTTGGAACTACTGAACCAGAAGGAACTTTAACATTACTAGGTAGCTCAGATTATTTTCTAAAAAGACTATACTTATTATCTTTCACTATCCATCCATGAGATTTTCCATTTTTAATTCTTATCAATGATTGGAATTGTAAGATTTCTAATTATTTCCAAACTGATGAACATGAGACTGCATCTCATGGATTATTTTACTTTTTGCCTTTCCTCAATTACTATAGAGATTGTTCATATGCTTCTTGGTCATTGGGATTTTCACTTTATTTTATTTTATTTTTTATTTTCAAATTGTGGGGTACAATTCAGGGTTAGGTATACAAATATTAATTGTGCAAGTACCCTTGTTGATGAGGTGTGCCCCCCTTCCCCAGGCAGATATTGGCTACTGTCAGTCCCACCTCTCCCCCTCCCACTACGGTTTCCTGCTACTGTCAATGCTTTTCTTATAGTATTACAGTAGTTGTTCAAGGTCCACTTATGAGTGAGAACATGTGATACTCAGCTCTTTGTTTCTGTGAGAGATCACTCAGTATTATAACTCTAAATCTATCCAGGTTGCTGCGAAGTTCACGATTTTGTTCTTCTTTATGGCTGCATAATATTCCATTGTGTATATGTACAACATTTTTTAAATCCAGTCCTCTTTTGATGGGCAGCATGGTTGGTTCCATGTTCTTTTTTTTTAAATCAATATTTTTTATTATGATATTGTGGTGTACAGTATATACTTCGTTCATGTTCTTGATATTGTGAACAATACTGCGACAAACATACTTGTGCAGGTATCTTTTTCATAGAATGATTTGTGTTCTTCCGAGTATATTCCCAGTAGGGGAATTGCAGGGTCATATGGAAGGTCGATTTTTAGAACTTTTAGGAATCACCAGACTGTTTTCCGCAGAGGTTGTACTAGTTTGCACTCCCACCAACAGTGTAGAAGTGTTCCCTTTTCGGCACATCCTCTTCAGCATCTGTTATTTTTTGAGTTATTGATGATGGCCATTCTGACTAGAGTTAGGTGGTGTCTCAGTGTAGTTTTAATTTGCATCTCCTTGTTGACTAGTGAGGCTGAATATTTTGTCATGTATCTGTTGGCTGCTCATATGTCTTCTTTTGAGTAGTGTCTATTCATATCTTTTGCCCACTTTTCAATGGGGCTGTTTTTTTTTCTTTTCAGCACGTTTGGGTTCCTTGTAGATCCTTGATGTTAGGCCTTTTTCAGACATGTAGTTGGCAAATATTTTTTCCCAGTCTGTGGGATGCCTCCCTGCTCTCTTGATGCTTCTTTGGCTTTGCAGAAGCTTGTCAGTTTAATGAGGTCCCACTTGTCTGTCTTATCTCTTATGGCCTGTGCATTTTGGGTTTTGTTCAGGAATTGGTTGCCAGTTCCAACTTCCATAAGAGTGTCTCCTGCATTTTCTAAGGTTCTTATAGTTGGAGGTTTTACATTTAGGTCTCTGATCCATTTGGAGATAATTTTTGTGTATGAGGATAGGTAGAGGTCCTGTTTCAATCTTCTGCATGTGGTCAGCCAGTTTTCCTAGCACCATTTACTGAATAGGTTCTACTCTCCCCAGTAGTGGTGGAGGCTTTGTTGAATGTGAGTTGGTTGAGAAATTGAAGTTTTGCTTCTGAAATCTCAATTCCATTCCATTGGTCTATATTTCCATTCTTGTACCAATACCAGACTGTTTTGATTATTGTAGCTTTATAATAAAGTTTAAAGTCTGAGAGTATGATACCTCCTGTTTGTTTGGGTTTTTTTTCTGAGGATTGTTTTGGTTATTCTTGGTCGTTTATGTTTCCTATGAATTTTTGTATTGTTTTTTCTAGGTCTGAGAAGAAAGTTGCTGGTAATTTGATGGGTATTGCATTAAATCTGTAGATTGCCTTAGGTAAAATGGACCTTAACAGCATTGATTCTTCTAATCCATGAGCATGGACTATTTTTCCACTTGTTTTTGTCAGCTTTGATTTCTTTGAGCAGTGTTTTGTAATTTTCATTGTAAAGGTCTTTCACGTCTCTGGTTAGGAAGATGCCAAGGTATTTCCTTTTTTGTGTGGCTATTGTGAATGGGATTGTGCTTTTTATTTGGGTTTCTGTTTGTTTATTATTGATGTGTTGGGAGCCAGGATGGAGGCCCACTGAGCGTTAGGGATCAGGAAGGGCCGTTGACCCCGAGACCACTAGGATGCGTTCGGGAGCTATTGACCCCATTTCCTCCCCCTTTCTACTCAGCACTAACCAGATTAAGCTCCTGTGAACTCAAAACATAAAAGCTCTGAGACCAGGATGAACACAAGCTAACTTTAGAAGCTCATTGCTCTCATTCTTCCACAAACTGCAGTTTTGGCTTTCACACAACTTACAATTCAAACTCGGGTCACATCTAAAAGCCTTAGTATTGGTCACAGGCTTCTGGGTCATGATCTTAGGATGTATTGAAGGTGTAAATTGTAGAATATAGTTTTAGAAGACAGCCATTTTGTTGAAAGCATGCGGCTGGGTTACTTGCAGGTAGCCCACTGTGAACTTTGGACTGGACCACATTCCAAACATTCTGGGATGGGCCACTTTCGTTTGTGAAGTAAATACTTAAGCTTCTATAGAATTGTTTAACTTGGCATAAATCAATCAGCTTAGGATGAAAAAGGTTTATAGAATGTGTCAGTCACGAATTAGGTTACCCTTTGTTATGGGATTTTAAGATTATCATATGAAAAGGGTTTAAAGGCAATCATTGATTAAGTTTTCATGGATTAAGGTTTCTGGTGGGTGGGGGATGCCCCCCCACATCTGACTTTGTGTATAAAAGACCCATTGTAATTCCCAAAAACACACATGTCTTCTGCACTAGACCGGAGTCCAGTCTCTCTCTCTCTCTCTCTCTCTCTCTTCTTCCCCCCAATCGCCAACGCCATCTCCACCTTTGGGGTACCCTGAACCCAGCTGGAGCTGGTCTCCGGCATTGATGTATAGACATGCAGTTGTCTTTTGTGCATTAAGGCTTTGCCAATGTCCTTTATTAGTGCAAGGAGGTTTTTGGCAGATTCTCTTGGGTTTTCAAGGTATACAGTCATGTTGTCTGCTAAGAGAGATAACTTGACTTCCTCTTTTCCTATTTGGATACCCTTGATTGCCTTCTCTTTTTTGATTGCTCTAGCTAGGACTTCCAAAACTATGTTGAACAGGAGGGATGAGAGTGGGCATTCTTGTTCCAGTTTTTAGGAGAGATGGATCCAATTTTTGTCTGCTTAGGAGTATGTTGGCTGTGGATTTATCATAGGTGGCTCTTACTATTTTGAGGTATTCTCCACCTATGCCTAGAGGTTTGAGGGTTTTTATCAAGAAGGGGTGCTGGATTTTATCAAAAGCTTTTTCTGCGTCTAATGATATAATCATGTGGTTTTTGTTTTTATGTCTGTTGATGTATTTAATTACATTTATGGTTCTATGAATTTTGAACCAATGTTGCACCCCAGGGATGAAGCCTACTTGGTTGTGATGGATGATTTTTGAGATGTGTTGTTGAATCTGGTTTGCTAGGATCTTGTTGAGAACTTTAGCATCTATGTTCATCAAAGATATTGTCCTGTAGTTCTCTTTCTTTTTTGAGTCTTTACCTGTCTTGAGTATCAGTGTGATGTTAGCTTCATAAAATGATTTGGGTGAGTTTCATCTTTCTCAATTGCCTGGAATACTTTCAACAGGATTGGTATCAGTTCCTCCTTGTATGTTTTGTAGAATTCTGCTGGAAAGCCATCTGGTCCAGGATCGTTTTGTAGTAGTTTTCTTATGACATAGTCGATTTCCTTGATTGTTATTGGTCTATTTAGGGTCTAATTTCTTCTTGTTTCAACCTAGGGAGGTTGTGTGATGTTGGAAAATCCTCCATTTCCTTTAGGTTTTCAAGATTGTTCCATACAATTGTACATAGTAGTCTCTGATAATCTTTTGTATTTCTTCAGGGTCAGTTGTGACTCATCTTTTGTGTTTCTGATTGAGTTTACTTGGGCTTTGTCTCTATTTTCTTGGTCAGTCTGGCTAGGGGAGCATTGATCTTGTTTATCCTTTCAAAGAACTAGTTTTTAGTTTCATATTTTTTTGTATTTTCTTTTTGTCTTCTATGTCCTGGATTTGGGCTTTCATTTTGGTGATCTGGATTCTTCTTCTGAAGTTAGGGTTTTGGTAGTCTTGCTTTTCCAGCTTTCTTAGGTGACTTGTTAGGCTGTTAACTTGTGATCTTTCCAGTTTCTTAATGTGTGTTTTTAAAGATATGAATTCCCCTCTTACTGCTGATTTCATGGCATCCCAGAGGTTTTGGTAAGATGTTTCTTATTTTTCATTTGTTTCCAGGTACCTTTTAATATCTGTTTTGATTTCATTGCTGACCCATGTGTTGCTTAGCATCATACTGTTTAGTGTCTATGTTTTTCTGGGTCTTGGGGGAACTTTGTTGGTGTTGATATTTATTTTTATTCCACTGTGGTCTGAGAAGGTGCATGGCAAAATTTCAATCTTATGAAATTTGTTTATGTTTGATTTAAGGCCAATAATGTGGTTGGTCTTGGAGTACATTCCATGTGGTGATGAGTAGAATGTATATTCTGTGGTCATTGGATGGAGTGTTCTTTAGGTGCAATTAAGTCCATTTGTTCAAGAGTCTCATTGAAGCTCTGGATCTCCTTGCTGATTTTTTGTCTTGATGATGTCTCCAGGATTGTGAGTGGGGTATTAAAGTCCCCAGCTATGGTAGTGTTAGAGTCGATCTCTTTTTTAAGTTTGACTAGAAGCTGCTTTACGAATGTTGGTGTTCCTATGTTGGGTGCATATATGTCTAAGATAGACATTTCTTGTTGATAGATTGAAACTTTTATCATTATATAGTGACCTTCTTCATCTTTTTAAATTTTTGATAGCAGAAAGGGTATTTTATATGAGAATAAGATTGCAACTCCAGCTTTCTTTTTTGTTCCATTTGCCTGAAAATTTGCTTCCCATCCTCTTACTCTTAGTCTGTGAGTTTTCTTTCTGGTGAGATGAGTCTCTTGGAGACAATATATTGTTGCCTCATGATATTTTATCCATTTTGTCATTCTATGTCTTTTCAGTGGTGCATTTAGTCCATTCACATTTAGGCTAATTATTGAAATGTGAGAGTTTATCCCTGTCATGAGGTTCTTATAGAGGTGTTGTTTTTCCTGTTTGTTTGCTGTGTTTCTTTTGATTTGGGGGTTGATTCACTCTTGTGAAGAATGCTGTTGTTCTTTTTTCCCTTTCTTCTGTGTTTAATACTTTCTTAAGTGTTTCTTGTAGAACTGGTCTGAGGCAGCATAAGTTCTTAGGGATTGAATGGGAACATTTTTAATTCTCCCTCACTGATGAAGCTTAGCTTAGCTGGGTAGGTTATTCTTGGTTGAAATTGATTATCTTTGAGAACTTTGAAGATTGCACCCCAAGCTCACCTAGCCTAAAGTATTTTTGTAGATAAATCTGCTGTTATTCTAATTGGTCTTCCCTGGTAGGTAGTCTGACCTTTTCTATAGCTGCCTATAGGATTTTTTTTTTCTGGTATACCTACTTTGTCTAGGAGAATTACTATGTGTCTGGGAGTTGGTCTTCTCATTTGTTGTCTTGCAGGGGTTCTGTGAATCTCTTGTGTTTGAATTTCCACATCATTGATGAGATAAGGGACGTTTTCTTGAATAATTTCATGGAATGTTTGTTCCAGGGTGGTCTCTGTCTCTTTTTCTGCCTCAGGAAGTCCAATTACTCTAAGGTTCAGTCTCTTGAAGTAATTGCGCATCTCTTGAAGGTTTGGTACTGTCTTTTAAAGCTTCTTTTCTATTTTTTGACAGTTTGTGTTAGTTCTATATTTTGGTTCTCAAGCTCTGAGATTCTTTTGCTTGGTTAATTCTGCTTTCTATGCTTATCAGTTTGTTATTTATTTCAATCACAGTATTCTTTACTGCTGTTATCTCAGTTATAAACTCCTTCCTATTTTCCTCTTGTGTCTCAATTCTTTTTATGCTCTCTACTAATATTTTGATATCTGGGTTTGTAGTATGTGACCAGTCATTTCGGGGGCTCTTCATTGTTTGTATTCTGAATCTGTTTTCTCAGTGTCTGATCTCCCAGGGGTCTGTGTGAGACCTATATTCTTTTTTTGGTTTTTCTTCATTTGTGTAGATTTTCCTCCTCACTTTTTCCTTTTCTTCCCCCTTTTCTTTAATTCTGTTGTTCAGGGGTGACAGTGTTGCTTTTACTTCTGTTTACTCGATCTCCTATTCTTCCTTATATGAATCCTCTAGCTTTGTTCACTTCTGAAGCTGGGCTGTACTTTTTTTGCAGTTTTGAGATTTAATTGATGGGGAAGTTGTGATTCAAAAATCGATCTGCAGATCCCAGTATCCCCTGACAGGTGTATGGATACTCTGGAACCCAGTTCCCACTGCCTTGCAATCTGTCTATGCAGTGGTGGAATAAGTTTACTGCCTGAAAGCAAAATGGAGTAAGAAAAAGGAAAAGGATGGAACAGGGGAGGGGAGGAAGAGGAAGGTGATGAGTGAGAAGAGTAAGAAGGGAAACAGACAAATGTACTGACTAATAAATGAAAAGAGACACAAAGGAAAAAAAAGAACCCCCCCAAATGAAAAACTAAAACATTCAGACAATCAAACAGACACACAAACCCATCAGCCTCCTTATTGATACTATTCCCCTACACTAACATGAAGTGTAAAGGAAAAAAAAAATCAGTAAACTAACAGAGACAAAGCAAGTATATAAATGTTATCAATAATAGTAAGAAGAGAGAGAAAAAAAGATAAAACAAAGAATAAAAAAATAAAAATAAAAACAAGGGAACTACGCACGCTCTTAGATCATTCCTCTAAGTCCAATGTTCTTTCAGCTCTGCTTTCTAACTCTCATCACAGTCTGGCAGGGTTGTTCATAGTTAGGATCTGATGCCCCAGGCCTACTGCAAGTGGAGGTTGGATCCAATCTAGGCTCAGTCATATTACTGCCTGAGAAGTCTGCCACTCAGATCTGACCTGTGTCCTATCTAGCATGGGGGAGGGGCTTCTGACTCTCCCAGATTACTGCTATTACCTTAGGTCCCAAACTGGAGGCTAGCAGAGCTGGGTGGAGCTGGTTGGGTCAAAGCAGGTCACTGCCTGGTCTCAGGGTTCCAGCTGCTCTCTGGACCTGCCCACTGGGGGTGAGCTGGGGGAGGCAGAGTGCGAGACAGCTGGGAGCTGCAGGTCGGCGTGGCACTGGGTGGCTTGGATGGTGTGGAGCAGTGCAGCAAGTGTGGGGGCCTGGAACTCCATGGGCGGTAGCTGAGGGCCTCCCTGGGTGGAGTGAGGGGAGTGGCTGCAAGAAGGATGGGAGTGGCTGCCTCTTCACAGTGTGGTGCATGGGAGGAGCTTCACAGCCAGGAGTCAAGGGCCATCCCAGGTGGCGGGAGGGAGCAACTGCAGGAGGGAGCTGCAGTGGTGATGGCCAAGTCAGCAGTGTAGTGCATGGAACCAAAAGCCTCCAGCTTGCAGGCCAGTGTGACTGGCAGTGTTGGCAGCGGCTGTGGCTGCAGCAGTGAACAGAGCAGTGCTTGGGTCAGTTTCTGCCAGCCTACAGGCCTGTGGGGCTGGATAAAGAGGAGGCTGGCTACTGTGGGAGCAGGAGCCATGGGGGATGGGGGAGGGGGGAGCAAGAGTCCCTATGGACATACTTTTGCAGAGAATCTCACAGACCAAACTGACCCTTTGCCATCTTGCTGCAAGTCGGATTTTCACTTTAATTAGTTACCACTTTATAGTCTTTGTTCAATTTCTAATGAGTTGTTTGTCTGTTTGTTTATTGATATATTGGAATTTTTATAAATTATAGATGCTAATCCTTTGTCAGTTATATAACTTGAAAGTATCTTTACCTTGTCAGCAGTTTGTCTCTCTTCTTTAGTAAATTTATTTTTCTTGTCATATGTTCTTGACTAATAATTGGTATGACATCGGTAAACATGGAGATAGGAGAACCATTATCTAGTTATTGCCTTTAAAGGGCATGTGCCTACAGTTTTCCTTTAAAGTGATGTCTGAAATTGGTTTATCGGGTTAAGAAATTTTGTTTAGTACTATTTATTTTGTAATCAGTTATTTTTCCTGAATATGTTCCTGAATCTATTGTGATGGCCATATAATTTTCATCTTTAATCTGTCACTGTGGGATTATTATATTGATAAAATTTCCTAATTTTCAAATAACTTTGAATTGTTTTAAGAACCTAGTTTTGCCATAGCACATATTCTTTTTATGCCCTGCTGGAATTGATGTGCTAGTTTCTTTCTCATTAAAAAAAAAAATTAACATACTTTGGCTGAGTGCCGTGACTCACGCCTGTAATCGCAGAACTTTCCAGGGCAGGAAGACTGCTTGGGAATAGGATTTTGCAGCCTGTTGCAGCCTGGTCAACATAGAAAACCTTGTCTCTGAAAAAACAGTGGGGGGGAGTATATTGTTATATGTTTTGTACATTTTTTGCTAGAAAACTATTATTAGTTTATGAAGTGAAATAATTCATTTTCTGTAAATTGTGCATATTTATATTATATAATAAATATTCACATCATAAATATTTATAATATGCAGTGCCCTGCTTTATCTTTATTGCTTTTTCCTTGATTACATTTAGTTTGATATTAGTATTGTCATGCCTTTGTGTTATAGGTGATTGCACTACTTTATTCCAAATCATAGTTTTGCATTGAAAATATCTTTTTAGAGCAGTGTATGTCTTAATTTTTAAAAATATAATCTAAATACTTTTGTTGATTGCTGAAATGTTTTGACTCATTTCTAAAATTGTATTTTGTTTTCTCTTTGTTTATTGGGTATCATATATGTATATATTTCTTCTTTGGCCTCGTTTTCTTTTTTTAAACTTTTAATTTTTTTTATTTTAAAGATGTGGGGTACCATTCAGGGTTAGGTATACCAATATTCATTATGCAGGTACCCTTGTTGATGAGGTGTGACCCCCCTTCCCCAATCGATTCCCACTACTGCCAATCTGCTTTTCCACTCCCTTTCTGGCAGTTTCCCACTACTGCCAATCCCTTTCTTATAGTATTATGATAATTGTTCAAGGTCCATTTATGAGTGACAGCATGTGATACTCAGTTCTTTGTTTCTGTGAAAGATCACTCAGTATTATAGACTCTAAGTCCATCCATGTTTCTGTGAAGTTCATGGTTTTGTTCTTCATTATGGCTACATAATATTTCATCGTGCATATGTACCACATTTTTTTATCCACTACAGTTGGTTCCATGTTCCTGCTACTGTGAACAATGCTACAATAAACATAAGTTTGCAGGTATCTTTTTTATAGAGTGATTTGAGTTCTTCTGGTATATTCCCAGTATGGGGATTTTGGGGTTATATGGAAGGTCGATTTTCAGATCTTTTAGGAATCACCACACTGTTTTCCATAGATTTAACCTCTTTTTCTAATATCTATGAAATTGAACTGGTCTTCTATTTCTTTGCTATTTTCTTCTGTCTTTCTTATTTTTCCTTCCCCTTTGGTCTGCTGATTTCCAATTTATAGACTGTGTTTACTATTTTGTAATTCTTCAAATTATACTTCACAGAAGTAATGAAAAATTTTCATTAAATGTAAATTTATTCTTCATGACTATTTCATCCTAAATCTGGCAAAGTTCTTATAGTACTTTCACCATCCACATGTTCTACTTTATATCCTAGCATCTCGCTATTATCACCATAAAACTTAGTTTGAGAGTTTTAAAAAACACAATAATTGTTTTTCTAATCAACCATTAATTTTTTTACAACATATTTTATTAATTTCCATTCTCTTTTGGCTTATATATTCTTTCTGCTTTTTTATTTCATCTGGATGATATATGTACCTTAAGAATTTTTTTAGTGAGAATTTTTATGTGACAATGTCACTATTTCTTGAGATGTTAAAAAGTATGATTACTTTATCTTCAAACTTGAATGATGATTTGGCAGTTTATAATATTTTGGGTTGAAAGTTACTATTCCAAAACAGTGGTAAGATATTACTTCGTTGTCTTTTAGCATAAGTTAGCAGTATTGTTAATTAACTCCATAGTTTTTGGTTGACTTTTTATTTCTATTACTTTTAAAACAATCATTTAAAAAATAATAAATTAAAAATTTCTGTCTATTACTGTTGTTGTATAGTTCACTATTCTGTGTCTGTGTCTAGATGTGAGCTTATATTTTTCATGCTTAATGCTAATAATACATTTTAGGATCTGAAGACTCAGCTATTTGTTCCATTGACTTCTGCAAATCCTGCATGAAGATATATGATGGAGACTTTAAATTATTTCCATAATGATAACTCCATCAGTATCTTCCAGTTGAGAATTTTTTCAAGAAACTGTGGTTAGCATAGTGACATTTTGTTAAATAATCACATTTTGTATTTCTAAGGTTTTTATTAGTTATTTTTCATACCACTTGATCTTGTTTTATTTCTGCTAATTTTTGTTCTCTGGTTTTTCACTGTTGCTCATGCATTTTACAAGTATTTATATAATATATCTTGTCACTTAGTCCATAAAAAATTAGTTGCTTCTGGAATAAATAGATGTTAAATACAAGTGGGTATCTTTCTTAAACTTAGTTTTCCTTCAGCCTGTAATCCCAGCACTTTGGGAGGCCGAGGCAAGAGGATTGCCTAACCTCAGGGGTTCGAGACCAGCCTGGGCAACTTGTGGGACCTCATCTCTACAATAAATCACAAAAATTAGCTGGGTGTGGTGGTTTGCATCTGTAGTTCCAGCTACATGGAAGGCTGAGGTGGAAGGATTGCCTAAGCCCAGCAGGTCGAGGTTGCAATGGCCATGAGTGTGCCACTGCACTCCAGCCTCAGTGAAGGAGTGAGACTCCAATTCAGAAAAAAAAGACTTAGTTTTTTAATGTGATTTGTTATTTGTGTTGTCTAGCCTGTTGCAATTGTTTTATTTATCAGACAATTCATTTATTTTATCTCTGCTTCAATGCTTTGCTTACACATCTCTGCTGGTTAAGTCTCTACCTGTCTCCACTTAGGGCTTTTGTCCAAGGTCAGATATAATGACTTCTAAATCCATTGTCTCCAGAGTCATAGCCCTGATCCTTGTTCAGCATTTATATTCCACTTCTGATCTATTGGAGATTTTTTTTTTGTTTTTGTGCATGAACATTTGTTTTGGTTTTCCATTTTTCAATCTTATCTCTTAATGTGTATTTGTACCACAGGTGGTGAGCTATAAAACATGCTCATTTTGCCACTTTAACTGAAAATATCTGTGACTGTTTATATACATTTTTAAACATGTTTAAATGTTTAAACAATGCATTTAATGAATGTTTAAATGAGTCACTATAGGACTTCTTTGTCTCTTTTTTTGCTAATGTTAGAACTCGTTGGTTCTTTGTCCATGTACTCATTATTATTTAGTGTTATTTTGAGAAAACTTCAAATGCCATAATGTTTTCTAAGTTAAAATTTTTCAATACAGAAAATTGATGTGTCTTGAAAATCGGGAGTTATAGTTTCTCAAATTCTTTATGTTGTGTATGGAAAGATATGTGACCTAAAATATGTAATTTAGGATGCCACTGAAAGTAGTAGTTAACTGAAGTATCATATGTGCATTTATATTAGGAAATGTGGGTATTCATGAAGGAGACAGCAATGGGGTGACTGTAAAATTTTGAGAAAAACACTGGACTATGGGGTAGGTGATGGGAAACTAATATGGGCTTTGTCAGTAAATAGGTATAAAGGGTTGACAGGCTCAGATAACTTCTCTGAACCTTGGTTTCCTCATATTAAAATCAATGTACTAGGATACAATATTTCTAAGGTTATTTTCCACATCTAAGATTATATGATCCTGACTTTCTAAGTAATACTATGCTTCTGAAATTATGTCCCAAATTTGCAAGTTATAACCAGAATATAAGCAATTTTTATAGAATGGAGAGAATAGATTCCAAATAAGGATTTGGACACACACAAAAAAACACTCCAAAAAACTAGCAATCATGTCCAGGTAGAAAAATAAATTATAACAGAAAAGAAAATAGCAGTAGTTTTACAATAGTTCAATTTCTGAAGAGTTCTTTTTTTTCTGGAAAATAATATTTCATCTGGGCAACTGAAAAGTACAAAATTGTGTTTTCAGTTCTCAAGTTTGAAAATTACTTTTATCCACTGCTTAGTTTCTATTTTTGCCTTGAACAAAAAATTGTGCATGGAATTCAAGTAAGGAGAGATGATACCAACATATTTCATAATGCCTTCTATATAGCACCTTGCTTTTTATAGGTGTAGAACAAAGTCAACAAATGTGCACTCACTTAAGAAAAAGGCAGGGGATACCATTTCAATAACTCAGTTTTCTTATTACTACAGAAATATCTGTATTTTAGAAATTTATCAAAGAATGATAGTTATCATTTATTTGTTAACATAGTGCCCAGTTACATACAAAATACTTGACTTTGTTTTTTAGTTGAAGCCTTGGAACAGTCCTCTAATTTACAGATGTCATGTTTTAAAAGGATCAGGAATACTCAAAAATTTTAGCATGAGTTCAAATGAAGGCAAGAATCCTGTGTAAATCATGTTTGTATCTGAGGTATCTATTATAATATTTAGCTCCTGTTATTTATATGTGGTTTGCCGAATTGATTTGAGAGAGGTTTAAATTCTTTGAGAGTATAATACACGTTTTGAAATATCCATCAATCTGGCAAATAAAACTACATATAACAAAGCTTTGTTAGATTGCTTAAAAATCTTATACAGGGTCTAGAATCCTTTACTAAAGCTCCTGGGTTTAAGAAATAAAGCTGTTTCATATTTTAGAAAGATGAATTTGGATATGTTGTATATTATAGATCACCCACAAATGTGTTTAAAACAGAATACCATAATCAAGTAAATAATTGCTATAGAAAAAGAAGATGGTAGAATGAATACCTTCACATCAGATCAGGTTTGGCTTCCAAATTATTTTGTGGCTTAACAAAAACAAATTTTTTCAGAGCTTTGTGGTCATATAATTGCAGATAAGGGATGATGAAACCTACATTATGCTACAAGTACAGAGAATCTGGGGAGGAGATACATTTTTTTTTTTTAAAGATTTTGTTGCAGTTTGCAGAAATGTATTATAATTCAATAATCCTTGAGTATCTGAGTATATTAATTGTTTAGCTAATATAGTAAAACATTTGCCATATTCTTTTGAAACAAAACAAATGTTAAGGTAGTTGATTGGGTTGAGTTAGTGGGCCAAAGTATATCTAAGAAATAAATTTTTAATAGAAAGCTAATTACCTAGAAGGAAACACAGACCTAAGACCTGACATCTTCAGAAACAGATATTTAGCAGCAGAATCAACAGAAATGAGAAAGGTGAATATCTAATTTAAAAACACATTAAAATGGATGAACTACCATTAAAACACTAGATCACTTTGGATAGTTTGGGCTATCATGCTGCCCATGTATGAAGTCACATAAGAACAAATTCAAATAAGAGAGGAAACATTTCTTCTACAGTAAGAGAAGAGACATTTGCCAAATAATAAAGTGAATAAATTAAAAACAAATAGACAAATAAATTGAAGCAATTGGTACAAAAACTTGCTTAATAATGGAAGGAAATTTATTAAAGATATACCCACATAGTGAAAGTTACTGACATATTCATTTAGTGTTTTTGTGCATATGGTTTTAGATTTTTCATTATGCAGTAAGTCAATGGCAAGAAAATGGAAGAGGAACAATTGAGCTTACTATAGAAAGAATATTGTCAAAATATTATAATCAATCATTTCAGCAAAGAGAAACATATAATAATTTTTTATAAAATTGTAAAAAAGAAAATGGTTCTTAAAGAAATTATCTCCTTCCAGTAAATAATGTTATTCTAGTTTAGCAAAAATAAGAAATACACATGGACATTATTTTGTGTCTATAAGTTTTTTGATTCTATTACACAGTGTTTGTTTTCTTTATTTTAATGTTGTTCAGGAAACTTGCAGTGGGCAGTGTGGCAGGGGTTTAGAGATATTAAATTGAGTGACATCTTAGGATGAGCACTTTTGCAAGTCATGACTTTGAGTAAGAACCATGGGCTGGAGTGGGAAACCCTGTGTGAGTCTCAACAGCAAGCTCTAGTGGAGGACCTCTGGGTTCTAGTTAAGTGGCTGTGTTTGACAGTGAGTCAACCCTTGGCAAGTTGGCAAATGAGCTTAGTGCTCAATTGAAATAATAGCTAATTCACAGACTTGAGCATGAGAACATTTTGCAAACTGAAAAGAACAGTAATAATAATAATAATAAAAGTCAGTCTTAGTATTATGCTTCTCTTACAGGACATAGAATGACTTAGAGTCTCTTGGTTTAGCTCAAGTTTTGGTTTGAGGACTAAATTCTAACCTTTTTTCTTTACCTTACTGAATTCCTAATGAAGAGGCCTAGGGAGATGTGTGTGTGTGTGTGTGTGTGTGTGTGTGTGTGTGTGTGTGTGTGTGTGTGTTTTCTTTAATTAACTCTCCCTATTAATATTGTTTACTTTCCAACTTTACTCAGGCATAACATCACATAATAAATAAAGAAGGAAAATCAAAGCATTCTATAGTCCTGTAAAAGTGTTTTTTGGGGACTCCTGGACATTGGGCACCATTTGAGACACTTACTCTCTCTGAAGTCTGCTATCTATGAGTCTTCATCTACATATTAGGAAACTTGATTTTTTTTCTGCTCCTTATCTCAAAAGGATATCTCCTCTACTGATTTCAAATTCCTTGTATAAGAGCCTGACTCTTGCTATTAATTGCCAGTCAGGAAATCTTTGAATCCACCTAAAATCTGCAAGATCTGATTTCCCAGACCATACCAGTGTAAATCTCATATATATTGATTTATAGTTCTTGTAACTTCTGTCCTCCTAGAATGTATATAACCAAGCTACAGTTCAACCACAATGGTCACTGATTCTAAGGAACTCCTGTAATGGGTGTCATGGTCCTAAGGTCACTCACGTTTGGTTCAGAATAAACTGATGCTGGGTGAGGTGTGATGCAAACCCGTGGGTTCTTAGACTCAACCTTGAAATAATTTTTCAGAGCAGCCAGCAAAGTTTCAAAACAAAGTTTATCACAGAAGAAGAAAGGGAAAAAGGGCAGGTGGAAGTTTCAAATCAGAAAGGCCTGCATAAGCAAATCTCTCTAAAAGGAAAGACTTTGTTTTTGCACTTAACTAAAAAACTAGATCTAGTTTTTCAACAATTGGTATGCTAAAGAGGGTGGGACATAGGTAACTACCACTCTGGAGATTGACATCTCTCCATTTCTGATGAGAGTAGGTGTGCGTTGGTCTTTTCCTGACCACATTGTCTTTTGCAGGAGACCTGCCAGATGTTTCAACTTACAAGTTCATGAGTTAAAAGGTGATTTTATTATCTATTTCTTTGGTTAAAGAGTGGTACTGGGACTTCTGCCTTCCACAGGGAAACTGAAAGATTCTTAGTGATTGCTATGCTAAACCAAGAATTGAAAGGCTGGGCTGTTCTATTCTTTTATCTGATGTGGTTTTCTTTTGATTTGCTGAGGGGGTGGGGTAGGCTGCCAATTTCGCCTGCAGCAAAATGTAATTTTTAAAATGTCTGAATGCTTCCTAAAATCTGCCTACAGGAAATTTATCTATGTCTAACCAGTGCTAGCTACCCTGCCTCAAAACTACTTTAAATATTTTACAGAGTTTAGCATCTTTCATCAATAGGTTCTTCACCTAATCACTTCTGACCTTAGAAAACTTAACCTCTAATGATATCAATTTTATAAGTTGTACAACAGAGATAATATTGATAATAGTATCTTTCTTTCATTAACAATAAACCAATGTACATTAAATGTTCACCCCAGTGACATGCACAGACTAGGTTCTCAACCAATGACTTTCTGGGTTAGTGAAAGGACATATGATGGAGTCAATATGCTCAATGAACAGCCATTTTTAACATTGCTTAGTTTTGCCATGTTTTTCTAGCAGTTCACTTTAGTTTACCCTCTTATCACTAGCCAAGGACAGAACTGGTTTCTCAGAGGTAACTATTGATAATTGTTTACAACCTCCTCTCCAGCTTGTTCTGTAAACAAGTTAACCTAAACCCTTCATGTCTGTCATGACACAGACCCCATCATCAAGGCAGTAGTCATGTGACTAACCCATTCATCTGCCTGCCGTCTGTCACATGACATCAATACCTGTGCTTATCTGTCTCTTCCTTGATGATGTGGAAAAGACTACCAACCAGTCACTTTAATGACCTACCCCCATCAAAGGGACAGTTTAAACATTCAACCTCAAAAAACCATTTGTCCTTACTTTGTTAAACTCTGGTCTGTCTATGTGGCTCTTTGAGCTATGGCAGTCATATTTCCTAGCTTTGGCGCCCTCCTCTGCATTGGGGAGGTGAATCTCCTCTCTCTAATTTACTTTCTAAATAAACTATATTTTCTAATCTAACTTCTGTGCTATTCTTTGCGTCCTTTGTGCGGCACTAGACTGCAGACCAGACTACCCCACAAGATACCTGACCTAAATTTTTGAAGGCCCCGTACTGGAATTTTTAGCCTCAAGTGGTGTGGTGTGGTGTGGTGTGGTGTGAAGGTGGTGTGTCTTAAGCTCACATATGATCAATATGCTCACATATTGAGAGCAGCTTCGATTTGAGCCTCAGGAGCAGATTCTGAGAAAACTGTTTAGCAAATGAACTATGTTTTGTGAAGCGAAAAATTTCCATGGTTTATTAAATAGTACTTATCTTTTTTGTATTAGTTTTAATATACACTTCATATTTTCCTTTTTAAATACATTTTTGTGTTTTGATTCACCATGTAATTATAAATAACTATGATATCTCTACTGTGAAGTTGGTCTTTTTTTTTTTCTTTTTTAGAAACAGCCTTACTCTGTCACACAGGCTGGAGGGCAGTGGTATGATCCTAGCTCACTGCAATGGTTATAGCCTGACCAGGCACTTAGTCCCACTACACAGAAAAGTTAATACATGGCAGCCATAATAATACAATAATAATAATAATAATACAATAGTAGGGAAAGAGTTTAATAAATCCAAGTTTATCAAGTGGAAGGACAGGAGATTTCTCAGATCTGTCTTTTCAAGAATACAGAGGCTAGGATTTTTAAAAATAATTTGGCAGGCAGGAGACTAGAGAATTAAGACTGCTGACCAGTTTGGGGATGAAATCATAGAGGTTTCTGAAATTATCTTTGGGTGCTGAGTCAGCTTCTGTGTGGGGTTCATGGGTCACTGGTCTAATTGACTCTACCAGAATGTAGAATCTGAAAAAAATCTCAAACACCAGTCTCAAGTTTACGTTATCTATAGGAGCAATTGAGGAAGTTACAAATCTTGTTAACAATAGATTTTGGAGGGAGACTCTTTAGTGATCAAAGCTACTCACACCCTTCATCCAATGGAAGTTTAGGATGCCATCAAAGAAATCTTGTGGCTCATAAGAGACCTTAGATTCATTGTTTAAGAGGAGATATGTTTATCAAACTTGCGGACAGCATCCCCTCCTCCCTAGGAGCCAGAATAGGAATATAATGTTCCAGAATAGAATCAAATGTTCTCTATTGAAGTGACTGTGCAAACCATCAGGCAATGAGGAAAGCAAACTTAGTAACAACCAGTTTGTTAATTTCTAACTAGAGTTGCAACTTTGCAGGACTCAAGTCTCTTCTACAGTTTTTGCCCTGTGACTCTATATTAATTTTATGTAGGCAGTTTCACAACCTAGAACTCCTGTGCTCAGAAGACCCTCTAGTCTCAGTCTCCTGCGTGGCCAGGATTACAGGCATATACTACAACATTTGGCTAATTTTGAAAATTTTTTTATTATTATTTTTGTGTGTGAGACCAGGTCTCACTTTGTTGTCCTGGCTGGTCTCAAACTCCTGACCTCAAGCAATCGTCCCTCCTTGCCATCTCTAGTTTCTGGGATCATAGGCTTGAGTCATTACACTCATACTGATCCATGCTTTTAAAAATATACCAAATTCAGTTTCATCTCTAAAATCAGTAATGAGTGAAGTTCGTCAGAAAAATTGAGTATGAAACAGTGACTATAACAATATGTTTTAGAACCAGTGTTAAGTAATTTATTAAGTTATTAAAATTTAAGTTTAAAAAGTTTTGAGATGTTAACATTTCCTTCTTGAGAACTAAGAATTTGGTATCATTTGGCAGGATTCAATACATTACCTAATCTTTTTCTGTTGCACAGGGTTTTTTTTGTTTTGTTTTGTTTTAGTTGGAGTCTCACTCCAATGCCCAGGCTGGAGTGCAGTGGCACATTCATGGTCACCCCAGTGTGGACGTGCTGGACTCCGGCGATCCTTCTGTCTCATCCTTCCAAGTAGCTGAAACTATAGGCGCACACTACCACACCTAGCTAATTTCTTGATTTATTGTAGAGATGAGTTCTCACCAAGTTGGCCAGGCTGTTCTTGAACCCATGGGTTCGGGCAATCCCTTTACCTTGGCCTCCCAAGGTGCTGGGATTACAGGCTTGCACCACCGTGCCAGGCCTGCATGTGTGTTTTTAAGTTTCTCAGAATTTTTTTTTATATGTGAAGAACTTTTGATGCTTCTTTCATTCATTAAATGAAAGTGATTTTTCAGGTATATATTTCTGATTTTACCACCTTGCTTGTAAAGGAGGATTTTCTGAATCCATAAGTTACTCTTTTGTTCTTCTTATAAAAAATATTTTATATTGTAGAAATGTTTTACTGTACTTTTTTTTTACTTTACTAATAGTCTGGTATTTATGCCATATTTTTATACATTTTTATTGTTTTTCTGATTTTCCATAAATGAATATGTTGCATCAAAATTGAAATAGATAATTGGCCTCACATAAGTCAGAGATGACTTCATATAAAAATATTTTATGAAAAGTCACAATTATTTCAGAACAGCTGTCTAAGGCAATTTTAGTAAGGTAAAAGTTATAAATAGGAAGAGGAAAAAGGCTATTATGACTTTGATTAATAATGAATAATCTGACCATGAATCTAGGCTTATAAATCTTGAACAAACACATACTTCTTTTAAAAAATTAACCTACATTTGAAATTATTCAGTCTCTCTTTTCCATTTGAAGCTAATGGCAAATTGTGACCTCATTTTCCCAGTTGATCAGATCTATAATTTTACAGAAGAGCTGTATATCTTTTTTGTTGTAAAAAGAGTTATACTTTTTATTAATATTTTCCATCTTAGAGTGACATATTGTGTAAAAAATATTTCATTTTTACAAGTCTTCATAACAGAGTTGTCTACTGTTCTTAATGCTATGAAAACATTTTGAATATCTAAAATTAGTATTTTATTGAAAAGTCTATGTTCAGCAATAACCTAGTGTGTAAGTAAATATTCTAAAGATGTTTAGATAGAAAATTTATGAAACATAATCAGATTGTTTAAGGTTTACTACACTATTATTACATTCTCTAACTTCTTTTTTAAAAAAACATTATGGTGTTTTTAACTAAGGACGTGGAGATACCTTATGATAAGAGTGGAAAACTATAGACCTTAAACTGAGGAAAAATATATTGAGTGAAGGAATTATCATACTGACTGCTATTCAATAGCAGGTAGTGGCACTTTTGGAAGAGAGTTATCATTTTCTCAAAGTTTTGAGACTAGAATAAAATTACCACTAACGGAATGCTTGAGTTCAGCTGAATGAGGTCAACTGAGTACCTGGAGAAAAATCACAGCAAATTTGGAGATCCCAAGTGACTGGTGGTAGATGGATGCCCCATTGGCTTTGATGGAGAGAACTGCTGTGAGAATGACTCCAATAACTTCAGAAATGGGTAATAAGGAAATCACAGGACAGATTCCTTTACCTAAGTAAATGAAAGTGTTAGCAATGAGAAGTCTTATGGGATTTGATGACAAATAAGTTTGAAGATCCAGAGCTATGGATTATAGTAATGAAGGGTTACTTATAGACTAAAACTCGAATAAAAATTAGGAGATTGGGTTAGTTTAAGGCCTGAATCTTTGGTTAACTAAATGACTGACTAAGTGGCCACAATTAAAGATTATGAGGAAAGGTATTGAGTTTAACAAAAGTGTATCATTGCTTGACACTATAACTGACTTTACTCTTTAGTCATTGTCATTTAAATTACCTTAACGGAAGTATTTTTTCATGCCTATAATTGTCACTAATAATATTGAGTGTGGTGTATTTTAGTATCTCTCAGTTTGGGATACATGATGTATCTGCTTTAAAATTATCAGATGTTTGCCAAAATGCATATTGCTGAACCCTGGTCCACACATATTAAATAAAATCCCGAGGATAGGTGCTTAAGAATTTATAGTTTTTAAACTTATTTTATGTGTCAATGTTTAAGAACTTCTGACTTCAACCATATACAAACACACACACATACACACTCATACACACAAAACATGGCCATGTTTAACTGAGAAAAATAGTAATAGTCTACTAAATGACAGCTTCAAATACTTTAAGTGGGGATAATCCTCTTGTAAATTTAATTTATAAATCTAAATCATGAAACTATGAAACACCACATTATGAGTATCATAAATCAGGCTCTGAATTAATATAGTATGTGTCCATTTTGCAACAACTTTTGAAGGCTGTGACTAATTTTAACAAACTGGTACACAATATGAGTGTCTCAAGGTACACAATAAATTTAATATGTGATTTGGTTCATTATGTCAAAACAGAATGCTGGATGGCAAAAAAATTCAGGCACGCTTAATATATAATGCATCACAATAAAGCATGGGGAATCCTGAGAAATGTATTTCACAAACAAAAAATGTTTTAATTATCCATCTAAAAGTGAAGCATATTTATAAATATATGGGATAATACTGAATGTCTTTCAATTATTCTTATTGATCATGATTTTAAAATCAACTTTGATAGGAAATTGCAGGAGTTCCTTTCTCTATTTTGATTATATATTTGTTATTATAGTCACAGATGAATTTGAAGTGCTTGCTACACTTTCATTGTAGTCATAACTGAAATTTTTTTTTTTTTTTTTGAGTTGGAGTCTCACTCTGTCGCTGGAGTGACTGGAGTGCAGTGGCTGCTCCCCGCCACCGCAGCCTCGACCTGCTGGGCTCCCGCGATCCTTCTGCCTCAGCCTTCCAAGTAGCTGGAACTACAGGCGCGGGCTACCACGCCTGGCTAATTTTTTGATTTGTTGTAGAGATGAGGTCTCGCCAGGTTGCCCAGGCGGGTCTCGAACCCGCGGGCTTAGGCAATTCACTCACCTTGACCTCCCAAGGCTCGGGATTATAGGCTGAACCACTGAGCCCGGCTACAACTGAAATTTAAGCTCAGAGAACTTTTTCATTAATAGTGAAATATTTCTTGAAGGAATTGGAAGTGCCTCTATGGTGTTAGAAATGTTTATTAGCCCTATTTCAAATATAAGGAAAACTAATATTAAGAGAGGTTAAATGCTTTCCTGGGTCACCTATGAAGTCAGTGGCAGGCAGAATTGTAATCAAGAGTGAATAATAGATTATGCTAATTAAATTCAGAAGTAATGACAGTTTGTCATTAGAAGAACATTTAAAGTGTGTCTATTTCAGCTCCACAGTGGCATGTGTGTGTGTGTGCATGTATCAGTGCACATATTCCAATTGTCCACTTTCACTGTTACAGGAATTTGTTCTATTTTTAGTTACACAATGAGTGAAAACTATGCTTAATAAAACAGTAAGAAATTTGTTTACTATGGCCCCACCTCACCTTGACTATAGGCTCAGAAAGGAGATCGGTTTTTCTAATTTTCCTTTAAAAAGCTAGTCCCTTGTTAAAAGCTTTGGAGACCTGTGAAAAAAGGCCATGCTAGTTAAATACGGTTTTACATGGGAATATTTTTGGAAAAGCGAATTTGTTTATAGATTAAAAAACTCATCTGACTTCTTAAAAAATTCATTATGCTTAAATTATATGAAATAGCATTGTCCCAGGTCCTTGCATCCTTATTTTTATTTTTATTTATTTTCATCTTTTGAGTTGGAGTCCTTCTCTGTTGCCCAGGCTACAGTGCAGTGAAACACTCATGGTCACTTAACTTGCTGGGCTCCGGCAATCCTTCTGCCTCAGTCTTCCAAATAGCTGGAACTACAGGTGTGCACTACTACACCTGGCTAATTTTTGATTTATTATAAAGACAAGGTCTTGCCACGTTGCTGGGGCTGGTCTCCAATCCGCAGGCTCCGGCAATCCACTTGTCTCAGCCCCCCAATCCACTTGTCTCAGCCTCCCAAAGTGCTGGGATTACAGGCTGAGCCACTGAGTCCGACCCATCCGTATTTTTAAAGTGATGGAAACTTTTAATGAGAATTCAGACTTACAACTCAGTTCAGTGAAAGATTTTTGAGTCTTATGGATGAGAAAGACCTTACAAGCAAAGGGTACATACTCTTTTCTTTTCTTTGCTTCTTTCCTTCCTCCCTCTCTTCCTGCCTTCCTCTCAACTTTCCATTCTTCTTTTCTGCCTTACTTTTAATGTTTTGCTCTGTCTGAGAGAATATTTTTATTAGAATTTCAGACAATAGACCACTTTCTTAATCAGTGATGAATTCTCTACAGGAACCAGATACAAATCCAAATATTAGCTGATAGAGTGAAATAGAGAATAACAAAATTTTTTTTTCAGTTGTCACCTTTGTCTGTCCAGGACTGCACAATAAAAAAAAACCCCATAAATTAGGTAACTTAATAATGGAAATTTACTTCTCAGAGTTCTGGAGAGTGGAAGGTCCAAGATCAGGATGACAACATAACCTGGTTCTGGTAAGGGACCTTTCTTTGGTTTGCAGATGAACATATTATGTCTTCTCATGACAGAGAGTAGAGAGCTCTGGTCTCTTCATTCTGTTACAAGGACACTAATTCTATTTATGAGGGACCCTCACGATTTAATTAACTTTAAAGACCTCCAAATAATATCACATTGGAGATTTAGGCTTCAATATATAAATTTTGAAGGGACCCATTTAGTCCATAGCATACCTCTATCACTAAGTCAAGTCCATTTCATGAAGACTTTTGAAGAATATGACTAATTGTAAGAAACTAGTATACAAACAGAGGGTCTCAAGCTACACAATAAATTTAATCTGTGATTTAGTCCATTATGGCAAAACAGAAACAGGGAGAGAAAACTGCTGACTACACACAGTATCTACTCACCCGCAAGGAGATTTCCAGAAATCTCGACACACTGACTTGAATCTCAGTGCAGAAGCCCTGGGACATGTTTGGTGGACTCTAATCCTGTCCTGAGCCCTGTGTCTGGTATTCTAACCATCTTGACTCAGGAATGAGAGCTGGTGATTAATTAGTGCACAATAATCTCTGAAAGAGCCCCAAAGAGCTTAGGTCATGTAATTAACCACTTCTAAATTTCACAGTGAGAAAAGTCATCTCTCCTCTTGTGGCCAAAAGTGGGGAGTGGCTAAGGGTAGGAAAACAAGAAAACAACAACAATAACAAAACAAAGCTTTTTCTAAAAATTTTTGGAAGGGAAATAGCAATGGTCTGTGTCAAGCAGCAATTCCAAACCCTTGTGTCTCTCAGGCAGATCTGGTATACTTCACTGGTTGTTAGCACAGTGTTTTGTTTGTTTATTTAGAGTCTCACTCTATTGCCCAGGCTGGAGTGCAGTGGCATGATCACTGCCACTGCAGCCTGGACCTGCTGGGCTCACATGATCCTTCCAGCTCAGCCTTCCAAGTAGTTGGGACTACAGGCGTGCTCCACCATTTCTGGTTAAATTTTGATTTATTGTAGAGATGAGGTCTTGCCAAGTTGCCTAAACTGATCTCGAACCCGTGGGCTCAGGCAATCCTCTCACCTTGGCCTCTCAAAGTGCTAGGATTATAGGCATGAGCCCCTGCCTCCGGTCCACAGTGTATTTTAAAGAAAGTTAAATGATTTTGCAAGTCTAAGTCAGTGCTTTTCAACACTCTCTTCACTTTAAAATCACCTTGGGATCATTTTAGAAAAATAAGGATTTTAGGGCACAACCCTTGAAACAATCAGTCTAGAATAGGAACCACTCATTGATGATTTTGTAAAGTGCTCCAGGTGACAATCATGTAGACCGGTTTGGACACTACTGGTCTGAAGTGTATAAGGACTAGTGACAAAAACGGTTAAGCTATACAATGTATAAAATGTGATTTTTTGGACTTAGCTGATTTTTATGGTAGATAATTGTGTTAGTATTCCCATTCTAAAATTGCTTACAACATCTTGTCTTAAAAGACTCAGATAAAAAAATTCACAAAAATCCGTATTACAATCTTTCACTGTCTTGAAATACAGATCAACTACAGAGGAATCAAATGTTCTACCTTGCTCTAATCTGTCTGAGGATGTCTCTCTTGCACGAGGGTTTGGGGCAGAGATAGCGAGGAAGGCATAAAAGGGAACAAATGACTGCTTCAGTAGTGAAGGAGATTGAAGATCTGGAGCCCGGCAGTTAGTAAAAGCATTAAAAAGAAGATGCCGGTTAGTGTTTTATAAAAATTACTGGTGTCACTGCAAGTGACTGAAAAACTTTTTCTCAGATAATTTTGCAAAGTGAAAATTAATGAAATACAAGTGAGCTTAGACTTAAAGAAACTGCTTTCCTGTGCTCCTAAGAAATTACAGACTTTGCAAAACTTACTCTTTCATTCCCATATAGATTTGAATGAACTTTCTAAGTCTCCTTTTAGGACCCTGAATGTGGTTATAACAGCACTATGTGATACAAGAGAATAGAGATACAGCTTAAGGTTCTACCTTCTACCCTTCCCAGTCAACTCCCCTATGACTCCCTGGAGATACCAGTTCCCATAGCTCACAGCTTTCACCACGTTCCTTCTCTTGAGTTAGAGCAAAGAGTTGTGAGGACCTTGGTCAAATACAGAACAAAAACGCTGTCTAAAGGCATGATGGTCATACAACTTCAGAAGATGATCACCATTGGAACTACAGGTCCACACGTGCCGAAATCTCCAATTTTTCAATAGAAGTCAGAAATCAGAATGTTTAAGTCAAAATCATTAATATATAAAACCATTTTAAGATAAAACCAAAGAAGCCTATTGAAAGGGTCAGCTGGGGCAAGGTGGGCCAGAGCCGATGCTAGGGCTGCAGGAATAATGCATGACAGCAACCAAGTAAGAAAGTAGAAAGAAGTAAAGATTTTTATTCCCCTTTCACAGATAGGAAAGAGAGGCAACACTCAGAGGATAGCATGGCCTTGAAGAGCCACGAAATGAATATATTTAAGGGCTTTTGGGTAGGGGATTTTGACCCAAAGGAATGCTCAGGGCTGTGGGTCACTGAACAGGGTTGATTGTAGTCACTGGAGTCTTAGATCTTGAGGTCACTGGATATTATTATCTCTTGCCCTCAGGTGGTGGGCTAGACGGGAAGAGACAAGGGGAGGGGATTCTCCTGTAAGAGACTTGTTAGACATTTGCAAATCACAAACTCCTTGACCAAAGGCGGTCTTACTATCATTTTTATAGCTTTGCCCAGCCGAAAGGTGATCTTTAACCTTCTGCCTTTATAAGGAACCTAAATGTTTTCTAGAAATTATTATGCTAAACCATTAACTGAAAGTTTGGGCTGTCCAGGTCTTGCATCTGAGGGATATTTGCTGAGGGGGTGGGATGGTGGAATAAGCTGCCGCTTGGCCTGCAGTAAAATGTCTAAACGCTTCCTAATGGTTATGTT
Organism: Cephalopachus bancanus; assembly: GCA_027257055.1. NCBI lineage: Eukaryota > Metazoa > Chordata > Mammalia > Primates > Tarsiidae > Cephalopachus > Cephalopachus bancanus. Next base: position 2,198,148 of record JAPVLO010000107.1, read on the forward strand.
GAGGCAAAAAGACTAAACTAAGAATAAGTTAAGTTTCTTCTAGGTTTCTTTCTTTCTTTCTTTCTTTCTTTTTTTTTGAGTTGGAGTCTCACTCTGTTGCCCAGACTGGAGTGCAGTGGCCGCTCCTGGCCACCGCAGCCTCGGCCTGCTGGGCTCCGGCTATCCTTCCGCCTCAGCCTTCCGAGTAGCCGGAATTACAGGCGTGTGCTACCAAGCCCGGCTGATTTTTGATGTATTATAGAGATGAGGTCTCGCCAAGTTACCGAGGCGGGTCTCGAACCCGCGGGCTCAGACAATCCACTCACCTCAGCCTCCCAAGGGCGCGGGATTACAGGCTGAGCCACCGAGCCCGGCTTCTTCTAGGTTTCTATAGGTACTTCTTTTCACCTATAAGTTAGAACCGGACTGAAGATCTATAGGCTGAGAACTTTGGGTTAGAGAGACAAGAAAGATGAGGCAGTCAGTAGCTCTAGTGGTCTAGTACATTTGCACGGTGGCTCCATTAACGCTGTCTTCCTAGTCTTTCACCAGACTGGTTACTTTTCTTTCCTGTTTGGGCACAGTTTTAAGTGACATCCTACATTCCTTACATTTTCTCCCTCTTTCACTTGGACTTCTCCACTATCTCTTACAAACCCTTGATTTGTATCTGGACATGCTATTTCCTTATTGGAGCGTAGGACCCTTGATGGTTGTCATCATCTTCTTACATTAGTATCTAGCAGGATGCTCTACACTTGCAAGTTCCAGGTAAGAACGTGTTGAATACAGATTATCGTCTTTAATCTGTAAATGATGCAGGGGTCATTATTGTTCTTATTCTACAAATGGGGAAACTGAAGCTTAGACATTACACAATCTGTTCAAATTGAGCCAATAAATAATAAAGCTGAGAAGCTGTGTAACTCCAGTGACTGTGCTTTGAGCCACTACAGAGTGCATTCTGCCTGTCTTACTCAGATCACCAGTTTTAACCCCATGTGACATAGTGAAAGAAACTAAATAACTTGCCAGGATAAATATGGTATACTAAATTTGCTACTTGATTTTTTGTTTTCAAGAGTTGAAATTTAATTTAAAAACAAAGAATAAGGGCAACCCCTTTGGGTCCCCTCCCATTGTGGGAGCTTTTCTGTCTTCTTAATAAACCCTGCTTTAAAACAAAACAAAACAAACAAACAAAATGATAAAATATTTTACATAGTTATTTTAATTGTCACAAGATTTTTTAAGTATTATCTTACTTTACTAACAAGTAAGTGGTTCAGAATAGTAAATAACATAACCAACACCAGTATCTAAGGATGTTAGGATTAGAAACTTGGTATTTGACTCAAAGTCCAATAATGCAATGTTCTTTACTCTTTAAGTCATCCTAAATCATGGTACTGTGTGACAACTTGGCCTTTCTTTGACTCCAGAAGGATCCTTGTTCTTGCCTCTCAAAAGGCAGGTACAAAACCAATGTTAAAACAATATTCCTTCTTTGTTGCTTTTAGGTAGAAAATTCTGAACTCAAGAGGATGAGCTTGTAGCCATTTGTGTAAATTTTATGTTTTGAGTAAGAAAAAATAAATAAAAAGATTACTAAAAAGGCATATTGAAAAACATATTAATATACAAGGAAAAAATACAGAACTTTATGATTTAACTAGATAATATTTTTTTCTTGAATTTTTATTTCATGTCTAAAATTTTAGGATTTTTTGTTTTTTTTTTTAGTCTGAGTCTCACTCTGTCACCCAGGCTGGAGTGCAGTGGCACACTCATGGCCACCCCAGTGTTGAACTGTTGGACTCCAGCAATCTTTCTGCTTCAGTCTTCCAAGTAGCTGGAACTACAGGCATGCACTACCATTCCCGACTAATTTTTGATTTATTGTAGAGATGAGGTCTCACCAAGTTGCCTGGGCTGGTCTTGAACCTGCAGGCTCGGGTAATTCACTTACCTCGGCCTCCTAAAGGGCTGGGATTACAGGCTGAGCCACCAAGACCAGACAACTTTTAGGAATTTTATGAAGAAGCCTTGAAAAGATTTCATTCAATAATATATCATTGTAATCTCTGACTTATTGTCACTGATCTTTACTGTTATTCTGAATTTATAGTCCCTTTTGCTCTCTCAAGAGTAATTTTACTTTGCAAGCATTTGTCTTTGCTAGCCACATATAATAATGCCACACTATATAGATCTTTTAGTCTCTAGTATTTCTTGTTCTCTCTACCGATTTTGTTTCAATGACAGAAATCTTGAAGGTAGAAATCAAAATATTGAGTCTCAGAAATGTTGTGCTATCCATTTGATTCCAAAACAATGGGAAATTAATAACACATATGTTCTGTGTTTCCTAGTGTATTTTCTACATATATAATGCATATTCGCAAATGCCCAGATGGATTTTCAATTAAAAAAAAAGAAAAGATTGCTTAGCAAGTATTCAGTCTTTGGTTCTTCTAAGTTCCTTATTCTGATTTCTAAAATAAATAAAATTAACAAACAATTTAATTAATAAACTTCAGAAAAATTTTGGAAAAAGTATATTAAAAAATGGAGGGAGAGGTGTCTGGACTGCCAGAAAGTGAAAAAGAAAGAAACTGGGGGTAAATGACCATTAGATTCTATAGTTGGTTTTTTTTTTTCTTTTTGGCAAGAAAATATCAGCAAGAAAAAAATTGTAAAAGAATTTTAGCAGTGTTAATGCAACTGAAAAAAATTTTCTGTCAGCAAGCAATGTTCTGCAAAGATTTCATTAGTAAGGCTAAATACCAAAGCAGCCATTAATTAATTTGTATTAATTTAAGAAATATATTTTGACACTTTACATGATCTGCTTTTTAAAATCAGCCAGAGATGGCAGAGATTGAACACCTGATAATGATCAATCCTTGACCACAATATAATATTTAGAACTGAAAAATAAATAATAATTGAATGCCAGGCCTGAAGTTTTACCACAATAGAAGGAAACATATAAATAAAAAGGTATAAAGAATTAGAAGTTTTCTTTCTTTCTTTTTCTTTCCTTTCCCTTCCCCCTCCTCCTTCCTTCCTTCCTTCCATAGGGTGCTCTGACCACAGGCCTTTTAGTCACCTATGAAGGCTATGTTCAGTGGTAAGTCGGACTAGACCTTTGGTGTAACTGTGACTGTACTATTATGATTATCCATCAGCACAAAAGGACTGAAGGAGGAAAGGTATGTTGGAATTAGCTTGATCTCAAAGATGACACTATCTGAGATGAATTGACAACCTCAAGTTTCCTTATCTTCTTATTAGTTCCTTATCTGTTCTTATTAGTTCCTTATCTGTATAGATACTTGGGGAATGCATTACAGTGGATGAGTGAAAGATGTCAAAGTTAACTGGAAAAAAGGCTAAAATAGCCAATTCAGAAAGGACTCAATGAGAGAGAGAGAGAGAAGAAGAGGAGGAGGAAGAGGAGGGGGAGAAGAAAGAAAAAGGAAGGAAGGAAGGAAGGAGGAAGGACTGAAAGAAGGAAGGAAAGGGAAAGAGGGAGGGAGGAGGGGAGCGAAGGAAGGAAGGACCAGGGCAATATAGTACAATTGATCCTGAACCATGGGGGGGGCACTTATACGTGGATTTTTTTCAACCAAACACATTTTAAAAATACGGTATTCTCAGAATGCAAAACTTGCATGTATGGAGGGCCAAGTTTTCCTATGGGCATGTTCCACAGGACTGACTGAGGGACTTGAGTATGCACAGATATTGGTATGCATGAAGGACGACTGTATTATGTATTACTGCAGTTACAAAAATGAAACCAAGCACAGTTGAAATGGAATAAGAAGTAAGTTCTCAGTATTGTGTAAATTGCTTGCATGTATTTCTTAAGTTATCTTGGTAAGATAATATTAATGATAAGAAAAATCCTTGTGAGACAAAATAAATACTGTTAGTTAGAGGCAAAAAAAAATCATATGGTTTTGTTTGTGCGAATTTAGGAAAGAGTAAAAGAGTTTTGAAGGAGGATTGTGCAGCAGACCAAGGTAGAGCTTGTGGAAGAGGGAAGGAAAGGTAACAGGAAGGACTTGAGCCTACAGGCATCCTGAGGGTCATAACTTTATCTTCCTTTTGTTTACTTTCACCCATTCTGTTTGTATCAGATAGGCAGGCAAAAGGGGGGGATGTTCAAATGGAAACATTGAAAAGAGTTGGTAATTTGATGGATATTGCATTAAATCTGTAGATTGCCTTAGGTAAGATGGACATCTTCACAATGTTGATTCTTCCAATAATACATGAGTATGGGATATTTTTCCACTTGTTTGTGTCATCTTTGATTTCTTTGAGCAGTGTTTTGTAGTTTTCATTGTAAAGGTCTTTCACGTCCCTGGTTAGGAAGATGCCAAGGTATTTTCTTTTTTTTTTTTTTTTTTTGGCTATTGTGAATGGGATTGTGCTTTTTATTTGGGTTTCTGTTTGTTTATTATTGGTGTAAAGAAATGTGATGGTCTTTTGCACATTTATTTTATACCCTGAGACTTTGCCAAAGACCTTTATCAGTGAGAGGAGGCTTTTGACAGGTTCTCTTGGGTTTTCAAGGTACACAATCATGTCATTTGCAAAGAGAGATAACTTGAGTTCTTCTTTTCCTATTTGTATACCCCTGATCGCCTTCTCTTTTCTGATTGCTCTAGCCAGGACTTCCAATACTATATTGAACAGGAGGGGAGAGAGTGGGCATCCTCCTGCACACGTATGTTTATCGCAGCATTGTTCACAATAGCAAGAACCTGGAACCAACCATGCTGTCCCTCAAAAGAGGACTGGATTAAAAAAACGTGGTACATATACATGATGGAACACTATGCAGCTATAAAAAAAGAACAAAATCATGAATTTCACAGCAACCTGGATGGAACTAGAGTCTATAATATTGAGTGATCTTTCACAGCAACAAAGATCTGAGTATCACATGTTCTCACTCATAAGTGGACCTTGAACATCTAGCATAATACTATAAGAAAAGGATTGACAGTGGTGGGAATCTATGGGGGGGGCAGGGAGCGTAAGGGTGGTGGGATTAACAGTAGTCAATATCTGTCTGGGAATGGGGGGACACCCCTTATCAACAAGGGTGACTGAATGATACATATTTTTATACCTAACCCTTAACTGTACCCCACAATTTTAAAATAAAAAAAAGAAAAGAGTTTAATGAGGAGACTATTTACATGAGTTTGTGTAGGATTAAGGGAAATCAACAAGATATGTAGTAGTATCCCACAGGTAACAACCAGGTAATGTGCTTATCATAGGCCTGATATTGAGGAAGGATCTTGTGAAATGTAGCCATAGGAAGGGCACCTGTTTGGGAGCTGTGGCCATTAACTACTTTAAAACCAAGACTCTGGCAGGAAGGAAACTAGTGGTGGTAGGTAGGAGAAATACTTAACCTGGTACCATGATTCATCGGCACTTTAGAACAAGTTTAAAACTCTGTAATTTAGCAAATGGGTCTCATTCTGACTACATCCCTGAGAATCTTTAGCCTTATCTCCTGCTCAAAGCATGTCCTTTGTCTCAGTCTTAAAAACTATGTGCTGTTTTCTCTCTGTGCTGTGTCATGATGCCATATTTCTTCCCACATATGCATGTCTCCCTTTCTTTGCCTGGAGTATTTTCTCATTCCATTTTTCATTGTCTACTGCTCCCTTCCACATTCAATCATTCTATATATATATGTATACATATATATTTTTTTTTCCTGGATATCATCATATCTGGACTTTCTGTATTAATTCTCTACTTTCTTTGCATTCACATTTGTCATCATAATTTTTCTATTACCGGGGATATTTCTTAGCTTGATCTTTCAGCTGGTCTATTGAATTGTTAATTTAATTCTATCATACTTTAGTATTTTGAAGATTCTGTTTTTCTTTTTTCTCTTTTAAATAAATTTTCTGTTCCTATTAGCTGTATATAATGAATTCCTTTATTTCTCTGAGGCTGTTAATTATAATTACTGATTTAACATTTTTTTCTTTTCCCAACATTATGATCCTACTTATCCCCAGTTCATTTTTTTTTTTTTTTGGTTGGTTGGGTGTGTGAATGTGTGTGTGTTTAATTTCTTATTTTGGTCTTTAATCAATTTAGAGCCTTAAATAATATGCTATAATTTTTCATTTGTTTATTTAAGTTAATATTCAAAATGGAACATTTAAAACTGAAGGACTAAAATGCTGATGAGAAGCTTTCTTTGTATAAATGGGCTATTCTACAAGTGACTTGACCACTTCACTGGGATACCAAAACATCATAAACTGTGGGTTGTTTACTTTGGACTGCTCAGTTTCCTTAGAAAGTAATCCTCTAGACTTTTGCCTGGGGAAGAGAAGACTGGTTGCAGTTACCTGAAAGTGGGATGTGGGCTGAGAGTCTCACCATTTCAGTAAAGTTTCATAATTCATTCCCTAAAGTAACACTATGGAGAAAATACATTATTTCAGATAATTTTTAAAGTTGGGCAAATAAAGCATATTTTTTTTCTCTTTTTAAAAAAATCTCAATTGACTTCAGTCCAGCATGAATATCTCTTCCCTAAAATTGTGTCTTCAATATAGAAATTGATTAATATCATTCTTAAACTGTTGTGACTCTTTCAATATAGAAAGCAGAGATCATTAGTTATCATAGAATTATTAATATTCATACTCTTTTATATCTTAGATTATACTTTCATTCTTTAGGCAAGATCACAATATTATCTCAACTTTTTGGAATTATGAAGTAATTAAAGAGTTGGCAAATCTCTCCCACAAAAAATAAAATGAAATTGGAAACTGGCTAACAAATTGAGACGTGTTTATTTATAAACTCTGGGTAAAGTCAATGGAAGTGGCAGTCTCTTGCCTAGTGCAGTCCTCATCTTGCTTCAGCTCCATGGGTGAGGTAATTTTATCAGGAAAAGGCTGACTATGAATATCAGCAGATTAGCTACTTGAAAGAACTGAATTGCTTTGGAGTGGAAAGAAAACAGCCATACCTAATAATATCTTTTGCGAAAATAACAAATTTAGTAGGAAATAAATGGGAAGAGCCACAGCTCAGCTAGTCTGAGATTACTGTACCATTTGAGGCAAATGGAAGACCAGATGGAAATTTAATGTGGAGCTCCTGGGAATGAAGGAGCCATATAAGCTCTTTGTATACTCTTGTCTGACTGGGAAACTATGAAATTTTGATTAATAGAGGACCAGAGAAATCCGGCAGAAACTATGAAAATTTTGTGTAATTGAAGACTAGAGAAGACTGGCAGACAATAAAATTTCCTGAACTTTCATCGTGCTCCCTAACCCACACACAGATTAATCTTCAGAAGAAAATTTCATGGGCTTGAGTTACTGAGCACAATCATTGCCCAATCATTGACTGGTCATTAACCTATAATGCTTGGAAACTTTTGGGGTATGATGAAAATATTCAAAATCTGAACAGTGGTGATTATTACACAACTTATCACTTTAACAAAAATCACTGTACTGTGTACATTTACAAAATAGTTTCACTTTATAGTATGCAAATTATACTTCAATAAATCTGGTTTAAAGTGAAATTTTGTTTTAGTATACCAGTGGAAATTTCACTCAAGCATTTTTACCTTTTATACTTACAGGGTGATTATTCCAAATAGAAAACAATTTCTAAGCTCTTGTCCTCTAAGCATCATTTTCCCCCCACTCAATTACTTAAAGAACTCATAAATCTCCAAGGCAACAACTCCTCTTCTAACAGAGGTCTATAAAAACAAATTTTTTTTGTTAGAATAGAGTTACTGTTAAAAAATGCAAAACTTTGCCACTTTTCTAATATACATTTTTTTCCTCCTCAGGAAAAAAAATGTATCAGTTGCCTTACCACCCCTAACACTTTGGCTGATAACTATTTCCATGCACAAAGTTGGAGTTTTTTGGAGTCTCAAGGAATCCTTGGAACTCCATTCCTGATATTCCCATCCCAGTTAAGAGATCTGTTGAGTTTTATCTGGGGAAACTTGTTCCCTTTTCTGACTTTAGACTATTCCCTCTAAGATGTTTCAATGCTATAAATAATCTTTCCTCATCTGGCCAATGCTTTTCAGGGGTCTTATATGATCCAGCTACTGTATTTCAGTGGAGCATCCCTTCAGTCTGATCCTTCATTAATTATCAATATGCCCCACACAATGGGTCTAAAAGAGACAAATGGGTAAATTCTATTGAGACCGCTCATATCTCACTTTCGTTCCTCAACTCCTCTCCCTTCAAACTCCTATCTCTGCTTTTCCTGAGTGTTCTAAAAGACTTAGGCCACCAGTTGTCCAGAAATTTTTAAATAACATATTACTCTATCAGAACTCTAACACCTCTTGATAGTACCTTACTTTGATAAATTACACATGATGCCAAAGACCAGTAGAGCATGAGTAATTGATTAGGCAAGACAGAGATGCTTATAGTTGGAGCTTGAATAAGAATTAAGTTACAGTTAAGGAAAGAAGTATCTATGCCTTTACAAGATGGGAGGGCGGGTTCCATTGGTACATTTTTTATAGAATGAAAGAAATAGTATTAGGTTTATAGATCTAGTGGTTGAAATTTAAAAACTTCCATTCAGATGGTTTCTGTCAAATAATTGCTGATGTTATTAAGCTCTTTCAATACAGAAAACATTGAACTATGTTACAGGTAATTCATTATTTTTTCTAGCAAAGAGTCAAAATGTGTATTAATATTTCATTTTATTTTGCCATATATTTGTGAAAACAGATTTCTTGATATTGTTGCTTTGAATATTTTCTATTATTTTTTGTTACTGCTTATATCCGCCTTCTTTGGTCCTTTCAATTCTGAAATATCTTTTATTTAAATCTCTTAACCAAGCGGGCTCGGTGGCTCAGGCTATAATCCCACGCCTTGGGAGGCTGAGGTGAGTGGATTGCCTGAGCCCGCGGGTTCGAGATCCGCCTGGGCAAGCGAGACCTCATCTCTACAATAAATCAAAAAATTAGCCGGGTGTGGTAGCATGCGCCTGTAGTTCCAGCTACTGGAAGGCTGAGGCGGAAGGATCGCCGGAGCCCAGCAGGTCGAGGCTGCGGTGGCCGGGAGCAGCCACTGCACTCCAGTCTGGGCGAGAGTGAGACTCCAACTCAAAAAAAAAAAAAAAATCTCTTAACCAATGAAGACTTTATTAAATATATCCTCGAATGAGATTTTTTGGGGAGCATAGTGTTTCTCTTTTCAGTCAGTCCACATGTCTTTTCCCACCTTCTCTGCTTCATCATTTAATACCACATAGCAAAATTTATTCTCAATAATTTATTATTTGTATTCTATATTTCTATTAACATAATTCTGTTGTCTGTATAGTTTTGTATCTTTTTGGAGACCTTTTCATTATGTCCTGAATAGTTTTTAAAAAAATTTCTTTATGTAGGTTTTCAATTTTCACCTGAAGCTCATGGATCAATTTTATAATCAACCTTGTATATTCTATTTCTGGAATTTCAAAGATTTTATTTTGGCTAGGGTCTGTTGCTGAGGAATTAGTGTGGTCTTTGGGAAGTTTTGGAGAACTCTGTTTTTTCATATTGTCAGAATTATTTTTCTGGTTCCTTCTCATTTGGGTAGACTATTTCTTCTTATCTGAGGTTGGCAGAGGACTGATATAGGTACTGTAGGGTTCCCTAGGTTATACATAGTTTTGATGTGATGAATTTCCCAATTGCCAGCTGTTGCATTCCTGTGCTGGATACCTACACTGGCTCATGGAGTCCTGAGTGACTGGATTGGTTTGGACAGTAGATGTAACTGGGTTTTGGGATCAGGCCTTCCCCAAAGCTGAGATATTATATCTGATGTGGTGGGCTATGCTGTTGACCTGTGGCCAGGAGGTGGTGCTTGTGGGAGAAAGTCAGATGTAACGGTGGCTGTAGGATTTCTCCTTGACAAGTGTTGCTCCATGGAAGTGTTTAGCCAACCTAGGTGGAGGGTGATGATCTAGGGATTACTCAAGTTCTCTGTCTTTTTTTTTTTTGAGTTGGAGTCTCACCCTGTGGCCCAGACTGGAGTGCAGTGGCCGCTCTCGGCCACCGCAGCCTGGACCTGCTGGGCTCCGGTGACCCTTCCGCCTCAGCCTTCCAAGTAGCTGGAACTACAGGCGCGCCCTACCACGCCTGGCTGATTTTTTGATTTATTGTAGAGATGAGGTCTCGCCAAGTTACCCAGGAGGGTCTCGAACCCGCGGACTCAGGCAATCCACTCACCTCAGCCTCCCAAAGGCGCGGCATTACAGGCTGAGCCACCGACCCCGGCGTTCTCTGTCTTTTTTGAGTCTTCAAGGGGAGTGCAGGGGTGGAAGAGCTCAAGGACCACAAAACTATGTAATCTTGACTACTAAAGTGGAGATTCGGAGGGAGTTCCAGGTCACTGAGGTAAAGCTCTTGTGCAAGGCAGGCACAGAAGAGTTTACATGGGGAGTGAGAGGTTACTATAGCAATGAGTCCCACCCAGCACTCCACCTAAGCCTCAGGTAGTTTGCCTTCTGAAAGTCAAAGTGCAGCTGGCCTCAAAGCCTCAGATGTTCTCTTTGTGCAGCCCACCCTAGCCAGGAACTATCTGCCACTGAGGAGTTTGCCTCTGGGGCCCATCCCCTCCCAGTCCCACCGAAAGCAGCCATGCTGCCTGAAAGGGTTGAATTCCCTTGATATAGTGGTTGAAGCTGCTCGGGGCTTTTTTTTCCCCCCACCACTCCACATGGGCTGTGGCAGAACAAACTGTTAGTAAGGCAGTTTTCTGTGAGGACTGCAGTTCTGCACGGCTCAGGAAGCCCTTCAGATCCATGGCAGGAGCACAGAACTCCTGAATTCTCCTTACTCACCTGTGTCTGGCTGCTAGTGGTCTGTGGTAGTCCAGGCAAGAGTCTGGCTTGTTCCAAGTTGATGGATTTTTCTGTTCTTTGCACTATGTGGTTATTATCACCTCCTTGAAGAGTTGTGGGGCAAGCTTCTGTTCCTGTTCCTCTCTGGGTGCTGAGGAAACTCTATCTTGATTTACTTCAAAGGAGAAGCACACTCTAGCTGACGCATGCCGGCCATCTTAATGCAGAATCCTTGTTATTTATATTCAGTAATTAATTTGATTTGTCCATGACATTTTGTGGGGAGCAAGTTATTTTGCACTTTGTCCAATTTGTTTTATCTGACAATTTTTTTACCATGCTTTTTAATGACATCCTTATGAATCCTCGCTTCGTGTGTGAAAGAGAACCAAGAATGATGAGTGATTTATTGTGAAGAGAGTAATAATGCAAAATTTAGTGAAGGTGGTACTTTGGGGAGGCATTTCATTGACTTTTATTAGTAATCTCAATGTCAAAAGGCAACAACATCTTGGTACCATTAAGGCTGTATCTCAACAGGCAAGAACTCAATGGAAGTGTCTCTCATTGTCACTTCCACTGTGATCATAATGGCTCACAAACAGAAAGTAGAAATAGAATCATTATTCATGCTTTGTCTGCCAGATTTCTAGATGTAAGTGCTTTTAATGGAAATGGCTCATATGCGTAATTCTCTAAATTCTGGTATTTGTAATGAAAAGTTTAAGAAAGCATATGCTAAATTTTAGATTTTATGTGCCAATGGCTGTTTCATTGATTCATATATTTCTTTACTATCACTTTCTAGAATAAAAGAAGAAATGCAAATGCTATACCTATGTATAAACAGTTGTCAAGGCCTGTTGACATTATATTGACAAAATGATATGTGTGGGAGAATTGTTACTTACATTCCTTTTCTTTTTTTTTTTTTTTGAGTTGGAGTCTCACTCTGTCGCCCAGACTGGAGAGCAGTGGCCGCTCCCAGCCACTGCAGCCTCGACCTGCTGGGCTCCAGTGATCCTTTCGCCTCAGCCTTCCAAGTAGCTGGAACTACAGGAGCGCGCTACCATGCTTGGCTAATTTTTGATTTATTGTAGAGATGAGGTCTCGCCAATTTGCACAGGCGGGTCTTGAACCCGTGGGCTCAGGCAATCCACTCACCTCGGCCTCCCAAAGTGCTGGGATTACAGGCTGAGCCACTGAGTCCGGCCTGTTACTTACATTTCTACCCGCAGAGCCCCTGGATTCTGCTTTAGAAGGTCTCTTAATATCTTAATTAATTACTTACAAAATATAACTTTCTATTAACAACAAGAAAAAAATGAGTTTCTTCTGTTCTGGTTTTGACTTTTTTTGGTGTATGATCTTGGGATAAAGTTTCCTTACGGATCTCTACCTGAAGATGACACTAATAATGTTAAGAAATTCTGCAGCCATAGAAATGAAGCCCAAATTCATTTCTTTAACCTTCATTGAACTCTTTGTCAAATCTTGCTGTGTTTTTGTTTTTTCCATCTTTATATGGAGTACTTTTTTTGTTTTTGTTTTTGTTTTTTTTTTTTTTGAGTTGGAGTCTCACTCCTATTGCCCAGGCTGGAGTGCAGTGCCACACTTATAGTCACCGCAGCCTTGACCTGTTGAGCTTAGGCGATCCCTCTACCTCAGCCTGAGAGAACATCATGATGTTCTGAGAGAACATCATCATAACCAAACTTTTCAACATCATTGGGTGGTATCTCCCCAGCTCAACAGTTGACAATTTTTTCTACCCAGAATGAGTTTTGTCACTGTCAGAATATTTCCACCTTTGTATAACCTAGAGGAACAAAGTGAGATGCTGTTTCCTTCTCTTCTTCTCCTTTTATACCCTCTTTCTGTCCTCAGCATGCAATAGTGTAGGCAAAGAGTAGATACACAAAGTTCCTGTTAAAATTATTTTACCCTTTGCTCTTGATGCTAAACTCTCTGACACCTGGAAAATATGAGAAAGCTTGATTACAGCTTTATAATTCAAACCCAAGACACTTCCTTTATCCCAATTCCTCACTGCTACCGGGAGCAAACCATTCAAATCTATGAAACAAAGTTGAATGATGCCTGGGGTTAGCTCACAAGAACATCTTACTAAATTTTGAATGCACAATTCACTTGTAAATTGTTCTGATTTTAAGAACTTTATTGTGAAGAGCATGCCAATCATTCTGAATGTGATAGGCAAAATAATGACTCCTTAATCATGTCCATGTCTTAGTCCCCATTACCTGTAAATCTGTTACATTGCATGGCAGAGGAGAATTATATTTGATAATCAGCTAATCTTAAAATAGTGAAGTTATCCTGGATTATTCAAATGTACTCAATGTAATCAGAAAGGTCTTTATAAGGTGAAGAAAGAGGCAGAAGAAAATTAGGGAAATGGCAACTTGAAAGGAATTTGTGTCAACATGGCAGGTTTTGAACATCAGCCAAGAATTATGGTCAGTCTCTAGACGCTGGAAAAGACAAGAAAAGGGATTTTATCCCCAGAGCCTCCATAAAAGAATGGAGTTTTTTTGACACCTTGATTTTGGCCCAGGGAGACCCACACTGGTCTTCCGACCTGAAGTGTAAAACAATGAATTTGTGTTATTTTAATCCTATACATTTGTGGATTTTTTTAACCAATAGAAAACTAATATACTGATTTTATAAAAAAGATGTTTTACTTTCTCTGGAAATCAACTGGGTCATTTTGTTGTAGTTGTTGATAGATTTACAACCTAAATGTCAGTATATTGTTGATGAGTTGGGGTATTATAGTGGTTAGGAGTCAGGCTGTAATTCTAGAGCCAGGCTGACAGTCTGCTCTCAAATACTAGATCCTTCACTTACCAGCAGTATGAATTTGTTGCCTTCTATTTCCTTTAGTTGCTGTAGCTATGACAGATGAGTTGCAGTCGACGTTGTGGTGCCCACCTATTTACAAAGCCGGTTCATCTATTCTCTAGCTGCTGGGAGTGTGAAATTCTAAAGGTTGTATCAACTTTTCCAGAAAACCATTCTTAATGAACGGGAGCTGTCTCACCTGAAAATGCCTGTGTGGTTATGACCCTACCCTGGGATTTGTATGAAGGCAGTCGGCAGCCAAAGACAGGCTAATAGGTGCTGCAAAAACCTGATCTCTTGTTTCAACAGAAAAACCATGGCAGTGTAATTCATACTTAGGAGGAGCACTATAGATGTGAAATGTGATTACGAAGTGGCATTGAAGTGAAGGATCACGTTTTGCAGTGCTTATTAGACAGTTATTGGCTTATATGTTTATTTTAACACAACAAAAAATACATCTTGCTTCCACTTTTAGGAATACTGAGTCTATGTACTTTTTCTGTTAAGTAAAATTAAGAATCCTGAATATTTTAATTAAAACAAATACAAGAAGACTCTGAAAAGTGGAGAAACCTCAAGATGCAAGAAAACATGATAGTAAGTTCTATGCTTTCTTTTATTTTCGCTTTTTTTTTTTTTTTACTTCCTGCCTCATATATCTCAGTGTTCTATCTGAAAGAGACAGCAAATCAGAAACACCAACCGTGGCAAATTATAAAAAACTTAAACAAAAGCCTGTTCTCTCTAGCCAAAAGATCAGGACAGTGGCACCTTAGCAAGACATAAAGATAATTTAGACAATAACTGTTTTATTCCAACCAAACACTACAAAAATACTGGCTCTACCACCCCCCACACCAGCAAAGGTTAAGTGAGGAGCTTAGATTTCTACTCTGGCCAGTGTTTAATGAGGCACCCCAATCCTCTGCCAAGAGAGTGTCTGATTATGTTACCTAGGAATCTGGGACTTTTAGATTCACCAGGCAGTAACAACTGTCTACCTACCCTTGTCCCTATAGTCAGAGGAAAACATGCAGACAGCCTTATTGGTCACTCAAATCTGTCAATGACAAGAAAGTCCTCCCTTTCCCCACTGGGAAAGTATCCGAGAAGCCCTGGTGGATAGTCAGGACTGTCAGTGTGCCCAGGGATAATGAGACCACTCCACTGAGGTCACCCTCATGAAGTGCAGCTACCACTCACAGCAAGAATGGTATCAGCAGAGGCCTAGTGGGTGAGGTAGAACTTCTACCCTTGCTCAGCAGTAAGGAAAAGTCTTATCTTAGTCCATTTGACTGCTAAGACAAAATGACTAAGACTGGATTATTTATAAACAATAGAAATTTATTGTTCTTCCTAGCCAGTTCCAAGGCTAGGAAGTCCAAGATCAAGGTGCCAGCAGATTCAGTATATAGTGAGGGCCCATTCCTCATAGATCATACTTCTGTTTTTTATAGATGGTGCCACTGTGAGGGCATTCCCTTTGACCTCTTTTATAAGGACACTAATACCATCCTTGAGGGCAGAGTCCTCATTACTTAATCATATCCCCAAAGTCCCTATCTTTTAATAACATCACATTGGGTATTAGGTTCTAACATATTCATTTCTGAGGGACACCAACATTCAGACTCTAGCAAGTGTCTACTTCCTTCACATGCCATGGAAAACCTGGGTTCCTCCCCTGATCTGGTAATAATGAGACCATGGTTCCCTACTCCCTGCTGAAGCAATGTCAAAGGAAGCTCACTATAAAATAAGATTTAATTGAGGCCCATAACACCCAAAATGTTTATATTTTAATAAAAAATAATAAATAATACCAATCTCTGAGAAAAATCAATGTGAATGAATAAAAAAAATCAATAAATGTAGACACCAACACAATAATGATGTTAGTGTTACTCAACAAAGAATTTGAACCAATCATAATAAAACATTTCAATAAGCAATTATGAACTTATGCCTCCCAAAAATATTTTGAGGCAACTATTAGCAAAACCAGATAACAACAAAACAAAGAACAAGAAAGGAAAAAAAAGCCCTGAAGACAAATATCCTAAATAGGAACATAAAAAATTCTTAACAAAATTTGAGCGAATGGAATTTAGTAATATATGAAAAGAATTTGATATCATGATCGTGAGATTTACTCCAGGAATTCAAGACTGGGTCAATACTTGAAAATCTATTAAGATGATCAACTATATTAATATGTTAGAGAAGAAAAGTCACATGATTATATCAATTAATGCAGAAAAACCACTTGATAAAATTCAACACCCATTTATGGTAAAAATCTCTCCACACACTAGAAATAGAAGGGAACTTCCTCAACTTGATAACAAGCATCCATAAACAGTCTACAGATAGTGTTATACTAAGTGCTGAATGACTGAATGCTTTTCTCCAAGAGAACAGACAAGGCAAAGATGGCCCTTCTCACTACTATTATTCAATATAATACTGGATGTTCTGTCCAGTGAGGACAAGAAAAAGAAATACAGATCGGAAATAAAGAAATCTATATTTGCAGAAGATATAACTGTCTACATGTAAAAGCCTAAGAAATTTTCAAAATAACTGGAATTGGTGAATTCAGCAAAGCCACAGAGTACAAGACCAACATATAAAATTAAATAGTTTTACTACATATTAGCAATGAAAACTTTGAAACAGAAATTTAAAAAAATACACAATACATTTATAGTGCTTATAATAAAAATATATAGATATAAATTTAATAAAACATGCACAGGACTTATATGCTGAAAATCACAACATGTTAATGAAATAAATGCAATTTTAAAATGTCATAATAAACTTTGGGAGGCCGAGGTGAGAGGATTGCCTGAGCCCGGGGGTTCGAGACCAGCCTGAGGCAACTTGGTGAGATCTCATTTCTACAATAAATAAAAAAAATTAGCTGGGAGTGGTGGTGCATGCCTGTAATTCCACCTACTTGGAAGGCTGAGGTAGAAAGATCAACTGAGTCCAGCAGATTGAGGCTGCAGTTGCCGTAAGCATGCCACTGCCCTCCAACCTGGGCAATAAGAGTGAGACTCCAACTAAAAAAAAAAAAAATAAAAGTCATAATAAAAAACAGTGACAACAAATGCTTTTAATGAAACAGAAAAAGCATATTACGCATACAGTACTGGTGGGAATGTAAAATGCTACACCCACTCTGGAAGACATTTTGTTCGTTTCTTTATTCTATTCTTTTTTCTTTTCTCTTTACAAACCCTGTGTCGAGGGCTGGCTTTCAATTGATTGCAGTGAGGGAGCTGCTCTGATATGTTCGAAACCCCCACCCAGAAGCATTAGTTTCTTATAAAACTAAACATGCAATTACTATATGACCCGGAAATTGCATTCCAGGACATTTATCCTAGAAATACGAAAAGTTATGTTTACACTAAAACTTGTACACATATGGTCATAACAGTTTTACAGGTAATAGCCAAAAACTGCAATCAGTTCAGATGTCCTTCAGTTACATATTATGGATTACTACTCTGCAATGAACAGGAATGGGCTACTGATACAATAACAACCTGGATGAATCTCCAGAGAATGCTGTTGAATGAAAAATAGTCCATTCCAGAAGCTTTCATACTGTATGATTCCATTTATATACAACTCATTGAATGACATAATTGTACAAATGAAGAACAGATTAATGGTTACCCAGGGTTAAGAAAAGAGTAGTGGATGTTGGATGTGAGAGGATAAATCATCAATTTAAGGAATCCTTGTGGTGATTAAAATATTCTTCATACTGACTGTCAATGGATGTTTCATCGCATGTACTATTGTTTTGCAAGATATTACCATTGGGGGAAAGTAGGAAAATATCATATGGGTCTACTCTTTATTATTTCTTATAACTGCATGTGAATCTGAGATTATCTCAGAATGAAATTTAGTTTAAAAATTCTAAGAAAATCACAAACAATACAGCTTAAAGATTGCTGTCAGCTGGGCTCGGTGGCTCAGCCTGAAATCCCGTGCCTTTGGGAGGCTGAGGTGAGTGGATTGGCTGAGCCCGCGGGTTTGAGACCCGCCTGGGCAGCGAGACCTCATCTCTACAATAAATCAAAAAATCAGCTGGGCGTGGTAGCGCATGCCTGTAATTCCGGCTACTCCGAAGGCTGAGGCGGAAGGATCGCCGGAGCCCAGCAGGTCGAGGCTGCGGTGGCCGGGAGGGGCCACTGCATTCAAGTCTGGGCGACAGAGTGAGACTCCGACTCAAAAAAAAAAAAAAAAAAAAGATTGCTGCCTATTTCAAGTGAGTTTAGATCTTGTATATATATTTTTAAATAAATTATTTGGAAGTCCTTTTGGGAATTTCTATTTTAGTGTAAATTTTCCTGAATCATATTTTTATCGATTGCTTTCATTTCTTCTTTTGAAAATTTCTTGTTTACACTTATTATTAGATAGTACTTTTTTTTTCAAGCTATTGTCAGTGATCACACGTTTCAAACAATCAAGTGTTCATGTTTTGGGAGCAGATTTGGTTTTGGAAACAGTCTTAAATGATTAGATCCTATATCTAGTAAATGGAGAAAGCATCAACCTAGAGTAGCAAGTTTTTGGTTAAAACCAAGATTCAATTACACAAATTGATTTTATTTGTGATATTCAAACTGTCTTGGAGTCAATTTCCAACAAGGTGTTTTAAATATAGTTTTAGCTGTGGTGACATAAAGATATGCACATACAGATTTCCAAGATAAGGTATCTGGATGCTTTTCCTGTGGAATATTTGTTTAAATAATATTTAAGAATGCTGTTTAAATACCTCATTATCTATTGGCCATTCTTTGTATTAACAAGGAGAAAAACCATGAACCAATGGTTAAACAGCTTGTATATATCATCACACATTTCTGCATGTTTTTGTTTCAGTTAATAGCAGGGTGCTGCACTGGCATAAAGTGCTGCTGTCCTGCCCAAGGTAAACTCGAGAAGAACAACTGAGGGGAAACACCAAGACAGAAAAGAAAACAGAAATCCAGTGAGATAATGAAGTTGTTCTAAATCAGTGGGTGTGAAGCTACTGGGGTGAGAGTTTGATTTTTCAGTGGTCATAGCTAATGCATTTGTGGCATAATTAAATTGGAAAGGAAAAACTTGATTGACCCACTGCCATTGTTTGGGGACAATTAGTGGCAACATAGAAGTCCTCAGAAATAAAACCTTGAATCAAGAAGCACTGCTTAGAAGGAACCACAGAGTAAAGTAAAATTTATAGGGATTTATCATATGGTTGCCTTTTCAATCCTTCTTTTAGATCTTTGGACTTTATAATCTAAGGAATATTCCTTCTAACTGTCCCTTTTTCCCTGGAGACTGAATACTCATGTCTAGTAATTAAAGAACAAATTCAGGAGTGGCTAGTCTTACTTTTACAGTTAATAATTAAGTTGGAAATATTTTACTACTTCTTCAAAATTTGGGGTCTCTAAAGTATTAATTCCCATTAAAGTTTATTTTTGCTAGATGACCTAAATATGATTCCCTAGTAAGTAATGATAGAGATTCCCCTTGCCACTTAGCAAGCAGGTATACAATGGAGCTACTTATATTGTCTAGGTTGATTGACCTCAGTTGATACACAATTTAGGGAGGAAAGTTAAATCTGGAATCCAGTTCTGCCAATAATTTAGATCCTTCAGCAGAGACAATTTGATTTATCTCATTAAGAGTCTTGGCCAGCTGAGGTGCCAATTGAGGGAGAGGAAAACAAATGGGAAATAAAAGATTAAAGTGATAAATAAAAACTATGGTCTTGTGACCAGTTACAGAAACAAGAGCTATAGTAGCTTTAGATATTATACCTTTTTTTTTTTTGAGTTGGATTTTCACTCTGTCACCCAGACTGGAGTACAGTGGTCGCTCCTGGCCACCGCAGCCTCGACCTGCTGGGCTCCAGTGATCCTTCCACTTCAGCCTTCCAAGTACCTGGAACTATAGGCACACGCTACCACGCCCGGCTGATTTTTGATTTATTGTAGAGATGAGGTCTCGCCAAGTTGCCCAGCAAAGTTTTTATCTGAAAGTTTTTATCTGAAAGTTCTGAAATGGTTGCATCACGATTTGTGAAAGAAATACCCCGAGTTGTGACAAACAGATGACTGGTTCTTTTTCCATATGGTGTATGTGCCCACACTGAGTTGAATGTTCAGCAGTTTTTGACCAAAAACAGCATAACCTTGTTCCCCACCCTTCTTATTCTTCTGATCTCAGCCCTGGTGACGTTTTTCTTGTTTCCCTAGATGAAAAGGTCCTCAAATAGAAATGTTTTGCCAATATGGAAGAGGTAAAATAAAAAATGGCAGAAGCACTATAAGGCATCAAAATTGATGAGTTCAAAAATGGTTTTGAGCAGTGGAAAAGCATCTTATTAGGTGTATTGTATCAAACAGAGAAAGTACTTTGAAGGTGACTGACTTTTAAATATGAATGAATAAGTACACAATAATTTATAAGTGAACTCTATTTTTATATAGGGATCCCCTTCATATAT
Organism: Cephalopachus bancanus; assembly: GCA_027257055.1. Taxonomy (NCBI): domain Eukaryota; kingdom Metazoa; phylum Chordata; class Mammalia; order Primates; family Tarsiidae; genus Cephalopachus; species Cephalopachus bancanus. The sequence continues at coordinate 2,218,441 of JAPVLO010000107.1, forward strand.
AATTATCCTATCACTTTTTTTTTTTTGAGTCAGTAACTCATTCTGTTGCCCAGGATGGGGTGCAATGGCACAATCACGGCTCAATTCACTGCAGCCTTGACCTCCTGGGCTAGGGTGATCCTTCCACCTTAGCCTCCTGAGTAGCTTGGACTACTGGTGTGTGACAGCACAACTAGCTAATTAAAAAAAGTGTAGAGACAAAGTCTTATTATGTGGTCCGGGCTGGTCTAGAATGTCTGACTCAAGCAGTTCTCCTTCCTCGACCTCCCTGGTTATTGGGGTTATAGGCATGAGTCACTCAATTATTTTTCTTGCCTAATTCCTCTGGATAGAATCTCAAATAAAGTGTTTAAAAAAAAAGTAGTGAGAGCAGACATCGTTTTCTTATTTCAAATCTTAAGAGGAAAGCATTCAGTTTTATACATCTAAATATAATTTTATCTGTGAATATTTGGAAGATTACCTTTATCAGATTGAGAAAGCTCTCTTCTATTTCAAGTTTATTTCTATTATAAAAGAGTATCAGATTTTGCAAAATGTCTTTTCTGCATCTATTAAAATGATCATGTGGTTTTGTCCTTTATTCTTTTATGATGGTATATTACTTTGTTTGGCTTTCAGATATTACGCCAACCTTGTATTACTGAGATAAAGCCCACTTGGTCATTGTATGAATTCTTCTGATAAGTTGCTGGTTTCGCAGTATTATTTGAGGAATACCTGTGTCTTGTATTCATAAGGAATATTGGGTTGTGGTTATTAGTTCTTGTGATGTCTTTAGTGTTAGAATCAGGGGAAAATACTAACTTTATCTTTAAAAAGTATTCTTAGAAAGTATTGCCTTTTTTCCTATTTTGGAAAGAATGTTTGAAGGATTGGTAGTAATTTTTCTTTGAATATTTTGTAGAATTCACCTCTGAAGTCATCTGAACCTTAACTTTCTTACAAAAATATTTTAAATTACTAATCAAATTACTCTATTATAGGTATATTCAGATAGTCTTTTTTTTCTTGAGTTAGTTTTAGTAGTTTGTCCAATTATATGAATTTGTTCATATGCTCTAGAATATAATTTTTATAATTTTCTGGCATACAGTTATTTATAATCCTATTTATTTCTGCAAAGTTGTCAGTGATGTCATTTCTTTTCTGATTTTAATAATTGAAGTTTACTCACTTTTCTTGGTCAGTTTTTCAAAATATTTGCTTTTAAAAATCTTTTCCAAAAAAATCTTAGCGTTTGTTAATTTTCGTCATCTTTTCCTATTATCTACCTTAGGTACATTAAATTTAATTTTCATCATTTCCTTCCATCAGTTTCCTTTGGGTTAGGTTCAGTATTTTTGTTTGTCTGTTTGTTTTAGCTTCTTAAAGTAACAGGTAATGTTATTAATTTGTTATTTTTTCTTTTGAAATACAGATATTTATGGCTATACATTTTCCTCTTAGCACAATTTATGTACCCCATAATTTTGGAATGTTTTGTTTCTCTTTACATTTATTTCAAGTTATTTACTAAGTTATTTTGTGACTTTTTCTTTGATCTTTTCATTATTTAGGAGTTTGTTGTTTAATATCCACATATTTATGAATTTGTCAAATTTTCTTTTGCTATTAATTTTCAATTTAGTCAAATAAATCACTTTTATGATGTTAATACTTTCAAGTTTTGAGTTTTGGTTTATGGTCTAAAATGTAGTTAAGAAAATATTCCTTTTATAATTGAAAATTATAAGTTCTGCTGTTGTTGGGTGGATTTAACTATTGATGTCTTTTAGATTTAGAAGATATATAGTGTCTTTTAAGTCTACTTTTCCCTATTTAAAAAATCTGAGTGTTCAATCCATTCTAGAACATGGAGGTATTAGAGTCTTTAACTGTTATTATTTTATTCTATATTTTTCATTTCAATTTTGTCACTTTTTGCTTCATGTACTTTCAGACTCTTTTGATACCCCAAATAACATATATATTATCATTTATATGCGTTCTTCATGGAATTTTTTTTATTGTAAAATGTCCTTTGTGGTGTTTAGTAACAACTTTTGTTAAAAGTTTATTTTGTTTTATTAGTATAACCCTTCCAGTGCTTTTGGTTATTGGCTACATAGTGCATATTTTTACCTTCTTTTATTTTCAAAATGTTCCTGTATTTGAATACGTCTGTCTTTTGTAGATACCATGTAACTAAATCATGTTTTTACTTCTTAAATTCATTCTGCCATCTCTGACTTTGACTGAAGTGTTTAATTCATGTATACTTAATGTAATTCCTGATTAAGTGGATTTATATCTACCCATTTGCTAGTTTTTACACTTCTATGTCTTTTTCTATTTCTCTATTTTGAAATCACTGTTTCCTCTTTTAAAAATAGGTGTGGTATAATATTTTAATTTCTTTGCAGTTTATCTTATTATGATATTTAAGATTAATAAAAATTAATTTTAACAGTATTCAAGTAGACTATAAGAACTTTGCCTCAATATTATTACATTCCACTTACCCTCTTTTGGGTATTAATATTATACAAATTACATTTGAATAAATTCTAGGCTAATGTTGTACAGTTAACTTTAAATCAAGTAGAAGAGGAAAATACAAAAAAACTCATTTATACTGTTTTTTATATTTCCCTATGTTATGCTGCCTTCACTTATGCTCTTAATTTCTTTGTGTTAATTTAGCTTCTGTCTAGTCTCCTTTCATTTCAGTTTGAAGGATGCCCCTTATATTTCTTGTAGTGCAGGTCTGCTGTTGATGAGTTCTTTTATACTTAAAAAAATCTGGAGACATTTAATTGAATCTTCATTTTTTGAAGGATGATGTTGCTGTATGTAGAATTCTTATATTTATTTTGCTTTCTTTCAGCACTTTTGAATGGTAATCCTACTACTCTTTAGCCTTTATAATGTCTCAAGAGAAATTAGCTGCTAATAATAATAATGAGGTCTCCCTGTACATGATAAACTATTTTTATTTTGCTTGTATATGATAAGCATTTTTATTTTGTTGCTTTGAAGATTTTCTCTCTCTTCTGGTTTTTCACAGTTTGATTATGACATGTCTGGGTGTGGTCTTGTGAGTTGCTTCTACTTGGATGCATTGAGCTCCTTGTTTGTGTACAATAATGTTTTTTATTATATTCTGGGCATTACTTCTTAATTCTTTCCTCTTCTCTGAGACTTTCATTGCACATATGCTGATATGTATAATGGTATTCCACAGGTCTCTAAAGCTCTGCATATTTGTTTTATCATTCTTCTTTTCTTTCTGTTACTCAAATTGGATAACCTCAATTGGTCTACCCTTAAGTTTCTTGATTTTTTTTTTTTTTTCTGTCAGCTCAAATTTGCTGTTGAGCTCTCCTAGTAAAATTTGTATTTAGGATATTCTAATTTTCAACCCCACAATTTCTATTTGGTTTTTTATAATTTCTAACTCTTTACTGCTAGTTTCTATTTGTTGAGGAAACACTTTCAAACTTTTCTTCAATTTGTCAGAAAATTTTTTTTAGGTTTTTGGACAAATTTATAACAACTTTTTAAAAGCTTTGTCTAGTATGTCTAAGATCTGGACTTCCTTGGGAATACTTTATATTTACTGTTTTTTCTTTTTCCTGTTTAGGGGTCATATATTTCCTATTTCTGGGTTTGTCTTAATTTCCTATTTAAAACTAGAAATTAAACATACGGTTTTATATTATTGTTTGTATTCCTTAGAGTTTGCAGTTGTTTTTTTTTTTTTTTTGAAATTATTTTTTAAGATTAATTCTGTAAAGATTGTATTTTTTTCTCTCATGCAACCAGTTAACTTAGTGGTCAGTCAATGACTTGACAGAGATTTCCTTATACACTTTCAACGAGTAGATTTTCTCTCTTTTGCAGAGGAGCTCTGTGTACATATGCTGGGACTTTGATTCAGTGTTATAACAGTTTACAACTCTGCCTTAAGTCTCACTTAATGCTTTTGTAGAGCTTAACATTTAAAGATAAAATCTTAGGGACTCCTCAGGGCTTGTCTGGGTGTGTGTACAGCTCTGCTCATGGAAATACTTTATATTTACTGGGGTTTTTTTCCTGTTTAGGGGTCATATATTTCCTATTTCTGGGTTTGTCTTAATTTCTTACTTAAAACTGGAAATTAAACATATAGTTTTATTACATTATTGCTCTTATTCCTCATGTACAGGACCATTTATATTCTCAGGAATATGCTAGGGCTTTTCACAACACCTAAAACCTTCTTATTCTCTATATTTATTTTTAAGTTTTTACTTCTTGTTTACCTCAGCTGGTGTTGCCATGTTAGGGATCTACAATGATAAACAATTGCTACTGATAGTTTTTGGTAAATTCCCTGGGGATAGATAATACTTCACCTAGTGAGCTCTGAATCAAATAAAATAGAGTCAATCTCTGTAGATAGGAATATTTCATGGAGCTTTCAGGCAGGTGCAATAATGACAGTTCTTTGGGAATAGGTTTTCATGGATGCTCCAAATACATTCCTCTTTGCGTATACTATACTATTATTTTCCACAGCTACTAAAGTTCCAAGACTGTTGTTTCCAAGACTACCAAAGAGGTGGGGTGAGGAAAATGGAATAGAGATAATTAAAATGTCATGAAGCACATCTTTTTTTTTAAACCAAAATTCAGCCCATTTTCTTGAATAACCATTTATTATGGATTATTTTAAACTTTTGCTTAATGTACAGAAATCTGAAAATATTGACTTTGAAAATGTTGCATGTGTTTTCATGGCTTTTATGAAGTAGTAGATTTTTAGAGGTTCTTGCTCTTTTATTATGGTGTGCATATCATCAGCAGCATGAATGTAAGTGACCAAAATTAAGTTCTATAAAATGATATATAGCATTTTTTGTAAAATAAAAACCAACTAAGATTACAAAAAATATTAGAAAGTACAGAAAATTAAAAGAAATGCAGGAAACAATACAACTGGGATTTGGAATAATAGTAATCTTTGACAGGAGAGGTAGAGGGATGATATGATGATTATACATGAATAAGGGGATATTATGAAAAAGGATTATGATAAAACATCCTGAGTTTCAAGTAAGAAATGAAGAGATAAACAAGTACCATATTAGCTTGTGAGCATTTCAAAATTAACAATGAGTAAAACAAACAAAATCTCAAATGCTCAACTTCAGTTTTCTTAGATTTATAATCCACATGTACTCTGCCAACCCTCATGCACGGGGAAGTGTGTGCACACTTTTGACAAACAGTCCAAGGCATTCAGCATTATACTTGATCAACCATGTTTTAATATGTGTGATATCTAGGGTCATAAACTAAATTGAAAGGGCATATATGCTTCCTGCTTTCAGATTCAGCTCTGCAATAGAAATTGAAAAATAATATGTTAAGGCTTTTTTTTCTATTTGTTGAACTCATCTTAGTCTTTGATGTTGCTACTCTATTTGATCCAGATTTTTATGATTACCTCTTTTAGGCTACATGAACTATTTAGACAATGGTGATGTTGGAAAGGTAGCAAGTTAAGATATAAAAATGCAGCATTTGCTTTAATAAATCTAAAGTCTGATTTGAAATGGTCCTAATTTTCAATTATCACCGTCCACCATTCAAAATACCCTGTGCTGTAAGTATAGATTTGCAGCAGATATTTATATTTGGGTTTGCTAAATCTAACCACTTGTGATGTTTCACTTAAGAACTTGGCCTGGGAATTTATCGCAAAATAGTAGTTTGGGAGAAGTTACATTTAGTAGAAAACAGTCTTTGAACCCCGCTTCCTGACCTTTCATTTTTCTCACCTTGGCTTTAGTTTTCCATAACTTGTTGACACTGGGCTACCTCATTTCTTCTTACCTGTTTGATACTGAGCTAAAAGCCTTTAGAGCATTCACTGGAGGCAAAAAAAAAAAAAAAAAAAAAACCACGACTTATAGAAGTTTATTAGAGTCTCTTTTACAACTCTGATTTAAAGATTTGAATGATATAAGTTTATGAAAGAAAAAATCAGTTTTCATAAATCCTCTCAGGTGGATATCAATTGATCCAATAAATCAGTAGGAATTTATACTCTCTTGCTTGCAAAATGATAAGTGTTTATACCAACACTTATTGTAAACATTATCCAACAAGAGTTAGAGAAAGTGCTAGAGGACTAAAGGAGTTGGAAAATACCACAAGACCCATGTGCTTTGTATTTCTTTTAATTTTCCACCTCATTAACATCTCAGATGAAAATATGCTGAATGTTTAGAAGTTTTACTCCTTTATTATTCAATTCCTCATTGCAAGCTACGATCTTTATTGTCCTCAGGGGGTATGTGTCTGTGTGTATGTATATGGATATGTGTGTGTTTGTGTATAAAATGTTTTACACTTATCCACATAGTTTAGTGGAGCCACAATAAAGAGATGTAGGATACTAGCTGGATGTTTGATGAACTTTTTGGAGAAGTAATTATTGTCTAGAATAAAATATAACTACACTCCATAATAGTCATACTAGAAAACGTCTGCTATAAAACTTTCCATGACATCTTAAAAAGTAAGGAAGAAGAAACCAGGGTATATGAAGAAAGCATTGCTTCCAGTTTCAGCTCTTACATTAAATATTTGGGATCATGATAAAGTCATTTTTTTTAATTCTAGGATTCCTTGCACAACATGGATTAGAAAATACTGTTTCCAAGGTTGTGATTATTTCCTCGGTTTTTTTTTTTTTTCTCCTTCAACTCCGTATTTAATCACACTATTTCAGAAAGTCTTGTGTGGTTTTGTATTAACCTAGTTACTTTTTGCCTTACTAAGTAGAATGCGAATTTCCAGAGAGCAAGTTCTTTGATTTATTTATCTGTCACATATATAATGAATTTTAAGGTGATTTTCAAGTTTGAACCTACATGAAAAAGTACTTTACATTTTTAATTATTTCAATATGTAATTTATACTTATGAGTATTTAGCAAATTAATATATTTCAACTTGACAGGATAAGACCATATGTCCTTTGAAATTATAATATGCTATCTAAATAAACTTTGCTTAATTTGTGCATGTAGGTAAAGCTATCCTCTTTACATAAAATTCTTGCTGTGCAAATATGTCTTTTTACTGTTTTTTTCTTTAAAATGTAAGTCAATTGCACATATTTAACTTCACTTAGCAAAAAATAAATCACTATTTAGTCAAGAACATAAATTCTTAACATGAGGAAAACTGAGCATGTATACTAACATTTTGATTACAAAATATGAAAAATATAGCAATTGATAATTTACAACATAGTAAATTATATACTGCGTTAGAAATTCTTATTTTGCTAAAGCAAGCTATTTGACTTTATATTTTGAAGTCAAAGTCATTTTTTCTTTCCTGTCTCATCATCAGTACATTTAAAAAATTGTGTCTTTATTTTTATCTATATCTCTGTATATAGATATATATATATATCATGCTTGGCTATTGTGACTAATACGTAATAAATATCGGAGTACATATCTTTGAGATTGTGATTTCAGTTACTTTGGATATATTACTCAGAAGTGGGATTGCTGGATCATATAATAGTTCTGCTTAACTTTTTTTTTAAAACCTCCATATTTTTTCCTAGGCTGGCTACATTTCAACTATGATTGTACAAGTGTTTCCTTTTTTCCTCATCTTCACAAACCCTTGTCTTTTGTCTCTCTCTCTCTCTCTGTGCGTATGTGTGTGTGTGTGTGTGTGTGTGTGTGTGTGTGTGTGTGTGTTTTGATAACAGTCATCTGAGAAGGTTTGAGGTAATATCTACTATGGTTTTGTTTTGAAGCTCCCTGATGATTAGTGATATTGAGCACATTTTCATATCTTGCTGAGCACTATTTTTTTTTTAAATATTCCACTCCTTTGCCCATTTTGATTTGGGTTATTTATTTATTTATCTATTTATTTTCTATTTAGTTGTAAGAATTCCTTGTATATTTTGGGTATTCAACCCTTTATAGAGATAAAAATATGGTCTAGGTCTAAAAGTTTGTGTCCCCTCAAAATTTATATGGAATCCTAATCTCCAAGAGGATAGTATTAGAAGGTAAGGGCTTTTGGCAATAACTAGGTCATAGGGCAAAGGTCCATGAATTAGAGTAGAACCCATTTAAAAGAAGCCTTTGAGAGACTCCTCATCCCATCTGCCATGCAAGATTACAGTGAAATATGGCCATCTATTAATTAAGTAATAGGACCTCACCAGATAGTGAATTTGTCAGTGCCTTAATCTTGGACTTCCTAGTATCCAGAACTGTGGAAAATAAATTTCTGTTATTTATAAGTCACTCAGATACTGTATTTTATTATAAAAGCTTGAATGGACTGTAAGACATTTGTTCTTCCATTTTATAAACTGTCTTTTCATTTTGTTGATTGTTTTCTTGTTGTGCAGAAGCTTTTTAATTTGAAGCTGTCTCATTTTTCCATTTTTGCTTTGTTGGCTATGCTTTTGGTATCATTTCCAAAAAACCATTGCCAAGACCAATGTCAAGAAGTTTGTCTTCTGTTTTCTTTTTGCAGTTTTATGGCTTCAGGTTTTAAATTAATCTTGAATCCATTTTTTGTTCCAGGATCGCATGTTGCATTTAGTTGTCATGACCCTATGTTTATTTAGTCTACTTTAATCTATGAACCCATGGCTACAAAGAACATTATTAGGATAAATGGAAAGAGTTGAAGGGAGAATGAAGATTAGACTGAATTACTGAATTCGTGTTAATTTTAATCTAAAAATTACTGTATTCATGTTAATTTTAGTCTAAAATTACGGTATTTTTGTTAATTTTAATCTAAATGTGTTCCTACTTTAAAAAATGTAGACATTATTTTTAAGCAGCTTTAGGATCACAGCAAAATTAAGTGAAAGTTCAGAGAATTCCCACATATTCCTTACCCCCACACATTACAGCCTCCCCGACTCTCTCATTAGAGTAGTACATTTGTTACAATCAGTTAACATACACTAACACATAATTATCACCCAAGACAACAGTTTACATTAGGGTTCACTCTTGGTGTTCTGTATTCTATGGGTTTTGACAAGTGTGTAATGACTTGTATCCACTATTATACTATCATAGGGAAGAGCTATACTGCCCTAAAAATCCTCTGTGCTCCACACATTTAATACTCTTCTCTTTCCCTAATCCATGGCAACCACTAATTTTTGACTCTCTCTGCAGTTTTGCCTTTCCCAGATGTCATATATTTGAAACCATATAGTGTAGACTTTTCATACTGGCATTTTTTTTCACTTTGTAATATGTATTTAATTTTCCTCCATGTCTTTTCATGGCTTTTCAGCTTATTTTTTTTAGTGTGGAAGAATATTTTATGGAAGTACTAAAATTTTGTTATTTATCCATTTACTTACTGAAGGACATCTTGGTTGCTTCCATGTTATTGGCAGTTATTAATATAGCTGCCATAAACACCCATGTGCAAGTTTTCATTTAGTAGTTAGTTTTCAACTCATTTGACCAAAGGCCAAGGAGTGCACTTCCTGGGTTATAATGGTAAGAGTATGTTTAGTTTTATTTTTAAAAAATCAAAAACCAAAAAAATATACCTTCTAAACTGTCTTCCAAAGTGGTTGCACCGTTGTGCATTCATGCCAGCTATGAATAAGAGTTTTTCTTCCTTCAAATCTTTGCCAGCAATTAGCATTATCAGTATTTTGTATTTTAGCCACAGAATCCATTTTTGAGTGAATTCCACTTTTTTTTGCATATGGATATCCAGTTTTCTCAACCTTATGTATTAAAGAGAAATACTGCCACTTGCAACAACATGAACGAAACTAGAGGATATCAGCTAAGGGAAATAAGTCAGATACAGAAGGACAAAAATAAGATACCACTTAAAGTTAAAATAGTCAAACTCATATAATCAGAGAGTAGAATAGCAGTTGCCAGGAGCAGTGAGTTATTAGTCAAAAGGTACAAAGTTTCAGTTATGCAAGATTAATACATGCTAGAGATCTATTAACCTGGTTCCTATAGTTAACAATACTGTATTGTATACCTAAAATTTTGCTAAGTAACTATACTTTATAAGTTCTCATCACTGTCACAATAATAATAATAATAAATACAGAGGGTGGGAGAAAACTTTTTGAGATAATGGATATATTTATGGCATAGATTATGGAGATGGATTCACAGATATATATTATCTCCAAACTCATCAAGTTATAAATATTAAAATATACATAGCTTTTTGTATGTCAATCATACCTTAACGAAATGCTTTAAAATTAAAATAATTATATCCATAAAAGTAAAACTGAACTGGAACCCATGTCTACAAAGAACATTATTAGGATAAATGGAAAGAGTTGAAGGGAGAATGAAGATTAGACTGAATTACTATATTCATGTTAATTACTAATTTTGATGGTACTATTATGGTTATATAAAAGAATGTTCTTTCTTGGATGCAAATAATAATGTTTTCAAGAGTTATTATGATAATGGTACATGAAGTTGGCAACTTACTCTAAAATTATTTAGAAATAATTAAATCATATTTGAAACTTTTCTTTGGGGCTTTATCTTTGGAAATACTTGAAAACAAAACAAACTAAAAATACACTTTGAAACTATTGATTTCCCTGTCTGCCAACTGTAGCATTTCTTAAAATATGTTCCTCAGTTTATCAGGATTTTAGATGCAGTTGCATGTAAAATTCTTTAGGTCAAATACATTAGGGAAATATTAGTTAAGTAAAGTTAAGCAAGTTTCTTAAATGTAGACCTTCTTAGAACCTTTAACATAATAAATATGTTGTTCATCTCAAAAAAGGTGAAATAATACCTGATGATAATTGTCCAAAGCTGTGAATACTTCTCTCTTTATCAACTCTCAATTCCATCACTCTGATAATTAAATTATTCTGCTTATTTAATAAAATATTTAGTGGAATCAACCTGTACTATTTTAGTTTTTAATCTTTTGACTTTTTTAAAATGAAAGCACAACTATTTAAAAAGAAGAACATAAAATTCATTGGAAATCCCACTAGCCAGGGACCATGACCATGACATTTTGATATCTTCCTTTTTATTAGTTCCCCTCCCTGCAGTCTGTTTTGCACTATTTGTCATTAATCTTGCACTATAGTAATATTTTTACTTGACAGAAAGTGACTATGTGTCCTCACATACACACAGCCTCCTCTACCATCAAATCCTCAGCCAGATGGCATATTTGTTACACTTAGTGAAACAACATTGACATTTTGTTCCAAAGTCTGTAATTACATTAGGGATCACTCTTTGTGTTGTGTTTTCTATAGGGTTTGATAATTGTATAACCACATGTATTCAACATTAAGTATCATATAGAATAATTTTCCTGTCCTAAAAATTCCTTGTGCTCCAATTATTCATCTCTCCCTTCTTCCAATCCCTGACAACCACTGATTTTTCTTTTTCAACTGTCTGCATAGTTTTACCTTTTCCCGAATAAATGTTAAATAGTTTTAGACAGCAGTTTTTATTTTATTTATTTTAAGTGTATAAGAACTGTAGAAGCAAGCTTGTTACCCTACATGCTTGCCAGTTCTAGGTATTAGTGTTTAAAAATATTTGACAATGTAATCATCATAAGAATTTTTAAATGTTCTAATTTAATTCCAGTTTCATTCTTGCTTTCTGTCTTTGACTATTCTGGCACACACTTGCTTTCCTACAATCTACCAGTGGATTTTTTTCTTTTTTTTTTGAGTTGGAGTCTCACTCGGTCGTCCAGACTGGAGTGCAGGGCTGCTCCCGGCCACCGCAGCCTCGACCTCCTGGGCTTCGGCAATCCTTCCGCCTCAGCCTTCCAAGTAACCGGAACTACAGGCCTGTGCTACCACGCCCGGCTGATTTTTTGATTTATTGTAGAGATGAGGTCTCGCTGCCCAGGTGGGTCTCGAACCCGCGGGCTCAGGCAATCCACTCACCTCAGCCTCCCAAAGGCGCGGGATTACAGGCTGAGCCACCGAGCCCAGCTTACAGTGGAGTTTTAACAATTCAAATATTTTTATCAGGATCCCATGATCATACCACACCCAATTTTCTATTCTCCCATTACTCTTGCCCCATTTCCCTCCTTTTTCATCATTTATTTAATCCACAAATATTCACTGAATTCTTACTGTGTGTTAGGCATTTGTAATTATGCATAATAATTGTTCACATTTATGGGTACATGTGAATTTTGATACATGAATACAATGTATAATGATAAAATCAGGGTATTTAGGATATCAATCATCCCAAACATTGTTCCTTTATTTGTATTTAGAACATTTTAAATCTCTTCCTGCTATTTTAAAATATACAATTAAAAAACTTATCTCAGCAAGGTTGCAAGTAGAATGATTGTTACCATAGACTGTGAGATTGGGTCCAGGAGATGAAGAGAGATTGGTTAATAGGTATAAACATACAGTTAATAGAATGACTAAATTCTAGTGTTCAATAACACAGCAATGGTACTACAGTTAATAATTTAGTGTTAGGGGTTTTTTTTAGACATTAAGAATACAGTGATAGAACAAAGTTCTAATATTACAAACTTAAATTTTTTACTAAAATTAGCCAAGCACATTGCTACCTCAGAACATTAATTTTTTTTTTTTTACTTAACTAAAATGCTTACTCTTTTGTAGTCTTAAAATATCAGCTCAGATATCACTTACAATGTTCTAACTCAGGAAAATACACCTTATCATACTTCCTGAAACACAATCTCCTCTCATCAGTTACCCTTTACCTTGTTATCTTTTCTCTCTGTTTGCTTCCTAACACTTCTTGAATTTTCTGTGTATACCTAGAAGAAATGGTTTATTTTTCTTTAATCATGACCTTCAATTGCTCTATCAAACGTCCCTTTCCCATCCCTTATTGATATTCTAGGCAAATCTCACACTTTTTCCACTTTCAGCTGTAACAACAATTTTAGGAGATTACAATTCACTCTTGGCCATTATAATTTTCAGTTTGGCCTAAGATCAAAAGTTTTCTCTCTTGCTCTCATTAATTGTATCTGTTGTTCTTTAGCATTGTGCCTGGCACATAATAAGGAATTAATAAATATACCTTGAATAGATGAGTGAGTGAGTAGATAACCGATTGGATGAATAAATGAATAATTATGGTAAAGATAAAATGCAGTAAGAGCATAAAAATGGCAGTTTTCCACTCTTAACCTGGAAGGATCAGGAATAGGAAGTATGTCAGAATTGTTTCTCTTAAACTGAGCCTTGAAATATAAATAGAAGTTCACCAGGTAGACCTGGAATAGAAAGCATTCCAATTAGATAAAGCAGGGAGGGCAAAGGTTTAGAGATAGGGAAGAACATGGTGAGATAGTCTGGATTGTCATCCCCTCTGAAATTCATGTTAAAATATGATTTCAAATGTTGAAGATGGGCCTAGTGGGAGGGCTTTGGGTTATGGAGCAGATCCTTCATGAATGTCTTGGTGCTGTTCTCACTATAATGAATGATTTCTCACTCTATCAGTTCACGCAAGAGCAGATTGTATAAAAGAGCTGGGCACTACCTCCTCCTCTCTTGCTTCTGCTCTCACTATGTGAAAACGCCTGATTTTTCTCCACCCTCTGCCATGACTGGAAACTTCCTGAGGCCTAACCAGAGACCCAGCAGATGTCAGCACCATGCAGAATTGTGAGTCAAAATAAATCTTTTTTTCTTTTTAAATTACCTAGCCTCAGGTATTTCTTTTAAGCAATGCAAAATGAAAAAATACACATGGTTCATGAAGAAGACTAAAAAGAGCAGACTTGCCGGAGGAAAGAAGTCCAGTAGACATAACAGCAGATAAGTGTAGAGAAATAAAGTTGCCCAGAGCCAGACTGACTGGTCATAACAAGTTTGGGATGGGCAAAAACAACTTAATCTTCATTATTCAAACATGTACTGTCTTTTCACATTACTGAAACTCCCACTGTGACACTAGAGAATTCCAATTTGTATTCAAAATCAAACCTTTTGTTGTTACTACCTCTGAAGTCTCTTTTTTTTGAGTAGGAGTCTCACTCCGTCGCCAAAGCTGGAGTGGTACACTCACGACCACGGCAGTTTCGACCTGCCTGGCTCAGGCGATCCTTCCACCTCAACTTTCCAAGTAGCCGGGACTACAGGCATGCACTACCACACCTGGCTAATTTTTTAATTTATTGTAGAGACGAGGTCTCACTAAGTTGCCCTGGCTGGTCTCGAACCCACAGGCTCAGGCAATCCACTCGCCTTGGCCTCCCAAAGTGCTGGGATAACAAGCTGAGCCACTGATCCCGACTGCTGAAGTCTTTCATGATCCCATCAGGTGAAGCTGATTATAATACTTGATATGCTACTTCAGTGCAGAACTTGTATATGACCGAAATCCAATGCATCACTTGTCAACAAGATTGAAGTCTTCCCAGACATTTTGGAGAGGCTTGAATGCTGTAACATTGTCTAGAACTGGTGTTTTTCTGGTACTGACCATAGTTCTTGATGGTTGACACAAATGTTAGAGACATTGTCTTCTCAACTTCGTGATGTTGCCTTCTGACTTTGAGGGTTTATGCAATGCTACCTAATGTAATAAATGATCCATCAAAAGCAAACTTAAATATTGTCACCAGATAGTGACAATTTGAGATGTTTTAAATTTGTATAAAGGAGGGAGCAGTAGGGGCATCAAAAATATCAAAGAAGAAACTGTTATCTACATAATTACGTGAAGCCGTCTTTTTTTAAAATGGAGGACAGAAAGGAGATAAAAATGCAGATAAATAAAACATACAGACTTCATTTTTTGTTGTGTTTTGTAGCAGTGCTTTAATTCTCACTTATTTATTCCTGTATTTGAACTTTAAATACTTAAAGTGAAGTTCCTGAGGGAGAGATTTTTACAAACTAGACCATCATACTAAACAGTTGCACATGGTTGCATATTTTGGAGCTGTTTAATTTGACATCTTTTCAACATGCTTGGGTTGATGCCTTAGTTTATTTTTGCTACTGATTTCTTTTTCTTCCTTTTGCTTCTGAGAGTGCAGATTAATTCAGCTCCGTCCAGACTGATTAGAATTGTTAAATAAGTTACCCAGAGTAGACTTTGTGAAATAAATCTGGTAATGCAATTCTCAATGGACTGTAAAAGTCTGTTATTAGTTAATTATCAAGACACTTCTGAGCGATATTAAATTATCTCACTCGTCTTCTGATTATTATTCTGGTGTCATGTGAAATTATAAGAAGTGTGAAGAATACTTTGTTAAATATCAAGTTTCCAACATGAGCGATTTTTACAACTGCAATTCGAGTTATCACTCCTCCAGTTTTAAGAAGTTGATCCTTGACATTTATCCTATCATTTACTGACAATTGTCTAATTTGATATTCATGTGGAATATTTGTTTGAGTCATTAGACTCCACTATGGATATGTTTCCACCTAGTTCACCTGAATAAGGCATCATTTGTAAATCCACTCCTAGAGATTAGACCGCACTAATGTGCAGTAACAGGCAGTTTTGTTCACCTTATAGGCCAATTCAGCTGTGTCTTCCTTCACAAAGCAAATGAACAGTTAATTCACCAACAAATTCTTGGTTGCTTTGATGAATATCACATACCCTTTCTGTAGTATGGCGTTTTAATCTACCAAATAGGAACAATAGAACTGTGATCAGGATAAAATTAGCTCTTTGGCATTTAGAACATATTTAATAAGTATTAGCTTAATATTACAAGACCTTATAGGTAAGTCCCTGGTGGGCTTCATAAGACGAGCTTTAACAAAGTTGTCAGCTAGAGTTTGGTGTTCCAATAAAATGGAGGCAAAAAGCTTCTATTGGGTTTGCCAATATGAAGTTGTGCTTTTCCTTTCGTTCATGCTTCAAGGTAGAATAGCATTCTTTAAAATCATGGACATTAATGAAGTATTTTCTTTTCTACTTATTGTGTACTGACTAAAGAAATAACTACTTTTCTTGTCTGGTGGTCTGTCTGAAGTTCATCTTTTTGATACTAATCATTCAGGTAAAGTAATGCTTTCAGAATTTTCTCCTCTTAAATGTATTTATTACTTTAGGGGACACACACACACACACACACACAAACTTAAGGGATTTTTCTCCAAGTACTTATTATTGAGTTGCTTTTAAAGGAATCTCTGCACTCAGTGCCTGTTAATGCTCTTGAACTAATTCACAATTCACCATTGCAGCCACCTCAAATCTTTGCACTTCTCTTTCCTTGGTTTGAATATCTATTTTCTTAGACAGTTCATTCAGTAAAAAGGAGATATTATGAACAGAAAAAGTACAAATAATAATAATATAACTATCTGTGTTGCCCAGGGAAGTCCAATTAACAGCTAAAAAACATGTTGAAATAGGCTTTATCAGAAATTATGTATTTTTTCTCTATTCCTATAGGTTACACAGTTCATTGCTCAAATTCAGCAGAAGGCTAAACGGTTACTCAAATAAATGTTGTTTTAAACAACTTTAACATTCTTCTGAATAACAAGTCAAAAGCAAAATGACTGAGTAATAATTGTTTAATGCTTCTTGGATGAAGGAGTATTTTAATAGGTTCATTAGGAACAGTCTAAAATGGTTTGAGGATGCTATTATTTTTTACAAACAGAAGATCCTAATGCAGAAAGAAGACAAAAATAAAGAAATGAGTAGGAAGCAGAGTTGGGAGTATGCAAAAATGTGTTTTTTAAAGTATTAACAAATTTAAGCTGTATTTTATTCTTATTTTCTCACAGGTATCTAAAATTAATGTAGATTTTATAAGTTAAGAGTGTGTCTAAGTATAAGTTATGAAAAGAGAAAATTTCAAATTTAATCAAATAGCAGAAGTTTAGAAAGAGCTTATATCAAATGATCTAATCTCATCAATATTGGAGTGTCTTTTCAAAATGAGAACCATATAATGATAAAATTGGACACAAAGATTGATTCAATGGGTTTCACATTTGTAAGAATCACAGAAGAGAGTAATTTTTGAAAACTTTTCTCCAGTGAACTAATGATTATATATTACATTAAAATTGTCTTTTATTACTAATCTTGGAACAGTGAAATCTATCATACTCCAGTGAATAGGTAAATTAACCATATTCCACACATTATTGTTGTATTGAAAAATAGTATATTTGTAATCACAAACTATTTTCCAGGTAATTATTATTTTAATATATAAAAAACTATAAGGAAGTAATAAAAACAATATCTTTTGGAAAATTGTAAATACATATTTTCTTCACTGAAAGTACAGATTATGCTCATCAGACTGTAAGCATGAGAATATTTATGTAGATGATTACTTGATCATTTCTACTTAACAATTGTCAAAGTTTTTGCCTGTATCATATGATTTAAATATAGATAGACATAAATATAAATATATCTATACACCTATGTGTACAATTTTATGTCTTCAAGCAGTTGAAAACATAATTTGGGACATATAAGGTATGCAAAAAAATATGTAGCAAAAGCATTATGATATATTAAAATGCTAAGCTTTGTTGCTACAGCTCTCGTTGTTATAGACCTTTAGAAAAGGGGACAATGAATGTTTGTTAGATTTAAAAAATCAGACTATAAAAAGAAGGTTTAGAGATGATTCTGTAACTCCATCTCATCAGAAAAATTTTAAAAATTCAGACTTAAAAAATGACTTTCCAAGTTGCAAAATTGGTATCAGAAGCTGAGCCTATACCTTGTAGTTCAGTGTTTTTATATAGGCATACATTTTGGTATATGAATATTAGGGTTCTTTATTTTATACTGTCCCTATGATTGTATGCATTATGTATCTGTGTCACTTAATCACTAAAATGCACCACATTTTTTTTCAAATGTCCCTTGAAAGATGTATCAAATTTGAATGAAAAGACTTACGTGAGTGCATTTAGTCACAGAAAATTTAAATTTGTGATAAAACTTTAGGATATGTAAGAAAATTTTCAATATCAAGGAATTGATGATGATTTGTCTGCTGTCATTGCAGCAGAATACTTTTACAAAAATTTCAAATGGAACTGTTTTGCCAATCTATAAGCTGTAGATAGGATTGGCAGATAGATTAAATTGGTTTCACTGGAGGACATTTTTATTCTTATGATTAAAATCTTTCCTTTTTAAAAAAATTTAGAGTTGTGGGGTACACATGCAGATTTACTACATAAGTAGGTTGCATGCAGGTGAAGTTTGAACTTGTAGCTGTTCTTCTCTCTCCCCTTGGTACTAGACCAGGTACCCTGTGTGTTTCCATGTGTACCTCAGCTTCCCTCTCTCCTTTAGCAGTGTCCAACTTCTGCCTAACATCCAGAACCTATAAGAAGCTCAAAAGAATTGAAAGAAAAACAACAAAGAAACAAACAATTCAATTAAAAAGCGGGCAAAGGACATGAACAGACATTCCTCAAAGGATGACATGCAAGCAGCCACCAAACTCATAAAAAATACTTTGCCTCACTAATCATCAGAGGAATGCAAATAAAAACTACAATGAGATGGCACCTAACACCAGTAAGGATAGCTATCATTAATAAGTCAAAAAACAATAGATGCTGGTGTGGTTGCAGAAAAAAGGGGACACTCCTTCACTGTTGGTGGGAATGTAAGCTAGTTCGACCTCGATGGAAAGGAGTGTGATTTCTCAAAGAACTAAAAATTGGGCTTTTATATGATCTAGCAATTCCTTTCCTGGGAGTATACCCAGAGCATCATAAATTACTTGGCCAAAAAGATACCTGCACACTCGTCTTTATTGCAGCACTATTCACACTGACAAAAGCACGGAACCAACTTAGAATCCCATAGAAAATTGACTAGATAAAGAACATTTGTTACATATACACAATGGAATATTATGCAGCCATAAAGAAGAACAAAATCATGGGCCTTTGTAGAAACTTGAAAGCAGCTGGAGATAAGGCTGCAATAACCAAGACAACATGGTATTGACACAGGAAGAGCCACATAGACTAATGGAACGGGACAGAGAATCTCGAAATGAAAACACAGTCCCTTAACCAACTCATCTTCAACAAAGCCATCAATAACAAACATTGTAGAAAGGAAACCATATTTAGCAATTGGTATGGGGAAAACTGACTGTTTTCTTTACTATTGTCTTCAAGTACTTTTATTTCTCTATGTATTTATATACTCAAATAGTAAAATTATTTGACTTGATTATAGCCTAGTAATGTTCTTCCAGTAACTTATCATCCACTTGCTGAATA
The DNA here is from genome assembly GCA_027257055.1 of Cephalopachus bancanus. Classification (NCBI taxonomy): domain Eukaryota; kingdom Metazoa; phylum Chordata; class Mammalia; order Primates; family Tarsiidae; genus Cephalopachus; species Cephalopachus bancanus. Next base: position 2,237,740 of record JAPVLO010000107.1, read on the forward strand.
TGTTCTCAATAGGTCCTTTTGGAAGTCAATTAAATATAGATTTATTCCTGTGCAGCAAGAAAGGAAGCACACCAGAAGAACTCAGGGATATCTCATCAAATGAGGAAAAAGATGTTTATAATAGGACTTGTGTTTTGTTTTTTTTTTTTTTTTTTGAGTTGGAGTCTCACTCTGTTGCCCAGACTGGAGTGCAGTGGCCTCTCCCGGCCACCGCAGCCTCGACCTGCTGGGTTCCGGCGATCCTTCCGCCTCAGCCTTCCGAGTTGCTGGAACTACAGGCGTGCGCTACCACGCCCGGCTAAGTTTTTGATTTACTGTAGAGATGAGGTCTCGTGAGAAGGGTAGACCTTGGGTAAAATTTATATATGGTGGCATGTATTAACCTAAAATATATATTTGTATTGGAGACTTTTAGATTACAAATTCTTACTCAAATTGAAACAGGAGTAAATTTTAAAGACAATCTTGTCTGAAAGTACATGTAAACCAATTTTATTTAGAGGTTACAAACTTAAACTGCCTACACTGGGTAGATACGTAAAATAAAGGGACAAACTAGGCTGGGTGGAGATCTCGGACTCGGGAGCACACACCTCAACGCTTCTCACCTTCAATATCTTCAGTGTGACCACATCAGACTTCCAGTTTTTCAAGATAAATTAAAATTCCATATCTTTTTGTGAAATGTGTCCATTTTAGATGTTGTCAGTTAATTAAAACATTTTCTAAACAGTGTTGATTGTTTTAAAAAGTTGTCAATCAAATTCTACCTGTTTCTTGACGTATTACACTATCACACATGCTGTAGATTAAAGTCTAAACCCCATTTTGAATATAGGCATAACTATTAAATGTTTTTTGAAATGGTCCTGGATTATGACTCCATTAAATGACATACATTTCCAGGGCTGTTTTATCCTGAAGACTGAATGACGATTGTTGATTGTTTCTTACAATATTTATTTCACAACCATTTTTTGATAAAGCCTAAAGACAACTACATCTTATCACATAAAAATTAGATATAAGTAATTACATAAAATCACTTTTTCTAAAGTATTGCTTTGTTTCTGACACCTAATTGGTTTCTGTCAACTCACTGACATAGCTATACATTCCAAAGTTATACATTATATTATAGTTATATATTTCAGAAACTATCAGGTACATTTATTTTATTTAAAAAGACCACATGCTGTATCTGGGCAAAAAATGAGGCTAGGATAATAAAACCTATTCATATTTATGTGATACATTGTACTTTGCAAAGCATGTTTAAATATCATAATTTCTATCCCAATCATAGACCTATGTGATCTATCAGTCAAGTGCTATTGACTTCACTTTATTTAGTAATTCAGAAACACTTCGGAATTGGGAATAAATCCCTAGAGGTCACACAGTCATTTAGCTGGAGAGACAGAAGTTCTTTCGACAAATCTTACATTCTTTCCATCATGTGATAGCTCCTCAAATATTTTGTAAAAACCTCTTTTATGTTTGTTCTTTGGACAGGCATGAACACTTTTTTTAAAGTTTCCTTTTGAGATGTTTAAAATAACTACACCAACTTAAAATTTAAACTAAATAAAAATAATTTCAACGTCTAAAATGATTTTATTTAAGTCGCAGTTTTTACCTCTGGATTTATTTGTAGAGCTTTAACAGATTTTTGTGGATGCAAACCAGAATATGGAATAGAGATATACAGTCACTTGTAGGAATGTATTTTTTATTCTTGAGAATTGGAAGTATCAAGTAATACCTGTTGGCTTAGATGAAATTTTAAAACTTGCTTTTAATTTTTTTTGTATATTCCTGCTTGAAACAATATTATATGTTTACTCCTGTAGGTCAGTAAACTACATTTTAATTTCATTTTTATTTTTTACTTATTTATTTATTTTTTTGAGTTAAAATCTCACTCCATTGCCCAGTCTGGAGTGCAGTGGCTTGCTCACGGCCACCCCAGCGTCAACCTGCTGGACTTCTGCAATCCTTCCACCTCAGCATTCCAAGTAGCTGGAACTACAGGTGCACTGCCACACCTAGCACATTTTTTATTTATTATAGAGACGAGGTCTCACCAGGTTGCCCAGGCTGATCTCCCACCCACAGGCTCAGGCACTCCACTCACCTCGGCCTCCCAAAGTGCTGGGATTACAGGCTGAGCCACTGAGCCCGGCCTAAATTTTCATTTTAATCTTGTTTTCCAAGAAGTTGAAATGTCCATAATAATCTTAGCTAAAATGTAGCAAGGGATTTTTATAAATTAAGTTTTAGTGAGAAACTATAATGATCAGAAATCCAATTATGAAAATCTATTATATCGCAAATCAGGTAGAAAAATACTGTGAATCTCTTAATTCTTCATTTGTGATGACAGCAGGAGATAGTATCATGGTTCTTATACATCCTTTGGTTTTATACTTTGTTAAAACATTTATTTATATATAGAAGTATAACCTAATAAAAATTCACACATAAAAAGGAAAATGTTAGAAAATGTTAGTGCCAAAAGCAACTGCACCAAAATCAATTTATAATAAATCATTTCACAAGAAACCCCCTATTTCCAGAGTGTATTCTACGTGAAATATTTAAAATTCATCTTGTATTTTATATAATAAATATCACAAATATTGTTTATGAGTGTAACAAAGGGAACTAATTAGTAATTACAGTTAGCTGCTCATAATGGGAAATGACAATTGTTGGAATGAATTGAGTAGAAAGCATCAGATTATTAATGCAGAATGGCATAACCTATTCCTGTCTCAATAGCATGAATTATTGCTTAAGTAATAAATTGCTTCAATGTCTTTAAAAAATGATAACTACATAGATATAATTTGAAAAATTAAATACACATTTATTGTATAAAATTGCTTATTCACAATCAGATAGGAAGGAATGCATAGAAAATTATTAAAGATTATTGTAAGTTAAACTAGCTATATTTCTTATGTCTCACCTACCTGTTTTGTAAAGAAAGATGAACACTAAATTCCAAGTAGATTATTGGATGAGATTCCCTTTAAATAAAACAGAGTGATGGGATTTCCAGGAAGATGGCGGCTTAGCCAGTCAGACCGCGTGAGTTTCCATGTGTGTGAATGATTGTATGGGCAATTCTGCATGTGTTTACGTGTGTAAGTGGGAGCGTGAAAGAGTGACTGAGGGGACTTGAGAGCAAGTGGCCAGGGCCCTCCTGGTGAAGCCACCTGTGCCACAGCTGCTCTGCTTGAATTGGAGCACAGAAACTGTGTGCCACTTTCTAAAATCAGCAAAGCTTTTCCTGGAAAGAACTGCTGGAGTGATTGCTGACTCCAACACCACAGCGCCAGGGTGAATGCTAGCAGAGAGGGCTACGGAGGCAATGCAGCCACGGAGGCTGAGGCAGAGTCCCAAGGAAACAGCAGGGAGAAGTCACCCTGAACCTGGACTGGGCTTCTGAGCCTTGCCACTGGTCCGAGATTTGGAGACATGGAAATGCTGGAGAGGGAGCTCTTGAACCCATTGGTGACAGGAACATCAGCAAAAGAGAAACTGAGCAGACTCTTTGTTGCCTGGGCAAAGAAGAGCTCCAGTGCAGCTTCTGTGGAATAGCAGAAATGTATCTTGAGACCAGGTGCTATCTCTGTGTGGTGTTAGATCTGCTCTTTGTGACATCAGAGAACACTGGCCCCAGTGCACAAGCCTGGCTAGTAATGGCAGATGCAGAACCCCAGATGATGCACCCTAAGCCTGCTGCTGGGCAATAGACGCAGACAGCAGAATTGCCAGAAATGGAGGCTGGTGAGTGCCTAACTGAACCCCTCACCAAGCAACAGGTGAAAAAGGGCAGGACAGAGACAGGAAGCCCCATTCCCCTGCTGTGAACAGGATGCCTTGGGAGATGTGACAAAGCTGGGAAAGGAAGGACATGGGTGAGATCCCAAGAGACACTGCCAAGTTATTTCAGCCCGCTTCCCTCTCACGGGTGTGTGAAGGCTACCAATTGCAGGCAGCAGGGGGTGAATATTCTAGCATCTTAAGCTCCAACAGTGAATAGGGAACCTGCAGTAACAGCCCTGCAGTCACAGAACCTGTTATAAGAGGGACCCCCCCCCAAAGAGACATACTATCTTTTCCCTCTTATACTCCATCTTAGACTCAGGGGATATGCAAGCATACCCAGTGTAAGGTCATATTGTGCAGAGACAAAGAATGAGTCCCAGCTGGCCCATTCACCAGATAGCAAAACTTATGACCTGCCGATAGGTTCAGAATCCTTGTAGCTCCCCTACCCCCTAGTAAGTAATCAAAATCGTAAAGAGACAGTGCAATGCCCAACCCCCAGCCCTATGTCATAATTGAACAAACCCAGAGCCCTGGCTCAAGGAAGGACAAAAGGTAGAGCAACTATCAGAAGTGACTGCTTCTCCATTTTCCACTGAGCAATGGAATTAAAGAGAAAGATAACCTAATTGCTACAAATGAAAAAGAAACAATAAAAAACTACTGGTAACCATCAGAGTCTCAGCAAAGAGTCAGTGCTGGAAAGAACAGCTGCTGGGACACAAAGAATGGCTGTCTCCTAGAATGACAGTACCCAGAAAGTACTTGTAAAGAACAGAGAATTGTTGGATAGAATGAATAAAATCAATAAATGCAAGGAATAAAACTAAATGAAATCATAATGGAGCTAGACAGATTCAAGAAAATTTACTTAGAAATAACAGAAATAAAGAACTCCATCGAAGAAATAACAAACTGACAAGCACGGGAAAAAGAACTGACCAAGCCGAAGAAAGAATCTCAGAACTGGAAGACCAAAATATGAAATTAACCCAACCTATTAAAAATATAGAGAAAAAAACTTATGAAGAAAGAGGAAACTCTCCAACAGATGTGCAATTTTATCAAGAAACCAAACTAATGTCTGATTGGAATACCTGAAATAGAAAGAGAAATGGAAAACCCCTTGGGACAAACACTCCACATGGTCATTCAAGAAAACTTCCCTCATCTGGCCAGAGAGATAACTATACAAGCACAAGAGATCCAGAGAATCCCTGCAAGACATCTTATGAGAAGACCAACCCCTAGACACGTAATAATTCACCTACATGAAGTAGGTATAAAAGAAAAATCCTAAAAGCATCAAGGAAAAAGGTCAGACTATTTACTGGGGGAGACCAATCAGAATTACTGTAGACTTATCTGCAGGAACACTACAGGCCAGAAGGAATTGAAATCCAATCTTTAATGTTCTCAAAGATAAACAATTTATGTTATTTTAAGGATGTGGGGTGCAATTCAGGGTTAGGTATACAAATGTTGATTATGCAGGGATCCTTGTTAATGAGGTGTGCCCCTCACTCCCCTAGCAGATTCCCTCCACTGCCAATCCCACCCCCCCTTCCTCCCGGCAGTTTCACACTTCTGCCTATCCCTTTCTTAAAGTATTGTGATAATTGTTCAAGGTCCACTTATGAGTGAGAACATATGGTACTCTGTTCTTTGTTTCTGTGATAGATCACTGAGTATGATTGACTCTAAACCCATCCAAGTTGCTGCAAAGTCCAGATGTTTGTCCTTTATGACTGCATAATATTCCATTGTGTATATGTACCACGTTTTAAAAATCCAGCCCAGCTTCGATGGGCAGCATGGTTGGTTCCATGTTTTTTGCTATTGTGAATAGAGCTGCTACAAACTTACCTGTGCCAATATCTTTTTTGTAGAAAGATTTGAGTTCCTTCGGGTATATTCCCAGTAGAGGTGGGTCGTACGGAAGGTCAATTTCTAGTTCTTTCAGAAATCACCACACTGTCTTCCAAAGAGATTGCACTAATTTGCATTCCCACCGGCAGTGTAGAAGCATTCCATTTTCTCCACATTTTGTGAGCATCTGTTGTTGTTTGTTTTATTAATGATGACCATTCTTACTGGGGTTAGATGGTATCTCAGTGTGGTTTTGATTTGCATTTCTCTGGTGAAGAGTGAGGCTGAGCACTTTTTCTTGTGTCTGTTGACTGCTGATGTATCTTCTTTTGAGAAGTGTCTATTCATGTCTTTTGACCACTTTTTAATGGGGCTGTTTGTTTTTTCCTTTTGGTGCGTTTGAGTTCCTAATAGATCCTGGATGTTAGGTCTTTGTCAGATATACAGTTGGCAAATATTTCTTCCCATTCTGTGGGCTGTCTCCCTGCTCTCTTGATAGTTTCTTTTGTTTTACAGAAGCTCATAAGTTCAAATAGGTCCCACTTGTCTATCTTATTTCTTATGGTATGGATACTTAGGGTTCTGATCAGGAATTGGTTGCCGTTTCAATTTCCATAAAGTGTCCCTCCGTTTTATAAGATTCTTATAGTTTGAGGTTTCATGTTTAGGTCTTTGATCCATTTAGAGTTAATGGTCTTTGATCCATTTAGAGTTAATTTTTGTGTATGATGATAGAGTAGGGGATCCTGTTTCATTTTCTGCATGTGATCCGCCAGCTTTCCCAGCATCATTTACTGAATAGGTTCTCCTCTCTCCAGTGGTGGTTGTTGGAGGCTTTGTCAAAGATGAGTTGGTTGAGAAATTGAGACTTGGCCTCCGGAATCTCTATCCCGTTCCTATATGCCTATATGCTTGTACTTGTACCAGTACCAAGCTGTTTTGATTATTGTAGCCTTATAGTAAAGTTTCAAGTCTGGAAATGTGATACCTCCTGCTTTGTTTCTTTTGCTAAAGATTGTTTTGGCTATTCGTTGTCATTTATATGCTCATATGAATTTCTGTATTGCTACTTCCAGGTCTGAGAAGAATGATGTTGGCAATTTAATGGATATTGCATTGAATCTGTAAATTGCCTTTGGCAGGACGGACATTTTAACAATGTTGATTCTTCCTATCCATGAGCATGGAATATTTTTCCATTTGTTTATATCTTCTTGGATTTCTTTGAGCAGTGTTTTGTAGTTCTCATTGTAAAGGATTTTCACTTCTCTGGTTAGGAAGATGTCGAGGTATTTCATTTTTTGTGTAGCTATTTTGAATGGGGTTATACTGTTTATTTGGCTCTCTACCTGCTTTTTGTTGGTGTAAAGAAATGCAACTGTGTTTTGCACATTTATTTTGTACACTGAGCCTTTGCCGAAGTCCTTCATCAGTAAAAGAGGTTTTTGACAGATTCTCTTGGATTTTTAAGGTATAGGATCATATCATCAGCAAAGAGGGATGACTTGACTTCCTCTTTTCCTATTTGGATACCCCTGATATCCTTCTCTTGTCTAATTTTCTGAGCTAGGACTTCCAACACAATGTTGAACAAGAGGGGTGAGAGTAGGCAGCCTTGTCTTGTTCCAGTTTTCAGGGGAAATGTTTCCAGTTTCTGTCCATTTAGCAACATGTTAGCTGTGGGTTTACAAAATAGTAGATGATGCTTACTATTTTGAGGTATGTTCCTTCTATACCTAGATGTTTGAGGGTTTTTATCAAAAAGAGATGCTGGATTTTATTAAAAGCCTTTTCTGCATCTAATGAGATAATTGTGTTCTTGTTTTCACATCTGTGATGCATTTGATTACATTAGTGGCCTTGCGAATGTTGAACCAGCCCTGCATCCTGGGAATGAGGCCTCCTTGGTCATGGTGGATGATTTTTGAGATGTGTTTATGGATGTGATTTGCTAGAATCTTGTTGAGGATTTTTGCATCTGTGTTCATAAGGGATATTGGCCTGTAGTTCTCTTTTGTTGTTGGATTTTTAACCGGTTTGGGTATCAGTGTGATGTTTGCTTCACAGAATAATTTAGGGAGAATTTCATCTTTCTCAATTGCCTGGAATACTTTCAATATGACTGGTATTGGCTTCTCCTTGTATGTTTTGTAGAATTCTGGTGAAAAGCCATCCTGTCGAGGGTTTTTTAAGTAGGTATTTTTTGTATGACAGAGTCAATTTCCTAGGTTGTTATTGGTCTATTTAGTGTCTCAATGTCTTCTTGTTTCAATCTGGGGAAGTTGTGTGCTGTGAGAAAGTCCTCCATTTCATTTAGGTTATCAAGTTTGTTTCCATAGAGGTGAACATAGTGAAATCTCTGATAATCTTTTGAATTTATTTGGGGTCAGTTGTGATTTGAGCTTTTGTATTTCTGATTGTGTTTATTTGGGCTTTTACTCTTTTTTTCTTGGTTATTCTGGCTAAGGGTTCATCAATCTTGTTAGTTATTTCTAAGAACCAGCTTTTTGTTTTGATGTTATCTATGATTTTTTTTCTTCTATGTCCCATATTTGAGCTCTTATTTTGGTAATTTGGATTCTTCTGCTAAAGTTGGGTTTTGGTGGCCTTCTCTTTCCAGATCCCTTAGGTGATTTGTTAGACTCTCAACTTGTGATCTTTTTATTTTTTGATGTGTGCTCATAGAGATATACATTCCCCTCTTAGAATTGTTTTCCTGGCATCTCAGAGGTTTTGGTAAGATGTTTCTTCATTTCATTTGTTTCCAGGAGTCTTTTAATTTCTGCTTTAATTTCAGTTTGACCTAGTAGTTGTTCAGCATCATGCTGTTTAGTATCCATGTCTTTGTGGGCTTTGGGAAGGTTTTGTTGGTGTTGATATTTATTTTTATTCCACTGTGGTCTGAGAAGGTGCATGGCAATATTTCAGCTCTATGGAATTTGTTTTTGCTTTATTTATGGCCAAGGATGTGATCAATCTTGGAGTACATTCCATGTGTTGATGAGTGGAATGTGTATTCTGTGGTTTTGGGGTAGTATAATCTGTAGGTAACTATGAAGTCCATTTGGTCAATTGTCAATTTTAGGTTCCAGTTTTCCTCATTGATTTTTTTGCCTCAATAATCTATGTAGGGTTGTTAGTTGGGTATTCAAGTTTCCTGCTATAATAGTGTTAGAGTTAATACCTTTTTTAGTTTACTTAGTGGTTGCTTTATAAATGCCCTGCTCCGTGCTGGGTGTATATATGTTTAGGATGAATATTTCTTGTTGATGGATTGAACATTTTATCATTATGCAGTGTCCTTTTGTATCTTTTAAAATTTTTGATCGCTTAAAGGCTGTTTTGTCTGATATTAAGATTGCGACTTTTGCCTTCTTTTGTGATTCATTTGCCTGGAAACTTGTTTTCTATCCTTTAACTTTGAGTCTGTGTGTATGCCTTGTGGTGAGATGAGTTTCCTGGATGCATCAAATACTTGGGTCATGTTTTCTTATCCAGCTTGCCATTCTGTGTTTTTTCAGTGGTGCATTTAGTCCATTCACATTCAGGCTGATTATTGAAATGTGATTGTTTACTGTCATGGGGTTCTTATAAAGTTTTTTCTTTGTTTGCATGTTTTCTTTTGGCTTTGGGGTTAATGTATGTGTGTGTTTTCAAGTTTCTTGTTGCGCTGTATTCTCTGTTGATTCTTTTGGGAAGTGTGGGGGTCATTCTTTTTTTTCTTTCTTCTGTGCTTAATACCATTTTTGATGTCTCCTATGGAGCTGGTCTGAAAATTGCATAATCTCTTAGGGATTGGATGTCTGGGAAGGATTTTATTTTTCATCACTGATGATGATAAGCTTGGATGGGTTGGAAATTCTTGGTTGAAATTGTTTATCTTTGAGGACTTTGAATATTGTACTCCAGACCCTTCTTGCTTGTAGTGTTTCTGCCGATAGGTATGCTGCTATTCTGATTGTTTTTCTCAATTAGGTAGTCTGACCTTTCTCTCATGCTGCCTTTAGGAATTTTTTTCTTTTGTGCCTACTTTGTGTAGGTGAATTACTATGTTTCTAATTGTTGATCTTCTCATTTGATGTCTTATGGGGGTTCTCTGTATCTCTTGTGCTTGACTGGTTACATCTCTGATGAGATGGGGAAAGTTTTCTTGGATTACTTCCTGGAATACTTGTTCCAAGTTGTTCTCCATTTCCCTTTCTGCTTCTAGGATTCCAATCAGGCGTAGCTTTGGTCTCTTGGTATAATCACACATCTCTGGTAGGCTTTGTTCTTTCTTTCTGTGTATTCTTTCTATGTTTTTTACAGATTGGGTTAATTCTATGTTCTGGTCTTCAAGTTCTGAGATTCTTTCTTTAGCTAGATTAATTCTTTCCATACATGTCATCTTGTTATTTATTTCCTGGATGAAAATTTTTATTGCCAAAATCTCTGTTACAAGATCTTGCAGTGTTGCACCTTGACTAAGTTGGAGCACTTTCTTACCCTGCCTTCAAGATGGTGGTGGGGTGTCTCTTTTCCTCTTTGGTGGGACTCTGCCTCTGGGCTCCCTCCACAGTCCCTGTTGCCAGTGCTCTGCTAGGCATTGAAGTGGTAGGTAAAACCAGGAGCCAGCAGCCTCTCTTGCTGCAGTGGTGAAGCAGATGCTGGAGCAGTAGTCTCTCCCCACCGCTTCTCACAGAAAAACATTTGCCCATTAAAAAAATGGTGCTCAACTTCTGTGACCTGGGAAGAGCCAGGGACCAAGCAGAGAACCTGCAGCACCAGCTGTTTCACCAAGGCCCTTCTCACCTGCTCATGAGCCCCCACTTAGTAGTCTCTCCCTACATTTTCTTCCCACAAAGGGTTTTGTTGATTAAAAAAATATATGACTCTCGACTTCTGTGTCCCAGGAATCGCTAGGGTCTAAGTCCAGCAGTTGTGGCATCTGGCCACTGGCTCCCTAGCCCTCACTCATTCAGCCACTCATATGCCCACTCTATCACCAGCACATACACAAAATTTTTCATACACTCACTCACTCACATTGGGACTCACATAGTCTGACTGACTCAGCTGCCATCATCCCAACCTCCACTGATAAACAATTTCAACCAATAATTTCCTACCCAGACAAGCTAAAGCTTTATCAGCAATGGAGGATTAAAATCCCAGACATCTAATCTCTAAGAGAATATGCTGCTTCGAGATGAACTCTACAGGTCATATTTTAAAAGAACTGTGCACAGAAGAAAAATGAAAAGAAAAACCATATACTTCACAAGATCACAAACAAACAGAAGTAGCAGAACATACAGCATACCCCCAAAAATGAAGACGCACACATATATAAACACAAAAGCTAAACAGAAACAGAACAGCTTTATAAGACCATTATTTCAGGGACAAATTCTCACATATCAATAATCAATCTGAACATGAATGGACTAAATGCACTACTGAAAAGACACAGAATAGCAAACTGAATGAAAATACATGGTCCAATAATTTGCTGCCTCAGATCACCAAAGTAAAACCTTGAATAAGGGACTTGGGAGACAAAAAACACAACAAAACAGAAAGTTAGTTCTTTGAAAGGATAAGCAATACTGATGGACCCCTAACCAGAATAACCAAGACAAAGAGAGAAAAAGCCCAAAGAAATACAATCAGAAATGTAAAAGTTCAAGTCACCACTTACAGTGAGGAAATACAAAAGATTATCAGAGATTACTATATGCACACCTTTATAGAAACAAACTCAGTAACCTAAATGAAATGGAGGACTTTCAAACATCATACAACCTCCCAAGATTGAAACAAGAAGAACTTGAGATCCTAAATAGACCAGTAACAACCCAGGAAATTGACTCTGTCATAAGAAAAGTACCTACAAAAAAAAAAAATGCCCTGACCAGATGTATGTCCAGCAGAATTCTACAAAACATACAAGGAGGAGCAGATACCAATCCTATCGAAAGTATTCCAGGTAATCGAGAAAGAACTCTCCCCAAATTGTTTTATGATGTTAACTTCACACTAATACTCAAACTGGGTAAAAATTCAACTAAGAAAGAGAGCCACAGGCCAATATCCCTGATAATCATAGATGCAAAAATTCTCAACAAGATTCTAGCAAATTAAATCCAAAGACACCTCTCAAAAATCTCCACCATGATCAAGTAGGCATCATCCCCAGGATGCAAGGCTGGTTCAACATCTGTAAGACCACAACTGTAATTAAATACATCAGCAGATGTAAAAACAAGAACCACATGATTATATCATTAGATGTAGAAAAAGTTTTTGATAAGATCCAGCATCTCTTGATAAAAACTCTCAAACATCTAGGCACAGAGGGAACATACCTCAAAATGGTAAGAGGCATCTATGATAAACCCACAGTCAACATATTACTAAATGGAAAGAAATTGGAAGCATTTCCCCTGAAACCATAATAAGACAAGTCTGCCCACTCTCACCCCTCCTGTTCAGTATAGTGTTGGAAGCCCTAGCTAGAGCAATCAGACAAGAGGAGGAATTCATAGGTATCCAAATAGGAAAAGGGGAAGCCAAGTTATTCCTCTTTGCTGACAATATTATCCTATACCTCGAAAATCCAAGAGAATTTGTCAAAAACCTTTTTGGACTGATAAAGGACTTTGGCAAAGTCTCAAAGTGCAAAATCAACGTGCAAAAGACAGTTGCATCTTATACACCAGTAACAAACAGGCAGAGAGCCAAATAAAAAGCACAATTCCATTCACAATAGCCACACACACACAAAAGTAAACACCTCAACATCTTTCTAACCAGAGAAGTGAAAGATCTTTACAATGAAAACTAGAAAATATTGCTCAAAGAAGTCAAAGATGATACAAACAAATGGAAAAAAATTCCATGTTCATAAATTGGAAGAATCAACATTGATAAGATATCCATCCTAGCAAAGTCAATCTACAGATTCAACGCTATACACATTCAATTATCAACATTATTCTTTTCAGACCTAGAAACAACAATACAGACATTAACATGAAAACATAAATGACCATGAATAGCCAAAACAATCCTTAGCAAAAGAAACAAAGCAGAAGGTATCACACTTACAGACTTTAAACTTTATTATAAGGCTAAAATAATCAAAACAACCTGGTATTTGTACAAGAACTGGCATATAGACCAATGGAACAGAAAAGAGATTCTGGAAGCAAAACCTCAATTTCTTTGACAAAACCTCCACCTTTGACAAAACCTCCACCACCAACTACTGGGGAGAGGAGAACTTATTCAGTATACGGTGCTGGGAAAACTGGCTGACCACATGCAGTAGAATGAATGTTTTTTTGTGATAATTCACTGAGTATTATAGACACTAAATCCATCCAAGTTGCTACAAAGTTCATAATTTTGTTCTTCTTCATGGCTGCATAATATTCCATCATGTACATGTACCACATTTTTTATCCCATCCGGTTTTGATGGGTATCACTGTTGCTTCCATGTTTTTGCTGTTGTAAATAGTGCTGCAATAAACATTCATGTGTAGGTATCTTTTTTGTAGAGTGATTTAAGTTCCTCCAGTATATTCCCAGAAGGGATTGCTGGGTTGTATGGAAGGTCAATTTCTAGTTCTTTAGGAATTACCACATTTTTTCCCATAGAGGTTGAACTAGTTTGCATTCCCATTAACAGTGTAGAAGCGTGCCTTTCCTCCACATCCTTGCCAGCATCTGTTGTCTTTTGTTTTATTAATGATGGCCAGTCTTACTGAAGTCAGGTGGTATCTCCCTGTGCTTTTGATCTGTATTTCTCTGATGATTAGTGAGGCTGATCATTTTTTCATGTGTCTGTTCCCATGTCTTCTTTTCAAAAGTGTTTATCCATGTCTTTTGCCCACCTTTTAATGGAGCTGTTTGTTTTTTTCCTTTTGGCTTATTTGAGTTCTTTATGATCCTGGATGTTAGGCCTTTGTCAGATATGCAGTTGGCAAATATTTTTTCCTATTCGGTGACCTGTCCCTCACTCTCTTGATGGATTATTTTGCTTTCCAGAAGCTTTTCAGTTTGATGAGGTCCCACTTGTCTGTCTTATCTGTTATAGCATAGGCACTTGGGGTTTTGATCAAGAATTGATTGACTATTCCAATATCTGTAAGGGTGGTTCCTGCATTTTCTAAGATTCTTAAGTTTGAGGTTTTACTTTTAGGTCTTTGACCCATTTGGAGTTGATTTCTGTACACCACAACTTCAAAATAAAATAAATTTAAAAAATTGTGTCTCACTCATAAGTGGACTATGAACATTTACCATAATTCTATAAGAAAGGAATTGGCAGTAACCAGAAACTGCCAGGGAAAGGTGGGGAGTGTGGACACAACATCAATAAGGGTACCTGATCTCAAACCAGGTGAAGTGGGTTCAAATGGAAGCCCAGACTTTACCTGTTGATGACCGCTTGTAAACCTAATTCTGAATTTTACCCCACATCTGTTAAATAAATAAGTAAATAAGTAGATACAGAAATAAAACAGAGTGGTAATGTAATTTTCCTTACCTTAAAAATAGCCCCTCCAAAACCTTTTTATGTAAAAACCTAAATGTTTTGAGGGTACATATATAGACATGTACATATGATCAATTGCTGTATTTATAATGAATAAAGGAAAACAATATAATCAAGACATTCCATATTTCAAATCTGATTCAGAACTTAGTACCAAGATAATAGAATTGTTATTGCTAGAAGGAACATTAATACTCGCCTTATCCCAGTGTTTTCATTGAGTAAATTGAATTCCTGAAAATGTTCCCTTTAAATTATGTGTGAGCATTGAATTGCCAACTCTAATGACTTGTCTTGTCTCTGCTTGATCTTTCTGCCAAATCTGACCTTGACATCTCACATTTGATTAGCGCTGACTTCTTTTTATGAGCTCCCTTTCTCAATCTTTCTCTTTCAGTCTTTGCTTTTCCTGGCAGTGACTAGTATGCTGATATTTCTCAAGGTTCTGCCTTTTCCCCCTTTTATATCCCCATAACGTCCAAGTTAATTACAACTATTTGTATTGCTTCAGATGTAACTGATGCCCATTTTCTTTTTTCCTTTTTTCTTTCTTTTTTTTTTAAGAAGTAGGATTTATTGAGAAGATAGAAAAGCTCCCACAGTGGGAGGGGACCTGAAGGGGATGCCCTGATGCCCATTTTTCTAGCTTGTGATCTGGATCCTGAATCTCAAAACTACATTTACACTCTCTATTTACAGAGGCTTTGCTTTTCTATATGATTTTATCATCTTGAAATATATGACAGTTTATTAACCTTGACTGGCATTCAGTCTCTTTTACCCCGTATGTCTACAAATATGGTTTTAGCGCATTTTTGCCTTCTAAAATATGTACAATTACTTTATGCCTGGGGCACTCTCTTTAAATTGCTCACATTTGAGAGAGCACTCCTTTATGGTTCCCTTTCCAAGCTCTATCTCACTAAATTATTTTCCATTCCCCAAGCACCTTTTGTGTATTGCATTCTTGTAGAACTCCTGCCTTGACCTGATCTTCTCCACTCTCTTTTTTCTACCTAGTATGCTCTTTTTTCTTATAATTTTCCTAAGGGATACAAAGGAGAAAACCAAAGTAATCTTTCCTAAGAAGATGCAGGTTACCTTTTTTAGGGATTTCTTGATTCTTTTTCAATATTTCCAAAGATAGTATGTTCTTTTAATGAGCAGTGTCTTCATTGACTTCCACTATGCATAATATATATTATTCCTGTATTGTTAACCTATGGCCCAGTGTCTGGCCAGTTGCAGAATTTTTAAAGTTACAGCTAATTTCCTTTGGTATCAAACTTTCCAGTGACATATTTTCTAATCCTATATTTTACGGAATTTATTTACCTTAATTTTCATTTCATCTTTATACATATTGTTTTCTATAATATACAGAGCATCCTTAAGCCAAAAATATGAAATTCAAAATTTGAAAATTTTGAGTTGCCACTATGATGTTTCTAGTGGAAAATTGTACATGTAAGTACCTAATATAAAATTTTTTCTATTTTCTGTCAGGAAGATGGCAGTTGAGCCAGTCAGACTATGCAAGTCCCTGTGTGAGTGAGTAAGTGTATAGAAAATTGTGTGTACATGCTGGAGAGTGAGTGGGTGTGTGAGTGGCTCACCAAGTGAGGGCTAGGGAGATAGTGGCCAGGGCTTTCCTGGTGCAGTGGCTGGTGCCACAGCAGCTGGGCTTGGACCCTAGTGATTTCTGGGACACAGAAACTGAGTACCATTTTCTTTTTTTTTTTTTTAATGAACAAACCTTCTCTGGGAAGAAAATGTTGGGAGGGACTGTCTAAGTGGGGGCTCATGAGCAAGTGGCTAGACCCCTGGTGCAATAACTGGGGCTGCAGCTTCTCTACTTCGTCCCTGGCTGTTCCCAGGTTCCAGAAACTGAGCATCATTATTATTTTTATAATGGGCAAAAGTTTTCCTGTGAAAAAGCAGCAGGGAAAAACAATTGCCCCAGGCTCACCCTCACCATTGCAGCAGGAGAGAGACTGCTGGCTCGGCTTTGTCTCACTACTTCAGCACCTGGCAGGGCACTGGCAGTAGGGACTGTGGAAGGATCCCAGAGGCAAAGTCCCATGGAAGAGGACAAGGAGGCACCCCACAACCATTCTGAAGGTGGGGCAGAAAAGTGCTCCGACTTGCTCGCTATGGAGCAACAGACCCCATCTCTGTGACTGGCAGATCATCTACTCAGGGATTGATTGTGATCCTGAGAGCATAAACATTGGAGGGACCTGAAGAGGGCTGAATTCCAGGTGCCCCACCTCCTATCCTGATCCAGCTGCAGAACAAAGAGTATGGCCAGGAAAGGACAAGGAAGAACACCAAAGAGATCAGTGGTGAGTCTGGGTCTGACCCAAACCCTCTGCTCCTCAGCAATCCTCTGGATGTCAGACCCACACAACAGGGCCATGACTGAGATGGACAAACCCAGGTAGAGCCTGGACATCAGTTGCAATAGGAGAACTCCATTCTAGGATACGTCTGGCTGGGGCATCCCCCGTGAGTACATGCCTGGGGAGGAGACAATCCCATACCTCCCCACCAGAGGAGATCTCCCTGATGACATGAGAGTGGGAAGGGAAGACTGCAGTTCCACCCACCTCTAATGTCCCTCCTCCTTCCCTGCTTCAGACTCTGAGAAGGGAGAGAAAGAGGTGGCTCTACAAGAGATACCTGATTAGAGGAACAATTACAGAGCCTGCCACAAGAGGGCAGGTTTTTTTAAATTTTCTATTTTTTACAAATTAAAACTAATTTTTTTGATTGTTTGTATGCTAGTTCATCTATTATAAAAATATTTTTCCTTTTTGCATGAATGGATATGTGAGGGTTTGAGCTGCATCTTCCCCGAATTTTTTTCCTTTCTTTTTCTGTTTCTTTCATCTTTTATTTGTCATTTTCTGTTTATGTGATTGAGTGTTTATCTTTCAATTTTGTTGTTGGTGGTAATTTTTGCTCTTTTGTTCTTTTGGGTTTATTTTTATTTTATTTTTTTATAGGTTAAGTTGTGTGTCAATATGTGAGTGAGCGTTTGACCTGAGTTCCTTTTTTTTTTTTTTCTTTTC
Organism: Cephalopachus bancanus; assembly: GCA_027257055.1. Lineage (NCBI taxonomy): Eukaryota > Metazoa > Chordata > Mammalia > Primates > Tarsiidae > Cephalopachus > Cephalopachus bancanus. The sequence goes on from JAPVLO010000107.1 coordinate 2,255,067, forward strand.
TGGTATTTCTGTTTTTCTTCTCTATTCACTTTGTGCTAGGCATGTGTGTGTATGTTTAGTTTTCTTGGTTTTCTGTTGTTCTTGTTGTTTGTTTTGTTTCACTTTGTTGTTATTCCAGTTTGTTTTGGGTTGTGTGTGCATGTATGTGTGTGTGTTCAAGTGCTTTTTGCATTGGTTTCTGCTTTGTATCATCCTGTAGAGTGGTGGTAGGGAGTGGATCTCAGGGAACACATACCACAATAAGTGAATATTGTAATTTGCAAGTAGTTTCTGAATCCTAGTGCCCCATCCCATACTTTATCCAAATTTCAAAAAGAACTACAAGAGACAGCAAAGCTTCCCATCCACTGTCCTATTTCAAAATAGAACAAATCTGGAGCCTGGATCAGTGAAAAATAGAGGACTGAGCAAACATCGGAAGGGAAAGCCTCTCCCACTGACACTGAGTAACAGAATTAAAGAGAAAAACAAGAGATCTGTCATAAATGAGGAAAAACTAAAGGAAGACCTCAGGCAATTTCAAGTGCACCAAAGAAAAAACTCCCCAAAAATTAGACCCTGGTGCCCAAATAATGGAAGTCACCAGTGACTGACCCCAGAACATGACAGAGATTAGGGGATGGATGGAAATAGTGAATAAGACTCAAGAAAGACAAGATGCAACACTGAAATAACTTGTAACATAGATTTTGGCAATAAAAAATTTCATCCAGGAAATAAATAACAAAATGACAAGCATGGAAAGCAGAATTAATTACCTGAAGAAAGAATCTCAGAACTTGAAGACCAGAACATGGAATTAACTCAATCTGTAGAAAACATAGAAAGAATACTCAGAAAGAAGGAACAAAGCTTACCAGAGATGTGCAATTATATCAAGAGGCTGAACCTACACCTGTTGGTATCGCAGAAGAAGAAAGGGAAAATGAGAACAATTTGGGGCAAGTATTCCAGGAGGTAATCCAAGAAAACATTCCCCATCTCACCAGAGATGTGACCAGCAAGCACGAGAAATACAGAGAACCCTTACACGACATCAAATAAGAAGACAAACACTTAGACCATAGTAATTTGCCTATGCAAAGTGGGCACAAAAGAAAAAATCCTAAAGGCAACAAGACAGAAAGATCAGACTGCCTACCAGGGAAAACAAATCAGAATAGCAGCAGATCTATCAGCAGAAACACTACAAGCAAGAAGGGACTGGAGCCCTATATTCAAAGTCCTCAAAGATAAACATTTCAACCAATGATTTCCTATCCAGCCAAGCTCAGCTTCATCAGTGATGGAGAATAAAATCTATCCCAGACATCCAATCACTAAGAAATTATGCAGCTTCTAGACCAGTTCTACAGGAGACACTTAAAAAGTTATTAAGCACAAAAGAAAGAAAGAAAAAAAAAGAATGACCACACACTTCCCAAGAGAACCGCAGAGCACAGAATCAGCAAAGAGTACAGCACAACAAAACTTGAAGACACATATATAAACCCCAAGGCAAAAAGAAAACAAGCAAAGAAAAAACTTTATAAGAACTTCATGACAGCGATAAACAATCACATTTCAATAATCAGTCTGAATGTGAATGGACTAAATGCACCACTGAAAAGACACAGAATGGCAAAATGGATAAGAAACCATGATTCTATTATTTGCTGCATTCAGGAGACTCATTTCATTACAAGGAACACACACAGACTGTAAGTTAAAGGATGGAAAATGAGTTACTATGCAAATGGATCACAAAAGAAAGCTGGAGTTTTGATATTAATATCAGACAAAACAACCATTAAGCTATCAACAATTTTAAAAGATGCAAAAAAGTCACTCATGAAGATTAAAGGGTTAATCCATCAATAAGAAGTATCCATCCTAAACATATATGAACCCCAACACAGGAACACCAGCATTTAAAAAACAACTACTAAGTAAACTAAAAAAAGATATTGACTGTAACACTATTATAGCAGAGGACTTGAATACCCCACTAAAGACCCTAGATAGATCATTGAGGCAAAAAAACAACAAGGAGATCCAAAACCTAAACTTGACACTCAACCAAATGGATTTAATAGATACCTACAGATTATTCCACCCAACAACCACAGCATACACATTCTACTCATCAACACATGGAATCCACTCCAAGATTGATCAACTTTCTTGGCCATAAATCAAGCATAAACAAAATCCATAAGGTTGAAATCTCACCATGCACATTCTCATACCACAGTGGAATAAAAATAATTATTAACACCAACTACATTTCCCCAAAGTTCACAAAGACATGGACGCTAAACACATGATGCTGAACAACTACTGGGTCAGACTGATACCAAAACAGAAATTAAAAGATTCCTGGAAACAAATGAAAATGAAGAACTATCTTACCAAAACCTATGGAATGCCATGAAATCAGTTCTAAGAGGGGAATTTATATCTCTATGAGCATACATCAAGGAAATAGAAAGATCACAAGTGGAGATCCTAATAAATCACCTATGGGAGCTGGAAAGAGAAGAACACCAAAACCACAGCTTTAGAAGAAGAATCCAAATCACCAAAATAAGAGCCCACATATAGGACATAGAAGACAAAATTATCATAGAAAACATCAACAAAGAAAAGCTGGTTCTTTGAAAGAATTAACAAGATTAATGGACCCTTAGCCAGAATGACCAAGAAAAGGAGAGAAAAAGCCCAAATAAACACAATCTGAAATACAAAAATCAAAACACAACTGAACCCAAAGAAATACAAAAGATTATCAGAGATTACTATGTTCACCTCTATGGAAACAAACTTGATAACCTAAATAAAATGGAGACCCTTCTGACATCACAGAAACTCCCCAGGTTGAATCAGGAAGACCTTGAAACACAAAATAGACCAATAACAACCCAGGAATTTGACCCTGTCTTATGAAAACTACCTATTAAAAAAAGCCCTGGACCGCAAGACTTTCCAGCAGAATTCTACAAGTTGGAGCTGACACCAATCCTACTGAAAGTATTCCAGGAAATTGAGAAAGATAGAATTCTTTCCAAATTATTTTATGAAGCTAACATCACACCGATACACAAACCAGGTAAAACTCCAAAAAAAAAAAAAAGAGAGAGAGAGAGAGAGAGAGAACTACATTCCAATATCCCTTATGAACACAAATGTAAAAATCCTCAACAAGATCCTAGTAAATCAGATCCAAAAACACATCTCAAAAATCATCCACCACGACCAAGGAGGCCTCATCCCCAGGATGCAGGGCTGGTTCAACATTCGCAAGACCATGAATGTAATCAAATACATCAACAGATGTAAAAACAAGAACCACATGATTATCTCATTAGATGCAGAAAAAAGTTTTTGGTAAAATCCAGCATCACTTCTTGATAAAAACCCTCAAACACCTAGGTATAGAAGGAACATACCTCAAAATAGTAAGTGCCATCTACGATAAACCCATAGCTAACATATTGCTAAATGCACAGAAACTGGAAACATTTCCCCTGAAAACTGGAACAAGACAAGGCTGCCCACTGTCACCCCTCTTGTTCAACATGGTGTTGGAAGTCCTAGCTTGACAATTAGACAAGAGAAGGAAATCAGGGGTATCCAAGGAAAAGTGGAAGTCAAGTTATCCCTCTTTGCTGATGATATGATCCAAACCTTGAAAATCCAAGGAAATCTGCAAAAAACTTGCTTGCACTGATAAAGGACTTTGGGAAAGACTCTGGGTGCAAAATAAATGTGTAAAAAACAGTTGAATTTCTATACAACAACAGCAAGCAAGCAGAGACACAAATTAAAAACATGATCCCATGCACAATAGCCACAAAAAAATGAAATACCTTGACATCTTCCTAACCAGAGAAGTGAAAGACCTTTACAATGAGAACTATAAAATACTGCTTAAAGAAATCAAGAAGATACAAACAAATGGAAAAATATTCCATGCTCGTGGATAGGAAGAATCAACATTGTTAAAATGTCCATGCTACCAAAGGCAATCTACAGATTCAGCGCAATACCCATTAACTTACCCCCATCATTCTTCTCAGACCTGGAAATGACAATACAGAAATTCATATGGAAACATAAATGACCACGAATAGCCAAAACAATCCTCAGCAAAAGAAACAAAGCAGGCGGTATCGCACTTCCAGACTTCAAGCTTTACTATAAGGCTACAGTAATCAAAACAGCCTGGCACTGGTACAAGAACAGTACATAGACCAATGGAACAGGATAGAGATTCCAGAAGCAAAGCCTCAATTTCTCAACAACTCATCTTTGACAAAGCCTCCAGCACCAATTATTGGGGAGAAGAGAACCTATTCAGTAAATGGTGCTGAGAAAACTGACTGATCACAGGACCCCACCTATCAACATACACAAAAATTGACTCTAAATGTATCAAAGATCTAAATGTAAAACCTCAAACTATAAGAATTTTAGATAATGCAAGACACACCCTTATGGAAATTGGAACTGGCAACCAATTCCTATTCAGCACCCTAAATACCCATACCTTAAGAAATAAAATAGACAAGGGGGACCTCATCAAACTGAATAGCTTCTGCAAAGCAAGTGAAATCACCAAGAGAGCAGGGAGACAGCCCACAGAATGAGAAAAAATATTTGCCAACTATATATCTGACAAAGGCCTAACATCTAGAATCTACAAGGAACTCAAACGTGCCAAAAGGAAAAAAAAAAAAGGTCCCATTAAAAAGTGGGCAAAAGATATGAATAGACACTTCTCAAAAGAAGATATATGGGCAGCCAACAGACACACGAAAAAGCCTCACTCATCATCCGAGAAATGCAAATCAAATCCACATCGAGATACCACCTAAAACTAGTAAGAATGGCCATCATTAATAAAACAAACAACAACAGATGCAGGCGAGGATGTGGAGAAAAAAGAATGCTTCTACTCTGTTGGTGGGAATGCAAACTTGTGCAACCTCTTTGAAAGACAGTGTGGTGATTTCTGAAAGAACTCGAAATTTACCTTCCATATGACCCAGCAATTCCCCTATTGGGAAGATACCTGGTTGAACTCAAATCATTCTACACAAAATATACCTGCACATGTATGTTTGTTGCAGCCCTATTCACAGTAGCAAAAACATGGAACCAATCATGTTGTCCATTGAAGCTGGACTGGATAAAAAAAAATTTGGTACATATACACAATGGAATATTATGCAGCTATAAAAAAGAACAAACATAATGACTTTGAAGCAACTTGGATGGATTTAGAGTCGATCATATTCAGTGATCTATCACAGAAACAAAGAACAGAATACCATATGTTCTCACTCATAAGCAGAACTTGAACAATATAATACTTTAAGAAAGGGATTGGCAGTATTGGGAAACTGTCAGGGGAGGGGGCGTGAGATTGGCAGTTGAGGGAAACTGCTAGGGGCGGGAGGGGCACACCACATCAACAAGGGTACCTGCATAATCAACATTTATATACCGAATTCTGAATTGTACCCCACATCTTTATAAGAAAAATAAATAAATAAATGAAAAAAATTTTTCCACGAAAATATTGTTAAAAATATTGACTGAAATTACTTTCAGGCTATGTATTTAATTTATACATAAACATAAGTAAATTTTGTTTTTAGACTTTTTTGTGGTCCCTCCCCAAGATACATCATTATGTATGTGCATATATTCCAAAACCCCAAGAAATCCAAAATCCAAAACACTTACAATTTCAAGCATTTTGAATAAAGAATGCTCAACTTGTACCAGCAATGGCTATTTATTTTGTCTTTGTTTAAATGTCATTAATAATATTTGTATCAATATGAATACTAAATGACTAACAGATCATTTAAACACATCTACCTCACAGGATAAATAATTTGACATCTGTATTTTAATCTCCATTGTAGTATTAAACTCATTCAGTAAAAAAAGTTTTTCTTTCCTTTAATTCAAAATTAGAGAAAAACCTATATCTTTTCTGGTCATTCTCAGATTATGGTTAACATGGTTGCTCAGTTAGTAATTAAAGTGTCTCGGCCTATATAGTAGGCACAACTCTTGGTTTAATATTCTCTCCATCATTTAATGCCTGTCACAGACAGTAAGTGTGTAATAAAAGAATAGGGACTATAATAGGTCTATTACTCTTTGCCCATACTCTCCAGATTGCTAAGTGTGTTTCAGATCCTCCAGGTCAGTTGATAGACTTTGGAGAAGACGAAAGAAAAGAAGGTAGGGAATTGTCATTGGTGGTCATTCTCATGAGCCGGAAACACACTCTCTAGGTCTGGCAGGTGTTTACAAGTGCTTATCACAGGTGTGTTCTTCAGAGAGCTCCCTTCACTGGCGTCTTTCATCTGTATCTCTTTTGACTGAAAGAAGCACCTCTCTTCCAGCAGGTCCCTTGTTCCTTTTGTAGTCCCTAGGAATCATGCAATGCCTTTTCTCTGCTGATGACTCTCAACACTTTAAGTGGCTCTCTTAGACCTAAGATGCCACAGTGGCTCTTTATCATACTTGGCCCACATCTGTTCTGTGAGGAACACTCATCCAAAAATCTCTTGTAGCAGGGGCCAGTCTACTCTTTTCCTCAATGACACCAGCACATATCAACCTTTTCTCAGCAGAACCCTTTAAGTGCTTTGTGTGAGGAGCAGACGTTTCTCTTTTACACCAATCGCTTCTTCAAAACCTCTTTTTATAAATACTAGTCTCTACTTTTCTGAAATATATATTAGTGCAACATAGGTAAGATTTGAAGAGTTGCCTACCTGGCTCTTGTCCACGTATTTTCTACTAGCCTCGTAGGGTGACCTGTGTCAAAACTCATTTGTGTATTTAATATCATTTTTGTAAATTCTCAGTTAAAACTTTCATTTAGCAACAGATAAGGAAACTCAAATCTCCTGAGTGTAAAGTGAAAGTTCAAATTCGGGGTTTAAAATAAAAGTTCTAGGCTGGACGCACTGGCTGGTGTCTGTAATCCCATCACTTTGGAAGGCCGAGGCAGGCAGATTGCTTGAGCTCAGAAGTTCAAGACCAGCCTAGACAACATAGCAAAACTTTGAATCTAAAAGAAAAAAAAAGAACCTAGTCAAGTGACATGTGCCTGTACTCCCAGTTAGTTACTCAGGAGGCTGAGGCGGGAGGATTGCGTGAACCCAGGAGATCAAGGTTGCATGAACCATGATCATGTGATCCTGCCTGGGTGACAGTGTGAGACCCCGCCTCAAAACAAACAAACAAACGAACAAGTTTTAGAGAATGGAGGAGAGTAATAAGAGATTTCCACACATTTTCCTAGTTGTCTGGTTATTTCCTCCTGCGAAACTCAATTTGCAAGAGTACCTGCATAACGAACATTTGTATACCTAACCTTGAATTGTACTCCACATCTTTAAAATAAAAATAAAAATAAAAAAAGAAAAGAAACTCAACTTGAAGCTTATGTTTGGAAATGTTCAATAGTATGTATATGCTAGCACCTCAAACTCAAGTCAGGTGTTCCAAACTCAAGTCAAAGAGCTAAAAAATCAGCAAGGCTTCTCAATTTATAGAAAAATAAAGCATTACTAGAGACTAGAAGAAGTGGAAGAGTGCTGGTCTTCTCTCCTCAGTTCCATCATACCTTAGGCCTTTCCTGCTGTTATCTCCTCAGTATCACTACGCCTTGGTCACAGTTGACTTTTCAGCTTCTGGTCATGCACACACAAATACTCTAAAAGAAGAGAAAGGAAGAGAATGGACATTTTTAAATTTTGAGTCAATTTTGCCCTAAAGAGGAATGACAGAAATACTGAGAAAGAGTTCTCATCTACCCTTAGCCAGAGTCTCCTTTGGTAGCATCTTCTCTAATCCTGAAATATTGGTAAAAAGTGCAAAATTCACTTCGGAGCAATGTATTAACTAAAGTACAGAACTTATTTGGATTTTATCAGTGTTGTCAATTTAGAATTACAGGTAGCATTTAGTTTTCATGTCTTGTTAGCCTCCTCCAATCTGAGACAGTTTCTCATTCTGTCCATATCTCTATAGACCTTGATAATATTGAATACTATGGTTCAGCTATTTTTATTTTTACTTTTTTTGAGTTGAAGTCTCACTCTGTCACCCAGACTGGAGTGCAGTGGCCGCTCCTGGCCACCGCAGCCTCGACCTACTGGGCTCCGGCGATCCTTCTGCCTTAGCCTTACACATAGCTGGAACAACAGGCGCGCGCCACCACACCCGCCTAGTTTTTTTGTTTTTGTTTTTGTTTTTTTTATGAGTTGGAGTCTCATTCTGTCGCCCAGACTGGAGTGCAGTGGCCGCTCCCGGCCACCGCCGCCTCAACCTGCTGGGCTGCGGCGATCCTTCCGCCTCAGCCTTCCAAGTAGCCGGAATTACAGGCATGCGCTACCACGCCCGGCTGATTTTTTGATTTATTGTAGAGATGAGATCTCGCTGCCCAGGCGGGTCGCAAACCCGCGGGCTCAGGCAATCCACTCACCTCAGCCTCCCAAAGGCGCGGGATTATAGGCTGAGCCATCGAACCCGGCTGGTTCAGTTATTTTGTAGATTGCTTCTTAATTTGGGTGTGCCTCATTTTTCTCCTACTTAGACTGAGGTAATGAATTATGGGAAGAAACTGGAAAATGTTATGTGTATTATATTGAGGGTTACATGATCAAACTATTACTGATGGTGTTACACTTGGATAAGGTGGTATCTTAGTTCATTTGTGTTGCTATAACAAAATACCTGAGACAGAGTAACTTATAAGAACAAAATTTATCTATTGTATTTCTGGAGACTAAGAAGTCCAAGATTAAGAAATCAGTAGTCTCAGTGCCGATGAATGCTACTCCCTGCTTCCAAGATAGAACCTAATTGCTGCAACCTCTAGAGAGGACAAATGCTGTCTTCACACTCACTTTGTGACTGAAGAAACAGAAGGGCAAGAAGAACCTCACTAATTCCCTCCATCTTTTTTTTTATAAAACTCTCTAATCTCCTGAAGACAAAGTCCTCATGACTTAATCTTCTAATAAAGACCACTCTTCTTAATATTATCATTTTGGGGTTTAAGTTTAAACATGAATTTTAAACAGGACACAAACACTCAAACCATAACAGGTGGGATATTCTAGGATTCTCTACAGAGATTTTTAAAAAATCTTTGTAATTACCAAATATTTTGGAGATGATACTTTGAGACTAAATAAATATAGTTTGCACAAACTTTCTTCCACTAATTTCACCGTTTGTTAGTGGAATGTTGCCTTTAGCAATTTATTATTGTAATGTTTTAATGGTGATTTTTCCATTTCTTTAACTTTGTCTACATTTATTCATTGTAGTTTTTTAAAATAAGGAATAATTGTTGTTACTTTCTTATTATATTTACATATATACTCGGTTATATCAGTATTATCTCATGGATATTTATTTTATTCTTTAGTTTATAATTAAACACTATAGCTATTTATTATGTTGCTCAAATTTTGTCCATTGCAAGCTCTTTTACTTTGGTTACTGTGACTTTGGACAGGCCTGTACATTTTTAAAGCACTTCCTTACTTTCTGCCATCAGAAGATCAAAAGATACACCAGGTTCATTTTGTATTATTCATAATCCAGTCCTGGAGCCAAGAATTTCTCCAAAGAATTCAGTTTTCCTTTACTAGAGAATAATATTTAGAAACCAGTATCATGGGCTCTTAGTGTACTCATTGCTAATGGAGTATCACAGTTTCTAGCAGTGCTTCCTAGTGGAGAGAATTGAGACATATACCAACATAACATATCTTTACCTAACTCATGGATATACACATCTAAATTTATTTATGTATATATTTTTGTATTTATCTACATAACTCTTCTTTAATGGAAATTTAAAAAAAAACTTTATTTTAAAGATGTGGGGAACAATTCAGGGTTAGGTATACAAATGTTCATTATGCAGGTACCCTTGTTGATGAGGTGTGCCCCAACCCATGGCAGATTCCCACTACTGCCAATCCTTTTCTTATAATATTACGATAACTGTTCAAGTTCTGCTTATGAGTGAGAACATGTGATACTCAGTTCTTTGTTTCTGTGATAGATCACTCAGTATTATAGACTCTAAGTTTACATAATGCTGTATTGATAATTCAACTCTAGTTACTACCACATAGTTCACTCTATCTTCTTCATTTTCTTCTTTATAACTTAAACATATTTTATTGAGCAAAACTTGACCTTCACTATCTATAATATATTAACATATTTGCTCAAACCTAATATTGAAAATAGTACTCAGAATTCTTTTTTTTTTTTTTTGAGTTGGAGTCTCACTCTCTCACCCAGACTGGAGTGCAGTGGCTGCTCCCGGCCACCGCAGCCTCGACCCACTGGGCTCCGGCAATCCTTCCACCTCAGCCTTCCAAGTAGCTGGAAGTACAGACGCGCGCTACCACGCCCGGCTCATTTTTGATTTATTGTAGAGATGAGATCTCGCCAAGTTGTCTAGGTGGGTCTCGAACCCTCTGGCTCAGGCAATCCACTCACCTCAGCCTCCCAAAGGTGCAGGATTATAGGCTGAGCCACCGAGCTGGCTAGTACTCAGAATTCTTAACCTATACTCTTGTTATTTTTTTATTTTTTTATTTTTTTTGAGTTGGAGTCTCGATCTGTTGCCCAGACTGGAGTGCAGTGGCCACTCCCGGCCACCGCAGCCTCGACCTGCTGGGCTCTGGCGATCCTTCCGCCTCAGCCTTCCAAGTAGCTGGAACTACAGGCACGCGCAACCTAATACTCTTGTAAGAAACAAATTTTGTATCTAGAATATATTATTTGTATATACAGTTCTTTGTTTTTATGCATAAGTGTGCTACTAGAGTGCTGTTTTCCAAAGTTAGAATAGGTTCTTTCTTCATCGTACATCTTTTTTTTTTGGTTAAGTAATTCATGTATTTGTCAGATTCATTTATCAAGGTCTGCTTTTCAGTTTCTACCATATCTTAAAAAAACCAGCGAAATTTACTTTTTGTGATATTCAGTTTTGTGAATTTTGACAAATGCATAGCGTAATGTGTCTACTGACAAAGCTTGACACAGAACAGCTTCATTACCCCAAGCACTCTCCTGTGTTACTCTTTGCAAACTTCCCTCTACACCCAGGCTCTACTACCACTATTCTAATTTTCTCCCTATAGTTTTGCTGTTTTCATGGTGACATATTTATCAGATGATACGATATGTAGCCATTTGAATTTTATTCTTTCCTTAGCAAAATGTTCTAAGATTTGTTTATGTTGTTGTGTAAATCAGTAGTTCATTTTTCATTGTTGAGTAGAATTCCATTGAATAAATGCATCATAGTTTATCCACTTACTAATTAAAAGACTCGACATTGTTAGTAGTTATTAATAAAGCTACGGTAGATGTTAACATAGTGGATTCTACATGAATATAAATTATCTTTTAGGTAGAAACTCAGGAGTAGTATGCCAGATCATAAGGTGAATGTACGTAAAGGTATTTAAGAAGTTACCAAGAATGTTCTGAAGTAGCTACCATTTTGCATTCCCAATACAAATTATGGGAATGCTCAAATTACTCTGCATCTTCCCCAACACTATTATTATTTTTATCTTATCATATTTATGTTTTAGTAGGAGTATAGTAGTATCTCACTGCAGTTTTACTCGGTACTTCCCAAATTACTAAAGATATTAAGTATCTTTCCTTGTGATTTTCCTTTTTTTTATTTATTTTTTTTATTTTATCATCCATACATCTTTTATCTTCTTTGCTGGAAGGTCTGTTGAGGTCTTTTGCCTAGTTGTTCAAATTAAATTCTTCATTTCATTTTTCTATTTCTTTCTCTTTTTTGCATTCTTCATTTTCTGGTTGTTGAGTTTTGTGAGTTCCTTATCATTTCTGAATAAAATTCCTTTATTGGATATGTGATATACAAATATTCACTCCAAGCTTATGGAATGTTATTTTTTAGAATTTTCTGATATAAGATTTTGGTTAATTCTAACTTGCCAACTTTTTCTTTTGTACTCTTAGTGTTGTACTGACAAATGCTTTGCCTAAGCCAAGCACATGCAAGCTTTCTTCTAAAAGTTATAGTTTTATGCTTTGCATTTAGGTCTATGATTAATTTTGAGCTATTTTCTGTATAATATGTGATATGTCCAAAAATTTTTTTTTGCATATAGGTGTTCAAATGTCCCGGCAGCATTTGTTGAAAAACTATCATTTCCTTCCGTTGCTTTTGCATACTTATTAAAAGTTAGTTGACTATTTTTGTGTGCATGCAGATGTGTTTCTGGATTCTCTATTGTGTCTTATTGTTCTATGTATACATGCCAAAATGAAGCAGTGAGATTCATCAATGCTGGTCTTATTTTTCAAAACAGCATGAACTGTTTTAATTTTTTTTTTTTGCTTTTCCATAAAAATATAGAAGCTTCTTGTTAATATAGTTTGAACATGACTGCAATTTTACTGATTGTATTGAATCTATAGATCAAATTGTATAGAATTTATCTCTTGATAATACCTTCCAGTCCATGAACAGAATGTCTTTCTTTATTAATTTTTTTTTTTTTTTTTTTGATTTGGAGTCTCACTCTGTCACCCAGACTGGAGTGCAGTGGCCGGTCCCGGCCACCGCAGCCTCGACCTGCTGGACTCTGGCGATCCTTCCGCCTCAGCCTTCCCAGTAGCCGGAATTACAGGCATGCGCTATCACACCCGGCTGATTTTTTGATTTATTGTAGAGATGAGGTCTCGCTGCCCAGGCAGGTCTCGAACCCGCGGGCTCAGGCAATCCACTCCCCTCAGCCTCCCAAAGGCGTGGGATTACAGGCTGAGCCACCGAGCCCGGCTGTCTTTCTTATGCCTTGTATTTTTTTGATGAAAGGCGGACAATGAATATGCGACAGCAAGGATGGAGACAGTTTTCACATTTAGATATGTGTACTCTTTTTCTTTTGCTAGATTTCAGAGTGAGGTTTTTTTCATATATTTAGGAGATAGGCTAGGTTTGATATTTGTTTCTGCTATGGTTACACTCACTGCATTTTAGATTTTGAATTTTTGTAGGGCTATCTAGTGTGTAGGGTGGGGGATGACTTGCCAGAATAATGTCTGTTTGATTCTGGTATTTAGAGCTTCCATTTTGCCGTACCCTAGAGTATAGTCATTTTGTTGTTGTTCCTCTCTCATCTCTTTCAGCCGTATTCTGCTTTCACTTATTACATATTACTTGTTAACTTATGGTAAGTGGTGTGTTCACTCTTTTTCTGAATAAACCTTAGTCTTGGGCATGCACTGTGTCCCTGGGTCTCAGAGGCATGATCTTCTCTCTCTATTATAGTCAGTGGTTCAGCACACAATATTGCCCCTCACCAGGACTAGAAGTGTTTTTCCTCCTATTCCCTTTTCCAATGAAATGAACTTTGGTAGTGTTCTAAAGACAGCAACTCTTCTTGCCCTTCCCAAAGATAAAAGAGTTGCATTCTGTAGTATAAGTAATGGATGGGATGGCTTGAATTATGTCCACCATAAAGCATATGTTGGAATTCTAACTCCAATGCCTCAAAATGTGACCTTATTTGTAGATAGGACTTTTACAGTGCTAATTTTTACAGTGGCAAATGAAAAAAGAATAAAATACTAAACATTAAAATAATGTCATTAGGGTGAGCCATAATTCAATACGACTGGTGTCCCTTGAAAAAATTAATGAATTTAGACACAAGATAGACACTGACAAAAGAAGAATGTCATGTGAACATGTAGGCAGAGGTTGAGGTGATTTGTCTCCAGGACAGGGAATGCCAGCAACCACCAGAAACAAAACAAAAGATATAAAATGATTCTCCTTCAAAGTCATCAGAAGGATTCCTTCCTGCTGACATTGTGATCTTGGACTTCAAGCCTCCACAACTGTGAGACAGTACATTTCTGTTGCTTTAGTCACCCATAGTATGGTAGTTTGCTATGAAAGTGCTAACAACCTAACAGAAAGGAGAAGGCTCTTTGGGGGACTGTTTTGACCTCCCAGATGGCTTTTATTCTCTTCCTTTAGTGCTGCCTCCCTTCTTGGGTCTGTTTCCAATCTTTTCTCTGAGAACATGATGCAGTTTGTGAAGTAAGAATCTGCAGACAGCAAAGAGGTTGTGGAGAAAAGGGAACGCTCATACACTGTTGGTGAGAATGTAAGTTAGTGCATCATCTGTGGATATTTGGAGATTTCTCAAAGAACTAAAAATAGATTGACCATTTGACCTAGCAATTCAACTCACTGAACATAAGCTCAAAGGAGCTCACATCACTCTATCAAAAAGACATCTGCGCTCATATGTTTATTGCAGCACTATCCACAATAGTGAAAACAGAAAAAACTTAGGTAGCCCTCAATAGTAGGCTGAATAAAAAAATGTGATACATATAAACTGGAATAACACATAGTCATAAAAAAGAACAAAATCATGTCCTTTGCAGCAATATAGATGCAACTGGAGAGCATCACTCTAAGCCAATTATTACAGAAACAATAAATGAAATACCATATGTACTTACTAATAAGTGAAAACTAAACATTGAATATACATGAATATAAGGATGGAAACAACAGACAGTAGGGAATTTTACAGGGGTAGGGAAGGAGGGAGGTAAGAGTTGGAAAACCACCCATTGTGTATCATGTTCACTGCCTGGGTGATAGGCTCAGTAGAAGCCCAAACCTGACCATCGTGTAATACACCTAGGTAAAAAACCAGCATGTGTATCTCTTGAATCTACAATTATAAATATGTGTGTGTGTGTGTGTGTGTGTGTGTGTGTGTGTGTGTGTGTGTGTATTCATATGTGTATACTTAAACCCTGAAAAAAAGTGCTGACTTCCTAATTTCTTGACTTCTTAAGGGTTTCACAGTTTGATCTCCTGCATCTGGTGTTTAACTATTTGTCAATTATTCTATCTAAAGGCTTCTTACTAGAGTTCAATTCCACCAGCCTAATGTGAGTGCTGTATCCTCATGTATTCTCCTTTCCCACATGCATTCCCTTTTCTGTCAGGTGCCGGTTGATTGCTCTGTGATCTCAGATCTTAACAAGTTCTTAATTTGAAGTTAATTTGGCTCTCATCCATTGTAAGGTGGGGAGTAGTGCTCCTTCTAGCTCTGTATATCTCTGGGAAAAATCTGGAAGCACCATCTCTTTTTAGGGGTAGACAAATCACATTTAGTAGACTATAAAGGTTAGATGAAGAATGTCCATTAAAATAGATTGTGAAGGTTATTTTTTGTTGTCTGTTTTGTGTCAGTTTTATATTATTTTGTCTTGCATCACGCTGTGATGTAATACTTATTACACTCTGTGAAATAATTGTTAATTTTTAATTCAGATTTTAGAAAATTCAAATCGTCAGTGTTTATTTTTCTTTCACCTCTGTTTCTTTTATCTCACATCTACATCTTTTTAATGTTTAGTTACTTTTATTTTGTTTGCTTTGCTTCCATATGTCCTCAAACATTTTTGTTTTACCTGAAAGGATGTCTGGTAGTTGAATTATTAAGTTTGCCGGGCTCGGTGTCTCAGCCTGTAATCCTGCGCCTTTGGGAGGCTGAGATGAGTGAATTGCCTGAACCCGCGGGTTCGAGACCCACCTGGGCAGGCGAGACCTCATCTCTACAATAAAATCGAAAAATTAGCCGGGTGTGGTAGTGCGCGCCTGTAATTCCAGCTACTCGGAAGGCTGAGGTGGAAGGATCGCTGGAGCCCAGCAGGTCAAGGCTGCTGTGGCCGGAAGCGGCCACTGCACTCCAGTCTGGGCAACAGAGTGAGACTCCAACTCAAAAAAAAAAGAATTATTAAGTTCTTCTATTTCTAAACCAGTATTTATTTTGCCTTCAAGCTTAATTGAGGCTTTGCTTGGGTCAATAATTTTATATGCAAAAATAATTTCTCAGAACTTTATAAACTCCAGTGTTTATCAGTGAATAAATACTTGGCAATGACAAAGTTTAACACCGTTATTATTTCTTGTTTTTAAATATCATCTGGCTGTATTTCTCACTTCTTTGGAATGTTTCAATTTGAAAACTCTAAATTCTGGTAAAAGTTGACTCAATTTCTTCCACATTACCTACACATGCTGTTTGTCAGGTGGAAAAGTAAGTTGTTCTATGCCCATGGTTTCATTTATAAAATACAAAAATAAATCTTAAAGAATAATATCTGCTTTACAATTTATACAGTAAAGATTTTTCCACTCCTTTTTTAAAGAATTCCAGTAGCACTTAGTATTTGATAAGGCAAGATCTTGTTAAAGCAATATTACATATTGCCATATGCTACATTTTCCACTCTAGTTTATAGTTAATTTTATGGTAGACCTGAAGTTTAATTTTTATTGCATTAAGGATTGAAAGAATTCCATATCCATTAATACTTCAGAATTTTATTGAAGTTTTATTTAAAGCCAATTTTAAAGGGTATTCCAAAAGAGTATTCCACTATACACACATTTGTATATGGTGGTAGGCTCCCCACAAGCAGATATTCTTGTCTATTTAATTCATACATAAAGTTCTAATGTCACAGGCATGGCACAGGGGAAATAATTTCTATTTTTGCTCTTTGTTTCTTATTTTCTAATATCTTACAATGTATCTGTCATGGAGCATATAATATTAGCATGAAAACATAATAATAATATAGGATTTTGACTAGTCCTTGAATTCTGAAGTAGCAATTGTTCATATTTTGCATTTATGTGTGATCAATTGTCATTATCAAATGTCCACAATGTACCTCAGAGTTCCCAATTTCATGGCATTCCTTTGTATTGATGCATATCTCTGGCTTGCATTCTATGAAATTTGTAATTTTGAAGGTGCTAAAATACTTGAGACCTTTTTTTTTTTTTTAGAAAAATAGCCAGTCTGACTTTCTTGTAACCAATTTCCAGCTAATGGGATTTGAGTTTTTAGAAATATTGTTGACTATGGTCTGATGTTCCCTGATGAAATCACCTTATATCCTTTGTCTACTCTTTTACATTAATATATTAAAATAAAACAAAAACCTCCCCCCGTGGTTTGTTTTAGATAAGTATAATAGTAGAAACTCAGAATAAAGAAAGTGATGTATGCTTAAGTTTTTACTATGGCATTATCCTTAAAAATGTGGAGGATTGGTTAACAGAACTAAAAATAGCTGGAGAAAGACGATAGCAGTGTTTGGTAGTCAACAGTGAGAGACTCAGAGTGTGAGTGATATGGTTTTGCCCTTGGATCTCACAGAATGATATGTAAACATTTGACTTCTGAGGTGAGAATGCAAACTTGCATACTGAAGTTTAAAATCAAATCATTTTGGTCAAGAAAATTAGTTCATTCTAGCGAAAGATTTATTCCTGGTCTTATACCTATACTACTAAAGCCATTTTTCTTTGAGCATCTATTTTGTGTCATAAATTCTATTGAAAATTTTATATTTGCAATTTTATTTAATTTTCATAGCACTGAAGGGAAGGCATTATTATCCTCTTTTTAATTATTTTTTTAGCCAGGGACACTGATGCGCAGAGACATTGAGAAAATTGCCCATGTACTTGTTGGAGTCAGTCATGCAAATCTATGTATTTCAGTCAGTAAAATTCTTTTTTTACTGCTTCGTTCTGCAGTTCTGCAATTCTTATATTCTTCTGTTCTCAACTTTATAAGGAAACTCTTATTTTCAAAGAAAAATGACCATCTCTATACTTACTTCAGGTATTTTATTGAACACGAGAGACCATTCTCATACATAGACCAGTATTTCCCAACCATATCACTATTGACTTATTGCACAGATTAATTCTTTGTTTTAGGAAGGTTCTACACACTTTATGGATTTTAGAATGTTCAGCAGTGTTGCTGCAAATGCTACCTCCATAGCATGAGAGTCAAAATAGTCTATAATAATTCCCAAATTCTCCTGGGATGAATCCCCCTGGGTTGAGAACCATTGACAGACAGAAGGCTGATATTGTACAGATCTGTTTGCTAAGCGCTTCCCTTTCCCTAATTTAAATATGTACAAAACATTTCAAACACATAGAACATACAACATTCTTAAGGCAATTTGAAAACACATAGAACATACAACTTTAAAAGTTAAAAGTGAGAAAAGCAAGGGAAATACGAATGTGGGGTATTTTGTGTAAGATATTATGCTATTTTTACTTACATGTTATATTTTTTATAATCAAACAATCCCCTGAGATGCGAGTTAAATTATTAACACTTTACAAATAATATGTTAAATTCATCACCCAAACAAACAAATAGTAACTGATAAACTGGTAATCCAAATAAAAAAATCTTTTTTCACTAATAGTGCCACATTCTTAGTGATTTTAATCTCTCTAAATATATGTTTAGGAAAAATATATGAATATATTCTTCCTATAGACTTTTGAAAAATCTATTTCAATAATTAGCTAATTACACCTGATAGCTGCTATTCCCTTACATTGATTCAATCAATATTCATGTATACTGCTTATATCACTTATCAAATATCTTTTTTCTCATTGGTTTTCATTCTTTTACTTGGCATGTTCATCTCTTGTTTCAATTTCTTAAAAATAATAAATTCTCTAAGCCCTAAATTACTAATTTTAGTACCCCATCTTACTCCTATAATGTCACTCAAGATAATATTTATAATTTGGAAACTCATTTATATGATATGCAACAATGAAGAGAAATAATTTTTCTTAAAATGCAATGTATTCTTTTGAACAGCTATCAACAAAAATACTATCAAAACACATCCTAATGCTTATAAGATAGTATAGTTTGAGAAATGTAAAGTATAATTGGCCAATTATTTACTTTGTATAACTGTGGTATATTTTACTCTTTAAATTAAGTATCATAAAGAACAGTTTGATAAAGAAATAATGAAAAGCTCTCCTCAACTAAACAAATCTTAAAATAGCATCACTCGGATGTTACTAGAAAGAAAAATGCACGTTTGTTGGAGTATCCTTATTGGGAGACAAACAAACTACACTTCCTTACATTTAAAACAGTTGCAGTTTTGATTTAGCTATGATTCACCATCTGCTTCATGGAAAGCGGTATCAGCCCTGCAGCTGAGATAAGCAGTTTATGATATCAAATAGATAAATGGAGGAGAACCATCATTCTTTGTCGGAAAGTAGGATTAGGCAAACCAATTTCCATATATTACATTTCCCAGTAGCATTTTTATGTTTTCTAACTTCTAACTTACATTGGAGCACTGACATTGAATGCATTTTTCCTGCTTATCTCTTGCTCGCATTGAAAAAGACCAAAGCCCACAACTGTATTTCTATTTGACATTTGCTAAACATTGACACATGATACCCACAGAGAGTGACAACAAGGCACAAAGGAAACATAAATTTGCTTAGGAACATCTTTAGATATTCTGTCTCTTTTAGAACTTCAAGTAATTTGTTAGATTTTTCATTATTTTTAGAATTACCCAAATTAATTGCACTTATTATTCAGCTATTCATATATGTGAGTTATTCTCGTATGTCTTCATGTTATTCAGTCATTCCCATGTTCTCAACCATGGGTCTTACTTAGATAAAAGTGTCAAACTGCTTAATATAATGGTTGATATCAGCTTATAAAATCACAGGAACAGAAAATTTTAACACAATTATTTGTATTTTGATTTCTTAAATTAATTATAATTCAGTAAATCCAAAGAGCATAGTAACTTCATGGATATGTTATTTTTTGAAAAATCTAAAATCTGATTTCCAGAGCATAACAAATAGTACCTGCATTAATCTGGATTCTCCAGTAAAATAGAATCAATAGGATATATAGAAGTATAGAAGAAGACAACCCCTTCGGGCCCCCTCCTACTGTGAGAAATTTTCTGTCCTCTTAATAAATCCTGCTTAAAAAAAAAAAAAGAAATGTAGAAGAGATTTATAATGGGAATCGGCTTACGCACTTATGGAGGCTGAGAAGTCCCAGGATCTGCAAGCTAGGGACTCAGGAAAGCCAGAGGTGTGATTCAGTTTGAGGTCAAAGACCTAAAGAGCAGGAGAAGAGATATAGAAGTGGAGAGGATTCCCCCTGGAGTCCCATGGCCCAATGTCTGCAAGCAGGAGAAGACAGATGTTCTAGCCCAAGAAGAGAGAGAAGATTTGCCCTTCTTTTGCCTTTTTACTATATTTTAGGCTTCAATGGGATTGGATGATGCCCACCCACTGGTAAGAGTGGCTCCTTTTAAATCAGTCTGCTGATTAAAATACTATTATCTTCTGGAAACACATTCACAGAAATATTGCTTTGCCAGCTATCTGAGACTCCTTAGCTCAGTTAAATTGACACATAAAATTAACTATCACAATATTCATATTTTCTCATGTGGCTGTGAAGTATCAGGAAGAGTGAGAGGTGCTTTAAGAAGATTACTTTATTAAATCTTCACACAAGTTCTGCGGTCCTTCTTTGCAATTGAGGAAACTGAGGTTCAAGAGACTAAGTAACTTATCTAAGTCTGTCATATTTCATAGAGAATACGCTTTTGATTCTTCAACACTACTACTTTTATGAATTTCATTACCAAGAAATTAACATTATGTGGTAGATCTGGTCGATTACAGAACAGATGCTCTGTGGAATTACAGCCATAAAGTATTTTTTACTAAAGCAAAGATGTGTTCTTCCCTTACCTTTTTCACAATAATAATGTGCATAGTTTCATTATATTTCTGTAAGTCTTACAACAAATAAAGAACAGTCTCCTACCATAACCCTCCTCATCAGATTTCTATTTTCAGAGGTAAATATGTTTTATGTTTTTAGCTGGTAATTCCAGTATTTACATATCTATCTCTAAGTGTTATGATTATTCTGCTCCTTTTTTATTTTTAATTTTTGACATTATTTATTTTCTATGGAAAACATTTGAGAACCTGACTCTCTTCATTACTCCATTCAGAAACATAGGCATATCTCATATTCCTAATATATTTACACCATAATTTTTGCCTTCATAAATATTCAGTGTTTGTGTTATTATACCTTTGTAAATATTGTTCATAACTCACTAACATATGCACTATAATTTTCATTTCTAGTAACAGATTTTTTTGGGAGTCAATTGTTGCAAATTTTTAAAAAATAGTTTTATGGTTATCCATTATATATGTCCCCCCTCCAGTTGTCTGAGCTAGGTATTGTGCCTGATAGGTCTGACCTGATCAAGTAGAATTCTCCAATCCCTCCAAACTGGATTTTTTTTTCTCAAGGCCTGTTCCAGAACACTTGTCTAGGGACTCCCATTGACATCACTTATAATAATTCTGTTCTTCTCTCTTCCATGTTGGTTCTCCTGTTTTCAGGATTCAGTAGAAAAACGTCCTTTCTACAGTTAGAGGAAAGCAGTGTCCTCTTAACTTGAAATACTACACACTTCAATTCAGGAAGCTTAATGATGAAAAGGTGATGCTTTTCCTCTTCAAAGGAGATACCTCTTATTCCTCATTGCCTCCCAATTAAAAACAAACAACAGCAACAACAAAAACCCAGAAAGAAGTCACAGCACAACTTGAGAATAGAAATGTAGTCTCTTCTCTAGAAATAAGTAGCTTATACTCAGAAATAATTGTAGGATCTCATGGCAGATATGCTAGTATCCTGGGAATATGAGTATGGCTGACTTTTTTGGGTACTAGATTAGAGGCAACATATTAAAAGACTTGAGTGAGAAACACTTTTGACATGAGAACAGCTGGCCATGAGTCAGAATTTAAAGTCCTGGCAAAGATTCCTGGAGCCAGTCCTAATATGCTGCTGGGATGACTCTTTAAAACTTGGATATGTGAATGACGTATAGTAGAGATACTAGAATTGCTTTGAGAATTGTGGCAAGGCTTAAGGATACATGGAGGGAGAAATGTTATAATGGATTTATTATTTAAGGCCAGAGAATCCACATTTTGCATGTGATTGTCAGAAAAAAATCAGAATAAACTTTATTCAAAAATGCAATAATAAATGGACATATTTAAGAAGATTAATAATAAATGGACATATTTAAGAAGTGATGTACTATAGACCAGGTTTGAGAGAGAGAGATGCTGTCATAGACCTGGGTTACTTCCAGCAATAAGGATAGTGAAATTTTAGAATACTAGAGACCGTTAAAGACTGAATGTTTTTAGATCCCCAAAATTTAAACATTAAAATTTAACACTCAGTGTGGTGGTGTTTGAAGGTGATGCCTTTGAGAGGTGATTAGGTCATGATTAGGATTAGTGACCTTATAAAAGAGCACCCAGAAAACCACTTTAACTCTTTCAGCATGTGAGAACATAGGGAAAAGACTGTCAGCTATAAAGCAGGCACTGAATATCCCAGCATCTTTATCTTGGATTTTCATCTGCCAGAACTGTAAGACACAGATTTCTGTTGTTTACAAATGACTAGCCTTTTAGCATTTTGTTATAATAGCTCAAGATGACTAAACCTAAAGCAAAGTGCAGTCACTTAAAAATCAGTGACAAGGAGAAAATAATTATTCTAGAGGGCAGCAAACTCAGCATTGCAACCAAGCTTTTGTTTGTATTGTTATATTTACCTCGAAGGTTCTGTTTGATGGCTAATACACTCTGATATTCTTAGGAACAAGTTGGATGAGAATCCAAACTATGTTTGTTTAACCATATAGCCAGAAAAGACAAGTCAGTAAGCAGAAGACTGGTATCAGTTACTGCAATGGAAAATTTTAATCGCCTCTTTAATCTCCAGATGTGGTCCAATTCTCAGTTTCAGAGTCCATCAATTTAACTTTGAGAAAGGATCCCTTAACAAAAACACTTAAAATAGATATCATAAGATAGTTATTACTCAAATATTTTCAAAAAGTGAGAACAGTGGCCAATTTTCAGTCTGGCAGTACATTGGGGAAAAGGGGAGTATTCCAGTCTTTGAAGAGGTGGTGAATACAAACCAGGGACCCCAAAATGCTATCACGGGTCTGGGTAGAAATGGAGGTTTATGGAGGCCATGTGATATATTGACCTTTGCCCAGTGGGTTCAGTGGGCTCAGAGACTGAACCTGTGGTGTTTTCCCTGGTTGGCAAGTAAAACTTCCAGAAACCCTACATTAGTCCCCGGTTATTATGGCAGAAGGACTACTGTGCCAGTTTCACACGCAGGCATGCAGAAATCTCATATTTTCCCAAACTCTTGCTGCTCTTGGCACTTCATGATTGCCACATGGACAGATCTGGAGTATAATACTTTGCATGGAGGGAATCCCCTGTGCCACGGTGAAGCCATCATAAACCAGCTAGGCACAGCCAACTTGCAGGCTGATGGATATGAGTGTAACTGAGATCAGTCTGCTCCAGGATAGAAGAATTGTCCATCTGCTCAGCTGATAACCCTTCAATCCCTCTGATGGAAAGTCACTTAGATGCTTGACAGCTGATTACAGGCATGAATAATCCCAGCTGAAGCTAACAGGCTCAGCTTAACTGAGACCAACCCAAATTTCAGATTTGCAAAATTGTTGCATAATTCACTAAATTTTGGGATGGTTTATTTTGCAGAAAAGCTAACCAATAGAGACATTGGTCTTTAGAGTAGGGCTGCTGCTGTAACAAAGACCTAGAATAGCACTGTCTTCAGGAGCCTGAAAAAGTGGTAAAAAAAAATCATAACACATTCTCAAAAATGTCATGTAAACTGAAAATACCTCCTTAAAAGTAAGACATCAAGGGTACAAAATTTATGGTGGTAATACTAGCACAACCTTGAGTGTGAGTACTTCTCTTAAATTTTGCTCTACTCATCCTAGTCCAGGCCATGACTAGTAGTGAAGGCTGTAACAGCAGAGATGAAATTGCTATAGAAGGTTGGAAAAATGGCAACCTATGTTTTGAAATAGAACAAAAACTGCCTGCAGTAAATTAAAAGATGGAAAACAAGCCTACCATATCTAGTAGTAAAGTTGATTTCCAGGCATAATGTTTAAAATGTTGGTTGGATTCTTTTAGCTGTGTGTGATAAGAAACAAGAAGGGAGAGAGAAGCCAAAGAAAGAACAGCTTAATTTGCATGCAGAATTTAGAGGGACTATAGAGGGGCCAAAATTTGCTGTGTTAGAAAATCAAACTGCTCTTCAATTTCAGACTCTCAGTCATGAAGAGATTCGTAAAGTAAGAAATGGTCTCAGGATAAAAATTAACTCAGCTATAAGGTTGAGGTTTATTTTGGTAAATATAACAAATTGTAAAATATAAGTCTCTTTGTAAAAATTTCTGAGAGAGTTAAGACAATATCTTGTATATCTTTTCAGTTAGATAAAATTGCTTCTACAAATCTTAAGGTTGTTATTATCCCACTGAAGCTAAATATGCCTAAAATATAGAGAGGCCTTTTTCATTAAACAAACACAACACCACACCACCAACAACAAACGATAGCTGTTTTTTTGGGGGGGGATGAAAAGGACATCTATCATATGCATACAAACTCGACAAAGTATTTGGTAACATTTTATTGGCAAAAACATTGTTGGCTTAGACAAAAATGTACAGGAATTTTTCAAAATGAAAAGACTTCAGGATTCTTGAACTCTTATGGCCAGGGACCAGACAAAAGAAGCCAGTCACAGCCAGGCTCGGTGGCTCAGTCTGTAATCCCACTCCTTTGGAAAGCTGAGGTGAGTGGATTGCCTGAGCCCGCGGGTTTCGAGACCCACCTGGGCAACTTGGCGAGACCTCATCTCTACAATAAATCAAAAAATTAGCCGGGTGTGGTAGCACGTGCCTGTAGTTCCAGCTACTTGGAAAGCTGAGGCAGAAGGATTGCCAGAGCCCAGCAGGTAGAGGCTGCGGTGGCCGGGAGCGGCCACTGCACTCCAGTCTGGGCGACAGTGAGACATCAATTCAAAAAAAGAAAAAAAGAAGCCAGTCACATGCAAACATGGGATAATTCTTTTGAATATGAAGAATGTCCAAGGAAGCAGAGCAAAGATCCCAGAACACAGAGTCAAGAGCAGTGAAGATCAACGATGAATGAAAAAGCCACTCCAAAGGAGTAGTAGAGGATGCTGTACTGATAATCTTCTCCCAGGAAGGAGAGCAGTTCTAACAGAGTATTCCCTGTCCCTGAAATATTATAAAAGCATCTGCCTTTTTTTCTTTTCTTTTCAGCGCGTTTGAGTTCCTTGTAGATCCAAGATGTTAAGCCTTTGTCAGACCTGGAGTTGGCAAATACTTTTTCCCAGTCTGTGGGCTGTCTCCCTGCTCTCTTGATGGTTTCTTTGGCTTTGCAGAAGCGTGTCAGTTTAATGAGGTCCCACTTGTCTATCTTATCTCTTATGGCCTGTGGGTTTCGGGTTTTGTTCAGGAATTGGCTGCCAGTTCCAATTTCCATAAGGGTGTGTCCTCCATTTTCTAAGGTTCTTATGGTTTGAGGTTTTGCATTTAGGTCTATAAGAAAAGGATTGACAGTGGTGGGAAACTATGGGGAGGGGAGGAAGGTGGGATTAACGGTAGTCAATATCTGCCTGGGGACAGGGAGACACCCTTTATCAACAAGGGTGCCTGAACAAAGCATATTTGTATACCTAACCCTCACTGTACTACACAATATTAAAATAAAAAATATTGTTTAAAATAAATAAAGCATCTGCCAGTACTTGATGTCTGGATTTCAATATTGCTATGAACAATGATTGTCATATTCTTCCCTGTTTTTAATAGGTGTGTGTCTGTTGTAGTTATTTTCTTAACACAAAGTGGTGATACGAGAGATACTAACTGCAATATACACTCCAGACTGAACAATGAGACAAGAGCAAATATGAAGCAAGCATAGACTTGTGACATGTCACATTGGCCTTGCTGTCTCTTCCAGATCTTGGAACCCCTCCACTATCATACGAACATGTCAAACTAGCCTGTTAGATAATGAATGTTATATGATTCTGTTGCCACCATTACTCAAACTGACGGACAACCAGTTCATAGAAGCAGCTGCCTAACTTATTGGCAGCTGATCCCAGATGCGTAAGTAACCCAGGTAGAGACCAGCAGAAGAGCCACCTAGAAGAGGTCAGTCTCAAGAGCTAAATAAATAGTTGTTTTTTCAAGTCATTAAGTTTTGATGTATTTTTTAACACAAGAAAAAGTAGTAGATACAAACTAAATAAAGTATAAAATGGCACTCAGATTTAAAACAACCTTAATTTATAATATTGATTATAACTTATTATACTCTGATACAGTGTGATGATAACCTCAAATGCTATTTTCTACAATGTATGTGTTTTTCTCATCTTCAGCTTTATGTGGTTCAACATTATGTTGTTAAGTGCATGAAGTTTCCTGAATTATTTGATCATTTTGTGCTCTTTTCATTTAAGTGCTCTTTGACAAATTATTTCCATGTCTCATATAAAATATCAATTTACCTGATTTGCTTCTTTAGCTATTGTCAGATGTGACCTGTCCTTATATGTAATTTTTGGGGGAGAAATTGACATTAATTATACTTATTTTAATTTATAAGTTTAAACCTTTGGTCATTTTTACTTAATTATTTTATATATGATTCATTTTATTTTTTCACTTAACTGTCCACTGTTGAAAAATGAAAAATGACTGTCTCCCATTTTTATTCTTCTGTTAAGTATTTTATAAGTTATATGCAATATATGTTATATGTGTCTATAATTTTGTTCTTCTAGCAGCTATTTTTATGCCAATATGTTTAACTTTCATTTGCTGCCAATGTCTTAACTTTGTTATGCATTATATTTTTACAACATATAAGAACTTAGCATGGTTTCACATCCCTTTCTATGTTCTCATCCAAATCTCTCATTTTTAATTTATCTAGGGTTTTGTTTTCTGTTGTAATTATTTTTCTACCATTAAGTATTTAACATTTGGCTAGACATTTTATTGATTCCTTTCTCTAATAAAAATATTTAATGCCTGAAATTCCATTTTCACTTTACCTCTGGTTGACTGAGTTTAAATTTAGTATGAAATTTAGTAGACTTCTGGTTGCCTATCCAGCAGTTGCTCATCTACCCTTCTTTACTGACAGAACCTTAACTTTGTTGTGGGGGAAACATGGTATCCGGCTACAAAGCTACTTTTTTCGGCCTTTCTTAATGCCAAGGAATGGCTATTAGACACAGTTCTGTCAATGTACTGCAAGAACAAATTGTTTAGTATTATTTTCCTGAAAGCTCCTAGGAAAGAGAAAGAACTCAGCTAGCAGCCAACCTTTTGTCCTCTGCCCTTTCTCCTTCCTCCTGTATGGTAATTAATTGTGATTTTGAAATAGAGTCAACCATTTTGCATCTAATGGAGAAGGTCTAGAAAAATCACAGATATTTTTATATTTTTGGTAGTCTGAACTAATGCTTATTATGATCTAGTCAATGAATGAAATGAGTAAATGAATGAAATGAATAAACTAATGCGTATTATGATTTAGTCAATGAATGAAAAAGATAGAAACTTAACTTGGTTAAATCAATGCTAATTGAATTTGTTGTTGTTGTTGTTGTATACATTTGGAACTATTACAGAGAATAATGTTGCAGCACATATATTTAGTTCTTAAAACAGGCAGAAATCAGTTATTTTCCTCTATATACAGATTAACATAGCTACATTCTTCTCCTTGGACATTATATAATAAAAAGCAAGTGTCAATACAATAATTATTTTGGGATATCATGAATTTTACTGTAAAAGACTTGTAGAAGATGTTAAATTCATCATTATAATTTACTGAATTTTTAAAAATACTTACATATTTTAATTTCAGAGGGAGAAAGTAAAAGTGATATATAATTATTTCCAATTGCACCTTCTGCTAGCAAAGGTAAATATACATAAATGGCTTTTTCCATTTAAAATTTTTGAACTGGTCTTTGAGGAATTTGTGAGTTAATAGTTAACACTCTTTACAGTGGGACTTTTCCCCTCAGAGAACTGACTATGTTGCAAATTAGCTAGAAGTTTGAAGGAGAATATGCATACAAATAGCAGAAAATAAATATAAAATAAAACTATATCATTCTTCAATTCTAATTGCCTATTCAGTTGATCCATTCAACTTGAGAGAAGTCTGTCTATCTCCCTGTCATCTGTCTCTGTTTGCTTGTTTGTTCTAAATAGAAAACACTGTGAAATTACCATAAATACATAGTGTAAGAACACAAAAGAAAAATTGCAATAAATAGGATACGCTTGTAATTGAAAAAATAAATGAAATTAAAAGAAACAAAGCAGAATTCCTTACCATTATAAATTCTTATAATTTATACAACATGATAATGAAAGTATTGAATATGGACTAATTGAAGAGAAGGGTGAGGAAAGTTATATAAGTTGTACATGTGAAAGTAAGTAAATAACCAAATAATTAAAAGGAGAAAAAACATAAAACAGATAATTACTTTTTAAAAAAATTACTAATTTCTTTGAAATATTTTTTTCTGTCTTTGGAAGCAAACAAAAACAAATTTTTCAGGTCTTATATATTATCAGTAATGTATGTTGTGAAATGTGTTAGTCAGCTTCGGCTGCCATGACGTGGAGGCTTAAACATCAGAAGTGTATTTATTACAGTTTTTGAGGCTAGGAAGTTCAACATCAAGATGCCAGCAAGGTAGGTTTCATTTGGGAACCTACTCATTTTGCTTGTAGGTAGCTGCCATTTTCTATTGGATAACAGACTTTGAGAATGCTGGGAGAGAGAGAGAACGCTCACTAGTGTCTCCTAATTCTAAAGGCACTAATTCTATCCTATGGACTTCACCCTCATAATCTTATCTATCTTCATTACCTTCTAAAGGGTCTATTTCCAAATGCTATGCTTTCAGGTGTTAGAACTTCAACATGTGAATAAGGGTGGGAGTTTACAAACACTCAGTTTATAACATGATCAAAACTCTTTATTGAGATTACCAAATTAATTTCATTCCAAGGCTAACAGCTTTACTAATATAACAGTGTAGAACATGCACATATTCATTTCAATCTGAATACAGTTGCATTTTGATCAATTTAATGAGTGGATTATAATATTTTATCATAAAGCCTTTACAATTTATTTGAGAATCCAGTTGTGATAACTGCTTGTTTTCTGTATTGCAAGGGAATTTTTCTTCCCTTCAAATTAATCACTGGATATTTTTAGTTACAAAGGTGAGGACAAGGAGTTCATAGCTTTCTAGCACTTGTTATTTTAGTCATGTGCTGTGGGTTCACCAACACCCTGAATCTTTTGGCATCACTACTTTTGCCTTTAATCTTTGCCCAGATAAATCTCAGAATTCTGATATTTCTTTGAACAGTATAAAACTTAGATAAAATGACTTAAAATTTATGTTTGGTGGCAGGGGAAATTCTAAAATGGTTATGAAAAGTTGTTAGCCTTGCCAACAAGTTATGAAATTCCCTGAGGATGAATTTTATCTATCATTAAATGACTTAACAATAACAAAGATAACAAAAACGGACCTCAATTGTAACAGATAGACTTTAAATATTAAATACATGTTTTTGCTGATCCTTTACTTTCTTTATAAAATTATACTGTTTAAAAGGTCTGAGTTTGAAATCACACCTACATCCTAAGTCCTTTCTGCCTTGAAAAGCTGTGAGATTTTCCCACCAGGAAAACTGTAGACATGGCAAGGAATCAGGACTGATAATATCTAATGTTCCGTCCTGAAATAAACTGCCCATTGTTTTCCAATTAATTTGTCAGAAGGTTGAACCTCAGGATTGTTCTGCTCAGGTATGCTAAACCAAATGAGAAGTCTACCTTGATATTTTCAAAGGAAGAGAAGATGATGGGATTTGCAGCCTTATAGTCAAAAAGTCCTTTTTAGTTGACAAGAGACAAGATGTACCTTTAAAAAGGTATACCTTGTTAAGTGGAAGGAGGAAAAATACACACACACACACATACACATACACACATATTTGCTTACAGTTGAGGGTTATTATGTGAAGATGGCTAAAATGGAGGGAAGGACAGGTGTGGGAAGTAGTCTGAAGTGTGCATAGCACATTGTTTGGACTCAAAGCTCTCAAGCCAAAATTATTGATCCAATGCTGTGAAAAGGGTAAAAGCTATTGATTTCTCACTGTGTGTCTTTTTAGTGACTGTGAGATGCACATTATGTATTGATATTATTTGTGTATCTTCACCTAGTTTAAAGAGAAGTTATTATGGGAGGATATGTCAAAAAAAGAGACCCTGTAAACACTTAACGAGTTCAAGGTGCAATCAATAGATCTAGTAATGCTCATGTCAGGGCATTTTGTGAAGCAATCTAGGAACAGGAAAGTGTGAGTGTTCCCTTGCAGGTGATTGAGGAATATATTTTACTTGTGGTAAATGACTTTGGAAATTCAAAATCTAAATCCAATCTTAAGTAAGTCATAAGTAAAGAGTTTCTGTTTATTTTATTTTAGGAAGATGCTCACACTTTGCCCATAATCCATAAAAAATGCTTATATATTTTAAAGATTATAGTATATTTTTCAAAAGAAGGGAAGGACTTTATTTTTTACTGAAAGAATCACCAACATTAAGAAAATAAAGAAGCAAAATATGCATGTCTATCTATCTAGTTTGGTTCATTAGCATTTTTTTAGGCAAGGTGTTAGTCATTGCTAATGGTTTTTTGTAAAGCTATAAATTACAAAGTTTCTCTGTTTTTCTTACAAAAAGATGTGAAAATGTTCTCCAAATTCTCTTGGGTAGTGTGATGTGAGGGTCTAAGAGTATATCATTGCAACATTTAAAGACGTGATCTTTCTGTTTTAATAAAAGATGTTTGGTTTATTTAAGATCAAGATTAGCTCTTTTTTTTTTTGAGTGAGTCTCACTTAATTGCCCAGGCTGAAGTGCAGTGGCACACTCATGGCCACCACAGAGTCTACCTGCTGGGCTCTAGCGATCCGTCTGCCTCAGCCTTCCAAGTAACCAGAACTATAGGCAGGCACTACCATGCCCGGCTAATTTTTTATTTATTGTAGCAATGCGGTCTCGCCAAGTTGCCGAGGCTGATCTCGATCCTGCGGGCTCAACTCACCTCAGCCTCCCAAAGTGCTGGGGTTACAGGCTGAGCCACCCAACTCGACCAAGATTAGCTCCTAATAAGATATTTGTCATAGCAGAATAGTCTACACTAGTCACAAACAAAATATTTCCTACTAAAGAATTTTGGCTCAAGCAAGGTTAGGTAACTTGAGGAAGTTGCTCATACATAGCTGCCTGATAACATTTTGGTTCCATATATGTAGTCCAATGTTTTCTGTGTTTTAACTAAATAATGAACTCATTATTTATTTAAAAGTTATTCTCAAATAGTACCTATTTTCATGTTTCTTTTATGTAAATTGTTTCTTCTAGTTATATAGTATTCTTCAAACCTAATTAATAATTGTTTTGCTAAAACACATTTTTGAGTATCTTATTGATTTTTTTTTGAAAGACTTCAGTGCTTTTTATGAGGAAAAGAGTCTTATGAAACCACACAGAAAATTGACTTTCAACTTGCCTTTTCTGTTACTGTTCATTTTAATAAACACTTTATTGAGTTTTCCGAGGAGAAGCTCAGCAGGAGATGTTTCCTTCATTAGAAAATTTAAAGTGCTTAAGGGAGTAGAATGTGTTAGCTTCTTGTTTTCAGATTCATTGCCCTTTTTTCTTAAATTTGGCTAGTGGGATTTTAGAAAGAAGAAAAATCATCTTGCATTTTTATATATTTGATAATCCATATTTTTATACAGTGATCTTTGTACAATTTGATCTTAGAAGCTTTACACAATGTCTAATAATTTTGGGAGCAGTGTAAAGTATTAAATTCCTATCCCAGGATAAAGAAAATGATGAACACATACATACCAACATTTTATCTAAATTGCATTCTACTTGATGACATTTTCATATTTCTGCAGCAACTGCTGCACATATGAATTTGCTGCAGCTTACTAGATTTATAATCTGACTAGTTTCTGGGAATATTTTTTTCCTAAAGTTTTTATATGCGTACACTTTAATCTGCATAAAAATATTCACACTGTCTGAAGCTAAGGATTCTTATGTAAATGAATTATTTAAAATTCTGAATAACAACTTCAGACAAATGGAGGAGAAATGACAGGGAATTAAAACATTGGAGGCATATTTTCAATATGGTAATTGTATTCAAATAGTTTATTTCTCTGCAGAACATCAAAGATCTCCTCACAAGCCTGTGCCCAGATTAAGTGAAAGTTAAAAAGAAAGGCATACGTTTAAATATATTTAAACTTTAAAAATTGTCTAGCAATTTCAAAATATAATCTCTGTATTTATTATACTCTCAAATTATATGCCATCTTTGCTATGTTAGCCTTCGGATCGGGGGTGATTTGAAAACATTTATCAATGCTTTGGCATTGGCACCGATCATTCAGGAGACATCTGACCAAACAGTATGGGCAGTGACCAAATCACATGGTTCAGATGTAAAAGTACCTACTGAAAGAAGGGTCAATCCAGGTTCTCACTAATCAGTTTATTCACGGTTCATCATGAGAAATTTTTGACTCCTGTGACATCTTTGAGCCTTAGGTTTTTTTCCTAAATCTTTGGACTGCTTGGATATCAGACTTTTGGCTAAACTTTCTCTTCTTACCTCTTTGAATATTTTTTCTAAAAAGAAGAAAAGAAATTAATTCAGTAGACCTCAATAAGACCCAATCTGGTTAGTTAAAAAACCAAAACATTAGTAAAGTACATAAAGTTTTAACATGTGTGAAAAAATAAAGATAAGAATGTTTTAATAAGCAACATATAAAATTGATTTTAATGAGATAAAGATAAAAATTAAGTTCAATTAAAGAAAAAGATGAAATTGAAATTTGTGAGAATATAAGGACTTTTAAAACAGCACCTTTAGGCAGACTCGGTAGCTCAGCCTGTAATCCCAGCACTTTGGGAGGCCAAGGTAAGTGGATTGCCTGAGTCTGCAGGTTCAAGACCAGCCCTGGCAACTTGGTGAGACCTCATCTTTACAATAAAAATAAAAAATTAGCTGGGCGTGATAGTGCGTGCCTGTAGTTCCAGCTACTTGGAAGGCTGAGGCAGATGAATCACCAGAGCCCAGCAGGTCGACTCTGGGGAGGCCGTGAGTGTGCCACTGCACTCCAGCCTGGGTGAGGGAGTGAGACTACCACGCAAAAGAAAAAAAAAAAAAAAAAGAGCTAATCTTGATCTTAAATAAACCAAGCATCCTTAGTATTAAAACAGAAAAATCATGAGACAGAGTGAGATGCCAACTCAAAACAATACATAAATAAATACATTAAAAAAAAAGTAAGACAGCACCTTTCCTTTGAAAAGAAGAAAAAAGGAACCAATTCATAGAAAATATATGAGTAAGAAATTCATCTCAAGAATTAGAAAACTGGAAATCAACAATAACCATACATTTAAAAATTGATGTTTAATTTTACAATTAGACTCCAATCCCAAATAATTTTACTGACAAATTTCACTGACTCTCAAATAAAGGATATTTCCCAAATAATGAAATTATTACAAACTAATGAAAAGCTGAAAAGCAACTGAATTTATTTTAAGAAAATAATAGTACTCTAGTACAGGGGAAAAAGAGTTGAAAAATCTTATGAGTATGAAAGCATAAATATTTTTATAAATATTGTCAAATTTATCTAGCATTGTATAAAGAAATCATTACCAGCTTGGAATTAAAAGGTTGTGCAAAATTAAAAATATTTATCAATGTGTTTTACATTAACAAATTAAAATTATAAAAACACCCAAAGATTGAAAGAAAAATATTTGATAAAATTTTACACACATTAAAAAAAATTAGCAAACTATGAATAAATTGATGCAAACTTTTAACTATAGACTTACAGAAATTATTATACTTAACAGTTAAACCACAGAAATATTCACATTAAAGTCAGAGCAGAACAAAATTCAAGCATAATGGTGGAGTTTCTAGTCAATCCAAAAAATATTTAAAAAGAAAAAGAAAGAAAAGTATGCCATGTTTTTAGCAATAATAATGTCTCTCCAGAGAATCAAATAAAATTAATGCATAAACTATTATAGTTAATAGGTTTCACCAATATGCCCGAATACAACATCAATATACATATCAGTAAACCTGCATTAACTAATTAAGAACATAATAAAAGATACTAAATTTATAATATCAATAAAAATTGCATAGCAAAGAACAAACCTAAAAAGAAATGGTAAAGTTATAAACATCAAAAAAATCAGGTTAAATGAAAAGGTATATCATTTTACAAAATATCAGTTCTCACAAAAATCTTCTAAAAATTGAATATAATCAAAATCCTCATTGTTACACACTGTTTTCAAATGTTTCAAATGTTTCTAATAACTATAGAAAAGTGTAATCGAAACCAAGTCATATTAAAAATAAGAGCAAAATATTTATCTTATCAGATCTCAAAATGTAATTATAGCATACATTATCATACAAATGTAGAAATTATAAATTATGTTCATATATACATTAAAACTTTTAAATAAAAATATGTGTTTTGAGTTAAGGAATTTTTTAAAAAGTTCACTTTAGTGGCATTTTATTTATTTATTTATTTTGAGTTGCAGTCTCATTTGTTACCCAGGCCAGAGTGCAGTGGCATGCTCACGACCACCCCAGCATCATTCTGCTGGGTTCTGGCGGTCCTTCTGCCTCAACCTTCCAAGTAGCTGAAACTACAGGCGAGTGCTATCATGCCTGGCTAATTTTTTATTTATTGTAGTGACTAGGTTTGCCAAGTTGCCAGTGCTGGTCTCGAACCCGTGAGCTCAAGCAATCCAATCACCTCGGCCTCCCAAAGTGCTGGTAGTACAGGCTGAACCACTGAGCCTGGTTTCAGTGACATTTTTAAAGGATCTCAGAAATAGACTCATGAATATATGGGTAATTGACATCTAATTATATTGCATAGCAGTACAGTGAATGAAATTTGGATTTGACTTTAATGTTATCGACCATGTATTTTGAAGAGGGAGAAATTCAGTCTTTCAATTATCACAAATAAAACAATCTAAACAAATTAAAGGTATAAGAATTTTTAAAAACACTAAAATAATGTACCTCATTCAAGTTTTTGTTTAAATATTATATTTTTATTGAAATCTACCATGACCATCCTATTTAAAATTACAAGCTCCCTTCAATAATTTCTATAGGACTTATTCCATATTTACATTAAAATGTAAACTTTTCAACATTTCTGATAATTTCAGTAGTATACATGCATGCAATAAAAATACAGAATATAAAGGTGTGATGTGATTTATCTCTTTATACTATTAAGGCATTTCTTTTTAAAAATTTTTTATTATAAAGATGTGGGGTACAATTCAGGGTTAGGTATATAAACATTGATCATGGTACCCTTGTTGATGAGGTATGCCCCTCCCTCCCTTGTTGATGAGGTATGCCCCACCCTCCCTCCTTTCCCTCAACTGCCAATCCCACCCCCCATTGTCCTCTGACAGTTTCCCACTACTGCCTTGCTTTCTTATAGCAGTGTAATTGTTCAAAGTCCAATTATGAGTGAGAACATATGGAACTCTGTTCTTTGTTTCTGTGATAGATCACTGAGTATGATCGAATCCAAATCCATCTAAGTTGCTGCAAAGTCCATATATTTGTACTTCCTTATGGCTGCATAATATTCCATTGTGTATATGTACCACATTTAAAAAATATAGTCCAGCTTCGATGGGCAACACAGTTGGTTCCATGCTTTTGCTATTGTGAATAGAGCTGCAACAAACATATGTGTGCAGGTATCTTTTTTGTAGAATAATTTGAGTTCCTCCCGGTATATTACCAATAAGGGAATTGCTGGGTCATATGGAAGGTCAATTTATAGTTCTTTCAGAAATAGCCACACTGTTTTACAAAGAGATTGTACAGGTATGCATTCCCACCAACAGTGTAGAAGTATTCCTTTTTCTCCACATCCTTGCCAGCATCTGTTGTTTGTTTTATTAATGATGGCCATTCTTACTGGGGTTAGGTAGTATCTCAATGTGGTTTTGATTTGCATTTCTCTGATAAAGAATGAGGCTGAGCGCATTTTCATGTGTCTGTTGGTTACTCATATATCTTCTTTTGAGAAGTGTTTATTCATGTCTTTTGCCCACTTTTTAATGGGGCTGTTTGTTTTTTTCCTTTTGGCGCATTTGAGTTCCTTGTAGATCCTAGATGTTAGGCCTTTGTCAGATACACAGTTGTCAAATTATTTTTTCCCATTCTGTGGGCTGTCACCCTGCTCTCTTGATGGTTTCTTTTGCTATTCAGAAGCTCATTAATTTGATGAGTCCCACATGTCTATCTATTTCTTAAGGTATTGGCCTTTAAGGGTTCTGATAGGAATTGGTCACCATTTCCAAATTCCATAAGGGTGTCTCCTGCATTTTCTAAGATTCTTGTAGTTTGAGGTTTTACGTTTAGGTATTTGATCCATTTAGAGTTAATTTTTGCATGTGGTGATAGGTAGGGGTCCTGTTTCAATCTTCAGCATGTGGTCAGTCAGTTTTCTCATCACCAATTACTGAATAGGTTCTCCTCTCCTCAGTAGTTGTTGTTGGAGACTTTGTCAAAGAGGAGTTGGCTGAGGAATTGAGGCTTTGCTTCTGGAATATCTATCCTTTTCCATTGGTCTATGTGCCTGTTCTTGTACCAATACCAGGCTGTTTTGATTACTGTAGACTCATAGTAAAGTTTGAACTCTGGAAGTATGATACCTCCTGCTTTGTTTCTTTTGCTAAGGATTGTTTTGGCTATTCGTGGTCATTTATGTTTCCATATGAATTTCTGTTTTGTCATTTCCACGTCTGAGAAGAATGATGGTGTTAACTTAATGGGTATTGTGTTGAATCTGTAGATTGCCTTTGGCAGGATGGACATCTTAATGTTGATGCTTCCTTTCCATGAGCATGGAATATTTTTCCATTTGTTTGTGTCTTCTTGGATTTCTTTGAGTAGTGTTTTATAATTCTCATTGTAAAAGTCTTTCACTTCTCTGGTTAGGAAGATGCCAAGGTATTTCATTTTTTTGGTGGCTATTGTAAGTGGGATTGTGCTTTTAATATGGGTCTCTGCCTGCTTGTTGTTGGTGTATAGGAATGCAACTGTATTGTGAACATTTATTTTGGAACCTGAGACTTTGCTAAAGTTCTTTATCAGTGCAAGCAGGTTTTTGACAGATTCTCTTGAATTTTCAAGGTATAGGATCATATCATCAGCAAAGAGGGATAACTTGACTTTTTCTTTTCTTATTCCCTTCTCTTGTCTAATTGCCTGAGCTACGGCTTCCAACACAATATTGAATAAGAGGAGTGAGAGTGGGCAGCCTTCTCTTATTCCAGTTTTCAGGGGAAATGGTTCTAGTTCCTTCCATTTATCAATATGTTGGCCATGGGCTTGTTGTAGATGGCACTTAGTATTTTGAGGTATGTTCCTTCTATACCTAGGTGTTTAAGTGTTTTTATCAAGAAGGGATGATGGATTTTATCAAAACTTTTTCTGCATCTAATGAGATAATCAGGTGGTTCTTGTTTTTACATCTGTTGATGTATTTGATTACATTTATGGTCTTATAAATGTTGAACCAGCCCTGCATCCTGGGAATGAAGCCTACTTGGTCATGGTGGCTGATTTTTGGGATGTGTTTTTGGATTTGATTTGCTAGAATCTTGAGAATTTTTGCATTTATGTTCATAAGGGATATTGGCCTGTTGTTCTTCTTCGTTGGATCTTTACCAGGTTTGAGTATCAATATAATGTTAGCTTCATAAAATGATTTGGGGAGAATTCCAACTTTCTCAATTGCCTGGAATACTTTCAATAGGATTGGTATCAGCTCCTCCTTGTACATTTTGTAGCATTCTGCTGGAAAGTCATCCTGTCCAGGGCTTTATATAATAGGTAATTTTTGTGTGACAGAGTCAATTTCCTGGGTTGTTATTGGTCTATTTAGTGTCTCAATGTCTTCTTGTTTTAACTTGGGGAGGTTGTATGATGTCCATTTCATCCAGGTTATCAAGTTTGTTTCCATGTAGGTGTACATAGCAATCTCTGATAATCTTTTGTATTTCTTTGGGGTAAGTTGTGGTTTGATCTTTTGTATTTCTGATTGTATTTATTTTGACTTTTTTGCTCCTCTCCTTGGTCATTCTGGCTAGAGGCCCATCAATCTTATTAATTCTTTCAAAGAACCAGCTTTTTTTATTAATCAATGTTTCTTATTTTGATATTGTGGGGCACAGTTAAGGGTTAGGTATACAAATATGCTTCATCCAGGCCCCCTTGTTGATAACAGGTGTCTCCCCGTCCCCAGACAGATGTTTACTACCATTAGTCCCATTCCCCCCCATTGTTTCCCACCACTGTCAGTCATTTTCTTATAGTAGTGCATTGGATGATTAAGGTTCACTATATGAATGAGAATATGTGATACTCAGATCTTTGTTTTGGTGAGAGGTCACTCAGTGTTATAGACTCTAGCTCCATCCAGGTTGCTGTGAAATTCATGATTTTGTTCTTTCTTATGTCTGCATAGTATCCATCGTATATATGTACCACATTTTTTTAATCCAGTCCTCTTTTGATGGGCAGCATGGTTGGTTCCAGGTTCTTGCTATTGTGAACAATGCTGTGATAAGCATTCGTGTGCAGGTATCTTTTTTATAGAGTGATTTGAGATCTTCAGGGTATATTCCCAGTAGGAGGATTGCAGGGTCATATGGGAGGTTGATGTTTAGAGCTTTTAGGAATTGCCACACTGCTTTCCACAGAGGTTGCACTAGTTTACACTCCCACCAACAGTGTAGGAGTGTTCCCTTTTCGCCACACCCTCTCCAACAACTATTATTTTCTGAGTTATTGATAATTGCCATTCTGACTGGAGTTAGGTGGTATCTCAGTGTGGTTTCGATTTGCATCTCCCTGATGATTAGTGAGGTTGAGCATTTCTTCATGTGTCTGTTGGCTGCTCAGATGTCTTCCTTTGTGAAGTGTCTGTTCATATCTTTGGCCCATTTTATAATGGGGTTGTTTGTTTTTTTCATTTCAGCACATTTGAGTTCCTTGTAGATCCAAGATGTTAAGCCTTTGTCAGATCTGGAGTTGGTAAATACTTTTTCCCAGTCTGTAGGCTGTTTCCCTTCTCTCTTGATAGTTTCTTTGGCTTTGCAGATGCTTGTCAGTTTAATGAGGTCCCACTTGTCTATCTTATCCCATATGGCCTGTGGGTTTCAAGTTTTGTTCAGGAATTGGATGCCAGTTCCAATTTCCATGAGGGTATGTCCTTCATTTTCTGAGGTTCTTATGGTTTGAGGTTTTACATTTAGGTCTCTGATTCATTTGGAGTTTATTTTTGTGTGTGGGGTAGATAGGGGTCCTGTTTCAATCTTCTGCATGTGGTCAGCCAGTTTTCCCGGCACCATTTACTGAATAGGTTCTCCTCTCCCCAGTGGTAGGTGGTGGAGGCTTTGTCAAAGATGAGTTGGTTGAGAAATTGAGGTTTTGCTTCTGGAATCTCAATTCTATTCCATTGATCTATATGCCTGTTCCTATACCAATACCAAGCTGTTTTGATGATTGTAGCTTTATAGTAAAGTTTGAAGTCTGGTAATGTGATACCACCTGCTTTTTTTTTTATTGCTAAGGATTGTTCTGGCTATTCTTGGTCATTTGTGTTTACATATGAATTCCTGTGTTGTTTTTTCTAGGTCTGAGAAGAATGTTGCTGGTAATTTGATAGGTATTGCATTGAATCTGTAGATTGCCTTAGGTAAGATGGACATCTTCACAATGTTGATTCTTCCAATCTATGAGCATGGGATATTTTTTCACTTGTTTGTGTCATCTTTGATTTCTTTGAGCAGAGTTTTGTAGTTTTCATTGTAAATGTCTTTCATGTCTCTGGTTAGGAAGATGCCAAGGTATTTCAATTTTTTTGTGGCTATTGTGAATGGAATTGTGCTTCTTATTTGGATTTCTGTTTGTTTATTATTGGTGTAAAGAAATGCGATTGTCTTTTGCACATTTATTTTATATTCTGAGACTTTGCCTAAGGCCTTTATCAGTGTAAGGAGGTTTTTGACAGATTCTCTTGGGTTTTCAAGGTACACGATCATGTCATCTGCAAAGAGTGATCGTTTGACTTCCTCTTTTCCTATTTGGATACCCCTAACTGCCTTCTCTTCTCTGATTGCTTTAGCCAGGACTTCCAGTACTAAATTGAGCAGGAGGGGTGAGAGTGGGCATCCTTGCCTGGTTCCGGTTTTCAGGGGAAATGGTTCCAATTTTTGTTCATTTAGGAGTATGCTGGCTGTGGGTTTCTTGTAGATGACTTTTACTACTTTGAGGTATGTTCCCTGTATACCTAGATGTTTGAGGGTTTTTATCAAGAAGTGGTGCTGGATTTTATCAAAAACTTTTTCTGCATCTAATGATATAATCATGTGGTTTTTGTTCTGACATCTGTTGATGTTTTTAATTACATTTATTGTTTTACGAATGTTAAACCAGCCCTGCATCCCAGAGATGAAGCCTACATGGTCATAATGGATGATTTTTGAGATGTGTTGTTGAATTCGGTTTGCTAGGATCTTGTTGAGAATTTTAGCGGCTATG
Organism: Cephalopachus bancanus; assembly: GCA_027257055.1. Classification (NCBI taxonomy): domain Eukaryota; kingdom Metazoa; phylum Chordata; class Mammalia; order Primates; family Tarsiidae; genus Cephalopachus; species Cephalopachus bancanus. The sequence continues at coordinate 2,295,830 of JAPVLO010000107.1, forward strand.
TTTATCAAAGATATTGGACTGTAGTTCTCTTTTTTTTGTTGGATCTTTACCTGGCTTGGGTATCAATGTGATGTTAGCTTCATAAAATGATTTGGAGAGGGTTCCATCCTTCTCAATCGTCTGAAATAGCTTCATTAGGATTGGAATCAGTTCCTCCTTAAATGTCTTGCAGAATTCTGCTCGAAAGCTATCTGGTCCAGGGCTTTTTTTTTTTGTAGGTAGTTTTCTCACTACATAGTCAATTTCCTTGATTGTTATTGGTCTATTTAGAGTCTCAATTTCTTCTTGTTTCAACATAGGTAGTTTGGGTGATGACAGAAAGTCCTCCATTTCATTAAGGTTTTCAAGTTTGTTTCCATACAATTGTACATAGTAGTCTCTGATGATCTTTTGTATTTCTTCAGGGCCAGATGTGTCTTCATCTTTTGTGTTTCTGATTGTGCTTATTTGGGTTTTTTCTTTCTTTCTCTTGGTCAGTCTAGCTAGGGGACCATTGATCTTGTTTATCCTTTCGAAGAACCAGCTTTTTGTTTCATTGATTTTTTGTATGTCTTTTTGTCTTCTATGTCCTGGATTTGGGCTTTTATTTTGGTGATCTGGATTCTTCTGCTGAAATTAGGGTTTTTGTGGTCTTGCTTTTCCAGCTTTCTTAGGTGGTTTGTAGGTAGTTAATTTGTGCTCCTTCCATTTTCTTCATGTGTGTTTGTAGAGATATAAATTCTCCTCTTACTACAGCTTTTAAGGCATCCCAGACATTTTGGTAAGATGTTTCTTCATTCTCATTTGTTTCCAGGTATCTTTTGATCTCTGTTTTGATTTCATCATTGACCCAGGAGTTGTTTAGCATCTTGCTGTTTAGTGACCATGTCTTTGTGGGTTTTAGGGGGACCTTGTTGATGTTAATGTTTATTTTTGTTCCACTGTGGCCTGAGAAGGTGCATGGTAGCATTTCGGTCCTTTTAAATTTGCTTATGCTTGATTTATGACCAATTATATGGTCGATCTTGGAATTTGTTCCATGTGGTGATGAGTAGAATGTGTATTCTCTGGTCTTTGGATGGAGTGTTCTGTAGGTATCAATTAAGTCCATTTGGTCCAGAGTCACATTGAGGGTCCGGATCTCATTGCTGATTTTTTGTCCCGATGATCTGTGAATTGGGTATTAAAGTCCCCAGTTATGATGGTGTTAGAGTCAATATCTTTCTTTAGTTTTCCTAGGAGTTGCTTTATAAAAGTTGGTGCACCTATGTTAAGTGCATATATGTTTAGGATAGATATTTCTTGTTGATGGAGTGAATGTTTCATCATTATGTAGTGATCCTCTGTATCTTTTTAAATTTCTGATAGCTTAAATGATATTTTGTCTGAAATTAGGATCGTGACTCATCCTGTCTTTTGTGTTCCATTCGCTTGAAAATTTGTTTCCCATCCTCTTACTTTGAGTCTGTGCATGTCCTATCTAGTGAGATGCGTCTCTTGAAGGCAGTATATTGTTGCCTGGTGATATTTTATCCATTTTGCCATTCTATGTCTTTTCAGTGGTGCATTTAGTCCATTCATGTTCAGGCTAATTATTGAAATGTGAGAATTCGTCCCTATCATACAGTTTTTATAGAGTTGTTCTTCTACTTGGTTTATTGTCTTTCTTTTGTTTTGGGGGTTGGATCATATGTATTTTATTCTTTTTCCTATACTCTTGTGAATTACGTTGTTCTTTTTCTCCCCTTTCTTCTGTGTTTAGTGCTTTCTTAAGTGTTTCATGTAGAGGTGGTTTAGTGGCAGTGTAAGTTCTTAGGGATTAGATATCGGGGAAATATTTTAATTCTCCCTTGCTGATGAATCTGGCTGGGTAGGTTATTCTTGGTTGAAATTGTTTATCTTTTAGGACTTTGAAGATAGGGCTCCAAGCTCTCCAAGCCTGCAGGGTTTCTGTAGATAAATCTGCTGCTATTCTAATTGGTTTTCCCTGGTAGGTTATCTGGTCTTTTTCTCTTGCTGCCTTTAGTATTTTTTCTTTTATGCCTACTTTGTTTATGCAAATTATTATGTGTCTAGGAGTTGGTTTTCTCATTTGTTGTCTTGCAGGGGTTCTCTGAATCTCTTGTGTTTGAGTTTTTGCATCACTTATTAGATAAGGGAAGTTTTCTTGAATGATCTCATGGAAGGTTTGTTTCAGTGTGGTCTCTGTCTCTCTTTCTGCCTCAGGAAGTCCAATTACTCCTAGGTTCTGTCTCTTGAAGTAATTGCTCATCTCTTGAAGATTTTTTTCTGTCTTTTTGAGCTTGTTTTCTGTGTTTTTGAGAGTTTGGTTTAGTTCTATATTTTGGTCCTCAAGCTCTGAGATTCTTTCTTCTGCTTGGGTAATTCTGCTTTCCATGCTTATCAGTTTGTTATTTATTTCATTCACAGTATATTCTTTATTACTGTTATCTCAGATATCAACTCCTTTCTAGTTTCTTCTTGAGTCTCCTCAATTCTTTTTAATCTCTCCATTAATGTCTTGATATCTAAGTTTGAAGCTTGAGGCCAGTCATTCTGGGGGCTCTTCATTGTTTGCATTCCGAAGTCAGTTTTCTCAGTGTCTGCCTTCCCAGAAGTCTGGGAGAGACCCATATTCTTCTTTTGGTTTTTCCTCATTTGTGTACATTTTTCTCTTGTCCCTTAGTGAATAAAGTCCTTTGAACTTTAATCTCCAGCCTCTCCCCTCTGTTTTTGTTGCAGGTAGCTAGCCTGCTGCCTGGGAGATCTGTGACACTGGTCTCTATTCAGTGTAGGGGAGGGGCTTTAATGACATCAGCATGGGAACCGAGGTGGAGGCTCTGATAGGTGAGCGGGGCGATGCAATGTAAATATGCCTTGAAAATGGTGGAGGTGGTAGTTTTACTTTCACTTTTAGGGATGCTCCTGTGGGTCTCTAGGCGGGACCAGCTGCACAGCTGGGCACTGGTTCTGGGGTGCCACCAGCAGGCTGGGGTGGAGGAGAGAGTTGGGCATTCCCTCCTGGAAGCTGGAAGCCTCTGACTGGCACCTTACACCAGCTTGGGGTTCTGCTCCCTTACACAGGCTTGCGGTCGCATGCTGAGTTCCTCAGCCAGGGTGGGCCCGGGGCTTCAGATCTCCTCCAGAGGGCAGGTGGTAGCTCTGGGTCCCTCACAGGGCATTTCAGCCAGAAATGGGACTGGTATCTCTGAGGGGTGGGTGCCCAAAGCCTCCCTGAGTGACCAGCAGGTTGGTGCTGGGTGCTGGTCATGATGATGTAGACAGGGAGGGAGCTGGGATTCGGGATTCTGGATTCCCCAGCCGGCCGGAATTACGTATAGTGGAGTAGCCACGGTCAGGCTGCAATATCTGGCCCTGCATGGGACCAAAGTCCCCAGGTCTTATACCAGTGTGGCTGGCAGTGGGCAGTGGGGTGCAGGAAGAAAGTAAGGGTGTTTTTGGGAACTCACATTCAGAAAGTCTCACGGATTCATCTATGCTGTCACCATCTTCAGGTCCTGTGTAGAGCCAACTTTTTGTTTTTAAGGTTTTTTATGATATTTTTGTCTTCTATGTCTTGTATTTGGGCTCTTATTTGGGTGATTTGGATTATTCTGCCAAAGTTGGGGTTTTGGTGATCTCCTCTTTCCAGCTCCCTTAGGTGATTTGTTAGGCCCTCCACTTGTGTTCTTTCCATTTTCTTAATATGTGCTCATAGAGATATAAATTCCCCTCTTAGAACTGATTTCACAGCAACCCAGAGGTTTCGGTAAGATGTTTCTTCAATTTCATTTTCTTCCAGGAATCTTTCAATTTCTGTTTGATTTCAGTGTTGACCCAGTCATTGTTCAGCATCACACTGTTTATTGACCATGTTTTTGTGGGCTTTGGGGAAATGGTGTTGGTTTTGATAGTTATTTTTATTCCACTGTGGTCTGAGAATGTGCATGTCAAGATTTCAACCTTATGAAATTTGTTTATGCTTGATTTATGACCAAGGGTGTGATCGATCTTGGAATATGTTCCACGTGGTTATGAGTAGAATGTATATTCTGTGGTTGTTGGGTGGAATAATCTGTAGGTATCTACTAAGTCCATTTGGTCAAGTGTCAAGTTTAGTTCTGGATCTCCTTGTTGATTTTTTGCCTCGATGATTTGCCTAGGGCTGTCAGTTGAGTATTTAAGTCCCCTGCTATAATAGTGTTAGAGTCAATATCTTTTTTTAGTTTATTTAGCAGTTGGTTTATAAATGTTGATGCTCCTGTGTTGGGTGAAAATATGTTTAGGATGGATATTTCTTGTTGATGGATTGAACATTTTTCATTATGTAGTATCTTTTTGCATCTTTTTAAATTTTTAATAGCTTAAAGGTTGTTTTGTCTGATATTAAGATTGCAACACCTGCCTTCTTTTGTGATCCATTTGCCTGGAAACTCGTTTTCTATCCTTTAACTTTGATTCTGTGTGCATCCCTTGTAATGAGATGAGTCTCCTGGATGCAGCAAATAATGGGGTCATGGTTTCTTATCCAGTCCACAATTCTGTGTCTTTTCAGTGGTGCATTTAGTCCATTCACATTCAGACTGATTATTGAAATGTGCCTGCTTATACCTGTCATGAGGTTATTATACATTTTTTTTTGTTTGCCTGCTTTCTTTTGGCTTTGGGTTTAATGTATGTGTGTGTCTTCAAGTTTCTTGTTGCACTGTATTCTCCATTGTTTCTCTGCTCTTCTGTTCTCTTGAGATATGTATGGTCATTTTTTTTTCTTTCTTCTGTGCTTAATAGCTTTTTAAGTGTCTCCTGTAGAGCTAGCCTGGAAGTTGCATAATCTCTTAGGGATTTGATGTCTGGGAAGGATTTTAATTTTCCACTACTGATGAAGTTGAGCATGGCTGGATAGGAAATTCTTGGTGGAAAGTGTTTTTCTCTGAGGACTTTGAATATAGGGTCCCAGTCCCTTCTTGCTTGTAATGTTTCTGTCAATAGGTCTGCTGCTATCCTGATTGGTTTTCCTCAGTGGGTAGTCTGATCTTTCTCTCTTGCTGCCTTTAGTATTTTTTCTTTTGTGCCTACTTTGTGTAGGCAAATTACTATGTGTCTAGAGGTTGGTCTTCTCATTTGATGGCTTATGGGGGTTCTCTGTATCTCTTGTGCTTGACTGGTCACATCTCTAGTGAGATGGGGAAAGTTTTCTTGGATTACTCCTGGAATACTTGTTCCAAGTTATTCTCATTTTCCCTTCTTCTGGGATACCAATTAGGCATAGGTTCGGCTTTTTGATATAATCGCACATCTCTTGAAGGCTTTGTTCTTCGTTTCTGAGTGTTCTTTCTATGTTTTTTACAGATTGGGTTGATTCCATGTTCTGATCTTCAAGTTCTGAGATTCTTTCTTCAGCTAGATTAATTCTGCTTTCTAGATTTTTCATCATGTTATTTATTTCCTGGATGAAATGTTTTTTGCCAGAATCTCTGTTATAAGTTCTTTCAGTGTTCCATCTTGTCTTTCTTGAGTCTTATTCACTCTTTCCAACCATTCTCTATCTCTGTTATATTCTGGGACCAGTCACTGATGACTTCCATTGTTTGGGAACCAAGGTCTGATTTCTCAGGAGTTTTGTATTTGGTAGTCTTGGAATTGCCTGAGGTCTTCTTTTGACTTTTCTTTATTTGTGACAGATCTCTTGTTTTTCTCTTTAGTTCTATTATTCAGTGTTAGTGGGAGAGGCTTTCCCCTCTGATGTTTGCTTAGTCCTCTTCTTCCCTGATCTTGGCTCTGGATTTGTTCTATTTTGAAATAGGATGGTAGATGGGAAGCTTTGCTGTCTCTTGTAGTTTTTGAAATCCAAGTAAAGTGGGGGATGGGGTGCTAGGAATCAGATGCTTCTTGCAAATTAAAATGTTCACTTACTGTGGTATGTGTTCCCTGAGATCCACTCCCCACCACCACTCTATATGACAATGTAAAGCAGAAACCAACACACACTACAAAACAATCTGGAATAACAGCCAAGTGAAACAAAACAAACCACCACAACAACACAAAAAAACCAAGAAAACTAAACACACACACACATGCCTAGTACAAAATGAAAAAGAAGAAAGACAAAAAGACCAAAGGGGGAAGAATAAGAAAAAAGAAAAAAAAAATAAGAGGGATTCAGGTGGAACCCTCACACATATGTTGACACACCCCTTAAACTATAAAAAATAAATGTAGAAAAAAACCCAAAAGAACAAAAGAGCAAAAACCAACAACAAAATCAAAAGATGAGCACTCATTCATTCACATACATGCATAAACAGAGAATGACAAATAAAAGAAGAAAAAAACAGAAAAAGAAAAGAAAAAAATGTGGGGGGTGATGCAGATCAAAGTCTCACATACACATTCAGCACTAAGGGAAAATATATTAAAAATAGATGAACTAACAAACAGAACATTTTTAAAATTGAAAAATAATTGAAAAGTAAAAAAACAAAACAGAACAAATAAACAAGCAAAAACCTGTCCTCTTGTGGCAGGCTCTGTAATTCTTCCTCTAATCAGATCTCTCCTGCAGAATCACCTCTTTCACTCTCTTCTCAGGGAATGAAGCAGGGAAGGAGGAGGGGCAGTGGTGGTAGGTGGGGTTGTAGACCTCCCCTCCCACTCTCGTATGATCAGGGAGATCTCTGGTGGGGATGTACAGGATAGTCTCTTCCCCAGGTATGTACTCTCACAAGGTTGCCCCAGCAAGGCCTGTCCTGGAATGGAGTTCTCCTACTGCACTGATGTCCAGTCTTCATCTGGGTTTTTCCCTCTCAGTCGTGGCCTTGCTGTGTGGGTCTGATATTCAGAGGCTTGCTGGGGAGGAGGGGGTTTGGGTCAGCCCCGGACTCACCACTGATCTCTTTGGAGTTCTTCCTCATCCTTTACTGGCCACACCCTTTGTCCCATGGCTAGATCAGGGTAGGGGGTGGGTCACCTGGAACTCACCACTCATCAGTTCCCGCTGAATTTTGAGCTTTTGATATATCCTCTGGACCACAATCAAGCCCTGAGCAGTTGATCGGCCATTCACAGAGATCAGATCTCTGGATCTGCCAGCAGCCCCTTACAGCTCCCTTCCAGGCGCTGAAAAGGTGAGGCAAAGCCCAAAGCAGTCTCTCTCCTACTTCAATGGTGAGGGAGCGCCTGGGGCAATAGTTTGTCTGAGTTGCTTAGGCAACAAGTTGGAGGTTGTAGGGGAGCTGGGCGGGTCAATGTAAATCTCTGCCTGGAAAATGGTTTTGGTGGACAGCACCTCACCAGGTATGGACTCCTCTCTGGATTTCCCGATGCTCTTTTCTCCAATAATCTGATCCTGAGCTCCAGAGAATACGGTATGACAGGTGATGGGGTGTGCTGGTGCCAGGCGCTGGGAATCAGCTGGATTCAGCAGGCTTTTCTCAGGCACATTCCCGCAGGCAGCAGACATTTCTGTGCACAATCTTGTGAGCTGCGCTCTAATTTCAGGGTGGTGGGGGCTTGCAGTCGTCCTCAGAGGGGGTACCCAGGTGCATGCACCTGTGTCCCCTCAGAGGAACGTTCACGCTCCCACCAGCACCCGCCTGCTCACTCAGTCTTTATTGACACTTGCCTCCATGGAGATTCTTACAGCATGACCTGTTGGCCACCATCTTATCCAAAATATTAAGGCATTTCTACATCTATTCTTTCTTCACTCTCTTACCTTACACATCCATTAGTGTATTTTATCAATTTATTTTCTACCACATGCATATAGAAGTACATATCTCACTTCATTCCCATCAGAACTGGTAAATACTTTTCATGTGTATTTACCTTATAAGAATAAAATGGTTTTTTATTATTTTCATTTTAAATCAGATATTCTGACCATAACATTTAATATTTTAATGTAGATTACTTTGGGATAAGTACTATACTTTCATGCTTTAATGCTATAGCCTTCTTTGCAAAAAGGTACTTAACGATTTCCTTCTAACATATAAAATTGCATTGGGGTAGAAAAAAGAAAATATCAATGTAACTTCTTCATAAAATCCTGAATATTATGTAAAATTAGTTTGACTGCAGGTCATAATATGTTATCTAATTATATTACTGAACAAAGCAAAATATTGAGAACCATGTTTAACCTGTGAAAAAAATTGTTATTTTTGGAACAGATATTAATAATATATGTTATTCCTTCTACCATGGTTATTATTATTCTAGTATTTTTACTGTAAAGTATATTTCTCAGAAAATAAAATTCACAGGCGGTTCGTAAAGCACTCATTTTGATACAAAGTTAATGATCAAAGTTATTTATATTAATCAGATCAGCAAATTTTATGTTAATTTAAACTAAAATCAAAATCAAAGAATTACAAAAGATTCAAAAATTGACAAAAAACTGGAGGTGATTTTAAAAGAAAATGCATCTTTCCCTTGACACAACAAGCTAATTTCAACCTTATTCAGATACATGGCAATTTTAATGTGTCTTATTAACCCCAATTTTTTGTTTCTTTTCATTAACACCTGGTTGGAGCTCAATCCCCCATTGGGAAACACCTGTCCACAGTTAACAAGGTGTTATTGTAGAAACAATAAAAAGTAGAATCAGAAAATTAATTCACAAATTCTTAAAACAAATTTTAAAACATTCAAAAGAGTAAACATTAAAAAATAAAATATATTATTTTTGTAAGAATTAAAGGTTTAAGGTGATTCTAGTTCTATAACTTTGGGCAAATGATTGCGTCTGTCATTGTCTTGCTTTAATCATCTTGAGAGTGCGGTTAATGAGCATATTTCATGATGATCATATTCATAGAATTATTGTAGAGATCAATATAGTTAATACAGGTAAATATCTGCCACATGATAAGCACAGAAAAAGTATTAGCCATCATCATTATCATTATTATTCATATTCTGGTTGGATTTTTCATATATGTATTTATACATGTGTCTGTGCCATCATATTATACTAAAGATATATATGGCTTTCAGTATTTTGCCTACTGTTATGCAAACCCAGTCAATAGTTCTATAAAAGCTATTGAAATAATCTATACTATCTTCTTGTGGCTATTGAGTTTTACTGTACATAAAGCAAATATTGTAACTCAATGCGATTTGTCAATATTATAATTGGAACTTCTACAACTTGCATTTTTTAATGCATGTTGCCTTTCTGTCATTTATGTTGAGTTCTGAAGAATGATTTTACCAATAATGGCTTTTAAAAAGTACATTCAATAATACCCTTAAAACAAAGAAAAGGAATCATGCTAAATATTGGTACTGAACTTTTGACTTTTCCTTCTAGTACAATACCTGCTCACCTATAAGGCTGTTTAAATATGAGGCAAGTCTTTTTAGGCACTGAAAAACAGGAAGTACAGCACAATGATCCTTGAGAGATGGAAATGCATGATGTAAACCCTGTTATTTCTTCTGGTCCTATCCTGCTGTGACACAGAGAGGTAGGTCTAAACAGCTCATAGTAATACTGTTGATCAGAGTAGAAATAGATTAAGGTCCCCAACTATTTGAACAATTGAGTCATAAAGAGAGTTTCTGAGAAGGGATTCCTATTCTTTTTTTTTTTGAGTTGGAGTCTCACTCTGTGCCCAGACTGGAGTGCAGTGGTCACTCCTGGCCACCGCAGCCTCGACCTGCTGGGCTCCGGCAATCCTTACTCCTCAGTCTTCCAAGTAGCTGGAACTACAAGTGCGCGCTACCACGCCTGGCTAATTTTTTGATTTATTGTAGAGATGAGGTCTCGCCAAGTTGCCCAGGTGAGTCTCGAACCCGCGGGCTCAGGCAATCCACTCACCTCAGCTTCCCAAGGCGTGGGATTACAGGCTGAGCCACAGAGCCCGGCTAGGATTCCTATTCTTTAAGAACATTCACCATGGGTGTTTGAGAGAACACTGAACACTACATGTACAGGAAAAAACTGTAATCAATCAGCAGAATTTGCCTGTTGTTGGGGTGAAAGCTGAAATTTGACACTATAGTTATGAAATATTGAGATATGTTATTCTGTCACAAGCAGAATGAAATGACATTGATTAACTCAGCATTCAGTTGATTCTCAGAAAGGACATGTCTAAAGAGGAAGAACCATGCTCTAAAATAAATGTCATTTCCTATGGCTAAGTTCATTATTAAATTGAACCTGCTCTGACCAAGAATAAAACCAAACATATTAGGACCAAAAGGCTCAGGCTCAGGAGGAACTTGACTACCTGATAGAATAAAAATTAATACTCATTATTAATATATATGGTATCCAGCAAACAACAATGATTTGTCATGCAAATGAGTCATAAGATCTACAATTAAATAAAAAGTAATTCAGTCTTTAAGACAACAAAGTGTTAGTGTTCTCAGATGAGGACTTTGAAATACTTTACATAATACATGTTGAAAGATTTGAAGATAGCATGATCATAACAAGTGGGTAAATGAGGAATCAACAGAAAAATGGTGACTATTTTTTTAAAAAGAATAAAATAGACCTGATATAAAAATTCACTAACAGGTTTAGCATCACTGAGATTACAGAAGAGAGGACCGATAAATATGCAGGCTGAGCAATAGAGATTACCCAACCTAAAAATCAGTGAGAAGTAATTGTTTAAAAAAGACAAAGAGAGTTTCAGTTTCAGTGATCTATAAGACAACATCAAGCAGACCTAATATGTATATTATATTATAATATATTATATTATAATATACATATAATACATATATGGAATAGTGCTAAAATGTTGAAGGTACTAAAATGTTGAGGCAATAAAGTAATTTTTGCACACTTTATGTTGGGAGCCAGCCGTGGAGGCCCACTGAGCATTAGGGATCAGGAAGGGCCGTTGACCCCGAGACCACTAGGATGAGTTCGGGGGCTGTTTGACCCCATTTCCTCCCCCTTTCTACTCAGCACTAACCAGATTAAGCTCCTGTGAGCTCAAAACATAAAAACTCTGAGACTGGGATGAACACAAGCTAACTTTAGAAGCTCATTGCTCCCATTCTTCCACAAACTACAGTTTTGGCTTTCACACAACTTATAATTCAAACTCGTGTCACATCTAAGAGCCTTAGTATTGGTCACAGGCTTCTGGGTCATGATCTTAGGATTTATTGAAGGTATAAATTGTAGAATATAGTTTTAGAAGACAGCCATTTTGTTGAAAGAATGCGACTGGGTTACTTGCAGGTAGCCCACTGTGAACTTTGGACTGGGCCACATTCCAAGCATTCTGGGATGGGCCATTTTCATTTGTAAAGTAAATACTTAAGCTTCTATAGAATTGTTTCACTTGGCATAAATCAATCAGCTTAGGATGAAAAAGATTTATAGAATATGTCAGTCACAGATTAGGTTATCCTTTGTTATGGGATTTTAAGATTATCATATGAAAAGGGTTTAAAGGCAATCATTGATTAAGTTTTCATGGATTAAGGTTTCTGGTGGGTGGGGGACACCCCTCCCACATCTGACTTTGTGTATAAAAGACCCGTTGTAATTCCCAATAAAACACACATCGCTTCTGCACTAGACTGGAGTCCAGTCTCTTTCTTTCTCTCTCTTCTTCCCCCCAATCGCTGACACCGTCTCCACCTTTGGGGTACCCTGAAACCTGCTGGAGCTGGTCCCTAGCAATTTTAAAATTATTTGTAAATGATTTTCTTGGTTTAAAGTTCTTACATGTTACATAAATTGGTGCAATATTGTTTTTAAGTCAATAGTGATAACTTGTCATTACAAGTTGTAATACTTAGACCTCTAATTCTAAACAAGCTGTGATTGTATTTTTTTCCTTAGGACATTTGGAATTATCTAGAAGCACTTTTGGTTGTCATAACTGGAGGATGATTGTGGCATCTAAAAATCAGAGGGCAAGGATGCTGTTAAATATACTGCAATACACAGGACAGCCTCTCACAAGAAAGGATTATCCAAACTTGAATGGCAATAGTAGTGATGTTGAGAAATGCTACCCTAGAGCACCTATTAAACAGTTAAATACAGATACCAGTACAGAAGTTATAAAAGCCAACACACAAAATTAAATTAGAATATGAAAATGTATTAGTAACAATAAAGAAAGCATGAAAAGAGAAAAAGAAGAAAAAAAAAGATATGACAACAGAAAGGAAACAGTAAGATGGTAGACTTAATCTCTAAATGTAAATAATTATATTAAATGTAAATAAATTAAACACTCCATTTTATGGTCAGAGATGGAAATAAAAAACTACATGGTATTTATAAGTGACATGCTTTAAGTACAAAGAAATTGAAAGAATAAATATAAAATGATTAAAAAATAAAAACATGAAACATCATAACTCTGGAGCATCTATATTAATATAAGACAAAAAAGACTTTTGACAAAGTATTACCAGAGAAAAATAAAGCTATATTGTGATGATAAAGGTCATTTTAACAGGAGGACATAAATTATGTGTACTAATTAAGTTTCAAAATTCATGAGGCATAAATTGAAAGAAACTTAGAAAGATACCAGTAGATCTTCAATTATATTTGGAGATTTTTATCACCTTTCGCATAGTAATTTATGGAATAACTAAACAAAGTATCACAAAATGCATAGAATATTTAAACACTATTAAATAACTTGATTTAATTGATGTTATAAAAAACTACATTCTACAACAAGAAAATAAAGTTTCTTTTCAGATACACATGTAATGATTTAAAATTCACAGATTGCTATCTTTAACCACAATGAAAATAAATCACAACTTTGCAACAATAAAATTATTAGAAAATGTATAACCTTTTATATCTTGAAAGAACACGTTTTAAAAGAACACATTTTTTAAAAGACTCCATGGGTCAAAAATAAAATGGTAAAGTATATAAAACTGACTTTCTTGGAGACATTGCTAAACAGTGTTTAGAAGGAAATGTATAACTTTAAAAGTTATATTTGAATAAAAATATTTAAAAATCTATAATCTTAATTTTTTTCCTTAAGATCTAGGAAAAGCAGAACAGTTTAAACAGAGCATAAGTAGAAGGAAAGTGATTAAGATAGAGAAAACTCAATGAGATAGAAAACAGATAAACAAAGAAAATTAACAAAGCACAATCATAAAATAACTTTTTGAAAATATATGCATTTACTTTAGAATTTAAATATAGAGGAAATGAATTTTAAAAGTTCAAATGAGCTGGGCTTGTTGGCTCAGCCTGTAATCCCATGCCTTGGGAGGCTGAGGTTAGTGGATTGCCTGAGTCCGTGAGTTCAAGACCCCCCTGGGCAACTTGGCAAGACCTCATCTCTACAATAAATCAAAAAATTAGCCGGGCATGGTAGCCTGCACCTGTAGTTCCAGCTACTTGGAAGGCTGAGGTGGAAGGATCGCCGGAGCCCAGCAGGTCGAGGCTGCGGTGGCCGGGAGCGGCCACTGCACTCCAGTCTGGGTGACAGAGTGAGACTCCAACTCAAAATAAATAAATAAATAAATAAAAAGCTCAAATGTTCACTACACAGAAATTGCACATGTTAAGATGATCCAAATAAATGAAGAAATAAACCATTCATAAATTGAAAAATTCAATATTGTCAAGGTGTCCATTTTCCCTAATTGTTTCATACATTTTATACAGTTTCAGTGAAAATACCAATGGACTTCTTTTGATAAATTTGATAATTTTATTAAATATTTATTTGTAAATACAAAAGACTTGGCATAGCCATAACAGTCCCGAAAAAGAAGATTATAGTTGTGGGATATACACTATCTGATACCAAAAGTTAACTGTAATAATCAATTCAGTGCACTATTGGGTAAGAATAGAAAAGGAAATCACAAGCATAATAGAACAGAGAATCCAGAAATAGATTCATGCTTACAAGTTCAACTGATGCTTGAAAAAACTGCTAGAGAAAAAATCAATGAAGGGAGGAATTTTTCCTCTAATAAATGGAGTTTGAACAACTGGATAAACACATAAAAACTAGAATATTTGTTCTTTTCTCAAAACATATGAAGGAATTAATTAAATATGAATTGTATACCAAAAAAATAAAGCTAACAATAAAGTTTATAAAATAAAATTTTGTAGAAAATCTTTATTACTTTGAGTTAGGCAAAGAGTTTTGAAAAAAATGAATAAAAATTGCTATATACAGTAAGAAAGTGAATGTAATAAACTGTATAAACTGAGAAAAAATACTGACATTACATATGACATATGATTTATATACAGAATGTATCAGTAATTCTTACCAATTGGTTAATAAAAGTGAAACAACCCAACTTAAATACAGGGCAAATGATCTGAACAAACATATCACAAAAGAAGACATAGAGATGGCCAATGTGCAAGTGAGAAGAACATCAAAATTATTTCCTATCAGAGAAATACAAATTACAACCACAGTATGGCACATTACTGTGATGGCTAATGTTAAGATAAGAACAATAAATATTAGCAAGACTCTAAAGCAACTTTTGCATTACCAAGAAAGTTTAAGACTATATAACTGCTTCAAGGGCATGTTTTAAAAAATGAGAAGATAAAAATCAACAGGCAAGTAAAGATTAGCCCAAGGTTTTTTGACATTAAAGAGAGCATTGTAATGTAATACAAATTACTCTATTCTAGCCTTAAGGAGTTGACCAATACTTGTATGAATGAAGATTGGAATAAAGTAAGCCTTAAGATATTTATGGTGTGAGAAATTTGAGGAGAACTGAGGTTAATTTCAAATATATGAAACCAAGAAATAAGATTTATCAACTTCCTTTATTGCTAATAGAAAAATATTTCTAAAACATATATTAACAACAAATAGGTACTGAATTGAATACTATTACATGGTGCAATAGACTGAATATTTGTGTCCTCTTCCCCTCCAAATTCATATGTTAAAATCCTAACCCCCAATGTGATGATATCAGAAGGTAGAGTCTTTGGGTGGTAATAAGATCATGAGTATTGAGCCCTCTACAAAAAATTAGTATTATGCAAAAGGTACCCCACAGAACTCTCTTGATCTCTTCCTGCCATGTGAGGATAAAAAGAAAAGACAAACTCAACCATGCTGGCACCCTGATCTTGGCTGGGCTTCCAGCCTCTAAAACTGTTAGAAATACATTTTTGTTGTTTATAAACCACCCAGACTACAGTGCTTTGTTTCAGCAGCCCAAACTGACTAAGACATGGGGGGATGCACATGGCATCCTGGTTTGTTTCTGTGGACTGTCATTTTAATTGGGTCAGAAGAGTAGGTAGGCAAACTCATGTGCTCTGCTCAACATTTTGAACCAGAACTCCTAAAGATCCTTTCTTAAATGCAGATCTTCTTACTTTATCCCCTACTCTTTTTTTTTTTTTAAGTTAGAGTGTCACTCTGTTGACCAGGTTGGAGTGCAGTGGCACTCTCAGGGCCACCTCTACATGCTGGGCTCTGGTGATCCTTCTGCCTCAACCTTCCAAGTAGCTGGAACAACAGGCACGCATTACCATGCCCGGCTAATTTTTTGATATATTGTAGAAAGGAGGACACACCAAGTTGCCCAGGCTGGTCTCAAACCTCTGAGCTTAGGCAATCATCTCACTTTGGCCTCCCAGAGTACGGGGATTACAGGTTTGAGCCACTGCTCCTGGCCTATCTCCTACTCTTAATGAACTCTATAAAATGGAGAGGAATAGAAAGGGAAGGCCAAAGTCATGTTTTATTTAAATCATGACTTTCTATGCATCTACAAATGTTCACAATAATACTATCATACAAATAAGAATAAAATGGGCCTGGAATCTATGCAGTGATATTCCAACATTTTCTTTCTTTCTTTCTTTAGTACAATAGCTTTTGGGGTACAAATGACTTTTGGTTACATGGATATATTGCATAGTGGTGAAGAAATCTGGGTTTTAAATGTATCCATTATCCCCATTTTGAAAGAAGTCTGAAAAATTCTGCATGTCTTTGTACATTTTAAGCTTGATATAAAAATTATAATAATTTTATAAAGGATTCTGGCATCTTGTTTAATTGATTCTGCTTTAGATAGACAATAAAACCTATTGTTTATGGATACCACAAATTTACAGGTAGTGTTATGAGTTTTCATCCTTCACAGCAGTTTACTCTGATCATTAAATTATACTTGCAATAATTCAACTCTTCATTTAGTGTAGTCTAAGTATTTGAAACTCACATATAGTATTTGTTTTCATGTTGAACCACTTACACTATATTTTTCATCAAAACCAATAAGCTTCAGATTTAATCTTTTCAAATTATAAGAAATATAACCTAAACAACCAAGGTTCCTATCAGTTGGAATCAAGCTTGATTTCCATAAAAACATCTGATTTCATTTTTATTTATATTTTTAATATAATATTTTTATTTCCATGATAGTATTCTCAATGCTGAATTTTAAGATACATAGATGAAATAGAAAAGATATATACAAAGCCCCAACCTTAGTTTGTTACATGGATGAAATGAAGTGCTGCTCTTTAATAGCTTTCTCTTCCTTTTGTCTTTATACCCTGTATTATTCTTCTCAAAAGCAATGTATCTAGAGTAGTTCTTTGGTGCCTGAATGTGTTTTCACCCTGTGGGAACATACCACATTAGATGGGATGGGTGAGATGTATTCTCTTCTTTTGTATAGTGGTGAAAGGGCAATTTTGAAAGGAGAGGCAGAAAAAAAGATTTAGCAGATCACAGATGTTCTCTGGCAGATTGTTTTTAGGAAAAGACACATATTGAAGTTGAGGATCTGGAAATTGATTTTTTAAAAGCTATCTATGTGTATGACCATGTACCTGCTACAAAGTCTTTGTGTAACCTCAGGTATTCAGGCATCCAATTTTGACAACTACTGCTTTATAAAACAATAATTCAAAAAATGTCTTGGTGACATTTTTCACAATTGCTATCCACTGAAAAGGTCTTATAGGTTTTTCTAAAGAAAATTACAGAAAAAGAATGATTCAAAATAAGAACAGCAAGGCTGCACATAGCACTTTGCTCTTTTCTATCACTTTGGTCCATCTTTTTGCCTCTCTTTTATATGAGCACACATGTACATGCAAGCACCTGAATTTCCAGTTTTGCTTGAAACAAAATTCATATTCATATTTCATACTCAATTATTACAATTATTAAATAGATTAGTAAATGAAGTTGTTTGTATACTAAACACTATGCTAGGCTTCGTGGTCATACATATGTGTAGGGTTCAATGCCTAACCCAAGGAATGCATAGTTTAGAGAGAAAGAAATACTAACAGTTGTTACCTTGCCACTTTCTAAGTTGTCTTACAACATGACAATGATTGCTATCCCGGTCTCTGTGAGGCTCCAGGAGATGCTTTCTGGTAGAAACAGTGTAGACTAAATATGACTGTGCTGGGAAAGGTGTAGTTATGATGTCTTTTTATTTATTCATGCTTCTTTATTTGTGTGTTTTAACCAGTGGCCCCAAATTCAAAGGGAGTCAATGCCTCACTTTAGACTAACCCCATATGAGGAGTTGTTCCTTTGGGCTAAGAAGCTCTTGTGGAGGATCTCTCCTTCAGATGTGGTCATTGTGAGGGTTGTCTTATGTTATGAAAATGAAAAGTAGCTAAATAGTGTTAACTATGAAAGCTAAGTATTTGAATGGATAAAAGGCAATGATTCCAGTGATAATTTTAAAAAATATAACAAATTAAACCTCGTAGCTTCTTAGTGCTTTACATATTTTGTATAATAATGTATCTTTAAAAACACATTGGCCTAAAATGTTAGATTTGGTTGATTCATTAATATAGGTTTCTATCATCAAAATTTATTGTCTTTTTATTTTGAATATGTTTCATGGCCATTAAATAAAGCTATATTGAGTAGAAAAAAATATGCTAGTAGAACATAAAAACTACCATTTACAAACAAAAAAAGAACCTAAGTACAGTTTGTGTTTTATAGATTTACTGATGCTTTAGTATAAATTAAAGATTTTTTTTCCTGCCAGTCACTAAGCATATGGCAATGAGGTTCGATTTGTTGCCCACCAGAGTGGGTCTCAGATAACTGCACTGATTCCTCCATACTTAATGCTATTTAATCAGAAAAAAGATGTATTGTACAAAAGGCATTTAAAAATAACAGTAGTAGTAAAGGGCAGTTGGTAAAGCTTTAATGAGATTTTTTTGTTCAGAAAATTTTTATCATTTCTGCAGAATAAGATCAATATTGGCTTATTTTACTTAGATATTTTGAAAGGCTTCATAGCAGTGGTATTTTTAGAATGGATTCTACTAAGGGGCTCTTATAGTAGGTCCATACTAAAGTTGACCACATTCACAACATTGGATTATATTCTTTCTAAGCTTGATTAACAAAGATAAGAGTTTTTAGACCAACCATGTGATATGCTAGGCCTAATGAAAATCAAAAAGAAAGATGCCAACAAGATACCAACAAGATGTGTAACCAAGCCGGGCTTGGTGGCTCAGCCTGTAATCCTATCACTTTGGGAGGCCGAGGCAAATGGATTGCGGAGCCCGTGGGTTCGAGCAACTTGGCGAGATCTTGTTTCTACAATTTAAAAAAAAAAAAAAATATATATATATATATATATCCAGACTTGGTAGTGTGCTAGTGCATGACTGTAATCTGGCTATTTGGAAGGCTGAGGTGGAAGGGTCGCCGGAGCCCAGCAGGTTGACGCTAGGGTGACTGTGAGTGTGCCATTGCACTCCAGCCTGGGCAACAGCGTGAGACTCCAACTCAAAAAAAATAGTGTAACCAGACAGAATTCCAAATATTAAAACTATTTGAATGTGCACACTTTACAAGAACACTCGCTTTTAAATTTGTTTTCATGCTCTCAGAACTTTATTAGGTGAAGTTTGGGCAAGAGAAAACCACTGAATAGTTGCCTGCCTGGGTCAGGACAACTGGAATAGAGGAACCTTTCCTTAGAGATATGCATATCTTAGACTTTTTTAAAGTAGCGCTGACTGACTGACCATCTCTAGTCCCAGTTCAGATTATTGTTTAAATGGTCACCCAGAGGAAGGCAAGTCTCTAGGAATATGACAAGATGACAAGGCTGGAAGCAGAAACCCTGCTCTGTATGAAGACAAACAGGTTCCCATATGTATGCAGGGTGGAGGGATATCTCTGCTATTCCCAGACCAATACTTGACAGAAGGCTACCATGACAAATGACAAAAGGACCAGTTTCTCAAAAACAGGTATAAAGTAATTACAGAGGAAAATCAAAAGCAAACAAACAAACAAACAAACAAAAACCTCAATGGTGTAAAAAAGGAATGAGATAAGTCTTGATACTTCATTGTTACCTGACTCCAGTACCCAAGATGCCATGAACCAGTCCTTCCAGAGGCTGTTCCTAGCAAACCCACTGGGCAGAGGGGGCTATGTAGAAGGCTGGACGGCAGAAGGGTGTCGGGGGCTAGGCTTCCTTTACAACAGCGAGAAGGGGCTTGAATGGGGACAGCAGACCTGCAGCTGCACCCCACCTCCCCAGGCTTCCATCACAATAGCCAATCTGGGATACGGGCTCCCCACAGAGGCTGGGTTGTCACAGTTACACCTCTCAGGAATTCTAGGCAAGGGCACTGGGCTCCCAGAAATGTGCTCTGTGTGTTCTCTCCTGTGCAGGGTAAGCCCTGTCTCAGCCCACCCCTCAATTCGTTTGTCCAGTAGGGAGAGTTGTCATAGATGAGTTTGGGGTCTTGAGACTTGGGCTGCAGGGAGCTCAGCTGGCTGCACTGACCTGAGCCACTCTGAAGAGGAGGAGAGAAGGCTGTTGAGGCTGGAGCAGAGCCCCCTGTCCAGGGCAGGGTGACTGCCTCCTTCACAGGGCTCACCTGGGTTTCCTGCAGAAGGAAGCTGTGGTGCAGAAGCTGTGAGTGGGGCTCCTGATGGGCTGGCAAGATGTGCAGAATGGGTGGGGGCACAAAGACAGTGGCTGCTCCAGGGGCCCAGTGGAGTCCACGACCAAGGGTAGGCTAAGAGGTGGAGGGGTCCTTGTGTAAAATCCCTGCCTGTCAATTGTCTGCGTCTTCATGTAGACTGACCAGTTAGGTCAGGTAGGCCAATGATGTTTTTGTATTTTTGTGTTTTTTGAGTTGGAATCTCACTCGTTCGCCCATTCTGGAGCACAGTGGCACACTCACGGTCACCCCAGCGTAGAAATTGCTGGGCTCCAGTGATCCTTCCGCCTCAGCCTTCCAAGTGGTCGGAACCACAGGCGCACACTACCATGCCTGGTTAATTTTTTTGATTTATTGTAGAGGCGCGGGCTTGCCAAATTGTCTGGGCTGATCTTGAACCCGTGAACTCAGGCAATCCACTCACCTCCGCCTCCCAAAGTGCTGGGATGACAGGCGGAGCCACCCACCTCGGTCCAGTGGTGCTTGAAGACACTGATATTCCTTTGCCAGGCCCAGAAACTGCAGACTTGCTTGGTGCTTGTGATGATTCACCATAACCACCTTTAGTGGGTCTCCTGCTGCTGTTTCCTAGATCAGGTCATCATTACCTGTGCCATACCAGGCCATAACCGGTAGCCTGCTGAAAAGTGGTCATAGGGATGCTGAGATTCACACCGTGTTGCTTGGCTGAGGCGGGAGGGACAAACATGGTGGGTCCATATTGGAAGGCACTTGGCATGCCTGTATAGTAGGGCCAGCATAGCTGTAGCCAGGTGGCAGCACAGGAATCAGTAAGGACTGCTGGACTGCGGTGGGTCTTTGAGTGGCTCTGCTGTGACTGAGCTAGTGCCACCCCTGATTCTTAAATAAGAAACTTTCCTTTCTAACTATAAAATCTAACTATAAAATAAAATTCCACTAGACCAATTTAGAAGGGAATAGAATGCACTATTGCAGGGACCCGATATATTCTGAGGACAATATATTACTGTCAATATTATGCAATTTTTTTATTTATTTATGCTCTCTGCAACTTCTGTGTGCCAGATAATGCCTTCCATACATATATACATTACCTCAAACACAGGTAGCAAATGTATACCATTCATCTTCATAATTTTATAGGTAGGGACGCTAAGTTTCAAAAAAAAAGTCTCGCCTGGGCAGCGAGACCTCATCTCTGCAATAAATCAAAAAACCAGCCGGGCATGGTAGTGCATGCCTGTAATTCCGGCTACTCGGAAGGCTGAGGCGGAAGGATCGCCGGAGTCCAGCAGGTCGAGGCTGCGGTGGCCGGAAGCGGCCACTGCACTCCAGTCTGGGTGACAGAGTGAGACTCCAACTCAAAAAAAAAAAAAAAAAAAAAATATATATACATTCTTGTTCATCAGGAAATTTCTTGGGCTGAGCCTATGCTGATCATTTTATTGCACAATTTTTAAGCTCCAAATGATTCAACACAAGCAACTAATAGAATATGTTCCCTGTACACTTCCTGAAGTTTAAAATTACTTTGGTACATTTCTTTTCTTTCTTTTTTTTTTTTCAAAATAAATGCTTAACAGAAAATAAAACATTTTAGTGGAATCTATTAAAATACAGTCTGATTTGCTAGATTTTTAAAAGTATTGGTGAGCAAGGACTTTAACATCTTGCTTAATATTTACTTTATGGAAACGTTTTTCAATATTATCAGATAAGATTGATTGGATTTTGGAGAGAGAGGAGATAAATGAGATCCAGTAGGTTTCCACTGTAATATTCTTGTAAGATAATTGCATAATTATAATAAGAAAGTACAACAGAACATATTTGACCCTTGAAAGAAAAACTTGAATTATTTTTGCAAAATATATTGCTAGTAATAGCTATTAGTAATTAAACAGTTTCAGTAGGGCAGGGCAATTTTTAAAGTTATATGCTTAAGAAGCATAATCAACAGTTTTAATGGTGGTGGTGATTACCAAAACTCACTGTTCATCAGAATTACCTGTGGTTGTCTGAACCTCATCCTAGAAATTCTCATCATTTGGTCTAGGTTTTGTAAATCTTTCAGTTATTCTTAATGTTCAGTCAGGGTTGAGAACTGCTTGGTCAGATTAAAATCAAAGAGATGAATTAAGAACAGCTACTGAGTCCTGGTAGAAAATAAAGTGATTTTTAAAAAAAGAAATAAATGTTCTTTTGATAAAACAGGTTATTTACTGTCCAACTTTAAATACAGGGTGATTTCCCTGTCTTACAGTTACCTATCTTATTTCCTTTAAATTAATAATTAGTCTCCAAACAAGATGTTTATTGCAGAAACATGATAGAGAATTCTTAGAACTAGTTTGAGATTTTAAAGAAACACATTTTTGAGTAATGACAAAGTTCCTGGCACCATCTCTATCTTAATTCCTCAGAAGTCATACTGATAAGCCAATAAAATCCTGTTAATTTTTACTGAGTTTTACAAATATGCGAAGCAAATTGAATAGCTTTTCTCATCTTTTGCCTTTTGTGATGAAGTGGTAATAAAAATAGTTATGGGGGAGAAAACAGAGGAAATAAAATGTGTTTTGTCCTTTCATGAAAATACATTTTTCTGAGTTGCAAAATTGAAAATCTGAAAATGTTTCTCTACACTAATGGTATTCCTCCAGCTAGATGGTGGAAGCACAATGGAGGATATTAAACAAAATCAATGAAATAAAAGATGAGGCAAGATACAGTCTGTGACAGAGACTGGGCTCCCCTTCTCTTTCCATTATGTTGGGTGTAGAAAATGGAGAGGAAAGTAGAGAGGAAATTAAAGGTTTTCAAATTGTGTCTTGGTTAAGAAGGACCTCATTCAAAATTCTGTGATAAGGAAAAAAATTATTATATCAAATAAAAGAGAAATCTATGAACAAGGTTTTTAATACGCCACGATTCAAAAAATAATAAAAGGCTGGGAAAAATAACCCCAGAAAATAAAAACACAAAAACATAAGTAAATATTTCAGAAATATTTTGTGTTGTGAAACAATATGAATATAAATTCAATAAAACAATAATCTAAATATATGTCATTAAACCAGAAAGAGAAAAAAAGACATATTTCACACAGAAGAAAACACACTGAGGATGAAAATACATTATCATAAAAAATGCTGAAAATAACAAGAAATGTAGAGCTCTGTGGAAATTAAATTACTTACATTGAATGAAGATTAAGGTAACTATATTGATTACACATGAAAAAGACAAAGAGATTAAAGCTATCAGTGAGAAGTTGAATCATATGGAAGAAACAAAAATCGATCCAAGAGAAGTATTATTGAATATCCAAGCCTGAAGACCATAACAAATTAATTTTTAAAATTTTAAAATTATAATAAAGGCACATTTTCGTAGATAAATGACTAATTTGTAGTTTGAAAATGCATATCTAGTTCTAGAAAAAATTTTTCATTAATTAATTTATTATTTTTAAACATAGAGACAGGGTCTTGCTGTTTGAGATGGGGGTCTCTAATTTCTGGACTCAAGTGAACTTCCCATCTCAGCCTCCCAAAGCGTTGTAACTACAGGCCTGATCCACCATACCCAGCCTAGTTCCAGAAAAATTTCAAATAGATACACAAGGATTAATCTAAATTAATTTATTAACATTTGCTCTTAAAGGAAGAATATTTTGATCATCCATGTAGAAAAAAGAATTCTTCCAAGGAAAAAAAGTAAAGCCAGAAGTCCTTTAAGATATCTTTCTGTTAACATTCAATGTCCAATACTTTCGAGTAATATCTACAAACTTATGAAAGAAACAAAGAGTGATCTAATTACCATCTCTAACAAGTTACAGTTACAGTTCAGTAATAAAGCAATTATTCTTAAAAATGAAATAACTCAGAGTATCCAGGCCCTTTTGCAAAAAGGACATTATTTAATTTAAAAATACAAAAACCGAAAATGCTTCTTTTTTGAATTTTAATTTTTTCATTTTAAAGAGATGGGGTACAATTCAGGGTTAGGTATACAATTGTTCATTATGCAGGTACCCTTGTTGATGAGGTGTGCCTCTCCTCCCCTGGCAGATTCCCACTACTACCAATCCCACCTCCCCACCCTCCCAGCACCCTCCCACTATTGCCAATACTTTTCTTATAGTATTATCATAATTGTTCAAAATCCGTTTATGAATGAGAACATGTGATACTCAGTTTTTTGTTTCTGTGATAGATCACTCAGTATTAGAGACTCTAAGTCCATCTAGGTTGCTATGAAGTTCATAAATTTGTCCTTCTTTATGTCTGCATAATATTCCATCATATATAGGTCCCACATTTTTAAAACTCAGTCTACCTTTGATGGGTAGCACGGCTGGTTCCATGTTTTTACTATTGTGAACAATGCTGCAATACACATGTGTGTGCAGGTATCTTTTTCATAGAGTGATTTGTGTTCCTCTGGGCATATTCCCAGTAGGGGGATGGCGGGGTCATATGAAAGGTCGATTTTTAGATCTTTTAGAAATCACCACACTGTCGTTCACAGAGGTTGTATTAATTTCCACTTCCACCAAAAGTGTAGAAGAGTTCCTTTTTCCTCACATCCTCTCCTGGGTTATTTTTTGAGTTTTTTGAGTTTTTGATGTTTTTTGAGTTTTTTGAGTTATTGATGATGACCATCCTGACTGGAGTTAGGTGGTATCTCAGTGTAGTTTTAATTTGCATTTATTTGATTATTAGTGAAGCTGAACATTTTTTCATATATCTGTTGGCTGCTTTTATGTCTTCTTTTGAGAAGTGTCTATTCATATATTTTGCCCACTTTGTAATGAGGCTGTTTGTTTTTTTCTTTTTGGCATGTTTGAGTTCCTTGTAGATCCTAGATATTAGGCTTTTGTCAGACTTACAGTTCACAAATATTCTTTTTCCCATTCTGTGGGCTATCTCCCTGCACTCTTGATGGTTTCTTGGGTTTTGCAGAAGCTTGTCAGTTTCATGAGGTTCTTCTTGTCTATCTTATCTCTTATGACACGGGCAATTAGGGTTTTGATCAGGAATTGGTTGCCAGTTCCAATTTCCATAAGATTGTCTCCTGCATTTTCTAAGGTTCTTATAGTTTGAGGTTTTACGTTTAGGTCTTTGATTCATTTAGAGCTGACTTTTGTGTATGGTGATAGGTAAGAGTCTTGTTTTAATCTTCTGCATGTGGTCAGTCAGTTTTCCCAGCACCATTTACTGAACAGGTTCTGTTCTCCCCAGTGGTTGGTGGTGTAGGCTTTGTTGAGATGAGTTGGTTGAGAAATTGAGGTTTTGCTTCTTGAATCTCTATCCTGTTCTGTTGATCTATATGCCTGTTCTTGTACCAATAACAAGTTGTTTTTTATTATTGTAGCTTTATAATAAAGCTTAAAGTCTGGGATCTTGATGCCTCCTGCTTTTTTCTTTTTTTCCTAAGGAATGTTTTGGCTATTAGTGGTCTTTATGTTTCCATATGAATTCCTATATTGCTGTTTCCAGATCTGAGAGGAATGCTGCTGGTAATTTAATGGGTGTTGTGTTAAATATGTAGATTGCCTTCGGTAGGATGGACATCTTAACAATGTTGATTCTTCTAATCCATGAGCATGGCATATTTTTCCATTTGTTTGTGTCTAAGATGCTTTTTTTAAAAAAACAAAACAACAAAGCAAGAAAAGAATGCATCAAGATATTATGTTTAAAAAGTAGACCATTGAATTTTCTAGAATACAGAAGAAATTTTAGTTTTATGAATCTCAGCACACAAGATGTAAATGTTATATACTTGAATTCTATAAATTTGCAGTATAACTAACAGAAAGTAAGATTGCTTCCTCTTTTGTAGAAGAAAGCCAATAGCTACTGTCTACAGTTAAAATTTACAGTTAGAAATGAATGACCTCAGCCCCTTAATATAAAATCTGTTTGTTTTCAGTTTTATACAGATCTTTTAAGAAATACATTTTTGGTAAAGAAATATTTGTTTAATTAGTGGCAGTGATTTCAGTTTCTTTGACTTTATCTATATCAAGTAAAAATACCTGTTATTTGACCTAATGCTTTTTATGCAAAAGAATATAAATCTATATCTTCTCTTCATATAGGCAGGACAAAAGATACCTGCTATGATATTTTTGGTTGGCAGGACTCTGGATTGCTTAGATTCTTTGAAATGACTATGATAATGTACTCATTTTATGTTTATACCAAAATATAAAAAATATATTGGCTGGAACTATAATTTTTTTGTAGACTTTTGTACCATTTTCTTATTTACATATCTGTGCGTTACTTTGATAAGATAACAAAAAGGAGTATATCTAAAATAGATATCTAGCAATTCTATAAAGTAATTAATAATATTCATGTAGAATGTATACTTATTATTACCTAGGCCTGTACCAATTACTTTGCATGCATTATCTCATATTAGGTAGTGTGATACCTGATGAATATTTTTGGATATGAGTGCTTTTCTGGTGACCCTTGATTTCAAAATAAATATGTTCATGTTTACTGATGTCCTTTTCAATTTGGAGGTAATGTGACTACCACTACATACTTTTGTAAATCAGGTGATATTATTGTATTTTAGCACAACACAGTGCACATGTTATTCACATTAACAGGAATCCTACACAAGCATGTGGCATTCTTACTGCAGCCAAGGAAGTCCAACTGCATGAGTAAGATCAGCAGCTGTCTCTTGCCTCAGGTAGTTCCCATTATGACAGATTTGCTGTATTCCCTTCCTTTTTCTTCTTGTTTGTCTAGTTCATATAAAACCATATCAATTTCCTACTAATTCCAAGTCTGGTCTGCGAACCTCTGTTATGTTGTGAGCCTCCAAACTCATTCCAAGCATTTCTCCCTCACTTCTGTTAACTAGACCTGCTTTCGTTTCTTGCAGCCAAAGACACCGAGTAAACCATAGTCCAAGTCTCCTTTTCCTTCCTGGTCTCAGGAGAGCCATCTCACTGAATTTTAGAACTCTCCCCACAAAGAGTCAATTTCTCTTTCTTCTCCATTTCCAGGAGTAGCTTCTTACTTCTTTTGTGAGCTAAACGGTTCTTAGAAAAACTTGGAAGGGTTTGCATTTTTAAAAAAAATTTTGTATTTTTTCACCTTAGCCCTTTAAGTATTAAGTAACTCCTTTCTCCTACAAAATCAAGAACAAGACAGTAAATTACTTTTCAAGAGAATACACACTTTTCATTTTTTTTAAAACAGAAAGACATTTTATAATGTCCTTTAAATTTAGGTCAATGAACTTGAGACATATATAAGTTGATCATGAAAAGAAGGTGGTAATAGATAGGATGAAGATCAGATATTCAGCTCTGAAGAAGAGGCAGAGCTGATAACAGGCTTTTGCATAGGACAATAATTACAAAGCAGATCCTTCAAGCAAGTTGGTATAAATTCTCTTTCTCTCAACAGTTGATGTAAGAACTAGCAATACTGTTAACTGTCTCTTTGACCAATTTGGGGGCATTGGATAAAATACTTGTAATAACTGAAGGGTAAGCTAATTTTTGTGCAGAAATGTATTTGAATATCTTAAACAGCTTCACAATATGATTCTCATGAATACATTTGGACCCCATTATAACATATATGGGTAAGTTCTCAAATTGCATGACACAGAACACGGCTAGCATAGTGTTACTTTGGAAAACTTTTTTGAAATTTCAACCAAATGTTTGATTTTTGGCATCAAGCAAGATCTTAAGTGTAGTATTTATGACGTGTAGCATCTCATAATTCACTCCCCTTTACCTTGTTGCAGCTACACTGGTTATGTATCCATTCTCTCTTTTTTTTTTCTTGTGTGTTCATTTGGTGTTGAATGCTTTTCCCCTTTATCTACTCATAGTGGGCATCATTTTGTGACTCGACTTTCACATTAAATTTAACTTCTTCAGAGAGGTCTCAGTTCGACCAGGATCCTATCATAGAAAGCAATTCAATCACTATCATATGAATCTCTTCTCTCTGCAAAGTACTTGTCACCACAGAAATATTTCTTGCTTGTTTACTTACATAAATGTATTTTTTGATATTTCGAGTGGCAATTTATTTATTTATCTGTTATTTAAAATTTTTTTTGTTTTAGCGATGTGAGGTACAATTCAGGGTTAGGTATACAAAGGTTCATTATGCAGTTACCCTTGTTGATGAGGTGTGCCTTTCCCTCCCCTGGCAGTTTCTCTCAACTGCCAATCCCACCTCCCCCTCCCCTGGCAGTTTCCCACTACTGCCAACCCCTTTCTTCTAGTATTATGATAATTGTTCAAGATCTGCTTATGAGTGAGAACACATGGTACTCTGTTCTTTGTTTCTGTGATAGATCACTGAGTATGATAGACTCTAAATCCATCCAAGTTGCTGCAAAGTACATATGTTTGTCCTTCTTGGTGGCTGCATAATATCCCATTGTGTATATGCACCACATTTTTTATATCCAGTCAAAATTCGATGGGCAACATGGTTGGTTCCATGTTTAATTGTATTTACTTATATAGATGTATTTATTTATCATCTGACTTCCTGTGTTTCAATGTAAGATCTTTGAAAACATGGGATTTTTAAAATCGGGTTCCTGCAACTTAAATTTAATAAGCATTTGTCACATGAATGAATGAAATTATTAATAACTTTCAGCTATACAAGTCCATTTTTTAAAGACAAATTTGTTAGAAAATAAACACCTAGGAATAAGAATATATTGACTTGCTATATCAAGCCTTTAGGTATGGGTTGGTTGAAATATCTATTTGTTCAG
This sequence comes from Cephalopachus bancanus, assembly GCA_027257055.1. Lineage (NCBI taxonomy): Eukaryota > Metazoa > Chordata > Mammalia > Primates > Tarsiidae > Cephalopachus > Cephalopachus bancanus. The sequence continues at coordinate 2,324,538 of JAPVLO010000107.1, forward strand.
AATATAATTACATAGGGTTTTGAGTCATTGGTTTCTGAATTTTCGTTTGTATAGTATTAAATAGACTGTCCATATTTTGGATAAGGTCACCAAGTCCTAATGTGTATTAATAAACCTATATCCGTGTGTAAAGGAAGTTGCTTATTGTCATATTTATTCAGGGAGTGTGGTTTGAGTTAAATGTATAAAGTACCCAGGTTTTCTTATAAAATATTGTCATTAACCTGTCAGACATTGTTAAGATACCGATTTCACATAATTAGTTTTATGGAACAAGTTCAGAATAAGCAGCTACAGCCAAGGATCACAGTGAGTTCTTTCAACCTAGTACTTACTAAATTCCTGACCACAGAGTCTATATCCTAGGAAGACCCACTAAAAGTCACAAGTCCTATTTGTTACTTTCAGAGTAATCTAAGCATTACTGAGGAGCAGAACAATGCCAATAATGGAATAGCCATGCCATCCACTTCTGTAGGACATTGGCCTTAGAAGGCCCATATTGCAATTTATCTAGGGGAAAATTAACATAGTGAACTAATAAGTTCTAATGGAAGAAAAATTAATTGCCTTCTTAAAAAAGATTATACTGTGTGGGACAAAACAGGTTTAAAAAATGATTAGAAAGTCCATTATTTATCTATAAATATTTCTAGAGGCAAGAAATCTTTCTCAAGTGGTACATATAGTTTGAAATTTCTAAATGATTTATACAAATGATAGGGTGTAATAGAATTTATGTATACATATTTTCAAATTGTTCAATTACATGGTACATAAACTTAGCAGAAGGGATGGTGCATAATAAGATACTGATGATACAGTTTTTTCAAGTAAGAAAAACATATCCAAAAGTTAGAAACAAGGCCAAAAAGTGGTTAGCATGTATTTTCTATCTATACAGGAGCATGGGCCTGCCCAATGTTTAGGAAAATATAGTGCCAATAATGGAATAGCCATGCCTAAAGCCCGTCCACTTTCAAACACTGCATAGTACTAATGAATGATTTTACTCAGATTCAGTAAAGCTAAATGGTCCCTTGTTGATTTTTTGCACAGTAGAAGTGCAAATAATTTGCATCTGAAAGAACAGGTAACTCAAAGATTACAGTTGATTGCCCTTTTGGACATTAAGTAGTTTTTAAACTAATTCAGCAATCTTAGCATTCTTTTATTACATTGCCTATTGCTTAAAAATAACTAGTTTCTCAATGATAATATTTTCTGCATATATTACTTAGTAGAATAAAATATTTTATTGTACTCCTGTTACGTTTTGCATAAATTTAACAATTTTGCATTTGGAAAATTATACTTTAACAGCCTTAAATCCATATGTCAAATCAGTAATACTTCCTTACTGTTCTAGCTTTCTTTATATCCAAATCTAGTGCAACATGAACAGTGGCTATTTGCTAGAGCCGCCTTCACCTATAGCAAATCCCAAACCTTTGGTAAAGGAATTCCAGTATGGAAAATGCAACCTTTGCTTGCCTCACCAACATTTTGTCTTGTAATATCTACTTTCATATTATATGCCCCAACCCTGCTGTTAATTATTACTCTGACCATACCTAGCTGTTTCATGGAAACCTTCTGCTTTTGTAATTATATTATTTTTTTCTGAAATGGCTTTCTTCTAAACAGCTAATCCACCCTTTATTGTCTTTCCAAAAATCTCACATATCATTTTCTTAAAATAAAATATTTCTCTCTCATCATGAGGAAATGGAGAAAAGAAATGTTTCTGGACTAACCTCCTAACCATGCCCCAGGTATAACTGGATTTCTTCCACACTTCCCTAATTTTAACTTTGTAGCTCTCTCAGTGCACCTGCAATTCTTTATTACACTTATTGGTGTACATGTCTTTTTCTACTTACCAGACTCTGTACTTCTTAAAGGAGGGTTTGTGTATTTTATGACTTTTTTTATTTTTTTATTTTTTTTTTTGAGTTGAAATCTCACTCTGTTGCCCAGACTGGAGTGCAGTGGCCGCTCCCGGCTACTGCAGCCTCGACCTGCTGGGCTCCAACGATCCTTCCACCTCAGCCTTCCAACTAGCTGGAACTATAGGTGTGCGCTACCATGCCCAGCTGATTTTTTGATTTATTGTAGAGATGAGGTCTCACTGCCCAGGCGAGTCTCGAACCCACCGGGCTCAGGCAATCCACTCACCTCAGCCTCCCAAAGGCAGGGGATTGTAGGCTGAGCCATCGAGCCAGGCTTTTTATGACTTTTTACATCTAGCAATTCTGCTGCATTGTTCTCTGATACACAGAAAGTACTTGATATGTGATTACGTGAAAACTAAAATGGTAAAATAAATGGATTGGGGAGACATTAGTGTGGCTTAACATCATAGGGTGAAAAGTGGAAAGGATTTTGCAATGAACTGATTTAGGGTTTCTCTCCAAAGTATGGCTGAAGCCGGGCTCGGTGGCTCAGCCTGTAATCTCACGCTTTGGGAGGCCAAGGTGAGTGGATTGCCTGAGCCCGCGGGTTTGAGATCCGCCTGGGCAACTTGGCAAGACCTCATTTCTACAATAAATAAAAAAATTAGCCGGGCATGGTAGTGCACGCCTGTAGTTCCGGCTCCTTGGAAGGCTGAGGCAGAAGGATCAACTGAGCCCAGCGGGTGGAGGCTGCCGTGGCCGGGAGCGTGCCACTGCACTCCAGTCTGGGCGACAGAGTGAGACTCCAACTCAACAACAACAAAAAAGCAAAGTACGGCTTGGATGAGTAACTCACTTGAATACTGTATTTTAGACATTAGGAAAAGAAAATAGAAATGTCTCTGTTTATTTGTTGAGAAGCAATGAATGATCTAAAGCCTCAATTTTCTATAAAGTTGAGACTCAGAAATGAAGCAAATTGTCCTCAGTCATACAATTCTGTGACAGAGTTGGGATTAACTCTTTTGTCTTGAATTCCAAACAGGTTATTCTTATTCTTATAAGTAGGAAATAAAGCAATTTTTAATAAAAAGGTTCTTTTTGACTCTGATAATTTAATTAACCTTGTTTTGCCTTTGGGGAACGGAGTTTATAGGCTGGCTTAGCCTGAGTGGAGGAATATGACCCCTTCAAACTGCATTGCTTTTTCACCATCCCCAAAGACATACTGACCTTTTAATTTCAGAGTCTTCACTCTATGTGATGCACTATATCCTCCTCAGAGTAACATCACTTGTCCTTTTGGTTTTCTTCTGAGACAAAGTAACATTATAGAACTCAGTTTTTGCTAATAACTTGACCTTTCAATTCAGTGATATTAGTACTGGTAGCATGTGAGATTTCATTAAAAAAGAAAAAAAAATCAAGACGTTTATGTTCTCCTGTGATTTAGTAATTCTGACCAATTTATTACCATGACATACAGCCAGAGCCTAATAAATCACATTTTTCTTTTTGTATGCAGAAGTACAAAGCATTTTTTGTTTATTTTAAGTAAATGATGATTTTTTTAAAAAAAAATTAAAATACTTGCTAAAAGCAAACAAACTTTTAAAATAATAAAGGAGTGATGGTTGGAATAGTCTTAACAAGCAGCATAGGAGGGAAAAAAAGACGATAATTATTTACACAAAAATAATTCTAGTGTTTACAGACCTTAAAACAGGTCATAATGAAAACTTTTTTCATAATAAAATATTCCCTGGAAATAAATCATCCTAACATTTAAAGTATTTGCCCAAGCCTTGGAAAGAGAGTTCCTAGGAAATAAAACATATATTAGCTGATTATGTGTGGGTTTGTTCCCTTTTGAGGAACAGAAATGGAAGGCAATGTGCTTAATATTAATAGAAAGAGACTTATGTTTACCAGCAGGCTGTACAAGATGCCATTATTATATCAAAGTGAAAAATATTTGTGATTCATTCTCTTTCTTCTCTTCCTTCTTTAATCCAACCTCTTTTCTACAGTCTTTATCCCTTAGTTGCTCAAGAAAGGTATTTGCTGCTGCCAGTCTTTCCAAGAATAAATGAAAGGAGAACAGGATCAAGAAAGAGTCATTATTTTACTTAAGAAAATAATGAAATATTTCATGGTTGCAAATATATTCTTCTGTAAACTATTTATTCTGTTGGTAACATAATAACTAAAATCTAGTCATATACCACTGAGAATATAGGCCTCATATACTGCAATGTAAGTGAATTTGTAAACAAGATTATTTTTAAGGTTGTACTGACTTCATTGCTTCTCATAAGCGTGTACTCTGTTCTATGTAATGGAGTTTTTATTGCAATTTATCGGTAAACAGTTGAAATACCTTTGGGCATTTTTTTTTCTTACTGTAGCAACAGAGCTAAAGGTGGAATGTGTCATCATTAACCTTGAGACCATCGAGTTTTACTGACTTGCATCTCAGCCATCTATTATTTAAATATGTCTGTGTAGTTATCATATTTACTTAGCACATATAAGACAATTTTATGAATCTTATATTTCAGGATTTATTTCAAGATTTTTTTAAAAAATAAGCAGAAGAAATGTTTCTTATATGTTTCAACAATAAATATGACTTTTTCCCTGAAATATGGTCAGTTTATAATTTTATCATTGGCTTAATGTACATGCACTCACATTCACTAATGTATTCATATACATAATTATAAAAGGCCCAGAAAATATTCAGTTGTTCTACCATTTTTGCTTTTTCTGGTCACAGCCCCTTGAAAAAGAATGATCACTGTACTGGGACACTTCAACTTTGAACTAACATCTAGTTAAGGAAAGCATATTTGATTCTCCTCACTCAGACTCCTACATGATTAAATATCTCAATATTTAAAGAGCTTTAAAATGAGACAACATGATGATTTTTAGGAAATAATAAAGATATTGAATGTTTGAACACTTGAAATGGCAAACTCCTCATTTGTTTTTTAATGGGAACAGAGCATATTTACACATTCTGAACTAGTAAGTCCCTTGTTGATTTTAGGCAAGATTTGGGATGAATTATTGTAGAAGTTTGGCCAGTTCTACCTTAACTGTTTCTATCTAAAGCTATGTCCCAATTGTGACTGTAAGTCAGAACAAGACAAAAAAAAAAAAAAATTGGACTATCTGTGAGCTCAGATTGCTAGATTTGTATAGTAGGCTTGCCTCTGTATGAGTATGGGAAGTTTATTTAATGTTATAGCTGACTGAATTTTAGTAACCTACATTATTGCTCAGCCTCATTTTCTTCATCTATAAAATAGAGATAATAATATCACATAGTTACTGCAAGGATTAAATTAATTTACTTATGAACAACACTTAAAAGGTGATTGGTATAGTCTGTTTTCTATTATTTTTATTGTGATAGGTGGAATATTAATCCCCCAAAGATGTCTATATACTAATCCCAGGATCCTGAAAATACTTAACTTACTTGTCTTAAGGACAAAACTTGAGATGGGGAGTTTGTCCTGGAGTCGAGTGGTAGGCCCAGTGCAATCACATGAGTTCTTTTTTTTTTTTTTTTGAGTTGGAGTCTCACTCTGTCGCCCAGATTGGAGTGCAGTGGCTGCTCCCGGCCACCGCAGCCTCGACCTACTGGGCTTCGGCGATCCTTCCGCCTCAGCCTTCCCAGTAGCCAGAATTACAGGCGCGCGCTACCACGCCTGGCTGATTTTTGGATCTATTGTAGAGATGAGCTCTCGCTGCCAGGCGGGTCTCGAACCCGCGGACTCAGGCAATCCACTCACCTCAGCCTCCCAAAGGCACGGGATTACAGACTGAGCCACCGAGCCCGGCTACTTGAGTTCTTAAAGGATAAGAAAGAGGTAGAAGAATGGGTCAGAGAGATGAAATAGAAGAAAGAGGAAAGATCTGAAGCATGAGAGAAACCTGATCCACAGTCGCTTGCTTTAAAGATGGAGGAAGGGGGCCATAAATTGAACAATGCCTGTTAATTCAAGAAGCTGGAACCGGCCTTGAGTTGACAGTCATCAAGAAAACAAGGAACTCAATACTACATCCTTAAGGAACTGAATTATGCCAATAATCTAAATTAGCATGGAAACAGATTCTCCCTTAAAATCTCCGAGAAGGAACACAGACATGACAGTGCTTTGATCTTAGCCCAGTGAGATCTATGTCAGACTTCTATATACAGAACGATAACATGATAAAGTTGTAGTTTCTAAAACATGAGGTTTATGATAGTTTGTTATGGCAGCAATAAAAATGAACACAATTACCATTATTTTAATGAACTTTTAAGTTTCATCATTAGTAATTTGAATAAACTACTGCTGCCAGAAAAACTCCATCAAGAATTTCTGTATTTCTAAGGATACAACTGATTTTCAAATATTTACTTTCAGAACCTGTGGGATTTGTTTGGTTTGGTTTTTTGTTTGTTTGTTTATTTGAGTTGGAGTCTCACTCTATCGCCCAGGCTGGAGTGCAGTGGCACACTCATGGCCACCCCAGTGTCAACCTGCTGGGGTCTGGTGATCCTTCCGTCTCACCCTTTCAAGTAGCTGGAACTACAGGTGAGCGCTACCATGCCCAGCTAATTTTTGCTTTATTGTAGAGATGAGGTTTCACCAAATTGCCCAGGCTGGCCTTCAACCCGTGGCCTCAGGCAATTCACCAGCTTTGGCCTCCCAAAGTGTTGGGATTACAGGCTAAGACACTGAGCCCAACCTAGAACCTGTGCTTTTTAATAAGGCGAAAAATTTTGCAAGAATAGGAAGATATTTGTGATTAGCCATGCTAATTTTATGCTGTTTACTTACTCAGGATGAAGAGGAACGTGTCACATTACAAGGAGCCTCTTGATAGGGGCAATATACTTTTGTCTTTCAATGTTGTTTCTGTCAACCTTGTATCTTATAATCTTCTCTTCATATATGGAGAAATTAGAAACAGGATAATTTTTTGTACCAATCAGGTAAAGTGCATTAATGAAATTATCTCTAGAAAATAAAGTTGAACTATTGTTTATATGGTGAAATACAGTGCTAGGTTAAAGTATACTATAATATGTGTTATTAAACTCCTTTAGAAATAATGGAGTTGGTTTTCATAGTAGCTCACACAACATCAATTACATTCATAATAAAATTTTTCTAGAAAACCTTTATGAATTCAATGGCTTGGGGCATCTATTAAAATACCGTTTACAATTTTTTTATCTTAAAATCTAAAGGTGAAAAGCATAGAAAAATGCTTTAAATTTCAAAACACAAGGTATTATAGAGGTAGATAATAACTACATATTAACTATCATAACATTTTATTATTGTCTGAGAATACTGATGCTGGAGTCATTCCCAGATTATGATACAAAATCATATTAACTGCTAAGAATCAGTCTCAGCATACTGTGTATTTACTAGATAATCTTTTTGTGTGAAGAACATTGCAACAAAATTGCCAAGGAGCAGCAACTGCCACATATGAACTTCTTTCTTGTGCTTTGAAATATGTAATTTATGTAAAGTATCTCTTGTAACATTGTAATTATGTTTCTGTACATGCTTTTAGTTCTTATTTTTTGGAAAACTTAAATAAAATTATTTATAAAATGGAACCAGTAAATTATGCCTTTCCTTCTCTTACATTTCTAATCATAAAAATATTAAAATAATGGATAAATAATCTAAAAATATTTAAATGATCTATATTTAATAATTTATACCAAGATTAATTTTTTTTTTTTTTTTTGAGTTGGAGTCTCACTCTGTCGCCCAGACTGGAGTGCAGTGGCCGCTCCCGGCCACCGCAGCCTCGATCTGCTGGGCTCTGGCGATCCTTCCGCCTCAGCCTTCCAAGTAGCCGGAATTACAAGCATGTGCTACCACGCCCGGCTGATTTTTGATTTATTGTAGAGGTGGGTCTCAAACCTGCGGGCTCAGGCAATCCACTCACCTCGGCCTGCCAAAGGCACGAGATTACAGGCTAAGCCATGTTTGTGAATAATTTGTCATAGGTCACAACCCCACTCCAATCCTTTGATAGACCAAAATTGGGACTTGTAAGTAATTTGCTTCCAAGTCTTTTTTTCTTTTCTTTTTTTCTTTTTTTTGGCTGCAAATTGTGTTTGAATTTTAAAAATAGAAACAGCTGTGAATATTGCTTCTTTTTCAAAGATGCCAAAAGTCACACTGAAATACTCTTCTCTAAAGATCTGTAATCTTTTATGATGATCACATTAAACAGAAACAGAACTTCAAAGGAGAGACATTCACTACTACATAGAAGTCTGATTTATCTAGAGAGCACCCTGATTTTTAATTCTCTCATTTAAGAGGTCATGCCATGATATTATTAGATTCAGACAAAGAAGAGAGCAGATTATCAAAAAAGAAAATCTATTAATTTACAAATCTTAATCCTATTTCTGAGAATAGATACATTATACTTATTGAAAACATATTTTGATTAGAAGCTAAAATAAATCTTAGTTTATTTTGCACTATGAAATAGTGAACTATTAGAATATTCTTAGACCAAAAGTGCAATAAAAGATTAACTTTGTTTCATTAAAGCTCTGTGGTTAAAGTCCAGTGTATATCTTTTTCCAGTCCATCTCACTAAAATTTTGTACACAAATAATCCATCTTCCAGGGCACATAAAATTCCTGCTTAACTATATGCACTTCTAAAGATCAATGTTATGTGGTTTCTTTCATGAATTATAACTTAAAGCAAAGTAGGTTTTGGGCCGTTTGACTGGAAAACTATGCACACAAGCTACTCATTTTTATCATTAACTTTCTTCTTAAAATTCCCGAGTCATTAAATATATCATTAATATTTTCTAAATAATGTATTCCCTTTCATGTTGTACAGCCCTCAAGATTTTGTTTTAAGTTTAGTTATTTTCCTTTATAATAAAAAGTTTATAACAGAACTTATAACAATTCAGCATCTAAGAGCTAGTATTAGCTGGTAGATCTTTTGACAGCCATTTCCCATTTGTAAATTCCATTATTTTCTCACACAGGATCAAGTTTAAAACAGAATTAAAACCAAACATCATTCATGGTTGTGTTTCACCCAAACCGTTTTTATTATCTCAAATATTTAAATGAAATTTGAGGACTTTTTTCTCAAATTGACATGTTTCCACATATTCAAAAATGAATTCATGTGTAATGCAACTTCTCTATCCTATTTTACATGCAATTTCCCTATCTTATTATTATCCATGGGCTTATTTTCACAATTAAGAATATGTGTAAGTGTGAAGTATTATTATGATTTGAATGCTAATATGTTATTTGCAGTCTAAACAGATGCCATTTTAGATTGCAATATAATAACAGTAGGGGACTTCAATATTGCCTTTTCAATAATGTACAGATAATCTAGACAGAAAATCCATAAAGAAATATGGAACTTAAAATATACTTCAGATTACCTCATACACATACATAGAACATTTCACCCATATGGTATTTGTTTTTCTGTGCTTGACTTATTTTGTTAAACTTCATATCCTCTGAGCTCATCCTCTTTCCCGTAAATAATAGAGTTTCATTATTTTTGGTGTAATAGTATCTCAGTATATATATATATCTCACATCTTTTTATCTGTTTATTTAATGATGGACATTTGATCAATTGCATATCTTGGCTATTATGAATAAGTGCTGCAATAAACACGAGAGTGCAGATATTCCTTCAACACACTGATTTCCTTTCTTTTGGACATATACTCAGTAGTGGGATTACTGGATCATATAGTTTTATTTTTAGTTTTTGAGGAGCTTCCATACTGTTTTACATAATGGCTATACTACTTTAAATTACAACCAACGTATATAAACTTCTCCTTCTCTGCATCCTCACTGGCATTTTTTTTTTGTCTTTTTAAAAATTAAGTTTAACTTTATTATAGAGAAGTGGGTACAAATGAGAATTAACTACATAAGTAGGAGGCATGCAGGTGAAGTTTGGGCTTCTAACTGACCTTCACCCTCCTTGCTATAGGAACGGGTACCCTTTTTGTTGTTAATGTGCCTTCTATCCTTCTTCCTTTCTCCCTCCCTTAGCAGTACCCAGTGATTGCCGATCCCTCCCTTGTGCTAATATGATTAACATTCTGGATCCATTTATGAGTGAGAACAGGTGGTATTCACTTTTTTGTTTCTGTGATAGATCACTGAGTGTGATGGTCTCCAACTACATCCTTCTAATTGGTGTCAGATGATATCTCATTGTGGTTTTGGTTTTCATTTACCTGGTGATTAGTGATGTTGAACACTTTTTTATATCCTATTGGCTGTTTGTATGACTTCTTTTAAGAAATTTCTATAAACTAATTTGCTTATTTTAAAATTAAATTATTATTATCTGTTATTAAATTGTTTGAGTTCCTTATATATTCTGGACATTAACCCCATTGGGTGAATAGTTTGCAGATGCAAATATTTCCTCCTATTTTGTGGGTTGTCTCTTCACTCTTTTGATTTCTTCCTTTGCTGCACAGAATCCTTTTAGTTGGATAAAATCTCACTTGTTTATTTTTGCTTTTGTTGCTTGTGTTTTTGAGGTCTTTCTCATAAAATCTTTCCCAGGCTACTGATCTGAAATGTTTCCTCTTTATTTTCTTCTAATAGTTTCACAGTTTTGGGTCTTACATTTACATCTTTAACCTATTTTGAGTTGGTTTTTATATATGGTAAGAGATAAGAGTTTAATCGCATTCTTTTACTATGCCCTGACACCATTTATTGAAGAGATTGCCCTTTCACCAATAAATGTGCTCATCACCTTTGTCAAAAATTAATTGCCTACAAATACATGGATTTATTACTGGGTTCTCTATTCTGTTTCATTGGTTTGTGTGTCATTGGCTTGTGTGTTTGCTATTTTATGCCAGTAGCATGCTGTATCGATTACCAAAGTTTGTAGCATATATTGAAGTCAGGTAGTTTGATGCCTTCAGTTTTCTTCATTTTGTTCAGGATTGCTTTGGCAACTTGTGGTCTTTTGTGCTTCCATATGAACTTTAGAACCTTATTTCTATTTCTGTAAATAATGTCATTGGTATTCTCATAAAGATTGCATCCAGCATGTTGATTACTTTTGATAGTATAGTCATTTTCACAATATTCTTCCAATACATGAACCTGTGGTGTCTTTCCAATTGTTTGTGTCCTCTTCTGTTTTCTTTGATCAGTGCTTCATAGCTTTCCTTGTAGAGACTTCCACCTTTTTGATTAAAAATTATTTGTTACATAAATTTTGCAAAGCCTAAATTTAGTCCTAAAATAAAGGTGATGAAGTAATTTCTTTGCTGAGGGATTTAAAGCTTGGAGTCTGACGACAACCTTGAGAAGATGATCTGATTTTTTGACCTATTAGCATCAACAAGTTATTATATTAAAAGTTTCTCTGATGGGATTTGTCTGTATTTGCATCTTTGGCTGTTTGACTTCTTGGTCTTCATACCAGTGCAATTTTGTTTATACTTAAATGTTGCATATGACGCTTTGCATTCTTGGGATCGATTAGGAATAGAGTGGAAATTTTTGTTTGAGAAAGAGAGTCTAAATGCCAGTTGCAGATATAAAGAGTTATGGCTGTTAATTTAACATATCCCATACAAGGGTAGATTTGTAAAGTTAGACAGGATCCTAGTAAGACATAATTTCAGATACATGAATTAACCCTTTTCTCCTTCCAAGTCAGCTTGCCTGTAAGAAGGAAGAAACAATTTTTTCTCCAATCCACGGTTTACAGGTGCAAGTCTTATTCCAGTTTATTTGCTCTAAAATGGATTAAGACGTGGAATGGGGAAGTGGATAGAAAGGGGTAGGATTACAATGAAGAAGTTGAGGCATTACTTCTCTCCTGGTGTTCATATGTCATCACCCTCTAGGACAATCAGTGGACATTTTTATGTTTAATTCCTTTTAGCTCAATAATTCCTACTCACTCTGCTATTGAGGCAACTGCCTCTACTCACGCTCTGAAATTAAGCCAAAAGCAGAAATCTTAGACTTTAAAATCTTGTGAACATTTATCTGATTAAGTAACTCATGACCTTTAGAAAAAAGGTAGTAAATTTTTGGCATATTTATGCAGCTCTGTAACACTATTTTATTAATTATTTGGGCTATTTTGTTTTTTATTTATACTACTTGCTCTCTTTCTACAGAAGTAGAAACCTGAATGCAGGTGTATTTTGGAATGTTTTAGCAATGTCATATAGAAAAGTCATGGTACTTAAAATTTCAAAATTCTCTGATGTTTTATTTAGTCATAATGCACTCAAATTCATAGATTGAGAAGCATTTGGCCTTTCCAATTTGGCAAACAATATTTAAATTTCTTATTCCATCACAGCTTGTGTGACATTAGTATGTCAGATCCTGAGTTGTTCAAATGTACAAATGTGGCAATAATAGCTGAATTTTGTGAAAAATGCCTGAATTTTGTGAAAAATGCATGTAAATAAACTAAAAGTCTTCACTAGCAATTTAAAAATATTTGTCCTTTTCCCTATGGCTTTTGTTCTTATTCATTTCTAGTTCTTCTAACATTTTTAGGTTCTTAACATGTTGAATAGTAATTGATATAGAAGGCTCTGAAGACAACTAAACAGGCACTTTATATATATATATATATTTAATAGGAGACACATTTTTGAGTTCAGGCCCATTCAATCAACTTGAAATTTTATAAATCTCCATGATTTATATATTGTTTTTTGAAAATGAAAGAGGATTTTAAAAAAGTAAAACATCTAAAAGTACCATTATAAAAACAAGGGGAAATAATTGGTTCCTTTATGACTCTACCAGCTGGGCTTTTGAATAAGGCTCTCCTGGAGTTAGTCAAACTTCCAATGCTGCCATCACTTCTGACAGCAACTGTAAATGTGGGGTTTCTCAAACCATGGTCGGGTTTAGTAACTCACTCAAAGGACTCACAGAACTCATTGAAAGCTAATATATACATGGTTGTGATTTATTACAGGAAAGACTACAGATCAAAATCCTCCAAAAGAGATGCACAGGGCAATGTCTAGGAGGATTCCAGAAGCAGAGCTTCTGTTAGTCTCTTTCCTAAAGTCAGGATACGTTACCCTTCCAACATTGTTGTGTGACGATTAACATGGAGTATCTTCAATCAAGAAAGTTCACCCGAGTTTTGGTGTCCAGAGTTCTTACTGGGACCCATTACCTTGGCATAATTAATTGACTGGTTTACCACAGGATTGATCTCAGTGGTCCAGGACAATTAATTCAGCATGACCCAAATCCCCCACCAAGATCATGTAGTTGGTATTTTTGGCATGCTCCATCGCATTCCAAAACTATCAGATGTGGCTGACCTCAACCTATGATCTTGGGTGGCCAGTGTCTGACTCAAACAAAGACACTCCTATCAGGTATAAGACATACTACTTCCCAGAAAGTGAAGGAAAAGGCCAGACCTCTCTTGAGACAAGGGAAAATTCTTTATCACACAGCCCTAAATGAATATATCTTTCTCTTTCTGTTCTTTAGAAATCAGTTTTATAGTAAACTTACCTATTATATGTGGCGAGATTCATTATAATTAAATTCTTTTCTAGAACAATTAAAACACCATTATAGAACATTAATGCACTCTCACTATTGAGAAAATCTTTTAATTTTTTTTTCAATTTTTTCATTGTCTCCCATAACACCTTAACCATGGTGGCTTCCTTACATTGAACTGTAATGGCAGAAATCAGTACACTCCAAACAACTGGATGTTAAAATTTTTAAGAGTCAATGAAGTACTGGAAACTCAAGAGGACTTGAGAGTTTCATGATGGTGATTTAGCAGAACGGTGGCACTATTAGAAGAAATCACATATATTGGGAAAACTACTTAGACAGGTGTTATTCAAATGGTAGGTCATGATCTGTGATTTATTACATGATTTTTTTATTGTGGGGTATAGACAGGAAAATACTGCTTGCTCTACTCTGATGGCAGGTCACTTTAGAACATAGAAAATGTGAACTGATTTTTCCTGGTCCGTGACCTCCTATGAGCTGCACTTTTGACAAGTTGGTAGAATACAGGAAGCAAGAAGTTTTGGCATAGTATGAGTCAATTACTGCCTTACCCTAATTAGAATCATTAAATGTAGCAACTGCTCTGCAATACCTAAAAATTCTATGTACACACTTACATTTAAACCTTTTCTTTTATTTTTCTCTCTCTCTCTCTCTCTCTTTTTTTTTTTTTTGGTTTCATATTCTACTCTACTCAAGTACCAACCAGGACCTCCATTCAATTATGAAGTATCATCATCTCTACAGGCCTGGCTGTGGTCTCAAATGTGCTTAATTGCATGACCACTCTAGTCTTGTGTGTTCTTCTCCTTGTCTCAGTGACCTGGAGTGAGGCTTTGTCCTAGCATACATTATTTGGAGCTTGAAAGGTTTCTTAGCCGGGCTCGGTGACTCAGCCTGTAATCCCAGGGCTTTGGGAGGCTGAGGTGAGTGGATTGCCTGAGCCCGCCTGGGCAACTTGGCAAGACCTCATCTCTACAGTAAAATAAAAAATTAGCCGGGCGTGGTAGCACATGCCTGTAGTTCCAGCTACTTGGAGGGTGAGGCGGAAGGATTGCCGGAGTCCAGCAAGTCGAAGCTGCAGTGGCCAGGAGCGTGCCACAGCACTCCAGTCTGGGCGACAGAGTGAGACTCCAACTCAAAAAAAAAGGCTTTCTTGTTGATAAGTCCAAATGAGTAGATCTTTCTTTAAAGGTTTCTGAACAATATTATGCTTCTCTGATCAAAGTTATGAAAATATGAATATGATTTCAAGATATATTATTAAAATCAAATAGTGATATTCTGACTTTTTTTCACCTATATTATCCAGTTTTTGTTTTGTTTTTGCTATTATTACTTAGCTAGATGAATAGAATATTTTGTTTTTTGGAAAAGGTGTAATAGTCTTATTTTTCTTTAGGTTAAACATAATTATTTCCAATATAGGATTTGACATTTAATATAATGATATATTTTTCTTGTCATCTTTAGTCTTAATCATTTTGCTTCTCAATATCCTCTTTGAGGAAGAAGAAGAAGAAGCACATTTGCTATTTTTCACATTACAGAATAAGCTGGTGACAACAAAAGAGATTATGGTTTTGTGTGTTTATGAGGTCTGACAATTGAGTTTGCAAACTTACTACTGTGTGCTTACATTGAAGCAGTGTACAACTCAGTAAGGTCTCATAATGTTGGTGTATCAGTGTCTCACAACTGTGTTCCTGTCGATGTGTGGCAGTGCCTTGCTGAATGGTTTTCATTATTGTTGTTGCATATTTTTTGTGTGCTATCACTAGAATGGTGGATCTTGAATTAGAGCAATTAGCAAACATTGAAATTCCTGTCAAACTAGGCAAGAGCAGAAACAAAATCAGGAACATGTTCATCCAAGTTTATGGGGATAATGCCATGAAGAAAACAGCGGTATACAAATGGATTAAACAGTCTTCTGAGGAGAGAGAAAGCGTCACTGATGAAGAGAGGTCAGGATGGCCAGTAACGAACAGAACAGATGAAAACATCATAAAAATTCATCGAATTATATATCCAAATTGTTGGCTGACTGTGAGAATCATAGCAGATCAAGTAACTTGATAGAGAAACAGTTAGGAAATCTTTTTTTTTTTTAATCAATATTTTTAATTTTGATATTGTGGAGTGCAGTTAAGGGTTAGGTATACAAATACATTTCATTCAGGCACCCTTGTTGATAAGGGATGTCTCCCCGTCCCCAGACAGATATTGACTTCCGTTAATCCCACCTCCCTTCCCCTCCCCCCCATAGTTTCCCACCACTGTCAGTTCTTTTCTTATAGTATTACATGGATGTTCAAGGTTCGCTATATGAGTGAAAACATGTGATACTCAGATCTTTGTTTCTGTGAGAGGTCACTCAGTATTATCTTGGCATGAGAAAGATGTGTGCAAAAATGATCCTGAAGAAGCTCTTGCATCACAACAATGCACCAGCTCACACAGTACTGTCTATGAGGGAGTTTTTAGTCAGTAAACAAATAACTGAATAAGAACACCCTCCCTACTCACCTCATTTGGTCCCCAATGACTTTTGTCTTTACCCAAAGATAAGGAAACATTGAAAAAAAGATATTTTGATGACATTCAGGACATCAAGGGTAATATGACAACTCTGATGGCCATTCCAGAAAAAGAGTTACAAAAATTGCTTTGATGGATGGACTAGGCACTGGCATCAGTGCATAGCTTCCCAAGGGGAGTACTTTGAAGGTGACCATAGTGATATTCATCAATGAGGTACATATCACTTTTTCTAGAATGAGTTCATGAACTTGTCAGACCCCATATGTAAATATCATATAGATCTATATTGCATCACACATCATTTTGGTTATAAAGCAAATTAAAAGGAAAAAGAAACTTTATATTAAGATTTTCAGTATAGTTTTATAGTCAGTTTTCAGACCTTTTTTGGCCATGTGTATTTTCAATATAAAAAGTTTAGAACTTTCGAAATGTAAGAAAACAAAGACACTGTATATTATCTTTCACTGCCAGCAGGATGTGAAATAGTACACCTTAACTCAACTCAACATATCTTGGCAGCAAAATAATACGAATATTTCCACAAAGTGAAATACCTAAAAGTCATATATAGACTTACAGTGGTTTAGGTTAAGTTTTGACTCCAAATTAGTTTATCACAAATTTACCCAACATGTTATTTTAAAGATAGAATTTTGGAATTGTGGTTGACAGATTTTGTGCCTATCATCAGAATTAATTCTATTTCATTTGGGCAGTATGATTTTCATACTTATTTCTGATTATACCAGAGGATTTTACAATTATTTTGTTAGTTTTTACAAGAAATCATTCCCAAAATACTTGGGAATTTTTACAAAAATTGAAGAAATTAACTTATTGTAATTTATGTCAGTGGTGCTAAGAATATAGCCATTATAATAAATATGTTTCAGAAGGGAAATATTTATGATAGTATTATTTTATTTTATTGAAAGTCAAAGCCGGTCTCGGTGGCTCAGCCTGTAATCCCACGCCTTTGGGAGGCTGAAGTGAGTGGATTGCCTGAGCCCGCGGGTTCAAGACCCGCCTGGGCAGTGAGACCTCATCTCTACAATAAATCAAAAAATCAACTGGGCGTGGTAGTGCATACCTGCAATTCCGGCTACTCGTAAGACTGAGGCGGAAGGATTGCCAGAGCCCAGCAGGTCGAGGCTGCGGTGGCTGGGAGTGGCCACTGCACTCCAGTCTGGGCAACAGAGTGAGACTCAAATTCAAAAAAAAAAAAAAGTCAAATATTTTAGTCATAATTTTAAGCAGTTTTTTTTTTTAACTAGAACGCATTATATAGTCACATAGAATTTGTGTAAAATTTATACTGTATTGTTATTTTTCAATTTTTACACTGTATGGCTCTGGGTGACCAAAGAGTTACTATTAAGCTTTGACATTGGTTACTTTGTTAAAACAAGACCAACTATCTTTACAGGACATCCCTATATTAATTTTACATTCAGTTTATACACCACTATTTTTTTGATCTTTGAAGTATTTTCATAGAAATCTTGTAAAAGTCATTTCAGAATTTTGCACAACCAGCTTTAACTGCTATGCAGTAGCTATAGAATAGCCAAGACAATTTTGACTTTTAGTTTTTTCCTATTTGGTTTTTTCCATTATTGTGCAGAATATAAATGCAACTATCTTACTCCTGATAGAAGGAAAGATAGAAGAAGAGATATGTGGTTCAATTGCA
This sequence comes from Cephalopachus bancanus, assembly GCA_027257055.1. Taxonomy (NCBI): domain Eukaryota; kingdom Metazoa; phylum Chordata; class Mammalia; order Primates; family Tarsiidae; genus Cephalopachus; species Cephalopachus bancanus. The sequence continues at coordinate 2,342,288 of JAPVLO010000107.1, forward strand.
TGCAACCAGAAAACTTTGTACAAGAAACTCTACTAAAAATAAAATTGTCCATTAAAAATTACAAGAAAGAAGGCATTAAAAGGCATTATAAACGTTTAGTACAAAGTCATAAATTAAAAGGATGATAAGAAAGTGAAGAAAGAGGTGATAAGGAATAAATAAAAACACCCCAGTAATATCTTTCAAACAAGATAGAAACATAAATATTAATTCTATTTCATTTTGGGCAGTATGAAATACTTTTTTTTCAGAGTTGGCATCTGTAGGATAAACCTTTATATGATAGTGTTTTACATAGATTCTTAGACATATAAAGAGATTCTATTTTATATTATGATTTTAATGCACAACTATTAATAGTTAAATTAGTGGTTAAATTAACTATTAGTTAAATTGATGCTATATGATAAATTACTGATTTTCATCTGTGGAATTTTTCATCATGAATCTGATATCAACAGTGCTTTCTTTGAAGGATTTGATGGAACTAGGCCATCTTATAATTTAATATTAAACATGACAGCTTTGATGATTATAATAATTGTTTTCTTATAATTTTTAAATATTCATGAAAAAATGAGATAATATATGTGAAATGCTTGATGCACAATAAGACCCGCCTGGGCAGCGAGACCTCGTCTCTACAATAAATCAAAAAATCAGCCGGGTGTGGTAGTGCATGCCTGTAATTCCAGCTACTCGGAAGGCTGAGGCGGAAGGATTGCCGGAGCCCAGCAGGTCAAGGCTGCGGTGGCCGGGAGCGGCCACTGCACTCCAGTCTGGGCGACAGAGTGAGACTCCAACTCAAAAAAAAAAAAAAAAGAATTAAATAATTATCATTTCTTTTTTCCACTAAGAATAATTTCTCTTAAAGATTATAAAGAAGAACCATAGTATAAATAAATATACACATAACTATTAGACAACTTAAAAAATACTAACTACTTTACCAATAAAAAACTCTCTGCATAAATAAGGGTAGCCAGAAGGAATCATGTACATTGACATACATGAGTCACTATTTTTTAAAGTTTGCATAGAAAATAATTAAAATTTTATGATTGAGGGATAACATTTCATGAAATGAAATTTTGGCAAATAATGTGAAGATTTTTCACTTTTCCAAAGAAAAAAGTAAAGAATTTTGCTTTTCTTATAAAAGGACATAATAAATATTGTAAACTCTCAGGTTTGGTGAGAGTTAAAACATTTTAGACAGGTTATGGTCAAGTTTATTCTTGCATCTAACATGGAAGGTGATGATATCTAAAGAGAGTTGGTATTTGTAGAAACCTTAGATATATATTAAAGAGTTCCATGGTCCTATAAGATGAGATTTTATAAGATAATTATGTGTCTATAGATAGAGTATCTTTTACTTATATTGTTTTTTTGAATCATCAGAATATTTATGTGTTGCTTGAAAGAAAATATATCATAATTTTCTTCAGAGTAGAAAGCATTCCATTTCATTTATTCAATACATGAATATTCAAAAATTTGTGCAAATTATTGAGATACCAGCTTTCAAGAGCTTAGGGGTAGAAATCAAAACAATAATTAGAGCTTAGTAAGAGTGGTGGTAAAGTTTGTGGTGGTAAACTTGACTGGACTGTGAGGTGGCCAGATATTTGGTCGAACATTCTTGTGGATGTGTCTGTGACAGTGTTCTTGGATGATTAAATAGGTAAACCAAGTAAAGCAGATTGTTCTCTCTGATGTGTGCGGCTCTCAATAAATCAACTGAAGGCTTGAATAGAACAAAAATTGGACCCTTCTGCAAATAAGAGTCAGTTTCTCTTGCTTGGCTGTTTGAGCTGAAACATCAATCTTGTCCTGCCTCTGCACTCAAACTGAAACATCAGCTCTTCATGGGTATTGAGCCAGGTAGCTTTCAGATTAGAGCTTACATCATCTACTCCGCTGGGTCTCCAATTTGGTGTCCACAGATCCCAGGACTTCTCAGCTTCCATAACATAAACCGATTCTAGATAATAAAACTTTCTATAAATGTATATACATCCAATTGCTTCTGTTTTGCCAGAAAGTCCTGACTAATACAGGTATTGATATAGTTAAGGTATGGTTTTGCAGGCAAGGAAATAAGAATAAATGATCCAGAGGAAATGATTCAGTTGAGACTTTCTGGAAACTAGAGTTAGCCAGTTTTCTTAGGAAGGAAGAGACTGCTCAAGGGACAAGTGGCTGAAGAGGATATACAGGAGAAGACAAAATTATTGATGTAAGGAATGGATCATATAAAAACCACAATATGATATGGGACAAAAATATACTTTTATTCTGAAAGCTATGGAGGCCATTGAACGGTTTTAATCTGGAAAGTGGCTTGTATTCACATTTTAGAAAATCTCTTAGGCTACTCTGAAAGAATCAGTCAGGAAAAGCTATGACTAGAATCAAGAAGTTCAAAGATTGTTATAGAAATTTAGAGAAACATAATAAGTATTAAAGCAGAGTTGTCTGAAGTGATGGAGAGAAGGAGATACAATTGAGAGATATGAAGGAGGGAGAATAAACTGGTCACTTTGAAATATTTAATGTGCAGATCTGGAGAGAGAAATGGTTTTTAAAAGTCTCTCCCTTATTCTTTTTTTTTTTTTTGAGTCGGAGTCTCACTCTGTCGCCCAGACTGGAGTGCAGTGGCCGCTCCCGGCCACCGCAGCCTCGACCTGCTGGGCTCCGGCGATCCTTCCGCCTCAGCCTTCCGAGTAGCTGGAACTACAGGCATGCGCTACCACGCCCAGCTGATTTTTTGATTTATTGTAGAGATGAGGTCTCACTGCCCAGGCGGGTCTCGAACCCGTGGGCTCAGGCAATTCACTCACCTCAGCCTCCCAAAGGCGCGGATTTACAGGCTGAGCCACCGAGCCCAGCTACTCCCTAATTCTTAACATGGGAAACTGAGTGGTTGGTGTGGACATTCCCTGAGATATAGGTGATGTGTAAATAAGAATAAAGTAATTGTGGAGAGAGGTAAAGTAAAATTGAGTTTAGCAACTAAATATATTGAATTTGAAGTGCTTCTGGGACTTTGGGGTGCTGATGTCAAATATACTGGATAAACTTCTTGCCAACAGATCACAAACTCAAATTTATCTTTTAGTGCCCTCAGAAACAGTCCATTCTTGCCAACAGATCACAAACTCAAATTTATCTTTTAGTGCCCTCAGAAACAGTCCATTCTTTTCATAATAACCCGATTATAAATATACCCTTGTTCAAATCCTTTAATATGAATAATTCAGGCAGTTAAGCACTAATGACTCCTTTATATCAATGAATATATAATTATATTTACAGAAACATTTTGTAGGAGAAATAAGAACGTTTTTCTAATCCTGAGTTCAGATTCACTAATTGAAGAGGCTGTGTATTTGCATAATGATTTCAAAAAATAAAACTAATTTGTGATTATAATAAATAACATAGAAGACTGGCACAAGGGATTCTTTTATATATAATTTCTCAAATGGTAATCTTTCTTGAATGAATTTCTAGGGAAAAATACTTGAAACAATTAACATCACTTTGATTTCTCTATTGAGCTAAAATGAACATATTCAACCAAAAGTAATATTTGAAGTTTAAAGTTGTATGCAATATCTATGTATAGAAAAGTGTCTACTTTCCTCATACTACATATATTTTTCCATGTAAAAGTCCACTTCCATAAAAGTCCCACACTTGGGTTGAAGTCCTCAAATTATTTTGATGGCTTATATCTCCCTGTGAGTTGCAACTTGACAAAAAATACAGACATGTACATTCATAAACATGCTGGCTGTCCTGGGGTGTCCTCTTCCACTGAAGACAGTGGAACAGCAGGTGCCTTTAAATGATGTTGTGTAAAGCTTCCTTAAGCCTTAATATGTCTTTTCACCAACAGGAGGGAGACATCCTTCTGACATCATTTCATTTCACCATCTCTCTCTTCTCTCAAACCTCCAAGCAACAGTTTTCTGCAGAAAGCAGATTTTAACTGAATGGGACTTTCAGTGGTAATTCTTAAATAAGAAGGAAGCTGTTATATATAATAGTCAATGTGTAATGTTCATTTATTTGAGAATATATGCAAGTATTAAACCCCTACAACATATCAAACACTGTTATATTTCAATGTATAGAGCATAAAATTCTGCTTTTAAGTAAATAAGACTAACTGTAGTGGGGAATATAAGCATTAATGAAAAAATAAAGTCATCAAAATACAAATCATCACACCTTGTTTTTTCTCTTTGTTAATGCCTTACCTTGCCAGGGTTAACTTCTGATGCCAAGGACGTGACCATTTGTTCGGGGAAATCTTGGGGTATGGGAGAATTCATAATTTCACAGGCTTCTTGTCGCTTAGTTATTTTGGAAATAAATCATTTGTTTTAAAATGATTTATTTGGATCAAAGTGGTTTAAAGAGAATATAAATCAAAAGCACTAAATGTATAGATAAATAATATTTGCAATTATATCATGTCATTAATGTTTTGTTAATTTTTGTCATAAGAAATTTTATTAACTTTGTTCACTATGGTATATTTTATATATATTTTAGTATTTTTGCACAGATTAAAAGTGCAACATGATTTATCATTTATTTTCATTTAATTTTTACCTACTGTACTTATTTCCTGGCATTTAATACATCTTAAATTTTTTCTTTAGCAAAAATTATACAGTTTGAATTGAACTTTTCAAAAGAGACATACATAATTCATGGAAAAGTTGACATGTAAATAATATAAATTTATCCAAACAATTTTTTAGGAAAGCAAATACCTTTTAGAATTAATATAAATGATTCTTCCAAACCAAAAATCATTAAAAAAAATACATTCTTCTTGAAATCTTCTTGAAAGCATTTTAAAAGTTATTCAATTATATGAATTTATATAAAAGCAGAACAAACATTCTAAAAAATTATAATAAAGGCACAAAAACGATGAAATGATTTTTTTTTTTTTTTTTGAGTTGGAGTCTTACTCTGTTGCCCAGACTGGAGTGCAGTGGCCGCTCCCGGCCACTGCAGCCTCTACCTGCTGGGCTCCGGCGATCCTTCCGCCTCAGCCTTCCAAGTAGCTGGAACTACAGGTGTGCGCTACCACGCTTGGCTAATTTTTATTATAGAGATGAGGTCTCGCTGCCCAGGCGGGTCTCGAACCGCGGGCTCAGGCAATTCACTCACCTCAGCCTCCCAAAGGCGCAGGATTACAGGTTGAGCCACCGAGCTCGGCTGAAATGATTATTTTAAACTAAAAAAAAATTGCCAATGGATTTATCAGTGGACAATTATTTCACTTATTGCCAAAAATTTTTAAGTGAATTTTATTGCTGGAATATGGTAATTTCAAATATTCCTTATCAGTATTATCATCACCTATTAATACTTATCAGTATTATTATCACCTATTAATAAATTATCTAAAAATATTTTCTATTTGTGTGAGAGTACGTGTTTTTGTTTTTGTTTTTGTTTTTTTTTGAGTTGGAGTCTCACTCTGTTGTCCAGACTGGAGTGCAGTGGCCGCTCCCGGCCACCGCAGCCTTGACCTGCTGGGCTCCGGCGATCCTTCCACCTCAGCCTTCCAAGTAGCTGGAACTACAGGCGCACGCTACCACGCCCAGCTAATTTTTGATTTATTGTAGAGATGAGGTCTCACCAAGTTGCTCAGGCGGGTCTCGAACCCCCGGGCTCAGGCAATCCACTCACCTCGGCCTCCCAAGGCGCAGGATTACAGACTGAGCCACCAAGCCTGGCTGAGGGTCCGTGTTTTTGCCTAGTTAGTTAATGCAATTATTACTTAAGACCTGTGATTTAGTCATATTAACAATAATGCTACAGAACTTTATTGAGGCCATAACAATTTTTTTTTTTACTAAGATTCATACAGAATTTATTAAAGGAATTAACTCATAAAAATAATATTATATACCATTGCTGAGCATCATGATATTTAAAACTTTTCATGTTAAACAACTACTCTATGATGTGACTGTAATTATTATCATTTTGCCACTAAGACAACCAAGTAATGTGCATATGAGCCACATGACTACAGTTTTAGAGTTGAAATTTGAAGTCAAGAATCACTGATTTTAAATCTCAAGCTCTTTCCATCATTCCATGCTGACTGACAGTATCACTGTAAACTCTAGTTTCCCTATTCAAACAATATGATTTTATTTGGGAAACAGTATTACAATCTTCTGGTAATAAAAAATATTGTAGAGACCCAAAAATGAGTGCTTAGGATGAGATCAAGTTCCTAGGCATATCATTATCGCTACTGCTTAGATGACTTATATTTTATTGAGCACCAGTTAGCTCTGGACAGAATGGACAATGTATCAGCTTAGAATTTAGTTTGGCTATAAGTAACAAAGACCAGAAATAACAGTGTCTTAAACATAATAGAAGTTTATTATTTCTCTATCTCTCATACAGGAAGATTAGAATTACGTATTCCACAGTTATTTTTTCTGCTTTGTAATGACATCAGTCAAACACCTAGATTGCTTTTATCTTTCCATTCTTCCAATGAATCACCTCTAGATTCAAAATGGCTGACAACTCCAGTCATCCTATCAGTGTTTGAAGCAAAAATTAAGGAGCAATCATATGCCAGTTCTCTGTCTGCTTTAAAAGTGCTTTCTTCTAACCCTACCTACCGTCTTTCACTTATTTTTGATTAGCCATCTCTAGATGCATAGAAGTCTGAAAAATGTAGTTATTTAGCTATGCAAGATGCTAATTAGAATGAAATCTGGACTTTGTAATTAAGTAAGATGGGGGAAACAGATACTAAGTAACTATCTGGGCCCCAAGCAGTAAAGTAACCATGCAATGAACATATTCCAGACACGCATTACCCAAGCAATTTCAATAGCTTGGCTTTCTTGTTAGGGTTAATTGGGAGTTTGTGAAATCACCATTGGGATGGTCTCTAACAGAGTGATCGAGCAATTTATGCAGCTCAAATCAGGTGAAAAATTCAGTTAAACTCTTATGATGCGCTCTGTGTCACAAAGCTGCCTATCTGCTTACATTTTCTTTCAGCCCATCAGAAGGAATTTACTTAATCAGCAGTGTAAGATCAAACTGTATTATGTCTGTAATTTTATATTCCAAACTTTCTATTAATCTAGATACCATTTTCATGATAAATTATCGAAATTATGCTGATATTTTCATGGTCTACCTTTTATTTCTGTCACTCACATTCAAAAATATATATGATAGTAACATGACCTGGTGATTTTTAGATATTATATCTCTCAGGAAACGTTTCAAATGATGCAATTCTCAATATGGAGAAAAATTCTGACAAGTCAAGTTAAGGTCATTTCTGTATTTTTCTTAGATCTAATGTAAACGAACTCCATAATAGAAAAAAATATAAATATGTTACAGGGAAGCAGTGTAGCACTGTAGAAGGAGCATGGACTTTGAACTTGAATACATTTCAGTTTAAATCCCATCTCAGACTATTTACTTGCTATGTGACTTTGAACAAATTGTGTAAGCTCCCTTGGCCTCATTTTTAATTGCAATCTTTAATTGCGAAATTATGATCTAACTGCATAAATACAAAATTTTAATGTAAAAATACATCTTTCATCATAAAATTGGGATGAAATGACATCTATTTCTTAACTTATTAAATTTTTAAAAAAGCAAGTAAAGCATGTCAGGTTAGAGTGCAAAAATTATAATGGAATTTTCATAGTTGTTTTATGATTGGAAATCACAAAATTTGAATTAAAAAGTAAATAGTTACTTGCACTTTAATTACTTCTAATTTTAAGACATGTTTATAATAACCTTTGCCTCACATATTAACCATTGAGTTTCTTTTTAAAGTTACAAAATAACTTGTTTAGTTTCTGAGGGATAAAAAGTAAATGATATATGTTACACAGGAAGACAAATACATTTAAATTTTTATTAAAAAGCAGTGATGACCAGTATTAAACTAATATGGTTATAGGTGACTGGCATGCAAGGGGCAATTGGCATACATTTTCCATTAAAAGTTATGGAAACTGATTCTGTGAAGCAATTTTAACAAGCTTTCAAATTCTGAGTTGTGAATTGTCAAACATCCAGCCAGGATTTTACTTCCTGTCTATGGTTTCAACCTATATTCATCTAAATTTTCATCCTTGACTTGAACATTGGTCTTGAGTAACATTCATTTGCTTGTGTTCATATAAAAATTTCTTCTTCCAACAAGGATGCACGTTTCCTGAAGTCAGACCTAACGCAGGCTTCTTGTCTCTTAAAATAAGACAATATTGTCATGCATTTAGAATATTTTTCTAAAAGAGAGTTAATATGATAACAAACACTCATAACAAAAGACTAAGAGATGTCATCAGTGATGTACACAGCCTTCCTTCTGCATGTCACTTTAATGCCTTCAGTTGGGTCCCTTCATGTTGATCACACCAGTAGAACAACTGAACAAAGCAGGTCCTTATGCCCCATAGGAGAGAGGCACAGAACAGTGAATATACCCACCATGACCAGCTCAGATAACATGACTTGACAAAAAAGCATTCAGTGGACTATTGGGAGGAGCTACAGTACCTGATGCATGAGTGTAGGTATCTTGGGAGTGGAGTACCTAAAAGTTACCCTTGAGAGCCTCCCAGAAATACATATACAGGACAAACAATACAAAAAATAAAAAATCCTGAATTTAAGCCACTGCAGACTATTAGCCAACAAAATTTGTTTATGTATGCTGTGATTGCTAACTCATTTCTATTTAAGCATGTATTCCAAATCTAGAAATCTGGTTTCTGTCTTATTTACTATATAAGATCTTATTTGTTATTTAATTGGCAGGAGTTCAGTGGAGATAAATCCTCGTTACTTTGTAATCCTGTACGGCAAGTGAAATAAGTTTCCTCTAAGGAGAAACAGGGATGTGTTGATGTGTTGGGGCTTAGGATCAGATTTCACAGGGTAAAACTAATGAGTCCAGAGTGTGAGTCAGGCAATGCACATAAAAAATGGGTTTCTAAATCCAACGTGATCACCGGAGAAGCTAAAATGACCAAGAAATTAAACTTTAGCTCACAAAGCCAAGTGCTCTTTCTTGTAGATAAGGGAAACTACACTCTGGGTAGAAAGCAAGAGGTTGCAAGGCAGCCAATGTGGTAAACATACAGAAAATGAAGTAATCAGGCATGGGTCAGCAGCTATCTGGTCAGATGTGACAACAGTTTTGTTGAGTTCCTCTGGCCATAATTAGAAACAAATATTGAAAGGCTGAACTGAGTATTGAAAAAAACACTTGAGCATGAACTTTACCTAGAATCTGACTTCTTTTACACTGAAGATACTACATGGTTATTGACAGTCCCTCAGGAGGCTGCAGTTCTGTGACCTGAACTTCAATTGCATTTATCCTAATAATTAACCACAATAAACTTCCTTAATAACAACCATTTTCCACCTGTCCAATATTTTTTTCTTCAGGTTCTATTTTGATTTTTCATGTGTCTAATTGCATATCGTATAACCCTTGCAGAAGATGACTAAGTCTTACCTGAATATTCACCTAGCACCTATTTCTACCTCTAGCTCTAGACCATGCTCCACCTGCTTACTTGGCTATCATTGACAGATCCTGGATCTGCCTTCAAGATTCTTTTCCCCTATAGCAATACATGCAGGTTTTATGCCCAGACTCATTTCTGTCTATTAGGATGTAGATGCCTCAGAGCAAGTGCAATTTAAAATGAACTTGATGTCTTATTTTCAAGGACTGGGAAAACAACAACAACAAAAACACTAAACTAAAATGTAAATGTGAACAAAATGTTCAAGACACAGGTTCCCACCTCAAGGTAACCATTTTGTTTGGTGAAGTGAGGGAAAATGTGCCATCAGGACAGGTATCTGTATATATAATTGTGATTGAACGGCCCTGTTACTCAACTACTGATTAGGGTCTTTCCTCCAATCTTTGTCTGGAGTTGAACAATGCTTCTCAGACTTTTCACGTCTTCTTTTCCATGTTGTGGCCTGGCTCTATAGCATATACTCCCGTGCTCTTGAATTTGCATCCATGGTTGTCCTTTCTTTCTTCATTGATTTTGTGACTCATCCAACTTTTGAAATAAGAGCTGGTCTGAAGTTTGATCTTAAGGTAAAATAATTCCCCATAAGCATCTTTGTTTTGGGTTTATAGTCACTCCTACTCAGAGGGAATATTTTCTCAGCTAGGGTTTTCTTCATAATTCCTACTCTCTCTTCTGCACTGCTAAATGAAGTATTGGCTATTTATTGTACAAAATGTCATCTGGTAGCTTATTAAGCTAGTAACCAGGAATAGGTGAGCTACTTCAGCTAGAGTCTCCTATTGGTAATTGTGTGGGATCACCATGATCCAGGATCTGGGCCCCAATTTTCAGGTTGAGAAAAATAATTTTATCATTTTATAATGTTTTTCAGATTTGGCAAGATGAACTCATGGCGATAGACCAGCATGATGCATTTTTAGGTTACCTGGTTCAAGAAATGGAACTGTTCCACTGCAAAGAGTCCCTCTCTCTGCAACTCAAGAGACTAAAGTATAAATTAGAAGATAGTATTATAAGCATAGAACAGAATAAGGGTTGCTGAATGTGCTAAAGTATTTCATCAAATTATGGAACATAGATGACTTACTCTGATTCATCTAAAAGTGTTCATGATGGCATAACTGAAGTTGGGTTTTTTTGGATCAGCCATTACTATTCTTCTCTGAAAATCATCAAGGATTTCATTCTCCATCTTTTCAGTTTCTCATTCTAGATTTCATTAAATTATATCAGACATGTCATGACAGCACAATTCTTAACTCAGGTATTTAAGTATAAATATGAATAGCGTTTTAGGGTGACAGCCATGTCTTCTTGGTTAGATATAAAAGATATCTGGATTTCAAAATGTTTAGACGTATTTCCTTTGAATATGTAATTGTTTTCCATTCTACTTTCAGGAAGTTATATGTTTCTGAACTTGTTCTCATTTCCTGAAAATAAACATTATAATTTCTATTGCACAGACAACAGATTTCATTCTCGAAAGAAGGAAAAGTAGTATACAGTGACCACTTTCAAGGTAATTTATTCATTTCTTATATGTCAATTAAGTTTAAAGTGTATTGGCCACAATTCTGAAAAAGAAAATGCAAAACTCTGGGAAATATAGAAATGTCTGCCTCTATGGCTGATCATCACATAGTAAACTCTTGAAGCTGAATATTATAATTCAAGTCCTGGGTCATTTAAAGAGTGTGCAATACATACAGTATAAAACTATATTATTGAATAAGTTAGAGCAAAAATTTAAGATTATTAGACAACAAAACATTAGGCTAATAAATACCTTCTAAATAATGACTTAAACCTGAATTACAGAAGGGACCATTTTTGTATACAATATCTCTGCAAAATGCTGTGTGCTCATACATGCTCCAACTATATTGCAGGAACTTAGAAGCTATCTTACTCAATTAAGTACATAATGAAAAAACTCTTTTTTGATCCTTAAATAACGATTTAGATGTATTGTAAGCATAAAATATTTTCTAGTTACATTTATTTTCATTGATATAAAATACTGAGAGTTTATGAGTAAATGATTTGGATATGACTAGCGAACAGATAATTTATCATACAGTAGAGATTTGCTACCTTTGCTGCAATTATTTTTGAGATTTGGAGAAAGAGAGTATTAATATTAAACATAAATTAAATCTGAGAATTTACTGTAATCTTTTTTATTCTTACAGTTTTGATAATTGGCTATATTTAAATATGAACCACCTGGGGAATAGTATTAACATCTATGTCTTGACAGACACAATCAAAAACCTTATTTTATTAGCCTACCATGCAGTAAGCATGCAATTACTTTGCATTTACTGCAAACAATATGGACTAATTTACATGAATTTTTCCCAAGGTGCCTTTTACATTTTTGTGCATTGCTCCTTTAATCCTAGCTATATTCATAAATCGGAGGAAGGAATAGACAGCATTCATTTACATAGTTCATTATTTAGGCAATAAAACTTAGTACTTGTCAAGAGCTGATGAATTTGAGATTTTATCCTACTTTTAAGCTAAAAAGTTATTCTGCCACATCTTCATGGATGTTGGTAGAAAACATGAAACTTCTGCGTCAGAGACAGAAGACTTCATTTCTCACAGTACAGCAGAGTAGTTTTGTGTTCTCTGTTGCTTCAGTTTCTCCTGACATCAGCTTCCAGAAAGGCTTATAAAATGATCCAGGTAATGTCATGTCACATATACACATAGACAATGGTTTTTGCATTTCGGTTGAATAAACTTAAGTTTAAGATACTGGATTGTTTTATAAAGTAAACCTGCTCAAGTGTTTCCCTGAGGGACATATTATCTTTGTTATTTTGGAGTAACAGGCATATCTGCACTCCTCTCAGGAGGAAACCACTATCTCTATCTTACAATGCCATTCGATTAAAAAAAAATCATTGAAAAATTGTCTGGAACAAAAGATAACAGTGCATCTACTTGCAAATTGTACAGAAACATAAGACCCATGCAAAATTATGTCCCAAAAATACTTTGCAAAGATATTTTTATGGTGTCTAGTAGGCAAAGTGTTCTTGACTAAGACTGTTTTATTTTAAATATAATATTGAGAGAAATACATACAAATGGGCAATGACCAGATGATATATAAAAACAGAAACCTTTCTGATAGTACTGGAAGCTAAAACAACACCTTTGTGTATCTCAGCTCAAATGGTTAGCATTTGGTCAATGACTGCCAGTTTACCTATTTTGCCTCCTGCTTTCTGAATTAAAATGAATCACAGAAGGCCAAATATATTCCTCAAATCAATTATATAAGATGACTTGCTTCAAGTTGACCGACCTCCAGTTTCTCCCTGCCAACAACTTCCAATTTGGCATACCTGAAACCTTGCCTTCTTTTTATTCATTATCAGGTTTTCTCAGTTCCCTGACTAGCTTGAGTCTTCCAAATTCAACTGATGGGACTGATTCCCTTGTAATAGCAAGCTTTAAATAGCCTCTAGTTGCTTTCATTTCAGGAAAATTTCACAGTATACATATCTAACAAATCTAAAAATTAGAACTGAATTCAATAATAGTTTAATTTCTACAAAAGACATTAAATGATTATATAATGACTGTGTATATATGTGTGAATTATTTAAAAGATCTGAGTTCTAGAAATTAAAAAAAAATCTAAACTACACACTGTTTGTGGACTTGTATATATTTTTGATGTAGTGTGGGTGCGCTACATTAATAAAAAAAAGCAAAAATCTCAGTTTTTTTAAATTACAGATTCATTCTCTAGATACCTATAAAATGCCACATAGCTAGAGATACCCACTAAGAACAGTTTTTTAAAATTTCATATATCATATAATTATTTAAATCTGTTAAAAGTGATATCGCTTTTATAACCTTACTGCCCATGAAATGGTTTAGATGAGATAATCTTCTATACTGATGTTCTTTAGTGAAAAGGAAGAAGCAATTTTGTAAGCAGTGGCTGGCCTTAATCAGCATTGGTGACATTTTGCAGATACTGAAGGGATAGAGGCAGCAAGATTTTAAAATATGCCTTTGCTATAAACACTAAAGGAATGCAATATGGAACTTGATGCTCTTTATGATTTCAGATATGCTTGGAAGATATATCTTTAAGCAACAGCTATTAGTATATGAGGAGAATATTTTTAGAGGTAGAGTTGTGAAGCCTCAAACTTTCCCTTATAACACTGAACACTGAGAGGGAAAGGAAGAGACATATGGCTGGAGACTAGCACCTCTTCTATAGCCCCTGACTACTATATGACATTCTGTAGAAATTTCATACACATCAAGATGATCATCTCGGTTAAGTACAAACACAGAAGACTCCCAGATTTCCACTCTGCTATCTGTACATTCTTGTACTAAGAAAAAAAATCTCCATGGCAAATAAAACTGATGAAATATGCAGGCTAATTACAGACTCAGAATAATGGCCATTTCAGCTAGGTATTGACTGAAAGCAGAATGATGGAGAAGATTAGAATAACTTTTTCTCATGCTTCAGAAAATCTTAAGAATTTGTAGAGATCTTAGAAATAAGGCCATTTCAAGACTCATATCTGTGGCATTCCTAACTTGCAATTGTCAGTTTCAGACTTTTTTTTTCAAAAAGCTTATTCATTATAAAGAAGCCCTTTCATTCTCAAAAGGCTTAAAATTTTAAAATATGTGCCTGAAATGAGGAAAAATGAACCACCTTAGATTATCTGCCCCTATTTTTGTCCATTGTGTAAATACAGCCATTCAAGAAGTATTTTTAAAATGTCTGACTGACTTTTCCCATATTATCCGTAACTTCCTGAATAAGCATGCATAATTATCTCGAACATTCTTTATGATGCCCTCCTAATATCTGAGCATTCAAATTGTCTTCTTTTGGATGTCATGTATTTATAGACATTCTTCAAAAGGACAGTGCTACACAAAGAGTTTTCCAGAGTGAACTAATTAATTCATAATTTAATGGGACCACTAGCACACTTGATATGAACATTTTGCCGAGTATGTATATATTAACATTTTAAACTCTAAGCAAGTACTACTCTATATTTATGTTAAACTAGATAATTTGTTTTGTTTCAGATTTACTAAATTAACCTTTGAAATCTGCATCTCAAAATTATGCTTTTTAGATTATGGACCATTTTTTTTTTTAATCCTAACTCTATGGTCGATGTCTTTTGTCATTCAATGGATGAATGATCTCACCTAAATTATGTCCAAAATAGTCACCAAATTATAACCTTTTCTAAATTTCCTGTGAGTTATTTGGTAAGAATGTGGAAAATAATAGGGGGCCAAGTAAAGTCCCAGTGAGAGTCATCTAAGCAGCCCTAATCTTTTCCCTCCCCAGTCCTCCAACTCACATAGTTAGAGAGAACAGAAGTTGGTGGTTGGAATCTCATGGTTAACACATGAAAGGGAATAATAAGGCACTTTCCTAAAAGGGGGTTAGTTATATTTCCTAGAAGATGGGTGAATTATATTATTTAGGCTCCTATAGCAAAATACAATAGACTTGGATGGCTTATAAATAACATCTAAAGGATGCAAAGTGCTAAATCAAGGTGCCAGTGCTTTTGGGGTCTGATGAAAATCCTTTTACTCACTGTGTCTTCATATGGCGGAAGTTGTGAAGGATCTCTCTGTGGAGTCATTTATAAAGACATTAATCACCTAATCAATTCTAGAAGGTCTCACCTAATACCACCAACTTAGGCTTTAGAATTGCAACTTATAAACTTAAGTAGTAGTCAAACATTCAGTTAATTGCAATGAGGAAGAAATACTTCTATATATTACAGAAAAGAAAGAAAAAATCATTTCTATACATAGTTTAGGTTTCAAAACGAATGGCGATCTGTCATAATCAGGTTGATGATAAGGAAATTGAGTTTGGGGAAATAACTTTAGCATAAGGCATATTGAGTTTGTTTTGGCCTACCTCATTTTCAGTGTTACAAAGAAAAAGGAAAGAAAAAAAGAAATATTTCTTTTGAATAAGCAACTATGTCGAATAAATATTTAGAAGATAAAACCAAAATCTAAACAATAATTTACTGATGCAACATGCAGGATGAATAAAATAATTTATTTTTGAACTTCTAGAATTCACTGCTGTTTAAAAATCTTGTTCTAGAGTAACAAAGTGGGCAGACAAAATTGCTGATTAACTTGGCTTTTAACTCCAGCACTGCAAGTTTTGAGATATTTACCAGTCACATCAGATAACTCAAGCTAACCCCGGAGAAAATCAAGACTACCGGAGAAAATCAACATTCTTAAAACCTTACTGCCGGTTCTCATCTACTCTTTTTTGTTTTGATTGCTCATCTTAAGAGGACTTCTATCTGACTCTTGCAGGGCACTCAAATTATCTACAGTACAATGGCTCTACCATTTAGTTACTTTGTGTGGACGTGTGTGTGTGTGTGTGTGTGTGTGTGTGTGTGTGTGTGTGTGTGTTTAAACAGTTCCATTGGGTTTGAAAGAAGAGTGCCAAAAGACGTGCCAGTTTTTTGAGATACAGCCTTTGGTTGTATTTGGTTGGTGTTGTAGCTGTGACTTTCTCGGTAAGAATGGGGAATGTTTTAATAAACTAACTGGTAAATTCAACATCATAAAAAGTATTTTAAAAATTGATTGTTTTGCTAGATTGATAAGTAAAACAGTAATTTTGATGTCCTGGAAAAGCAGATAAGAGAGATTTAAGTAATCTAAGAGGGTACCCAATATCAACTACTGCTTGCAGCTAGATTAATCTAATGTCTTATTATACTGAAAAAGGGAATTTTATTATACTTCCATAATTGTAAAAAGAGTCTTGACCTAAATTATGTTTAAGATGATTTCTAATGTTTTATGTCTGTATATTAATTTTAAGTAACAATGAATTTGTTATTTGTCATTTCCCAAGAAATCTTTTGTTTGAAATAGTTTCTGGCAAAACTACTATTTGGTGTTAGACCTGAGTATCCGAGAACAAATCTTGTCTTTAAGTTTTATTCACTTCCTCAGTCTTCATTTCAAATTTAATAATTCCCTGAACTTTGTCTCAGATATCAGTGTCCTCAAGCTGTTCTTCTGTTTATGCTGTTTTCACGACATTTTGAAATGGCAACATATTGAAAAACTTAAAATCATCACTAGGGGCTGTCCACGTCCACAATCTTACTCAATTCTTATATAAATAGAAACTATTGTCAACCTATAGTTTAGATTCTAAACCATAACTGTTACTCTTAACTTTA
Organism: Cephalopachus bancanus; assembly: GCA_027257055.1. Lineage (NCBI taxonomy): Eukaryota > Metazoa > Chordata > Mammalia > Primates > Tarsiidae > Cephalopachus > Cephalopachus bancanus. The sequence continues at coordinate 2,359,164 of JAPVLO010000107.1, forward strand.
GAATAAGACCTCAAACATTAGTCACAATACTGTGGTTAGACTTAAATGCTTTTGACTCACTGCAAACCATGTTTCAAATCAAAGGCATTCATAATCTCATGCAATAGACTGTGCTCTAATTAGGCCCAAACAAAACTCTGAAATCACTTTGATACTTTTAAGCCAGCTATTTTCCAGCAACGCTACCTTGCCTCCCCAAACAGTCTTTACAGTAAATCTTTCTCCTTTTTTCTCTCTCTCTATCCTGCATACACACGTGTATACACACACACACATGCATTCAGTAGCATTCACATGTGTGAGATACTCTCCACGCTTTTTTAAAGCTTTTTCACTTAAGAAATCGTATCAGCATTAATATGAATGTCAGTGATTGTGTCAACAGGAGAATTTCAATGGCTATCTAACTCAAAAGTACATTATTTGAAAATTGTAACTTTTATTTATCCTGACATTTCTCACAAATGGTGCAAACTTTTTCTGTAAATGACAATTTTGCTTTGAGATGTATATATCCTGTTACTCAAGCTCAGATCTCTGAAAGCATTCTTAAGTCCCCCCCAATCTATCAGCCAGGCCATTAGCCCTGTCTTCAACATTAATTCCCCCCAATCTATTAGCCCATCTTAAACATTGAACTTTTCACCTCCAGGGCCACCCTTGCAAGTCCCCAGTCACCATAACTCTTGCCTGGTCACTGTAACATCCTTCTTACTGGACTTCTTCCTCCCATTCTCCCTCTATTATCTACTGTTCTTCACACAGCTGTAAGAACAATCTTCTGTAGGGGAATATTACAGCAGAAATGGCTAAAAGAAACACAAAATTAAACCCAGACACCTCCCCAAGTCTTATAAGTCTCTGCTTGGCCAGTTACAACATATCTCTTGGAGGCCTCCTGCAGCTCTCCCTCTGCTTCCTGGGCTCCAGCTGCTGGCTTCATTCTTTATCTTAGAGAAAACATGGAAGCTTTTCCTGACTTAGCATCTTTGCATGTTTTAGCCTATTTACTACCTCCGGCTCCACTGCTTCTCCTCATTACTTCTCATCACACAGCCATGTCTACTTCCTTTATAGACTTCAGCACACATTGAACCTACATTTCTATTTACTATGTGTTCATTTTCTCCCTGTGCCTAATAAAATGCACTTTTTTGAGGACATTACTTAGCCTTTCTCCTTCACCATTTTATCAACTGCATCTAAACTCGTGTCTGACCGGGTGTTGCTCAGTAATATTTATTGAATTGTGATCCCTGTAATCATCCACTGAACAATATGAAAAATTCAATTCCAGATACCAAATATCTATTTATGAAGGCAACCATATTTTACACATTACACAATCCCTAACACACATAAAAGAGGATGACACCATGGAAAGAATGTGGATTTCAGCATTAGATGAAACTAAATTTAAATTTCAGCTCTAGCACCTACTGACTCTGTGACAATATGAGGTGATTATTTTGGTCTTAGAAGTCAGAATGACTTTTACATTTAGAAGGAGAGATTGAGTTGTGACTACAAAGTGCATAAATGAGAATTCTGGAGTGTTGGGAATGTTTTATTTATTGATCTGGGCAATAGTTACACAAGTGCATTCACTGATAATGATTTGTGCTTTTATGATAGATACGATTTTCTGGATGTGTGTGCATTATTTCTAAGTTAAAATGAATTGCTGAGTCCAACAAATGGCAAGTTTTTAAAGCATATCGCCACATCTTTAAAAAAATTATCGTCAATTTATACTCCCATCATTTACTGAGTGATACTCTAAACAAATGTATACTGTTTATTTACTAATCACTAGTATTAACAGGCCCTTGGCAACTCAGAATCACCCCACTAAAATATGTCTTTCTCACTTAATAGCCAGGTTTATAATATGCTTTCCTTTTTCTCTTTTATAATTAGGGAAACAGCATGATTTTTAATATACTTGCTTTGCACTGAAATTTGTCTTTTTATTTAACTATCCACTCAGATTGTATGAATTTTTAAGTTTAAACATTCTTTAATTATTAATTAATTATTGCACAGCATTTAGTATTATTTCTAATTTTTCTTTTTATAAATAAAAATTCTGGAGAGAGATTGAGTCTCCATAAAATTTCCACCAAACATGTCCTTATCTCTCTTTCACACTTATACTCTGCTTTTTGTGCAGCAAAAGACTGAAAGAAATTATGTTAAAATATTGCTAGGAACCTGACTTATAAATACAGATTATTTGAATTTTCTTCTTTATATACTTTCTGCTTTTTTCATTTTTCAAACTTAAAATATGTGGTATTTATAATCTAGAAACTAAATTTACTCTAAGGCAGTTAGCACAAAATTGGGTACCTACAATTTTTTTCCAATGTACCACTCTTATTGTCTTCCTTTATCAACTTCTCTTTCCTTGTTAAATCTCCTCTATGCTGTACACATTCTAGATGGTTAAAATGTACTGTCTTTGAAGTTCTTCAGTGGGGAATATGTGATCATCTTAGAAGACACATGTAAAAATCTAAAAGAAGAATGATGACTATAAAAGCTTAGTGGTTTAGTAGCAGCAGAAGTGATACTGTCTATACTTGTTGAGGCTGTTGATAAACTTCTTTAAAACTGTAGACTGGTGAAGGTGACGTCAGAGATGGCTAAAAATTCAAATTGACTATTTAATATGTCAGTCATCCTTCTAAGCACTGAAGTGCTTCATCTCAATTAATACTCACAATACATCTATATTACAGATTTTAATGTTATCCCAATTTTACATAGGAGAAAATAAGATCGCGTAGAAATTGAGTAATTTGTCCAAGGGCATTCAGTAAGTAGATGGTGCGCCTGGAATTCAACCTTGGAAATCTGACCCAGAGACAAAAGCAAACAATCATTGTACAAGTTACAGCGAAAGTGACAGGCCCAGAGGTCCATAAATAGGTACTGTCTCTAAAACCTCACAATCTCCTTTTAGTATCAGATGACTACAGTGTTTATCTTAACATAGTTGATAAACATTATTCCAGAAGGAAGCAAAGCACCATAAGCGCATATAGGGGTTACATCTACTCCATGGTAATGTTGAATATTTTTATTATGCCCTCAAAGTGTTTATCTCATTACTAAAGCTATATAAACTCATTGAAATGTAATCCAAATACCTGTATATGTAAACTGAAGACAAATTTAATAGAAATGGAAGTTAATAAGCATATCATTCAGGATGGTATTATCCTTTCAAATGTTTATCTAAATAATGTTACAGAATTGAGATCACAGAGATCACAATCTATGGTAACCAAGATTTCCATGACTCAGGCCTTTCCACATATTATTTCCTTAGCCTGCAAATTTTCCCCTTTTAAACCTCACCGACAAACTTTTATTCCTTCTTCAGGTAGAGGTAGAAACGTTCATTACTTAGCCTCAAATAAATTAAACTTCTCTATTAAAATCAATCATACGATCACTATTTTTCATCTTGGGACTTATTACAATTTATAATAGGTTCATATTTAAGCAGAGAATTTTGTATTTACTAATATCTCTTCCTCAATGAGTAGTGACATATGTTGTAGAAGCGATCACACATTAACAGCTTCTTTCCACTTTCAGGTTGTTATATTTAAATGTTAGTGACTGAGTGTTTTAAGTTTTATTATGGAAGATTTTTCTGAAGATAGTCTATAACAGAAAACCTTGATAGACATTTGTTGAACTAATAATACATGTTGAACAAACTTATCTTTCCAGCTTATCTTTAAAAGTCTGAATGATTATTATATATCTATACCATAAATGTTTTATTAATTTACTATAGTTGAACAGTTTCCTTGTTGATATTTTTATGCTATATATGCATGCTGCACAATGAAAATGCCATCCTCTTTACCTAACATAATCCCTAGAAATATAATGATTATAAATAAAAAGATTTACATATTTAAGAATATTAAAAATTAAAACAATAGAACACGGTAAAATATCTCTTGATGATCAATGAACTATTCAATAAAGAGTCAGATATTTAATAATTTGAATTTGATTTCTTGAAAAGTAGTTTTATATAACTAATTTTATCTGTTACTTTTCCATTTTTTCTTCTTGTTTTTATTGTTGATATCCTACTTTGGTTGAATGTACAGAGATTATCCAAAGTCAATAAGTTCAAAAGTAGGAAGAATGGTGAAGAAATAGATTCAGTTATTAATATGATTTATTTAAAACATGACACTTAAGAGCCATGCTTATATTTGAAAGTATACTCTAACTTTCTTCATACCAAGTTATCCAGGTCCCATCTATAAATCTCAAGTAGTTGGTATTGATTTTATTTGGAATTATTATAGTGTTTTTGAATATCTGACAGCTTAAAAGCAGGAGTTTGAGTACAGTTATGAATTACTATAATACAATTATTATATATTAAATGCTGTCACTTGCCACTTATTTTGCTTTATCATTAATTCATGTTTGCATTGGATATTCATAAATATAATTCAGAAACACTTTTTTCTATGCAACCTAATTTTACATCTAATTTTAAACCATTATTCAAGATTTAATAATTTTAGAACTAAGAAATGTTGTCAAGTCCACTAACTGACTTCCTGAATTCCAGCCTCCTATTCTTCCTTGGTAATACAACTGTACTATTATTTGAGATAAAATCAGTCCTATTAAGAGAATATATTTCTATGGCATTCTAGAAGCTAGTTGTAACTATGTAACTAAGTTATGTTATTTTAAATGTAAGAAAACATATTTTCTAAGACTTCCATTAATTCTTCTCCCTTTGTTTCTACTACTTGCTGGTTTGAATTTAAGGAGTCATCTTTAACTCTGCTTACCGGGGTCTTTTAAGTGAAGCCCAGTAGCTAGTTCTGCACTATCTATATTTGGATTTGTTGCTACAAGAAGATATAAGCCTTTGAGTTTGAGCCAAGTTATTTGGTATGGTTTGTATATGCAACGCAGTCTAATCTTAAATACAGTCGTAACCTGATATGCATCTCAAATATGCAAACTTACTAAAAAACTAGATTGACAATTTGACTGTCTATTGTCTGCCAAGTGTCTATGAGTTCTTCAACTGTAAATCCTAAAGTAGAGGAGATAAGACCCACCTACTGTCCAAGACTGAGGATCTGATAGAACTCCCAATGGAGTCAATGTTTTCCTTGTACTCTCACCTTTGTCGTGTTATATTCTAAATACCCACTCTTTGTTTATTATCTATTACTATCAATCATCTATTAATATGTAACAAATATATTCTTTTAAATCTGTTTATCTACATTGTGAAATTGCATTAACATTTTCATCTTCAAGAATCCATTCAATGGTGCATATTTATTCTCATCTTTCTGGTCCTACCTATTATCAAGTATATTATTTAAAAAAATTATTTATATAATAATTAAATTATTTTTCTCACATTTATTTATAACAAGGACAGTATAATCTTTGAGTTTTGTAGGTATATATCATCTAATTGTCAATATCAGGATTAACCAAGAATATATTTATTTTGAATTTTAAAAATATTAGAGGATGCTTTCCAGTATGTTTATTTTATGTCAATACATATATAGAGTAGCTTGAGAATAAATTTGCAATCTGAATGTTGAGCTATAAAAGAGATGTGTTAAGCATATGGTGAACACGTAATTAGCAATATCTGTTGTGTAAAGTAGATATGGTAGCATATGATAATAATCATGTGAATTGCCTTTGTTATTTGGAAAACTACATAATAATTTTTTTAAACTCTCATTTAACTAAATTTCAAAAATGTTAGAAAAATAAAAGCATACATAATTAAATAAACAAGAAATCTCAAGACAAGTTATTGAATATGGAGATTACATTGCATTTATGTCCAAGAGTCATGAGCTACATTTCTGATTTTCTACTTGCTAGTTGAGTTAAAGTAGAATAGGATTTGACATCTCCAAGTCACATTTTTTTACTAACAAAATAGGGATAAGAGTACCCACTTCCTATAGATACCATGAGGCTTAAATTAAACAATGTGAAATCTCATTGCAAACTTTTGAACAAATATTACTCATTATTAAATATATATGATAATATTTTATCCAGTATGAAACACTATTTATCCCCAAGATATTTTTATTGGAATTTAGCATATAGGCTTTTTCTATAACAATGCTATTGGAGTATACATTGATAGTTAGTTTACTTATTCAGTAAACAGTAGTCCTCTTAAGCACATATATGTCTTTGAGTTGTAAACAAATAATTCTTAAATATTTCCATCTATTATTGATTATTATATCAATTGTAATACTGAGAATATAACTGACGTACATGAGGTTTGCACAGATGTTATTTACAGCAGGGAAACTGGCTGGAATTTGGTCAACCACAAAACCACAAAAAAAAAAAGTACTGAGTTAATTGAGGTCTTCTAAAAAGGAGGGTTATATTCTTTGAAAGTTTATCTTTTACTCAGATAACTGTTTTCTTTTCTTAAATTATTATTAGCATGTTCCCATTTTGTCGTTTCTACTACTAATCCTTCTAGGAAGCAAGTTTCTCAATTGCTTTCTTTTCAGGAAACTTAGAACAATTGAGAAATTTGGAGGTTCCCCAAGTTGAAAGAGGTAATTTTCCTTGGAATAATTACCAGTAGAGAAGTGATAGAACTTAGTTCCATTTACAGTTTAGCATGAGGAGAGAAGAAAAATATATATGCGAAGAAGGCAAAAGATATTTTAATGAATGCATTTTATTTCTCTGTGAATGACCCATAACCAATATAGGAATATGGGTAATTTCCCTCATTTGGTATATTTTTCTAATTTTTCAATTAACTTATATTACTATGTAGAATATTTGTATGTGGGGTAGATTGAACAAAAGACTTTGGATTGAAAAACTATTTAGAATGACCAAGAAGAAGAGAGAAAAAGCCCAAATAAAACAACCAGAAATGCAAATGGTCAAGTCACAATTGACTCCAAGGAAATACAAATGATTATCAGAGATTACTATGCATACCTGTATGGGAAACAATCTCAATGATCTAAATGAAATGGAGGACTTTCTGACATCACACAACCTCCAAAGATTGAAAAAAGAAAAAAATTGAGTCCCTAAATAGACTGATAACAACCCAGGAAATTGACTCTGTCATAAGAAAACTAACTACAAAAAAAAAGCCTTGGACCAGATGGATTTCCAGTGGAATTCTACAAAACATACAAGAAGTTGCTAATACCAATCCTACTGCAAGTAATCTAGGCAATTGAGAAGGAAGGGACACTCCCCAAATCATTTTAAGATGCTAACTGATACCCAAACAAGGTAAAGATCCAACTATGAAAGAACTGCAGGCTAAGACACCTGTGGCTATAGATGATCATGGATGCAAAATTTCTTAACAAGATTCTAGCAAAACAGATCCAACAACATATCTCAGAAAACATTCACCGTGGCCAAGCAGGCTTCATCCCTGGGATGCATGACTGATTCAACATCTACAAGACCATAAGCATAATTAAATACATCAACTGATGCGAAAACAAGAACCACATTATTATATCATTAGATGCAGAAAAAACTTTTGATAAAATCCAGCATTCCATCTTGATTAAAAACCCTCAAACAGCTAGGCATAGAAGGAACATACCTAAAAAATAGTAAGAATCATCTATGATAAACCCACAGCAAACACATTGCTAAACACAAGAAATTGGTAGCATTTCCCCTGAAAACTGGAACAAGACAAGGCTGTCCATTCCCACCCCTCCTGTTCAACATAGTGTTGGAAGTCCTAGCTAGAACAATTAGACAAGAAAAGAAAATTAGGGGTATCCAAGTAGGAAAAGAAGTCAAGCTATCCCTCTTTGTTAATGATATGCTCCTATACCTTAAAAATTCAAAAGAATCTGTCAGAAACATCCTTGCACTGATAAAGGACATTGGCAGAGTCTTAAGTTACAAAATAAATGTGGGAAAAAAGTCGCATTATTATACACCAACAACAAACAGGCAAAGAAACAAATAAAAAGCAAAATCCCATTCACAATAGCTACACACACACACACACACACACACACACACACACACACACACACACACACACAGATGAAATACCTGGGCAACTTCCTAACCAGAGAAGTGAAAGACCTTTACAACAAAAACTGCAAAACACTGCACAAAGCAGTCAAAGATGACACAAACAAATGGAAAAATATTCCATGTGCATGGATAGGAATAATCAACAATGTTAAGATGTCCATCTAACTGAAGGCAATCTACAGATTCAATGCTATACTCATTAAATTGCCAACATCATTCTTCTCAGACCTGGTAATAACAATACAGGAATTTTTATGGAGACATAAATGACCATAAGAAACAAAGTAGGAAGTACCACACTTCCAGACTTTAAACTTTATTATAAGGCTACAATAATTAAGACAGCCTGGTATTCGTACAAGAACAGGCATACAAACCAATGGAACAGTATAAAGATTCTGGAAGCAAAACCTCAATTTCTCAACCAACTCATCTTCAATAAAATCTCCAACAATAACCACTGGGGAGAGGAGAACCTGTTCAGTAAATGGTTCTGGGAAAATTGGCTGACCATGTGCAGAAGAATGAAACAGGACCCCTACCTATCACCATACACAAAAATCAACTCTTAATGGATCAAATATCTAAAGGCAAAACCTCAAACATTAAGAATCTTAGAAAATGCAGGAGATACCCTTATGGAAATAGGGACTGGCAACCAATTCCTGATCAAAATCTCAAAAGCCTATGCCATCAGAAATAAGATTGACAAGTGGGACCTGATCAGACTGAAAAGCTTCTGCAAAGCCAAAGAAGCCATCAAGAAAACAGGGAGACAGCCCACAGAATGGGAAAAAAAATACCTGCCAACTGTATATCTGACAAAGGCCTAACATCCAGGATCTACAAGGAACTCAAATATGGTGAAAAGAAAAAAAACTAACAGCCCTATTATAAAGTGGACAAAAGATATGAATAGACACTACTCAAAAGAAGACATACGAGCAGTCAACATATATATGAAAAAATGCCTACCTTCACTAATCATCAGAGAAATGCAAATCAAAACCATATTGAGATACCTAACTTCAGTAAGAATGGGCATCACTAATAAAACAAAAAAACAATGGATGCTGGAGATGATGCAGAGAAAAGGGAACGCTTCTGCACTGTTGGTGGGAATGCAAAATAGTTCAACTTCTATGGCAAACAGTGTGGTGATTCCTGAATGAACTAGAAATTGACCTTCTGTATGGCCCAGCAATCTCCCTTCTTCTCTTTATACCTGGAGGAACTTAAATCACACTACAGAAAAGATACCTGCACACTCATGTTTATTGCAGTACTATTCACAATAGCAAAAACATGGAACCAACTGTGCTGCCCATTGAAACTGGACTGGATAAAAAAATGTGGTAGATATACACGGTGGAATATTATGCTACCATAAAGAAGAACAAAATCATAGAGCTTGCAGCAACTTGTGTGGATTTAACATATGTCATATTCAGTGATCTATCACAGAAACAAAGAACTGAGTACCACATGTTCTTTCTCATAGGCAGATTCTGCACATTTACCATAATACAATAAGAAAGGGATTGGCAGTATTGGGATACTGCCAGAGGAGAGACGGGAGGCACATAACATCTATAAGGGTACCTGATCTCAAATCAGGCAAAATGGGAACCAAAGGGAGACCTAAACCTTACCTGTATGAAGATCACTTATATACCTAATTCTGAATTGTAGCTCACATATTTAAAATAGAATTTAAAAAAATAAAAAAAAATGATTTAGACACTACATATGAAAACTTGAGCAAGATATTACTACTGAATCTTTGTTTTGAGGCAATAAAATGGGTGGAAATAACATTTAGTCTTAAGTTTGTTTTGAGTATTCATCAAGATAATTTACTCAATTTTATATAAGTACCTCTGATCATTTTGTCAAAACATCTCATGTCAAGGACATTAATATGCTCTATGTTTCTATATCTAAAGCATATTTTAAGTCTTCTTCTGAAATTTGATCTCTTAGCAGGATTTGATTGTATTGATCATTCCTTCCTTCAAGAAACACTCTCATTAGCATCCAAAATACCATACTTATTCTGGTTTTCCTCTACTTCCGAAAGGAGCTATCTTAGTCTCAAAAGTGTCATTATCATTGATCTAGATAATAAATGGAGTTTCCTAGGGCCATCTTTCTTATTACCTTGTTCTCTCTTCTGAGGACAACTTCATCTTCCTTTGTGTTATAATTCATTATCCATGTAGTAAAAACTCGTCAGTTTGTACAACCAGACTCTGTTTTTCCTCTGAGACCCAGATCTAAATATTCAACTGCCTACTCAAAACTCCTGTTCCTCTTGAATTCTTCAATCTCATCTCAAATTTTATTCATCTAAGACTAAACTTCAGATCTTCAGGTTCCTATCTTCTAAAATAATGTAAACAAGGCAATAATAAAATATTTTTGCTTCTAATCTGTTATTTCTTCTATTGATGAGTTTTACCACATTCCATCAGAGCACACAAGTTCAAAGATTAAGAATTGTTATCAACACTGGCTTCTCCTTCCTCACATACTTATTTCACCATCAAGTTCTGAAAATTTACATCTTCAATACATCTCCTATTTATCTACTTCCCTGCCACTATCCCCGTAGTTTAAGCTACTATTTTCTCTGATTTGGACAATGCAATATTTCCTAGGTTGAGTATCCTGCAGTCCACTCTGTTTCCTTTTTAATCTGTTTTTCAGACTATAACTGCTATACTTGTCCCAGGACACATTTCTGACACTGTCATATCTCTGACCAAATTTATTAAAATCATTTCATTGCTTTCTTATTGTTCTTAGGAAAAAAAAGTTCTAAATACGTAGAATTCAGAACACTCAAGTAGCTGGCAGTCTCCTTTTGCTCCATTTTCTCTTGCTACCTCAGGGCTCTCCAGTCATACAGATTTTCTTTTACTTTTTCTTGCCACAGGGTTCTTACCCATGCTGTACTTAGCCTCGAGCATTCTTACCAATCTCCCCTTGTCCTGCTTATATCTTATGTATTCCCTCAATATTGACTCAAATACCTTTTCTGCAGGGAAGCTTACTGTAGTATGCCTGTCTATTCAGGGTTTTCAGTCAAAAACTATCATATTCAATGTTCCTCTCATTTGTAACACTCTACTCAGTCTTATTTTTTAATTGCTTGCTTCTTGGTGTGATTATGTAAATAATGTCTCTCTCTCTGTAGATCTTAATCTCCTCGAGTAGAGTGACCATTTCTCTTCTCACTCAATTGCAGTGTCCAGAGCACTATGGCCAAAATAAGTATTTTGGTCATACTGTTGTTAATAGTAAAGAGTTCCACAATGTCTAGTTCTTATTATAATATTGTCATTTTATGCTTGCACGCCTGTTTACAGTTGTCCACGTCTACATCAAGTTGATTGGGAGCTTATTTTGTGAAGTATTTTTAATAATAACGATAGTGAATTTATATGGCACTTCTTTGGAGAAGCAATCATGCACTTCAAATAAAAATGATTTATGTGTGATTTTTTTCTAAATCTTTAAATCACCTTTCTTTAAAAAAAGCATTAAAAACAAAAGAAGCTTGACTTGTATTACACTTATAACATTAAATGGAAATGAAATACCATTATGCTGCCTTGTTCTTTAGGGTCTATCAGAGCATGAAATCAATATCACCATTAGCTCAAGTACAATCAAATATTCTTTCCAATTTCTGTCACTTGCTGTCACCTGCATTTGCAATTTCAAGACAACTTTTTTTCCCCCACATCCTTTTCAGCATATTTCTAAAAATTTCATACAACCATCTAGAATTATCAAAGGGTCACTGTGAAGCTGAATAAGATGAAAATTAGAATATGAGATATGATTCATGTAATGGGAGCATGACTATTTCACTTTCATTTTGACTCTACCTGTATATTCTATTCTCACATAAAATCAGGGCAATGAAATTTTGAAAAATTCCAGTGTGTGCAGCAAGATTCAGTAGTGTGAGGAATGATTCAGCTATTCACAGCAGGGTGTGGCACACTAGGAGGGACTTTTCTCTTTTACCAACCTGCCAGAATGGGGCAAACATTAATAATTATGGAACACTGTGCAACCTGGTTTTAAAGGCCCTAAGGAATTGTGAAAGAAAGGACGTAGGAAACAAATTATTAAACTGAAGTAGTGAGCTCAGGTGAAAAAAATGAAAGGACATTTAAGAGACAAGAATAATAGAGAGGAATTCTTATTCATCAAAGTGAATGTACTTAAAATAAGTAAAAGAATGCAGGGGAATAAACATTCAATAATAACAACAATAATTAATAATAACTTCTCACTCCCTGAGGAAAAAGCCATCATCCTTAGACTGAAAGAATATACCAAACACTAAATAGAATGAATTTAAAAGAGAATCACCTGTAAACATATGTTAGAGGAAGTTTTAGAGAATTAACTATTAAAGATCCACACCTAACCCCTTCCAGTAGGAATTAATAAATGCATTTTTAAAAAGAAAAAAAATACATTTTCATCAGGCATCTTATTAGTTATATAATACAGATGAGGACAGTAGAGAAACAGTGCAAGGTCTGAGGAGAAAAACCTTATTGCCAAGTTTCTAGATTATGTAAGCAAAATGAAAAAAATAGAATAAAACTCAGATAATGTAGTTTTAGTCTATAAGAAGTAATGGCATACAAAGAAACTCTTAAAATATGTTTAAAATTTCATCTAAAAATAACTATTCTAGAACATTTATTTACTTATCATGTTAATAAATTGAAATTTAATAACAATCTTAAAGTAAAATACCGGAAGATCTCAACATTGAAGAGATTTCTGGAGCTGGACAAGGTTTAGAACATTTGGGAAAGAGAAGGCAAATAAACAAGCACTAGTATTCTTGTCTAATTTGGAGGTATGCAATTCTAGAATGGAGAGAAAATGTAGGTGTAAGTTTTGTGTTAAAACTTTGGCAAGCTTAATCTACTTCTTAGTATAACACATAAAATGAAGTGAAAGAGTCAAGTCTAAGCAAATGAATCCTCACAATATATTAGAATGACAACCTATTTATAGCTTCTTAGACCAGGTTAAAAGTCATCAGTTCAATGTTGTCTCCAAAGGGATGTTAAAAACAAACAAAACTACATTTTTTTTTAATTTAGGAAGGGAGGTGTGTGTTTGTGTGTGTGCACACAAGTTACAAAAATAAGATAGGCAACAGTCTAACACTATCCGAAAGTACTCAAGACAAACATTATTGTAATAATTAATACTAAGTAAGATATTTCATATGACTTTCTACATTTAAAACAAAAGTATAATAAAATGCTTTTTTAAACTTTTAATTGATATGATGATTATTTCAAATTGAAAAGGAAATATTAGACTATTTTTAACAGACATGTGTCTATAATATCAATTGTATATCATTTGAGGAAAAAAGATTAAATAAATAACCAAATACATTTTGAAATATTGAAATTTCAAATAGAATAAATCATAAAATGAATCATGGAAATCATTGAGGCTATGTTCTAGGAATAGGTAAGGCCTTTTAAAATAAAATACCAAAATACCAAAGCAAAATGGAAAAAAATAATAATTTTATTGCACAAATTTTTAAAGAATAAGATAAACTACTCCATAAGCATAATTAAAATACAAATAAAAGTATGTGAGAATATAGTTGTAATACTTATAACAGAAAATTAACTAATATTTGAATGTATAAAACATTCTAATTTATTAATAAGAAATAAAAGATTAAATTTAAAAATTGGCGATGTAAACAAAGATGTAAAACACGTTTATACAAAAATGGTTAACAATGTATAAATATTCTTGACTTCATTAATGAACTGAAAAATAAAAACTACACAGCAATGAAATGTCAAATGATAACGTTCGAAACTATTGACAAGATGCATAATATCAGATGTAGGTGAAGTTGAAGATAAATATATTTTTATAGACTGTCAAGTGGGATTATAAATTGTTAAAGATTTTGAAGGGTGAATTGGCATAAGTAAATGTATCATTTAATCATTCATTGAAATGATTGGAATATCCATCATAGGGAAATGACTATGTCAAGTGAGGCACAGCTCCCACATGGAATACTAAGCATCAATGAGAAGAAAAAGATATACCTATATATACCTATATATATATAGGTATATATAGGTATATATAGGTATATATAGGTATATCTTTTTATATATATATGTATATATCAGAATATATATATATACCTATATATATCAGAATATATATATATATATCAGAATATATAGGTATATAGGTATAGGTATATATATACCTATATACCTATATATTCTGATATAAAGAGATCTGAGATATTAATATAAAAATAATCAAGAGTAGAACACTATCTACAATACTATACCATTAATGCAAAATACGCAAATGCACACAACCCATATTTTCTATGAGCACCACGTGGGCATGTAAAAGATGAAGAAAAATTCTGGGAGCATTAGTAATGGTTATATCTGTGGAAGAGACTGAATTGAATGAAGTAGAAATCAAAGAGAAAATTTACTGTATCTTTGTTGCACATGTATTCTAACCTGAATATATTAATAAATATTGATATTATGTACTTAAAAATTAAAGAAAAATATCTCCCTAATCCTGGTAGCTAGGAATACAAGACATTGATGTTATTAAAAATTTAATGTTCTGTTTAGTCTTGAAAAAGAAGATTCTGTATAAAAATTTGTAAAGAAGAAATTAACTGTTGACACATTGACATATAATTCTAAGTATATATATATATTTTTTTTCAAGACATTTTGTCTTCAGTTTTTCTCCCTTATTCTTGACATCAGTTATTATTACTATAGTCATACTGGTGGTATTGGGCAAAACAAATGTTGCAACATTCAGAATATTAGATAGGAAATAGATGCTTAAGAAAAATCTAATGTGGCCTCAATGTAGAGCATCATAACATGAAATAAAATTTTCAATACTAGGGTAAATGTTTTAATATTGATTCACGATCACATTTATTGTTTGGAGTCATGCTTACACAAGCATTTAATTTAGATGTGGAATAACTTCTTTCTCTTTGAGAGTCGAGACCTAGTTTGAACTAAGTATTTTCCAAATGAGTGCATATGACGGAAAAACTTGCCTTACATCTCTCAAAAAATGCTATAAAAATTAAATGAGATTGAACACATACAATACAAGCTGATAGAAAGTATTTGATCATTCAATCATTCATTTGTCCAACAAATATTTAATGTATCTGCACTGGATTATAGCTTCAAGATACAGAGATGATTAAGTCACAAATTCTGTCCTTTTGGGATTTACAATTCAATTATTAAGCCAATTAGGTAGTCAGATAGATTCTAATACAACATGGTTTATAACAAATATCTTATAATAAAGCTATTTATTAAATCTAACGGCGTCTCTCTTTGAAAAAGTGATTTGTAGCTGGGCTCGGTGGCTCAGCCTGTAATCCCGCGCCTTTGGGAGGCTGAGGTGAGTGGATTGCCTGAGCCCACGGGTTCGAGACCCGCCTGGGCAGCGAGAACTCATCTCTACAATAAATCAAAAAATCAGCCGGGCGTGGTAGTATGCCTGTAATTCCGGCTACTCGGAAGGCTGAGGCGGAAGGATCGCCAGAGCCCAGTAGGTCAAGGCTGCGGTGGCCGGGAGCGGCCACTGCACTCCAGTCTGGGCGACAGAGTGAGACTCCAACTCAAAAAAAAAAAGTGATTTGTACGCAAAGTCTTGAGGAATGAGTAGGGTGAAAATAAACATGATAGAGAAACAGAGATTCCCAAATACAGAGACTCCTCTTTTTTTTTTTTAAATACAGTATCAAAATTCCCCAATATTTTCTATTTTTGAAACTTTGATCATATTGTTTCCTCTCCTTGGAATGATCTTCCCTTCATGTCCATCTGAACCCCAGCCTGGCAGATCCATTTACCAGTCAGAACCAATTGGCATGAGAATTCTTCATGATGGCATCCCAGACTCTTGATTCTCCCTAATCCCATCTCACTACTCTTTTAAGCAGTTTGCGCTTGATGTATTTATATATATACATACCACATTCTTTTTTGTTGACCATCTCTTTGAAATCAGGGATTATCTTAGCTATCCTCGTAACACAAACAAATCTTTGCCCAGTTTCTTGCACAAGAAAGACTAAAATATAAAAGACTAAAAGGAGACTAAAATATATTTACTGAGTTAATTTTCCTGATGTAATGACTTATAGTTAGAACATGATCAGACTTTGAATGAGATATTTATGTGTGGAGATACAAGGTACGAGTGTGTGTGGGTATATGTGTGAGGATTCCAGGTAAGAGGGGTTCACTATGTATGTATGTGGACACAGGTTATAACAATTGTATAAAGAAAAACTGCCATACCAATTAAAAATAAAAAAGTAAACTGTTGGGGGCTCTCTTCTCTGGAATATCCAGTGCTCTATGTATACTGTACTATGGGTTAGGAGAGACATGACATAGGTTAGTCTAAATGTTTATAATAGAAAATTATTTCCTCCACTCATTAAAATTATGGTAGCTGTATTGTATCTTTAAGCTACTTTCAAATGGTATTTCAGAGTTTTCCCATCACCATCTTTATTTAAACCAATTTAATCAGGAACCAAACTGAGTAGCTCGTATAGCATAATTTTATTATGTAAATGATGTGAAGTCTTTGTTTTAATAATATTGAGTACTTTCTTGCTCTATTTTTAGATGATGCATGTTTTTAAGGAATTGTTACTCTTCAGAGTTAAGTGACATTCAATTTATTCAGATCTCTCAAATATGTCGTTAATATTTCTGCCATTTCTAATTTTGGAAAGATATTTGGACACCTCTCAATAAAAAATGTGTAATGCCTTGGGACATAAGTATTTAATGTAATAATTACCTGAGTATAAAATGTTATCAGGACTTTATATACCTCCATTAAAATGTGTGTGCTATAATCAAAATATATAAAATAATTCATTAATTCGAGGGCTACATCTTATTAGAATAAAAAAGTTGCCCAGGCAAAGACTTCTAAAATTCCACAAAGCACTTAAAGTATTTCACTTTACTGAAATAAAGACTATACTAGAAACAAAAGCACGGAATTTATTCTCACTGGTTAAAGAACAATCTAGAAAATTTATTCTTCATAAACCTTTAAACAGAAAAAAAAATTCATGGCATTTTCTCTTCAAAGGAAACCTAGGAAAGTAAGCTTTGAATCAATTTCTTTTTGAAAGTTGAGCTAAACAAATTCTTTTGTAAACTTCAGCTGTGCTGTGGGTGAAAAGGAAAAGCTACTATCTGAAATGAGGTCAAGTTCATAGCTGGCCCAAAGGCAACTGTTCACAAGTATTTGAGAATTTTATTCCTGCACCTGCAATATGATAGTGCCAGAATTGCTGACTCGCCTGCCCAGCTGTCCTGTCTATCAGATGCCTAGACTTTGATTATTACTAAGGCATATCTGAAAAGTAGCCCAAGACAATGAAGGAGAGGCGTTACATGTTTGATCTTGACTCACATAATTGTTTGCCACTGGTGCAGTGCATTTTATTTAGACAACTATGATATGTAATAAGACGGTTCTGGATCATATGATACAGTATAATTCATGGTCACATGGTTTTATACTGCAGTCCACATTAGTCAGCACTCAGTAGTATTTCAGAAGGGCATAGACTGTCTTTAATAATTGAGTTTTTTGAGAAATACAATTAGGAGACACTAAATGACTAAATCATTAATCTTCTAAAAACCAAATGTGTTTTATTATTCAAATTACTATTTAAGAATGACAGAAATATCAGAGTCCTAGCAGTATCTAAATATGTCTGTATCATGAACATTCATAGGGTCTACTTGCCCAGTGCACAGCCAGCGTATGTTAGTGACCCCTGCCATCCTAAAAGGTACATGATCTTCAGTGAGAACAAAGTTTCTTTTGGGTACGTGTGATGAAAATCCATTAGTCAACTAGTGGTTGAATTAATTATTCACTCTCCAAGATCTACTATTTGACTAATTGTTTTTTAAGCTAGCCTCTCTGCCCACCCCTAGACTTTGAGGTTACTTAGATGTCAATATACTTGAACTTACTTTTACATTTGACTTTATTGTCTCTCTCTTTATTGAAACTACCCTTTCTTGTTGTTAGAGACATAGCATCATCTTGGTTCATTTTCTACTTTGTTGATTGCCGTGCTGTCTCTCCTTTGCTAAAATGTCTCCCTCTTTCTCCAAGAAATGAGGGTTTCCAAGAAGTAAGAGTGTCCCTTCAAGTTTCTATAATATTCTTCTTCCTTCATTTTTATTTCTTTTCTGATCATGTATGTTAAAAAAATTGCTGTAAAAAGTTCGAACCATTTCATCTACCATGTCCCTTTGTATCAAAAGGCAGTTTCTTTGTACTGTTTTCTTCAGAAATTGGAAAGTTCTTTCGACATGTAATTACTCAAACATCTGAATTGAGTTAAGTAGAGATTCTTCAGCATTATTTTTGTCTCTGTTTTTTCTCATCCCTAATGACACCAAAACATGAGATACCGGGATTTAAGAAGCCTCAGTTTCCTTTGATGTCTGTTTCTTGTGACCCGGGAAAAGCTTTCTCTCTGTGTTCAGCTTTTGCTGCTCTTCTTGGTTATGATTATTTCCACCTTACTGAGCTACAGTGCTGTCATGGTGATGATGGGGATAGAGAGAAGTGGAAGAGGAAGAGAAAGATACTGTTGTGCTGGGAGTGAAGGTAGTGCTATGCAGTGAGACTGTGCAAATCTGCCGCGAGACTGTACAAATCTGCAGTTTGTGATAGCAAAACTATTTCCAGTTTGTATACTGAATAAAAACATTTTTTCACCGTATATAATTCTAGTTTCCAGAAAGAGAGGGTGTCCAGTTTAAAAACTACTTGATAAATTTTTGTTCACTATGCATACATTTCTGAGCCTTTGACACTTCCTGAGCAATATTTTTAAGTATATTCTCTTCATGCCCACCTAGCAGAAAAGGTTTTCGTTGTAAGCCAGTTTATTACGTTCATATTTAGGCCATACTAACACAAGATAGGTTCATAATAACGGTGACTAGAATGAATGACTTTCAATAAATTAATAGAAAATTATTCCTTTCCCTGGCTAATACTAAATAAGCCCCCGATTTTACAGATTTCACTTATTCACAGAACTGCATTTGGACTGTGTACACTCTGTTGAAATTAGTGCAAGTAAGATGAAATTCTGTGGTTTTTCCTACTCATTTGAGAAAAATCTGAAACATAATACTAATGGAGCTTGTTAAATAGAAATTGCTAGAGCAGCAGTTAATGACCTACTTTGCCTCCCATGGAGTGTCATATTACCGTATTATTTTACTTTTAATTTACTTAAAAAATTGCATGTAAATTGTTTGAAGTGGTATAGTGGATGATTATTTAGTTAGTCTATAGTGGACAAAGGACTCCCAGAATAATCTTTTTACATTCCACACGCATAATTGCACACACACGCTCGCATACACACCTTTCCAAGGCTTCTGCCCAAAGTGAATGAACAAAGAGTTTTACATAAAGCCAGTGGATTTATTTATTTCCAAATCTGTCTCTCTAATTTTGATGTGCTTAATCAATCCTGCTAAGTCTTTTTCTCTAGAGAAGACCTGCCAGTATATATACCTTAATGAATAGTCAGGCTTTGGGGACTTCTTTCCCTGTGTGAGAGGGTTATGAGGATCTTCCATAGCTGACTTGAAGTCAGATTTCTTCTCATTCATTGACTAACTTACAAAACATTTATTTTTTATCAATTTTAAAATGATCAAATAAAATTTTGAATATACCCTGATTTATATACCTACTGAAATATTCAGACTTTAATCCTACCTCAGCAGAGGCTTGATTTAAAATGGCTTTAGAGTGTGAGTTTAATTAACATTCACGAATTTGGAAATTATGAAAACAACATGGTCTTTAAGGCAGTTTAGCACTAAAAATATAACTTGTTATTTGAGCAGGAAAACATATTCAAACAATATTTTATTTACACTTGAAGAACACTGCAGTCTCCTGTAGGACTGCAGGCACTCTCTCATGACCCGAACAGGGAAAAATAATTGTCCTTCTCATCTTTATACTCAACATGTTGGAGTTCTTCCTTGCAGTTGGAACTATCTTCTTTACACACTATGTATTACTTGGGAATTGACAGTAGTAATCTTTTATTAAAATGATGCCAGCAAAGATTCACTTCTGAAATCCAGATATGCAAGGTCAGGAAGTCTATAATTCGTGGAAAAGAAATGAACAGAATGAGTGCACTCTTCATAAATGACAATAGTTGACAATATTTCTGTCAATGTGTCAAAACATTCATAGATTGACTGGGGTCATTGTCTAATGCTGTATGCAAGCAGTGGTGCCAAGTTGTTTAATTCTCATTTATCTATCATTATGATGTCATTGTGAAAACATGTTACTTTAGAGCCCATAATGTTAGGTTAAAACCAAACATTGATCCATCCATACTCTGTCAAAAGAATTCAGAGTGTGAATAAAGAAAAAAAAAAACTTGTACATAAGCGAATATGTATTTACTTAAAGGGTATAACTTTTAAAAATGAATACAAAGATACTTCTGTTTCCAAATACCGTTTCTTTAAATTGTTAATTGTTAAGTCATACTAAGTTGACTTTGGTGGTATTAACAATTTGCAATAAAAGGACTTTAGGAGCCGGGCTCGGTGGCTCAGTCTGTAATCCCGTGCCTTTGGGAGGCTGAGGTGAGTGGATTGCCTGAGCCCGCGGGTTCGAGACCCGCCTGGGCAACTTGGCGACACCTCATCTCTACAATAAATAAATAAAAAAATCAGCTGAGCGTGGTAGCACATGCCTGTAATCCCGGCTACTCGGAAGATTGAGGCGGAAGGATCGCTGGAAGCCAGCAGGTCGAGGCTGCGGTGGCCAGGAGCGGCCACTGCACTCCAGTCTGGGTGACAGAGTGAGACTCCAACTCACAAAAAAAAAAAAAAAAAGAAAATTAAAAAATAAAAGAACTTTAGGAACCAATTACTTGGGTCTGTTTTCTTTGCACTGAAATTAAGAAAAGGAAAATATTCTATATCTTTGTTTTGTAAATAGCAGATACATACTTGTCTCTCCAATGAAATATTATTTGTAAAGTCCATAATCTTTATTAATTAAAAATCACAAAACACTTCAGAAATACTGTGGATAAATAAAATAATTTAAAAGTCAATCTATAATAACTAGAATCATTAATTTTAAGAGACACATTTTTGTGTCCCAGATAGACAAGATGACTAGCAAAGCTGCTGACTTTGAATGGAGCCCTTTGCAGTAGTGACCCTCAGAAGCCATTCAACAAGTTGTGGCCCAAGCACTGCTTTCACATCTTTAGAGCATGAAAACCTGACAGAATTACAGGTGTCTGTAACCTCTATGCATGCTGATTGGAGTCGATAGCAACAAAAATTGCCACGGAGGAGTACCAGCCTCTCTGATTTTGAACAATGATGTTGCCTGAGGCAGGCATAAGATACATTTCTTTTGAATGGCGATTCCTAGCTTGTTATTAGGCACAGACAATGACTGAGTGTTCCATGGGTGGAGCACCACATGTACTGCTCATTGTCACTTGGGTCCTCACAACTCACCAACCAAATTGTATAGGTTCAACAGAGCTCAATTATCTGATGAAAATAGAGCATTAAAGATTAGTTCCACCCAGGACTCCAAGGAACCAATATGTTCCTTGAAAGAATTAATAAACCTGTAGGGGAAGTTTTGGCTAGTCCTGTGGCTACCCAGAAACTATGATTGAGAGATGTGCCAACAGATAGGATGGCATGATTTATCAATGGCGCTGTGAAATAAAAAGCAGCCAAGATCTGTTGGACTGAGGCCACCATCTGGCCAGTGGGTGCCATCTTTTGATTGAGACTGAACACGGTTGCTCCCACCAATGGACAAAGCTACATACGATGGTGGTGGACGTATCTGCCATTCCTAGCAGATATATCTTGCTATATTTTTGCCGACTCATGTAATGAGCCTCACTGGATTCCAAATTGATAACCAATACACAGTGAGTCAGCCTCACAATTACAACTAAACCAAACTCGGATGATTAGTAAAAAATGGAATGACAGTATTGCAACACACACACACACACTCAGGCACACACATTTATGATGTAGTGATTGCCCCAAATCCTCCATTTTACTCATAGCATTGTGTAGGAGTCATTTGTTTATATTACATTGATCCTACTCCATTTATTGGAATGGCAATGGTTCACACAAGTCAATCAGTTAATAGCTGACCTCACTGATTTATTCAGAGGAGAGCCATCACCTGTGTTGGTCCAATCAGAGTAAAGCTCAAACTTTATTCAGTCATGGTAGTGGTGGTGCATGGTGCTTCTATCTTCTCTTTTTTAAATCCATGTTATGTGGGTGCAGAATAAAACTTTCTCAAGCTCTTTGTTTACTTTCCAGTTTGAGTAGGAAGCTGATATAAAGAAAATAATAGAACAAATAATGCTACCAAGAAATGGATCTGGTGCCTGATCGAAGTGCACTTGGAGCTTATCTAGGCACAGGAATAAGTCCTCTTGATTACTTAAGCCAAGTTGTGCTGAATTTTCTGTTACTTGTTACTGAAAATGTCTTAAATTATAAAACATGTGAAAGTTCACAAAATCCCTCCTGGTTTATTACATACATATGTAGCTATTAAAGAGCTGGGAGTTGTTTCCATTTTATTGTTGTCTTTTCATCAGAATACAGGCAACGTTAGGCAACCTTTCAATAATACAAAATGCTTCATTCTCATAGTATTTCATTATAAAAGTGATTTTGCATAGAGCAGTAACTTAATTGATGTCAAATTAGTAAGAGCTCAATATGAATCATTCAGTTGAGAGAAACTGATAAATTCAAAAGGAAAGTCATTTTTACCTAGGCAAAGATCAATAACAGTATTGAGTCACTATTTATTAGGTACATATTATATGCCAAGGACTTTTTTATGAAACAGATTATTACTAATCCTTACATCAAGTCAGTAAGTAGTACTTTATTATCTTCATTTTATAGCTGAACCAATTGAGACTCAGGAAATTTTAATAATGGGTCAAATTTGTCCCGTTAATAAATGAAATCTTACAAATAAACCCTACATTCTTTTGGATAGAAGAGCTATGCATTTTATTCATTTTAATGCTTTGCTTCCACAAATTTACTTTCAGCAAACTGTAATGAGGGTCTGCTATATTCAGTGAGTAAGAGTTACACAAAATCACATAATATATTTCCTGAGGGTCAGGAATTCTATCTATAGAGAGAAAATGGAATACATGAGTAGGTGAAAACAAATATGAATAATTTAATTGAGGGCAAAAAGTAAAGGACTACAAAATAAATAATACCTGATAATTAGAATGCAATAAATTATAATTCTGAAGTGCAGAATGTTTTGGGAGAGAGTTTTATTTGAACTCAATCTAAAGGAAATGAAACTTGCTGTAGAGATAGAGGGCTGCAGAGGTCATTTTTGGATGCAGGACATTTATGAGCTAATGCATGAAGGCAATACATTTAGAGCATATAGAAAGCAGACCTGTAATATTCTAGCCTAGGGATAAACATGTCATAACAATAGAGATGGAAGAAAGGATATTACCAGATTTTCTAGGTCCAGAGATTGCAGACTTAAGTTCCATGAACTGTACTTTGTATGGCTGTTTAATGCGACCTAAACAATACTTTGAACATATTTGAATGATTACAGTTTTGGTCTGTGTTTCTCAGCTGCCATTGTCTCCACCACTCCCTCTTGTCTGACCCTAAGCAGCTTTACTCATCCACAGTGTACCTTGACTGGGACCCGACAGGGCCGTTGATGACAGCTGAAAAGACTCTGAGTCTTATACTATCAAATGAACATCGTGGAACTGGATATGACATGATTGCAATTGCTTTTGCATAGATAAACAGTTAGGTAGGAGATAGGCAGGACTACTTAATATATTGACATGAAGGAGGTTAGCCAATACAGTAATGTGTGTTCCGTTTTTAAAAATAATAAAACCATGATCTGTACAAGTAGCATTAGGTATAAAAAATATAAGACTAATCTGAGAAACCTGCAGAGTAGACCGAACAGGGCCTTCTAATTATTGGTCCATTAAGGAAATAAAATAAACATCCCTCATTTAAAGAAGCCCTGAAAAGGAAGAAAGCTGTAAGTTGTTTCCATTTTATTGTTGTTTTTTCATGTTGTTGTATTTGTGTTGACTCAGATATAACACAAATACAGCTACTTCAAATTGAAATATGGTGTCTTTTGTGTACAAATATAAATTTTGTGTTTTTTAGTAGAATTATGCATCACAAACATAGAAACTATCTTCCCCCACCCACATCTAGATTTAAACTCTATATTAAACTTAAACAACTTTTTGATTTATAAGTGAGAATATCTCTGCTGAGTAGCATGGATTCAAGCAGTCTCTTAATTTTGGAAAGCAAACTGCATGTGTTCATATAATGGGATACTTGGTGGAGTCTGGGACTTAATATGGCCATTTTGAAAAAAACGAGTAGTTTCTGCCCCTTATGGCCAGGCCCTGGATTTTATACTTGGGCTATACTATTCTTAGTGTTATATAAGTCTTTTAATGTGACTTTTATTTTTACACATGTAAAGCAAAAATGCAACTGTTTGGTGGAAATCTTCACTTAAGACAACTCAGATATAACACAAATTCAGTTACTTCAAATTGAAATATGTCTTTTTGTGTACAAATGTAAATGTTGTGTTTTTTAGTAGAATCATGCACCACAAATATAGAAACTGTTGTCCCTTCACTCACATCTAGATTTAAACTCTATATTGTACTTAACATTTTCCCCTTTTTATACATATAACTATGAATTCTTGATTAAGTGTTTGGTACAAGAGATTAAGAATGGAGACCACATAGTAGTGGAGATTTTGTGCAGGCTAGAGTATCTTTTCATCCCTTGCCAATAAAAAAAAAGATAAACAACTGTGCTGAGCTTGGCACTCTGCTACCTGGACTTCACTGCTGCTGCGTGACATGTGGTGCTATTTGAAATGTAATCTATATTCTTAGGACCATATGGTCAGCTAATCTTATTATCTTTATCTCAGGGGACTTGAATGTTCTTTATGTGAGTACATAGCGTTTGCCTTGAAGATAGTGGATGTTCCCATTGCAAAATCCAGGGAAAAGGTCAATTGTGTGTTAGGAAATAAAGCAACTCTTAGGCAAAGTAAGGAAAAATACTTTCCTCTCATTCTGGGCCATTGGGCAATTTGTGCCTGAGATCAACAGCATAGAAGTATTTTGAGTAATTCTGAGAGGAGAAGTATGTTTGTCTCTGCCACGTGAAGATGAACCAGAAGCTATTCAGGTACCATACCAACTCTTTAAGGACTTGGAGGTCATACTTTTATCTGAAAACATTAAAACATAAAAGTAGTAACTTCTCATAGTTCTTGAAAATTATTCTTTGCTTTCTATAGTATTATTTTGAATTATTTATTTTAAAAAAACTAGTTAAAAGGTATGAGACTTGCTCAGTTGTGACACAGAAAGTTAGGAAGGGTCTTTAGAAGAAGTTAGCAGGGATGAACAGTATTCTGGGATCACCATGAGAGGAGAGCTATGCCTAGTGGATGGGTGGTCTTTAGAGGGTTCATTAGGAGAAGACACAGGTAAATAAGGACTTAAAGAGATGAAATAGAATTTTCTCATGGTGCCCATGAAGCAGGACCCTGAATAAGGACTGGCAATTTGAGGAGAAATTATATCCAGAGATTAATATAGTAAGTCTTCATGTCATAATAATATAAAAAATAAAGTTGTACAGTTTTCACTGCCATAAAAGTGTATGCCAATTGTAATATAACCTTCAATAGTAATTCATAGCAAAAGAGAATATTATCTCCTGTAAAGACACAAGCAAAACAAACTCATTTCTGGCTTAAAATATTTCCCAAATGGGCTGTTTTTCAAAATGTCCACAACTCTTATCTTTTTGAAGCAATTTAAAGTTCAGATTTTAAGTTTTAATATTAAAATAAAAATCAGTGTTTCAGATATGTATTTACCCAATTTTTCATCAGCATGTGACCTACCTGTGCCATTTCTGCTGGGGAGAGGGAAGACTGGAGTTCTGTTCCCAACAATTTCTTTCTCTGGGAATGATTCAATATGTAAATGGTAACTCTTACTAGCCTGGCCTATACTTTAGCCTCCTATCTAAACTGGAAACTCAGTTTAGTAAATTTAGTAAATCTTTAATAAATTTAACGTTTGAAACAAAACATCACCATAACTGTGAACTGTTAGAGTAGACTCATATCCATGACAAGCCAGACCAAAAACACCTAACCTGTTCCTTGGGGTACGTTTTCTTATTTTTGGTCATGAAGCTCTTTCTTGCCTTTAGAACACTAACTGGTATCTTTCTGATCAGTTATTTGAGTTTACGGGGAACATAGTTGATTACTACAGCTTTCAACCAAAATTAACCTTATCATAGCACAGTGTTCCATCAACATTTAATCTGATAGAAGGATTTAGCTGCATATTTTGTTTGCTAGGCAAATCTTACATCATTTGTGTGGGAAACATACACCATTTTTTACCATATTATTCACTTTTAGTTTTTTTTTTTAAGACTAACGTTTTCATATGTTTTTCAGATCACATCCTGATTCATCAAATAGTGACACATCTTCTATATTCCTTATTCTACCTGCTACTTATTCTATACTAAACTTGTATTCTCAGGACAAGGACACAATCAATGCCTCCCAACTTAAAACAAACAAACAAACATAAACCCTAATATGACAATAGTAGCCTATAGAACATCATTCTTTTTATCTCTTTACTTTCACAAACAATCCTCTGTAAAAGCAAAAATATAATATTGATTAATAACTGATCTCATTGTAACAGCATGAGCTGGGTTATTTTGCAGTAACAGACAACCCGAAAATCTGAATGACTTTTTTTTTTAATTAGGATTTATTGAGAGGACAGAAAAGCTCCCAGAGCAGGAGGGGACCTGAAGGGGTTGCTCAATCTGGATTACTTTTAAAAACAAAACCTAATTTGTCATTCACACTACATTTTCTTTATGGATTAGCAGTTGTTCTGCTCTATGTTGTCCTTAATCTAGGTTCTAGACTAAGGGAGCTTCCTCTATCTGAAATGTTGCCAACTACTCTGGCAAAGGAACAAAATAAAGTGATGATACACTTCTGTCCTGAAGTTGCACATCGCTTATACTTACATTTCTTTGGCCAAGCATGGCAGAGCAATATGACCTCACACAGAGGAGTACTGAGTGTTGGTGAAGAGTTATTCAGTCTATCCCATTTACTGTATGCCAGACACTGTACTAAGCATTTATTTTGTACACATGTGTTTAATTAATTTGTGATTAATTCTTATTTATGAATGAGAGTCTGAGACTTAGAGAAGTCAAGTACTTTTCCACAAACCAAAAAGCTACCATATGGCAAAGCTCAGATTTGGACAGTCTTCTTTACAATAAGACTCAAATTGATATTTCCTTTCACCCTTTATTCAATGAATCACACAGTATTTCTCACCTACTACCATGTAGCTATGTTTATATTAACTTCTCAGTTTCTATTGCAATAAAAATCATATGGAAAACTCATTTTTTAACCTAGAGTATTACAGTGTCCACACCCATACTTTTCAGAAAGTTTCAGAAAGAAGAAATCTTCTAAAAGACAATCTACACATGATCCTTCTCCCTAGAATTGTTAGTGACATTATATTGTTACAGAGTAGTTTTTAAAAGGTTTGGTGACTAATTAAACAGTAGTTTATAAAGAACCTTCAGGACTTTGTTTATATCTTCCCAAGCAAACTATATGCATATGAAACAGCTTAAGAAACATTTGCTAGTCAAGAGTAAAAAGATAACAAAATGGCAAATAAAGATAAAAGTAATATATTTAAATCTTACAATACAGAAAATTAAAATTTGATAAAAGCTGTATAACAGGTAATATTTGAGTCAAGTTCATGAGAGTTTGTACTTGTACATCTTTCTTGTAGATTCTGCCAGTGAAGACAAAGAGTGAAGCTTATTCAGTTATTATTACATATTACTATACAAATAAAAATGCTAGAAGTTGAGAGTTTGAGAAATGAGAGAATCATGTGAACAGTTGCAACTGAAAGGCAACATTAAAATAAAATGTATTGTGGTTCTGAGATGCAGTGTTTTAGAAGCAAATTCTTCCAAAAATTACATTAAATGTTAGAAATCATGATTTGTTGGTATCCTAATGTCATTCACTAAAAAACACGTTTCCTTCAATATATTATAGTCTAATCATTTTGCCATATGTATTGCAATATCTTTTTGTCATTTGAAGATGTCTTCATTTTTATTTAAATTAAACAAACCATAGAAAGATACAAATCCACATTTCTTTTTTTATATTTTGTTTTAAAGATGTGGACTAAATTCAGGATTAGGTATACAAGTGGAAATCACACAGGTAAAGTTTGGGCCTTCCTCTGGTCTTCACTATGCCTGGTTTGAGATCAGGTATCCTTTTTAGTGTTGTGGCCTCTTGACCCTGGCAGTATCTCGCTACTGGCAATCTCTTTCTTTTAGTATTATCGTAAATGTTCAGGGCCTGCTTTTGAGTGAGAACACATTGTACTCTGTTCTTTGCTTCTCTGATAGATCATTGAGTATTATAGACTCTAAATCCATCTAATATGCTGCAAAGTCCATATGTTTATCCTTCTTTATGACTGTGTAATATTCCATTGTGTATATGTATACACCACACAAACCCACCTTTCTGCCACAATATACATATTGTGTTGGATGCTTTATGTGTGTTTTTGGATTACATAGGGTTGCTTTAGTAAATTAGCTTTTGAAACCAACCAAAATGAATTATAGAGTAAAAAACTTGGAGCAAATTCTAAGTCAAAATGAGGAACTGATCCCACAGTCGTACATTTAATATGCTTAATCTAAACTCAATTCACCCATTCTCAACGCTAAGCCATTTCAGACAAAACCACAATTCAGCTACTCTTTCTACCTTGCTAGCTTTTCTGTTGTAGAAGCAACTGAAGAGAAGCTGTCAGTCTGACCAATGTGCACAGAGAGACAGGGGCCATTTGAACATACATCTTGATTTTCGCAAAAACGATAATATTGAGATTCACAAAACAATGTATTAAGGTTGGCAGGATCAGGTAATAGATACATTTATTACTCCAGTCTTTTATTCATAAGCACAGTAAGAGTTTAGTAGGTTGTTACTCTTTTCCTAAGGGTTTATGGTTAAGATGTTAGGAGACAAAACAATCAATAAACCAGTAGACATGAACTCCATAAAGAAAAATAAAGCATAGTAAGGACTGAGAGTGAGTCTTGGTCATTTTAATTTTTATTTCATATTAAATAGTCAGAGAATCAGAGAAGTCTTGCTAATTAGGTGACTTCTGTACAATGTGCAGAGAGACCTGAGAGTAGACATCTTGTGGCTGCCTGGGAGATGGACAGACACACAAGATAGAAGAAGCGTCAAACATAATGGCATGAAACGCAAACACTCAGATGAGTTAAGGAAACAAGGATATTGTATAGTTCAGCATCCAAAGAGAATAGTAGAAAATTAGGTCAGATAATTAAAAGTAAACCAAATCAGGTTAAGGCTTTGGGGATGTTTGTCTCAGGGTGTTAAGCTCTTCATCAAGATATATTTCTCCCCTGCTTAGGTGCATAGCCTACTTTCTCCAGTTTTCTTTGCCATCCGATGTGCCATGTGAATGGAATGTAAGGTAACATATTCCATGTCTAATCCTAGCCTATGAAAATCTCTGAGATTTGATCATCATGCTCTTTCCCAATTTGCTGATTTGAAACAGGCAAGCCGAGTAACCATGGAAGCCATACGCTCAGGACAGTGGAATCATCATGTTGAGTTTATGGGCTTGAGTCATCATGGAAAGAGAGCTACCTCCCAATCATAAACATATGTTTTGGGATTAGAAGAAGGAAACATAAATATCCATCACATTTTAACCATTATACATTTCTAGTTCTGATATAGCTACTAGCATTATCTTAACTAATATTGGGCCATTGAAAGAAAATTGCCTTTTACTCTGAGACAAACAAGGAAACCTTTGAATGTATTGAAGAGTTATGTGATCTCACTTATAGAAAGAAATGACTCTATAAACTACAAAAAAATTTACAATGGTAAAAGGATGGAAGGAAAGGGATAGATTAGAAGGCTATTATTTCCAGTTGAAAGATGATGGTGGTAGCAATTGGGGTAGTAGAAATGACCAGATTCTGGAGGAAAAAAGAAAAAAAGGCAACAGAGCTGACAATACTGTTGACAGCCTGGAAGTGAAATGAGTGAGAGAAAAAAGAAATCAAGATTGATTCCAATTTTTGTTGGAATAAAAATTGCAGGAGTGATTAGTAACTAATTAGATATGTCTGTTAGACAACAAGCATTGATGTTGAATAGACTTTTAAAACATGCTTTTGGAGTCTAGAGGAGAGATTGACATTGGAGTGTCTTGAGTGTTGAGATGATGTTTAAAGGCATATAACTGCATGAGATACCTAGAGGAAAAACTAAAAATGAAGTCTGCAAATCAGTGGCCAGCATGAAAGAATACAAAAATGGCAAATAGAGTCCTCCAAAGCCCATTATTATATTATATATAATATATTGCATTATTTTAAGAATGAAAGAATGAGAAACTAAGCTCAGTATTGCTGATAGGTCAGGTAATATGGAGATGGAAAATTGATCACTATTAAGAGAGATCATGAATGATCCTGACAATAGCTGTTTCAGTGGAGTAGTGAGAACAAACATCTTATATTCAATTAGAGGCTCATTCAAGAGAAAATGAGGAAGAAAATTGAAAATATGAACATATGAAAGTCATTCAAAAGAGTTTTAATGTGAATAAGAGCAAATATATAGTGGTAGCTGGAGGAACTGTGACATGAAAGGATTTTATTCATTTATTTATTTTGCTGAGATAGGAAATGTTAGAGTATATTGAGAAGAATTATACATTAGAGGGGAAAATGATGATTCAAAAGAGAAAAGAAACAATTGTTGAGACAGTTGAGTTGACAAGAGATTACAGGATCTGGCACAGAAATTATTGCTTTAAGCAAAACTAATTGATACATGTCTAGTCAAGAGAGTAGATTTTGTGGGAATTTTTGGAAGGACTGATTGTTTTGTACTTTTTTCAGTAAGATAGAAACATCAACAGCTGAGATTGAGAATGTAGGAAGAGGAGTTGGAGGTCTGATGGGAAAAGAAGAGACATAATAATTGTCTAGATTGGAGACTGCATGTATTAGAGAAAGATATAGGTTCATTGGACTTTTTTTTTTTTTTGAGTCAGAGTCTCACTCTATTGCCTAGGCTGGAGTGCAGTCACCCCAGTCTCAGCCTGCTGGGCTCCAGTGATCCTTCTGCCTCAGCCTTCCAAGTAGCTGGTACTACAGGTGCAAGCCACCACGCCTGGCTTATTTTTTTATTTATTATGAAGATAAGGTCTCACCAAGTTGTCCAGGATGGTCTTGAACCCCTGGGCTTAGGCAATCCTTTCACCTCAGCCTCCCAAAGTGCTGGGATTACAGGCTTGAGCCACCGCACCTGACTTCGTTGAACATTATTATCAAATAAGTTTCGATTCTGGTTAATAATTTGCATTGTGAGGTGGGACAAGTTAGCAAGGTAATATGGTGTTCTGTAGCCATTAGTTGCCCATGTGTAGGTAGAAAGTTTGAATTTAAACAAAATAATTGTTGTGCTTGATGACCAAAAGGTAAGAAAGTTAAGGGTAAATAATACGACTGATAATGATAGAGCATGTAATTTAATTTAGGTAAACAGAAGCTTGTGAAAGATAGTAAAAATATGGTAAGAACAACGGACTTTCAATTCTAATAGAATAAAAATGTTGGAATCGTGGTGTGGGAAGGTGTTTCACAGAAATGTAGTAAATGTTAGTCAAAAAGTGTGATAATTGACATTAAGATTAAGGAGAGTATGCAGTTATTGATAGTGACATAGTCTAAATTGTGACTATGTAAAATAAGTAGCAGAAGAAGGGAGAGGGAGAAAATAATTTTTAAAAGCACATCTATATTGATACTGGAATTATAAATAATTATGACACAGACTATATAGGATTGATAGATACAATGAAGCAAATATGAAAATCTTTTGTTTTTAAATTTTAATTTTAAATATGTAGAGTACAATTCAGGGTTAGGATACAAATGCCTACTATACAGGTAAAGTTTGGGCCTCACTTTGGTCCCCACTTCACTTGTGTTGAGATCAGGTACCCTTATTGATGAAGTGTGCCACCACTATCCCCTGGAAGTTTCCCACCACTGCCAATCCCTTTCTTGTAGTATAATGATAATTGTTCAGGGTTAACTTATGAGTGAGAACATGTTGTACTCAGTTCTTTGTTTCTGTGATAGGTCGCTGAGTATTACAGATTCTAAATACATCCAAGTTGCTGCGAATTTCATGATCTTGTCCTTTATGGCTGCATAATATTCCATCTTGCATATGTACTATATTTTTTATTCCAGTCTACTTTTGATGGGCAACATAACTGGTTTCATGTTTTTGCTGTTGTGAATAGAGCTGCAATAAACATGCATGCACAGGCATCTTTTTTATAGAATGGTTTGAGTTCCTCCAGGTAAGTTCCCAGAAGGAGGATTGCGGGGTCATATGGGAAGTCGATTTTTAGACCTTTTTTTTTGAGTTGGAGTCTCATTCAGTCTCCCAGACTGGAGTGCAATGGCCGTTCCTGGCCACTGCAGCCTCGCCTGCTGGGCTCCGGCGATCCTTCCACCTCAGCCTTCCGAGTAGCTGTAATTACAGGCATGCGCTACCACACCCGGTGATTTTTTGACTTATTGTAGAGATGAGGTCTTCCTGCCCAGGCGGGTCTCAAACCCGCGGGCTCAGGCAATCCACTCACCTCAGCCTTCCAAAGGCGCAGGATTACAGGCTGAGCCACCGAGCCCGGCTTTTAGACCTTTAAAAAAAAATTTTTTTTATAAAGATGTGGGGTACAATTCAGGGTTAGGTGTACAAACATTGATCATGCAGTTACCCTTGTTGATGAGGTAAGCCCCTCCCTCCCCCAGCAGTTTCCCTCAACTGCCAATCCCATCCCCCTCCCCTGACAGTTTCCCACTATTGCCAATTGCTTTCTTATAGCATCATAATTATTCAAGATCCATTTATGAGTGAGAACACATGGAACTCTATTCTTTGTTTCTGTGATAAATCACTGAGTATGATAGACTCCAAATCCATCCAAGTTGCTGCAAAGTTCACATATTTGTCCTTCTTTATGGCTGCATAATTTTCCATCATATATATGACCACATTTTTAAAATCTAGTCCAGCTTTGATGGGCAACATGGTTGGTTCCATGTTTTTGCTATTGTGAATAGAGCTGCAATAAACATACGTGTGCAGGTATCTTTTTGGTAGAATGATTTGAGCTCCTCCGGGTATATACCCAATAGGGGAATTGCTGGGTCATATGGAAGGACAATTTCTAGTTCTTTCAGGAATTGTCACACTGTCTTCCAAAGAGGCTGCACCAGTTTGCATTCCCACCAGCAGTGTAGAAGCATTCCTTTTTCTCCACATCCTCGCCAGCATCTGTTGTTGTTCATTTTATTAATGATGGCCAATCTTACAGGGGTTAGGTGGTATCTCAATGTGGTTTTGATTTGCATTTCTCTGATGATGAGTGAGGATGAGCACTTTTGCATGTGTCTGTTGGCTGCCCATATATTTTCTTTTGAGAAGTGTCGGTTCATGTCTTTTGCCCACTTTTTACAGGGCAAATTTGAGTTCCTTGTAGACCTAGATGTTAGGCCTTTGTCAGATAAACCGTTGGCAAATATATTTTCCCATTCTGTGGGGTGCCTCCCTGCTCTCTTGATGGTTTCTTTTGCTATTCCGAAGCTCATTAATTTGATGAGGTCCCACTTGTCTATTTTATTTCTTAAGGTATTGGCCTTTAGGGTTCTGAATAGGAATAAGTTCCCAGTTCTAATTTTCATAAGGGTGTTTGCTGTGTTTTCTAAGATTCTTATAGTCTGAGGTTTTACATTCAGTTCTTTAATCCATTTAGAGGTAATTTTTGTGTATGGTGATCGGTACGGGTCCTGTTTCAGTCTTTTGCATGTGGTCAGCAGTTTTCCCAGCACTAATTATCGAAGAGGTTCTCCTCTCCCCAGTGGTTGTTGTTGGAGGCTTTGTCAAAGATGAGTTTGTTGAGGAATTGAGGCTTTGCTTCTGGAATCTCTATCCTGTTTCATTGTTCTATGTGCCTGTTCTTGCACCAATACCAGGCTGTTTTAATTACTGTAACCTTATAGTAAAGTTTGAAGTCTGGAAGTGTGATACCTCCTGCTTTGTTTCTTTTGCTAAGGATTGTTTTAGTTATTTGTGGTCGTTTATGTTTCCATATGAATTTCTGTATTGTCATTTCCAGGTCTGAGAAGAATGTTGTTGGTAGCTTAGCAGGTATTGCGTTGAATCTATAGATTGCCTTTGGTAGGATGGACATCTTAACAATGTTGATTCTTTCTATCCATGAGCATGGAATATTTTTCCATTTCTTTGTGTCTTCTTGGATTTCCTTAAGCAGTGTTTTGTCATTTTTGTTGTAAAGGTCTTTCACTTCTCTGGTTAGGAAGACACCAAGGTGTTTCATTTTTTTGGTGGCCTTTGTGAATGGGATTGTGTTTTTTATTTGGATCTCTGCCTGCTTGTTGTTGGTGTAAAGGAATGCAACTGTATTTTGGAATTTTATTTTGTACCCTGAGACTTTGCCAAAATCCTTTATCAGTGCAAGCAGTTTTTTGACAGATTCTCTTGAATTTTCAAGATATAAGATCATATCATCAACAAAAAGGGATATCTTGACTTTCTCTTTTCCTGTTTGGATACCCCTGATTTCCTTCTCTTGTTTAATTTCCTGAGCTAGGACTTGCAACACAATGTTGAACAAGAAGGGTGAGAGTGGGCAACCTTGTCTTGTTCCAGTTTTCAGGGGAAATGATTCTAGTTTCTGTCCATTTAGCAATATGTTAGCTGTGGGTTTGTCATAGATGGCACTTACTATTTTGAGGTATGTTCCTTCTATACCTAGGTGTTTGAGGGTTTTTATCAGGAAGGAATGCTGGATTTTATCAGAAGCTTTTTCTGCGTCTAATGAGATAATCATACAGTTCTTGCTTTTACATCTGTTGATGTATTTAATGACATTTATAGTCTTGCAAATGTTGAACCAGCTCTGCATCCGGGGATGAAGCTTACTTGGTCATGGTGGATGATATTTGAGATGTGTTTTTGCTAGAATCTTGTTGAGGATCTTTGCATCTATGTTCATAAAGGACATTGGCCTGTAGTTCTCTTTTTTTGTTGGATCTTTATCCGATTTGGGTATCAGTGTAACGTTAGTTTCATAAAATGATTTGGGGAAAATTCCATCCTTCTCAATTGCCTGGAATACTTTCAGTAGGATTGGTATCAGCTCATCCTTGTATGTTTTGTAGAATTCTGCTGAAAATCCATCTGGTCCAGGGCTTTTTTTGGTAGGTAGTTTTGTATGACAGAGTCAATTTCCTAGGTTGTTATTGGTCTATTTAGTGTCTCAATGTCTTCTTGTTTTAACCTGGGGAGGTTGAGTGATGTCAGAAAGTCCCCCATTTCATCTAGGTTATCAAGTTTGTTTCCATATATGTGTACATAGTAATCTCTGATAATCTTTTGTATTTCTTTGGGATCAGTTGTGATTTGATCTTTTGTATTTCTGGTTGTGTTTATTTGGGCTTTTTCTCTCTTTTTCTTGGTCATTCTGGCTAAGGGCCCATCAATCTTGTTAATTCTTTCATAGAACCAACTTTTTGTTTTGTTGAAGTTTTGTATGATAGTTTTGTCCCCTATGCCCTGTATTTGGGCTCTTATTTTTGTGATTTGGATTTTTCTGCTAAAGTTGGGGTATTGGTGGTCTTCTCTTTCTCGTTCCCTTAGGTGATTTGTTAGGCTTTCCACTTGTGATCTTTCCATTTCCTTGATGCATGCTTGTAGAGATATAAATTCCCCTTTAAAACTGATTTCATGGGATCCCAGAGGTTTTGATAAGATGTTTCTTCATTTTCATTTGTTGCCAGGAATCTTTCAATTTCTTCTTGATTTCAGTGTTGACCCAGTAGTTGTTCAGCATCATGCAGTTTAGTGTCTATGTCTTTGTCGGCTTTGGGGAAATGTTGTTGGTTTTGATTTATTTTTATTCCACTGTAGTCTGAGGATGTGCATGTCAAGATTTCAACCTTATGGAATTTGTTTATGCTCGATTTATGGTCTAGAATGTGATTGATCTTGGAGTAGGTTCCATGTGGTGATGAGTCGAATGTATATTCTGTGGTTGTTGGGTGGAATAGTCTGTAGGTATCCACTAAGTCCATTCGGTCAAGTGTTAAGTTTAGGTTCTGGATTTCCTTGTTGATTTTTTGCCTTGATGATCTATCTAGAGCTGTCAGTGGGGTATTTACGTCCCCTCCTATAATAGTGTTAGAATCAATATCTTTTTTAAGTTTATTTAGTAGTTGTTTTATAAATGCTGGTGCTCCTGTGTTGTGAGTATATGTTTAGGATGGATATATCTTGTTGATGGATTGAAATTTTTATCATTATGTAGTGTCCTTTTTGCATCTTTTAAATTTTTTGATAGCTTAAGGGTTATTTTGTTGGATATTAAGATTGCAACTCCTGCATTTTTTTGTGATCCATTTGCCTGGAAACTCATTTTCCATCCTTTAACATTTAGTCTGTGTGCATCCCTTGTAGTGAGATAAGTCTCCTGGATACAGCAAATAAGGGGTCATGGTTTCTTATCCAGTCCACCATTCTGTGTCTTTTCAGTGGTGCATTTAGTCCATTCACATTCAGGCTAATTATTGAAATGTGGGAGTTTATCCCTGTCATGAGGTTCTTATAGAGTAGTTGTTGTTCCTGTTTATTTGTTGTCTTTTTTTTGTTTTGGGGTTTATTCATGTGTGTTTTCCATCTTTTCTCTGTACTCTTGTAATGAACATTGTCAATCTTTTCTCTGTTTCTTCTATGTTTAATACTTTCTTAAGTGTTTCTTATAGAGGTGGTCTGGAGGCAGCATAAGTTCTTAGGGATTGGATGTCTGGGAAAGATTTTAATTCTCCCTCATTGCTGAAGTTTAGCTTAACTAGGTAGGTTGTTCTTGGTTGAAATTGTTTATCTTTGAGAACTTTGAAGTCTGGGAAACCTGAAGGGTTTCTGTAGATAAATCTGCTGCTATTCTATTTGGTCTTCCCTGGTAGGTAGTCTGACCTTTTTTTCTTGCTGCCTTTAGGATTTTTTCTTTTATATCTACTATGTTTAGGTGAATTATTATGTGTTTGGGAGTTGGTCTTCTCATTTTTTGTCCTGCAGGGGTTCTCTGAATCTCTTGTGTTTGAATTTTTACATCACTGATGAGATGAGGGAAGTTTTCTTGAATAATTTCATGGAATGTTTGTTCCAGGGTGGTCTCTATCTCTCTGCCTCAGGAAGTCCAATTACTCTTAGGTTGGGTCTCTTGAAATAATCATTCTTCTCTTGAAGCTTGTGTTCTGTCTTTTAAAGCTTCTTTTCTATGTTTTTGACAGTGTGGGTTAGTTCTGTATTTGGTCTTCAAGCTCTGAGATTCTTTCTTCTGCTTGGCTAATTCTGCTTTCCATGCTTATTAGTTTGTTATTTATTTCAATCACAGTATTCTTTACTGTTGTTATTTCAGTTAGCAGCGCCTTCCTATTTTCCTCTTGTCTCTCCTCAACTCTTTTTATTCTCTCTATTAATGTCTTTATGTCTGGGTTTGTCTTATGTGACCACTTATTCTGGGGGCTCTTCATCATTTGTGTTCCATTGTCTGTTTTCTCAGTGTCTGATCTCCCAGGTGTCTGTGTAAGACCTATATTCTTCTTTTGGTTTTTCTTCATTTGTATAGATTTTCCTCCCCACTTTTCCTCCCTACATTTTCCTTCCCCCATATTCTTTAATTCTGTTGTTCAGTTGCTTATTTCTGTTTATTCAATCTTCTATTCTTCCTTATATATATTCTCTGGCTTTGTTTAATTCTGGAGTTGGACTGTAGTTTGGGGGTGATCCTTTTTGCAGTTTTGAGATTTAATTGAAAGGGGAGCGTGATTCCAAATCTATCTGCAGATGCCAGTATCCACTGACAGGTGAATGGATAATCTGGAACCCACTTCCCACTGCCTTGCAATCTGTCCATGCAGTGGGGTCATAGGCTTACTCCCTGAAAGCAAAATGAGGTAAAAAAGGGAAAATAATGGAAAAGGGAGTGGGGGGGGGCAGAAGGGGGAGGTGGAGAGAGAGAAGAGTAAGAGGGAAAACAGACAAACGTGCCAACTAACAAATGAAAAGAGACACAAAGACAGATACAAGGAAAAAGAAAAAACAACAACAAACAAACCATCAAACATACTAAAACATACAATGATACAGACATACAAGCTAACCAACCTAACCAACCTCCTTATTGATGTACTTTTCACCTATACAAACTTGAGGTCTAAGGGGGAAAAAATAGAATAGAATAAAGTCAGTTAACTAACAGAATCAAAGCAAGTATGAAAACATTATTGATAACAGTAAGAAGAGAGAGAAAAGGGAAAAAAAAATGGGTAGCACAAACAGACAAAGAATTTTTAAAAAATTAAAACAAGGGAACCAAGCACACTCTGAGACTTTTCCTTTAAGTCCAATGTCCTTTCAGCTCTGATTTCTAGTTGTCATTGCAGGCTAGTAGAGTTGTTCACAGTTAGGGTCAGTTGCCCCTGGCCTGCTGTGGATGGTGATTCAGATCTGGGCTGCCTGCCAAATCTGTCAAGCAGATCTGCCTGTGTCTATTTAGCATGGGGGAGGGGTTTCTGTGCCTCCCATTTGGATCTTGTTACCTTGGATCCCAAGCTGGGAGATGGGCTGAGGTGGGTGGACCTGGTTTCACTGCTCCAGCTGATCTCTTTTTTCGCTGCTGCCCAAGACTGCCAGGCAATGCAGCCCCGCTTAGCACTGGGCTCCTTGGGCCAGGATGGGAGGAAGTTGGAGGCTGCCCAGGGCAGGAGGGAGCCAGCAACGTTAGTGCTGGTGGCAGCCACCACTTCAGTGTTGCATGGGAAGAGCTCCATGAGCCTGGCTCTGGGTAAAGGGTGGGGCATGGCAGTGGCAGTGGTGATGGTTGCAGTAGTGTGGTGCTTGGGGAGGGTGCTTCACAGGCCTGGGAGCTGTGGGTCGCCTCAGGCAGGAGCAGGGCAATGGCGGCAGGGCAACAGTGGCGGTGGAGGAGGTGGTGGAGGGGGCGGCTGAACAGCGTGTGAAGAGCCGGATGACAATGATGAGAGCTGCAGCCCCCAGTGGAGAGCAAGAGTCTTTATGGGTGCTCTCTTTCACAGAGGGTCTCATGGACCAAACTGCCCCATCGCCTTCTTGCCAGAAGTTCGATTTTTAGATCTTTTAGCAATCACCACACTGTTTTCCACAGAGGTTGTATTAGTTTACAGTCCCACCAGAGGGTAGAAGTGTTCCCTTTTCCCTCATCCTCTCCAGTATCTGTTGTTTCTTGAGTTATTAATGATGGCCATCGTGACTGGAGTTAAGTCGTGTCTCAGTGTAGTTTTAATTTGCATTTCTTTAATGATTAGTTAGGCTGAGCATTTTTTCATGTACTGTGGCTGCTTGTATGTCTTCTTTTGAGAAATGTCTATTCATGTCTTTTGTCCACTTTTTAACAGGACTGTTTGTTTTTTTCTTTTTGGCACGTTTGAGTTCCTTGTAGATTAAAGACCTAAACATAAAATTTCATGCTATAAGAACCTTAGAAAATGCAGGAGACACTCTTAAGGAAATTGGAACTGGAAACCAATTCCTGATTAAAACTCCAAGTGCTCATGCCATAAGAGATAAGATAGACAAGTGAAACTCATCAAACTGAAAAGCTTCTGCAAAACCAAAAAAAAAAAAGAAAAAACCATCAAGAAAGTGGGTAGACAGTCCATAGACTGGGAAACAATATTTGCCAACTGTACTGTATATCTGACAGAAGCCTAAAATCTTTAAGGAATGAGAATCAACCAAAGGATTCTGTTGATGACTGCAACAAAGACAGCATATTAGCTTCAAGGCTGAAAGGTTTTTTAGAGAGAAGGGCACTTATTCCATCACTGTCCTAGTGAAAAGAGAATGCTTAAAAATTGTCATCACTTTTTTGTTAATTTGTGAAAAAGCAGGATTTACTGAGAGGACAGAAAAGCTCCCACAGTAGGAGGAGACCCGGGAGGGCTGCCCTATGGTCATCTCTTAACAGTGATGTTAGAGGAAACGTTATCATAAGACAAAAGCCACATTAATGTTTGAGAGGAAATTGATGAAAAGAATGTTCAATGAAAAGTTTATGGATAACAGGGTTTTGCTGGTGAAAGATCTTGAATTCTAGAAAAGATGGGGAGAAAGTTTGGAAGTAAGGCCTTTGTGGAGAAAAGCTTTAGTATAAGTAAAGAGTCATTGGGGATAAGTACAGGTAGTGCAGGATGATCTGTGAAGCTTGGATTCCTGAACACACATATAGATGAAACCTATGCGTCTTTCAGCAGACACCTATGTTTTAGTTCTTTTTTTCAGACTGCTTTACAGAGATACCATGCTGAACTAGTCTTTGGTGAAACTATTAACACAAAAGAGAGATTTCGAATAACCCCAAATAGTCAGCCCAAAACTGGATATTTAGGATAAATGACAAAGAAGACATCTTGAGATTTCTATAAACATTTTTGTATTAAGCAGTAAATACACCCTTGTTTAAATAAATGATGATTTAGGATTGCTAGTCTTGCTCTGAGCAAAATCATTAAGGAAAATATCATACCATATGGTCTATAGGGTTAAAAAATAGAACTAATTAAGAGACTGATTGAATTGAGCCTTAATTCTTTTAGTAGGTGATCAAGAGTTAGGAGAGGAGGTTCAGATTGCTAAAGGAAATTTCCCCGGGGGTCGTGAAAGAAACAGAATGTTATCTTTGGACATATGGTTCCTAAAAAACTGTGGTTACCTACTTTGTAAAATACTTTGCAGTATTTGGTTTTCTTATTCAGTAATGATCATACTGATTTTCTTATCTTCATTATATTAAAATGAATCTATATGTTGGTATACTTACTCTGTTCTTTAGTATGTATTTGCTCAGTTTGGTGCTTGAGAATTGTAAACATTTCAATGGTTTTACTCTAGGCTGCATTTGAGAATTACTTGGATGGCTCAGCCTGTAATCTCAGCATATTGGGAGGCTGAGGCGAGAGGATTGCCTGAGTCCAGGGGTTTGAGACGAGCCTGGGCAACTTGATGAGACCTCATCTCTGCAATAAATCACACACACACACACACACACACACACACACACACACACACACACACACACACTAGCTGGGAGTGGTGGCATGCATCTGTAGTTCCAACTACTTGGAAGGCTGAGGCAGAAGAATTGCCTAGGCCCAGCAGGTCGAGGCTACGGTGGCCGGGAGTGTGCCACTGCACTCTAGCCTGGGAGACAGAGTGAGACTCCAACTCAAAAAAAAAAAAAAAAGAATTACTTGGAAAGCTTTTGAAAATTCTTATACTAATGTTCCCTACTATTTATTTATAATTCTAGTTGGGAGCATGTACATTTTTAAAAATTGTCCCCAAGTGATTGTGATACACATTTGGCGTTGTAAAGTACTGACTTATGCACTGTAGCTGCAAACCAAGCAAAGGTAATAGTGTATACACAGAGGAAAAAAATAACTTCCATCAGCTAACAACATTTTTTATAGCTTCATTATTGCACTTATCCTTTTGTTCCAGGGTGAATTTTACATGTCACTGTGTCTCTGTCTAGACTATGAGCTCCTTAAATTGAGAGTCACATCCGATTTGCGTTTATATTATGTTGAGCTTGAGCTTAACACAATGACTTTCACAGATGGACTTTTTTATTATGATGATGGCTATGCCATCATTAAAAATATTGAGAATTGGTTTTATTTAATTAAGAAAACCTCCAAACAGGTATTGTACATCCAATATTTCTTTTAATCAGTTCTTTACAGTGATATTGTCTTCTAAATTATTTAATGTAATTACTTTCTATAAATAATCCATAATGATTATAATAATTACATCTTACAGTATAGTATTTCTGTTTCATATAGAACATCAAGCATTTAAAATTATTTTGGGAACTTTGGTAGGAGCTGAGGTTTTTGTTAATCATGATAGAGATTAATTTTTAAAAAAGATTGAATTCTATGCTTGGCATGGCTGGTGAAATCTTGACTATTCAGGGTGACTTATTTCACTCACATGTACCTTCATCAAGGAAATTGTGAGTGCAAGTTTTTACTGATACCCAGATGCTAATGTGGTGCTGATGTTAATGTATCCAATTAATTAGACCAAGATCTTACAACATAGCAAAAAAATAGAAGACGGAGAAACAAACAAAAACAACAATGTAAATTTCACTGTCTTTAAAGTTTCCAGAAATTGTTTTAGCCCATGATCTACAATTTTACCTTAAGACAAGTGAAAATGAATATAAAAAGCACACCACTAAA
This sequence comes from Cephalopachus bancanus, assembly GCA_027257055.1. NCBI lineage: Eukaryota > Metazoa > Chordata > Mammalia > Primates > Tarsiidae > Cephalopachus > Cephalopachus bancanus. Next base: position 2,402,129 of record JAPVLO010000107.1, read on the forward strand.
GAAGAACTTAAAAAAATATATTTTTAGCCTAAGAATATAGAAGCAGTAGAGTTGTAAATATTTCAGTTTTTCACCCTTATAAATTCTCATTTGACATCAAAGTTTGATCCCTTTTCAAACGAATTCCCAATTTGATTAAAGGACCACTCCTGGAAGAAATATTTTTTAAAAGTGGTTAAAAATAAATGGCTTACAACTACTTTTTGTAGGCTAAGTTATCACTAATACTCCTCAGATGGCTCTGAGCAATTAATCTCGACAGAGGATATTTAAAAGTATTAATTTTGTGCTTTTTAACCACCTAGTACCATGTTGATAAAATCTGAACAAAAGAAACTTTCCAAGTTATTGATGAACTCAAATTATTGTCTTATTTCTAAAGTGCACCACATTCTCTCTATCATTATTCCTACGGCTTTGCTTCAAAAGTTAATAAACTATCACATTGTCTGTTACAGTAACCTCTTAACTCACCTCCTTGTCTCATATTTTCCCAACTCCAATCTTTCTTTTATAGTTAGAACTTAGATCCATGTGACTTTGATGTCAAATATGCTTGTCATTTTTCTTTCTTACAAAGAAAAAGCTATTTCACAATACTTTTGAGGTTGTCTACATTCAGAGATCGCAGATTTTCAGAAGCATGAGTGTCAGTTGTAGAAGTGTGATAATTCAGGTGAAACTGTTGCTGATCGGTTGACACTAGGAGTCCATCGATTAGAATGATTTCAATTCTGATTGGTTAATTTTTTAAAAAATGAAATGCTGTTACTGACTAATTAGCTTCCAGAGTCTTGTTTACTGAGAAAAAAAAATTGTTATTGTTTAAATAGAGGTTCACACTGGATTTTAATAGTTTTATAACTACAGAACTGTAATTTACATGTTAAACAGGTGTCTAATTGGGTCTAGTGGCTAGTTATTATTATGGCCAAAGAGCAATCCGTTCTCTTTTCTTTCTTTTTTTGTGTGATGAATTGGAGTCTCACTCTTTCACCCAGGCTTAAGTGCAGTGGCAAGCTCACGGCCACTGCATCCTTGACCTACTGGGCTAAGGTGATCCTTCCGCCTCATCCTACCAAGTAGCTGGAACTACAGGCACACACCACCTCACCAGGCTAATTTTTTTATTTATTGTAGAGATGAGGTCTCCAACAAGTTGCCCAGGCTGGTTTCAAACCCATGGGCTCAGGCAATCCTCTCACCTTGGCCTCTCAAAGTGCTGGGATTATAGGTGTGAGCCACCATGCACAGCCAACAATCAGTTATTTTAAGAACATAGGAATTTGTTTTACTATCATTCCTGTCTTTTTCATGTTTCTTCAAGTGAGACTTACCATCAAGGATTATCTAGAGTTTAATCATTGTTAATTTTCTTTTGAGTTTGTTGTTGTAAAGAACTAATTGTGTTCCAACACTGATCAGCTTAACTTTATCCTCTTCTTGTCTTTTAATTATTTGTTGAATTATCTGTATAAACAGTGTATTTATAGGTATATTTAAAATTCTAAATACAAACATTGGACAACTGGGAGACAAACAAGAAAACTGGTATAGTATAAGACTGGACTGGATATCTCCATGAAAACATGAACTAAGATTAGTTAAATGTAACCAAGGAAATAAATCACAATGTTATTAAAACTACTTTAAATAATTAGGTTAGTTTTTCTTTCAACTTGCTTAAATAATGTTCAATTTTACCTTTCCGGTAAACTGGGTACAACATGAAGTGTTGTCAATTGTGCAGATTTCCCATGGTTTGCCAAATGGAAAATGCAAGGCTATTTATTATTCATATAAAACATTGAAATTTGATTTTGGGACCAAAGATCATGAATTATTAATTATTTTAGACAAAAGAAGATACGTTAAAAATTTTTACATTCCAGTTTCTATTAATAAGAGCATTATCCTCAAGGGTCTTTCTGCTGATTATCTATTTACTTATTCTCCCAGGAAGGGTTTTATCTCTTTGGATTGTTTTTAAAAGACTTGGTAAACTGAGGGTAATGAGAAGTCATATACTTAGAAAAATCTGTTAGTCTCACAAAACATATTCATTAGTCATTTAAATTTTATGTATTTGGAATACCTTGGAAGAGCTGAATTATCAGTTTTAGAGTTATGACTATCTTTAGTAAATCTTAAACATTAATATATGGAAAGTATACATACACGCATGCGTAAATAGGAAATACATGAACAATGTTACAAAGGTCAGTGTGAAAATCAGTAATGTCAAGTGTCCCTTTGGTCTTAGGTGGAAACTGTCTACTTAGGAAAGGCATTAACTTGTATGAGGATGGTGTGCCAATAGTCAACTTCTGTTGACCTTCATTTTCTGGAGGTTCTATGTAGAATCACAGGTAATGTTATCAAATAGTATAAAGGTCCATTTCTGATCATATTTCTTTCATTTTTTTCTAGAGTTTAAAGGTAATAAGAGTCAAATTCTTTAACAAAAGTAAATCCTTGTATGATTCATGAATAATTGTTTTAGTTATATGTGATCTCTACTGCTGAATAGATAATGTGGAATATGATATGATAATAAAGAAAGTGATATCTAAAGAGTTTTTTTGTGCTACTGCCAGTGTTGTGGCTTTTGAGAATATAATGTGTCATCCATCCAAAAATACACATTGTATTAAGAGAAAAATTTTATAACTCATAAGAATGCTCAAAGTGTTCATGAAGGTATGGTTTTATTGTGTGAGTCACCATTAAAGTTTTTACATTATTAACGTTGTAGAGTAAGAAGATTGACTACATTCTCTGTTATTCTAAATATATTTCTCTAATTAGTATTTAATATCATGACTAATTTGTACTAATTTTTATAGATAGTTCCATTGAAGATTTTTAGCAAATGTCAATTTGAAATCATATCTGGTGTTACTAGACAGCAATTCTGGATTTGGTAGATCTTATTCTCATGTACTTCTCAACTCAATCATTTCAAAAATTTTACAAAATTGAGGCTACCCACTGTGCATCTATAATGAGAACCCTGAACTTCTACATGAGTTTATCTTTCTTTTACATAAGTATAACTGTAGTCATAGAAGCCCTTTTATCATGATGCTAATGCATTTTTTCTCTCTAGACAACATAGTATCTTTTATACTGTGGCCCTCTACCTTTATTACAATTTATTTCATAACATGAAAATGTCAAGTGGTAGTCATTTCTAAAACATACTATTTGTGTATATATTTACGCTTTTATATTTAGTATTTGGCATGCTTTAGAAAAGGCCGCAATTTTGGTTACTGGAGTGGTTGGCTTTTGATGAAGTCAAATTTTATAAAAAATTATCTATTGCTGCCTCAAACTAATATGTCTTCTTTCATTTTTAAGATGAGATATCAAAACAAAATGTATTAATTCAAAATTCATCAATAGAGTGTCCAAGATATAAGTGGTTTTTTTTTTTTTTTTTTGAGTGGGAGTCCCAGACTGAAGTGCAGTGGCTGCTCTCGGCCACCTCAGCCTCGACCTGCTGGGCTCCGGCGATCCTTCCACCTCAGCCTTCCAAGTAGCTGGAACTACAGACGTGCATTACCACGCCCAGCTGATTTTTTTTTTTTAATTTATTGTAGAGATGAGGCCTTGCTGCCCAGGCTGGTCTTGAACCCTTTGGCTCAGGCAATCCACTCACCTCCGCCTCCCAGAGGCGCGGGATTACAGGCTGAGCCACCGAGCCCGGAGATATAAGTTTTTTTTGATGGAGACTTTTTTAAGCCTCAGAAACATAATTATAAAATACTACTTCTTTGGTTAAGAGTAAGAGGTGTTGAGTTGAGTGTTATACCTGTGTATGGTAATAGAAGATAAATAGAGCAAGTGACAATTTTTCATGATACGTTAGTCTAACTAGGCAAAATATATTGAGTGGCTTCAATTAGCAATAGGTTTTATAATGCATATGGTTTCACCAGATTCAATTATTTTGTATGATTGTCAAAGATTGTGTGGTTAATTTTACTAAATATTGACTACCGGATCAAGAAATAGGTTATAAGCCGGGCTCGGTGGCTCAGCCTATAATCCCGAGCCTTTGGGAGGCTGAGGTGATTGGATTGCCTGAGCCCGTGGGTTCGAGACCCACCTGGGCAGCGAGACCTCATCTCTACAATAAATCAAAAAATCAGCCGGGCGTGGTAGTGCATGCCTGTAATTCCGGCTACTCGGAAGGCTGAGGCAGAAGGATCGCCGGAGCCCAGCAGGTCGAGGCTGCGATGGCCGGGAGCAGTCACTGCACTCCAGTCTGGGCGACAGAGTGAGACTCCAACTCAAAAAATAAAAAAAAAAGAAATAGGTTATAATAGGTGGCTGGTCATTGATGTGTAACGTGCTGTTAGTATCCTTAGAGTATAGTTTAATCTTTTCATGTGCATTTGAAAGGATTATAATTACCTTGGAAGGGTCATCTGGACTCATACATACTTTGTATCTAGAGTGTCTTTCTTTTAGGAATTCCAGGAACATAAATAATTCTTCAGCATTTATTGTTTGCTTGTATCATAATAGTCTATATATATTAATGTTAGGATCAGCAATAATCTGATCATGTTTAATAAACTTCTAAAAAAATTAAAAATAATCTTGCTATATTATATAACTGGGAGTATTGGAAATGTTGGAAATTCCATCTACTTGAATGATTCTAGTAAGCCAAAAGAACTCCCTGTAAAGTCTTCTACAACTTATTCTCCACTTTCAAAGTCGTCTTTTATATTTTGGCATAGACACTTTGTTTTACAGAAGAGTTCCTTTTTCTCTTTCATTTTTAATACTGGTTAATTTGTCATTCTTCTTTTTATTAAACACACTTCTAAAATTTTTCTGTAAACCTAATGATCTATACTAGTATCACCCTGTCAACAAGAACACTCGATTGTTGCCTTTCCATATGAAAAATACCTCATAGAACTTTATTTTATTTATTTACTTTTTTGAATTAGAGTCTCACTCTGTCACCCAGACTGGAGTGCAGTGGCCGCTCCCGGCCACCACAGCTTCGACCTGCTGTGCTCCGGTGATCCTTCCACCTCAGCCTTCCAAGTAGCTGAAACTACAGGAGCACACTACCACGCCCGGCTCATTTTGATTTAGAGATGAGGTCTCACCACGTTGGCCAGGCGGGTCTTGAACCTGCGGGTTCAGGCAATCCACTCACCTCAGCCTCCCAAAGGCACGGGATTATAGCCTGAGCCACTGAGCCCGGCTACCTCATAGAAATTTAAAGGAAAAATAAGAAATTATTCAGTGCTAACATTTCCCTCATAGCAGCTTAAGTGGGCCAATTCTGTATAGTTTTTTTTTTTGTTGTTGTTGTTTCTTACAAAACAGTGCTTCTTTCAGTGGGCCTTTGTTTGCAAGGTCTATACCAGGTCTTATCCACAAGCTCCCAGTTCTTAAAGAACAGAAGACTTTTCGTTCTTGTTTTTATTTTAGAAAACAATTTTTTTATCTAGTGTGCCATACGTTTATTTTTCTTTCTAGCTTGATTACTTTCTAAGCCTTCTTTAAGAATGTACAGCTACATTTCTAATTGGTTTATATTTTGATTTTACTTTTAGTTCCCTATTTCTAAATACAGTTTGAAACATTCTTTACTTTACAGATATTACATTCACACCAGAATATACTAGAATTCTATTTAAAAGTTTTCCATAGTCAATTTATCATCTTAGTTTTCTTTACAATTGTCTATTTTTGTGTAATAACTATTGTTCCCATCAATGAATCTTTTTTAAAAAGTATAACTAGTTAGACTATTTTAAATCTTCTCTATTTGACTATAGCAATTTTAAGCATTTCTTTTTTCCTCCCCTCCTTTTTCTCTTTCTCTCTTCCTCTCATTGGAATTGCTATTAATTAAATGATCTAATTGGTTAAAATCTTATAGTCTAGGACACTAAGCATATAAAAAATCTTGAATCCTTCATTATATTATATGACTCTTCCTAAAATTTAAGGAGGTCCATTATTAAAGCACTTTATTATCTAGAAATAGATCTAAATTAAACTAAATTTTTCTGTTTGTGTAGCAATTTTATAACTGGTTGTTATTTTCATAGAAAGACCCAGAAGAAATTATAATTGTATTTGAAGTCAAGTGAGGAAACATAAAGAAGTTTAAGAAAGGTTCTCAGAGAGAGCAGTGCAAGGAGGACAGGTTTCAGAAAATTAAAAAGAAAATGTTTCAGAGAGGCTATTTCAAAATTAGACTTCTCTTTTGATTTGATTAAAGTGTGACTATTTTACATTTGATCTCCTAATTTTTCTAGAGCTTCCTCTTTAATATTTTTTCACATGTCAAAACATTTTCATAATAACCCCTATTATTTTAAGACAAAAATCTTATCTTTTAAGTTCAGAAGTTTTTATTATAGTATAGGTTTACCAACAGAGGCAGAATTTTTTTTTTCCAGAAAGAGAATGTGAATCTTGTACATTGACAATCCATAAGAAACAAGAAAAAGACAACCACAGTTGGTCAACAATATATACTTATGAATGGTCCTCAGCTAACAGAGTAAGCAGAGGTTAGGAAAGGATCATATGGCCAACAATTCAATAATCTTTGATCCCCCAATATAGACTAAACACAATTACCCTTTTTCACAAATTTATAGGTATACCCTTCTAAGGATTTTGGAAGGAGCCCAAATTAAAGTTAGAGCAACTGCCAGCTTGTCCCTGCTATACCTTAATTTTGAATTTCTGAATCCAGAATTATGAAGTAATCAGTTAAACTACTAAGTTATTGCTACTTTCTTACAGCAGCCACAGGGAACTAATACAATAAGTTTATTAAAAGAAAAAAGTGAGAGCTCAAATTGCTGTTATTGCTCAGCTGACAGCAAATCTGAAACACAGACATAATTTCTATAGTAATGTTATTAATTGATTAAGTGGTTTTAAAAAAGTTTTTCATCCATGAATGTTTATGGTCAGTAAAAACAGTATTATTTTGTTGGAATGGCAAGTAATTGTCCAATGAAATATTATATAGAAATGTTTTGGGTGTTCTTTGGAGAATTTAAATATTTAAAATAGGCTGTGTATGGACACAGCATAAACTCTCCAGTGGGTCTCATACTCCACCAGGCCCTATTATCTTATGTTGGACAATTTCATATATTTCCATTAAATGTGTAGTTTCTAAGCACCTGTAAATTTGCAACCACCTTTACAGAAGCATCAGTTTTCAGGTTTTATTTTATTTTATTTTCCTGAGCACCACAAGCATTTAGTAGATTATGTGAATGAACATGCACATAGACATAAAGGCTGAATTTATAATTCCTCAGTATTCCCAAGTATAGCTCCTTATACGTTGCCTCTTTCTCTCCCACCCAGGAGACTGCACTGAAATATAAGGATGAACAAAACTTGCTCCAGCAAAATAACTTGCTAGAAGGGAACCAGGAGGGATAAGTAGCTTACTGCAACCCACCCTAGTTTTTAGGGGATGAATATCCCTGGAGAGTAAAAGAAAGAATGGCCAAATCAAATCTCTGATGATATTTGGTAGAAGAAAGATAATGAATGGTCATCATTTGTAGAATACACTTAGCAAAAATGCCTGGCCTGTATGGTTTGCTCACTGAATGAATTCAGAATTTTAGATTAATGGGGCATGACATGATAGAAAAATGTATTATCTTCTATATAATTGTTGGAGTATAAATCAGATGTTTCATGATTGAAGCAGTTCCCTTTGTGCAAGCAAAGTCCCAAATGTATCATTTTGAATCATAAATGCTAAATATGAACCAAAGTCAGTTCCAATGTGGTGAGAAAAGATCTGGGGTGTTATGTTGATTGTTTTGAACTTCTTAGTGCTTTGCTTCTATTATCTGTATTGCTTAAATTATCAGTAAAGTTTGACACTGAAAGATATCTTGGTTCTTTGGAGTTTGATTTGATAGCCTGAGGTTTTGTGTTCTCTTTCAATACTTGATACTTTAATTTTATTAGCAGCTCTCTGTTACTGGTTATTTAAGACCTCCCTATGTATGTATACATCATAACTGGGAAGTGTAATTAAAAAGAATCCAGTCTGACAGGATTGGAACTCATTTGTAGGAGTACTGGTATAAAAAAAAAAAAAACCTTAATAAGTAAAGTGCACATAGCATAGAGATTCTGTAAAGCTAGATTTTGAATTTAAGATTTGATATCACGGGCAATGTAAGTTCTTATGAGGTCCCGTATATTTGTTCTTAATTGTTGATACAAGCAATATTTTAGGAGATTAGTTGTGACTATGAGCAAGAAAGTCCACTAGTCAATTCATCTACGGAATTATTGTCGATACAGACATTTAGAAGACAGCAGCTTGAGCTAGGTTGCTAACAGAAAAGATGTAAAATTAGAGGTTTCAGAAACATTTCAAAGAAAGAATCAACAAGACACAGTGACAGATTGAATGCATAAAATCAAGTAAGGAATAGTCAAAGATGGCTACAAAATTTCCTGTTTAAAATATGAAAATTCTTGTCTGCAATTCCACACACACACACACACAAAACTGCTCACTAGTTTCATGATGGATTAGGGAGTCTTCAGTGGGTTTTTGACTTCCAAAGTAAAATGTTAATCAGATATTTTCTTGGATAACTGAGGTTGCTGTTGATAAGGCACCTAAGATACGATTTTTTTTTTTTTGAGTTGGAGTCTCACTCTGTTGCCCAGACTGGAGTGCAGTGGCCTCTCCCGACCACCGCAGCCTCGACCTGCTGGGCTCCGGCTATCCTTCCGCCTCAGCCTTCCGAGTAGCCAGAATTACAGGCATGCACTACCACGCCCGGCTGATTTTTTGATTTATTGTAGAGATGAGGTCTCGCTGCCCAGGCGGGTCTCGAACCCGCGGGCTCAGGCAATCCACTCACCTCAGCCTCCCAAAGGCGCGGGATTACAGGCTGAGCCACCGAGCCCGGCAAGGTATGATACTAATAGTAATGTTAGAAATATTGTACAGCTGATATTTTCAGGATATCAAACATTACTAAATTTATAATTGTAGTGATTTTGCAAAATTACACAAATTACTTTTAATTTTGCCCCCTTAAGGGTTTATGAAAGTCTTCTACAGTTTTAATCTTATATCACATTAGCTAACTCATTCTTTGAAACTGACCGTTCTTTAAACATGATTACAGTCAATGGGAATTGGTATGGCTATTGAGATCACTTACTCAAGTTTGAAATGTACTAAGAGATTTACTAAGCATTTCATTGCATAAAGGAAGGAAGGGCATGCTCCTCATCTCATGCTTTTCAACCTCCAAACCCTTGTTTCTTAACACATAAAAATTATGTGATGTATTTTATAGGCAGAGTGTTTGATGCATTGCAAAAGCTGCCTAGTGGCTAACAAGGGAGAAGTGTCCCATGGCACTTGAGAAGAGAGATTTCATTTTGCAACTGTAAACTAGCAAACGTATGAAGGTTATTTGAAAGAGATACTGGTCACTAACACAATCTATTTGAAAAGGTCACAGAGTTTACTCCATAAAATAGTCAGGAGCCATAATTTGCTTTCTTTCTCTGGCTACTGAAGCTAGGTCTGCCATATTAAAGAGAGGCAGATATACAAATAGCCTTCTTAAGATCTCCGAGAAGGTAAAATAATATAAAATGTGTTTGATGTTTTTTCCTACATGATTTGTTGTTGTTTTTTTTTTTTTTACTCAAAGTCTCACTCTGTCACCCAGCCTGGAGTGCAGTGGCACGCTCATGGCCACCATAAACTTTACCAGCTGGGCCCAGGCGATCCTTCCACCTCAGCCTTCCAAGTAGCTAGAGCTACAGGCACATGCCACCACACCTGGTTAATTTTTTGACTTATGGTAGGGATGAGGTCTCACCAACCTGCTCATACTGGCCTTGGACCCCTGGGCCCAGGCAATCCTCTTGCTTTTGCCTCCCAAAATGCTGGGATTACAAGCCTGAGCCTCTGCACCCAACCAGATACTATTTCTTATTGTAAGAATGTCTGTATAGTTGTGTATGAGGGAAATAATCATGTACTTGTTGTAATCATTTAATGTTACATTGTAGTTCACTGTTACATTGTAGTTCACTGAACAACACTATTTGGTTGCATATTTACATATCTGTGCATTTTTCTTTTTTTTTTTTTTTTTTGAGTTGGAGTCTCACTCTGTCGCCCAGACTGGAGTGCAGTGACCGCTCCCGGCCACCGCAGCCTCAACCTGTTGGGCTCCGGCGATTCTTCTGCCTCAGCCTTCCAAGTAGCCAGAATTACTGGCATGCGCTACCATGCCCGGCTGATTTTTGGATTTATTGTAGAGATGAAGTCTCACTGCCCAGGCGGGTCTCGAACCCACAGGCTCAGGCAATCCACTCACCTCAGCCTCCCAAAGGCGCGGGATTACAGGCTGAGCCACCGAGCCCGGCTTCTGTGCATTTTAATAATGGTTCTATATCATCTATTGCCATGTATAATGACATAAAATCTTTCCTTTTTACACAGTTCAAAGATAATGTAACTATTTTAAATTAATAAATTTTACGTACTAATGCAGGAACATCAACAAGAATGACCTGCAAAATGTTATTTATAGTGTACCCTGAGAGGCATTTGTTTTTAAAGTCACTCTGCATTTTAGGAAATCTTTTGACTCAGTGCACACAGTGAAAATATGAGTCACATAGTTGACGTACTAGTTTCTGATTGATAGAGCTCTGAAAATATCACCTGCTCTAAGCTGCTCACTGAGGGATGTGGGATCCATAATTGTATTTCTAAAGGCAAAAGAAACCCTCAGGCAGGATTTTCCTAGCATTTTGCACCATAGGAAACTGAGAAAATAATAAGATGTATATGGCACTCAGGCATAAATGAAGCAGACTGTTGGTGCCTGCAGGTAACTGATCTGGCCATTCCAGTGGCTACCCCAAAGTCTGAGGGCTTCTGCATCACAAGACTGTTTAATTCAGTCATTTTGTTATAATCAAAGTAGCATATCTTTTGGTAGAAAGATGAATATTATGCTATGTTTGACAGATGAATCATTAATGCCACACTCTTATCTTAAGGAAAACATGAAAATATTAGTGAAAGAAAATCACATGATCCATTTTTTTTCTTTCTTAAAAATGACAGACACTTGAATGTATCTGATTGATATTCTGATTTTTAATAATCAAAATTTTAAAAACTAGTGATAATCTCTAGACATTATTAGAAATTGTAGTGTGATATATTTGCTCATATATAGTGTGACTTAGTATAAAAAATTAGGTAAGATTTTTAAAAATTAAATTTAATATAACAGCTTTTCATTACTGCATAAGTGACTTTGTGTCTATATCAGAAACTTTTTTCCAGGGTTAAATCCAAGACTCCCGGGAGCTTACTATGACCAAGAGGTGAGACATAGTAACCAGGTACTTGCAGCTAGAACAAAAGAAAGTCTGATAAAACATCTATTCCTTGGTGTTACAGGTGCCATTGTTGAAGGTGTGATTTTTGGTTTAGCAAGGGTATAGTTTGTTCTACTTTCATGATGATAGAAGCTATTCTGTCACTACTTTATCCAGATATGAAGGAAAAATTGTCTCTTGTTCTATTTTATTACAACCAGTCCGCACCACATTTAACATGGGTTCCCAAAGCCATAGCTCTTAGGTGACATATTTATCTATTTACCTATATTTTTACCTATGATACTCATATCTGTGTCGTAACTTACTACCTCCTTATATTTCTAAATCTGGACCTACAGTTATAACTCTATATCTATTATCTATCTATCTATTATCTATCATCTATCTATATATGCATATTGCATAAAAAACAGTTGACTTTTAAACAAAATCCATTTTAAATAACTTGGAGAGTAACATGATTGTGAGAACATCTCTTCCAGTTGTTACGTTCTTTTTCAAGTAATTTCCTCTTCCAAATCTTTGTCTACACTTCCTAAAGAGGAAATCTTAAATTTCTTAGCAAGCTCTCATGGTATCTTATGATCTGAATTTCGGTTACCTTTTCAGAAAGGTCCTTCAGTATTTTTCTTTGTGCACTCACATTGTAGTTATTTTCTATTGCTGGGTAACAAATTATCACAAACTTAGTGGCTTAAGAAAGCACACATCTATTATCTCAACTTTCTATATGTCAGAGATGTCTAGTGGGTTCTATGTTCAGGGTCTCACAATCCTAAGATGTTGATTGAGTACTCTTTCAAGGTCTTGTGTTGTTTGCAGAATTCATTTCCTTTCAGCTATACAGCTCTTGACAGCAGAATCCTCACAGTCAGCATGAAAGAATATCTCTGAGTTTGAATCTCCATTTTAAAAAGTCACCTGATTAGGTCAGGCCCATCCTGGATAATCTCTTTTGCATTAACTCAATGAATTAGAGACTTTAATCAAATCTGCACAAAATCCTTTTTTAGTTCCAGTAAAAGTAAAAAAAAAAAATTGTGAAAATATTACACCCTCATATTCACAGATTCTGCCACACTCAAGGGGTGCATATTATACAAAGTATGTAATATCAAGGTGTAGGAGTTTGGAAGGTCATTTTCAAATTCTCCCTACCACACTAGTCAAGCTGAACAACTTGATCTTACTTATTTACACCTCTCCCATTTTCTAACTACTATTATTTATGTGATTCCTTCTGACATGATTTCTTCTCCTTAAATTTGTATGTAAAATTATTATACAGTTTTTAATTCAACATTTAGTATAAATACCATCTCATGGAAGAAGTTGATTCTCCAAATATCTCAGTGTTATTGAATAGTGTCAATTGCTATTATGTGGTAAAAGCAGACCAATGAGAGAACTTCGATATTAAACAAAAAGAAAGAGGATAGAATATAATAGAAAATATTACAAGGTGTTACATATAGTAAAGGTAAAATATTGTTCTGTGTCACATTTGTTTTAGTTTTATATATATGTGCAAAGCATAAAATGAATTTTATTCAACTGTGGGTTGAAGCAAAAAAAAGTTTGAGAAACACCTGCTAAAGCAAATCTCTAATGCTAATCGTCATTTTCTAACTTGAATTATAATACCTCTATCTATTTTTTTAATGTGTGCTATATTAATCATTCCTTCAAGGATAAATTTTCTCATTTATCTTTGTATCTCTCACAAAAGCTAATATAGTGCTATGTACATAGTATGAATTCATTAAAAACACATAGAACAAATGAAACCAAGTGTTTTTATATTTTCAATTTTGCTTTCCAACAAATAATCACGTTAAATGTAAATCACTTTTTTCCTTCATTTTCCCTGATCTTATATAAAAATTATTATTATTTAAACACAAGGAGTACTTTTATTAATAAGAAATCATTGTAAATGTTCAGTTGTTGGCAATATATAGACATCTAAGTGATTGATTAAAATTTTTCTTCTATGAAATTATTGAATTTCTGAAGAAAAATAACATTTTAATTCAACAAATATTTATGATAGGTTAGTGAATTCAAGATACTTTGCTGGGTACCAGAAACCAGAAATATAATAGAGCACAATACTGGAGACCCTTGACCTTGAAGAGTGTGTGGTCTACTGGGAGAGATGATCAACACATAAATGGAAGGATTGCAATATGACTATAAAGTAAGGCAGAAGTCTGTGACAGAGCATTACTGTTACTGAGTGGTCCTACTGTAGAGAGGCCATCAACAAAGTCTTCACAAAAGTGAAGAAAGTTAAGTTCTTGGATGCTTAGCAAGATGGCAATGGGACAAGTTGAACTGTGAAGATCTCCACAAAAGGTGGCTCCTGAAAGTGATTCCATATGCCCCACCGCTGCTGCCTCCATGAGGGTGGCTGTTATAGCCAGTCTCACACAGAAAACTGCCACCACCGCACTACGGCCTCTGCAAGGGATGACTGCTGTGGTTGCTACCAGGTGCTGAGCAGTTGCCCCGCTGTGACTCTTGGCTCCGGGGAATTCCCAGCTCCCTCTGCTACCCCAAATTGCCCGTGGCACACCAAACTGCAGCACCCAGCTATCTTGCTGGTTCCCAGTGCCTGATGCCAAACACACAGCATCATCGCCCTTCACAGAGGATCAAATGGGGCCCCGGACGAGTGGAGAGAAAGGATTGGGGAAAGTCAAGAGGATTCCATGCCTGGTGAGGAGCTGCCCACCACAGCCATTTTCCAGGCAGAGATTTGCATTGCCCCACCAGATCCTCACAGCCTCCACCTTGTGGCCTAAGGTAACCTCGCCAAACCAGGAAACAAAAACCCCTCCCCTACACCAAATCAGACACAGACAACTCAGTTCTATGTGGCAGACCTGTCAGGCAGCAAGCCAAGGAAACTCCCCCAAGCTATGAGTAACCCTATTTGCCTGCAATGAGAGCAGAAGAGAGGGGCTAGAGATCAGAGCTGGAGAGACTTTAGACATTCAGGAAAGACCTCAGAGCTAGTCTGGTTTCTTATTTTGATTTTTTATTTTATTGTTTTGACTGTTTGTTTTTTTCGCTTTTTTTGCTTTTTGCTTTAGACTACCTTTTGTGTAGGGGAAGAATACATCAAAAGGCATGATTGAATTGGACTGTCTTTGTGTGATTACTGGTATGATTTAGGGAATTTTGTTTATTTTTTACTCTTTTCTGGCTTTGTGTCTCTTTTCATTTATTACTTGGTATGTATGTCTGTTTTCCCTCTTACTGTTCTCTCTCTCTAACTTTCTCTTGCCCCCTTCCATTATTTTCCTTTTTCTTACCTCCTTTTGTTCCAGGGAGCAAATCTAAACTCCCACTGCATGGTCAGATTGTAAGGCAGTGGGAAGTGGGTTCCAGGGTGCCCATACACCAGTCAGTGGATACTGGCATCTGCAGATAGATTCTGAATCACAGTTTTCCCTTCATTAAATTTCAAAACTGCAAAAAGTACAGACCCCAACACAGAGTCCAGCCTCAGAAGTGAACAAAGCCAGAGGATCCTCATAAGGAAGAACAGGTGATTGAACAAAAAGAAGTAAAAGCAATCCAACTATCCCGCAAAACAGAATTAAGAAAGAAGGGCGGGGAAGGGGGAGAGAAAAATCTATAAAAATGCAGAAAAACCAAAAAAAGAATATGGGTCTCTCACAGAACCCTGGGAGGTTTGACACTAAGAAAACAGACTTTGGAATGCAAACAATGAGGAGTCCCCAGAATGACTGGTCTCAAACCACAAACCCAGATATCAAGACATTAATAGAGAGATTAAAAAGAAATGAGAAGAGAAAAGAAAATAGGAAGGAGTTGATAACTGAGATAACAGTAGTAAAAAATACTGTGAATGAAATAAATAACAAACTGATAAGCATGGAAAGCAGAATTAGCCAAGCAGAAGAAAGAATTTCAGAGCTTGAGGACCAAAATATAGAACTAACCCAAACTGTAAAAAAAATAGAAAAGAAGCTTTAAAAAGATGGAACAAAACCTTCAAGAGATGAGCAATTACTTCAAGAGACCAAACCTAAGAGTAATTGGACTTTCTGAGGTAGAAAGAGAGACAGAGACCACCCTGGAAGAAACATTCCATGAAATTATTCAAGAAAACTTCCCTCATTTCATCAGTGATGCAAAATTAAAACACAAGAGATTCAGAGAACCCCTACAAGACAACAAATGAGAAGACCAACCCCCAGACATAATAATTCACCTAAACAAAGTAGGTATAAAAGAAAAATCCTAAAGGCAGCAAGAGAAAAAGGTCAGACTACCTACCAGGTAAGACCAATTAGAATAGCAGCAGATTTATCTACAGAAACTCTTCAGGCAGGAGAACTTGGAGCCCTATCTTCAAAGTTCTGAAAGATAAACAATTTTAACCAAGAATAACCTACCCAGCCAAGCTAAGCTTCATCAGTGAGGGAGAATTAAAATCTTACCCAGATATCCATTCAATCCCTAAGAACTTATGCTGCCTCCAGGCCACCTCTATAAGAAACACTTAAGAAAGTATTAAACACAGAAGAAAAGGAAAAAAGAACAACAACATTCTTCACAAGAGTATAGGAAATAGATTAAAAACACACATGAACCAACCCAAAAACCTAGAGAAAGACAGCAAACAAACAGGAACAACAACAACTCTATAAGAACCTCATGATAGGGATCAACTCTCACATTTCAATAATTAGCCTGAATGTGAATGAATTGAATACACCACTGAAGAGACATAGAATGGCAAAATGAATAAACTATCATCAGGCAACAATATATTACCTCCAAGAGACTCATCCCACTAGAAAGGACACTCACAGACTCAAAGTAAGAGGATGGGAAGCAAAATTTCGGGCGAACAGAACACAAAAGAAAGGAGGAGTTGCGATCTTAATCTCAAACAAAATACCCTTTAAGCTATCAAAAATTTAAAAAGATACAGAAGGTCACTACATAATGATAAAAGGTTCAATCCATCAACAAGAAATATCCATCCTAAACATATATGCAGTCAACATAATAGTGCCAACTTTCATAAAGCAGCTTCTAGGTAAACTCAAAAAAGATATTGACTCTAACAGTATCATAACTGGGGACTTTAATACCCCACTCACAACCCTAGACAGATCATCAGGACAAAAAATCAGCAACAAGATCCGGAACCTCAATGTTACTCTTGACCAAATGGACTTAATTGGTACCTAGAGAACACTCCACCCAATGACCACAGAATATACATTCTACTCATCACCACATGGAATGTACTCTAAGATCGACCACATCCTTGGCCATAAATCAAGCATAGACAAATTTCAAAAGATTGAAATTTTGTCATGCACCTTCTCAGACCACAGTGGGACAAAAATAAATATTAACACCAACCAGGTTCCCCCAAAACCCACAAAGACATGGGACTAAACAACATGATGCTAAGCAACTTCTGGGTCAACACAGAAATCAGAATAGAGATTCAAAGATATCTAGAAACAAATGAAAATGAAGAAAAATCTTACCAAAATCTCTGGGATGCCATGAAAGGTGTAGTAAGAGGGGAATTCATATCTATACAAACACATATGAAGAAAATGGAAGGGTCACAAATTAACAGCCTAACAAGTCACCTAAGGAAGCTGGAAAAGCAAGACCACCCAAACCCTAACTACAGCAGAAGAATCCAGATCACCAAAATAAAACCCCATATCTAGGACATAGAAGACAAAAAGACAAGAAAAAAATAAATGAAACAAAAACTGGTTCTTTTAAAGGATAAACAAGATCAATGGTGCCCTAGATAGATTAATCAAGAAAAAGAGAGAAAAAACTCAAATAAACACAATCACAAATACAAAAGATGAAGTCACATCTGACCCTGAAGAAATAAAAAAGATCATTAGAGAGTACTATGTATACTTGTATGGAAACAAACTTGAAAACCTTAAGGTTTTCAAGATGGAGGATTTTCTGACATCACACAACCTGCCTCGGTTGAGACAAAAAGAAATTGAGACCCTAAATTGATAACCAAGGTAACAACCAAGGAAAATGACTATGTCATTAAAAAAAACTACCTACAATAAAAGCCCTGAACCACATGACTTTCCAGCAGAATTCTGTAAGACATATAAAGAGGAACTGATACCAGTCCTACTGAAAGTATTCCAGGCAATTGAGAAAGATGGAACTCTCCCCAAATCATTTTATGGAGCTAACATCACATTGATACCCAAGCCAGGTAAAGACACAACAAAGAAAGAGAACTACAGACCAATATTTTTGATGAACATAGATGCTAAAATTCTCAACAAGATCCTAGCAAACCAGATTCAACAACACATCTCAAAAATCATCCATCATGACCAAGTAGGCTTCATCCCACAGATGCAAGACCAGTTCAACATTCGTAAGACAATTAATGTAATTAAACACATCAACAGATGTCAAAACAAAAACCACATGATTATATCATTAGATGCAGAAAAAGCTTTTGATAAAATCCAACACCCCCTCTTGATAAAAAAACCCTCAAACATCTAAGCATATGAGGAACATACCTCAAAATAGTAAAAGCCATCTACGAGAAACCCACACCTAGCATACTTCTAAACAGACAAAAATTGGAATCATTTCCCCTGAAAACTGGAACAAGACAAGATGCCCACTCTCACCCTTCCTGTTCAATATAGTTTTGGAAGTCGTGGCTACAGCAATCAAAAAGCAGAAGGCAATCTGGGGTATCCAAATAGGAAAAGAGGAAATCAAGTTAGTTCTCTTTGCAGATGACATGATTGTGTACCTTGAAAACCCAAGAGAATCTGTCAAAAGACTCCTTGAACTGATAAAGGACTTTGGCATAGTCTCAGGGTATAAAATAAATGTGCAAAAGACAATTGCATTTCTGTACACCAATAATAAACAAACTTGGAAGGCTGAGGTGGAAGGATCGCCGGAGCCCAGCAGGTGGAGGCTGTGGTGGCCGGGAGCGGCCACTGCACTCCAGTCTGGGTGACAGAGTGAGACTCCAACTAAAAAAATAAAATAAAGTAAAATAAAATAAAAAAATAAACAAACAGAAACCTAAATAAAAAGTACAATCATAATCACAATAACCACACACAAAAAATGAAATACCTTGACATTTTCCTAACCAGAGATGTGAAAGACCTTTACAATGAAAACTACAAAACAATGTTCAAATAAATCAAAGATGACATAAACAAGTGAAAAAATATCCCAAGCTCATGGATTGGAAGAATCAACATTGCTAAGATGTCCATCTTACCTAGGGCAATCTAAAGATTTAACTCAATACTCATCAAATTATCAGCAACTTTCTTAACAAATCTAGAAAAACAATATAGGAATACATATGGAAACACAAATGACCAAGAATAGCCAGAACAATCCTCAGCAAAAAAAAAAAACAAAAACCAAAAAAAAAAAAGCAAGAGGTATCACACTACCAGACTTTAAACTTCACTATAAAGCTACAATAATCAAAACAGCCTGGTATTGGGACAAAAACAGGCATATAGACCAATTGAATAGAATTGAAATTTCAGAAGAAAAACCTCAATTTCTCAACCAACTCATCTTCGACAACGCCTCCACCACCCATCACTGGGGAAAGGAGAACCGATTCAGTAGATGGTGCTGAGAAAACTGGCTGACCACATGCAGAAGATTCAAACAGGACTCCTATCTATCCCCATACACAAAAATTAACTCTAAATGGATCAGAGACCTAAATGCAAAACCTCAAGCCATGAGAACTTCAGAAAATGCAGGGTACACCCTTATGGAAGTTGGAACTGGCATCCAATTCCTACGCAAAACCCAAAACACATGGGCCATAAGAGATAAGATAGACAAGTGGGACCTCATTAAACTGACACGCTTTTGCAAAGCCGAAGAAATCATCAAGAGAGCAGGGAAACAGCCCACAGACTGGGAAAACATATTTGCCAACTCCATGTCTGACAAGGCCTAACATCTAGGATCTACAAGGAACTCAAACATACAGAAAAGAAAAAAACAAACAACCCTATTACAAAGTGGGCAAAAGATATGAACCGACACTTCTCAAAAGAAGACATACGAGCAGCCAACAGATACATGAAGAAATGTTCAACCTCATTAGTCATCAAGGAGATGCAAATTAAAACTACACTGAGATACCACCTAACTCCAGTCAGAATGGCCATTATCAATAACTCAAAAAATAACAGATGCTGGAGAGGATGTGGTGAAAAGGGAACATTTCTACACTGTTGGTGGGAGTATAAACTAGTGCAGCCTCTGTGGAAATCAGTGTAGCAATTCCTAAAAGCTTTAAAAATTGACCTTGCACATGACCCCGCAATCCCCCTACTGGGAATATACCCTGAAGAACTCAAATCACTCTATAAAAAAGATACCTGCACACGTATGTTTATTGCAGCATTGTTCACAATAGCAAGATCATGAAACCAACCATGCTGTCCATCAAAAGCGGACTGGATTTAAAAAATGTGGTACATATACACAATGGAATATTATGCAGCCATAAAAAAGAACAAAATCATGAATTTTGCAGCAACCTGAAGGGAATTAGATTTTATAATAGTGATCTGTCACAGAAACAAAGATCTGAGTATCACATGTTCTCACTCATAAGTGGACCTTGAATAACTATCATAATACTATAGGAAAATGATTGACAGTGGTGGGAAATTACGAGGGTGGGCAGGGAGGTAGAATTAGCAGTAGTCAATATCTGTCTGGGAATTGGATGGGCACACTTCATCAACATGGGTGCCTGCACAATGTATATTTGTATTCCTAATCCTTAACTGTACCCCACAATTTTAAAATAAAATATATACGTATAATTTTTAAAAATAAAATAAATAAATAAAGTTAAGTTCTTAAGAACTTTATTTGTAATACATATTAATTCAGGGCAAGAATATATAACATTCTAAGTAATTTGCTATGAATATATTACATCTTGGTAGAAATAATTTAATTATATATTGGCAGTTTTTATATTATTCCATGGCATATAGAGTTATTCATTGAATATAACTTTATAATAAGCATATTTGCTTATTTATGCATTTGTTAAGAACCAAAAATAGAATTCAAAATTCTTCCTCTCATTCTTATATACACATATACACACATATATTTTTACATATTGATATACATACATATATACTAAGATCAAATATTATATGTTCATCTTTTGTTCATGTTTGAAAACTTTATTAAATGCTTATTTGACTTTTCTATGTATTTACCAATGTAAATATAGCTACAACTTTTTATTTTTTATTTTTTTTATTTTTTATTTTTTTGAGTCGGAGTCTCACTCCATTGCCCAGACTGGAGTGGAGCGGCCGCTCCTGGCCACCGCAGCCTCGACCTGCTGGGCTCCGGCGATTCTCCCGCCTCAGCCTTCCGAGTAGCCAGAACTACAGGCGCGCGCTACCACGCCCGGCTGGTTTTTTGATTTATTGTAGAGATGAGGTCTCGCTGCCCGGGCGGGTCTCGAACCCACGGGCTCAGGCAATCCACTCACCTCAGCCTCCCAAAGGCGTGGGATTACAGGCTGAGCCACCGAGCCCGGCTGAGCTACAACTTTTTAAACTAACCTCTTATCTAACCTATAATTTTAATTTTAATGATACAAACTTTGTTAGTGTTTTTGCTTTTATACATTCCTTATTTCTTTTAGCTGTAATTCAACGTTTACTATGATTGAGGAGGCAGAATTAATGAAAATATAGTTATATAACATCGCACCTGGCGTTTTACCTACTCGGGAGTCTGAGGCAAGAGGATCACTTGACATACTTGAGTGCTGGAGTTTGAGTTATAGTGGACTATGATTGCATCATGGCCATCTGGGCAACAGAGACAAACCAAGCATTTAAAAAAAAAAAGTAGAAGAAGGAAAGGAGGGAGGGAGAGACAGACAGAGAGAGAGAGAGAGAGAGAGAGAGAGAGAGGGAGAGAATTCAATGACTTAACTGTTACACCTCAACAAATACTTTAAAAACATATCCTTCTTCCCCCTGGGCAGAATAATGCTTAGGTAAGTGTATTAAAATGTGTTTCAAATAAAAGTTATTTTAAATAATACATTAGTGACACAATATTCATCTCCTGATTTTCATTTTGAGATTGGAAGGAGTAGAGGTGCATCAAGATAATTAATTGCTGGTTTCTACCCCCTTTTAGAGATCGGGACAAGGAAGAAAAATTTTAATGCTTAGTGAATTAAATGTAAACAACTCAGCATGAGATGCAAGGACCTTTAGAACATGACTCCAGCACCCCATTTCAGCCTGTTTGCCAATCACACCCCCACTGCATAGAGTCTGCATGTTATCCAAACAGGAAAAATTCTTGTTCTTTTGTAAGCATGGTCCATAAAGTCCAGTGTCTTTGCCTTTGCTCTTGACTGTTCTTTCGCTTTGATATTTCTTACCTTTTTAACTGCTGTAATTTTACCCATTCTTCAAAGTCCTGCAAGAATACAGATACTTCTGGGAAGACTTTCTGGATTCTTTAGATAGAGTGTCGTCTCTTCTTCCTTCATGTTCTATAAAAATCTATGACTCATTAATTCAGAAGGATGGCTTCTGCATTGAGAGTGGAATTGAGGACAGGGAAATTTATCATGGGACTATGAGATGTTGAGAAAGCCCTTTTGGGAAAATTGCTTTTAAGTCGTTCAGAAAAAGACCAATATGACTAGTTGACACTAGGACATTTTGTACTTAAGCAAAATTTCCTCTGTTAATACTTCCACTAAACACAATACTGTATTCTGGTTTCTTTTTTTTTCTTTTTCTTGCCATTCCTCTATTAACTCTATCATCCTTACTTCCCTTTATTCTAATGACAGCTGTCCCTCTCTTGTGTTATTAATTTTGTATATTTATCTTTCCTCCATTACTAAACTGTAAATACAGTTTCCTCATCTTTCTAGCACACATGTGTTCAGTGGGGATCTCTGAAAATTGTTCTTCAACACCAGCTGGTTCTTCAACACCATGAAAATTGTATGTATGCTTTAATTTGTAAGCTTTGAAGGTGTTGTAAAACTTCTATTTTCTCATGAATTTTTAAGCATACACTTGTAGCAAAAGAAATTACTCATATTTTAGATAATTGTTTGGAAGTCTTATATTCTTAACTTTTGCCCAAGTCATTTGGTAAGTTATTTTAGTTTCTCTTTCTGTTATCCATACCACCTTTTTTCCATGTGACTCTTTGATTTGTCCAAGAATTCAATTCCCTCCTGCGGCCATAGGTCACTATTTATTTTTTTCTTTGAGTTGGAGTCTCACTTTGTCACACAGGCTGGAGTGCAGTGGCATGTTCATGGCCACCGCAGCCTCGACCTGCTGGGCTCAGTGATCCTTCTGCCTCAGGCTTCCAAGTAGCTGGAACCGCAGGCGCGTGCTACCACGCCCAGGTAATTTTTATTTTTTATTGTAGAGATAAGGTCTCACCAAGTTGCCCAGGCTGGTCTCAAATTCCTGGGCTCAGGCAATCCTCTCGCCTCAGCCTCCCAAAGTGCTGGTATTGTAGGCGTGAGCCACAGCACCTGGTTTAGGTCACTATTTTATAGAAATCAGAAGTGATCATGCCAAAGTGTTCAGAACATAATGAGGCATGAAACTTCTTTAAAGGTGATGGGGAGACTTCCAGTATTCACCCTAATATGTGTATAGGATAGAGTTCATTGGAGGAATGTTTTATGTATAGAATAGAGATTATTGCTTTGCTTCAGGCAAATTTACAAACTAAATTGTTACATTAAGAGATAGTACTTGCTATGTTATTTTTAACCACTTTTTCTCCAATGAAGCTTTTTTTTTAGTTTAGTAAATATTTGCTTTGAATAAATATTCATTAAGTCAATTATCTTCTGTTGTAGTTCTAAGTTCAGGTAAATTTTATGATGTCATTTTCTTTGAATTTTTGTTATTTTTTATTTTTATATTTAAAAAATATTTAAAAATAAAAAATAACAAGCTAGAATTAATTAGTGTTTAATTTTTTTTATTACTTGCCATAAAGTTATATTTCTGTCTTTATTTCTCAAACTTAAATAAATATGCCTCAGTGTTACACTTTAATAAGATCAGAGAACATTCTAGAAAATATGCACAAAATATTGCTTTGTGTGCCTGTGAGAAGAACTATACTAAGAATATTTCTAGAAAACTGGAGTAGATTTAACTATGCAGGCTAAGACATAAATGATAAAAATCTATTTTTATTACTTAAACTCATCAGGGTTTTGAGCCTTTCCTTAGGTCCAAATCTGCTCCTATCATAAATCTTTACCACTTTTTTCTAAGTATGACTTTTGAGATTGTGTATTCATTAAAGGGTACATGATGGCAGCCTAAATAAAATGGGGTAAGACTGCAAAAACTTAGTCAATATGTCACCCCAAGCAAATGAGAAAAAAGACTGTCTAATGCTGGGTATGAAAGGAGTCTTGCATTTTTCTGGATGAAACAAAAAATTCTTCATATGAGATTTTAGCTGTAGACACTGGAAGAGCAGCGTGGAGGGATGTGATTTATTATTCCATTAAGAATGTAATATTTTATTTACAGGCTTTAGATCCCACAGCATTCCAATTTCTCAGTGACATAGGCTTTCTTATTCAGATAATAATGAGTACTTCCTGATACATTAAAAGCAGCCCTAAAAGTTTTTATGATCTTTATATAGAAAGCATTTGATAAATCTTTCTGACAACCAGCTGGTGTTCAAATGCTTGAACCCGAATAAAAGGTTCTTAATGAATTACTAGACATATTTGCAACTTGTAATTCCAATGGCATGGAAAACACACTTATTTGAATAAAAATTTCTTTCAGCAGAAATTCTGCATTTGAAATCAATTATCATAATTCAATATAATTTGCATAACACTTGAAGGGGAAACATTGTCTTAGAAATTCTTAGGATCATATTCTGCAGAAAACTATCTAGAAACTGCATTAGTTTATGGGTCATGTAAACATTCATCAACCTTTGCCAAGTTTGTGATGTGCACATATTTTTTTTCTTTGCAGGGGTGGAGGATTATACATAGACATTGTTTCTTTCACATGATGACTCATTAATTCAGAAGGATGGTTCTTACATTGAGTGTGGAATTGAGGACAGGGAAATTTATCATGGGACTATGAGATGTTGAGAAAGCACTTTTGAAAATTACTTTTAAACCATTCAGAAAAAGACCAACATGACTAGTTGACACTTGGACGTTTTTTACTTAAGTAAAATTTCCTCTATTAATACTTTCACTAAACAAAATACTGTAGTCTGGCTTCTTTTTTTCCTCACCATTCCTCTACTAACACTATTATCCATACCACCCTTTTTTCTTACATGTGACTCTTTGATTTGTCCAAGAATTCAATTCTCTCCTGCGGCCATAGGCCACTATTTTATGGGGATCAGAAGTGATTATGCCAAGGTGTTCAGAACATAACGAGGCATGAAACTTCTTTAAAGGTTGTAGGAAGATGCCGAGTCTTCACCCTAATGTGTATATAGTATAGAGTTCATCGGAGGGAGGTTTTGTATATAGAACAGAAAGAGAGAGAGAGAGAGAGAGAGAGAGAGAGAAGAGAGAGAGAGAGAGAGCGAGAGAGAGGAAGGCAGGAAAAAAGTGTCTATCTGCATTACTTATTTAACAACAAGAAATAAATGGTGAGTTAGGTCTTTGGGATAAAAATTTAAAGTCCTCAAGAAACATGTAGTATTACATAAATAAAAGGTAAAATAAAAGAAACTATAATATGTTTATAGAAAATTATATTTTTGAAAATATATGCTTGATAAGATAAAACAACTTAGAAAAAGACAAAGTATTTTCCAATGATAGAAGAGAGAAGTCTTCATGAAAGAGATCGCCTCTAAACAGAAACTTGAAAAATATAGGAATTAGACCTTATTATCTATATTTCTTCATGAATGAACCATGATAAATTAAACCATGATAAATACAGTAGAGCAATATCTTTCCTACTAAATACTTCCTCTGCACTTTGTAAAAATCATTAATTAATTCATTTATTTATCTCAGATTCAGTATATATTTTGTGCAAAAGATATACAAATATAGATATTCAAGCAATTAATAAGAACCAAATAATAATTTTTTTCAGTAGAGGAACATTAAATGCTTTGAGAATATATAAGAAAATTTGACTAGGAGAACAAGTCTTTGCTTGATACTTCTTTAAAGACAAATATTCTTATCTTCCCCTCATTATGGAAGGAGGATGTGCCTGTGTCTGAGTTTTAAATCAGCCTAATTCTGTGTTCAGTGAACAGACCTATTTGATATCACATCCTGCTATGACCACCATGTTTGTTTGCTTACAACTGATAAAGGGAATTTTTCTGTCTTCACTGCTACTTCCTTGTCTTCTTTCTCAGTTTTTTCATGGCATGTGCTGACAAGAAACTTGTTTTGGCAAAGGAGAAAGATAGGGCACCTAAGATACTAAACATCTATCTCATTTTTTTTTCTTTTTCTTTGAGACATTTTCTTTCTTTTTCCCTAATCTCTGGAGAATTTCTCTCCTTTGCTGACTCATTGAAAGTCTATGCCTATCTAAGACACTCATATTTTCTGATGCTTTAACAATTTGGAAGGATTCATTTACTGCTATATATTATCTAATTTTATGTAGAAAATGAACCTTCTAAAACAGGTTGAAGTTTATTATTGTTAATTTATACATTCAACAACAGTCAAATTAATGGAGTGCTCATGATAAACTAAGGATTGTGACATGAAACTTACAACAATTAGCTTGGCACATTGGTGCCTGCCTATAGTTCTAACTGCTTGGGAGTTGAAACATGGGAGGATCTCTTGAGCCCAGAAGTCTGAGGCTGTAGTTCACTACAATCAGGTGTCTGAACCACTACACTTCAGCAGCCTGGGCAACATAGTAAGACTTCTTCTTTCAAAACCACCAAATAAAACTCACAATAACCCAACAATGTCAGTAAAATTATTGCTTATTATATTCATTTTACATAAGAGAAAACATTGAGTCACAGAGTAGTTAAGTGATTTGTGCAAATTAATTTAGCCAGAGAAATCTAGCCATGTCAGAGCAGAAATCCAAATGGTTTGATTCCAGAAATGTTTAAATTTTTCATTACAGTGTCTCTCTATGCAGGGAAAGAAGAAGCAGAGAGAATAGGGGTATGCCTGTGGCTCAGAAAATAGACTCATCTGAGCTCTAATGTTTACTAACTATATAATCTTGAGACAATTTATATGACATCTTTGAGTTTCAGGTTTCTTGATTGTTTGGTGGAAACATTAATACCTTCCCTGCATTGTTGCCAGGGTTATGGAAAAGTAGAATATTAAAAATCTTGTCTATTTTATTTGTTATATTGCACCTTGTTCCAGGAAGGATATAATGCAGCAAAAAACACGCATATGGAAGCTCTTTGCAACTGCCAAAATTAAACAATTGAATGTAATTTATTGTTTATAAACACGAATCCTAGCAGAGGTGAGTATATGCCTGCTCCAATAAGAGAATTTCTGTCCTGGCATGACAAGTCTTTCATGAGAAATATTTTATGGGAACATACCACTGTCATTGAAACAGGAAATGGGAATTTCTAATGCATTTATTGATTGCCACCATGCTTTTTGGGATCATCATGATCAGAAGGTGTGGCTGAAAAAAATAGATTGTATAATTTCATAATTTCAAAATGATGAAAGCTGAAAACTACATCATAGAAGTAGGAAGGTTGTATAAGCAACATATAAATTTGTGAAAGAAGATTGTTAAAGCCTTTTTTTAAGGACAGAAAAACAGAATTTGTGCAGCAGATATGAATTAGAAAGCACTCATACATTCTTGGTAATAATGGAAAAATAATTTGAAATGTCTGTATTTAAAAGTTACACAGTTTTCTGGACATAGCTTACAACTATTGTGTTTTCTTCTACAGTTACTTTGCAGAAATGCTTAGAGTTCAACAACACGTGTAAAAAATTATTCTCAGGGAATAAATGATCCATTTGTGTTTAAACCATTGATGTTAGAATGTGCAAAGTAAGTGAATCGTACCTGCTAGTGGGTACTTGGAAGCCAAATTAGCCACAAGTATTACAATAGATGCTAGTTTCAAAAGCATAAGAGATGGTATAATTCTGTCAGTTAATACTCCATTATTACATACTGTAATACTTTATCAAAATATAAAAATGAATAAAATTGGGAAATATTTTCATATTTTAGAATGTATATCAAAATGCAATTATATTTATAATTGCCCAGTTTTATTTTTTATTATATAATTGCCCATTTTTAAATGAAATACATTTCAAGTAAAATTCACTTTCCTATAATAAGATAATAAATTCCACAAATAAGAAGATAAGGTTGATACATTGAACATTCTACATTTTGCTTAGAAAGTAAAAAATATTGACTTTTAAAAACAAAGGATTCTGAAATAACAGACAGTGGTTGAAATCCATAATTTGCCTCTAATTCCTCATGATGGGGACCTTGCTTAAATTACTAAAATTGCTTTGGCTTTGGTTTTCTCTGAAGATCAATTAATAAGGATTACCAGTGTCTGAGACTAAATAAGATATGTATAGTGAACAAAGAGCATGGTATCTGGTTCTCTATCAGTCTCAATACTTGGAGTGTATTCTTTCTGCCATTTTGGAATTTACTGGTATGACTCAATATTTCTTTTTGAAGTATTAGTTTGTCCCAGTAAAACCAGGTTCCTCTTTGTAAAGACAAAGCAAACTAAAACTCCAATGATAATGGACCTGAAAAACTAAGAAATTGTAATAGGCTGACTTCTGCATGCATGAAAGATGATTCATACATATTTTATGAGATATATTTATTTTATGAGTGTGGAAGAAAACTGACATAAGCTAGAAGGACTATGATGTGTCCGAGACTTTATTTGGTGCTTTATCTACAGTAGTATTGTGAGACTGATTATTGTCTCCATTTTATAGAAAGAGATCATGGATGGTATGTACAATGAGCCTGGCTTTCCAGTCTTTGTAGTGGAAGGATAACTGATGATGGTTAAAATGAATTTCAGATGCATGTCACTTGGACTCAAATCAAGTTCAATATTATTAAATGTGGTAATCTATTTAGAGTATGTGGGACATAGTCATTTTATGCTACTATCCCTCCAAATGTCGTTGTTGAAAGTAGAGTTAGACTCATAGCCTTCATCTAAAGCAGTATTTAAGTGACTGCATGTCCTATGTTTTCTGGTGATCAAAGAGGATTTTCTGGCCATGGGTGATGTTTAGCAGGTACTGGTCAGATTTCTACCTTATTCTGACTATGTGCTTGGGAAAACTTGAATTTTATCTATGATTCTAGTCATTAAACCTTTAGCAGTAGGGTCAACACTGCTATGTGCTCTGGAAGGTGCATGAGGCAGGCCTCATTGGTGAGCATTTCTCCCTCTGCTCTTCTTTTATGTAACCAGATATATTCTAGCAATAAAGAAGATTTGATATCATATGTGTGTGCATGAAGGTGAACACATGAGAACACACATGGCAAAACTGACAGCTAAAAAACTGTTTTTAAGAATAAATAAATTAAACAAACCATTGCTATAAAAACATATTAACAGACTATACAGAGACATAGATGGATAATTATTCCTGTTCTCTGTCTTTAAATTAGATTTTTCCAAGGGCTATCAAGACTGTAGCAGCTATTATCATTTGTGTAACAGTCAAAGAATACAAAATAAACAAAAACTACTTACTCTGATGTTAGGCCTTAGCTTAGAAAGTTATCTTATATGTGCATATATGTATATATATATATTTTTTTTCTCTCCCCTCTCTCTCTTTTTAATGAAGAGAACCATAAGGAAGCCTGCATTTGTAAATGTTAGTTGACATCTTGATTTGGGTGAACGTATAGCATAGAGCTACAGAGGAGTCCTCATTCAGTTGAGTAAGGCTCTTTGACAGAAATCTAATGGGAAGAGAAATTTTCTCAAATCAATGAACCCAATATATGTGGTTTAATTTTATAACCAACTTTAATTTGAAAAATTCCCAAATATTTTCAAAGCACTTGAATGATCTGTATATTTATTAGGCCATAGTTCTATAACAATTTTACAGTAATTGATCTACTCTATTAGGAAAATATTCAATACAGAAATATTGGGGTATAGAAATGTTGCAACTTTCAGGTTATTTTAACAATGGCTTTTTCATTTTATCTTTTTAATTCAATCTTTTAAATATAAAAACTATAATAAGATATTTTAAGTTATTAAAAACAATTCCGTAGTCATGCTTCTCAAAAAACTGAAGGTGAACAGAAGAATCCCATTGTTTCACAATTGTTTATATGTATGTGTGTATATATATATATATATGTTACATGTATATGAATACACACAAAATATGCATATACATAATTTCATTTTATTTATATTGCATAACATTAGGATACATTAAAAATAAAAAGTATATAGTATACAGGCATACTCTTGATGGCAATATAAATCTTACTAAAATATTTTTATAGATGTAGAAATTCATTGCTTGATACTAATATTTTCTCTGTTGATTGATATAGCATGAATCTTTTTTTTTTTTTTTTTTGAGTTGGAGTCTCACTCTGTCACCCAGCCTCGACCTGCTGGGCTCTGGCGATCCTTCCGCCTCAGCCTTCCAAGTAGCCAGAATTACAGGCATGCGCTACCATGCCCGGCTGATTTTTTGATTTATTGTAGAGATGAGGTCTCGCTGCCCAGGCGGGTCTCGAACCCGCGGGCTCAGGCAATCCACTCACCTCAGCCTCCCAAAGGCGCGAGATTACAGGCTGAGCCACCGAGCCCGGCATGAATCTTTTTTTAAGATAGGAAAATATAGTTTATTTAGAAATTAAATTAGAGAGAGAGAGAGAAGATATCACTTCCCCAAGGTAAAGGAAGGACCAAAGCTTAGAAAAACATGGCCTAGACAGCTCAAAGAACTCAGGACCAGACCAGTGTAGCAAGGCAATGGTTGGAATCTTCTTATTTATTATGGAGTCAAGTATTATATGAATTATTATATTATCAATCATACCAAAGATTATCTGACATACCACACAGACTACATACACAAGCATAAAACATATTTTAAAAATATATTCACAGAACACACACACACACACACACACACACACACACACACACACACACGTTTTGTACCACACCTCATTTTTTTCCACTGTATATAATCATTATCTTTCTTGTAGGGAGGCATTATTTGATAATTTATGTAAATAACAACAAATAATACATTATTTACCTCTTCAGTTTTTGATATTTAAATTGATTTATGCTGATTTTAGACTTTTGTAACTTGTTTCTTTTTAGCAGCCCATATTGACTATGTTCCTGTAAATTTTGCTAGATACATTTCTCCTTGGTTTCCCTACTCAGTTTATGCAAGCAGGAGGCATCTGACTCAAAGTTTATTAAATATTCCTATCACATCTGCTTTTAACAAAAATGTCTATTTTTCCTTCTGCAGAGCAAAAGAATTTATAAATTTCTCTAAATTTCTGCCAACCAGCACAGAATATTTCTGTATTAATCAGGGTTCTTTAAAGATACAAAACCAATAGGTTTGTATAGATAATAGATAGGCTAGATATCTCTATATATAGATAATAGAGACTTAAATGTAGATATATAAATATATATGAGGCAGACAGAGACAGAGAAGAGACAGACAGAGAAAGAGAGAGAGAGAGAGAGAGAGAGAGAGAGAGAGAGAGAGAGAGAGAGAGAGAGAGACAGACTTATTATAGGAATCGCAGTTTCTGTGGTTTTGGAGACTGGGAAGTCACATAATCTGCTGCCTGCAAGCTGGAGAGAGAACTAGGAAAACGGTGGTGTGATTAAGTTCAAGTCCAAAAGCAGGAGAATTGGGGACCTGAAAATATGAGTCATAGTCCCAGTCCAAAGGCCAGAGAACTATGAACACTAGTGTCTGAGGACAAGAAAAAGTAGATTTTCCATGTCAAACAGAGAGCACATTTGCTCTTTTTTGACTTAATGGATTGAATAATGTTCACTAACATTAGTGAGGGTGACTCTTCTTAGTCTACAAGTTCAAACGCTAGCTTATTCCAGAAACACCATCACACACATATTCAGAAATAATGTTTACCAGCTATCTGAGCATCCTTTAGCCTAGTCCAATTGATACATAAATTTAACCACTACATGTACCGGTCTAAAACCTCTCTGAAAATGTCTATCTGACTTCTCAGAACTCTTGTCCTCTATATGGTTAACTGCCACTCTGTAATCAATTGGTTTCCTTGTCCTTTGTAACCAGAAATAAAAACGATCTACATTTTGCTTCTATTGTATGCAGTAAGGTCTGGAACATACCGATTCTGTCTTAATTAATTATTTTGATATTTTATTCATTACAGATGTTTTCAATATTTGGATTTTAAAATTTATAACATTACAACATGTATTTAAATAGTGCAAAAATGTTATAATTTTTTATCGTGATGACCGAGTTTTTATTTTATTTATTTATTTATTTATTTATTTATTTATTTATTTATTTATTTATTTTGAGTTGGAGTCTCTGTCGCCCAGACTGGAGTGCAGTGGCTGCTCCCGGCCACCGCAGCCTCGACCTGCTGGGCTCCCGCAATCCTTCCGCCTCAGCCTTCCGAGTAGCCGGAATTACAGGCATGTGCTACCACGCCCGGCTGATTTTTTGATTTATTGTAGAGATGAGGTCTTGCTGCCCAGGCGGGTGTCGAACCCGCAGGCTCAGGCAATCCACTCACCTCAGCCTCCCAAAGGCGCGGGATTACAGGCTGAGCCACCGAGCCTGGCTCCAAGTTTTTATAATCCTTTAAATTTCCTGTCCAAGGTGAGTACCACAAACCCCTCATCCTAGTTTTAGTTCTATAAATGTATCATATATCTCTTTTTAACAATTTATTTGTTTGTTATAGAGTTGTGGGGTACAAGTGAGGATTTATTACATAAGTATGTGGCATGCAGTGAAGTTGAGCTGCTAGCTGGCCCTCACTCTCCCTGGTATTGGACCTGATACCCTTTGTGTTTCATGAGCCACTCCCCAACACTCCTCATTTCCTCTCTGCTCTCGCAGTGTTCAGAGATTGCTGATCCTACTCTTGTGATAATGTGACCAGTGTTCAGGGTCCTCTTAAGTGTGAGAACTTGTTGTATTCCGTTCTTTGTCTGTGTGAGAGATCACTTGGCATTATGGTCTCCAACCGCATCCAAGTTGTTACGAAGGCAATGATTTTGTTCCTCATTATGACTGTGTAATACTCCATTGTGTGTATATACTACATTTTCTTTATTCAGTCCACTTTGGATGAGCAACAGGGTTCGTTCCATGTTTTTGCTATTGTGAATAATGCAGCAATAAGCATGCATGTGCAGGTGTCTTTTGGGTGGAGAGGGATTGCTGGATCATATGGAAGAACAATTTTTAGTTATTTTAGAAATCACTACTCTACTTTCCATGGGGGTTGAACTAGCTTGCATTCCCACCAACAGTGTAGAAGCACTCCCTTTTTTCCATAGTTGGGCCTGCACCGGTTGTTTTTTGACTTATTAATGATAACCATCCTCAACAAAGTTAGGTGGTATCTCATTATAGTTTTGATTTGCATTTCTCTGATGATTAGTAAGGGTAAGCATTTTTAAATGAGTCTATTGGCTACTTGAATGTTATATTTTGAGAAGTGTCTGTTCATATCCTTTGCTCACTTTTTAATGGGCTTGTTTTAAAACACAGTTAATATATGTCTTAAAACCAGATATCAATAACTTAATGTAGAAGTCAAAATGGGTGACAATGAAATTGGTGCTGTCCTGTTATTGATTTTTATATAAAATTTGATAAACATTTTTATTTATGCATATCAAAAAACATTTAAGAAATAAGAAGTCTGTTTTGTTAAACTGTATTTCCTTTACAGTTGGTTAAAATATTGCCATTAGAATTTCTAAAGACTTAATAAACATATAAAACTATTTCTCTATGACACTTGTGAGAAGCTACTATCAGTTTAACAATTGGAATTTTTTAAAATGTTTTTTAAGTGCATTTAACAACTTCTTAAAATACAATTGGCCTTCATAGCAATCAAACTGTCACTACGCTTGACATTGTCCACATTTCAG
The DNA here is from genome assembly GCA_027257055.1 of Cephalopachus bancanus. Lineage (NCBI taxonomy): Eukaryota > Metazoa > Chordata > Mammalia > Primates > Tarsiidae > Cephalopachus > Cephalopachus bancanus. The sequence goes on from JAPVLO010000107.1 coordinate 2,435,852, forward strand.
GTTGTATTTTCAAAATAACAAGTTCTGATAGGTTATTCTTTTTATCAATTGATATTTTGACAGACTTGAGATTTGAAGTTGAATCTGTTGTAGCACTTTTAATGCTCTAACATAAATTGTTATGATATATCATTATGAAGAAATAAAAACAAGAAATGACCTCGTTAAATCATGAAGCAGTTTATGAGTGTCATTAAGTGGTACCCAGGTGACTGAACTTAGTATAGTTGCCAGAGATGTCAATATTCTACTAATAGTTCAATTGCAAATGAATAAATTATATAATACAATGCAATTGGGTCTGTCTGTGGGCATGAGAAGAACTGGAGTGGACCACTACAAATCAGGTAAGTTTAACCAATTTTTTAGATGCAGCAATATAACAGCCAGCCAAATTATATATGCTAACATACAGTTTCTTCTACATTTATTTGATACATTCATTAGTGAGTTGGCAAAAAGGTAAATTTTTGCAATAACATAGACATACATTTTGAAGAAGTAAGGTATGGAGAAATAAATACTATAGAGTGATAAAGAAACTATGTCTTGTAAAATTTTGAACAAAATTAAGCACTACTATTATTCATGGCGCAGATGATTTTTTCTTTATTTCCCAAAGGTTAAAAAAAGATGACTAGTCAAACTTTTTCTACAATTCCTGTTTACTTTTATTTTTATGTCAGAATATTTTCTTACACATGTGGCCACACTTACTTCATAACCACAAGTGTGGTTATACAAATCAAACTCAAGAAAAAAGACTATTAGACCTAAACATTAAAAATGTAAAATATTTTCAAGATAAATAATGTATTCATGTCTATATAATAATTTGACTTTTAATGTCATATAGGCTATAGGGACAAATAATTTTCATAGGTTCTACCTTCAAAATATATTGCAGCAAAGTGGGGTACTTCAACTAAGTATCTCATAATTTATATACTTGACTTTGTTAATTTTGGCCTACCCATCATAGAACTCACCTTAAATAAGGACACATATATTAGAACTTTATCAGAAAACTATTCTACCATAATAAGAGATATCATTTGAAAGCTTTCCAAAATGATAATTAGTGAAGAGAAGACACATAAAACTGTCTGAGTAGATGAGTTATTGGCACTGATGTTCCTTGTCAAAATGTGAATACTATTTATCTGAAGACATTAATTATGGGTGGCTCTTTTTCAAGTAGGTTAAGAGATAATTTTCATTGGCTGTATCTTGTAACGGCCCAAGAACGATTATGATGAATGGGCCACCAGGTCAGAGAGAATTTTCATTTTAGGTGTGACAAGGTTACCTCAAGATCTTAACAGTATGGCAAATTTGACACTTGACATTAAATTACTTTTAGTAGATATATTTTGCAAATGTACTTCTGGGTTATGTTGCAGTAGCTTTAAAATAAATTAGGCTCTAACTGACCATCTTTATTACTTTTTGATATATTAACTACAATACTGCAATTTTATCTGTTCTAAAGTTTATAAAGGCAAAATTTCTCCCACTCATTATTTATTAAATTTATTACTTCAAATTATAAACATTCAGTTTTTGTCAGTGATGCTATATAACTTTTCTAGAAAATGTAATTATTAGATATGAGTTAACTTATTAGATATGAGCTAACTTATTAGATATGCACTAACTTTAGATATGAGAGAACTTTAAAATCAACACTCCAAATGAGAGAGAAATACATATGTGCAAGATGTCAATGTATAATTGCCAATATTTAAAAATTATAGCTGACTTCTATCAAAACTTTCTGTGTGGCTTAATTTTAGGATGGTGATAATGATAAGACTGTGATGAGGAACTTTCAGCATGGATCACTGTCACCTTATTCAATTAATTTAATCCAAATCCAAAATCACTTTAACGAAACATATTGATCAACCCCCTCATATATAGAAATTTCAGATTCTCTCTATAAATATATATATATGTGTGTATGTGTGTGTGTGTGTGTGTGTGTGTGTATATATATATATACATACACATATATATTTAGAGAGAGGGAGTCATACAATTCATAATAATGTGTTTCCATAAAAATTGGACCTTATGTATGACAGTGGTTACATAAAATTTTAATATCAAACTTTTTTTTTAGTTGAAGTCTCACTCTGTCACCCAGGCTGGAGGGTCATGGCACACTCATGGTCACCCCAGCATGACCTGCTGTGCTCCGGTGATCCTTCCACCTCAGCCTTCCAAGTAACCAGAACTATAGGCACGTGCTACCATGCCTGGCTATTTTTGTTTTATTTATTGTAGAGACGAGGTCTGGCCAAGTCACCTGGGCTGGTCTCAAACCCGCTGGCTAAGGCAATCCACTCACCTTGGCCTCCCAAAGTGTTAGGATTACAAGCTGAGCCACTGAGCCCAGCCATATTAAACTTTTAATGTACCTTTTCTATGTTTAGATAGTACTTACCATTGTATTACAACTACCTACAGTTTTTAGTAGAGTTACATGTTATACAGGTTTGTAGCCTAGGAACAACAGGCTATATCATACAGTCTAAGTGTGTAGGAGGCTGTACCAATATGTTTGTATAAATACACTCTATGTTTACATGACAAAATTTCCTCATGATGCATTCCTCAGAACATGTTCTGTCATTAAGCAACTCATCACAGTACAAACACACACATATATGTGTGTGTGTATATATACATAGATATAGCTAATCCTGAATCTAGGTAATACTTGTTCCTCAAATATGTATACAGAGGGTGTCAATAATGTATATACATGTCAAGAAAAGAAAAACTGTATTATAATTGTAATACTTAATATATACTAATAACAAAAAAGGAATACAAGTCACTTTTGAATTCTGCCATTATAAGAGGTGCCCAAAGTGATTACCATCAGTGTCCAGACACTTCTGATTATGGTAAACTAAAAGGAATATATAAATAACATCTCCTTAAATGTGTATGCATTTTTTGGCACCTCCAGTATATATATATATAAATATGCATACACACTGTGTATGCATATTTGTGTATTACAGTAGTCTTTAAAATAGGAGGCAGTAATTTAAAAAAACAGATCATTAACTAGCCCAACGTTTTATATGCTAGTCTTCATAAAGGAACTACATCAAAAATAAAAATATTGCACAAGAACAAGGATATTTCTAGACTCTATTAATGGGTATACATATGAAATTTATGATTCCCTTAAGCATATTTACCCTAGTCATTATTTAAGTCACATAATTTGTTCTAGAGTCTGATAAGCCAAAATAAAATGTGTAGTTGCTGAAACAGAAATAAAACAAGAAAGCAAGAAATATCTGTCTCTACCTATTGAGATGTATATTTTGAGCAGATACCTACTTACACTACTCTTATACTATTGTATATTTTAAAAGATCATTTTATCTTTGTAAATCCTGAAGACTTCTCATATAATGTTGCTTTTCATGAGATGGAGACATGAATATACATTTCCAGTTGGATCAAAATCTTGAATATGAATTTCACAGTAGCAATTTATTTTAGAATATTTTATAAGATTTCAAGTGCATCACAAAAGATTTTTACCAATTTGGAATTTTTTTTTTAAATCAATAGTATTTTTTTTTTTTAATTTTGCCTGTATTTTTAATTTCAAAACTATCTTTTAAAAATGATTACATTTCAATTTGAATAAAAATTAGTTTAAATCTTAAGGACTAACAATTATTTTACTCTCCTAGGAAACATTTAATACTTTTTCTTTTTTCAGTCACAAAAAATTACACATAATCAAAATTATCAGTAAAATAATCCAAAAATATGAAATGTGATGATCATAAATTAATCATTTTTTGAACACCCCGTTTTTCCCATTCTTTATCCTGGAGTTAGCAATGCTGATGCTATGTCATGTAATCTTACATAAACTTTTCTGTGCTTATTTCCCATATGCAAGTATGCTGTCTTTTTTGTCTTAAAAATGAGATTGTGGAGTTGATAACTTAGCTGATGGCAATAAAGAATATAGTAAACACGCCGGGCTCGGTGGTTCAGCCTGTAATCCTGCGCCTTTGGGAGGCTGAGGTGAGTGGATTGCCTGAGCCCGCGGGTTCGAGACCTGCCTGGGCAGCAAGACCTCATCTCTACAATAAATTAAAAAAAAATCATCTGGGTGTGGTAGCGCATGCCTGTAATTCCGGCTACTGGGAAGGCTGAGGCGGAAGGATCACCGGAGTCCAGCAGGTTGAGGCTGCAGTGACTGGGAGCACCCACTGCACTCCAGTCTGGCGACAGAGTGAGACTCCAACTCAAAAAAAAAAAAAAGAATATAGTAAACAAAATAAATAACAAGCTGGCAAGCATGGAAAGCAGCATCAACCAAGCAGAAAAAAAGAATCTCAGAGCTTGAGAACCAAAATATAGAACTAAGTCAAACTGTTAAAAACATAGAAAAGAAGCTTTAAAAGATAGAACACCACCTCCAAGTGATGTGTGATTAAATCAAGAGGCCAAATCCATTATTAATTGTCATTCCTGAGGGAGATAGAGAAACAGATACCTCCCTGGAACAAACATTTCATGAAATTATTCAAGAAAACTTTCCTCATCAGATACATGACCATTCAAACACAAGGAATTCAGAGAATCCCTGCAAGACAACAAATGGGAAGACCAACTCCTAGATACACAGTAATTCACTTACACAAAGTAGGAATGAAATAAAAAATCCTAAGGGCAGCAAGATAGAAAGTTCAGACTACTTAAACCAGGGAAGGCCAATTAGAATAGCCACAGACTTACCTACAGAAATATTACAGGCTAGAAGAGACTGGAGTTCAAACTACAAAGTTCTCAAAGATAAACAATTTCAACCAAGAATTTTCTACCCAGCTAAGCTAACTTTCATCAGTGATGTAGAATTAAAGTCCTTCCCAGACATTCAATCCCTAAGAGTTTAATGACCTCCAGACCAGCTGTACAAAAAAAGCTTAAGAAAGTATTAAACATAGGAACAAAACAAAACAAAAAACAAGCAAACAAAAACAACACAACCATTCCCTTCCCAAGAATGCAGGAAAAAGATTGAAAACACACACATATACCAAGGCCAAAACCAAGAGAAAACCAACCAACAAACAACAACAACAACAACCAACCCTGTAAGAACCTCATGACAGAGATAAACTCTCACATCTCAATAATTAGCCTGAAAGTGAATAGACTAAATGAACCAATGAAAAGTCATAGAATGGCAAACTGGATTTTAAAAAATAATAATGCAACAGTATGCTGTCTCCAGGAGTCTCATCTCACCAGAATAGACAAAAGAAATTAAAGGATTTTACAGACTCAAAGTAAGGGGATGGAAAACAAATTTTCAGGTAGAAGGAACACAAAAGAAAGCACAAGGTGCCATCTTAATATCACATAAAATATACTTTAAGCTATCAAAAATTTAAAAAGATATGAAATGTTACTACTACATAATGACAGAAAGTTCAGTCCTCAACAAGAAATATCTATCCTAAACTTATATGCACCCAATATAGGAGCACCAACTTTCATAAAGCAACTTTTAGATAAACTAAAAAAAGATATTGACTCTAACACTACCATAGCTGGGAACTTAAATACCCCCTTAACAACACTAGACAGGACATCAATACAAAAAATCAGCAAGGAGATCTGGAACTTCAGCATGATGCTTTATCAAGTGGACTTAATAGATACCCACAGAACATTCCACCCAACAATTACAGAATATATATTCTACTCATCACCTCTTGGAACATACTCCAAGATCAACCACATCCTCAGTCATAAATCAAGCATAAACAAATTTCATAAGATCTAAATACTACCATGCAGCTTCTCAGATCACAGTGGAATACAAATATCAACACCAACATAGTTACCCCCAAACCCACAAAGACATGGACACTAAAGAGCATGATGTTGAACAACAAGTGACTCAACATTGAAATCAAAGCAAAAGTTAAAATATTTCTGGAAACAAATGAAAATACAGACACATCTTATGAAAACCTCTGTGATGCCATTAAATCAGTACAGAAGGGAAATTCATTTCTTTACAAACACACATAAAGAAAATGGAAAGATCACAAGTTAACAACCTAACAAATCACCTAGGGGAGCTGGAAAGACAAGAATATCAAAACCCTAACTTCAGCAGAAGAATCCAGATCACCAAAGAAAAAGTCCAATACAGGAAATAGAAGACAAAAGTAGCATAGAAAAAATGAATGCAGCAAAAAGCTGGTTCCTTGAAAGGATAAACAGGATCGATGGATCCCCTAGCCAGATTAATCAACAGGAAGAGAAATCTCAAATAAACACAATCAAAAATGCAAAAGATCAAATCACAATGGACCCTGAAGAAATACGCAAATTATCTGAGATTACTATGAACATCTGAATGGGAACAAACTTGATTATCTAAAGTAAATAGAGGACTTTCTGACATCACACAACCACCACAAGAAGAAATTGACACATTAAATAGAACAATAACAACCCAGGAAATCAATTCCATCTTGAGAAAACTACCCACAAAATCAAGTCCTGTACTACATGGCTTCACAGCAGATTTCTTCAAAACATGTAAGGAGGAGCTGATACCAATCCTATTGAAAGTATTCCAGACAATCGAAAAAGATGGGACTCTCCCCAAATTATTTTATGAAGCTAACATCACACTGATACCCACACTGGGTAAAGATCCAACAAAGAAAGAGAGCTACAGGCCAATGTTGCTGATGAACATAGAGGCAAAAATAGTCAAGATTCTAGCAAATTGGATTCAGCTACACATCTCAAAAACTATTCACCATGATCAAGTAGGCTTCATTCCTGGGGTGCAGAGCTGGGTCAATATCCACAAGATCATAAATGTAATTAAACACATCAGCAGATGGAAAAATAGGAGGCACATGATTATATAATTAGATGCTGAAAAATATTTTGGTAAAATTCAGCATCTCTTCTTGACAAAAACCCGCAAACAACTAAGCATAGAGGGAACATACCTCAAAATTGTAAGAGCCATCTATGATAAACCCACAGTGAACAATGAAGAAAAATTGGAAGACTTTCCCCTGAAAATTGGAACAAAACAAGGCTGCCCATTTTCACCTCACCTGTTCAACATAATGTTGCAAGTCCTAGCTAGAGCAATCAGTCAAGAAAAGGAAATCAGAGGTATACAAATAGGAAAAAAGCCAAGTTATTCCTCTTTGCTGATGATATGATTCTACACCACAAAAATCCAAGAGAATCTGCTAAAAACCTTCTTGCACAGTTAAAGAACTTTGGCAAAGTCTCAGGTTATAAAATCAATGTGCAAAAGATAACCACATTCTTATACACCACCATCAAACAGAGAACAACAACAACAAAAAAGCATAATCACATTCACACTAACGGTTATTGCTTTCTTAGACTGCTTTATGGACTCTCTCGTCATGGTCACACTTTGAATTTCTCTGGAAGCTACAGAGAAAGAGAAAAACAGTGCTTGGTATCTCAGAGATGGCCTAGTACTCACAATGAACATTTAATGTTCTCCTTTTGAACAAAGATAATTTCACAGGTCATCAACATCAGACAAATCCACTCTATGACCCTGATGGATCACAACAAAAACAGGACCATTCTGTAATCACAGCTGAACATAAATAAAATATGAACATTATCCTCTCTGCATAATAATCACACATCCTATCTTGGCTTACATCAGTGATGGCTGCTTCCTTTCTGATTATATTTTAATACTACACTAGCCTTTTCTCTTTCTAGGTTTCTGTAATTTGATTTATTAAGAAATCAAATTACAGAATTATTCTTGCTCCCAGAGTCAAGCACTGCTTACATAACCCCTTCCAAAATCACCTAACACAAACCTAAACTTTATAATAATTTCTTTTTAACACACGCTAAGACCTTCTGATCATGTGCATCTTATTTGAGACAATGAGTAATAAACCCAATTTGTTAAACTATAGATGTACTCCTGGTGTTCTTTGTCTGAAGAACAATTAGCACTACAAATTGTTAACTCAAACCAGTGCTTCAGATGAAATGATTCATGACTTAGCAACTCCCATGATTTTCAATATCCTCCTTCCAGACTCTGTCACTCCCAGGCCCTATTTCTTTTGTGTTAGGTCTAATTCCTATAACATTTCTCTACTTTGCTGACTAAATCCTGATTAATACAATATTTTTAAAACTTTATAAATTGACACATAATAGATGTACATATGTTCAGGATACATGTGATAATTTGATACTCATATAATCAAGTCAGGGTAATTGTGATATCTATCACCTTAAATATTTACTTTTTTTTCATGGTAAAGATACTCTAATTTCTACCTTCTATCTATTTTGAAATACATAATACATTAATGTTAGCTATGCTCACAATTCTGATCTATTCAGGTCTTATTTCTTTTACATACTGTATTTGTACCCATTAATCAACCTCTCTTCCCCGCCTCTGGTAACCACCAAGCTACTCATTATTTCATGAGATCTATTTTTTTAGCTCCCGCATATGAGTGATAACATGTGATATTTGTCTTTATGTACTTGGCTTATTTCACATAACATGATGACTTTCAGTTATATCCCTGTTACTGCAAATGACAGGATCCCATTCTTTTTTTATGGTTGAATAGCATTCCATTGTGTATATAGACCACATTTTCTTTATTAATTCATTGATGAGCACTTAAGATTAATCCATATTTTGACTGTTGTAAATAGTGTTGCAATAAACATGGGGATACAGATATCTCTTTGATATATTGACTTTTTTCCTTTCAGATAGATAGCAGCAATGAAATGTTGAATTATATGGTAATTTTATTTTTAGATTTTTGAGGAGCCTCCAAACTGTTTTCGATAGTGGCTGTACTAATTTACATTGACACCAGCAGTGTATGGGAATGTAATTCTAACCAAAATATGTTACTTCCTGTCTTCTATATAGAAGCCATTCTAACTAGGATAAGATAGTATCTCAATGTGATTCACATTTTAATTTCTCTGGTGATTAAGGATGTTGAACATTTTCTTCATGTATATATGTTTACTATTTGTATGTCTTCTTTTGAGAAATGTCTATTAAGAGCTCTTGCTCATTATTTAATCAGATTATTTTTTGTTATTGAGTTGTTTGAGTTCCTTATATATTCTGACTATTCATCACTTGTCAGATGGATAGTTTGCAGGTATTTTCTTCTACACAGTGGATTGTCTCTTCACTTTCTTTGCTGTGCATACATTTTTTAGGTTGGCATTATTCCATTCGTCTATTTTTACTTTGTTGCCTGTGCTTTTGGGATCTAGCACAAAAACTATTTGCCTAGATTAATGCCCTGAATAATTTATCCAATACTTTCTTCTAGTAGTTTCATAGTTTCAAGTTTTAAATTTCAGTTTTTAAACTATTTTGATTTGACTTGTATAGATGGTGAGGGATAGGGGTCTACTTTCCTTTTTCAGCATGTGTTGATACAGTTTTCCCAGCACAGTATATTGAATTGATTGCTCTTTCCTCGTTGTATGTTCTTGGCAACTTTGTTGAAAATGATTTGGTTGTAAAAGTGTGGATTTACATCTGAGTTCTTTACTCTGTTCCATTGGTCTGTGTGACTGATTTTATGCAAGTACCACGATGATTGGGTTAAAATAGCTTTGTAGGGTTTTTTTTTTCTTCTCAGAATTGCTTTGGCTATTCAGGATTTTCTGTCTCCATGTAAATTTTTGGATTTTTTTTCTATTTCTCTGAAGAATGTCATTCACATGTTGATAGAGATTGCACTGAATATGTAAATCACTTTGGGTAGTACTGACATTTTAACAATATTATTTCAAAGACAATGAGATTTTAAAATTTTTTTGTGTCCTCTTCAATTCTTTCAACAATGCATTATAATTTTCCTTGTATATATTTTTCACCACCTTGATTAAATTGATTCTAGGTTTTATATTCTTTGTGACTATTGTAAATGGCAGTGTTTTCTTGATTTTTTTTTTCAGATTGTTTGCTTTTGGCATATATAAATGCTACTGATTTTTGTATGTTAACTTTGTATCCTGTAACTTTTGTGAATTTTATCAGTTAAAACTGTTTTGATGGAACTTTCTGTTTTTCTAAATATGAGACTATTTCAACTATGTACAAGGCTAATTTGAGTTCCTCCTTTCCAATATTAACACTCTTTATTTCTTTTTCTTGGCTAATTGCTCCAGCCAGGGCTACCATGTCATGTTGAATAAAAGTGCTGAAAGTAGCCGGGCTTGGTGGCTCAGCCTGTAATCCTGCGCCTTTGGGAGGCTGAGGTGAGTGGATTGCCTGAGCCGGCGGGTTCGAGACCCGCCTGGGCAGCGAGACCTCATCTCTACAATAAATCAAAAAAAAATCAGCCGGGCATGGTAGTGCATGCCTGTAATTCCGGCTACTTGGAAGGCTGAGGCGGAAGGATCGCCGGAGGCCCAGCAGGTCGAGGCTGCAGTGGCCGGAAGCGGGCACTGCACTCCAGTCTGGGCGGCAGAGTGAGATTCCAACTCAAAAAAAAAAAAGTGCTGAAAGTGAGCATAGATGTCTTGTTCCTGATTTTAGAACAAAGATTTTCAATTTATCCTCATTTAGTATTATGTTGGTCTGCTTTTGTATAGGGACTTTATTATTTTCAGGTATGTTTCTATTATTACAAATATGTTGAGTGTTTTTTAAAAATTTTAAACATAAAATTATGTTGAATTTTATTGAATGTTTTTTCACCATCTATTGAAAGGATTATATGTTTTTTGTTCTTGGTTCCATTAATGTGATTTATTATGTTTATTGATTTGTGTATGTTGAACCATCTTTACATTCCTGTGACAAATCCTGCTTGATTTTGGTGAATAAGCTTTTTAATGTATTTTTAAATTAGATTTCCTAGTATTTTTCTGATTATTTTTCATCTGTGTTAATCAGGGATATTGCCTTTATTTTTGTTATTGCAGCCATTGATATTGTTATTGTGCCCTTGTATAGTTTTGGTGCCAGGGTGATGCTGGCCTCATAGAATGAGTTTGGAAGTATTCTCTCCTTTTCAAATTTGTTAAGAGTTTGAGTAGAATTGGTATTAGTTCTTCCTCAAAATTGTAATGGAATTCAGCAGTGAAGCCATCAGGTTCTAGGCTTTTCTTTGAAGGGCTATTTTATCACAGCTTTTATCTTGTTATGTGTTATTGATTTGTTAAGGTTTTCTGTTTACACTTGGTTCGATTTTGGTAGTTTGTATGAGTCCAGGAATTTATCCATTTCTTATGTTTTTCCAGTATGTTGCTGTAATTTATAACAGTTTCTAATGATTTTTTGTGTTTCTGTAGTCTTAGTTGTGCTTTTTTGTCTCTGATGTTATTGATTTAGAACTCTCTTTTATTTAGTTAGTGTAGATAAAGATTGGTCAACTTTGCTTATCTTTAAAAAACTGCATTTAAAAATTATTTTCTGTATTTTTTTAGGTTCAATTTCATTTATTTTTCTCTTTTCCTTATTATTTCTTTTCTTCTACTAATGTTGGATTCGGTTTGTTATATCTTTTCTAGTTCTTTTTTATGCATAATTTGGTTGTCTCACTGATGTATTTCTATTGTTTTGGATGTAGGCATTTATTACTATAAACTCCCCTCTTAGTACTGATTTAACTGAATCCCATAGCTTTTGTTATGCTATATTTTAATTTTCATTTGTTTTTAATAAATATTTAAAATTTTCTTATTAATTTGCCATTGGTCATTGGTTATTGAGGAGGATTTCACGTAATTTTCATGTATCAGTATTGCTTCCAAAGTTCTTCTTGTTATGGTTTGCTAGTTTTATTTATTTGTTGTCAGAGTTAATACTTGGTATGGTTTCTGCTCCTTTAAATATCCTTTCTTTTTCCCCTCATCTCTCTTTCTTTCTTCTTTCTGCCTTTCTTTTGATAGGATTTTGCTCTGCCACCCAGGCTGGAGGGCAGTTGCATAATCATAGCTCACCACAGCCTTGAAGTCCTATGCTCAAGTGATTCTCCTGTCTCAGTCTCTTGACTAGCAGAGACTACCAGTGCAGGCCACATTCCTTACTGATTTTATTATTTTTTGTAGAGATGGGGTTTTGCTCATTGCCCAGGCTGATCTTGAATTCCTATCTTAGCCTCCCAAAGTGCAGGATTATAGACAGGAGTCACCATACTTGACTCTTTTGAATCTCTTGACACATATTTTGTGGCCTAAGATATAATGTTTTATAAAGAATAATTCATATCTTCAAGTGCTGATGAAAAGAATATGTATTCTACAGCAATTGGCCGAAATGTTCTGTAAATGTAAGTTAGGCCTATTTAGTTTAGTGTGCAGCTTATCTCTAGCAATTTTTTGTTGATTTTCTGCTTAAATGATCTGCCCATTACTGAAAGTAGGTGTTAACAACCCTTACTGTAGTTGCAGTATAATCTATCTTTACCTTTACATCTATTAATGTATGCTTTATATACTTTGGAGATTCTGTGTTGGTGCATAGATCATTATAATTATTATATCATTTTGTGGAATTTACTCCTTTATCATGTTATAGTGACTTTCTTTGTCTCCTTTTAGTCTTTGACTTGTATTTTATTTTACCTGATATAAATGCAATTATTTCTGCTCTTGTTCGATTTCCATTTGCATGAAATTTATTATCACCCCTTTGCTTTCAGTCTATGTATGTTTTTATAGGTGAGATGGGTTTCTCATAGGTTGTATATAGTGGGTCTTGTTTCTTTCATCATTCCGTTTCTCTCTATGTAGTTCAATGAAAAAATTGACTTCATTTATTTTGTGTTATTATTGATAAGTATGAACTTAATACTGCCAATTTGTTGTTTGCTTTTGGTTTTCCTTCCTTCCCTCCTTCCTTTTCCCCACTGTTCGTTCCTTCCTCCCTCCCTCCCTCCCTCCCTCCCTCCCTTCCTTCCTTCTTTCCTCCATTTTTCTTTTTCTCCTCAGTAGTTAAGTGATTTTTTTTTCTGGTAATATTTTTATTTGCTGCTTTAAAAAAATTTTTAGAGTATCTGTTATAGGATTTTTCATTGTGATTACCATATTAATTACAAAATATATCTTAGAGATATAAAATGTTATTTTAAAGTGATGGTAACTTATTTTAGATCACATACACAAAATAATAGACAAAAGCATTTTAAAAAGCCTCTACACTTTAACTCAAGCTCCCCAACAGTTTTAGTTTTTGTTGTCTCAATTTGCATATTTATATATTGCCTATCTCTTAACAGGTTGTTGTAGCTATTATTGTTTTTAATAGATTTGACTTTACACTAGAGTTGTGAGTAAATTGTACATCATAGTTACAGTATTTAAGTATTCTAGGATTGTCTTTGTACTTTATTTTACCAGAGCATTTTATACTTTTAAATGTTTTCTCTTTGCATGTTTGTGTATTTTTCTTTCAGAATAAAGAACTCTATCAATTTTTATAAGCTGGGTCTGGTGGTAGTGAATTCTCTAAGTTTTTGTTTGTCTGGGAAAATCTTTAACATTTATATTTAAAGGATATCTTTGCTGAATACTGTATTCTTGAATATCAGGTTTTTGCTTTTGTTTTTCTTCCTCCAGTACTTTGAAAATGTCATCTCACTTCCTCCTGTCCTATATGATTTCTGTTTAGAAGTCTCTTGCAGATGAATTGGGGTTCTTTTATATGGTATTTTCTTCTTTTGTCTTGCATCTTTAGGATTCTTTTTTGTTCTTGGCTTTTAGCTTTTTGATTGTTGCTTTATAATCTGATTTTGGTTGAATCTGTTTGCTGTTTTCTAATCTCCCTCTTCCTGGATATTTCTAACTTTATTTTTAGTTCTATAGGGTATTCGGTTATTATTCCTTTGAATAAGCTTTCTACCCCTTGCTCTTGCTCAACTCCCTCTTGAACATCAATAATTTTTAGATTGATATTTTTAGGTAATTTTCTATATCTTGTAGGTAATCTTTGTTCCTTTTCATTCCCCTTTTTCTCCTCTGAATGTAAAATTTCAAATAGCCTGTCTTCAAGCTCACTGATTCTGTTCTATGCTTGAATGACTCTACTGTTGAAAGCCTCTAATAAATTTTTCAAATCAGCACATGTATTTCTTAGTTCCAAGTTTTCTTTTTTTTGTATTATTTTAATCTCTTGAATAAATATCTGAAAATTATTTGATTTTTTGTGTTATCTTGGAGATCACTGACTTTCCTTAAAACTGTTTATTTTGAATTCCTGGTAAGAGAGCATATATCACTGTATTACTGCCTAGTAGGGTAAGTCACTGGTTTCTTACTTTGTCTGTTTGAGAATATAATGATTTTCTGTTTGCCATTGTGTCTTTTCTTTTGGATGTATACCTATGCTTTGCATTGAAGGATTGTTTATTCCAGTTTTTTTTTTCCTGACTGGCTAGTTTTGTTTTCTATTAGGTGTATTTGCTTAGGATTGTTTATAATTTACCCATTGAGTGTCCTATATTTTTTTCTGGGTTTCTGTCTCTTTTTTGGCACTAACTCCACCTTAACTCCAGGTTTGTCTTGGCCCCAGCAAATGATCAGAGTGCTGCTCATCTCAGATGGGGGAGGGCACAAATGGGATATCCTGGCAGTGTAGAAGGGTTGGTTAGAGATTTGTGCTCAGAAAACCTGTGATACTTACCTTTTACAGCATGGTGCCACTAAATGGCCACTCTGGTCAAGTTACAGAGTCGAGTTTCCAGGACTCCGAAGGTAGTCCTGTCTTCTCCCGATTTCTTTGTCTTTAGGGATAATTCTGCCTTTGGGAACTCATCATGATGCTTCCCAAGAATTGAAGTAGAGGCAATTCTCCTGCCAGGAAATCCAAGATGAGAGAAGGCTGGTTTTTCACTGTGATATCACTTTTTTCAGTATGGAAATTGTCAGTTGAAAGAAATTTTCTATGTGTTTGTTTAGTGCTGAGCACTTTGATGAAATGGCATTGTGAATCTGGAAATCCCATTTTCTTACTGTGTGTTTGGATTTTTTTCACTTCTCTGTGGTCCCGCAAACTGATTCATCCTCATAATTGAGTTCTGGGATATTGCTGGTGATTATCTTGGTGCTGTATATTTGTATTTGTTTTTCTGTGGAGGGAGTGAAGCCAGCTTGCTTCTACCTCACATTTTTGGAACCTAACATCTACTAATGTATTCTTACTAGCAAACGTTTTGTATATGGTTTTCTTGATTCTATCAAATTTTCTGTTCACACTTTCTTTCTTTTTTTTTTCTGAGTTGGAGTCTCACTCTGTCGCCCAACTGAAGTACAGTGGCCGCTCCTGGCCACTGCAGCCTCAACCTGCTGGTCTCCGGTGATCCTTCCTCCTCAGGCTTTCAAGTAGCTGGAACTACAGGTGTGCACTACCACGCCCGGCTGATTTTTTGATTTATTGTAGAGATGAGGTCTCGCTGCCCAGGCGGGTCTTGAACCCGCAGGCTCAGGAAATCTACTCACCTCAGCCTCCCAAAGGCGCGGGATTACAGGTTGAGCCACCGAGCCCGGCTTTGTTCACATTTTCTTATTGCCTTATAATACTTGCTTTTCATCTAAATATATTAGCCAAATATTTGGATTAATTAAGAAATTTCATGGGGAACAAAATGTATCTTCAAAAAGCATTTTTTCCCTCCAAGTGGCAGTTCTTTGAATTGATGTCAACATATTTCTAATTTTAAGTTATTTTATCAATGTGTAGTCATATGAATTATTTATGTAATTTAATTTATTAAGATTCTTTGTTCTGCTGCATTTGGCTGGTAAAATTTAAGATTTTGGTATAGATATACTTGACTTCATCATATTTTTATAATGGAAAGATCAAAGGAGGTCGTTTATAAGGTAGCATGGCACATTATTACATGAGTAAGATTCAGATGTAGAAAAAACTCTCCTTACACTGTTGCTGTGCCACTTTTCTTTTCTTCTTTTTTTTTCTTTTTTGAGTTGGAGTCTCACTCTGTCACCCAGACTGGAGTGTAGTGGCAGTCCCGGCCACCACAACCTCGACCTGCTGGGCTCCGGTGATCCTTCCGCCTCTGCCTTCCAAGTAACCGGAATTACAGGCATGTGCTACCATGCCCGGCTGATTTTTTGATTTATTGTAGAGATGAGGTCTCGCCAAGTTGCCCAGGCGGGTCTCGAACTTGTGGGCTCAAGCAATCCACTCACCTCAACCTCCCAAGGCGCAGGATTACAGGCTGAGCCACCGAGCCCAGCTTTGTTGTGCCACTTTTCATCAGTGCATGCTCATGTACAAACTAATTAAGCTTTTGAAGTTTCAGTTTTCCCATCTATCCAATGAAGGAAATAAGAAAGCTGCATTATTTTTTGTAATACAAATAAGTATGTGATGTCTAGAACAATATTTGACACATAATAGGGTATTATAATGGTAAGCATATCAACCAATGAAAATTAATTTGTTCAGTTATCCATATATTTGTTCAGCAAAATTCCGGAAAAAATGATATGGAATTTAAAAGAGAATCAGAAATACCTACAACAATGGGAGTCTGAACATGACCAGATCTTTGACTGACTCTTTAGGCAAAGTTGGGGGTGGGAAGATTGTTTTATATTAGAACTTCACCTTGTAACTTAACAGCATATTGTATTCCCTATAGGATTTTAAACAGTATAAGATACAATTCACTTGATAGTGATTAGATATTTTTTTCCAAGTTTTTGAAAGACTCGAATCAAAGAACTCTTCCTTTATATGTTATATAGAAGTATCAGGATGTAATAAAGTCTACTTGATTAATTTTGTTAAGATTCTAGTGACCAGTGCACACAAAAAAATACGCTATTTTCTTTACGAAGCAGTACTTTAGCAATGTTCTCCTCATACATAACATACAACAATTTTGAATTTTTACACAGGCAAATGAAATTTATTCTTTTCTCCTTAAAACTATACTTTAGAAAACTGAATTATTTATACCATAATTTGAGAAATTTTTCTATATTAAGTAAATTACTATATAAACTTTCAGATATATTACTCAGAAAACAGTTTAGTTTTTATTTTTGGACTTCATTTTAACTGTTGGTTCAATGGAGGAATAATCTGTATGCTTTACTTATAAAGATGAGGTAAAATAAATTGATTCTTTAATTTTTTTTATCTTAAACTGACTCTTCCCATGTATTTTTTATTATAGAAACAGTTATATAATTGAGTTAAATGTACAAAATGGTATGAATTGTAAATTTTATATTTTTATATAATTTTATCTTTTTATTGAAAATCATTAGATATTTAACATAATACAATTTTCTCTGTGGAGTTTTCTTGAAATAAAACTGAGTCAAAATAGTGCTTTCATAATGAGACCAATTCTTGTGTTTTTCATAAGTTCTGTTATATAATTATAAATGAGCAATATGTTTAGCCAAGCATTTTCCATGTAATTCTTATTCACCCCATCCATCAGAGTGGTGAGATATTTAGTAATGTATTTGAATTCCTGTTGTTCAGGATTTTTATCTTTTCAATCTAATACATTTTCCCTCATATAATTCATAATTTATTTTAAAATTTTAACTGATTGAGCTGCTAGATCAAGTACTTAAAGTACTGAAATATGAATCTGTTTGAAACTTAACAAATGCATTTTAGTACATGTAGACATCTTAAGTTTATAAATGTATGTAACTTTTCTCAAAATCTTATGTACTCATTGATCAGATTTAGGTAATAAAACAGACCTCCAATTATTTTGTTACTCTAGCACTCCAATTTTCAAATTTTTGACATACATAATTTGATGAGTGATACTTTTTTGTATGCTCATTTTTTATCTTAAGTATGACTAACCTTGCATACATTATTATATTTGCTAAATATTAGAAATGTCAGAATTTTATAGTCTCGAAGTTATAGAA
Organism: Cephalopachus bancanus; assembly: GCA_027257055.1. NCBI lineage: Eukaryota > Metazoa > Chordata > Mammalia > Primates > Tarsiidae > Cephalopachus > Cephalopachus bancanus. The sequence continues at coordinate 2,453,822 of JAPVLO010000107.1, forward strand.
AACATAAAATTAAAATTTACACAACATTTGGATATCTGTTTGGATCTGGGTCCAGTGGTCTTTCTCAAGTAAATACTCATATTTTCATAGATGAGTCATAGATGAATAGGTTCTTTTTGTCACTGATAACATTTTAAGTGGCTTTAAAATTACATGTAACTTTTTGCTTCTTCCTAATTTTTACACTTTATCATTTTTCAAACTTAATATCTACAAGTGTTTGTGATTCATACTAGAATTTTCAAGTACAAAGTTTACCTACATATCATATGTATGGACAACATAAAAGACACCAACATTCACACATTTACAAAAAGATCAGAAGTTATTGCTTTACTTGTGCTCTGCTGATGTTGCTTAGACTAAAACTATTTTTCTAAATAGATCTTCTTTCCATGAATGTTTAGTTAAAAAATCAATTTGGATTCAGAGTAGTGATAGGATTCTGAAAAAGAAATCATCTCCTAATGGTTCATTTCATATATACTGTATTTCATTACATATGAGAAATCATTATTGCAGACACATTTAATAAATTATAAAAATTATTATTTTACAAAAGTTACCTGAACAGGATTCTACTCATATTTTTAAATTGATATGCAACAGCTCCCTGAATTATAGACTTTATTAATTTATAAATGAATTATCGGGCAATAAGATAAAAATTATAAGATCTTACAGAAACAAATGCATTTATTTATGAAAAATTGAACTTCAGGTGGTTAACAATTTAGATCCTTTCTTCTTATAACTGTAGCTGCTTTCAGGTACGTTATAGCTATATTTTAAAAGGAAGCTTCCAGGGCAGTCTTCCAAATAATGCTTTTTTTATGTTACTCAGGACTAAAAAATTACCCTATTCCTCAAATTTTCACTCTCTTTGGACAAAAGCTTCAAAAAAGAATGCCTTGACTGGGGTTGCACATGGAGATTTAATAGTTCTGTTCTGAATTTTACTCTGAATTTCCAATTTTCCTGACAACTTGAGAAATAGGTATAACTCTCGCTGGAGATATATGATTACAATCGCTGTATGACTAACTGCTCCGATGTGTTTTGTTTCAATAGAACTAGTGCTGGCAAATTATTATGCCATTTATACACTTCAGTTTTAAGAGGAACATAAAAGGCAGCATTGATTATTTGAAATGCATTTCATGTATAGATTTGTGGAAATGTTGATTTGTATACAAATAAACTTTTAAAATTTTTATGTAATAGTGACACGATATAGATCATCAGTTAGTTTATGAAATTGCCTCGAGAGAGAAGGTATATATCACATTAATATAGGGAAGCTAATGCACTTTACTTGCCCAGTGTAGCTTGTTTTGCATTATTTACAGGAAAGATCTGGGTATTTGGGATAAGAATTTACACTAAGGAAGAGAGAGTCTGCAAAATACAAGTCATGAACAATTGGCTTAGGTTAGCTAGCAAGGCAATTTTGTCATTCAGAGCCCTAGAGCACAGGAGCTAAAAATACAAAGTGAGAAACAAAGACCAAAACCTACTTTACTATATACTTTTGAGGGGTGGAGGGCAATGACACAGATGTGGATGTTGGAGAATATAACAGTTTTGACAGATGCACTTTATGGAGGCTAGAGATTGAGCAGAGGCCTTAAACAGTCTCTTGGCACTCTGTATCCATAGTCTGGTCAGCTAATATTATCAGAGAGATTCAGGATAAGAAAAGAACAAGGGGCTTTTATTCTGGACACAAGTGACACATCTCTGTAAGTTCTAGAAATAGTTTGCAGGACTTAAAGGGAGGTTGAGGTTCCCAACATTGAGGATAGAGGTAGAACCAGGGAAAAACTGTGATGACTGTTTTTGGCATGTATGGGTTTTTAAAAATTCCTAGGCAGGTATGGTTTAGAAAACAAAAATATAAATTCACAGACGTTTATAATAAGATGGAAATACAGAAAGCCAGTGAACAAAACAGATATAAAGGCATATTAGTCACAGGTTTCCCTTAAGAAATGGAAATTTTATATATATATGTATATGTGCATATATTGTATGTACATATTTTATATATATGTGTAAATGTGCATATATTGTATGCACATATACATATTATACATATATACACACATATATACACACAGACACATATACATATAGACAGTAAAGACAAGATATATTTCTGAAAACAATGTGAACATCTTGGTAAGAGGCAAGTTTTTTTGAAAGTTAAAGGCAGAAATGGAATTCTTCTTATGGGTCTTGTCCTAGCCCTTAAAAATACTGATACATTTTTTTTTGAGTTGGAGTCTCTGTAGCCCAGACTGGAGTGCAGTGGCACATTGCCAGCCACCGCAGCCTCGACCTATTGGGCTCTGGCGAGCCTTCCACCTCAGCCTTCCAAGTAGCTAGAACTACAGGTGTGTGCTACCATGCCCGGCTAATTTTTGATTTATTGTAGAGACGAGGTCTCACCAAGTTGCCCAGGCTGGTCTCGAACCCACTGACTCAGGCAATCCACTCACCTCGGCCTCCCAAATTGTGGGATTACAGGCTAAGCCACCAAGCACGGCCAATACTTTTTTTAAAAAGCAAATAATCAACTGTGCTGTGAATATAATAAAAAGAATATTAGCTCTTGATTACATAGTTCTTACTCTTTAGGTTATTAGAAAGCATTTAAAACATAAGGCTTCAAAGACGATTTAGAAAAGAACTAACCAACCATTGACCATTTGGAATGTTGTCTTTTTGTTGGAAAATATCTCACTGTAAGTATTGATTTAAATTGAAATTGTTGGATTAGGGACTATTTATTTCCTCTACAAAGGTAACTGAAAAATTCTTCAGTGCCATAAAGGGAGATCCAGACTTTTCCTTTTGCTTTTCTATAACAAGTGATTAATAGTATACCTCACGAATCCTTTCTGCACCTTACCATGGCATTGTACATATGTGTCTGTTTATATCACCAGAGGGTGCTGTAAACAAGGGAGGACTTGATTCACCTTGGGTCTCAAACAGCTTGACACATTGTGTAAGTGCATTGATCGAATGGGAACCAATTGTACTTTAATTTTTAATAAAACGGGGAATCTTGAGACCAACAAAATTTCACATTTAAAAGAAACAAAAGGCCGACAGCAAAAGCATTAAAAGTATTATGGGTCTTCATGGAATTTGCATGCTCTTCCTTCTCTACCCAAAGTCATCTCTGCTACTGTAGCTGCTTTGTTCTCTTTCTTCATTTTCTTTTCTTCCACTTTCCAATCCTAACAGGATGCACAGTGTCCAAACTGTTGCTCTTTTGTTGCTCTTTCACCTTCATAGAATTTTCTTCCTCAATTTCAATCCATAGCCCCTCTGCAGTGTTCCAGTTTCTTCAGCTTTTTTGTTTTTCTCCAACCTCTTCAGTCTGCTTCTTTCACCATCTTCACTCCTACAGGCAAAGCGAATTTCTCCTGATGCTGACCCAACAACAAAAAGTTCCTCTTCTACAGATAACTGGAGAGAACAGCTAAAAGCAAGTACTCAGGGTAATTGTTTTTGTATTTACTTGTATACATTCCTATCACAAACAAATGACCTGCAGGCTGAAAATGTCTGTCTGTTTCTTTGAGAGAAAAAAAAAAGAGGCAAAGACTTTAGAAATAGCACCTGCAGTTTTCTGTGCAGGGGTAAGCACAGTCGGGGTCCATCACATTGCAATGCCTTAAACAAAAGTTTCTGCCGGTTACTGAATTGCACAAAAGGAAAATAAACACAGATACAGATATGCACTAGCCAGTGTCTACAGAAATTCCTCATACTCTAGTAAGTAATTAAGACAAACTGAAACCTAAATAGAACTAGTGTGATGCTACAAGTTTAAGAACCAAGTAAGAACATCTCTTAAAGGCTGAAGATATTTGCTTTCCATATTCTCAGTTTCCTCTTCCTAGCAAGGAGGGCATATTCTCAATCCTGTAAATGGCAAACCTTCCAGTAGTACTGCCAATCCCCTGACTCTCACCTCACAAAGGCTTTGATTCTGTATTTATTTTCTTTGTTTCTTTTATGCTGTCTGTCTCTCCACTGGATACTCCCCCTCAATATTGTACATTTGTTATAATATCTTCTATTTTGTAAAATCCCTATCTTACCCTCCCGTTTCTCTTAAAATATCGCCACTTCTTTTGTTCTTGCCCAAGAAAAGTGACTTGAAAGATCTGACAAACTCAGTTACTCTTTTCTCTATTCCCTCCCTCACTGGAGTTTTCTTCTAATTTTCCTTACCTGGCTTCTCCTCCTAAACTCTAAAAGTTAAAACAAATCAGAGCTTTGGGCCAGTTTTCTTTTCCTTCTATTTACACAATGTCCAGAAGTTATATCATCTATCTAGTCCCATGATTTAAAACACCATTATTATGCAAAATGCTTCCTAAAATCCCACAGAGATATACCACATTGCTTTCTTGCCATCTTCATGTGATTGTCTATATAACGGCATCCTATATAGGTAGTTGTCTAATAATGCCATATAATATATTATATAATGTGGTTGTCTGTATAATGGCATCTTATATATGGAACTCTTGATTTTGCCCCTTAAATTTGTTCCAACTCATTCTAACCTATTCTAATAAAGAGCACAGCCATCCTCTCAGAAATATCCTCCTAACTCATCTCCCTGCTCCAACCTTTGGTCTTTTTGAAATACAATTTCCATAAGGCAGACAAGGTGATAGATTTTAAAATGTTAATCAGATCATGACACTCCTCTGCTCTGTAGATTCCAATGGTCTTTCAAAATTAGAACGAATTCCAAACTCATTATCCTGACTTCCAGAGCTAAGTGATTTGCCCCCTTTCTATTTCTCTGCCCTGAAACTCAAAACTCTACTTGCCTTACCCAGAATACTTTAGTGAGTGAGGCTTTTTAAAGATCTATTTCAAAGTTGCTGAACTGAGTCTGCTTGGGGACTTTGAGAAAGCTATTCATTTCTTATTTGGTTATAAAAGCATTTTCTCAAATAAAAAATCAGTAGTAATGTTGAAATTATTAACATTGCCAGAAAACCTCTTGCATTTCAAATTCTGTGTATGCTAGTTTACTAAGCAAGGTTGACTTACAGATATGCCCAGGTCTTCAATATGACCTTAACGTGGCTAGTTCCTTCTCATCGTTTATAGGTCAACTTAAATGCCATCTCTTCAGGTGGTTATCTGGAGCCACTTAGTCACTCTCTTTTAGTCACCCTTTTAAATTTCTCCATTACTCAGACCAAGCTGATATTATTTGTCTTTTTATTGTTTGTTGGTCTCCCTCAACTAGAATATAAGCTCTATGAGAAAAGACTTTGCCTTTCTTGTTTTTTGTTGTGTTCCCAGGACCCATGTCTCATCCAGGGCAGGCACACAATAAATATTCTTGATTACATCATATTGCATTTCTTATGGTAACTAGCATATGGCCTATATTTTAAGTTGAACAATAGCTTCAAAATGTTTGTTTATATTATCCTGAGTTAAATGTTATATGCTTTATAATTTCACAGTCACGCTCTCTCAAATATTTACATGACTTTCTTCCCATTGTGGTTATGAAAATTAAAGCTACAAAAAAGGAACACAAAGAGTTTCTATTATGGGCATTGACAGACAGAGCAAATTCTATGACATCTCTTTAAAAAGGAGTGGAAAAAGAAGGATCCAAGATGGCCACCACGGAGCAGTAGACTGGCACCTCTCTTGTCAAGTGAAACCAAGAGTAAGGTACCAGCCACTGAGAGATGCAGACCCCCTGAACAGTTTTGGATGATTGAAGTACCCTGCATCCTGCAGAGATCTCTACAAACACATAGAAACCAGAAAGCAGAGTACCCGGATAACAGAGATTGAGGCACTCCACTCCCCACCTTGCACCAGGCTCACATAGAAACTGAAGTTCTGTCCTATGTGCAAGAGAAGGTGAATAATCCTGAAACACTCTGGGTCAGTTCACCACCTCCCAGTCATTGGTCCCACATTAGAGGAGTCCTCAGGGCACAGTGACAGGTGACCAGAGTCCAAGCAGAATGGGGAACAAGCCCATGCTCTGACAGCCCCCAAGCATGTAGGGGAGTGGAACCTGGAGGCTGGCTCCAGGCCAGAAAAACACATCTGTGCATTACACTCAGTTGGTGCCTGACACTAGCAACAGGTGACAAAGCCCCCCAACTGAGATCAAGAAGAATCTTCTGTCAGCCCCACTTGCTCACAGGGCAGACTCCTCCATGGCTAAAATGTTAAAGAGAACCACGAGAAACTAGAAGTGAAACTCACCGAAGTTGTACAGTACGTAAAAGTGGAGTTGGCCGATTTTTAAAAGGCCTATTCTAAAATACTGAAAATGAAACTTCTTCCTGGAAATTAAAAGAATGTAAAAAGCATAGGGGGCAGGATTAATCCAGCAGAGGAAAGAATCTCAGAACTTAAAGACCAAATATGGAATTAACTCAAACTGTCAAAAAACATTTTTTAAAAGACTCAAAAAGAATTAGCAAAATCTCTTAGAAGTATAGGACTATGTGAAGAAGTCAAATCTAAGCCTGATTGGTATCCCTTAAACAGAAGAAGAAACAGAATATCATGGAATAAACATACATGAGGTCATATAAAAAAATTTCCCACATCTCACTAAAGAGGCAACCATTCAAGTGCAAGTGATTCAGAGAACCCAGGAAGGATTCACATGAGAAATCCATCCCCAAGACATATAGTAATCTGCTTCTGCAAAGTAAGCATGAAAGAAAAAATCCTAAATGTAGCAAGAAAGAAAGGTCAGGCCATTTATTGGGGAAGACCCATCAGAATTGTTCCAGACTTAGCTGCAGAAGCACTGCAATCCAGAAGGGTCTGGAGTTCCATTTTTAATGCTCTCAAAGATAAGCAATTCCAGCCAAGAATTTCCTACTTCAGCAGCCTAACATTCACCAGTAATGTATAATTAAAATATTTTCAGACATCCAATCCCCAATAGAATATGTCACCTCCAGACCAGCCCTTCTGAAGATGCTTAAGAAGGTGCTGAACAAAGAAACAAAAGAATGGTCACACCCATCACAAAAGTACAGATAAGCACAGAGTTAACAGGAAATACAGATTATTCACAAATATGAAAATACACACATATATAAGTACCAACATAAGAAGGAAGAAAAACAACCCCCTAAAAGCCCTATGACATAAATAAACTCTCACATTCAATAATTAATTTGTATGTAAATGACCTGAATGTGCCACTCTTTAGCATAGAATGGAAAACTAAATAAAGAAGCATATTCCAACATTCTGCTGCCTCCAATAAACTCATCTCATTGCAAATGACACCCACAGGCTCAAATTTAAAGGCTGGAAAACCATCTTTCAAGTAAATGGGAAGCAGAAAAGAGCAGAGGTAACTATTCTATCAGACAAAACAGACATCAAACCATCAAAAGTTAAAAAGGACATTGAAGGACACTGCAAAGTGATAAAAGGCTCAGTCCACCAGCAAGAAATATCCCTCTTAAACATGTATGCATCCAACACAGAAGCACCAGGTTTTATAAAGAACTACTAAGTAAACTAACAGAGGGCATTGCCACTCACACAATCATAGTTGGAGACCGCAATACCCTGCTAATAGCCCTAGACAGATCATCAAGGCAAAAAACCAACAAGGAGATCTGAAACCTTAACTTGACACTCAACCAAATGGATTTAATAGACATCCACAGAACACTTTACTATACAACTACAAAGTATACATTCTACTCATCAGCACATGAAACATACTCCAAGATCAATCACATTCTTGGATAAAATCAAGAGTGATAAAATTTCAAAAGGTTGAAATAATACCATACATATTATCAGATCACAGTGGAATAAAAATAAATATCACCACCAACAAGATTCCCCAAAACACACAAAGACATGGAAACTAAACAACATACTGCTGAATGATTTCTGTGTCAACACAGAAATCAAGACAGAAATAAAAAGATTCCTGGAATTAAACAAGTACAATAACACATCTTATCAGAATCTCTGTGATGCCATGAAACAGTGTTGAGATACATATTTATAGTATTGCATGCACACATCAAGAAAATATAAAGATCACAAGTAAACAGTCTAATGTCACACCTAAGGGAGATGGAAAGGCAATATTATCTAAATCCTAATTTCAGTAGAGAAAATCAGATCACTAAGATAAAGTCACAATTACAGGATATAGAATGTAAAAATATCATAGAAAGGATCAATAAGACAAAAATATGGTTCTTTGATTAATGGACCACTGGCTAGATTGACTTAAAAAAAAAGAAAAGAAAGTTTAAATAAACATATGAGAAATGAATAAGGCAACATCACAACTAACCCTGAAGAAATTTAAAAGATTATCAGAGGGTACTATGAATATCTGTATGCAAATAAACCAGAAAATCTAAAAGAAATGAAAAAATTTCTGGCATCACACAATCTCCCATTGATGAAACAAGAAAAAATGGAAACTCTAAACAGACCAATAACAATCCACAAAATCAACTCAATCATAAGAAACTTCCCCACTAATAATAGCCCTGAACCAGATGGCTTCCCAGCTGAATTCTACAAGACATACAAAAAGAACTGATATCAATCTTACTGAAAGTTTTCCAGGCAGTCAAGAACAATGGAATTCTCTCCAACTCATTTTCTGAAGCTACCATCATACTAATATATAATGCTGGCAAAAGACCCAACAAAGAAAGAGAATTACAGCCAAATTTCCTTGATGGACATAGACTTAAAAATTCTTAACACAATTCTAGCATATAGGATCCAACAGCACATCTTAAGGATCATCCATCATAACTAGGTGGGTTTTGTTCCTGGGATGTAGGACTGGTTCAACATTCCTAAGACATTTAACATAATTCAGCATGTTAACAGGTGTAAAATCAAGAACCACATAATTATATCATTAGATGCAGAAAAGCATTTTACATAATGCAGTGTCCCTTCTTGATTAAAAACCCTTGACACCTTGGTATAAAAAAGGAACATTCCTCAAAACAATAAGCCATTTTTGATAAACCTGCTGCCAACATTTTTCTCAATAGTCAGAAGTTGGAAGCAATTTCCATAAGAACTGAAACAAGACAAATATGCCCACTCTCACCCTCCTATTCAACATAGTGCTGGAAGTCCTAATTAGATCAACCAGGCAAGAGAAGAAAATCAGAGGTATCCAAATAGGAAAAGAGGAAGTTAAGCTATTCTTTTTTTGTGGATGATATGATTCTATACCTAGAAAATCCTAGTGAGTCTGTCAAAAGCCTCCTAGCACTGATAAATGACTTTGCTAAAGTCTTGGGGTACAAAATCAGCATGCAAAAGACAGTTTCATTTCTATACACCAACAACAAGCAGACAGAAGTGAAAGACCTTTACAATGAGAACTACAAAATGCTGGTCAAATAAATCAAGGATGACGCATAAAAAATGGAAAAACATCCCATGCTTATGGATTGGAAGCATCAATATTGTCAAGATATCCATACTACCCAAGACATTCTACAGATTCAATGCAATACCCATCAAATTACCAACATCAGTTTTCACAGACCTGGAAATGACAATCCATAAATTCATTTGGAAATTAAGAAGAGCACAAATAGCCAAAGTAATCCTCAGTAAAAGGAACAAAGCAGGAGGTATCACACTTCTAGACTCTAAGCTTTATTACAAGTCTACAATAACCAAGGCTACATTGTATTTGTGTAGGAATAAACACATAGACCAATGGATCAGGACATGGATTCTGGAAGTAAAAACACCATCTCTCAATAAACTCATCTTCGACAAAGTCACCATTAATAAAAATTAGAGAAAGGAGATCATATTTAGCAAATGGTGCTGGGAAAACTGACTAACCCCATGCAGAAGAAAACTGGGTAACCACATGTAGAAACTGGACTCCTAACTATCACTGTAAACAAAAATCAACTTAGAATGGATATAGGACCTAAATGTAACACCTCAAACTATAAGAACCCTAGAAGAAAACATAGGAAACACTCTTTGGACATTGGAGTAGGCAATGAATTCATGACCAAGACCCCAAAAGTGAATGCTACAAAAGCTAAGATAGAAAGGTGGGACCTTATTAATCTGAAAAACTTGCTTTCGCACAGCAGAAGAAGCCATCAAGAGAGTAAAGAGACAACCCATAGAATGGAAAAAAATATTTGCAAATTATGCATCTGGCAAAGACCTAACATCCAGAATCTATAAAAAACTCACACAAAGTGAAATGAAAGAAACAAATAACCCCATTAAAAAGTGAGCAAAGACATGAACAGATACTTCTCAAAAGAAGACATACAAGCAGCCAACAGACACTGAAAACATGCTCAGCTTCACTAATCATCAGAGAAATGCAAATCAAAACTGAAAGACATCTGCACATGCATGTTTATTACCACACTATTCACAATAGCAAAAACATGGAACCGACCCTGTTGCCCCTTGAAAGTGGACTGGGTAGGGAAAATATGTAACATGTACACAGTGGACTATTACATAGCTATAAAGAAGAACAAAATCATTGACTTCGCAGCAATTTGGATGCAGTTGGATACCATCACACTGAGTGTACTATCACAGAAACAAAGAATTGAATACCACATGTTCTCACTTATAAGTGGACCCTGAGAACAAGTCACATTAGCATAAGGGTGGGATCAGTAGTCTTGACTAGGGGAGAGGAGTAGGCTGGAGGGCATGTGACACTACAATGGATACCTGGTCCACTACTTGAGTAAGGAGGGCCAGATAGAAGCCCAACTCCACCTGCATGCAGCCATTTATGTAGGAAAACCTCACTTGTACCCCACAACGCTATAATAAATAAATTATAAAAAACTAATACATATGAAAGTAATTTTAACCCACACACACGCACACGCACACACACACGCACACGCACACACACACGCACACACACACACAGATAGATCAATTCCATTGCCCCTTTCATACTTTCTATGGTCTTTGTAGTCAATCACTCTCCCAACTCCCCACCTCTGGTAATCTATGATGCATATTCTGTCCTTGGGGTTTGACTGAATTTTCTAAGTGTGATCATATAGTATATATCCTTCTGATATTGTTTTGTTTCACGTAGCATAATGCTTTTGAGATGTTCTTGTGTGTATCAATACTTTGTTACATTCTACCCAGGGACCAAATTTGTTTATCCATTTACCAGCTGAAAGACATTTGGGTTGTTTCCAGTTTAAATAGAATAATTATGAATAAAACTTCTGTAAAATTTGCTTATAAATTTTGTGTGAGTACAAATTTTCACTTTGCTTAAGCAAATATCCAACAGTGGGGAAAAGATAAAAAATAAAATTGAAATAAAAAGAAGAGAAAAAAGACTTCAGAAAATTTAAATTTAAGAAAAAATATGGTCAATGCCTCGATATGAACAGGTGTAATATATACTATATTTTTTCTTCATATGACAAAAATATAATAGTATACAAACAAAATCCAACAAAAAGAGTATGAGTAGTAATTCCATCTTCCCATGTGTAGAATATCAGTTTCATATTTCTTCAAAGGCATTCCAATACTTCACTTTTCATTTTTACCTTTCTCATTTCCTTTCACTTGCAGCAATTACTTTCAAGAAACACTCTATACTGATGAAAAGTGACAGGAGATGTGTAGCCAGTAGGTTTTGTTGTGGTCATTGTTTTGGTTATTAATTTTCAATGGCTTTGTTCTCTCTATTGTTATACCTTATTTTTTGAATATGCCAGGGGTGCCAAAAAAGTATATACATTTTAAGTATAAAGTTCACTCAAAAGATGGTATTAATCAAATGAATGCTAGCATCACCATGCAATAGACAGGATGGGAAAAAACACACACACACAATGAAAATATGGTTGAATAAGCATGTCATACTACACATTGCTACTGTAATTCAATTCCATTTCAAAAAGTTATATATATATATATGTATATATATATATATATATATATATATATATACACACACATCTCTTAAAATGTGTGTACATTTTTGGCACCCTCTGTACTCTGATATATTTTATCCGAAATTACGTGTATTACATTCTAAACATTTTAGTGATATGAAAGTCTTAATTCATAAAAATTGATGCTCTGCATCCAATGATGACTGCATAATTTCTATATAGACTGGATGTAAGAAGTAGTCAAATGCAATGAATGCTTAAGTTATTTGTCTTAAAATTACATTTCTGTAAGAAACAATTTTTTTCATGGTTATGTTTTTATAGTGTTGGTTATAGTAAATTATACTTTAAATGGAAGTAACTTCTTCATTTGGTCTTACTTTATAAAGCTTACTTAACTGTAAGCTTTTTGGATGACTATTAGTAAAGTAGGAAGAATTTGGAGGTGAATACTGAAACTCTTTTCTCCTCCCCCTCCATCACAATATTTTCTTCTTATCTTTTAAGAGATAATTTTGTTTCTTATTTTCTTTAATTATTTTTTAATTCAAAATGAAAGGTAAAATTATCAACTTATTTAGAAAACTCAAATCAAAATTATAATAAATTATACTTTATGTGGAAGTAACTTTTTTATTTGGTCTTACTTTATAAAGCTTCTTTAGATGTAAGCTTTTTCCCATAAAATATCAATGATTAATGTTTAAATTACCATAATCACCAGAAAGTCTCATGCATTTACAATTTAGAAAAAGTCATTAACTAAGCAAAATTGACTTACAAATTCATTACCCTCTTAATACTATTGTATATTAAGTGTCAAGCAACGTTTAGTGAAATTGAAGTGTCAAGTGTCAAATGTCTGCAAAACAACTTACTAAGTAGTCAGTGGACCAGGTCAGTTTTCCTCCAAAGGAAATGTATTTGACAGTTCATGCTGAAAACTGACATATAGCATGAAAGGGGAGAAAGGACAAACCCTGGTGTATATGAACAGAATACAGATAAGAGATGATTTTATGATGTGTATTTTATATGCAGTAGTTTGCCAAGTTTCAAACTGTTACATTTGTACTAAGAATGATTCCTTTAAAATATAATTTTGAGAGACAATGCTTTAAGTGAGAATAACTTGACCTCCAAAATAATGACAAAGTGGAAGATAAGTTTGAGGATTGTGAATTACTTTTTTTCTCAATTTATCTGCACTAAAAGTAGCAAATGGTTTTGCTAACACATTGAAAGAAAGTCAGGAAAAATTAGGACAGGAAAGAATTCAGCTTGAACGTTTAGAGTTTTTTTCAACTTCTTGGGTATTTTAAATAATTCTAAAATGAACATGGGGGTACAAATGTCTGCTCAAAGACCTTATTTCAATTATTTTGCATGAATACCCAGAAGTGGGATGGCTGGATCATATGGTAGTTCTATTTTTAATGTTTTTGAGGAATTATTATGCTGTTTTCCATAGCCACCACATTTTACATTCCCACCAACAGTGCAAGAGAGTTTCAATTTTTTGCACATTTTTGCCAACATTTTCTATTATTTGCTTTTTTGTTTTGTTTTCATTGTGGTCATCCTTACAAGTTATGATATCTCACTGTGGTTTTGGTGTTCATTTCCCTGGTGATGTTAGACATCTTTTCATATACCTATTGACCATTTGTATGTCTTCTTTGGGAAAATGTCTATTCAAGTCCATTGCCCATTAAAAAAAAATTGAGTTATTTGTTTTTGTGCTATCGAGTTGTCAGGGTAACTTATATATTTTACATATGAACCCCTTATTAGGTGCAAATATTTTATCTCAGTCTATAGGTTGCCTTTTTACTCTGTTCACTGTTTCCTTTGCTGTGCAGAAATTTTTTTATCTTATGTAGTTCTGATGGCTAAAGAAAATGTGGTACATACATAAAATGGAATGTTATTCTGTCATTGAAAAGAAGAAAATCCTGCCATGTTAAACCTTGAAGACATTATGCCAAGTAAAATAAGAAAGTCACAGAGCATCCAAAGTAGCCAACTTCATGGAAGTAGAAGAGAAAGTAGAAAGGTGGTTGCCAGTGACTGGAGAGAAAAGGAAATGAGAAGTTGCTCCTAAATGAATATAGAGTTTAAGTCATGCAAGTTGAAAAAATTCTAGATGTGCATTGTACAACATTGTAGTTATAAATAAACAATACTGTACTATACACAAAAGTGTTAAGAGGGTAAATCTTCTATATTCATTATCATAATATAAACAAAAAACATTTTTTAAATTAGTCTAATACAACTGTTTTGCATAAAGGCAAGGGAAAGTTGTTGCTCAAAATCTCTGTACATATGCTAAAATAATTCTATTTTACAACAATATTTTAATCATGTATACTTTTAACTAACATGCATTGTTGTAAGCACACACAAATACTTGAATGAAGAATGTGCCCTTTGAAAATCAGTGGCTCTAATTGTGAGAGCATTCAGTTTATCACTGGCAATTCATGTGTACCATTATAATTTTTACTTAAAGTGAATTTTACCCCCTCATTTGTAGCCTCCATTTTGGAATGCATTCTCTCAAAAGCTGACTATTGCTAATGAACATTTACATACTGTTCCATAGCAACCCCATAACAAAACAATTAAGTTACTGATCAGAATTTCACATTTCTCTATCTTTTTTAACTCAATATGATAGCTAAAATGTTAGACTGGGTGCGTAAAAGTTTTTTTTCTGTGATGTACTTGAGAACATTTTGAAGAAATTCAGTGTTTTTCATGCATCATATTTAAAATGATCTATTTTTAAAAACTTGCTATTTTGAAGATGCATGTTTTTAAAATAGCAATACAATCAATGATTCCTACCATCAGTTTGAATTTGGATGAAAAGATCAATGCTGCAGCACAAGTGCCCATCAGGCTGAGTGCACATCGGATTGCTCGTTGATTTATAAGGCTTGCCTCTGCAGGGCCTGTGGCTTCTCACATCTCGAGGCTTAGACTGCTTCTAACTATAACATGTGCTCTGTGAGCAGTCTGATCTCAGACTCTGTGTCAGATCTAACTATCCAGGGTGTGCTGTGCCCACAGTTAAGGACTAAACCCAGTGATTTGTGTTTAAAGAGGTTCTCCACTACCTACACTTGTCATCACCCTGTGGGAGTTCCTCATTTAACAAGACCATGGGTATTCCAGAACCAACTGCTCCAACACATGCAGTTCAGCATCACAGTGTTGCCTCATCATTCTGAAACAGTGGCTAAGCCAAGCCACAAAGATGTTTAAGTGCTTAGGACTGGGTACCAAAAGATGAAAAATGTCACATTATCTCTGACTCTATGCCGATGAACATCTCATCCTAACTATGATAGATGAATTGTTCCTTAGTATGTAAGATGACACACTTGATAGCAACAATCCTTTTATGCAATTGAATTGAACATTTCATTTTGTTTACTTGTATGTTTGCTATTTAAAACAGGCAAATGAGCATCGGGTTCAAAATATATGCTTTTGCCATCTTTTTGATTATTATAGAAACATAAATATGTTAACAATACTGTTTGTCAGGCTTGTCAGCTATTGCAAAATTAAATGTGATTTAAATTTAATCGATGATTACATTTTTCTACTTACTTTTTCATTTGCTTGATGGAAATTCTTTGATATGTCCTACCCTCCTTTTAAATCATTGGTTTATATTCATACAAGAGAATTCACTTTTAAGAAAATTACTCTATGGTTATTTATCATTGTAAAAGTTTAGCTAAGGTTCTACAGGCTTGAGTAATGTGGCATTTCAGGTTCTCTAATGTAATTCTTTAAGCTTGCCATTTTCATGTGTGGTTTTTTTTTTAATATTTCCAGTTGAGCAATAAAATACTTGCATCATATTGATTACTGTGAAGGTATCCCATCACATGTGTAAAAATAAGTCTGAATTTCAATGAACTCAAAAATAGATTTTCATTCTTCCTCCTGTAAAAGAAAAAAACTCAAAAAATCAATGTATCTATACTGTAGTATTTTCTACATTAAATTTTAGAAAAAAATGCCTACATTCAAGAAAATAAGAAAAATTTAAATTCAATTTTTTAAAAATTAAAATACGGAGACTTCTAATTGTTATGAAAGAAATCCACCACATTTGTGAAACAAGGTTAAAAAAATCTCTAATTTTTATCGAAGCCAATGGTCAAAACAGGAACAAAAGAAACAAAAAGAAGAAAAAAGAAACACAAAAAATCAACGAAGTACAAGAGGAAAGAAGTTCTACTGAGCTTGAGTAATAATAATAATAATAAAGGCAGTATAGAGTCCTCAAATCACTTTAGGTACTGAAAAATTAAATCACATTACATAAATTATTTTTAAATTACAATCATCAAATAAAAATATGAGAGAAATAAGAGAGTATTTCAAAATGACCAGACAGACTGGGTAAGAAATCAAATAGAAATAAAATCATAGTTAACAAATTTAACTAGTCAATGAAGATATGAGAGATTAATCACAGTGGAAGAGATATGTGACCTGCAAGATACAACTTTTAAAATATGGCACAGGAGGCAAGGAGAAAATAAATCAGTGAGGTTTCATTCCATTGAGAGAAAAAAAGTAAAGTGTAAATGCTTAAAGCAGAAATCCAAATGAAGCAGATAGAGTAAAAGTGGAGAAATATTTTAAAAGGTAATGATTTATGATTTCCAGAAATTATAAGAATTATGACTGGTATATCATGTATGCTAAGCATAAAAGTGAAGAGAAATTCATACTTTATTTAAGACTGACCATTCTATAATAAGGGTACCCTGAAAGAAAAGGCCAAGGACCTACAGGTATAGGAGATCACATGTCCTTACAGCACAGAACAAAGTCAGAAGATAGTACCAGACTATCTTCAAAATGCTGAGATAAATAGTAATCTTAAGTTTGCCAGAAGAATTTTCAAAAAATTATTGAGAGGTATGTCATGTATGAAAGTAATGTATCAAAGTATCTATACAGCTAATGAATAATAATGAAATGAACATCCACCTATATAACACCTACATTAACTTTACTAGCATTTCAAAAGCTCCTTAGTTGCTTTCCACCATTCTCTTCTATCTCAGAGGTAACCATTATCCTTAATTTTATACTAAACATTGCAAATTTTGGAGTTTTTTTTTAAACCTATGTATTTGTTGCAAAACAAAGCACTGCATAGAATTTTTGTTTCCTGTTTTTTTAACATGAGATCAAACTTTATATCTTGATATTCTCTTTATATAAATTTTGGAAGTAGTTGGGACAGGAGTTCTTGTGCAATCAGACGTATTACAATCAACAACCTGCAAACCCAGGAAAAAGTATTAAATTAGAATTTTTTTAAAATGACAGTCAAGGGTTAGAGTCTGTTTTAGTCTTTTCAGGATTCTATTTCAAAATACTATACACTAGGTAGTTTATAAACAACAGAAACTTATTTCTGTTGTTCGGGAGGCAACAAAGTTCAGGAGGCTAGAAAGTAGATTACATGTAGATTACATGTTTGCTGATGGCCCATTTTCAGTTTCTCACTGTATTCTCACTTGCTGGAAAGGGCAAGACAGCTCCCAAAGGCCCCACTCAAAACTCACTGGGGATTAGGATTAAATACATTTTGGGGACGACACAGACATTCAGACCACAGCAGTGTTCAAATATGAGTTCACCCAATTTACTACATTCCTCTGTGAGCATGCCGCTACATCCGCTAGCAGCCTATTCACATATCCAAGAAAATTTTCCTAAAGCTCTTCACTCCATTAAACACTTGAGTGACCTCAGAGCCCATGGTACATGAATTATCCCTAGTTCTGATATTCTGACTTTATTGTCTCTTCTGGTTCTTTATAACTACACAAACATAGTTATTAATACCCCCCTTTAATGCTACATTCATCCAGATTTAACTATCATCTTTAATATTTCTTTTGATAATGAAACTCTCCAAAAGAAGGGATTGTATTTATTATATCTACTTTAGTTCCCATTGAATTCTTAAAAACTGTTATATTTTAAATTTATCATTAATTACAAAAACAATGAGGAAATCTATTTCTAGAATTTTGTGTATATATGTATATATATACACAATATTATATAATTATACACAATACTCTCTTCTTTGATGCCTTGTATTTAGCATAAATATTTTGAGATTCTTCCATGTTGCTGTGGATAACAATAATTCATTATATTTTCTTGCTATTTTATTAACTACTACTCTTTGTTTTGTCATTTCGTCATCACTTGAGAATTTATAGTATTCATCTTTTACCTATCACAGCCTACCTTCAAGTGATATTTTAAAGCATGAGACTATAGTAGCATGTTTCATCCCCTGACTATGACCCTTGTGCTCTTGCTTCTCCTTACATATGTGATAAACCCTTCGTTATATTGAAAATATTTTCATTTAAACATCAGTTATATTTTAAGGAAATTTGATTCACAGAAAAAATCTCCTGGCTGATGTTACTATTTTTAATGCTTTTTGTTTCTTTGTGTAGATCTAGATTTTCATTTGAGTTCATTTTATGTCTACTTGAAGGACTGCTTTTAACTTTTTTTTTTTGTAATTCAGATCCCTGGTTATGAATTATTCATTTTTTAAATTTAAAAAGTTACTATTTAGCCGGGCTCGGTGGCTCAGCCTGTAATCCCGCACCTTTGGGAGGCTGAGGTGAGTGGATTGCCTGAGCCCAAGGGTTCGAGACCCGCCTGGGCAACTTGGCGAGACCTCATCTCTACAATAAATCAAAAATTAGCCAGGTGTGGTAGCGCAAGCCTGTAGTTCCAGCTACTTGGAAGGATGAGGCTGAAGGATTGCTGACCCCAGCAGGTCGAGGCTGTGGTGGCCGGGAGCGGCCACTGTACTCCAGTCTGGGTGACAGAGTGAGACTCCAACTCAAAAAAAAAAAAAAATTACTATTTGACCTGACTTTAATTTTATTTTTATCACATAAAAATGATACTTCTGTCCATTTCTCTAGTACTCATTATTTATTTATTTATTTTTGGAGTTGGAGTCTCACTCTGTCGCCCACACTGGAGTGCAGTGGCCGCTCCCGGTCACCGCAGCCTTGACCTGCTGGGCTCCGGCGATCCTTCTGCCTCAGCCTTCCAAGTAGCCAGAATTACAGGCATGCGCTACCACACCCGGCTGATTTTTTGATTTATTTTAGAGATGAGGTCTCGCTGCCCAGGCGGGTTTCGAACCCGCGGGCTCAGGCAATCCACTCACCTCAGCCTCCCAAAGGCACGGGATTACAGGCTGAGCCACCGAGCCCAGCTAGGACTCATGTTTTTATACATAACAGAGATAGTGTGTACTTCACAGGACTATCTTGAAAATTAAGTTAATTGGTGTATGCAAACCACTTATAATAGTGTTTGACATATAGTAAGGTCTCAATAAACATTTCAAATTATGGGTGGTTCTAGAGGCAAGTATTAACCATACTAGTAATTCTGGTTTAACTCATTATGATATTTCGAGTTCACTTAACAGGAAGTCTCGGAAGAGTAAATTTCAGAGTTGCTTTTGCAGCACAATGGTATCATAAAGGGTTGACATCTCAGTGATTTTTCTTTCTCATGGGACATGAAATGATCCTTTTACTTCAGAATATTGCATTGTCAAAGAACTTGGCATATGTATAAAGAAAGAAGAGAAGAGATGACATTAGTTAGTTCCTTTAACATTCCTGTCGGTTTTGTTAAAAAGCAAAACTTTTTCCTGGTAGTCCTGCCCCCTTGTGACTGGTAGTCACTTTGTCATACGACCACCATTAATTACAACTGAGTATATTCCTGAAAGAAGGGATGATGATGAACCAATCATAATACATCCTCTGGGGCTGGCCACAATGCTGCCTGTATAAAACTGAAGATATCTTCATAAAGCAGAAGGGAAAGCAGCTAATAAATGACTTCTAAAAACAGCTAGCGCTGAACATTTTATATTAATTTTATTTTTATATTTTGTATATTATATCCATTATAATAATGCAATGCAATATTTTATTCTACTCAACTTGCAGGAAAAAAAGTGTTACTTGTTTATGTTGATGAAAACTTGTTTCAGAAAATATGGAAATTGGCTTAGGATGTGATTGAAAATCCGATATTTTATTCTCTATGCAATTATTGCTTTCCTTGACGATATCTCTATTTGAAAGAAATCACCTTTGGCAAGAAAAAATTTTATTGAATCACAGGCATCTACAAACCTGACAATTAACTGATATTTCTCTGATTGAATACGAGGAACGATGTCACATATCCTGCCATGAACAACTTCAGGTAAAACATGTTGCACATGAATTGCCTTATTTTGCTTTACAAAGATGACCCTTTTTAATAGAATCAGTGGCTCATTTTTTTCTTAGGTTTTGCAATCTCTCTGACAGAAATAGTAAAACATATCACCACCCTTACCTTCCTAGTCATCCCAATGTTTTCTTTTTTTCTCTTGACATTATAATCAAAAACTACACAGATGCAAACACAGAAATAGACACACAAAATATCAGCTTCTATTTATATATGCATAAAAGTATTTATAGAATACCTGATTTCTCAATTATTGGAGTAATATAGTGACAAGAAAACTCTCCTTACTTGAAAAAATCATACATTTTAGATAAACAATAGACTAGTGTGGTACTGAAAACTTTTCAATAATTATTATCCTATCTTTCTTTACTTAGAAGAACACTCATTTTTAGCTAGGCATAGTCCCCAACCTTAAAGGCGTTATTTCCTATCCATCATTTTAAAAGAATAAAGATCCTATTATCAAGAAGCAGATTTTGAGATGAAAATTTGCATACAGGAAGATTATTGAGGAATGTTTTGAATATCAATAACAACAGAAGAACAAAGAAAGTAGGATTAACAAGAGTTGCAAGGCAGTAACAACAAATGCCTTAGCCAATCCCAAGGGGAATTTTGGAGCTGAAACAGCCTAGAGTTGTCTCATTTGTGGACAGGGGTACCAGGTTTTACCACAGCATCATCAGCTTTTGGAAGAGATCTGACTTTGAGGCAGTTCTTTTCACCTACTGAACAATCTTGACCATCTACAGGAGGAAGAAAGCAAAAGTGAAGATAAGTGCAAACACAGTTGAATGCTTTCGGCCATTAACAAACCCTGCACTGGCTAGGGAATGAATCTTCAGTCCCCAAAGTGTAGCATTCCAATGGGTATCATCTCTGAGCTGTCATCTTGGTTATGCCTTTATTAACTGTTAAATCACTCTTTCATCCTGACAATTTCTGGAAAGTGTGGCATATGTTGGTACCAGTGAATCCCAGTGTCGTGCTTCCACATCTATGCTTTCTTAGCTGTAATGTAGGTGCTGCAGTTTGGATGTTTGTCCCCCAAACCTCATGTTGAAATCTGATTCTTGCCTGGGCTCGGTGGCTCAGCCTGTAATCCCAGCACCTTGGGAGGCCAAGGCGAGTGGATTGCCTGAGCCTGCGGATTTGAGACCCGCCTGGGCAACTTGGCGAGACATCATCTCTACAATAAATCAAAAATTAGCCTGGCGTGGTAGCGCGCGACTGTAGTTCCAGCTACTTGGAAAGTTAAGGTGGAAGGATCACCGGAGCCCAGCAGGTCAAGGCTGCGGTGGCCGTGAGCGTGCCACTGCACTCCAGTCTGGGCGACAGAGTGAGACTCCAACTCAAAAGAAAAAAAAAGAAAGAAAGAAAGAAATCTGATTCTTAATGTTGGAGGTGGGGCTTAATGAAAGGAGGTGCTTTGGGCCTGCAGGCAAATTCCTTATAAATAGATTAATGCTCTTCTTAAGGGGCAGGGCTTGAATGAGTTCTTGCTGTGCTAGTTTCCACAAGACCTGGTTATTAAAAAGGAATTGTGGCACCTGTCCACTGTTTCTTGCTTCCTCTCTTGCCTGTGATCTCTGCACATGCTGGCTTCACTATCTCCCATGAGTGGAACCTGCTGGAGGTCCTCGCCAGAAGCAGATGCTTCTACAGTCTGCAGAATTGTGAGCCAAATAGATCTCTTTATTAAATCACCTAGCATCACTTATTTTTTTTTATAACCACTAAATAGATCGATACAGAAAATTGGTACTGAGGAGTGGGGTGTTGCTCGAAGGATACCTGACGATGTGCAGACGACTTTGGAACTGGGTAAGGGGCAGATGTTGGAAGAGTCTGAAGGGCTAAGAAGAAAAAAAAATGAGAAGTTTGTACATTTTTTGAGATTGGTTGATTGTGAGCCAAATGCTGATAGAAATATTGACAGTGAAGGCCAAGCTGAAAGGTCTCATATGGAATTGAGAAACTTATTGGGACCTGCAGCAAAGGTGCTTGTTATGCTGTAGCAGACAAACTGATGGCACTGTGCTCATGTCGTAAGGTTTTGGAGAAGCTGAACTTTGATGACCTAGGGAATCTGAAGGAAGAAATAGCCAAGCAGCAAAGCACTCAATAAGTGATGTAGTGGCTTTCAACAGCTTATGATCAGATATTGTCACAAAGAAATGATCTAAAGGTTAAATTTATAATTTGGAAATTATAAATGTGGAAAATCCACACCAGGGTGAGGTGGTAGAGAAGAAAAAACATTTTCGGGAAAGGAATCCACCGGTGCTGAGGACCAACCACTTGCTAGAGAGAGTAGCATTACTAAAAAGAGCCAGGTACTAAAAGTGGAGAAAACAGGAAAAAGACCTCAAAGCCACCTCAGAAATCTTCAAGACTGCCCCTCTCTTTACAGGTTCAGAGCCCTAGGAGAACAAAATAGTTTTGAGGGCTAGGATTGGGGTGCTATTGCCCTGCTCTGCCTCAGGGTGCTGTCCCTCATATCCCTGCCACTCGGGGTTCAGCCTTGACTTAAATAGCACCATGTATTTCAGGTGTTGCTTCAGAAAATGCAAGCAGTAAAGCTTGACACTCACGTGAGGTTAAGTCCGCAGTCACACAGAATGCAAGAGTGGGGGAGACCAGGTGGTTTCTACTAAGATTTCAAAGGATTCTTTTCTTCTGTCTGGGTGTTCAGGCAGAAATTTGCCATGGAAGCAGAGCCACTACAGAGACCTTCTACTAGGGCAGTGCATAGTAAAGCTGAGGGAGCAGGGCATACCATCCAGAGCCCAGAATTGTAGAACCACCGACAGCATGCAACCTCAGCCTGAAAAGTCTGTGGGCATTGGATTGCAAACCATAAGAGCAACCATTTGGGCTGTGCTCAGCAAAGCTGAGGAAACAGAGTTACCCTAGGCTTAGGAGACCACCCTTCGCACCAGCGTGCCAAGTAAGCTGGACAGGAATTTATGGAAGATAATTTCAGAGCTTTAAGATTTAATGTCTGTCTTGCTTGGTGCTCCATGTTGAATCTTGTTGCCCCCTTCTTTTGGCCGATTTCTCTTTTTTTGGAATTGGATTGTTTACCCCATGCCTGTGAAACTATTGTATCTTGGAAGTAAATAACTTGGTTTTGATTTTACAGGCTAACAGCTTTAAGGAACTTTCCTTGAGTCTCACATGAGACTTTATAATTTTGAGTTGATGCTGAAACAATTTATGACATTTGGAGTCTATTGAAAGAGATGCTTTTATTCTGAAATGCAAAAGAATATGGGGGAAAGAGACCAAATACTATAGTTTGAATGTTTGTCTCTCTAAATTTCATGTTAAAATTTGATTTTCATTATTGGAGATGGGGCCTAGTGAGACATATTTGGGTCGTAAGGACAGATACCTCAGGAACAGATTAATGTCCTTTCATGGGGAAGGGGGTTGAATGATTTCTTACTTTATTTGTTTTCATGAGAGCTGATTGTTAAAAGGAACCACCTCTCACCTCTCTCCACTTTGTCTTGCTTCCTGTCTTGCTAAGTGATCTCTGCACATGTCTAATCCTTTTCACCTACCAACATGAATGGAAGCTTCCTGAAGCCTCACCAGAAGCAGATGCCGAGGCAATGTTTCTTATTCAACCTGAGGAACCGTGAGCCAAATAAAACCCTTGTCTTTATAAATTACCTAACCTCAGGTATATCTTTATAGCAACATAAAATGGACTAAG
Source organism: Cephalopachus bancanus (assembly GCA_027257055.1). Taxonomy (NCBI): domain Eukaryota; kingdom Metazoa; phylum Chordata; class Mammalia; order Primates; family Tarsiidae; genus Cephalopachus; species Cephalopachus bancanus. The sequence goes on from JAPVLO010000107.1 coordinate 2,477,873, forward strand.
ATAAGAGGCCCCTTGGTTCACTGAGGAGTTAAACAGAATCCACGTTTGTATGTCAAGTGTACTGTTAAACTACTTGGATAGTGGCACTGAGAAAGCACTAGGAGGAGGAAAGAAAGGCAAAACTACATTTGAAATTTGAGTTAGCCGGGCTTGGTGGCTCAGCCTGTAATCCCGCGCCTTTGGGAGGCTGAGGTGAGTAGATTGCCTGAGCCCGTGGGTTCAAGACCCGCCTGGGCAGCGAGACCTCATCTCTACAATAAATCAAAAAATCAGCCGGGCGTGGTAGCGCATGCCTGTAATTCCGGCTACTCTGAAGGCTGAGGTGGAAGGATCACTGGAGCCCAGCAGGTCGAGGCTGCGGTGGCCGGGAGCGGCCACTGCACTCCAGTCTGGGCGACAGAGTAAGACTCCAACTCAAAAAAAAAAAAAAAAAAGAAATTTGAGTTAAATTTAGTCAAGAAGTATCACTGTCCCAGCCAGATTGGGAAGAAGCCCAAGATAGAGAATTTGCCAAGTCATATTTGTTCCCCTAAGGAAATAGAAAATTTTGGTCAATAATGATTTTATGACAAATACCTCTAATTGAACATTACAAAAGAATGATAATAATAATAACTGAGTGACTGACTTCTTTGGGAGAATGAACTTTTTTTTTTTTTTGAGAATAAGCCTCTCAAGAAGCTGATCTTCTAATAAAAGGATAGTAGTAACGAAACTTCATTTAAATATTTGAGTTACAAATGAAGCTTCCACTATGCACATGTTGTTTTGTCAGATAAATGTTTGAAACTTAAAAACATGGCAAACTTCAAAATATATCAGACAATCACAATAAGGGTCTAAATCAGCCCAGCTTTATAAAAGTAACATCAACACCAACTCCAATGTCAGCTACATCCATCCAGAAGAACATCTAGTCTTGAGATTACCCTACATTAGGGTCAGGGGTAGGAGACTGGGACATGGAGGTTTTGCTTTTTTGTCCACAGAGCTAAATTTAACAATAACATCTAAGTATTTTTTCTTAATTTGGTACTTACTACTTTTTTTTGTCATAACTCCAAATAAACAAAAGCAAACATGAGAGTGTAGTAAAGGGAAATAGATTATTATTTCTATTTTTTTTTTTTAGTTGTTAATGTTGACTCAAAACTGTCTGCAATGTTAAGTCAAAGAATTGAAAGTAAATATTTTGAACCTACTGTTTTAGGTAAGAAAAAAAAAGAGAGATAGCCAATAAAGTGGAAAAAAATAGCCAAAAGACAGCATAACACATATTTTCTGATTGGTATCCATCATCTTGGTTACCTTTTATTTGTCTTATTAAAGGAACTTGCAATAAATGTAAAATAGTTCTACTTTTTCATTTTTTTTTGTTTTGGATAGGATAGTTATTTTACATTGAAATATGTTTTTTAATTAATATGTAATGGGTTTATTATCATTTATTGTTTTATATGTATTAAGAAATATATATTATACATTTCTCAGTTTTAATTTCTACTATACTATTGATTGATATAACACAATAAAGAGTTATTTTTAGTTCTCAATGATTTTTATGTTTAAAACCATTTTGAGTCAAAAATATGTGAAAAACACTGGACCAGAATACAGAAAACATTGGACTATGATGTTTTTACTGTATATAGAAAGAAAGAGAATGAGAGAAATTTAAAAATTACCAAGAGTGTGATTGAAGTGATGGAGGGGGCATCTATCCCAAAAAGAGAAAAAAATGGATGAGCTTATGGAGACCTTGATGAGTGCAGTGACGAGAGGACTCAGTGAGGTTGAAGAGCAGATATAGTGGGAACCTGGGAGTCTGGAGGTTGGCATCACAGGGTGACAGGTATGACTCTTCTGCTTCAACGTTCTTATGTTTCCTGGGAAGGATAACTATATGGCTTAGGTCAAAGAGTGAGAGAGGAGCAGAGGAAATGTAGGTCCCTGGAAATGAGAACCTGAGGAGTTGAGGTTCAGGTTGTTCACTGAGTTACTGAAGACCCTTCTGATGAAGCCAGAGCTTGGTTAATGTACAGCAGTCAAGGAAGTCAGGGAGATCTTGCAAACATGAGGGAAACAAAAGGGGGACAGCAGATGAGCTGGAAATAGGGGGACGGAAAGCAACAGAAAGTGAGCAGAGTCTCACACACCTGCTTTTAGGAAAATAATAATTTCCTGCAGGATTCTTATTTGTGTGGGATGAAAAATAATAAGCAATATCCATTTAGAATGCTGAAGAAGATATGGTTCCCTTAGGGAAGATCGGTGTCTTCAGGAGACAGCCTTGAATGTTCTAGAGAAGTAAGGGTGTGTACTGACTGGGTTGATGATAAAAGAGGAATGAGTGAGCTCTTTGCTTTGGAATGGGGTTCCATGGGGCTCTATCATCAGATGTGGGTGGGTAGGAATGAATTGGAGTTTGGGTTAAAAAAAAGGAGGGGGGAGCTGGGCTCGGTGGCTCAGCCTGTAATCCCGCGCCTTTGGGCGGCTGAGGTGAGTGGATTGCGTGAGCCCGATGGTTCAAGACCCACCTGGGCAACTTGGCGAGACCTCATCTCTACCATAAATCAAAAATTCGCTGGGTGTGGTAGTGCGCGCCAGTAGTTCCAGCTACTTGGAAGGCTGAGGTGGAAGGATCGCCGGAGTCTAGCAGGTCGAGGCTGCGGTGGCCGGGAGTGGCCACTGCACTCCAGTCTGGGCGACAGAGTGAGACTCCAACTCAAAAAAGGTGGGGGGCAGATTTATATATACAAGATTTTATAATAGAGGTTAGATATCTGAATATATTTCCATCATGGATACTGACAGAACATGTCATAAATGTGAATCTAGGGTGCTCTAGTATACTGCGAGTTTTTCATTAATATTACTCCTACTATTTACCCTCCCACCTCACACATGGAAAAAAAATAGCCAAACACCACTTTTATGATACTTTTTCCTTCTTTACTCCTTAATGTTTATTTTTGTTCTATTTTCCATAATAGTGATTTGGGATTTTCCAAATTATGGCATGCACCTTTCCAACAACATGGTACTGTCATCTGATTAACCAACTTTCATGACCAATAGAATCTGGAATCTAGTCGGGTGCTGTGACTTAAGCTTGTAATCCCAGTACTTTGGGAGGCTGAGGTGAGAGGATTGCCTGAGCCCATGGGTTCGAGAACAGCCTGGGCACCTTGGCAAGACCTCATCTCTACAACAAATAAAAAAATTAGCCGGGCATAGTAGTTCGCACCTGTAGTTTCGCCTACTTGGAAGGCTGAGGCAGAAGGATCACTGGAGCCCAGCAGGTCGACACTGGGGTGGCCGTGAGTATGCCACTGCACTCCAGCTTGGGTGATGGAGTGAAACTCTAACTCAAAAGAAAAAAAAAAAAAACAGAATCTGGAATCTTGGGATTCATGTAAGTGGAAAAAGTTGGCGATGTCCATACAAAGACAGGCTATAGAAGGACATCAAGCATGAACCATAGCTCAAAAGAGTTAGATGGTGTGGAAACTTTCTGTTTAGATCACCTGCAGAATCAAAGCAATGTGTTGAATTTGATTTCTTTTAGTCACAAGGTTCAATTACCTTTGATCAGTAAATCAAAGAGATAGAGTTATAGCAGATGTCATTATTCTATAAGCTACAACATTATTTTAAGAAAACATTGTACAAACACTACCAAGAAACATTCGAAAAAATTCACAAGTAACTAAAATGTATTTCTCAGCCAAATTGACAATTTATATGCATGTTTAGTATTATACAAATTAATGTTAATAAAATACTTTCTAATCTTGACTAATCAGGGAATTCATTTGTATAAGTTTTTAAATAAAATATGTATGTGCTAACAAATAATTGTAAAGCATCTCTATAACAAATAAAAAGTTACTCCAGCCGGGCTCGGTGGCTCAGCCTGTAATCCCACGCCTTTGGGAGGTTGAGGTTAGTGGATTGCCTGAGCCCGCGGGTTCAAGACCCGCCTGGGCAGCGAGACCTCATCTCTACAATAAATCCAAAAAAAAAAATCAGCCAGGCGTGGTAGCGCATGCCTGTAATTCCGGCTCCTCGGAAGGCTGAGGTGGAAGGATCGCCGGAGCCCAGCAGGCGAGGTTGCGGTAGCCGGGAGCGGCCACTGCACTCCAGTCTGGGCGATCGAGTGAGATTCCAACTCAAAAAAATAAATAAATAAATAAATAAAAATAAAGTTACTCCAACCATTCTCTCTTGGATGTGGGTTTGGTAGACATGCTCTTAGGGAAATATCTTTACTTTTATGCCAATTTTCCCTTCAATCTATTTATTTTTTATATCTGCGTCTTAATTTTATAGAATTGATATGAGAATGCCCACCTGATTAACTCAATCAATTACAAACTGTTGAGATACTGTAGCAACCTGGGAAACTGAAGCAAACCCCCAGGTTAGTTTCAGTTGTCACCTAGAGTGAGAGATAGATGTGTATGAGGCCTGAAAGTGATCTTTTAAAGCTAGGTACAATTCACATTGGGGTATAATACAAAAAGGTACTTCAAAAGAGAAAAATCCTGGAAAATTTGGACAGAGAAAATTATAACTAAGTCCTGCTCTGAGAGCCCAGCAAAGATTTTCTAAGGCACACAGAAAATTCTCTTCTATCCATATTCCTAAAGGAATTGGTTTCATAAATATAATGAGTCCATCAATCTTCTCCTGCCTTTTACAATTAAATAAAATGCCAAGAAATGTGCATATTTATAATGATGCTAATTGTATTGAACTCTAATTTTATGGATGTTTCAGAATTGTCAATTAAGTGATTTTTCTCACAGAGTTCATAAAATCTGAAGGTGAGGTAGGTCATATTTGAGCCTTAATGTAGATCATGCTGTTCTAATGATGCCTTGTAAGCATTGCAGAATAGTGATGTAAGTAAAGATTACTTTTCCTTAGATTCTTTGTTATAAAACATATTATTCTTCCACCAAAACCATTATGGATTATAGCTGATATAGCAATTTCAAGGAGTAGTCATTTGAATTTTTCAATTAATGTATGAAGTTTATTTAAAATACCCTACCATGCAAAACTCACTACTCTACTTTTATAAGTTCTGCATATGATTATTTAGTCTTTGCCAAGAAAAACTGTAAACTCAGTAAAGCTGGATAATTCCTTTATTTAAGTTTATAATTGAGAGTGATAATGAGAGAGTATTCATGTGTGAGCATGAGAGAGAGTGAGAGAGAGGATAGGAGCGAGGAGAGGAAAGAAAAGAGAAATGGAACAGAAAAGATGGGGATCTATAGTGATTTTATTCTATTATATTTTCTTTGCACTTTGCCATTTAAAGACAATGAGCAATTTAGCATTTCATAAAGGCCTTTGATAACCAGTGGGCAGGAAAATGAAAGCCATGCAATAAAAAGGACTATGCAGATGGACAGATGTGGACAAGGAGAAAACAATTTTAAAAAAATTTTCTGACTGTTGAATTTTTACTTGACTTTATGAGTATTGATTAATTTATGTGTTAATATTTAACAACTATGTATGTATGCAGTGCCTTTTCTTAAAAACTTGCCTTTTAACTCTATAGACGAAAAGCTAAAGCTAAGCCAATATAAATTTCTGGTATATTTCTACAGTGCTATGTTTCACTCTTTGCTAATGCAAATCAGTAGTAACTTATATTATTTTTATGTCCTGGATTTGTACATAAGGTCTGAGATTTACAAATATGAAACATTAATAATGTTAAAAAACAAAGTTGATAAAGGAATATTTTCTTATCTGAATATCTAAGTGCTATTAAAGAATGACAGATAGTAAATTAAATATGAGAGATTTAAAATTATTTTAGTTATGTTTCATTGTCTTTATTCCTGTTTTATTAAGAAGGATCCCTCTCTAATCTTTTAGAGACAAAGACAAAAATTCTATTCATCACACTTTGCCAATTTTTTCTGATTATGTTAATTTTCAACCACTTGGGTAATTTGTTGGTACCAAGTTAGATATGTCACTGTTATGGTCCTTCACATTCAAGAAACTCATACCACAAAAGAATCCCCTTCTTCAAGGACTAGTGTGAAGTCTGAATCATGCAGCCTTACTGTTTCTCCAGTGATGTTTTGTGCTAATATATCATTTCTGAAAGCTGTCTCTTTAATGATATATTAATATAATACATCATCAGGCTGAGGCAGAAGAAAGATGGATTGCTTAAAATATTGTGTCCTCCATGGAACAAAAGATTTTTAGAGCAGATTAATTTTAATTATAGAAGAAAAGAATTCTACCTCTGAGCAAATTTTATCAGCTCTTCTCAGTAGGTATGTCTCTCTTCAACTAAATTTGAAGTGAAGATTGCATTTAATCTAGCTATTGTTGTCTTGAAACCAAAAAAAGAGAGTGCAGTTTCTTTTTGCTAATCATATTCCAATCACAGTCTTTAATCACTCTACATAGCCACTCCTCAACTAAAGTAGTTTTAACTGAATTACATTTTAAAAGCTCATTAGCTTACATAGGAATGATGTGATTTTACGTCATTTTAAAGAATTCTTCCTTATGTATGATAATTGATAAAAATTCATGTTAGGTAAAAAATATTCATCTGTCCAAGCATGCTCTATGTGTGATTATAACACATAACAGAATGCTAATCAGTCTGGTTACAAATCACTTGTTCCTGGAGTTCACCTTCTTACTAGAATTCTATTGTCATCTATGTGAATTTTACAAGTCACTTACTCTCGCTTAACCTTAATTTCATTTATTAAAAAAATTCTTAGTACATTTCCAGTTCAAAGAATCTGCATGTCTGTCTTTGACTACGTGCCTGCATAAGCCACTATAGAAATATTTAAGCAGAAACTTTATGAAAATTTCAATCAGTCTGGACTCAAGGAAACACCTTCTTTCACCATACTGCATTTGGTTTATTTGGCTTTCTGTCTTCTTATTCTTCTTTCTACCCTTAGGACTCCTTTTACATTTGCCATTTGCACCTGGTTAATTCAGTGATTCAGCAAGACTTGCTGATCTTTTCTCTAGATCATTGCATTATTTCCTCTCCAATTGCTATCCCATTTCTGATTATCGACACCTTTCTTTCAAGTTACTATGACACAACTCAATGAAGAATCATTGCTTATTTATTTATTTTTTATTTTAAAGATGTGGTAGAATCATTTCAAGTGAACCTGAACTGCAACCAGAAGACCTGAACACAGATTCTCATTGTATCTTTTAATAATTTTTGAAAAGTTAAAACTCTTTTGTCTTTGTATAACTAATTTGGAAAATTAATTACAAGTGTTGACTTGAATTAATTACCCACACCTTATGGAAAACTGAGTGTGTTATCTCAGTGCAGAGAGAGAAAGAAATCTTTCCCTTTCTTTACTTGTTTTAAAAATGATTTTACCACCGGGCTCGGTGGCTCAGCCTGTAATCCTGTGCCTTTGGGAGGCTGAGGTGAGTGGATTGCCTGAGCCCGCAGGTTCGAGACCTGCCTGGGCAGCGAGACCTCATCTCTACAATAAATCAAAAAATCAGCTGGGCGTGGTAGCGCATGCCTGTAATTCCGGTTACTTGGAAGGCTGAGGCGGAAGGATATCCGGAGCCCAGCAGGTCGAGGCTGCGGTGGCCGGGAGCGGCCACTGCACTCCAGTCTGGGTGACAGAGTGAGACTCCAACTCAAAAAAAAAAAAAAAAAAATGATTTTACCTTGGTCAGATACATGGCTCCATAAAGTAAACAAAATTTTTATTTTATTTTATGCTATAATTAGATTTTCATTTTTATGAGTATATAATAGATAGCTATTATATATTTACACAGTGCATGTCACATTTTGATATAAGCATACAATGTATAGTGATAAATACTGGGTAATTGGGATATCTGTCACTGTAAATAGTTATTTTTTTGATGCGTATGTTGGAAACATTCCAAATTAGCTCCTTTAGTTGTTTTGAAATACACAATAAATTGTTGCTAACCACAGTCACCCTAATGTGCTACCAAAGACTAAATATTATTCTTTTTATCTAACTGTATTTTTGTACCCATTAACCAACACCAATATTTCCTCTTATTCCAAATACTCTTCTCAGTGTCTGGTAACGAATGTTTTGCTCTCTACTTCCAGCAGATCAGATCTTTTAACTCATATATGAGTGAAAACATTCAATATTTATCTTTCTATGTAAGGTTTATTTCATTTAACATAACGGCCCCCAGTTTCATCCATGTTGTTGTAAATGACAGAATTTCATTCTTTCTTATGGCTGAATAATATTCTATCGTGTATATTTGACACATTTTCTTGATCCAGTCACCTGTTGATGGATACTTAGTTTGATTCCATATCTTGGCTTTTGTGAATAATGTTGCAATAAATATGGGAGTGTAGATATCTCTTTGATATACTGATTTCCTTTCTTTTCAATATATACCAAGCAGAGGGATTGCTGGATCATATGGTAGTTCTATTTTTTAGTTTTTTTAGAAATCTTCATTCTAGTTTTTATAGTGGGTGTACTAATTTGCATTTTCATCAATGGTGTATGAGCATTCCCCTTTCTCCATGTCCTTACCAGGATTAATTATTTTTCCACATTTTGATTAATCCATTTTAACTGGGATGAGATGATATCTCTTTGAAGTTTTTATTTGCATTTCTCTTATTTTTATTTCTGTATTTATATTCATTTGTTTTTATTTGTGTATCTGTTAATATTTATTTGTGTATCTGTGTATTTACGTATTTATTTATATCTTTTAACTTATATATTCAGGGGGTACATGTGCAGGTTTGTTCCATGAGTATATTGCTAATGTTGGGTCTTGGGCTTCTATTGAACCTATCACCCAAAAGTGAACAAATTGTACCAAATAGATAGTTTTTCCACTATTTTCTCCTTCCTTCCCTTCTTTTGGGGTCCCCAGTATACATTGTTTCCATCATTATTTTCATGTGTTCCCTTTGTTTAACTCCCACTTATAAGTGAGAGCATGTATCATCCAATTTTCTGTTTCTGTGTTATTTCACTTAGAATAATGGTCTTCAGCTACATTCATGTTACTGCAAAAAACACAATTTTATTTTGTTTTCTGGCAGTATAGTGTCCCATTATATAAGTGTGCCTATTTTTGTTATCCAGTCTATCATTGATAGACACTTAGGCTGATTTCCTGTTTTTGCTATTGTGAATAGTGTTGCAATAAACATATTAGTGCAGGTGTCTTTTTGATAAAATTACATTTTTTCTTTGAGTAGATACCCAGTAGTGGAATTGCTGCCTCCAATGATATCTCTGTTTTCAGCTCTTTGAAAAATCTTTATACTGTTATCCATAGATGAACTAATTTACAGTCCCACCAATATATGTGCATTCCCTTTTCTCTGCAATTTCACCATCTTTATTTTTTGCATTTTTTAGTAATGGTCATTCTGATGGATATGAGGTGGTATCTCAATGTGGTTTTGATGTGCATTTCTCTAATGATTAGTGATGTTGAACATTTTTTATATGTTTGTTGACCACTTGTATGTCTTCTTTTGCAACATGTCTGTTCATGTCCTTTACCTACTTTTTAGTGGATTGGTTTACTTTTTTCTTGTTGATTTGTTTGTTTGGAACAAATTATGAGTTATAGTTCTTTATCAAATGCATAAATAGAAAATATTGTCTCCCTTTCTTTAGGTTGTCTGTTTACTCTGTTGACTGATTATTTCGCTATACAGAAGTTCTTTGGTTTAAGTCCCATTTGTCAATTTTTCTTTTGTTGTATTTTCTTTTGAGGGCTTTGTCATACATTATTTGCCTACACTGATGTTTAGAAGAGTTTCTCCTAGATTTTATTTAGAATTTTTATAGTTAGAGGTCTTATATTTGTCTTTAGTCATTCTTTGGTTAAATTTTGTATATGATGAGAAGAAATGTTCTAGTTTTACTCTTTTGCATATGGTTAACCAGTTTATTCAGCAACATTCATGAATAGGGTGTTCTTTCCCCATTGTTTATTACTGATGATTTTGTTGAAGACCTGTTGGTTTAGGGGTGTGGCTTTATTTTTGCATTCTCTATAATGATCCATTGATCTATGTGTCAATTTTTGTAGTAATATCATGTTGTGCTTTGGTTACTAGTCTCGTAGTATAGTTTGAAGTCCAGTAATGTGATGTCTCAGGCTTTGTTCTTTTTGGTTAGGATTGCTTGAGCACTTTTTTGGTGGTTCTACATAAATTTTAGAATGGAGTTTTCTAGTTCTGTGAAAAATGATGTTGGTAATTTGGTAGAAATTTAAATGAATCTGTAGATTGCTTTAGGCAGTATGGTTACTTTAATTATATTTATTCTTTCATTCCATGAGAATGGAATGTTTTTCCATTTGTTCATATCATGTATGGTTTCTTTCACCAGTGTTTTGTAGTTCTCCTTGTAGAGATTTTCTACCTCCTTAGTTATATGTACTCCTAGGAATTTTATTTTATGCCTCTGTGTGACTACCCCAAATGGAACTGAGCTCCTCATTTCATTCTATGCTTGAGCATTGCTAGGGGATAAAAATGTTACTAATTTTTGCACATTGATTTTTGTATCCTGAAACTTTACTAAAATGATTTATCATGTCTTAGAGGCTGTTGAAGGGATCTTTAGGGTTTTCTAGGTATAAGATCATATCACCAGTGAAGAGAGATTATTAGACTTCCTCTTGTCCTATTTAGATGTCTTTTATTTCTTTATCTTGCCTAGTTGCTTTGGCTTGTACTTCTAAGTAAGCCTCCAATATATAAATGAGTTCCATTCACGAAGTGCCTTTTTCTAAGCCCAATTTGTTCTAAGTTCAACAAAGTTAGCCTAGGCACCCAACTACACACACACACACACACACACACACACACACACACACACACACACACATATACCTATTATATATGTATATATAGAGGCATATATATGTATATGCATTATATATGTATGCATGCATATGTGTATACATATATGTATATATGTATGTATTATATATGTATATATATAGCATACATATATACATATATTAGCAGACTATTCTGCCACCTAGTGAAAAGAAATAATACATAAATGTGCACATCTTCATCTTTGAATGTTTGCAACTTGAAGGCTCATAAGTAAGAGACTTACAGTATTATGCTAGATAAGAGAGGTGCAACTGGGCATCCTTTTCTTGTTCTCAGTCTTAGGAGGGAGAATTTAACCTTTGCCCATTTGATGTGATGTTGACTGTTGGTTTGGAATAGAGGGGTCTTATTATCTTGAGGTGTGTGCCTTTGATGCCTAGTTTGTTGAGGGTTATTTTCATAAAGTAATGTTGAATTTTATCAACTGTTTTACTGAGATGATCATACGGCTTTTGTTTTTAATACTATTTATGTAATTAATCATACTTATTTATTTGCATATGTTGAACCATCCTTGCTTGACAGGAATACAACCCACTTGATGAATTATCTTTTTGATGTGCTGCTGAATTCAGTTTTATCATATTTTATTGAAGATATTTGCAACTTCATTCTTCAGGGATGGCCTGTAGATTTTTGTTGTTGTTATTGTAGTTGTGTTCTTCCCAGATGTTGGTATCAGGATAATAATTGTTTTACAGAATGAGATAGGGAGATATCTTTCCTCCTCAATTTTTTGGTACAATTTTACTAAGATTGATACCAGCTCTTATTTTTATGTCTGCTCAAATTTGCCTGTGAATCCATTTGGTCCAGAAATGTTTTGAACTAGTAGATTTTTTAGCCCTCATTCAGTCTCATAACTTGTTATTGATCTTTTTATGATTTATATTTTTTCCTGATTCAATCTTGGGAAGTTGTGTGTTTGCAGAAATGTATCCATCTTCTAGTCTGTGCACATAGAGGTTTTCACAATAGTCTCTCGCAGTCTTTTATATTTCTGTGGTATCAATTGTAATGTCACCTTTGTAATTTCTGATTGTGCTTATTTGGATCTACTTTCATTATGTCTAGCCAGCAGCCTGTCAATTTTGTTTACCCTTTCAAAGAACAAACTTTTTTATTGATTTGTTGTGTGTGTGTCTGTGTGTGTTTTTTTTCCCCCCTCAAATTCATTTAGTTTTGTTTGGATCTTATTTCTTTCTTCTGCTACCTTGGGCCTTAATTTGTTCTTGTTTTTCTAGTTCCTTTAGGTGCAACATTAGATTGTTAATTTGAGATCTTTTTATATTTCTGATATAAGCATTTAGCACTGTAATCTTTCATCTTATCACTGCTTTTATTGTATCCCAGAGTCTTTGTTTTGTTGTGTCTTCATTTTTATTTGTTTTAAAAAATATTTGATTTCTACCTTAATTATGTGATTTACCCAAACGTCTTTCAGACACAAGTTGTTTAGCTTTATGCACTTGTGTGGTTTTGCAAATTCTTCTTGGTATTTATTTCTAAGTATGTTCCACACTGGTCTGAGAAGATGATTGATGTAATTCTGAATTTTTGAATTTGTTGAAACTTATTTTATGAGCAAGCATTTGGTCAGTTTTAAAGCATATTCTATGTGCAGATGAGAAAATATATGTGCTGTGGTTATTGAGATATTTTGTAGGTGTCTATTAACTCCATTTGGTCAAGAGTTCAATTTAAATCCAGAATTTATTTGTTAGTTTTCTGTATCACTGATCCATCTAGTGCTATCAGTGGTCTGTTGAAGTTTCCCACCATTACTGTATGCCTATCTATGTCTTTTCTCAGACCTAGTAGTATTTGTTTTGTAAATTTGGGTGCTCAAAAGTTGAATGCATATCTATTTAGAATAGCTAAGTCTTATTGTTTAATTGAATCCTTTATCATAATATATAATGCCCTTCTTTGTCTTCTTTTACTGTTGCTGTTTTATCTGATACAAAAATATCAAATTATGCTCTTTTTTGTTTTTCAGTTGTATGATACATCTTTCTCCAACAGCTTATTTTGGGTCTGTAGGTGTTGTGACATGAGAGATCCATCTCTTGAAGGCAGCAGAAGGTTGAGTCTTATTTTATTATTCAATGCGCCATTCTATGTCATTTAAATGAAACATTTAAGTCAGTTACATTCAAGGTTAATATTGATATGTGAAGTTTTGTTCCTGTCATAGTTTTGTTGACTAGTTATTTGAAGTCTCAATCATGTAGTTACTTTATTGGGTCTGTGAGCTTTGTACTTACATATGCTTTTATGAGAGCAAATATCTTTCTTTTATTTCTATGTCTAGAACTCCTTCAAGCATTTCTCCTAGGGTTAGTCTAGTAGTGATGAATTCTGTTAGCCTTTGCTAGTCTGGGAAACAGTTTAATTCTCCTTTGTTTATGAATCTTATTTTGGCAACATATAAAATTTTTGGTTGGCAGTTTATTTTCCTTAAAAAAGAAAATAGTAGGTCTCCATTTTTTTCTTGCTTGCTATGTTTCTGTTGAGAAGTTCACTGTTAGTTTGGTGGGTTTTCACCTATAGGTAACGTTTTTTTGTTTGTTTGTTTTGTTTTGTTTTGTTTTAGTGCCTTTCAGATTTCTTTCCTTCTCAGTAACTTTGAATAGTCTCATTATTATATGACTAGGGGATAGTCATTTTGTATAGTGTTTCAGGGTTCTCTGAATTTATTCAATCTGAATGTCAGCCTTTCTAGCAAGATTAGGGAAAGTTTCCTGAATTATCCTCTCAAATATGTTTTCCAAGTTGCTCATTTTTTTTCTTTTTCTCTTTTAGGAATACCAATAAACCATAGGTTTGGTTGTTTTACATAATCACATATTTCTCAAGACCTTTTTTAACACCCCTTTTTCTTTAGTTTTATTTGAGTTAATTCAAAAGGCCAGTCTTCAAGCTTTGAGTTTTTTTTCTATGTGAACTGACTGATTGTTAAATATTCCAACTGTATTTTGAACATTTTAAGTGAACTTTCAGTTTCAGAAATCTCATTTGTTTTTTTCTTAATGTATCTATCTTGTCTCTCATATTTGAATTTTTTTTTTTCTGATTTCTTTTCAAATTTCACTTCTATCTCTAGTACAGCCCTTTCTGGGTGTCATACATATTCTATTTCTTCATAGTTCTCAAGGCTTCTTTTATATGGAAAATTTGTTACTTCTTATTTTTCAATTTGCTTCTATTTGGGTAAGATTTATTTTTCCTTCTTTCGGGGGTATAACTATTACCTATGTTGGTAGGATTCTTTGTCTTTGCTTGTAAGGGACCAACACTGTATAAATTCCTTGATTATACACAGCCTTAATGTAGTGGTTTTCTCAAATACTATTTTTTTTTTTGTTTGCAGGTTGCAATAGCAGTGAGCTGTGTGTGGTTATGCTCATTGTCTTCTACAGGAATGGGGTAATGATGGGAGGTGTCTCATTCCCTAGCACCTTGCCCTTTGGTTAGCAGGAATTAGATTAGGTTGAGCAGTTCACCCTCCAGGCCAGTAAGTGTTGCTGTGGGTAAAAGCTGACTGAGTGCTGTACAATGATGTCAAAATTGTGATAGGTGGTGCAGGATGACCTTCCAGTTCTATCTATGATGGCACTTGCAGACAAGAGGCAACTGTGGTGAGAGCAGTGCAATATTTACTTGTTCTTTGTTGTTTAGGGGAAAGAATAGGGTGTTCCTGGGGTTCAGCAAGTTGTGGTTCTCCAAGGAGTACTATTCTGTACTCTGATGTGAGGCAGCTGAAGGGAGCAAAGCTAGGTGGTCTGGGTCAGGCAAGCCCACAACCAGGCTCTCCAGGGTGGGCCCAAGCTCAGATCTTGGTAGGTGTTTAGAGGCAGCTATCAGGCTACTGGGACAACCCTCCAGGGAAGGACGGAGGCACTCCTCTTGTGTCACAGAGTTTGTTTCACCTCACTCAGCTCATGCTCCCCTGATCTGGCAAGTATTCCTTCAGCATTTGGCACTACTATCAGGCCTGACTAGCTAAGATTGTCTCAACCCATCTGTACCAAATTGTTGTGCTGTTCCATGCATTCTAGGTCATGGGACTCCCTAAATAATAAACCATGGCTATCAGACCATGCCCTTCTGAGTCTGGCTTTGTGAAAAGAAGGACACACAGCTATATGCCACACTTTTCTCTGTGTTTTGATAATAATGGTTACTTCCCTGATATATAGGAGGGCACTCAAGTCCTGGGGAGTTTGGACCGGACTTGAGCTTTTGTCCTTTGTCCAATCAGACAGAGTTACTGGCTGTGATTGATGGGAGATGAAGTGTTTCTAGGCCACAGACAAAACACTCATGTTGGGCTGTGAATGCTGTTCTGTGGGCACTATACTGTGGGAGCAGTCAGGTAGGCAGACTTGTGAGGGGCCAGCAGGCAAGGTGTTATGACTGAGTAAGCAAGAAGTCACGCCAGCAAGCTGAGTTCAATTAATTAGAATTCTTTATTAATGTGTGGGTCAAGAGCAGGCAAATACCATGAAAAACTCTTGATGAATTTGTGTAGCTTGTGACAAGCTTTTATAGGTAAAATTTGCAGTATTGGCAACATAGCAACTTAGGTACCATAGCAACTATTAACTAACAACTTTTCAACCAAAATGGAAACTTTTTTAGGGAATTTTGATTAATTTCATGTCCCAGGTTTAACCAGTGCCCAGAAAGTCCCTGGAGTTCTGCCATTAAGATATGGTTTAAGGTAGTTACATAGAGACAAGGAAGAAGAATCATTCCATAATGGAGTTACCTTGGTTAGGTCATTAACAAAATATAAGAAGAAAATATGAAAATGTAACAATGGGGTTTTGCAAAGCATAGCATTTGATTTCAGTTAACAAAGCATACAATTACATGGAACTTATGGCTAAGGAGTTTTGTAACAGTCAGCAGGAAATGGTCAGCATAACCTGCCCAAAGGGGACGAAGCTGAGGGTCTGTGGTCACAGAAACATTACAGTAATTACATGTAGGCATTGAGGAGTGATTCTTAGGTCAGGCAGGCAGCTAAGATGGAAGGTTTAAACAAAACGGAGTAAGCTGGTTAATACTATTATCTTGCTAGCAATTTGATTTTATTAACTGATTTAGCTCATTTCAAAGGGAGTCCATCATTCAGATGCACCTCACTCTGATAGCAATGGTTGACTGAGGAACCTGTCTTGGGCAAGTGAATATGCTCAGGCCCTTCCATCTCTCAGCTCAACAGATAGCAGGAGCTACAGATATTTAAGACCGAATGGAAAGCCTTGAAGGATCAGTACCCAGGGTCACATTTTGTTGTAGCTGTCCAGCACAGAGACTTTTGGGGCTTTATGTAGGTTCAAGCTGCTCCTCTGTGTGTTCTACAGCTCTTCAGGATAGTTCTAAGGTCTCTAATGGCTACAGGAATGTCTATAGCTGGAACTCAGAGGTCTATAGTGAAAATGGTGGCCCAGCGTTCTTTCATTCACTCTTTCCTTAGGTCTTAGCCAGGTCCATGGGGCAGTCCTGGTGCCCAGTGATTTCAAGCAGGCTGCCCTGCTTCCTCCCTCCTCCACCATGATATCTGCCTCACCTCTTTGTTGACTCTCAGTGTTTTCTCTCAAGAGATCTGCTCAAAATGTGGAAGTTTACTAGATATTTGAGTTCTCTCCATAGAAGAGGTACTTCTCAGCTGCATTTAGTCAGCCATCTTCATGAAGTTTTTTCTGGTTAGTGATGTTGAGCATTTTTTCACATATCTGTTGGTCATTTGTATGTCTTCTTCTGAGAAATGTCTGTTCAAACCTCTTGCCCATTATTTAATCATAGTATGACTTTTTTTGATACTGACTTCTTTGAGTTTCTTATATAGTCTGATTATTAATCTCATACAATCTGCATGTCAGATGGATAGCTTGCAAATATTTTCTCCCACTTGGCTGGTTGTCTCTTCATTTCATTTATTGTTTTCTTTGAAGTCGGAAAATATGATGCCTCTGGCCTTGCTCTTTTTGCTAAGAATTTCTTTGGCTATTGAGTTTATTTTGTGAATCCATAATTTTTTTTTTTCTGTTTCTGTCAAGAATGTCAGTGGTATTTTGATAGTTTTTCTTCAATCGAAAGGATGCTTTTGACAGCATGGACACTGTAATAATATTGCTTGTTCTGATCCATGAACATGGGCTAGCTTTTCATTTATGTGTATCACGTTCAATTTTTTCATCAGTGTCTTACTATTTTCATTATAGATACATTTCATGTATTTGATTAATTTTAGGAATGCACTAGGTATTTTTGGTAGCTATTGTAAATCAGTTGCTTTCTTTTTTTTTCCAGAGTATTTACTGTTGGCATAAAGAAATGCTGGTTATTTTCAATATAGTTCACCAGTAGGTTCAAGACCATTGTCAAATTAAATAGAATTTTTCTTAAACACTAACAGTAAGACACAATTTTTACTATAAATGTTATCACCAATATTTTTCCAACATTAAACAAATATTTTCTTGTAATTGATTTTCTTGTGAGTAATTGATATTGGTTCTTTGTTACTATAAATTTGAATAATTTTAGTTCACACTTATAAAATTTATGTTATTGAGTTGTATATTCTAAATTATATATAACTGGAAAGATTATTCTGCTTAAAAAATAAAATCATAAATTGGAATGGTTTATTGCTAGGTCCATATTATGATAGTTACATTCAATTATGATACAGACCTTTTAGAGATAATTCAAGTGGTGATAAAATTAACCAGCTTCAATTTATTAGACTATTATTTAACAGAAAATCAAAATGAATTACAGTGATTTAGCCTGTAGCAGAATATATAAAAGAACTGAAAAATTTCACATATAATTTAATATTTTATGAAGGTTACTTATTAGTTGAGTAGCATTTTGAAGGCTATGAAAACTAAAACTTTACCTACAAGAGAGATTAGTATTAGTCACAAGAGAAAATTAAAATGTTATTGGAAAGGCAGTCATGCACCACACAGCAATATTTTGGTCAATGATGGATTGCATATATGATTGTAGTCTCATGATATTGTAATACTACATTTTTACTCTACCTTTTCTATGTTTAGATATATATAGATACACAAATACCATTTTATTACAATTGCCTGTAGTATTTAGTATAGTAATATGCTGTATAGATTTGTAGCCTAGGAGCAATAGACTATAGTGTATAGCATAGATGTGTAGGAAGCTATACCATCAATGGTTGAATAAGTACATTACATGATGTTCACACAACAAAATTATCTCATGACACATTTCTCAGAATGTTTCCCTGTAACTATATTACCATGCAATCTACTAGTTGAGTGTAAACAGTGTCCTTGCAAAAAACTTGCACAATGATATTTATAGTAGTTTTATCCATCATTTATACAACTGGAAGCAGCTAAGATTTTCCTCAGAAGGCAAATGAATAAGCACTGTGGTACCTCCATATGGTGCGATATTATTTGGCAATAAAAATAAATTAGGCATCAAGCCTCAAAAAGCATGGAAGAATCTTAATCATATTGCTAAGCTAGAGAAACCAATCTGTGAAGGATATATACTGTATAATTCTAACTGTATAAAAAAATCTATAGATAATAAAAAGGATAGTGGTTACCAAGATTTGAAGGAAATGAATAGGTGAAACACAATGGATTAGTAAAACCTTGAAACTATTCTGTATAATATGGTAACAGTAGATACATGGTAATATGTATTTGTCAAAACCCATAGAACTGTACAACAGAAACATAGTTTTTGTGTTTAATAATAATGTATCAATTATTATTAAGTTATTTATTAATGGTTAAAATGTGCCATATTTATATTAGATGTTAATAATAAGAAAACGGTATTTGGGGCAGATGGTACATGGGAATCCTCTGTATAATTTTCTCAGTTCTTTTCTTTTTTCTGTAAATTGAAACTGTTCTAAAAGGAGGGAATTGAGCTGGGAAACTCAGATGAAAATTTTTTTTCTTCCAAGTGAATCCTGGAAGGAAATATCAGAAAATCTTCTTTGATTTTACTTTCTTTTTCCCCAAAGAATTTCTATTTTTTATAATCAGACGCAATCCTTCTGAAATCTCAATTTCTGTGATCCTTTACAGGAAAGAACTATATAAATATTATGCTTCTAGGTGTACCTGTTGTATTTTTACATTTTGGGGTTGATATCAGTGTATTGCACCACACAAATGAAATATTTCTTAAAGGAGTTTATTATCCTAGGATAATCCTTTCACAGCTACTGCAATTATCTCAATTTTAAGAATCATATATGCAAATGTCCTTAAGTACAAAAGCAATTGTCATGCTGAAAGCAAGACCTGGGGGAATAATAACTCTAATAAAAGGACTGTATTTAGAGAACTCATTGTTTTCTGAAACACAGTACTTCACTGACATAAAATAATGAAGTGTGGTATATAAACAAGTACAAAACTTTTCATTTAATTTAAAACATCATCCCCCACTCAATTATGATTTTCCTTTTAGTTATTAACATAGATTTATTAAAAGTTACAGCAACAATCTTATTCACAAAGGAAAGATGTGAAGAAAAATAGGGAGAAAAGAAAGACTGTTTAATTGTGTTTGAGAGATGAAATAGTCAGAAATCCTGATTAGTGTGGGAGGAATAAATTATTAAATCTACCCACACTCTACATTTTTAAACTCTGTTATTTAATTTTGCATCCATAAATGTTCTCATGCAATCACTGGTAAAACACTAATTAGCATTTACGAACTGATTCATTTTATGCTTGACCTTTAGCTAATTTTAGTTTGTGAATTCTATCTTTTAGTACACAAGTAACTTGACAAAAGTATTTTTTTGTTCTGAAAATGTAATATTTAATTAAAATAGTTACATTTTACCTAGCATTAAGTGTCTTCAATTATTATTTTGAGAGTATGAAACAGTTTTTAGTAATAATCAGTTTTCACATGGAATTCTTTTGAACGATTCTTTTTTTTTTTTTTTTGATTTGGAGTCTCACTCTGTCACTCAGACTGGAGGGCAGTGGCCACTCCCGGCCACCGCAGCCTCGACCTGCTGGGCTCCGGCGATCCTTCCGCCTCAGCCTTCCGAGTAGCTGGAACTACAGGCGCGCGATACCACGCCCGGCTAATTTTTTGATTTATTGTAGAGATGAGGTCTCACCAAGTTGCCCAGATGGGTCTCCAACCCACGGGCTCAGGCGATCCACTCACCTCAGCCTCCCAAGGTGCGGATTACAGGCTGAGCCACCGAGCTCGACTGGGGTCACTATCTTTATAGAAATTTTGCCAGCTAGGCTCGGTGGCTCAGCCTGCAATCCCGCGCCTTGGGAGGCTGAGGTGAGTGGATCGCCTGAGCCCGCGGGTTCGAGACCCATCTGGGCAGCGAGACCTCATCTCGACAATAAATCAAAAAGTCAACCGGGCGTGGTAGCGCATGCCTGTAATTCCGGCTACTTGGAAGACTGAGGCGGATGAATCGCCGGCGCCCAGCAGGTCGAGGCTGCGGTGGCCGGGAGTGGCCACTGCCCTCCAGTCTGGGTGACAGAGTGAGACTCCAACTCAACTCAAAAAGGAAAAAAAAAAAGAAAGAAAAGAAATTTTGCCATGTCTCATAAGGAGAAATTAGGAAAGGCCATTGTAAGGTTTTAGAGTTTTTAGGTGGGTCTTGCCATGTGGAAAATTTATTTGCCTTGGGCAAAGTGTATTTGCTAGCTTTAGATTGTTGGACACAGGGGAAAAAAAGTGTCTTAGTTATATTTTTAAAGAATAAATTTCAGTAAGTGTAATGGTAAATATTAGGTGTCAACTTGACTACATTGGAAATTGCCTAGATGGCTGGTGACGCATTGATTCTGGGTGTGTCTATGAGAGTGTTCCAGAGAGCACTGACATGTGAGCCAGTTAATTAGGATAAGAACACCCACCCTCAACATAAGTAGGCACCATCCAATTTACTACCAGTGTGGCTACTGTCAAGCAGCCAGAAGAAGGGGAATAAGCAGCTTGCTGAACTTCCTTCCATGATCTCTACCTTCCTGGTGGGAAACTTTGCTTCCTCTCTTCCCACCCTTGGACATCAAATTCCGGATTCTTCAGCCTTTGGACTCTGACATTTGCACCAGCAACCTGGAGAGTAGAGAGGCTTTCAGGCTTTTGGACCCAGACAGAAGGTTGCAGTATCAGCTTTCCTGGTTTTAAGGCTTTCAGACTTGGACTGAGCCACACTAATAGCTTTCCTCATTACTCACCTTGTAGACAGCTTATTAAGAGACTTTGTCTTGTAATTGTGTAAGCCAGTCCTTCTAGTGAATTCCCTTTTGTATATACATATGTCTTAGTGAGTCTGTCCCTTTAGGGAACCCTGACAAGTTGGTTCAGCATTGTCTTCCAGGAGAAGATATCTCCTAGAGCAAGTGGCTGGGTTATTTTCACTTACTTTCTCTGTTGCTTAACAAAGGAAGGGGATAATGCCTTTTCATTATTGTTTAACACAGAGAAAGGGAGTATGTTCATTTCATTTATTATTTTATGGATATCAATTTGTAGCTACAAAATTGAGTGTGGTAGTGAAATATTTTAAGTTAGTTTAAATCTAACTTGCATCTTTCCAGGTTAGAGGACAAGTCAAACTTTATAATTATTGGGACTTTATTCTTTTTACTAGATAGAGACGCACAAGGGTCTCAGAGCCCAATGTGGTGCTTATAAATTGGGGGAATGGCCTCTACTTTCTAGTTCATCATAGGTGCTGCTAGTATTTTTTTTATTGTTTGCATCCATGTAACCCCTCTTGAATTCCAGGATGTTTTACTTTCATGACCTTACAGTGTATGGGAGTACTTATCTAGTACTGCAAAGTGAGAAGTGGCTATGGGGGGAGGTCGTAATTAGTGCTGCTTAAATTTTAAGATCTCTTGCATGCAAAGGCCTCTTTAAACATCTTTACTATTTCAACTATTCTAAGTATTTAATATAAGTGAAATTATATAATATTTGTCTTTTTGTGGTTTGATTATTTCACTTATCACAATGTCCTCAAGGTTCATTCTTGTTGTAATATGTGTCACAATTTTCATTCTTTCTAAGGCTGAGTATTATATTGTGTCAAATATATTGCATGTATACTCTACATACATTTTAAATCACCCTTTTGTATAGTTTACAGTTAATAAACAGTAGACATTTTTATAGATAAATCCATTTGGTGATTTAGATACAGAATATTTCTATCACCCCCAAATTGCTTGTGACTTTTGAAATTCATCAATCTTGCTGTCCTGAAAGACTGATCTGCATTTTGTCACTTCTGATTAAATTGTGTCTCTTCTAGAATAATATGTACATATATGTAGAATTATCCTGCAGTATGTATACATTTGTGTATGAATTGTTCACTAGTAATAATGATCTTGAAGTTTTTTTAAGTTTTGGTATATATCTGTGGTCCACTGCTTCCTTTCCTGAGTGCAATCTGTTGAATAGATATACTACATTTGGTTTTAGCCATTCACCTGTTGAAAGACATTTGAGTTCTTTCCAATGATGTTCTATTAGGAATAAAACTTCTGCAAACACTTGTCCATAGATTTTTATATCTCTTTGATAATCACTGAGGTATGTTCATGCTCTATCATTTCATACAGCAATAGCCACTGCTTTTCTAACATAATATACCATTTTACATACCCACCAGCAATGTAATCTTCCATATCTTTGTCAATACCTTGTATTGTCAGTTATAAAATATTATGTATCCTATTGAGTATATAGTGTTGATTCATTGTGTTTTTAATTTGTGTTTGAATAATATTCAGGACTTTTTCATGTACCTTCTATTCATATACAACCTTTTCTGAAATGCGCATTCTTATATTTTACCATCTTATTAATTACTTCTTGTTATTCAACTGTAATATCTTCAGCAATAAGTCCTTTCTTTGGTATATGTGTTACAACTATGTTCTGCCCGTCAGTATAGTATCTCTTAATTTCTTAACATTGTCTTTTTTAGGGAAAAGATTTAAATTTTGATTAGTTAGAGTTAATCAATTTATTTTGTGATTTGTGCTATTGTGTCCTATATAAGAATTCTATACTTTTCACAAGATTGCAAAGATTTCTTCTTGTTTTTTTAATATATGGATATGCAGATTTTTGTAACATTTATTTAAAAGACATTTCTTTACTGAATTGCCCTTTTGCCATTATTGATAGTTTACATGCGGTTTTATTCCTGAACTCTACTTCCAATTATATCTAGTGTAGATACTATAATCATAGTGTGAGTCTCAGGTACTGTAAGGTTTTTTTTTTTTTTGAGTAGGAGTCTCAATCTGTCACATAGGCTGGAGTGCAGTGATATGTTTATGGCAACCACAGTCTTGACCTGCTAGACTCGGGTGATCTTCTGCCTCAGCCTTCCAAAGAAATGGAATGACAGGCACAAGCCACCACACCCAGATAATTTTTTTTTTTTAATTGTAGAGATGAGGTCTTGCCAAGTTGCTCAGGCTGACCTTGAACTCCTGGACTCAGGAAATCCTTTTGTCTCTGCCTCCCAAAGTGCTAGGCTCCAGCGATCCTTCCACCTCAACCTTCCAAGTAGCCAGAACTACAGGAGTGTACAATGTCCAGCTAATTTTTGATTTATAGTAGAGACGAGGTCTCGCCAAGTTGCCTGGGCTGGTCTTGAACCTGTGGGCTTAGGCAATTCACTTGCCTTGGCCTCCCAAAGTGCTGGGATTACAGGCTGAGCCACTGAGCCCGGCCAAGTTTCATTTTTCTACCTGTAGCCATTCAATTTTCCCAGCACCATTTGTTGAATAGGTTGTCCTTTCTCCATTGTATGTTTTTGTCTGCTTTATCAAAGATCAGTTGGTTTTGAGTATTTGGATTTATTTCTGAATTCTCTATTCTGTCACATCAGTTTATGTGTCTTCTTTTGTATCAGTACCATGCAGTTTTAGTTACTATAGTTTTGCAGTATAATTTTAAATTGGGTAATGCGATTTCTCAAGCTTTTTTCTTTTTGCTTAGGATAGCTTTGGCTATTCTGGCTCTTGTTTTGTTCCATGTGAATTTTAGGATTTTTTATTTCTAATTTTGTAAATAATGACATTGGTGATTTGACAGGAATTGCATTCATTCTGTAGATTATTTTGAATACTATGGTCATTTTAACAATGTTGATTCTTCCAATCATGAGTATGAGACATTTTTCTCTTTGTGTCCTATATGATTTCTTTCATCTTTCATCTGTGTTTTGTAGTTCTTCTTGTAGAGATCTTTCATTTCCTTGTTTAAATCCCTAGGTATTTTAGTTTTTTGACCATTATTATAAATGGAACTGAGTTCCTGATTTGATTATTTGCTTGGTTGCTACTGGTTTATAGCAGTGCTACTGATTCATATGTGTTGATGTTGTTTCCTGAAACTTTACCAAATTTCTTTATTAAGACCAGGCATCTTTTGGAGAAGTCTTTAGGATTTCTAGGTATAAGATCATATTATCAGCTTACAAGGGTAGTTTGATTTTTTTTTTCTTTTTTCTTTTTTTGTCTCCAATTTGGAAACCTTTCCTTTTTCTTGCCTAACTCATCTAGCTAGGACTTCCAGTACTATGTTGAATAAGTGTGATGAAAATAGGCATTCTTTCCTTGTTGCACTTCTGAAGGGCAATGCTTTCAACTTTTCTTTGTTCAGGATGTTGTTGGCTGTGGGTTTGTCTTATATGGATTTTCTTATTTTGAGTAATGTTCTTTTTATGCCTATTCTGATGAAGATTTTTCCTATGTAGGGATGCTGGATTTTCTCAAATGCTTTTTCTTAGTGTATTAAAATGATCATGTGGTATTTGTTTTTAATTCTGTTTATGTGGTAGTTCATGTTTATTAACTTCCATATGTTGAATCATCCTTGCATCTCTGGGATAAAATATACAAGATCATGGTATATTATTTTCTTGATGTGCTGCTGGATTCAATTTACTAGTATTTTATTTAGGATTTCTGCATCTATGTTTATCAGGGATATTGGTCTGTCATTTTCTTTCTTTTTTTTTTTAAATGTCTTTTCTTGGATTTGGTATCATGATGAAACTGGCTTCATAGAATAAATTAGGGAGAGTCCCACTTTTTCAATCTTATAGAACAACTCCAGTAGGATTGATACCAGTTCTTCTTTGAAAGTCTGCTAAAATTCGGCTGTGAGTCCATTAGATCCCGGACTTTTTGTTATTGTTATTGTTGGGAAACTTTTAATTTCAGCTTCAGTCTCACTACTCTTTATTGATCTGTTCAGGGTTTCTATGTATTCCTGATTCAAGATTGGAAGTCTGCTTCAAGAAATTATCCCTTTCTTCTAGGTTATATAGTTTATTTGCATAGAGATGTTCATAATAATCTTGGATGGTCTTTTGTATAACCATGGTATCAGTTTTAGTGCCCCTATTTTCATTTCTGAATCAGCTAATATGAACCTTCTCTTCTTTTCTCAATTAATCTTATAGTGGTCTATCATTTATTCAAAATCTTTCAAAGAACCAGCTGCTCTTTTTATTGATACTTTTTATTTTTATTTTTTGGTTTCTATTTTGTTCATTTTTCTCTGATCTTTGTTATTTTTTTCTTCTGCTTTTTTCCCCCTAGTTCTTGAAGTATGATGTTATGTTGTCAATATGTGATCTTTTTGTCTTTTCAATGCAGACCTTATATGCTATAAATTTTCTTCTGTGTCCTAGAGGTTTTGATAATTGTATCCTTGTTGCCATTCATTTTAAAAAGGTTTTTAAAAATTTCCATCTTGACCAATCTTATTGAAAATACTTGAAGAGATTGAGAAAGATGGTACTCTCCCCAAATCACTTTATGAAGCTAACATCACATTGATACCCAAGTCAGGTAAAGACCCAACAAAGAAACAGAACAACAGGCCAATATCTTTGATGAACATAGATACTAAAATTCTCAACAAGATCCTAGCAAGCCAGATTCAACAACACATCTCAAAAATCATCCATCATGACCAAGTAAGCTTCATACCAGGATGCAAGGTTTGTTCAACATTCATAAGCCCATAAACATAATCAAATATATCAACAGATGTAAAAACAAAAACCACATGATTATATCATTAGATGCAGAAAAAGCTTTTGTTAAAATCCAGCACCCCTTCTTGATAAAGACCCTCAAACATCTAGGCATATGTCGCTTTCAATAACGACTCTCACACGATTCTTCTGCAAGCTGCTTTAATCCCAGGTTACTACATCGTTCTTCTTTTTCTTTCTCCTATTCGTGACCTTAAATCTAGTACCTCTGCCAATCAATTAAGGTAATGCGGCACGCACCGATAGGCCCGTAAGAGAGGATTGTATGCTGACATCCTTTAGTTGCCTTATTAGGGCTTGTTTTGTCTTGTGGTCTGGCTGCTTCGGGGCGCCATGTTAGGGCGGAGGTGCTCCACAGGCATATGTGGAAAATACCTCAAAATAGTAAAAGCTATCTATGAGAAACCCACAGCCAGCATACTCTTAAACAGACAAAAATTGGAACAATTTCCCCTGAAAACTGGAACAAGACAGGGATGCCAACTCTCTCCTCTCCTGTTCAATATAGTTTTGGAAGTCCTGACTAGAGCAATCAGAGAAGAGAAGGCGATTGGGATATCCAGATAGAAAAAGAGGAAGTCAAGTTATCTCTCTCTGCAGATGACATGATTGCATACCTTGAAAACCCAAGAGACTCTGCCAAAAACCTCCTGGCACTAATAAAGGACTTTGACAAAGTCTCAGGGTATAAAATAAACGTACAAAAGACAATTGCATTTCTATACACCAATAATAAACAAACAGAAATCCAAATAAAAAGCACAATTCCATTTATAATAGCTACCAAAAAGAAAAAATGAAATACCTTGGCATCTTCCTAACCAGAGACATAAAAGATCTTTACAATGAAAACTATAAAACACTGCTCAAAGAAATCAAAGATGACACAAACAACTGGAAAAATGTCCCATGCTCATGGATTGGAAGAACCAACATTGTTAAGATGTCCATTTTACCTAAGGAAATATGCAGACTTAATGCAATACCCATCAAATTACCAGTAACATTTTTCTCAGACCTAGAAAAAACAATATAGGAATTTATATGGAAACATAAATGACCAAGAATAGCCAAAACAATCCTTAGCAAAACAAAACAAAACAAAGCAGGAGGTATCACAATCCCAGACTTTAAGCTATACTATAAAGCTACAATAATCAAAAAAGCCTGGTATGGGGGTTCAAGAACATGCATATAGACCAGTGGAATAGAATTGAGATTCCAGAAGCAAAACCTCAACCAACTCATCTTCGACAAAGCCTCCACCACCCACTACTGGGGAGAGGAGAACCTATTCAGTAAATGGTATTGGGAACACTGTCTGACCACATGCAGAAGATTGAAACAGGACCCCTACCTATCCCCATACACAAAAATTAACTCTAAATGGATCACAGACCTAAATGTAAAACCTCAAACTGTAAGACCTTAGAAAATGCAGGAAACACCCTTATGGAAGTTGGAACTGGCAACCGATTCCTGATCAAAACTCCAAGTGCCCAGGCTATAAGAGATAAGATAGATAAGTGGGACCTCATTAAATTGACAAGCTTCTGCAAAGCCAAAGAAACCATCAAGAGAACAGGAAGACAGCCCACAGACTGGGAAAAAATATTTGCCAACTCCATGTCTGACAAAGGCCTAAATCAAGGATCCACAAGGAACTCAAATGTGCTGAAAAAACAAAAACTAAAAAAAAACCCAGCCCCATTACAAAGTGGGCAAAAGATAAGAATAGACACTTCTCAAAGGAAGACATACAAGTGCCCAGCAGATACATGAAAAAATGTGCAGCCTCACTGTTCATCGTGGAGATGCAATTTTTTTTTTTTTTTGAGTTGGAGTCTTACTCCATCACCCAGACTGGAGTGCAGTGGCCGCTCCCGGCCACTGCAGCCTCAACCTGCTGGGTTCTGGCGATCCTTCCACCTCAGCCTTCCGAGTAGCTGGAACTACAGGCATGCGCTACCACGCCTGGCTGATTTTTGATTTATTGCAGAGATGAGGTCTCGCCAAGTTGCCTGGGTGGGTCTCGAACCCGTGGGCTCAGGCAATCCACTCACCTCAGCCTCCAAAGCGCGGGATTACAGGCTAAGCCACCGAGCCCGGCCCACAGATGCAAATTAAAATTATACTGAGATACCACCTAACTCCAGTCAGAATGGCCATTATCAATAACTCAAAAAATAACAGATGCTGGAGAGGATGTGGCAAAAAGGGAACACTTCTGCACTGTTGGTAGGAGTATAAACTAGTACAGCCTCTGTAGAAATCAGTGTGGTGATTCCTAAAAGTTCTAAAAATCAACCTTCCATATGACCCTGCAATCCCCCTACTGGGAATATACCCAGAAGAACTCAGGTCTAAAAAAGATACCTGCATACATGTGTTTATTGCAGCATTGTTCACAATAGCAAGAACATGGAACCAACCATGCTGCCCATCAAAAGGGGACTGGATTAAAAAATGTGGTACATATATACAATGGAATATTATACAGCCATAAAGAAGAACAAAATCATGAACTTCACAGCAACGTGGATGGAATTAGAGTTTATAATACTGAGTGATCTCTCACAGAAACAAAGATCTGAGTATCACATTTCTGACTCATAAGTGGACCTTGAACAGCAACGGTATTACTGTAGGAAAGGGATTGAAAGTTAGCGGGAAACTGCGGGAAGGGGGTGGGGGGTGGGTAGCTGGGATTGACAGTACTTAATATCTGCCTGGGGAAGGGGGTGGCACACCTCATCAATAAGGGTACCTGCACAATGAACATTTGTATACCTAACCCTGAATTGTACTCCACAATTTCACAATAAAAATTAAAAGTGAAGAAAAAAATTTACATCTTGATTTCATTGTTGACCTAATGATCATTTTGGAGTAGATTATTTAATTTCCATGTATTTGTTTATTTTTTAGAGTTCTTCTTTGTGTTGTTTTCTAGTTTTATTTCACTGTGGTCTAAGAGGATATTTGACATGATTTTGCTTTTTAAAAATTAATTGAGACTCGATTTGTTGCCTATCATATGGTCTATACTGGAGAATGTTCCATATGCTGATAAGAAAAATATACAGTCTTTGTTTTGGGGTAGAATTTTCTGTAGATGTCTATTAGGTCCATTACCTCTAGGATCCAGTTTAACCCCAGTGTTTCTTTGTTGACTTGTTTCCTGTTGATCTTTCTATTGTTGTCAGTGGACTCTTGAAGTTTCCAACTATTATTATATTGTTTCCTACTTCTTTTTTAAAAAATGTAATACACATTTTTAATAAAGCTAGGAGCTCTGCGTTTAGTTGCATACATTTAAAATTTTCATATCTTCTCATTGGATTGATCCATTCATCATTATATAGCAACCTTCTTTTTTTATTGTTACTAACTTAACTGATATGAGAGTGGCTACTCCTGTTTGTGTTTGGTTTCCATTGGCATAGAATACTTTTTTTTTTTAAACATTCCTTTACCTTGAGTCTGTAGGAATCTTTGTTTGTTAAGTAGGTCCCTTATAGGTAGAAGATATTTGGATTGTGTTTTTTTGAATATCTATTCTGTCAGTTTATATCTTTTAGTTGGTAAATTGAGACATTTTATATTCAAGTTTAATAATGATATGGAAGGAATTGTTCCATTCATCATGCTGGTTGCTACCAGATTGCCTTTTGTTTTCTCTATTGTGTTTTGGTGTTCTATATGCCCTGTGAGCTTTATAATTTTTCAGTGTTTTTCTACTGGTGTATTTTGATCTTTTGTTTTAAAATTTAGAACTCTTTTGAGTATTTCTTGTAGAGCTGGTCTAGTGGTGACAAACGCCCTCAGCATTTGCTTGTCTGAGAAAATTTTATTTCTCCTTCATTTATGAAGCTTAGTTTTGCAGGATCCAAAATCTTTGACTGACAGTTATCCTTTTTGGAGAGATTGAAAATAGAACCCCAGTCCCTTCCCTTATGGCTTATGGATTTCTACTGAGAAGACTGCTGTCTGTCTGATAAGTTTACCTTTATAAGTTATCTCATTCTTTTGTCTTGCTACTTTTAAAATTATTTCTTTCACATTAACTTTGTATAAACTGATCACTATATGCCTTGGGGATAGCCTTTTTGCAATGAATCTTCCAGGAATTCTTTTGGCTTACTGTATCTGGGTATTTAAATCTCTGGCAAGGCCAGATACGTTTTCTTCAATTACGTCCTCAAATAGGTTTTCCAAACCTGTTGCTTATCTCCTTTTTCAGGAACACCTATAATTCTAAGGTTTGGATGTTTTACATAATTCCATATTTCTTGGAGAATTTTCTTAGTTCTCCTTGATTATTTTTTCTTGTTTTCTGATTGGGTTAATTCAAAAGCCTTGTCTTCCAGTTCTGAGATCCTTTCTTCTACTTATTCTAGTCTACTATTAAAACTTTCCACTATAATTTTTACTTCTCTAAGCTAATCTTTCATTTGCAGAAGTTCGTTTTTTTTTTGCTGTTGTTTTGGTTAAAATGTCTATCTCTTTGGAGAATTTTTCATTCTTGTCCTCAATAGCTTTTTCTTTTCTTTTCTTTTTTTGGTTTAATTTATTTACATCGGTTTTCAACTTTCTTTTACATCTCATTGAGCAATTTTGTAAGCAACCAATTGAATTTTAACTCTTGAATTTCAATGGTTTTATTTTGGTTAGGGTTCATTGCTGAAGAGTTAGTGTGATCTTTTGGGAGTAATGAAGAACTCTGGTTTTTCATGTTGCAAGGATTATTTTTTTCTGGCTTCTTCTCATTTGGGTAAGCTATTTCTTTATATTATTTTCAGATTTCTTATTTATTTATTTATTTTTCTGCCCAACTCCCACCTTCCCCCATGGTTTTGGGATGTGTGACTTTACTCTGTAGAGTTTATACTCATTTATCTTTGACTCTGGTGCTTTCAGTGGTACAAGTTCCATATGTGTTCCTTGATTATAGAGAATCTTTGTGCCAGAACTCTCAGATGCAGCTTGTAGTCGTAATTGCTGTGTGCATGTATATAGGTCATTGTCTCTTGTGGGACTAGAATACCAGGAGGGCTCACAAAACTTATTTTTTTTCCCAGTGGTGTGCTTGTTGTCTTATTCCCTTCCTCCAGTAATTTTTCTTTGGCCACCCATTCAGTCTTCAGACTGTTGAAAGGAACCCATTGGGGAGAATGGGTGGCAGCTGAAGCAGGTGGTTATAATCAATACCCCCATAGTGGGCTAAAGTCTCAGCCATAATGAAGGCAGTTGGGGGAACTATCAGTGAAGTGCACTAAGGTCTTCTTCAGAAGTTCAGGGGTGAGACATCTCAGCTCCACTACTAGGCTGGCAGGAAAATGGTTCACTTTTCTGCTATCCTCCTGACATATTCTAAATTTTCAGATAAGACATGCGCCTTTGTATATCTATAGAAATCTTGAAGTATTTTGTAAGGAGGGAGTGGGATTCCACCACTTGTGGTAGCCAGAGCCCAATGGGCCCACTTCCCATGGGGCTGCTGCTACCCCAGAATGCTGTAGAAAGGGTGCCAACAGCTACATTTGCACTGAGCTCCCTTGAGAGAAGCAAATGTCTGCAGTAATGAGTGTGGGGGTGGAGAAGTCCCCTTCTCCATGACTTTTCACAGGCACCAGGGCTGCTCAACTGCTAAGGCAGAGCAACCATGTTCCCCTGCTGAGATTTGTGGCTCAAAGAAGCCTGCACTCTAGCTTTAATTTATTATTTGTCCCTCAGGGTGCCTCCCTAATGAGGTGCACTCCCTCTTCCCCTGGGAGTGGTAATCTGTGAAGACCCAGTGTCTGTGAGTCCTGCTCTTCATCTAGGTCTAGCTGCCCTATGAGGCTGCTACAATTCAGGCGAGTGCAGGGGAGTGTCTGCAAAAGATCTGGTGATGTAAAGGCACAGAAGTTGAGTTATGAAGAGAATTGATCACTGTCATCTCTGCAATTGCAAATATTGATTTGGTGGTTACAGGTATTGATTAGGGGTTATAAATAAATTCAATTAAATAGGCATATTCACAAATACAGAATCTGTGAAAAATAAAGATTGATTGTATATCTTTTTTCATATATGTATATCATTTGCTTTTGAGTTACTTGAGATTTTTATATTTAAAATTAATGTCAACAACACAGAATTGGGCTTACTTATTTATCCATTCTGGCCATCTCTGCTTTTTTTTTTATTTTAAATATCTCTGCTTTTAAACTGCATAATTATTTATATTTGATATAATTTTACTGATGTAGCTGATTTTATGCCTAAATATTATTGTTTATTATTATTTTCATTATTTTGTTTAGTCTGTTTTTTTGGTTTGCTCTCTTTCCTCATTTCTTTTGAATTATTTTTCTCACAGCAGCCCACCCTAGACAGAAATTGTCTGCCTCAGTGGAGTTTGTACTTGGGGCAAATGAAAGCATCAGAACTTTTCATTCTCTCCCAAGTCAGCTAGACTGCAGCTGCCCATAGGGATTAAGTTGTTGGAAAATAGAGGCTGGAACTGCTCAGGTCTCATTTGCCATAAACAGCTTCATTTGGGTTTCAGCAGTGCACAGTTGTGGATAAGGTAGTTTCCCATGAGAAACTGGAGTCCTATGAAGCTCAGGGAGCCTCCTACGTCCATGACAGGAACACAGAACTCCTGAATTTCCCTCATTTACCTTCTCTGCTGTGTCCAGAGGCTACTCATGGAATGTGACAGTGATTTGAGTAATTCTGCCTAGTTACAACCCGGGCTGGCTGTTTTTCTCTCTCCTTTGTACACTGTGTATCCTGTTACTTCTGTGGTGAACCACAGGGTCTGCTGCTGGCCTTGTTTCTTTCTGAGTGCCAAGGTACGCTCTCTATTTTGGTTCACTCCTCTCAAGAGTCTGCTTCTAGTAAGCCATCTTGCTCCCTATTCCTATATCTTACTTTTTTACTTCATTAGATTTACACTTCTTTTTAAAAATAGGACCTCTTAAAAATAATACTTTAGACTGCTCTTTTTTAAAGAACTTTTCTTCTTTTTAGATAACCATTTTTTCTCACAATATTTCTCTAAAATACTACTTTGGCTATTTTATTTTTTATTTTTTTATTTTTTGAGTTGGAGTCTCATTCTGTCATTCAGACTGGAGTGCAGCACGTGACTGCTCCCGGCCACTGCAGCCTCACCCTGCTGGGCTCTGGCGATCCTTCCACCTCAGTCTTCCAAGTAGCTAGGAAGCACTACCACACACAGCTAATTTTTGATTTATTGTAGAGATGAGGTCTCGCCAAGTTGCCCAGGAGGGTCTCGAACCTGCGGGCTCAGGCAATCCATTCACCTCAGCCTCCCAAAGCACTGAGATTACAGGCCGAACCACCAAGTCTGACTATTATGTTTTTTTTTATTATTATTCTGCTAAAGATATTTTTAAAATTTCTTGTGATTTCTATTTTAAATCATAGATAATTTAGATGTTTAATTTCTGATTATTTATTAATTTCCTGGATATCTTGTTATTGATTTTTAATTTAATTGCAGTTTGGTCAGGTAGAGATTCTATATCATAAGAGTATTTTTTTTTTGAGTTGAAGTCTCACCATAAGAGTATTTTATTTTTTTTATTTTATTATAAAGATGTGGGGTCCAAGTCAGGATTTGCTACACAAATAGGCTGAATGCAGATAAAGTTTGGGTCTCCAACTGGTCCTTACCTCCCCTCATTTAGGACCAGGTTCCCTTTGTGTTATTATATGCTCCACTCTCCTTCCCTCTCTTGGCAGTGTCCAGTGACTGTCAATCCCTCCCTTGTGCTAATGTGATTAATGTTCAGGTCCCACTTAGGAGTGAGAGCATAAGATATTCTGTTCTTTGCTTCTGTGATAGATCACATAAGTATGATGGTCTCCACGTCTATCCTGTTTACTGTGAGATCCATGATTTTGTTCTTTATGTCTGTAGACTAATCCAACATGTATATATATGTACCACATTAAAAAAAATCCAATCCACTTTTTATGGACAATAGGGCTGGCTCTATGTTTTTGCTATTGTGAATCTTGTAGCTATAAAAATGCGTATGCAGGTGTCTTTTGGTAGAACTATTTATGTTTCTATGCATATATTCCTAGGAGAGATACTGCTGAATTGTATAGAAGGTCAACTTTTAGTTCTTTTAGAAATTGCCACACTGCTTTCCATAGAGGTTGAACTAGCTGGCACTCCCACCAACAGTTTAGAAGCATTT
Organism: Cephalopachus bancanus; assembly: GCA_027257055.1. NCBI lineage: Eukaryota > Metazoa > Chordata > Mammalia > Primates > Tarsiidae > Cephalopachus > Cephalopachus bancanus. The sequence goes on from JAPVLO010000107.1 coordinate 2,512,149, forward strand.
CCTTTTCTTTGTAACCTCATCAGTGTCTGTTGTTTTTTTATTTATTAATAATGATATGTCATTGTGCTTTTGATTTGCTTTTTTCTGATGATTAGTAAGGCTGAGTACTTTTTATATATCTGTTGGCTGTTTGCATCTCTTCTTTTGTTAAGTGTCTTTTCATGTCCTTTGCCTGCTTTTTAATAAGGTTGTTTGTTTGTTTTTTTCTCTCAACTCATTGGAGTTCCTTCTAAATCCTGGATTATAGGCCTTTGTCAGATATATACTTAGCAAATATTTTTCCCCATTCTATGGGTTATTGACAAAAAAGGGAGAAAAGCACAGATAAACAAAATTAGAAATACAAAAGGTGAAGTCACAATTACTCTGAAAAAAATTCCAAAAGATTATCAGAGATTGCTACAAAAACCTGTATGCAAATAAACTAGAAGGCCTAAGGGAAATGAAGCACTTCCTGACATCACACAACCTCCCAATGTTGAAACAAGAAGAAATTGAAACTCTAAACAGACCAATAACAATCCAGAAAATTGACTCAGCCATAAGAAATCTAACCACCAAAAAAAAAAAAAAAAAAAAACCCGAACCTGATGGATTCCCAGCTGAATTCTGCAAGACATACAAAGAGGAGCTGATACTAATCTTATTGAAAGTATTTCAGACAATCAAGAAAGATGGAATGCTCCACAACTTATTCTATAAAGTCAGGAATTGATACAAAACCTGGCAAAGTTCCAACAAGGAAAGACAATTACATGGAAATCTTCCGATGAACTTAGATACAAAAATTCTAAACAAGATTCTAGCAAATCAGATCCAAAACACATCTCAAGGATCATCCACAATGACCAAGTGAACTTCATTCCTGGTATGCAGGGCTGATTCAACATTTGTAAGACCATAAACATAATTTAGAACATCAACATTATAAAAATGAAAACCACATGATTATATCATTAGACAGAAAAAGCATTTGATAAGATTCAACATCCCTCCTTGATAAAAACTCCTGAGCATCTAGGCATAGAAGGAGCATTCCTCAAAACAGTTAAGACCCATCTGTGATAAATTCACAGTCAACATTTTGCTCAATGGATAGAAACTGGAAGCATTCTCCCTGCGAACAGGAACTCGACAAGGATGCCCACTCTCACCCCTCCTGTTCAACATAGTGTTGAAAGTTCTAGCCTGAGCAGTCAGGCAAGAGAAGGAAATCAGGGGCATCAAATAAGAAAAGAGAAAGTAAAGTTATCCTTCTCTGAGAATGATATGATTCTAGGTCTTGAAAACCCTAGGGAGTCTGTCAAAAGCCTCCTTGAAGTGATTATTGACTTTGATAAAGTCTCAGGGTACAAAAATCAATGTGCAAAAGACAGTTGCATTTTTATGTACCAGCAACAAGAAGACAGAGTGCCAAATAAAAAAGTACAATCCCATTTATAATTACCACAAAAGAAATAAATACCTTGGCACCCACCTAACCAAAGGAGTGAAATAACTTTACAATAAGAGCTACAAAACGCTGCTCAAAGATATCAAGGATGACACAAATAAATGGGAAAAAAAAATTCCATGCTCATGGATTAGAAGAATCAATATCATCAAGTGTCCATCCTACCCAAGACAATCTACAGATTCAATTCAATACCCATCAAATTATCAACATAATTTTTCTCAGATCTGAAAATGACAATTAAGAAATTCATATGGAAACAAGCAAAAAAGCATGAATAACCAAAACAATCCTCAGCAAAGTAACAAAGCAGGAGGTGTTATGCTTCCCGCCTTTAAATTTTACTACAAGACTACAGTAACCAAAGCAGCCTGGTACTGGTACATGAACAGGCATATAGACCAATGTAACAGGACAGAGATTCTGAAAGCAAAACTAAATTTGTTATCCAACTTATCTTTGACAAAGCCACCAATAACAACCACTGGGGAAAGGAGACCATATTTAGCAAATGGTACTGGGAAAACTGACTGACCACATGCAGAAGAATTAAACAGGACCCCTGCCTATTGCGATATACAAAAATCAATTCAAAATGGATCAAAGGTCTAAACATAAAACCTCAAACTATAAGAATCCTAGAAGAAAACATAGGAAACACTATTATGCACATTATAGTAGGCAACCAATTCTTGATCAAATCCCCATAAAAGCTAAGATGGATAAGTAGGACCTCATTAAACTGAAAAACTATCACAATGTTTTAAACTTAGTGAAACTTGTTTATGGTTCAGGAAATATAGACTTTAAATTATTTTATTTTGCCTTTTAATTGATGAATTTAATTTTAGCTTCATGTATTTGAAGTCTTTATAATTAGGCATGTACACATTTCTGCTTTGTAATTCTGATAAGTTGATGACACTTATTAAAAACATCCTTCTTTATCTCCGGTAATAGTCTTGAGTTAAAGTAAACTTTGCCTAATACTATCATACTCAATTTATCTTAAGATACTGTTTTCAAGAAACAGTCAATTCTCACTATTGCATTTATGTTTTATAAAGCTGCCATGTATACTAAATTAGTGAATATTGAACCATTGTTCTAGGGGAAAAACATGGTTAGGCTCCTGTGAGCCTCTAGTCACAACACGTCATCTACCTATCAATACATATTTTGTTTTAAATGTATTTCTGTTAAGGACAACTTTAATATATGTTTAATTGATTTTATTTAACTAATAGTGTTTAATACATATTATAGATTCCTGAACATTGAACTCATGACTCACAGAACTATAACACATGCCTAAAAACTTATCTAACATACTTATTTTCTCTGTAAGGTGCATCACAGTTTTCCCTCACTTAGAAACACCAGAAAATATTTCAGTACTACATTTAGGGACCATTTTAAAAAGGAAAATCACCAACAGAAACACAAAAATTAGAAATGTGTCACTAAGTAGACTGCAAAAAGAACACTTATTTATAAAATAAAAACTGAAACAAGAGGGCAGAAAATCACTTTGTGATCTCCACTGGAACATGTGCATCAGACTACTCAATTTTTTTGCTGTTCTGCACACTGCTAATGATCAAGAAAGCATTGGAAATATTGATATGATAGTTACAAGTATTGATTTGGGGGTTACAAATAAATTCAATGAAAGGCATATTCACAAATACAGAATCTATGAATAATAAGGCAATTGATTGTACATCTTTTACGCATATATATATGCATATAATCATAATTTACTTTTGATTTACCTGAGATTTCATATTTAAAGTTAATATCAACAACACAGACTTGTGCTTGCTTATTTATCCATTCTGGCCTTCTCTGTTTTAAAGTAGCACAATAATTAATATTGGATATAATTTTACTGATGTGTCTGATTTTATGTCTAAAATATTATTATTTATTATTTTATTCTGTTTATTCAGTCCATTTTTGGTTTGTTTGCTCTCCTCACTTCATTTGAATTAGTTTCTTAGAAGTCTGTCTTATTTATCTATTAGATTTTTAGTTATATATACATGACTTTTATTGATTGCACCTGTTAAAGGACTATAACTCATTTATTTTCCACAGTCTATTCATAGTCACTATGCAATGTGCCATATAAAGAAGAATATCTTGCAATTCTGTAGTCCATTTACCCTGTTTCTATCATTTTTATGGCATAGTTATCAAAGGCAGTGTTTTTGTATATGTGTATATCTACATACATTCATCCTATGGGAAAAGCATAATAATTTTTAATTTATGCAGTCAAATGTATTTAAATGTCTTATGCTTTTTATTTGTTCCTGAAATTTCTGCTGAAGTCAGATCTACATGTACTATTTATAGTAGTTCAATTTTGCTGGAACCACAATCTATTGGTTTTCTTTGATCTAAATATGCATTATTTCATAAAATTCTTTTTTTAATTGACACATGATGATTATACAAATTTACGGGGTACAGAGTGATGTTTCAACATGCATACATTGTGTAATAATTAAATCAAGCTATTTACCCTATTTATCACCTCATACATATCTTTTCCATGTAGTATGAACATTAAAATTTTGTCTCTTTATTTTGCTATTTGGAAATATACAATACAGCACACTGAGTGTTCAGCAATTTAAAAAAAAATCAAAAACAGCATGATCCCCATGCCCCACCATTCATATTCACCCAATCTTGCCCCAAATAACTTTTTTTGGCTTACCCAAATGGAAACGTATTTATCCTCAAATGGAAACGTTTCGCTTGTGTGGAAGAGGTGAAATAAAAATGGAAGAAGCACTAAAAGACATTAAAATCGACAAGTTCAAAACTGTTTTGAGCAGTGAAAAAATCGTCTGGATAGGTGTATTGCATCAAATAAAAAGTACTATGAAGGTGACTGAAGTTTAAACATGTTAGAATAAATATGCAGTTAGAATAAATATGCAGTTTTTATAAATAAATTACACTTTTTGAGGTCCCCCTCATATATATATTACATTTACTCTATCCATTCATTTGTTGCTGGACACTTAGGTTAATTCCATATCTTGGCTACTGTGAACAGCCTGGCAGTGTACATGGGAGTGCAGATATTGCTTTGACGTATGGATTTTATTTCCTTTGAAGATATACCCAGTAGTGAGATTGCTGGATTATATGATAGTTCTATTTTTAATTTTTTGAGGAAATACACTGTTTTTTATAAAGACTGTATTAATTTTCATTCCCATTATCAATGTCAGTATATAAGTGCTCCTTTTTTTCCACATTCACACCAGAATTTATTATTTTTTTGTTATTTTGATAATTATTTTAATTGTGGTGAGACGATACTCATTATGTGTAATAATTATTGAAGGTTGTATTCTTTAGATGTATAATTCCGGGCTCATAGTTTTTCTTGTCTTTAAACACTTTAAGGATATTTTTCAACTGTCTTCTGGCTTTCATCAGTTCTGAAGCAAAGTTCAAAGTCCCTTGAATCATTTCTCCTCTGTTTCCCAGTTATGTTGCATACAAACTGCCCCCCCCCCAATCAGTGGTTTAACAACAGCAATTGTTTTCTTCTTGAATGTGTACTCTGTGCAGGTCTTGACAAGGATAAGCTGACTCATCTACGTTCCACTTAGTTTGTGCTGGAATAGCTTAAATGCTGGTGTTGAAATTATTTGAAGCCTCACTCACACAGTGTCTGTTACCTTTTCCAGCTACAAGGTAGAATAGCTTAAGCTTATCTGGTTCCTTTATTTTTTTCTAAACTGTAACTTACCTAATTAGTCAGATCATTTCTTCTCACTTTTCTTCTGTGACCTAAACCATCATGGTTCTTCCAAGCTTTATTGTGGCTATTGTCATAGTAACCTTAATAACTTTCTGTGGAAGTAAAGAAAATAAAAAGAGAAGCAAAAAAAAGAGAGAGAGAGAGAGAGAGAGAGAAGCAAAGAGAGTCGGGTAAGATGCCAGCTAACATACATATTTGGAGGATAATTGTTACATGTTTGTCAGTTTGAGAGTGGAAATCTTCACAAAACATATTTAAATATATTAGAAAAGTTTTGCTTTTAAATCCAAGCTAGAATTCATTTTTACTCCTTTGGGTTGAATAATCAAAGATTAATCATTTAGAAACCACTCATGTCAATTTTGCTATGCCATGAAAAGGTAACAATTAACAAATTCTATACATTTACCGACAAAATGTGATTGCCTTGCATTCATTTCTTTTTATACTTGTATCTGTTCTTTGACTCACTTTGCCTTTTTTTGTCTAGAATAGTTTTTCAATATCTTTCTAAACCATTTCCCCTCTCTTTTTGTCTTCACAGACCTTCTTAGTTCTAGCTAACTTTTCACTTTTCCCTTTGCAATTTTATTCTTTATAAGATTAATATATCAACATTGTTTGACATGAAAGATTTTCATAAAAAAGGAATACCTATATATGTAATGAAATTCTCAGGAAATGGCAATATACTAATCAAAAGCAATTAATGCTTCACACATCTGCAAAGTTTATGTATAAGTTAAAATTACACTTAAACATTTACCAAACATCTATGTTGCAGATATTAAATGTCTTTAGGTAATATAAACAAGTGTTAAAACAGCTTATTCTGAGATCATTATAATTTAGATGGAGATAAGATAATTTAAACACTGTTAAATAGCAATTTTTGAAAAACTGCTAAAACAAGTGCTAGACAAAAATGACACATTTTTTTTGGTTTCTCAAGTTTTTTAGTTGTAGGAATGAAATAACAGCAGCAATAATAAAATTATAGTTCTGTTTCTTTAGTAACTGCAGAAACATAAATTACATGTAACTATTTCACAGTCAGCTAATGAAGTTCTCCACATGTGCTGAGTGCAATTTCCAGATTCATATATCTATAAATATTCCAAACATTCTTGACCCTGGTGAAGCTGACATCTTACTGTGTGATTTTGATGATATTGCACATAGCACTCCTAAATGTACTACATACTGGTAAGGTTCTATAGCAATGAATCATAGCCAATGAAGTAGCAGCTGACTTATTCCGTTTCATTTGTGTTTGCCAACTGATTTCAGCGATAAAGGTGAGCTCTACCTGGAACCCAAGGATTCTCTTTGTTGTTGGTTTGCAGTGGTGTTCAGCCTGCAAACGAGGCCCCTTTGAAAATCCCAACTGGGAACAACATGTAGCCTCCTCTCTTCAAGTTGCTCAGAAGTGCTGTTGAATTGCATTCTATTACCTTCTATGTTTAGAAAAAAGGCACTCGGTACTATGTAATCTTAGGGTTTCTTTGAATGCTATAAACTTTAAAAATATGTTTCTTGTTTTCTGAAATGGACAACAGCATGTACCAGTAAATTTGGAGGGCACTATGCTAACTATGTGTTTTTAAAGGATTTAAGAGATACTCCACACTGTCCAGTGGTTTCCATTACAATGAGAGTAAATGCCAAAGTTCTTACAACAGCGACCTTGGGTGTAGATTGCTATCGGGCACCTGTACTTCTCTTATATTAATTCCTTCTTCCTCTTTACCCTGTTTCAGTCACTGTTTCTTGCTGTTCCTTAAACACGTCCTAAATTTCCCTGCCTTAGAACCTTTTTGAAGGGGTCAGTCTCCTTGCAATATTCTTTCTTCAGATAACCTCATGGCTTGCCTTTTTCAAGTCTTTGATCATTTATACCCATGATATCCACCCTATTTAAAGTTGAATTAACCCATTCACTTCCCTTTACCTGCTCTTTTTTTTTTGTCATAGCACCTATCACCTTGTAGACATTCTATAATTTATTTATTATTTTATTCGTTTATTGCCTATCTCTAATGTTAGAATCTAATACCTAGATTAATGTTTGGCACATTGTAGCATTAAAAATAAAATTCTAATATTTTTACTTTAAAGATCTAAATGACTTTTATAGCAATTAAAGGATTGGGAATTATCCCATCTAAAGATTTTAAAAAAGTCTTACTGTGAGCAGAACAAAGAGAGGTAGGCTTTTTTAGACAGAAAGTGGGCCGAAGAAGCAGAAACAGAAGACAAAAACTATTTGGTCTTTTCTTTATAGTATTAAAATATAAAATACTTATTTATCCTACTGGCTTAGGTAAATGGAACTCTTCTGATCATATGCTATGAATCTCCTGTTTTTTAGAAAACTGATCCATTTTAAAGTTTAGTTTGATTATTTGGCACCTAGCACAATTGACTTCATTCTATTTTATTCTGGTCTGTTGGGCTTAGTGTAGGAGCTTAGTTCAAAATGATGGCCTCCCATAATTTTTATTTAACGGGCATTCAATAAATATTTGTTAAAATATATTTTAAAATCCTGAGAATGTAGTATGATACTTTTTCACACAGAGGCTATTTCCTTAGTCTAAAATTACTTCTTTGTAAATGTAGACTTTAGTATAAGACTTTAAACAGATAAGAGATTTTTCTTGAGTATAAAAAAAAGAAGGTATCAGAGTCCACGGAGAGTTGCAAGTTAGGGGGTTTCATGACAAGTGATCTTACTGGCATTGCCGTAGGGAAAATGTATTACCTCAAGGCAATGGCTTCCCAAAAGTTATCAGGTCCCAAGCATGGTGCAGCAGAGCAGTGCAAAAGAGATGATGCCAGGTGGGCCTGGAAGAGAACCTTGCAGCCTGGGAGACACCCAGAGTATTCCCAAGGTTGAAGAAAAGGCAATGGACAGAGCAAAGATTAGGAATTAGGAAATCGGGTATATTTCCCAAATGTCAAACAGAATAAAAACTCAGAGATAAAATTAAGTTAATTTGAAGAGTGCAGTGTCTTTGTTTCTGTTTTTGGCACAATTGGGTTTGTGGATTGAGTTTCACACACCCTAGTGAAGGCTAAATTTTTTCCCCCCAAGAGTAGTAAGTAATATAGCAAATGACATATCTCAATGCTGAAGATATGTCAATGCTAAAGATAGAGTGTCACTTACCTTTCCGCATGGTTTCTTCCTTCTCCAGTGTATTTGTGTGTGGGAGGGGAATGGGGGGATATTTTCACCCTCTACTTGTCTACATGCATCTATAATGCTACTTATTATCTGATAAATTCCTTATTAGTTAGAAGTAAAATTCTAATTTCTATAGTCTCAGGTCAAATACCTCAATTATTTTGCCCCAACACTTAGATTATATCAAAATAACTGGCTTCCCCGACTCCTAAATGTAATCATCTTGATAGTAACAATCATATTTTTGTTATTTGCTTCCACAGAGTTTGGAATGTACATACTTGATGATATTTCTGGGATCCCTCAGTTGTAAGTATTTTTAAATGTATTACTCTTTAAAATAAACAATAACACAATTTTAATAGATAAACAAAAGATAAGTAACTTGCTAAGGTGATGCAGTGTCATTCTGCATTCTAGTCAACATACATCTACATTCTAAAATCATGTCCTTTTTTTTTCTAGTTAAGCTTCCTTTTGACATGAGAAGCCTTCACATTATGATTCCTGTATCAGAAAAGTTTATATTAAAAAATCATACTTGTTTTAGAAAAATTGGAATTTGTTGGTAGAATACTGAAATATTTCATGCCACAAAAACCTCAGGAATGAACCAGGAAGTGCAGAGACCTCAAGAGCTGAAGAACTGGGAGAGGCCTAGCGACAGCTTACTACTAGCACACTCACATAATCTCATGTTTCTTCTTCTTTCTGAGTGCCATCTTCACTTTTTCAAACTGACGTGCTTTGTGTCCCTAATACATATGAATCTATACCTAGAAAGAACTTAGAAAAAAAAACCCAGGAAAAAGATTCTGATCACACTCTGCTCCAGGCTGGAAGCATGGTCTCAACTACTTTTATAATCTTGACCAGGGGTTAAGAGACTGTAGGAACAGAGCCCTCCACATTGCTCATGTGGGAGAAGTAGTTCTCTCATCAAAATAAGGTGCCATTGCTATAAGAAGGAGTAACAGATGTTTGACAGATTAAAGCAACACACACACACTTGCAAACACACACACAATATGTGTAGCCGAATAAATGTCAGAATGTATTATTCTACAATATTTTTAGAGATCCCCAAAGCAAGGCACATTAAACAAGTTTATTTAGAATTTCTTTCACAATAAATTGCCTCTGGAATAAATTGAACTGCTTCTAATCAAAAGAAAGACTTAAAAGGATTATCTTATTCAGTCTTTCCCAAATCCTGTCCTTACATGAAAGCTTAGGTATAGCTGGAATGAGTCCCAGTGAGAACAATACTTATTGAGTTATTCTACTTTTAAACTCCAAAAATTACTTTGGAAATAGGTCTGAATAAAGTTCTATAGTCCTCTCATGGAACATCCCAAATAACATAATTATAACACCTCCTGAGGCTACTAGGAACCAAATCCATTTAAGCAGTTACTTAAGAATCTAGTTCTTTTCCATTTCTTTCTAATAGAAAATAATTGACTACTAGGCAGCTATACTATACCTCTACTAGTAAACAGGTTTTCATTTTTAAAGCTAGTCTTTCCCACTGGAAACCATGTCTGAAGAAAATTGCTTTAAACAATAGTATGTTCTTCTCAGATCAATATCCCTTGGTGAGGTGTGTTTACTAATGTAGTACAAGAGATTCCAGAGATAGTTAACGTGAGAAAAGTAAACAGCATTTCTGATCTGTTCATTTTATTTCACTATAGAAATGGGCATGGAAGGCTCAATGCATTATTTTCTACAATGGCTATTTTCTAATTTGAAATAAATTGATGCTGGCTAGTGGCAAAGAAACCAGTGAGGAGTCTATTATAAAATCACTTTAGCAAATGATGGACGTTGATAGTAGGGTGTAGGCCTAGTAGCATAGAAAGGAAGGTATAGTCTAATCCTGTATAAAGCAGTACGATGTTTTTTTCCAAAATCTTACAATGACAAAAAGCATATATTGGTATAAAAAAGACTTAAGACCTACCAAATTTTTAAGTGGAGGACATTAAAATATGTTTCTACAGAGAATACCCACCTTGCCAATAAATATTAAGTAAGAGCCATTCATTAACAAACACAAATGGGCAATTAAGAGCAACCAGGCCGGGCTTGGTGGCTCAGCCTGTAATCTCGTGCTTTGGGAGGCTGAGGTGAGTGGATTGCCTGAGCCTGCGGGTTCGAGACCCACCTGGGCAACTTGGCGAGAACTCATCTCTACAATAAATCAAAAATTAGACGGGTGTGGTAGCGTACACCTGTAGTTCCAGCTACTTGGAAGGCTGAGGCGGAAGGACCGCTGGAGCCCAGCAGGCCGAGGCTGTGGTGGCCGGGAGCGGTCGGGCGACAGAGTGAGACTCCAACTCAAAAAAAAAAAAAAAAAAAGAGCAACCAGACCAGCCCAGGCAACTTGGTGAGACCTCATCTCTACAATAAATACATAATCGGGCATGGTAGCCGGCGCCTGGAGTTCTGGCTGAGGTGGAAGGATCCCTGGAGCCTACCAAGTCAACGCTAGGGTGGCCATGAGTGTGCGACGAAGTAAGACTCCAACTCAAAAAAAAAACAAAAACAACCAGAGATGTGGAAAAACAACAAGAAAACAGAGCCAAGTTGAACATATGAACAAACTGAACACAGAATGATATCCACAAAATTATCCATCGAGTATGAGAGTAAAACAAATCTAATTTGAACATATTAGATTCGCTAGCATTTTCTGTCATATTTACCTAGGAGGTATTATAGCTGTTTTAAGGTATTCAAGGTATCCAAGAAACAGGGGACCTAATCTAGAATGACAAAAGGAAAAACAATCCTTAATGGTAACTGTGAAGTTGGCCTTAAAAACCATTAGTACACATTAAAGTAGGAATTATTTGCATTTTCAGAAACATGTCTTTAAAATAAGTTATTTATAACAAATATATGATTAAATAGGCAGAGGACCTTAAAAGTGAAGGTGGATGTTAATAGAGTACACACACACAAAAAAAAACGAAATAAATCAGCAAGTATACCAATAAAGTTGTACAAAAAACAGATACATTCAGTAGGCTTCCTCCCTCTCCTTCCTTTCTTTCAAAAGTCAAGACAATCTCTTTTAAAACATTTGAGCAAAGAAATAGAAACTTAAATATGCTACATGCACATATCTGTGTTATGAATAGAATAACCATCTACCTATCTATCTATATTATTAGCAAAGATTTGAAAGCGTGGAAGGAAAGGATGGCAATGTAATAAAGTAAGTATCAACTTTTGGTAGGAATATATCATGTTTAATATTGACAAATTAGTAGAGAGATGTATGCATATAATATTTATAATGATTGGTTATCTAAAGACCTAAAAACAGACTATTTAAAAGTGTCTCTGAGTGGAAGGGAAGGAGACCTTCATATTCATGTTATAACCTTCAATACTGATCAGAATTAATTAAGCACACATGCATTGTACTGGCTTAACACATACATTCTCACTAAATGTCACCATCCATTGATCTGCCAATGCACAAAGCAACTGTTTACCCCTTTCACAGATTTGTTTGTATGACTCTGGTCTAAGCTCTCTCACACTGTGCCTTTGTAAACAGCAGTGATCTCTGTGAAGCAAACAGTGACCACTAGATGACAGGTCTCATTATATTGCTTTTTGCGTTAACACATTCACAATAAAGAAGACATACATATTCTGGTGAATCGAAAAACCAGTTTGGGGATATTACAGATTTCAGTAATAATAAATACATTAGGTATTAAACTTAGAAGGCCCAGATAGAATCTTGCATCAGCATTCAGCTTGTGCAGGACACTCAAACACTCTTTAGGGCCCATTTTTTTTTTCCCCCTCTGTGATAAAAGCTAAGGCTCAACTAAACCAGCCAACTTTTTCTTTTCCCTGGAGATAAAAGGAAGAGGGAATAAATTGCAGCTGGACTGTTTTCTACTTCAAAGACAGTATGGGGGAAATTCTTAAAGAATATTGTTATGGTTATCTCTCCTTGGGAAAAAAGAAAATAAGACTCATGAGAAAACTGCAGAATTTGACTTGGAAAGCACTCTCTTTAGAGTAAAAGGTGTAGATAAAAATTTATACATATCAGTATTTCCTTCTGGTATTTCGGGGTACCAAACATGGCTTCATAAAAGAGTTGAACCACAAGCAACAACAAAAATGCCTCTTGCTTTTAATAAAATGGTCTTAGAAATGATAAAGTCAGTTAGGGTACTGATATAAGAACCACAAGGAGAGACATTCATGTTCATTGACTGCTGTTCATGGCAATGACCTTAAGTGAGGTCACACTTGCATGCATGAACCTTGAGAACAGGCTGAGACTGCTGCTGTGTGCAATCTGTTTATCTAACAATACTAACTGCAGACCCAGCATACTGGTTTCCCCAGAAAGACCTACTAAAGTAGCAGCACAGTGGGTAAGTCAAGGGGCAAGGGGAGTCACTAATGAACTCACTCATCTTGAGTAAGCATACTTGGACTGTGATGTGTATAGTGTCTTGGCTTCCAAAATGGGAGATTCTTTTCTTGGGAGGGGGGCGGCTCAGAAGGGCTGAAGCAATAGGGGGTTGATCTCACTATTTTATTTTCTTATTTATTCCCTTTTATTCTCCTGATAGGCATTTGTTACAACACTTTAGGCATAATAAGTTTTAACTCAATCATGCCAAGTGTAGTCACTGTGAGTTTTAGGATACATGACTAATCCTCTTGCTGTCTGAGATGCCATTCACAACGAGGGTGGGAAGTCAGTCAGACATCAGTAAAGAGAAAGAAATTTTTTGTCTTTTATGATGACAGTGAATAAGGTACTGATCTTCTTGAGTAATTCAGAGGTAACCCAGAAGTGGCAAGCAAAGACAGAAATACTTTAAGCTTGATAAATTTAGATGGGGCTGATTGTAATTTGCTATATATTGATCTTATTATTAGGAAAGCTGAGATAATCCAGCATCTATCAATTACTATGTACAATGAACACATGCTAGAATAATAATTGTTTTGTATTTGTAGCCTATTAAGTCAAAAGATTTTAACAATCTCTCTATGTATCACCTTATACCGTAGATTCTCTTCATCCAATATACAAGATAAGGAAACTGAAGTTCAGCAAGTATAATTAATATGTTTAAAGTGATACAACACTAAGTGCTCAATCTAAGATAGATACAAATTCAAGCTGTCCTACTCTAAAACCAATTCTGTCACTATACTGTTTGTGATATCAAGTAACGTGTTTTAACAATGATCTTTTGTGTAGGATGATGTTTTGTTCCCTTTAAACTTGTAGTACCATGCACCAGTCTGGCCCATAGAAAGTTAGGCTCTGAGATGACTTGAAATCATCAAATTTTGGTTTTAAGTGGAAGCACTTCACAGTTGGTGGTTCCAAATGACAACATCCTGGTTCTCCTCCAACTTCCTTCTCCCATATTAAAAAGCAAGTCAATTGCTTTTGATAGTGATGAATTTTAGTAAAGTAATTTATACATTCAGTGCTAAGTTCGGGTTGTGTTTCTTTTTTTTTTTTACATTTTAACTTATTTATTTCAGCTGACTGCATCAGCCAACCTCCTAGCGAAATTTGTTTTCTTGCATTATGTACGATAGTAACAATAGATCTCCCTGTGTTGTTCTGTGTTCACTGTTTCTCTAGAGAGTGTGGAGGATGTCTTGTGGGTGTGGCGAATGAATATTTCACACTTTCTACCTGTAGAGCAGGTGATGCATTTTCCAAGCTATGGGAAATGAAGGCAGTCCTTGTCCTCATTAATTTGTGTTTCAGAAGTTCAAATAGCATTAAAATACAAACCTAAAATATGTTTTATGTTTTAAGAATATGATATTCTTGTTGTTGAAATATTTTGTTTTGTGGTGGTTGTTCTTGTTGTCATTTAAGAGAGTTAAAACCTCTTCTTGACAGATACATTTTAATAAAGTTCTTCTGCACTGGACCTATTTTACACTTGTTTATTAATCTGTTCTAGACATAACATTAATAATTGAGGTGTTTTATGCAGTGACCTCTTAACTCATAAAGGCAAACTGGGTAGAAAAATAGTCCATATAACTGTAAGATTGAAATATTAAATTACCCATTCTTTGGGAAGAAATTTAATTCAAATATTTCTTAGTAAAACCTATAATATATTCAAATGTATTCCTTTTTATTGGCATGTTTAGAAAATATAACTTTCAAGAAATGCTACATAATCTTATAAAGACCCAATTTCAACACAGTGTGATTACATTAGTATACCTTGGGCATTAAATACATGTATAATTCAATTTTCATTATATATGATGACTATTTTGTTAAAATAATAAAGCATTGAAACTAGTTATGGAAAATTTCTCAATTTTTTCATGAAAATCCTACATTAAGAAAAGTCCTACATTAAGAAAAGCATAAATAAAAGAATTGCCCAATTTTTAAATAAAAATGTAAATCTTAACATTTTACAAGTTTAACATTTTAAGGAACTGATGAAAAAGACTTGTATAATATTTATAATCATACTTTAAAAGGATTGATATCATATTTAAAAGTAACTTTACCATTTACCATATAAACATGTTCTATTCTTCTACTACCTATTGAAGTTTGCATAGACATTACTTCTTAATATATAATATTAAAACTATAACTATATAATTTCATAGTGATTTGTTTCTAAAAATGTATTTGATCATGAAAATATATATTCGATGACAATTATATAGTACTGGAATACTATATAAATGACCCTCAGGCCATTACATATTGGAAAACTATAGGTAACTACCAATAAAATTGTTATTTGTGTAAATTACATGAGTTAAGTTACCTAAGAAATGTGCGAATTGCTACCAAAAAAATTCTTGTTCTTAAGTGATTTTAATTGTAAGTGACTTCTATTTTTATGAGGCATTAGCTCAGAAAATCAAACTGCCATTTAATTTTGCCCTAGTGAGCTTATTGTCTTCATTTCATGTCCTTCTTAGGATATATTTTTCCCTGTATTCTTGAGGATTTATTATGAACTCCCATTGGCATTAATGGGGGTTGCATAACTATCCCCTACACAGCCAGTGGTAAATGAAATCCCTTTGGGATAATTTTCTGGCATTTAAATGAGACTTGGTCTTTATAAAATACAATTATGGTGCAGTATTACTAATGTAAATACCAAGAAGATACAGAAAAGGGAATTAAAGGTGCCCTTTATAATGACACAAGAGAGGCCATGCTTTCTAAAATTGAAAGACACAATTCAAAGAAGTTCACACAATATCCATCTGATTGCCAGTTTGGGGAATAGTGCTGTCTTTTGTGGAATTAAGAGATATTAAATCCAAAACCTGACTTAGCCATCAGATCACATAGTGTTCTCTTTAATATGGGAAATAATGTGGCAAAGTTTTTGGAGTTTTGTTTTGTTTTTGTTTTTGTTTTTGAGTTGGAGTCTCACTCTTATCGCCCAGGCTGGAGTGCAGTGGCATGCTCCTGGCCACCACAGCCTCAACCTGCTGAGCTCAGGCAATCTTTCCACCTCAGCCTTCCAAGTAGCTGGAACTACAGATGCATGCCACCACACCTGGCTAGTTTTTGCAATTTTGTTATTGTAGAGACGAGGTCTCACCAAGTTGCCCAGGCTGGTTTTTTTTTTTTTGATTGCTAGTATTTGACTTTCTAAACTATAATTGTATTACTTACAACTCACCTTGCTTGCAAAAGGCTGTAATCATTTATACATTTATTTAACCTGAGTGTCCTCAATGTAAGGAGAGTTCTGTATTTTCCAGTGGGAAGAGCACAAACAACAGTAAGTAAGGCATCTTGCATTAGGGGCGCATGGAATGCATAGTGCCAAAAGTGCCAAGCTTCTAAAGATATCAAGAATGGTAACTCTTTTCTTTCTACTTAAAACACCTGCTAGGGCTTAAAATAGGTTTAAATTTAGTTCCTTCTTACAAATAAGTGCAGCACATATTACAAATATAACAGAAAATTGAACTTTTTACAAATCTCACCCCTGTATTATGTCACCATTTATTCGATTGCACTATTAATAATTCATTTATTTATCTTTTAAATAAATTTTCAAACATATCTTTGGAGATCTTTATAAAAATTATTGCAGAAAAAAAGTTAATGGTTGCTTTTATGTCAAAAAAGAGCAGCATGCAAATGTGTTAATAGTTTAATGGAACTTTCTTTTCTACCCAGCGAGCCAACTGAGAGTCCGAATTTACTGGGATGGAACAAGTGGCAAACTGGGAGAGATGGGGTGGCCACAAAGCCACAGGATTAGGGAGAAGATAGTAGGAGATGGAAGGTGAGGATCACCTGATCACCTTATGGTGAGCTAGAAATCTTTGCTTTTGGTGGTAGCTCAAGTTTACAATTACACCCCAATCTCCTTGACTCACTTCAATGATTGTTTTATAGTACTGAATTTTGAGGTATGGGTTTTGAACTTAACAGACTTGGATTCGTGTTCTTTATCTTTATGTAAATACATTAACATTTCAAAACATAATTTTCCTAATTGGATAATCCTGGATAGTTGTCAACAATGAATATGGCGACAAGTAGTTGGACATTTGGCCTGTGGTGATGTTCTCGTCAATCAAGAGGTGTCACCTGGAACTGGTGGTCATCATGATCATCAATGAGTCCTTCTTTTATATAATTACACACTCAAGAGAAAAAGTCATCTTAATCTGGGCACAAATCATGTTTGAACATCTGTTACCTAAACTCAATTTTGTTTCATGAATAATTTTAAATTATTTTACATATATTTTAGTATTTAATGGAGAACATCGGTTAATGTGGAAGTTTTTTTTCCTATGTGCTATCCTATTCTGCAGTGGTTATTATTGTGACTTTTTATCCATAGCAGATATCTGAGATCATATTTTGGAATGCAGCTTTGATCCAGACATCGGTAGAAGGACAACATTATATAGGCCCAAAGAGGAAAGAGAAGTGTGCATCAAATGCCACACAATGATATCATATAACTCATTTTTAGGTCAGGTAAGCTAGATCATATTTCAGATGGAAGAGATTGAGTTTCTGTTACATTTATGGTCTCGTTTATTTTCTCCACCCTGTTATTCTGAAACCGATGATGTTTGGAGAAATCTAATCTGTCAGCTAGTTAAAGGATGAATTGGGAAGTGAAGTTATCTGTTTCAACAAATAGGTATTGAATTCTTACTGCTTTTCAGATCAAATGCAAACACTTTGTGTACATTTATGTACACATGAGAGTTCTATTATGCTGTTTTCTGAAAATCTGTTCATCTCTGCTGAGTTCAATTGTAAATGAGAGGAGACTTTGCTCTGGCACCCATAAAGTAAATACACAAAAATAAATTTGTTAACAAACTCGTAGGTATCTTGATTACTTAGGATTTGGCTCTTAGTTCTAAAGTAGCTTTACCTATAACATTAAGCAGTTGCTGCCAACACCACTCAGAGAAAACACTGTACCCCTCTTGCATTTATTCTCAAGCAAAGGATAACTTGTTCCCTCTTACTACAAAAGTTTTCAGATTGTGCTGCTGTTATCTCAGAGACAAGACTGAAACAATGTGAGTAGCACATATAATTATGAGAAAAGTCAAATTAATTGCCTTGGAAAATCCTGTATTTCAATGGTATGGTTGCAATAGATTCTCTCATTCATTTTCTTTTAAGTCTTCATGTTACACTTTTGGTTGTGGAAATGCACGTGAATTATTGTGGTATCTACATCAGGGCACATGATGGCTTTAGAGGCATATCATTGTATTAAACAATTCATATGACTCTTAAATTTGTATGTATTTAATTCTGCATATGACCAATGGAACAAACTGGCTCCCAGACAAAATCTGTTCAGCTGTCTGATTTTGGAAATAGCTTTTGTTGTTGTTTGTTTGTTTTAACATGGCCACACTCATTCATTTGCATATTGTATATGGCTACTTCTATGCTATAATGACTGAATTAAGTAGTTGCGAAAGAGCTGTATGACTCATAAACTTAAAATACTTAGATTCTGATCCTTTACCAAAAAATTGACAAGCCCTGAATGTACATGAAGCATATTACTGATTTTATATTATCAACTAGATATACAATGAATATTAGAATCACAGAGATGATATTTTTGCAACACATTTAATAATGTCTAACTTAATTTTTATAATGTATTCAACTTCATATAAATATTTTTAAAATTTTTTCATTTTCTTTATAGTTTTATAAATTCATAGGAAATTTTGAACATTTTTGAGAAAAATGTTTTAAACATTAAAAATTATTTTATTTTTTGATTAACTATTAATCTTTGGTTAAAATATATTCAAATTTTTATTTTTGAATGCAATTACATTGTATTCTTACTTTAAATCATTGAGAATGAGTACAAGTAGAAGAATTGGATAGAAATTTTAAAAAATGAAAGTGTACATTAAGAAACTGCCAAATGGCTTCTACAACTTGCCATTTGGAGCTACTGTCCAGGGCAGGATTGATCTTAATGCTACACTGTCAAATGTGAAAAGATAAATAGAAATTTTGACACTATGACAAAACATTTTGTCCGAGTAGCAGGCTGGTGTACAATTATGAAGTATTTTTCTAGCCTGGTTATTAAGGGGATGTTTAGGCCTTCGGTATGTGGGCCTCTATCTGTGCTGTTGTCCAGGGCCTGGAAATGTCTGGAATGAGGTTGATCCATTCCAAGCTAGGCAGCAATAGACTGCTTTGGGATAATCCTACCTGGATAAATCATCCCAAATTTCACCAGTTTACATATCACTCCTCTCATCTAGTAAATAAAAAACCAACCCTAATGTGGCAGTCTAGCTGACCAAAAGAGAGAGTCTTTCAGCTTATTGTTGACAGTTACAACTTGCCATTTGGAGCTACTGTCCAGGACAGGATTGATCCTAATACTACACTATCTCACAGTTTCCTTGTTTTCCGTAATGATGTACTTGCTGTTTGGGTAAAATCACCGTTGTTATTAGCAGCTAGAATGTATGCAGTCTTTCTTATTAGAATATAAAGCTGCGATAGAAAAGTCATGTTTTCTAAGAAAACATATGATTACTACAAACTATATTTAAATTAATATATTCATTTGCTTAGATATGCTATAAAAACACATGCAGCAGTTTTAATGAATAAATAAAATTCAACATTTATTTGCTTATTTATTTCAACATCAGAAGAAAATGACTGGATTCAGTCTAACAAAATATTGATGAACAAATTAATATACAGACCAAAAGTAATTTGCAAAACTTACTTGGTATGCAGTCATGTTTTAGAAGTGAAACCATAATAAGAAAATTATTGATTGCTGTGATTTCTCATATGGAGAAACATGGTTTATGTATATGATAGTGTGAACCAAGAAAAGAAAAGTATTTTTGAAACTACAGTGACTGATCTTCTAGACGGAGTTTCAGGTGAACTTCCTCAGGTAGTCCAACCCATGGTGAGCAGTTAAGTTTATTTACTTAACAGGGGTTAATGTTTCTTCCAAGCAACACTGGTTACCATAAGTACTTTGAAATAAACCTAAAAATATAACATCTAATGAGGATATTTTAGAATTGTTTCTGTATATGTTTTTTTAGACTCATTTTGAACAGCTCCATTAAAACTATACGTTTTCTTAGAGGTCTTCTGTAGTCCTCTGCATTGGACAATTACTAGCTTCTACCTCTAGCTGGCTTATGGACTTTGTACTGATTTAATTTACTGAATCTAAACACACAGTCCTTTCAGTGTTAGGAAATGTATTACCCTACTTGTCTAAATGTGTGTTTCCTGACTGGCCCAGGTGCTTACAAAGGTAAGTTTGTTTCCTCAGCACAGAGTACACTGTGACACTAACTCATAAGTTAAAACATGGCTCACTTCCCTTAAAACATGCTATTACCTTCAGCTTGATGTCTCTGAAGCTCAAGATCATCTCTACAATAAATCAAAAAATCAGCCGGGCGTGGTAGCGCATGCCTGTAATTCCGGCTATTCGGAAGGCTGAGGCAGAAGGATCGCCGGAGCCCAGCAGGCAAGACTGCGGTGGCCGGGAGTGGCCACTGCACTCCAGTCTGGGCGACCGAGCGAGACTCCAACTCAAAAAAAAAAAGAAAAAGATCTTGGCAATCCCTTCTTGTTTTTCTCTCGATCTCTCCGCTTACTTATTTTGTTTACTAGTTTCTGCATTCAATTAAATTCAGAAATCTTTTATTACTCAATGAACATTTCATTTTGACCCTGCCTTCGCATCTCCACTGCCATCAGCCTGCTTTGCCAAAAGCTGGCATCATCTGCATCCTTCAGGACTGCAGTTGCCTCCTGACTAGTTCCTGGCTACCATTTTAGCCCCTACACAGCCTATTTTCAGTATGACCGTCAGATTTTTAAAAAAATTATCTAATTGTTCTTCTTGATCTTCAGTGTCCTTCTGTCACCTTCAGAATGAGATTCTCACTCTGTCACATTATCTACCTGATCTAACTGCCCCAGATCCTGCATCTCTTCCTAACTTTATAACAGACATTCTTCCCTTTCAAAATTATAATCTAGTTGAACTGGCTTCTGTCAATGGCTTCATTCCTGTTTTGTGCAGCATGAACATAGGCCTAACTTCCTCTATCTAAAATGGATTTTCCCTTGCTCCTTCTTGTCTCTCTCTCTCCTTTCCTTTTTCTTTACAGCACATATTACAATTTTCAATAATATACTTTTTTGTTTGCTAATTTGCTTATGGTCTTTCTTCTCTATTATATTCTAAGCTCCAAGAAGGCAGAATTTTATACCTCTCGTTCACTACTATAGTTTTATCTAGAGTTTAGAACAATGTCTGACACATTGCAGGCACATAATAAATAATTGTTGAATGCATAATAGATGGATTAACTAAATTAACTAACCCAAAAATTATTGTGGAAAGATATTAGAAAGCCCTTAATATTTCCTTAAAGAAAGACCTTTCTCCCCACAAGAAAGAGCTTAAAATATGGATAGTATTAATCATATAGGCAAGATATTTTAGTAGTAATAGAGTATATTAATACTTCTGTGTCTGTGATATATAACATACATAAAGAAGAATGAAAATGAATATGTATGTGTTAGTAGTAGAAAGGGACAAAAGAATAACCACAGGTATATCTGAAAAGGTTTGTGGAAACTGAGTTTGAAGGTGTTAACGTTTTACATTTTAGCTTTCAAAGTGAGGAATCACTGAGGGTTTTTAAGAAACAGACTGAGTCGGGCTCGGTGGCTCAGCCTGTAATCCTGTGCCTTTGGGAGGCTGAGGTGAGTGGACTGCCTGAGCCCGCGGGTTCGAGACCCGCCTGGGCAGCGAGACCTCATCTCTACAATAAATCAAAAGTCAGCCGGGTGTGGTAGCGCATGCCTGTAGTTCCGGCTACTGGGAAGGCTGAGGCGGAAGGATCGCCGGAGCCCAGTAGGTCGAGGCTGTGGGGGCCGGGAGCAGCCAGTGCACTCCAGTCTGGGCGACAAAGTGAGACTCCGACTCAAAAAAAAAAAAACAATAAAAACCCCAGACTGATATGATTCAGTATGTATGTATGTGTTATTTATAATGACTTCAGTCAGTGTGTGGGTGGGGAAAGGTGTCAGAGGGGATTGGGTTGAAGAAGGCAAAAGAACTTTAGTAGAAGAAGGCATTTAGCAGGATATTAAAATAGTTTAGAAGACGCCCATGAGCCAGGCTCGGTGGCTCAGCCTGTAATCCCGTGCCTTTGGGAGGCTGAGGTGAGTGGATTGCCTGAGTCCGCGGGTTCGAGACCCGCCTGGGCAACTTGGCGAGACCTCATCTCTACAATAAATCAAAAAATCAGCCGGGCTGTGGTAGTGCACGCCTGTAGTTCCGGCTACTTGGAAGGCTGAGGCGGAAGGGTCACCGGAGCCCAGCAGGGCGAAGCTGTGGTGGCCGGGAGTGGCCACTGCACTCCAGTCTGGGTGACAGAGCGAGATGCCAACTCAAAAAAAAAAAAAGAAGGAACCCATGAGGGGAAAGAGTAAATCAAGGATGAATGCAGATATCTTAGTTGGATGTAGATGAAGCAGTTGAATGTTTCTATACAGAGGGTGCCAAAACGGTATACATTTTTAGAAAGAAAAAAATTGTATTAAAATTGTAACACTCAATATATACTGACAACAAAGGATAAATATAAGTCATGTTTGACTTCTGCAATTACAGGAGGTGTTCAAAGTGGTTAGTATCAGCATTCAGACACTTTTGATTATGACGAGTGTCTCTTAACATTGCTTAAAGCATGTATACTTTTTCTTGGTACTCCCAGTATGCGTGTGTACTAAATATCTATATGTACTAAATATATATATTACTAAATATATATGACATGATAACTAAGCAACATATTTTTATGCATACTTAAAATTTGAGTTTCATCATCTAATTTCCCTCTTGTTATTGACAAACATCACCTCCCAAAAATGAAAACTCCAGAGTTCTTGTGCCTGCTATCCTACAGACACTTCAGGAGGAGAACATCAACCTTTCAGAGAAATTCTGCCATATAACAACAGCAAACTTCTTGCTTCTTGGAAGATTAAATGTATCAGTCAAAGAATGAATTCATGATGATACCAGATACATGATCATCTCCTTCATATAATGTATCGGTGATTCACCTGGTTAAGTCTGCTGGAGGACAGTTAGGAGACGGAAATACTTAAAGACTTTCTTTCAGTCACTGCCTTTTAAATTAGGTACCGTGTCAATAAAATTTAACCAGTTATTAGCAATTCCAGGCTATAAAATGGTCCATGTAGCAATAGTTTTAAGGAGTAAGGCATGGAATGGAATTTTTTTTTTTTTTCTGAGTTGGAGTCTCACTCAGTCGCCCAGACTGGAGTGCAGTCACTAGGCAAGTGATAAAGTCAAATGTTTTAAATGTTCAGTGAAATAGTCAAGTGTTTGGTACCCAGTTGAACACTCCAATATTAAACAAGATGAATGGTTGCTTTTTCAAAGAAAATAAAAAAAGGAGATAAAATGTAACAAACCCGATGTCACTTAGCTGAAAGAGTCAATTGATCACTGTTTACATGTAGTTTTCATTTTGGAGTTTATATAAACTCATTAATAGCTCCATCCAGAATGCTGAATGACTTCTCAACAGTGCTAAAAACATTATACACATTTCATAATAGTAATTCCGTTTCTTACTTTTGTACTGTATTTTTGTGGAGTGTAATCAGTGATGGAGTTAGACAGGTGTTAAAATTCCATTCCAACCGGGCTCGGTGGCTCAGCCTGTAATCCCGCGCCTTTGGGAGGCTGAGGTGAGTGGATTGCCTGAGCCCGTGGGTTTGAGACCCACCTGGGCAGCGAGACCTCATCTCTACAGTAAATCAAAAAATCAGCCGGGCGTGGTAGCGCATGCCTGTAATTCCAGCTACTCGGAAGGCTGAGGCGGAAGGATCGGGGGAGCCCAGCAGGCGAGGCTGCGGTGGCCGGGAGTGGCCACTGCACTCCAGTCTGGGCGACCGGGTGAGACTCCAATTCAAAAAAAAAAAAAAAAAAAAATTCCATTCCATGCCTTACTCCTTAAAACTATTACTACATAGACCATTTTATAGCCTGGAATTGCTAATAACTGGTTAAATTTTATTGACACGGTACCTAATTTAAAAGGCAGTGACTAAAAGAAAGTCTTTAAGTATTTCCATATAGTGAGTTTAAATTAGCCTCAATCTTTGACAAGCAATGATTTATATGTTTTCTTAAATATACTTGCAGCCCTAGAAAGTTTTGTGTTGGTTTGTTATGTTCTGAGAAAATAGACATTTCATCAACTTGATTCAACCACCAGAATACACATAAATTGGAGAAAATGGAGACCTGAGGCAATAACTCATTACACTTAGGCTAGCATAAAACTATCCTGAACATTCAAATTTATTATGTAGTAGAGTTTACTGTATCTTGCCATGGTATTATTTAGGGCAACCAAACCTCATAATAAATTTCTGAAGTGTTTCAAATCCAGAAAACAGACAATATAATATAGAATTTTATATTATAATGCTTGAAAAAAATTTACCGCAGAAAGGAAGAATTATGTTTAAAAATATATGTTATCTACCAAATTTTTCAGGTATAAATTAGGTTGAAAATTTTGCCTGCTCTTAAGTATATATCATAAACTAAAAATAGAAGTTAGTCTTGAAAGCTGACATGCCTATGAGGAACAAATTTCTGCAGTGGTTTTGCAATGTTAAGCAACTAAAATGAAAATGGCGCACTTGTACCCTTTATTTTGAAATCATAATATCTCAAACATCTCTTTGATGTTGACTGTGGTGATGGCAGAATCTCCACACAGATACAGGTGATTTTTATTTCACAATAGCACTGACTAGGGAAAACAATGTCTGTCATTTGGGATTGGGGTGGCCTTACATTCCCAGATGTATACAGTGAAGATACTGGACTTTGCTCTTAGGCTATAAAACTGTATTTTTTATTTTATTTATTTTATTAAGGGGTGCAGTTGCACAAAACATTAGCTTTTGAAAAAATAAAAATAAATCTTTAAGAACATGTGTAAAATATTTCCTTTGGAGCACATTTCTTTAAATTAGAGGCATTAATTAATGCAAAAATATAAGGAATGTAATCCAGTCTATGGTTTGTTTACTTGCAATTTGTAAATATTATATACAAAGATCACTTTGAAATCTTATTCTGCATATTCCATGTTCTACCCAGTCCAATATTTTGTTTGAAAGAAACATTATGGCATTATTGTCAAAGAGTGGAGAGTGTACTCTCTATGTCTTGATTCTCAAAGATTTGAGATTTATCTACTAAATTCATGTGTGTGGCATTTCTCTGTCAATTTCATAATGTTATATAAATATAATAAATTGTTACAGTTTTTTACACAGGCATTGTAAAGATAAGTGAGTCCAATACTTCTCAACAGAATCTGTTTTCTCTGATATGAGTGTGAGTATGCATTAGGGCACATGTATGTAGTGATTGCCTAGGAGATTACTTCTTCCCACTCCTCATGTGTGCCTATCTGGGACCTCCACCAAAGTAACTCTCATGGTCTCTTGTTCCACTCCTTACACATTTCATCATAAGAGGAGAAATGAATTATCCTCAATTCTCAATGTGATGGAGCTACTCTACTAACTACTCTGAGCATTGGGTATGTGCTCAGGAGAACTGTCCCAGGTCTGCACATGGTGGACAGAATGAGGAAACCAAGAAGGTTAAAGGCCTCATTTGCCACATATCTTAGCCACATCCTACAACCTAGCTTTTATTTTAGCTCTATATGTTGTATCTTTTGTTTTCTGATTTAATTCAGACCAAAACAAGAGGTATATAATTTACTTGAACCTCTAAAACTCTAAGAGTAAGACCTATTGCTATAAGCAATAGATATTTATAATAAAATTCCTTCAGAGTGCTTCTCAAACATATGATGCATGTATTTTTCCACAAATCAAGGTAGAATCAGCATAGCAGAATTTCTTCTATGGAATTATGTATATGTGTGTGCACATATAAAATTTGCAGTTATATATTTCATTTTTTTCTAATTCTAAATAATAATGAAAATAAGAAATTATAAATATACCACCAATACAGGTAATGATTCATGATCTTGTTTCTAGCTGGTGCTCACTTCATTGCTTCATTTTATTTTTAAAAGTATCAAGTATTAGAGTGCCAATCAGGACAAACTGCATTTGAATGACTTACATTTCACTCTGTTTTGAAAATATGACTGAATAATTTGGCTGATCTTCTAAAGACACTTAAAAAACTCTTAAACCACCTCCAAATGCTACATTTCACCACCACCATGTGCAACTGATACCATCAGTTATCACTCATACAGACTGTTTAATGGATTAGCTTGTCTCCCATTCCCAGGATTCAAACTCCTTCACTTCTATTCTCAAATCTGCTGTAGTAGATAAAATAGTTTCTTTAAAAATACAGAGAAAGAAGATATATAGTACATTTTTCATTTTTGGTTAAATAATTTTGGCTTGACATACAGTATTGGTAAACAACACATTTGTAATTAATTGGTCTTTTCATCTCCCTTCACTTTTGTTTAAAATACATTTTTAAATGTTTTACATTGGCATAACATTTTGTATTAAGAACTTTTAAACATCATTCAGAGGGGGGATATTTTTCTTATTTTATATAGATGCACAATGAGATAGGAGGAAGTTAAGGGAATTACTCAGGGGATTATGGCTGTGACCAAGAGAAATGCTAAAAAAAAAAAACACAAAAAACAAACTCTATTTTATGGTATGAGACTTGCCCTCGAGCATCCCAGGACTATTGGCTAAATGAGAAGAAGTCTTTGACAAAAAAGTAAGTACTTTGTTGAACGTTTTGAGTGTTTGTTTGGATTTTGAACAAGGTTAATTGATTAGTTGGGATGAAGTAGAAAGTGAAACAGCTGAGCACATCTGGTGTCAATTGATAAGAGCAACAGCCACACTTAATTCCCTCCTAGGAAGAGAGGAACTGCCCTCTCCTTGACAGCTTAGTCATGCACTCCTGCCTCTGCTGCCTGATGTCACTGCTGGGAGTCTCTGCTGGAAATAGTCTCTATTCACAGACAGAAGAAAGAAGGTGGATTCGTGATTTAAGGAGTCTCTAAGCTGCTGAAAAGTCCTATTCCTCTTTTTCTCTACTGGTGTATGTGACTACTTTGGTGTGGATGAAACTATGGGGTGAAGACCTTGACTAAAATTCTCTTTTTCTTACTTCTGTGACAAGGCATCAATTTAAAAAATTCACATGTGTAACACAAAAACTTACATCTTTGTGTGGTATTTTTTAAGGCACTTTCATACATACACACATACACACTTAAGGAGAGAGAAATCTGTTAGCTGAACAACAGACATCATTTCTGGCCTAGTATTTTGGCTTTATTTCATAAAGAACCAAAACGTATTCAGATGACTGAGGTACTCTTTAAGGTGGATGCATAGTATAATAGGTAAGAAGAATGGTAATCTAGACCATACTTTAGAATTTTAGCATGCATGGGAATCACTTAGGGATCTTGTTAAAACAGATTCTGAATCAATATATCTGAGCTAAAACCTGTACGTCTGTATTTCTAATGAGCTCCCATGTGATAATAATTTTTCTGATCTTCAGACTATACTTTGAGCAACGAGAGTCTAAATTATTACTATAAAATTGTAGAAGGAAAATAGAACAAAATTGAAATATTTTACTCTTTACAATTTATGTGCAAGTACATATTGTTTTTCCATTTTGGGTATACTTTCTTGTTTTCTCTAGAAGTCTTGAAAAGAAAAAAAAAATACATATTATTGAGACCAGACTTAGTAGTTTTTTTTCTTTACCTACCTGAACACAAAACAATATTTTAAAAATCATCCATATGTAGGTAATGCTCGAGTTAGCATATTTATCTAGTACTTGGTGTATAAATATTTACATTGCACAAAATATTTATTATTGGGGCTGTAGGCAAAAATTTTGCATTTTGTAAATTCAATCAACTCTAACACATTAACAAGGAATTTTTTTAGTAACATGATTAACCATTTAGTCCCAGGGGTCCCCGGCAGGGATTTGGGAGTACAGATTTATGGTAGGTGGGAAAATATGATATGGTGTTTGGTCATCTGTGTATATCGGTCTAAGACACTGTTTAAATGACAATAGCAACCTGCCTCTTTGCCAGCAGCAAGAGAGAAGTATATAAGAAGGCAGATTGTCCCTTGTATAAACCTGGAGCCTGGTATGGAAGCATATTGTAAGATATAGCAGATGATTTATCATACATTTTTGTGTTTTTATGTTCCAATGAAATAATAGCTCTGTGAAGATTTTAGTAATAAGCATTTCTCCTCAGCTCTGCAATAATATTCAGTAATTATTTTACTATTCAAAACACTTCTTTCATTAATTTAATAAATGTACTTTAAGTGTATATTTGTGTGGAGACACAAGGATATAAAGTCTCTAACTTCAAGATGCTAAAATTAGGGTTGCAAGTATGTAGTCAACTGTATATAATGAAATGAGATAATGTTTATAGCAGGTTGTGCCTGAAATGCAGTGAAAACCCAAGATTACCAACAATACAGCAACAAATGGCATAGTAAAATATACTATTAAACTGGTGTTTGATGACAGTGCTCAAAAGGGTAAGAGGGGGATAAAGAGAAGCTAATTAATGGGTGAAATTATACAATTTAATAGAAGAAATAAGACTTAGCATTTCCAAGGTCAGTGGGGTGACTATAATTTCCAACAAACTCTTGTTTATTTCAAAATAACTGAAAGAATAATTCAAATGTTTTTACAATAAAAAGACAAATATTTAAGGTGATAAATATTTTAATTATACTGTTTTGATATTTACAAGTTAAAGGTTTTAAATAACAGCATGTACCCCCAAAATATGCACATCGATTACATATAAATACATACATAAATAGAATTACAAAAAAAGGAATGAGTCTCCCAAGCAGACACATTTAGTTTGGGGAAGGGGAAAAGTGGGCAAATGAAGAACATTCCAGGCACAGTAAGTCACATATTTAAAAGACAGAACTCATTAGAGAATGTGTCTCCTTTCATGTTGTTTCTATGTTCTCCCTTCCTTTTTCTATGTTGTTCAGAAAAGGTGGAGCGTGATTTATGATGGCAGAGAGATGAATAGCAATATTGGGCATGAAGATAAGGCCAGAATATAAAGAATAGTCTAGCCTTCAGGGGAAAAAAAAGTTAGGTCTTATTTTTATTATAGGAAGCCATTTAAAATTTGAGTACCAGCAGGGCTTGGTGGCTCAGCCTGTAATCCCGCGCCTTTGGGAGGCTGAGGTGAGCGGATTGCCTGAGCCCGCGGGTTCGAGACCCGCCTGGGCAGCGAGACCTCATCTCTACAATAAATCAAAAAATCAGCCGGGGGTGGTAGCGCGCGCCTGTAATTCCAGCTACTCGGAAGGCTGAGGCGGAAGGATCGCCGGAGCCCAGTGCGTCAAGGCTGCGGTGGCCGGGAGCGGCCACTGCACTCCAGTCTGGGCCACCGAGTGAGACTCCAACTCAAAAAAAAAAAAAAATTTGAGTACCTGTAACAGCATAGTGTTGTGTTCAAATTAATTACATACAATTTCTCTTCTCTGCTAAGCAGATTATGTGAATAAACAGTTTTTTGGATAGAATTTTTTTACACCAATGGGCTTAACATTTAGAAATAAAAATATTTGTATTTTCCAATTGTCTTTCCATCTTACCTTTTTGTATGCCTTTCCTCAGGTCAAGAAAGAACCCGCTGTCTTCTCACACTTTAGTTCTATGTCTGTGTTCTCCTTTCCCTGCTATGAAATAAAATAGAGCCATGTATTCTGCCAGGATTCCCATCAACACCTCCCCACCACCCCCACTCTGTAGCACAATACTTGGTTAGGTTGAGGTTCTGGTGTGTAAGTGTGTGTGTGTGTGTGTGTGTGTGTGTGTGTGTGTGTGTGTGTGATTTGTGATCTGAAAATAAGCATTAAGTATCTGGCTTTTTATTAAATGCCAAGGATAAGGAGAAAAGGTGGGAATTTACAGGCCTTTAACAGTTATTGGCTCTGAGTAATCTCATGTGAGCACTTGAAAACAAAAAAAGGATCTCTTTTGGCAATCCTGTTCCACTAGTTTGGCAATCCTGTTCCACTAGTTTTGTATTTTTTATTATTTTTTCATGTTTTTTAGAGATATGGGGTACAAGAGAGGATTGACTACATAAGTAAGCTGTATGCAGCTGATATTTGAGCTTTCAGCTGGCCCTCACTCCCCCTGGTAGTGGACCGGGTATCCTTTTGTGTTGTTGTGTGCCACCCATTCTTTCCCCTCCCTTCTTCCCCTAGCAGTGCCCAGTGACTGCCAACCCCTCCATTGTGCTCATGTGACTATTTCTCAGGGACCTCCTATGAGTGAGAACACACAATATTTAGTTTTTTTGTTGCTGTGATAGATCACTTAGTATGATGGTCTCCAACTGCATCCAAGTTGTTGCGAAGTTCATGATTTTGTTCTTCTTTATGGCTGTGTAACACCCCATTGTGTATATGTACCACATTTTCTTTATCCAGTCCACTTTTGATGGGTAGTAGAATTGGTTCTATGTTTTTGCTATTGTGAATAGTGTGGCAATAAACATGCGCGTGGCGGTGTCTTTTTGAAAGAACAATTTATGCTTCTCTGGAAGAGGGATTGCTGGATCAAATGGAAGTTCAATTTTCAGTTCTTTTAGAATTGCCACACTGCTTTCCATAGAGGTTGACCTTGCACTCCCACCAACTATGTAGAAGTGTTCCCTTTTCACCATACCTGTGCCAGTATCTGTTGTTTTTTTGACTTATTAATGATAGCCCTACTGCAGAATGGGAGGAAATATTTGCAAATTATGCATCTGACAAAGGCCGAACATCCAGGATCTACCAGGAACTCAAATGAAGTGAAAGAAAAAACCCAGTTTTTAAAACATGCATTAGAAAGATACTCTAAGTTCAAATCAAGTGTTAATTACAGAAAAAACACACACACATGGCCAGTTTCCACTGTATGAACATCAGCATGTCTTTCTTTTTTTAAAATGAGAGATTTGGGGGATAAGGAATTTATGAAACATACGATTACTGAAACAATGTTTTCTACAGTTGTAATTAAAATAGTGGCTATTTTCTTTGTGAACAGGCAATTTACTATAGAAGCATTTTTTTTCCTGTGATATGTAAACATTATAGTTTAGTAAAAGAATCAAATTAAATGTGGTGCTTGCTATGAATCTCTAAATCTCTTAATTTAACTTGAAATATTGGTAAAAATGAAGCTAGGTTTGGCTGCATCTCTAACTCAAATGCTTAAGTGAAAGTTGTAATGAAAACTTATAATTTTAAAGTTTTAGGTAAGCATAATGTCTATTAGAGTGGTTAGATAGTTTTGCATTTTATAAATACAGTATTCTGTCTGGTATATTTTACTTTTATTTTAGGAGCAGATGGTTTTTAAATAAGAAAACATCTGTAGGCATTATGTTGTACAGTATATCTCTAGAGCTTATTCATCTAATATAACTAAAGTGTTGTGCACTTCAGAATTTATTGAGTTGATCTTATTTTAAGGGCTCTTATCATAACAGACACAAACAATGACAAAGGAACACAAGAAAACTTTAGGAAGTGTTGGAGATGTATATTTCCTTGATTGTGTTAATGGTATCATGGGTGCCTCCGTTTGTCCAAATTCACCAAACTGTACACATTAAACACGTGCAATTCTTTGTATGTTAATTAAACTTCAATAAAGCACTTTTGTTTAAAACAGAAACAACATATTTCAAAAAAACTTTCAAGATTAACTTTGCTTCATTGGACATAGAAGAGTTTTAGAGAAAGAATATAGGGGTAGGTTTGACAAACTGAGCATCTAGATAGGAACATAAAGACTGGGGAGCTGACTTTCTGATGTCTTGGTGATGTAGAAAGTCACAGAAAAGTAAAATCTTATGATTATTAACATATATTTAAGTTACAAAGTGCATGAGAGAGGGCTGATTTTTGAAGGCTGTTTATTTTATGAATATCTCATTTCAGTGTACACACAACACTCTCTTGATTTATGTTCAATGACAGCAATCACAACAAGGGATCCATGCTTTCATCTGGGAAGTGATAAAAGCACAAGTTTGCTGCACAGTTCTAAAGTTCTGAATCAGTTCTCGTAGCTCTAGAACAGAGCAATATGAAGGGAATACGAGACTTGGATCCTTTTTGATCCCAATTCCTACCACCATTCATATGCTATAACTTAATTAGTGGCAAAGGCCAGTTATCTTCAATGTCCCCAAATTCCAAATGGACTGAATTAAAATATGGCATAAAATCCTTCTGGCTTCCCTTGCTTTCTCTCTCTAGAGTCAGTCAATTATATTCCCCTTTTTAATAACACCCCACTGCTCCTCACTCTACTTGAATTTCCCTAGTGACTGAAGCCTATTTCCAAAATCTAGACCTCTGTCAGCAAACTAAAGTGTCCATTCTACATAGTCATAATGTCAAATTTTAATTGATTCCTTGAGATTATACAGCTCCTTTTTTCATGGCTCTTTCAAACTTTATTATTTTTCTCAAAAATAATTTCAAAATTTCCACTTCTGTCAAGCAAATAATCTCAGCAGTCTCTGTTTCCACCAGCTTCCAGTAGGTACCCTCATTTTTTACTTTGTTTATTATTAGTAGTATTAACTGCCAGGTTCTACATTAGCTATTTTGAATGTATTCTAAGGTAGGTACTACTATTAACTTATTTTCACAGTTGAAGTGACACATGAAAAAAGATTATGATGTTTGGAAAATGTTTTTTAACATCCTTTTTAATATTCCTTGCAATTCTGTCTTTAAATCAAAGCAATGAGATTTACTGCCCCAGGGAAGAAAAGAGGTAGGAATTACCAAGAACAAATGAGCTGTTGATCAATTTTGAGTCTCAAAACTGATATTCTTGATTGCTTTAACTACACAGTAATGATAAAAGCCAAGTGTAGTTGAAAGAGACAAAAATTTCATAAACTCCTTCATTGTCCTTTTTAAATCTATCTGGAGGCAGGTCAATGGACTGTTTTGTAACTCTTTAAAATTATATCTCAGAAAGATGAGCATAAGGCAGAAAATATCTCAATTTCCATTAAAATGAATGGTGAAAATTAACATGTATTTAACCACATTTTTCGACTCCTTCTCCTGGCCTGTGTTTGAGAGAAGAGATTCCTGTTAGGCAGATTGAGAGGACTGTCAAGGGTAAGAGGACTTTTTTCTCTCACCTTCTATTTGGGAATTTTAAAAGAGACCTCTTTGCATGTGGTCCTGCTGCATTATGGAGCAACCTCAGCTTTGTGAAGGGAGCAGATATGGACCTATTTAGGTCTCCTAGGCCTTTTGCTGGCTGTCTACTGGTATAAATAACCTATACATTTCTTCACGATCCTAAGGGGCATGTGTGTTAATGGACCAGGCCATATGGCTATTAGCCTCGTCTAATACCACTAGAACTGGGGGCTGAAGAACCAGGTGCTAAAGGAAATCAGAGCAAATATCAGTGGAATCAGTTAACAGACGGAAATGGATGATTCAACAGGAGCAGGGTCTAAATTAGAACATAGACCATGTGTTGCACTAGCATCAAATTGGAGCAAGCGAAGCCAAAAGAAGTCTCTAGAATGAGTTCTATCACACCTCAACAAAGACTTGCAAAGTTTCTGAGGATACTGTATAGCTCTTGGCTCCCCACCCTTCAGTTTTACCTGGTCATACTCCATGTGTGTCCACTCTTTCCTCACATACCCAACTAGCATATTAAAGAGAAGTGAACCTGGAAATACTTTTGAAAGGTATCTCAGCAGGTACCAACTTCCTAGAGAGAGAATCCAAATGACTGGACTGGACTGAGATTACCAGGTTAGAATCCATCTAGTTTCCCTCAACACTGCAACACCACTGTCCCTTGTCAAGGTTAAGTGCCAATAAGAAGGGCAATTTTAGTAACAGTAAAATAAAGAAGACTTTTTTTCTTTCACTTCTAAGTGTAATGTGAATAACCTTTTCTGAATAACTATAGCCTGCTAGGTTGTGAGCACTGACCAAGGACCACATCTTTTTTGTCTATTGTCTACAGCAACAGGGTCTGTTTTGCCACTCATCACAAACCTTTAAGATGCAACTATAAATAAAATGGCTTGTTACTTTTCCTCCAAGGCACAGAGACAGACAGCAGAGGCAGGCATGTAATTATAATTTCAAAAACGAAAACTTCCAACAATGATCATGAGTCCATTTCCTTACACTCCTGAGTCCTGCATACCTCAGCTTCCCTGCTTTGTTTTAGCATGTTCATTCTAAAACAAAGTGGCATTATTAGTCACTTTTCCTCTATATCTATCAACATGCAAAAGTTATTTCTTCTTGAAAGAAGGAGCAATCACAAATTTATTTGAACATTCTGCCCTTTTAGGCATTTGTCCAGCTTCCAATGTTTTGCAGATATTTTCTTCCTCTTCCTCCTCCTCTTCTTCTTCCCTCTTCTCCCCCCTCTATATGTCTTTCTCTCTCTTTCTCCTCTGTTGTCATGTCTCCTCACTCCCTTCAGATATATTATATAAAAACTGAGGACTACAGTTTGTCAGATTTACAGTTGTCAAATATTTTGTCTCCTCATTCTCTTGATGGTTTCTTTTGCTTTGCAGAATCTTTTCAGTTTGGTGAGGTCCCACTTATTTATCTTATTTCTTATGGCATGGGCTTTTGATCAGGAATTAGTTGCCTATTCCAATTTCTGTAAGGATGTCTCCTGCATTTCCTAAGACTCTTATAGTTTGAGGTTTTATGTTTAAGTCTTTGATCCATTTGGCAATGATTTTTGTGTATGGTGATAGGTAGAAGTTCAGTTTCATTCTTCTGCATGTTGTCTGCCAGTTTTCCCATAACTATTTATTGAATAGGTTCTCCTCTCTTCAGTGGTTGTTGTTGGAGGCTTTGTCGAAGATAAGTTGGTTGAGAGATTGAGGTTTTGCTTCTGGAATCTCTATCCTGTTCCATTAGTCTGTATGCCTGTTCTTTTACCAATTCCAGGCTCCAGGATCTACCGGGAATTCAAATGTACCAAAAGGAAAAAGAAATACCTATCTAAAAGTGGACAAATGATATAAATAGACATGTTTCTAAAGAAGACATATGAGCAGCCAACAGATACATAAAAAAATGCTCAGCCTCACTAATCATCAAAGAAATGCAAATCAAACCGACACTGAGATACCATCTAACTCCAATCAAGATGGCCATCACTAACTCAAAAAGCACCAGATGCTTTTTGAGTTTGGAAAGGATGCAGAGAAAAGGGAACACTTCTACACTGTTGGTGGGAGTGTAAATCAGTACAACTTCTAACAGTGTGGAAAACAGTGTAGTGATTTCCAAAAGATCTGAAAATTGACCTTCCCTATGACCCAGTAATCCCCCTTCTGGGACTATACCTGGAGGAGGTCAAATCATTCTACAAAAAAAGATACCTGCACATGCATGTTTATTGCAGCACTATTCACAATAGCAAAAACATGAAACCAACCATTTTGCCCAAGGAAAGTGGACTAGATTTTTTAAAATATGTACATATACATGATGGATTTTTA
Source organism: Cephalopachus bancanus (assembly GCA_027257055.1). Classification (NCBI taxonomy): domain Eukaryota; kingdom Metazoa; phylum Chordata; class Mammalia; order Primates; family Tarsiidae; genus Cephalopachus; species Cephalopachus bancanus. The sequence continues at coordinate 2,547,834 of JAPVLO010000107.1, forward strand.
CACAGTCATAAAGAATGACAAAATTATGGACTTTGCAAAAAGTTGAATGGATTTTGAGTCTATAATACTCTGCGATCTATCACAGAAGCAAACAACTGAGTACCACATGTTCTCACTCATAAGTAGATCCTGAACATTTATCATAGTACTATAAGAAAGGGATGGGCAGTAGCAGGACACTGCTGGTGGGGAGAGGCACATAACATCAGTAAAGGTGCCTGATCCCAAACCAGGCAAAGTGGTGATCAATGAGAGGTCCAAACTTCACCTGCATTATGACCACTTATGTACTTAATCCTGAGTTGTATCCTACAACTTTAAAATAAGAAAAGGTAAAACAGACAAACAAACAAAAATGACTAAGAACACTCTTGATTTCCTGCTGATGAATGAAAAAGTGCATTTCTGTTCTCATTGAAAACTCTGGAAACCATGGCTCTGACCACATCTTCCTTGTTGATGCTTTTTCATTTCACAGATCTAGTGAAATGTATTCTCCTGATTCTCTTCTCTTCACATTGTTATCTTTATTTTTTAAATGTTTTTGCTTTTTTTACTCCCCACTCCCTGACCACACAAAAGCCTTTCCTTTTGTAAGGCTGGGGCATTAACTGCTCTCCAAGTATACTAAATGCATTTGCACCTCCAAGATTTAATCATTTAAACAACATCACTGTGAGAGCTGAGGAGCATGAGATTTATATTAGACATATCCAGGGTAGACTATTAGTTCAGCTATTTAGAAATTATGTGGTCTTGAACACATCCTAACTTCTCCAAGTGTAAGTTTTATTATCTGTAAAAGTTGAATTATATTTATATCAATCTGTTGCTTGATGATTTAAAAAATTAACCCAAAAGTGTCAACAATGGCTTGTATATAGCATATACTAATAAATGGCAGCAATGTTTACTCTTGATATTCTGAGCATGTATTTATTCCTCACTTCTCACACACACACTCAAGTCATAAGCATTATCAAGGTTTGGTTTGGTTAAAGGCTTTCAAGAAGCATGACTTTTCCACTCTAGATTCTGGGGTTTACTGGTTCCTCTGAAAACATTTTAAAACGTGTATGCATTACTCTCCTCTAGCTTTTGTACAGAGAGTTATTAAATGGAAGACACTTCTGTGATAGCACAAGAATAAGCATCATAAAGATTTTATGAGATAAGAAGAGTGGGAACTCACAGTATACGCAACTTCCTGTAATATAGAGCAATTCCATCCCTCTTAAACTTCGTGCTATGATAATCATAAATTTTATTTTACATATATTATAAAACATACAGCATACTGTTATTTTTTGTTTAAATGGTCAATCATGCTTTAAAGATATTTGTATAATAATAAAAATATATACCTATCTACGTAACTACTTTTCCATTACTCATAGTTATTATTTCCAGTACTCACCTGTTCTATGTGAAGATACCCATTTCTATCTAGGAAATTTTATGTAACCTGAAGGACTTTGAGTAATATTTTCAGGTTTTGCATGTGTGCGAAAGCCTTCATTCCTCTTTTATTTTGAAATACTATTTACCCAGGTATAGAATTCTAGGTTGATTATATTTCTTCCTGTATATTAAATTTGTTACTTCACCACCTTCTCACCTACATTGTTTCTGACAGCAAATATGCTGTCATCCTTATCTTTGATTCTTTGTATATAACATGTCTTTTGCCTCTAGCTTCTTCTAAGAGTTCTACCAACACTAGTATTATGCAATTTGATTGTGATGTGCCTTAGTGCAGTTTTAAAAATGTTTCTTCTTGCAATTTGTTGACATTTTTGAATCTGTGGATTTATTATTATCATCCAGTTTGGAAGTTTATCAACCATTATTTTAAAAATAATTTTCCTATGACTCTTGTTACCTCTGTTCTTGGTGATTCCAATTACAAGTATATTAGACCATCTGAAAGTACTTATACACTTGCTTATGTAATGCTTGTATTCTTTGTTTAAATCTCTTTGTGCTCCATATTTTATTTTGAATCATATCAGTTGCTAGATTATCAAAGTCATTTTCAATGAAATATCTTATGTACTATTGGTTTCACTCAGTGCATGTTTCAGCTTTTGCATCTTAATTCTCTAAAAGTTCAATTTTGGTATTTTGTGTGCTTTCTATGCTTTTACTGAACTTTTAAACACATGGAAAATAGTTTTAAAAAGTGTTTTTTCTTTGCTAATTGTAACATCTGTTCTGAATTGCTTTCTATTGATCATTTTCCCCATAATTATAAGACATATTTTCATGCTTTTATGGCAAGTCTGTTTGGTGCTGGATAGTTTCTATTCCTATAAATATCCTTGGTCTAAGTTACTTGGAAACAGTTTGATACTTTCAGATCTCTCTCTCTCTCTCTCTCTCTCTTATATATATATATATATATATACATATATATATTATACATATGTATATAATATATGTATACTTCTACCTTTTATGTAGTAGAAATCAGTCTAAGTATAATTATTCTCCATTACTGAGGCACGTGTACTTTACCCAAATATTTGTGAGTAATAAGATTGTACATTTACAAGCATTTTTCCTGACTGTATGTGAGCACAAGACACTACTAACTTTAATTCTCTGGGATGGTTCTTTTTCTGGCCCTAAGTAGCTTATTCACAGGCACCTGTTTGTCAGTACTCAGCCAAATTCTAGACATGACCCTTCTGCAGATCCCCAAATTTTTATTTCTGTACACGTTTTCCAGTGTTCTACAAATGACATCTCACTTCCTTGAAGTCCCCAGACTTACTGCTCTACTTTCTCAGCTCACCTCTACCAAGGTTCTCACTCTCAACACTGAAAATGCTCTCTAGACAGTAAGTTGGAGGCAATTATGGGACTTATCTCTGTTATTTCTGTCTTATAGAGACCACATTTATTACCTTATGTTTAATGTCTTAAAATTATTGTTCCTTATATCTGATCCACGTTTTAATTTTTCAGGTAGGGATACCTTGACCTCTTACTCTATCTTGACTAGAATTAGAAGTCCTGTTTAAATGTGTTTTGATTGGCCCAATTTTATAATCATTAAGTTGATTGAGTTTGGGTTTAAACATGATATTCTGACTCAAAACTAGGTATCTATTTCTTAACGCATTACTTATTTGAGAAACATTTAACATACACAAATCACAAACACATCCAAATACAGACCTGTGTGCATATATGTGTTTGTGTGTGTGCACGTGTGTGTGTGTGTGTTGTGTGAGAAGATTCTTCAACTTGAATGCTATATTGCTATCTTGATTAACTTACCCACTCTTTTATTTACTTTTTGAGTATATATTAAATACTTCCTTTGTACTGATCACTCTGACAAAAATGAGGAATACAGCTATGAAAATACAGACACATTTCTGCCCTTAAGAATTTTAGTATAAAATACAAGCTACTGAATAAAGTAACACAGTTTAATTCTTTTTATTTCCCTTGTAGGGTCCAGAATGTTGTAAGTCTTAAGATAATTAAACGTTAATTGAAAATGTAATTTTAAATTCAAGACAAAGTTATCAAATAAATGAAGTCTTTAAATTCTAATGCTGTGTGTGTGCAAACACGTGTTTGTGTCTTTAGAAACAAGGAGAATTTTTTTTATATATGTAGCTTAAAGAATTTGGAATTTTCTTTTGAGTGTGGATAAAAGCTTAATAGCTACAATTTCCCTCCATGTGCCACCTTGCCACATGATCACACTCTTTTAAAATGTTTAGTTTTGGCCAGGTGCGGTGACTCAAGCCTGTAATTCCAGCACTTTGGGAGACCAAAGTGAAGGGATTGCTTGAGCCCACAGGCTCAAGAGCAGCCTGGGCAACTTGGTGAGACCTCATCTCTACAATAAATCAAAAAATTAGCCAGGTGTGTTAGCGTGTGCCTGTAGTTCTGGCTATGGAAGACTGAGATGGAAGGATCGCCTGAGCCCAAGAGGTCAACGCTGGGATGGCCGTGAGCATGCCACTGCACTCCAGCCTGGGCGACGGAGTGAGACTCAAACTCAAAAAAAAAAAAAAAAAATTGACTTTCATGCATTTCATGATGCTTAATTAATACCCATATTTCTTAAACCAGCTCTTCTCTTACCAAAATGCAATTTTAAGTTTAAAGGCCTATATTCAATTTATTTTTCAAGCCATTTGTTCCAAAAACAAAACATTTAACTTATGTCAATTGATTTCTTTTATCTTTTGCTATTGGTATATAGAAAATATGAATAAAGTAATATTGTCCTTAAGTACTATCATGGCATTGATCACATATACAATAAATTTTTTATAAAAAAAACTAAACAGAAAATATATTTATACAAGGCAGCTCTAATATTTTTGTCACTATGAAAACATTAATATATCTCTACATGATTTGTATAAAATATAGTTACTTGAGTATGATTATAATTTGATTCAAAATATCAATACAGTGCCTTTCTATTTCTGAAACTTTAAGCAAACATATCTTTAAACATTTTTTATTTCAAAATTTTTATATAAATACTAAACTAGAATCGACACTTGAAGTTACCTTTGATATTACAATCTACTCTTTCAAATAACTTTTTATAGTTACATGTATATACATACTATATATAGAGAAATACATAATACATAAATTTTGTGTGCATGTGTCTGTATGTTTTAGCTTTATAGCATCATTTAGCCAAATCTATATGAGATATATAAAGGCAAATGTCATTGCATGTACACAATTGGGATGACTTTTTTTGTATGAATAAACAGGATTTGATTGTCTTTAAAATGCACTTACGTTATAATGGCAGTAGATAAAAAATTTCTCCATGTTGTAAATGTAAATTAAGGTAATCAATATATTCAAATATATACATTTGAATTTATTTTTGCTTTTTTTTAAAGATGTGGGCACAATTCAGGGTTAAAGCTTAGTTTGTACATATGGCAGTAACCACTGAACTACAGAGTTGATGAGAAGTTTCATGTCTGCTTTTTATTTATCTTTAATTTTTTGAAAAGTATTTTTTTGTTTTTTGGGTCTTAAAAAATTTTTATTGTAGATTTATGGGTACACGTGTATTTCTTACATGGACATATTGTGTAGTGGTGGGGAGTGGGTCTCAGGTAGCCTGTTTTCCAGATAGTAAACATTGTGTCTATAGGTAGTTTCCGAATTCTAACTCCCTTTTACCTCCTCCCTTATTGGTGTCCTTAGTGTCTATTATTACCATCTTTATTTAGCTTCATTTAGCTCCCATATACAAGTGAGAACAAGCCATGTTAGGGTGCTAGGTTTTCTGTTTCTGAGTCAGTTTACTTAGAATGATGATCTCCAGTTCCATCCATGTTGCTGCAAACGACATGATTTCATTTTTTTTATAGTTGCATAGTATTCCATGGTACATATATGCCACGTTTTCATTATCCACTGATCAGTTAATGGTCACTTAGGTTGATTCCACATCTTCGCAATTGTGAATTGTGCTGTGATGAACATGAGGGTCCAGGTGGCATTTTTATATATTGACTTCTGTACCTTAGGGTAGCTACCTATTAGTGTGATTGCTGGGTCAAATGGTAGATCTCTTTTAGGTCTCAAGGAACCTCCATACCACTTTCCATAAATGTTGTACTAATGTACACTCCCATCAACAGTATATAAGTGTTCCCCCTTTCTCCTCATCTGTGCCAGCATCTGTTGTTTTTTTTAATTTTTAAATAATGGTCATCTTGACTGATGTAAGTAAGATTGTATCTCATTGTAGTTTTAATTTGCATTTACCTGATTATGAGTGATGTTGAGCATTTTTTCACGGGCTTGTTGGCCATTTGTATATCTGCTCTTGAGAGATGTCTATTCATGTCATTTGCCCACTTTTTATTGGGGCTATTTGCTTTTTTCTTGCTGGTTTGTTTGAGTTCTTTGTAGATACCAGATATTAGTCTTTTGTCATATATATTTTGCAAATATCTTCCCCGATTCTGTAGGGTTGCCTGCTTGCTCTGTTTAGTATTTATCTTACTATGCAAAAACATTTTAGTTGCCAGGCTCGGTGGCTCAGCCTGTAATCCCACGCCTTTGGGAGGCTGAGGTGAATGGATCGCCTGAGCCTGCGGGTTTGAGACCCGCCTGGGCAACTTGGCAAGACCTCATCTCAACAATAAATCAAAAATGAGCCGGACGTGGTAGCGTGCGCCTGTAATTCCAGCTACTTGGAAGGCTGAGGCAGAAGGATTGCCGGAGCCCAGCAGGCGAGGCTGCGGTGGCCAGGAGTGGCCCCAGCACTCCAGTCTGGGCGACAGAGTGAGACTCCAACTCACAAACAAACAAACAAACAAACAAAATTTTAGTTTAATCAAGTTTCACTTATTTATTTTTCACTTAGTCACATTTACTTTTGGTCTTTTAGCCATTAATTATTTATCTAGGTCAATGTCCATAAGAGGTTTTGCTAGGTTTTCTTCTAGAATTTGTATGGTATCAGGTCAAACATTTAAGTGTTTCATTCATCTTGAATTAATTTTTGTATATGGAGTCAGGAATCAAGTTTCATTTTTCTACATGTAGTTATTTAACTGTCCCAGGACCACTTGTTGAATAGAGTTGTCCTTTCCCCAGTGTATGTTTTTGTCTGCTTTGTCACAGTTCAGTTGGTCGTAGGTATTTAAGTGTATTTCTGGACTCTCTCTTCTGTTCCATTGGACCATGTGTCTGGGTGACTCTTTTTTTGTTGTTATTGTTTTTTTGTATTTTTTTTTTTTTTTTTGAGTTGGAGTCTCACTCTGTCGCCCAGACTGGAGTGCAGTGGCTGCTCCCGGCCACCGCAGCCTTGACCTGCTGGACTCTAGCGATCCTTCCGCCTCAGCCTTCCAAGTAGCTGGAACTACAGGTGCATGCTACCACACCTGGCTAATTTTTTTGATTTATTGTAGAGATGAGGTCTCACCAAGTTGCCCAGGCGGGTCTCGAACCCTCAGGCTCAGGCAATCCACTCACCTTAACCTCCCAAGGCGCAGGATTACAGGCTGAGCCACCGAGTCCGGCTTGAGTGACTCTTTTAAAATCAGTTTATCTTTTAAAATGTATTATCTATCAATGACAAATTAATTTGATAATTTTTCTTTTGTTTTTATTTAAATACATCTTTAAATAAAAGCAAGAGGCACATCTCCAAATATAAGCTTTATAATTGGACACATTTCTCTTCAAATATTCAGAAATAAATAATTTTAATATTTTATAAGGGATCAGGTTAATCTTAGAATTCCACTTATTTAAAAAGTTCCATCTTTACTTTGCTCAAACTCTACAGATAAATTAATTATCACAACTTTCACATTGTTTTATTTTTCTTTTATGCTGCTGTTAACTTTAAAATAATAATTTTCTCTTTTGTAAACTATTGTATAATGTTTTGTGAGCATGTCTTTTAGGAAATTAGTGTAACATTGATTCCTGTTTGAGCTGAAGGAGCTCCATGCAGGTTCACATCAGATTCAGTCGTGTTGAAAAACAACTATTTGTAATCTTGGTGGCTGGCGATTACAAGGGGACAGAGTCTCCGCTCTGAGGTTTGTCCCTACACAATAGTGGTACACAACCAGATTATGAGCACATAATTATACTTAACAAATTACATTAATTTGCCTAATCATAAGATTCGGTGGGCCAAGATCTAAGGAAGAGCTATCTTATTTCAGCCAGATGAGAAAGCCTGACTGATTCCATTTACCTTACACCACTTGTCCCATTTTCTCTCTTTTAATCTCATCAATTTGGAGTGTTTAGATGTTACTTCTAATTATCATTTTTCATTATTAAAGACAAACTTATTTCATTAAAATTAATTTATTCTCTTGTATCTGCAAAATAAGTTTCATATATTAATATTATCACCGTAACAAATTACCACAAATTTAACATCTTAAAAGAATACTCAATTAATCATCATACATTTTTTTTTTTTTTTTTTTTTTGAGTTGGAGTCTCACTCCGTCGCCCAGACTGGAGTGCAGTGGCAGCTCCCAGCCACCGCAGCCTCGACCTGCTGGGCTCCGGCGATCCTTCCACCTCAGCCTTCCGAGTAGCCGGAATTACAGGCGCACTGCCACGCCCGGCTAATTTTTTGATTTTATTGTAGAGATGAGGTCTCGCCTGCCCAGGCGGGTCTCGAACCTCCGGGTCAGGCAGTCCACTCACCTCAGCCTCCCAAGGGCACGGGATTACAGGCTGAGCCACCGAGCCTGGCCATCATACATTTTTGTAGGTAAGAAGTTCGACATGGGTCTTATAGGGCTAAAAATCAAGGTATCTACAGAATTGTGTTCTCTTCTGAAGGCTCTAGGAGAGAATCTATTGGCATCTTCTAGCAGACACCCACATTCTGTGGCTTATGGTCTCTTTTCTCCATCTTTAAAGCCAACAATGACTTGTAGATTTAATGCATCAAATTATTCCTACCATTATTCTATTGTGCCATCTCTCTCAATACAGCATGACAAATTCTTTGCAGTTAAGGATTTTTCTGTGATTAGATTAAGCCCACACAAATAATCTGCTTACTATTATCTCTTCATCTCAAGGTCTTTATAGTAACATATCCACAGGCTCTGGAGATTAGAACACAAACATCTTTGTGGAAATTGTTTTCAATCTATTATACCTGCAACAGGGTTCTACTGTTATTAACATCTTATGTCTGTATGCTATATATGTCATAATTAAAGAAGCAATATTGACACATTATTATTAACTAATTGTCATACCTCTTCCAAATTTCCTTAGTTGTAAACAAATGTCCTTTTTCTTTTCCAGGAGAACATGCAGAATAAAATTACATTTTGTTCTCATATCTCTTAAGGTTTCTCTTGGTTGTGATGGTTTCCCTGATTTTGATTGTTTTGGATGATCTTGATCATTTTGGGAAATACTAGTAGAATGTCCTTCAATGTCTGACACAAAGGAGTGAGGAGTTATGATTACATGTAAACTCCCACATAAAGAAGTGGACTTATGTTCCAATTCCCTTAGGGAAAACTCACTAAATAAATTACTTGGAATTCTATTGCACAAGAAATTTGTTTTTACCCTTATTTATTTATTGTGTTTTTATAAATATAAGTACATAGATATTTACTTCAGATATTTGGTCATACCACTACTATTTATTTATTTTCTTGTTTAAATCATATCAGGTTTGAAAATTGAGAGGTTTTCAATTGGCTTCTGAGCCCTTTTAACAACTCTATCTGTGTGTATGTGTGTGTGTGTGTGTGTGTGTGTGTGTGTGTGTGTGTGTGTGTGTGTGCATGCTTAACACTTCCTTACTTTTTGTCACCAAAGAAGCCTTGGGTTCACCTTGCATATCCTGCTTCAATTTTGGCAACATCCAAGGATCCCTCGGACCTTTCATTGGAAAATGATCTTAGAAACCAAGATTTGTGTGATAAGTGTGCTTATTCTTGCAGATGTATCATTGCTTCCAGTAGGAGGGTGTTGTCTTTTATATGTATCTTAATCTCTTTAGGCTGCTATAACAAAATATCATTGACTTAGTGGTTTATAAGTAATAGATTTTTATTTCTTATAGTTCTATAGTCTGGAAATTTCAAGACTAATTTGCTGGCAGTGTGGTGTCTGGTGAGGGTTAGTTTCTAGTTCATAGAAGGCGCCTCCTAACCTTTCCTCACATGGTGGCAAGAGTGAATGTGCCTTGTGTCCTTGTGCTCTTTTTATAGGGTTATTAATCTCATTCATGGTAGCTCTGCCTTCATGAGTTAGTTACTTCTCATAAGGCTCTACCTCCTAATTGTAGCACATTGGTGATTAGATTTCAACATATAATTTTGGGGGAAACAAAACCATTCATACCTTAGCAATATCTGCATCTGAATTAAGCTAATCCTGAGTTTATACTGATATCCCCAACTCTAATCCATTACAGCAAAGATCATTCTAGCCTATTCTTCCCATGTCTCTGTAATTCCCTTTCAGACCATTAGATACTTGGCTCCCACCATCTGCTATTCATTTACTTAAGTACACTATCCTCTGCCACTCTACATGTATAGTCGTTTTAGATTTGTTGCTGCATGTCTCATGGGAAGATTTTATCAACTAGGTTCCAGTGCTTATGCATACTTCCTTTTGTCTTTGGTCTTCCAGGTTACACTCATTTCCAGGGTTACTTAGGTCAGTATCTTTTCATTCACTCCATTCAGCATGATTAGTTCTTGGATTTGCAATGGTTAGATTGCTTTGTCATATTCTGCACTTTATCCTGGAATCCCCTGACCTCTTTAATACTTTTTCTCTTAAATTGCATACATTTTAGTCACTATTTGCTCTATAAAGTTCTATGAATTTTTAAAAATGCAGACTATCATGCATTCACCACGACCTTATCATACACAGTATTTTGTTGCACTCAAAAATCCACTCTGTTTCACCTACTCGCTTCTCCCTTCTGCACCCTGGCAAACAGTTATCTTTTTATTGCCTATGTTGTTACCTCTTTCAGAAAGTCATATAAATGGAATCATATAGCATGTAGCATTTTTAGACTGGCTTGTTCACTAAGCAATATGCATTTAAGAGTCATTCATATTTCACATGGTTTGATATCGATCATTCTTTTTTATTGCTGAAAAATATTCCCTTATAATTATTTATCCATTCACCTGTTGAAGAACATCTTGTGTGCTTCTAACTTTTGGTTATTGTGAATAAATAAATAAAAGTGCTATAAGTATTTTCAAGCAGATTTGTGTGTACATAAACTTTCAAATCTGTTGAGTGAGTTTCTAGGAACACAACTGCTGCGTCTTACAGCAAGACTATGTTTAGTTTTGTTAGAAACTGCTTAACTTTTGTCCAAAGCAGACGTCCATTTTGCATTTTCAAAGACAATTAGTGACAGTTTCTTTTACTCTGAATCCTCTCCATCAATTAATATTATTTTTGATTTGATCATTCTAATAATGTTGCTGCAGTATCTCGCTGTTGTTTTAATTTATATTTCCAAATGATAAAGTATGTTAAAAATATTTTCATATGCTTACTTACCATCAGTATGTCTTCTTTGATAAGTTGTCTGTTCAGATTATTTTTAAAATTAGGTTGTTTGCTTTCTTATCTTTAGGGTTAAGTGTTCTCTGTGTATTATGGATCTAAGTCTTTTTCAGGTATAAAATTGTAATTATTTTCTTCTAGTCTGTTGTTTGTCTTTTCATTTTTTTCTCAGAGCTGAAGTTTTCAAATGTAATTAAGTCCAACATATCAATTATTTAATGAATCTTGCTTTAGTTATCATATATAAAAACTTACTACCAAACTACAGGCCATATAGATTTCCTTCTAAAAATTTTATAGCTTTGGATTTTACATTTAGGTCTTTTATTAATTTTAAGTCAATTTTTTTGAAATAAGTAAGGTCAGTGTATAGTTTCTTCCTCCTCCTCCTCCTCCTCCTCTTCTTCTTCTTCTTCTTCTTTTTCTTCTTCTTCTTCTTCTTCTCCTCCTCCTCCTCCTCCTCCTCCTCCCCCCCTCCTCCTTCTTCTTCTTGCATGTGTACCCAATTTTCCAGCATCATTTGTTAAAAATATGATGTTGTTTTATTAAATTGTCTTTGAACGCTTATTTAAAAAAATCAGTTACGTGTGTGTGTCTATTATTGAGCTAGTTTCCTTTTTTTTTTTTTTTTTTGAGTTGGAGTCTCACTCTGTCGCCCAGACAGGAGTGCAGTGGCCGCTCCCGGCCACCGCAGCCTTGACCTGCTGGGCTCCGGCGATCCTTCCGCCTCAGCCTTCCAAGTAGCCGGAATTACAGGCACGCGCTACCGTGCCTGGCTGATTTTTTTTGATTTATTGTAGAGATGAGGTCTCGCTGCCCAGGCGGGTCTCGAACCTGCAGGCTCTGGCAATCCACTCACCTCAGCCTCCCAAAGGCGCGGGATGACAGGCTGAGCCACCGAGCCTGGCTACTAATTTGCTTTTATTTATGTGTTTGTTCTTTTGCCAGTATCATGATCTCTTGATTTCTCTGTTCTTTTTTTCATTGTTATGTTAGTGACTTTGAATTTTTCACCATTTCATATAAAGTTTAGCAAGCATTTACAGCTATCTGCAAAATAGTTTGCTAGCATGTGGATTTGGTTTGCATTGAATCTATAAATTAATTCAGGAGGACTTTTATCTTAACAGTACTGAGTTTTCCAATCCATGAACATAGCATATTGGTCTATGTAGATGTTGTTTGATTTATTTTGTCACTGTTTTGTAGTTTTCTACATACAAATTCTTTATATATTTTGTTAGATTTATACCTGTGTCTCATTTTGAAACCCCTGTGAATAGTTATTTTTCTTTTGTGTGATCCATTTTTATTGCTCCTATATAAGGAAACAGTGAACTTTTATATATTTATTTTGGATACTTAAAAGTTGCTATACTTGCTTATTAGTTGCAAAAGTTTTCATGTAGAATCTTTGAAACTATCTACATAGGAAATCACATCATCTGTGGAGAAGACAGTTTTATTTCTTCCTTTCTAATCTAGAAATTTTCTTTCTTCCTTTCTTCTCTTCTTCCTTCCATCTTTCACTCCTCTTTTCCTCCTCCCCTCTTTCTCTCTCTGTCTCTCTCTTTTTTTTTTAATCACACTCTCTAGCATTTCCAGTATGAAAGTGGTTAGGAGCGGTGATAGAGAACATCATTGCCTTGCTCTCATTTGTAGGGGAAAAATGTTCTAGATTGAAAGGAGGAGGGATCTTCTTCAATTTTATATAGAAAAATTCATCTAACTTTACAAAGTTAGATGAATTTTTCTATATAAAATTGAAGAAGATCCCTCCTCCTTTTTAATCAATAATGGGTGTTGAACTTATTTTCACTGATTTTCGTGATCATATGATTTCCTATATAATCTGTTGATATAGTAGATTACATTGATTTTCTTTTGAATATTATAGCAGCTTAAATGCCTGAAATAAATTACCCTTGGTTGGGATATACAATCTTTTTCTACACATTGTTTGATTCAATTGGCTAAGATTTTATTGAAGATTTTTGTTTCTATGTTCATGAAAGATATTGATCTGTAGTCTTTTTTAAAATGTATTTATTTGATTTGGTGATAGAAGAATACTTATCTCATAGAATGAGTTAGGAAATGATTTTTTTAAGGCTTAGTTTCTGGAAGACATTATGAAGAATTTGAGAAATTATCTGGGTCTGGTGCTTCTATTTTTAGGTTATTATCATTCAGCTTTTAAAATAAATATTGCAATATTCATAGCAGTCATTTATCTCTGTGTGCAGTTTGGTAGTTTGTGTCTTTAAAGGAATTTGTGGACTTTGAGCTCATAAGAGTATTTCTTTCATTGCAATATTATTTTAATATAATGGTAATAAAGACCTCTTTTTTATTTTTGTTACTGTTAATTTATGTCTTTTCTCTCCTTTGTTGGCTAGTGAGTCTACAAGTTTACCAACTTTATTAATCTGTTCAAATAATCAGCCTTCAATTTTGTTGATTTTCTTTATTGCTTTCTCAATTTCAATTCTAAGTTCTGTTCTAATTTTTTTTTTTCCCCCTTTTTTTCATGGGTATACATTGCTCTTCTTTTTCTAGTTTTAAGAATTAAAAGATGGGCTGGGTGGCTCACACCTATAATCCCAGCACTTTAGGAAGTGGAGGCAAGAGGATTGCCTGAGCTCAGGGATTTGCGACCAGCCTGGTCAACATGGTGAGACCTCCTCTCTACAATAAATCAACAAATTTGCCGGGCATGGTGGTGCACTCCTGTGGTTCCAGCTACTTGGAAGACTGAAGCTGAGGGATCGCCTGAGCCCAGCAGGTTGAGGCTGTGGTGGACCTGCGCAGCGTGCTACTGCTCTTCAGCCTGGGAGACAGAGTGAAACTCCGACTCCAAATAATAATAATAATAATTTTTTAAAAAATCAAAAGAGATAAAAGCTCTGATTATTTATTTTAAATATATTTTTCTTTTCTAAAAAATGTATTAAATATTACAAATTTACTTCTATTAACCACATTTGTTGCATCCCAATTTTTGATAAATTGTATTTTTATGTAAAAAATACAAGTATTTTACTTTATTTAGAATAGTTTTAATTATTATTGATACATTTCTGGCATTATTTTGAAATGTGTTGCTTGATTTCCAAATATCTGAGAATTTTATAGGTATCTTTCAGTTTCTGAATTCTAGTTAAATTAATGTGTGGTCTGATAACAGATTTTATTTGCTTTCTAGCATTTTTTGAGTTTGCTAATGTGTGTTTTATGGCTCTAAATGTGGTTTCTATATGTGAGCTTTAGAGAAATGTATATTTTGCTGTGGGAACTTGTTGGGAGCTGGCCACGGAGGCCCACTGAGCATTAGGGATCAGGAAGGGCTGTTGACCCCGAGACCACTAGGATGCGTTCGGGAGCTATTGACCCTATTTCCTCCCCCATTCTACTCAGCACTAACCAGATTAAGCTCCTGTGAGCTCAAAACATAAAAACTCTGAGATTGGGACAAATACAAGCTAACTTTAGAAGCTCATTGCTCCCATTCTTCCACAAACTGCAGTTTTAGCTTTCACACAACTTATAATTCAAACTTGTGTCACATCTAAGAGCCTTAGTATTGGTCACAGGCTTCCGGGTCATGATCTTAGGATTTATTGAAGGTGTAAATTGTAAAATACAGTTTTAGAAGACAGCCATTTTGTTGAAAGAATGCGGCTGGGTTACTTGCAGGTAGCCCACTGTGAACTTTGGACTGGGCCACATTCCAAACATTCTGGGATGGGCCACTTTGTAAAGTAAATACTTAAGCTTCTATAGAATTGTTTAACTTGGCATAAATCAATCAGTTTAGGATGAAAAAGGTTTATAGAATATGTCAGTCACAGATTAGATTATCCTTTGTTCTGAGATTTTAAGATTATCATATGAAAAGGGTTTAAAGACAATCATTGATTACGTTTTCATGGATTAAGGTTTCTGGTGGGTGGAGGACGCCCCTCCCATAACTGACTTTGTGTATAAAAGACCCGTTGTAATTCCTAATAACACACATCGCTTATGCACTAGACCGGAGTCCAGTCTCTTTCTCTCTCTCTTTCTCTCTTTCTTCTTCCCTCCAATCGCCGACGCCGTCTCCACCTTTGGGGTACCCTGAACCCGGCTGGAGTTGGTCTCTGGCAGGAAGTATTCTATAAATGCCAGTTAGATTCAGTTGATTGACAGTGATATTTAGTTCAACTATGTCCTTGATAATTTTCTACCTGCTGAAAATGTTAATTAGCAATAGTAGATTTTTTCCATTTATAATAGTGAAATTTTCTATTTCCCCCTTTAATTCTGTAAGTGTTTTTTTTACTCATCCATTTTGAGTATGCTCTCTCTTTAGGTGTATTGACCCCTTTGTCATGTAAGGCCCCTTTTTTCCCTGACGATGTTGCTTATTTTGACATTTAATTTTTCTGAAATTAGTATAGTTGACCTGCTTTTAATTAGTTCTAGTATAGTATATATTTCTCCATACCTTTACTTTTCAGGCATATGTGTCTTTATAATTTATTTATTATTTTTATTATTAATTTGAAGGATACAAATGCAGTTTTGTTACATGAATAGCCTGGGTTGTCCTTATATTTTAAATGATTTTCTTGTAGAGAATACGTAGGCATGTCTTATTTTTAACCCACTTTGACAATCCTTACCTTTTAATAGTTACATTTAGCTCTTCACATTTAAGGTGTTTATTAATATAGCTGAGTCAATATCTACCATATTTATACTATTTTCTATTTGTTCATTTACCATATCTTTCCTTCCCACTCCTTTTCTGTATTCTCTAATTTTAATTGAAAATTTTAGTTTATTCCATTTTATTTTTTCCCTTAGTGTATCAACTATACGTAAAAATTTATATGTTATCTTAGACATTACAATATACATTTTTAATTAGCATAAATCAAACTTCAAATAATGCTATTCCATCTCATGTGTAGTAAAAGTAGCTTATAGCTTATTCTCAATTCCCTCTCTTGCCCTTATGCCATTGCTGTCATATGTCACTTCTCTTTCTAAGTGATATCACCTAATACATATACCTTTATACTACCAAGTACATAGTTATTTGTATCAATTTAAACAGTATTATTGTTTCAATAC
The DNA here is from genome assembly GCA_027257055.1 of Cephalopachus bancanus. NCBI lineage: Eukaryota > Metazoa > Chordata > Mammalia > Primates > Tarsiidae > Cephalopachus > Cephalopachus bancanus. Next base: position 2,564,016 of record JAPVLO010000107.1, read on the forward strand.
TTAAAATGTAGAATGGAATATTTAATATTTAAAATATATAAAATATGTAATCTTAAAAATAAAAAATCTTAAAAATAGAAATATTTTAAAAATAAAATATTTAAAATTTAAAAAATAGAAAATTTATTTTCTTTTTGTTATTCCATCTCCAAATTTCTTTCTTTCTTAGTGTAGACCTAAGTTTTTGACCAATATCATTTCCTTGTGTCTGAATACCTTCTTTAACATTCTTGCAGAAAGATCTGCTGGTGATAAATTCACTCAGTTTTGTTTGCCTGATGAAATATTTTCCCCTCACTTCTGAAGGATAATTTTACTAGATATAGGAGTCTATGTTTTTGTTTTTTATTTCAACACTTCAAATATTTTATTATACCTTGTACATGGTTTTTAAAAAGATGAGTGCTGTAATTCTGATCTTTTTTCTTCTGTAGGTAAGATTGTTTCCCAACCCCTCTGGTTTGTGTCAAGATTTTATTTTGTCCAAGGTTTTCTGCAATTTGAATATTATATACCTAGATCTAAGTTTTTTTTTTAATGATGCTTTGTGTTCTCTATATAGTTTGAGCTTTTCACTAATGTTAGAAAGTTCTCAACCTTTATTACTGCAAGTATTTCATTTACTTTCTTTTTTCTTCTCTGCTGGTATTCTAATTACCTTTTGAAGATGTCTCATTGATCTTGCGATCTCTGTTTTGTTTTCGTGTCCATCACCCCCCCTTTTCTCATTTCATTGATCTATCTCCAAGCTTCCTAATTCTTCCCACTGCTTGTCTAGTCTGCTGATGAGTCCATTAGAGGGATTCTGCATTTCTATTACATCATTTTTTATTTGTCTCATTTCCTTCTAAAATTATTTTTTAGAGTTTCCATTTCACTGTTTACATTACTTATCTATTCTTGAGTGGTGTCTACTTTTTTCATAAGAACGCTTTTATGTTAGTCATAGTTATTTTAAAATTTATCTGATAATTTCAATATATGTGTCATATCGGAGTCTGGTCCTGCCACTAGACTTGTCTCTGAAGACTGCATTTTATCTTGACTTTTACTGTGCCTTGTAGTTTTTTGTTGATATCTGGACATGTATTGAGTAACAGAAAATGAAGTAAATAAAATGTTAGTGAAAGGACTTATTTTGAACTGGCTAGTAGTTGGGCGGTGCTTACTGTTTGCTGTATCTATATGCCAGAGGTTTCAGATTTCTCTCCATCCTGTTTTTCTGCTTCCATTGTTGGTTTTGGCTTTTCCCAAGTACTCTTAGTCAGTGAGTCTGTCCCTTGCAGCTCTTACGTGTATAATCCACTACAATTGTCTTCAAGCTCTATGGATAGGGGAGGACAAGTGTTCTATAACCCAATGATTAAATCTCTAACTTTTAGTTGTTCCATGTCTTTGGGCTTTGATTTCCACAAAAGTTTTTCTAATGGTATATCCCCTTTTCCCTATCCCAACCCCTCGATATCCCCTTAGATGAGGCAAGAAATGTAGAAGAAGCCAGAGTGCGAGCTAGCAATGCCTCTTACTCTTTTTTTCCTTGGAGTCTATGTCTTTGATATGGAGAATTCTCTAGGAATATTTCCCGCTGATTACTCTTTTCTCTTTGCCAGAGTCAGCAGATGATGTTTCTCAGATCCTCGCCTTGAGAGCATGGAGGCATAGCTTATGAACATGTGGTGGTTCTCCTGTGACTGCAGCCTTCAGGAGTTTCTCATTCTAAGCCTAGATCATTCAAAGTCTCAAAAAATAGCCAAAATTACCATTTATGTTTTCCTTCCATTTTATGGCTTCAGCATCTGCTGCTCTGGATAAGCACACAAACAGGTGTCATCTGTGACTTTTCTGGATGTGCATACATCTTGACATTTGTATATGGCAGTTTGCTTTGCAACATCATTTCTCTGATGGTTCAAATAAGAATTCCCAGTTTTTTTATGACTTTATTTTGTTGTAAGTGTGGAAGTTGCCTTAGTTTGGCTACTGTAACAAAAAACTGTAAACTGGGTAACTTATTTACAACAGAAATGTATTTCTCACAGTTCTAAAGCTGTGAGGTCCCACTTCAAGGTGTATTAAGATTCAGCTTCTAATTAGGGTTAATTTCCTGGTTACTAGACTCATAAGTGACACCTTTTTTCTATGTCCTCACATGTTGAAAGAGACAAAGTAGCTCCCTGATGTTTTTATTTATAATGATATTTATCTGATTTATGAGAGTAGGGAACTTCCAAAAGCCCCACCACCAAATATCATCATGTTGGATATTAGGTGATAGTTAATTTTTTCTTGGGATGTGGGCAATATTTTCCAAACTCTTTATATGTTGAAGTCAAATAACTATAAAGTTATTTGTATGTATTTATTTTTAAATTCATGTTTTGCTGTTTTTCTATTTTTCTATTTATATGATTTTTTGAGTTGAACGAACTGGGTTAAAGTCCAGCATCCATTAGTCACTTTCTTGCGTCTTTGCAAGTCACTGAACTTCTCTTTATATTAATTTCTGGTCATCCATTAAATAAAACATACACAAGTGTCAATGTCTGGGGTAAAGTAAGAGGGCTTAACAGTCAACAAACTGTTAATAAGTATTCATAAGAGAATAAAAGTAGACTGCTAAGATTTCACCCAAACTATTTTATTGTCTCTTATTCATTCAATTTGCTTCACAGCAAACATATCAGCCTTACTTTTCATGCTATAAAATATATTTTTCAAATGTTTAGAACATATTTTTCCCTTTATGTTGGTTAAATAATAAAGCATTTCTCCTCAAACTGTAATCTTTGGGACACTCTTCTAGTGAAATGTTTTTTGGAGCCGGGCTCGGTGGCTCAGCCTGTAATCCCGAGCCTTTGGGAGGCTGAGGTGAGTGGATTGCCTGAGCCCGCGGGTTCGAGACCCACCTGGGCAGCGAGATCTCATCTCTACAATAAATCAAAAAATCAGCCGGGTGTGGTAGCACATGCCTATAATTCTGGCTACTTGGAAGGCTGAGGCGGAAGGATCGCCGGAGCCCAGCAGGTCGAGGCTGCGGTGGCTGGGAGCGGCCACTGCACTCCAGTCTGGGTGACAGAGTGAAACTCCAACTCAAAAAAAAAAAAAAAAGAAATGTTTTTTGGTCAAACATATTTTACCCTTGTTTGCCATGCCTTATCTTTAATTCTTTTTGTTATTTGCTCTATTGTTGTTATTTTCTGATTTAAATTTCATAAAATTAAGTTTTCTAATTCATTTTTCCATGTTGGTTTGACAATTTTTACATTCTATTTTTGTGCTTCTTGTGGTTATATTTAAAAATTTTTTCTCCCAATCCTGTCAATTCCTTTAAAGTTTTTATTATCCACATTTGATATAGCAGATATCTAAGTGTAATATCACTTTTTTTCTAGCTATATAATACATGGTTACTAAAATATTTTAACTTACTCTCCTTATCCTTTCTTTTATAAAGATTTTTTCTAGAATTTTAATTTTATTACATGTTTAATATCTTTTCACCTTAATCTCTTCTTTGTATTTTTCAATAAACATATATTTATAGTTAAATACCGGTGTACTGTTTTCTTAGTTCAGCATTTCACTCCTGTTTTTAAAACACTTTATTTTCTAAGGTACAATTTTTTGGAGTTTCTTTGGCGAAAGACTCAGAGAGATAAATTCTCTCAATTCTTGTCTAAAAATATTTTACTTTTCTTCATTTTAAACTGAATATAGAATCCTACATTATTGTTTTCCCTCAACACTCAATAAATATATATTTTTTCAATTGTCTGCTATTGCTTACTAGAAGTCTGGTGACAATCTAGCTGTAATGTACTTATAGGTCATCTGACATTTCTTTTGACTGTTTGTCCTGGCTTCCTGCAATTTTTCCATGATAGATCTATTGTTGCATTCATACTAAATAATATCTGGTTTCTACAGTTAAATATATATGAATTTAATCAGTATAGGGAGATTTCTGTTTTTGTCATGTGTTCTCTTTTTTGTTTTTTTGTGTTTTTTTTCTGTTTGTTCTTTCTTTTTTCCTACTTGGGCCTTATCCTATTATTTGTCTCTTGTTTTCTGTTAAAAGATCTATATCTTTACATCTCTATATCTCTGTTTTTATATTCTGTGTGATTTTTTTTTCTATACTTATTCCTAATGTTTCCTAATTTGCTCGTTTCTTCCTAGTTGCTTGTAAGCTGTCATTTCTTGCTAGTTGCGTATGTTATTTGTCATGTCCAATTAAAAGTTCCAATTTTGATGCCCCTACCTTTTATTTATAAAAGTTCTTCCCATTTGAATTCACTTGAAATAGGCCTCTTATGTTTTTATGCTTCCCTATTATATTTTTAATGCTGATGTTGTTTTTATATTATTTAATCCTTTTAAATACACATTTTAAAATAATTATTTATGCTTCTGTTATCTATAGTTCTGAGACTGAAAAATCTCTAGATTATCATTTTTGGTTATTTTTCTTCAATAATTTGTAGCATTTCATTGTTAAACCTTAGGTTTTCATTTAATTATTGTCTAGGATGGTACTTCTATAGGATTTCTGTGTTCCCAAGACTGAAAATCTCACCATACAGCAATTTTGTGTTTACAGCTTTCTGAGGCCCTAGGTGCTAAACTGGTTATATGTTAATTTCTCTGTGGCTGATACCATGCCATAGAGATAGTATATATTTTTACCTTAAGTTTATACATGGACTTGATCTTTTAGTTTCTTTGTTTAGATGGTCACAACTTCTCTTCTGATGTTATATGAGTTGATTCTTCCACAGTATTCATATGCCAGTTCGTGTGTGCCACTATTCTATTTTTTTTTCCAAAACATTGAAACTGCTTTTGCCACTGTTTTCCTAACTGTTGTATAAAGTTCCCCAAACCACAGAGTTATTATTTTTTTCTCTGCATATTTGACACTTTTCTTTAGGGAATATTAAAAATGTTAAGTGAAAAAAGGCATGTGATGATATAATTTCAAATATTGGCTAAAAGTTGGTATTAGCTGACTAAAACTAAGAAAAAGCAAGTATAATTCAATTATTTAGGCAGAAAATTCTTTTTAGGTTTGCTTAATAAAGAATCTTTTTTTCATGTCATATAATTTATAGTTAAATAGCTTTAACCTTGCTGGTTAAGCCTAAATAATGTTTTGTGTTTAAAGCAGAAGCAGCATATAATAGCAGTATTTAAATATGCAAATGAATATATAAAATGTGTGAATATTCCAAGACTTTTTTGAAAACAATGTATATAATATACATGTAATATAAAAATGTTTCTTATTTTCAAAAATTATAAGTTTTATATTTTATTTCTAGTGAATTTCAAAGAGTAAAATAGTACATCATTTATATGGTTTGCTATAGGTAAATATATCATGATAAAACATTAATGTATAATTATTACCATATAAGTTGCCAGTTATTAATAACTATAGTTGTCATATATAAAGATAAATGATTTCAAATGCTATATTTATACTAAATTATAAATGCTATATGAATTTTTTACAGTTTTGAGCATAATGAGTCACTGTTAATTTTTTTAGAAAACTATTACCTTTCCACTTTGAAGACACTATCTGGAAAAGAGGTTTTTCTCCCCCATATACTAAAGTTTCTGGGATTCAGGTCACATATTAGTACTTAAAATAAATACTTTTTTAGAATGACTTGTTTTAATGTTGTCTTGATGTTTTGTGTTTTAGTCTTGATGTTTTATATTATCTTAAAGGGTAATTGAAAGAAAGCAACACATAATTTAAATTCTCTATAGAGTCAGTAGAGTCGGCTTAAAAGACTAATTATACACCCTCTTATCAGACATGTAAATTTTAGCATCTTCATGTCATTTCACTAATAATGTACTTAGCTAAATTTTGTATAAGCTATTACAACTCTAAAAAAGTATTAGGTCCAAAGCCTGGAGCAGTGGCTAAGCCTGTAATCCCAGCACTTTGGAAGGTTGAGGCAAAAGGATAGCCTGAGCCTAGGGTTCAAGACCAGGTTGGGCAACATGGTGAGACCTCCTCTCTACAATAAATAAAAAATTAGCCAAGCATGGTGGCACATGCCTGTAGTTCCAGCTACCTGGAAGGCTGAGGCAGAATGATCGCTTGAGCCCAACAGGTGGAAGCTGCAGTGGCCATGAGTGTGCCACTACATTCCAGTCTAGGTGACAGAGTGAGACCCCAACTCAAAAAAAAAAAAAAAAGCATTAGGTCCATTTAGTGACCCTGTATTTGGGTAAAATATTATTCTAATTCTAGTTTTCCAGTATTCTTTTTGTATTATTTTCCTTTGTGACTCAATATCAATTATTTTTAATTATGATAATTCAGTATTTGGGTTTTTATTAGTGTATACAAATAGGAAAAATTCACTTTTAATGTAATAAAGTTAATTTTCTATGTTATATGTTGATATCAAAACAAGATCAAAACTTTACAATTATTCCCTTAAATTTTTTGATAATTAGAAATGAACATTAATGTGTATTAGAATGAACTATTTCAAAACAAAATTTTGTTTTGCTGTATTTTGCTATAGAATGTTATTAAGTATAGGAATACTTTTTCGATAATTACAACATGTCACAATATGTATTTCTTTAAAAATCAAGAATTTAAACATTAATCTTAATGTTTAAACACTGTAATAATATTTAAGTTACTCTATATGAGTAAAAATATTTATATGAAAAAGAACATAGCAATAAAAAATCACACTTATTTGGTGAATTAATGGAGGAATTCTAGCTTTTTATTAGATTTTTGAACCATTAATACACTATTGTGATTTATTTGACATTCCAAAACATTATTCTTACATTATTAAAAGGAATAGACTTGGTGCTCTATACACTCATGTAATACAGTTTCTCAACCCCTTACTGACCTATGGGTACAAATGAGCTTACATTAACTAAATGTTAATATCCAGAGTTATTAGAAAATATATTTTAGGGATGCTTTGGCCTTTTTTGACTGTGAGGTCAAAATATTTTAGTATGATTATCTTCTATGGTAAATAAGATGAAATCATGTTTTTAATAAGTTCATAATGGTTGACATTACTCATGTGATTCAAAGAATACCCCAGTACATTTGGGGTATTAAAGCATCTTTTGTTAACTTTGTTAGAGGTGGTGGGATGGGAGCTAGTTATGAGGTGTGGGTTCCAATTCCTGAAGTAGTTCAATGCCAATCAAAGTGCATTTCATAACGCCAATAGGTAGCAGCAATTTGGATAGTTTAAATAGAATGCTAATGTAATTTAGTGTTTCAAGAACCTTAAAAGAAAACATTTACTATGTAATTAAAAACAGAATATTTCAAGAAAATATTATTTTATTCATTATCATAGTCTAATTTTAAGACATATTAATAATAAAAAGAGAAGTAAATGAGTCCATTGTTATGTGGAGACTGATTAATACAGTCAAATCTCATGGACAAACTAAGAGCAGGAGATATCAGTGGAAAATATGATTATTTTTGTGAGAACAGCAAGAAAAAGTAAATTATTTTACAATTATGTATTTAATAATCAATTAATCATTAAACCAAATAATTACAGAGCTTTCTTTACTTTTGAGTTTACTTTACTTTTTTTACTCTCCATTATTTCATCTGGATAAATTTCACTAGTGTAATGTCATTTTCTACCTCCTGTTTGTGTTTATTTGTTGTTTAAATTCTATAGATTGGTTTAGTGTTGAATTTGGTTTTCTCTCTGTATTTTTACGTATCTGTAGTTATAAGTGATTTATCTCACAGGAGTATAAAACTATTATGACATTAACCACTAAAATCACTGTATCAAATGTGTTTTAACAAGAGTATATGGCAACTTGTTACTATCTATTGTTATTATATGCATATTTAAAAACACTTAATTTCAGTTTCGCATTAGTGCTAATCAGCAATTTATTTGTAAACTAAAGATATCATATGTACCATAACTGAAACAAACTTCAATGTACATATGTTGTAATTTCAAGATGAAAATAATAGCTGATTTTAATAAAGACAAAAGATCTCCAAAGATCTTCATGTTTTGACATTGTTCAATTTTTTATGTATCATAAAACAAAATATAGCACTGTGACATGCTTTATGTCTTCTAATACCTTGAGGCAAACTGGCTGACAAATGTATTATTTTCTCATAAAGAGGAACACCGCATAATGTTTGCTGCTGTTTTACCCGTGCTGGACCAGACTGCTGCTTTTGTTCAAGTCTTCTTAACTGCTATGGAAACAGTTTTTGAGGTTGAAACTATAATGCGTGCCTCATAATGCTGTTTTGTTCTTTCTGCAAAGATTCACAGTCTTCCATTAAACATGCCATAATTCTCTCAGTAATTGTATATTATGTTTTTGTTCTCTCCGTGGTTTACACACTGTATTCAGCTTTGGACTTATTCAGCTTTGTACAGTGGTATGGCAGGTTTATGGGGTGTCGTAAAGTTGAGAGAAGTGAGGCAATTATTGCTAAGCCTTTGTAAGCTGTTTGAGATTTGCTACAACATGCTATGAGGACCAATTCAACTGGCTGCAGGTTTACTCAGATTTTTATTTAAACTCTTTCTAACAGAGTGAAAGTTACTATGATCTTAAAAACTGAAAGCTACTTACAAACTGGGAGTTTTCATTACTTATTAAAACAACATTCGATATGTATCAAATCATATAGAGAGTGAATCAAGAACAACATGAGGGAATAAAAGTTGTTTTTGATCTAATGCAAATGAACTGAAAAGATGAGAAAATGATACGGATAGCAGTTAGAATCTAGTATCTACAAGTTCCCCACAAAATGAAATTCTTCTTAGACTAACCAATATTTTTCTTCATTATCTCCATAGAAGTTATAGACGTGATGAGTGATACATTCTTCAGAGATGATGAGATGGCTCAAATCTTTCCCAGCCATATATTTGTTTTTCAATTTCAAAATGAGATTATTGCTAACATATTAAACAACCAGAAACATTTGTGTTTAGGTAACCGCTAGAAGCATGCATTATAATGCAAAATATAAACTTCCTGTATTTGAAAGAAAAATAATGCATAATGCACGTTACAACATCGTGTCCTTTATAATAACATGGTACCATAAAATGGAATGAAATCTACATAAAATTAACAGAACTGGCCCCCATTTCTCAGGATAGTTGTAGAAACCTTGATGGAAAGTGCAACAAACCTCTTGCAACATCAAAGTAAATTAGATGAGTTTTATTATGCCTGTAGGCATCCACAACATCACCTAAATTTCTTTTAAAATCACGCTTGCCTTGTGTTGCCTGAAGTTTGCTCAAGGTTAACGTCTAGATTTAAGTTGATCTGAACTGTAGTTTGCCTACTGGCTTATTTTCAATATCAATAGTTTCTGAGGACCATTGAGGTATTGCTTCAGAATCTCTCTAGATATTAAATTAAAACAGAATTTAATAGACTGCAATAGAGAATGAGATTATTGATCATCTACTTCTCAATATTATCTTCTGTGCTTATGGTGATTTGACATTTACCTCGTGCATAGTATTCAAACATAGGCACTCAATTCTTGAAAATGAATGTCACTAAAATGTGAAAAACAAAAGTAGATGGCTCATTAATAATTATCAAGTTGGTAATATAAGAAATACAATAAATTAGTTTAAAACTCATACTTCCTGTATGAACATTTGCCCTATCAAAATATTACATTTTGTGATTCATGCTCATTTTTACGTTTAAAATACTAAAGCCAAATACAAAAAAAAAATCTATAAGTTAAATTTTTTACTATAACAGAATACCACAAATTTTATATGATTTTTGAGTGTGACTTTAAAAATACAATTAACGGGCCGGGCTTGGTGGTTCAGCCAGTAATCCCAGCACTTTGGGAGGCTGAGGCGAGTGGATTGCCTGAGTCTGTGGTTTCGAGACCAGCTCAAGCAACTTGGCAAGGCCTCATCTCTACAATAAATTTTTTTAAAAATTAACCAGACGTGGTAGCATGCGCCTGTAGTTCTGGCTACTTGGAAGACTGAAATAGAAGGATCACCTGAGTCCAGCAGGTCAAGACTATGGTGGCTGTGAGCATGCCACTGCACTCCAGTCTGGGCAACAGAGACTCCAACTCAAAAAAAAAAAAAATACAATTAACATGTGGTAAAACCAAGCTGAGGCATATTCTTTGTTCTCTAATCTGCAATACAAAAATGACAAACTATAAATTGTATAAAGAGAAAGAGGAATGACAATTCTAGCTGCTTAATTTAAGAAAAGTATTAAAATTATAGAATTAGTACAAAACAAATTCCATACTGTCATTGCTTATTTTAAATCCAGTGTATTAAAGACAACAGGAACATACAGTACTTCAGTGGTTGGGCATATAAACTGAATCCAGAAGTCTGCTTATGTTGGGGTTCCACAGTATTACGGAGGGTATTCCAAATTAATGTCCATGTAGAATACAATGTGTATTAGAGAATGAATAATAAGAATTGGTCACCTTGAAATCTGTATATATTATATTATAATCCATAAGTAACCATAACGATTATTAGAATGAGTCAAAATATTTGATTTCTCAGATGACTATTCTATTTCTGATATTGCCTAACATAATCAATACATGAAAGTAATAAGAAACTGACTGACCTTTCATGGATGTTTTTATTGTTTATAATTCTATACAGGCCATATACCTCTTATTGCTTGTAGTCTGAGCCACCCACACTCTCCCATCATTGGGATCCTGACACTTCCAAAATTGACCTATGATTTTCAGAGGCCTGTTTAATTCCTTTTGTCCAAATTTTAACACAAAAACAAAAGCAAAACCTCTTATTTGCTCATTACATGTAAGTAAAATACTTATCAATAGTCCCTTTTTTCATTTGTCAGTGAGATCGATGTTCCATCTATTAACTTTTGAGAAAAAAAATCTTCCTCCATTACCTAGTAATTGAACACTTAACAAAATTATAAAATGATCAGATTAAGTATAATCAAAGTAAATTTTCTCTAGGCTTATAATTTGAAAATGAGTACTATATATTGTTAAAGGCTAAAAAGTTAGCAGTTAGCAAGAACTGATCTACATCGCTTTTAATTTTTTTGCTATTTTATTTCACATTAATAGACTAGAAAAGAAAATGTGGTATGCTTATTAAGGGATTGACAGTAGTGGGAAACTGCAGGGATGGCGAGGGGAGGAGGGGTGGGATTGGCAGTAGTTCGAAACTGCCAGGAGAGTGGGTACTACACACTTCATCAACATGGGTACCTGCATAATGAGCATTTGTATACCTAACCCTGAATTGTACCCCACAGCTTTAAAATAAAATAATAATCATAAATAAATTTTTTTGAAAAAAGAATGAGAATTTCCATTAAAGGCAGTTCTGGTTTTCCGACCTGAAATCTGATAAAAAATTATGTCAATTTGTCAAATATATAGCATTCAATATTTTTCTATATGACTTTGATTTAAATGTTACATAAATCAATAAAGATCAATAAAGTGTATGCTGACATTTGCTTAAATTAAACGGATAGAATTGTCATTCTTCCTTCTTCAGAAAATTTATAGTTTTTCATTTCTATGTTGTATATGAGAGAATAGTTAACATGCATCGACATGAGTTTTTAAAAATTGCATTTTAAAAGCCAAGATTTTATCATCTAAAATGTGTTGCTTTATTGTAACATAAAATTTAAATGGTAAATTAAATTGAATTGAATTAAAATTTCAATTTGTGTTGACAATTTTAAATGGGGAAATCAGTGTAAATTCATAGGGTAATATTTTCGGTTGTTATGGGCAAATGTTCATACATGAAGTATTACTGAATTTAAATTATATATTAAAATTAAAATGTATTGTTTTTAATTGCTGATTATTTTCAAAGTGGAGAGATAATTCAGAAATATTACAAAAGATGTAGATATATTTTCTTTAAAGAAAAAAATCACAAAAAGATTTAGTGATTGTTTAAATTTTTTGGTAGATATTTCAGTTTTATTGACATTAATAAATTTGTTATTGGACATAATTTACACAAATATTATTACACAAGACTATTATCACAAGACTATTGTGATACACAAGACTATTATCAAAATTTAATTCAATAGATAAAAAATCTATGGAATAAATAGTTCTGCTTTTTTATTCTATAGGACCTTGAAATAATTGACTTTCTTTTAAGAAAATAATAACAGGTCCACATGTATTCTGTGTTTCATAAATATATATTAGGGTTTCATGAGAAAAGTATTAAACATTTGAAGCTTGATAAAGAAATACTTAAAAAATACAGCAAAAGAGGACATGACTTGGGCAATGTCTGAATTCATTTTGAGATATATGTAATGCCTTCAACATTGTATATGCTTTCATTTTGTGATTATTAATAAAACAAAGTTTTGTCCTGAAAACAAGGAATATGTTACAAATTGTTGCATTGTTGGTATAAAATATACCGATTCTGCTTCTACTGGAACTAGAAAAAGCCTAAGCTAGGTTGTAGCATGAATACTTTATTAGGCAAATAAGCATTTTGAAACAATTTTGTGACAAATATGTCAACTTTTAAGACATTAACTGGTGGCATATTCTACTTGCTTGGGAATTAATCAACAAGATCTACACATGTATACACATGTCACTGTTATATAATGCATATACATTTTTTTTTTTTTCTCATTGCTATTTGTAGGTTAGGTCAAGTGAAGGATATTTGTGTATAAGCCAAATGTGGACTAGGAGATATAATGTTTAGTTTCATTTTATTTTCTGTCATAGCACAACAAAATAAATAAATTGAATAGACAAAAACTATATCAATAAAAAGGTAAACAAAATAACTTTAAATATAAAGAAAAAATTAATATTTTAAAATTTACAGTTAAATGATGCTAACTAATGTGATATTTAATTAGAATATAAAGGCAATCCTCCTCACTTCTCAATAGCAAACTCAAGATCAACGCTAGGCTCAGGGGTAGAAAATACGGCCGTTGGATATGAAAAACTGACACAAAACAAAGAGAACAGAGTATGAAAGAAAATTTGTGAACTGAGCAATCTCCTACCTTCTAAGATGCTGTTGGCAAGACAAGGTGGTTGAAATGAAAAGAAGTTACCAGAATTATCATATATTTTGAAAGTAGACTTAATAAGACTTACTGATTGATTCCCTTTTTAACATTAACTGGACATATGTTATTCAATTGCATTTTCTTTATCTTATTAGCTATAACTAGAGGATTTTTGTTTGTTTTTGTTTCCTTTTTTAGTGGTTGCTTAGTGCACATAGCATACATTTGTAACTTTTCACTGTTTACCTTCAAATGATGTTATTTAACTTCATGTGGAGTAAGAATCTCATGACCATATACTTTCATTTAACCTCCTCTATTGTAGTGCAATTTGTGCCATGCATTTTATTTCTACATATATAATAAACTCAAAATGTCTTATTTTTACCTTCAACAGTATATACCTTTTATTTTTTTCCAGCTTTACTGAGGTATATTGGGCCCAAAATTGTGAATATTCAAGGTGTAACAAGTGATATATTGATATAAATATACACTGTGAAATGATTACCATAATCAAGCTAATTAATATATTCATCACATCACATACATAACGTGTGTGTGTGTTAAGAACATTTATGATCTACTCTTAGCAAATTTCAAGTATACAGCACAGTATTATTAATACTAGTTACCATGCTAGTCAATTATCTACTAAAGAGATTTAAATAATTAGAAAATAAATCATGTATGTAGCAAGGTAGTTATTTCTGTTGCTCATTATTTCTATAGATTGATAGTAATTTCCATTAAGTATTATTTTCCTTCCACCTGAATGACTTATGCTAATACTTCTTTAAGTATTGTTCTGCTAGTTATAAATTATGCAAATTTTCATTTATAAGGTAATTTTTATTTTTTATATGTGTTTACTATTTTTCCAATATGAAATTCTATGCATATATGTGTGTGTACGTGTGTGTGTGTGTGTGTGTGTGTGTGTGTGTGTGTGTGTGTGTGTAGTTTAAATAGGTTTCTCCATTGCTTTGAGTTGCATTGTTCCTGGAGAGAAATCTGTTATCATATTTGTCCTTGTTCCTCTTTTTTATTTCCTCTGGCTGCCTTTAAGATTTTCTCTTAATTATGTTCTCAAGCAATTTAAAAACATATCTTGGTGTAGTTTTTTAAATTATTTTTTCTGCTTTGGATTCATTGATTCTTTTGCATATATGGGTACTTAATCTTCATTAAAGTTAGTCAAATTTGACTATTAATCCTTCACCTTTTTTTTTTTTTTTTTTTTTTGAGTTGGAGTCTCACTCCGTCGCCCAGGCTGGAACGCAGTGGCACACTCATGGCCACCCCAGTTTCAACATGTTGGGTTCCTGCAATCCTTCCACCTTAACCTTCCAAGTAGTTGGAACTACAGGTGTGCTACCACACCCATTAATTTTTTTATTTATTGTAGAGAGGAGGTCTCACCATGTTGCTCAGGCTGGTCTAGAGCCCGTGGGCTCAAGCAATCCTCACGCCTTAGCTTCCCTAAGTGCTGGGATTACAGGTTTGAGACAAATCCTTCACATTTTTTCTCCCCTACTTTCCGTTCCCTTTCCTCTCTCATTTATTTTAGGGACTCAAAATTGAAAATATATAAAGCCACTTGAAATTCTGTACTGTCTAATCTGCTGTTAATAACTTCAGTGCACTTCTCATACGTTATATTTTTAATCTTCTATGTTTACTTTCATATTTTATCTTTCTTCTGTTTCTTGAACATATGGAAAGTGATTGCCATTTACTACTCTGGTAGCAAAAATTTAGAAAGGAGTAACTTCGGAAGGAAATATCAAGAGTTGAGTTTTGAGCATGTTGCTTTTGACATGTGAACATGCCCTTGGGTATATATGAAAGTTTAGGGGAGAAGTCTTGATAGAACAGTATGAAATCCCTGGTGGATATATAATGTGTACAGTCAAATAGCAGTGAATAATCTCATTATTTTAAAAATGGATGCACATAAGGAGAAAGGAAGTATTCTTAAAAAGGAGTGGCTGGTGAAATATGAATCAAACTAGGAAAGTATGTTGTTCTAGAAGTAAATAACTCTATCATAAGTTGTAAAAAGGTACTAATACAATATTCCAATTTTGATGTTACAGAAGTTTGTCATGAACTGTACAAGTACGGATTCAGTGATGTGGTGGAAACAAAAGCTTCATGGGAGCGCAATGTGTGAATAATGGATAAAGAAGTGAATTCACTGAGTATAAACTGACTTTCATTTAGTTTTATTTTTTCATTTTTTTATTGAATGAGAATATTTCATGGAGAGTGCATTTTTATATGAAGTATGTCTGTCACTGTTGTACATTGTATGAAATGTGTCTCAATATTGGTTCATGCTGTGTGAAATGTGTGTTTAACTGTTTAACTTTGTATGTGGGTGCTTTTGCAACTGAGTGCATACTGTATGAAATGTGTCTCTCACTGTTGCACATTGAATGATGTTATTTCATACTGCGTGCATTTTTAGATGAGCTATGTCTATCAATGTTGCACGTTGATGTACTGTGATTTTAACTTAGAGCATGTTGTGTGAAATGTGAATTTAACTGTTTTACATTGTATGCAGGTGTTCTCACTATGAGTCCATTCTATATGAGAAGTGTCCCTCAGTGTTGCACATTGAATGGGAGTAATTACTACTGGGTACATTTTTGGATGAGCTATGTCTGCCATTGTTGCACTTTATACAAAATATGTCTCTAACTTGGGGCATGCTGTGTGAAATGTGTGTTTAACTGTTTTACATTGTATGTGGGTGTTTTCACAACAGGAGACATGCTGTATGAGATGTGTCCCTCACTGTTGTACATTGAATGAAATTATTTCATGCGGGGTGAATTTTTGCATGAGATATATCTGTCACTGTTGCGCATTGTATGAAATGTGTCACTTACTTGGAGCATGTTGTGTGAAATTTGCGTTTGACTGTTTTGCATTGTATGTAGTTGTTTTTGCAACTGTGTGCATGCTGTATGACATGTGTCCCTCACTGCTGGGCATTGAATGAGATTATTTCATACTCTGTGTATTTTTGTCTGTTCTATGTCTGTCACTATTGTACATTGTATGAAATGTGTGTTTTGGCCCCAAGTTAGAGATACATTTTACACAAGGTGCAACACTGACAGTCATAGTTCATCCAAAAATACACCCAGTATGAAATAATCTAGCTCAACTTGCACCAGTGAGTAATACTTATCATACAGCCTGCAGCCAGTTGTGAGAACACCCGAATATAACAGAAAACACGTAAACATACATTTCACACAACATGCTCCAAGTTAGAGTCACATCCCATACAATGTGCCACGGTGACAGACATACCTCATACAAAAATGCACCTAGTATTAAATAATCCATTCCATGTGCAGCAGTGAGGGACATGTGAGACATGTGACATAAGCATACAACAGTTGTGAAATCACCCCTGTACAATATTAAACAGTTAAACACACATTTCACAAATCATGCCCAAGTTAAAGATGCATTTTACTCAACAAGCACCAGTGACAGACATAGCTCATCCAAAAATGAACCCAGGAAGAAATAATATCATTCAGTGTGCAATAGTGAAAAACACATCTCATACAGCATGAACTCAGTTGTGAGAACACCTGCATAAAACAAAAAACAATTAAATACACAATCCTCTCAACATGCTCCAAGTAAGACATACATTTAGTTTTATTTCAATAAAAAATAATAAATGGCCAAAGAAGAGTATGAGGTCAGGTATTCTAATGTCTGTTTTTAAGATGAAACTCCTGTAATATAGGCGTTTCAATGATTTATGTGCATTATCTCATAGAGAGAAAAAAGATAATGTGTGGGGAAAGTCCAGAAGAAAAAAAATATATTGGGTAGTTGAGAGGATATTACATCCAAGCACACAAGGCTAGGTTTTGGATTAGGTGGTAAATGGGTCAGTTTATTCATGGAAAGAAGAGAGGCAATAAAGAATATGAAAAAACAGTAGGTTGCTGAATCTGGTGATAGAAGATAAAGAAGATTCATTCTGATTAAATACATTGTTTCAGTAAAATTAGAAACTGTCACTAAGAGTAATGAATTTGAAGGGAATTTTTGGAGACTCAAATGGGAAGAGAAGTTATGATAGTGATCTGGGGGAAAATGATAATAAATAGGCTAAGAAAACAAATTAGTGTCACCCTCTTGTGCCACAGGTTCACTGGAGACCTTTAGTATTGATTCTTAGTTACCATGCATATAGTTAAAGGTATGTTTTGTTGTTACTTTGTTTTTCCCATCTAGCATCTTAAAGTTTCTTGGATTCAGAAGATATAGGGATAGTTGAATTAACCAGGATTGTGATTATCAGGCTAGTTAAATGAAAGTAGATGCAGGCAGGGAGTTGAGAGTATGTGACGATACTTTTGTTTTCTCTTCTCAAATTATGTTCTGCTCTTCTTTTCCAGGTACCACTCCCCGCAGATTAAACTCTGCACATTGTGTCCTTGTAGCTATTTTATTCTCTGACTTCTGGTAGAATTTGTACAGTGAAAGCTATTAACAGGAGGTAAGATGGTGGGAAAAAGATAACTCTATTAAAAACCCGCCATAACTCCTCCCTCACTGAGTTCAGGAAGTATTCAGCCAATTTAAGGCCACTAATCTTTTGCACGTTCCCTCCTCTAAGATTCTAGCTCTTTCAAGATTCTTGCTCACTCTAAACATGCCCTTTTTGTTTTAGGAGGACAATGATTTCTCAATATTAGTAGTCACTTGATGTTTTTTTCCTTCCTTCCTTCCTTCCTTCCTTCCTTCCTTCCTTCCTTCCTTCCTTCCTTCCTTCCTTCCATCCTTCCTCCTTTCTTTTTGCCTTTTAGCATTGGTGGTTCTCTTTACTCAGTCTAAAACACCAAACTTCCTTTAATTAAATTTTTGAGTATGTTATTTCCTTCTTTGACACCGACTGATACAGGATTTATAAAGGTAGGACATAGATAACTGGATCATAGAACTACTCTAGAAAAAGAGAATAATGAAGGCCTGACTTGATGGAATGATGCTAGTCATTTTACAGGAGGTTTTTTTTTTTTTTTTCCTCACTCCATCATCTTCCAGACTGGAAGATGATGGCATGATCATGGGATAATCATGGCAGTCCTTCTGCCTTGGCCTCCCAAAGTTCTGGGATTATAGGCATGATCCATTATACTAGGCCACAAAAGGTCTTTTTGACATCAAAAATTAGTTAGAATGTTGATACTAGATGGAGTAATATGAACAGCTAGACAGTGATAAGAAAGTGATATGCTTGAAATTGAGATTTTAGAGTTGGATTTTAGATTTTAGAGTGATAGGAAAATTAAGGAAATAATCATGTCAGTGGTTCTATGAAGTGGGGAGCAAATTGGAAGAGAACAGTTCAGGGAAATGAAAAGTCAAGGAATCACTTTTATCACCTATTTTGCATTTTGATATTGAGGACATGAAGAGTGGGGAAAGACTTCAAAAAGCAGGTCCTTCATCTTATTCATCATTTTGTCCACTGCCTCTAAATATTCCTGTCACAAGCAGATCTGAAAATGTTTTTGAATGAATAAAGACTGTCAGAAAATAATAATGAAAAAGTTTAGACCAGTGTCTGAATCATAGAAGTGCTCAAAAGATATATCTCCTTCTTCCTTTTCAGGAAATAGTTGAGGAATTCTGCCACTCTCTTCTATTCTTCTCTCTCTGTGAGATGCTAGGACACAGAATTATGCACACTGGAAATCTATTTTAGAATTTAATCCCCAGATCATTTTATGCTTTAGATATATTCAGATGTGTACAAGTTATTCCTTTCATTATTAACAAAGACAGAGGTATGTATTTTGATGTCTGCCAAGAACAATTTTTCCATGAGCTAAAACAGTGCCTAATGACAAATTGGAGTTAAATACATCTGATCTTTACTTTTGTTTTTTCACCTAGGCCAGAAGGCTTAGTTTCTGTTTAGACACTCTAAATTATATATACACATGTATGTGGTATAATATATCTACATGTTAATAAAACAATAAATTAAATAAAAATATAAATAAAATAATAAATAAAGAAATATATTTATTTTTAAGAACTGTACACTTCTCTTTTTTCATTGTTTAATGAAACTAACTTTCTATGACCCTCATGGAAAAAAATACCTTGCTTTGCATACATGGGTACCCAAAGGTGTCAAGAATAGCAACTTGCACTGTGTTTGGACACATGAATGGTAGATAATCTTATTCCAAGGATGTAACATTGTTAAAGGAGAAAAAAAAGTGTTTCATCATTAATTAGTATAGAGTCAATAGTTACAAAAGAATAAAACTGAAGTTTTAAAAAATTTTCCGACTCAACTTTTCTAGTGTGTCGATGTATTTTTACTCACCCTGCTCTTGATGAAAAAAACAGAAAAATATTTCCAGAAATCACAAACAGAAGCAAATTCCCACACTTAACTAATTGTTTTTTATTTCTTCATCCTTCAGATACTCTATTCAAGATATAAAGTTTCAATTATATCGATTGGACTCTTCAAAATTAAAAAAGAAAAGCTTTTTAAAAATAATCCCTGCCTAACACCATGAGATCTCTGAGTGGCAGGGAGATTAGTGAGCTGTTTCTAATGCAGGCATTTCTCTTCTTTCTAGTCCCAGATGAGCAGTCTTGTGCAAGATGATGAGAATATTGTAACCAATGTTTCAGGATGGCTGGTCTGTCTCTCCACAAATGGACTATAAAATGTGCACTTAGGAATCATTTCTTGCTGAAATGCTACAGCTGATGATTTAATGGAAAACAAATATCTAAAGGTAGTATGGCAGCAGTATGTCACCTTTCTTGATGGTAATGGGGTGCCCATTTAGAGCACAGCCATTTAACAGTTTATTGATAATAACTACATTGTCATTCCTCAAACATAAGTAAATGCATTTGTTTAAAGCCTTTTATCTAAAAAGATATATTCGGTTCAAACTGGGAAGTAGCATTTATTTCATCTTTACAGGGGAGAAGTATTTTCTGAGCCACATTAACACAGTGGGGGATATTTCAGCATCAATAATCTTGCCCAGAGGATATATTAGCATTTTTGTTAGACTCTATCTTCTCTCAAGGCAGATATTTTAGTTGTTCACTAACATAAAGGACAGATTTCCCAGTAAATTCACACAGGTTATAGTAACATAGCTTCAGCCGAACCTGTTTTAGCCTCTCTTCAAGTTATCATAAGTAAATCTTCTTTTCTTGGGTTTGCTGAGATTCGTCTTATCTAATGTTGATCCATAAAGGGATAAAAAAGCCTTTATGAGATACGTAGGATAATATGTATCTAACTTTATTTATTCTTGGCACAATATCAACACTGTTATAGTCAGGTAAAATTTTCACAGCCCAGATATTTATGTGTTTATAATATGTGAAATGTCCAACTTTAATTGCTATATATGAAGAATAACTAATAATATTTTAAAAATAAATAAACTGGAATAAATGCTATAGTATATAGTAAAACAAACAGGTATTCACATGACAATACTTGTGCTCCAACTTTAGCTCTGTTATTTACTGTGTCGCTGATATGGGAATGAAGATCAAAATAAAGCCCTGAACCCAGTGTCTGAATGGTCTATAAATGCCACAGTAGGGCTTGGTATCAATCTTCAGCTTATTTCTGATGGTAATAGTGATCATGCCTAAGGAAATATTTTTATCCAGACTCTATTATTCTTCTAGAGTCCCAAGATCTTTTTGTTTCTTTCAGGAGACTATTACCTAATGGATTTAGAATCATTAATAAGGAAACAGTAGTGCTTACATATATTAAACTATTAAAATTGTAGCATTTAAATGTATTTGAGGCTTGCTTTCACTTTAATGTTACTTCAAAGTTTTTTTACTAGAAAAATATCTACCTGATCTTTTTCAGGTTTGTTGCTGACCCCTAGTTTCTAAAGGTAAAGATGACTTAGGTACAGACCTAGACCACATCTTTTACTTCTTAAAAAGCAAATAAATAAATAAATAGGATCTTGACTTCTCATGTCTTGGCTGCTTTGGTAATCTCCAAAGTCTAAATTTAGACTTTGAATTTTTATTTCCTGATTTTTAAGTTGATATTGACAGAATATTCGGTCAGATGCAAGCTAGTCCATCAGTCAGCACAATTTCTCAATTGTCTATTCGATATGAATATTCCTTAAGTCTAGTCATCATGGATATTTTCTACTTTTTCTTTTTAACTCTACCTGGAAGTACAGTCAGTAAATAGTTGATGAAAGACTGAATGAACGCTTCTTGCAACTCTGTGTTTGCTTACCTATAGTAATGCTTCTCCATAGGAACTAAATTCTCTCCAAAAAAATAAGCATTTTCTTTTCTGAAAGCTATGGTTTTTGTATGTCACTTTAAATATATGGTAGCACTATTTTTTTGCTTCCACGTCATTACTACTTCTTATACTTCTTTATTATTTATCTGCTCATGTTAATGGTGACTCAGGTACCATAAAGACAATTTACAAGGAGATCACCTTCACCACCTGCTGCTCAGAGGCCTCTGCCGCCAGGCCTTTCCATAAACACAAACACAAACACAAACACACACAAACACACACACACACTCACATATATACACTTACTTGTCTCCACTAGCTTTATATGAAGAATTATTACTCTACAGAAAATGAGTTTTTGCACTGGTAATTATTCATTTATTAAAAAATGAAAAAGTAAATTAGCTAAGCCCACTGACTCAAAGCTTAAGGAGATCAATTTAATCAAAATGATATCTATAATTTTAAAAAGAGCACTCACCTTCCTTTTAAATTTATTACAAATAGTTTTAAAACAGACATTATAACCAATAAATGAGAGTTATTTCTTATATAACCATATTCTAAAATAGTTGTGCAAACTATAGCAGACGTTTGTACACAGTCAACAACTTGCAGTTCCTCAATTAGATTATCTTCTCATTCTTCCATGTTTTAGCCTATGATGTAGCTCTTGCTTGTTATATTGACACTTGTCTCTCTTCCTTAGAAACTAGAAAAACAAGAACCACTTCAGTAAAATTATTCTAGTATCCCTGTTTAGAGAAATTGTTTAATCCTTTAGTGCACTTCTCATCTATTTTTCTAACAAATAAGCACCAGAAGCATGTGCTATAAATTCTTTCTAATGCTTATGTAGTGCCTAGGAATGGTTATTACATAAATGATACTTACCAAAAGATAAATGAACCTTGAAATAATGCCTGTCTCAGCCCAAACTATGTACCCATCGAAACTGAACTGAATTTTTAAAATGTGGTACATATACACAATAGAATATTATGCAACCATAAAGAAGGAGAAACATATGGACTTTGCAGCAACTTCCATAGATTTAGAGTTGATTATACTGAGTGATCTATCACAGAAACAAAGAACAGAGTACCATATGTTCTCACTCATAAGCGGACCTTAAACAGTTATCATAATACTATAAGAAAGGATTTGGCAGTAGTGGGAAACTGCCAGCGGGTGAAGAGTGGGATTGACAGTAGTGGGAAACTGCCAGGGGAGGGGGAGCACACCTCATCAACAAGAGTACCTGCATAATGAACATTTGTATACCTAACCCTGAATTGTACCCCGCATCTTTAAGATAAAAAATTTTTTAAAAATTAAATTTTTTTTTTTTAAATAGAGCAAAGCTACTCACCATCTCTGATTGTTCTCTGACTTGGATGTTGTCCAGAGCTCCTCAGACTTTTTGGACATGTTCTAGATCTGTTTAATTGTCTGCCAAGTTACTATCTTCATTTCTGAGTCTAAATCTAGAAAGATGTGCTTACTGATCCCTCAATTCCAATGATTTCAAGTTAGTATTTGATTCCCAATCTCTTACTTACATTTGCTAATGGAATACCAGATTTTCCCACTAATTTGTCATATAGATCTGCTTTCTGATATGTCTGGTCTTCCATCTTGAAAACAAAATCTCTACTGAATTATCCAGCCGCGACCTGCTGGGCTCTGGCGATCCTTCCGCCTCAGCCTTCCGAGTAGTCGTAACTACAGGCGCACACTACCACGCCTGGCTGATTTTTTGCTTTATTGTAGAGATGAGGTCTCGCTGCCCAGGCGGGTCTCGAACCCGCGGGCTCAGGCAATCCACCCACCTCAGCCTCCCAAAGATGCGGGATTACAGGCTGAGCCACCGAGCCCGGCTCCTTATTCATTTTCAACTGCACATCCTTGGTGAGTTATCTCTGCTGTTGACGCTTTCCTGATTTTCTCTTTAATGTCTGCTTTTTTTCATTCTTCTGTATTATTTTTCTCTGTAAATCATTTCTGAATTACTCTGCTTTGTGCTAGTTATGTTCCTAGACGTTTTAGTGTTTAAAATAATGTATTCTGTGCCTACCAACTTCTGCACATTGTGAAGAATTGGTACAGCATTAAAAACAAGAGCAAGAATTACCAGATATTAGCAAAAAAAAAAAAAAACCAAAAACCCAAAAAAACCCCACAAAATTGTTCAGTTACTTAAAAATGGCAAAAAAAAAAAAATCATTTAATTGAAAACCATAAGTCAAACGCAAATAGACAGCATGCACCAATGTGATTTTTCACACCCTTTAATATTTGTTTCCTCTTCTAAAAACTTTAGTGCTGTATCAGACCCTAGAGATCCACTGAGTTAAACTATACGAACAACAATACACACATTAATATTGAATTCTGTATTACAATATATTGACATTATGGTATACACTTTCTTTCAAGAAGGTAGACTCTATAGGCAGGTATTTTGTCTAGCTTCCTACTGCATAAATAAAGTCTAAAACAATCATGGCATAAATAGATAATAAATGCTTCTAGTATAAATTAATGGATATTTTGTATGATTTTGTGAAGGTTTTGTTTAAGGTGGTATTATAAAAAAGAAAACGTGAACTCACACTGTTCAGCAATTGTCTAGTATAAATCAGTTGTTTTAGATTTAGCTAGCTTATATACTGGTTTTCAAAAGTTTTGCAGTTGTAAAAGCTTTAATTAATCTGACCTCAAGGAATTTTTCTCCAATCCATATGTTTTTAATTCCCTTAGAGTTAGCTCTTACCAAAATTATTTTAGTTATTTATTTGAGTTCCAAAGAGCCTTTGAAGATTTCATTAGGAAACTCTTTATGTCTGAATTTTTTATAATATAAAGTCTCATTTTTGTCAACACTTTCAGACAATATTTTTAAAAATCCATAATCATTGTGAGATTGTTTTTTATGTTGGTCCCTTATTTCTATTTCTAATGTTATTGAGGCAAAAGTTTCTTTATGTTAGTAAATAAACTGCAACACCACTTCCGCATTCCTAATGTGGGTATTGCAACAATTTATAATGGCATAGTGTCTCATGATTTATCCACAACATTTGTCTTTAAAAAGGCATACATTCATTTTTTAAATGGCATTCCCTGTGTGTTACTTCTTGAAGAGGAAGTTCTAAGAAAACTTCGAAATGGATTTTGAGTGTATGTATTTGAAAACGGGGGAGGAACGGGAGGAAAGGGGAGAGATAAATACAGCAGATAACAGAATAGTTATTCTCTCTGTCAACCATATTTAAAGTTACCATGTCACTAATAAATACATTGTATTGTCTTTGGCAAGAATGCTTAGAGTTCAGAGACGATCATCTTCATTCTCATTTTCAGCAACATGAAGATATCCAATCTCGTCAACTTAAAGAAAAAATAATAACACACATTCCTTTTCATTAGACAATTCAACTATTGAGCTTTTATTTATGCATTAATATTTAATTTTTCTTTTTTGAGTTAGAGTCTCACTCTGTCGCCCAGGCTGGTGTGCAGTGGCACACCTCAGCCTTCAAAGTAGCTAGAACTACAGGCGCACGCTACTGTGTCTGGCTAATTTCTTATTTATTGTAGAAACGAGGGCTCGCCAATTTCCCTAGGTTGGTCTCGAACCCGCAGGCTCAGGCAATCCACTCGCCTCGGCCTCTCAAAGTGCTAGAATTATAGGGTGAGCTACTGAACCTGGCAATATTTAATTTTTAAAGATTCATTATATGCCTGTTGTGTGGTAGTAGGAAGGATAAGTATATACCTAAGTTTTCAGCGAATCAAAAAACCGAGCTCTGAGTGATTTTTATAAATTAGATATATGTAATCAATAACTCTGATTAGCTTAATGTTAAAAGAAGAGAATGAGCTCTTGACCTTTATTTTCAAAGTTCATGAACTTTATAGGATATTCTTCTTTGTGATATTTTTGAATAAAAGTCATTTCTTTTCTTTGTGATTAAACACTTGGATAAAATACATTATCTCTATAAACACTGTGTGACTCATATTCCTATGTTCTAATGCATATAAATTATGAACTAGTAAATTTATTAATTAGATAACTTGGTAAAGTAAAATAAATAGAATGGCAAAAGAGTACTTATAGAAGACATAACAATATGAAGAAACTCCTATCTAGAAGTATTTCTTTGAAATAAGATAATCTTTGAAACTTAAATAGTCCAAATTTTAAAGATTTTGGTGAAATCAAGTAGACATTTTCACTTAATGCTCATAATTATTAAATGTTAATAGTATATTTTTTAACAAATATGAACAGATTAAATAAACAAAAAAAGTTCTTATGCCTTTCATTTGTATGCAAAATTTTAATTTGTCTAGTGATGATATATCTCCTAGAATGTGGAAACATTTTCTAATGCATGGTGTCAAAAGTTACAAGCTAATGCTTGGTTTCAGTGTGAAAGCTCATTTTATAAATAAAAATACTTTTTTTTTTGAGTTGGAGTCTCACTCCTTCATCCAGGCTGATGCTCACGGCCACCCCTACCTGCTGGACTCCAGGGATCCTTACACCTCGGCTTTCCAAGTAGCCAGGACTATAGGCAAGTGCTACCACACCTGGCTAAGTTTTTGATTTATTGAAGATACCAAGTTTCACCAAGAAGCCCGGACGTGTCTTGAACCCGTGGGCTCAGGCAATTCATTCGCCTCGGCCTCCCAAGGTGCTAGGATGACAGGTTGAGCCACCAAGCCTGGCCAATAAAAATAATTTTACTATGGGTCTTCCTGGAAACTTGACTGTAAAAAATACATTTACCATGTGCATTTGCAATGGTGAGGGAGGGAAAGCTCAATAATGATTGAACTTCTGCTCTTCGGTTATTTGATGACTAAAATGCTGTATTTATAACATGGAGCAATGCCAAAAGGAAAAAAGCAAAAAATGCAATTATTTTCTTTTAATATGTGATGTCAAGTTGCAAGTTTTAATCATTAATCTATTTGATCTAAGTAAAAATTGAAATGATCCATTTTTACCTAAAATTTACTTTGAAAAAACAGCTTACATTTGTTGCTATTATTGTTGCTGCTGTTAGAAAAAAAATCAAGTACAATTCTGTGTGCTTTATTTTGGCATATTATTCTCATTCTAGTTATAAATCTAGTAAATCATAAATTCTACTTCAAAGCATACTGAAATTATAAATAAATGCTTTGGAAACATCATAACTTGAATTGCACATGCCTTGAAACCTAGAATGATAAAGGCCTTGGATTTTGATAAGTCACACAAATGACAATAATTACTTAAATGTATTTTACTTATTCCTTTTGATGCGGAAGCAGTTGGACAAAAATAATAATCATTACCCCAAAGTGATCATGTTCGGGAACTATGAATTCCTGAATTTTTTGCTTTAGCCATTATAATTTAATATTTTATGCTTCTTATAAACAGGTTGACTAAATAAGTTTAGGATTAGAAAATAGAATTCGGAATTAATCTTAACTAATTAATTTTTTGAATTTTAAGCATTTAAATTGTATTACTGAAAGGTTGTTTCCATTGGCTTAAACTTTATGAAACTACTGATTGATTTAGTTTTTTCTTGGACAGACCTCTTTATTTTTTTTCAAGAAAAGTAGATAAAATTTGTATAAACTAATACCATTTTCACTAGCACTAATGTTCTATGAAAATAATTTGACATACTTTTAAAATAAAAAAAGGTATGCAAAAGAGCATATGCTTAGCTAAATTAAAGGGACTACTTTTAGCTGAATTCTGAGTGGGTCAAGAAAGAAACGACCAGACAGATTGTTCTCAGGCAAAACTATTTTCAGGTAAAAAATTCCAGCAAAGTTGACGCAACAAATATGATGGCCATCTGTTTTGCTCCTACAGATAAATCAGATTGTCAGAGTTTAGCTATACCATGTGTGTTTTTTTTTTTCCCAAAGAGATATTTGCAATTACTGTCCTGAAATAGTAATTTTATTATTAGCAAAACATTTAATCATTACCTTATGCTTGTTTTGTGCCAGATTCTATTCTATGCACTTTACATATACTATTTCATCTAACAATTAAAAAACCCCATGAAAGCATTATTGCTATTGTCTGTTTTATTCACCATGTAGTTAAAAAGAATTTAAAGCTCTCAGTCTTAATTACAACACTAAAAAAAAAACCAGTAGAAACGCCAGAAAGTTCTTGCTAAGTTTCTTTCTTTCTTTCTTTCTTTCTTTCTTTCTTTCTTTCTTTCTTTCTTTCTTTCTTTCTTTCTTTCTTTCTTTCTCTCTCTCTCTCTCTCTCTCTCTCTCTCTCTCTCTCTCTCTCTCTCTCTCTCTCTCTCTCTCTCTCTCTCTCTCTCTCTCTCTCTCTCTCTCTCTCTCTCTCTCTCTCTCTCTCTCTCTCTCTCTCTCTCTCTCTCTCTCTCTCTCTCTCTCTCTCTCTCTCTCTCTCTCTCTCTCTCTCTCTTTCTTTTTCTTTCTTTCTTTCTTTCTTTCTTTCTTTTTCTTTCTTTCTTTTGAGTTGGAGTCTCCCGCGGTCACCCAGACTGGAGTGCAGTGGCCAATCCCGGCCACCGCAGCCTCGACCTGCTGGGCTCCGACGATCCTTCCGCCTCAGCCTTCCAAGTAACTGGGCGCAGTACCACACATGGCTAATTTTTTTATTTATTGTAGATATGAGTTCTCGCCTAGTTGCCCAGGCGGGTCTTAAACCCACGAGCTCAGGCAGTATAATGCCATATCTTTTATTCGCCTTTTTCTAAATTTTTTCATTTTCAAATTTTATTTTAAAAATGTGGGTTATGACCAGAATCCTAACTGGATGTTAGGCCTTTGTCAGATATATGTCCAGCACTTTGGGAGGCCGAGACGAGGGGATTACCTGAACCCACAGGTCGAGACCAGCCCGGGCAACTTATGAAACCTCGTCTCTATAATAATAATAATAATAATAATAATAATAATAAATTAGCTGGACGTGGTAGTGTTCTCCTGTAGTCCCGGCTACTTGGAAGGTTGAGGCGAAAGGATCGCTGGAACCCAGCAGGTCAACGCTG
Organism: Cephalopachus bancanus; assembly: GCA_027257055.1. Taxonomy (NCBI): domain Eukaryota; kingdom Metazoa; phylum Chordata; class Mammalia; order Primates; family Tarsiidae; genus Cephalopachus; species Cephalopachus bancanus. The sequence continues at coordinate 2,592,510 of JAPVLO010000107.1, forward strand.
AGGTGGCCATGAGTGTGCCACTGCACTCCAGCCTGGGTGACAGAGTGAGACTCCAACTCAAAAAAAATAAAAACAAAAAAGTAAAGATGCGGGGTACAATTCAGTGTTAAGTAATATGCAAGTGGCCATTGTACAGGTAAATGAGGACCCCCACTTGGTCCCCATTTTGCCTGGTTTGAGATCAGCTACCCTTATTGATGTATTGTCCCCTACCCCCATCACCCTGGCAGTATTCCATTAGTGCCAACCCCTTTCTAATAGTATTATGGTAAATGCGTAGGGTCTGCTTATTAGTGAAAACATGTGGTACTCTATTCTTTGTTTCTGTGATAGATCACACAGTATAATGCACTCTAAATTCATGCAAGTTGCTGCAAAGTCCATATGATTGTCCTTCTTTATGGTTGTGTAATATTCCATAGTATAATGTATCACATTTTTTATCCAGTCTAGTTTCAATGGGCAGCATGATTGGTTTAATTTTTTTGCTATTGCGAATAGTGCTGCAATAAATATGCGTGTGCTGGTATTTTTTTTTTTTTAATTATTTGAGTTCCTCCATGTATATTACCAGGAGGGGAATTGCTGGGTCACATTAAAGTTCAATGTCTAGTTCTTTTAGAAATCCCCACACTGTTTTCCAATGAGAATGCAATAGCTTGCATTCCTACCAGCAGTGTGGAAGGGTTCCTTTTTCTCCACATTCTCATCAGCATCTGGTGCTTGCTTTCTTAAATATAACCATTCTTACTGCGGTTAGATGGTATCTCAATGCAGTTGTGATTTGCATTTCTCTGATGATTAGTGAGGCTGAGCACTTTTCCATGTGTCTGTTGGCTAACTGTATATCTTCTTTTGAGAGGTGTCTATTCATGTCTTTTGTCCACTTTTTTGAGGTTTTTTTTTCCTTTTGGCACATTTGAGTTCCTTGTAGATACTGGATGTTAGGCCTTTTTCAGATATACAGTTGGCGAATATTTTTTCCCATTCTGTAGGCTGTCTCCCTGTTCTCTTGATGGTTTCTTTTTATTTTATTTTATGTTTTAAATTCTTTTATTTTTAAAATGTGGGGTACATCTTGATGGTTTCTTTGGCTTTGCAGAAGCTTTTCAGTTTGATGAGGTCCCACTTGTGTATCTTACATCTTATGGCATGGGCACTTGGGATTTTGCTCAGGAATTGGTTGCCATTTCCAATTTCCATAAGGGTGTCTCCCTCATTTTCTAAGGTTCTTATAGTTTGAATATTTCTGTTTAAATCTTTGATCCACTTAGAGTTGATTTTTGTGTGTGGTGATAGGTAGAGGTCCTGTTTCAATCTTCTGCATGTGGTTAGCCAGTTTTCCCAGCACCATTGCTGAATAGGTTCTCCTTTCCCCAGTGGTTACTGGTGGAGGCCTTGTCAAAGATGAGCTGGTTTAGAAATTGAAGTTTTGCTTCCAGAATCTCTATCCTGTTTCCTTAGATTGTATGCCTGTTCTTGTACCAGTACCAGGTTGTTTTGATTATTATAGTCTCATGGTAAAGTTCAAGGTCTGGAAGTGTGATTCCTCTTGGTTCATTTCTTTTGCTAAGGATTCTTTTGGCTATTCATGGTCATTTGTTTCCGTATGCATTTTTGTATTGCCATTTCCAGGTCTGAGAAGAATGATGTTGGTAATTTAATGGGTATTGCATTGATTCTGTAGAGTGACTTCGATAGGATAGACATCTTTAAAATATTGATTTTTCCTATCCATGAGCATGCAATATTTTCCATTTGTTTGTGTCTTCTTTTATTTCTTTGAGAAGTGTTTTGTAGTTTTCATTGTAAAGCTCTTTCACTTCTCTGATTAGAAAAATGCTGAGGTATTTCTTTCTTTTTTTGCAGCTATTGTGAATGGAATAGTAGTTTTTATTTGGTTCTCTGCCTGCTTGTTGTTGCTGTATAAGAATGCAACGGTATTTTGCACATTTATTTTGTACACCAAGATTTTGCACAAGTCCTTTATTAGTGCAAGGAGTTTTTAACAGATTCTCTTGATTTGAGGGGCATAGGACCATATCGTCAGGAAAGAGGGATAACTTAGCTTCTTATCCTATTTGGATACCCCTGATTTCCTTCTCTTATCTAATTGCTGTAGCTAGGACTTCCAACACAATGTTGAATGGGGGTGGGGAGGGCAGGAGTGGTTAGTCTTGTCTTATTCCGGTTTTCAGGAAAAATGTTTCCAGTTTCTGTCCGTTTAGCAATATGCAGGCTGTGGGTTTGTTGTATATGGCACTATTTTGAGGTATGTTCCTTCTCTATCTAGGTGTTTGAGGTGTTTTTTTTAATCAAGAATTTTATCAAAAGCTGGATTTTATCAAAAGCTTTTTCCACATCCAATGATATAATCATGTAATTCTTGTTTTTACACATGTCAATGTATTTAATTACATTTATGGTCTTGTAAATATTGAACCAGCCCTGCATCCTGGGGTTGAAGCCTACTTGGTCATGGTGAATGATTTTTGAGATGTGTTATTGTATCCAATAACAGATTCTAAGATTTGCTAGAATCTTATTAAAAACTTTTGCTTCTATGTTTATTAGGAATATTGGCCTGTAGTTCCCTTTTTTTGTTGGATCTTTACCCAGTTGGGTATCAGTATGATGATAGCTTCATAAAATGATTTGGGGAGAATTCTGTCTCTAACAATTGCCTGGAAACTTTCAATAGGATTGGCATCAACTCCTACTTGTGCATTATTTAGAATTCCACTGGAAAGCTATTTGGTCCAAGGCTTTTTTTTTTTTTTTTTGTGGGTAGTTTTCTAATGACGGAGTCAATTTCCTGGATTGTTATTAGTCTATCTGGCATCTCAATGTCTTCTTGTTTCAACCTCACCAGGTTGTGTGATGTCAGAAAGTCCTCCATTTCAATTAGTTTATCAAGTCTGCTTCCTTACAGGTATGCATAGTAATCTCTCATAACTCTTTTATATTTCTTTAAGGTGAGTTATGATTTGAACTTTTGCATTTCTGATTGTGTTCATTTGGGCTTTTTCTTGGTCATTCTGGCTAGGGGGATCCATCAATCTTGTTTATTCAAAGAACCAGTTCTTGTTCTGTTGATCTTTTCTATGATATTTTTGTCTTCTATGTTCCATATTTGGGTTTTTACTTTGGCGATCTGGATTCTTCTGCTAAAGTAGAGTTTTGATGGTGTTGTCTTTCCAGCTCACTTAGGTGATTTGTTAGGCTGTTATCTTGTGATCTTTCCGTTTCCTTGATGTGTGTTAATAGAGATACAAATTCCCCTCTTAGAATTGGTTTTATGGCATCCCAGAGGTTTTGGTAAGAAGTTTCTTCCTTTTCATTGGTTTCCAGGAATCTCTTAATTTCTCTTTTTATTTCTGGGTTAACCCAGTAGTCGTTCAGTATCATGCCATTTAGTGTCTATGTCTTTGTGGGTTTTGAGGGAATTTTGTTGGTGCTGATATTTATTTTTATTCCACTGTTGTCCGAGAAGGTGCATAGCAGTATTTCGATCTTATAAAAATTGCTTATGCTTGACTTATGGACAAGGGTGTGAATGATCTTGGAGTACATTACATGTGGTGATAAGTAGAATGTATATTCTGTAGTTGTTTGGTGGAATATTCTGTAGGTATCTATTAAGTCCATTTGGTCAAGTGTAAAGTTGAGGTTCCAGATCTCTTTGTTGATTTTTTGCCTCGATGATCTATCTAGAGTTATTAGTGGTGTAATTAAGTCCCCAGCTACAATAGTGTTAGAGTAAATATCTTTTTTTAGTTTACTTAGTAGTTACTTTATAAACTCTGGTGTTCCTTTTTGGGTGTGTATATGTTTAGGATGGATATTTCTTATTGATGGATTGAAACTTTTATCATTGTGAAATGTTCTTCCATATCTTTTTTTTAGTTTTTGATCACTTAAAGATTGTTTTGTCTGATATTAGGATCACGACTCCTGCCTTCTTTTGTGATCCATTCATCTGGAAACTTGTTTTTCATCTTCTTTTAGTCTGTGTGTGCCCCTTGTGGAGAGATGAGTTCTCTGGGCGTAGCATACTGTTGTGTCATGGTTTTTTAATGCAATTTGTCATTCTGTGTCTTCTCAGTGGTGCATTTAGTTCATTCATGTTCAGGCTGATTATTGAAATGTGATTGTTTATCCTCATCATGAGGTTCTTACAAAATTTTTTGTTTGTTTGCTTTCTTTTAACTTTTGTGTTGATGTATGTGTGTTTGCAGTTGTGATATATTCTCTGTTGATTCTGTGTTCTGCTGTTGTCTTGGGAAGTGTGTAGTCATTTTTTTTTCTTTCTTCTGTGCTTAATACCTTTTAATGTTTCTCCTGTGAGCTTGTCTGGAGGCTGCATAATCTCTTAATGATTGGATGTCTGGGAAGGATTTTAATTCTCCATCACTAATGAAGCTGAGCTTGGCTGGGTAGAAAATTATTCGTTGAAATATTTTATCTTGGAGGACTTTGAATATTGGACTCCAGTTCCTTCTAGCTTATAGTATTTCTGTCAATAGATCTGCTGTTATTCTGATAGGTTTTCCCCAGTAGGTAGCCTAACCTTTTCCTCTTGCTGCCTTTGGGATTTTTCTTTTGTGCCTACTTTATGTAGGTGAATTACTATGTGTCTAGGGGTTGGTCTTCTCATTTGATGTCTTGAGGCGATTTACTGTATGTCTTGTGTTTGGATGGTCACATCTCTGGTTAGATGGGGAAAGTTTTCTTGTATAACCACTACGAATACTTGTTCTAAGTATTCCAGAAAGTTTTTACCTTTCTTCTTCTGGTTTGCCAATCAGACATAGGTTTGGCCTCTTGATATGATCACACATCTCTTGGAGGCTTTGTTCTTTTTTTCTGAGTTTTCTTTTTATGTTTTTTACAGATCGGGTTAATTCTATGTTTTGGTCTTCAAGTTCTGAGATTCTTACTTCTGCTTGATTAATTCTGCTTTTTTTGCTTGTTATCTTGTTATTTATTTCTTGGGTGAAAATTTTTATGGCCAAAATCTCTCACAAATTCTTTCAGTGCTGCATGTTGTCTTTCTTGAATCTTATTCACTTGGTCTTTCCACTCCCTAATCCCTGTTGTATTCTGGGGCCATTCATTGATGACTTCCATTGTTTGAGCTCTGAGTTCTAATTTTTCAGGAATTTTCTCTTTGTTACACTGGAAATTACCTGTGTTCTTCCACTAATTTTTGTGACAAATCTTCCTCATTTGTGACAGATCCCTTTCTTTTCTCTTTAGTTCCATTATTGAGTGGCAGTGGGAGAGGCTTTCACTTCTGATGTTTGCACAGCCCTCTATTCTTCCCTGATCAGGACTCTGAATTTGCTCCATTTTGAAACAGGGCTATGGGTCGTAAACTTTACTGTCTCTTGTACTTTTGAGAGTCAAATAAGGTGGAGTATGGGGAGCTAGGTTTCAGAAAGTATTTGCAAATTACAATGTTCACTGATGGTGGTATGGGTTTCCTGAGACCCACTCTCCACCACCACACTATATGATGATGCAATGGATATGTGTGTGTCCCCTGAGTCAAGGTACAGTAACAGCAATTAGGAGAACAGAGAAAAGTAGAATGAAATAAGAGGGACATAAATTTGAAAAAAATAAAAATAAACCAGAACAACAAAAGCAGAAACAAAAGCAAAGAACTATTAAACAGACACATACACACCAAGACAAACTGGAAAAGCAACAAAGTCAAATAAAGCAAAAAACAACAACAACAAAACAAGAAATCCAAACACAGACACAGACATGCCCAACACAAAATGAAAGGAGAAGAAAAAGAGAAAAAAAAGAAAAGAAAAAAAGGAACATAGGCAGATAACAAGAAACAAAAGAAGAAAAAAGAAGAAAAGGAAAAATGATAGAGGAAGCAGTTCAAATCCTTACATACACATGTATGTGCAAAGGAAAAATATTTTAAAAATAAAAAGCAAACAAACAAAAAGAAAAAAAAAACCTGGCCTCTTGTGGCAGGTTCTGTAATTGTCTCTCAGCTACTCACAGGTAAGCTCCTCTACTGTTTCCTGCAGAGCTTGGCCTCATTCACAATCTCCCCGGTGTCCAGACCAGGGAAGGAGAAATGGGTGGTGTGGCTGTGTGGGACTTCAATCCTCCCTTCCCACTCTCGTATGGTCAGGGAGATCCCTCCAGTGGGGAGGTGCGGGATTGTTTCTTCCCCAAGTACTGTTGGGGGGAGATGCCCCAGTCAGGCTTATCCTGGAGTAGACTCTTCCTATTGCAGCTGACATTCAGGCTCTACCTGGGTTCATCCCTCTCAGCAGCCCAGTCATGTGTGTATGACATTCGGAGAACTGCTGTGGAGGAGGGGGTTGTGTCAGTCCTGGACTCATCACTGATCTCTTTGGAGATCTTCTTCATGCTTTTCTGGCCAAATCCTTTGACCCACAGCTGAATAAGGGTAGCGGGTGGGCACCAGAGACTCAGCACTCATCCTGTCCCTCCAGAGTTTGTGCTTTCAGGATAATCCCTCTGGGTCTTGATCAACCCCTGAGTATTTAATCAGCTGATCACAAAGATCAGGTCTGTTACTCTGTGGTAAGCAAGGTGGAACACTTTCAAGATGGTGACAGGGTACCTCTTTTTATCTTCTCCAGTGGGACTCTGCCTCTGGGCTCCGTTCACTGCCGTTGCTTCCAGTGTCAGTCAGGTGCTGCAGTGGTGGGACAGAGCCTGGAGTTGGCAGTCTCTCCCTGCAGCTTCTTCCTGGGAAGAGCTCTGTTAATTTTTCTTGCTAAGTTTCAAAAAAGTAAAACAAAATTACATAAAACTCTAATTTCAACAGCTATATCCTATTGTCCTAAGATTTTAACAGATACTGCCATGCACTATAAATAGGTTTTTTAGTTTCTTCTGGGGCTTTGGTTGCCCTAGTTGAGTTCTGACAAGAATTATAACTTCTCTCCAAATAATAGGGAGATTCTTTTTTGCTTTTCTTCATATCCTTACATTTTTGTTTAAAATTTAAAATTACCCAGTATTAAAAATGTATAAACTGGGTATATACTTTAACTATATATATATATATATATATATATATATTTATATATTATATACTTGATAAATATATATATAATATATATTATATACTTGACATATATATATATATTTGACACATATATATAATTTTTTATTTTAAAGATGTGGGATACAAATCAGGGTTAGGTATACAAATGTTTGTCATGCAGGTACCCTTGTTGATGAGGTGTGCCCCTCCCCAGCAGATTCCCTCTATTGCCAATTCCACCTCCACCCACCAGCAGTCTCCCACTACTACCAATCCTTTTCTTATAGTATTACAATAATTGCTCAAGGTCCACTTATGAGTGAGAACATGTGATACTCAGTTCTTTGTTTCTTTGAGAGATCACTCAGTATTATAGATTCTAGTCCATCCAAGTTGCTGTGAAGTTCGTAATTTTTTTCTTTTTATGGCTGCATAATATCCCATCGTGTATATGTACCACATTTTTTTATCCTGTCCTCTTTCGATGGGCAGCACAGTTTACAGTTGGTTCCATGTTTTTGCTGTTGTGAACAATGCTGCAATACACATAGGTCTGTAGGTATCTTTGTCATGGAGCAATTTGAGTTCTTCTGAGTATATTCCCAGTAGGGGGATTGTAGGGTCTCATGGAAGGTCAATTTTTAGATCTTTTTGGGATCCTCACAGTGTTTTCCACAGAGGTTATATTAGTTTATGCTCCTACCAACAGTGTAGAAGTGTTTCCCTTTTCCCACCTCCTCTCCAGCATCTGTTGTTTTTTGAGGTATTGAAGATGGCCATTCTGACTGGAGTTAGGTGGTACTTCAGTGTAGTTTTAATTTGCATTTCTTTGATGGCTAGTGAGGCTAAGCCTTTTTTCATGTATCTGTTAACTACTCGTATGTCTTCTTTTGAGAAGTGTCTATTTCTATCGTTTGCCCACTTTGTAATGGGGCTTTGTTTTCCCTTTTTTGGCACATTTGCATTCCTTGTGGATCCTAGATGTTAGGCCTTTGTCAGGCATACAGTTGGAAAATATTTTTACCATTTTGTGGGCTATCTTTCTGCTCTCTTGCTGGTGTCTATGGCTTTGCAGAAGATTTTCAGTTTGATGAGGTCCCACTTGTCAATCTTATCTCTTAGCCGGGTGTGGTAGCACATGCCTGTAGTTCCAGCTACTTGGAAGGCTGAGGCAGAAGGATCGCCTGAGCCCAGCAGGTCAAGGCTGTAGTGATTGTGAGCATGCCACTGCACTCCAGCTTGGGTGACAGAGTGTGACTCCAATTTAAAAAAAATAAATAACCTTTTATAACTAAAATGTTTAACTTTTATACATACTAGTACTCATATGTACATACTAATCCAGTGCCTAGCATATTATTATGATTCTAGGATTGTAAGATATGATTAGATAGATAGATAGAGGGTTAGATAAATGATAGATATTTTCAGGAGATAATGATTTCTTTATCCTTAAGCTCATAAATAAATGTTTATGGTATAGACAAAGGTCATACCTTGTATGATTAATAAATATCAATTTCATTTCAACTAGAAAACAGATATCAGCACAATTATTTTAATGACAGTTCTCTCTCTCTCTCTCTCATACACACACCCAAACACACAAAAATACACACATACACACCCTCTCTCATTCTCTCTCTCTTGCTCTCCCTCCCTCTCTGTCTCTCTCTTTGTTTCTTTCTCTTTCTCTCCCCCTACCCTCTTTTTGTCTCACACACAGGAACAGACATATATACACAAACACAGCAGTGTACAACATATACTTTACTAAAAATTTTGAGAACTTACAGAAAACGAGAGTTTACATAATCAAATCTTCTCAAGGAGGTAAAAAAAAAAATCTTCATTTGGCATTTCCATCTTCTTTATCTGCAAATAAGAATTCCTTATTTTTCCCTTCCCTAATGTTATGTACTTGCTTTTCTGTCTTACCACACAAATTTCATCTGGGAACTGATGCTTCTTTGCTTTCTATCTTCATAGTTATCTTGTTCTATCACAGCCCCTAATGTACATCCATAACACCACTATGCCTGGGAGGTGGGGGAAAACAACCATGTATAGTTCAGAATAAAGACAGAGCAACAAACATGAACATACCAACTTGGATGGTCATATGCCTGGTTTCAAATTGTGACTTTTGTTTTTCGTAACTTACTAATTAAATGACTCTGGGCATATTACATGATTTCCTCTGTCTGAGATAGCAATATAAAAACAATTTTTATTATAGTACGCTATTTACCTCCTACATTAAATAGCGCAATATATTTTTGAAAGTAACTTATTTTTTTTTAACTTTTTGTCTCTTTTTTGGCAGCTACTAATGTGAGGATGAACTGTAAATGGATCAAGGTGTTTTTTGGCCTTCTGTTGCTGTTCTTTCAGGAATGGGTTCTATGGCTTTGGTTGAGTGTATGACTACTAAGTCACAGCCTTTCCATGTGTAAGACATGAATGATGGCTCATATATAGTGTTTTCCAGTTCTGAAGGCTATCCCCCAGTATCTCAGTTTCTCTTTCTTATCCAAGCACATACATGTAAACCTGAAATTACCAGAACAAATATTTTAATATTTTAAATTTGCTAAAAGATCTAACAGATATTATATGTAAAACATAAATTTATAAATATAATGAATGTAAATTATAATTTATGAATATGTAGGCATCATGAGCAGAAGGAAGTTGAGGCTACATCTGATTTTTTTCTTTTTCTTTTTAATTATAAAGATATGGGGTACAATTCAGGGTTAGGCATACAAATGTTGATTATGCAGGTACCCTTGTTGATGAGATGTACCCCTCCCTCCCCAGGCAGTTTCCCTCAACTGCCAATCCCTTTCTTAAAGTATTATGATAATTGTTCAAGGTCCACTTATGAGTGAGAACAAATAGCACTCCGTTCTTTGTTTCTTTGGTAGATCACTGAGTATGATCGACTCTAAATCCATCCAAGTTGCTGCTAAGTCCATATGTTGTCCTTCTTTATGGCTGCATAATATTCCATTGTGTATATGTACCACATTTTTAAAATCCAGTCCAGCTTTCATGGGCAGCAAGGTTGATTCCATATTATTGCATCTTTCTCTTGGTGGTAAGGATATTTGTCTGAAAATTTTGAGTATGATTTGGAGGCAAAAGATGAGATGATAGATATTAATGTGTTTTGAGGAAAATACTTTGCATTTTTATGTAATTATTAAATCCTCAAGCATTATTAACTCGATAGATCTTGCTTGAGAATGGCATTATGCTAAAGTTACAGGATTTCAGGCAGTCATGAAATAACTAGAAGATTCCTTACTTGTAGCATAAAACAGTATGAAAATTGTATACAGCGTATCCAAAACACTGTGGTGACTTAAACTTTGCTAACTATGATAAAAGAAATCACTCATTTTTCTCCTATCAAATTATAGTCAATGGAAATTTTAGTTAAAAGAAAATTCTCTTGCAATGCAATAAATTCTGTCATTTTGTCATCTTGCCTTGAATGCCATGTTATAACTGTACAAAACAAATTAACTTGAACTTATAGCCAATTGCCTTACTTCGAAGCACTATTTTATTTTTTTAACTGCGTGACAATTATTCTTTATAATAGAAGTCTTCAAACTGCAAATATAACAATGCAATGAATTTAACTGATAAATTGTATATTTAATAACTTGTAAGAAACAAAAGTATTTCAACAATGAACATTAAATTGCATCTTTATCAATTATGTATGGTGCAAGTTATTTCTGAAATTGTCCTTTGGTTGAGTGTCAGTTGAAAAAACAGAGGTCATTTTATTTGTACATGTTAAATTGTTCAGCCACTGGCTGTTTTCTGAATAAATTAAGCACCTTTGTCATAAGACAAACATCAACTCAGTACAATTATTGAAGGCATTAGGAGATAATGCTAATATGTTTCATGCTTCAAATGCTACAGTTGCCAAAAATTCATAGCAATCAATAACCATTTTTTCCTTTGTATTTTTTATCTTAAACAACCCACCAGGGTAATTATTATGAATAGATTTTCTTTTTTTTAGATAAAGTTGCTAGGTATATTGATTAACCTATTGTTCTTTTGTGACTACCTTAAATGTAGCCAAAATAATAAAGCTACAATCTGTTTTTTTTTCTTTTATTGAAAAAATTAAAACCCACTCTAGACAATTTGACACAATTCATTGCTTGTGAATAGAATTTTTTGTGTGTGCTGTTCTAATCAGCAATTCAGAATTAGAAAGCTGAACAAAAGAGTAAGAAGAATTTGTTTTTCACAGCTAACAAAGTTTGTCCTGAATTCTAAAGTACATTTTGGAGGTCACTGAGCAGTACTCAGGGGAAAGGAGTCTTTGTTGGAGAAGTATCTCAGTTCATTGGAACAAGTAGCTATAAGGTCAAATCATAATTCTTCAAATGTTCGTAGCAATGAATCTTAGACTCAAATGCAAAAAAATGATGTACATTCTAAGTCAAAATTATTAAGGAAAGGAAAGAAAACAGAACAAACTTGCCTTGAAGTTTGTTTCCATTTTGAAAACTTCTTTCCAGTCCCTTTTTCCCCCTCCTGCCCATCACCAGAGCCATGTTATAATAAAATCATTTAAATAAACATATGAGGATATTGGCCCCAGGATATGATAACAACCAAAATATAATTTTTAAAATTATACTTAGAGATTATCTATAATTCAGAAGTTTCAAACTGACATTCTTGGATGAAACACTGGCTTACCCATGTGAATGGTCTGGCCTATTCATTATTTTTAAAATATTGTTAAGTAAGATGAAAATATTTAAAGCAGGGAATAATTTGTATAAAAGTCTAGATTTTCAGTTTTTGTTGAAAAAATAATTAGAACATCTGGCAATCTTGAATCCATATTACAAATGGCAAAAAGAGGCTAAGGTTAAGTGAAATAATTGCCCATCTTTCTTGAAATCCTTTACATGACTTCTTGAAAGAACATTGATTTCTATAAGTGATACTCACTTTTGCATTTATTTGTGGATATGTAAGACTATCATTTCCTTTGCAATGTCACACACAAGACCAAACATATATATGGAACTTAATAATTGTCTCATATTTTCTAATATATATGAAATAACTAACTAGTGAAAGAAAAATAAGTATATCACTAGTTATAGAATAATTTTGAATGCAACGAGATTTCCAAAAAATGATGAAATTGAAACACAATTGGAAACATTTAGAAAAAACTTCCAGTAAAACTTTGTAATTCAGTTCAAAATTTGAAGAGAACTTGTTTACAGTGTGGCACAGTGGTTATAGAACCCTGTTATCTCTCAGCAGAGGAACACATTGTTTGCTTAGAATAGAGATCAGCCCCTTTTGTCAAGACAAGAGTGGGGAATCCAAAGCTGCTCAGCAAAGCTTGCTTCTTGGTCTTGATCCACTTTAAGATCTCACCTAAGTGTTCTGTGGATCAATTTGAAAATCATTAACCCTGTTAGAATTTCCTCATTTGAGAAAAGAGACTGATAGTCTAGGCCCACTCTGAACAAATTCAGGATTACTGGTTATGAAGCTCTATTGTGAGAGTGAAATTCAAAACATGTGTCAGATATACTTCCTGCTTGCATAGATAATGAAAAAGAGGAAAAAGGAATGTACAAAAAATAACGAAATAAAAAAGTATTATGTAGCTTAGAATTGCTTAAGAAACAAAAAGTGTCTCTAAAAACAAAGGCAAATATAGGAAATCCTGTCAATACAGTGTTTTGAGATGTTGTGCTTTACTCTGAATTACAGAAATATTGTTTTACGATTGTATATCCTGCATCAGGGTGTCTCAACTTCAGCACTATTGCTATCTAAGGCTGGATAATTTTTTGTCTCTGGTAGCATCCCTGGCCTCTACCATTAGATACTGTAGAACTCACCCGATTGTGGGAATCAAAAATATCTCCAGATATTGCTATTATCTGAGATAAAAAATTATCCACACTGCTTTATATTACTAACCATAGATACTACACAAGACGTCGACATGCTTCCTCCAATTCCAATTGTAGAATGTGTAATGAAATATAATGATTTTCAAAATATCTAGAATTATTTTGAAATATCCAACAAGGTTTTAAGTAATAGTTCTTCTGTGTGGGAGTTGAGGCAAAAATGTTTTTATATTTATTATTAAGTGTAATCTATACTTGAATAGTGTGTTCCATGCTTTCTTCAATGTCAGCTATTAAGGAGGAGTGTCTTAACCTGGGAAGATGCTGGGCAGGGATTGCTGAGGCCTGATTAGAATCCTTCTCTACGTGTCTAATGATGGAATGATGGGAAAGAGCTCATATACTAAGTCTTTTTAGTTGGGCACTCTGAATCTTTTAGTGATCTCTTGAGAGTCAGGACACAGGCTCTCATTTGCTTAAATCTGATTTTAAATTTTTTTTTATTTAAAATAATTTTTAAAATAAATTTAGAAAACAAAGCAAGATGAACAAATTAAAAAGACAACCGATTTCATAAATGCGCATCACTTATTATAAACTGAGGAGCTTTGAAACATTTGGCATATGTTAACTCATTTAAAAACTATTATGACTACCTCATCTCAATCACAGAGAAATAATAAAATATGCTCATAGTCATTTAATTAGTAAGTCAAAACAAGCAAACAAATAAAGCAACATTACAATTTAAATCCATGTATTTGACTTCCAGAGTTGATAGGCTTATGTCTATGCCTCTGTGTCTCTTCTGAAATATACATGCTTACATTTTTTGTTTTTAGTAATTTTTGATGATTATAATCAGTATATTGGAGAATTAGATTTTTATCATTTACAAGGACTTCTTATTCAACAAATATTGTGTTTAAACAAAATTTTATCCTATTTATCTTGACTTTCTTTCCACCTACAAAGATATATCTTTATAAAATAGAGATCAATTTTTATTTATGAAGTGTAAATAAGTGTATATATCTATATAATTATATAAAATATCTAAGTATGATGATGCCGGGAGCCGCAATCACTAGTAAAAGTAAGGTAAAAGGGACCTGAAAGCAGGAAAAACGCCGGCCCCAGTAAAATGGGGCCATGATGGGAGCAAGGCCCCAGTAAAATGCGGCCATGATGGAGGCAAAGCCCCATGGATCCTGTTGATAGATCTTCCCTAACTTTGAAGGATTGCATGCATAGGCTTGAGAATATTCCCTCTTTAATTGAGATAATAGATGCACAAGTGGATGATGGCATTTGACAGCAAAAATTATACATAGGCATAATGGAGGTGAGATTGCAGAAAGAAGGGTGCCCCTTAGAATGTGCAAGGATGTGGAATTAGCAACAAACCTATGTATAAAATGTAAAAAGGGCTCAACAGCAAAAAATTTCCTCCCTGAAGGGACAAGGGAATGCAAAATTTGCAACCTTTAGCTAAAAAGGAAAAACAAGTACTTCCTCACACCCTTTATAAGTAACAACATTGACAGTTGTGATTGATGAGGGAGTGAGAAACTGAGACAGAGTATCTCCACAAACAGGTGTTTTTGGGAAAAACAAGTCACAGACATGCCTTTTGATTTAAGAAATATTATAGTTTAATTAGAAAGAGGGTTAAAATTAAAGTAAGGATTAGATAAATAGCAGTTATAATTAAAAGATAAATGCTTATTATAGATGTAGGTGTTAGTTAAAAATAAGGAATAGGAAATAATTAAGTTTTAAGGTAAACTTAAAATTATATACACTTAATGTAGGTTTAAAATTAAATGTATTTAGGGTTAGAAGTAAGATTAGTTTCATATATAAGTGTAGATTTAGACATGTTTCGTTTAGAAATATAAAATGTAAAATAGGTGATAAGAAAATAGCAAGTAATATAGATAAGGCAATTAGAATTAAGAAAGTTAAATTTTTAAATTGATAGTATTAAGAATTCGTAGTAGGTAAGATAAGAGTGGTTATATAAAAGAAAAATCAAGTCAATATATTGCCGCTAAAAGTATATATAAGGGTAGAATAAGAAAATAGATTAGTAAAGGAAAAGAAATAGAATAGCAAAGGGAAGAGATTCAGGTGACCTAGGGGTCACAGGATGTGGCTGATAAATTGGCAGCTGGTATTTTGTTACACCACCTGGTAGCAGGAAGAAACAAAATGAAACTTGTAAAGGTCAACTTCACCATAAACAAAAGAAAAAAAAAACATGATGTAAACATTTAATGTGTAACATGGGATACATTTTGTGGGTGGAGGGATCAGTGAAAAACTATATAAGCTTGTAAGAATTGAATAAAAATTGGCAGAGTCTTGAACTCTCCCCAGGAAGAAGGATCCTGTCATGTTCATCTTTTCTTTTTCGCCACTTCCCAATTCCCCCGTCTCAAGCCCTGACTCTCTCCTGGAGCTGGACTCTAGCAAGTGGCGCCCGAACAGGGACTTGAGCGGGTAAGTATAATTTTCATGTCGTTTGTCGTTTCGGGAATGGACTTTGTCCTGAGGGTGCTGCAGACCCCCTGTGAGTGAGTGCAGGAAAGGATAGGACAAACAGCCAGAACTTTTGAGATGTTATTGTGCCTCTTTAAGATGTTGAGAAGTAATCGTGTTTGAGCTTTTGAGATGTTGTAGTGCCTCTTTAAAAGAAGTTGAGAAGTTGTCGTGTCTCTTTAAGAGTAATCTAGAACTTGAGAAAATATTGTGCCTCTTTAAAAGAAGTGATTTGAGAAGTCAGCGTATCTCTTGAAGGGTATTTCAGAATTTGAGAAGTTGCTATGCCTCTTTAAAAGTGTCATGTCTCTTTAAGAGTATTTCAGAGCCGAGTTCGGTGGCTCAGCCTGTAATCCCGTGCCTTTGGGAGGCTGAGGTGAGTGGATTGCCTGAGCCCGCGGGTCCGAGACCCTCCTGGGCAGCGAGATCTCATCTCTACAATAAATCAAAAAATCAGCCGAGCGTGGTAGCGCATGCCTGTAATTCCAGCTACTTGGAAGGCTGAGGTGGAAGGATCGCCGAAGCCCAGCAGGTGAGGCTGCGGTGGCCGAGAGCAGCCACTGCACTCCAGTCTGGGCGACAGAGTGAGACTCCAACTCAAAAAAAAAAAAAGAGTATTTCAGAATTTGAGAAGTTGTTGTGCCTCTTTAAAAGAAGTAATTATGGGCCATTCGTGTTCTAAGGAAAGGAAAGCATATTTGAGAATAATAGGAAAAATGTTGCAACACAAAGATATTAAGGTTAGTAAAGATAAGCTTAATTCATTTTTAGATTTTGTGCAGAAAGTAAGTCCTTGGTTTCCTGATGAGGGAACCTTGGATTTGGATACTTGGGATCAGGTTGGAAAAAATATTAAAAAATGGTATTCTATTAGTGGAGGGACTCAGATGCCTGAGGATGCTTATTCTTTGTGGCCTGATATTTTACTAACGTCCGGACAAGGATTTGCTTGTGTCTCTCCCCAGAACGCTGATTCACCTGTGTGGGTACCTGATCAACTCATCTGTCACCACCATGAGCTATCTGTCCATCCAGCCCATGCTCGAAATTACTTGTGAAAATTGTTCACTGTCCGATTGTGTTGGTAAAAACCCTGCTCAAGTGTTTTTATTACGACGTCCGGCATATGTGTTTGTACCTATTAAGCTGCCCATCCCTTGGTATGCTACTCCTGGGACATTCATTTTGGATCAAGTAACTTCTACTTTAGCTAGATCTCGAAGGTTTGTGGCTGCCTTTATATTAGGAATTACAGCATTAATTGCCATAATAGGATCTGTAGCAGCTTCCGCAGCTGCTTTAGTACAGGAAGTACATACTGCTGAACATGTGAACGAGTTATCCCAAAATGTTAGTTTAGCCTTATTTACTCAAGAACAAATAGATAAGGGTATTATTGATAGATTAAATGCTTTAGAATCAGCATTGTTATGTATAGGAAATCAAATACAGCATATTAAAGTCCAAATGTCTGTTGCTTGTCATGCCCACTTTAAATGGATTTGTGTTACTTCTATGCTCAATTGGCATCTAAATTCACAGATACTCTTACTCAATTTATTTCTTCTAATTCTCTTTGGAATTTAATTTACAATTTTATAGCAATTGGACTAATCATTTTGTTTTTGCTGTTTATCCTACCAGTCATTATCCAGAAACTAAGAAAAGCTGTTCAACGGAACTCTGACACTATCCACCTTGCCATTCTAAAAAACAAAAAAAGGGGAGATGCTGGGAGCCACAATCACTAGTAAAAGTAAGGTAAAAGGGACCTGAAAACAGGAAAAATGCTAGCTGGGAGCAAGGCCCCAGTAAAATGCGGCCATGACGGAGGCAAAGCCCCATGGATCCTGTTGATGGACCTTCCCTAATTTTGAAGGATTGCGTGCATAGGTTTGAGAATATTCCCTCTTTAATTGAGATAATAGATGCGCAAGTGGATGATGGCATTTGACAGCAAAAATTATACATAGGCATAATGGAGGTGAGATTGCAGAAAAAAGGGTGCCCCTTAGAATGTGCAAGGATGTGGAATTAGCAATAAACCTATGTATAAAATGTAAAAAGGGCTCAACAGCAAAAAATTTCCTCCCTGAAGGGACAAGGGAATGCAAAATTTGCAACCTTTAGCTAAAAAGGAAAAACAAATACTTCCTCACAGCCTTTATAAGTAACAACATTGACAGTTGTGATTGATGAGGGAGTGAGAAACTGAGACAGAGTATCTCCACAAACAGATGTTTTTGGGAAAAACAAGTCACAGACATGCCTTTTGATTTAAGAAATATTATAGTTTAATTAGAAAGAGGGTTAAAATTAAAGTAAGGATTAGATAAATAGCAGTTATAATTAAAAGATAAATGTTTATTATAGATGTAGGTGTTAGTTAAAAATAAGGAATAGGAAATAATTAAGTTTTAAGGTAAACTTAAAATTATATACACTTAATGTAGGTTTAAAATTAAATATATTTAGGGTTAGAAGTAAGATTAGTTTCATATATAAGTGTAGATTTAGACATGTTTCATTTAGAAATATAAAATGTAAAATAGGTGATAAGAAAATAGCAAGTAATATAGATAAGGCAATTAGAATTAAGAAAGTTAAATTTTTAAATTGATAGTATTAAGAATTCGTAGTAGGTAAGATAAGAGTGGTTATATAAAAGAAAAATCAAGTCAATATATTGCCGCTACAAGTATATATAAGGGTAGAATTAAGAAAATAGATTAGTAAAGAAAAAGAAATAGAATAGCGAAGGGAAGAGATTCAGGTAACCTAGGTGTCACAGGATGTGGCTGATAAATTGGCAGCTGGTATTTTGTTACACCACCTGGTAGCAGGAAGAAACAAATGAAACTTGTAAAGGTCAACTTCACCATAAACAAAAGAAAAAAAAACATGATGTAAACATTTAATGTGTAACATGGGATACATTTTGTGGGTGGAGGGGTCAGTGAAAAACTATATAAGCTTGTAAGAATTGAATAAAAATTGGCAGAGTCTTGAACTCTCCCCAGGAAGAAGGATCCTGTCATGTTCGTCTTTTCTTTTTCGCCGCTTCCCGATTCCCCCGTCTCAAGCCCTGACTCTCTCCTGGAGCTGGACTCCAGCATGATGATATAATGATATCCTGTGCATACTTGGATTTTTTAATTCCATTTCTGTCTTATGAAAAATTTTCAAACACTCTCCCTCCCTTCCTCGATCTTCCTCTTTCTTTCTTCCTCGTTTCTCCTCCATATCTCCTCTTTGTCCTTTTTTTCCAAGGATTGCTTAGGCCTGACCCTTCTCTACATGTGCTAAGAGTAGATGATGGTTAACTTTCAAGAGTTAGCATATGTAAAATATTTAGAAGATTCCTAGTCCATATTAAGTGAAGTATACTTTTGAATTGGTTGGGGTTTTTTTATTTGTTCATTTTGATTTGTTTTTTTAAATAAGTAAAAATTTATTTCTCCTTTTTCTACTTGTACTCTCCCTCTTCTTTTTTCCTTCGCTTTTCCCTACACCCTATTTCTGTCTCTTGTAAACTTAATACTTTCTTCTTGTAGTTAATATACAATCTGTGGAGAGATATTTTGTAACTGCAAATATTATCTTACTCTTCATATTTTATCTCTAGCTTTAGAATCCATGGATAAGCTTGCATGAATAAATTATTATCTATTATTGTGGGAAAAAGTAACCCCCCAAATTAGGATTCTAGAACAATAGACCTTTATTATTTCACAGTCTCTGTGAGTCAGAAGTCAAGAAGATGCTTATGGGGGTGGGTCTTGAATCAGTTTCTCTCAGAGGATGGCAATTAAGATGTCCTCAGGGGCTATATTCAAAATGAAAACTTGATGGAAGCAGAAGGATTTACTTTCAAAATTACTGATACACATAGAAAGTGACTTGTCCTCAAATGAGTGTTGTCCAAGAGAGAATAATTTAAAAGCTTCAGTGTATTTTATGCCCTGGCCATGAAAATCACATATCACACATCTTAATTTCTGCTATATCTGACTGGCTACACAGGCAACACTATCCCATGAGAGAGGAGAGTACACAGGAGCTTGAATACCATGAAATGGAATAATTAGTGACCATCTTGGATTCTGAAGGCTACCAAAATTGTTTTTGTGATGGTTGACAATTGATGATTTTTAAAGCAATTGTACTTTCTGTATTTATTATTTGGCTTTCTATAGTAAAGCAGAACTTTTTGTTTATTAACTTATTTAATCAGTGTAATCCTAGGTGTAGGCTTATGAGTTTATATTTTATCCAATAGATTGTAGTCTATTACTTTAATTGTGTAGTTTGATGCTCAAATTATCCCAGACTTGACCAGCTAGATCCTTTTCAAGCTCTTCTGTTTGGTTTTAACATGTTCCCAACATTTTTTGAGTTTGCAGTATATTGAACGATTTAATTCATTTTCTCAGAAAGGGTGATTTGGGTGGATACTTGGATTTCCAGACCCTCTCAGTGGAACTTTAAGGTCAAAACTATTATTGTAATATTACTCTTTTTTTCCTTTTACACTGTGTTGATGCTTACATTGATAGTGCAAATGCAATGGTAGAAAAAAATTCCTGGAACCTTAGTACTAATCAACAGCTTTCTAAAAAATTGTACTTAATTATCATTGTATTCTTCATTCTTCTCAGAAACAAACTGTGAAAAACAAATTTCTATTGACTAAATCATCTCATCTATTATATTTTGTTATGGCAGCCTGTGCTGACTTATACAACTACCATGAGGAAAAATACCATGTTACTGTTTTTGAATTGTGAACTGAACTACTTCAAAGTACACAGTTGAAAGAATGACTGAGGAACTAATGACATTTATTCAGACTTTAGTAATTTAGTCATTGACAGATATTTTCTCAGATATGAACTGAGTTTGCAGCTTTAAGGAAAGCAACTGATGGTATTAATTTTCAATGATACAATTCAAGCTTTTGTGTAAAAATTAGACATTTGAAACACTTTTATCAGTCATTATAAGCTAAGAATTTTTTATAAGATGGGTGATGATATTATAAGATATTGATGGTGATTTTAAAAGTATAATTAAATGAGTCAGTGTTTGTAAAATCTGCATACTTCAGTGAACCAATATTTTCTAGATGAATAATGTGCAATATTACAAAATCATGTATGGGTAAGAGATCCATTCAAAATGCAAGATAGAACAAGAGGTTTTAATGTAAGAGTGCACAAAAAGTTCATTGATCTGATTTCAGATTTTATATTCCAACCACTCCTTAAAACAAAACAAAACAAAACAAAAAACAACAAAACTACCAATCATCAAGTTTTGGAATAGTATCAAAGAAGAATATGCACAACTATCTGGAAAGTTTATTAAAATACTTCTTTACTTTACAACAACATATTTATAGTTGAGCTTTCTTTTTATGCTTCAACTAAAGCAATATATGGCAAAAGATAGATTCAAAAGTAGATATTAGAATCTACTGATATTCTAGTAAGTCAGATGTGAAACTAATTTTGGGGTAATATATCATGTCATTCTTTTTTTTACAACGAATATTATTTATGTTAATGTTTAATGAGTTTATTTCTGTAATTTAAAAAATAAGTATGTTTACATTTTATTAGCTTAATTTCAATTATAATAAATATCAATAGGTATATCATAAGAGCAAAAGTTATCTGAGGTTTATCTGATTATATTGAATTCAAAGTTATCATGAATGCAAAAAGTTTGAAAACTGCTGATTTAAATCACTTTCTTTTTCTGTTTACTTATTTGATTTGATTTTTGAGTTGAGGGAAACTGCTAGGGGAAGGAGGGGCATACCTCATCAACAAGGGTAACTGCATGATCATTGTTTATATACCTAACCTTGAAATATACCCCAGATCTTCATAATAAAAATCTTTAAAAAAGAAAAAAAGAAAGAAAATTTCCATATTTTTAGAATGTTTTATCACTTTTACATTTGAAAATGTCAAACTCCACTTACAGGTATAAAGGGGTCAGCTAAAAGCGTAGCCTATGCCTCCAAGGAAAGATTGGGCAATGCCATTTGGGGAGTGTGGTGGCTCAGTCAGTTTCATAATGAGTTGCTTTAGCTTTGCCCAGACACAGACACTGATTTTAAAGTTAGTCAGCCAGAGAATCTTAAAATCTTATGTTGAAATTTGCCACTTAAAGGTGTGGAGGGTAAAATACCACTCTTGGGGACATTTTTCTGTCTTGTTTCTGTAACAACCAAGTAAAAATGCTGGAACCATGTTGTTTCATGCAGAAAAGCACAGTCTAGAATTTTTCATTTGTTCTGAAGATGTGATATTCAAGAGAACACTCTATAGTAGATCAGACACACACACACTCATTCATATGATATATGATATGTATATGTATAAATAAAATGAATCAAATACGTGTTTGTAAATGCATATGTATGTGCATGAGTGTGTGTGTGTGTGTGTGTGTGTGTGTGTGTGTGTGTGTATCTCACTCTGCTATTTTTTGCTTTACACAGCAGAATTAAAAAATACATATTCTTTCCATATAGTCCAGAGAGACTCACCTTTTTTTAGACTAATTCAAGCTTTTTAATCCTGAGCACTTTCGATACCAAAGTCTCCGATTTTCTAGACTGCCTGGAGACTGACTGATAACAAATAGACTTTGCCACTTTGATAACTAGATTTATCTGTAACACAAGAAAAACGACATTGAATTTCTGCTGTAATTAGACCAGGATTAGGAAGGCCCTGAGTCTTTGTAACATATTTATGGAGAATAAATAAAAAATAAACCAGCCTAGTCATAAAATAATATAAATGATACAAATGATCAATACATTTTTCTTTTAAAACTTGATGATTTCTAGTCATTTTCAGTTTTTCATTTAAAACATTCTGGAAAACTTGAATGTCTTATTTTATGGAACTGATTTAAAATAGCCCCTAAAAATATTGTGATTAACATCTTCAACGGCTTATATTTACTTCTCACAATAGGGCTCCTGACTAATCTTCATTATGTTTAAGCTTCATTTTCATATTTCTAAAAAAGTATATGAGCATTGTCAAATGGCAATTAAGTTTTGATGGTTTTAAAATATCTAATTTAATTTGAATGTTTAAATATTTTAGGCTATCTACAGGAACTTACATGCCATGTTTCTAATGAAGTTCTTTCTTACATTGAATGACTCATTTAGCACTTGAGAATGTAGCAAAAGTGAAAATTAATAGACCTTAGTTTATTTAATTTTTAAAATACAAGTAAAGCAAAATATAATATAGCAAATTAAGTCAATATTATTTTAGGTAAATTAACTTGGCATTTATTCTACTTAGCATTAAATATATAGACTTCTGATAAACAGGAAATAAATGATTACTTTTTACACATATACTAATTTATTTATTTTTCCATTCATATAAGAAATATTTAATGACTTTGCCATGTACCTAATGTACTGCTGTGTACTTGAGATTCAATGGTGTAGATTAAAATTTCATGGGAGATATTGACTTTTACAAAGAAAAACACAAATAATTGTATAACTTCACTCTCTAATGAGTATTTAAAAGGAAAGAGTGACATCATAGAAAATAATTTGGTGATCTTTGTTTCAAGAAGTTAGAGATTATTTTACAGTAGAATTGTCATTTTTATTATTATCAGAAAGGTGAAGAAAAAGTACTCATATGAAGAGTAGGAAGAACACACATTGTAATACATACACCTTTGTGTTTACATAATTTACATTGTAATATGCCTTTGCCTTATGTGTTAAGTAGCCTGACACTTTCAAAATACAGGAAGAATATCAATGTGGCTACAGTGTTAAATGAACAGGAAGGAAAGAGGTGTTATCAAAACTTTGAAGAGCATGCCAAAGATTTGAATATTATTTTAAGTCTAAAGAGAATTACAGAAGGGTTTTAAGCAGGAGAGTGATGTGATTTTTGCTGTATTAAAAAATCTGATCAAGGATGATGTCTCATGCCTATAATACTAGAGCTTTGGGAGACCAGGGTGGGAGAATCGTTTGAAGTCAGGAGTTTAAGAACAGTCTGGTAAACATAGCAAAACCCTATTTCTACATAATAAATAATAAATAGCCAGGCATGATGGTGCAGGCGGGTCTGTATTCTTAGCTACTTGGGAAGCTGAGTTTACAGTGAATTATGATGTGCCATTGTACTCCTGCTTGAGTAATAGAGGGAGACATTGTCTCAACAAATATATTTGTATATATTACACCGTATGACGACTATGACAAATAACAATGTAGTATATAACTCAAGGCAACTAGAAAAGAAGATTTTGAATGTTACCATGACAAATAAATGAAGTTTAAAGTGCTACATAAGGTAATTTCCCTGAATTGATTATTATACAATGTATACATACATTGAAACATCATACTGTACCCTATAAATATATAAAATTATTATGTGTCAATTATAGGTAAAAGGTAATGAAATACTCATTTGAGCTGCTACATTGAAAATTAAATAGAATTTGATCATATTGGAGGCTGGCAAACAAATTTGGAGACTCTCATTGTACCTCAAAGTAGAAAATAGAGGTGGAAAGAGTTTACAATGCATTTTGTAACAGAAGTGCTATGACTAGATGATGGCTGTGTAGGATGAGGTGGAGCTGAATGTATCAGGGTGATTCTAGGTTTCTCTTTTGAGCCACTAATATTCCTGAGATAGAATAGATCAGAGGAGAAGTAGCTTTTAGAAGATGGTTGTTAAGTTGTATTTTGGACATGTAGTGTATTGCTTGAGACACTTCAGAAGAACGCTAAGGGAAACTCACAAGGGTAAATTATGTATGAGATAATTTCAGAAGTGACACCTAGACTCATAGGTATGTTTTAGTATCATAGCATGTAGGTGTGAGTTGCAACAATACTTAAATTAGAATGTCTGAGGCAAAATATAAGAGTAAAATAGAAGACTAACATTTATATTTAAGAAGAAAATACTCTAGGAATTCCTCACCTCTCTCTTTCACTATTTAATTCATGAACATGAACTCTATATAAAGAACTATTTTATTTGCAGGAGCTGAACAATCTTTACATGAATCTCTTTCCAAGAGCTATCTTAATCTGACAAGAAAAAATTTCAGTTGAAATTTGATAAAACTTTACTATAAATTCAATTTATCTAAAACTCGTTGGTCTATCTTATTTCTTTATATTGCTTGCACTGATTTTGGATAAGATATTATCCATTTCAACCAGGTGTTTAATATATTAGTATACAGTCATTTATAATGTTTTTCCATTCGTTTGTATAATATCTATTGCTTCCTTATGTATATTTACTGATTCTTTCCCTACCTCTACCAATTTATTTGTTCATTTTCTGGACTTTTCTAAATAAAGACATGGAAAAAGCCTGATAATATTGACAGTTTTGTTTCTCTTTCTTAAACTTGTATATTTTATTGTGTTTATTATCCTGCTTTTGTACTGCTGGCTCAGACTTTCAGTACAGTCTGGCATAGAGGCAGAAATAGTAGTCATCATATCTCATTTCTGAATTTAAAAGACAAGTTTCAAATTGCCACCTCTGAATATGATCTTTGCTCTTCTGGCAGACACTATTTATAATCTTAAGAAAGTTTTTTTTTTTTTTGGTGAACTCTGTAGTCTGTGTGCTTATATCTGCATCTCCAGGTAACTGCATGTCTGATAGTCCAACTGAGGAAATCACTAAGGAAACATAAAACTAGGGATTTTTGGTTGGAATTATTCATATTTTGTTTGGTGGCATTTAGATTCTTATTCTTTTTTAGGTAATAAAACTCATTTTTCCTTTGGAAGTTTATATTATTTTCTTTCTGTTATGTAATTTTTTTCTACGATGTATTTATGTGTAGATTTATTTTAGTCATCTTCCTTAACACTCGCATAATGGACCCTCTCGATATGAGGGCTCATGACTTTCTTCATTCCTGAATGATGATCTGGGGCAGTAATGATTTTAAAACCGGGCAAGAGGGACTCTTTTATTGTGTCCACACTGTAAGGTTTTTCACTAGGCACTTACTCTAGTTGTGTTTCCCAGATAAGAAGAGGGG
This sequence comes from Cephalopachus bancanus, assembly GCA_027257055.1. NCBI lineage: Eukaryota > Metazoa > Chordata > Mammalia > Primates > Tarsiidae > Cephalopachus > Cephalopachus bancanus. The sequence goes on from JAPVLO010000107.1 coordinate 2,618,121, forward strand.
GTTCACCTGGACATCAGGGACTACATTCTACCTCTGAATTCCTCTCTAGAGTACCTAGAATTATTACATTTTCAGTTCACATTCTCCAATATGCTTTCAGAGTTTATGTAGTCCTCTTAACTCATCTACTCTCCTAAGGATTGACTGTTCCCTTGGTTTTCACTCTCTTTGGTCAATGAAAAAAATCATTTGCATTTTTTTTCCTATCACAGTATTGGTCTACACTCAGTTGGCTAGTGCCTTACTCTGCACTCAGATTTTTAGTTTATACTCTCTGTTGGACTGTAACAATTTTTGTTTCAGAATGGGTTCGGAAGATTTACTGTAACTTATATGCAAACCTGCTTTCAGAAAGACTGGAGAAGGGTGAGTCCTTCCTGGCAGAATATATTGACCTAGTCTTTTGAGTATAGATGAAGACTTTCCATTGCTCCCACACTTTGCCATCTACTCAGGCCAACATCTTCTTTCTATTTCCAATTTAATTCAAATATTCTCCAAAGAGAAGGGAAAGATCACAAGTGGCCTAGTGTAGGAATGAAGTATTGATATCTGCCTGTTCATGTTTGGGCATCTCAGCTAATAGTCTTGCTTACCTTTTATTTCTGATACTGCTATCTATGGTCAACTGCATATCTGTACCTTTTTGTGCAACATTGGTCTTTTTTATCAAGTAAATAGGTTTCTTGTTGTGTTGGACTTTGAATTAACTTGTACTGTGGTTTTATTTGCTTTTACCTAGAAGACAAGAGAAAAACCACATCTGAGTATCCTATATTATTTACATAAGAGAAAACTTACACAATGTTTATAAAAAATGGATCTCAATGAAACACTCTATTCAAAAATTAAGTGAGCAGATACAGTGGGATTTATTTTTCTACCTTGTTTTACAAACTTCATTATGGTGTGCTGCATACTTAAAGATTCTAGAGGCTTAGCGCCTAACATGGAATGATTTTCCAGAAATAAGTTTGTAATGAATATTTCAGGAAGTTCAGTGAATACCTCAGTAAACTCAATTTCTTTACAAAAGAAGGCCTGGTATATCACTTAATTTTTAATAAAACCTTTCCATTGTATGTTGACCATTTTTGTTCTCTGGAATCCTAAAGAAAATAGAATGCTGGGCAATAGTACTCTACTGACCAACAGCTCCTTTTCTTTGATGACTTGTTCAGTATTTTCAAAATACTTAATGTGGCACAATTCTTGTTTTGCAATGATCTGTAGTTTATTTAAATTTTATCAAATATGAATTATAGTATGTTTACATTTGTGATTTCTGTTTCTATATTCAATTTCTTCTTCAATCTCATCTATTTTGCATTTTTTCTCTTTTTTATTTTTGAAATGGTTTTTAATCATTTTATGTTCTCACAAAAATGTTCAAGAGTTTGGATGACTCCACATCCTTGTTAACATTTTGTGTTGTAAGTCTTTTTAATTTTAGTCATTATATTGAGTGTATATGGAAACTCATTGTGCATTCCATTGTTTTCTGACTCTCTTGTTCAAGCTGAGCTCTCTAGTGTACCATTTTCTTTTTTTTAATAATTTTTTTAATTTTAAATATGTGGTGTACAATTCAGTGTTAGGTATACAAATGTTCATTATACAGGTACCCTTGATAAGATGTAGCCCCCGCCCCCCGGTAATTTCCTACTACTGCCACACCCACCCCGGCCTTCTCTGGTAGTTTCCCACTACTGCCAATCCCTTTCTTATAGTATTACGATAGTTGTTCAAGGTCCACATATGAATGAAAATATGTGATACTTGGTTCTTTGTTTTTGTGATAGCTCTCTCAGTATTATAGCCTCTATCCATCTAAGTTGCTGCAAAGTTTAGAGAAGAACCTATTCAGTAAATGGTGCTGGGGAAACTGACTGACCATATGCCGAAGATTAAAACAAGATTCCTACCTATCACCATACACAAAAATCAACTCTAAATGGATCAAAGACCTAAATGTAAAACCTCAAACTGTAAGAACCTTAGAAAACACGGGAGACATCCTTATGGAAATTGGAACTGGCAGCCAATTCCTGATCAAGACCCCAAATGCCCATGCCATAAGAGATAAGATAGACAAGTGGAACGTCATCAACTTGACAAGCTTCTGCAAAGCCAAAGAAGCCATTGAGAGAGCAGGGAGACAGCCCACAGACTGGGAAAAAATATTTTCCAACTGCATATCTGACAAAGGTCTAACATCTAGGATCTATAAGGAACTCAAACATGCCAAAAAGAAAAAAAACTAACAGTTCCATTGCAAAGTGGCAAATAGATAGGAATAGAAACTTATCATAAGAAGAAGCAGCTAACAGATACATGAAAAAGTGCTCAGCCTCACTGGTCATCAAAGAAGTGCAAATTAAAACTACACTGAGATACCACCTAACTCCTAAGTCAGGATGGCCATTACCAATAACTCAAAAAACAACAGATGCTGGAGAGGATGTGGTGTAAAGAGAACACTTATACACTGTTTGTGGGAGTGTAAACTAGTGCAGACTCTGTGGAAAACAGTATGGCGATTCCTAAAAGATCTAAAAGTCGGCTTCCCATACGACCCTGCAATCCTTCTACTGGGAATATACCCAACAGAACTAAAATCGCTCTATGAAAAGTTCTGCATGAAAAAGATACCTGCACATGCATGTTTATTGCAGCATTATTTACAATAGCAAAAACATGGAATCAACCATGCTGCCCATTGAAAGAGGACTGAATAAAATAAATGTGGTATATATACACGATGGACTGTTTCGCAGCCATAAAGAAGGACAAAATTTTTCCTTCTCTTATAAAATTTTCACAACTTTGATCTACTGTAGGATTTTCTTTTTCTTTCCTAATATATTTATAAATTGACTTAAAAATTTTAATGTTCTTTATACATTTATGGAGATTTGATAGAATGGATGGGCTAGAGAGTGTGCTCAATCCTCTCAACCTCTTTTTAACTGAATAAATTTCTCAAAATGACTGGTTTTCTGTGCAGATGCTGATTCATTAAGTCTAGAATGAGTTTCAAGTACCTCCTTTTGTTAATCTTTTCAGTGTATTTTTATGAAAAAATACATTTAAGAGTCATGACTCTAATGAGTCAAAAATACAAGCTCTAAAACTTAAAACAAGTCGTTTATCATCTTTGAATCTCAGTGACTTCTTTAGAAGATAATACCTACTACTTATAGTTATTATGACCAAAATATTGGGCATGTCTGTAAAACAAAGATAAAGTGCCAGTCGTGAATATTCTACAAATTTTGTTTCTTCTCTCAGTTGCCTAGATAAATGAAATAATCTACTCTAGGAACCTCATTGAAGTATTTCTAGTATGGGTTCATATAATCTCTGGGTTTGTAGAAACTGTCTCTGCCGTTATCAGCCAGATAAACATAATCTACAGTTATGTTAATGTTTCCTTATATGTATCTATTGCCCTTTTGATAATATATTATATTAGTGTGGATTCCCTCTAATTCTGATATGTGATGGTATTGCTGTCTCATGTATGCATTTATTATGCTCCTTCAGGCAACACTCACTCTGCTTAGATTTACATAGTGAAAGACATCTCCAAATGTTCCAAAGGAACTCTTTTTCAGGCAGATTCACACAAGATTTGAACAACTGAGGAGGCTAAGGAAGGTTCATAGTAGACTTCAATTGCAGCAGCCGGTCACTACAGTGGGAAAGGTGTCCTCCCTGTGGTCTTTCTAGGTGTGTTTTTATACAGACTTACACAATAGTAGCTTACAGCAAGATCATGAGCTCACAGTTATACTTAACAGGTTGTTACATCAGCTTGCTTAAGTCGTAAGGGAGTGTCATCTTGTTCTGGAAAGGCGAGGAAGCCTGACTGACGTATTTTCCTTACATCAAAAGCAAAATTTTCAACAAAAAGCAAAAGAGACTGAAGTGACCATGACTCTGGCTCTAGCCTAATTTTGTTTTATTTAAAAGATTTATTTTATTTTAATAGAGAAAAAATGAAGATTTATTTTAAAAATAAGGTATAGAAGAGTTTAAGTTTTTATCTCATACTTTTTTATAAGCCACTAGTTTTGACAAATTCACTTCTATTATAATCAGTTTTGTTAAACTTGTCAAAGCTTATTATAAATTTTAAGTTTTTATAAGTAAGATTTTAAAGTCTTCCATGACTGGGATAATCTGGTTACTATAGGAAGGATTGAATACTTAAATGCACACACACAGCCCTCACACACACATGCATATGTAACTAAAATAAACACAATTGTGCATACCTCAATGCTTTGATTATATAAATAAGAGTCATATCCATATACTACATTATAACTTTATTCCACAGGCACTTAAACGCAATAACAATATTAAGCATTGCTTAAAATTTCAGTCATATACTTAAATATCAATTCTAAGTTGATTAATAAAACACTTCTTTAGAAAACAAATGGGTAATTCTATTACAATCTTTCATTCGATAAACATTTTAATTCACTTGAAAAGTTTACTAAAATATTGATGTCTCACAAATATGCGCTTGCAGAAATAATGGATTTTGTTTTATTTTAAAATTTAAATTAAAAGCTAATTATGAAATTAAATATTGATGAAAAAGGCCTCTATAATAGGTGCTATGGAAATTGCAAGTTTTAATAAAAAGATTTATAGTGCTCAAATTAAAGCTAATAAAGATGAAAATGTTTTTAACTTAGATTTTCAATCTATTTGAAGTTCAGCTTCCTTCAGAAAGAGGAGGAGTAAACAGGAAAATCAAACTGCCATTTTGAATAATAAAGTTATCAATAAAACCAAACCAAACAAAACAAATGATAATTTTTAAAGTAATAATGCTATTTAAATAGTAAAGACAGTCAAATAGTTTATAATCTGTGCAGAATGAAATAAAATAAGCTGAATTACTATGCTGAAGATATGGTAAGCATACAGTTATAGCAGAAATGTTATTTTTATGGTAGGTTATATAGTTTTTAAGCAGCATGACAGTCCAACCTCTGGGTATAACTATGCTAACAATGCTTAAACATTATTTTATAATGCAATTACAGAAAGTTAATTTTTTGAATTTAAAGCTTCAAATTAGTTTATGTTGCATGAAAAGATAAATTGCATATATATTGAAAATTATTATGTATTTATACATTCTTATGTATTAAAAAGCATCTATTTAACAAGTACATATTAGTGTTTATTCTCTAAAGATATGCATTATTGCCTACACTATGGATGGTATTAAAAACTAAATATTAATATATTCTCTGATGCATCTATGTAATGTCAGTTAGAATCTGTATATCATTCTATATACAAAAATCAATTGAAGTAAAAACTCAAGACAGGACAGCAAAATCTAAATATCCAAATGTAGATACAATGCAATCTAGTGAAAACTTTGCTTTATAGACAAAAATCTAAAATTTCTGTGGAGCAAAATGAAGCTACATTGTGAGATATTTTCCCACTATACCCATCACAACTACCCATTTCCCTTTTAGACTTTCTCTAAGTGTTTATATGAAAATGTAAACTTTGTCCCTAGAGACCATATTGCAAAACAAGTTTCTGATTATCTTTCAGGCATCCTTATTTTCAACTGTGTTGTCTATAGGAAGATGTGAAGAATGGGTAATTCACTCATTCTTTTTTTTTCGCCATCAGCATCTTTTATTTCCTAAATGTCTGCATAAAGCATAAACTTAATTTCTTTTAACCAGCAATGGAATTCCTTTTTTTAATGGAAACTCTCATTTCCTTGTTTATGCAGAACATTTAAACCATCATGGATATACTCAGTTTTGTTTGTTATACTTAAATCAACAAAAATAACAGCAATCACATTCCTCCATTTACTCATTCAGGATCCAGTGTTACAAATTTCCAGTCTACTCCTGAGGACTTTGTCTTCATGTTTACCTTCTGAGTGGTCTCTCTTCATTAATTCTCCTAATTAGCTCCTTTTCCCTCTCTCTCTCTGTCCTAACTGATCCCTTAACCCATAAATATTTCCAATGCTCTTTATAAATAAAAAAGGAAAGAAAACCACTTTCTTTGATTCTTCTTTTATTTTGTCTCAGGTAAATTTATCAGATGAGATGATGGGGTATGTTTTCTGACCCCAACCTCCTCTAACACAGGCTAGGTGTCTAACAAGTCAGTTCAATTCTGATTATAACTTCCTAGAGCAAGAGCAGATTTTACAGGTTGAGAACTCAGTCCAACGAGATTGCCTCTACTTAAGTCAACAGTCATAAGTCTCAGACGACCTATATTTCTAACCAACTAGCTATTAAGTGAGGAGTTTCCATGACCCTCACCTCAGATCTCATAATTTGCTAGAACGACTCACAGAACTCAGAAAAGCACTTTACTTAAACTTACCAGTTTATCACATAGGCCATAAGTGAACAGCCAGATGAAGAAGTGCAAGTAACTAAACCTCTCTAGTCTTCATTTTCTATTCATTTAACTGTGGACACAGTACGGTACCCACTTCATAGTGTAATCATGAAGATTACATAATTTAATAAAAGTAAAATGCTTAGAATGTGGCCTGGAAAATAGCAAATTAAAAAACAACCATTTTTGCTCATAGTTTTGTTATTGTTATCAAGCAATGTAGTGAAGAGATTAAAAGCTCAAGACAGCAGTCCGAAGAGCTTCAATTCCAACTCCTTCACTAACTCATTTTGTGATCTGCCATATATTTACTTAACATAACTGAGACTCAGTTTCCTTATTTATACAAGGAGAATTTTAACAACCTCTAACTCATAGTTTTGTAATAATCTCATGATTTAGTTCATGAAAAAGAAGAAAACTATTGGTGCCTAGTAAGCACCTAACAATTACAATAGTATAATTATTATTATCATTTTTAACGGCCAGGATGATAGGTATAAAATCATGTTTACTTTTAATTCACTTTTCTCTGACTATTGGTAAAGTTGAGCATCTCTGCATAAACATATTGACAGTTTGGGTTCTTTTTTTATGTGAATTAGTCATTGTAGGACAAATAGAATAGCTGATCTAAGAACTTGTTTAGTGTTTCAGTCAGAAATACCTAATTTGGCAGCACTCAATTTAGAAATAAACATGGTACAGGTTGAAGCCTGAGAAGACTACAGATTATGGTTGAAGTCTTTGTTCATATCTGAATGAATATATATGTTGCTGTTGTATTGAGTAGTATATAGTTATATGTGACCCAGTTAGGTAGCCTTGTCATATATCAAGGTAAGGACACATGAGGATCAGTAGAATAAGTGAGCTTACTTATATTACTGCAGGAATTCTGTGAGAATTTTGACCCCGATCTATTCCTACCACCAACATAGCCAATGGATGATTGTGCATCTGATCGTGGCCTTTGCACAGTTCCTGTGGGATGACTATTCTCTTTATTTGTGAGAATTATTTCTATTTTGATCAGTAATTATTTACTATAAAATATTTTCTTGATTTAAGACTTGCCATTACTTTGTTTTTTTTGTTTTTTTCTTAAAATATTTTTCAACTGTAATACAATAAAATTAATCATTGGTTTTGATGAGGGCGTGTCATTTTTTGCATCTTGATTTGGATTTCCTTTACTACATTGATGATGTGAAGATGTTCTATGCATTATCAATAATTTGAAGTTTTACTTTCATGTTATATTCTCAACATATCAGGTTTTTAAAAATTAAATAGCACAGTGTCAGGCATACGTACGCCCTATGTAAGTATCAGCTATTGTATCAGATGTTGTCAGGGTCCTGTCCACGTGTCCATAGCCTTCCAGTGTACTCTGGTCAACTTCTACTCGCTAGAGTCTGCATCTTTGTGCCTATAAGAAAATTTTACGGGATTTGTGGTGAGTCAGTGAACAGTACATGACTGGTCAGAAGTACCAAGGAATTGACACCCTCGGAAGAAGCTTTCAACAATGTGACTCTCGAGTAGGTTTCTAACCCTTCAAGTCTGTATTTTTCTATCAATCCCCATCAGACTGTCCAAAGACTTGCTGGTTTCCCTGCCTCAGTAGTGATTTTTTTCCTGGGCTTCTTGTGTGGATTCTCAGCTTCTTGCCCTGTGACCAGAATAGCTAAATGCTCTGAGTTCATTAGAAACTGCAGAATATCACTTCACCTCTCTATTGTTTATCATCTGTGCAATCTTCCCTCTCAGCACCTGCTTGATTCCGCAGCTATCCCATGTCTTTGACCATATAATTTCTAATTTTATGTGACATTTCTAAATATCTGAAGTAATTGCATTACTCTGCTTTAATATATACTAACATAGCTAGAAGTAGAGGTCTTGGGTTTTTTAAAATTTGTATTTTATTACTTGGGTCAAACAATATGTGTTGTATATTATTAATTATTTGCTGAAACTTTGTAAAATATGCTAACTTTTAAAAATAAATATTATCTATCTATTTTATAAAGGTAAGTATTCTCTTTTGTTTTTGTTTTTTTCATTGTGCGGCTCATTGTCTGATTGATTTATCAATCTGTAAGAAAATAACCAACTTTCTTGCTATGTATCTTTTAACCTTTGATTGTTATTCAGTCCTCGTGGCTTTATTCATATTTTAAGATAATTTGTTATGTCCATGAAGGTTCAAAGTTGTTATTTCTGAATTTGTTTAATCAATGAGTAATATTTTATACCTATTAAAAATAATATTGTTACCATATAATCTATTTTTTGTGTTATAATATAGTTCTACCACATTATTACACTTTATACTCTCTCTAGAGTATGTACTTTATTAATGCTTTATTTTTAATATCTTTTTATTTATGCTTTTAGTGATTTTTAAAAAATTGCACAGTAATACCTTTTTATTTGTTAATGCTTTTTTTAGTCTAAATGTCCTTGATTTATAATGGTTGAATTATTTGTTATTCTAATTATTGATAAAGTTGAAATTGTTTATATCATTTTATTTTGTGCTTTTCAATTCCACTTTTGTATTTTTCTTTCTACCATTTGAATATATTTATACCATTTTTTGTGCTATCAGCTATTGTGTTCTTTTTTTCTCTCCTTTCTAATGATACGACTGTCTTTATTTTTCCCTTTGTCCTCTGAAACTTTGCAATTGTATTCATTTTGACTTTTACAGTAATTTCCCTAAGTATTTACTTTCTTCACCACTTCTGGCCTAAGGTAGTTTAGGGTTACCACTATTTCTATCACCATTCTCTATTAAATTTGGTTTAAAAATGCTTTTGCTCTGACACGTTACCACAGCCCTTCATTCATGTTATTATAATATGCTATATTACTTGTATTTTTTTTTTTACTTTATTTTATTATGATGATGTAGGGTACAAATCAGGATTAGGTACATAAGTAGTCTATGTGACGGTGAAGTTTGGGCCTCCAACTGGTTCTCACTTCCTCTGGTTTAGGATCAGCTGCCCTTAGTTATGCTACAGGCCCTTCCCTGGCAGTGTCCCCCTACTGACAAGCCCTCTCTTGCAGTATTTTGATGAATGAATGTTCAGGACCCACTTATGAGTGAGGACATTTGGTATTCAGATCTTTGTTTCTGTGTTTGAAAACTGAGTATGATAGACTCTAAATTTATACAATTTGCTGTGAAGATCATAATTTTGTTCTTCTTTATGACTGTGTAATAATCCGTCATGTATATGTACCACATTTTCTTAATCCATTCCACTTTTGATGGGTAGCACTATTGGTTCCATATTTTTGATCCTGTGATTAGTGCTACAGTAAATATGCATGCTAAGTATCTTTTTTGTGGAATGATTTGAGTTCCTACAGATATATTCCCAGGAGGGGAATTGCTGGGTCATATAGAGGGTCAATTTATAGTTCTTTTAAAAATCACCACACTGCTTACCATAGAGGTTAAACTAATTTTCACTCCCACCAACAGTGTAGAAGTGTTCCCTTTCCTCCACACTCTCACCAAGTATCTGTTATTTTTTAAATTTATTAATGGTGTCCACCCTTACTGGAGTCAGGTGATATCTCAGTGTGGTTTTGATTTGCATTTATCTGTTGATTAGTAAGGCTGAGCATTGTGTCATGTACCTGTTGGTTGTTCATATGTCTTCATTTGAAAAGTATCTATGCATGTCTTTTGCCCACTTTTTAATAGGGTTGTTTTGTTTTGTTTTGTTTTCCTTTGGCTTATTTGAGTTCTTTGTAGATCCTGGATATTAAACCCTTGTCAGATACACAGTTAGAACATTTTTTTTTGCCATTCTGTGGGTTTTCTTCATGCTCTCTTGATGGTTTCTTTTGTTGTACAAAAGCTTTTCAGTTTGATGAGATTCCCACCTTGTCTATTTTATATTTTATGGCACACGCTTTTGGGGTTATTATCAAGAATTGGTTGACTATTCCAATGTGCATTAAGACATCTCCTGTGTTTTCTTCTAAGAGTCTTATAATTTGAGGTTTTACTTTTAGGTCTTTGATCCATTTAGAGTTGATTTTTGTATGCAGTGCTAGGTAGGAGTCCTGTTTCATTCTTCTGCATGTGGTCAGCTGGTTTTCCCAGCACTATTTGGTAAATATGGTCTCCTTTCTTTAGTGGTGGTTATAGGTGGCTTTGTTAAAGGTGAATTGCTTGAGAGATTGAGAATTTGCTTCCAGAATCTCTATCTGTTCCTTTGGTCTATGTGCCTGTTTTAGTACCAATACCAGGCTGTTTTGATTATTGTAGCCTTATAGTAAAGTTTAAAGTGTGGAAATGTGACACCTCCTGCTTTGTTTCTTTTGCTGAGGATTATTCTGGCTATTCATGCTCCTTTTTGCATTCATATGAATTTCTGTATTTTTGTTTCCAAGTCTGAGAAAAATGATGTTGGTAATTTGATGTTGGTATTGCATTGAATATGTAGATAGCCTTGGGTAGGATGGATGTCTTGACAATATTAATTCTTCCAATCCATGAGCAAGGAATGCTTTTCCATTTGTTTGTGTCCTCTTTTGTTTTTTGAGCAGTATATTTGGTTTTAAAGTATTTCTTTGTTTCTGGCATCTGAGGATTTTAAACCTATAAATGTACTGTTTGTCATACATATTGATGAACCATATAGATGACACAGATATTATACATATATGTATGTAGACACATATGCATAGAATCTAATTTTGTCAGTGTAAAGTGGGATGTGAGGTTTTATAGTCTTCTTTTATAGTCTTCTAAATTGCAAAAAAGTATCGATTTAAAAAACAAATTAGCAGATTTAAGGATACAACTTTAATGTTCTCACTCCATTGCATTTTATATACTATTTGAGAAACTGAGTCAGCGGTAGAACTCAATAAACTAAAAATTGCACATACCCAAAACACACTTAATTATGCCATAATCTACAGTGACTGATCACAACTGTGTACTTGTTATTAATGGTTATAGTGTTTCATATCTCCAAAGATAATTAGAAAGTTTCAGTAAAATCTGGATCTGGGTTTCATGTGCAAATGCTATTTTTTAAGTGTATTGGGTGAAAAATATTTGAGAATTTTTTTAAATTAACCCTTTATTTTACTGACTGCATCTTTGACTCACCCACTTCTTTCCAAACTCTGATAATCACCATGGTACATATTATGCACTCTTTTGGTTGTAATCATCTTCATTGTGCCACTGATCTAATCTTCACACTATCAGATAGTTCCACTTGAATGTGCCACAGATTCTACAGATTCATCAAGGTAAGGTTGAAAAATTCATCCCTGAACTAAGCACAGTGCCTTCATAGAGGGTTTCTATTTTTGTCAGTCACCTAAAGTCACCATTTTTGCATTTGAATGCATACATATAAAAATCATATCACAATACTTTAGAATTTTCATATGGTCAAACTGTTATACAGAGTAGACTTAATTCACTTGAATTACTCTTATATTTGTAGGAAAAACTAATGCCTTTTTCTTAGATTACTTTTAATGTATAAAAATAATGAACTGATTTTTCATCTGTTGCAAGCTGAAAAGAGGCCATTTTGGTTGTATTAAAACAGTCATTTAGAAAAGACTTAAAAGCATGTATTAAGTTGAGTTGCGCTAAATGTGGAAGCCGTTTGAATTTAAAAGAGAACATTATTCCCTTACCCCCCCCCACTAGAACTCCTGCCACTGTCCTTGGATCTAGTGACTGTTGCTGGTACTGAAGGGGACACAGCCATCTTCATTGAGCCCCCTGATAAGCAGGAGACACACAAGAAAACTGCATGTCCCTGGAAAAGCTTCCTCTGGAGTTAGATAAGAAATGGGCTCTGCTGAAATGCTCTAAACCCCAGAAATGTATCAGTCCCCTTAGTCTCTAAATAACTGCTTTTATTCATGTCTTTGTATTAGTTTTATGTATGATATTTAATCAAGTTTTGTGAACCAGAACTCCCGGAATAAGCAAAAAACCGTAACCAACTAGAAAGTGCACAGCCCCAAATTGTTCAAGGTAATTGTAACTTAGAAGAATAGCAGGATTGATGTAATCTGAGCACCGGTTTGTGACAGTAACTGTTTGGGGTCTAAACTGCAATTAAGAAGAAACTGAGAATTGGTCATAAACGTGTAGTCATTATAAGCCAATAATGACAAAAAGATAAGAAACTTTCGTTATCAACACCAGATGGAAACTCAGCTTAAATGAATAGATTTTTGGTGGATACACAACCTTTTCCCCGATCCCATGGTATCAGACTAAAACTCCTTGCTTCTCCCAGCTTTCTGCCTCTTATATTTGATTGACCACAAGTGAAGCAGCCGATTGTTGGATCAGGCCATAACACACCCACTCTTTTGAAAACTAAAATAGTGAATTCAAAGATTTTTGACATATTTAACCAGGAAATTTACAAATAAGAATATTTTGGCAATCTATTTAAAGTATAGAAAATCATATATAAATTGTTTAATCATAATTTTTGGTATATAAACTGAAATTAAGTCAGCATTTTAAATAATACCTGCTGGAGTCTGTTTTAGGAATGTATTTAGTTTTGTATTTAGGAACTCCAAATGCTGATCAATGCCATAGTTTAAACTTAACAGAAACAAATTACAGTTTTGAACACATTATTGAATACTCTGATGGATTTTCTTATTATTGTTGAATATGACAAGGACTGAGATGCAAAATATTCTATTAGAAAATTATTCTTCTTTCAGAGACTCTCACTTGTAGTCTAGCAAACATTTGCATACAACAAATATGTATTCAATTATAATGTAAATATGTGCTAGGGTGCGGTAGGAATACAGATATACAACATTTATTATAATAACTTTTATATTTTGTGCTGTGTTCAATACAATCTCCAAGTCTTTTAAAAGAAGCAGTTTTCATCTTTCTTCTCCAGAGGGAAAATTTACAGAATGATGCTGGGCAGAGGAATACAAAAGGAAATGGAAAAAATATATATTTCAGCTCCCAATTTTACACTATTTGGATTAAATCAAAGTGCTTGGAGGAAATTCTTGTTTTTATATAATGCAGTAAAAGTACTGAGTACCTTCTTAACTTGGTTTTTCTTACTTCTTATGTCTGTTGGTTTCCTTTCTATACATACATGGGTAAGAATCTCCCACTGTGCTCTCACATTAACAGAGCCAGCACTTTAGGATATGTACTCACTTTCTGGCCTAAAGTAATGCTTTAAATTCACTCAATATATATTTAAAAAATACATAATATACATCTAGTATATATCAGGTTCCATACTAAAGATGGGAATATAAAAGCAAAAATGTCAGTGTCCCTGCTCTAAAGGAGCTCATAATTTAGTGAAGGAGATAGATATGTAATAAAAATAACTACTAATGGGTGATACATACCATAATAAGAATATGTGGCCATTAAAGATGGTCAAGAGACCCTTTTCTGGAGAAGATGATGTTTAATCCCTCCTGAAGAATGCGATCTATGCCAGGTAGAAAGCACAGCATGTTCAAAAGCACTGAACTATGAAAAATACATTTTTGAAGCACGTTACAGGTTAATAGGGAAGGCATTGTTGAAACTCCTTTAAGTCCATGAACTAAAAAGTTAACTGTTCGTGTGATTGAAATACAATTTCTCATTTGTATATTTTAAATGTTAATTATATGAACAGTATTGCTTTAAAGTTAAATATGTTTATACATGGTAATTGCAATTCAAAGAAAAGAGTCTCAGCCAATTATCAGAAGCCAATTATCAGTTTCAAAGCGAGCTATTAGCAACTGTCTCCTGAAAATGTATGTTGAACTGTGTCCCTGAATGAAAAACCTATCTCAGAAGGGAGCTGAAATCACACAGCAAACAAACAAAAACCAGAAGATTAGTTATGACAGCAGGGTATATAAGGGAAGAAACAGTAAGAAAGCCACCGTTATATGGGCATGTGCTGCCTAGTGCACTTGAAGCAAAACATACAGCAGAAGTGAGACGGTTACACTAATTCTAGGTTCCAACTAGTCGTCAGAAAGGGTTTCCTAACATTTAGATGGCATTGGTTTAAGATCTGGGCAAGGCTGACTTAGGCTGCAGCTGGAAAGATAGGTTGATAATGTAAGAAAAGCACTAGAATACCGATACTAAATGACAGTATTCTGATCATCAAACTAGGTAATTGTTTAGTTTTATGATTTTCTGACAAATAAATACTTTGTCTATGCTATTTATTTTTTAATGTTCATGCAAAAAATTCTTCATCTTTCAAGGTGATTTCAAATTTTACATCTTTGAGATTTTTCTCCAACTCACCACCTTGTACCCATATTCCAGTGAATGTGAAACCAAGAAATTTTAACTTTGTTTTCTCTAGAGAAAAATGTGCATTTTCTATGTAATCACAAAGTATACTTATTTAGGGTCTGTGCCATACCCCTTTTTCATAATAAATATTTATTTTAAATGAGTAAATAAATAACCAGCAATGTATTTTTGAAAGCTGGCTAATGCCACAAGCATTTAACTCAATTTTCAATTTTTATTTCTTTTTTTTTTAAAGGAAGATGATTTATTTCCAAAAGCTGGGAAATGGCCAAGCTCATGCCTCAAATAGACCATTTCCCTCCATTTTTACTTCTGTTGGGATACATATATCTGATTATATTTAAATTTCATTACAAGCAATAATTCTGGCATACGCAGTTGAGACATATAGAAAACCATTTTAAATGTGTTTTAAAGTTTTATTCCATTATACAGAGCAACAGAGTGAGAATTGTGTAACCGAATTAGTCTTTCACTGCATTGCAGTCTTCTGGATCGAGATAGGTAGAAACTGTTTTACTACCACCCTGAAATCTTTGGTTCATAAGCTGTCTTCCTCTACCCAGAATGTTCTTTAGTGGCTTGAGAAGACACTAGGAGTCTTTTCCAATTTTACCAATATCTTTGTGACATTGACTCTTTGACAGTAACAGGTAAAAACTATGTATCCATATTTAGATGTTAGAGATTAACTTTTTGTGTTTTTTTTTTTAGGTTCCTAATATAGTGTCCCCCATTATCTGCAGTTTTGCTTTTTGTGCTTTCAGCTACCTGCAAAAAGAAGAGTGAGTGCAATACAATAAGTTCCTTAGGGAGATAGAAAGAGATAGACAGAGAGACCACATATTCACATAACTTTTGTGATAGTATATTGTTAATTGTTCTGTTCTATTAGAACTATTATTCTATTCAAATAGCTATTGATGATAATCTCTTACTGTGCCTCATATGTAAATTAAATTTTATATTAAGTATCTTTGTGGAGGATAAATTAAAATATTTATAAGTTTTGGTACTACCTAAGATTTCAGTCATTCACTGGGGAGTCTTGAAACTTCTCCCCTGTAAATAAGGGAGGACTACTATGTGAAAAACTTGTATCAAAGTAAATAGAGGTGATTAAACATTACTAGATAGAATTTCATACTGATAGTTTCAAAATCTCTCTTTACTTTTGATATGAGATGCAATGCTATCAATCCCATATTTTTCTGTCACTGCAAACATTGATTATTTCTTTGTGCTGTGGCATTCAAAACCCAGTCTTTCAGTTATTTTGAAATATACAATAAATTGTTTTTAATTATACTCATCTTACAGTTCTATAAGAACATTGGGACCTATTCCTCCTATTTAGCTATGATTTTGTATTTGTTAACCAGCCTCTGGCTATTCCCTCCTGCCTTCTTCCTAACCTCTAGTACCACTATTCTCCTTTCTAATTCTATGAGATCTACTTTTTTCACTTCCACATATTAATGAGAATATGCAATAATTGTATTTCCATGCCCTGTCTATTTCCTTAACATAATGTGCTCCAAGTTTAACCATGTTGCACAAGTGACAGGATTTTGTTCTTTTTTTAATAGCTGAATAGTATTCTATTATGTGTGTATATATGTGTGTGTGTGTGTGTGTGTGTGTGTGTGTGTGTGTGTGTGTGTGTGTATACATATATGTATCACATTTTCTTTATACAATCATCTGTTAATGGATATTTGGATTGATTTCATATCTTGATTATTGTGAATAATGCTGCAGTAAACCTGAGAGCGCACATATCTCTTCACCATACTGATTTTAGTCCTTTTGAGTATAAAATTAGTAATGGAATTGCTGGATCATATGATAATTCTATTTTTCATTGTTTGAGAAACCTCCATACTGCTTTCCATATTAGCTGTACTAATTTTCCACAGTGTATTAGAGTTTCTGTTTCCTTACATTATTTGCATATGTTATTGTTTTTTTGTGGGACATACTCTTTTGAAATATCATTAGAACATATTAGATTCATAAAGTTGACACCTGGTTGTAAATTTACTTAAAATTATGAATGAATATTTGTAGAATAAACTTAACTTGAAAGACAAGAGTCCAAAAGGAAACTTAATCAGTATATGTGTTTATCCATATAATTTCACCAAAATGGTTATGTTCTTTCAAACAATGTTCCATGTGTTACACGACATTGCTTAGCTTTAGCCACACTCACTGTATGAGGGGTAAAAGGTCACAACTGATTAAACATTACTTTTTTTTTTGAGTTGAAGTCTCACTCTGTCGCCCAGACTGGAGTGCAGTGGCTGCTCCCGGCCACCGCAGCCTCGCCCTGCTGGGTTCTGGCGATCCTTCCGCCTCAGCCTTCCAAGTGGCTGGAACTTACAGGCGCGCGCTACCACCCCTGGCTCATTTTTTTTTTAATTGTAGAGATGAGGTCTCACCAAGTTGCCCAGGAGGGTTTCGAACCCGCGGGCTCAGGCAATCCACTCACCTCAGCCTCCAAAGGTGCGGGATTACAGGCTGAGCCACTGAGCCCAGCTAAACATTACTTTTTTTAAAAAAAATATGAATCTGTATAATTAGTAGCTATTCATTTCATTTTGTTCTTTGAATACATTAATTTATTGTCTAAGGGTTAGAGTTTCTCTTTTGTTTACTTCATATTTAATATGATTTTATCCGCCCATCTCATTTTCAATATTGACCTTCATTTGTCCATTTTATTCTAGAATAGCAAGTGATGGCCCTCTTATGTCATTTTAGCTTGTATCAGTCACTGTCATATTTTCACTTAGAGATTTATGCTGTGCCTTGCCCAGTGATTGATTATGTTTAATAATGAGAACGCTGACAACTTGGTAGCTGTTTACAATTCTTTCTAGTTTATAACAAAAAAAACACTGAAAAATAGGTATTATATATTTTTCACAATATTTAGTGGGATTTTTGCATTTTTCATGACCTCTTTGACTTTGTCTAAGTTTTGTTTTATTACTTTCATTTTCAGACCTAATCAGCATATGACCTTTTCCTCCTCTACATGTCTCTGGGCTGTGTCTTATAGCCACATTTCATATAATTAATCTATCCCATTCATTGTTCATATCACTAACACCATGATACTGATGACAAATCAGTTTTTAGTCAGGATTGTCTTGAATTCTTTCTGGCCTATCACATTACTCAGATTTCATGCACCTATAACATGGAAGACTTCACATTTACACATAATATTTTGATCTTTGTGCACTGTGTATCGCATTTGAAATAAGATCTTACAACAAGTGACCTCTTTGTGGATTTAAAGGCTCATTAGTCTGATGACTGTAATTATTCATTTTTATAACTAAATTGATTAGTTAATGCTATGAAGGGCACATTGTTTTCTAGAGCTAATTAGCAGTAATATGATTTCTATCAGGATAATATCCTCCTAAGATATATAAACAGGACACTATCCTTTTTAGTTCATACTACTAATAATAATTGATCACAATATTATTAGAATACATGATATTAGCATATATATGGCTACTGTTTTCATTCTGCCTATAATCCTAATGAAACATACATTTACATTGTCACTATTTTTGCTATTGTTAATATGTGATTTAACTATTTTTTTGTAGAAACTATCTGAATATTTTTCCACCTAAAGTTAGGCAAGTAAGGCAATTATGGAGAAACAGCGCCAAGAACTAGGATATCTCAGATTCATGGCTGCTCTGTTGCAAACATGCTCTGTGACCTTAAGCAAGTTACTTCATCTCTCTTAAACTAGATAAAATTAAATAAAAAAAAATATATAGCTTGGAAAAGGTAACCTATTAAAATATAGTAATTTGCATGGAGGTTTTGGTGACTTTCAAAATTTACTCTCCTTCTAAAAGGGTAAAAGAAGTTAGCAAAGAGTGTAATGATGCCTCAATGTCACAGTGGATATTGGAGAACATATAGAGGGTGATTAACTGTAAGGGAAGGATGACTATTTTGCTATACTCATGTTCATAGTTCTCATCAGTTTCTGCCTAAATTAGCTCCTCTTCAGGAACTGGCTGATCACTTTATAGTTTGCTTTGGGAGTCCCATTTGTAAATGACAATCTCCTAGATAGCATAAACTGTAATAGTTTTTAGACTATACATACTTCCAATTTGCTTAAGAATACAAACCATATTTTTTTATAATTTACATTAAAAATTTATGCATAACTTCTCTGATGAGAAATATTTGAGAAGACTTTCCATGTAGCATTTCCAAAAAAACAGAATTGTAAAAGACTTAAAAATAAAGATCTGTGATTTTGCTAATTTATAACTTTATTGCTCTGCAGCATTAGATTATTTTTGAATAGTGTTACACGTGCCTGTTGAACAAACCTACAAACCTATACAGAATGTTAAATTAAGTATATTGATGTATAAGGAAAAAATAATTTGACTTGCTGTGTCTGGTATTAAGTGCTCTTTTCAAGAGTGATTCAATGATATGCTGATCAAGACCTAATTATTTCCTATTCTAAATTCAATGTAAAGGTTAACTGGTCACAGTCATCTTTTTTTTTATCAGCATAATTATGTCATTACTTTTGTGAAGCCATACAAATATTCATCCTGCTCAGTAGTGTGAGCTTCTGATGTAAACAGAATATTCTTGAATTGAAAATAATCACACCTGGAATAATTTATTATTATTTTAATAAATGAGGTGCTGGGTGGGATGTAGTAGAGTAAACTGGTGCAGGACATGAAGGAGAAAAATTTTAAAAACCCAGTCAGCGCATAATTTAGCATGTCTCAGCTGGATGAAGCCAAACTTTTTTTTTTTCTTGCAAAGAAATAATTGATGTCAAAATGATATTTTCTTAAAGACCCCAGGACAAAGAAAAAAGTTCCATTAATATTTGCTCAGTAAAAATATATCTCTCTAAAAACTTAATTTTTCTGTTGAAAAAGGAACTAAAAAAAAGATGTATGTGTGACTATGTGCACATGATATGCATAACATGAGTAATAGTTATATTTTATTTGGGAAAAGTTATGTTAAGTGAATCAAATACTTCCTCAGTAAAAAAAGAGAGATAAATTATAGTATAGCCTTGTAAGTATATAGAAATTTAAATGACTAATGTAGAAAATAAAATATGTAATCTATATACATTTTGTGTACCATACACAATTTGATATGTCTGGAAACAACTCAATTGTTTTGTTGTTGCAGAAATGATATAAGTTATAGTCTAGTATTTGTTTATTCATCAAAACACTTGGTAACTCCATGTCATGCACTTCCACAAGCACATGTGATACAATGTGACACAATCTTCAAAGATTCCTGTCTTCAGTAATAACAAAGTAAAGTTGATAAGATAGAAAGTGCTAAATTCCTACAGTTACAGCAGAAAGTGTCATGTCCTAACAGAATCTATATTTTACAACAAGCTTCTGACAAATAAAATAAAATAAAATAACTTCAAGAAATAGATTTTTTTCCCAATTTGTCAAAGTGTGGCATATAGGTTAATGACATCCTTGTCCAAAATGGAATTTTCATTACATAAAGTAATGAATCCAATGCTTTTATGAATTCTTTACTGGCTTTTGATTGTCTTGGACCATGCCATAGGTATCTTAGCATACCATACTTTGGATTGCATTCCTTGATATTTTTGGTCCATGTCTTTTGTCTATGGCTAACTGGGATGGATAGTGCCATCCATGTTGGACACTATCCAGACAAATATTGATGTGGGCCCTGATGCCCAATTCTCCCCCTCAAGTCCTTCTTTGACCCCTTTTTCTATATGTGGAGTCAATGAGATGCCTGGAGGAGCTTTGGAAGTCACTCCTATGGGTCCTTCTAGTTCCAAAAGAATAACCTGGTAAGCAAATCACTCTAGTTGTCGTGGATCAGGAGGGATTGGGCTACCAAAGTGGTACTGTGATGCTGATTTGAGACAATTCATTGCTTACATAGGAAAAAGTCCTGCAAAAATGGTTTTGCAGGATTCTGCATACTCTATGGTTAGCTTTGTATGAATCAGTCAGCTTTTCACCATTTTTGAACAAGAAATATAACACTTACCCTTATCAACTTTCTTATAAATATGTTCCACTAATAGATGCCTTTCTGTGTTCTTCTTTATTATGGTATTATTTTTTAAGCTTTCTTTGTAACAATTTATATTGAGTTCTCAGGAGATAGAGGAAATAAATCAATGTGCCCATTCTGCATTTTAAATGAGAAATTACTCCTTTATCTTAACAATAAATTATTCATTTCTGCTTAAGTAATTCTCAAAGACATTTCTATTACTTTCAGCAAGAAATATTATTTGAGTGTGCACAATTGTCAGGCTCAAAATATAAAAACATTCACAAATTTATTGTGTCATTTTACGAACCTTAGTTGTGTTCTCAGAGTACGTTATAACCTACTGAAATTAAACACAAATTCCAACAGTTAGGACCTGAAATACTGAAGGCTGTATTTGGAAATAATAAAACACGGATGCTGGAGGAAATATATGTAACATATAATATACTGTTTCTGCTCTTTATAGAGTCAACAGCAATGAATGTAATAACATTTATGGATGGAAAGCAAGAAATCAGAGGATACTGGAGACTTTAAAAGCAAGAAAAGGACAAAGACAAGGAAAGGTAATTTTTGAAGGTGTATATTTAGTACCTTCCAGTCACATAAAAGATATGAACGATGCTTTTTCAAAATACTTTTAGATGATCCCTGAAGCAGGAGATAGTTTGAAGAGTTCAGCCTCTTAAATACCCCAAATTATTATTACATTAATTTAAAAGTTTGTATATGTATGGTGTGTGTGTGTGTGTGTGTGTGTGTGTGTGTGTGTGTAGAAAGAAGTTATTTAATTGCTTTGGTAACGATTTCTTTTTAATGACTTGAGGCAGCAATGCAAACTACTAAAATTGACTCAACTTGAGTGGCACTCAATAGAGAAAGGACTAGGAGTTACTGAAAACTTGAGCAAGAGTGACCACAATATGTTAGACTCTATTATAGTCAAAGAAAAGAAGCAAAATATAGTTTATAAAAACAAAATCACTATAGACTCTAAGTTTATCCAAGTTGCTGTGAAGTCCACTGGAAACTGCTGGGGAGAGGCACATAGCATGAAT
This sequence comes from Cephalopachus bancanus, assembly GCA_027257055.1. Lineage (NCBI taxonomy): Eukaryota > Metazoa > Chordata > Mammalia > Primates > Tarsiidae > Cephalopachus > Cephalopachus bancanus. The sequence goes on from JAPVLO010000107.1 coordinate 2,640,033, forward strand.
AAGATTACCTGATCTCAAACCAGGTGAAGGTGAAGTGGGGACCAAAGAGAGGCCCATATTTACCTATACAGTGATCACTTATATACCTAATCCTGAATTGTACTCCACGTCTTTACAATAAAAAAAATAAAATAAAAAACAAAGGTAAAGGTGTTAAGATACAATTGCAGAGATTTTAAAAAGAGGAATACTGAAGAGTTGTGGAAGGAGATTTAAAATAAAATTTAGACAATAAAAACACACATGGCATTAATGGAGTAATATTTATATAAATACAATGTTTTCAATAACTATTTTTGGAAGGCTCCATTGTGCCAAATACTATGTCAAACCTTCCAAAACCAGTGTGATCCAGACAGATCAGATGCTTCCCTTTCTAGGGGAATGAATTGCCGGGACTATGTAAGTTTCTGTTTGGCCCAAAAAGTTCTATTTGAACTTCATATGAAAATGTTTTTCCTGGACTTCACTCGATTCTGATACCTTTTTTCTAGTAATATTATAGGAGTCTTAAGATAACAAAACTTATGATAAAAATTAAACATACATTGTGGAACACTTAATCCTAGTTATTTGCTGATGTCAAGTTTGCAAATTCACCTACTGGTTAAAATTTATTTGTAACCCCAAAATCAATACGCATGACACTTTTGAGGTCATTCACAGACATACACCTTTGCAAAGTGTTGAAAATTTTGAGTGACACCAGACCCATGTTCTCAGTTAAAGTTCAGTAAAATGATGTTCTTCCTTCTCATTTTAACTGTCATATTGCAAACAAGTGGGAATTTTGTTTTTTATTTTTAAATTTTTTTTCCTACATGGTCCTGGCATCACACATAGTGCTGAAATACTGCCTTGTATTCTCAAGTCCAAGGAAGTGTGATATGGCTTAGGGAGAAAATACAGGTGGGATAGACAAGTCTTCTTCAGATCTGAGTTACAGTGCTGTTGGTTGTGAGTTAGTACGGTGTAAAGGATTCAACAATATATATTAAATGAGTTGTCTTTAAATGGAAAGATACAAAAAATATTTTATTTTTAGTTTGGTGAATTGGTTGGCAGGAATCTAATCTTGTGTTTTCCCTAAACTAATTAGTTTTCCTATGACCTTATAAAAAATTAACTACAAGAATTGACTCTATATTGAGTTTTGTTATAGTTCATGCAGCTAATAGGCAATCATACAATAATTGTGTTTGATAGTAACTAATAAGGCCTAATTTTAAAAAATTGGTAAAATTTTTAACCCTTGCTCTCATCAACAAATCCTCTGTCCCTTACCTACGGCAGGGTTATCTGATTTTGTTTTAAGTCCCCTTCTTTTATTATGAAAATTTATCCATACTTTGTATTTGCTCTTTCTGATGCACTTTCTTTGTTACCCATATTCCACCCTACAATGTATGCTCCTATTATAGGAAGTAATTTACTTAACTGCAGAGACATTTGGATTTCTTTTTCTCTAAGCAGTGGCTCATTGTTCATTTATTAAGGTAGTAACTTTCTGTCTCAAGCGCATAGACTTTACCAATGGCTTTTCTATTACTGTCATTAGTTCTCACTTGCCCTGGCAAAAATTCATGCAAATACCAGATATGAGAATGAATAGCTTTCTTTCACCCAAGGTGCTATGCAAAAACATCAACGAACATCTATTTCACTTAGATGAAAAAAATCTTACAGATCATTTTAATTTTAGGCAAGAGGAAAGAAGTAAACATTCAGACTGCCATTTGGAAGATCTTGTGTCATTATTATTTAAAAACTCTTTATTCTAAAATTGTTTCTTATCTTTTCCTCCAAAAGAGCCTGTGGAGATACCATGAAACAAAGGCACAAATCTGTAGCATTTGGAAAAGCCAAACATTCAGAATAAACTACAGATTGTGTAAAGCATTAGGCAACCAGTAAAATGTTTATAAATTTTTGCCTAAGTTAAGAAATCATCTCAATGGTTGAGAAAATGCCCATTGTATCATTCTTTATTAAAGTGAATAAGTGAAAAGGTTGATTTCAGAATATACAGTGTAGAAAGCATGTTATCAATTCTTGTAAAAATTCTACCATTATTAAATAAAGTGGTGTTTAAGAGCATAAATGTGGAAACATATTCACAAAACTTTAAAATTAATTTACCTATGATAGATTACACCAAACTTTTTTTTTTTTTTTTGAGTTGGAGTCTCACTCTGTCGCCCAGATTGGAGTGCAGTGGCCGCTCCTGGCCACTGCATCCTTGACCTGCTGGGCTCCGGCCATCCTTCCGCCTCAGTCTTCCAAGTAGCTGAAACTCCAGGCGCGCGCTACCACGCCCGGCTAATTTTTTTTGATTCATCGTAGAGATGAGGTCTTGAGCTGGCGGCTCAGGCAATCCACTCACCTCAGCCTCCCAAGGCGCGGGATTTTAAACATTGCTGAGTTGATTAGACTGGTACATACTTCTTTTTTTAATTAATTAATTAATTAATTTTTTAGGGTTTTTTTTTTTTTTTTGAGTTGGAGTCTCACTCTGTCGCCCCAACTGGAGTGCAGTGGCCACTCCCGGCCACTGCAGCCTCGACCTGCTGGGCTCTGGGGATCCTTTGGCCTCAGCCTTCCAAGTGGCTGGAACTACAGGTGCGCGCTACCACGCCCCGCTCATTTTTTTTTAATTGTAGAGATGAGGTCTCGCCAAGTTGCCCAGGCGGGTCTCGAACCCGCGAGCTCAAGCAATCCACTCACCTCAGCCTCCCAAAGGCGCGGGATTACAGGCTGAGCTACCGAGCCCGGCTTATTTTAATTTTTAAAGAAGTGGGGTATATATGCCACATTTTTAAAATCCAGACTGATACATTCTATAGGTTTAGTGTAACTGTTTTCTAACCTGGGTTTTTAAATATACATAGAGTGGTGTCAGCAAGATGGCCAACTAGGATTGCCTGGAGTTTTACCCCACTACACCCCTCCAAAATAAATGGATTGGAATGACTGACAATATGAACAGAAAGCACCAGGTGAACCCCCAAATCTCTGGGAAGAACAGAACCCCAAGATAACACCACAGAGAGGGGAGCAAAATATCCTGCCTCAGTCACACGGTCTTCCATGCTGGGATCAACTTGGAAACATTTTTCTATGAGGGAAAAGGTATGCTGGAGAACCTAGGTGGTCTCAACTACTGCCCTAGACACAAAAAGTCACTTCTAAAGGAGAGTCTCCCAGTGCTTGCAAGAAGTATTACACCACCAAAGGAGCACAATAGTTCTAGAGTAATCACCTGCTTCAAAGAAATGCTTTAAATTGTAGGAAAGGGAATTCAAACAATGACTCTTGAGGAAATTCAGTGAAATACAAGAAAATAAAGACAAACATTTCATTAAAATTAGGAGGAAAAATTCTGTAACCGGATAATTTAGTGATTGGAATTTAAAAACAAGCAAACAACAACAAAAGAAAAAAATTGAGAGCTAGATTAAGCAGAAGAAAGAATTTCTGAAGTTGAACATGGGTTTTTAAAATAAAACATTCAAAGAAAATAACAAGAAATAAGAACAAAAAAGAATAAAATCTATGGGACTTTTAGTATATCATTAAGTGAATTTTTTTTCACATGATAGGAGTACCAAAAGGAGAGAAAATAGAAAACGGCACAGAAAACTTATTTAACAAAATAATAGCTGAAGAAAGTCCAAGTTTTGGGAGAGATATGCACATTCAGATCAAGGAGGTTCAAGATGCTCTGTTATATTCAACCCAAAGAGACTCTCTCAGAGGCACATTATAATCAAACTGTCAGAAGTTAAATACAAAGAGAATTCCAAAAAGCTGCAAGAGAAAAGCATTAAGTCACATACAAAGAAATTACTATTAGACTAATAGCAGTTTTATCTGCAGAAACTTGCAAGCCAGGAAAGAATGAAATTATATAGTCAAAGTACTGAAATAGCAATACTGTCAGTCAAAAATACTATTTCTAACAAAGTCATAATTCAAAAATAAAGAAGAAATAAAGACCTTCCCTTACAAGAATCAGCAAAGGCAATTCATCTCCACTGGATAAGCCACACAAAAATGCTTACGAGATTGCTGCACCTGGAGACAAAAAGACAATAATCCCTATAATGAAAACTCATTAAATTATAACAGATACCTGTACATATAAATTAATGATCAGTAGAATAACCCTGTTTTGTAACACTTTATGTAAATCATTCAATTCTCTAGTATAAAGGTTTAAAATCAAAATGGTCAAAGAAAAAAATAGATAAAATAGTGGCTAAAGAACACACAATATGGATAAAGAAATGAATTAAGGCAACAATAATAAAAATTTGGGGTGAGAGGAAAGTCTAGAGTGTTTTTATGTGACCCAGACTAAGTTGTTATCAGTTTAAAATAATAAATTATATCTTCAAATTTTTCAGGCCCATAGTAACCACACACAAAAAAATGTTTACAGCAGATACACAAATAAGAAAGAGAAAAGAAATACAGTTTCACAGCACAGCTAGCCACAAACCTTTCATCAAAGAAAAATCCAGTACCTAATGGCTTGATTGCTTAATTTTACCAACCTGTTAAAGAACTATTACCAGTTCTCAAGCTAGTCCAAAATTTGAGCAGGATGAAATACTTTCAAACTCATTTTACATGACCAGATTTACACTGATTCCAAAATCAGATAAGGACACAACAATACAAGAAAACTACTGACAAATTATCCTGGTGGACATAATGCAAAAATCTCCAATAAGATACTAGCAAACCCAACTCAACAGCACATTGTAAAGATCATTCACAATGAAGAAGTGAGAGTCATCCCGGGGCTACAATGATGATTCAACCTATGCAATCAATAAATGTGATACACCAAATTAACAGAAAGACAAAAACATATGATCATTTGAATAGAACTCAGAAAAAGTGTTCAATAAAATGTATAAAAAAGTAGGCAAAAAATGTGACTCAGTGCAATAAAGGTCATTTGTGACAAACTTACAGCTGAAAACTATTTCTTTAAGATCAGGAACAAGACAATGATGTACACTTTCACTACTATTCAAAATAGTACTGGAATTCTGAGCCAGATAAATTGACACTCTAATACCACCTACACTCTAACAATCCCCACATGTTTATTTCTAGCCCAGAATACATTTCTCTCTCTCTCTCTCTCTCTCTCTCTCTCTCTCTCTCTCTCTCTCTCTCTCTGTGTATTCATTTACATTAATACTTAGGTGGCTAATAACTATATATAATTTAATATGTATCAAAACAAATTTCTCATTCTTTTTCTTAAAGTATTCCTTTCTTTATGTTTCCATCTTAGATGTTCAGGCCAAATACTGAGTCATTTATAACTCACATATTTATCTCACATTCCTCACTCAATCTGTCAACTAATTCTGCCAGCTCAGACTTCATAATATATTCATAATCTGACCACTCTTCACCACTGCTATTTATTAGTAAATTCCCCTTCTCTAGACATTATGATCTTTCACTAGGAATACTGAAATAATTTGGTAATTTATCTCCCCTCACACTCACTTCATGAGGCAGATTGTGTCACATCTTTGTTCAAAACATTCCAATGACTTTCATTAGTAAACAGAGAAAATAAAAAATTCTTAGAATGCCCTAATATACTCTGTATCATCTGGTCTTAATTTTTCTCCATGAGTCTCATTTGTCATGACCTTGGTCACTGTATTTTTACACAGTTGGCTTTATTTCTGTTTTCTGAGTATAAATACTATGTAGATGCACCTCTGCCTTAGGGTGTTTGTACTGGCTTTTCTATCTTCCTAGAACTTTCTTCCAGACACTTTCAAGATTAACTTCCTCATTCCTTCTGCTCTTTGCTCAATGTTATATTTTTAAACAAACTCCCAACCCACATTCTCTTTCTTGGTTCTCCAGGAGGACCGTGGTTGTGCCAAACCCCTGTGACAACAGGCTTTGCCACAGCCACACTTCTCGGACAGCCGACTCTTCAGGGGATGCCCTGTTTAGTCTGCCTGTCTCACCATGGGAGGCTCGTCATCCCTGCCGGCCGATTCCCCTCTTAAATGCCTTTTAAACAATCTCACTATCCTTTCTCTGTCCCCTGATATTAAACCCAAATGCCTAATTCGCCTCTGCACACAGGACTGGCCTACATATCCCTTAGACAATTAAAATCAGTGCCCCCCTCAGGGGTCCCTCAATCCTGATATTATTTGGGACTTACATAATTTCTGTGAGTGCTCAAAACGGTGGGTAGAGATTCCCTACATTCAGTCCTTATCTCTCCTCCGTGAACATCCCCACCTCTGCCTCAATTGCAATTCCTCTAATCTCTGCCCTCCACTCATGCTAGCATCTGCCGCCTCTTCTGCAACTTCTCCTTCTCCCCTTGTTTTACGCACACTTCAGCCTCCTCTCCAAAACTCCCCTCCCCCCACTGCAGACACTGTAAGTCCCAGTTCCGCTACCCCCTCCTCCATCTCAGATTTTGACCCTGCAGATGAGCCCTCCCCTTACAGGCAGCCTCAACAGCCTCAGGCTCCCCTGCCCCCACCCTCCTCTACTCCTGCAGCTTGATCCCTATATCCTCCCCTTCCAATCATTCCCCAGTGTAGCCCTCCGGTAACCCAAACCAAGGCCGCACCGGTTGTCCTAGCAGTTTGCTAATATTGATTTAAACTCTATAAAGGGACAAACTCTTTTGGCTAAATATTTTATCTCCCAGTCAGCACCGGGTATTAGGCGCAAACTCCAAAAATTAAAAAAGGGCCCACAAATCCCTCAATTAGAGCTATTAGACACGGCCTCTAAAATCTTTAACAACCAAGAGGAGGAAAGAATACAGGACAACCAACATAAGCAGGAAGCACTTCAGCTTTTATCTACCACTTTAGCAGAAAAAGCCACCACTGATAATCTTCCACTCCAGATGGTCAATAGCAGAAGGGGTACACAGCCCCCTTCCCAGGTTTGTTTCCGATGCTGTCAAAATGGGCATATGGCCAAAGACCGTCAAGCCCTGCCCACCAGCAAAACCCTGTCCCAAATGCAAACAGCAAGGACATTGGGCTCATGATTGCCTCATTCACCTAGCTGGAGGAGAGCACATGGCCCAGAGGCTTGCTGCAATTAAGGGACACCAGGCATCTTACACGATCTCAAAAGGGGATCTCTTGGGCTTGCTCCAGTCAGCTTGACTCGCCCCTAACTTGGTAGCCCCAATGTCTTCGGAACAAACTATTAAACTAACTGAGCCTAGGGTGGAAATATCAGTAGCTGGCGGGGTTATATCATTTGTTATTAATACGGGGGCTACATGCTCAGCTCTACTTAAATTTCCTGTTCCACTCTTTCCTTCACCCCTTTTGGTTGTGGGGGTACAGGGCATTATATCCAGGCCCCCCACTGTGCCATTACTTCCATGTAATAAATATTCCATGAAATAAAATATTTCACACTCTCTCCTTATTATGCCAACGTGTCCAGCTCCATTATTAAAAGGGGACATTATGACAAAAATTAAAACTCATATTATTCTTTATCCTGAGTCATCACCACTGTGCTTTTTGGGTGCCTTTTGCATAGCTTTAAATTTCCCTAATAGTTTCATGTTGGATCCTATCTAAGCCCTTCCACTGCATATAAACTTATTGCTTTGCTTAAAACTCTAAGGTTAGGAAAAATGTAAAGAAAGTTGTTGGTGTAAGGTATGTTTTTAGTAAGAAAGGATAAAGTAAAGATAAATAATTGTATAGGAAAGAATATTGTATGGTACATTTTTGTTCTATAATAGAATGGCTGGTAAAAGAAAGTATAGAACAAAAATAGAAGGTTTAAGCATGTCAAAAAATGATATGAGCATGTCGAAAAATGGTATAAGTATGTCGAACATGGTAGGTGAAAGTTTGTGAAAAGAAGTAAAAGAAATTCTGTAAACATTCGAGGGTACAAAAAATGTTTAATTAGCCCTCTCCCCCACTGTCTTTGTTACAAAAGAGCGAGGTTTTTTCTTTTCAAAATTGTTGGACTATCATTTTGGCTAAATAAGTAACTTTTACAATAACTACTGTGATTTTGTGTTATAACATGCTTTTGAAAACTTTGCTACTTAAACTCTTCAAGTTCTTAATTCAGTCTCTAGGGTGAGATAAGCAGCAAGCTCCAAAAACCACACATACCCCACTCCCTTCTAAATTGCCTAAAGGCCAAGTAAATTAATTTCACTAACAACATTGCCAAATTGCTAACAAAGTTTAAAATCTCCTTCCAGGCACAAGGATTACTATCCAACATAGGATGAGTGACAAAATAACCTGGACTTCACTCTCTAGCACATCAATTGTTATAAAAGTATATCAGCACTTAACTTTTCTTTTAGATATGCTCTCTTCCAGGTTTTCTGTCTACCTCCACAGCCTGCTCCAGGACAGTGGTTACTACCATCCTTGTACTCATTAGAAGACTGGCCAGAACAAGCCGCTGTTCTACACTTACAAGGAACCTTCATGGAACTCTCACCTGCGGAAATCTACACCTTCGGCACCTACCTTTGGGCCCTGCTCTGGCTGGTTCTGCACCCTTCCACCGCCTTACCCCCACAACGCCCCCAACCAGCAGGAAGTAGCCAGAAAGAGTAACAACGCCCCTCCCCATAAAAAAACAGAAAAGATGGGAATGAAGGGTGCAGGAAGCGACCAGAGGGGTGGCTCCCAAAATGGCGCCAACACACCAGACAACAAAGGCCCTAGATCCCAGGGCCTTTGTGAGCACAAATTCCCCACGTGCACGAATTTCAAACCTTCCCAAGTGCAAATTTCAAACCTGCAAGCCTCCAATCCGTAGCCAGCTTTGTTATGCATCCAATAGGACTATAACATGGCATTGGCCCCACCCTGCTCCCATGCAGCTCCTCCAATAGGACCATAGCATGGCCCCTTCTGGCCCCTGTCAGGCTAATAAATACAGCCCTCTCCCCGCAACTCTCTCTCGGTCTCTCTCTCTGTCGCTCTCTCCCTCTCTGCAGCTCTCTCCTCGCCTCTCTCCCATTTCCTCTCTCTCTCTCTTACTCTCTCTTTCTCTCTCTTTTTTTTTTTCCCATTACAGATCCCCTCTGTAACAGCCGCTTTAATAAAACTCTTGGTCCTGGCCGGGTGTGGAGTCATTGCTGGCACCGAACTTCTTTCAAAATCCCTTGCACTTCTATATTTTAGACCTGTCTTACTTCAAAATCTGTTAATATGTGGTAAGGTATAAGAATTTGAATATAAGTATAAATGATGGAAAGAACCATCTTCTCTATGAATTATCTAAAGTCAGGTAAATTAGAATATAACATACCTTACACATGATATGAATAGTAATTCTATCTTGAATAATATTTTGTGAGAAACACTCAATTTTGATACATGAAATATTTTAATGACTTTCAGACCTATAGTTTGAGTTATAGAAAAAATTTTCATGTGACTTTAATATTATTGATATTAGACAAATTAGATTTGAAGAATAGTTTTGTGAACATTTGCAATTATTTTTTCTGATCTTTTGTGATTATAATTCAAAATTTAAAGATTGATTTTAAGTGTGCTTAAAATAAAAGTCATTCATATCTTTATATTTTGTAATTCACCTCAGAATACACTTTCTGTGATTACCACTTGATTAAAAGTCAGAAAAAAAACAAGAGCTCATTTAAATAATTATTCACATAAAATCAATATGTAAAATTTTCTGAATTACAGCGTGCATCTAAAAGTTTATAGATTTTGAATCCGTGAGTTTTCACAAAATGAACAACTTGTTATAACTGAGATTCATCAAGAAATAGAACATTCCCTTCATCTCAAAAGTTTCTCTTAGGCCTTTCCAAGTGACTTGGAAGTTAATGCAAATTAAACTCTGCATTGGCTTCTGACACCAGAGATTTGCCTGTTTATGCACATTTTGTATTTTTATATACCTGAAATTGTGTCTTTTTTGTTTCTGCTTTCTTTTGCTTTGCATTACCTTTGTAAGATATATTAATGTAGCCTGTGGCATGTGGCAACATGAAAATGAACATTCTTATTGTGGTAGAGTATTCCACTTTATGAGTAATACAAGTTATCTGCTGAATACTGACACCTGTGAATATTATAAGTTATCTATTGGATGATATTTGGGTTATGTTCATTTTTCAACTAATATTATAGTGCTATTATATGTAAACTGCTGAATGTCTTCAGTGGGTAATAGGAACACTGTTGAGTATAACAAGAATTGGGTATAACAAGAATTGGGATTGCTAGCTCATAGGTATGCAGATAGTTAGTGTTAGTAGATATTGCCAAACGACTTCTCAAAGTGTTTTTAGCAATTTACATTTTACTTAGTTCTTTCCCCATATCTTTGCTTTTCTCCACTTCTGTTGAGATTATGGTAGAATCTTGTGAGAATTTATTTGTATTGTACTAAAGACTAAAAAAAGTTAATCATTTTAAATGTGCAGTTACAATATGGAATTTTTATCTTGCAAAATGTCCATTAAATTTTTTTTGCCTATTTTCTACTTTAAAAGTTAAATACATATATATATAATATATATAAAATCTTTCACTCTATATTTATATTTTCTTTCTTAAAAGTGTGTTTTAAAAGATAAAGTCTTTATTTATAACATAGCCCAATTAATTTTTAAAAAATTTTAGATGGCCAATTTTTGTCTAGTGATTAAGAAATATTTACTATTTGAACTACATTGAAATATTTTTCTACATTGTCCTGTATGTTATTCTTTCACTTTTTGCACTTACATTGATAATCTATTTAAAATTGATTTTGTCAGTATCTAATAAAGTTAGCATGCTTGGCTTAAAATATTATCCTTCACTGAATTGTCACCTGTGTCATAAATGACAATGACTATATATGGGTGGGTCTATTTCTTGAATCCATTAAGTCAGTTGACCTGGTTTTCTATCCTTATACCAATTCTATACTCTCATAATTATCATAGCTTTATATTTCAATATGTTTGTGATAAAATACCTGAAATGTGTCCTTTCCTACAAATTTTAAAAATATGTATTTTTTAAATAAATGAGTTTTAAGTCATTGTAGAATAAAACTTAAATCTAAACAGATCTATTTACCATGTAACCCAACATATCTTATGATAAATTAATAGATCATTACCTATTTTTTACTTTCCAATTAAATACAAATAAGCCATAAATGCTATATTAGCATTGATCAGTGCACTTTATAAAACTGTCTCATAAATCTATTGGAAAATGTTACAGTAAATGATGTATTCTAAAGAGTGAAAGGTAGAAATAAATGAAATAACTTTTATCATCCTTAAATTTTTATACAGAATCTTGAGAATTCTATATCAAAGGATTGGGAAAGACAATAGAAGCAAAGAGATTATGTTCAGCATGGTAAAAAGAAGCAGAAGAGAATGGGAGACCCAGTGTGTGTGAGAGAGAGGAAGGGAATTAATCACAAGCCCATAAAGTGCTGAGACAGTCCCTAAGGAGACATAAGTAGCTGGGATTTGAAAATCTGGGAGAGAAGTGGAAAACCAGCTACCCCATGAGTCAGAGAACACCCATCAACAAAGGTTGCTCATTAACTATCACTTTGACTTGGGAGTATACCTGCTGCTGGATCAGTGATCCACCCTCATTAGTGAGGATCAGCTGAAGAGATCCTTGCAGGCCTTAGATGAAGACTTGGAGCTGTTTGAACAGCAAAGAATGGCTACTTAGTCTGAGCTTAGAAGGGGGAACAGGGCCTTAGGATGAGCACCTATCATTTGCTCCAGGAATACCTCTTCTTGTTGAGAAAAGTGTTCTTAAAGTTTAAGAAAATGTTCTTTTTGCCTTGGACTAATACTGTCCCCGAATTGTGCTGATTCAATTTGCCAGGTATACTAAGCTCAATTTGCCTCAGCCATTAAAAACACATTATAGTAGAAGCTTTTATAAGTACTATAACTAAAAGGAATGCTTATAAATTGAACTGATGACTTATTTTTCAAACTACCCAAATATTGCTTATTCAAATGTCCTCATTTTCATTTTATTACTTCAAATATGCTTTTAAATATACCTTAAAAAACTCCTTTCCTAATGAGTCTTGTATGATGTTGTACTAAATGCAACAAATTAACATTCTTTTTTATTAGAAAATATCTTTTTTTGCTACTTATTCTAATAAGAATAACCGAGAAAGGAGAAGGAAAACAAATAAACAAAATATAAACCATAAAATAATAACGAACAAAATTATATAGCACCAGATTTTTAAAAAGTGAAAAAGAATGTCTCTTTTATAATATTCTAACCACTAAATGCAAGTTAGATATGCCATTAATGAGAAATTGTGATTTTTTTTCACACTTGATGGAAACTGACAGTGATTTTTAATGTTATATTATGGGCAAGAATAAATATTTATATTTACATATTTGAGTGATGCTGCAAATCATAATTTATATTAACTAGAATGCCTTCATGCAACATTTCAATATTCTTTGGCTCTATAGCTTTTAAAGCAGTTAATTTCAAAATAACTTAAAGGATGAGTACTAACATCAAGTCCACTCTGAAGTTGAGGAAAATGAGCTATATTATACCCTTTGATGAAAAGTTTTAAATATACTCAGTCATATCATCTTTTGTAATGTATCCTTTACATTATGCAGAAGGTCAATACAGTATAGATTTAGGTTTTCATCAAGAGCACACAAAAATTCACATTTAAAAGTTATGTTATGCAGTATATGTAGTCAAATCCAATAGCTGAATTTACATTGACTCTGTAAGATAAGGTCTTAAGCCGACAGGATATAGCATATCAGCATACTGAATTCTAGAGACAAGTTTATTTTTCCTTTGAGAAAAGTAGTTCTTACACTTTGCCCTTCCAGAAAAGATGGGGCTTACTATGTTAACCTACTGCTGATTTTATGTGTCTCTTGGGGAATCCATAAGGAACACTTTGGAACCCATTCTCAATATAAAGTGGCAAATATATGTTAAATACTGCAATACAATTAATGTTACCAATAGTAATGCACATATAACCTTTCAAATGTCTTGATATCTACTAATGATTGCATCAGTATCATAATATTGAAATTGATTCATCATTTACACTTAAGTTTAATTTTTAACTTTTAAATACATTATAAAAATGAACAGAATTTTTTGTTTGTACTGTGACAGAAATATTATTAGATTATGGTTCTTAATTGTACAATGCTTAAGATAAAATGGTACAGCAGAGATAATGAAAACAGATCATGTAACTGTCTAATACATTTACTTTCAGGTGAGCATTGTTTATTTTTAACTATTCTAAGATAAATCTGAGCTTTTAAAACCTCTTCCCCCAGAAACTTAATGAAATTTTAATAACTGCATAAGCAATGTCTATTGGAAGAAAAAATTCACAGTGCCAAAATTTTGATGATAAAATCTTTGTCCCTGATGAGATATACTAGCAAAGATATTTTAAAAATACATGAAAATTTTCTCTGTTTAAGGTAAATTGATCACCCTAACTCTATCCTGCGTATACTGAAGAAAGAAATGCCAACACTTGGGAAGCTTACAGATGCTAATCATTGCCTTTCTTGAGGGGCTTGCTTATGTGTTGTTTTTTCTTTTTTTGTGTAAGTCCTTAGAGAGTAAAAGAAAAGCAAGATAGAAATTGTAACCTAAGGGTGTTTTTTAGCACATAACTTAGCTACGCACACATATGGAAAGAAAAAGAAAGTGATAGGTCTGGGACATATTGTGCTTTCAATTTCAATGAAGTTCAATGGCCAGAAGAACACTTAGCAAATAAAATCATATAAAATATTAAAAGAATTGTGATGCTAACAAGAGTGGAAAAAGCTGTTGAGGTCAGAGTGAGAACAGTTACACATAATACAATACTGTAACTGTATTATGAAAATGTATTTGGACAAAATGTAAAGTTTAAAATACATAACTGCAGTTCATTCTATTTTATTTTTTAATTTTTATTTATTTATTTTTTATTGTAAAGATGTGAGGTACAATTCAGAGTTAGGTACACAAATGTTCATGGTACCCTTGTTGATGAAGTGTGTCTCCCCCTCCCCTGGCAGTTTCCCTCAACTGCCAATCTCACCCCCCCCGGCAGTTTCCCACTGCTGCCAATCCCTTTATTACAGTATTATGATATTAGTTCAAGGTCCACCTATGAGTGAGAACATATGGTACTCTGTTCTTTGTTTCTGTGACAGATCACTGAGTATGATAAACTTTCAATCCATCTGAGTTGCTGCAAAATCCATGTTTGTCCTTCTTTATGGCTGCATAATATTCCATTGTGTATATGTACCGCATTTCTTTTTTATCCATTCCAGCTTTGATGTGCATAACTGCAGTTTAGTCTCCATGTAATCTGAGTAATTTTTAAAAAATAATTTTAACTGGGTTACTTGAACTGAAGTCACTCATGTGATCAAAACTTTCCAATGTCTTTTGATCTCATTCAGAATAAATCCGAAGTCCTTTAATCTGTTCCATCCTTCCCCCTCCACTCCTTTTCAGTCAGTGGCCAGTTAGGAGTATAGAAACCTCTCTATATAATTCAAGCAGAGAGAGATTTAATGAAATCATGTGGTCATTGAAGAAATGAAAGGGCTAGGAGAACACATTAAATGTAGGGTACTACCCAAAGATTAAAACCTGTTACTACCTTCAGTATGCAGACAATGGTTCCCACAACTGTCCTTATCCTAGTTCCTAGAACCTGTAAATACGTTATGTGACTATGACATGGAGGAATTAATATTGTATAATTAAAATTAAAACTGCTAATGGATAATCCTCAAATAAAGAGATTATCCTGGTTTACTAGAATATTATTGTTAGAATGTAATCATTGGAAAGTTATGTTAGAACAGTATCCGCAGGTAATCACAATAGTCTTTATGAGTAGAAGAGGGTGTTACAAAAAGTCAGAGTTGAGAGATTTAAAGATGCTGCTCTGCTGGCTTTGAATATGGAGGAAGGGGGCAGGTGTCAAAAAGTGGAGTATCCTCTGAACACTGGAAATGTCAAGGAACCAATTCTGCCCTAGAGGCTCCGGAAGGAACACAGCAATGCTGACACCTTGTTTTTGTCCTAGTGAGAACCATTTTAAACTTCTGACCTCCGGAATTGTAAGAAAATAGATGCGTGTTGTTTTAAGCTACAAAGTTTTTACAGTACCAGTGGGAATCTAAAACACCACCCATGAGCCTATAAATCCACATATCCTTCCTAGCTGGTCGATGAGCTAAGCATGTAAATACTGTTTCAAAAATGCATGCCTTAGAATTTTCTTATTTATGATAGTTTTAACTATTACAAGTTGTTTTTACATTTCACTGAAATTTCACATTCATTTTTATGATTTTAGCTTCTAATCACATGTTTTTGCTTTTTAATCTATTCTCTTATTTTAATTATTCTCTTATTACTCTACTGCATGTCAAACTTTTACGTATCAAATTTGTAAATCAATTTTTCTAAGAGACATTTTTAGTGGACATTCACAACTAACCTGATCTCATTATGTTCAATATAAGATCTATTATGTTATAAAAATACTATTTATATACCCTCTTTCCTTCTTGATATTCCTTACATAGGTTGCATTCCTTTGTATTCTTTATTTGGTAAAAGATAATCACTTGGAATTTTAAAATGAAAAGTTAGATGTATATTCTAACATGTATCAATCATAACCTATTGACTATTGTACACTTTAACTACTTCTTGTCATCTTCCCTTCCTCAGCATCTGAAACGTGATAACACCCACTGTGATAGTTTTGACCATCACCTTGTCTAGACTATTGCTTTTCTTCTTTCTCATGGTGTCTTCCACTTGCAGTAGTTTTAAAAAATATATCATATTGTTTATTTTATTTATAATTGACATAATCACCCATATTTTTAAGATACAGAGTGACATTTTGATACATGTAGCAATTAAATATACATATACACATTTAATTACTACATGTATCAAAATATATCATGTATCAAAATACATGCATATCAAATATATACACATTTAATTACTACATAGTAATTTAATCAGGATAATTAACATATCTATCACCTCAAACATTTATTATTTCTTTGAATTGAGAACATTAAAAATCCTCTCTTTTAGCTACTTGAAAATATAATAAATTATTAACTATAGTCACTCTCTAGTGCTGTAGAACATTAAGAACTATTCTCCCTATTTACCTATAATTTTTGTACCTGTTATAGTTTTCATTCTTTCCTGGCATCATATTATGAGCAACTTTATCTTTTTACAATTTCATATTTCACATTGAAAATTTTTCCATCAAAAGGTAGAAAACTACCAGATCATACTCTGCCTTATAGCTGGTATGCAGACACATGAACTAGATTCCACTAATCAGGACACAAGAATAACACTCCAGTTATGAAGTTGGCATTGAGATGTCTGTTTTGCTGTAAGCAATCATGGCAGAAGGTGGCACAGCTCTTATTGTTGCCAGGCCATCCTTTTGCAGTCTTGGGGCTAATTAACATATCGGTCTAGTTTGTGGTGTCATTCTGAGTATTTCTCTGGTAAATTTAATTTCAAACCTGTTTTTCTAGACTTTCTAATGATTCTATGAGCTAATATCCTTTACCAAATTCATTGCCAAACTTCCTCACTGCTAAATTTTTCAATGACACACAATGAGATGAAGTCCTGGCTCCTTTAATTTATATTCAAGCTTATCCATGATATGACTCCAGTCTTGGTTTCTATTCTTTTTGATTGCATGTGACACATGATGTTTTATAATTTCATGACTCCTGTTCTTGATTCTGTCTAAAAACATCTGTCCTCCCTACCCCTTTCCCGCCCTGTTATCAATAAACTCACGCTGATCTTTCAAAACATGAAGCAAGCATGAGCTCCTCCAAACAGCTTTCAATGTCTTTTCCCCACCCTACTCCTGTTTTGAGCAAGGTGCCATTCCTCTCTGACTTCATAGCTGTCTGCACCTTCTTCTATCATAATATTCTCTTTATTATATATAAGTACCAGTGAGCCGGGCTCGGTGGCTCAGCCTGTAATCCCGTGCATTTGGGAGGCTGAGGTGAGTGGATTGCCTGAGCCCGCGGGTTCGAGACCCATCTGGGCAGTGAGACCTCATCTCTACAATAAATCAAAAAATCAGCCGGGTGTGGTAGCGCATGCCTGTAATTCTGGCTACTTGGAAGGCTGAGGCGGAAGGATCACTGGAGCCCAGCAGGTCGAGGCTGCGGTGGCCGGGAGCGGCCACTGCACTCCAGTCTGGGTGACAGAGTGAAACTCCAACTCAAAAAAAAAAAAAAAAAAGTACCGGTGTTCATGTGTCTATACTACCTCTTCATAAGTTTCTTGATATAAATTGAAAATATCCATTATCAGTTAAATATGTGCATTTTCAAGACCCTACTAACACTTACTATTTAATACATTTCTTGCATGTTCTAGCGATTCTTCTAGGAGTCTAAACATATGTAATTGGGATTATACTTACAACTGAAACAGACAGAGTCATGGTCAGGGGAAAACTTTTTCCTCAAGGCATAGTGATCAAGAGAAATTTACTTATTTTTGTGACCAAATAGGTTTAGATTAATATTGAAAAATGCATTGCTTATTGGATATTTATTATATTTATTGACATATTAAATGTGCAACTTTATTTTTCTATTTTGTAGTGTGATATATTAACAGGTTGAGGGATAGAGTTCTAGGACACATGTAGAACAATAGTGTATAGGTGAAAACAGAGTAGGCAATGTCTCTCTCTATTATTTTGTCTGTCATTTTCAATGCTAGAGAGGCATGAGTTGGTTTTATTATTCCATTGCATTACGTCTTTTTTGAATATTCATAAAACTGCACATTAAATGTTTTTATATGAAAAAAGAATATAGCACTTTTAGCCCTGATCAAAATCAATGATGGCATTACCGTGTCTGAGCGAAGTATTTGACAGTAAACTTTTATCTTTAATCTATTCATTTCAAATTGATTTTTCAAAATTGACCTACACAGCTGTCAACAATCTTCACTTTAATGCTGATTTGACTCAATGTCAAACAAATCAAACAAGCAGGATTTCAAAGTAAGGGAAGTCAAGTTAGCAAACAGTAAAACTGACACTTCTGAACAATAATTTGTTTTAAAATGATGAATATAATAATTTTCATGACTCTATGCATTACAATAAAAGCTATATGTCTGAAAAAAATTGATTTATTACCAAAATAGCAGCTAGCATTATTTTCAGTGTAACCATCTGTAAAACTATAGCAATTTATTTGAAATTATTTGTGGTGAAAAAAGTAAATTTCATGTATGTATTAATTTTGTTCTCTAGGTATTACTCTAGAGATGGTCAATTGATTCTTTTCCCGTATATTTTAAATTTTGTCTGTTGAAAATGGTCACCCAGAATACTGCATTTTTACAGTTTTCTTACAGCTAGATTTAAAAATATAATATCTTTAAGATATGCATATTTTCGGTGTAGACTTATGGGAACTTTTTAAAGAGAATCCTAGCTACAGCCTTCCTGTGTTCTGATATTTGTAATGAGAGGAAACTTTGCACAGTGAAGACAAAGATTAAAGCATAGAGATAGTAAATGAATTCACTGGAAGAATCTAGGCTGTAGAAGAATGTATTCCCCCTCCCCAAAAAAGAAGCACAGTAGTATTTCAGACCCCAAATACTGTTCTATATGCTATTGACTGTTTCTACTCCCCATAAAGATTTCCTTTCTACTGGAAACTGACTGAAATTTTGTGATGACCTCAGTGAATGGAGTGTGGTAGAAGTGACAGTGCAAGATTTTGGAGGGTAGACCATAAAAAGAAATAAACTTCTGGGTCTGTTTCCCTTCTTGGATGCAGTCACTGTGCTGTGAGAAAGCACATGTGGAAGGACAACACCAAGAGGCACAACCACCAAATTTACAACTAGAGACACTTTCAAGCTTTTAGGTGAATCCAGTATTAGCCTTTGGACGTTGCTACTGACACTCCCAACACTGTGGAGCAGAGACAAATTATCCTCACTGTGATTCATCCAAAGTTCTTTTCACAGTCTGAGTGTAACAGGCTTGGTATGCCACTAAATTTTGGGAAAATTTTGTTACAGACCTGGGGAAATTGAAATACTAGATTACTGGAGATATTGTGGATTAGTGTTGCCCTACAATCCCTGGTAGTGAATGACTCTAAACTTTACTATAAAAAACAAATCAAAATTATTATGTTTAAACTAGAAATTATTATGTTAAATCTGAAGATGAAGGTAATTCAATTCTTGCTCAGTGATCTCTCTCATGCACATTGCTATAACTGTCATGTATAGATTCATTACCTAAATTTCTATCATGAATCAAGACTTTACCCATGAGGTCCATATTTGTACATTCAATTGTCTACTGGTTTTCTTCACCCTAGTATATTACAGGAAGATGGATACAACATATATGTCTTAACTCAAACTCACTAATATCATCCACAATCTTATCTTCTTTCTGTATTCTAATATTCAATGTACTTTGGTTGAAAGCACATCAAAAACCCAGTCAATCAAAAAGTAGAGTGGCATCTTAGTATTCTTCCATTTCTTCTTCCATTCATATATTTATTTAATCCGAAATTAAGTTCTGTTGACTCTACCATTTTTTTCCTCCTTTAATACCCATTACTCATATTTTAGTTCTATTAATCCTTTCCTAACCCACTCACAACCCTCTATGCAGTAGTTTTCCCACTTATACTATCACAGATCCAGCCTCCAACTAGCAGAGATTTTACAAAACAAAAATCTGAGCACATTATTTCCCTGATAATAGAACTCTGGGTTACAACTCCCACTTTATATTTCATCATACTTCCAACCACAGGGAACCAAGACAAATGTAGACAATTCTTCTCTGTATTCTCCCAGAACCAATTTCATTTATCAACCACAGCATGTAACTTACAATCACTTTTCTTCCATTCTAATGTGATATCCATGAAGTATTGACTATATCTTTTCTTTCTATATTCTCTAGCCTAATGTCTAGTGCATTGCATATCCTCATAAATATTTTTATAATCGTTTAACTACTGGACTGTCTGCCATTTGCCTATAATTTTCAACAATCATTTCTTACTTCTACCTCTACTGTAATAATGGGAAAAAGCATCAAATGCTGTTTTGCATAAACAGTATATTTTATCTATTAAAAATTTATTTTTATTGAATTGCTTAGGCATATGACAGTGCCGATTTATCCAATCCAGAGCACAGACAGATTTACTGTGAAGTTTATGAGGCTTAAACTCGAGAACCACTTAATTGGATTACATCTTCTAAAACCAGGTATCTAACGATGTTTATCGTTTGTATTCTGTTTTCTTAAACATAGTTTTCTAAATTATATAAATGCCCCACAAAACCTGAACTCATCCCTGTTCCAATCATAATTTATTAAGTGCCTGCTATGTAATAGAAACTGTACCATATTTGCATGAATATAAGAATAAATAAAATGAATTTAATTTTACATAACTTTCTTAGGCCTCAGAAGGTTCCATTTGTAAGAGATCATGATTAACACAGACCACATTCCCACAACATCTCAATATCTGGTCTCTCCCTCTTATTCAGTCTCCTTAATATCAATAACATTAATCCCAAACATTGAAATTTAAACTCAACATACCCTTTTTGCCGCAAAGTCTGCAGGGACTCTCTTTTCTAAACATTCCTTCACTCTAATAATTGTATCTTCAAGGCAAACTAAGTCATTCATTAATAAGGCCCTGATTGATTGTCTCTCTGTTCAAGTTATTCTCCTTTCAGCATCAAGTTTTCATATTACTCTTCTCTCTGGAACATTCTCCAACTAAAATTAGCAGAGTTAATCTTTTTTTTTTGGTCCTCTCAACAATTTGATCATACCTTTAGCATGGAGTTTGTTCCACTGTGTCAGATAGAAAATATCAGTTAGAATTGCATTTTCCTGTTTGAAAATAAACCACTGACCATAGTGGCTCTACTGATTCTTTCCTGCTTGCTCATGAGTTCTTGTCTCCTTCTGGCTACGCACTACTCTTTGCCCAGGAAGGATGACTTCTACAGACTGCTTCGTCCCTGCTCCTTTCCCTTCTAGATTTTTGTTGGGTCCAGCTAACTAGAGGTGCTGGCAGAAAATTGTTTTTAAAAAGGAGATGATGGTCAGAATAATTTACCCTTTTATCTTCCTGCTAGGCCTTAGCAGTAGTTATGTCCTTCTCCCTATAACTTCAGATGCTGTTGAGTGACCCTCATGCTATGATCATAGCTCTTGCTTCTTATCAGGTTCTGGTATCATCTGTCTCCTTTGTCACATCAGGGAAAGGAGAGGTAATGACTTTCTGCTCTAGCTGGATCCGGGTGCTTCATCATGTCTTTCGGTTCCCTTAACCTTGACTTCACCTCTGCAAATAGTCCCTTTGTTACATTCATTACATTAAAAAAAAATTACCTTTTTGAATATCCCATCTGCTTCCTTCCTGCAAGAATAGTTTAGTAATTAATATCATCTGTGGGCCCAAAGGACAACTGTCAAAATTGGATTCTAGGACTGGAAAGCTCACATATTTGATGAATAAAGAAATAATCTCCTCTCTTATAGCTCATTTTCAGTGACCCATCTGAAATAGACACTTAGTTTCAATGGAGGCTGAAAATGGAACTTTTATACTATGCAGTAATGGTCCATGCTAATTAATAGGGCCTTTCCTAAGGAAAAGGGATGAGTGGATAATTATTAGGCAACTAGCAGACTTTGTCACATATGGTTACATGTGTATGTATCTAAATCCTCCAGAAGTCTGAAATTCTATAACTATTTAAATTCCCTGATGACTCTCTCTTTGTCTTTGCAAAAATTAGGAATTAGGAAATTATAGAATTATAAATTATGTATTATTTTTAAAACCATAAAGTTTTTGGCCTGTCACTTCTGAGAGTAGTTGTATTTTGTCTAAAGTATTATATATTTTTATTAAATCCAAAGTACCTTTCTCAGAAAACTGATTACCTGTCTTTTCTTATAATGAAAAGTACGTTTTTTACAAATAAAGAAGGAAAATTACACAAACATTAAAAATTGAACAAGAGTATCTCTTCTGAAAATGATTCTCTTAATAAAAATTGGCATTAGATCATTTAGTATTAGTGTTTGCTTGTGCATATTGTGCAAATTATACCATGCTTTTAGATTATATTGTCTTCTTAGAGATAAGAGAGTTAAATGATGATATTCCTTGTACAATAACACGTTTTTGTTATAAATCATTTTTAATTTATTAAGTATTTATCACAGAGTTGATTGTATGAAGAAATTAAATTTAGAGCATATTTGAAAAAAAAAAGATACTTGATTTGGGGTGTAGAGTTAGGCTCTGATATGACCTTTTTGAAACTCAGTTTCCTCATTCTGAAAATGGGAGATTTAAGCAATTGTATCATTGCTTCCCTTCCAGGTTTACAATGTTGGAACTCTGGGGAGTAATCTTTAATTATTAATAATTTGTCTTAAAAATATTCAATTAATTTTAGTTCCTAAGGCTATCACACATTTTCCCCCACTGCCACTTGGGGCAAGTCTTTGAAAAATTATGTACTTATGGAAATGCTAGGGCTTAACATATTGTCCTTAGCATTGCTGTTAACTCACATTCTCCAAATTGATAATAAAAGAGAATATAAATATTAGAAAATCCTAAGGTGACAATACTACCTCAAACTCCTGAGAGGCTAAGATGGATAGACGGGAATAATCCTTCCTTAAAGAGACATTTGCTTTTACCCTCTTCTGTCTTGATACCTTCATTACTTGCATGTTCAAGCTGAAATATTCTGTCAACAACCCTGACCTTGTCTTGATACTGAAGTCCATAGCTCAGTATCCTCATGGGAGAGGCATTGATGTCCTTCAATATTCATTCCCCTATTCTCTAATCTTTCTCCTTACCAAGTCTTATTAATTGCCAGATGGAGTATAATATTTATGAAGTTGCTGCATCCTAGATGTTTATGGCTGAGACTCTGACCAGTGAAGAATCAACAAACAGGAGTACTGTCTAGTGACTCTGTGGTGCTTGAGACTTTCCTCTCTCCAATTCATATCTTTTCCTCTTCCTAAAGTCAGTAAATAAGTCCTTTAGCCCACTTCTAATGTAAAGCAGCGAACTGAGTAGGTGTATCCATGGAGAAAGGGAATTCACAGGTTAAAATAACTGAAGAATATGATTGCCCTTACTGGATCACATGCATCATCTAAGGCAGAACTGTTACTACAAGAGCCAAGAATTTAAAATATTGTCTTCAGCTGACACTGTAGATGTGATAGTCAATCCTAATAGAGAAAAAAATGAAAAAAAATCAACTCAGGCATGTTTATTTAAGAACCTTTAAATTGCCAACATCAGTATCTGGCACATTACCCTTATGTAACATTAAAGGAAAGAGGATAAACTTAAAATTCTGATCAGGAGTTTCCACTTAATGATTAGTTTGTCCTTCTCACCCTCAGGTATGCCCTTTTGATACATACTGATATAATCATCCTGATCAACCTCACTGACTTTAATGCTTGCACTCTTAACCTTTAACCGTAATACCCAATAAAACATTTCTTAGCTGCAGGAGAGTAGTCCATATGTATATATTATTTTCATCCTATGTCCTTGTCTTTTTTCCTTGTTCTCTACAACAGCACAACCACCTTATTTTTTTTTCCTGCCACTTACAGCACCAGAACTTTTGTATTCATCCTACTTTCTCTGTTATTAGAAATTTTAAAATAATTGTAAATGTAGCATCTGAAAGGAGAATCGATAAAAAGGAAGGAAAAGAAGCAAAAACAGAAACCATCACCATGGAGCTGCACATCATATGAAAGGGAAGACTGATGTCCTAGAACAAACCTGCATGTTTCTTCAAGAAGGCATCTGGCTTAAATATAAGATTTATTTGAATATGAGATTTTAACAGACTCTATCTCTAAGCGCTCAGCCTGGTTTAGTAATTTAAAACTCACTAGATAAGAAACAGTGATGACCCCAGCTCTATCATTAATGATTTTATGATATTCTTATCAAATGTATACTGCATGCATGTAATATAAACAATGGTATTTGCCATACAAAACATGCGGGGACAAAAAAACCAGGAGAACAACATGGGTTAATATGTGCATTATTCTTGAAATTGTTTTTTAAGTGACAAACGCATGCCTTTTTGAATAGCAAAATTTTCAAAGAAATATGAATTATAATGATTTCATTGTGTGTCACAGTAAAACACCTATACCCATGAATAATAGGTCTTTGATCAGAGTGACCAGAGCCTGGGTCTTAAACTTAGCACAAAGTAGTCTGTTTCTTCTCAAACTGTATAATAGGATTTGTTGTTTTCTTACCTTTTTCATTTATAATACCATTTGGATATTATGGCATATGGATACCAAAGTACAGAGAAATATATTTTGGATGAAAAAAAACTTTTACTTCATGGTTGAGATTCATGTCCACATTCATGGAAGCCTAAATCCTAAAACAAGCCCTGCCATGTTTACAATATAATATCTAACTTACTATTGCTTTTCTTTTTTGTCTTCCCTTCTGTGTTTCATTAATGTAATTAAATACTTCATTTCTACTGTATTTGTAGTGCTGGATTCAGAAGTTAAATTTTCAAACTCATTATTGTACTCTGAGAAATGTTCTAGGCTCTTTTGTCTCAAATGTGAATCTGTATGATGAATACAAGATGAATAGACCATACTAAAACAGCATATATAAAATACATCTACTCATTTGAGAGATTTATATATGACTCCTGAAAGGGCTATAGGTAATATCAAAGCAGATGTCATATCTACAAACAGGTCCCTTTAGGTTTGCTGAGCATCTTTGCTGACCTTCAATCAACACGCTTGACAAATCTGAAGTACACATACACAAGCTTTGGGGAAAGAAAGCCATATTTAGATAGTGCTGGGAAAACTGGCTAACCATGTAGAAAAGAATGAGTCAAGAACCTTATTTACTACCATATGCAAAAATTAACTCAAAATGAATCAAGGACTTAAATGTGAAAACTCAAACTATGAGAATCTTAAAGAAAACTTAGGGAACACCCTCTTGGACATCGGCCTAGGCAATGAATTCATAGTCAAGTCCTCAAAAGTAAATGCAGAAAAATCTAACATTGAGGGGGAGACCTTATTAAACTAAAGTGTTTTTGTACAGCAAAAGAAGCCATCAAGAGAATAAAAGACAACCTACAGAATGGGAAAAAATATTTGCAAGCTATGCTCTGACAAAGGCCTAATATCCAGGAACTACAAGGAACTGAAGTGAATTGACATGCAAAAAATATAAATAATCCTTTTTTAAAAGTGGATGAAAAACAAGAATAGACAATTGCCAAATGAAGACATATAAGCAGTCAGCAAACATATAGGCAAATGCTCAGCTTCACTAATCATCAGAGAAACTGTCAAAACTACAGTGGGATATCACCTAACTCCAATAAGAATAAGAATGACTATCATTAAAAAGTAAAAAACAAACAAACAAACAAACAAAAACCAAAGCAAAAAACAGATTTTGGCAAGGCTGCCAAGACAAGGGAATGTGTTTACACTGTGATGGGAAAGTAAGCTACTTCAATCTTTGTGGAAAGCAGTATAACATTTTCTCAAAGGACTAAAAATTGAGCTGCTATACAATCCAGCAATCTCACTTCTGAGAATATATCCAGAGTACATAAATAGCTCTACCAAAAAGACACCTGCTGGTGTATGTTTATCACAGTACTATTTGCAATATCAAAAACATAGAACCAACCCTGATACTATCAAAAGTGGACTAGATAGAGAAAATATGGAACATATACATGGTGAAATAATATTCAGCCATAAAGAAAAACAAAATCATGTCCTTTGCAGCAAAATGGATGTGACTGGACCCCATCATTCTAATAGAGCTATCACAGAAACTAAAACTTGAATACCACATGTTCTCACTCATAAGTGTTCTATAAACGTTGGACACTCAAGCCCAAAGACAGCAATAACAGATGCTGGGCACTTATAAAAGAGGAAGAGAGGGAAGAAGGACAAGGGTATGTAACCATCCACTGGGTACCATGTTCACTACTAAGGAAAGAGGGTTTGCTAGAAGCCCATAACTTACCTTCATGCAATTTATTTATGTAGCAAATCCTCACACGTACCCTACAGCTCTAAAATAAATAAATACATGAAAAATAAGCAAACAAAAAAAGTCTTTGCTGACACAGATAGTAACAAGATTTGTTAATATTAAGAATGGTATCTGTCCACATGACTAACTCTATTAACATTTAAGAAACTAGTGATGTGCTGGGACTGTGAGGACAAATTTCAAAGAGTAGTAGCCAATTTTATTAAACGAAATATCATGTAATGATTTGCAATAATAAGTTAAAATATTTAAAGTAAAGATTGCTGCTGTAAAAATAACTTCATCTATTTGGAATGATTAAATATTTTAATTTTTTTTACAATTATAGAACATGTATTGTTATAACTTGGTGTAAGTCTAATATTACTAGACTTATTTTAAAATGTCATAAATTACAATATCACATTCTGTACCATGTATATTTTTTCTTGATATTCCCTATCCAAAATATTCATTCCATCTGGTAAGTTAAGATTCTTTTAAAGAAAGTATTGTCAATACTCTTACCAAGAATGTGACAGGATTGGGGATATTAGGGATAAACTAGTGCAGTAAAAGAAGAAGGTGTTGCAAAAATTTTATAGGAGTTAGTGAGGGTTTCCAAACCTAGAAACAAAAAGGTAAAAAAGAACATTTTGAGATATATTTAGATAAATGATATTCTGAATAGGGAATAAAATATAATAACTAGAAATCTAAGCAAAACTCAAGAAAAACTACTAAAGTAGTTCATTAACTTTTTTCCAATTTCAAATAAAAATTATACAAGATGTACATACTCATATAACCTTTATCTCTAGAAACAAATCAATAGAGTACATACAGCATGTAGATGAGCACTTAAACCAGGTGATGGGATGTGGCAGCTAAATAGTGGAAAAATATTTAATGTAATTTTTCAAAAAAAAATGGGAACTCAGCTAAAAATATGAAGATGTTGGTTGAATCTTCATGTAATGATGTTTTCATTTATAAGCAAAAGCTTCATTGAACAAAGTTGAGATCCAGGGTTCTGAGCAATTTTCTCTGATAGCCCTTCTCAACAAACCACTCGTTGTTCACTGAAATTCTTATTCCAACAGGAAACCTGAGATCTCTGGATCAGAGGACAGGTGGTTTATTATTCACAGAACATTTCAGTGTCAGTTCCAAAGTTGCAATCCTCATGGAATGGGAGAGCCTCATATTACCTCGTATGTGTAGTAGAGTTGCAACACAGGAAAGCAATACTGAAATGATGAAACTCAGATATTTTATCAGGTGGCTGGCACATCTGCCCTTGTCCTCTTTGAGGAAAGATGGAGAGAGAGAGACAATGAATGGATGAGAAAGATTGGGAGATCTTTGCTCTGCACACTAATGCTTAGGGATGGGAAGAGAATAGGGAGGAATGTGAGAAAAAGGCTCTGAGGAAGACAACTCAACAAACTCTCTAGAGAAATTCACTATCACTAACTTCCAAGGCATGTTTTCTATTCAATCATGTCTTAACTTTTCCCTTTGCTCAGAAAGTCAGAATGTGTGCAGTAACTTGTGAAAATAATCCTGGATAATTATCTTGTAGCATACTTCTAGAACAAGTCTAATAAGTAAAATGTCTTAGTTATTCATCATTTCCATTTAAATCTCCTAAAACACCATTGTCCAAGACAAACTTTTTTCCCAAGATGTCCTTGCTAAGAGGATACAACCATCTCCCATGCTAATATTGTCATCTAAAGGGCATTATCATTTAATCTATGAGATTCATCCTATCTTTTACAAAAGACACTTCCCAAAGAGATTTGAAACTGTACCTACATTTCCACAGCTTTTGATCTTCCAGTGTTTATAGGAATTTACCAAAGATCCTGTTTTTCACCTAAATTTTCATGCTACTAAAGTGTCATCATTATAATGTTGGAGCCTTTCAACTAAAAATGCTAACTTCTAATTTCTATTTAGAGGACTAAATAAATAATAAACAAAATACAATAAATAAATAATTTGATGTATTTATTTAGTAATACAAATATATTAAATATTAACATCAACATTTTAGACATTACATTGTTTTATCCATAAAAATAAAACTTAAAATACTAACTTAAAAATTGCATGTTTTATTAACTTAATACAGGCATAGCCATATGGGTAATGTTTCTTCAAACCAAAAATAATTTACATTACTTTACACTGATTTTGTTTTTAGCAAAGTGTCATCATAATTAATACTTCCTGCAATACATTATTATACTACTTAATGAAATAGAATTAACAGTAAATTCTTCCTTTTCTCTTTATTTCATATGCCATCCTCATCAGCTCACAGATGTACTCTAATGTTCCCAAAGCTTAAGACAAAGCAAAATAAAATTCTTTCATTCATTGTTTCTTTTATCTATTCTTTTTTTTCATAAATAAACTTGTTAAATTCTTTTTAACATCTTAAATCCATCTCTTTACCTCTCATTCACTTTTAATCCCACTCTACTCGACCATCCCATGGACACTACTTTGTGTCAAGGTCAACAAGCATATTTTTGTGCTAAACATAATACGCAACCATGTATATGTTTTTTATTTTAATTGGAAAATATACTCTGTTTTAGAAAGTAAACTAGAGTGAGAGAGAGAGAGAGAGGAGATTCATCTCTCTAAGGCAGGGGAAAGGAACAAAGCTAAGAAACATGGCAGTGGTAGCTCAGAGAGCCATGTGGACACATGAGAGTTTAGTAAAGCAACGGTCAATTTCTTTTTATCGTTCTTTCCATGCAGATCAGGAAATCCAACTGGATAGCTGAATGGTTTTTCTCATAATAATAATTATGGGAGGTGAAGAAAAGAACTCAAAATATTTAAACAAATTCCTAGTTGAATTGCATGCAGTCTTTCAATGTAGACTATTTGATTCTGATAATTAACATTTTCTATTGATTTCCTAGAGGTTGCTGTGTATGAGGGGGAGAGTGCTATTTAATGTAGCAGCAAGGATTTGTATTTTCCCAAGAGGAAACACAGACTATTCATTTTATCCGTGGGAACCTACTGTATTATATTGCTTCAGTAAAATATTCTTGACCATATTGACCTACTTTCTTAGTGATTTGGCAATCATGGAACTAATCCTTTGAGAGGAAGCAGCAATAGCAGATTCTAACCATGTGAGAACTTCCCTTGCTAATGGGTTGTTGAGTGCAAGCTGGCTTGATCATAAGGGACATTCATGTTACTTGAAAAATGCATTTAATGATTATTTCTGGTTCACCTTGTCAGATTCTTTATTTTTTATCTAAAACCCAAGTAAATATATTTAACACTACTATGAACAGTACAAGAATATATATGATTTATACAGTATGATACAAAGAATATTTATATTAGTTATCAATTTTATCCATACATATGGAAGCCTTTCTCAAATTATTCTCACCCAGATATGTAAACAGATTATGTTGTCATATTGACATTAAACTGTACAAGACTTGAAATCTGTTTAATATTGCTTTCAACTGCCTCAGAAAAAATACTATTTTGTAAAAACAAATTAGTACTCTTCCAAGTATCTAAACACAAACACTCATTTTGTAGTTCATATTATTAGAGGAGAATTTGAGCTATATTTAATGTAATATATTATGAAAAAATGATGGTAAATTACAAAGTCACATGCCTTACAAATTATATGAATTCTATTGACTTTGTTTATCAAACAGTTTCATGTCAAACATTAACATTATTTTTGTAATCTTACAAAGAAAACATTTCCTTGAGGAAAATATACCAAATAAATAAAATTTTTCTGCAGTATAATGACAATCAAGTACTGATATACTTTATTCATTTTGCCTATTAACATTGATGTTCAGATATGTTTGTTGTATGACTTGGGGAAATATCACCCTTACCAGACGTCCACATTATAACTCCTTACACATTTTCATGGTTTTACTACTGATTCTGTCCTAATGGGGAAATAACATCGATGGTTTTTAAACTATTGTGGTTGAGACAATGGAGTGGGAAGATAGTTGTGTTATTCAGAATACAATTATGCATATACATATACTTGTGTCCTTAGTGTTGCTAGATAAACATTCTACATAACATAAAATCTACTTATCTAACAATGATTTGAGAGTTTCCCTCTGTAAATTACCTAACATGATAGAAGAGTAGGGTATAAACTAGAAACATTAAAAGCAACTTGGAGACAGAGATTGTATCAACAAAAAATTGGCTGAAATATTAATTAAAAAATTGTTAGTAAAGACAGGGGTCTTTACTAATTGAGGAAGAACTGAGGAGATTGGCAGTTGTCACCCCAGATGGAGGTAAATGAGTCCCTCCTTTGGAAGTGATCAGGCAGTTGAAACAGATTCTGTTTCTTTTGTTTTTCTTGACAAATCAGTAATCAATCCAATAATATAATTGAAAACTATAAACAAGCAACTGTAACCCTGTACAGTTTGGGCATTTATTTAAGTTTCTGAATTTAGAGATTATTTCTAATACCTGTCATTTACTCATGACCCAGAGTTATTTTCTTCAGGGAATTAACAATTTGGTTTCAGGCCCTTCCTTGGCCTCCTTTATATCTTGTTTATGTTTTGTTTTAAAAAAAAAGAAAGAAAACAACAAGTTGCTCATAGATAACCTACAAGCCTCATCTGTGTTCTCCACTAATTGTTAATCAATCTTGAGGTAAAACTATGTCTTTTTAAAAAAGTAATTAATTATGGCTTTAATATTTAACATCAGTACAGACTTTTTCACACTTACATATGAGCACACTCATAAAACAATTGTTTTTCATGAAAGTGTACTTTTGTAACAAACCTTACTATAATATGGGTGGATATGCTCTGAGATAGATGATAACCTAAGTATTTGTTTTAACTATGGAATTCTCTTTTTTTTTTAACTCCTAAGACTAATGTATATCCTGCAAGTATAGAAGATTTCTTTTTCCTCTGAGATTATAAGTCAGTGAATACAGATTACGTCATCTGAAAGCAGTTTAGGTTTGTTCATTTTGTCATTCAAATTTAGCATCTACTATGTTCTAGAAATTGTTATAGGAAAGAGAGTATAACAGTGAATGAAAGAGAAAAATATCCATGACTATAGAAAGTTTAGATTCTCCTGGGGAGCATTAGGCTAAAAAAAGTAGAAATTATTTCAAAATTAAATTTTAAAAGTGCTAACTTCTTTTAATATTTAAAAATATCTGATGGATGAAATAATAATATAAAATATGCTTTTACCATATTTCAAATACAGCAATTCCGCAGCATGCCTTAAATAATTTTGGAAATGAAAATGATATAATTCTAAAAGTTAAAGAAAAATGCAACCTTTTATAAAGATCTGATATGCACATACATTATATACATGCTTATTTATATATATGAATATACGTACACATACCACACCACACATCACACAAAATCCATTCTCATTATCACTAGATCCCTTATATGCAAATTTTCCTACTTGCTCAAACTTTTTTATAATCCTAAAATCAGTACATTCAGTGATCTCTCAGTCATTTGCTGACATGCATATGTACAAAGCACTGAAAACTTTGATTGCCTGAGATGAACATTCCTTGCAGAAGTTGATCAAGGTGCAATTTTGGCTTTCTGGTACAGAACTCATACTGCAAACAAGTATGCTTTTCTCTGTAAATTTAGTGCCACATTTTTCTCATGTTTGTGCTTTTGGTTGGCTATTTTGATGTTTAAAAAGATCCCCAAGCATTGTGCTAAAGTGCCCCGTTGTGTTTCTAAGTGCAAGAAGGTCGTTATGTGCCTTAAAGAGAAAATAAGTGTCCAGAATGAGTTTTCTGGAAGCATGAGCTATGTTGCTATGGATCGTGAGTTGAATATTAATAAATCAACAAAATATATTAAATAAAATGACTTTCTCTAGCTTTATTGAGTATAATTGACAAATAAAAATTATATACATTTGCAATGTACAGTGTGATGTTTTGATATGTGTATACATTGTGAAATGATTACTGTAATCCAGAAAATTAACATATCATCATTCACATTAGTTACCATCTTCTGTTTCGTCATGAAAACATTTAAAAGTCTGTGCTCTTAACAATACAGTATTATTGACTACAGTCACCACGCTTTAGAACTTATTCTTCTTATAAAGGAAACTTTCAACCCTATTTCCTTTACCTTCCTGCCTCTGGAAACCACCATTCTATTCTGCTTCTAAGAGTTCGATGTAGATTACACATGTAAGTGAGATGATGCAGTATTTGCCTTTCTGTGCCTAGCATCCATGTTGTTGCAAGTGACAGGATTTCTCTTTTGTAAGGATGAACAATATTACATTATGTGTGTGTACGTGTGTGTATGTATGTGAGCGTGTGTGTATATATGAGAGGGAGACTCAAAAAGAATGAAATTATTTTTTGGAGGGCGGGCTCCTTGCAGTACAGGCTTTCCCCACTAGATAATTGTTCAATAGGAACACAACGGCATCAGTGTATCAGCTAGTATTGATGTGAGAGGTTGCGTTGAGCTTCAGTGAATATATTTCCAAAATTCTTTCAATGTGTTCACCCATTTCCTGATGGGTGATTTATGAGCGCGCCTGCCCACATGGTGCTGAGTGTTCTGCAGTTTTTGACCAAAAATGGCATGACCTCTCGTGCCCTCCCCTGCCCGTTCACCCAATCTTGCCCTGAGCAAATTTACTTTTGTTTCCCTGGATGAAAATAGTCCTCAAAGGGAAATGTTTTGCTGATGTGGAGAAGGTGAAGCAAATCATGGCAGAAGCATTAAAAAGCATCACAATTGACAAGTTAAAAACTGTTATGTGCAGTGGAAAAAGCATCTCAGTAGTTGGATTGTGACTCAGGTCTGTAATCCCAGCACTTTGATAGGACGAGGTGGGAGGATTGCCTGAACCCAGGGTTTCAAGACTGACCTGGGCAACTTGGTGAGACCTCGTCTCTACAATGATAAAATTAGCTGGGCATGGCAGTGCATGCCTGTAGTTCCAACTACTTGGACTGTTGAGGCAGAAGGTATGCCTGAGCCCAGCAGGTTGAAGTTGGGGTGGCCGTGAGGTACACTCCAGCTTGGGTGACAGAGTGAGACTCCAACTCACACACACACACACAAAAGGTGTATTTCATCAAACAGAGAAGACTTTGAAGGTGACTAAATGTAAACATGTAAGAATAAATACGCAATTTTTATTTATTTTTATTTTTTCCTTTAAATTTTTTTATTTTAAAGATGTGGGGTACAATTCAGGGTTAGGTATACAAATGTTCATTATGCAGGTACCCTTCTTGATGAGGTGTGACCCCCCTTCCCCAGCCAAACTATTTCTGCCAATTCTGCTTCCCCGCCCCCCTCCGGCAGTTTCCCACTACTGCCAATCATTCTCTTATAGTATTATGATAATTGTTCAAGGTCTGCTTATGAGTGAGAACCTCTGATACTCAGTTCTTAGTTTCTATGAAAAGTCACTATTATAGACTCAAGTCCATCCAGGTTGCTGTGACGTTCATGATTTTGTTCTTCCTTATGGCTGTGTAATATTACATCATGTATATGTACCACATTTATTTAAATCCAGTCCTCTTTTGATAGGCAGCATGGTTGGTTCCATGTTCTTGCTACAGTGAACAATGCTGTGATAAACAATATGCAATTTTTAAATGAATAAATTCTAGATTTTTTTTTAGTCCCTGTTTGTATACAGCATTTTGCATAATGGAGTTTTAAATAGAAGCACATATAAAAATTAGTTGATAAAAACAGTCAGAAACTATGGTCATTTTCTCCAGTACCAGAGAGGCTTACAGAAATTCTTATGAGCAATGACTTCATATTTGCCAGTTTAATGTTTGTGTCTACTTTGTAGAAAATAACTACTATAGATAATAAGAATCAACTGTATGTATATAAAATATATTGTGATCAAATGCTTGTGTTGCCATAGAAAGATTCAATGATTTTGGGTAAGAACTCTTGAAGCCTCAGTTTCCTGAAGTATAAAATGGTGACACACTAGTATCTTCTTTATAAGGTTATTTAGAAAACAAAATAAGCCAAATGCTTGCATATTAATTAGAAAAATATATGGTACATAAGGGTCAAATAAGTTGGTAGCTATTAACTGACATTTGCATGCATATGAATTTACATTGGCTATCAAGTCAATGACATTGCTCTGTCTTCTGTCTCTATAGTTTGCTTGTTTCCAGAATATAATAAAAATAAAATTGTTTGTCATTCTGATGAATTAAGTAGGACTTCTCTATTAACCATAATAAATTTAAGATTCATCAATGTTATAGTCTGTATCAGTTGATTATTCTATTTCTGAGCAATAATCTGTTATACAGATGATCCTCAGTGTATCTATGTGTTCACAAATGGAAAGCCATTTAAATTGTGTTTAGTGTTTTCTTAAAATTTTTAATAAAAACTTTATAAGCATCAACTTGCAAGTTTTTGTGTTAGCATAAGTTTTTTGTTGTCTTGTGCAAATATGTAGGAGTGGGAACTTTGGTTCATGAATAGGTTTTTTCAACTTTATAAGATACAGCCAAACTATTTCCCTATATGATTATATTATATAGCACTCACCAAAAGCAAATTATGAGAGTTCTAGTTGTTCTAATCTCTGCCAGCTATTAGATTATTGAATTTTTAAAAGTTTTCCAAACTAAAATTGTGTAGTGGTATTTTAGTGTTATTTGATTTTTATTTACCAATAAATATTGATATTGAAAATCTTTTTGTTAGCTTATTTTTCATTCATATAACTTCTTGATGAAGTTTCTAATTCTCAAATATTTGGAAACTCACCAATATACTTCTAAATAACCCATTGGTCAAGAGGAAATTACAAGGAAATTAGAAAGGCTGCTTGTAATTTAATAGTAATGAAAGCACAACTTATCAAAATTTGTTGGATGCAACTGAAATTACCACTTAATGCTTAAAGGGAAACTTTTAGCATTAAAAGTTTATGTTATACAATAAAAATCTCAAGTCAGTGATCCAAGTTTCCCACATAAGTAAATTTAAAAATGAAAATAAATTAAACCTATTGCAAGTAGAGCAAACAGAAAATTTGAGAGCAGAAATCAATAATTAGATAGAAATGATAAAATCTCTATCTTTTAACTGATGATAAATAATTAGATAGAAATGATAAAATCTCTATCTTTTAACTGATGTGCTCAAGTCATGTATATTTAATATAATCCTTGATATGGTTGTGTTTAAATTTGCCATCTTTCTAGTAGTTTTCTTTTTTCTCTGCCTGCTTCACTATTAACTGAGTATTTTTATATGATTCTACTTATCTAATATTGCCTTATCATTTATAACCACTATTATATTGTCTACTGGTTGCCCTAGACTTTGTAGTTTATTCATTGAAGTTACCACTTTCTTGCTTCAATTGGCATTAAAATATATAATTTATAGTGTAAGAATTTTAAAACAGTCTGCTTCCTTTTTTCAGTGTTATGAATAAAGTTTTATTGGAACACAATCACACTAATGTGCTTATGCATCATCTGTGCTACAATCTACTTCCAATTCCTTCCTTTCAATCTGTGTATTACAATTGTCTTACATTTCACTTTACATATGTTATAAACTTCAGAAACAACTGAATTGCTATTATTGCATAAGACAATCAATTATTACTTTAGTGTGACAAACAAACAAGGAAGAAATATTTCTTATAATTACATTAATTAAATCTTTTCAGAATTTTTTTCATTAAATTCACATGTATGTCTATTACATCTTTTACAGCAGTAACAAATGTGTTTAATATTTTCTTTAACACACACATCTTGGTAATTTATTCTCTCAATATTTTTTAGTCATAAGCTTTTAAAATTTTTACTGAAACTTTATAAAAAATATTTTTGCAGCAGTTTCTTTCGCCCATGCCAGCTCTGGCATGTCTCTTTTTCCTTTCTCTCTTCTTTCTCTAGTAAACCTTGTTTTAAAACTTAAAAAAATTGCTAGTTATAAAATTCTAGATAGCTATATATTTTATTTTTATTTTATTACTCAAAATCGATCCCTCCTTTGTCATCTGATTTGCTTAGTTTCTTGTGATAAACGATGTCAGTTTATCATTATTCTTGTTTGTTCTTTTGTGAATAATGTATGCTTTTTGTTTTGCCTACCTTTTAAGATCCCTTCACCTTTGATTTTTAGTAGTTTGCTTAAGATGTGTCCAGGAATAAATGTATGTGTTGACAAGAACTCTTTTATGGACCAAACTTTAGCCAGGCTCATGAACCCTCTTTTTGACTCGTCCTTATCATTGGCCTTCCACTTTTGGCCTGAAAAGCTCAGTTATAGCAAGAATTCCTCTGAATCCAGCAAAGATCCTGCCGTGCCAGTTTAGCATGAATTTCCCTCACCATTGATACCTAAACAAGTCCCCCTAGTAATTATCCATCCGTTGAGTCCCTCACTCTACCTATTTGCTGTACATCCATAGTTTCCCCTGCTATAATTGCATCTGAGATCAGTTTGTTCTGAAGTCTCTCCCTGCAACTGTGGCAGTCATTTAAAATGCCCCCTTTTTTTTAAACAAGTATCTAGTTCAATTTTTCTTCAACTGTGTCCGTATGTATTGGACAGGCCATTTATTCTTCTCAGGATTCTCTAACATCCTTTAATTTGTTGTTTTATGTCTTTGATTACTTTTAAAAAATTATTGACTATTATCTCCTCAAATACTTATTTTCTGAATTCTCTTAATCTGTTCTACTTTGGAATTCAAATTACATGTGCACTTGACTACTTGTTATTCTGAATTTATTTGATGCTCTGTTCTGTTTCCTTTTTTCTTCTTTTGTTTCAATTTGGATGGTTTCTATTGACTTATTTTCACATTCTCTGATTATTTGTGTGTGTGTTTGTGTGTGTCTTTTACCAATGAGTCTGTCGAAGCATTTTTTACTAAATTTTTACTAAAACTTTATAAAAAACCATAGTTG
This sequence comes from Cephalopachus bancanus, assembly GCA_027257055.1. NCBI lineage: Eukaryota > Metazoa > Chordata > Mammalia > Primates > Tarsiidae > Cephalopachus > Cephalopachus bancanus. The sequence goes on from JAPVLO010000107.1 coordinate 2,677,340, forward strand.
CTATGGTTACTTTATAATTTTAAAAAATTTTTCTAGTGTATCTCTTAGATACTTTCTTACAGTTTCTATCTTTTCTCTATACTTCCCCACCTGTTCATTCATTTTTTTTTCCAAGAGACTTTGACATACTAACCAGTTATCTTAAACTCACTTTGTTATAAGTCCAGCATTTTTATCATTTCTAATATAGTTCTGTTGATCGCCTAGTCTTTTTAGAGTTTTTATTTTTCTTTTGCTTGTGTGTCTCATATCATTTGGTTGAATGCCAAGCACTGTGTCTAAAACAGTACAGAATGAGACAAATTATGCATTTGCCTAGAATAGGTATATCTCTTCCCATTCTAGCTGGTTACTGTAGAGATTTGAGTCAATTTAGTCAGGAGTAGGATTAAGTTTCAGTCTCATAGTTGCTATGGTTACTTTTGGCATCCAGGGGCTTCAAACTCATCTAATGTTACTTGTTATTCCTCTAATGTTACCTTGTGCTTAGGGTGATGACAGGTTTTCTCAATGCTCTTGTTTTATTATCAGCTCTTGGCCTTCTCTGTGTGTCTGCAATACTTAGAAGACCTCTCTTCAAGCATATCCTTTCCCCACCAGGAGTAGAGAGTTGTTGCTTGCTATTTGGTTCTTGTTAATACGGTAGTGGAGTGCAAAGAGATTTGTCTCATTTTTGATCCAGTTTCAATCTTAGTCAAAACCTATATACCTGGTCTTATGATTGAGGATCTCTAGTTATCCTGGTTCTTTTTCTTATGATAGCCAAATTATTTCTGTATTTTCTACAGAAAAAATATTTTCTGCCCCTTCCCCATTATAAGGGATATCTATTGCTATTGAGCTAGGATCATTGACGCTGAACTCTTTACTATCCCGTGCCCAGAGTTGAAGATTTTTTTTCTTATACTATTCCCAGTCAAAATGGATATTTACCTGCTTATGAGGCTAATGGAGTTTATTGATCATTTCCCAGATAATTAAGAATTTATGTTTTACAGGGAGAAGAAGCAGGGCTTCTTTCCTTTTTCATAGCAGTAGTCACTTCCCTCCTCCAAGTTGACATCAACAGGGAGCGCTATCTCTAATCAATCTTTATTCTTCACCATTTTGCCCTTAAATCCAGTAGAGGATCATGAAGAAGAGATTGTAGACGGTACATACTCCTTTTTTGTTTGCAGTTTGTAGGGGATCTGTTCTTTAACACTATCCCAGACTTGACAAATTGCAATTTGTTACCAAGTTGGTCTGTATTCTATTCATCTGCTTGTATAGCCTCATCCCCTCTTCCTTTAGTACTCTGTTATAGGTGAGGCAGTGCTGTCATAATATACAACCTGTCTTTAAGAAACTGCTTTTTCTTGATTTTATAATACTTTGTTTCCTGTGAAATTTAAATTTCAGATAGCTTCAAGGAGATTTATGGTTGTGTAGAGTGTGATATTTTTTGAAGTTTTCTCTTAAACACACACACACATATATTATTATTATTTTCTAATTTAAAATCAACATATATTGCTTTAATAAAAAAGACAAAAAATAATACATTTTAGAGAATGTAAACTAACTTGGAATAATTTTATATTTCAAGATGATTTAATCCTTTCTTTTATATTTTCTATATGAGTAATACAAACAAAAACTCAAACCTTAATACTCAACCCTCAAATTTATTGACATATTAAAAACAAATGGAAAAAACTTTAGAAAAAGAAAGAGAACTATTCCCTTTTTCACAAAACATTCTTTAATTTTGTTTTGAATGATTTTGCTTTCTCAATTTTTAAAAATCTGATTTTAGTGGCTTGATATTCACAGCTAACAATATTTGTCAAATAATTAAAAACAAGAAAAACATGTTATTGATTTTACAGTGTATCAATTAGTAAAGACAAACCTACCTCTACCTACAAGGTATAGTTAATTATGAAGGGCCTAGAAATTATGTAGCACTTTGCAAAAGAAAAGAAATCAGCACAAAAAGATGCCAGCAGTAGGTCAGAATACATTAGATTTTCAATAATAGTTCAAATTTCTGGAAATTCAGTGTTTTTAAATTGCAAAAGAACAATTTAATGTGAAAATAAAATAATTTTAAAGTGGTTGATTTGTGATGGGATTTATAGTTTGCGTATCTGTGAACAATAAAATAATGATCATCAGAACTAAAAATGACTTTATAAGGAATGTAATAAGTTTCCAGCAAAAGAATCCTGATCAGTGAAAAAATATGCTGTGCAGTTTGCTATGGAGAATGTCAAAGGCATTTTAATTACTTTTTAAAAATACGGCTCATCGTTATAATGTTGATTGATAATTAAATACCAACTTTTGTAATAGGATGAGATGAATCTCTGGGTTTAACATAGCTGGAGAATTATGTTCCAATAGTCATCGGTCAAAATAGGGTCCTCTGTTCATTGAGTCCAGTTAATATAAGGTATGTCAGGATCACCAAAAGTTCATGGTCCTTTATTAACTTCAGCTTTCTCAAAAGTCAGTTTTGCTCTCCACTAGGCAAATGATCCTTAAGTTGAACATTTTCCTATGTCTATATATAGTTTTATTTCTGCTCATTTGTCAAGAAGCCTTCATACCATCAGCAGTAGCACAACCATTGTGCATTTACAACAGAAAGGATTAGAGCATTAAGTCTTGAAAATTTGAAACTGAGAAAAATAATATAATTTTAAAAAGTAAACTTTAAAAGTAATTATATAACATACATTTTATTTCTAGATGTTGCATGTTCTATATCTAATTACATAAATTCAAGTACTATAACTTATTTTAAAAAGTAAATCTATCAAATTGATACTTCCATATATTGTGTTTATTGGCTGCTCCAGAACTCCTAATAAGAAAGATCTTAAAATTCGCATTTTGGGGATATTGTGGCAAGTTGGTGACAGAACTGGCTGGAATGTGAGAGTCTCCATAAAAGTGAGTGTCCATAATGACCCTCTGTGTGAGTGGAGGTCTGCCAGGGGTGAGTGAAAGTTCATCTGAGGGGAGACTCAGGTTCATGCACATGAGGTCTCCTCCAGAGGTGACTGCAACCTATTATTACCCTGATATAGGAGACCCTGGCGTGTAGGATCATCTGCTGTTCTTGGGGCTCTCTAATGAGGCAGCAGAGAACAACTCCTCACTACCTAGCACCTGACCCATACGATCACCTGCAGCAGGAAATATGGAAAAGGCAGGGTGTGGAAATCTGGAATGGAGTCCCACCTCTGGTGAAAAGACACTGACTGGCACCATCTTCTCTGTCCTGGGACCAGGCAGAGACCTGCATTGCCGCCACCCAGCACTATCCAGCCTCCAACCTGAGAACCAGAGGTGAATCCCACATCCCATGGGACTGACCATTGTACTCAGAGAGACAGACAGCCCTGCCTCAAACTGGAACAAGCACAGACACATCTGATCTGAGCGGGAGAAGGGACAGCAGCAGCAACAGACCAGTCAGGTGAGTCCAGATCAGATCCATCCTCCCACAGTAGTCTGTGGGGAGTCTGACACACACTGAGAGCAACCCTATCAGCCTGCACTGAGAGAGGAGGCAACAGGCTGGAGACTGGAGCTGTCCCTAATGCAGTGGCAGTCAAAAGCAGTGGCAGCCAAAAGCAGCAGAGTGCTTGGGAAAGGAACCCGTTATAGAAACAGCCACAGAGTCAGTTTTTTGTTGTTGCTGTTTGTTTTTTCTTCTCTCTATTTTTATTTATGTTCTTGTTTCTGTTATTGTAATGCTGCTTTTCTAGATTTTCTGTTTGTGCATGGGTACTTTTGAGGGTGAGTACATCAACAAGCTTTTTTTGTTTGTTTGTATGATTGTCTGCATGTTTTGGGGTTTTTTTCTGACTTTGATTGTTTCTCTGTTTATTTATTAGTTGGTGCACCTGTCTGTTTTCCCTCTTCTTCTTACTCTTGTCACCTTCCTTTTGTTTTCTGCCTTCCTGTTTTCATTCTTTTCCTTTTTCTTATCTCATTTTCCTTGCAGGGGGTAAACACATCCCCACTGCATGGACAGACTGTAAGGCAGTAGGATGTGTGTTCTAGGGGGACTGCACATCTGTCAGCAGATACTGGGATCTGCAGATAGCTTCTAAATCATAGCTACCCCCTTAATTAAATCTCAAAACTGCAAAAAACAAAGCCCCCACTCCCAGTCCAGTTTCAAAATTGAACAAAGTCAGGATCTACATAAGGGAGAATAAGAGATTGAGATCAAGCAAACAGAAGGAAAAGCTATACCCCCATCACTGAACAACAGAATTAAAGAGGTTTAAAAAAAAGGGAGAAAAATCTTCACAAATAAGGAAAAATCAAAGGAAGAATATGGATCTCATACATACCCCCTGGAAGGCAACAGCTGAGAATACAGATTTCAGAACTCAAACAATGAAGAGTCCCCAGAATGACTGGTTTCAAATCACAAACTCAGATTTCAATATATTAGCAGAGAGAATAAATAGAAATGAGGAGAGACAAGATGAAAGAATGAAGGAGTTGATAACTGGGATAACAGCAATAAAGAATACAATGAATTAGATAAATAACATACTAATAAGCATGGAAAACAGAATTAACCAAACAGAAGAAAGAATCTCAGAGATTGAGGACCAAAATATGGAACTAACTCAAACTGTCAAAAACATAGAAATGAAGCTAAAAAAGACAGAACAAAGCCTCCAAGAGTTGAGTGATTATATCAAGAGGCTGAACCTAAGATTAATTGGAATCCCTGAGGCAGACAGAGAATCAGAAACCACCCTGAAATAAACATTCCATGAAATTATCCAAGAAAACTTCCCTCATCTAATCAGAGACATGACCATTCAAACACAAGAGATTCAGAGAACCCCTACAAGACACCTAATGAAAAGATCAACTTCTAGGCACATAGTATTTCCCTTACACAAAGTGGGTATAAAAGAAAAAAATCTTAAAGGCAGCAAGAGAGAAAGGTCAGACTTTCTACTGGGGAAGACCAATTAAAGTAGCAGCAGACTTATCTACAAAACACTTCATGCTAGGAGAGACTAGAGTCCAATCTTCAAAGTTCTCAAAGATAAACAATTTCAACCAAGAATTGCTTATCCAGCTAAGCTAAGCTTCATCAGCAACAGAGAATTAAAATCCTTCCCAGACATTCAATCCCTAAGAATTTACACTGCCTCCAGACCACTCTACAAGAAACACTGAAGAAAGTATTAAACACAGAAGAAAGAAAAAAAAAGAATGACATCCCCTTCCCAAGAATGTGGGGGAAAAGATTAAAAACACACATAAATCAACACCAAAACCAAAAGAAAGACAGCAAATAAACAAACAGCAGCATCAACAGCAAACTCTGTAAGAGCCCCATGACAGGGATAAACTCTCACATCCCAATTATTACCCTGAATGTGAATGGACTAAAAGCACTACTGAAAAGACAAAGAAAGGCAAATCGGATCAAATATATGATGCAGCAATATTCTGTCTCCAGGAGACTCATCTGACCAGAAAGAACACAAACTAAAGTAACAGGACGGAAAACAAATTTTTAGGTGAATGGAACACAAAAGGAAGCAGGAGTTAGAATCTTAGTATCAGACAAAATACCCTTTAAACTCTCACAAATTAAAAAAGATATTGAAGGTCACAACATAATAATAAAAGGTTCAATCTATCAATAAGAAATATCTACCCCAAATACATACGCCCAACATTGGAGTAACAACTTTCATAAAACAGCTTTTAGGTAAACTAAAAAAAGATATTGACTCTAACACTATCAAAGCTTGGGACTTAACAACCTTAAATATATCATCTAGGCAAAAAGTCAACAAGGAGATCTGGAATCTCAATGTGACACTTGACCAAATGGACTTAAGTGATACTTACAGAACACTCCACCCAACCAACATGGAATACATTCTACTCATCACCACATGGAACACACTTTAAGACTGACCACATCCTCAGCCATAAATCAAGCATAAAAAAGTTTCATAAAATTGAAATACTGTCATGCAACTTCTCAGACAACAGTGGAATAAACATAAATATCAACACCAGTGTAGTACCCCCAAACTTCACAAGGATATGAACACTAGAAAGCATGATGCTAAGCAACTTCTGGGTTCACACAGAAATCAAAACAGAAATTAAAGATTCCTGGAAACAAATAAAAATGAAGAAACCTCTTACCAAAATCTCTGGGATGCCATGAAAGGAGAGGAATTCATATCTCTATGTACACACATGAAGAAAATGGAAAGATCACAAGTTAACAACCTAACAAATCACCTAAGGAAGTTGGAAAAACAAGACCACCAAAACTCTAACTTCAGCAGAAGAATCTAGATCACCAAAATAAAACCCAAAATTCAGGACATAGAAGACAAAAAATAATTTTAAAAGATCAAAAAACAAAAAGCTAGTTCTCTTAAAAAATAAACAAGATTGATGAACTCCCTAGCTAGAATGACCAAGAAAAAAGAGAGAAAAAGTCAAAATAAACACAATCAGAAATACAAAATATCAAGTAACAACTGACCCCAAAGAAATACAAAAGGTTATCAGAGACCACTATGTACACTTGTATGGAAACACATTTGAAAACCTAAAGTAAATGGAGAACTTTCTGACATCACAAAACCTCCCTAGGCTAAATCAAGAAGAAATCGAGATCCTAAATAGCCAATAACAACCCAGGAAATTGATTATGTCATACCTATAAAATCAGTCCAGGACCTGACGGCTTCCAGTTCAAATTCTACAAAATATATAAGGAGGAGCTGATACGAATTCTACTGAAAGTATTCCAGGCAAGAATACTTTCAGTACGATTGATATCAGGAAGATGGAACTCTTCCCAAATCATTTTATTAAGCTAACATTACATTGATACCTAAACCAGGTAAAGATCCAACAAAGAAAGAGAACTACAGGCCAATATCCTTATTGAACACAAATACTAAAATTCTCAACAAGATTCTAGCAAAACATAACCAACAACACATCACAAAAATCATCGGCCATGACTAAGTGGACTTCATTCATGGAATGCAGGACTGTTTCTACATCTACAAGACCATAAATGTAATTAAATTCATTATCAGATATAAAAACACACACCACATGATTACATCATTAGATGCAGAAAAAGCTTTTGATAAAATCCAGCATCCCTCTTGATAAGAGCCCTTGCATACCTAGGCATAGATGGAACATACCTCTAAATTGTAAGAGCCATCTATGAGAAAACCACAGCCAGCATAATGCTAAACAGACAGAAATTGGAGCCATTTTCCCTGAAAGCCAGATCAAGACAAGGATGCCCACTCTCATCTCTCCTGTTCAACATAGTATTGAAAGTTCTAGCTAGAGCAATCAGAAGAGAAGGAAATCGGGGTATCAAAGTAGGAAAAGAGGAAGTTAAGTTATCCTTCTTTGCAGACGACATTATTCCATACATTGAAAACCCAAGAGAATCTGTCAAAAACCTCCTTGCTCTGATAAAGTACTTTGACAAAGTATAAAGGGTATAAAATAAATGTGGAAAAGACAGTCATATTCCTATACACCAACAGACAATCGGAAACCCAAATAAAAAGCACAATCCCATTCACAATAGCCACAAAAAGAAAGAAAGAAAGAAAGAAAGAAAGAAAGAAAGAAAGAAAGAAAGAAAGAAAGAAAGAAAGAAAGAAAGAAAGACCTTGCCATCTTCCTAATCAGAGACATAAAAGACCTTTACAATGAAAACTATAAAACATTGATCAATGATTTTAAAGATGATACTAACAAATGGAGAAAATATTCCTTGCTTATGGATTAGCAGAATCCACATTGTTAAGATGTCCATCCTACCCAAAGCAATTTACAGATTTGGTACAATACCCATTAAATTGCCAACATCATTCTTCTCAGATCTGGAAACAATACAGGAATTCATATAGAAACATAAACAGCCACAAATAGCCAAAACAATCCTCAGTAAAAAATAAAAATAAAAAGCAAGAGGTATCACACTCCCAGACTTTAAACTTTATTATACAATTACAATAATCAAAAGAGCCTGGTATTGGTACAAGAACAGGCATATAGACCAATGGAACAAGATAGAGATTCTTGAAGCAAAACATCAATTTCTCAGCTAACACATCTTCAAAAAAGTCTCCACCATCAATCACTGGTGAGAGGAGAACCTATTCATAAATAGTGCTAGGAAAACTGATTGACTCTGTGTAGAAGATTAAAACAAAACTCCTGCCTATCACCATACACAAAAATCAACTCTAAATGGATCAAAGATCTAAATATAAAACTTCAAACTATAAGAACCTTAGAAAATGAGGGAGACACCTTTGCAGAAATTGTAGCTGGCAACCAATTCCTTATCAAAACCCCAAGTGTCCATGCCATAAGAGATAAGATAGACAATTGGGACCTCATCAGACTGACAAACCTTTGCAAAGTCAAAGAAACCATTAAGAGAACAGGGAGACAGTCCACAGACTGGGATAAAATATTTGCCAACTTTATATCTAACAAAGACCTAACATCTAGGATCTACAAGGAACTCAAATGTGCCTAGAAGAAAAAAACAAACAAACAAACAAACATACAAACAAAAAAAAACCCAGCCCCATTACAAAGTGGGCAAAAGATATGAATAGACATTTATCAAAAGAAGTCATACCAGCAGCCAACAGATACATGAAAAAATGCTCAGTCTCACTAGTCATCAAAGAGATGAAAATTAAAGCCACGCTGAGATACCGGATAACTCCAGTCAGGATGATCATCATCAATAACTCAAAAAACAATAGATGCTAGAGAGGATGCAGCATTATGCACAATAGTAAAAACATGGAACCAATTGTGCTGCTCATCAAAAGAGAACTGGATTTAAAAAATGTGGTACATATACATGATGGAATATTATGCAGCCATAAAGAAGTACAAAATAATGAACTTCATAGCAACTTGGATGGACTTAAAGTCTATAATACTGAGTGATCTATCACAGAAACAAAGAACTGAGTATCACATGGTCTCACTCATCACAGACCTTGAACAATTATCGTAATATGATAAGAAAGGGATTAGCAGCAGTGGGAAACTGACAGAGGAGGGAGGGGCACACCTCATCAACAAGGATGCCTGCATAATGAACATTTGTGTACCTAACCTTGAATTGTACCCCACATCTTTAAAATAAAAAAGTATTAAACATTTTTTACTTGAAAAAATTAAAAATAAAAAAATAAAATTATCATTTTGATGAAAGAAGGGCTAGTTGCATAATTTAATAAACATTTTGTTCTTGTTTAAATTATACATTTCAGTATGACTTGTGAAAATGGCAATTATGTGAGTGTGTTTAAAATAGCACTTATTTGTGTGTTTTCTGTTACAATGGAGGTGTATGGTGTTCTTTGATGTAATTTCCACAACCATCTTCTGAACACCCTTGGTCTAATTTTAACCATTTCAAGTAAAAAAAAGAATGTGGATACTCTGTGAACATTTTTTTTTCTCTAACTTGTATCTTGGATTATTATTCAAACATTTTCTTCTTCTACTGAAAGAATGAAAAAAAAAGAATGTACAATATCTGAATGTCTCAATTGTGTATTTCATGGTAGGGAGAAGCAGTGGACATAAAAGATTCAGGAGTGCTGAGGTTGGAAAATGTTAATGAGAATTTGTATATTAAACATTGAATTATTGACAGGCAACATCTAACAAATGATTGAGGATAAAATATTAATACCTTTATGTTCCTTGTGAACAAAAATCTCTTAAATAAAAGATTCCTTGGTGTGATGGCTAATTGTGTGTGTCAGCTATTCTGGTCCATGTGATGCCCAGACGTTTGGTAAAATATTATTCTGAGTGTGTATGGGAGAGTGTGATGAGATTAATATTTGAATCAGAAGAGTGAGTAAAGGAGACTATCCTTCCTAATGTGGATGGGTCCCATCCAATCAATTGCAAATCTAAAAGAAAAAGAGTTGAGTAAGACAGAACTTCTGTAGTCTGACTGCTTGAACTAGGACTTGTCTTCTGCCTCCAGACTAGAATTTACACAATTGGCTCTCCAATTCTCAAGCCTTTAAATTAGGACTTAATTTTCCACTGCTCAAAACAGTTTTTGAACTCATTGACTTTTATACCTTCTATTGCTTCTGCTATTTTTTGTTTCACCTCTTCACATCAGCAAAACATTTCCCTCTGATAACTTTTTTTCATGGGGAAACAAACAAACAAAAAAGGCAATCAGGTGCATAGGGAGTGTGGGTCATGGGGGTCATGCTGGTTTTGGTTATAAATTACTGAACACTCCAGAAAACAAAATCTTACTGACACATGTTGTTCATGTAAATCACCCATCATAAAATGAGCAAACACGTTGAAAGAATTCCCCCACCCCAAGTTCACTGAAGCCAAACGCAGCCTCTCACTACAACGCTAACAAGTACACTGATGATGATGGATTCCTAGAATACTCTACCTAGTGGAGGAAGCCTGTACTACAAAGGGCCCACCCTCCAAAAGATAATTCTGCTTTACGGGGCCCCTTCCTTATATATATTTGTATATGCGGGCATATATATATGCACATATATATCCTACATCTCTTATTTCACATATATGTACATATAAACACATATATGCATATATATATATGTTCTGTTTCTCTGGAGAACCTTGAATAATATAAATTTTGGTACCTAGAGTAGTTCTAGGAAAACAGAGTTTTAAGGATGTTTCTGAATTAATCCTGGGTTTTCTGAAACTGATTCCCTAATCTTATTATATTTAAATATGTTAGTTATTCTATTTATAGTATTAAAGAGAGCACTGATAGTTCATGGTGTAATATGTAATCGAGGTATGCAAAGTATCATTAGATACTCCTAATCAACTTCTTATAAGAAGGAGTTGAGTGACTATGTATATAATATTTTTATACATTTCTGAGAAACTAATGAATATAATGAGATTATTTGATTGCTGTTAATGTCACTGTACAAAGTGGGGGAAAAATAATGAGCTCAGGAAGTTGAATTCCCAGTTGGAGTCTCACATAAAATATCTGAAAGTTTTTTATGTGTATCTTGAAGGAGATCCTTATCTACTGTAGCCACAGGACTTATTGCCGAAAATGAAATCCAAAATCTTATCCTATGATTGGATAAGTTACGATGTAACTTGAATTCCTAGCCTCATATGGTTTCTACAGATAATATGTGGACATTAATTAGGAAGAAATGGGATTCTGAATGTTGGAGTAGAGACATGAGTAAAGACCCTGTTGAAGATGGAGACATTGAATCCCTAAATTCCAATGATGTTTTTTGTCCGTGTTGTGGGAATAGCCTCTATACCCCAAGTGGGAGCAAACTCTCCACTTCCAATGGGAACAGGCATTCATTCCTTATGTGAGGTAATTAACCCTGCCTGAGAAAACTATAATTGCCAGCCCTGAGGTAGTTTCCATGCAAGAAAATGCTGAGTTTCCTGAGGATCCACTCTCATTGCCCTTCTTTGCAGATTAGTTAGATAGATCATACTGGGAGAGCCCAAAAGACATATTCTTTCACTAACACCGTAAGAAATAGATTATGTGGAACCCTGGCATCCTTGAAAAGCTCAGTGATACTTCTTTTTTGTGGGCAAGATCTTAGCAGTGGCAACTGCATTTACTAAATATGATGGGAATAATTATATTCCGGTATGTCAGAGGACAAGCAGTGGCACTCAACTGCCAAAACCAAGATGGCTTCAATTACCACAAAGAATAAAAGAGTCAAAGCAGCAATCAGAAGAGTCTGACTCCTACACTGCTGGTGGGAATGCAAACTAGTTTAACCTGTATGGAAAGCAGTGTGGCAATTTCTAAAAGAACTAGAAATTGACCTTCTGTAAGACCAGCAATCCCCCTACTTGGAATATACTCAGACTCAAATGAGATTATTTGATTGCTCAAATATAACTCAAACATAACTCAAATCATTCTACAGAAAAGATACTTGCACACGCATGTTTATTGCAGTGCTATTCACAATAGCAAAAGCCTGGAACCAACTGTGCTGCCCATCAAAACTGGACTGGATAAAAAAATGTGGTACATATCCAAGATGGAATATTATACAGCCATAAAGAAGGACAAGCATATGAATTTTACAGCAACTTGGATGGATTTAGAGTTTATAATACTCAGAGGTCTATTACAGAAACAAAGGACTGAGTACCACATATTCTCACTCAAAAGTGGACCCTGAACATTTATCATAATACTATAAGAAAAGGATTGGCAGCCGAGCTCGGTGGCTCAGCCTGTAATCCTGTGCCTTTGGGAGGCTGAGGTGAGTGGATTGCCTGAGCCCGCCGGTTTGAGACCCGCCTGGGCAGCGAGACCTCATCTCTACAATAAATCAAAAAATCAGCCGGGCGTGGTAGTGCATGCCTGTAATTCCGGCTACTCGGAAGGCTGAGACTGAAGGATCGGTGGAGCCCAGCGGGTCGAGGCTGTGGTGGCCAGGAGTGGCTACTGCACTCCAATCTGGGCGACAGAGTGAGACTCCAACTCAAAAAAAAAGAAAAGAAAAGAAAAGAAAAGGATTGGCAGTGGCAGGATATGGCCAGGGGAGGGAGTGGGAGGATACAACATCAATAAGGGTACCTGATCTCAAACCAGGCAAAGGTGGAGACCAAAGGGAGGCCCAAACTTTACCTGTACCATGACCACTTGTATACCTAGACTGGAAATGTACTCCACATCTTTAAAACAAAAATTTTTAAAAAGCAATGCATGGATGTAAAAAAAATGCAAATTCTAATTCCATAGATTAAAAAATGAGACCTAAGGTTCTGCATTTTTTTGCAAATTTCATGTGATGTCAATGATGCTGATAAAGTCAATCACATTTTGAGTAGCAAGGATTTAAATGAAGTTACTTCTTATGCAATATACAATTATTCCTCTTTAATTATTGCAGGGTTATAAAATAGAAGATAACCTTTGAAACCAGACAAGCTCACCACTTCCACATTGTGTCACTTTGAGCAACTTATTTAACCCATCAAAGTTTTTGTTTCCTCATTTGTAAAATGATGATAATATTTATTTTGCAAAATTATGAAAATTAAATGATGTAAAGTATGTAAATTATTTTTAAAAAAGAAGAATCCGACTCATCCAAACTTATGGTGCTACCTTTTTGATCAGGGTGTTTCTAGGAATAGATCAAAAGCTTACTAAACATTTACTTGATCTATATAAGCAGAATGGTTGTAAGTTAAGTGAACAAAAATCTACCCTGAATCATAAAAACAAAGAGCCATGGTCCCTCAATGAATTCCTACACTTGAGATAACTTACAGACTCTGAAAAATTTTGAATGAAGGAGACTAGTTATCCTCGAGGAAGAACTGCTGTACATGCCAAATATGTACACAGTTAATTTTTCTCCCAGCTTTTCCCAAAGGGACCTATGGGATATTAAGTGTTTAAGTCCTTTTTCTGTTGCTTATAACAGAATATCTAAAAATTGATATTTATAAAGAAAATAAATGTATTTCTTACAGTTATGAAAGAGGAGAAGTATAAGGTCAAGGGGTCATATCTGGTGAGTACCTTCTTGCTAGTGGTGACCCTCTATAGAGTCTCACAGTGGTGCAGGATGTCACATGATAAGGTAGTTGAATGTGTTAGCTCAGGCCTCTCGTTCTTTTCTAATAAAGCCATCAATTCCACTTTCAGAATAATCCATTAATCTATTAACCCAATATTTCATTAATCTATGGGTGGATTCATCCACTTATGAGGGCAGAACTTTTATGACCCAATTACCTTTTACAAGCTCCACCTCTCAATATTTCCACACTGGGGACTAAATTTTGATGTGATTTTCAAAAGAGACAAGTATTCAAACCATAGCACTGGGGTGATTTTTGAAATAACCTTCATAAAATATAGGGCCATGGAGTAAAAACTGTAGAAGAGAATTGAGCCCTGTAAAGGTACAACTATGGTTAAAAATGGACAACTCTATTGTCTCTAAGTTTTAAATTCAATTAAGAGCAATTGATTATCTTCATGGCCTGACCACTGGGGAAGGAGGAGTCTGCCCACCATAGTGATAAACATATTTTCCTTTAAACAATGAACCTAAGACTGCACAGATCTCTTTGATGATTTCCCAAAGTTTGATCTGCTAAAGGGCGTGATCCAGGAAGCCCACTGCCCATATAACTCTATAATGGCTTCCTGCCAAGAACTTTGAACTCTGATGGGTCTGAGTCCCCAGCGGAACCCAGAACATGCATCAAGAAGCTTGCTCCGCTGGTACTATGCTGTCCCTTCACAGAAACTGACTCTGCAACATAAAGACAGTATCAACACCCCCCATGAAATCATCTCCAACCAATCAGCAGCCCCTAGACAATGCCCAACAAATTCCCTTTAAAAATCCTAGCCTCTGAAGTCTCTGAGAAGCTGATCCTGTCCTCTTTGCTCAGCTGCTTTGTGATATTAAATTCTTTCTCTAACTGTATGTCAGTTTTCAGTTTTTTCTGGGCAGCAAGCATAAGATCCCAGTCAGCCTGTAATAATTTTTCACTATTGAAAAGGACACCATCAAATCTTTCAGGAAATACTGGATACTTTCTCTGAAATGACAGTAATTTCAGAAGAGTCAAAACATCACTTTAACACACCAGTCTGAGTAGGGGCTTATGGTTGAAACCAACCCTATAAACTATAAAATGAATCGGAGGAGAAGGGAGGGAGAGAAACAAAAATAAGCCAAGCTTGCAGCTCATTTACCATTAATCATTAGGTTAGCTTGCTCTCTGACCTTCCTCATAGTTGTGTGCCTGTTGCCCCAGAATCACATAAACCCTATCACATAATCACATGAACCATTTTCCCTTAATAAACTCCTTTTTATATGTTTCTCTGTCTCCCTCTCTCTGAGACTGTCTATCTATCATCTATCTCTCTATTATCTATCTATCTATCTATCTACATCTGTCATCTACCTTATTGTTTTGTCTCACTGAAGAACCCTGGCTAACATACCTACCAAGCCCTAAACTTGGGTGTGCATGGCAGGACCCCATAAAATGAAAGACATATATGTTAGGCCCAAAGAAGTTCTGGAGGCCCAAATAATTTACATTTTAAAATTGTCTAAATTCCCATGGTCCCCACTTCTGTTACGCTGTCTTCACTCTATCAGCTTTGCCTATGGCCTCATGGAGAGTTCCTTATGATCAGTTGACAAAGGAAGAAAGACTCAGATCTGGTTTATAAGTGTGTCTGCATGATACAAAGGCACTACACAAAAGTGGACAGCTGATGCACTATAACCCCATTCTGGGACATCCCTGAAAAACAGTGGTGAGGAGAATTTTTTTCAGTTGGCAAAACTGCGAGCAGTGCACCTGGTGGTTCACTTGGCTTGAAAGGAGAAATGACCAGGCATGTGATTATATATTGATTCATAGTCTGTGGCTGATTATTTGGCTGGATGATCAGGAATTTGGAAGAAACATGATTAGAAAATTGGTGACAGGGAATTAAAGAAAAAGATATGTGGACAAATCTTTCTGGATTGACAAAATAAAAAAAGTAAAGATATATGTGTTCCATGTGAATTCTCACCAAAATTCGCTACATACTGGGATTTTAAAAATCAAGTAGACAGAATAACCCATCGTGTAGGTATCAGTTAGTCTAATTCCCTAGCTACTCCTATCATCATTCAATGAGCTTATCTAAAAAGTGGTCATGGTGGCAGGAATGGAAGTTATGCAAAGGCCCAGCAATTTACTAAGGCATACCTCACTACAACAACAGCCAAATGTTCATTCTACCATCAACAGAGATATGGAGCACTAGTATTTGTTCCTTGGGGTGATCAGCAAGCTACTTCACAGGTTAATTACATCGAAGTGCTTCCATCTTGGAAGGGAAAGTTTTGTTTTGTTTTGTTTTGTTTTGTTTTTTGATGGAATAGACACTCTGAATATAAGCTTACCTTCCTATAAGCAATGGTTCTGCCAAAAATACCATCAGTGTACTTGCAGAATGTTTTAGCCACCATAACTGTAATCCACACAGCATTACTTCTGAGCAACAGAGTCACTTTATAGCAAATGAAATGCAGCAATGAATTCATGCACAGGGAAATAATTGGTCTTGCCATGTTCCTCAACATTTAGAAGGATTTGGCTTAACAGTATAGTGAAATGTTCTCTTGAAAACTCACATTGCCAGGTAGTTAGAAATACCTTTCAGGGCTGGGGCAAGGTTCTTCAGAAGGCTGCATGTGTTTTGAATCAGCATCCAACATATAGTGTTGTTTCTCCAATAGCCAGGATTCACAGGTCCAGAAATCAAAGGTGGAAATGTGAGTGGTAACACTGACTATTATCCCCGGTGACCCTCTAGCAAATAGTACAATTTTTGCTTCTGGTTTTTATGACCTTATGTTCTACTGGCCAATAGGTCTTAGATCTAAAGGGAGAAATACTTCCATCAGGAAAAACAACAATTTCGACTGGATGTTAAGACTGTCTTCGGACTACTTTGACTCCTTGTGACTGAATCAACAAACAGAAAAGGTAGTTACTATGCTGACTGTGGTCATTGATCTTGACTGTCATAAGGAACTTGATCTGCTATCCCACAGTAAAAGTAAGGATGGCTATGCCTGAAATACTGAAGAACGCTTAGGGTGTCTCTCATTGTGATTAAGGTCGATGGCAAACCACAACAACCCAATCCAGGTAGGGCTACTAATGGCTCAGACCCTTCATGTATAGTTTATTTCACACCACCAGGTAAAAACCACAACCAGCTGAAGTTTTGAAGGCAAAGGGAATACAGAATGAGCGACAAGAAAATGTAGTTATGCACAGAAATTATAAAGAGAACATGTGAACACTACAGACAGGAGGATTGTAATTATCATGAGTATTTCTTCATTATGTTGCTATGAATTGTGTGTGTATATAAGTATAAATATATATAATCTTTGGTTTCTTCTCTATTTTTTACTATGCTATATAAGTTGCATTTGCTTTCCATCATAGTAGTTTTATATAATAATATTTAATTTATGAGCTATCAAAGAGAAGAGTTGAGTAAATATCACAGGATTTTATCTATTCTTCTGGGATAGGTGATTGTGTGTTTTTGGTGTATGCAGGATAACAGTATCATATTCAGTAGAATTATGATCTTGTTATTGTTTTTTGGGGAGCACAAGTATGACTTAAGGAAATATGTATGAATGTCAAGTTATCAAGGTGGTAAATTTGTGGTTGTTAAGTTTATGTGCAACTTGATTGGGCCATGAGTTCCCCAAAGTTTGGTAAAATATTAATCTGCGTGCATCTGTGCAGGTGTTCTACATAATATTTACATTTGAATTAGCAGACTTAGTAAAGGAGATTGCACTCCTTAACGTGAGCAGGCATCCAATCAACTGAATACCTAAATAGAATAAAAAGGCTGAGGAAAAGGAACTTCTCCAGCTTAACTGATGGAGCTGGGACATGATTCTTTTCATGCCTTCAGACCTGACTTATACCATTGGTTGTCCTGATTCTCAGGCCTTCAGAATCTGCTGAAACTGTATATCAGTTCTCTTGGGTTTCCAGCTTGCCAGTTGCAGATCTTGAGAAATTTTAGCTTCCATAACTCTATGGGTCAATTCCTTATAATAAATCTCTCTGTCTCCCTCTCTCTGTCTTGTCTTTCTATCTCTTGCTCCTTCCCTCTCTTTTTCTTTCTCTCTCCCCACCATACATATATATATATATATACATATATATAAATGTGTATATATACTTATATATGTATATGATTAGTTCTGTTTCTCTGGAGAATCTTGACTGATACATCACTATCTGATTAGTGTAGTGAATAAGCCTCTGGCTTTCACACACGTGACTGTTTTAGTTACTTCTATTTCAGAATACTGTAATGCATTTTTATACTTGCTGATTATTTTGACTGCTTTCATTCAGGTACAGGAAACTGATACTAATCAATGGAATATTTCATATCCCTGCACTAAGAAGAGTCATTTTCATTTCTCAGAATCCATGCATTTTTGATAAATTTAAAAATCTCATTTTTAATTATAATAATGAACAACACTGAGGAAAAATAAGAAGGTTTTATCTAAATATCACCACAAATCTAAAACATTTTGTTCTGCTTAACTTTTGATAGTTTATTTCAAAATAATCATAGTCATATTAGGTTGTTGTTTTTCAAATATAAAATTTTAGCACAATCTTGAATATGCTCTTTCAAGCTAATGTGTCCATTCCTGGGCTTCCAGGTGCCCTGTATCACTCATCAAGTACTAATCATTAGCAGATATAATTTAAGGATTTATTGAAGCAAAATACTTCCAATTTATTTTATTTTGTATGCTCATAATACCCATATTACCTAATAGGAAATCAAATTTTCTGAGAATAATTTCTGCCTATCTGCTCTCTTCTAGAAAATCTAAGCTGTGACACAAGAAAATATATTTTACTGAATTTTTGTGTCACTTATTTAATACCTGTGCATTGAGTGCACAGTATATACGAGGCACAGTTCTAGGATGTGAATACATAGTTCTTGTGTTATGCTTGTTTTGGAGTATGGATTTTTTTGAATGCAATTCAAAGAACAATTTGAGCATCATGTCAACTTTGCAGTTATTTATTTATGATTTCATTGGGAGGAAAAACTTGGCAAATAGAAAAATTGCACTCAGCTAAACCAAGCTTTGTAGAAAAATATGTAAGTAGGCATGCATATGTAAACGTTCACACATTTCTCAAACATCTACCAGTTACCTCTGTTCACCACACATATTATGAGTCACACTCATCTACATTCTGATGTTACAGTTTGCCATTGATTCAGTTGGGCTTCTTTCTACCACTTCACAATAATGCACCAGCTGTAATTCTTCTGAAGTTGAATTCTACAAATAAATTTCAGGTCTCTTCAAGGTAAAGTGCCATCATTATTTCAGTGTTTATATATTTCTTAGCTATTTAACATGCGTTAATATGTGGGCTTTTATATAAATGTGTCATTGATAAAGTTTTCAAATGTTATTATGTCCCTAACTCCATTTTCCCCACAGACCTATTTATTGTGCAAATTAACATAGTATTGTGATTTTTAGAAAAACATATGGCATGTGATAACAGAAATGATTATACATTAGTGAACAATATAAAAATATACATATTATGCCCTTATTAAGCTTATATCTTGACAAAAGGAAGAGAGAAAATATACTAAATTATACCATATGTTAAAAGCTAAGAAATGCTTTGGTGGAAAATTGCAAAGAAGAAAGTAAAATAAGGAAGAAAGAAACTACTAGAGATGGGATATGCAGCAATTTGAAAGATTTTATAAGATAAAAGTATGAGACCCACTGAGCAGGTGATATTTACACAAATACTTAAATAAGATTTTCTGAAGGTATAATTTTTTTAAAGTTAAAAAAAGACTCATATGACGAAAAATGTGCATATATTAAATATTTTACTTCACTCATTAATAAGGGAAGGAGTAAGTTGGATTCATCAAAGAGCATTTTTGGAGTCTGGGATTATATAGATGCTCTAGTTAAGAATGCTAGAATAAGCTTGCTAGATTAGATATAAAACTGATTAATGTCTTCTGGACTATGAACTATAAACTACAGGAGGGCTTTCTTGTCTATTGAAGAAAATTATGTGCATCTTTAGTGATCAAAATATGCAAATCAAAAAGTAATGGCACCTAATCTGTTACCTATATCAGTTCATAGTCAATAATCAGTAATAAATAAATATTAAATAAAACACAGTGCAATGGCTTCATAGCTGAATTATACCAGATGTATAAAGAAGAGCTAGTACCAAAATAACTAAAATTATTTCAGAAAATTGAGGACGAAGTCCTCCCTAACTCATTTTATGAAGCCAACAACATCCGAATACCAAAAATTGGCAAAGATACAATAAAGAAAGAAAACTACAGGCCAATATCTCTGATGAACCTAAATGAAAAATTCTCAATACAATTCTAGCAAACAGTATATAGCAGTATGTCAAAAAGATTTTCCTTCATGATCAGGGAGGATTTATTCCCGTAATGAAAGCCTGGTTCAACATATGCAAATAAACATAATTCACCACATGAAAGAGGTAATAACAAGGTCCACATAATTATCTCAATAGAGCAGAAAAATAATTTGGCATTATCCAACACTCCTTCAAGATAAATATCCTCAAGCCCTGGGCACTGAAGTAATATTGCTCAAAATTATAAGAGCCATCTATGACAAACCCATAGCCAACATTATAATCGAAGGGAAAGAGTTAGAGGCATTTTTTTTTCCTAAGGAATGGAACAAGACAAGAATGCCTACTCTCACCACTCCCTATTTAATATCATCTAGAAGTCCTAAGCCAGAGCAATCAGACAAAAGGAAGAAATAAAAAGTCTCCAAATATGAAAAGAGGACGTTAAATTATTTCTCTTCACAGATGATATGATTCTATATCTAGAAAGACCTAAAGATTCCACTAAAGGCTCCTAGCAATCATAGCGACTTTAGTAAAGCCTCGGGTTACAAAATAAATGATCAAAAATCAGTTGCATTTCTACACACAATACCTATAGTCTTAGTTACATGGGAGGCTGAGACAAGAAGATTCATTGAGCCCAGGGTATCCAGGCTGCAGTGAGCTATGTACTGTGCTACTGCATTCCAGGCTGAGTGACAGAGCAAGACCTCAAAGCTATTAAATATTTTTTAAAAAGAGAAATAATGCACTGCTTTTCAAAGCAATGGCTTTCCTTAATACTAGCAGAAGTTTAATCTTTACAGTATGATTCCAAAACTAAGCAACATTTTAAGAAGTCAAATGAAGCCGGGCTCGGTGGTTCAACCTGTAATCCCGCGCCTTTGGGAGGCTGAGGTGAGTGGATTGCCTGAGCCCGCGGGTTCGAGACCCACCTGGGCAGCGAGACCTCATCTTTACAACAAATCAAAAAATCAGCTGGGCATGGTAGCACGTGCCTGTAATTCCGGCTACTGGGAAGGCTGAGGCGGAAGGATCGCTGGAGACCAGCAGGCCGAGGCTGCGGTGGCCGGGAGCAGCCACTGCACTCCAGTCTGGGCGACCTAGTGAAACTCCAACTCAAAAAAAAAAAAAAAAAAGTCAAACGAGTTAAATTATTATAGATTTTAGAAAATTGCTTCTTTAGTATCTTAAGCTTTAAAAATCAATTCTGCTTGATTATCGTCATATGTACTTGTGATTTGGGGTATTATATTCTGCCAAGCATCACACTATGTTATATTTATATTGTATATGATTAAAAGAAGGAAATGGGATTGATGTTTTTTAATAATATGTTTTATTTAAGAGACAATAGGGACTGAATTTTCCCAAGCATCTACTTTGATATTATAATGCACTAATGTGACCATATTTTTAAAATTATATTCTATCAAAGAACCCTGGGATATCTTCAGGGCATGTATATAGATAAAAGGATAAAGATGCAAAATATTAGGTGGAAAAAATATAAAAGGCAAGTATCTGTTATACTGGCTAAATAGATGACTTATATTTATTAATTTAAATACATTTTTATGTTTTTTATTGTGAAAATACTTGGATTAGTTGTCAGAAGACTTAGATTTCTGCCTCCAATCAGTCATAATGAAGTTTGATTATGCAAAACCTCTCTGAGGTATAAAGGAATAAACCTAGATTTTTTGAGCCATTTTTAGTAGAATTTGAAATCAGTTCAACCATTGGCTGTCTAACCTTAGCCAAGTTACATAAATTTTATGAATTACAATATGAAGGTAAAGATATGTACATTAAAGTTTTCATAATTGCTAGGAACCTTTCATTTGCAAATGACAAAATACTCACTTCAAACTATATTTAATTTTTTAATAAAACAAGGAAGGAGGGAAGGAATGAAGGAAGGAAGGAACGAAGGAAGGAAGGAGGAAAAACAGTTTAACTGAGAGTCTGTGCAGACTTGTCTTCAAACGTGCCTCAATGCCATAGATTCAGATGGTATTAAAATCAGGTTCTTATTTACCTGTATTTTTGCCTTCTTCGATTTTATCTTCAAACTGGTTTCCATTTTAATAGCGAGAATGAAATAGTATCAAATTTTACACAATTTTGCTCATAGTCCTAAAAAAGAAAGTAATTCTACTCTTTAAGTCACAGTATTAATAATTTTCCATCTTTTACCTCAAGTTTTAATCCCCTCTTTGAAAAAGAAAATCATAATGTCTAGAAAGTGACAAAAGCTAATTGGATTAAATCATGCTTACACCTACACTTAGAGTTGGAGCTAGAGTCAATTCTATTATCACAAATGACATGACTAATGTTGGCAGAAGGATGGTTTCTCAGAGGAAATTTCGAGCGGTCAGCTGACCACAGACAGAAAGTGGATGTGGGAGAATGAACACTAGACAAAGTCTTCAACAATTTCTTATAAAAGGAAAATGTCTTAACATATTCAAGATGCCTAAAATAAATTAGATGCTCAAAAAATGTTAGAGCTTTGAACCCAATTAGAGTATATATGCGATCCTGGAATAGTTTGATAACATAGTAAAATATCATCATATACCTAATATAGATACCAACATTTAAAAATAAATTGACCAGCTCATGTTTATGAATTTCTTTAAAAAATTTATTCTATGCAATGAACTTATTCTCGCTTTCTTGAAATCCACTATTTGTTTGCATTGTAGAGAAAAACAGAGTTAAAGCTGTGCCTCACTTATCAGTCTAACATTATCATGAACACATTATAGTAACCTATTGATTGATGTCAAGATTATAAATTATTAATGTATTTTTCTCCACTTTGAAGAGATTTGGGTTTTGACTGAATCAGAATACCATAAGGCAAGCACCTACTAGGTTATTGATATTATTCATGTGGGTGTTGATAGAACAAAGGAGAAGACATTCTGGACATTGTAAAAGTTGTCAGAATAAAAATGGAGTCATTTGTGTTTAAAATTCAGGCAAACTTATCCAAGGAAGGCCATAAAGAAAGAATTTTCCTGCATAAATGCTTGATAACAAGATACATTACAAAACCACAAGCTTGAACAAAGACCATTTCCACCTTAGACAGAAAAAAAAAATACTCCTGTAAGGACATCTGCCCTGTAACTGACTTGGACTGGTGCCATCCTTGTTATTGATCCTTGTAGTCAAGGACAAGGATAATTATCTCAATACAATTATGCAATTCTCACTTTTTATTTAAAATCCTTTGTCTTCCTCTATCTCCCTGAATACCTGCATAGTTTATTATGGCATGCATATTATTATTTCAATGCCTATTCCAGAATTATTTGATCTTTTAAAGATTCCTTTCTCCTTTAAATATTTTTATTATCAGATACATTATTTAAATATTTATTTAAATATTATTTATTTAAACATTAAATATTTATTAAATATATTATTTTCTCTTTTAACAAATCACCCTTTCTGTTTGCTATTTTGGTTGGCAATATAAAAACTACAGTTCTGGTTCTAAAATGATGCTTTTCTATGAAAATTGATTCCATTAATATTATATTTCTTTTATGTTTTGCTTTATTAATCCATATGATTCCAGTTCTGACTGATAAATTATTCACCACCAAAAAAGTAAACCATAAGAACATATATTATTCCATGTATTTCCTATGTGAGACTAATATAATAACCAAAATGATACTAAGCAAACATTTGTTTAAAGAGAATGGTTTTTGATTATTTTAGTAGTAAACTAAACAAGTCTCTAAAATGGTTCATGTTATAATGAGTATTTAGGAATATCTATCCCAAACCATATATAGTGCATTCATGAAAATGCTTAGTAATATCTTTTCCAGTCTAAGAACTATATACAGTGCCTGTCAGCAAATGGTAGTAATTAGTTAGAGAAGCAATCCCACAACTTATGTTATGGTCACTTCAGTTTCCTACTGCTTTTCATCACAAATTTAATTGCCCGCATAAAGCTAAATACTTTGAAATAATCACTACAGAATCTATCAAATGGTTTTGTTGAATAATCAGTTGTAACTTAGCAATTTTATGGAATGCTGGAAATGCTTTCACATGGAAATCAATTTTAGTAATTTTTTTATAAAGGGAAAATAATGTTTCTGGGTACCACTGCAGAAATAAAAGTAATAAAGCCAAGTTTTGTTTGTTGTAAAGACTTGCAAGAACCATTGTGTTTGTGTGAATGTGGATATGTAAATATGTAATTAATTTGAATCAGTGGTGCAATCCACAAACGATGAGCTCATAAACTTATGTTTACTTCCTTGCTAGAAAATGATATAATACATGAAGAATCAATAGAAGATGAACATTTATGAGACAGGTTTCTTTACGGTGAAATGAATGGAGATGATTGATTTTTTTTAATATTTCATTTCTTGTACTACATATTTTTTAAACATTCACAGGACATTGGAAGGAGAATGCATTTTCAATAAGGTATATTTGATGTCCATGATTTCAGCTATTGATTTCCAATACTTAGTACTTTCCCATGAAAATACTCTTCTCAGACAAATGGAGAAAGAAGAAAATCCATGTGCAGTATAAAATACATTTATGTTCTTAATTTCACTTGTGTATGATATATGATAAACTTTGAATGAACCAAACCAGTGAATTTTCTTGTAATAGTTTTCAATTAAAAGAACTTTCTTCTCCATAGGTGGTATATTGTATGTGTGTGTATGTGTTGTGTGCATGCCTGTGTGTATTTTCCTAGCCAGAAGGAACATTTTACAGGTACATTTTTGGAATGCTATAATTAACTTAAATGCATGAATAACAACATGTAAAGAATATACTAGAGATATTTGGAAACAAGCTTAGAAGAAATAAGAACAGTAATGTAAAAATTACAGTCTTATCAGGTGAAAACTGAAATGATGCTAAATTGTTAAATCTATATGACAGAAAAACTCACAAGTCTGTCATCTTTTGTAAAAAAAAAATCCACAGTAATGTACAAAAGTGTCTTTGTGCAAAAATGGTGTTTCATAGATAGCTAAGCTTAATGGTTAAAACTTGTGTTTTGCACGTGTCAGGCATTGCCATAGAATCAGATATTTTTTTAACCATTTCAACTACATATAACAATTCCTCCCCTTCCTCTTTCCACAGTTGCAGTTAACAAAAGTGGATCATAGTCAAAAAATGTCAAATGAAAAATTTCTGAAATAATCAGTTCATAAGTTTTAAATTGTGCACCTTTCTAAGTAGTATAAATCATCCCTTTGTCCAGCATATCCACACTGTTGACAGCCATTCATACTTTAGTTTCTTAGTAATGGGCTTAGTAATGGACAGTTATCAGATAAACTGTCGCTGTGTAGCAGTGCTGTGTTCAAGTAATCCTTATTTTACTTAATAATGGCCCCAAAGTACAAGAATAGTGATGTCAGCAATTTAATCATGACAAAGAGAAGTCATAAAGTGTTTCCTTTAAGTAAAGAGATAAATGTACCCAACTAAATTAGGAAAGAAAAAGAATCATATGCTAAGGTTGCTAAGACCATCTGTAGGACATAATTAGTTTATAATACAAAATTATATACTACCATATGAAGTTGAACTCCAATTGAGATTTAAAATAAACAGGAGAGAGTATTTTACATATAAGAGTATAGGAAATGCATATAACTGGAGAATATCCAAAGGAAACCTCAAATGCTCAGTTGTAAAAAATGGCACTGGAACACCTGTCCTGAAGTTTCAATTCACATTAAAATTGCTCTCTAATTACTAAGTGAAAGTGCTGGAGATGATTTATTGAAAATATAACTCTACCTTTGCCAGGTTAAAAAGAACATTCAGGTAACCATCACTTCAGTAAGTGAGCTAGAAGTCTTGGCATAATAGTAGGAATTTCTAAGAAAAGTCAAAAAATTGCCTTTTAAATTGACTTGTCATAATTCTTCAAAAAGAAAACAAAGCCTTTTACCTTCAGAAATCATTTCAGAAGATACAAGATTCTGCATATGCTATGTGCTATAAAACAAACATGAGAAATACAAGAGAAATGTGTAGACTTTTGGCTGCATCAGCCTATAAAATAATGCTTAATTTTATCTATCTATCTATCTATCTATCTATCTATCATCTATCTATCTAACATCTATCTATCATCTTTCTGTCTATCAATCATCTATAATCTATCTATCTATCTATCTTATCATCTGTCTGTATCTATCATTGGTCAGACATAAGTTGTCAGCAATGCTGCACTCCTTCTGAAAGCTCTAGGGGAGAATCTGTTCCTTGCCCTTCC
Organism: Cephalopachus bancanus; assembly: GCA_027257055.1. Classification (NCBI taxonomy): domain Eukaryota; kingdom Metazoa; phylum Chordata; class Mammalia; order Primates; family Tarsiidae; genus Cephalopachus; species Cephalopachus bancanus. The sequence goes on from JAPVLO010000107.1 coordinate 2,703,747, forward strand.
AGCTTCTGTTGACTGTTGACATTCCTGGCATTCTCCAATCTTTACCTCTGTCTTTACATCACCTTCTCTTTTTCTATCTTTTCCACAGTGTGTCTCTTATAAGGTTACTGTGGCTAGATTTAGAGCTCACTCAAATAATTCAGTATGATCTTATCTCAAAATCTGTAATTATATCTGCAAAGACACTTTTTTTCCCAAATAAAAGTTATATTCACAGGTTCCAGGAATCAGAACATGAGCATATCTTTTAAAGTCAGTCTATTTACCTATCTTTCTATCTATCTATCTATCTATCTATCTATCCATCCATCTGTAATCATTATTCATTATTTCTGGTTTTTGGGCACATGCCCTTCTGTGATCGCTGTGAGGCAACAAAAAGATGAGTGTACACAAACTTTTATCTGGAATACCTGGGCCTAGAATTGCTTTCAAATTTAGAATGTTTTAAAATTATGGAAAGGAATAAGGTGAAAATACCCTTTATTACATAATACTACCTCCATGGTCTAGGATGCACCACACAGCCTAACACATTAACTTACTGTGACAAAATTTATGAACATTCATGCTGGATATAGCTTTATATCAGTTTGGGTCAGTTACAAATGGAGTTCAGGTCAAGTTAAATTTATCCACCAAAGGAAATGCAAAAAATAAGCAAAAGCATGATTTTCAAAGGCTTTTGGATTTCAGAAATGTGACTATGGGATTCTGGACTTGTACTTAGATTAGGTACAAATGAATGAAAGAGGGATTCCATATGAATTTATAAATAAATTTCTATTTCTAAGTGCCTGAAGATGCATAAAATAATGAAAATATATATTTCAAATTATGTTAGATAAAAATGTCTGTAGTTCTGGCTACTTGGAAGGTTGATCCAGAAGGATCATCAGAGCCCAGCAGGTTGACGCTGGGGTGCCCGTGAGTGTGCCACTGCACCCTATCCAGGACAATGGAGTGAAACTCCAACACCCCCCCCGGTAAAGAACACGACATTAATAATTCTTATTTATACATTAAGCTTTAATGAGGATACTATGGTTGACTGTGAAAACAAAACGTCCCAACTCTCCTTGTATTCTTGGAACATAAGAGCTTTCTTAAACAAGAAAATAACATGCAATAATTCTCACACCTGCCATTTGTCGCATTCTTTCTTTCTATATCTATTCAGAATTTACATGGCCCTATATAAGACCCATTCTGCAAAACCAAGATTAGATGGAAATAGCAAGTGTTCATCACAGTATATAGGTATCAAGAAAAAAGAAAATGTGAAACATTTTACAATGCTTCTGATATATTTACAAAGGTAGATATTTTTATTCTATGCTAATTCAGCTCTTATGGATGATAAGAACAGATTCAGGCTGAAAGTAGAAAAGTAGATGGATGTCTGGATTTATTCTCTGTAGCCCACAGCTCCAGAAAGTGAGAAGGGCTTAATGCTTTAGATAATTTATTGGGAACTCTGGGTCATATTTAGAAAACTCTGGAAAAAATTGCACAGAATCATACCACTGGAACACTAATTTTAATATGTTACTTACCAGCTGTTGCCTATTGTACATATTTTCCATAATTGTAGTCATAATATTAAAATTTTTATCAACCATTTCCCAAGATTATCTAAAATTAGTGGGTTAAGTCTTTTATGATTGTAAATTGCATATTAAATATAAACTCAAAAGCCAATATCTATATAGTCTCTAACAGGGAATAAAAATTCAGATTTATATTCATTGAATTTAGAGGTTTAGTTGAACTTCCTGGAAAATCCAAACCAACTCTCTTCTCTACAAGAGAATACTTTTTGAAGTATCTTGGACCAATGATCATTCAGATTATGCTTAACATAACAATAATTATCAAATCATTGCAAAAGTATTTATTTAACTTTTTGTGATAAAACTAAAAGTAACCTAGAATAATATAAGGTGGGAATTTTTTTAATAGAAAAATTAAGCATAAAATCACAGATCATGACTCTAAAGATTTCATTTCAATTCTTCCAATATTCATTGATTTATCTCTCTTTATAAAGTTTTCAGTCCATTGCTAAACGGCCAAACTCACCACATCTCATTTTATATAATGAAAATCGGAATCATTTCACAACATGTATTGATTGAATCAAGATGCAAGATATCTTTACCAGTTGGGAACCACGGAGGAAAAAAGAAACCACATCAGTTATTCTAGTAGAGATAATTAAATGAAAGGAATTGGTTAAAGACACATCAGAGAGTTGTAAAGGCAAAAATAAAATAAAAAAAATAAGAAAGAAACACAGAAGCTGCACAAAGCAAGTGCTGATGGGGAAAGCAAGAGCTGTGGGGGAAAAAAGGAAAGAATTTTAGGCTATTTAAACCTGGAATCTCAGAAAGGGAGCACGAGATCTGATAAGGAGCTGTGCTGATATCTTCTAGGAGGTATGTGGAGATGGTTCAGTGAGTAGAAATAAACTGGAAACTGTAATCAGTTGTCTTTGCCAAGGTGACTGCATGTTTCAGGTGAGATGCTGACAGGAACAGTGACTAAACAGGAAAGAGTAACTTCCTTCTCACTCCTCACATGCCACATATTGTCAGAAGCTGACAGGATGACAATTTAAGGAGAAATGTAGTTTGCTTTATATCCTGCTCATTATCTCAGTAATATCTTGGAAGGTTATGGGTTAGAATATATAAGTAATAAAATTAAATGTTTGCGCAGTTCCACTTGATCAGATTCTTTCAGTCTTTAAAAGAAAATGAGATAGATTACATAGTAAATCTAGTAAAATGTATATTTGATCACATGTTCCCTACATTCTAACCATTAACTTAGTCAAAGCATAAAATTAGGCTAGAGATGCTTATGCTCTCTATATTAGATAACCTGTTAGATTATGGTAAGGATTTGTTTTCAGCTTGCCTATAGGACTTTAAGTTCTAGAGTGTTAACATTTACTATTTTTAAAAAAATTAATATTTATCTGTCATTAACTCTTTCTAATTGCCTCACTGTTTTTGCACATTCTTTTCTGATTTTAATATTTATATAGCTTTGATCCCAAGAATTTCTATTTTTCACCTTTGTAAAGTTATAATAAATAATTTTATTTTTCCCTCTAGGTATATTTTATTTAACATAATTCATCAGACACAACCATAACTTTGTGGTTTTTATACATCTTCTTTCAAAGATCTGGGCATATCCTTGATGTTGTGTTTACTAGTTAGAACATCTGTTTGAAGGCTTTTCCCCCAAGCTAGAAATAATCTCTTTTGCATCTGAAATCCCATAGAATTTTATCTGTAACTCTATAATAGTGTAAGCAGTTTCCAATCAAACCTAAAGGTATCCATGCTTGAATGTTTTCCTCTGCTACTTTTCTACTTTTGTGCTAAAACAGGTCTTCCAGCAAGCATTATTATGGGCCAAATATTTTATTAGGTACTAAATATTCAGCTTTAAGTAAAACAACCTGTTCTCAAGGAATTCAAGTTAGACAAGAATAATATACAAATAAATAACAAAAGCAATATGAGATGAGTGCAATAATGGTAGTATGTATAAGGTACAAAGACAGCAAAAAAATGGTGGTTAATATTTTGGAAAGTGAATTTTAAAAAATTTTAAGATGTATCTTGAGAGGCCACTGCACTCCAGTCTGGGCGACAGAGTGAGACTCCAACTCAAAAAAAAAAGATATTGTAAGTTGAGGACTCTCTCAATCAAAATTTTACTTAAGAGAGAGCCCTTTGGAACTGGTGGATTTGACTTGAAAACAGAAAAGGAGGAAAGTTGGGATGAAAGAGTCAATTTCTATATGGCAATTCATGTAGAAAACACATTAGAAGTGAAAGTGTAGACAAACCCTTGAAAGCCCAAAGCACATGAAAGTAACTGCATAACTTGAGATGTGAAGAAGCACATCCCTTCATGAGATTTAGACTGTCTAGATCATGATAGGGCTTGAATGGAATTCAGTAGAAATTGTACTTCATTTAGTCAGAAGTTCAGAACCAATAAGATATTGTAAGTTGCCGGACTCGGTGGCTCAGCCTGTAATCCTGCGCCTTTGGGAGGCTGAGGTGAGTGGATAGCCTGAGCTCGCGGGTTCGAGACCTGCCTGGGTAGTGAGACCTCATCTCTGCAGTAAATCAAAAAATCAGCCGGGCATGGTAGTGCATGCCTGTAATTCCGGCTACTTGGAAGGCTGAGGCGGAAGGATCGCCAGGGCCCAGTAGGTCGAGGCTGCGATGGCCGGGAGCGGCCACTGCACTCCAGTCTGGGCGACAGAGTGAGACTCCAACTCAAAAAAAAAGATATTGTAAGTTGAGGATTCTCTCAATCAAAATTTTACTTAAGAGAGAGCCCTTTGGAACTGGTAGATTTGACTTGAAAACAGAAAGACTTTAAGATATAAGATCTAGGCACATAACTTAATCAATGCTCTTATTCAGAACATTTCTCACATTTCCGGAGGCTAGGAAGTACAAGTTCAAGGTGCCAGCAAGTTCAGTTGTTTGGTGAAAGCTGCATTCTCCAAAAGGAAGGAATGCTCTGTCTTCCAGTAGTGAAAGGGCAAGCTACCAAACACTGTGAGAAACCTCTTTTTTAAGGGCCTTAATCACATTTATGAGGGAGGAGTCCTCATGGCTTAATCACCTCTTAAAGGCCCCATCTTAACACTTAATACTAACACAGTTACTTACTACTAACACAAGTTAATACTAACACAATTAGCCATTAAATTTCAACACTTTAGTTTTTGAGGGAATACATTCAAACCATAGCAGTGATTAAGATGGATGGGTTGAATTGTAGAAAGCCACTAAAGTTCTCTGCCTCTGTAGACTTTCAGTCAAGTAGAAGAAGAATATATATAACTATAGTAAATTATTATTAAGAAATCCAGAAGTGGAAAAAAAATTAAAACAGCTTAACTCACACATGTAAGCCAATGAAAATGAAGAACTCATAATCAGGAACATAGAAAAGAAAGGTAAAAGATGGCTATATTAGATGACAGAAGCAAAATTATAAAATTGTGGAAAAGGTGAGAATGAGCATGACATTGGTTAACTTAAGCTTGACATTGGACTGGGAAGATAAAGGAGTAACTTGAATTCCCACCCTTTCTCTGTGATCCCAAAGGAGGTTGCCTATAAGGTCTTACTTGGTGTGAATGCTGTTAGTGATGGATGATGTGGTAATTGCTGCTCCTAGTTCTTGATTAGCTGTACTAGATACACACAAAATCTCTCAGAAACTAGCTCTACCCAATAATCAGCCCTTATTTGGCTTACAGAGTCCTTTCTTTCTTTCTTTTTTCTTTCTTTCTTTCACTAGACTTCTATTGGATGTGAAATTTTTTTCTATCATGATTTTTCCACCCAAAAAATCAGACTACAGAGCAGTAGTCTATCTTACTTCCCAAGTGATGTTTTGTTTGATTATTGGGGAAAGTAGAGATAGGATTTAGTTAATCCAGCAAACCTCCATAAAACACAAGTATGATACAAAATTAAATCATATAAAATTGAATTTGCTCAAACTCATAGTAGTAAAAGGTAGAATGGTAGTTGCCAGAGGATAGGGTATGGACAAAATAGAAAGGTATTGACCAAAGAGCACAGAGTTTCAATCATGCAGGATATGTAAGTTCTGGTATCTAATGTATAGCATGGTGCTTATAGTTAATAATACTTTATTGTATACCTGAAGTTTGATGAGACTAGATTCTAAATGACTTCACACCTAAAAAATAAAAATTAACCATTAGAGGTTATGGGTATGTCAATGAGCATGATAGTAGTAATAATTTCAAATGTACATATGTGTCAAAGCATCACATTGCCTACCTTAAGTAGATACAATTTTATTTGCTGATTAGTCATCAATAAAGCTGAAAAATAAATAAAAGTTTAACACTGAAATTACACTATTGATAAATCAGTGTTTGTGTTTTTTATTGTCAATAAAAAGGCAAAAACTTCAAGAAATAGCATACTGCATTCTTATCATTATGATATACTGCAATGTTAACATCCTAAATATTTAGGAGCCACTTATCTCCTAACAAAATATCCCTTCAGTAAGAGAGAAAACTTATAGGGGAAGGCTTTTTCAAATATGGCCCCCAATCCTACAGTCTTTAAAGAAATACAGACAAATTGAACTACTTATGTAGTATCAATACTCTGTACCTGCAAAAAATAAATGAAAATTTTAGAAATATTATGAACAAAACAAAACAAAAGATATAACTAGGGAGAGGCAGAAAAGAAAGTAATGTACTGATGAGAAATATTCCTATCATGGACAAATGATTAATGTTTTTGTGGTACAAATAACTTCTTGAGATGATGTATTAGTCAGTTCAGACTACCATAACCAAATACCATAGAATGGCCAACTCAAACAAGGGAAATGTATTTTCTCATAGTTCTAGAGGCAGGAAAGCTGAAGATAAAGATCTGGTAAGGTTTGCAGATGGCTGCCCTCTTGCTGTTTACTCATGTGAAAAGTGCTGTTTACTCATGTGAAAAGTATTATTGATTTTGTAGAAAAGTAAAAACTAGAAAAAAATCTACTTATAAAATGCTAGTAATAAGATATATCTAAAAAATAAAAAAATCCAAAACATTTAACAGATAATGTGACTTATAAGGTTACTGTACTCAAACATAAAATAATGTGATATATAAAATACAATTTTATGTTTAAAATGTTTAAAAAGTCACAATTACTATGAAATTAACTGCTATGTGAGGTAAGAAAGCCTATGATAATCAAAACAAATTTTCATTGAGTGTTTCTCTTAAGAAGAATAAACCAGGTGAAAGAGGGAAATAAAGTAAAAAGAGGTGTCAAAGACTTTTGTTAAACATTTAGCCTGCATCACCATGAAAAAAGAGGTAAAATGCTACAAAGAGTTAGAAAAAAGAAAGAACTCAAGATAAAAGGACCCAGAAGGATGATTAAATCTACCAGCACCTACATAAAGCATTGGATTGTAAAACCACTGAGATTTTGAAATATTTCTTCCACCAATAGTAACCTCGTACATGTGTACCTTCTCTCCTAAATGTAATAACTGAACTCCCTGTCAAATTACTTAACTAAAACAGGAAGCCAGATGACATTTTAAGCCAATCCCAGTAAAAGAGAAGGATATGACTATTTTAAAGATATAATCATTGGCTTCCTGAGAGGAGGAATATTGTGCGTTGCTTCCTTGGTATTTCTTTTAGAGCTTAGCATAGGTCTAAACGTAAATGTAATATACAGTATTTTATTTATTTATCAAAAATTAGTGGCTATTATTGAGTGACATGGGAGCATATTACAAAGAAAAGATGTAAATAAAATTGTAAGCATTTTTTATAACACAAGAAATAACTTTTTAAATCATGTACTTATATTGGCAGAAGTTCTATCAGACACATTTTGAGATATATAACACACATTTCTTTCCAGCTGATGTGGTCCCATGACAAACTTCTTGGGTTGATTTTAGCTCTCAGAGGCCTCTCTGTTGGGTGATCTTGTGCAAGATGCAGTCTCCCTTATATACCTCATATGGTGATATGGACAACCTTGAATTGCAGAGAGGTGATAAAACTAGGGAAAGGCAGAAAAGGGACTGAGAAATTTAAATAGAAAATGTTATATTCATACAGCTATTTTATTACTTAAAGTTTGGTGATAACAAAGGCAGTATTAGCATCCTGTAATGAAGTCTTTATTACGCATAGCAAAAGTTAAGATGGTTCATGGTATTTGATGAATATTAGACTAGCCTTTTCCAGAACACCAATAATCTTTGAGGAGTAAGTTACAGATTGCTTGAAGATGCATTGGCTCTTTCACGACCCTAGAGTTCCATCTCTTGAACTGTATAATATTAGAAACTCAAAGTACCTAACTTGCTACCAGGGACACAATGATGACTGGGTAGACCTGGTTTTCCACACAGCAGTGTTGAGGCAGCAGAACTGGGAATGTCAGACTGTGGCGATGTGTGCTACGGGAACAATACAGGTCCAATTTATGGCTCCCTCTGTATTTTCTCAGGAATATCCTTGTGTGTTTGGAGCTACTCTTAGCATCTATGAAACCATGTGTTTTGTGGAAATGTAGCTTTATTTACTTATTCACTTACTGTGTTGAGAATTTGTTGGTATGTATCACCCAATGTAGCGAAACACTATAACCTGAACTACTTTTTCTTTCCTTCTATGGAAATAAATCAGATAATTTAATTCATCTGAATGCGGTTTGAGTCAAATTCTCTTTGTATTTTTATGGTGGCATAATAGCTGTCAGAAACACTCCCATGGCAGCCGTGAGCACTATAATAAGCGAAGTCTCAAAGAATGATTTCAGATTATGATCTAAATGTGCTCAAAAATAATTTTGGAAAATTATATATTTACTTAATAGTCCATTCTTAGGCAGTTTGAAAATATAGAATGAATGTTGAATGCCATCAAGCATAGAAACATTTTGATAGAGCTAAACTGATCATAAACTTGATACATTAGAATATGCAGTTGCATTTTCAATATAATATTTCTAAAATATTAATTAAAATGTAGACATTAAATGGTATCAAAGCATTAAAGACAGGAAGTATTCAGTACTGCATGACTTTATGTCTGCATTCTTTTGATCATATGATATATCTTAATCAACTTTATGACCTAGGGAAAGCATTAGAAAAAGATCAATGAATTTAAAACCCAGGAACATTAGCCATGTATATTTCTAAATTAGAAAAGAAAAGAAAAATGTATTTTGTTTTACTTTACTAAGCAATTTACTTTCTAGCAAATTACACATGCTATAATCAGAAGACAAAAGCTTAATGGTAATTGAAGTAAACTGTTGCATTGTTGATGCATTTATATTTAGATGTATTTTCTGGTTTCCAGGAAAATTCCTAATAAGAACATTACTGAATATTTACAATTGGTTACAGGAAAAAAAAATTCAAATAATTTAAATTTTGCAGTTAAGTTTGTAAAAAAGTAGTGAAACTAGGCTTGAAGAGTTAAGCTTTAATGGTTTTAATTATTACTTTTTCTGAATTTATGGATAGTGCATTCATTATAAAAAATTATTGAGATATATAGGAGATATGAATAATACATAAAAGTCATCCATCTCTTTAATCATGAAAGTTAGATTTAGATATCTAAATTAAAGTAGTTTCTAGTTCATAGTTCCTGGCAGAGCCTTTCTTAATCTCCCACTAAAGTATCAGTGAAGAAAGCATCAAACATAAACACTCAAATCTGAAAACTCAGAGTGACAGACAATACCGCTTAAGAATTTGGAAGCTATTTTTATGATGTATAGTTGACAGATAATATTTTTAAAAATTATACTCCACTGACACTCTATCTTATAAACTGAAGAAACCCTTCAAATTTGGAAGATCAGTAAATTGAGGGGGATCAGAGATTCATAGAGTAACAGATTAATTGGAATTGACTTTGATACATTATAACAATATTCTGGAATGGTATATTTGGTTCATCCTTCAGTGTATACCTACTGATGCTGAGTTAATAGATGACAGGAAGGAATTTATATTCCACTTTAATAATTCCCTAACTTTTCTAACTCTCTTCTCCATATAGAATATAGTGCACAGAAGAAAAGTGATACAGTGAGTTGAAGAGTAAGCTCCAAACATATATGTCTGTCCTAATTCCCAGAACCTGTTAATGTTTTTAGAAAGGAAAAAAAAAATGGTATTTATAATGTAATTAAGAGAAAGATCTTAAATTAGGTAATTCCAGATTATCCAAATGGAGCCCTAAATCTAATGACAAGTATTTTTATATAAGATAGAAGAAAAGAAGACCCAGAGAGGAGAAGTCAGTGGAAGATGAAGGAAGATGAAGGAAGAACCAATAAAACAAAAAAATACCAGCAGTCACCTGAGCTCGAAGAGGCAAGGAGGGTATATTCCCTAGGACCTTCAAAGGAAACATGGCCCTGCTGACACCTTCTTTTGGAAATCTAGATTCCCCAGTTGCGTTAGAGAATAAATTTCTGTTGTTTCAAGTGACCAAATTTTGTAGTAATGTGTTTATAACAGCCACAGAAAACTGATAGAAGTTGGAATAAGGAGATGGAGGGAAAAAATACACATTACTAGAGCACTGATGTGATACATAATTTCATGGGAAGTAGATAAGTGCACTCTAGGGAGAATTCTGTTAAATGTGTACATCTTCAGGTTAATGATAGAGGTGATGATGATATCTTCTATGTTTCCATTTTTATTACAGGATATTTTATTATTAAAATTCTTGGTCATGAAACATCACTTTCTTCTTTTTTTTTTTTTTGTTTTTTGTTTTTGTTTTTGTTTTTGTTTTTACTGTAGAGATGAAGTCTCGCCAAGTTGCCCAGCTGGTCTCGAACCCACAGCCTCAGACAATCCACTCGCTTTGGCCTCCCGAAATGCTGGGATTACAGGCTGAACCATCAAGCCCAGTCACTGAAACATCACTTTCTAAATGCTTTTATTCTTCATTATGCATTTACTTTCTTAATATATTATTCTATAGTTTGCATTTTGGGGTACACTGCAGTGAGAGATAAGAATTAAGTTAATTGTGGCTTTTCAAAATATCTATTTCTCAAACAAATAAAACTCATCTTCACCTCCATTGATAGTGTTTTCTTCCAAACATCAGTCTAGAAACTAAGCAAGTCTGAAGTGTGTACGTTGTAGGATTCACAATAGAGTTACTTGTATCAAAACCTGGCAGACATAGTGTAGAAGGCCACGAAGGGAGGGCTCTCATTCAACATTTGCCTGATAACACCAACTAACACAATTTGTCCAAACGACAGCTTACTACATGAGTCTCACAAGAGTAACTAGCAGCACAAGGACAGATAGTTAATTATAGAGGAATAATTTGCCTGTTTCAAAACTGTCTCAGGCACCAAATCCAGAACTGCAAGTTCTTAATTGTAACTCCAAAATTACGAGACCTATGTAGTAACTGTTGACACTTGTCAATCAGAACTCACCAGCGCTGCCAGTGCCAATAAGCTTACTTTCCAAACAATTTGTGTAATTGCCTCCTTCCCCAATAAACCTTAATATTTCCTCTGTTCTCCCAGTATACTGAAGACCACCTTGGTCTGTATATATGTCCCAGACTGCAATCTTACTTTTTTTATATATCATTCCCAACGAGAATCTTTTTACTTAGAGATTCATCTGTATGTATTTTTTTTATGTTGCCAGAAATCAACTAATTATCCTGCCTGGTACTATATTAGTGTATCTCATCTCTTGAGTAATTTTTCTTAATTACAAATACCATAAAACTTTCCATATTTGTTCTTGCAGAGAAACTATCAAACCTACTTTCTCACCTTTAGCCACGGTTTCTACTTGAAAATAACTAATTTCTGATGCATTTTATCAGATCATTTTAATTGGAGTCTCAGTACCCGCAGTCACTTTGCAGTTTTGTTCATCAAGAAAAAGGTATTATATTAGTCTCATTATCCACTCTTCATCTGAAGCTTTCAGAAGGTACTTTTCAATAGGATCCATGATCTGAACTTCTGTTAGGGTAATAATCCCAGCTTGCTGTCTGAGATTTTTCATATACAATTAAATATCTGAGACCCAATTTTCCTCCAGTTGAGTTTTAGGGTTGTATGTCCTTTATTTTCTTTAAGGTTAATACTTTTCACTTGAGTATAATTTGTTCTCTAATTTTATGCCTCTCAGACTTTAGTGTACATACAAATAACATGTATCTACATATGTAGATTCAGTACTTGAGGTATAGCTTGTGATTAAGCATTTCTAACAAACTCCCAAGTGAAGTAGATTCTGTTGTTACACAACAGTATTTTGTCTAGGGAGAAAATTCACCCACCTTTGAATTTTGTTCTCCTCCTTATTTTCTTATACTCACAAGTTGATTTCTTACATTTCTAATGCTAAAAATGTTTTCTAGGCACCAGAGTGTGTTCATTAAAATATCTGCCAAATATTTTAACAGTATAGAATCATTCAAGATATGACCCTTTAAAAATATTTATTTGTGAATTCATTTATTTGTTTTTCGCTCTTTACTTCAATAGCTTTAGGGAGTACTGAGAGTTTTGATTACTAACATTTTTATTAAAGGTGATAAATATAATAAGTGATAGCCAGTCTCTCGATCGGAGATACACCAATTATTTAATTTCAGAATATGTTTTCTGGTTTCCTTTGCTTCATTTCCCCTTGGGGCAAAATGATAATAGCAAATGTCACTCAGCAGATCCAGGGACATCTGTACTCAGAAAAGGAACCCTAAAATTATAAATCCCAGAGCTTACATAGAGCAGCTTGTACAGCTGCTACTCCTTTCCAAAAAGACAGAGGGAATTTATCTTTTAATAAAAGAAAAAAACAAATCTCTACCTTTCTAAGCTTATTATCCTTTGGAATATTAATAAATGGCTCTAGAGGCAATATTTATGTAAATCTAGCCTAATAAATTTACTATTTCTAATAACTATTGCCAGTAGTTTGTGCTCAGAAAAACCTTGCAGAATTGTTGAAATATTCATAGATCATTTATTCCCAACCAAAACTTACTTTCTCTTTTCTATTTTTTGGGGGGAGGACATCAGGTCTTCATTATCATTACTGTTCTTAACCCCTTCCTCCCTCCCTTGTCCTCTCTCTGTTCTTCCCTCCCTCTGTTGCTTCCTTCCTTCCTTCCTTTTCTCTCTATTCTCGATTTCCATTACATTGAATGTCCATACCAACCCATTCTAAAGGTTTTAATGCATAAATAAACTTTGTTTTCATCCAGTTTTCTGTTAAGGGATATTTGGATTGTTACAGCTTGGGACTATTGGTAAAAAAATATATATATATTGAAAGCATTCTTGATTAACACTTTTCTTGGTTTAATAGGTAGGAATAAAATTTCTGGGTTATAGGGTGAAATATATTTATAACTTTATAAGAGTTTGTAAGTATTTTGTTCATTCTACAACCTCAGCAACATTTGGCATTGCTAGTACTTTTTTTCTTTCTATTTTAGTTATTTTAATGTATGTAAAATAAACTCACCAAATAAATAACTTACTGGTTAATTTAATGAAAATTCACATCTTTACATTTTAAAATACCCTATCAAAGAAAATAGAATATTACTCTTTCTTCAGCTTTATTGACAAATAAACACTCTATATAATCAAAATGTACAACATAAGGTTTTGATATAGCATACGTTATGAAATGATTATCACAATCAAGCTAATTAACATACTCATCTCTTCACATGGTTAACTTTGGTGTGTGTGTGTATGTGTGTATGATAGAATACTAAAATTCTACTCATCTCTCCTTCGGTGTTGGTAGCAGTGTGCAAGTTGTATGTGTTTGTTGAGCACCCAAGGAGCTGAGGTCCAGAGTACAGTCAGTTGCGGGACTGCAGTGAATCTCCAGAGCCTGGGATGCAGGAGCTCTGTCTGGAGCATAGGTGCACACCAAGGGAGCAACTGTGGTTTCAAATCCCGGGTTCAGGTTAGCCCACAGTGGTGACCTCGGTAGTGTCTGAGGTATGTTCATGACTGTTAGGCCATGGTCTGGAACAAAGATACCTACTGAGCAGCCAAGGTTCTAAGGTCTGGGGCATGTGCAGGTTTGGGGCCCATCATCTCAGTGATGATTGGTGGCTATCTCAGTGGAGAAAACTGCTCTTGTCCTCTGTGGAGCAAGTTGCAGAGGTCTATGCCAATGAACACTATAAGAGACCTCTAGTGTATACATTACCAGGAGTTCGTGCCTGCTGCAGAAGCTGTTTAAATCCTCAGTGATAAAGACTTGAGTCCTCCAATGGCAGCCACAGGGGACTGTGGTGGCACCTGTTGCATGGCTATTCCTGACAGTCCCTGCTTTTCTTGTTCATTCCTAGCTGTCTCCGGATATCTCTGGTATGGGAATTTCTCCAGCAATATTTCCTGTTTGGTTATTCTCCACTTTTATTCCACTGTGTTGCTTCAAGTTTTTATTTGGACTTTTATGTCTTCTCTGAGACACTTTAAAAACTTTTTTTTTGTGGCTAGATGTCAAATTATTGGTTTTTGTTGGGTAATGAAGGTGGGATCCAACTCTGTCACCTTGCAGACATCAGTCCTGGAATATTGTTCTTTTACTTTAGATAAATTACTTTGCTTTTTAACTGGTCTTTATAATTCTTATATTTTCCAGTCCATAATTGACTTATGTAGTCTTAGCTCATCTAGACACTTTCGTTAAGTTCTTTTTTAAGTACGTGGATGTTAAGTTTTATTGCATTATCTAGATATTACTGATGTGCTGAAAATACTGGTAATTGACAGTTTTGTACAATTTCAAATAAATTGTGATGTTTTTCTCATTGGTAATTATATTGGAGTTATAATAACTTAATTTATTCATTTATAGTTGTTATACTTTTTTGACATTTTTTTAAATTTCCAGATTCTATCCACCAGGACTATGTTAAATAGTAGGATCATAGTAGTCAAGCTTTCTTGTTTGATTTCAAAAGACAATCATCTTAAGTTTCACCATTAAATGATATATTTTCTTTAAGAGTTTGACATATAATTTTTAGTAAGTTAAGGATTTTTTCTACTATTTATTAAGAAATATTTTTTAAATCACTATAATCAAAATCTTTTATATAATCAAAGGTTTTAATTTAATCATGTTAAATTACTATAATCAAAAGTCTTTATTAAAAAAAACCTTTTCCTTCAGTCCTAGAGATGTGTATGCAATTTTCCTCCTACAATTAATACATTGTATTATATTGTTAGATTTTCTAAACTAATCCACATTATCAAGTTTAGAACCTAAGTTATTCATAACATAAATTAATTAATAATTATGAGTTTGATTTAATAATAATTCATTTAGTATTTTTTGATCTATACTAATTGTGTAATTAGTATCAGTGGGGTTTTGTGCCATGATTATGCCAATCTCATTAATTGAGTTTGGGAATGTTTTCTCAATTTCTTCTTTGTTTTTAAATTTATTATTGAGAAGAGTTTATAGACTTCATTGTAGCACACTAGTAAATCCATCTTATCCCCAGACTTTATTTTCTTTTTACATATTGATTACATTTCTTGATAGTTAAAGGGCTAGCCAGCTTTTTATTTCCCCTTTGTGGCACATTAATTGGCTTTTTCTTCACTTTTAGTTATGTGACTGCAATGTGCTAAGTATTTGCTGTATCCACTGCAGTTCTAAAATGCATTATTTTTTCTTATTTTATTTTATTTATTTTTGAATCAGGGTTTCACTTTTTTGTCCAAGTTGGAAGGCAGTGGCACAATCATGGCTCACAGCAGCTTCAGACTCCTGGGCTCAATCAGTCCTTCCACATCAGCCTTCAGAATAGTTGGAACTATAAACGCATGCCCTCACGTTTAGCTAATTAAAAATATTTTTTTGTAGAGTCAAGGTCTCACTATGTTGCTTAGGCTGGTCTCACACTCCTGAACTCCAAAATTTTTCTGACTTAGACTTCCAAAGTGCTGGGATTATAGGTATGAGTCACCCTGCCTGGCCTATCATGCTTACTTTACCCTTCTTCTGATCACAATGAATACTTCAAATCAACTGTTCATATTGTCCAATACTTTAGCTTGAGGTGTTTTTTTCCTCACAAATTAGATTTGATGATTATTGTTTTTATTAATTCTTCACTTGTTGTCACTTTCCAGTCTTATTTTTTCTCTCTACATGTAAGTAGACATATTTTGATCTCCCTGTACTATCTTCCATGTCTTCTATAGTCCCCTTTCATTTTTCTGTTTACTGTGTCTCTGAATTAGATTACAGACAAACTTATTGAGGTCTGTATTACAGATTATTAATTATTTCAGCTATGGTTAAACTGAAATTTTTAAAAAATCCTGCCATTTATAGTTTCTTATTTTTCTAACAGTATATGTAATAAAGTTTCTCTCTGTACATCTATGCTGCAGGATTATATTTTTCCTTCAAATTGAAGTACAAAACGTACTAAAATGCATTAAAATTAACATTTTAAATGTATATAACTCTAAGTTCACCATGTTAGTAAGTTATGAACAGTAAAAATATGTTTCTATATTCCTTTGAGAATGTAGAACATATATCTAAAAATAGCCACTCTTAAGGAGATTGTCATGTTGGTGACATCTGCATGTTTATTACATTTTTTATTTTGATGTTATTACCACTATTCACTTCATGAAAGTGTTGAAAATTTGTAGTTATTTTTGTCATTTAAGAGTTCTCTGTAAATATACTTTTTTGTTTCTTATATTGCTTTTTAATGAGATTATAATAAAATTAAATGTGTTTTTAAAAAACCAAGAAATGAAAAATGCTTTTGTTCATTGTTTCAATACATTAATGCAATTATTTAATATTTATGATCTGAAAATTATAGTGTAGAAAGTCTTAAATGATCCATTTCTGTTTTTTATTATTTCCATTACTGTTTCTAATACAAAGCACTTAGTTCCATCAAGCAATATGTGAGATTGCCTGTTGGCTGCTTTTTTTTTTGAAAAGCTTTTATCAGGAATACTTTCTGGTTATAGAGGATTTATATCTATTTCTACCAGATGTGTGGGAGCATTAGCAACACAAAACCAGTTTAAATTAAATTATTTATTTGGAATGTTTAGACCTAAGCAGCACAACTTTAGGCAGATAATTAATAGCAATAGGGCATACTTTGAGCTATGACTTCTCATGGGAGACTCCAAATTACAAAAGATTGAATCATCTTGATTATGTCTTCTTACCACAGTAATATCTAGTTAAAAATAAACGGCAACAGTAAGAAATATCCTTAGGTCTAGAGCATAAGAATTAAGATAAATACTTTTATAAATATTTACTCATCAAAAAATCAACATATAATGGAACTAGAAAACATATTGGACTAAAGAATGATGAAAATATTTAGATCCAGAAGACAAATAAGGTTGTGCTTAAATAAAATATAACAATATAAAGCTATATATTATAAAAATAAAAAGATCTTAAAACCAATGATGTTATTTCAAGAAATTGTAAAAGAAGCAATCTAAACCCAGAAATTGTAGTTAAAAGAAAATAATAAATACACTAGAAATTAATATTGCATAATATAAATAAATAACAGAGAATATTATATTAGACAATTATTCGTTTTTTTAAACTATCAATTGATAAATACCTGCTATGACTGATCAATTAGGAAAAATAGTATTATTATGAATACAAAAGAATCATTGCTATAAATTCTGTAAATATTACAAAGATCCTGTGAGTTCATTGTATTTAATTATATATCAATAAAATAAACAAATTGGGAACATTTCTAGAAAAACAAAACTTAACAAAACAGACATAAGATAAATAAGAAAATTTGAGTAATTATATAATTGAATCCATAACAAACTTTATATATAACTATAGATAAGCAAAGTTCAAATTACTCAAGATTTCAGAAACTTAAAAGAACAAATATTCATTTCATGCTCATGGTATATTTGTATCATGACTTGTTGGTGTTGGACTTCTTTTCTACATTATTCTCTCATAGGAATAAAGGTTTATGGAATTCTGTCTGTGGGCTACCATAATTGGCATGGAGCAGCAAAGAGAATACATAATATTTTAACTTATAATTTAGTGCCTCTACTTATAAACAACATTTAATTTCCACTCATTTCATTGGCCAAAACAAGATAAATGGCTATATTTTAACATATGGGTTCAAAAATTTTTGATTCTACTATGTGCTTATAATTTTATTAAATGTCAATTGAGTAAATTCCCCAATTTGAAAAGTAAAGAATGAGTAGATACGCAATGGGTACAAAACATTTAAAATGTAGATAAATCCAGTTACTGTCTACTTACATGAGACATACCTTAAATGTAAGTACAATTTTCAATGGGAGATTAAAGTTTAAAGGATAAAAAAAATACTCTAACCGAAAGAAATTCAGCGTAACTAAATTCATGAATAATAGAGTAAAATGTTTAAGATAAAATCAATTAATTGATGTAGGGATTCAAGATGGCCACATAAAAGCAGCTTACTAGCACCTCCCTCAAGGAGAAACTAAGGAAGAAAGCTCCAGCTGTCAGAGTGGGTTGAGATGGAGGATGCACTCTACAACACGCAGAGGACCATTGAGACACATAGAGAGCAGCTTAGAGAGAGAACAGGCAGCCTGTTTTGGAGCCAAGAAGCTCCTTCCCCTCCCAGGTTTTATCTGAAACAGAGCAACCTCTGGATGTGGAAAATGGTGAGGGTGGGAACTTAGAAACTTCCCTAGGACAGCTACCTTCACTTAACCCAAAGGCAGGTTCCACCACTAAAGGCAGATCCAGTTTAGAGTAAGCTGTAGCAAGAGACCCTGTTGCTGAACGTACTTTTGAATTCTGAAGACAGAGTCTCCAGCAGGGGAAGGGAAACTAGAAAGAGCCCTGGTCACCCCTCTCTTCCCATATGAACACTTCTGTGAACAGACGGCTCTGCCATTTCTACAGCAGCCAAGGGGCCAATCTTCCATCCCAATTCTCACTGCGTGTCCGCAGCTTAGGAGCTGGAACGCAGACTAGCCGATTCCAGTCTGCAGGAAAAAGTTGCTGCAGAAATAAACTCTGAGTTCTGAGGAAGGACGAACTCACACGAGGGAAGCAGAGCCGAGAGTGATGGAAGTGGGTGTCATCCTGGCAAGCTCTTTTTCCCTGTGTGAACTCTTTTGCGCAAGGAAATGGCTCAGCTATCCCTGCAGCATGGCCACAGTGGTCAAGGGATCCATTTCACACTGGAGTAGTTAATCATGCCTACAGGTGGGGAGTGGAAACCAGTCTAGTCTGACCTAACCCTCTTCAACCAGCTTTCTCCCTCACCCCAAAGCCCAAGAACTGAGGAACATTGGGTGTTTACCATAACCCCTCCCAATGCCTGCATCATCTGTTCTCTTCCCCAGAGAAAGAAAGGCTAAGTAAAAAAGCCCACAGCCATTATCACACGTGGCTATCTCTTGCAAGTGCCAGAGAAAACTGGCACAGCTCATTATAACATCTGAGACAATAACATAGCCCTTGAGAAGTAGACAAGAACAAAGCTTATGCCATAGTACATCTCAAAGACTGGTCCATAGACTGAGGCATCAAAGAACTCCACAGGATCCTCCAGACATACCAGTAACCAACTCCTCTTAGAATTTAATCCCTGCATAGTCATATCATTGGATACCTTGCATACCCTCTTCAGTTCAGCCAAATGGTGTTGTCACATAGGGCAGTTGGACCCAGAAGAACAGCAGGACCCACTGTGGTCAGATCCCTATAGACTACAACTGCAGGGGTAGGAGGAATGCACCACACCAGGGGAGCACACCATGGGATTTTTTTTTTAAAAAACCCTCAAAAGGCCATCCGACTGTAGCAATTTTAGCTTAAAAAACCAACAAATCAAAAAAATAAAAGTCTGCTCTAACAGATGAGAAAGAATCAGTGAAAAAAACACCAGCAGTCCTCAAAACCTTAATGAGTCAACACTCACAAAAAGTCCTAGTTCCCACTCAACGGAACACTTTGAGAATGACCTATCCCTGATGCCAGACATAACATTCAGAGTATGGGTGGCAAAGGCAGTAAAGGAAACCTATTTAAACATGGAAGACCAAATTATCAAGGCAAAAAAGCAGTGCAGAAAATAATAGCTGAGCTGAACTCCAGGAAATGAAGAATTCTTTCCTGGAATTTCAAAACATGATGATTAGCCTGAACAGTAGAATAGACCAGGCAGAGGAAAGAATCTCAGAGCCTGAGAACTGAACACTGAACTTAACCAGTCCAACAAAAACAAGAAGAAAATCTCAAGAAGAATGAGGAAAACCTGTGAAAGGATTGGGATTATGTAAATAGACCAAATCTACAGCTCACTGGCATCCTGAGAGAGAAGAGGAAACTGAGATCACCCTGAAACACACCTTCTAAGAGATCATTCAGGAAAATTGTCCTATCTCACTAGAGAGCCAGTCGTGCAGAAGCAAGAGATCCAGAATACTCCTATGAGTTATTACAACAGAAGACCATCCCCAAGACACATAATAATTCACCTCTACAAGGTAAGCATGAAAAAAATTCTAAAGACAGCTAGAGATCGGGACAGATGACTTACCAAGGAATTGCAGTCGATTTCTCTGCAGGGTCTCTACAAGCCAGAAAGAACTGGGGCCCCATCTTTAACATTCTTAAAGAAAAGCAATTTCAGCCAAGAATTTTCCACTCTGCCAAGCTGAGCTTCATTAATGAAAGAGAATTAAAATCCTTCCCAGAAATCCATCCCTAAGAAGATATGTCACCTCCAGACCAGTCCTTCAGGAGATGCTCAGGAAAGTTCTAAGCACATAATGGAAAGAATGATTTCACTCACTGCAAAATGCACAGTCAAGCACAGAGTTAACAGACCAGGAACCCCATCTCACTGCAAATAACACCAATAGACTCAGTGCAAAGGCCTGGAGAAAGATCTTCCAGGCAAATGGAAAACAAAAGAAAAAGCAGCAATAGCTAACTAAACTAAGAGTTAGGACATAGACAGCCAAACAATTATATTTGGAGACTTTAATACCCGGCTAACAACCTTGGACAGATCATAGAGGTGAAGAAATAACAAAAAAATCTGAAACCTTAACTCAACACTAACCAATTGGACCTAAAATATACATCTACAGAACACTTCACCTAACACCCACAGGATATACATTCTTCTCATCAGCACACAGGACATACTCCAAGATTGACCACATAATCAGGCATAAATCAAGCAAGAAGAAATTTCGAAAGCTGAAAATCATTTCAAGCACCTTCTCAGACCACTGTGGAATAAAAATAAATATCATCACCAACATCACCAAGGAAGGAGACAAAAAAGAAGGAAGGAAAGAAGGAATATGCATTGCAATAAAAGTCAGTATACTCCCAACTTTGTTTTGTTTTGTTTTTAGTCTTAATAAGCAGCAGGAGCAGTTTTCCTTTTTGGCTCATGATGTATCATTTCTTTGTTTCTCAGAAAGCTGAACATCATTACATTCCCATCTCTCATAAATTGCATATCAGTTTCCAGATTTAGTGTTGACTGATGATTGAGAAGGGGCACAAAAAGAACTTCCATGGTGCTCAAAACATTCTGTTTCCCTTCCTGAAAGGAGGTTACATAAGTTTTACTTTTGATAAATTATTGAGATATAGTTTTTTTACTTACTTTTTTACTTGTGTATATTGCTCCAAATTGAACTGAATAAGAAGTGTGAGTGGTTGGCATTGTTTGGAGTAATAAGAATGCAGTTGGAGAAAGCTGTTTGGGACATCAAAGATAATAGTAATATTTTATTTGCCAGTTTGTGTACTTCTTCACAGGTATTTATCTTATCATTCTTCCATTAAATTGGGTTGGTGAGAAGGATCTATTCATAATAAATTTTAAAAGAACATTTGGTCATGTATTTGCAGGCTAATATTTGATTTTTGGCAAAACGTTACTATAATTCTGCAATTCCTCTGATGTATTTAAATAATATAATTTAATCTTTCAATTTATATGCGAGTTGAATTATTATGACATATATGCAAATGCAATTAAGAATGTTCATATATGCAAATTACTGTAACTTTAACTTGATAAATATTTCAGTAATTCCATAACAAGGATTGAAACTTATCAGGAAATGATTGCCTTCTGCATCTTATTGCAAGTTATTATAATTTAAAAGTATTTCTTTTATATGCATTTTTAGATCATAAATAAATTCAAGTCTTACCGAACCCCTTCATATATCCTGCAATAATTTTTACTGTAATACCTAGAGGAGCAGTCAGGAATGTTTTGTTACTTGGTTAAGTTATTTGCAATAGATCATGTGCCTTACTTACACAACTTACCTGTCAGTATTTGACAAATACTCTCACTTCATATGCCAATCATCCTATTTTTTTTTTACTTATATCCAGACTTCCTTACTATGCTTTTACCTCTTTCACATTGTTTTTGCCACACATACTGAATCTAACGTTTTCCTCCCTAACCATTTATTTCTATATTTCTGTAGTCTTTAAGATTTATTCACAGCTGTCTTTTGTTTTTTTATTAGATTATTTGTTCAAATATTAAGCAGTCCAGTTTTTTTGTGAACCTGAATTATATATAAAATATTATGGGTTCTCTCCTTGGTACTGTGCCCAGTTTTATCTTTATTTCTTTCCCAAACATTGAGAACAAAAAGTTATAAACAAATCCCATGTTGTTATCTTCCAGTATTTAAAAATAATCACATAGATATTTAATTCTGGAAATTGTTTTAAAGGTAAGCCAGAACAAATTAAATGTATAACATTGCTAATTGAATCTATTTAATATTATTACTTCTAAAATACATACCATGAATTTTTTTAACATCTTGGAGAAAAAGAATAATAATGATAATAATAACTGAGAAAGTTGTGGACTAAAGTATTCTCTAAACATTTTAAATTGCACAGTAGCATAATAATTTTTTAGACAAATTGTTCAGCAAATAAATCTATTTACTTTGGCTGAACACAAGGTTAACTAAATTTATTTGGCAAATTGTCAATGCATACAAATGTTACCAGTTAAGTCTTTTCTCAACTGTTATACTTTTGAATGGTAAGTGCTAACTTAAATGTATCTGCATTTTGCAATAACTTGCTAATATTTCAGACTCTAAATTTGAACCATGTAATAATGATCTTGATTCAAGTAAAGCTCACATAACTTATAAAAGGCTTAAGCAATGTCCTCAGATCTATAATCCTGATAACATATTCCAAATGTTTATAACTTTTTATAAAATTTTATATTTTATAAATTTCCAAATAATAAATTATGCTGCAGCCAAATTGTTAAGATGTAGACAGAGTAACAGGAAAATCATCTATTAAACTAGTTGTGAGTATTACTGCAACTCTTTTTGTTATGACATAGCAAAAAAAGAATAGGCTAGTTTTTTTTTAACACAAATACTAATTAATTTGCTTCACCAATAATAATCAAATTAAAATTATAAAACAAATTAAAGCAGCAATTAAGCTAACACATGCAGTTATTCATCTTTGAAATAAATGAAATTGAAAGAGATAAATCTTGCCCTTGATACTGCAGGGAAAATTACTTAAATAGTTAAAACATCAATTACATTAGTTAATCACTAGCTTGTTTTTATTATAAAAAAGTGGGAACTGCCATACAGACAATTTTTTTGTGATAAAATAAGTGATAAAAAGCTCACCAGGGAGTGCTCTCTATGAGGAATTGCATCAGTTTTGGTTTGATATTATTTTCCTAAAACCGAGCAACATTTTTGGGACAAAGTGCTCAATAAAAATATACTGAATTTGTGAACATATCTGGAAATCAAATAAATGATCAAAGGGTGCTACCTTGCTTCATTTATAGTTAAGATTTTATCCTATAACACACATTAATAATCACAGTGAGTCACCAATAAGCACAAGGTGTGTATATGTATGTGCATGTGTGCATAAATATATATACATATATGCATACATATATAAATCATATGTATGATATACATATGTACATATATAATCAGTATAAGTATCTGAGGAGTTAAGTATATATAGGCAGTAGCAAAATTCTCTCAATAGTGAACTACTTTCAGTCACAGAGAAAAGATATGAAATCTCAACATACAATTGATCAGAATTAAAATGCGTAAAACTGCTCTTGAGAGACAGAATGGTCCAGTTCTATGAAACACGTTACTGGAAACTCATTAAAGATGTTAATGTTTGAACTGCAACAGAAAGTCATCCAGAAATGTAGCAGGTCAGTCTTGGAAGAATAGAAAACACAACATCACTAAAGAAAGTCTTAGCAACACTTATCCTGATATTAGGTAGATGTACAGCAAATATGAGTGTGTTTGCCTCAGTGTTTCACATTGGGAAGAAGAACATAGAAATCATGTAAGTTTTCTGGTTGGCATTCCATGCTCATCAATTTTGTTTTTGAATAATTTGTCATTTTAGACAGTTTAGCTAAAAGCAGTCAATGCCCTCCTCAGACCAGTGCAACATTTTATTTTTTATGAAAGAGTCATTTACAGATATCTGTACATTAGGCTGGTAAATAATTTATAGCATTCATTAATTTGGGGACAGAGATAAGATTGAGCTTCATATTACAGGTCTGAGAAACAGATCCTGAAAAAAGATTATTTCACCAAAAATAATATAATCTAGAATGGATGTGACTAGAAAATCAGCTGGACTTCCTTATCTCCACCCGTCCCCTAATTTAACCTGCAGTATTCCAAATAATAATCTGCTTCTGTGGATTTCTTTCTTTCTTTCTTTTTTAAAATCAACTTCATTTTTAGAAAAGTTTTAGGTTCATGGCAAAATTGAGCAGAGGGCACAGAGGTTTCCCACATACTCTACCCCCACGTGCATAGATTTCCCCCGTTATCAACATGACACAACAAATTAGTACATTTGTTATAACTCAAGAACCTACATTGACACATCATTATCATCCAAAGTCCATAGCTTACATTAGGATTCACTCAAATTTATATATTCGATGGGTTTTGACAAATGTGTAATCACATGTCTCCACCATTATAGTTCCCTACAGAATAGTTTCACTGTCCCAAAAAATTCTGTGCTGTATCTACTTATCTATATCCATTACCTAACTGCTGGCACGCTAATACTATTATTGTCTCCATACTCTTGCTTTTCTCAAAATTTCACATTTGGAATCATATAATATATAGTCTTTTCAAATTTTCACATAGTAATTTGTATTTAAATTCCTTTTTGTATGGCTTGATAGATCATTAATTTTTAGAAGTGAAAAATATTCCATTGTCTGGATATGCCATAATTTATTTGTCCATTCACCTACTGAAGAACATTCTGGTTGCTTTCAAGGTTAGTCAGTTATGAATAAAGCAGCTATAAACACGTGTGTAGGTTTTGTATGGAAACATGTTTTTAACTCTTTTGAGTAAATACCAAGGAGTGCATTTGCTGGATTGAATGAGAAGCATGCATTTAGTTTTGTAAGACATTTTCAAGCTGTCTTTCAGAGTGGCTGCAACACTGCCAGGGGAGAGGGGTGAGAGACATAACATCAATAATGGTAACTGATCTCAAACCAGGCAAGTGGGGACCAAACTTTACCTGTACAATGACCACTTGTCTACCTAATCCTGAATTGTACCCCACATCTTTAAAATAAAATAACCCTTCCCCCCGAAATGAGATTTTTCTATTGCTCCATATCCTCACCAACATTTGGTGTTATCAGTGTTTTGGGTTTTGACTAATAGGGTTTAAGAAATATGGAGCAGTATCTCCTGTTGTTTTAATTTGCAATTCCCTAATAATATTTGATGTTGTGCATCTTTTCATAATATTCTGCCACCTGTATCTTCTTTGGTGAGGTAGTTGGTACAGATCCTTTGTCCATCTTTTAAATTAAGCTTTTTGTTGATTTTTAAGAGCTCTGTAAGAACAGTTATTTACCAGAAAAAGGCATATCTCAGAGATATTTCTGGTTTGGTTTCATATCACCACAATCAGGTCAGTATCTCAGTAAAGTAAGTTATATACTTTTTTTGTTTCTCAGAGCATATAATGGTTATGTTTGTAATATACCATAATCTATTAAGGATGCGATAAAATTGTGTCCAAAAACAAAATGCATACTTTAAAATATTTTTTGCTAAAAATGCTAATGAACATTTGAGCAAGTCATAATGTTTTTGCTGGTGAAGGATCTTTCCACAGTGCTGAAGTCTGCTAATGGAGCAAGAAGGTGGTTTCTGAAGGCTGGATGACCGCAGCAATTTTCTAAAATAAGTCAACAGGATGTTTGCCACATCCACTGACTATTTTATGAAAGATTTTTTTGAAGTGTGGGATACTGTTTGATAGTATTTTATAATCCACAAAAAAAGTCTTTGAATATAGAGTCGATCCTTTGAAACCCTGTTGCTACTTTATCAATTAAGTTTATTTAATGTTCTAAGTTCTTTGTTTTCATTTGAGCAATGTTCACAGCATCTTCACCAGGAATAAATTTCATCTCAGCAAACTACTTAATTTGTTGATACATTAGAAACAACTCCTCATCCATTGTTTTATAATGAAATTGCAGCAATTTAATTAAATCTCCAGATTCCACTTTAATTCTACTTCTTTTGATCTTTCCACCACATCTGCAATGACTTTTTCCACTGAAATCTTGAATTCCTAAAGGTCACCCATAAGGGTTAGAATCAACTTCTTTCACTCTTATTAATGCCACTATTTTGACCTCCTCTAATCAGTCAGAAAGGTTCTTATTGGCATCTAAGATGATGAATTTTTTCCAGAAGGTGTTCAATTTATTTTGTATGGATCCATCACTGGAATCACTATCTACAGCCTTACAAAATGCATTTTTTAAATAATAAGAGTTGAAAGTTAAGATTACTTAATCTATGGCTGCAAAATAGATTTGTGTTAAGAGGAATAAAGGCAACATTATTCTACTTGTACATCTCTGTCAGAGCTCTTCCATGACCAGGTGCTTTGTCAATAAGCAGTAATATTTTGAAATGATTTTTTTTCCTGAACAGTAGATCTCTAGAGCAGGCTTAAAATAATCCAAAAATCATGCTGTAAACAAATGTGTTATTATCCAGGCTTTGCTGTTCTATTTTTTGTGCTTGGGAAGAGCATATTTAGTATAATTCTTAAGGGTTCTAAGATTTTTTTAAATGGTGAAGGGGAATTGGTTTCATCTTAATGTTACCAGCTGCATTCTCACTTAAAAAGAGAGTCAACTTGTCCTTTGAAGCTTTGAAACCAATCATTGACTTATCCTCTTTAGTTGGGACAGCCCTAGATAGTATCTTCTTCTAATAGAAGGATATTTCATCTTCACTGAAAATTCATTGTTCAGTGTAGCCACCTTCATCTATGATCTTAGCTGGATCTTCTGGATAATTTGCAGCACTTACAACTTTACCTTGCGCTTTTATGTTATGGAGACAACTTCTTTCCTTAAAACTCATGAACAAAACTCTTCTAGCTTCAGGCATTTTTGTGGGCAGGTTCCTCACCTCTCAGCCTTCATAGAATTGAAGCAAGTTAGGGCCTTGCTCTAGATGAGGTGTTGGTATAAAAGAATGTTGTAGCTGATTCGATTTTCTATCCAGACCACTTGAACTTTCTAACAGCAATAAGGCTGTTTTGTTTTCTTTTTATTTGTGTATTTACTGGAGTAGCACTTTTAATTTCCTTCAAGAACTTTTGCATTCACAACATAACTAACTGTCTGGCATAAGAGACCTAGATTTTGGCCAATCTCAACTTTCGTCATGACTTCCTCAGTAAGTTTAATCATTTCTAACTTTTCATTTTTAATGAAAAACTTGAGACTATTCCTTTCACTTGATTACTTAGAGATTATTATAGGATTATTAACTGGATAATTCCTAAATTGTTGTCTCTGGGAACACCTGAGGTCCAGGAAGAGGGAGAGTGACAAAACAGTCAAGCAGTGAGAACACACACATTATTTATCAATTAATATGGTCATGATTTGTGGCACTCCAAAACAATTACAATAGTAACATCAAAGATCACTTAGCACAGATCACCATAACAAATAAATAGTGAACATTTGAAAATATTGTGGGAATTTCCAAAATATGATACAGAAACATGAAGTGAGCACATACTGTTGAAAAAACAGCACAGATAGACTTGTCTCAATGCAGGGTTGCCACAAACCTTCAATTTGTTAAAAAAAAAAAAAGCATGATATATGTGAAGAGTAATAATTTGTAGCACAATAAAATTAAGTATGCTTACATATATTTTGCAAATAGTTTCTCACAGTGGCTTTTCTTTTATTTCTTAGTCCAGTGTCTTTCACAGAGAAGTTTTTTTGTTTTTTTTTTTTTGAGTTGGAGTCTCACTTTGTCACCCAGACTGGAGTGCAGTGGCTGCTCCCGGCCACCGCAGCCTCGACCTGCTGGGTTCCAGCGATCCTTCCGCCTCAGCCTTCCAAGTAGCTGGAACTACAGGCACGCGCTACCACGCCCGGCTGATTTTTTTTGATTTATGTAGAGACGAGGTCTCGCCAAATTGCCCAGGCGGGTCTCGAACCCGCGGGCTCAGGCAATCCACTCACCTCAGCCTCCCAAAGGCGCGGGATTACAGGCTGAGCCATCGAGCCCGGCTTGCAGAGTAGTTCTTAATTTTAATGAAGCATGAGGGAGAACTTCCCAAAAATTGAATTATTTTAGGGGGATTGGGCCTCTTGTAGTACCTGCCTCCCCTGCATGGTAAGTATTCTAGGAACCCATCGGCATCAGTGGGAGGCTGCGTTCAACGTCAGTGAATTTTATTTGGCGATTCTTTAGTGCTTTTGCCAGTTTCATGAGGGGTGATTTATAAGAACAACCTGACACACTGCATTGAATGTTCAGCAGTCATTGAACAAAAATGGCATTACTTCCATGCTCTACCCTCCCTATTCACCTGATCTTGTCCTGAGCAAGAACAACTTTTTTTTGTTTGTTTCCCCAGATGAAAAAGCCCTCAAAGGGAAACATTTTGCCAATGTGAAAGAAGTAAAACAAAAAATGACAGAAGCTCTAAAGACATCAAAATTAATGAGCTCAAAAACAAGTTTAAGTAGTGAAAAAAGCATCAATAGGTGTATTGCATCAAACTGCGAGTACTTTGAAAGTAACTAATAAATACACAAATTTTTATAAATAAATTAAGGGTTTTCTCTTTTTTTTGTCCTCTTTTGTATAACTTCTTTCATGGATTATGCTTTTGGTGTTATATCTTAAAAATCATTGCCAAATCAAGGTCATTTGATTTTCTCCTGTATGGTCTTCTAGGAGTCTTATAATTTTGCATTTTACATATAAGTTCATAAGCCACTGTAAGTTTTTGAGAAAGGTGAAATATCTATGTCTAGATTAATTAATTAGTTTATTCTTGCATGTGAAAGTCCAATTGTTCCAGCACCATTTGTTGAAAACTATCTTTGCTTCATTGTATTTCCTTTGCTTCTTCATCAGAGATCAGTTGATTTTAATTATGTGGGTGTATATTTTATTGTTGACTTCAGTTAAAATTTTTCTTTGCGGGTATACTGAAGGCTGTGACATAATGTCAAATACCATTTGGCATGAATGAACTTCTTTCAAAGCTGCTTGGAGTGTTGCTGGTAGAAACCCTCAGCTATCAGCCTTCATTGGGGTTGGGCTTAGCTGTCCATATGACCTGAACTGTTTTGGAGGAAGCCTACATCCAAAGAATTATTAATACAGTTGGCATAATAAAACAGACAACTTTGTCCAACTCTGTATAACATTGAAGGGCCTGTGGCTTCACGGTTCCATGAAGCTGTGATAAAGGCTTTTGCTGAGAATGCACTGAAACTTAGTTTAGTTTAGGCTGCTACAACTAGAGACTATGAACCGGGTGGCTTATAAACAACGGAAATATATTTCTTATAGTTCTGGAGGCTGGAAAATCCAATATCAAGATTCTGGAAGATTTGATGTCTGGCGAGGCCCCATTTTCTGGCTCATAGATGGCATGTGCTCTTGCTGTGTTCACACATGGTGAACTGGACCTACCTAGCTCTCTGGGGTCTCTTTTATAAAGGCAGGTCCCATTCAGGACGGCAGAGCCCTTGTGACATAATTGCCTCCCAGATGCTTCTTCTTCCCAATATCATCACACAGGAGCACAGGCTTTCAACGTATACATTTTGTGGGGACACAAACATTGAGACCATATCAAAGCCCAGTTTCTCTCTGTGCCCAATCATTTTTATTTTCCTACCCTTTTATAAATGTTGATTGAAAGAGCATTCCCTAAGAAATTTCCTGTGTTAATCCTTGCTTCATTATCTGCTTTGGGAAATACCCTGTGAGAGTTGGCTGGATTACGGCCTATATCCTCAAAGAAATGCCACTGTTTATGGAAAATAATATAAAGGACAAGAATTTTTGGTACTTAAAGTTTTGTTTACTGTTTTCAGGCAGTTAAGGACATGGATGAAATAAACATGTGTTTTGGCCTATATTTCTATGATAGCATTTTCTTGTTACTTTCCTATTTTGTCCATTTATTTAGTCATTGTCAGATTTGCTTTCAAAATGTTTTGGTAATTTTCAAAATTTGTCTGCTACTGAAATATATTTTTTTGGGAAAAAAACAAAAATAGATTGGTGAAGAGGCTTGGAAACTTCCACACTAACCTGGAGTGCCTAAGGCAGCTGATAATCTTCTTTGTATCTCTAACGCTCCAGAAACTAAAAAATAATTTCCATGTTAATGTTCCTTGGAGAATAATTTCAAATATAATCTTACAAGTATAACTTAGAGAAAACTTGACAAAATTAACTGCTTCCTGTTTTGATAATTGGTGATTTGTAACTAACTTGTGATCTTTATTGCTAACCATTGACATTTATCAATACATAGAATAAATTTTCTTAAACACCATTTAAAAATTTTCCATTGTCCTGATTTTGCTATAATTCTTATAAATCACAAATGTATTTTAAAAATCTGACAGATCATTGTCTATTTGATAGTAAGATCTTGCCCCATCTTCCAAAATATTACTTGAATTTCAGCTGGATTAAGTTTAATTTCTGTTACAGAACTCCAAATTTTACTTAAAATTTTTGTACTATGTATAACTTGATGTATTTATTTAGTCTATTTTCCTCATTTAAGAAAAATCATCTAGTAATGTAATGATATATCTTTCCTTTCATCAAAACCATCACAAAAAATTTCTGCCATTAGTTAATTGAATAATACAGCTCTGTTAGATACTGTAGGTATATAGAAAGCTAATAGGTAAATAGTAAGTTGTAGTACAGATTGTGGTGACCTTGAAAATATGCCCTTCAGGTTTTCTACTCTAGGGGGGCACAGCTCACTGACAGCTTCCATGACCACCTCTTCTGGATCTGTCATGATGATGACCCTGTGGTTACAATTTCCTGGATCTTGGCTAATGATTGTGCAGGCCCATTTCTGTGGGATGTGGGATTGACCTAGCCAATACTTTCTTAGTACTGCCCTACAGTCAGAAACTTCCTACTTAGTTTCTCTTCTCTTCCTCCTTTATTTTACAGATTTTAAACCTCAGGGTATAAAAGCTCTCCCTGCTTGCTTCTAATTCATTGACTGTACATCTATACTGTTTTTGTTAGTACATTTGGAAGTGAAGGACATTCAATCCTTAGAGATGAGGAAGGTACTTGAAAAATGTTCACAATACTTGCCAAATAGAAATAGACTAAAATAATAGGCAAAGTAATTGCATTTTAAATATTCAAAGCCTAAGAATGTTTACAATGTATTCCAAAAACTCAGGTAAATTATCTAGTGTTCTTTTTGGTTCTTGATTTTTCCCATATTGATTCATAGTATTTCCTTATACTTTTTTCATATTATAATAGCGCTTTATTAATTCTTGATACTAATTCCCTGACATACTTATGTGTTGTCAATATGTTTTCTTAGATTTTGTCTTTTATTCTCATTTTCTTTTGGAATCTTTCTTGATAAGTTCTCCCCCCTTTTCAGGTGAGCTTTAAAATGCTTTCATCAAGTTAAAAAGCAAAACAAAACACAAACCACCACCACCATAGTATAAACTTTTGATATTTAGGCTAAAAATCTTATTAAGGCGATGAATTAATCAGAAAGTAAACTTGTTGTAATGTCAGAACTTCCATTTAGGAAAATGACATATATCTTTATTAGTGCAATGTTTTGTTTTTGCTTCTCAATATAGACAGGTTACATAAAAAAATTCAATCAAGTGTTTTTCAGCAAATCATGAATATGAGCAAAGCTTTTAGAATTCTGAGCCCGGGCTCCCATTCAGTTCCCCTTCCACTGTAGGAACTTTGCTGTCCTCTCAATAAATCCTGCTTTCAAAAAAAAAAAAAAAGAATTCTGATAATTATTATGCAATTAATTATAATACTAAGCCAAATTACCAAATATGTATGAGAGTCAAACATATATTTTGGACATGTGTATATCATGACATTTTCTGAAAACTTAAGAAGTGTATGAAGATTTCTCAAATAAGTACAAGTAGATCCACCATTTGATCTAGTAATCACAATGCTACATATCTATTCAAAGGAACAGAGCTTGTTATATATAAATAGACCTGCACCCACATGTTCATTGTAGCACAACTTATAATTTCAAAGATGTGAAATCGACCTAAATGACCATCAACAAATCAGTGAATAATGATATGTGGCATATATACACTATGGAATACTATTCAGTCATCAAAAAGAATAAAGTAATCTCTTCTGCAGAAAATTGAATAGTGTTGGAGAACATCATCTTGAGTGAATTAGCTCAGGAATAGGAAATCAAACACAGCATGTTCTTGTTTATAAGTGAGTGTTAAATCAAAGATTCACAAAAACATAGAGAATGGTGTAATGGACACTGGAGGCTCAGAAGAGGGATAGGAGAAGGGATGGAGGATCAAAAAATTATGAATTGGGTACAATGTGCACAGGCAGGGGTGGAGGTACACATAAAGCCCAGTCCATACACTGTTTGGATACAGTCCAATACACTAAAGCTATTGAAATAAATATATATAAGAAATTGTGTAACAAACAAAATAATTTGTGACATTGTATTTTGTTTGAAAACACACAAATAATGGTGAAGCTGGAAAAATCTGAGCTCTAAAAGGTAGAAAGGAGAGGTGTTGAGTAACATAGTTGTGCTAATGCTTTCATTTTATTTAGTGTGGATTCCAAATACTGTATGGTATGTACAGTTAAAAGTAGAAAGAGAAAAGTTCATATTTTCTAATTTAAATATATCCAATAGAGAAATTGAATGTAATAAAAAATACTCGATCTAGGAACGAAAATGGGAAGTGGGTGGAAAGCAGTGCTTTCAACCTGTATTCTGAGAAACTACAAAGTAGGACATATATGCATTTTAGTTTTTAATATACTTCATTCTTAAAAGTTTCAAAGTTTCAAAATAATGCTTTATATAAATAGCGTGTAATAAACTGAATACAGTAAAGATATACAAAATTTCAACTTCTGGAGCCAGGTGAATTACGTTTTTAGACCTTGTAGTAATGCTTCTTCTGCTTTCTTTATTCATATATTTCTGTGTGTACATCTACTTAACACTTCAGGCAAAAGCATTTTCACTAATATTAAACTGTATGTGTGCTTTCACTGCAACACATGCTTCAGCTTGATTAAATGGCAGGAGCAAGTGCTGGTCCTGTATTGGGTACACATTCATCCTGACTTACGGCTCTGCAGAAAACCTATACATGCCATCATCACTATTTTAAGGGAGACACAACGCCCACTCACTGCTACCCACTTTTCCCCACTTGCTTAAGCGAAGTCTTGTTTTCACTGCAGACTTCTGTTTTCTCAAGAAGAGCATCTCAAGGCTATGTAATCACCAGCCCTAGACTGCTTCTTCAAAGTTACATGACCGCCAACACCTGCCTTCTCTCTCAAGGCCACGTCTAGGGACTACATGATCACCAGCACCTGCTTCCTCAGGACTACATGTGCTACGTGATCACCAGACCCCTGCAAAGGGGTATAAAAGGGACACACCAAAAGAAAAAGCTTGCTGGTTCTTCTTTAGGGCCAGACTCTCTTTTCTTTCCCTTTAATAAATTTTCTTTTCTTTGTCTTTTCTCAGCTTGTTCTCTTTTCTCCTCACTTGCCTTACAACTATATTGTACAGCATAGAATTTTAGTACTTATTATAAATTTGGGGATACTTTTTGAAATTATAAATATAATAATGCTTAGATAATATTTGGTCTTTTGAATGGTTCAACTTGTAAATTCAAATTTTCTATACTTTTTGTTAAATTTGTGAAGGATTTTCCTTAAAGAGTATCTTGAGTTTGCAAGATGAATTAATTCTTAATTTCTAAAAATAAATTGTATTGGATATATTTAAGACATTCAATATAATGTTATAAGATACACAGATAGTAAAATAGTTATTATAGTGGAACAAATTGGCATATTCGTTATCTCACATAGTTACCCATTTTCCCCCTGTGAGATCAGCTATAATCTATTCATTTAGCGAAAATCTTGAATACTATACACTATCATTAACTATAGTCCTCATGTTGTATATTAGAACTTTTGACCAGTTTACCCTACATATTTGTTACTTTGTTTCCTGTGACCATCTGTCCTTTTCTTTTCCCTACCCCAACCCTGGTAACTATTGTTTTATTCTCTATCTGTATATCTGACCTTTCCTTTTATTTTAGATTCCACATATAAGTGAAAAAGTGATATCATGCTCTATTTATATTTTTGTGTATGGCTTATTTCATTAGCACAATGTCTTCTAGGTCTGTCTATATTATCCAAACATCAGGATCTACTCCTTTTTTAAAATGCTGAATAATATTTTGTTAATGACATATATATAGATATATGCACATACATGGCACAGTTTCTTTATTCATTTATGCATTGATGAACACCTAGTTTGTTTCTGTATCTTGGATATTGTGAATAACATTAAAATGAACATGGGAATGCAGGTATCTTTAAGGTGGTAATCGCATTTCCTTTGTGTATGTACTCAAAAGAGGGATTTCTGGGTCATGAGGACATTCTATTTTTAATTTCTTTAGGAATCTCCATACTATTTTTTATAATGAAGTATGAAAACAACAATATTTTGCCATTTGATTTAATGATCTCTGCCAATCAGAATATAGATGTGATTATAAAAATACTTTTAATGTTGAAATTTATAAGAATCCATACACATCCAATCATGATATTTGGCATTTTTATTAAAACAATGCTTTAATTCTACA
The DNA here is from genome assembly GCA_027257055.1 of Cephalopachus bancanus. Classification (NCBI taxonomy): domain Eukaryota; kingdom Metazoa; phylum Chordata; class Mammalia; order Primates; family Tarsiidae; genus Cephalopachus; species Cephalopachus bancanus. The sequence goes on from JAPVLO010000107.1 coordinate 2,738,759, forward strand.
CTATAAATTGTATAGCCTATACGGTAACTTCTAAAATAAGTTTTTAATTTTATATATTTATTTTTAATTTTTATTTTTCATTATAAAGATGTGGGGTACAATCCAGGGTTAGGTATACAAACGTTGATTATGCAGGTACCCTTGTTGATGAGGTATGCCCCTCCCTCCCCTAGCAGTTTCCCTCAGCTGCCAATCCCATCCCTCCTCCCCTGACAGTTTCCCACTACTGCCAATACCTTTCTTATAGTATTATAATTTGTCAGGGTCCGCTTATGAGTGACAACATACGGTACTCTGTTCTTTGTTTCTGTGATAGATCACTGAGTGTGATCGACTCTAAATCCATCCAAGTGGCTGCAAAGTCCATATGCTTGTCCTTCTTTATGACTGTATAATATTCCGTTGTGCATATGTACCACATTTTTTAAATCCAATCCAGTTTCGATGGGCAACATGTTTGCTATTGGGAATTTTTAATTTTAAAATGTGTATAGTTTTTATAAGATCTATAGATTAGTATGCAGAGAAAGTAACAAAGCTTTTAAGAGCTCTAATAAATGAGTCAAACTGAGGAAACGTACAAACTCCCAAGAAAGACATAAGGACTGTCAAGGTTATTGACTCCAACATATCTTTAAACAGACCCTGGAATTCTCCACATCTTATTGTAGTACGATCTATAAACCCTCGCACTGTAATGTGATAGATTCGGTCCCGCGCCGCATACCGCCTGGCTCTGTCCCGCAGCGATTCGCCTGCTCCTCCCACTCCCGCTCTTGCCCCGGCTCCCTCGCAGCCATGGCCCTGCCCTTCTCCTAGGCTGCCTGCGATGTGGTGGGCTGCGACCTAGACCACACGCTGTGTCGCTACAACCTGCCCGGGAGCGCCCTCTCATTTATAAGAGTTTTGCTCGCTGGGCTCGGTGGCTCAGCCCGTAATCCTGTGCCTTGGGAGGCTGAGGTGAGTGGATTGCCTGAGCCCATGGGTTCGAGACCCGCCTGGGCAACTTGGCGAGACCTCATCTCTACAATAAATCAAAAATCAGCCGGGCGTGGTACTGCACTCCTGTAATTCCAGCTACTCGGAAGTCTGAGGCGCAAGGATCGCCGGAGCCCAGCAGGTCGAGGCTGCGGTGGCCGGGGGCGGCCACTGCACTCCAGTCTGGGCGACAGAGTGAGACTCCGACTCAAAAAAAAAAAAGGAAAGGAAAGAAAGAAATGCATACTTTTCTTAAAAAATAAGCAATTGTGCTCTTAACTGAGAATAGTTGACCATACATTTTGCTACTTATGGCAAATAGTATTGGGCAATTTTTGGTTTGGTAAATGCCATACCATCAGTAAGGGGACATCAGGCCACAGCAGAGGGAAATATCAATTTTTCGACAATTTGATCATCCCTTTATATAAGAATACCTTATCAACTGGGCTTGGTGGCTCAGCCTATAATCCTGTGCTTTGGGGAGCCGAGGTGAGTGGATTGCCTGAGCCCGCGGGTTCGAGACCCGCCTGGGCCACTTGGCGAGACCTCATCTCTGCAATAAAAAAAAAAAAAATTAGCCGGGCATGGTAGCGCGGACCTGTAGTTCCAGTTACTTGGAAGGCTGAGGCGGAAGGATCGCCGGAGCCCAGCAGGTCGAGGCTGCGGTGGCCGGGAGAGGCCACTGCACTCCAGTCTGAGTGACAGAGTGAGATTCCAACTCAAAAAAAAAAAAAAAAAAAAAAAAAAGGCTTTGCTCAGTTCCTAGTTAAGGAAAAAAAGAGTAAGACAATAATTGCTTGTGTTAACTCCAGAGGATTGGGATTTCTGTTGCAAAGGTTTGGCCTTGGACCTAGTAGATGGGAACTTCATTAAACTTGCAGACAATGGCAGCGTTCTCAGGGTGAGCCATGGAACCAGATGCGGACCCCCGAAGCACTGGCCAAGGCCTAGGCAAGAAGGAGCGGAAGCACTTCCTGTCAGATACAGGGATGACCTGTCGTTCAGGAAAGTATCATTTTTATGACAACTACTTTGACCTGCCAGGAGCCCTTCTATGCACCCAGGTGGTGGACTCCTTAACAAAGCAGAACAATGGTAAAAAAAAAATTGATTTTTGGAAGGACATTGTGCCGGTATACAACACAATTATAAAATGTCAGTCTTTAAGGAAAACTGTGAAATATATTTCCCAGGAAAATAAAAGACATCCAGGCAGATATTTACACAGTTTCCCTGAATCTGTAAAAAAGTGGCTTCGGTAGCTAAAGGATGCTGGTAAAATTCTTGGGCTAATCACCAGTTCCCACGGCGATTACTGTAGACTTCTCTGTGAAGATATCCTTGGGAATGATTTCACAGACCTTTTCGACACTGTGATCACAAACGCATTGAAGCCTGGTTTCTTCTCCCATCCACCAAGTCAGAGGCCCTTCCGGACACTCGAGAATGATGAGGAGCAGGAGGCGCGGCCCTCTCTGGATAAGCCTGGCTGGTACTCCCAAGGGAACGCTGTGCACCTCTACCAACTTCTGAAGAAAACGACCAGCAAACTGGAGCCCCGGGTGGTTTATTTTGGTGACAGTATGCATTCGGACATTTTCCCGGCTCGTCATTATAGTAACTGGGAGACAGTCCTGATCCTGGAAGAGCTGAGGGGTGATGAGGGCATGAGGGGTCGGAGACCCGAGGGGTCGGAGCCACTAGAGAAGAAAGGGAAGTGTGAGGGATCAAAGGCGAAACCTCTAAATATCTTATCTAAAAAATGGGGCTCTTTTTTACTGATTCTGTTTCGAGACTGGAAAATACAGAAAGACTCCTTGATTGACACCTGGTCCTGTAAGAGAATCAGTACTTACAGTACCACTGCAATTCCAAATATTGAGGCAGTTGCAGAATTACCTCTGGACTACAAATTTGCAAGATTCTCTTCAAGTAATTCAAAAACAGCTGGCTACCATCCACACCCTTCATTGTCCCTGTCAGATGGTGAGACACTGACAACCAAATAAACCATTTTTACTGAAAAATGAACCATATGTGCAGCAAGATACTGTATAAAAAATGTTAATTTTCAAAAAAATACTGTAAGATGCTTTCTAGAAACAAGTTTTTAATGAAAATTGACCAAGAAATTGATATTCGTCCATAGGTCTCCTTTCTATATTAATCATCTTGATATTTAATAAATAGTTATATTAAAATCTCAGCATCCTAGAACTAAAAAGAACCTTATGCCTTATTAGAATTCACCTGGGGACACACAAACACACACACACACACACACACACACACACACACACACTCTTACATATGTCTAGTCCAGTGGTTTTCAAAGTGTAGTCCACAGACCAATAGCACAGCATAACCTAAAAACTAGACAATGCAGATTTATGGACACCCCTCCTCAACAAATCGCTAAAACTGAGAGTAGGGCCTGGCAATCTGTGTTTTAACAAGCCCCCCAGATGATCTAGTTTGCCTGCAGTTTAAATACACTGGCTAGACCATATCCTCCAGATTTAATTGTTCTGTATAGATATAGCTGAGGATTGATATTTTTATATGCCCAGGGAAAGTGCAGCCAGAATTGAAAACAACTCATATACCAATTCCTTCATTTTGTAGACAAGAACACTGATTCCACTGAAATTAATGATTTTTCCAAGGTATTAGGCTTTATGCTATGTCTGTGTTTTCCAAAACAAGGAAATAAAGAGACATGATTTCTTCTGAGATCATGCAGTCAGTGTGGAGTGAGGTGGTACTAGACATTAACTCTCTCAACCTCCACTGTCACCTGTTAGACTTTCTCCCCCTAATGTTATAAAGCCTATTTCATTCATTTTACCAACTTTAAGCCATACATTCTCAATGGGGACAAAAATGAGTTTGAGGGCGAAAAAAAATCTTACATGATATAATGAGTTGTGGCCTTCCAAACTTACCCAACAACGTCTTTTTGTTTAGTGTTATTTTCTCTGAGGGAGAAATTTAGAGTTATAGCTTTTAATTAAATTTAATTTGTATTACATTTAATTTTTCCTATTGGGAAGGAGGATAATAATGAAAAACACATTTGAGAAAAACTGCTTTAAGGTGTTTTACAGGTAGACTACACTTCAGGATTATTGTGTTCTATGTGCCGTATACAGTAGTATCAGCCGCTATGTGTTGCAAGATATTTGGCGACAACTGATGTTTACAATATACGTTCCTGACTAGTCTGTAATTTCATTCTATCTATTATAGACAGTATTAGAAAACACACTGAACACTGTCATTATTTTACTTGGATTGTAGTAGCGAATGTAGCATATTGATGCATGCAATGAAAACGATTTTGCTAAGATTTATAAATGTTCAGATAAACTCCAAATGCACTGTGGGGATGAGTATCTTAGGGTAAAAAATTACTGAAAATATTTCCTCAGAATCAGTAGCTTTTGTGTTTTCTACCAATAGGTACAAGTGACGATGTACTTGAAACTGATTTCCGGAATGTCATTGTAATATTATAATGAGCATACACAATCAAGCTTAGGACTAAATGAAAGATGCTGTCTCGTGTTAATTTCTATTACAAATGAAGCTATTTTTCCATACTCATGTTTATTCTGCAAACCACAAAGGATACATCTTAAAATGCTTATAAACTGCTGTTAATATGAATGAGAACTCCAAAATAGGAAATTAATTGTACTTTTTGGCCACTGAGCAATGGCATAGGCAGAGGGGAAGTTCACTGGGTCAGAAGTTCTAGCCCTCCTTTTGCCAGTGTCCACTTAAGACCCTGAGCAGGTGCACACCTCAGGTGACCTGTTTCTTCCTTCTTGAGTTTATTTCCAAGTTTGCTTCTGTCCAGCCAATGCTGCTTCTGGTGAATGTTGTTCTTCCACTAAACTACAATTTGGCTTTTACATTTGTTTTCATTGTTTTTGAAAAGTACCAGTGTTTCTAATTGAATATGATTGGATTAAGAATCAGCATCCAAAAGTGGCATCATGAAAATCAAAGAAAATATTAGGAAAGAAAAGCGATATATTCTTTAATAAAGTTATGAACTAAGAAAAAATATGTTAGATTCATTGGTCATATTTATACAGTGCAAGTTATTTTTAAGAATTTTTTATTTCCATGAAATCTAAGCTTGGAGGCAATGTGGAAAATTATTTGGATTATGGACACATGAAAAAATCATATTTCTGCTATTAATAACTACGCTAATTCTGCAATAGCATGGTCAATTACAGAAGGCCAAGAGATATATTACCAGGCAAACAGGATCTGAGTTGTGGTTCAGGCTCGGGCTCTTGTGAATTGAAAAAGTGATACGAACAATTGCAAGTGTAAGCAATACTTTATTAAACGCAAGGGTACTCTCAGTGCAGCAAGAGAAAGACAGAGTGGGTTGTCCCAGAGAGAAACAACAGCAAACTAATACCAGGCATTTATTTTATGAGGTTTTCTCTTCCTGTTTCATTATTTTTCTCCCATCAATCTACCTTTTTCGTAACTTGATGGACAGGTCTTGGGTGTTGTAAGCTCATATAACTGCACGTGCAGGTTTTCCATAAATGCCTAAGTTAAACCCTTGGGGGTGTTAAAACCACAGTGCTAATCAGTGCTAATGATATGGTAGTAATCCAAAGGATATATGAAGACTATCTTAGGCTTCCACTGTGCATGTGCACACTCCTAGAAAGTCCAGTGTGCACAAAGTTCTACTCTAGACAAGATATTGTAACTACAAAACAGAGGGACTTTCTATTTAGAATGGTCTATGGTGTGACTGGAGACAAGGTACCCTCAGGGATGGACCACTCCTGCTGGTGTTTAACTGCTACCTAACAGATCCAGGGATATGTTACAGGTGCCTGTGCAGGGTATAGGAGCTCATGGAGGGTGGAGAAAGACAAGGAGAAATTATGTGGAAAGAAGCTGAAGACAAACACTTCCTACTTCAGCAACTGGAAGATTCCATTTCTCTTTTCTCCCTGACGCATCTTTGGGTAAGTTTTATATCAGATCCAGGATTCAGAGAAGCTATATATTAGTAATTTCGGTCAGATACAATATGGGTTAAATGGAATTTTGCAGGAAGCAACTACTAAACATAACATTGTATTGCACCTTTGAGAAAGCAAGTTTAGAATCCCAGCTAACAGACCTACAAGTATCATTTTATAACAAACCCTGTCTATAAGGTAGGACTTATGTCCCTAACTAAAATAAATATTACTTTTCTTGAAAGCATGAGATGGCTTTTTTAAAGATTTTCTTTATATTTCTGGAATGCTTCAATCTGTGTTGAAGCATTATAGATTCCCTGAAGTGTTATGAGACGGTTCTTCTCTCAGGATAATATGTTTAGTGTGGGTTGCTATTGTGGCAAAATAAATCAAATGTGAATTCATCTGTGTTTTAAAACTGCAATAGGAAAGGCATACATTTGCTTTGTAGCTTATGACTCAGCCACACGGTAAAATGTGAATGTCTATTCATTATAATCTGCTTTAAACTAATATTTAAATGAGAAAGAAAGAAAAAATTTCAGTAGCCTCTTTACATTTAATATGATACACTTGAAATATAATTACAAAGCAGAAATATAAACTTTCTTTTTATTTTAGGTGTAAATTAATTTTGAGATGGGAAAGAATGTCCCATTTCGACCTTGTGTTTGAGATGCAGCATCTCATATTTAGGAAGTTCCATGGACTCTCCCATGCCAAGGGCGTGTTTAAATAAATCTCAGTTCATGAATGATTGATCTTAAAGAATTAGAAAACATCTCTAGTGTGAGCAATTAGATCTCTTTTTATTGTCAAGTTCCAGTTCAATAGGCATGAAATTCTAGGGCATGGATTGTGAGTTATAGCACTCCAGGGTCCTTACTCCGTTGGCAAGTTCTAATGTTTTCATAATGAAATGCCAGCTTCAGATTCAAAATTCTCCTTTGTTCAATGATCCCTGTAATGCATTTTGATGTTTCAATCGCTCATGTTTTGGTTAAGTCCAGGTTTAGAAAATACCATCAAAGTATTGCCAGAGATATCAAAAAGAAAAAAATATATATACAATTGCAATGCACTATGCAAAGATAGGTGGATAGCATGATGCAGAATTAGATACATTTTATATTTTAAAAATTATTAATTTTAACTGATTTTCTGAGTATAAAGATGCTTTCCTCTCCACTGAGGTGGTATATACATATCCATGTGATTATTTTTGGCCATGTGTGAGCAGAGGAAATGTATGTCACTCTGGGCCAGGTATTTTTTGACTGTCAATTTTCAGGCCCTATCTTTCCACACTGCAATATTTGTCAAGCATGTATGAGAATGAAGACTTCACATAGCCTAATTTAATTCAGTTATAACGATAAGCAGAGGCCTCCACTCTCAGCTCACACAGTGCATATAAGGTAAATAAGAAGTAAACTTTTTTGCTGAAGCTACTGAGCCCAAGAATTATAGTAGCAAAATATAGCCTAACCTGACAAATACAAACAGAAAGAAGGAGATGGATGTCAACATAATTACTGGGTAAGTATTATGTAAGAAATACTAAAAAAAAATTTGTCATTTAAAAACTCTTCTTATTGGTTAATGTTTGACACATCAATATTTTACATTGTCTAAAAATCATTCATATTTTTACTTGAATAACCTTTAAATCGGTACAGTGGACATTTGCATATTTTGTGTACTCATATCTGCTTATGGAAAAATCAATAATTGGGCTAAAATTCAAAAAAAATTAATTTAAACTCATTTCATAAAAATAACTGAAATTAAAGGGATTTACCCAAGGTTACCTATGATAATTTTTAAAATACATAATAAAAACCCCAATTTTCTGAAAACCAACTCATGGTTCCATTACTTACACCACATTTCATCTGTATCAACATCTACCTGTGCACACACCGGGTAGCTTTGGAACCTTAGCAAGGATACAGTGAATTGCAGAGCCGTTTTGCAGTGTGTTAAAGAGCATGTAGAGACTATATTTGGAGATAAAGGAGGAGAGTTAAAGAAAAGAGAAAAGTTAGGACAAATTAAGTGGCAACACAAAAAATACAAATCCTTACATTTTTATGTGAAAGTCACACAACTATTATTACAAAGGGACTCAGAGTGGCTATATAGTAATTAGGCCCAAATTTCAAACATCACAACTTTTTATAATAATTTCAATAGCTATTATAAGTAAAAACATATGTCAACTGTCTTGATAGATTGGTATATGTTTCAGGAACTTTTCTAAAACTCTTGAGAGAAAATTCTATTTGTGGATTTTTTTGTCTATTGTTTTTGTTCCAATCAAGGTGTTTGATGAATAAGTATATTTATCTTCCTTTATTCCTGTTTAGAGAGAAAAAAAAAGAAATAAAGCTATCCAGATTATTCAAAACATTCTCAAAATAATGACTAAACTTATATTTCTAAAAGTTACTAAGATTATTCAACTTTAATGTAAATGCATCCAGTTAAATTTTATCACTGCTTATCAAAATCAGGCTGCACCTAGCATAGTATCTGTGCTTTGTTTATTCCTGTTTTAATAGGCATTTCATTGACATTTTGATTGACTTCTCCAGTGCTTGAGGTTATTAAATTCTATGCTTCAGGCTATTAAAGTCAAAGCAATGTCATTAAAAATACTCCTTTGATCATGAATTATTTACTTATTTTTAGCTTTGGCTATTACAATGGAAAATTTTTTAAAGTTCAAGGTTTTAGATGTGTTTGAACAGATATTTCTAAATAATAATATCAGACTTCTGACAATTCTTTTTTTAAAACTGCAGGTTGGACATTTTGAAATGCAATTATCATTAACTGGTACTACACATAGATATAAATTTTGGTTGCAACTGTTCAGACTTGACTTTCTTCTTGAATAAGGGGCAAAGTACATAAAAAATAAAAATTACTGTTGATAAAGTCAGTAGTTTTGTATCTTTGCAAATACGGCAAACATTTCTATTTCAAATGAAGTTTATTTCATTTTAAACTTGGTTTTTATTTTACCAGGATAATAGTTTATTTACTCGGCAACAATGAAACGATGAACTGACTGAAGTTTATGCTTCCAGTAGCAACAATGATCATAGCATTTTTAATTTTTCAAGATTTTACTCTGTTTCAAATTATGTATTATAAATTCTGCATATATGTATATGTATGTTTGCCGTGTTTAAACCTAACAACAAATTAAAAGTTACGTGGGCTCATTTCTCTCTATACATGAAGAGATTATAGCATAAATTGGCTAAAATTGCCATACTAATACAGGGCAGAGCTAGAATTCAAACCCAGATAAATCTCATTCTAATCATAAACCTTGATATTTTATTACCTTGCCTGACTTAAAATTGTTTTAAAATTATTTTGAACCATTTATAATGATAATAACTGGTATTTCTAGACCTTTTACCTGTGGTAGGCATTGCTTTCAGGGACTCAAATATGTCAACTGATTACTTCTCACAGCATTTCTGCATTATTTTACAGACCTTGGATAGAATAGAGAGGATGTACAATTGCTAAATTCATGCAGGTAGTAATGGATGGAGCCAGGATTGTACCCAGTTCCAGAGTCAGGAGCTTAGTTACCATATTTACTCTGACTTTTAGTTCTAACCATATAATCTTAGAGAAGAAAAACATGTTTATGTATGCTGGGTGAAAACTCCCTTCCGGAATGTGATCATGCTATATTGACTACCCACCTGTTCACACTATACCATGTTGTTTCAAATCTTTTCAGCCTTCTTTGATCCCAATTTACCCCCAATACCTAGGTTTTATCTTCCATGACAATTTTTCTTAATGTAGTATTGACCCGAAGTTTTATTTGAAAACAGAAATTATTCTGAGGCCAGTAAAATAAAAATATCATGAGTAGTTGATAATTTCTGCCAAGGATACAGAATAGTGGATTTGTGGTTTAGCCATCACATATTTACTATTACAGATATAGATTACTATACAAGCTTAAATAAAAATGATGTAAGTAATGCATCTATTTATCCTAATAATATTAGTCGAGCTCAATCTTGTACCTCAGTTTTAAAATGTAGGCCTTTACCTAGTCTTGATTATTCAATTTATTCCACAGTCTTCCTCCAGGACTTTTTTCTTCATTGTGTCTGAATATTTGCCTCAGAAAACTACTTACCACTCCGAAAAACAAGTTGTATAGGAGTGGGACCTTGCCTTCTCTTAACAACTTACTGTTCTTAGCTTGAAGACAGTTGTCCTTTGTTGTAATGATGAATTTTTATCATAAGAAATACTTAACTGAATAATCCTGAATTTTCTACACTATGTGCTACTCAGATGACATAGGTACACAACTTTCAACAATCTCAGCATACATTTTAAACATCAATAACTTGTCAGTGTCTGTCTTAAAATATGCTGCTCTGAACCAAACAAAATAGGGTAAACCTCACTGATAATCTTCATGCTAACTTTTTGAACTTTACATTAGATGTCTATAACAATAGCCAAAAATGGTATTAGACTATGAACCAGCCCATATCATCCATGACTCATGATGAATTTGCACTCAAACAGAATCCATACAAAAGTTTCTGTAAAGACAAATGTCCTCTCCCATACTTTTAGTTAATTGTTTAATGTCTGGATATAGGACCTTAAATTTTATGCATATAAAATATTAATAAAGAATCATATTTGAATATTTTATTTTGATTTTTAAAATTCAGATTCGGTTATTTAGTGACTGTATATCTTATAGATATATCCTATATTTTTGTCTTCAGAAAAGGTGTTAAAATTATTTTTCATTAAAATGGACAAGGCCAAATCAGAACTTTTTGGCACGCCCAAAACACCTTCATTCAGGCTGACACTGAAGTTTCTACCTCTAATAACAACAGTGATCATTATATCTTTTATTTTTCAAGATTCTGTTCTATTTCAAATTCTGTATTATACATTTTGCATATGTGTATGTGTGTTTATATGTATGCTGTGTTTAAACCTAACAACATTTTATTGTATGAGGCATCAATTAATTTTTTAAAAATACAAGTTGTCAACCAGACTGTTGATACCACTGGCACTAGTGAATAAATATTTCTTGAGTGTTTGCAAAAATCCCAGTCTGTGATTATTTACTCAGCTTATTTCTATTGAGAGGTAAGGTAATTTTCTATTCAGGTACAAATAATTTTCAGTTCCATCGGAATTTCAACAAAAGTTCTCAGTAGGCACATAAAGTGTACAACCTCATCTTCAATGTTCTGGAACTTTTCAGATAACATAATCTTGATACATTATATCTATCTAAGTATTAAATGAATGAGAATTAGTCTCTATGGGACACATTCTGAATGCTTGCAATTCTTGTCCTCTCTCATTACTTAAGTAATCAATAAGTGGAATGTGAACATATAGGTGCAAGTTATATAAAACCCTTAAATTGTATATAAAATTTGTAAATGAATAGATTTATATTTATAATGTGTTTATGTGAATTCAAAAATATAATAATTTAAATAAAAATGCAAGCATCTTATTGAACATTTTATTGTGTCAGAAACTGTGCTAAGTGCTATACATGAACAATCATATTTAATTTATGCAACAAATTTTTATAAACACTTTTTAATACTTTTGCCTATGAGGGTTGGAAGAGCCAATCATTTGTGCGTGAGCAGAAACTGAAGCTTCAGTTCAAGCTTCAAAGCTGACACTCTCATCCACTAAGAGAATTTGCTTTCTTAATATTAGAAACGTAACAATTAAAAACAAAGTCATTTCTGAAGCCCTTACATAAAGGGTGTGTGCTGACAGAGATCCAAAAGCTTTCAAATATTTTTCTGACCCAGCCAATAGCTCCTTGATAGAAAACTGGAGAAGTAAGCTGTTTGTCAATATCTTGTTAACTTTTCTATGTCACTAAGCTATTCTTTGAATAAAAGAAAATTAAGAGAAAATAAGGAAACCTAGTTTTCAGCTGCTGAGTGTACAGTCTCTTCTTCTGCAGTGAAACTTAAGAAATATATAATTTACTCAAATGTTAAATGCTTTACATCAAAAACTGATTCTCACAAGCATGTCTTCATATCAATTTTATCTTTATTTTTCTATAACTCTATTATGAGAGACCTTTAAAAATATATATATACACACATATACATTTATTTTTTAATTTTTAATTTTTATTTTCTTTGAATTAAAATTAATTTTATTAAATTAATCAATGCAAGTTTGGTGCAGCATTTATTTTATAGCACATAGATTATAAAAGACACGTTTTTTTCTTTCAGCAATCTATAAGGTAAACTCTTTAAAAATAAGTTTTTATCTTTCTTTAGACAAAATATTATTCCATTTGCTAAATAAAAATGATATGATTTTTGAGGAGCATGTAGGAATGGTTATAGGGAAAACAATTCCAGCTGCTAATAATTCAAAATTAACAAATACATTTTTTTAAAAACTGTGAAATAATAATACTTATGTATTAAAAACAAGTTTGTATATATATATTGCTCTGTGTGTGTATATGTGTCCTCAAAAAGTAATAGTAGCTTGCTTCTAATATAAAACTGGATGCTTTTAGATGCCTAACATTGGGATACATTGGAAGTTGTTAAAACAATTGTGAGATTTTATAGATCTTTGGACTACTGAAGTAAGTTTGATTGCATATACAATATGTAAATGGCATTGCAGTGTATATTATATCATTTTTGTAAGAATGGAAAATATGCTTTTAGATAGGAAGACAGATAATTTCTATAGTGATAAGTTTAAAAAAACATTTAAAGAGTGCTAGCCTCTTAAGAAGACAAGTTGGGTGTTTTGGGGAAAAAAACCTTTAAAGTTATACTCATTAACTTTTCTTTTTATTCAGAATGCACCAAAAATAAATATACTTGTTCATAAACCTTTGTGACAAATCTGAAATTTCTTTATGATAAACTTCTAGGATTGTAATTCTAGTATATAAACATTACATATTGAGTAAAACGTTTCTTAAGCAACACTATATTGATTAATCTGCCATTAGTAAATACATGGTAGAGAACTCCACTGCATCCATAGAAAGGTTAATGCATATTTTGTGTATTTTATGTAAAATAAAAATATAATTTAATACGTTTATAAAAATTAGGGTAAATGAATGCTTATTCACATATTTTAGTGCATTTAGAATATTCCTCTAATTAATTATATTATTGATATTATTTTTCTAATATATGCAACAACACGTCTATACTTGTCATTTTGATCTTAGTTATGAGAAGAATTAGTACTCAACAGACATATTTTTGAATTTCTGCTATAAAGTTTATCAACCGTGTTCTTTTTTCTTCCCTTTGATTTTCACCTAAGTGATCACTTCTTAGGTAACAATTAGTTTACAATTTCAAAGTATTAATTACAGTAACTTTTAGGGGTAGGGGAGTATTTTTTTTCTTTTCACTATAAAAAATTGTCCCTGTACCACTTAAAATTTGTAAATTCATATATGTGTACACACACACATACATATATATATTCAGATCTGTTGCCAAGGTTTACATTCTAATTTTTTATACTGTTTGGCTATCTCAGATCCATATATACAATGAAAATGAATTCTTATTGTTTTATATTTCTCAAATTTTCTTGTTTTATTTATTCTGTAAGATAAATTTCAAATATTTGTTTAACAAAATTTCTTGTGGTTTAAATTACAAGTGTACTAAGTGTGCAAAATAAATTTTTATAATTGATTTCCTTACAGTAATGAAAGTTCTGATCTAAGCCACATCTCTCCATTAATATATATATATTTTATTTTAAAGATGTAGGGTACAATTCAGGGTTGGGTAGCCAAACGTTGATTATACAGGTACCCTTGTTGATGAGATGTGCCCCTCCCTCTCCTAGCAGTTTCCCTCAACTGCCAATCCCACCTCCCCCCCATTAATATGTTTTATGTTATTTCATGCATTCAGTTTAGTATTGTTTTCTTCATACAGGTGTTTAGTCTTAGATATTATATCTATTATATATATTTTTATATATTACATATGATTTTACAGTGAAATAATCCTCATGGTATGCTTTTACTAGTTAATACATGTAAATACATGTGTTTGTACTTACATACTTTATTTTACCAGTATAATAAAATGATATCTAATAAATATAACCATTATCAAAATATTTTCCTAATATCATATCCCAAAATATTATAGGCATATAACATATATCACTAATAGTACCAAAAAAAACCTCAGTAGCCACAACAAAGCTTAAAATTTTAAATATTCTAAAGACAAGTGAAATTGCCTTCCAGCTCTATCCTCATAGCGGCATTTTCTCTATTCTAAGAAGCAAACCCTATCTTGGTCATTATCCTTTCTATATATACTTTAAATTTTACTTCATATGTATGTATAAAAATATGTTACATAATGTTTTTTGTTTGTTTATAAATTACTTGTTAATTAAATTATAGTGTAAAAATCCTACAACTTGCACTTGTTGCACAACTATGTAATTTTGTAATTCATTGTTAATTTTACTGTTTATATTGTTTTGTACTGTACAGATAAATCTGTATACATATAGTAGTTAATGAAAATTTAGATTGTTGGCCGGGCTTGGTGGCTCAGCCTGTAATTCCGCGCCTTTGGGAGGCTGAGGTGAGTGGATTGCCTGAGCCCGCGGGTTCGAGACCCGCCTGGGCAGCGAGACCTCATCTCTACAATGAATCAAAAAATCAGCCGGGCGTGGTAGCGCATGCCTGTAATTCCAGCTACTTGGAAGGCTGAGGCGGAAGGATCGCCGGAGCCCAGCAGGTTGAGGCTGCGGTGGCCGGGAGCGGCCACTGCACTCCAGTCTGGGTGACAGAGTGAGACTCCAACTCAAAAAAAAAAAAAAAAAAAAAGAAAATTTAGATTGTTTATACTTTCTTCCTTTTTTCCTCTCACTTCCTAATTTTTTTCTTTTACAAATAATACTGCATATAGCATTCTTGAACACAGCTCCTTGTGAACCTAAAGATTGCCTAGGGTATATTCCAAAAAGACTACTTATTCATTGATATTGACATTACTATTGCCTCTTTGGTCTCTGATTTATATTTTAACCCCTAAGTCAGAGACTTAAATATAGATGCTCTGTATAGTTTACCATATTTGATCGTTTCAAAACTCTGACATTTTGTCAATATGATGAATACTAAAAATAATCTCATTGCATTTTTCATTTTTTTCTTTAACTATTAGTGAAGGCCAATAATCTTTTTATATGTTTATTTTCCATACACTTTTCTTGTTCTCTTAAATGTCAATTGATATGTTTTCTACTTTTTTCTGATACAGTTGTCATTGATTTTGTATTGATTTGGAGCAGATCTTTATATATTTTACGTACTTATTTAAGGTAATCTTTTTTTTAGTTGTGTATTTGATGTGAAGGCTTTTAATTAACATAGTATACGTTTTTATTGATTTTCTTCAAGGTTTGTATTTTTGGTGGCTATTTTAAGAAATAATTCCTTACCTCTAAGTCATAAAACATGTATCTTAATTTTTCCTGAGTGTTTTAAAGTGTTTTCCAGAAGTAAGATGGATGGTGGGAGAGAAACTAAAATGTAAAATGTAAAGTCAATGTGTTTCCAGTTTATCATTCACTTTTTCCATAGACAGAAATTAAGTGGATCACTGTTTCATCTTTTTAAAAATAGTCTTTATTTTTTTAGAGCAATTTTAGATTCACAGCAAAATTGAGCAGAAGGTATAAAGAATTCCATATATCTCTTGTCTCATGCAGTCTTCCCCCAGTCTGGACGTCTTGCACCAGGATGGTACATTTGTTACAATGGAAAAAACTACATTGACATTCACTATCACCCAGTCTATAATTTACATTAGGATTCACTCTTGGTGTACATTCTATGGGTTTTGACAAATGTATAAATGACACGATTATCACTATAATATTATACAGATGTCTCACTTCCCTAAAAAATCTTTTGTGATCTGTCTATTCACTCCTCCCAACTTCTTAACCCTTGGCAACCACTAATCATTTTACTGTCCTCACAGTTTTGCCTTTTCTGTGATGTTATATGAGGGGAACCCAAAAAACACAGAATTATTGTTTTGGAGGTGAGGCCCTTTGTAGCACAAATTTTCCTCAGTAAGTGTTCTAGGAACCCATTGATATTAGTGTATCTGCTAAGGTAGCTGTGAGAGACTGCTTTTGGCTTCAGTAATTTTTTTTGTTTCTTTCAATGTGTTTGCCCATTTCATGATGGGCGAAGAGTGTTTAAAAATCATTTTGAGCAGTGGAAAAAGCATCTCAATAAGTGTATTGCATCAGATGGAGAGTTCTTTGAAAGTGACTGAAATTTAAACATGTAAGACTATATATACATTTTTTAAATAAATAAATTCTGCTTTTGGGGGGGATTCCCCCATGTATAGTTGGAACCATACAGTGTGTAGCTTTTTCATATTGGGTTCTTTCACTTAGTAATATGAATTTTGATTCCTCTATTTCTTTTTATGGCTTGGTAGCTCATTTCTTTTTATCACCGAATAAGAGTTCATCATTTGTATGTTCCATCGTTTATTTAAACATTTATCTACTGAAAGATATCTAGATTGATTCCAAATTTTGGCAATTAAAGAAATCTGCTCTAAACATCCATGTGCAGCTTTTTGTGAGGACGTGGCTTTCAACTCATATGGATGAGTTACCAAAAGATGGCAGTTTTATATTTTATGATAAGAATATGCTTAGTTTTTTCAGAAACCTCCAGTCTGTCTTCCAAAGTAACTGGATCATTTTGCATTCCCATCAGCAATAACTTAGAGGTCCTCTTGCTATATATACTTGCCAGTGTTTGGGGTTGTCAATGTTTTGGATTTTGGTCTTTTAAAAAATGTGTAGCAGTCTATCTCTTTCTCTCCCCCAGCCCCCCCCCCTCCCCCCCCATAAACTTTAGGGATAAGAAGTGGTTTTTGGTTACATTGATGCATTGAATGATAGATGAAGAAATCTGGGCTTATTGTACTTGTTACCCTATCAGTGCTCATTGTACACAATAGGTGAGTTTTTATCCCTTCTCTCCTACTCATCCTTTCTACTGTCCATGATATTTTGTATGCCTTTGTATATTCTTAGCTTAGCTCCCACTTAAAAGTGAGAACATGTGGCACTGGCTTTTCCATTTCTACATTGCTTCTCTTAAGATCACGGTCTCCAATTCCATCCAAGTTGCTGCAAAATATATTATTTCATTATTTTCTATGGCTGAATGGTATTCATGGTATGTTCACACACACACACACACACACACACACACACACACACACACACACACACTTTTTATTATCAGCCGATCAGTTGATGGGCATTTGGGTTGATTCTTCTTCTTTGCAATTATGTATAGTTGCCTCTTTCTTAGAGTAAATAACGAATAGTGGGATTACTGAATTGAATGGTAGGATCTACATTTAGTTTATCGAGAAATCTCCGTACTAATTTTCATGAAAGTTTTACTAACTTAAATTTCTACCAAAAATGTGTAAGTGTTCCCTTTTTACCACACCTCCCCCAAAATCTTTTTTTTTTTTTTTTTAAGTAATGGCCATTCTGACTGGTGTAAGATAATATCTCATTGCAGTTTTAATTTGCATTTCCCTGATGATTAGTGGCAGTGTGATTTTCCCAGTTACTTTTGTTAAATGGGGTATACTTTCCCTAATATATGTTTTGTTCAGCTTTGTCAAAGATCAGTTGTTTTTAGGAATTCGGGTTTATTTCTGATTTCTCTATTACGCTTCATTGGTTCATGTATATGTCTCTGTATTAGTGCCATACTGTTCTAGTTATTATAGCCTTGGAGTATAATTTAAAGTCAGATAATTAATATTTCCAGTTTTATTCTTTTTGCTTAGGATTGTCTTGGCTATTAGAGCTATTTTTTGGTTCCCTGTGAATTTCAGCAGTTTTTCTTTTTTCTAATTCTATGAAAAGATGATGTTGGTTGTTTAATAGAGTTTGCAATTAATTTGTAGATTATTTTGGATACTATGGTCATTTTGACAAAGTTGAAGTTGATCCTTCCACTTCATGAGCATGGGGTTTTCCTCTTTTATTGTGTGTCCTCTATTATTTTTTTTAAATAAGTGTTTGGTAGTTCTCCTTGTAGAAATCTTTCATTTCCTTGATTCAATATAATCCTAGATATTTTATTTATTTTATTGGTAGTATTGTAAATGGTATTGAGTTCTTGGTTTGATTCTCAGGTTGCTCATTATTGGTGTATAACAGGGGTACTGATTTGAGTGTGCTGATTTTATAAATTGAGATTTTACTACATTCATTTTATTAAGGGAAGGAGTCTTTTGATAGCTTCATTAGTAATTTCCAGGACCAAGATAATGTCATTGGCAAACAGAAATAGTGGAGATCGTTTTATTTCTTCTTTTCCAATTGGATAATATTTATTTTTTCTCTTATTTTATTGCTCTGGCTATGATTTTTCAATACCATGTTGAATAAAAGTGGTAAATCCTTTCTTTGTTCTAGTTCTGTGGGAAATACTTTCAACTTTTTCCAATTCAGTAGGATGCTGGTTGTGGGTTTGTTGTATATGGCTTTTATGATATTGAGGTATAATTGTATGTATATTTTACTGAAGGGTTTTATCATGAAAGGATGCTTGATTTTATCAAAAGCTTTTTCTACATCTATTGGAATAATCATGATTTTTGTTTTTCATTTTGTTAATGTGGTGGATTACATTTGTGATTGACTTATGTACGTTGAGCCATCCTTGTATCCTTGGGATAAAACCTACTTTATTGTGGTGAGGTTTTTTTTTCTTTTTCAGTGTAGTAGTATTTTGTTGAGGATTTTTGCATTCATGTTCATCAGGAATATTGATATGTAGTTTCCTTTTTTGTGTGTGCGTGTGGTCTTTTCTTGGCTTTGGCATCAGGTGATACTGACTTTGTAGAATGAGTTCCTCCTTTTCAATATTATGGAATAGCTTCAGCAAAATTAGTACCAGTTCTTCTTTGAAGGTCTAGTAGAATTTGGGTTGGGGAATTCAACACTCTACTGACAAATCATCAAGGCAGAAAGTTAACCAAAAAAAGAAAAAAAGCATTGAACGTAAACTAGACTCTAAAACAACTGGACCTAGAAGACATTTGCAAAACATTCTACCCAAAACTATAGAACATTTTTATTTTTGTGTTTGGTCTAAGTTAGTAGAAATAGGTGTTGTGCAATGCCTAGGTAGAGTTTTTGGTTTTCTGCCTCTCTTTGGGTAAATATAATCTACAAAAGGATTATTTTCCAATTATCTCCCAGCAAAAAGTTTATTGGGAAGAAATAAACTATTTTCCAGTCAAGCATACAGATTAAGTTGTAGATCAGGATAAAATATACAATACTTTAAAGTATTTCTTAGTAAAGAAAACATATGGATTTGTATTCATGTAAAAAAGTTCTACTTTTTCTGCTCTACATTAAAAATGAAGTTCCAGGATTCTTTAAATTAATCAAAACTGTCTTCATTAGCCAGAAATTCCTTTTCCATAGTTTGATTATTGATATTTAGAATTTTTAAAAAAATAATAGCCAAATCCCAAGTGGAATTCTAAGTCTTGAAATATTATACTATTTTCTGAAAAGTAAGTACTAGTAACTTTATTTGTTTTATTTAATATTTGGAAACTTGCAAAACTGCCTTAAGGATTAAGAAATTTATGTCTAGAAAAGAGAAATGACAACTTCTTTATTTTAGAACTAGCCAAATACAGAATATGTCCAGGCTTGGTATAACTGTTCATTTCCTTTTAGCTATCAAAAGCTTTGCTCCCATAATAGTCATGTTATCAAAAAATTTTAATCCCTGTGCAAGTTGATGCCAATGAGGTTGTATAGCACATATGTCACCCTGTATTTTATTTTTGGAGCTATGAATGACTATATATATCTTGCACATTGTGTAGGTATTAAAGTGACATTTATTCTCAACTAAATGCTGAGTCTTCCTTTTTCCTGGGTTTTTTTTTTTCCTTCCTGAATTGGAAGCTGATTTAGAAAATACAAGCTGCCAAATATGTGTTTCTTTTTTTATACCCTAAGGAGAATAGTTTCATATTAATTATCTGGTAGCAACCAGTTACACAGATTACATTACGAAAATGGGTCTGAAAATATGCCATAGCTATTCTGAGAGACAGTAGAAATACCCAAATAAATCTAGATTGTAGTTTGTGTATTTGAATGGATTGATGATACTGTTTCAAAATATCCTAAATTTCTCTTAAATTGCTAAAAAGTTTTGATATTCATTTATACAAATAAGAAAAGTCAAGAATATTAATAGAGAAAAAATTTCCACAAAAAACCCAATAAAAATGTATAGTATTTGGGTAATAATTGCAAGTAAATTGAATTCAGTACTTTGCATTTAACCAAGAGAAATAATAAATATGAACAAACAATTTTAAGCATTTATGAATCACTTTATATCAATGGTGAGATCGTATGGACTTTCCTCATCTGTGGGAAGAAAAAGCAAGATTTAATTACTTCCTTGTGATCTCACAAAAACACAATGATGTCAAAATTAGAACCCAAGACATCTTGAGTCATAACCTTGAATAAGTTCAGTGGGCTTTGCTTTGTTATCTCAGTATTTGTTAACCCAATCTTTTTCTTGTATATAAGCCATAATTCCCTGACTATATGCATATGAGTTACTAGGGAAAAAAGTGATTAAAACTTGTGATTGTTAGAAATCATGAGAGTAAAAGTGCCTGATTTTGACAAGCACATGCTGGCTGTAACAATTGGGAATAGTTATAGATGCAGATATGAGATTTCAAGATTCCTTTTCCTGTATCATATACCTAGTAAAAATTTTGTACTTCAGTGTAGTTCTTCTCCAAGTTCATATGTCATAGATTTAGTGAAAAAGTGTGTTTGCTTTCTTTGCAAATGGCATAAACTCAACTTGATCTAACTTAGGTTAAACATTGAGACTTTTGTTGGCTCACAAATTGTAACTAAAAGATGAAGAATTATTAAGATCTAGGAAGTACAGGGATAAACTGATTCAAATGCTCAGGATAATTGATGCCTTGTATTTAATTCACTCAGACACTCATACACACTCACACACACACGGGCTATCTGCTTTTCTCTGTGGATGGCTTCATTCTCTTTCATTAAACTTTCTTCTTGTGATAGAAAAATGGTAAAATCTACAATGCTTTTAGGAATGGGCTTTAATACCAAGGTCTCTCAAGAACTTCCTATTAGAAGCCCACTGAAGAAAATAAACAAAATTCATTAAATGAGCAGTAGTTATGTATTAATTGTAAAATGATGAGTTAATGGTTATATAGTGCCTTCTGTGTGGCCAATTCTGGACTACATGATCCATATTTTTACGTTTAATTCTCACAAAAATTCTATAGTTTGAGCTTAGTATTCTAATCTATTGCTAAAAAAAAAAATGAAGAACCAAGGAGATATGGGATTTGAACCCATTTCTATGCTACCCCTAAACCCATACTTATTTCTATCTTATAAAAAATAAAATGCTTATTCATTGGGTTTATAATTTGTTTTAAATAATTCACTAGGACAATTTTATTATTAGCCTCTAATTTACAAAGAGATTAAATTTTAAACTACTTTTGAAAGAAAACACACAGAGACACCCAATTAACATATAATAAAACAATTAAATTTTGCTAATCAAGTTTATGCTGATTGTTCCCTAAGTGCATAGCAGCATAGTATAATAGAGTAATTATAATATGTCAGATTTTGAAGTGAATTTAAAACTGAAGTATATCAATATGGTAATTCTAAATTTAATGATGGATTTTTCAAAATTAAGTTTCATGTGTAGGTAAGCTATATGTATGCAGTTTTGTTTCTTTGTTTTGTTTTGTTTTGTTTTGAGTTGGAGTCTCACTCTGTCGCCCAGGCTGGAGTGCAGTGGCCGCTCCCAGCCACCGCAGCCTCAACCTGCTGGGCTCCGGCGATCCTTCCGTCCCAACCTTCCAAGTAGCTGGAACTTCAGGCGTGCACTACCACGCCCGGCTAATTTTTTGATTTATTGTAGAGATGAGGTCTCGCCAAGTTGCCCAGGTGGGTCTCGAACCCGCGGACTCAGGCAATCCACTCACCTCAGCCTCCCAAAGGCACGGGCTTACAGGCTGAGCCACCGAACCTGGCTTGTGTATACAGTTTAAAAAAAAATTTTTCTATAATCTCTTAGGGATTGGATGTTTGGGAAGGTTCACAGCATTTTTAATTACCATTTTGAATGATGACAGAAGTATTATCTTTCTAAATATAGATTAAGGAAATAACTTTGGAAGAAAAATACATAGCTCAATAAATATAAAACAAAATAATTAAAATACTAAGATATGAGTGGTATGACCTATTTACATAACCTCAAATAATAAAAGAGAAATAATATCTGCTGTTAAATGCTATGTTTTTATAACTTTCTTATATAGAATTTGAGATGAGATGATGTTTTGTTTTGCTTGATTTTGTATTGCTGTGGTAATGAATTTTTTTTTTTTTACTTCATTGGAGGAAGGATTTTAAATGACATTTCTACTGGACTGTAATGACTGCAAAAGACAGTGAGAACCACAAAGCCAATGATTACAGGATGTATCAGAAACATGGTTATATCAAAACATATATATTAGTGCTATGATTTCTCTCAGAGCTTCAGCACACTACAGGAAGCGTCCACTCTCTAGGTGAAAGATAACTGCACATGTACCATCCTCTGAACACCAGTGCATCTAAGAGGAAAGAGATCCAGAATCATCCAGATAAGCCCCCTTATTAACAGGTGGGACCCTTGGTCCAGAGAGGGCAAGAGACTGCCTACGATCCTTTGTGAGTTGGTATACAATCTAGGTCCAGAACCCAGGTCTCCTGACCCCTGCTCTTCTACTCCCTTTATCCTGTCATAGATAGCATTCCTGACAGCCACACGTCACACCAGTTGTTCTTTGAACAATATTCCCCGAGAGACAGAAGAGAGATTTAGACAAGAGAGTGGATTCCAACATTGACTTTCTTCTGTGTACCTGGTTGAAGGGTTATGCTCAATGTATTACCGGTAACAAAAAATATAACAGCAAATATTTTAAAAAGTGAAATTCCTAATTTAGCTACTGATTTTATATTTCCTTAAATGTGTGAAATGACGCATACCTCTAATAAGAAAATATAAATACCCTTAAGATAGCATACTTCTATATCCTTCTCGTTCTGTATTCAATGTGGTTGGTGAATGCTCAAGTCACCAGCCTGAGCTTCAGTTTCTGTCACTAAGGATGACAATAAAGAGATTCTGTTGTAAAGTCCATGTCAGAGGCTTCATTGGTGATGAAATTTTACTGATCCATGTGTGATTTCTTACTCTCTCACTTGTTAACTTGTAACCAGCAATATTGTGGTTAAAACTTATGTTCTCAGAAATGTCCAGACCAAGGCACATGTGGTAGGAAAATATGAAGACTTAGGCATTTAACCATTTGCAGTGAGAAAATGTTGGGTGAATTTTGACATGTTTAGTTGTGGAAAATGAATTTTCTTTCCCGATATATGACAATATCTTCCTGAAAGTTTTTAAAGAGGAATATGGACAAGAAGAAGGTATTAATGGATTCCCATTGCTATTCTGTTTTTAATAGCTACTTTTCAACTAAATCCTGTTTCCTCATGTTTTATGAGTAGATTGTTACATTCTAATAGTAAAAAAATAAGTTGAAATTTGAAGTCATGAATTAAACCATTAAAAATCACTTAGTAATTTTTATTTTTGTACTATCTTTCATGTTTTTGATACTCAGTAGAAAGTACCTAATTCAGATTCAGGATTCTCCACAAACAGCACTTGAGATGATTGGGAAGAAGGTTACGATCAGTGGACACTGCCACGTCAGGTTACTGCCTGAGCACCCCAAAGTGCAGGGATTATAGGAATGAGCCACCATGCCAAACCTCTTACAATTTTCTTAAGACCTTTCAAATTTCATAAAATGTAAATTTTTTTTGCAAAGAAATTCCTTTATGATAACATTTAAGTGTAATAAATATACATAATCAAATTCAATAAAGCTATTTTAATTAACTAATTTATGACATTTTAGAAGGAATATTAGCAATACAATTTTGGGTGTGTTTAAATTAGAGAATCTCAAGTTAATTTATTTTCGTTTTATGAATAGAATATTAATTTTTTTCATATAATGGTCTGTGAGGTTAATAAATATAAATATAAATGGTCTTTGTGCCTAACTACTTTTAATTTTTAAAGTATACTTAGTTTATATTATGGCATAGAATATTCTCGACTTGCAGAATGTTAATTTATAGTCAATTTTCATCCATAAATGTCTAATGTATTAATAAACTGAATTATAGCAGATGACTTCTAATAAAAAATAAATCATATCTTATAAAGAATGTTTAAAAGCTACTGTGAAATGAATTTATTTTTGTGAGAATAATTATATCACTTAATGAAAAACTGACTGGGGAACATTTCTACACCACAATCACTAACTCATGGAAGACAAGCTCCAGAACATATTAATGCCTTCTTTTCTTTTCTTTTCTTTTTTCCTTTTTTAATTATAAAGATTTGGGGTAAAATTTAGGGTTAGGTATACAAACATTGATTATGCAGTTACCCTTGTTGATGAGGTATGCCCCTCCCTCCCCATTAATGCCTTCTAATGGAGTCCTGATTGTAGAGCAAAGATTAAACACTTATCAGTTAATTCATTCAGGAGGCTTAAGTTTTAGCCTTGACTGAGATAGCACATCCATCTGAGATAAATTCCTCAGCCTCTGTTTTACTGGGATTCACATCTATGCTTAAAGGTTTACTTTGCCCATCACTTACAGGATCATATAATTTTGAAACTAAAAGAAGATTTGGGATAATTTAGTCTGTTCTTAAACTTTTCAATGTTGAAGCAGAATTTCAAAGAGGTAGAGCTATGCTTCCACAGCCTACACCATTAGTCTACAGTTCTGTCATTTAAAAAAATTACTTGGTCCATGTTTTTGTTGCAGGAGTTATTAACTCCACTGTCAGCTTAGACCAGCAACCTTGGGTTCTTGTCTCACAACCAAGAAGGTTAAGGAACATGGACACCAAAAGGATGAGTGAAAGGAGTTTATTAAGCAACAAAGCTCTCCAGAAAAGAAAAATGGGTTACTAGTGCTAGAAATTTGTTTGTGGTTTTATATTTTCTGGTGTGTTTCTCTCATTTACATCTCACCCACCTCTTACTTCCTGAGACCCAATTTTTATTGCTCATGCAGATCCTTGATCAAAGTTATCCCATCTTGAATATTATCCATAAGTATCACAGAAAAGCCCACGGGTGGGGGTGGGGAGGGGTAAAACCGCAATGCAAATGTTATGTCAATGGTATTACAATAAGCCAGGGTCAAGTTAGGACATTTAGTTAAGCTTCTGCGCCTACACTTAAATAGCAAAAAGTCCCTTTTAGCAGTATATCCTGGATTGAAAAGATGCTTTCAATCATATTAACCACATTTTCAGTCAACAGTTATGTAATGGGGGTGGTCCAGGGAGCATTCTCACAGGTGTTAAGTCTCCTTGAGACCCTCTCTCTCTGTCTGCCTAACCAGCTTCTGACTATTTCTCCTCTCATTCTGAGTGAGTATAGGAGGCATGATTCTGCCCTGCCCTTGTTTCTTCCACAGAGATAACTTTATTTTTTTATTCATTCTTGCTATTTATTTAGTCTTCTTGTTTGGAACAGAAGGCAAAGAATTCACAAATACCACCACCTAAGCACCTGTTTCAAATGAAACATCAGCTTTCAGCTTACAATATGTCTTTATAATTGAGCAAATAGCAACAGAAGACCCATGTCAGTTGCTGCTTCCTTCTTGGAGGATTTGGCAGGATAACCACAATCCCAGGGGCTTCTTCTCTATGTTGAACTTGAGGGGTAGAAGAAGCAGCAAAGTGGCCTCATGAAGGTAATATGTAGAGAAGAGAGATCAGGTCCTTAGAAGGCTGAGGCAAGAAGCACTTGAGGCCAGGAGTTTGAGGCTACAGTGTGCCATGATCCTGCCAAAGAATAGCCACAGCATTCCAGCTTGGGCAACAAAGCAAGATCCTGTTTTTGCTTAGTCCGGAGTTCAGAATTTTGTTTTAGAGATGAATATAAAAGCACCTAAACGTCAAGGAAAATATTATTCCTATGGTAAGAAACCTTCCATGATCCAACAGTTGCACTCGGCCTCCAGGCGGTCACCCCAGGCCAGTGGACAGCTTGCCCCACATGACTCACTCCATCATGTTGGCTCCTTCTCTGAGGACTTTATCATTATTACTTTTAAATTTTTTTAATTTAAAAAATTTTTAATTTTAAATATGTGGGGTACAATTCAGGGTTAGGTCTACAAATGTTCATTATGCAGGTACCCTTGTTGATGAGATGTAGTTTCCCACTACTGTCACTCCCATCCCCTCATTACCCTGGCAGTTTCCCACTACTGCCAATCCCTTTCTTATGGTATTATGATAGCTGTTCCACGTCCACTTATGAGTGAGAACATGTGGTACTTGGTTCTTTGTTTCTGTGATAGATCACTCTATTATAATCTCTAAATCCATTCAAATTGCTGCGAAGTTCATAATTTTGTTCTTTTTTATAGCTGCATAACATCCCCATTGTGTATATGTACCCTATTTTTTAAATCCAGTCCTCTTTTGATGGGAAGCACAGTTGGTTCCATGTTTTTGCTTAGTAAATAATGCTGCAATAAATAGACATATGCAGGTATGTTTTTCATAGAGGGATTTGAGTTCTTCCGGGTATATTCCCAAAAGGGGATTGCCAGGTTGTATGGGAGGTAGATTTTTAGATCTTTTAGAAATCACCACACTGTTTTCCATAGAGGATATGATAGTTTACACTTCCACCGACAGTGTAGAAGTGTTCCCTTTTCACCAAATCCTCGCCAACATCTGGTTGCTTTTTGAGTTATTGATGATGGCCATCCTGACTGGAGTTAGGTGGTATCTCCGTGTGGTTTTAATTTGCATTTCTTTGGTGACTAGTGAGACTAGGCATTTTTTCATGTATCTGTTGGCTCCTCCTATGTCTTTTGAGAAGTTTCTGTTCACATCTTCTGCCCACTTTGTAATGGGGCTGTTTGTTTTTATTTTTTCAGCATGTTTAAGTTCCTTGTAAATCCTAGATATTAGGCCTTTGTCAAATGAATAGTTACCAAATATTTTTTCCCCAGTCGCTGTCTCCTTGCTCTCTTAATGGTTTCTTTGGTTTTGCAGTAGCTTGTCAGTTTGATGAGGTCCCACTTGTCTATCTTACCTCCTACGGCATGGGCACTTGGGGTTTTGATCAGAAATTGATTGCCAGTTCCAATTTCCATAAGGGTGTCTCCTGCATTTTCTAAGGTTCTTATAGTTTGGGGTTTTATGTTTAGGTTTCTGATCCATTTAGAGCTGATTTTTGTGTATGGTGATAGGTAGGGATCTTGTTTTAATCTTCTGCATGTGGTCAGTCAGTTTTCCCAGCACCATTTACTGAATAGGTTCTTTTCTCCCCAATAGTTGATGATGGAGGCTTTGTTGAAGATGAGTTGGTTGAGAAATTGAAGTATTGCTTCTGAGATTTCTATCCTGAGAAATTTATTCTTACAGTTTGTATAATTCATGAGAATGGTTTCAAACATGACAAGTTCATTAAAATTTGTAATCTACAGAAAAAATTATATTTCATAGTACTTCCATAAGGATTACGTGATATAATTAATATAAACTGCCTTACCATTGTTAGCCTTAGGAATGCCATGGTAGATAGTCCCCTCCGTTCTGCTAACACATACCAGGATGGAAACTCACCAGCTAAGCACAGACTGCTGAGTGCATCCTGTCATATGTAGCACCTAGCCTAACCACAGGCTTCCTCTCAAATTACTTAACCACAAGCCTTAGTTACCCCGTAGCAATGCCAACCACAAAGATTTTACCCCCAAGCCCTATTACTGTCCTAGCCTGTAAGCGGTAGTAGGCATCAGTATTCTTGGGTCCCCTCAGCAAGTTCTCCTCTTTGGAATAAACCTGTGCTGCTGTTGAGCCGACCATCCCATTTCGCTTTTCCTATCTGCTCATTTTCTTGACCTAACAGTTATCAGTTGGCTTTCTCTTAACCTATAACTTTTGTGCAGAATATGGAGCTTTTACCTGAAAGGTTGCATTTGACTATTTCACAACAGAGTCTAGAAGTGGCCACAATCTCCACCTGAGAGTTTCATGTGGCCACTAGAGCTTGAGTTTTACACATGTTTTTTGTTCTTCTGTATTTTTAGCTTTTTCTTTTTTTAAATATGAGGGGAAAACACTGACTAGAGAATTAAACATCTGCAGAACTGACAGGAAATCTAGAGTTTATGTTGTTGCCTTTCCCCGATATGTAAACTATTGGGAAGATTGAAGAAATGGCACAGAATTAATTATTTGCTGTCAGAAGGATAATAGCCTTATGTTAAAAGTATAATTACTACTCTCCCAAAACTGGAAACAAAGGTCGTTTTGTGATTATTAATGTTACTGGAAAGGGAAGGATATGTTGATTAATATTTTCTTTCTGCAGTTTAATAGCATTATGACTGATATACAAGACATATTTAAAGTGAACAACTTTATATATCCATTGAACCATCACTAAAATGGAGATAATGAACATTACTATCTCCCAAATGTCTTCATGTCCCTTTAAAATCGTGTCTTCTATACCTTCCTTGTCTATCCTCAGTAAATTACAGATTTAACTTAAATCTATACATTAGTTTTCATTGCTTAGAATTTCATATACAATAAATCTTTCTGCCCTTACTTTTTTTTTTCTATAAGTATAACCATTTTGAGATTCACCCATATTGTTGCTCATATCAATGGCTCATTCTTTTAAATTGCTGAGTAGAGTCCATTGTAATGAGTCTATCACAGTTTATTTATCTACTCATTAGATGATAGATATTTAGGTTGTTTTTAGTTTGGAGTTACTATAAATGAAGCTGCTGTGAATAATTGTTTCTTTATGCTTTCATTTGTTTGGCTTCAAATTAAAAGGGGAAGGGTTGAAACATGATATGTGTATGATTAACTTTTGAGGAAATGAACAAGCTGTTTTAAAAATCGGCTGTGTCATTTTTCATTTCCACATTTCCAGTATATGAGAGTTTTAGTTGCTCTACATACTCACCAATACTTGATGCGGCCATTCTTTTTAGTCTTAGCCATTCTAATCAGTATGTAGCATAATCTTATTTGCCTATCTTAGAATTTCCTAATGATTAGTGATGTTCATGATAAAAATGTTACTTTTTGAAAAGACGTTATTAGATAAAATTGACATAGAGGAAACGGCACAAATGTAAAGTATATAGCTTAACATATTTTAACAAATGCACAAACTTGTGAAAATATCAAGATAATAAATATATCTATCTACCATGAAAATTTTCTCATGTTGCTGTATAATCCTTATTCACGCATCTTCTCAATTCTTTAATCCTGAAGCAACCATAGATCTGCTCTCCCTAATTATAGATTTGTTTGCATTTTGTACAACTTTATATAAACAAAATTATACACAGTATACTTTTTTCTTGGTTTATTTCACTCAGCAAATTATTTTCATATCCATCAACCCATGCTGCATGTATCAAGAATCCATCCTTTTAACTGCAGACTAGTATCACATTGTATGGACACACCACACTTTGTGTCTCTGTTTGTATCTTGAACACATCGGAATTGCTTCCAGTTCTGGGATATTGCAAGTAAATATACTATGAAAAAATTTTGTATAAGTCTTTGTACAGACACAAGCCTTCATTTCTTTGGAATAAATACCTAAAAATGGAATTACTAGATCTTATGATAGGTATATATTTAACATTTTAAGGTTGCAGACTATTTTTCAAAATGGTTATACAATTTTATATTCCCAAAATAAATCTGTGAGATGTTCAGTAGGTTCACATCACCTTCAACATGTTGATAAATCTTTTAATTTTATCTATTAGTTATAGAGTGGTATTTCATTGTGGTTTAACTCCAACTTTTCTAATGACAGATGATTTTGAGTATCTTTTCATGTACTCATTTATGATGCATGCGTTGTCTGTGGTGAAGTGGTATTCAAATTATCTATTTTTAAGAGTGGTAGTATTCAATTTAGAAAGGTAAGTCTTTATATATTGTGGTTATAAATTATTTTATCAGCTATATTATTTGCAAATATTGCCTCCTTGTCCAAAGCCTGTCTTTTCACTCACTTTATTCATTTTCATTAATTTTATCTTTGCATAATACAAAAACACCAAAATTTTCTCCCATACTTAATTGTGGAAGATTCAGAGATTTTGATATTGCATTTAGGACTATGATCTAGTGTAAGTTAAATTTTTTTTTTTTTTTTTGAGTTGGAGTCTCACTCTGTCGCCCAGGCTGGAGTGCAGTGGCCACTCCCGGCCACCGCAGCCTCAACCTGCTGGGCTTTGGTGATCCTTCCGCCTCAGCCTTCCAAGTAGCCGGAACTACAGGCATGCGCTATCACGCCCGGCTAATTTTTGATTTACTGTAGAGATGAGGTCTCGCCAAGTTGCCCAGGTGGGTCTCGATCCCGCGGGCTCAGGCAATCCACTAACCTCAGCCTCCCAACGGCGCGGGATTACAGGCTGAGCCACTGAGCCCGGCGTAAACTAAATTTTAAACACTGTTATTTCTGTATACAGTTACTCAAATATTCTAGTACCATATATTGAAAACTCTCCCCTATGTATTTAATTTTCTTTGCATCATTATAAAAAATGAACTGTTCATGTTTGTATAGGCCTATTTTGTGCCTCTATATTCTACTTTTTAAAAATCTGTTTTGCCTACTTAAAAAAAAAACATATTCAAGGAATACACATGTATGTTTGCTACATTATATAGTGGTGGGTATTGGATTTCAAGTGGCCCATTCTCCGGATAGTGAACATTGTGCCCTATAGGTTGTTTCTGAAGCTTAAACCTCCTTCCCACCTTCCCTCATATTGGTGTCCCCAGTGTCTATTATTTCCATTGTGACTGTTTAGCTTCCACATATGAGTGAGAACATGCAGTGTTTGGTTTTCTGTTTCTGAGTCAGTTCACTTAGGATGATAATCTTTAGCTTGATCTATGTTGATAAAAATGGAGTTACCTTATGATCTAACAATCAAAATTATGGAACCACCTACGTGCCTACCAACAGTTGACTGGATAAAGATATGTGGGTGGAATATATACATCACGGAATACTACATAGCTGTAAAAAAGAATAAAATCATATCCTTTTCTAACCTTGTTTTGACAAATAAGTCTTAAAAACAAGCAACTGTTATTCTCCAACTTTGTTTCTGAGTTGTCTTGACTGTGCTAAGTGAAATTCATTTACAAATGAATGTTAGAAACAACTTGTCAAAATTATTGTTAAAATAATCTGGTTCTGAAGGGTTTCTGTCTTTATTTATTTATTTATTCATTTATTTATTTATTTTGACTTGGAGTCTCTGGCCCCCGCAGCCTCGACCTGCTGGGCTCCAGCGATCCTTCCGCCTCAGCCTTCCGAGTAGCTGGAACTACAGGTACGCACTACCACGCCCGGCTCATTTTTTATTTATTGTGGAGATGAGATCTCGCCAAGTTGTCCAGGCGGGTCTCAAACCCGCGGGCTCAGGCAACCCACCCAACTCAGCCTCCCAAAGGCACAGGATTACAGGCTGAGCCACCGAGCCCGGCTTGTTTTTTCTTTTTTCTTAAGTTCAGTTTCTTTAAGAGATGCAGAGTTTTCACAATTATTTTACAATACTGTATTAACTGAGTTTATTTGTTTTTCCAGTCCTTTTCAAGTGTCAAGTCAAAGTCTTCTTGCTTGCACTGTTTCCTATGAGGAATTATTCTTACTTTTTTTCTTTCATATGTAATGAACTTTCCTTCTGACTTCTTTTGCAATGCTTTTTTCTACTCATGGTTTTGAATAACTTAATTATAATGTGTTTTTTAATTTGGCATTTGTATGTTTTTGAGCTGTGTAACTTTGTAATTGTACATTTTAAAAATCAAATTTAGAAGAAATTTGGCCATTATTCCTTTATTTTTTGTTCTTTTTTCACTCTTCTTCTTTTGAGACTCTAATTACACATATACTTGTCTACTTTGATTTTCCTCAGAGCTCACTAATGTTGTGTTCAATTTATTGCAGTCTTCTTGTCTCTCTGTGTTTAATTTTGGATTATTTCAATTGCTATGAATGCAGTTACTTCTTTTAAAGTTTTAATCTGTTTTTTGTTTCATTCATAGGTATATTATGAAGTAATTGAATACAAGTATCTAGCTCAGAAAGCAATAAAGCATAGGTGTTATTCTTTTGCCTTTTTCTATGGTTTGACCTATGCCAAGTAATCCAAGGGTCTGAATTTCTGCTATCCAACAAATGCAACCAAGTGATAATATTTTAAAAACTTGTGAAAACTATCTTTATATTTCTTAAAATTATATGGAAGGAATGTCATTCAATTTTATGCAGTTAATTATCAACACTGATGTATCAATACTCAGAGTATGACAAAAAAAATCCTTTACAAGATTTCATCTGGAAATATTTAAAATAATGTTTATTTTACAATTTACACAAAAAAATAAGTTGTATGCTTTTACAAAAATGTATTCTAAAGCAAGTTTTAAAAGCTGCCCATTTGGCAGTAAAAGGAATATTACACAATTAAAATAAAATAAAAAATTCACTGGAATTCCTAAGGAAATCAAGCTATTTAAGAATAAACATATTTGCTCACAAAAGATTTCTCAAGTTTTACTCTGTGATGGAGAAAACTCAACATAGGGTGCCTAAGCAAAAACAAAGCTTCATTTTACATGACAAAAAAGTGAGTTGTCAAGTAGACCAAGAGTATATGGTGGTTCCACAAGAACCATGAATTTAGTCTTCTTTGCTCTGCTTCTTTTCTTTCTTTCTTTCTTTCTTTCTTTCTTTCTTTCTTTCTTTCTTTCTTTCTTTCTCTTTCTTTCTTTCTTTCTTCTCTTCTCTTTCTCTTCTCTCTTCTTTCTTTCTTTCTTTCTTTCTCTCTCTCTCTCTCTCTCTCTCTCTCTCTCTCTCTCTCTCTCTCTCTCTCTCTCTCTTTCTTTCTTTCTTTCTTTCTTTCTTTTCTCTTCTCTCCAAAACATAATAACATAATAGTTCAATATCCCAGATGGTGAAAGAAGCTTTGTTCATCAGTTCTTCATTCCAGCAAAAGGTAGGAGGAAGAACGTTGAGGGGGAAATGATCTTTCATAAAATTTTCCATGATTTGACACACAGTACAGCTTGTTCATTTATGTGGCAAGGATCAGAAACTAGTAACCAGGCCACATTAACTTCAAAGAAGGCTAGAATTTTTAGTTATTTCAGAATAAGCTAAAAATCAGGCATTCTAATATCAGAAAGGAGACCAGATCTTGGAATAGGCAACAAGCAGCCTTTGCAATAACATGTTTAGGATCATAAAAGCACAATATGCAGTATAGCCATACTATTTATTTAGGGCATTTCACCGCAGAGGACATGGTCCAAGAAATTATATGAAAGAAACATTTCTACCATTACATTAGCCTCCTTGGTAAACAGCCTAGCATGCTACTTGGAGTGATTAAAGTCAGCCACAGTAAGGAGGCCTATTTCAAGCATGAAAGTCAAGACTGTTCTACAACTTCTTACACATTTTAAAGGATATGCTTAAATAACTCAACACTATGTCAGTTGTAAGGAAATAGATGCTATGAATAAGCAGTAAACTTTTATGAAATTTATCATATGCATATAATTTTCACACATACTCACCCACATACACAAATTTTCAAAAGGCAGAATTTCATTTTAAATCCATTGGCTGATGAGAGTTGCAGAGATTGTCCATTTGTATGGTATTTCTCAATAAAAACAAACAAAAAAGAATAATAATGACTATTTCTTGACTACTTAAATGTTTTAAACACTATGCCAACTTCACATATGTTTATCAAATCATCACCTTTAATAACTCTAGGAGGTAGATATTATGATTACTTTAGAAATAAGGGCAATAAAGTAAATAGGGTTTGAATAATGCCACAAAATAAAAGGAGAACAATCTGTCTCTGAGAAAATAGCCACTGAAAGGCCATTTAGAGCATCAGAATACTAAATGCAATTTTCTTACATTGAAACATATTATATAAACAATTTGAGGGCTTAACTGATTAGTAAAAATGTACCATTTCCTTCACACTATGTAAACAATAAAGAAAAAGTTCAGTTAACTATGTCTTTAGTTCAGAAAGTATAGGTTATGAAGACATGATATTTTACTGAAATCTAAAAAAAGGAAGTACATTAAATATACTGGGACTTTTACTTTCCAAATTTTTATATGTTTTCTTGAACTGGAAGTTGAAGGGAGAAAATTCATTTACTGAGTCTTACAACAAGGCTATTTTGGAGAATGAATGAGAAGTATGTGTATGAAAATTGAAAATAGAGTGCAAATGTCACAAAAATATACAATTTAGTTTGATTACAGTATAGGTCAGCTTGGCAGATGATCTGCTTGAAATAGATGATCAAGATTGTATGAGTTAATTTTGTGGCATGCTGAGACATTTACTGACTGTGTTTCTAATGCCTTGCACCAGGAAGCACATAATTACTGCTGTTATTATGGAGGATGTGAACTCGGTATCCTAGCAATATGCTAAACATCTTCTCTCTTGAGCACTTTAAGTGCTTTGTCTGCTGCAATTGGTAAAGTTTTGATTTGTATAGAAAGAGCAATTAAAATTTAAAAGTAGTAAAAGTATTATTTAATTCCTAAAAGAGGTTATGCCAATATACCTAACGTATACACTACACATATTAAATATATTATATATATTTCATATATTAAAATAGATAAGCTAATATTGATTTTAAAATTATTTCTCGGTGAGTGATTGAGTGACACAGGAAACATTTACCTGTTCTATAGTCAGGGCAATCTTAATCTTTTAAATAATTATTATTGATTCATTGATAAAAAGAGAAGCTGTGAATAAAAAATGCACACATGTATAATAAAGGAGACTGAGATCGTTTGAATCATGATACATTTATCTCAATTTTAAAATATATTGTCTATAACTTCCCTTTAAAATACAAATTGTTTTGTGTGTCTCCAAAACACTGATTGAGAGGTACTAGTTAAAAATAAAATTTAAAGGCAAATACTATCTACAAAAATAAATCACTGAAAAACAACTAAATCATGAAACAGAAATTAGTCTTCTGTGTTAAGTGAGATACTCTAGGTAGCATGATTTTACTCTTTTATCTTTATTCAGAGCATATTTTTTATGTGCAAGGCATAAAAGCCAAGTTCTAAAGTCTTTCCTACAAATCCTAGGTAAATTAGATAACAACATTAAATATAAATTAAAAATAAATTGTTTTTCTTCTATTCGATGATTTGCTTCTTGAATCATGAAATGCAAACACCCTGTGTAAATTTACTAGAGGTGATCCTATAAAAAATACATTATTTTTACTCCCAGATTTTCACAGGTAATTCCAGAACATGCATTGCTCATTGGCAATATGTAATTAAGTATTTAAGAGATATTCAAAGTTCTGGGCTATCATGGAAAATATCACCATAATATGTTATTATAGCTGTTATTTTAGTAAAAGTCATTAACCAGGATAAGCTTTAAAAAATATAGATGTGGGGCACTATAGATGATAACAGCTAATAGTGGTGACTTGATGGGTTTAAATACTGTAATGAAAGTCTAGTGTCCCAATCCTGGGGGAAGTAGTCTGCAGATTTTTCTTTGGAATAAACCCGTGTTGTGTTGAGCTGCCTACCTCTCATCTTCTTTCTGTTTGTCCATTTTTCTGTTCTAACAATAGGGATAAGTATCTATTTAAAACTGCTTCTTCAGTAAATTTATAATCCTTTTTTATGAGTGAGCAAATATCAAATGAATATTTTCTTGTCAGGAGCATTTGAGTTAGTATTTGTGAATTAAAACTCTCTAAACTCAGATATTCTTTATGTTAATGATTTGCTTCATACTAGTTTTGTGAACTCAAGCATACTCATTTTTATGCTAAATTATTGAATTAGTAGTGATTTTGTCCAATGTAGCTACCTATCTCCAAACAACTCTTTTTCATAATTTATTGTGTCCATTAGCCTAATCCTGCAAAAGCTATAGTAAGCTAGTCTAATAACATCCTAATATAAAATAAATAAAATCATAAATTAGGATAAAACAAAAGACAAAGTAGGAACAAATTTTTCACCATTACTACATGCTAGATCCCTTATGTATAGAACCACAATTCATTTTTAAAGTGACTCTGGAAGGCAGTGTGTTATTATTAATCCTCTCTAGTAAATTAGGGAAATTAGGTGCCAAAATGTTAACTAAATTGTGAAAGAAACACACATACAGAAAGTAGAAAAGCTATCTGGCCCAATACCTACTTTTTTTCTGTTATTCCATAGTGTATAAGACAAAAAGTGAGAGAAAATATGAAACACACATTAAGAAACTGATTTTAAAATTGACATGTGCTCCCAAAAGAGCATATGGAGTCTTGCAGAAAAGCATATAATTTAGCAATCATATATAAAATTAAAAGTTTCTCACTATAGGAATGATAAAATATGGAAGTAGGTAGGTTCAAGACTACAAATTAAAAAATAGTATGTTATTTATTTAATTTATTTAATAAATATTTGTTCAGGTGCCCAATACAGTTATATAACTTAGACTTCCATATGTGAACACCAAAGACTCCTTCCCTTAAAAAGTGTATATTCCATAGGAAATAGAAAATTTACAAAACAAATAGTAAAGTAATTAAACAATTTTCACATATTAATAATTATTATTAGGGCAGAAAAAAACCAGAGTAATAAGATATAGTGACTTGGAAGAACCTTTTCAAAGGAGATGGCATTTCAGCTAAACCTAAAGGATTAGAGTGAGTGGGACTTTTGAAGAACTTAGGGGTGGCCTTTCTAGACAGAAAGGTTACATATAAAGACTATAACAAGGAAAAGGCTTTAGTGTTTCCCAATGACAGAAAGAATAACGGCCAGGTATAACAATCCAGAAGATAAGTAGAGAAAAATTTGACTAGATAGGTGTGTACTTATACATACAAGGCCTTGTAGGTCATGATGAAGTCTTTGGTTTATTCTGAAACCAATGACAAATAAAATGATTTTATGCAGAAGATTGACATGGTATTTTTTAAGTTATTAAGGTAATTAAACCACATTTATGCTTCTGAAAGTGGAAGAATAACAAGAATTAGATTTTCTCTCATGTCTGAACAACAAACACAAAACAAGACAAAGAAACAAGCCAACAAATAAATAAAAAATAGTGCTTCCAAGGCAATTGATATCAAACAATAAAGAAAAACAATTATATCAATCAACTCAGAAAAATAATTTGACTAAATCTATTATCTATTTATCTAAAAAAAACTCTCAGAAAGTACAATCAGGAATGAAAAAAAAAGAAATTTGAAAAAGAAAATAAAGTTGACAATTGTTTTTTCACAGTTGTAATGAAAGCATTTGCACATCATATGTATGATATAGAACTTTTATTCCTAATTTGCAAAGATCTTGTAAAATGAAATAATATTGTTTTAAAATGGATAAAATACTTGAATGGAACATTTCATTAAGATGATACACAGATATAAATGAAAACAAAGAACAAAAAAAAGATGACTGACATTACTAGTTATTAAGGAAAATTCAAACTAAACCACAAGGATGTGTTACCACATTCTTACTAGAATCACTAAAATAAAAAAGACTGACAAACCAAACTTGGATGAGGATGCGGAAGTATTGAAACTCTTGTATACTTCTGATGAGAGTGTAAAATTTTACAACTTTGGACAACTGTATACCCATTTCTTTAAAAGGCCAGGAAATGTAAGGGCACTGAGATGTAAATAGATGTACCTTATTCAAGGAAACCAATGAGCCTGGAGGTAGAATATTAAGGTGAGAATGGTGAATCAATTCAGAAACTAAAAGAGGCTCAGATATTGTAGGGTCTTATAACACATTTGTTTTTACAATGTTGACATTCACTTTGCTTGAGTTGAGAAGCCATTGGAAAGTATTGTGCAGAGGACAAACATGATCAGAGTTTATAGGAGAATGACTATCATGATGAGAATAGTTCCTGTTGATAATATAATGTAGTGGTGAAGGGTTTAAAATTGAAAGACCACTTAGGAGACTTTTGCAGTGGTTCAAGCAAGAGATGATGGTGAGTTGGTCATGCTTGGTGAAGGCGGATACATTTTAATTCTGAATATATTTTAAAGATAGGACTGACATGATTTGTTAGATTAAAAGTATGAGGGCAACCCCTTTGGGTCCCCTCCCACCTTGGGAGTTTTTCTGTCCTCTCAATAAATCCTGCTTAAAATAAAAAAGTATGAAGTAAGAATAAGTCAAGGCTAACCTCAGAAACTGGTAGAATGAAGTTTCCATTGTCTGAGATGGGAAAGACTGGAGAATTTCAGGGAAAAAAGTGATTTATTTTTAAAAACTGAAAAAAAACAAAATATATACAAGTTGCTATATAATTTTAGCAAATATGTTTGTTCATTGCTTACAAAAACATAAAGTGTAAAAATAATGAAAAATCAGGTATAAAATAAAATATTGAGGCTGAAAGACAAGGTAAATAAAAATTAGCAAGGGCAAAAAAAATTTTGTATTGGTAAATAAAATAAAGTGACCATATATTAAGTGGGATTCTTAGCATTTTACAGATGTCAGGGTAAGGAAGAAACCTGGCATTATCCAAAAATAAAATGATTTTCAATTCCTCAGAAGATAAATCTTTTCCATTATTAAATATTGGAGGTATTTTTTTTTTTTTTTTTTTTGAGTTGGAGTCTCACTCGGTCGCCCAAACTGGAGTGCAGTGGCCGCTTCCGGCCACCGCGCCTCGACCTGCTGGGCTCCGGCGATCCTTCCACCTCAGCCTTCCAAGTAGCCGGAATTACAGGATGCGCTACCATGCCCGGCTGATTTGGAGGTAATTTATAATATGAGAATTTATATTTAAAATATCATGGAACATTAAAGATGTAATATACTTAATAAAACATTCTCAGCAAGTCTAGAAGTCAAGTTTGTAAGACTATATTATTTAATTTTGATAAAAACAGAAGGAAATATAAACATATGCTATAATTAATGTTTAGCATGAATATAAGTTAGATATCAAGGGAACTGTACTTTCTATTCATGCTATATTTTAAAATCATTGACCAGAAATGGCTAAAGTGTTTTTTTTTTCTTTTTAATCTATTAACTCATGTTGTATTTCTCTTTTATCTTCTTAGCTTTAGGTCACCAGCTCTTGCTATCCATATTTTGCCAGGCCACCAATAGCAAAAGTGGATTGTCATTCTGACACCAAGGTAGACTACCACTGTAATCACCAAAATTTACACCTGCAGTTGCTCAAAGGTTACACTTTGCTGTTTTTTATATTTTATATATTTATTCCAGGACTTCATTTGTAAAAATCCATGTAGCAAAAGTTTATTGTAGGTATAAATTTTATGAATTATATTGCACTCTATAGAAACTTTTTTGAAAAACTCTGTGTCAATTTTTTTGTATTCTCTTGTAGTAGGGGTCTTGTAAAATTTTTAGGCTTAGGAAAAATGAATATTTTCTTCTGAGCTAATGGTAATCAGGAATGCTCATTATTATTATTATTATAGTTGTTTCTTATTTCTTGTTTCCAAATATCTCCTACAGTATAACATTCAGATTAAAATCAAAGTACCCTCTTTCACTGGGCTTATATATTTAAGACATTCATGTCCACTATATGTAAGACAGAGAAATTCCATAAAATAATCTATTTTTAATAGCTTTGTTATTTACTGTAATAATTTTAGCCTACTCAGGTTTATCAACTACCTCTTATTCAAAGAAGTAAAAATACTGAATGTTATTTAAAACATGTTAAAATATCCACTTATTAGAAAATATTGTTTTGCTGAAAATTTTTACTTATCATTTTTAAACTTATATTAGTGTTTAGATTACTAACTTCTAGTCAGTGCATTTTACATTCAAAGAAGAAATAGATTCTGACAAGTCAAAGTATTATATAGATTATAATTTTTATTTAATCTATATTTTTAAAATTAATTTAAAAAATAAGATATTCAAATAAACTTTATTGTACTTTTGTACATTCTTCAAAAGCTTCATTAATAAAATCTTACAATACTACTTATTAAATTTATTATCTAATTTTTCTGAAAAATTTTCTATAAAACTCACTTTAATCAAATGGCCTTTTAAATTTTAATTTATTTTATTAAAATGTATTATTTATATTAATTTTTAAGAATCTTAATTTCTTCTACAGCTAAAAACGGCTTTATCTTAGCTGTGGTTTTGTATATTTTGCAATTTTTCAGTTTTTTAAATTACAAAATGAAATTAAAGCATTCTAACTTTTTGCATTTTAAATTGCTAACAGCTATGCATTTCCAAGTATTTTGTTAAATTTGATACTAAGATTGAATTGGTGAGTAATAAAGACTACCTATTAATCACTAATTAGAGAACAAATTAAATTTTCCTAAGGAAATGAATTTGTAATCACCAGGCTTTCACTAATTGCTCTTCACTTTTTACTGAGCCATATTCCATTAAATATAATTAAATAATAACTTTGTTTGTCATGTCTATTGAAGCAGGGTATTTGATGCAATGCTTTAATATTATAAGAACTCTGACTATGAAAAACAAAAAACTTTTTTTGCTGTTTGAGTGGAGATGTCAATTCCAGCTCTGATTACCCCATAGCTAATCAACATCCATTCATGATCCTTAACCTGTCCTTCGGATCACTTCATTAGACTGGACATGGAGTACAAATGTCTGCCAACTTTTTAAAATTTAAATGAAAATTGCAAGATTAATATTCGTTTTATCAAAAATGATTTAAAAACAAAATGCGATGTAAATTATATATATGTATATTACAAAGTAATACATGATACATGTGATATATATACTCATAAATATATATATGCATACATGCATATCATAAATACATACATATCTTCAAAACAGTCACAGAGACATCAAAATGTGTAAGCTTTATTGTTGAAATAAAATGTATAACCTTATTTTATTAGAGTTCTCTGTAGATGTGATTACCTAAGACTTTGAAATGAAATTGGCTCCCAAGCTCTCAGACTGAGTCTCTCATCTCAGTAGAGCTTACAGTAGCTTTTATCCCCTTCTGTTTTTAATGTTTGGGTTCTTGTGTTCATATAATTTACTACTGTGAAATATAATAAATTAAATCTTGCAATGGATATGTTTTATGCTCCCCGTTGACACATTTACTTAGGTTATCTTAATATTAAAACAGAGTAAAAAAAATTAATTCCTTCCTTGGAATTTATAATTCCCATAATGAATAGACTAAATTTGACATGATAAATTTTAGACAATATCAGAATCATAAAAAATTGGAACAGAAAACCCCAATTTATTATCTTAAATCACTCTACTGTTTTTCTAAATCACTTTTGGCTTTCATGTAAATAGACAATGAAAAAATATAATGTACTTTTTAAAATATGTATGTCCTTTCAGAAGAAGTATACCTGCCATTATTACAAATATAAAATTTTAGAAATAGCTTGTGAGACAACACATCTAGTAGGAATATATGAGGTCGGGCATTTAAGTTTGTGAATTTGTCACTGTGTGCTTACATGGCAGCACTGTACATACATTGTGGTAAGGTTTCCTAACCTTAGTATATCAGTATTTCACAGCTGTTTTTGTGTCAATATGTGGTGGTGTCTTGCTAAGTGACATTCATTACTGTTGTGGCATGTTTTTGTGTGTCATCATGAGAATGCCGGGGATTGAAACAGAACAACGAACATGTTAAACTTCTTGTTAAACTTGGGAAGAGTGGAAGTGGAAGCAGGGACATATTAGTCCAAGTTTATGGGGGTAATACCATGAAGAAAATGGCAGTGTACAAGTGGATTAAGTATTTTTCTGAGGGGTGAGAAAGCATCACTGATGAAGAGAGTTCAGGATGACCACTAATAAGCAGAATTGATGAAAAGATTGCAAAAATGTTTCAAACTATGCATCAAAATTGTTGGCTGACTGTGAGAAGCATAGAAGACCAAATAGACCTTGATAGGAAAACAGGAAAATCTTAGTTGAAAATCTTGGCACCAGAAAAGTTTGTGCAAAAATTGTTCCAAAGGAGTTCTTGCATCACAACAATGCACCAACTCACACATCACTGTTTGTGTGGGAGTTTTTAGCTAGTAAGCAAATATCTGTATTGGAATACCATCCCTACTCACCTGATCTGGCCACCAATGACTTTTTCCTTTCTTTAAAGATAAAGGAAATTTTGAAAGAAAGACATGTTGATGACATTCAAGACATTAAGGGTAATATGACAAGAGTTCTGATAGCCATTCCAGAAAAAAAAGTACCAAAATAGCCTTGATGGGTGGATGAGGCACTGGCTTCAGTGCATAGCTTCCCAAAGGGAGAACTTTAAAGATGACTCTAGTGATATTCAGCAATAAAATATGTAGTACTTTTTCTAGAATGGGTTTATGAACTGGCTATATATGTGTGTCTATATATATTTAATACAGTAGTATATATGTTTGACTTGAACCAAACTTTAATGTTTTTCTGCTGTAATGTCACCACATGAAAAGACTTTTTTTGCAATTAGTTGGCTTAAAATGATTATTTAAATATTTAATAATCATATGGCAGGGATACTGGCCAATCAGAACAAATTTATCCTGTAGACATCATGTATGGGAACATTTGTAAAACTCTGCCTAATATAAGTCCAGTGCAGGTGGAGTCTTTTATAACTTATCAAAATTTGAATATCTACTTACATTGCACAGATTAAACTAAATTCCCTATGGTGTATAGCAACTGCCTTAGAAATATTGTAAGGTATACATAAAACCCAGCATTGTCACAGAAATAAAAAAAACTTTGGTGATCACTATCCTCTTTGGATAATCTATAAATTTAACTGTAATACTAAAAGACCCAAAATAAAAAAGTAAGAATTCTTCAATATATATGAGGAATCAGACAAATTCCTTTTTTAAAAAATGAAATATCATTTGAAAG
This sequence comes from Cephalopachus bancanus, assembly GCA_027257055.1. Taxonomy (NCBI): domain Eukaryota; kingdom Metazoa; phylum Chordata; class Mammalia; order Primates; family Tarsiidae; genus Cephalopachus; species Cephalopachus bancanus. Next base: position 2,782,146 of record JAPVLO010000107.1, read on the forward strand.
TTATGTTGCAGTAAGCCTAGAGTTTCACATGATGCTTTCAAATGATTATTTTTTAATTTGTAAGCAAATATTAAAATAGAATTCACTGCTCTATTAATTATAGACTGATGCAAACTTGCAAAATTAACTTTCTCTTCTTGCGTGAGCCAAATTCTTATGAAAAAGGAATAAACAGTGTAAGTAATGATATTATAATCAATTTGATTTGTTGTTTCCCAAAAAATTAGAACAAGATAAATGAATATTTAATCTTTTAAAAATAGCACTTAAAAATTTTATTCTATTAATCTATTTGAATTTCTTAATTTTATCATTTGCTTTTAATTCTAATGTATGTAATATATCTAATATCTAAGGGTGTACATGTATTTGTGTTGTCAATGCATTCATGGTTTCCTAGAAGAAAATTTCACATAGGCATGATCAGATTCTTCAGATAATGTCAGTTTTAAGCTGCCATTCTATTTTGAAAATATAATAATTTTATAGATATAGTCAAGCTCTTGAAAAAATATACAGAGAAATTTAGTTACTTTTTATCTCATTCAAATGATAAAACATTACATTCTGTTACCCAGGTAATTACTTTTCTGTTGATATTGTTTCTAATACTAAAAAAATTTATACTATTCCCTCTGATGTCAGTGATACTGAAAATACTATCTTGTCCACCCTTGAATTAAAGTTGACAAATATTAAGCATGTAATACGAGGGAGCCTTCCCCCAAAGCTAATTATCTTTTAGAAGGCAAGCCCCTTGTGGTACACTCATCATTTGTTCCTCCAGATCAACCAGTCAACCAAAGTTTTCATCTGGAAATTTTGAGAAGGTTGCATCACAATTTGTGGAAAAAAAAGTCCCGAATTGTGGCAAACAGGTGATTGGTTCTTCCACATGATGATGCACTTGCCCACACTGTGCTGAATGTTCAGCAGTTTTTGATCAAAAAGCATAACCCCCATGCCCTACCCTCCCAGTTTATCCAGTCTCACCCTGAGTGCCTTTTGCCGTTGTTTGCTTCCCTATGAAAAAAAATTCCTCAAAGGAAAACGTTTTGCCGATATAGAAGAGGTGAAACAAAAAATGGCAGAAGAACTAAAAGGTATCAAAATGGACGAGTTCAAAAACGACTTTGAGCAGTGAAAAAAGTGTCTCAACAGGCATATTGCATCAAAGGGATAATTCTTTGAAGATGACTGAACCTTAAACATGGGAGAACAAATACACTATTTCTTATAAGCAAATTTTATTTTTTGGGAAGGTCCTCCCTTATATTTAAGTTGATTCTATTTATTATTTATTTATTTATTTATTTAAAACAGTTGGGGTACAATTCAGGATTAGGTATACAAGTGGTCATTGTATAGTTTGGGCCTACCTTTGGTCCCCACTTTGCCTGGTTTGAGATCAGGTACCTTTAATAATGTTATGTCTCTTCACTTACCCTGGCAGTTTCTGGTGACTGCCAATTCCTTTCTCATGGTATTATGGTAAATGTTCAGGGTATGCTTATGAGTGAGAACATGTGGTACTCAATTCTTTGCTTCAGTGATAAATCACTGAGTATTATAGACTCTAAATCCATCCAAGTTGCTGCAAAGTCCATAATTTTGTTCTTCTTTATGGCTGCATAATATTCCATCACGTATATGTACCATATTTTTTTAAAACCAGACCAGTTTTGATGGACAGCACAGTTGGTTTTATGTTTTTCTATTGTAAATAGTGCTGCAATAGAAATGTGTGTGCAGATATCATTTTTGTAGAGTGATTTAATTTCCTCCAGGTATATTCCCATAAGGGGGATTGCTGGATTGTGTGGAAGGTCAATTTCTACTTCTTTTAGGACTTACCACCCTTTTTCCACAGAGGTTGAACTAGTTTACATTCCCACCAACAGTGTAGAAGTGTTCCCTTTTCTCCATATCCTCAGCAGTATCTGTTGTTTTTTAATTCTTAATATCAGAAATATTTTAATTTTATTTCTAATTTCATAGAAAATATAATGGAAATACTATATAGTTTTTTATGGTGCCAATTTGTATCCTAGATAATTCATTAAATTATAGCAGATAATCAACTTACTCTTACCTAAAAGTCTTTTTTTTCCACCCTTTCATTCAGTACTCTTCCAAGGTAACTGATTTTACGGTGTTTTTCTGAAAATTCTTCCTCTGTTTAGATTAATATACTTCTTCTATATACTCTCATTTTTACTTCAATGCTTAATTTATAAGAGGTTTTTTTCTTACTGTCATTCGTCATCTTTGCATTCTTTATATTTTGATATTTAATGTCTATTTTTTAGAATGAAGTTCAGCTAAAATTTTCAGAAAACTTTATTCATCTATAAACTTTTATTTCATCTAAGATATTTCTATTTATGTAGTAAGTTTTCAAAAAGTTGCTGACATTATTTTTAATCTTCAGAAATACAGATTATGAGTCTGGAAATATCTCTACATTTTAAAAAGTTGTAGTATAATATTATAGCAATTATTAAAATGGTGGGTTCTTTCAGTTTTTTTTTTAAATTGGTTTTTTAATCAACTTTAACCCCTCTTTCCCAAATAATATGCTCTTCAAAATAGTCCTGTGAGAAACATAGAAAAGGCAAAGGGAATACTGTATGGTTTTTTTCCAACATTCATTCACAACTTTGTAATAGTGATGTGCTTTTGGTAAATTTGAACTCAGTATCAGCTCCAAAGATGACCTCTGACAGAATTGTGGCATTAAGTGCAAAGAAACAACTTTATATTTAAAACAACGTTTCACAACAACAACTTTGCTTCAGTGATAAATCACTGAGTATTATAGACACAACAACAATAACTTTGTATCTGAAAACAACCTTTCACTATATCTCAATGAACGGAAATATGAATAAGAAAAATCTGTTCATCCAGGGACTACAGTCCTAATAATTCTTTCATGTAGAAGGGTCCAGGTCAGTGGTTCTCCTTAAGAGCCAAGTTCCTGTGCCCTCTTATCAGCAACAGGCAATCGGAAATGAAAACCAATGTCAGGACTCAGTGTAACACATATCTCCAAAACGTGAACATTTAGGGATAGGGCTTAGGTTCCAATCCCAAGGAGAATTGTAGAGTATTTATACCTAGTTAATTAAAGGTGACAGCAGTCTTCAAATCATCTCAGCTAACAGACATACACTGAGCACCTTTAAATTCTCTAATGAGAACCCATTTTTAACATTTTTCACAATAATTAAGAAGTCACTTTTATCATTGTATGCTGATTTTCATAGTGTCAGTTGATCAAAATAAGAATTTTGAAAAAGCTAGCAGTAGCCATCTCTGGAGTATGACCCTGACCTATACAATATAGATGACTTCCCTGGAAGGTGTATTCTTGGTTGCAACTGTGCCCTTTTTATTATTGCAACTGACTCTGACTGAAAGTAAATCATAAGATAAATTGACAAATGCATTTTATTCCACCATCAATATTGAAGTGATTTAAAGGAAATTACAGGCATGACCACAGGCAATGTTGTGTCATCCTGCTTGCTACTGCTCAGCTGACTGCTGAAGTCGGTTGTGCATTTACCAGTTTAGCAAATTTACCAGTCCTTATCTAGGCAGGAGATTTTGGACTATTTCTTCCACACTTGCTTCCCTCTACCTTCTTGCCTTGCTCTTTTCACAACATAGTTTCCAAATGACAGTTAACTTTCTTTTTAAAAATTGATGCTCAAGTTGTCGATATCATAAGTGTTAAAGCAACTCTTAAATTTTTTTTTGTGAATTCTTAGGTGGAGAAATAAGTGATTAATATATTCCTCAGTTTTTAGTACACTATTTTTTGTCATTAAAAATAATCTTAGACAGGAATGGTGGTACATACCTATAGTCCCAACTATGCGAGAGGCTGAGATGAAAGGGTCCCTTGAGTCCAGGAGGTTGAGGCTGCAGTGAGTTATGATTGTCAACGTGGGTGACAAAGCAAGACTCCATTTCTAAATAATAATAATAATAATAATAGTAATAATAAGCCTTTTGTTTTGTTTCTGTGTTTGCCCCTGACTCCTATTTTCTCCCATAGCAAGACTAACCAATGTAACATATGTCCTCATAATATATATAGTTTGATGTCATATAAGTTCTGTTGTGTTAGCATTTTTAAATAAATGAAACATTTTACAGCAGTTCAATTTGACAGGAAAATTCTACAGAAAGCACAACCCCCAACCCCCATCCACAGTTTCCCTTAATTATTGACATCTTGCAATAATGTGTGCTTTTGTCACAACTGATGTACAAATACTGAAACTTTATTAAAAGCAGTTAGCTGGAGTTTACAGCTTATACTACAACTGACTCTTCAGGTTTTACAGTTCTATGAGTTTTAATAAATACATAATGTCAGGTATGCACAATCATAATATCACACAGAACAACTTAACTGCCCTAGACATCTAATGTTTTACATCTATTTATCTTTTTCTGTTCTTCTTTCAATCCCTAGCAACCACTGATCTTTTCACAGTTCTACAGTTTGTCTTTTTCAGAATGCCATATACTTGGAATATGGTATTTTCAGATGGACTTCCCTCACTTAGCAATATGCAGTTAAGGTTTCTCCGTGTGTTTTAGTGAATTGATAGGGTTTTTTTTGCTGAATAATATTCTACTGTTTGAAAGCATCATAATTTATTTACAGATCCATCTATTGAAGAACACTTGGATTGCTTCAAGTTTTGGCAGTTATGAATAAGGATGCTATAAACATTTGCATATATGTTTTTATGTGGATGCAAACGCTTAACTCATTTCGATAAATGCCAAGGAGCATGACTACTGGATCAAATAAGACTATGCTTAATTTTGTAAGAACTGCCAAATTGTCTTCCAGAGCAGTTGTACCAACCCCATTGGCAATGAATGAGATCCTTGTTGCTCCAAATTCTCACCAGCATTTAGTGCTTGTCAATGTTTTGGGTTTTTACCATTCTAATAGATATGTAGGGGTAGCTTGTTATTTTTAATTTGCAATTTCCTGTTGACATATGGTTTTAAGCATCTTTTCATTTGCTTTTTTGCCTTTTGATTAGCTCCTCTAGTGAAGTGTCTGTTCAGACCTTTAGTCCACTTTTAAACTGGGTTGTTTGCTATTGTTAACTTTTAAGATTTCTTTGCATATTTTAAATAATAGTCTTACCAGTACTGGCTCCAATGGAAGACTTCTGTTCCAGGGAGCATGTAATTCTCATTATCTTTTTTTTTTTTTTTTTTTTTTTGAGTTGGAGTCTCACTCTGTCTCCCAGACTGGAGTGCAGTGGCTGCTCCCGGCCACCGCAGCCTCGACGTGCTGGGCTCCGCCGATCCTTCTGCCTCAGCCTTCCCAGTAGCCGGAATTACAGGCGCGTGCTACGACGCCCGGCCGATTTTTTGATTTTTATTGTAGAGATGAGGTTTCGCTGCCCAGGCGGGTCTCTAACCCACGGGCTCAGGCAATCCACTCACCTCAGCCTCCCAAAGGTGCGGGATTACTGGCTGAGTCACCGAGCCCGACTTCTCATTATCTTCTTATCTCCCTCACTTTCCAGATTTGGGGGCAGAGGCTTACTTTGTGAACTCAGTTCTGTAATAGATTTAATGAAAGTTACAGATTTTCAATTGTTAAGTTTTTTTCTGGTTGTGAAATGAGAGTGATGACTTTTAAGACCTTGGCATGTCTGATCTGAAACTGAAAGTCAGGCATTTGTTTTTGATTCATATAAATTTACTGTAAATATTCACGCTTCTTGCTCAAGATTACCAATCCTACCAACTGACTAATATTGTATTACTATGCATCAAATTTATGTTATCTTTTCATTCCTCTAATGATGGACATCTAGGAGATTTCCAACTCTCTGCTTCAGTAAGCATTTGATAGATATATTTTCCATGTTCTTCGTTTATATTTCCTGTTTCCTTATAATATGCTATGTGTTTTTTTCTAAGTACATTACACCTAGATTCATTTCACTTTAAAATAATTTTATGAGGCAAATATCATTATTACCTTAATTTTTCAAAAGTCGTAACTGGGGCACAGAGAAGGCTTGTAAACCGCTCAGTAGTAAGTGGACATGAAGAGAATAAACTCAAATAATCTGACTTCAATGATAACCTTTAGCCTCTATATTATACTTGGCTTTATGCCATTATATAGCTTGGATTACAAAAATACAGAGTGTAGTTATACTTTTATTAGTTATATCTACTATCTATTCCAAAGGAGGAAGCACTTCTTTGAGGCATTTCCACTTCTACTGGCAATGGACCAGTTGTCTCCTCTGAATTTTGACCGCTTTTGTCATTAACTCTCAGCCTTACATTTTGTCATTATTCTGATAGGTTTAAACATATATCTTGCTATTGTTTTAATTTACTTTAATTTTATAACTTATTTAATTTCTAATGAGGATGAACAATAATTTTGGCTCTTCTACAAAAATTTTAGTCATATTTCTTTGCCATTTTTAAATGATTTCTCATCACGTTCTTGTTATTTGCAGGAGTTTCTGATGTATTCTAGATATTAATGTCTTATTAGTTTTAATACCTTAAAATATCTTCTCCAAGACTGCCATCAATCTGTTACCTATATCTGGTATCTTTTATTAAATAAAAATATATATAATGCAGTGAAGTTAATCAATGTTTGCCTTATGTTGAGTGTTTTTGGTGTCCTCTAAGGACTCTGCCCTAACTTACTACTATATTGATCTAAATTTTCTTCTTTAACTTTCTTGTCTCTTTGCTTACATTTAGGTCTTTAATTTATCAGTAAATTACATTAGCTGGAAATTCAGCCTTATTTTCTTAATAGTTAGCCGGTTTTCTCAGCACCATATTTTCTTGGCATATACAAACACCTTTACCATATCAAAGTTCCTATTAATGTATAAGTCTATTTCTGAAGATTCCCTTCAGTTACAGTGATCTAGGGATATCTGATAGTATACATTTATTTATTTAGAATTGTTTAGCTATTAGCAAATATGTAGCCTTCCTAAAAAATTTTAGATAGCCAGATTCCTCAAAAAGGAAAACAATTTAAATTTTATTGGAATGTCCTCAAATGTCTGGATTAATATTTGGAAAACTGACGTCTTTGTTTTGTTGAATCAATACACAAATTAATGTGGCATAAAATGATTCACCTCCCTTTTTATATACTTCAATGGAGTTTATAAAGTGTCTGCTTAAAAAGTGTTTATTCTTTGTTTGCAAACCAAAGTATTTTTATATCAATTGCTTTATTTACTAATAAGGATAGCCCAATAATTTACACATGTCAAAGTCATTAGCTGATTATTTTCTTAAAAGAAAAATTCCGGGACATTGGAAATCTTGTCCAAGGATTTATAGCTTCTCTTGCAGAGTGAATTCTAAAAGCCAAGTCTCATCAGTCCTAGCTCAGAGATTTTTATACTGTGTTCTGTAGAATTACCTTCTATATAGCTAGAAAGGGACTTTCACACAATCTGAAAAACTAAATTTCTGAGCCTGAATTTTAATGGAAAGACCTCTCCTATGCATCCTAGAGAAATACATTTTCATTTCCCTGTGGACCTATGAAGGCATTAGTGTTTGACGCATATTTTTCTATGTCAGGCCTGATTTTATTGCTTTGCCTTTTATTACTGACCACATGCATATCATTGAAGTAAGTTGGAAGAATGGATTCAATTGAAATTTTAAGGAAACTATCGTGATTTTCAGTTGAAACCTTCAAAACTTTTTATCAAAATCAAAACAAATAAATAAAACCACTTCTTTGGCTGTATTAACATTTGATGTCAAAAAGCAGAATTTTTACCAACACGTCTAAATAAGGACATTTACCTCTGTGGTGATGTATATGAATGAAATCATTTTTCCTTTGCCAGGAAATTTGTTTGTGCACAGTAAACACGGAATCTGTCTGTAGCTTTCAAGTTCAATAAGTTTCCTTTTGCAGAGGCATGATTTATTTTATTCAACTTCTTCTTCTTGTTAGTGACTGTTAGTTAACTGGAAGAAGAGTCGCAGGCATCTAGCATTCTTTAGTAGCTTATTTTGACAACTCACTCATTTGTTTAAATAATTCACTGATCCAATATAAGCTAACATTCCAATAAGCAAGATACTATTATTCCTAGACAAAATCTGTATACATTTACATTTTTGGTTAGGTGCAAATAAATTAATGCATAGAACACTATTCAGTTGAATTGTCATGTTTGCTTGCTCATCCCCAATCTTTTCAGTTGCTTTATAAACTTTTCCCGTAATTTCCATAATATTAGGCTGGAGACTTGGGTTTGCTGCATAAATGTTAAACTGATTGACAGGAAGTCAAAGATTTCCTGATATTGGAGCAGAAGCACTCTTCTCACTTTTTAATAATTGACATACATGTACAAAGTTTTCAACTTTGCTGAATGATATGTTATGGAGATAATATTTCTGATTCGATGCATAGATTGTTACAAACTCAACAGAGGCATTTTCATTTTTCCTAACTATTGGGATTTCACATACAACTTCTTCTTGGTGTCCTTTAGCTATTAAAGAGATTTAAAGTTGCATAGTCAAAATATTCTATTTTTAAATTATAATATGCAGCATGCCAGCTAGGTGCAATAGTTCACATTTCTAATACCAGCAGTATGGGAAGCTGAGGCAGGAAGATCAGTTGAGGCCAGGAGTTTGAGACCAGCTCGGGCAACATAGTAAGACCCTGTTATCTACAAAACAAAAACAAACAAAAAACAGTAACATACACACAAACAAAAACACTCTTTCTTCATATCATCTTAATAGGAAAAAAAGTCTAAATGACAAATATGTAGGAATTTTTAGTATAAATTTCAACTAAGTTCTCATTCCTCTTTAATTACTTAAAATAATTAAGATATCTTAAATGATAATATAACAAATATATGCGGTGTGACAAGTTCACGAACTTCCCACTGTGCACTTATGTTGGCAGCACTGTACAAACAACTCAGTAAGGTTTTCATAACCTTAGCATATCAGTGTCTCACAGCTGTGTTCGTGTCCACGTGTGGTGGTGTCTTGCTGAGTGGTGTTCGTTATTGTTGTTGCATGTTTTTTTGTAAGTTTTCTCAGACTAGGACTTCTAGTACCATACTGAATGATACAGTGACAGTGAGGATCCTTATCTTATTCTGGTTCTTAATGGGAATCTTTTCAGCTTTTCCCCATTCAGTAAAATGTTGGCTATATGTTTGTTATATAGATTTTATTATTTGGAAGTATGTTCCTTCAATGCCTAGTTTGTAGAGAATTTGTTTCATGCTTTTTCAGATGATTATGTGATTTTTGTTTTTAATTATGTATAAGTAATGAATCATATTTATTTATTTGTGAATGTTGAGCCATCCTTACATGTCTTAAATAAAATCCATTTGATTGTGATATTTTATCTTTTTGATGTGCTGTAGGATTTGTTTTGTGAGTATTTTGTTGAATATTTTTGCACAATATAATGAGTTAGGCAGACATCGATGCATCTTGATTTTTTTTCCCAGTTTCACCAAGTTTGGTAACAGTTTTTCTTTGGACATCTGGTAAAATGTGGCTGTGAGTCTTCCTGGTACTGAGCTTTTTTGTTGTTGGGAGATTTTTTTTTTATAACCGATTCAAGTTCATTACTTGCTATTGGTTCTGTTCAGTTTCTTCCTGGTTCAATCTTGGGAGGTTGTATCTTTTCAGGAATGTATCCATTTTCTCCCTGTTTTCTAGTTTGTGAGTGTATTTGTGTTTATAGTAATCTCTGATTATCTACTGTATTTTTGTAGTATCGGTTGTGTCACCTTTTCATTCCTGATTGTGCTTAATTGAATTAATCTCTCTCTCTCTCGGTTGTTTTAGCTAGTGGTCTATCAACTTTATAGATCTTTTCAAGAATCAACTTTTTGTTTTATTGATCTTTTGTAGCAATTATTTGGTCTCAATCTCACTTAAATAAAGAACTAAGATATCATTTTTTTTCTGCTGCCAGCTTTAGATTTGGTTTGTGTTTGTTTTTCTAGTTCCTTAGTTCCTGTATTAGGTTGTTAATTTGAGTTCTATATTTTGATGTAGACATTAACACTATAAGCTGTCCTCCTAGCACTGCTTTTTCTGAATCCCAGAAGTTTTTGTATAGTGAATTACTGTTGTTATTTCTTTCAAAGGACTTTTTTTTGCCTTAATTTTGCCATTGAACCAAGGATTTTTCAGAAATAAGTTGTTTCGTTTCCATGTAATTGTATAGTTATGAGAATTTCTCTTGGTATCGATTTTAATTTTCTTTCACTGTGGTTGAAAAAGATAACTGAGATAGTTTTTATTTTAAAAAATTTATTAAGACTTGCATTATGGCCAAACACATGGTCTATTTTGGAGATTATTCCATGAACAGATGAGAAAAATATGAAATCTGCCACTGTTAGGTAGAATGTTCTGTAAATGTGTGTTAAATTAATTTGTTATAGTGTCCAATTTAAATCCAAAGAATCTTTGCTAATTTTTTGATTAGATTATCTGTTTACTGCTGTAAAGTGGGGTGTAAAACTTCCTCCTATTATCGTATTGCTGTCTATCTCTTTTTTTATTTCTACTACTGTTTGTTTTTTGAATCTAGGTGCTCCAGTGTTGGTGCATACATATGTATTTAGGATAGTTACATAATATTCTGTATTGAATCTCTGAAAATTATGCAGTTATCTTTTTTGTCTTTTTTTAAATGTTGTTTATTTAAAGTCTGCACTGCCTAATGAGAGTATAGCTATTCCAAATCATTTTTGTTTCGTTTTTTCATGGTACATCGTTTTTTACTCCTTTACTTTGAATCTGTGGGAGTTTTTGCTCATTAGGTGATTCTCTTTTAGGCAGCAAGTGGCTGCATCTTCTTCATTTTTTTCTTCCTATGGAATGCCTAGATGTAAGTCCAGGTTTTATCTTAAATAATTCCAAACTTATTGAAGATTTTTCAATATTTTTAGTTCTTTTCTCTTTATTTTTGTCTGATTGGTTGAATTCAAAAGACCAGTCTTCAAGCTTCTGAAATTCTTTTTCTACTTGATATAGTTTATTGTTAAAGCTTGCAACTGTATTTTGAAAATCTTTCAGCTATTTTTTTAATTTCCAAAAGTTGTATGTTTTATAAAAAATAAGTCTCTTTCATCTTTCATACCCTGAATTTTTTTTTCTCTCTTTGTGTTGGTTTGCAATTTTCTTTCAAATTTGATTGACTTTCCTTAAAATCTATATTTGAACTCTTTCTCTGTCATTTCAGAATTTAAATGTTGGTTAGGATACATTATTAAAGAGCTAATGTGGTCCTTGGAGGGTATCACAACATTGTTCATGGTACTGTTCTTACACTGGTTCCTTCTCATCACCTACTGTCACTTCCTATTTTTGAATTTACTTTCATTTGGATGGGATTTTATTTCCCCCTATTATGTATGACTTTGTTTCTTTGTGCTTTTAATGATCCAAGTCTCTGTAGGAATTCCTCAGTTATAGATTGCCTTAGTGTAGTGATTTTCTCCAACACTGGTTTTTTGTAGGTTGTTGTAGTGGTGTTATGTGCATGTGAGCAGGTTCACTGTCTCTTGCAGAGATGGGGAGCTAGATTTCTGGGGAGGTTTATCTTTGTCCTCAGTGCTGTGCACTCTGTCAGCAGGAATTTTATTGGTTTGTACAGTTCAACTTACAGGCCAGTATGTGGTGCTTGTGATTAACATCTGGTGAAGCACTGTATGACGGTGTGAGCAAAATTCATGATAGTCCCTGCAGGTTGTTCTCCTAGTCAGTAGGTAGTACTTGCAGGAGAGAGACAGTTGCAGTGGGTGCAATGAGATTTTTAATTGACCTTTGTTAGGAGAAGTAATGGGATGTCCTAGACAATGATTGGGTTGTGGAGCTACCTGAGATTTTTGTCCCATGCTCTGCCACCAAGGTGGATGGAAGAGGCAAAGCTGGTGAGACCGGCTTGAGCAAGTCATTTACTGGACTCTCTGAGGCAAGCACAAGACTTGACCTTGGTAGAGGTATAGGGGTGCCACCCAGGACTCTGAGTCAACCTTCAAACCCTTCAAGCCCCTCAACCGTAAATCAGAAAGAAGTCTGGCATAATAGCTATAAAATTCTAACTATACAAACAAATTTCAACCATCTTGAATCTTATCTCCTCCATGAAGATAATTTGAAACATTTGGCATACATTTCCAATAGGTCTCTTAACTAGATAACTTTTAAAAATTGACTTACACAATTTCAGTATAGCAGAATATTTATAATAACTCACATTAATATTTGCTAGACTCTGGATTTATATTTTTAATATTTTCCTTATTTTACAAAAATTATATAAGGTGTTTTTATTTAAATTTTATAACAGAAAATTAAAACAGAGGTGGATATGTATAATCTTTAGGTTATATTACAGTTATCAGCATCACAATATGGATACATTCTTTCTAATGTATTTCAAAAATACAATAAAGTTTGTAAAACAAAATGTTTGTACTATAAATTAAGAATGTCTATCCAACTTTTTACAGTGTAAACCTTGATGTGACACTGTGACATATAAAATTCTGAAGTATGTATGAAACCATTGATATTCAATCTAATTTAGGGTGTAAAATAAAGAAAAATAACTCAACTCTTTTTTGTGGAATTTAAACTTGATACCCACATTTTATAAGAATTGCAATGTCAACAAAAGTTGAGAAAACATATGATTGAATTCAGCAGTCATAATAAAATCACAACCCTCAGCAAAGTCAGCATAGAGAGAATGTTAAAATCTAGTTACTAAACAACAGCAATGACATTCACAACTGCAAATAGCATACTTAATGGTGAACATTAATAGTGTTCCCTCTTGAAGAACAAGGTGATGCCATACACAAAAGGAAACTACAGCAGAACGAGTATTCCATATCATTAAAAAGAGCTTTTATTTTACAATGAATCATGAAAAAATACTGCAGTCAGACCATTTTGTCAAACCATGCACACACATCAATTTATAACACCTGAAGATTTCAATGTGATGGACAAAATTACAAGTGTTTTTGGAATAAAATATGGGCACTATGTTACAGTCTCAGGTTTGAAAAAAATTTTCTAAGTGAAATGCAAAATGTAATGATAAAGAAATCACAAAGATCATTGATAAATTCTCTTCAGCAACAGGGTGGTCAGGACAGTGATAAAGAGAATTTAAAAATTGAGATAGATAGCTGCAGTTTATAAAACCAAATGACTGTGATATAGTAGAGTAAGCAAAACCAAATGACTGTGATACAGGAGAGCAGGCCTTGCTGAAATTCTACAGTGTTCATTCAACAGGCCTGATACTCCGCTGGTAGATTTCTAAATAGATAGTCTCATCTATTTGTTTGCATCCACCATCAATTATGATTGTTTGGTTCTCACGTCTTGAACTGCTAAGTATATGAAATATTATTCTTGACATATAAAAAAAAATAGACATTTAGGATATACTATTATGTCGTAAAATCTAATAAACAGAAAACAATCTAAAGGGAAATACTAGAAGTTATATATATTAAACACACATACTGATGCCAACCCTACATATTTGACAATTATACATGTGCATTCATTGACCTATATTAATCAGAGTGAGGTTAGTTCATATAGGGCTAAAGAAAGTGGGAGCATAAATGGAAGTGTAAAAAAAAGATCAACGTAGAACCAAGATGTTTTCTAGTACAGAAATGAAACGTCTTGAACTGCAGAGTATGATGAACTCATCTCTTTACATTTGAGTTTTTAGATGTGTGTGCATGAGTGTGTGTTAAGTATAAACTGTTTCTTCCATTCATAAAGTGGTTTGCACCATTATCAAGCCGGAGAGCAAAATAATCTTCAGGCATGAAAATATTAATAACAAAAAACACTCCCAAATGAACATGTTCTGTTCACTATTTATAAAGGGTGATGTCTATTCACATCACACTAAAACTATAAAGCATTACGCAGTTCAACTAAATAATTTCCACTCTTAATTGGATCAGTAAATATTTGAGCAGTTCCTTAGCAGTGAAAATATGCCAAGCATTCATTTTGTTACCAAATCTTTCCGCATTCTTAAGAGAAACTTTTCAATACAGTAGTAAATTGTGAAACAAAAATCTGATCATTTTAGTGTCTAACAGTTTAGTTTGCTTATGAGTTAATAAAAAGCAACGTGTGAAGGATTTTTCCGCAGGACAATGTTTCCAGTTGTGAATCTTTAGAGAAACATGTCACTTGCTGAGAAACAAGGACTTTAAAAATAGAACTCATTGCTATGCATATTAGTGGACAACCTGCTGTTCCAGACATTCTAAAAGGAGTTATTCTGGCTCAAGCAGTAAATCAAGCCTAAATGTGAGAGTGAGTGTCCTCACCTAAATCATTATTATGCTGTAAGCATTATATAAGCCATATTGGAACTGCAGGGCCTTGTACAATACACAGGGAAGCAGAGGGAATAAGTGCTGACAACCTGCCACCCTATTTAACTTTGATTACTTTGCATCTAATCAACATTTGTATCAGATTAAAGCTATGGCTATACTTCCAATTCAGTCACAAGGGAGTGATTAAAGTAATGAGGATGTTTGGTGATGAATCAATATGCTTTCTTCCTGTGGAAGTTCCTGTCATTCTAAAGCTGGAAATCTGCTTCTATAGTTCAACTCTAGCTACAATGAATAAGGTTCATGATTTGCTATAAAACTGTTGTTTTAAAATTCACTAGTGACCAAACACTAAGCTATAATTATATAAAAGACAGTTTGCCCTGCAAGTAATTTTTTTTTCAAAAATCTCCTTAATCTTTATCTTAGCTAATTATAGCTTTGAACTTAGCTTGAAATTGTACATATTGTGAAGACAAATGGAAATTACTGGATATAGACAAGATGAAATTTGTTTTGTGAATATAGAAAATCTGAAATATCTAGTTTCTAACACCATGTTACCACCAATCATGTATGTGAATTATGTATCATCTTATTCCTCTCGGCTTGTGCAGAACCAGCCATGCTTACAGCTAGAATAATGGAAGTAACTCAGTTTTAACAAAAATATACAGTTACCTCTAAAATAATGTGTGTACACAGTGCATAATATTTTTATTATTTTTAGCTACAGGATCTAAGCTGTTTAGGTTTTTATTATGCGGGTTGTATACCAAATACCCTAGGTAGAATAGTATACGTTTATATAATAATTAAAAAATCTATTTTATATTATAATTGTGCTGTCTTAAATTCATTAGTTTTAGTGGGCGATTGAAAACATATCAGTAAATAGAATCATAGTAAAATAATTGACTTATTTGTTTCTGATTGTATTTAATTATGTGTTGTCAACGACTGGTAATCTGGGAGTTTGGAAAGACTCACTTGTCTTCTTGGTAAAATAAAGGCAAGTCATAAAATCTGTCTTCCTTATTCCATCAAAAAATGAGCAATAACATAATATCTATATCATCTATATCTATACATCAGTACCAGACATGCAAGAAAGAAGAAAATGCCTCATGACTCAACCTACAAAAAGAGAGCAGCATGTTGTGAGTATCCTATGCACATGGATACTATTCTTTTATGATTGTTTTTAGAAAGTATTTAATAAAATCTTACTAAAATACCCAGCTGAGATCTTCCAACAAAACATAAGTCCCATCCTACCCCTACTTATCTCCATTGTCTCCTCTATACCTCCTTGAATACATTCTTAAGAAAGTAGGTGGTGCACTTTAGCCCCTTAACTGTAAATCAGAAAGAAGTCTGGCATAATAGCTATAAAATTCTAACTATACAAACAAATTTCAGAATAAAAAAAGGAAGAATAAAATGAACAATTAGAATGATACTACACCAATTTATAAATGGAATATAACACAACAACCGGAAGACAATTCTCTATAAATTAATCATTTTAGTGAACAGCTTAATACTAATGTGATGTAACATGTGTAACTCAAATATCAGATGATAAAATAATATAATGAGATTGAAGCTGTAAGGAAACAAAACAAATATCCTAAGTACACCACTAAAGAAACGAGGAGTAATGGACAACACAAAGGAGTAAAGTATAGCTAAAAAGTGAATTTCTGACTTGGTGCAAAGTCATGAAATAATGACATGAGAAGGAAAAGATGAAGAGATGAATGTTAGCAGATGGTAACCAATATGCAGGACAGACTAAAGTGATGCAACAGAAGAAGAGTTGGTTTGATAACAATAATAAGCCGGGCTCGGTGGCTCAGCCTGTAATCCCGCGCCTTTGGGAGGCTGAGGTGAGTGGATTGCCTGAGCCCGCGGGTTCGAGACCCGCCTGGGCAGCGAGACCTCATCTCTACAATAAATCAAAAAAAAATCAGCCGGGCATGGTAGCGCATGCCTGTAAGTCCAGCTACTCCGAAGGCTGAGGCGGAAGGATCGCCGGAGCCCAGCAGGTCGAGGCTGCGGTGGCCGGGAGCGGCCGCTGCACTCCAGTCTGGGCGACAGAGTGAGACTCCAACTCAAAAAAATAAATAAAAATTTTAAAAAAGATAACAATAATAATGTTCTTGAACTGAGAACCTAATATTTGTCTAGACTATTCAAAGTTCCTTTACTTATATTATTTTGTTTTATTCACACAAAATTGCTATTATAAAATACTAAGCTTTTTGTTAATTTTATGATTGAAAATTGAGACAGCCGGGCTCAGTGGCTCAGCCTGAAATCCCGCGCCTTTGGAAGGCTGAGGTGAGTAGATTGCCTCAGCCCGCGGGTTCGAGACCCACCTGGGCAGGAGAGACGTCCTCTCTACAGTAAATCAAAAAATTTAGCCAGACGTGGCAGCGCGCGCCTGTAATTCCGGCTACTCGGAAGGCTGAGGCGGAAGGATCGCCGGAGCCCAGGAGTTGAGGCTGCGGTGGCTGGGAGTGGCCACTGCACTCCAGTCTGGGCAACAGAGTGAGACTCCAACTCAAAAAAAGAAAAGGAAAAATTGAGACAGAAAAAGGGTTAATAATTTATGTAGAGACGCAAATTCTATAGCCAAACTTGAAATTCATTTATGCAAATTTCAGCTGTGGGGGCATCTGACATACCAAAAAAATTCTTTATAAAAAATTTTAGTTTACATAGAAACAAATTCTTGAATAGATAAAAACAGCATGTAGAATCAAGTATGCCATTACAAAAAATGAAAGATTAATGCAGAAAACTTACCAGTGAGACACAGCATGGTGAAGTAATTAAGTTCAAGAGCAAAGAAAGACTTTTAAGGATGTAAGTCTGAATATATCATGGTACTTCTACCAGGTCAAACACTAGGTGAATCTCGAATTTATGCATAGTGACACTCCACACAAAAGACAACGCAACTCTCCTACAAAATATTGAAAGAATATAACTGTGAAAGCAGAACTCCCACAGGGTTTAGAATATCCATAAACTTTTATTGGAGTAATTAGTCATGAAGAAGTTAATAGTGATAGAGGACACAAAATGAATATATATATGTAATATATATGTATATGTATATATGTAGGTATATATATGTATGCACACACACATACATACATAAAGAATTTGTGACCCAAGATTTTTTCAATCTTCTATCTTTTAAAAATAAAGCAAACATACTGGAAAATTAGTATACTTTTTATTTTTAATTTTTTTTGAGTTGGAGTCTCACTCAGTCACCCAGATTAGAGTGCAGTGGCCGCTCCTGGCCACTGCAGCCTCAACCTGCTGGGCTCCGGCAATCCTTCTGCCTCGCCTTCCAAATAGCTGAAACTACAGGTGCGTGCTATCACACCCGGCTAATTTTTTTGATTTATTGTAGAGATGAGGTCTCACCACGTTGCCCAGGCGGGTCTTGAACCCATGGGTTCAGGCAATCCATTCACCTCAGCCTCCCAAAGCACGGGATTACAGGCTGAGACACCAAGCCCCACTAGTATACTTTATTTCTATATATTATGTATTACTATCTTTTACTCTGTCTTATGCAAATTAATATTCATGAAAAATAAAATGTGATGCTACCTAAGCACCACAACTTTAATTTTTAGTTTAATATTCTTGATTATTTAATGTATTTCACAACGTATGTGTGTATGTCAGCCTTGTCATTTTGACAGTAGACTAGACTTGATAAAGGACCTCAGAAAAATTTTAGGATACAAAATCAGTGTACCAAATTCAATAATATGTCTATACACCAATAATGTTGAAGCTGAGAACTGAATCAAGAATTCAATTCCCTTTACACACACAAAAATAAAATGCCTAGGAATGCATTTAACCAAGAAGAACTACAAACAAATGGAAAAACAGTCCATAGATTGGGAGAATAAATATTGTTAAAAAAAACCATGGCAACTTCAAATTCAATGCAATTCTTATTACATTGCCAATGTCATTTTCCCAGAATTAGAGAAAACAATTCTATAGTTCATACGGAACCAAAAATGAAATTCTAAGTAAATAGAATTTTAATC
Source organism: Cephalopachus bancanus (assembly GCA_027257055.1). NCBI lineage: Eukaryota > Metazoa > Chordata > Mammalia > Primates > Tarsiidae > Cephalopachus > Cephalopachus bancanus. Next base: position 2,800,687 of record JAPVLO010000107.1, read on the forward strand.
CAATAAATAGCCAAATAAATTTTTAGCAAAAAAAACAAAAACAAAACTGGAAGCATCGCATTACCTGCCTTCATACCATACTACAAGACTTTAGTAACCAGAACAGCATGGTACTGGTACAAAAACAGACAGGTAATCAATGGATCAGGAACAGAATAATGAACCCAGAAATACAGCCATATACCCACAATCAGTTGACCTTCAATATAGCCAACAAAAATAAATAGGGAAAGGAAACCCTATTCAATAAATGGTGCTGAAAAAACCTGCTAGCCATATGCAGAAGAATAAAACTTGACCTGAATCACTCACAATATACAGAAATTAACTCAAGATGAATTCAAGACTTAAATGTAAGATCTCAAAACTTATAAATCCCAGAAGAAAACCTAGGAAAACTCTTCTGGACATTGACCTAGGTGAAGAATTTATGATTAAGATTGCAAAGGCAGCTGGACTCAGTGACTCAGCCTGTAATCCAAGCGCTCTGGGAGACCGAGGTGAGTGGATTGCCTGAGCCTGCGAGTTCGAGACTAGCCTGGGAAACTTGGCGAGACCTCATCTCTACAATAAATCAAAAATTAGCCAAGCGTGGTAGCACGCGCCTGTAGTTCCAGCTACTTGGAAGGCTGAGGCAGAAAGATTGCCGAGCCCAGCAGGTTGAGGCTGCAGTGGCCAGGAGTGGCCACTGCACTCCAGTCTGGGTGACGGAGTGAGACTCCAATTCAAAAAAAAAAAAAATTGCAAAGGCAACTGCAACAAAAACAAAAAATGACAAATAGGACTTAATTAAACTAGACAACTTTTGCACAACTAAAGAAGCAATGAACAGAGTAAACATAACCTACAGAATGAGAAAAATATTTTTGCAAACTATGCATTCAACAAAGGACTAATATCTGCAATCTATAGGGACACTGACTCAAGAAAAAAAAAAGTGGGCAAGGGACATGAACAGGCACTTCTTACAAGAAGAAATACCAGTGGCCAACAAACATGAAAAAATGCTCAACATCAATCATCAGATAAATGCACATTCAAATCATAATGAAATACAAGGTTACTCCAGTCAGAATGGGTACTATTAAAGCCAAAAAACAACAAACGTTGACCAGAATGAAGAGAAAAGGGAATTCTTATACACTGTTGATGGGGGTGTAAATTAGTTTAACTCTTATGAAAATCAGTATGGAGATTTCTCAAGTAACTAAAAATAGAATTGCCATTCAATCCAGTAATTCCATTGCTGAATATCTACCCAAAGGAAAAGAAATATTGTAATAAATGACATCTGCACTCATATGTTTATTGTAGAACTATTTACAATATCAAAGCCATGGAGTCAACCTACATGTCCAATGCAGAACATATACACCATGGAATACCACACAGCCATGAGAAAGAATGAAATCATGTTCTTTGCAGCAAAATGAATGTAGCTGGAGGTCATTACCCTAAGTGAATTAACACAGACACAGAAATTCAAATATCACATATTTTCACCTACATGGGAGAGAAACAATGAGTACACATGGACATAAAGATAAAATCAATAGACACTGGAGACTTCAATATTGGGGAAGAAAAGAAAGAACAAGGGATGAAAACTACTTATTGCATACTATGGTCAATATTGCATGATGGGTGCAGAAGAAGCCCAAATTCCAGCATTACACAATATACCCATGTAAACAACCAGAATATGTACCCCAAAATCTAAACTTTTAAAAAATGCAATATGCCATGAACCATAATTAGAAAATTTTGCCTAATTATACATTTAATGAATGTCTGATGAAGATATTTTTGCTCAATTTCTTCTATGTAATTTAAAGTGTTTCAGTTGGAAATTATCTAATTTTTATTTTGCAATAAAATAAGATTGTGTGGCGGTGAGCATTTCATTTCTTTTAAGTTTTCAAATTATGCATTATTACCAGTAACAATGAAGAAAAATGCTTTTTATATTGCTTATGTTGGCTTTCTGCATAGTCCGAACTCCGTTCACATCACATTTTTGTTTCTGCTTCTGGGTTTATCTGAACTTATTTTTTTAAATAGTGTGCTTTTGTAATACTTTCCCCAAAGTACTTTTCAAAAGTTGTTTCAAGGTATAGAATCTTTCAACTGAGCAGTGACATAAATAATTAACTTGTAGGTATAGGATGTTTCCATTCAGTCAGATATTGTGAACTCTGAAGGCTTGGCTTTCTCTGTTTCTCTCTTCCCACAATTTAAAATATAAAAAATGGGGATACTATAGAAAACTAGTTAAATTCCAACTTATAATAAAATGTGAATAAGAAGATAATGAAATGTTAGTCTAGCATTATATAATCTTTGAATGGTAGAGAAGTTTAGGCAAAGCGATGAATGATTAATACCTGTCCATTAGAGACTGGGCCTTGAAAATCTGTCAGGATTTAAAGGCTATGTGAATCATTTGTATTTTAGAAGAAGCAGAATGAACAAAAGAAAAAAGGGAGAGGTTAAATTATAAGTATATTTTGGAATGGAGGATAAAGAAAGGAGATGCAAATGACTAAAGATGTGACCAGTAATTGCAGACCCTTAAAATTAAGTGACGCATTGACTTGAATCAGAAAGACTTGAAAACACTGCAACAGTAAGGTGTGAAAATGTGTAGTGTAAGATTGTGTGTTAGCATAATCATACTAATACACAATCATTCTTAAATTATTAGAATTAAAATAAATATTAAACATTTTCCAGGAATACATTTCAATATATTGTTTATTGAAACTTACTTGATATCTTCAGTTTGATGATCTGAAGTCCTTTATAAACAAATCACTTGTCTACAGTTCTCCAATAAAATATATTCTTATAAAGCTACATAGTTTATAATTAGATCACTTATTAGTAATGCACTAGTAAAATAAACTGTAACAAATAAAGTAACACTAACAAATTAATTCTAAACATGCTAAAAGAGAAAATCATAATAAAGAAAATAGAAATGAATACTATGACAACATTTTAAAATTCATACAACAGTAATTATTACTCAAGAATTGCTACCATAAAAATTAATTCTGCTTAGAAAAGGAAAACAAAGGAGTCAAATTATACAAGCAAGCATTTGCTGTGTTCTAGCATCTTGTCTATCATGTCACATAATACTCATAACATCTTATTGTGAATATTTTAAGTGCAGAAAATAGAAACTTGCCAGATGCGGTGGCTCGAGCCTATAATCCCAGCAATTTGTGATGCTGAAGCAAGAGGACTGCCTGAGTCCAGGGGTTTGAGATCAGCCTGGACAACTTGGTGAGACCTCATCTCTACAATAAATAAATTTTTAAAAATAGTCAGGCGTGTTAGCACATGTCTGTAGTTCCAGCTACTTGGAAGGCTGAGGTGGAAGGATCGCCTGAGCTCCGCAGGTCGAGGCTGCAGTGGCCATGAGAGTGTCACTGCACACCAGCCTGGGTAACAGAGTGAGACTCCGACTCAAAAAAAAGAGAAAGAAATGAAAGGAAGGAAGGAAGGAAGGAAGGAAGGAAGGAAGGAAGGAAGGAAGGAAGGAAGGAAGGAAGGAAGGAAGGAAGGAAGGAAGACAAAGAAAATAAAAACTCTGAGAAATTCAGCAACTTACCCAAGGATACCACCTAAAAAAACTGACAAACCTTTCTGAAGCCTGTTAAAGTAAACCTCATCTAACCCAAATATTTACACACATACGAGTCTTGTTATGTGTAGGTATTATGACTTGAAAACTTCTAATGATCTGAACTGTAACTAGTGCTAGCATAATCTTACCTGAAGTCAAGGACATCAATGAGTGACTCACCCTATACAACTTTACAGAAATATAATCCCTTAGGTGGTTTACAAAATAAAGCTTTCACTTTTATTTATGCTAGCAAAGGTTGTTTTTACTTTTGAAGAAGTCCCCAAAACTTTCAGGATAAGTATTGGAAGGAGGAGCTTGAGGGAACTTTCTTGAAAATATTTTGAAATCAACCATGTTTTTCTAGCAGCAGGAGAACCTTTTGGAACCTGCTTGCAGTATTCAGCAGACCTTACTCTCCGCAAGCCCAAACACTGCTCTTGCTTCTTGTACTCAGAATCAGACTGTGTTACCTAGAAAATTACATATTTATAAACATATGTATACTACCACTTCAGGAGTTCAAAGGAGATATTTTGTGGAAATTCATAATAAAGAGTCATGTCAATAAAATCAATTGTTATTTACTATTATGTAAGTATTTTGCTAGTTTTTAATTCCTGTATAAAATGCTATTATTTGTATTCATTGAAAATTTGTTGAAACCATTAGAATACTCTTTTCAGTATTCTCTAGCTATTATGTCTTACCTGAATTAACAGATTGAAAGAAAGCAGACTAAAGCCATGGCCTCAGACTACCAAAACATACAAATAATCTCAAAATACACTAAGTAACTTTATTTTATTATACTTTAGTTATTTTCTATAGAAGATGTGGTAACAGAAATGGAAATAAATATTCAAATGTGCAATATACTTTAAATTGTTAATTAAATTGCATAATCTAACTTAAAATATTCAGTTTGGGGATCTTGAAAATATTATTATGATTATCCCACTTAAAAAAAAAAAAGAATCAAAGCCTATTGTCAGATTTCCTTCCTAATAAAAAACGTTTGTATAGTAATCAAAAAACTAATAATTTGTCTTTTTTTTTTATGGAAGTAGGCTGTAAAAAATTTTCTTTGGAGTTTCACTTTAAACAGACGGACTCTCTTTTCAGAATTTCAAGCCTTAGGCCTTCTGTTCATCCAGAGCAGAGGAAACCCACAGAAGCCAAACAGACTCACCTTAGATGCATGTGTTGGGCACAACTAAATAGTTCATTGTAAATAGTTATGAGTTTAGCTATTTTCTATGCTGTTTTTAAAAAGTAGCTTTATTTATAAGGTCAGATTTCCAGAAAAGTTTGTGATGTCTCTGTTTCGGGGAAGGGAACAAATAGAGAAACAGATTTAATAGAGAATGCATGTCTGAAGATTTTATTGATAAACTTGGAACTTCATTATTAGTTGTGCTTTAACAACTAAAATGTGAAAATAAATAAAGAAAAGTAGTTGATAATCAACATGCTATTTTACTCAGAAAATACATGCAGCAGTAGAGCAAATCACATTTTACTGACTTAATGTTTCTAGTCTCTAATACTCTTTACACAGACTCTACAATCTTGTTTATTTTTATTTTTTGGTTCCCTTAGGAAAAGAAAAAAGATAATTAAAAACTTCTAAAATCATCCAAGAAGTTAATAGAAAATGTATAGCACATAGTCATTCACCTACTTAATAATAACATAAGTTTTACTTTCCAATCACTATCCGGTATCTAGCATGAAAATATATTATGTATTTATAGATTAAAAAATGAAATTTCATGGATATTATTTTATAAGAATGTTCATTATATAAAAATATTTTATTAATGTGCCTAAAAGAGAAGTCATATTGATGTGGTAGGTTAAAAAAATAAATCTAATATTAAAGGAAATGCACAAGGTAAAGGATTTGGAAAGAAATCGTTTCAAAGGTGAGTATTAAAAAAATCACATGTTGAAACACAGAACACAAATTTAAGAAGAGGGGGGATATATATTACTAAAATAGAAAACAAAAAGTGCTTTTGCAGTTAAAAATTAACAAGGGTACCTGAAAAATGACTTTTTGTATACCTAACCCTGAATTGTACCCCACATTTTTAAAATAAAAAAAATTTTAAATGAAATGTTGGGAGCCGGCCACAGAAGCCCACTGAGCATTAGGGAATCAGGGAGGGCCATGGACCCCGAGACCACTAGGATGCGTTTGGGAGCTGTTGACCCCATTTCCGCTCCCTTTCCTTATTTGGCATGTAAGCCAGAAACAACTCTGTTAGTTCAAGCATGAAACTCTGAGACCTAAAAGGAACACAGCTAACTTTAGAAATCTCATTGTTCCCGTTTTCCACTAACTGCAGTTTTGGCTTTAGTACAACTTACAGTTTAAACTTGGGTCACATTTGAGAAGGCTTATTGCTGGTGACAAGCTCTATATATTAGGATTAGGAATTAGAAACTTTTATAGAAGTTAAGAGAGATATATAGGATTTTAGAGTAGCCAATTTATTAAGAGATTGTAATCAATTGTTCCAGAAGTGGCCCACTGTGAACTTTGGACTGGGCCACATTCTGGAGAGCCCAGAGTGATCTTTGAACTGGGCCACATTCTTTAGGAACTGGTTTAAGCTATAATTAAGAGTTTCCATAGCAATTGTGTAAGTAGAATTAGCATAGAATAGAAAGGTAATAGGATTTAAGTTAGTCATCATAGGTGTTGTATGCATAAGCTTTAGAAGTTATTGATTATTAGAACATCATGATGCTAGTAGGGATTGTTGCTTTGCTTTTGATATTGTTAAAATTTTAAAGCTTTTCTCCTAGCATATCTGTAAATTTAAAAATTAATTTTTAGCTTTTAATTTATGCTTACATGCTTAAAAAAGTTCCTCTAAGTAGCTCATTTTTGGCAATAAAAGTGGTCTAGAAAGATTATAAATAATATTTAAGCATGTTACTTAATTGCTATTTAATTAATCTTTTGAACACACGTAACCCAAAAAGTAACATAAAAATGAAAGAGTCGTGACAAAACTGTTATTTTACTGATTATCCAACTGTTATCATTTTACTGAATAATAAATTGTAAACATTAATAAATAAAATAATTCATCATTGCCATTACTTAACAAGAGTGAATATGCACAAGATAATTTTTTTAAAAACTAAAACGATATTAAAAAATAGAAAATATTAACTACAGAAACTGAAATTTTGTATTTTCTAATAATTTTAAGGTAAATAACAAGACTGTCATGGAGGAAAACTATGGAAATTTTTTCATAATTGAGCAATCATCGCTTTTAACACTATCTTTAAATTTCAGATAGTTGATTTTTTTTTAAAGGGATCAAATGGTATTTACCACATATTTACCTGTTTTCACCCTAAATTTTGTGAGAATAATCCAGTTAATAAGTGTGGTTACACTATTATTTGAGTGGTTGAATAATGTTTTAGTATGAGTATTCTAACATTAATTATAACTCTAATTTTCTGGCTCAACATTATTTGTTATTGTAATAAAAAGAACACTATGATATACAAACTTGAAACTTTAAAAATGTTCGTATACATATTTATTTATTTGATTTTAATACTTAGAAATAGAGATGCTAGACCAAAGGTTTGCACATTATAATTTTTTTAAAAAATTTTGACAAAGTGCCCTCCAAAATTGTAGTGATTTTAATTACTTAAGTTGAGACCAGAATAGAGGAAACTGCCAGGCCATTCACTGCATTTAGCCTCTCAACAGACATTACGCTTTGAGCTAATATAATTTAATTAAGTCAGTCAGGTTTCAGGGGGCTTTCTGCCATTGACTCAATTCAGAGACAGGACCCTGCAGTTGCATGCAAAAATGAAAGAAATTATTTAGTGGGACATAGAAACAGTAAGAGAGAATTTCTAAATGTGACAATGTGATAAATGAGCTATTCCACTTTAGTTTGGAATAGCTAATAATAATTTAATCAATCAGTTATCCATCTGATGCTTACCCATTTTTCAGACAATTCTCATACTACTGTGATGGTTGGAAGAAAAATAAAATGTGAGCCAGACTTCAGGTATAGCAATGACTTGAAATATTCTCTAGTAAATAAAATTATAATGCCCCAGTCATTTATAATTCATTTAAAAACTTCTCAAAGCAAATGAAAATAGAAATACCACATACCAAAAGTGAAAATAAGAAGAAAGTTTTTTAAAATAAATGTCTATATAAAAAGTAGAAAGACTTCAAATAGATAGCTTCATGATGCACATTAAGTATTATTAAAAAAAAGAACAAGTGACACTCAAAATAGTAGAAGGAAAGAATAATAAAAATCACAGCAGAGTTAAAACTAAAAAAATTACAGAAGATCAATAAAATGACAAGTAGATTTTTTTTTAAAAAGTAAACAAGATCAGCAAACATTTTGGTGAAGCTAAACAGAGAGAGAGAGAGAGAGAGAGAGAGAGAAACCCAAATAGATAACCTTAGAAAGAAACAAACAGGCATAACAAATGATGCCACGGAAATACGAGGAATCTTTTATGAGTAATTGTACACCAGAATATTGAAAAACCTAGAAGAAAATGAATAAATTATTGGACACATACAAACTGCCAAGATTGCACTATGAAGAAACCTCAGTAAACCAATAAGAAGTTTCAAGATAAAAGCAGTAATAAAAAGTCTTCCCTCATAGAAAAGGCTAGACCTGATAGTTTCACTGCTAAATTCTACCTAGCATTTAAAAAATAACTAATATCAAGTCTACTCAAACTCTTCAAAAAATTGAAGAGGAGGAAATACAGAATGCATTCAAATTCATTGTATTAGGACAGCATTACCTTGATACCAAAATCAGACAAGGGCACAATGAAAAAAGAACACTACAGATCAATATCAGTGATGAATATGAATGCAATAATCTTTAATAAAATACTAGCAAATGAAATTTAGTATTATAATACATTAAAAAGTTCATTCACCATGATCAAGCAGCATTTATCCCAGAATGCAAGGATGGCTCAACAAACACAAATCTATAAGTGTGATACATCACATTAACAGAAACAAGAAGAAAAACAATATGTTTATTTCAGTAGATATCAAAATGATAAAATTTGACATTCCTTTATGATAAGAACCCTCATCACACTGGGTATAAAAGTAATATATACAAAAATAGTAAGGCCTTATATGACATGCACATAACTAACATTGTACTCAACAGGGAAAACTTGAAATATGAAATAAAGACAAGGATGCTCATGTTCATCACTTTTATTCAGTATAGTACTGAAGTCCTGGCCAAATAATCAGCAAGATAAAAGAATAAAGGGCATCCACATTGGAAAGGAAAAATTTAAGTTAGCCTCTTTCACAGATGACACGATCTAATACCTAGAAAAATGTAAACAGTCTTCCAAAAAAACTATTAGAGCTAATTAAAACATTCAATTCAGTAAAGTTGTAGGATTATTAAAAAACCACATATGTACCTACCCTAAATTGTACCCCACATCTTTAAAAAAAAAACAACGAATATTCAAAATTCATTCACATTTCTATATGCCAATAGTGAACAATCTGAAAAAGATATTAAAAAGTGATCCTACGCACAAGAGCTACAAAGAATAAAAATACCCAGGAATCAATTTAACCAAAGAAGTAAAAAACTTATACAGGGAAAATTAGAAAACACTAATGATAGAAAATGAAGATTACGGAAAAAAAAAAAAAGATTTCATGCATATGGTTAGGAATAATCAACAAAGTTAAAATGACCATATAATACCAATATAAATATTCAATGCAATTTCTGTCAAAAAAAACCACCACCAATGTTCTTTTTCACAGAAAGGTTTTAAAAATCTGAAAATTTATATGAAACCATAAAAGACCACAAATAGCCAAAACAATCCTGAGTGAAAGAACAAAGCTGGAGGTATTACACTAACTGACTTCAAAATTTACTCAAAAGATATAGTAACCATATCAGCCTGGTACAGGGATAAAAACAGACACATAAATCAATGGAACGGAATAGAGAACTCAAATAAAATCACAGGTTCACAGTAACTCTCTTCAACAAAGACACTAAAAGCCCATGGCAGGGAAAGGACAGTCTTTTAATTTATTATTTAATTTCATTATTGCAAGGCTTAAACCTCTACCATTTCCATAACAACATGCTTAAAATTCAGTTTTCAAAAGGACATATAGTCCATTCTTTCCTTTGCATACTTTAAAACCCATTCATGGATTAATATAGATGATGAGACTGCCAGATAACTGGACAGCATCTCATTAGCATTCCTAGGTTCCTCCTTCTGCCATGCATTTTGTTAAGAAAGTATTACCCAACTTGAAGGATGCAAAAAGCTAATGCAAAGAGACTGCTGCTGTACACACTTGTTTTAAGAGTGGTATCATAGACTGCATTATATGATCTTCAGACTTTAAAGACACAGGTAAGAAATTATAGTCTGAACCCAGTGAACCTTCAATTACATATTTTTTTATTCTCATTATTCCACTGTTACAAAACCTGATACTAAATTTGGAGTCCATCTCCACCAATTGTATAGAAACGTTTGCATTTTGATGCATTTAGTATACATTAGTTTACAGTTCGTCATGCTTTCAACTCCTGATCATGCTTGCTTTATCTTATCTTACACTCATAAAACAAATAGTTATTTAATATAAACTATGTATTAAGTACTATTTTATCTTGAGGCATGGTGTGTATTTTTAAAAGCCGCCTTTAAGTCTTTTATGGAAGTTGGAAAGGTATAAATAAACAGCCATTTAATACATTATTTTTGAGGGAAATCACAAATGAAACAAATTAAGTGTTATTATGTACATTCTGTACTTAACAAAATAAACTCCAAGAAAACTTGTGATTGGTTTAAAATCACACAACTAAGATTTGGTGATGTGAGTACTGGAACCAAGATACTTATCAGAATATGTGTTACTATTACATGCTCCCCATGGATCCAACAGTGGTAAAAATTAGAAAACAAATCATTTTACTCAGGAAAATAACGTTCTATTAGGTAACTCAGTACACTTTAAAGATCAGTTGCTACCAAAACTTTCATAATCCTTTAAGAAAATAAGCAGGCATTTCAATGTATTAGTAGCTTAAACTTTTGGGAAGACCAAGATATGAGGTCATGATGTGACAGGAACTGTTTCTCTAATATATTTTGGAATATATATTTGTTTTTCTTCATAACACTGGATTTACTTAACACAATGGATTATAGGCTTTTTCATTACAACGGACCATAGAGTCTGATTGTACATATGTGATACACAGAATACAGATACTGGAAACTTTCTCCTTATTTCTCCATCTGAAGAACTCTTTTTCTGTAAACGTAAGTATTGTTTAATATAATTTTTTCCCCAAATTGAGGCAGACTCCTATTATGGCATGGTCAAAACAAAAAACAAAGCCAAAAAGGAAAAAATGGCATTCTATGTGCTCAGATCTCAGTGATGAAAACTACTGCTCCTCAGTGATGGACACAACTTGATAAAGGAAATCAGAACCTGAGTCTCTGTCTCCAGTATTTTCTGAGGCTTTCAGGAATGGGACCCACCTTGGATAGGTTTTGACTCTCTTCCACACTCCAGAAATCTGAGCCCATTAATGTAGTGACATGGTGAACATTTTATTTTTCCTATGCTAGATTTTTTGTTCACTCTAATATCACAATGAGACTCATCTTGCATATCAGATTTTTCATAAATGTCTTCTACCAATACATTCTCCTAACTTTACATGAATAAAGATAAAAATAAAAGACCTTTATTTTTTATACTCCTCTGCTATAGTTCATTGATGAATTGCAAAAGTTAAAATAATTCAGATTTGAGCAAACAAAGGACTATTGTACTATTAGGATCCATATTTGCAACGTGGTCTCAAATATAAATATTGACATTAGAATAAAATACATTTAACTTAGGAGGTGAATATAAAATATTCTATGTAGATAAATTAAAAATCATACAAAACTTTCACTGAGAAAATCACACACACACACATCCATACAGATAAGAAAAATGCAAGGTCAAGGCAAACTTAGAAACTTGCTCAAATGCCAAACTAAAATTTACCTAGAAAGATATTTAACTATAAAGTAATGCAGACTTTTTCCTTGGAGCTATAATACCAGTGAATTTTGACCTCACAGTGCCTTAATCATGTGGAATCAATAAACACAGATTCAAAGACATTTACTAGGATTCCAAATAAAGCTTCGAATCCTCTGCCAAGAGTGGGGAACTTTCTCACAAGATATTTTATTTTTAACCTGGCAAACTGATGTAAACCAAAGGTTGCTTCATAAAAAGGATCATGATCTTAAGCTTCAGACCTAAGGGATTTCAACTTGCAAGAAAAGTATCTATTAATAGTGTGAACTTCCTTATAAATTAAAATCTCATTGTCTAATCTATAGTGGTCCCTCAGTATACATTTGCCAAAAAGAAAGTTTAAAATGAAGCAAAAGCTTTCTTTATTTCTTAAAAAAAGTTGTTTCATTAACAAAAAGACCACAAAGTAAAATAAACCAACAAAGTAAATCTCATAAAATAATGGTCATGTTTTATATAATTAGTACATTAGTACTTGATTTTTTATATGTACTGTATGCATGTTATCAAATCATTGCTTGGAGAATGAAAAGAATAATTTTTAGCAAGTAATCATATTTTTAGTTGGTTAAAATGCATATGAATAATGACTCTACCTGTATAGCTAGATAATTATGGAATTATTTTGTTAATTGCAGAAATAAACTATTAAACATTTGTTTAATTAGTATTATACTTTTCTCAGTAGTGGTTTCACGAGAATGAAACTTAGATATTGTACTTAACTTTTTTTTTAAGTTTGTGGAAGAAGAAAGGTAGATTTGAAAGTTTTGTGCAGACAAATCTAAGTTCAGATCCCTTTCTTCCATATTGCAGCTTTACAAGTTTTGGAGAAAGCTACTTAAGCTTTTTAAATTTTAGATTGCTTATTACTAAAATTGTGAAATGGGATGCAATGCATTCTCAATACCTGTCACAGTTTCTAGAAAACACTTTTTGGTTTCCAATAAATGGTTACTATAAGTTGCATGTGCTCTGTATAGAAGGTAGATATGTGAGCAACGTATTTTAGATAATACTCTTCTAAAATAAATCATAAATGAAGAAGTTTTGGGTACTTTTCAAATAAAATATTAAGTTACCAGGTTAAATAGCTTTTCTGGAAAGCTAACTTTTTTATTACATCAGATGAAGAGATTTTATTGAATATTTATTAAACATGACTGCATGTCAAAACTATACTTGAAATTGATGGCATAAACAGAGAACAGAAACAGTAAAGAAATAATCAGTTCATTGTATAAAAAATATTTTTGAATACATGGAAACATTAGATTTTATATTTAATGTTATGGTTTTTTTCATAAGTATATTGCTACTGCTGTCCATATTTAGTTTCAACATATTAATTTGTAACTTCCAACACATATTGTTTGTTTACAAAGTCTCTATTAAATATTTTAAAACTAAGGTCCTAGATGTTTAAAAAAATTCAATGACATCTCTTTATTTCTAATTTTACTGCATCTGTGACTGTAAGAGTTATTGTCAGGAGAAATATAAATACTCCTGATTAAAAAGTGTTTGACTTAGTATAAAAATAAGATATTCCTGAGCAAAAGTGATTCAGTTCATTAGGATTATATACATCACAAATATCACATAATACTATAATACTATAATGCTGTAATTATAATCAGTATTAGAATTTCTCACGGCCTATTACTGAATGGGAAATAGTTATTAATGGCATGTTATCAGTTTTATTGAGACAAAATTGACGAGAGGTAAATTGACATACACATATACTGAACAACCAACACAACAATCAAAACAAAAAGTGTATATTCATCACCCCAAAAGTTTCCTTGTACCCATTTCCAGTTCTTCCTTCTCCCCCTTCATGCCCCCACCATTCACTGCCAACCACCGATCTACTATCTCTCACTACATATTAGTTTGTACATTTCTATAACTTTACATAAATGAAATTATATGTACTTTTTTTGGTGGGGTGAATGGATCTAATTTATTTCACCCAGCATAAATTCAAAAATGTTGTTTGTATATGTCAGTAATTTATTTCTTTTTATTGCTGAGCATTATTTCACTCTTTTTATCCATTTATGAGTTTATGAATATTTGAGCTGTTTCTAGTTTGGGCCTATTAAAAATAAAGATACTTTGACTATTCATGTACAAGTCTTTGTATGGACATATGCTTCATTTCTCTTCAGTAAACAGAAATAGAAAATGGCTAGATTATGTGGAAGGTATCTATTTAGCTTTTTGTAAAAAAAAAATCTGTCAAATTGTTTTTCAAATTGATTGAACGATTTTACATTTCTACTTACAATGTAAGAGATTTCCAATTTCTCTTTATCTTCACCATCACTCAATAGAAACATGCTTTTTAAACTTAGTCATTTTAATAACATTTCATTGGTATTTTAATATAAGTTTAATTCATGTTTCCCTAATGCCTAAAATGCCTTAAGTATGTTGACCATCTTTTTGGGTATTATAATGCCATCCATATATCAATCTTGGTGAAGTATCAGTCTATATCACATATTTTGTTTATTTTTTATTGTCTTGTTTCTAGATTATTGAGTTTTGATAAATTTTCTTATATTCTAGATATGTCTTATATTAGATATATGCTTGAAAATACTGTCTCTCAGTTTGTGACTTGTATTTTCCTTTCTTAATGTCATTAGAAGAGCAGAAATGATGAATGATGTTTTGCAATCTGAGTTTGATTTGGTAAATTCATTCTTAGATACAGATACAAAACCAATTACTTCTAGAATTAATATCAAGCTGCATATACACACGCCACACCCATATACCCACAATGTTAGATTACCAAAATGCAAAATACTTTGCTGATGTGCTAAAATGAAAGGTGTGTCAAGACCTTACAAAAAATAATTTTATAAGGATTATTTGCCAAAGCAAGCTGCCTTCTAATATTACTAAGTATAAATGAATTTTCTAACTTTTGTGTTCTAAAATTCAAACTAATTTTACATAATTTTTTTAAGGAACTGCCATATAAATATGTGCCATTAAAGCTGCCTAATATTATGGACATTGGGAATACTGGTGATATCTTTGTCACTTCAGGGATCTGAAACGTAAGTCAGTGAGCACAATACCTATTATTTTCATCAAAACTTAAGTTTAGAAGAGGGGTGTACCAGAACTTGTCTTAGTAAAGTTTCATGGAACAGTATTTATTTATTTATTTTTCCTCTTTCAATTTTTATTTTAAAATTGTGGGATACAATTCAGGGTGAGGTATACAAATATTCATTGTGCCGGCACCCTTGTTGATGAGGTCCCCCCCCACCTCAGGCAGATATCAACTGCTGTCAATCCCATCTCCCCACCCCCTTCCCCCCTGCAGTTTCCCTCTTGTCGATCCTTTTCTTACGGTATTACAGTAGTTGTTCAAGGTCCACTTATGAGTGAGAACATGTGATACTCAGCTCTTTGTTTCTGTGATAGATCATTCAGTATTATACACTCTAATTCTATCCAGGTTGCTGCGAAGTTCATGATTTTGTTCTCTTGTATGGCTGCGTAATATTCCATTGCACGTAAAGTACCACTTTTTTTAAATCCAGTCTTCTTTTGATGGACAGCACATGACAATTAAGGCAGAAGACATTTAAAACATGTTATTTCTTATAAGTAACTATCTTTATGCATGATAGTTGAGTGCTTTCTCAATTGAGTGCTCCAGGCCTTAACTTCCTGAGTAGCTTGAATACCATACATTCCAAAGTGAACTTTTGAAAATACATGTCTGGCACGTGCGCCACAGAACCCCTCGAGGCTTCAGTCCTGGTTAAGATGGCCGTGCCCAAGGTCCTCTGAAGTATCCGCATCGGGTGCCACAACCCTAGACGAGGCTTATGCGATCGAACCACCTGCCGCAGCAGAACCACGGCCTGAGAAAGAATCCCAAGCACTGCCCAGGGCAGCAGATACACCATGGATCCTTCCAGATCGTCTAATTCGTTTCTCCGTGGGCTCCGCTAGTCCCAGCGCTGTTGTGCTCCTCTACTCGAAGGCGCTCAAAAGGTGGCATGAGTTTGAAGATCTCGTAGAAGAGAGGAGGCATGTCAGTGACTTGAAATTTGCAATGATATGCCACAGCACCTATTGTTTATAAGGGAATTCCTCCATATAAGCCGATTGATATGGAATGTGGTGTTCTCAATTCTGAAGAGATTAATTATGTCATTAAACAGCTTTCCAAACAATCTCTTCAGTCTGCCGATGTCCTCACAGAGGAAGTTAGTGAGATCTTGAATGAAGTTAGTCACAAACTGCGTCTGGGAGCCATTCGGTTTTTTGCCTTCACCCTAAGCAAAATATTTAAACACGTGTTTTAGAAGGTGTGTGTAAAGGAAGAGGGTATTCAGAAGCGACAACGAGCCATCCTGGAGCATCTGGAGATGAAAGTGGTTAGCAAGCTGCTGTGGATGTCGGGTACCTTTTTCATGCCGAGTACCTTTGGGCGCAAAATGCTGTACTGGGCTGCGTTCTCTGAATATGTAAAAATTATGTTACAGAATTGTTGTGCTCTTGATGAGTTTTTCCTAGAAGGCACAAGAAGCCGCTCTGCCAAGACATTGCCTCCTAAATTTGGTCTTTTGACTATTGTGATGGAGTCATTTTTAAAAGAGAAGTTTTTGATACCTACGTTGTCCCAATTAGCATCAGCTATGATAAGATATTGGAAGAAACCTCTTTATGTATATGAACTTCTAGGTTCCTAAGCCAAAATAATCTACAACTGCGTTGTTGAAAGCCAGAAGGATTCTCTCTGAAAATTTTGGAAACATCTTTGTATACTTTGGAGACCCTGTGTCAGTCACTTCGATCTCTGGCAGGCTGGGAGGATGAGTGGGAGCCAATACAACTTGGTTCCAAGATACATTCCTCAGAAACAATCTGAGTACCTGCATTCCTTTGTTGCTGAAGTTGCCTACAGAATACAGTTTATGCAAATTTAAAACCTGGTTCTGAGCCTCTGGGCCCTCATAGTTGCTGTTCTACTTTAGAACTGGTCGTCCATGGACTTTGACACTCTGCTGGAAAGACTTTATGGCTGAAAGGCTCAACCCAGGTGTTGGGAGGGTTTCTTGTTTGGTTCCACAATGAGCCTAATGAAGAAGTGATCCAGTCGAGCATTCTCCTGCACTCCAACCTCGCCAGCCATCCGAGACCAGGTGATTCTGAAAGTGGACTCTGGAGACTCAGAAGTGGTCTATGGACTTATCTTTCAGCACACCAGTCTCTTCATGTGCTCGGCTTATAGGAACCGGTTGCTCAACACGTTTATCTGCTCTTCCTTAGTAGCTATAGCATTGCAGATGACACCGGGTTCAGGAAAGAGGACGTCTATGACTGCTTTCGCTTTTTATGTGGTTTTTTTTCAGATGAATTCATCTTCCTTCTAGAAAACACACTAAAGGACTTTGAGAAAAGCTGTTTCCTGCTTTGTAAAGCTGAGGCCATACGAGTGACAATGAGGGACACCCTGGTTACAGAGAAAGGAAATACTGTGTTAGAATTTTTAGTGGGTCTCTTTAAGCCTTTTGTGGAAAGTTATCAGATAATTTGCAAATACTTCTTGAGTGAAGAAAAGGACTAATTCACTGAAGAATAGTACTTGGCTGCAGTTTGAAAATCCACAGATCAGCTTCTTGATTAAGGTGCCTCTCAGTGTTATGATGTATTATCATCTGATGTGCAGAAAAAATGCCCTAACAGCTTGCATGAGGCTTGGGTGATGGAGAAAAAGAAGGTAAATAATGAGTGTATATTTCATATGAATGAACCTGCCACAAACAAACTAGAAGAAATGCTTGGTTGTAAGATGCCAATAGGAAACCAGCTACTGCAAAACTTTAATCATTGCCAAATAGTTGTGGAAAATGTGGCCAAATAATTGCTGTCATCAAAGGACTTTATTACAACAAACAAAGAAGTAAAGGAAGAAACACATCTCGCACTTCATAAGACTTTGAGAACAGTGGACTTGGTAGAGAGGAAGAGATGATCAGTGTAAGCAGTCAGCATCACCTACACCACCAAACTGGCATAAATCATGTGTATCCAACACTGTGTGTGTGTTTTAAAATAAAACAATCTTTTGGAAACTTGTATGAAAAGAAAAAAAAGCAAATACATTTCTGACTGGAGTGAAATTAGTTGTCTTTATTCACCTTTACATTCTACCTCTTTGCAACAAAGGGTAGAAACAATTTCATTGAGTTACACCATTTTTAGATTTTAAAAAATAGGCAAAGTATACGATAAAATTTTATTGATTTGGGGAATGAGTTAATTATACAACATGTACAGAGTTATAGAAGTCATTCTTACCGAGAAGATAAATCTAAGTTATATAACCAGTCAGTAAGAATTTCACTCTACATTTAGCAGGTTTTCATTGTAAATTGACATCAGGCCGCACATTGTGACTGTGTGGTCTAATGACTAGAAGCACAAATGGTTTATATATTTATTCTTTTTATGTGTGGTGTTCAATTGAGGTTGTGAGAAAAAAGAGAAGAGCAGAATTCATCCGTTGGGAGAAGGAATGGTGTTTCCTGTCTTATAATCGTCTATGTCCTACCCAAACTTTTTGCTTCTGATTGAAGAAAATCAAGGCTGTACCAGTCCCATTAGAAAAGGAGAGAATAACAAAGAAAGCATCATGAATAGCAATAAGCGGTCACAAAGAATGTGTTTATTGCATGGAGAAAAGAAGGAGGAAGAAATGGACATGTGATTATTGTTATGATTACTAAAATAAAAAAAGATTTTCAGAGTCTTAAAATTGAAAGACTAAACATTCCCGTTTTTCCAGCCCTTGTTTATACTTATTCTCCTGGCATACCATTTAGCTTAGCATTTATACTGCACTTCTTTGTTTTTCTGATGAAGTATTATTACTAGTAGATGAAATTAATAAATCAAGATAGGGTTAGTAGGTCTGCTCTTTATGCTTCAGTCATCTGCCAAAGTTTCAACAGTAAAATGTTACCAAAAATCTGAAATAATATGACTAAATCTGAGAGACAACCAAGATAGCCTCTTTTGTCTTTTGACCAAAATATATGAGAATTTGCAAAAATGAGAAACAAATTTACTCTAGCTAGTCCTGTCTTGACTATTAAAAATATGTCAGAAAAATTTTAGAATGTACAAAGGCCTTTATGAAAATTTGACTAAAATAAAATGGGCAATTGTTCCTCAACATTATTCTGGCATCTGTAGCAGAGATTTCTTTTCTATTTTTGTGATATGATTTTTGACTCCCTGCTTCAAACTGATTCAGTTTACTTGGAAAATTTCCAAAATTTCTGATACATTTGTATACTGATACTGTACAAAGTATCTCTTTTTGTATTCTTATGGTATAATGTATATTAAATATCTTATTTTTTACTATTAACCTTATACAATGCCTTAAGATTTTGATATAGAATGGGAAGCTGGCATTTGTCCTCTATCACACACTGTGATCAACTGATACTTAAAAATTTGTATCTACTGCAGAATTGCATGAATGCATGACATGTTTCAGCTTACATATTTGGCAAACTAGTGAAGAATCAAGCTTGGAGTGCTTATGTAATTCAAAGATGAGCTACTCAGGAACAATTTACAGAAGACCTTGTATCTGTTCTTAGTTCTGCAGCTCTCTGTATGGTCTCTGTAAGAATTAATTGTCCTCTCTAGCCAATATTTACAAGTCTGTACAATTTTTAAGGTTATTTGATATTCATATTTAATGTTTTTATGACACTAGTCTAACTTCAGCAAAGCATATTGAAAATAAGATATATTATTGGTACCATAAGTTTCACTATTTTCATAAAAGTGAAAATCACAGATTCAGAATGCATTTTTAAAATTAAAACTATAACCTAGATTTCTGTATTAGATTAAGTAAAAGTTTCCTTTTTTCTTTCTATTTAGGAATTTGAAATTAGAGTCAGTGTTAACACAAATGACAATTTAGGACAATCGCTTTGGATGCAATGGTGTTCAATGTAAAGATACCTTTTTGGAGCTCATTGTATCCTTTTAGGGTCCTAGGGAGATTAATGAGGCTGGTTTAGCTACATGTCACTGGGGACATGACTGAAAGTTCACTTCAGGCTGTTGAGACTCAGGGATTTTAGGGAGAGTTGTTCTCTTGAAACCAAGTGCCTTGCGTCTTAATTAACATAAGGAGAACTGGGAGTCAATTAACACTAGTTATATACTTTTGTGGGCGTTGATTATGTGCTGTTCCACTTGAGGCTCCATTTAATCTGAAACACAAGGATATTTGCATACTGAGTTTAGATCATGAGGTAACAAGGGATAAATAGGGCTCTTCTTTCTCATATTCTTAACACTTCTCTGCTCAAAGCCTGGGACACTGGCCAACAGCACCAGCAGCATCTGGGACTTTGTTAAAAATGCAGAATCTCAGGCCCCACTTTAGTCCTACTGATTTAGAAAATACATCTTAAGTGGATCCTCAGATGATGCATGCATATTCAGGTTTGAAATGCTCAGAGAGAATTTCACTGTATTACAATGTCCTAATACCATATTATCATTCTATTGTATTTGATTTTCATAATTATTTACTATTACTTTAGTTTATTTTGGTGTTCTCTGTTCATCATTTTTCTGTAAAATTGGGATTTATCATGATGATTTCACAATTCTAAAATAGTATTTTATCCAGAACATTATATCTGTCTGTGAAAAGCTTAAATATGCATTTTGCTAAGGATTTGTTTAGTTTGGGTTCCAATATAGTTTAAAATGCACATCATATTATTTCTGAAGAATCTTAATTTAAATATTTATAATTTAAATTTTACCACTGTATTTTATTTTATTTTATTTTATTGCTTTTTTGGCTCTTCTTGAAATACAAACAAGCTTAATTTAACTGGCACAGCATTAATTGCTTAGGTTAACACATCTAAATATAAGCTGAGCTATTCATTATGGCCTGTGATCACACATTTTAATAAATAAAAATTGGTCTAAATGCATTTCTTCTAATAAAAGGTTATTCACACCTATTCTTAAGCATAGTAGAAAAAAATTTAAAAAGTGGAAATGTTTTACTACTCTGGCACACCTTTCGAGATCATTATTTGTTACCTGTGAACTTATAAATACTTAGAAATATATGGCTGTCTCATTTAAATTTTTTCATATTTTCAGGGCCTTTAATTCAGTAGTACTTTGTATTTAGCACATATTATTACTTTGTTTTTGTTTTTGAGGTGACTAAATCATTGCAAGCAACATATTGCTTATACTTTTACACTTAATTTATATCATCAGTTGTAAATGAAAACGGAAAACGTTGACATGACAGTTGCAAAGGGATTTTTTTTATAGAATAAAATGTCTGTAAAGCAAAATGAGGCAATGAAACCAATTATCTACTGCCAAAGGCAGTAAAATATTTCTTTTTTCTATCTGAGATATATTCAAGGCAGTTTTTGAGCCAAGTAAAGTGCAATTACTTTGTCTAGCTAATCATCAACTACCTCTCAACCATATGGATGCTTATAACAGTATTCTAAGTTTATATAATCTTCTTAGCAGAATGAAAACAGGCCAATATTGCAGGCTAATTCAGGACAGTGGTGCTTTTTGAAATATTTATAAATGAATGTGTTTTGAGTACATGTTATTTTTTAAATAGTGTATTAGCTTCCCGTGACTGCTGTAACAAACTCCCACAAATGTTGAGGCTTAAAACAACAGTTCTTTATTCTCTTCCAGTTCTAGAGGCCAGAAGTTTGAAATCAATACTACTAGACTAAAATCAAGGTGATATCATGCTGCACTCTCTCCAGAAACACTACAGGAGAATCCATTTATACTTCTCTTTCATCTTCTGATGGCCGCCAACATTACTTGGCTTCTAGCCATATCATGCTAATCTTCAAAATGAACATCTGAATCTGTTGGTCCTGTCAAATTTCCTCCTGCCTCGCTCTTTTAAGAATGTGTATGATTGCATTTAGGACTCGATGGAATAATCCAGAATAATCACCACATTTCAAGTTCCTTAATCACATCTGCAAAGACTTTGCCTTATAAGGTTGCATACACAGGTTTCAAAGACTAAGGCATGAATATATTTTGAAGAATCATATTTCAGCTTACCACAGACAGTGATGAAGAAAATTCTTAGAATTTTTTACTCTTTCAACTTAGAGTACTATTAGACAAATGTGCTTACTTTATGATTCTGGGAAATATTGAAGTTTCTTTTTTTTTTAATTCTTAATGTTAGCACTCAACATAATGTCAAGATATTTCTGTATCCTGAAAATCTTCACATGGTAAGATATCTCAATGTCTGGTTTCCTAAATATGATTTTGAAGAAACATCCAGTCACATAGTTCTTTCCAATAACAATGTGAGCTTCATAGGCAGCTGGAACATTTCTAAATTTGTCCGTCTTCAGAACCGAAACACTATAACTGCTAGGCTTTAAAAATTGTACCATATTTAGAGAAAATCTCTGAAAATTATTTAACTTTAAAAATGTTGAACTAATAGCAATGTATTCTCAAATGCATGTTACACAAATAAATTTATTAGAGATAAAAGTCAAATGATAAAGCACACATCATAAAGTCTATTTATTTGCTATTTGTAAATACCATTGAATTTTCTATACAGGTAGCTAAAAAGTCAGTATAAAATTATGCTTCTCTGGTAAACAAAATATTTTGTGCATACCATGGAAATATCTAAATGTCTCTAATACACAAGGTTTAGTTCATATATCTTGCATTTTATTCTTGTAGGTAAAGAACTGTCAACTGTGTATATGTTGGGAGGCAAAAGGTGAAGAGATAACATTAATAGTGTGGCATTTGGAGTGTTCCTTGTTAATCTTTTGTGAAAGTCTAAGACTTCAGATTGCAATCTGTACCTATACTAAATCCTACATGATTTCTGACTCTAATGAATAGCATTTTAGTGGACAATTTCCTAATAAAATTAGGAATATATTCTTTGCTATATGTAAATGTTGAATAAGCTTTTTCTTGTCTTCCCCATTTTTTAATGCATAAAAGATAGCTGTGCACACTGGATACAATACAGCACTTTCCAGCTAGGCAGATAAGAGCTCTAAACACAATTACTTCTTGCCTGTCTATGCAGTGTTCTCACCTTCGCAGGGTTCAGTGTCCTATTTGTAAAGTGAAAAGCGTATAAATATTAAACATGATGCAAAATGCAAATGATTTTGCATGCATCGTGTCTGACATATTGTAGATACCAGCTAATGGGAGTGTCCTTTTGTCTCTCTGCTTTAAGTTTTTTAACTAATAAATAATATGGTTTCTAAAATCAACCTTATCTCCAGTTTCTGCTTGGGAAAGTAAGAAACTGGAAGGTCATCAATTAACCATACAGAAAGAAACAAATCAGATAAACTATACATTGAAATAGATGATTTTGAACTTGTCAGAAAGATAGGCTAAACTGTAATCTGGGATAGACAGTTTCAGCAGTGAGTAAGGGATGCAAGTATTTGCTTAGTCGAGATGATGCAGATGAACACCTATAAGAAGAATTGAGTTAGAATAATTCAAGAACTAAGCTGAGGGGAAGCTGTGATGAGAATCTGACCAATGACCCCATCAGTCATCTCAGATAAGAATAGGAGACCCCTGAAAAAGTTACTAACTTAGTGGCAAGCCTGGGAAAGGGAAATAGCAGCTGCTAAGGAACAGGCAAAAAACTCCTTATATTTTTTTCCCTTAGTTCCTGATAGCAAAAGAATGCCAGTTTGCTGATAAAATAGGAAAAAACAACAACAAAAAGAGATTTGGTACCTTTAGGTTAGCCAAGAAATAAAAAATAAAACCAAAAAAGGTACTAATCATTGGGAAAGGGGCAGGAATGCTTGCTAGGTCCAGAAATAAAGCTAAAAAATGTCCGAGATATTTGGAATGTTTACACCTTTAAGAATGAGGAACACGGAGTCTGCTTAAAACTAAGGTTTAATCAGAAAATTAGAAAATGTTCCTCTCTATCCTCTACCACCAGGAAAGCAAGCATTTAACCCCATAATCCCACTTCTGGGTACAGACCCAGTGGCACATAAATAGTTCTACCATAAAAACACCTCCAGTCTTATGTTTATCACACACTATTCACAATAGCAGAAACATGCAACCAACCCAAGTACCCATCAGCGGTGGACCGTATAAAGAAAATGTGGTACATATATACTATGAAACACTATACAGCCATAAAGAAGAATGGAATTGTGTCCTTTGGAGCAACATGGATATAGCTAGAGAACATCATCATAAGTGAATTATCACAGAAACAGAAAACTGAATACCACATGTTCTCTTTGATAAGTGAGAGTGAAACACTGAATATACATAGACACAAGAATTGAAACAGCAGAAACAGAAGCAATCCTAAAGGACAGAGGGAGAAAGGTGAATAAGGGTTTAAAAACTGCCGATTGGGTATCATGTCTACCACCTGGGTGACAGGCTCATTAGAAGCCCAAATATACCATCATGCAATATACTGATGCATCAAACCTGTACACATACCCTTGAATCTAAAACATTAAAATAAAAAATGTGTTGCTTATTTGCCATGAAATACCATGCAGCCATAAAAAAAGAATGAAATCATGTTGTTTGCAGCAGCATGATTGAAGCTGGAGGCCATCATCCTAAGTGAATTATCATAAAAACAGAAAAGTTAATGCCACACGTTCCTACTCATAAGCAGGGAACTATTTACTGGGCATGCATGAGCATAAGGATGGGATTGGCAGACAGTGGACACTGCTAAAGTGGGAAGAAGAGATGGGGCATAAGGGTTGTAAAACCACTCATTGGTACCATGCCTACCATGGGAGGAAGGCTGTGTATGGGAGGGGGGCGGATCATAAGAAGACCAAAAGACCAAACCTCACTATCACGCAATATAGCTATGCAAAATAAATCTTCACATGTCCCCAAATTCTTAAAAAGAAAAAAAAGTAGCAGTACAATACTGTTCTGATGTCTGATATCATCAAGAGAAAGACTCTCTCTGAGGCATAGTACAAAAGAAAGACTTAATGCTAAAGGTATAGTAATCATTGAGAGAATCCTCTGGTCAATTCATAAACACTATTACTAGAGGGATTTGAAGACTGTGATGAAATGAGGGTAAGAACAGCCACAACAAACTTCAAAGATAGTCCAACTCTTTATAGAATAGTACAAATCTTTACAATAAAGACATAGCAGAAGAAAATAGATCTTCTTAAATCATAAAATTACTTCCCCTATTTCAACTGTTTTAAAACATCCAACAAAAAACTAAGAGACATATATGGAGATTGTAAAATAACTGGCTAATATGTTAAAGGCTCTAATGGAAGAGCAGATGAGCAATGTTAGCAGAGAGATATAAACAATAAAAAAGAATAAAACGAAAATGACTGGAATGAAAACAGTAAATTAGTAGAAGAATACCTTCCATGAACTCCTCGAATAGTAACATAATGAGAATTTATATAATACATTTAAAAGTAAAATGTAAGATAACTAATGAAATGAGGAAGAGGAAATGATGAGAAAGTGGAGAGTTATAAGATATTTACACTATATGTGAGGAAGTATAATGCTATTTGAGAGTAGACTCTAATTAAAATATATATGGTAAACATTAATTTGCAATTGTTATAAATAATAAACGTGTATTGGAGATAAAATAGAGCCATAAAAATAAAAATGCAGAAATGGAAGTAAAAATCAAAGACCAGGTGAAACAAATAGTAAAGAACAAGCAATGTAGTAGATTTTCTTCCATATATGTTAACTATTTCATTAAATATAAAAGATCTAAAGAGACAAATTAAAGACAGATAATTGTTAGAATGGACTAAAAAACAAAACAAAACAAAAACCCCCACAATCAACTGCTTTAATTATTAAGTCATAAGTCATTAAAAAGAAATGGACAGAATAATATATGTCATGCAAACTCTATCCAAAAGAAAGCTGGAGTAACTATATTGATATCAGACAAAATAGACTTCAGAACAAAAATATTATCATTGGAACAATAAATCAGAGGAATACTACATAATGACAATGGGTGTCTATTTTACAAGAAAATAATAATAATAATCCTAAACACGCAAGTACCTAACACCAATCCTCAAAACACTTGAAACAATAAATCAAAAAATTAGCTGAGCATGGTAACGTGCACCTGTAGTTCCAGCTACTTGGAAGGCTGAGATGGAAAGATCTCCGGAGCCCAGCGGGTTGACATTGGGGTGGCCGTAAGCATGCCATTGCACTCCAGCCTGGGCGAAAGAGTAAGACTCTGACTCAAAAAAAAAAAAAAAAAAGAAAAAGAAAAGAATTTATTAGTTACAAATATATTAATTTTTCATGTCTAAAATATCTTTCAGTGAAGTCATCATATTTCCCTATACCTAAAGTAATAAATTCTTAACATAAAAATGACTTTGTAGCAATTGCTATAGTTCACTAGTAATCACTTTACCTGATAGAGATAATTTAACATCAATCAACAGTTACAGCATTAGCATTTTAATGAAATTTTTGGAGCAATAAATATATCCTTAATCATGGTTAATGTGATATAGTTACAAATTAAACATTTGAATAGTACATTCAAATTTCAATGTGATAAGTAACTACCAAGTCAATTAGCAAAAAAAAGTGCATTTGATACAGTTCTTTAATTAAGACAATTTAATATTTCATAGAAGAATGGAGCTTATGTTAGAGGATGCTTTGCATTTTTTTCCCAAAAATTCTATCAATAGAATTAATAATTGAAAATATGAAAGCAAGTCACATATGAAAGCAATTTTTGTAACAAAGTGTCTTTTTATTCTTTCTAAATGTGGCATGCTTCAGTGTAAAAGAAAGAAAAGTTCTTATGACAACTTTTCAGAAAGCAAATACATAATATATATTTAATAATGTATACTAGCAAATCAGAAAAGACTATAGCGTTCATAAAATTGACAGAGTACCCTCCACTAGCTGACTTAAGAGAGGGAAGGTAGGTCATTATGTTATCTGTTACTATGATGTTCATTTTAGCAAATATAAGTCGCTTCACAAGGATAGAGGTATTAACAATGACCAGAAAAAAATAAGAACTCCCAGAGTAAATTGTCTGTTGTGTGACTCTAAAGCACTGGTTAATGAGAAATAAGTTTAAACTTTTGGATTAAAATTTGGATTAAAATTAGCTTTTCGGCCTTTTGGCTAAGATCAAGAGGTATTTATTAGACAAGTCATATATACAGGCAATGAAGGATACTAACTGCACCTATACAGTGAATCTATGTAATAGCAGGTAGGTGACATCTAAACATGTGCTTGAGTCAATAAATGTCTACCTTTATATGATATCATATATTTTAATATGAATTTCCCCCAGCATTTTAAACCTATTTTACCCTGCACTATTCTTTTGAAGAGTTCACCTTTGGATTACTTTACTCCTGAGCTCTCTGCCAATTTTTGTTTCCCAAGCAAAACCCACATCATTTTATTATATTTTTAAAGGGATTTTAGATTGTAACGGAAGTCAAAATGAGCTGAAGTAAATAGGAAATTAATAAGTGAAAAATATGGTTAGTTTTCTGCTAATATTAGGGAAATAAATAAAAGCATGTATAGGATTATTAAAAGTTTTTTTATGTTCCACTGTGTCTTTTAAGTCACAATGTTGTCTTTTAAGTTAGTATCTACATCCTGGCATTAGCAACTTGAATAAAAATAATTTATTCAAGAACAATAACAAAAAAATAGATTTTGAATATTTGTTACTGCAGATGAACATGCATTTATTAGAGATTTATTAATACAGTTAAAAATAAAATGTTTAAGGAGTTTAAAATAAAGAAAAAACATGAAAGGAAATTATAAATATTTCAAATTTTTAAAAAATTTTGGTTTTACAACATAAGGAAGATCATTTAGTGCCTCCATTATATCTTCAAATAAAAATAATCTACTTTTGAGCAAAATGTTATGAATTATATAATTGAATTGCAATAATAATTTTGTCTAGATATTTTAATGAATAAAAAAGAATAAACAATAATATTCTTATCTATTCTACCAGTTCTTCCTTTGTGTCATTTTTAGTCTCAGTCTCATCTACCCAGTTATTTTTTTTTTTTTTGGATATTATAAGTCTCAGTTCTAAACTCTCTCATCTTTTCAAGTCCTTATTTTCCTAGAAAATTTACATATGTATTTATTGAATTCACAGATAATCATAAATTTATATTTCTATTTCAGACATTTTTGGTCTTCTGAGTTTTAGGCTGTTAAATACAACTTTCTTCTTCACATCTGAAATATATCTTACATTTAATATATCAAATACAAACTCACTGTGGCAAACAGAGCTTAAAGTGACCCCAATAACTCCCAACTCCTGGTGTTCATAGCCTCTACAAAGTTGCCTCTCTTTGAATATGGACTGACCTGTAATTTGTTTTCATTCAGTAAAATAGGGCAAAGCTAAAAGAATTTTGAAAATTTAATTAAATACTTAAATACATGAATTTGATTTAACCAAAAAAGAAATTATCAAGGGCAGGCTCAAGATAATTAAATGAAACCCTTAAGAGGCAAACGACTATTCTTTTCTTTCCCAAGACAAGAGGGGTTCCATCTTTGCTTGACGAAATAAGTGGCCAGGTTGAGGAAGATTGCATGAGGAAGATTTTGTGGCAAGAAACTATAGGTGGCCTGTAGGAAATTTGAGGGGACTTTAGAAGCTGATGGCAGCCTCTACTAGGCAGCCAACAAAAATGAGGTCCATAATTCAAACAGTAATCACAAGGAAATAAATTATGCAAACCATCTGAATCTTCTTAGAGATGGGGTCCCCCGTGGGGAGCCTCAGATAAAAATGTAGCGCAGTCCACAATGGTATTTTACCCTAGTGGGGCACTGAGCAAAGGATCCAGTTAAGCTGTGTCTGGTCTCTTAATTCCAGGTAACTATGAGATTATAAATGCATGTTGTCTTTAATTGTTATGTTGGTCGGTTGCAGTTACTTACACCTGTAATTCCAGAACTTTAGGCAGAAGAATCAGGAGAATCGCTTGAGGTTAGGAGTTCAAGACTAGCCTGAGCAACATAGCAAGATAACTCCTCTACAGAAAGGAAAGAAGGAAGGAAGGAAGGAATGAAGGAAGGAAAAGGAAGGAAGGAAGAAAAAGGAAGGAAGGAAGGAAGGAAGGAAGGAAGGAAGGAAGGAAGGAAGGAAGGAAGGAAGGAAAAAAAAAAGAAAGAAACAATTAACTGAGCATGATGGTGAGTCTGCAGTTCCAGCTACTCAGGAGGCTGAGGTGAAAGAATTGCCTGAGCCCAGAAAACTGAGGCTGCAGTGCACTGTGATCATGCCACTGAACTTTAGTGTGAGTTACAGAGTGAGATTCTGACTAAAAAAAAAAAAACAAAAAACGTTACATCTATGGTAGTTTACTATGCAATATTAGAAAAAAAATGAATGCACTCACAAATATGTCCTCAAAACCTATCCTTTCCCAGGCATGTTTTCATTGTGTATCACCACCATCCACAGAGAGGTCAAAAACTTGTTTTCTATTGCCTCACAAACTTGTTTAGATTATCTCCTTGTTTGACCTAACTTCATTCAGACTTTCACTTTTTCCCTACTTCTTCAAAAGCCTGATTCTTCTTGAGTTTAAAGTCCAACTCTCAAAAATCCATTCTCTGCATCTTTTAAATTATCATGTCTATTCCATCATTTCAGTGACTCTCTATCACATTATTTTATCTATTTCCTTCAGAGTGCTAATCAAAATTTGTATTTATTTCATTTAATTTTCGGGTTTTACATGCATTGTGGAATCGTTCACCAAAAATTGTAAGCTTGAAAGGGCAATTTTCTTCTTTACTACTTATTGCTTTTTCCCTACCTCTCTCTTACTAAAAATAAGTAATACATATGTGAAAATGTGTGTGTGATGAGGCTCCAATGCGTGAGTTTCATGTGGGTTAGGTTCTAATGTAAGAAGAAAGAGAAACAACACATAGAATCAACAATATTTTTGTATTTCCCAAAAAGGTGCTATGTCAGAGACCAATCCATGATATCTCCTCTCAAAAGTCCAACATAGCCAGATTTCCTTCTGAAAAGTTATTATTGAATACAAAATAAACTTTATGGTTTAGGCATTAAAAACCATTACTGTAAGAAAAATATGTCTTAACGTACCATAAAATCTCTGCAGCAAGATGCTTACACTTTGGAGAGCACATGAAAATTGAGACAGAAGAAAAGCAGATTCATGAGTTCCATCTCATACTCATTTTGGGTAATACGATAAAAAGGTGGCAGAAACAAAATATATAAGTTGCTCCCTTCCATGCTTAGACTATTTTTATTTGTTTACTTGCCTGCTTTTAAATTATGTATAGCTAAATGTATTGCAAACATATATTGTCTTAGGTTGAGTTTCTTAGAAGCAGAGATTGTAATGGTGGTTGTGTGAATATGATTAATTGTGTGAGAGTAAGCCAGATAAACCTGTAAGGAAGTGAGCGAAGAAAGGGCAGAAGAAGAAGAGCAAATCATGAAGACTTAGCTGAAGTCTAGGCTCAGCCTGAACCACGGGACCTCTGGGGTATAAATGACATCACAGAATTGTACCTCCTTGCGATTAGGGAAACGTTCTATAGTCATGCATTATTCATTTACAGTGGGCAGCTTAATGAAAGGTCATAACATCCTAGAAAAGTCCTAGCAATGAGGTTACTGACAGATGAGGGCAATTGTCTTAGAGAGAAAATGACTGTAATCTCTTAGTTGTCAGCATTCACAGCCCCTGGCAATGGGAGCACAGACTTCATAGAGAAGATCTGGATAAGATATAAATAGGGTTTACTACACTGTGACTTATCCATCTTTCAGCATCACATACTTTTTGGATTATATACATTCCATTTGATTACAGTATCTTCAGTGTTTTAGTTACTTTCGTGTCTGGGTTTTAGTGAGAGAAAGAAAAAGTTTAGTGAGAAAAACTCTATAGACTCAGCGCTCTAGTTGATCCAGACTCCTTAAAATATAGTAATTATTTTCTTCCTTAACTACTTATTCTGGTTTCATCTCCCTCTTGGCTAATATCTCTGTTAGTTTTGATGGATTTTCTGGTGAGTTGGACAAGATCCTCATTCCTGAAGTATTCAAGGTACAAGTTAGAATGCCATCATCATTTTATAAGAGCTCGTATAATCCATTTGTTAGTAAACATATGTATAGAAGAACAAAAGTTACTTTCATGGATCAATCATCTGAATGCCAAACATAATCATGCTTGTTCCATAAAGTAGAAGCAATAGAAACCCCTTATAATGATCAGGACAATTTACTTCTGCCAGTCTGGTATTGCATTGCTTTGCTTTCTGACCTACTGGCATGGGAAGCCAAATGTAATCAGGCAGCAGCTAATTTTATTTGTAGGTCTCTTTTTTTCTCTGTCTCTTGGCACAAGATTATCTTCTCTGCAAACTTGGACCTCTAGAGCAGTGCACCTGGAATTGCAGATGAGAAACACATATTGTTCTAGGGAGTCACTGGGGGGGAGGGGCAGTCACTTGGCTCTTGTTCTCCATATTGTGTCTATTGAAAACACAACACTGTGTAGTGATACTGTTTTAGAATATTACCATATCCTCATCACATCTTGTTTAATAGGGTATCATTGTCAAGCTAGCACTTCACCTATACCTTTAAGAGGCTACTTTCCACATTACTAAACCAGCAACTTCTGGAATACTGTACTAGCTAATAAAGTCAGTGACTAACATGTTCATGTGCCCAACGCCACACTTGCTTCCATCTGAAGCAATATTATGCGAGAGCACATAACAGTTGAACAAATATTTTATGAGTTCATGGATATTGGTGCTGGCTAAGGTAAGATAGGCAGGAAACGTGTGCTATATCTGCAATGTGTATCAACTAAAATCTTTATCCAATATCTTTCAAAAGATTTGAGTGTTCCTCATTGTGTGCTTTTAAAAATAAATAAATAAATAGAAATGGCTTTAGGTACCCTTCTTGGAAAGACTGGGCTAATTTCTACCATGTTCAATTACTGTGGTGTTGCAGAAAACTTTCTTGTGGGTAACTGACATCTTTCTTTCTATTGATGTGTTTTGATTCTGAAAATTGGCTCAGGTTTGCAAACTGAATAAATTTCCAATAGAGAAAAGATGTCTGCCTGCTTCTTCTTCACCTTGGTTGATTATAAATATTAAGCAATACCCCTGTTTTTGCCCCTGTGCCCATCTGTTCCTAACTCCCTAGGAAAACCAGCCATTTTCATAGATTTCCTGAAGATCAGGTCACTGTGGATAACATACTGACCTTACTGTTTTTGTGGTAAATATTCCAATCTTACTTTTGATGCCTAAAAGTTTCCAATTGGATAAGGAGATTGGGAAGCCCTGAAGGAAAATAAGATTTTTTTTTTTTTTTTAGGAATTTAAAAAGCCTTGTTATGCCATATTCTTATCCATGAGGAAATAACATTATTGAAATTATTTACAACAAATTAGTTTCTATCTATAAAATTGCAATTTTCAAATTTTTACATAGAAGGATAATGTTTATGTTTATGTGGAGATGATACGCAAATAGTGTGAATATTGTGCATTTTAATTGTGTAAGTTCATAAAAATTAAATATAGTCAAAAAATTTAGCTGCAGATCATGTCTGTACAAATATTTGCCTTCTTTATTGTGTAGCTTTCTGAAATTTCAAGCATCAAATCACCAATATTCAAATGTTTTCTTGATGCAAAATAAGTTTTCTTATTTTTCTCCTGTATATTGCTAAGACGTTTTCACTACAAAGATGAAATTTCAATAGGCAAAATAAATCTGCCAACTCAAAGATATAGTAGATTTGAATCTGCATTTAAAAATATGTGTGACTTGTTAGGTAAAAGCCTACTAGATCTCTGTTTCGGTAGAAGAAAAAGGAAAGAAATGGGAAAGAATAAATATATGAAGAATAAAATTTAGTATAATGATGCATTTCTCCAGTTTGAATTTTTCAAATATATGCCTGCCAACCTATTGAAAAACATGGACATACTTGTTGCAGTTATCTTTCTCAGTGTGCATTTAGAAGACAAATATAAGCAAATTTATACAAAATATACTTCACAAAACATTATATAGTCATGTATGCATATGAGTCTCCCATTAAATGTAAGATTCATTTAAATTTAAATTTGATGTCTAATTTAAGGTCTATATTTCTGAGCAATTAAATATGTATTATTATTCATTAAATGTGGGCTTACTAATAAAAAGGATACTACATTTCAGAAAAAAGACAAAAAGCAATTCCTAACACATCATTTAAATTCATGAAGTAGAGAAATGGAGAAATGATTATAATTGATGATAAACTATACGAGGAAAAATATTTCTAAACTCTAGGACTTTGATTCCAAGAATTATACAAGAGTAGTAAAGGTGAAAAATGTTTTCAAGGTTAGAGCATTCCAGAGTTTTATTGAAGAAAAGTGTATTAGATTACATTACCAAAAATTAATTTTTTTATAAATCACAATGTGATTGAAATGTCATCATACATATTTATTTTATGTTACATTTAAGTAGGTCATTCATGGAAAGCAGTAAAACATCTGCCAAGAAAAAAGAGCTAAGAAAAATCAAATGTTGCAATCCAGATCTATCAAAGAGCTAATAGAAACAGCAACTTTAAAAAACAGTGATCTATGGAGATTCTCCACTGAGAGGCAATTCAGATGTTTAAGTTCCTTACATTTTATTCATGCCTAAAGCCTGGCATCATTCAGAAATTACACACCTTGGTGTTGACGCTATAGACAGAATTTACATTTATTTTTATTCCCCCACAGTATGATAGGATTCTATAGAGAGAGAGCCATATACAAAGGGTGTCCAAAAAATACACATTTTAAGAAAGAAAAAAAACTGTATTAGGATTAAAAGATGAATACAAGTCACATTTGACATCTACAATTACAAGAGGTGCTCAAAGTGGTTACCGTTAGCATTCAGACACTTTTGATTAAGGCAAAATAAAAGTATATATTGCTGGTGTCAATAAATTTATATACATTTTAAGAGATATTGCCCATGTATTACTTTTTGAAGTTGAATTGAATTACAGTAGCAATGTGTATTATGACATTCAGTCAAACTTGGAGCTAATCAAATAAATATTAGTGTCAACATGCAGCAAACAGGATAATCAAAGAAAATGGCAGAAGCGAGGTTACCATTTGAGGAGCTCAAGACCATATTGGCATGGTATTTGAAATATAAGAATGTTGTGGAAGTATGATGACAATGGAGAGATGAGTACGCAACAGACCCTCCAACATAACTAAAAATTGTACACATCTGTGATAACTTTGAGATGCAGAGTACTGAATGTGATGTGCACATGGGAAGATGCAGGAGGTCTTGCACAGCAACAAGTCCTGCAGTAGTTCGCTGTAATCAGAAGTGTCTGGACACTGACAATAACCACTTAGAGCACCTCTGGTAATTGCAGTAGTCAAATGTGACTTATATTCATCTTTTTTTAAAATCTGTATATGGTATATCAAGTATTATAATTTTAATATGTAAGTGTGTATCTTTATCTTCTATACATGAGATAAAACTTTTAGGTAACCTTTGACCTTTAGGCTGAAATTAGGCTTAAGTCATGAATGGAGATAATAAGTCTCTCAATTTAGGAAATGGATAAGGATAGACAGAGAGGGCAGAGGGCTTAGAGGACAAAACTGATTCCACCAAATAATTCCATCATTTGATGGAAAATTTCTTTCTTGTGGTCTTTTGGTAGGTTGATTTTTTTTCCAACTTCATTTTCTTAGTGGTAATTTTTTATAAGACTATACTGATCTTAGAATTTTAGAATTGTGAGAAAATGAGTTTCTATTATTTAAGCTACCTAATCTATAGTATCTTAGTAGCAAGAAAGACAACTGTGAAAAAATATATAATAAAGCAATAATTTCCAGAGCGATCTGATGAATAAGAAGTGGTCAATAGGAGAGCATACAAAATTCTAATTTTGTACTCTGTTCTTTTTTTAAACATTCTTTTATGTATCCACATCCCTTGGGCGACAGAGTGAGACTCCAACTCAAAAATAAAAATAAAAATAAAAAAATATAGTATCTTGTTATGGCATCTGAGTTGATTAATGCACTTCCTAAGTAATCATTGACTGGCCACTCCGTCTCTTGAATCAGTTTTCTCATTTGTAATTTATACATAGTACACTGCTATTCATATTCTACAAAATCTCAGTAAAAATTAAACATCAATATATTTGAATTTTTTTCAGAAAGCAATGCATTTTATAAATGTTAGTGGTTTTGATATTCATTGCTATTTGAAATCTCAGTTGTGCTCATTACTATCAGAATAAACTTATCTGAGTTCACCTATTATTAGAAAAATAATTGTCATTTTTTCTTTGTCTGCTTTTAATTTTGCTCAAAAGAAAGTAACCAAGAAATAAGAAAACACAATGTTCAGAGACAACTTTCCATGAATAGCTTTAACTTTCTACATGGACCAGGCTTTGTGAGAAAAGAGCACTGACAAACTTGGTTAAAGATTGATCAAATAGCCGGGCTCGGTGGTTCAGCCTGTAATCCCGCGCCTTTGGGAGGCTGAGGTGAGTGGATTGCCTGAGACCGCGGGCTCGAGACCCGCCTGGGCAGCGAGACCTCATCTCTACAATAAATCAAAAAATCAGCCGGGCGTGGTAGCGCATGCCTGTAATTCCGGCTATTTGGAAGGCTGAGGCAGAAGGATCGCTGGAGCCCAGCAGGTTGAGGCTGCGGTGGCCGGAAGCAGCCACTGCACTCCAGTCTGGATAACAGAGTGAGACTCCAACTCAAAAAAAAAAAAAAAAAGATTGATCAAATAGCAAACATATATTGGAAGCTAGAGATAATGTAATGCTTTAGTATTGCATTTCCCTCTATGAAGCCATTTGCTTACATTACATGACAGTGAAGTCAGAGGTCTTCCTCTTCCCACCTCAGAGAAGTAATTTTATTCCGAATTAAAAGTCTCTCCCTCTCCAGAAAGAGGGATGTGCCAGTGTGTGCACTATGCTTCATAAGCTCCGAGTCACGTGATTTCAGGACAGTTCTGCTGTGGCTCAACCACACTGCACACAACGTAACATCAGGCTCTCACTACTTTGCACTACATAAGTTAGAGCTCAGGTAACTGCCACAGAGATGCTCTGTGAATTTGTGAATATCAGATACTCTGTTCCCTGATCCGAAAAGCTTGTGTTTTTGTTAGAGTGAACACACACACACACACACACACACACACACACACACAGTAGTTGTTGCTTTGAAGTACACATCTTAAGTACTAGCTTTAATAAATAACACCAGTCCCCCAACAATATGGTTCAAGCTATAGTTATCTGTTATATCAACTATGAATAATTTTATAATATACATTTGGTGCTAACTCTCCGTTTCCCAAATCATTATGTAAATTAGATATCTATCGCCACCAGTGACCCCTCATTACACTTCTCTTACAGTCTGCTAGTGATTAGTCACTCTGCATCTGCTGCTCAGCTCACAGACAGCAAAGCATGTAGCTGTTCTGTCTTTTTGTCAGCAGTGATGAAACTATGTGAGATTTTACAAAAAGGAAAATCAGAAAGAGGTATTGACCTCTTCACATACTGCAAGTAAATTAAAAGCCATGATGTTAGAAATTAAATTTGAGTTGGACAAAGTGATATAGGAAACAGCTGACTGGGAATGTTAACATTTCTGCCATTTGAAAGACTGTGGATATTAAACTAATAGTATAAAATAAAGAAGATGTCCCAGAGGGAGTGATGCTGGGAAAAAACAAAACAAAATAAAACTTCACATTAAAGGAACTTTCACAGCTGACATATTGCTTACTGGACAGAAGTTGGAAGCATTCTCCCTGAAAACAGAAACAAAACAAGGCTACCCACTCTCACCCCTCCTGTTCAACATAGTACTAGAAGTCCTTGCTATAACAATCAGGCAAAAGAAGTGAAAAGAGGGGTATGCAAGTTGGAAAAGAAGATATTAAACAATCCCTCTTTGAGAACAATATGATTCTATATCTTGAAAACCCTAGAGAGTCCATCAAAAAACCCTTTGCACTGATAGATTTGATGATGTTTCAGGGTACAAAATCAATGTGCAAAAGACAGTTGCATTTCTATACGCTAGCAACAAACAGGCAAAGAACCAAATAAAAGCACAACCCCATTTACAATAACCACAAAAACATGAAAGACCTTGGCATCTAACTAACTAGAGAAGTGAAAAACTTTTACAATGAGAACTACAAAACAGTACTCAAATAAATCAAAGATGACACAAACAAATGAAAAAAAAAAACTTTGCTCATGGATTGGGGGAATCAATATTGTCAAGATGTCCATCCTACCCAAGGCAATCTACAGATTCAACTTAATACCTATCAAATTACCAACATCATTATTCTCAGACCTGGAAAAGGTAGTACAGAAATTCATATGAAAACAATCAAATAAAAAAAGCACAAATAGCCAAAACAATCCTCAGCAAAAGGAATAAAGCAGGAGGTATCACACTTCCACACTTTAAACTTTACCATAAAGCTACAATAATTAGAACATCCTGGTACTGGTATAAGAACAGTCATATAGACCAGTGGAAAAGGACAGAGATTCTGGAAGCAAAAATCACACTCTCTCAACCAACTTAACTTTGGTAAAATCACCACCAAAAACCACTGGGAAGAGAATTAATTGAGCAAATGATGCTGGGAAAACTAACCACATGTAGAAGAATAAAACAGAACCCCTACCTATTACCATATGCAAAAATCAACTCCAAATGAATCAAAGACCTAAATGTAAAATCTCAAACTTGTAAGAATCCTAGAGGAAAACACAGGAAACACTTTTATGCACATTGGAGTTGGCAGCCAATTTTTTATGAAATCCCCAAAAGTGAATGCTATAAAAGATAAGCTAGACAAGTGAGAACTCAAAGTGAAAAATTTTACACAACAAACGAAACCATCAAGAGAGTGGGGAGAAAACCTACAAAATGGGAAAAAATACTTCCTAATTGTGTGCCTGACAAAGACCTATCACCCACAGTCTACAAGGAACTCAAATGAGCTGGAAAAAAAAAAAGCCTTATTTAAAAGTGGGCTAAGGACATGAATAGACAATTCTCAAAAGAAGACATATGTGCAGCCAACAGATACTTGAAAAAAGACTCAACCTCACTAATTATCAGAGAAATGCAAATCAAAACCACATTGAGATACCACATAAGTCCATTAAGGATGGCCATGATTAATAAATCAAAAGCGATAGATGCTGGCATAGGTGTGGAGAAAATGAAACACTTCTATACTGTTGGTGGGAGTGCAAAATAGTCCAATCTCTAAGAAAAAATAGTGTGCTGATTTTTAAAGGAACTGGTAATTGACCTTCCATATGATCTGGTAATCCTCCTTCTGGTAATATATCCAGAGCAACATAAATTGTTCTACAAAAAAGACACCTGCACATGCATGTTTATTGCTGCACTATTCACAGTAGCAAAAATTTGGAACCAACCCTATTGACTATCAAAAGTGGACTGGATAAAGAATCATATACAGGCCAGGCACGGTATCTCAAGCCTGTAATCCTAGCACTTTGAGAGTCTGAGGTGAGAGGATTGCCTGAGCCTACAGGTTCAAAAACAGCCTGGGCAACTTGGCAAGACCTCATCTCTACAATAAAAATAAAAAAAAATTAGCCAAGTGTGGTAGCACGTGCCTGTAGTTCTGGCTACTTGGAAGGCTGAGGTGGAAGGATCGCCTGAGCTCAGCAAGTCGACACTGCAGTGGCTATGAGCATGCCACTACACTCCAGCCTGGGTGACAGAGTGAGACTCCAACTCAAAAAAAGCAAAGAAAGAAAGAAAGAAACATATAAATAATGGAATAATATATTGCCATAAAGAAGGACAAAATCATGAATTTTGCAGCAAATTGGATGGAGTTGTAGACAATCATACTTAGTGATCTATCACAGAAACAAAGAACTGAATACCATATGTTCTCACTTATAATATGTGGGACCTAAACATTAATCACAATAACACAAGGAAGGGATCAGCAGTAGCTGGACACTACCTGGGGAGGGGGACACGTGGCAACATAAAAGATACCTTATCCTAAACCAGAAGAAGTGAGGATGAGTTGAAGGCCCAATCCTTACCTACATGTAGATTATGTATATATTTAATCCTGACTTGTACCCAATATCTCTATAATAAAATACGTTTTTAAAAAATAGAAAGTACAAAGGATAAAAGTTGGAGTCTCATAGAAATTTAGAAAGAAGCATGGCAATTTGTTAAAGCATAGAAAAAAATGCTTAACACAAGTTATATGACTGCACTACCACACAAACAAAGGGAGGTTTACATATAAATTTAACCCAAAGCCGGGCTCGGTGGCTCAGCCTGTAATCCCGTGCCTTTGGGAGGCTGAGATGAGTGGATTGCCTGAGCCTGCGGGTTCGAGACCCGCCTGGGCAGCGAGACTTCATCTCTACAATAAATAAAAAAATCAGCCGGGCATGGTAGCGCATGCCTGTAATTCCTGCTACTGGGAAGGCTGAGGCGGAAGGATCACCGGAGCCCAGCAGGCGAGGCTGCGGTGGCCGGGAGCGGCCACTGCACTCCAGTCTGGGAGACCGAGTGAGACTCCAACTCAAAAAAAAAAAAAAATTTAACACATAAAAGATATAACCAAATAAAATTTTAGAACACATACCTAAGAAGCATAAAATTATAAGACTCTCCTTCTACACTGACATTCACAATTTAGCACTCTCTTATCATGTAATTTTTGAGTGGAAACTGGGATTAATTTTATTATCAGACTCTAGAATTCAGTAACTTTTGATACTTTCTCCAACATTTCTTCTATGATCTAAATTTTTACTTCTTTTTGTTCTTTAGAATAACCCAGTATTTCCCTGTTTACTTTTGAAGCAATCACTAGCCGTGGCCTGCAGGTTTATGCCTTTTCAGAACAATTAAAGCCTAAATAGCCAATTTATTTTTAGCAAAGATCTTCAAATCTCTCACTTCTATAAGATTGCAGTATTTCCCCCTGTGGAACTACAACAATGAGATTTACACTGTCAACTTACGTTTAATATTTAATAAATATAATAAGCATAGCTTCAGGAGCATTTTTCACTCAGATATTGGAACTGCTTCACTATTATAAATGTTTTCTAGATTTTGAGGACTATGTGTGTTTGCTATTGTGTGTTTTCTATTTCTGAGACAATTGTGCTTCTGAAAAATAGTCCTGAAGGCAACTGACTTATAACAGAACTAAAAGGCATACCACTCACTACTTTATTTCAGATTAGACCACAACTGTGCAATATGTTCTATTTTAAGAAATTTC
Organism: Cephalopachus bancanus; assembly: GCA_027257055.1. Taxonomy (NCBI): domain Eukaryota; kingdom Metazoa; phylum Chordata; class Mammalia; order Primates; family Tarsiidae; genus Cephalopachus; species Cephalopachus bancanus. Next base: position 2,841,070 of record JAPVLO010000107.1, read on the forward strand.
TTATAAGTTCTGCTTTCACTGTGAACTTTTCTAACTGTAGTGATTTTCCCATGGTAGGGGGAGGAGACACTGGAGCTGTAGAGAGGAGAAAATAAAACAAGTCATGGTCATGGGTAGGTACTGTGTTACAGTTTCTATTAATTTAGATTTAGCAAAGGACTTTAGTCATAATCTCCTGTACACTTGATTTGTGAGTCTATGGAAGTCATTTCATCTCCTGAGAATCAGTTTATTTTTGTATAAAAATGAAGGTGTTCAGTTAAATGTCCTCAAATTTATGTACAACATTATAAGGTTATGTCAAATGTATGAGAAGCTTTCTGAAATCTAAAGGAAAATAAAATTCAAAATTTTGGCATGATTGAACAACTTTACTTGTGATGTCTTCCAAAAAGTGAAATGCGATACTTAACTTCCTTAACACGTTGACACTTTCTCAAATACTTGACCAAATGAACCTTAATACCTTTCATGACCCTGTAGACTAAATGGTGAAAGGTGTTATTTAGGGTCAACTCTCTGTCAAGTTTATTCACTAAATCTGTCTGTGAGCCCGAGACCCCGACCTGAACCAGACTGCCATACTGCGTCAGTTTGTATTCCTTTTTTCATTGAATTGTCTGTGTTTCCTCACTAGATATGTTACCGAGTAGAGATTATGCCCTTGACTGGTTTTTGTTTGCTTGTTTATTCTCTACCATATCCTGCTCAGGTTTATAAATAACTTAATAAATAAAATTCAATAACAGTTCTGCCCCCCTTTCTCATACAAATGTGTATTAATTTTCACTTTTGTGAGCTTGTCAATGTTATTTTTATTGTCTAGAATTACACACTCTGTGTCCATACACATTCTGCCCATCCTTAAAGACCCAGCAGAAGTCCATGTAGTACAAGACATGATTATTCAATGCACAATCCACACTTACCCCAAACTCTCTCCCTCTCTAACACCTCATTAATATTTTCTATTTCTTTACATTATCCTCAACAGTTACTATTGAAAATTTTGTCTAGTGTAATCTCAAAACATATCTCACATTGTTTCTAATTTACATCATTTGTGTACTCATGTTTTTCATCTACAAACTCCCTAATTCATGTTATTATTTGTTGATAATACATTTTATATTTTTCTTATTGATTTACAATAATGTCTACATTTTTTCAATTTTATATATTACAAATATCATTATGTAATCATTTATCTTTTAACTTCACTCAAAGTCGTCTTCAACTGAAAATCTATAATTAGACAAAATTCACCATACCCTTTTTTTGTTTGCTTGTTTGTTTTGGTTTGTACTGTTTGATTGTTTTTGAATGATTCTAATCTGTAGGTAACAAAGACATTATTTTAAAATTGAAAATAATTCGTATTTTACATTTTCCTTTTAACACTTAAATTATTCCGTGTAAAACTTATTTTTATATATGAGCATGAAAAAACATTCATTTTACTTTTCATACAAGTCAGCTTTTTAAGCATTATCTTTCAAATAATACAACTTTTTCTCATTGATGTGATTTTAAAATTTTTATTATAAAATGTATCCAAAATGTAAACAATAATGCAATGTATCTCTTTGCACCTATCGCCCAGCTTTACCAATTATCAATACATGAATATTAATTTTTATACATAATCTTCAGCTATTCAACTCTCGTAGTTCCCTCATTTCCTTCAGATCCAGGGACAAATCAGAAATCTAATGTAATTTTATCCATAATAAGTCAGTTTATTAATACATATTTTTAAGGTATAAGGGTTTCATAAAGCTTATTACAATACCATTATTTAAACTGAATATCATCTAATATTGAATTATTATTCATATTTCCCCAAATATCTCATACATTTTGGGGAAAGTGATGTATACTTCCAATTGCATATCACCAGCAGGTAAATTATGTCTCTTTTTTTGTGAAGTTAAGATCAATCATTGTAGTGAATCTTGATTATAAATTAATTTACCTATTATAACATTTTCCTCTAATAGATAAGTGAAAATATACTCAAAAAAGTGTGACCAGTCACCATTTACTAAGTACATAAAGGTTAAAAAAAAAAGAAAGAAATAGAGGACAAGCATAAGCATAATATATTAAATCTATGATATGTGTGTGCGGGGTGGAGTGTCTACTTAGCAGATAAGCACATTTTAAGTGTTTAAGACAGCTGTATTAAGAAAGAGAGTGAAAATACCATAAGCACCCAAGTCTCTTATGGAAGGGAACAGGCTATAAAATCTACTAATCCTCAGAAAGGTTATATTCTCCAAAGTCCATTTTAGATTTGGCCAAAAAAAATTATTGGAAAAGCAAGCATCTGGAAAACACATAAACAATAGTAATAAAGAAGAATGAGTTTAAAAGTTTCTTCTTGAGCCAGGCTTGGTGGCTCAGCCCGTAATCCCGCGATTTGGGAGGCTGAGGTGAGTGGATTGCCTGAGCCCGCGGGTTCGAGACCCGCCTCGGCAACTTGGCGAGACCTCATCTCTACAATAAATCAAAAATTAGCCAGGCGTGGTGGCGCGTGCCTGTAATTCCGGCTACTCGGAAGGCTGAGGTGGAAGGATCGCTGAAGCCCAGCGGGTCGAGGCTGCGGTGGCCGGGAGCGGCCACTGCTCTCCAGTCTGGGCAGCAGAGTGAGACTCCCACTCAAAAAAAAAAGTTTCTCCTTGAGATCAGAATTTAGACCTAATCAAAGAATACACCCACTTCCCATGGCAGCTGACTTCCACAGTATCTGGCCAGCAGAAATAATAGTTTATACAGACTAGTGACTATAGAGGCTGTGTCTTTCTTTATATCCCTTCTGAAAGTAGAATATTTATTCTGGTAGCTTGTGCCTGTTTTATTTATACTGCTTGCTAAGTTTGTGTGTGTGTTTGTGTGTGTGTATATGTGTGTGTGTGTGTGTGTGTGTGTGTGTGTGTGTGTGTGAGAGAGAGAGAGAGAGAGGAGAGAGAGAAAGTATATTTTAATGATCGGCTGGCTGAATGTTAAACTACAGCTTCAACATCACTTTTAAAATTAAAGGTAATGCTATCATTTGTGCCCTTTCAATATGAAGTCTGATAGAATTTTACAGTACTGTATCATTTCTGAGATTATGTTCTTTCATTTATTATGTCTATTTCTTGCTCGTAGAACATTCATTACATAGTTCAAGGTGTCTGGGTTAGATCCCCATGAGTTCTTTCTTCTCAGGATTTTATCATTCTGTTTTATGTGCTGTAATCATTGAGTAGACTATCACTTTCTCTTCCAGATAACCTTTGTCATAAATGTCCTATTCCTTAGTTCATATCTTGATTTTTTAATCCAACTATCATGATTACACTTTGAAAATATTCTCTTTCATTCTCTTATTGTGGACTTCTTCATGACAAGCTATTATCAATGTATGGGAAAAAACAACTTAAATATAAGGAATTCAAATACAGTAAATAAATTTTTAACTCTCAAAATAATTTTTGAACTATTATTTAGAAACAATTATAGATTCACGGTAAGTTAATCAGGCTTGCAAACTAATAGTCTCAAGTTCCCCTAGGATCATATGCTGAATGAATGAAGTTTAGCATGGTAGATATTCATTAAGGTAACCTTGGGATCCCCAGCTGTAGAAGGGAAGAAGAAGCACGTTTGAGTATGGGGAAGAACTGAAGCAGTCACAATGACTGTCTCAGCTGAAATCATAGGACACTCAGAAACTGGGATATTCCCTTAGAAGTTTTCACAAGTGCCCCATGTTTATTGTAATACTATTCAAAATAGCCAGATATGGAATCACCTAAGTGTTCATCAGCAGATGAATGGATAAAAAAATTATGGCATGTATACACAATAAAATATCATTCCGCTATAAAAAGGATAAAATTCTGTCATTTGCAGCAACCTGGAACTGGAAGTTAATATGTTAAGTGAAACAATCTAGGCACAAAAAGACAAACATTGCATGTTTTCACTTGTATGTGGGAGCTGAAAGAGTTGATATAAATTAGAATGATGGTTACTACAGGTTGGGAAGTGTACTGAGTAGGGGAGATAAAGAGAGATTCCTTAATGGGTACAAAACCAGTTACATTAAAGGAATAAGTTCTAATGTTTAATATAATAGTAGCACGGTGGCATGACTATAGTTAACAATAATATGTACTGTATATTTTAAAATAGCAGGAAGAAAGATTTGGGATATACCCAACACAAAGAATAGATAAATTTTTGAGGTAATGAATAGCCCAGTTACCCTGATTTGCTCACTACAGGTTATATGCATGTATCCAAAGATCACATATACCCCAGAAATATGTAGAATAATTATATATCAGTAAAAATTAGAAGAAGAAAAAGAAGTTATTCTGAGTCGGGACAAGAAGATAAGGTTTTCATACTCTGGTGTTAGGTCACTGGATAAGGGCAGCCTCTGGAAGGAGGTATACATTCTGCAAAGTTTTTGTTTTATTATTATTATTATTTTTTATTTTACTGAGGCAATTTCTAATGAATAGAAGAGCTAAGTACCATCTTTCAGCTTTATTCACAGCCACTTGAAAAATAAATCCTTCATTTGTAAACAGAAAACTTTGCAGAACTTCACAGTATTCATTACATCAGCCAATCATATTCTGAGATCAGAACTAGTATAATACACTATCAAATGAAGCAAACAGCAATCAGAAGAGTATCAACATCCTAATTTCCAACTATTTACCCTTAAAAAAATTATAAAATGAGGTCCATGATGTGCAGGTTAGAGCAGGTGACTGTTTCATAAAAAACGTTGCCACTTCACAAAATCAGTTGCTTATGTTCCCAACTTTGATAATTTTCTTACTTCCTACCAATCAACCAGCCAGACCATGGCAAGCATTTATGTTTGTAAAACTCTCTTATAGTTGTCTATGACTGTTCATTATCTAGGATATGCTATAAAAAAAGCATTCCCCCAAACACTGGCTTATAACAAAAAAAGGTTTTTTTTCTTGCTCAAGCGGCATGTGTTTAGCGATCAGCGGGCAGCAGTACTCCTCAGCATTCTCAATCCAGAACAGAAACAGCAGAGTGGCCACCATTTGAAATGCCGCCTGGCAGATGGAAATACAGTGTGGCAAAATGCTCATTTACTCTTAAAAATAATCCATGAAAAATGTTACATATACCATTTTTAATTGAATTCTTCTAACAAAAGAATCATTTGACCACAATTAATTTCAAGGAGTTGGGAAAACACAGTTATGTGAACAGGAAGATAGTACAAACTATTTGATTAACTGAACTAAAAATTGTCAAAGCTCACATCCATGTATTATATTTCAAGGAAAAATCACTTGAAAATATTTCCCAGTAGAAATAAATCCATAAGGAAGAATTTGTATAATTAAAAAAAAATGATGAAAAAGAAACCAAAATTTTTATAAATTAAATTGTGTTGAAAATGTGGCAGTGAAATTTAATCTAGTGTTTAAGAGAAAAATCTCTAAAGAAAAGCATAACAAAAAAAAAGCTACTACTACTACTATGGCTCAATAAAGTTAAAAGGATCTAGAAGTTTGAAAAATGTTGCCACACCTAGTGTTTGCCCAGTGTTGTTTCTGGACATATTGATATTTCTGGAAAATCTTAAGTGTAAAAATGTTTCCAGACAGTTAGGGTAAATAATAGAATAATAAAAACATGATTCTTGAGTCCTAGGTCATTTATTTAAAAAAAAAAGTTAAAAAAACACAAAAAACATTACCAATATGCAAAAGGCATGCAACCCAAAAGATGAATATGGAAACAGTATTAATAATAAAAAATTCAAAGCAAGGCAGAATAAGTAGAAACTTACCAGCAATTTAGAAAATATGAACGGATTAAGCATCTTCATTAAAAGATATAGAGACTCTTGGGTTGACTTTTTAAAACAACAAAATGCACATGTCCACTTATACAAATGTTAATACTTTTAATATACAAAAAGTTTCCTACAAATCAATGAGAGAAAATATTATTTAAAAAATAGGGTAATAATATAATAAATCATTATGAGCAGATTAGACACAGAGGAAAAAGTAACAGAAATGATCATTAAGTATGCAACAAGAACTAGGTTACCTATTATACTGATACTCATTTCAATGCGATTGATAATTTTTACTATCAATGTTTTGAATCATACATAGTTGATAGAGTAAAAATGAAAGTTTATATATGAATTTTTTGATATTAAAAATGTATAATAAAAGTAACTGTGATTATAATGGTAATAATTATATTAATAAAAAAAGATATGGCAATACTGATAACTCTTAGAAACGGTGCCAAGAATATTCCCTTTATTTACTTAAGTCAGTGATAAAGTTATTGTTTTCCTATATGAAAAAGCTTGCACTAGATATGTGTAATAGGATTTATTGTACAAATCCTATTAAATACTTTATTAAATCAAAAACAAACATATCTATGGATGCTTCTTAACCCTTAGTTAAATAACTAGGAGAAGTTACTCCATACTGCTAATAGTGAATACTGTGTTGAAAAGTATGGGATTGGGTGAATTGAAAGAATGCTATTATTTATCTCTTTACAAGCTTCTGTATCACTATGATTTTATAACCATATATTACTTTTAAGATACAAAAGCAATAATAAAAACGTAAATAGTTCCATAGTAGAAGTACAAGTTTCTATAACTTACATAATTTTTACCTCTAAAGTATTAAAATGCTAATGACTCACTGGGAATAGCTTCATTTGCTTCCTTTCATTTTAAGAGTTTGTTAATATCAATGTTTTATAGAAATGTTATAAAATATTAGTAACTATTTGAAATCTGAGAAGCTGTGTAGTTGAGTAGAGGTATTGGACCTTAACTCTGTAGAGCATCATGGATAAGCATATTGTGTGTAGGAAGATGTGGGTGGTGGTATCAAGATATTGTTTACTATGAGTCTTGGTTATTGAGAAACTTTTTATTGGTTTTGTTCTGCTCGCCACACATATTTGGTATAGGATCTCCTACTGTTGACTTTTGCTAAAGATAAAATATATTAATAAACATTTACCAAATAATTTTCGGTCATTCTGTAAAATAGTAGTAAACTTCAACTCTCCTTACTAGAACATTCCCTACTTTTTCAATTTATCCTCTTTGCATCACTTATTCTTTACACCAATGATTTAAAACACCGCAAAGAAAAATAACCAGTGGCCAAGATGTTCAGATTAGTCCCATAAACACGAAGGGTGTAATTCAAACTAAAATACAATTTGAAAAGTAGAATCTAATTTTTTATTTGCACCTAGAAATTAGCCAAATTACACAGACAGACAGAAATGAAGCAGTTTATATTAGTGACTAAGCCCACAAAAATTGAACAATTACTGAATCAAAAATATAATTGCAATAAAAATTTTCTTTTATGTATATAAAAATCAGTTTAAATTTTGGTCAACATAACTTGAAATGAAATATTAATTCCAAAGTTCTCTCATAGTAGTCTTTGCTTCCTTAGTTCTTATTTTTCTCAACCCACATCAAATTGCTTTAAGTATGAAGTTTCAAAAATTATCTTACAATGACAGTCTGGATTTTATTCATTGAAATATAAAAACACCTATTAATTGACATTATAGAATATGATAATAAGACTATCACTACAGCTGCTTGATCTAATTTGAAAAAAATAAAACTTAGGTTTCAAATTGATATATAATGTACTCATGGACAAAATGGCTGACAAATTTTCTTCTTACTTAATAGTTAAATAAACAACTAGCATGCTGACCTTTCATGATAAGGCAGAGTAAATATTTTAATGATTTGTTGATGTATTTTGTAAAATTTATGCATATGACTTTATATTTCACTGCTCAAAATATATTTGATACTCCACTATATGTTTTATTTTCATTTTATTAATTCAAAAATATTCAGTAATGTTCATTTCTTTTTAGCAGATACTTAAAGATTCATCCCTCAATTAACATTGTGACTTATAATAACACAAATATTAATCATTTATAAGCATATAACTTTTCAAATCTATCAACTTATCATTTTTTATTCAACAGATTTTTATGGAGACCAAAGTGCTTACTACGACTTTTATTTTCCTGTTTTCTTTCAGAAATTAGTCAGATGAATGCTATTTTATTGGCACAGATTAAGATTTCTCTCCATAGTCCCTGCCAGAATTGCCTTGTAGTCAGCAGCAATAAACATGCATGTGCAGCAAGTGACAATCAAGCTAGGTAGAACATTTGAAATTTGTACTGAAAACATAGAGTTTAGAGAGGTTATGGTTCTTTTCCAGCAAACACTGTTAAAGATTGATTAGTTTTCTGAGTTTTTTTTTTTCCCTAACTATTGATGTGGCTGTTTCTCCTTTATAAAGTTGCTATTTCTTTGAGATGTTTTTTCTTTTTTTGTTAAAGATGTACAAAATATTGAAGCTACAATTTTTGTGAGTCCATAGTTCATGAAAGGCTCTTTTGTGATGACCACTTTATTTTATTTTTTCAAATATTATTTTATTATAAAAATGTGGGGGTACAAGTAAGGACTAACTACATAAGTAGGCTGCATGCAGGTGAAGTTTGGGCTTTTAACTGGCTCTCATGCCCCCTAGAATTAGATCAGATATCCTTTGTGTCATCACTTATCCCCCACAATCCTCTCTCCCCCCCCCCCCCCAGCAGTTCCCAGCTACTGTGGATCGTTCCCTCGTGCTAATGAGACTTATGTTCAGGGCCCACTTATGAGTGAGAACATGCCGTATTCAGTTCTTTGTTTCTTAGTATTATGGTCCCTTAGTATTGTGGTCTCCAATTCCATCTAATTTGCTGTGAAGTCCATGATTTTGTTCTTCTTTATGGCTGCATAATACTCCATCATGTATATGCACCAAATATTCTTTATCCAGTCTACTTTAGATTGGCAGCAAGGCTGATTCCATGTTTTTGCTATTGTGAACAGTGCAGCAATCAACATGCATGTGCAGGTGTTTTTTGGAGAACGATTTATGTTACTCCGGGTATATGCCCAGGAGAGGCGTTGCCGCACCATACAGAAAGTCAATTACCACACTGCTTCCCTTAGAGGCTGAACTAACTTGCACTTTTGCCAAAAGTGTAGAAGTGTTCCCTTTTCTCTACATCCACGCCAGTATCTATTGTTTTTTCTTATTAATGGTTGACAACCTTATCGGAGTTAGGTGGTAATTTATTGTATTTTTGATTTCCATTTCTCTGCTGATTAATGAAACTGAGCATATTTCACGCGTTGGTTGGCTGCTTGTATGTCCATCTTTTGAGAAATGTCTGTTCATTTCCTTTGCTCACTTTTTAGTGGGTGTTTTTTTTTTCTTTCACTTCATTTGAGTTACTTGTAGATCCTGTATGTAAGGCCTTCTTCAGATGCATAATTTGCAAATATTTTTGCCCAATGTGTATGTTGTCTCTTTACTCCCTTGATGGTTTCTGTTGCTGTGCAAAAGCTTTTCAGTTTGATGAGGTACCACTTGTCTATCTTATCTTTTATGGCATTTGCTCTTTTGAACCTGGTCAATAAATTTATTGCCTACTCCCATGTGCATAAGATTATTTCCTACATTTTCTTCTAGAATTCTTATTGTTTAAGGTTTTATGTTTTGGTCTTTGATCCATTTGGAGTTTATATTTTTATATGGTGATAGGTAGGGGTCCTGTTTTATTCTTCTGCATGAGGTCAGCCAGTTATCCCAGCACCGTTTGTTAAATATAGTATTGTTATAACCAGAGTGTGAGAAAGGAGTTGCCACACACTGAGAGTTGAATTTTGAGTCCTTTAATAGCCGGCAGTCGAGAGGGGTCTTATGCCTCCAAAAACTCTCAACCCCAAATGCCGCAAGCCAGGAGTTTATAAGGGCAAAACTGCAAGTGGGCTACAAAAGGAAACAATTACTTGGCGCAACATTTGATTTCATTTAAACAGAGGTACAATTAGAACAAGGAACTTGCAGTTAAGGAGTCTCCAACCACCAGGGGATCAACGGAGTGGAACAAGAATGTGGACATGTGAGTATTGGAGGGTTGCAACGGTCACATGTGGTGTGGGGGGGGGGGGGTTGCAACTGGGTGAGCTGGCAGGTAAGATGAAAGATTTTTAACAAAATGGAGTTACTTATATTAAGCAAGATATTACAGGCTATGATAAGTTTTACAGATACTTCAGTAGCCTTTCCCTGGTGATTGTTATTTGTGGCTTTATCAGAGATGAATTGGTTGAAAGACCGAGTTTTTGCTTCCTGAATTTCTGTCCTGTTCCACTGGTCTATGTGCCTGTTTTTGTACCAATACCAGGCTATTTTGGTTATAGTAGTCTTGTAATAAAGTTTAAAGTCTGTTAGTGTGCTACTTCCCACTTTGTTCTTTTTGCTGAGGATGGTTTTAGCTATTCATATTCTTCTATTTCCTTATGAATTTCTGTATTGTCATTTCCAGGCTTGAAAAAAAAATGATGTTGTTAATTTGATGGGTATTGCATTGAATCTGTAGATTACCTTGGGTAGGTTGGACATCTTGACAATATTGATTCTTCCAATTCAGGAGCATGGAATATTTTTCCATTTATTTGTGTCATCCTAGATTTTTTTGAACAATGTTTTGTAGTTCTCATTGTAAAGTTCTTTCACTTCTATGTTTAGGTGGATGCCAAGATATTTGAAATCTTTTTTTGTGTCCATTGTGAATGAGATTATTCTTTTCATTTGGTTCTCTGCCTGCCTGTTACTAGTGTATAGAAATACAACTGTCTTTTGCACATTGATTTTGTAACCCAAGACTTTACCAGTCATTTTTCAGTGTGAGGACACTTTTTTTTTTTTTTTTTTTGAGTTGGAGTCTCACTCTGTCGCCCAGACTGGAGTGCAGTGGCCCCTCCCGGCCACCGCAGCCTCGGCCTGCTGGGCTCCGGCGATCCTTCTGCCTCAGCCTTCCGAGTAGCCGGAATTACAGGCATGCGCCACCACGCCCAGCTGATTGTTTGATTTATTGTAGAGATGAGGTCTCGCTGCCCAGGCGGGTCTCGAACCCGCGGGCTCAGGCAATTCACTCACCTCAGCCTCCCAAAGGCGCGGGATTACAGGCTGAGCCACCGAGCCCGGCTTGTGAGGACACTTTTGATAGTTGTCCTGGGTTTTTCAAGTTATAGAATCAAATTGTCCACAAAGAGGAATATCTTACCTTCTTTTTTTTCTCTTTGTATACCACTGATATCCTTCTCTTTCCTGATTGTTCTGGCTAGAACTTCCAGCACTATATTGAACATAGGGGGTGAGTTGACATCCTTATCTTACTCCTCTTTTTTAGGGGGCAATGCTTCTAGCTTCTGCCCATAAAGCAAAATGTTTGTTGTGGGTCTATCATACGTGGCTCTTACTGTATTGAGGAATGCTCCCTCTATGCCTAGGTGTTCAAGGGTTTTTATGAAGAAGAGATGCTGAATTTTATCATTTGCTGAGTTTTTAAAGCATCGGATGATATAATCATGTGGTTCTTGGTTTTACATGTGTTAATGAACTGAATTATGTTTACGGTTTTGTGAATGTTGAACCAGCCTTGCATCCCAGGAATTAAGCCCACCTAGTCATGGTGGATGATCCTTGAGATGTGTTGTTGGATCTGATTTGCTAGAATTTTGATGAGAATTTTTGTTTCTATATTCAGCAAGGAGATTGGCCTGTAAGTCTCTTTCCTTGTTGGGTCTTTGCCAAGTTTGGATATCAGTCTTATGTTAGTTTCAAAAAGCTAGTTATGGAGAATTACATCACTCTTGATTACCTGGAATACTTTCAATAAGATTGTTATCAGTTCCTCCTTGTATGTCTTATACAATTCAACTGGGAAGTCATCTGCTCCTGTGCTTTGTTTGGAGGGAAGATTTCTTGTGACTTAGTTGATTTTCAGGATTGTTATTGGTCTATTAGGAGTTTCAATTTCTTCTTGTTTCAACATTGGGAGGTTGTATAATGTCAGAAAGTCCTCTGTTACCTTTAGGCTTTCTAGTGTTTTGTTTTGTTTTGTTTTGTTTTTTTGCATGACGGTGTTCACAGTAATTTTTGATAATCTCTTGAATTCCTTCAGGGTTAGTTATGACTTCATCTTTCACATTTCTAATTCTGTTTTTTCTGTTTCTTTGTTTTTTTTTTTACTTTCTTTCTCTTCTTTTTTTAATCAATCTGGTCAGAGATCCAGCAATCTTATTTATCTTTTTAAAGAACCATCTTTTGTCTTGTTGATCCTGTTTATGATATTTTGGTCCTCTACATCCTACAATTGTGATTTTATCTTGGTGATCTGAATTCTTCTTTTGGAGTTAGGATTTAGATTATCTAATCTTGCCTTTCCACCTTCTTCATGTGTAATGTTAGGCTGTTTACTTGTGATATTTCTGTTTTCTTGACGTGTGCATGTGATGCTATGAATTTTTCTCTTATGACTGATATCATTGCATCCCAGAAGTTCTGGTAAGATATGTCTTTGTTTTCAGAAAAATTTTTATTTCTGTGTTCACTTCCATGTTGACCCAGAAGTCATTCACCAGCATGCCGCTTAGTGTCCATGTCTGTGTGTGTTTTGGGGGGATCTCTTTTTGGTGACATTTATTTTTATTCTACTGTGGTCTGGGAAGATATATGGTGTTATTTCAATCTTTTGGCATTTTTTCATGACAGATTTGTGTCTGAGAATATGATCAACCTTGGAGTATGTCCCACATGCTGATCAGTAGTCTGTATACTCAGTAGATTTAGGGTGGAGTGTTCTGTAGATGTCTATTAAATCAATTTGATAATGTATCTAGTTAAGGTTATGAATATCCTTGTTAGTTTTTTGCCTTGATGATCTATCTAAAGCTGTTAATGGGATACTTAGGTCTCCAGCTATGATTGTGTAAGAGTCAATGTCCTCTCTTAGTTTACTTTTTATTTTATAAAACCTAATGCCTCTGTATTGGGTGCATATATGTTTAGGTCAATATTTCTTGCTGATGGATTGAGTCTTTTATCATCATGTATGTTCTTCTGTGTCCTTTTAAACTTATGATGGCAAAGTCTGCTTTGTCTGATATCAGAATAGCTACACCTGTTCTCTTTTGTTTTTCACTTACCTTAAAGACCATTTCCCAACCTTTAACTTTGAGTCTGTGGATGTCCTTTGCAGTGAAATGAGTTTCCTGGAGGGAACAGAGAGTTGGATCATATTTCTTTATCCAGTATTTACTCAATATCTCATCAGTGGCACATTTAATCCATTCATGTTCAAGCTGATTATTGAAATGTGAGAGTTTATCCCTGCCATAGTACTTTTAGGAGGTTGCTTTGTTTCCATTTTACTTTTATGTTTATATATGCATAAATTTTCACTTTTGTGAATGCTTTGTATTCTCTGTTAACATTGTGTTTGCCTATACTTTAGTGATGGGTATGATTATTCTTTTTTTTTTTTTTCTGTGTTCAACATCATTTTAAACATCTCCTAAAGGACTGGTCTGGTGTGGCTCATCTAGTATTAGAAGCCTGGGAAATATTTTAATTCTCCATCACTAATAAAACTTAACTTGTGGGGTAGACAATTTTTGACTAGAATTGCTTATCTTTAAGGATGTTACTAACTGGACTTCAATTCCTTCTGGCTTGTAGTGTTTCTGCAAATAAGTCTGGAGCACTTCTGATGGATCTTCCCCGGTGGTCAGTCTGAACTTTTTCTCGTGCTGCCTTTATGATTTTTTCTTTCATGTTTACTTTGTGGAGGCAAATTAATTTGTGCCTTGGGGATGGTCCTATCTTAGGATACCTTTGGGCATTCTCTGAATCTCTTGTGCCTGAATGGTCACCTCTCAAGTGAGAAGAGGTAAGTTTTCTTGGATGATTTAATGAAATGTTTGTTCCTTGGTGTTCTCAGCTTCCTTTCCTGCTTCAAGGATACAAATCAGGCATGGATATGGCTTCTTGACATAAAACCACATTCTTGATTTTGTTCCTTCTTTTTGAGGTTTTTTTTTTTTTCCATGTTATGAGAGACTAGGTTAATTCCATATTTTTGTCTTCAACCTCTGAGATTCTTTTCTCTGCCTGATTAATCCTGTTCCCTATGCTTGTTACTATGTTTTTAACTTCCAGAATGAAGTTCTTCATTTCCATTATTTCAGAATGGGATCTTCTGAAATTGGCCACTCCACTTTTATTTCCTATAAGACTTCACTGAGTTTTTCTTCTAGTTTCTCTTGGTTCTTTTTGTTCATTTTAGCCATTACCTGTCTGATTTCTGTGATTGTCAATAGAGGCAGGTCATTCTGGGGAGTTTCCATTGTTTGTGTTCTGATAACTGCTTTTGGGGGTTTTGTCTCTTTAGGACTCTGAGGGTTGCTTATATTTTTTCATTGATTGTTTTTTCTCATTTTTTTTTTTTTTTTTTGAGTTGGAGTCTCACTCTGTCGCCCAGACTGGAGTGTAGTGTCACGCTCCCAGCCACTGCAGCCTTGACCTGCTGGGCTCCAGTGATCCTTCCACCTCAGCCTTCCAAGTAGCTGGAACTACAGGCACACGCTAACATGCCCGGTTAATTTTTTTTTTGATTTATTGTAGAGATGAGGTCTCACCAAGTTGCCCAGGCTGGTCTCGAACCCGCGGACTCAGGCAATCCACTCACCTCAGCCTTCCAAAGCGCGGGATTATAGGCTGAGCCACTGAGCCCAGCTTTTTTTTTTTCTCATTTGTTACAAGCCTCTCTTCCCTCTCTAAAATTCCACTTTGGTTTTGTTGCTCTGAAGCTAGCCAATGACCTTCTACTCTAGGGCCCTATCTGTGGGTTCAATATATGTCCCTCAGTGAGAGAGGGAAAGGCATTCACTTCTGCTTCTTGCTCCAACTTGTGGCAAGCTTCTCTATTGTAGATTTTTCTCTCCCACTCTTCATCTAGTTGGGTTAGTTTTCTGCCCTGGTTGCTAGCACTCTGTTGAGTGTGCGGACAGAAGTCTTCTCAATGAGAAAACCTTCAGGTGGGCTTAGTGTCACTCCCTCCTTGTTCAAGTCTGCATTCTGTTTTTGAAAAAAAGCGAGTTCCCTATCATGGGGTTGGGGGGAGGTGTGATGACCACTTTAAA
Source organism: Cephalopachus bancanus (assembly GCA_027257055.1). Taxonomy (NCBI): domain Eukaryota; kingdom Metazoa; phylum Chordata; class Mammalia; order Primates; family Tarsiidae; genus Cephalopachus; species Cephalopachus bancanus. The sequence goes on from JAPVLO010000107.1 coordinate 2,856,203, forward strand.
AGAACACATTCAAATTAAAATGATTCAGTGACTGTTAAAATTAATGCACACATATTCTACTGATAAGAGTACAGTTGTAATATTTATAATGTTTTTGTTTGGTAGTTGTTTGCCTTTATTTAATTTCTACTATGTTTTATATTACTTTATGTCATTTAATTTAATTTCTACTTATTTCATTTAATTCCTGCTAAGTTTTATATTATACCATATATAGTATAGAATTAAAACCTGAATTCAATTCATGATAACAAATGCCCCATTTTTTCATAAAGGAAAAAAATATATACTCTATGTAAAAATATATTAAACTATTTGAATCTTTAAATCAATATCACCATTTTCTATTGAAATGTAACTTTCCAAAATTAATGCAAAAATAGGTAGAGTATCTATATACAAATAAAAATAAGACAAATTCCTTTGCTATTTAAATTGTCTTATATATATAGAAAGATTTTTTTAATTTTAAAAAATGTACTAAGCATACATTTTAACTTATTTTGAAATAAGTATGGATTTACAGAAAGTCAAATTCTATTTTTGTATTCATGTTTTAATAAAGTTTAGTAGATTGTAAAGTCTACTTTTTATTATTTTATTTGTGAAAATTATATAATGGTAAGTCAATTAGTTTACCTAATTAGAACTATATTATACAAACACACTCTATACATATACATATAAAGAGAGAGATCAGCTTTCTTATTTAATATAAAACCTAGAAAACATGATTCATATTATACTCTTTCCCTCTGAAATGAGAAAAGAGATTTTAATCTTTTCAGAATTTGTATTTAGTTGTTGACAATATACTTTTCTATATTTGTTATTGCTGAAAAATCTCAGAATTGCCTCAATATCAGTTGATAATGTATACATTTCCTATTCATTTTATGACCTTTTAAAAAAATCAAGTGATGTAAATAGAATTTCTTTATTTGTTTTTAAATTTTTGTCTTCATACTATTCTTTTATTTTTTACCTTATACTCTTTTTTAAAAAATTTAAATGTGGGATATAATTCAGGGTTAGGTATACAAATGGTCATTGTACAGGCAGAGTTTGGACCTTACTTTAGTCCTCACTTCACCTGGTTTGAGATCAGGTACCCTTATTGATGAAGTGTGCCCCCCTGTCAGTTTCCCACTACTACCACTTCCATTCTTATAGTATTATGTCAATTGTACAGGGTTCACTTATGAGTAAGAATCTGTGGTACTCAATTCTTTGTTTTTGTGATATCACTGAGTGTTATAGTTTAAATTCATCCAAGTTGCTGTAAAGTAGTTCATAATTTTGTCCTTCGTTATGGCTGCATAATATTCCATTGTGTATATATACCACATTTTTTTGTCCAGCCCATTTTCAATGGGCAGCATAGTTAGTCTCATGTTTTTGCTACTATGAATAATGCTGCAATAAACATGTGTGTGCAGGTTTCCCTTTCGTAGAGTGATTTGAGTTCTTCTGAGTATATTACCAGAACAGGGATTGCTAGGTTGTATGGAATGTTGATTTTTAGGTCTTTTAGGAATCGCCACACTGTTTTCCACAGAACAATCCCAACAACAATGTAGAAGTGTTCCCTTTCCTCTGCATTCATTCCAGCATCTGTTGTTTTTTGAGTTATTGATGATAGCCATCCTAACTGAAGTTAGGTGGTATCTCAGTGTGGTTTCAATTTGCATTTCCTAGATGCTTAGTGAGGCTGAGCATTTTTTCATGTATCTGTTGGCTGCTCATATATCTTCTTTTGAGAAGTGTGTATTCATATCTTTTGCCCACTTTTTAATAAGGCTGTTTGTTTTATTCTTTTCATCACATTTGGGAACTCAAACAGAAATAGAATTTAAAACAAAAGGAAGCACATTTGAAAACCTCAGAAAATAAGCTGACTAAATCCTAAAAGTTATTTATTGTTTTTGCATTCCTGTTACCATTCTAGTTCTAGAATGTACGACGCTTGATTTGTGTGAACTTAGCAATAAAAATCAATTCGAATTAAGTTTTGCTGACTTTCTTGTCAAAATTTGGGTCTGGCTTTTTTCAGTATAGCAAAATAGCTGCTTGTTGACTTTCTAAAAGATGCACACATATAAAAACATCAAATACATTCTTAAATTATTTTACCATAGACTTAAAATTTAAGTTTGCTGAATCTTCAGGTTGCAATTAGCACCATTTATTGTTTTTATTGTATTCTTTTTTGTTCCTGCCAGTTTGGCAATTTGGTTTCACTTGTATTGTCAACTTTATTTATTTATTTATTTTTTTGAGTTGGAGTCTCACTCTGTTGCCCAGACTGGAGTGCAGTGGCTGCTCCCAGCCACCGCAGCCTCGACCTGCTGGGCTCCAGTGATCCTTCCACCTCAGCCTTCCAAGTAACTGGAACTACAGGCATGCACTACCACACCCGACTACTTTTTTGATTTATTGTAGAGATGAGATCTTGCCTGCCCAGGTGGAGCTTGAACCCACGGGCTCAGGCAATCCACTCTCCTCAGCCTCCCAAGGCACAGGATTACAGGCTGAGCCACCGAGCCTGGCTGTATTGTCAACTTTAAAGGACTTATAAGAGTCTGTGAATGAGAGATTATACTCTCTAATTCCAAATTATAATTGAAAACCCCATCTACTTCCTTACTTTTGTTTGACATTGCATTTATTGACATTGTCATCTTACCATTTTCACCTAATTAAATGATTGTAAAATGCACTAGACCGCAAGTGATATATCATGCAGAGCATTTAAAAGTAGGTACTTACCTCTTCTTCACTCTACCATTTCCTGTATAATCTTTTGACTATCATCTTTTATACAGGTGCCTATCCAGGTTTTGTGGAACCTGAATATTTTCTTTATGGCCACCTACACATACAGGGATACATATTTTTTTAGAATGAGATCAGCAATTGCAGTCTCCCTGCACCCTCTTCCTTCATTTCTCTCTACAACAATGTCCCTACTGTAGAAACAGAGAGTTACAGAACTACCACTAACTGTTTTTTCTCAATAATATTTGTAGGATCTTTTAGCACATTCTACGTGTTTTTCTTTCTCACTACACTTGGAGCTTCCTCAAGTTTTAGGTCACAATTAATTTAATTTTGTGCCCCCAGAGTGCAACCAGGAAGGTATATTTACTATTTGTCTATATTTGGCCAGATCCTTTCATAGATAACAGACCTATTATTTTAATTAATTTTTACAATGCCACAAATAAATACAATTTATTTAATTTTATACAATGGAGTATATTATTATTTAATTTTTACTGAGATTAATATGTCTTTCATTTTTCAAAAAAGAAACATGAGACTAACAATGATTAAATTGTTTAACCAAGATGACAGAAAGAATAGGACCTAGATTCAGGGCTACTTTTTAGGATTATCTATCTCAAGGTATTTTTCTTTCAAGGATCATATACCATGTTAACATAAAAATTTACCACTAAGTCAGTAAACCATTCCCATTCCTTTTCTTACTTGGAATATAATTAAAATATAGTGCTTATGGTGTCATGTGGCTATTTTGCAGCTCCATTCTGTTCTGGGGGAACTAAATAATTTTAAAGTCAAGAATTTTGAAAAGTGTAGTTTACAACAGAATCACTAAGTGTTGGCCTCTGATTTAGTGTTTATATCGTTGGTAGTTCATAGTACTGAAAAACAGCCAGCTTTAGTATCCAAATAGAAAAATGCAGCATTCGCTATTTCTTCCCAAATATTTCCCTTTTTTTCCAATGACCAATTCTGTTTATGCTACCGTCCCACGTTGGTATCAAATGCATTCTTCTCTTTCTGTTTTACCTGCTAACATCTTAAACTGTTTAAACCGAGACCCTCTAATCTCTTGCCTAAATTATATTATCTTTGTAATAAAGAGTATGACTCAATTTTTTTAAGGCAATAGTCTGACTCTATTTGACTACTGATGTCAATTAAACTCTCCAATTTTTCTTCCTCTTTTGTCCCACATTTGGCAAGGTGATAAAGTTCAGTGTGCCATCTCCTTTATCACTGGCAAGAAATTCAGATCAAATATAGCAATCCTTTCCCTAGACCCAACACTTAAGTACCTTAAAAATGCCAACCCACTCCCCTTCCACAGCTGTCTCAGGCCATGTTCCAAATTTTCTTAGGATCCACATTGTTCTCCAAGAAAGTCTCATTAATGTGAATACCAAAGCTTTTCATACCCTCTTGGGAGGTGTGTGTGTGTGTGTGTGTGTGTGTGTGTGTGTGTGTGTTTCTGTGTGTGTATGCTGTCATCAGTCAATATCTACACCGAATTTTGGGTGTGGGTGGGTCCATGTTGTTTGAGGGGACCACAACTTCCTTCCTAAGTGGACTTTTTTCTTCCCATGTTGCCTTTTCCAAATCAATATTCTATTCTCCATGTAAAACAAAAGTAGTGTTCTTAAAGAGTTAATCTTCTCAAAGACTTTATATATTGATTTAATTGCATATTCTTATTCTCCTTAAAATGAGACGCCTAAGCATGGTCTAAAAACCTTATGTGATCTGGACATTTTTTCAACCTCATTTGACAGCATATTCTCACAGAGATCTCAAACTCCAGCTTTTCTTTGCATTTTTTGAATATTCCTTTTTTTTTTTTTTTAAATACATCAGAGCCCGTAAGCATTCTTTTCTCTCTTCCTGGAGTGATCTTCTTGCCACTTGTCCTCTTCATCTTCAACAGTACATAATTTCTCTTTCTTTAAGTTTTAGCATATATGCATCTCTAGAGAGGTTTTTTTTGTTGTTTGTTTGTTTGTTTGTTTGTTTTTTGAGTTGGAGTCTCACTCTGCCGCCCAGACTGGAGTGCACTGGCCGCTCCCGGCCACCGCAGCCTCGACCTGCTGGGCTCCGGCGATCCTTCCGCCTCAGCCTTCCGAGTAGCTGGAACTACAGGCGCGCGCTACCACGCCCGGCTGATTTTTTAATTTTTATTGTAGAGATGAGGTTTCGCTGCCCAGGCGGGTCTCGAACCCGCAGGCTCAGGCAATCCACTCACCTCAGCCTCCCAAAGGCGCGGGATTACAGGCTGAGCCACCGAGCCCGGCTTTCTAGAGAGGTTTTTATCGTCTAAAGATGAAATACTTCTGCTTCCTACCTCAGCCTGTAATTTAGTTCTTTCTAAGCTTCATGAAGTCAGAGGTGGTATGTTTTAAAAAATGTAATCTTTATATCTAGGCCCCAGCAGATTTCCTATCATATAACAAATATTCTTAAATAAATGAATATTGGTGACTGACTGATTAATTGGTTCAGAAATTAGGTCCTTATACATAGGAGACTTAAACAGCAATCAAGATGAACTCATCCAACTGAATGGCATGGAAACAGTATGTAGTCACATACAAAATCGTCAGAAACAAATAAGCAAGCAACAGAGAAAAACTACCAACTTGGGATGAATAGAATGCTAAAAACTAGACAGTTTCTTCATATTTATGTTAATCTAGAGAGGCAACAGATGGATCTAAAAGTTTGAGAAGAATTTTTATTTCCCCCTTGAGGTTGAAAAGGTAGAAATGCAGTGAATATGATAAAAGCAGCTGTTCTACTTCTCAGAAGAATTAAAGTGAGGAAATAGATTATCTCCTTTCTAAAAGTAAAATCTACAACCCCTCCTTTCTTAGTTTCTCAGACCAAAAATAAATCTCTTCATTCAGAAGAGCATTATATAGTTATTATACATTAACATATTTTAATTTGCTTAACATAAACCCCTGATCACTGAAACAATGAGTAGACTTAATGAGCAAAGCCATGTGGATTGATCTTATAGCACTCCTATATACATATAAAACCTAAGAAGATCTTCCATTTGTTTGTTTGTTTTTTACTTGATTGGCAGGAAAGGACACATTCAGCCCATTTATATATCTAATTTGACTTACATGTAATGAAGAAATTATCACCAACACTCTTGATAAGACAAAGAGTTAATATTCTCTGTAAATGCAATAATATCAATATCAAAATTAAGGTCTTAAATAGGCATCAGGTAAAAGTATATGGGAAAGAAATTCAAATCTAGAGGTAAAAAATGTTTAAAAACTTTCTCTTTCTGAAGGAATAATAGGTATAAAAAGATTGGAAGGAAAGGAGGATAGCTATAAAGATAAATGGTTCAATTTTTGAGTTTTGCCTTGAATGTGAAGTGAGTGCAGAGAGAGCTTTGAAGCAATTTGAGATAGCTAATAATATTAAAATGCTTTGCTTAAAATAATTATTTTAACTGACAATTACCCCTCTATCTTCTAATTATTTAAATATATAATTCTTTAGACATCTAATGTGATTTATGAACTTTATCTTGGTTTTTAATAATTTTTTTCTTCTATTTTTTCAAATCCCAAAGAAAAACATTTTTATTTCACAAAAGATGTATCCTTTTGCCCATCAAGTGATATTTAAATAAATAGATCAGGTAAAATGAATGTTATAATTTCAATTATAAATAATATAATTGTAAATGCAAGTAGCTTTTTGTTCATATTCTAGTACTTGTGTTAAACATAAAGGGATTATAAAGTTCTTTTATAACCAAAACACTCAAAATTTTAAAATTTATATTTTTAATTATATTACTCTGTTTTGTTTTTAAATACCTATAATAGAGTTAAAGGATGTTTTACAGGACAAAGGTCCTGAAAGCAAAAACTTGTCTTTCAGCTAACTCATCTTTGACAAGGTCACCAATAGAAACCACTGGAGAAAGGAGATCATATTTGGCAAACAGTACCAAAAAAACTAGCTGACCTCATGCAAAAGAATGAAACGGCACCCCCACCTAACACTATATACAAAAATCAGCTCTAACTGGATCAAAGACCTAAATGTAAAACCTCAAACTCTAAGAATCCTAGAGGAAAATGTAGAAAACACCCTTATGCACATCGAAGTAAGCAAAGAATTCTTGACCAAGTCCCCAAAAGCAAATGCTATTAAAGATAAGATAGGCAAGTGGGACCTCATCAAACTGAAAAGCTTCTGCTCAGCAAAATAAACCATGAAGAAAAATAAAGCAACAAGACACAGAATGGAAAAACAAAAATTTGCAATTTGTGTATCTGACAAAGGTCTAACATCAGGATCTACAAGGAACTCAAATGAAGTGAAAAGAAAAAAAACTATCTCATTAAAAAAGGGGGCAAAGGACAGGAACAGACACTCAAAAGAAGAAATATAAGCAGTCTACCAACACATGAAAAATGTAAATAATTCTCATTTTCATCCAATCATCAGCCTCAGAGAAATGCAAATCAAAAGTACAAAGAGATATTGCCCAACTTCTATAAGGATGGCCGTTATTAATGAGTCAAAAAACAACAGGTACTGGTGCGGGTGCAGAGAAAAAGGACTGCTTCTGCACTGTTGGTGGGAGTACAAGCTAGTTCATCCTCTGTGGAAAGCAGTGTGGCCATTCAAAAATGAACTAAAAATTTACCTTCCATACAATCTAGCAAATTCTCTCTTTGAAATATACCCCGGGGAATATAAATCATTCTACAAAAAAGATACCTGTGCTTGTGTTTATTGCTGCATTATTCACAACAGCAAAAACATGGAACCAACCTCACTGCCCAATGAAAAGTGAACTGGATAAAGAAAATTTGGTACCTATACATGATAGAATATTACACAACCATAAAGAAGAACAAATTCATGGACTCTGCAGCAAATTGAGTGGAATTGGAGACAATATGCTAAGTAATCTATCATAGAAATAAATAACTGAATACAGCATGTTCTCACTCATAAGTGGACCCTGAACATTAATCATGTTAGCACAAGGGAGTGATTGGCGGTTGCTAGGCACTGCTAGAGGAGGGAAGGAGTGAAGACAGGAGGGGGCACATATGTGACGCATTACCAGAGGGAGTAAGGGCCAGCTAAAGTCTGACTTTCACTTGCAAGCAGCCTACTCATGTAATTAATCCTCACTTGTACCTCACATCTCTGTAATGAAATAAAATTTAATAAAAAGTGTAACAATAAAGAATGAGACAAAATCATTATAAAAAATTATTATGAAGACAATCATACTTTTATTAAAACAATTTCAATATGTCTGCTTTGCACACTCATAGCCTACTGAGAATAATGGTCCAGTCGTAATCCTGATGTTTTCTACATCCATAAATGTTATGAATTGTAGATCTCAATTTCTTTCAATGAAATATTGAAAAGTTGAAAAGGATAAACTGTAAGTTTATTTCATCTTATGCCATTCTGGGAATCTGTAATATTCTTAAGAAAAACGCTTCAAGATTAGAACTTGAGTATTTTGCTTGATTTTTACTTTAAACATGTTTAGTAATTTACCTCTAATCTACCCAAATGCATAATTAATTATGCCATGTCAATTATTTCATTATATTAATTAATTATTGTCTACCAGGTAATTTATATATTATACATTTGTGATGTCTGTATGTTTGTTGCACTGAATTATTTCTGAGATGTTTTGAACACAAATCAGTAGTTTATTATCTGAGAACTAAAGTGCTTGCCTATCATTTACCTGGCTTTTCTGAGTTTCTTCTTATAAGACAAAATTTGGCTGCTATTAATATCCTTACTTTATTGCTGTTGCTATAGTGCGCCTTTTTCCTTTACTAAGTCACAGAATCACAGCTATAGCCATTTTGAGTCCTATGAATCTTCTTGATTAATTGAATCCTGCTTGACTACCACAATGAGAATCATTTCCCAATTGGTTATCTTGGGGTTTCTAATTACTCAAGCATAAGATCTGCGAAAACAATTTTATGAACCAATACTTATACTTTTTATATCTCTACAACTTTTATTTTTCTAATGAGAATAACTAACACTTTTAAATGAAAGAGTTAAACAACAGCATGGGACGTTTATTTTTATTTTTAATTTATAGTGCTCTCTTACTATTTTGTTTTGCTGACATTTTAAAAAATTTTTTAAAAATATGGCTTGATAGTTATCTGTATATTCCTTCTGTTCTCATAGACATTGCTTATTTTTTATAAAATTGATTAAGAAATTTTCTCTTCCTTTAAAAAACAAATTTGAGCATCTTTAAATGACACTATACTCATTTGTATTTTACAAATTTAGTTTGATACAATTATTTTATGGACCTGTTTGGGCTGAGTGTTTCAAGAGGAATAATGCTTTTGTCAATAATTTGTGTTTCTTCTATAGCAATAAATTTCTATTTTCAATATAATCAGAAGTTATTCTATGTAAATTGTATTTTCATAAAATATCAGTCAATAAATCTAGCTTTTAAATTTCAACTGCATAGAATTGAGCACATTTTCACTTACACAGAATCATTAATAACTGTGATTGCTTTTCTCCTAATATTTTGCATTTTACATATTTATGTTCTCTCCATTTTTCTTGAGAAATTTAGTTTCATAGCCACAACAGCTGTCTTTTCTGTTTTTTCCTTTTTACTAATTCTATGAATATTTGTTTTTTAATTTCATAAATTCTAACAAATTTCATTTATTCTTTCTACTACAATATTCTCCTACCACTGTTTAATAAAAGTAGATATTTATCACAGAATAACAGAAAAGTAATATTGGAAAGTTAAACAAATAAAAAATAGAAAATCACACAACTCTGGACAAAGAAAAAATTAAAATCAAATGACAGCATAGCTAAAAAAAATTCTCATTAAATACTACACATAAAAACATACTGAATGCAGTAACGTGTAGAGAAAAAGTAGGCAAACTCTCGAATCATTAAATTGTATAGTTTAAAATAATTTTCTTAAGCTTTAAATCATAGATGCTTAAGAAATATAACAAAATAAGCATTATAATTTAAAAAATTAAGTACTTTAAAAATAATAAACAGCTGGGCTCGGGGGCTCGGCCTGTAATACCGTGCTTTGGGAGGCTGAGGTGAGCGGATTGCCTGAGCTTGCGGGTTCGAGACCTGCCTGGGCAACTTGGCAAGACCTCATCTCTACAATAAAATTTAAAAATCAGCCGGATATGGTAGCGCATGCCTGTAATTCTGGCTACTTGGAAGGCTGAGGTGGAAGGATCGCCGGAGTCCAGCAGGTCGAGGCTGCGGTGGCCGGGAGCAGCCACTGCACTCCAGTCTGGGCGACAGAGTGAGACTCCAACTAAAAAAAATAAAAATTAAAAATTAAAAAATAAAAATAATAAACAGGAAAACAGAAGAAAATAGAACTATTAAATAAATTCAAAGGCTACCAGCACTTATGAGTAAAATAAGAAGCAACTGGCCAAATAAATTACTTGAAAAGTCATATGAGTTAATTTCTCAAAAAGATCAATAAAATACAAATAATAATCATAAATAGCAATGAACATGAAAGCCTGATAAATTTCTGTAGCAATTAAGTACAGATTAAATAAGCCATTAATTACTATTTTCTTCCCCTCAGACTTGCAAACATTAACAAAGATATTTCAAGATTTCAAGCTGTTTAATCATCTGAGATGAATAAATGATTTCACAGACAGTTTGGTGAGTGTTGCATGGGTACCACATTTCTTCTTTTATGTATTATTTTTTAAGCAGGCAGATATACATTGCTTAAAAATACCATTGCAACTGAAGGCACTGTACTACTATCATAGTTACAGGTAATATGTTGCATTTTTGGTAACAATCCTGGTATTATCTAGAGTAAACTCAGCATCCTCGGCATGTTTGCTTCCTTCCAGGGGCATTGCTGCTCAGTGGGGACACTGGCTGACAAAGCTCCACTGAGGATCACGCCATTTCACTTGAGGAAATTGGCTCCCATCCTGTTTCCTCAGAACTAAGATAAACTTTTCCCCCTTAAACTCAGTGCTGGCTGATCTCTGAGATTTGAATTTCTGAAGCATGAGGGAGAACAGGAGGTTAATTCAGCAATTATGTAAATAGTTCAGTACCAGAAATGCTTACCAAATAACAAAGCTGCTTCTCTCCCCAGTACCATGGAAGTGAAGACTTTATTATTCAGGAGACTAAAGTGCAATCTGATGAGTTTGGGGTTGGCATGTAGCCAAGTATGAGTTCCACAAAAACCATGTGGCTAGGCCCGCCTGTAGCTTTCTTCACAGCTGTAACTCTCCAGATTCAATTGCAGCAGTCCATCAATTCAATCCCCTTAAAAATTTCCTTCTCTTTTCGTCTTATGGTCCGTTTTCTGGATATCCACCTAAGTAAACAAATAACAATCACCAAGCTATAACTAAGAGTGAATTTCACGAGGACAGTCATAATAATTACTTCAGTGTGAAAGGCTCAAAGTTTACACCTAACATGCTAAAATGACTCCTGGAGCATCTCAGGAAGTCCAAGAGAAACCCAAAAGGACGCACTGAGAGTGGAATGACAGTGTTGAAGAAACATTGTTTTAGACTGTTATATGCTAATGCATTAATAGGCTTAGAGAAGTGGTCTTTACATGTGTCTTGTTTTTTTTTTTTTTGCTTGCACACCCCCTTGAAAAAATATTTTTAAAAATGAACCCTTTCTTATTCACTGCAAATATTATTAGCACATAATTAATAAAAATCAACATTTAGTGCATAATCATATGAATAATTATAAAACAAAATGAAAATTTAAAAACAAAATTAAAATATTATTGGGAATCTATCGCTTAATGAGCAAACTCAGCGGCCCTGGTCTGCGGTCTTCAAAGCAGAGGGGTGTCAATGAGTGCTATCTGGCTGGCATGTTTGCTTCCTTCAAGGGACATTGCTGCTCTGTGGGATCACTGACTGGCAAAGCTCTGCTAAGGATCAGGCTTTTTCGCTTGAGAAAACTGGCTCCCATCCTGTTTATTCAGAACTGAGAAAATAATTTACTCACGTGGATATATGTGAATATAAGTTACTAGAATAGGATATAACTAAGTAATACATTTCTATGTTTTTGTTTTCATTGAAGTAAATGTTGGATAAATACATAAATAGAAATTAACAAAAGGTTAATTATGGCAAGACCATCAAGTTTTTCAATTCCAAAGATTTTTTTTTTCTAATCGAAGTTTATCTAGTGACATATAAGTATTGTTTTCAAGGATGAAAACAAAATCAAAGAAGGAATAATATCTGACCTTTAAGTGACTTGTCACACAATTATTCACTCTCTCAGTTTTGGGGAAGTATGAAAAAAAAGAAAAAAGTAAAAATGATTATAAATGATTCCTACTCTTTTTAATGTTTTTTTTTTCAACTGGACACACCATATTTAACAATGTACCTAGAAATAATTTGAAACATGAAAATATTAATTTAAATACACTTGTCAAACTATTTTGGACAAAATTTTTGTCATATTTTATATTAAAAAACCCAACTGATAAAATTAGATTTTAGTTTTAAACAGTTAAATCACCTTTTTCTGTCACATAAAATCTGACTTTAGTTTTCAATTGAAATAATTATTACTAAGCATTTTGAGGATTATTAATGAAATACTGAGTATGAGTAATGCAGCTTATCAGAAAATTGCTAAAATGGTCAAATAAATATTATAATTATATAAACAATTATCAGTTTTACATGAAGTTAGAATTATAATAAATGATATGGTGTTTTTTCTTTCATAAATGTGTGTGCATGAGTGTGCTAGAACTTGACGCTCGGTTTTTGTGGATAATTCAATGAGAAGTATGCAAATATTTAGTAATTTACATGTTATCGACTTCCTTAGACATACTAACCAAACACTTTCAATGTTTTAATAAAAGAAGGTATATTCTGCTAAAAATAATCCATTCAGCAGCTAGCCTATTCCTTAATTTTAGAAAAGGGTTAGGGCATTAATATCCATGAGATAAAGCTAAGGATGCAATTTCCTATAAAATAAGTATATTTAAACATTCATTTAAGCTGAAAAAAGTTACATAACATTTTTGGAGGAGAACTGAATCCTATACAATATAACTTGAAAATATTGTTAATTTTAGAAAACTTTCTACTTTCACCCATATAATCCACATCTCCAAATTGTGTTTCTTCAGCTGATTGGAGATGTTTTGCTTTCCAGCTATGGGCCGGTTCTAACATTGAATATTGGAAAAGCCGATGCAAATTGCTTATGTGAAAAGCTGTATTTAACTTTTCTCTTATGACTCTTACACAAATCTTCCCATCTCTCCCTCAATAGTTGCCTTCTTTTACAATAGGAAAGGACGGAAGTAGTGAAAAAGGAGCTAAAACACAGTTGCTACTACTCCCAAGTCCATACTCCACAATATACTTTGATTTCAGTTCTTCCTAGAATGGGCTAAAACATACTTTTTGTGTCATGTTTCATGCTTATCAGATATATTTATCACCTAAAAAACAAGAGATCCTGTCTTGATTTACAGTGCTTTGATTACTCACTAAAGAAGTCTTCACCCACCACAAGAGTTTAAAGTACTGGAAGTTTTGCTCTCAGGAAAATGCAATATAATTTGGGCTATGAGGGCTATTCTCTTCATTTGTAAAGTGAAAGAGGACTGTGTGAAAAGGAAGGTGGAATGAGAGAACAAAATCCTAGGGCAAGAACATATAGATGCAGAAGACCTGTAAAATCTTTCCTGTGAAACTGGTAGTGCCCACAGAGTTGTTTGGGCAGACCCCAGTTTAATCTTGCTTCCCGTAGGGGCTAAGAAGTTTGTAAACTGAGTCTATGCAGTGACAGTTTATCTTGAAAATATAAAATTGCTCCTCCTTGACCCGATGAAAGTTCTGTAATTATTCTATCCATGATTGTAGCAGGAAAAGGAGGAAAATCGGCTAATCAACAGCAAACAAGACTTTCTGTGAAACTCAATCAAAGATGCTGGGTGATTTTTGAAAACTATAAGAATTTTTGAAATGATTATATATAGCCCAAGAACAGTGGATCTGCTGGAAAAGATAAAAAGAGCTCCAGTCTCAGTCTAGAAAACCATCTGTGACAGTGGTTTTTAGCCCAGATTGCATATTAATATCAGAATCCTCTGGAGGACTTTAAAAATTGCCAATGCCTGGGACTCACCCAAGACTAATTAACTTAGAAACTTTGTGGAATTTAAGGCTTGAATATTTGGAATGTTCTGCAAAGATTCTAATGTGTAGCATAGGTTGAAATCACTGCTTTATGTCATTTTGATATAGAATATTATGCAGTTGAAAAATTAGATAAAATAATGAAAAATGAGACCATGTGCTAATTTGGAGGCACTAAAAAGTAGAAATAAATATGAGTGACTCTTGTCACACTTCCTTACAATTTGAGAGATAAATTAGCACAGCAAATTTCTGTTAGAGTCATGTTTTCTTAGAGGACCACCAGAGCAGAAATGGACTGGAAGCTGGAAAAGGAACCATAGTGTTATAAATGCTACATCAATAACATAGGGAAATGTGTGTAAACATAGATTTATGGTAAAATAAGTTAAGGTTGAAACTATGTGCTACAATATGGCAATGGATAAATTACATAGCCTCTATTTGATGGAAAATAATGAGTTATTAGGAATAACATTTTCAGGCTGGGCAGGGTGGCTCATTCCTGTAATCCTAGCACTTTCATTGACTGAGAAGAGAGGATTACTCGAAGCCAAGAGTATGAGACCAGCTTGGGCAACAAAGCAAGACTTCATTTCTACAAAAAAAATTTTAAAAGTCAGTCAGGCCAGGTGGCATGCTATTGTCATCCTAGCTATTCAGGAAGCTAAGGCAGGAGAATCCCCTGAGCCCAGGAGTTGGAGGCTACAGTGAGCTATCATTGTGCCACACACTCCAGCCTGGGTGACAGAGTGACAACACATCTCTAAATAAATAAATATACATCTTGACATTTTCATATGCTAGTTAAGCTATTTCTTAAAACAAATATTTTTAAGCACTAGATAATTTTATATATAAATATATTTGTGTGTATGTGTACATATGTAATGTCTATAATATATAATTATATTCATATATATAGTGTAATATATGCAAAATTTTCAAAATGTTAACCACAGTTTCTGATTTGTGGCTTTCTATTTTATTTTATTACTGCATTCTTAATTTTACTTTCTTTTTTTTAAGATGACAATAAGAACATAATGTGTTTAATGTTTAAATATATTACATTTTTCTAATACTGGATTAGAATGACATTAGACACTTCTGGAGACTCATGAATATACACTGGTATATTTGAAAATTAATCTACCAAGATAAAGGATATTCAATAAATGCTGAAATACCTGCTGTTCTCCCAAACATATGTTGGATCCTAAGTTAGTATTCCTAGAATGTATGTCCATGTTAGTATGTCCATGTTAGTCCATGTTAGTGCTTAACAAATTCAAAATGTATTTATCAAGTATTCACTTGTAGTGGCTTATATGAGTTAATTTTTTTTATTTTAAATATACTGGGTACAATTCAGGGTTAGGAATACAAATGTTCATTATGCTGGTACCCTTGTTAATGAGGTGTGTCCCCCCTACCCTGGAAGCTTTCCCCTACTGCAAATCCTGCCCCTTCCCTCCCCTGGCAATTTCCCACTACTACCAATTCCTTCTTACAGTATTATGATAGTTGTTTAAAGTCTGCTTATGAGTGAGAACATGTGGTACTCGGTTCTTTGTTTCTGTGATAGATCCTCAGTATTATAACCTGTAAGTCCATCCAAGTTTCTTTGAAGTTCATAATTTTATCCTTCTTTATGGGTACATAATATTCCATCGTGTATATGTACCACATTTTTTTTATTCAGTCCTCTTTCGATGGGCAGCATGGTTGTTTCCATGGTTTTGCTATTGTGAATAACGTATGAGTCAATTTTTATCTGGTTGTTTTGTAAGAATATAGTAAGTTAAGCTAGTGAAATTTCAGAATTTACCAACTATAAATGTATGATTTGATGAGTTTATGAAATGTATACAACAATGTAAACACCTATTATCAAACCACAGAACATTTACCTCATCCTAACTGATGAAATTAGACATTACGTAGAGTTTTTCCTATCTGCTTCTTTCACTTAGCATAATACTTTTATACTTTTTTCACATTGTGTGTATTGTTATTTCGTTACTTTTTATTGCTATAATATTCCATTCTTAGGGTGATTTACAAATTGTTTACACATTTACTTGTTGATAGCCATGTGAACTTTTGCCATTTTTTGCCTAAGTAAAATTGCTATAAACAACTTACTACAATCCTTAACTGTGAATGTGTTCATTTCTTTTATGTAAATACCTAAGACGAGTGCTTCCAGTTTATATTATAAGTGCATATTTAACTTTATATGAAATTGCAAAACTGTCTTTCAAAGTGGTTGTACCATTTTGTATGCCCATCATGTAGTTCATCCACATCCTTATCAATAATTAACATTTTCACCTTTCTCATTTTTCACCATTCTAGTGATTGTGAAATGGGACTTCATTGGGTTCTTAATTTGTATTTACTAATGACTAATGATATTGAATTATTTTTGAGTGATTATTGGCAGCCAATATAGTCATTTGTATACCTTATATAAAAAGTATTTAATCATTTGCTAATTTAAAAAACTAAGCAATTTGTTTTCTTTTGAGTTACAAATGTTCTTGATTATATATATATTGAAAATGTTTTATTTTAGTCTAAATGTATATGTTTATATATTTATATATTATATACAATATAATATATTAATTATATCATACAATTTTGAATATTTCAGACTTAAACTTGTTTCTAAAATTTAAATGATTTTCTCAACCATGTAATTTATTATAAAGATAACTTTCCTCTCTAATTTTCTCTATGCTTTATTTTTTTTCTATTTTTGTATTATACAGACTACTACCTAAAAACAATGCTAAATAAAAGTGGTGAGATCATACAACCTTGTTTTATTCCCAATCTTAAGGGAGAAAAATATTCTAATCTTTCACTGCTAAGTATAATATTAAATATAAATTATCATAGTTGCCTTTTATTGGGTTAAGAAAGTTTTTTATTATGTTTTCTAAGAGTTTTCTTTTATAATATAAATCATGTCAATTTTTTCAAAATTTTGTTTTAAATATGTATTTTTCATTTATGCACTATTAATATTGTAAACTACATTGATTTTTTTTAGAATGTTGAGTCAATTTTGCATAGCTGAAATAAATACCACTTGGAAGTTGAGTTATTTGCAAACTGAAAGATAAAAATAATTTAAGCCAAATTTATACAGATAGAGAAAATACGGTGATATCTGTGGATAAGTGATGCAAATGAGGGAAGTTAGTGGAGATGACAAAGTTTGAGGTGTGTCTGGAGATTGAAAGAATTGGACTATTGGTCACTTGAGTTGAGGAGATCATGACACTCAGAGGCTAAGGTGGTATATAAATCATATATTTGGAAATAGATATCACTCAAAAATGGCAGTGCATGTGGGGTAGAAAAACGTTAATCGAGAACTTAACACATTCAATAATTAAGAAATGACCAGTTTTGCAAATGACCTTATGACTTTCTCATCTTTTTACCAGAATAATCATATTAGCATACCATACCATAAGGGCTTGTTATGATTTTTTTTCAAATGTCTGAAACAGAGCTTGACATAGAGTAAGTATTTAAGAAGTGTTAAACTTTTACATACTTATCTCTTTCTTCTTTCCTTCTGACTGGTCAACACATTCTGGCAAAGTTGAACCCTCCTCCCGGAGATGTGGTGAGCAGAAAGATTTAAAGAAGAGCAATGTTAGAAAACTTTATAAAATTTATTATTAATAACTTCACAAAAAATTCTAGGAGCCATGAAGATTAAAATTATGGGTGGATTTCAAAGTGAAAGACTTCTAGAAAGAGGGCCCTTCTTCGGTGACATTTATGCTCTGGATTATTCACTGTCGACTTGGAGAGACATAGTATTTTAAAACTCTCCATCACCTTATGCATATCAGATAGCTTCAATTGTAGTTAAAATTGATATCACTTTCAACAATATTATATTGGACTGTAAGAAATGCAGAATGCTTTCAGCTTTTGCCTCCAGTGATATATGCATAATACACAGCTCCCTCCTCCCACTTTAAATATAGCCTAATTGCCCATTATAAAGAAATCTCCCATGCAAAGATAATATGTACTCATTAAAGCACAAAATAATATCTTAAATTTGAATATGTCTCACCACAAGAGTTAATATACTTGTGTTGAAATTCAGATATTTTCGTATTTAATTTTAAGCCAGTGTATAAACACCTTGGGTAAGGAAATTTTTAGTTTCTGCTTTCAATTTGCACAAGTAATTGATGGCTCATTAACAACTCTACAGGAACTCTGCAGAACACACACATGTGCATGAGAAAAACCAACTAGATGTGACAGAGAGAATAAAGTCTATGTCAATCATATTAAAATCCTCTATTACATTCCAAGTGAAGAGATAGAAAACACTTTGGGAAATACATTAGCATAAATAAAAAGAATTACAAGAATTATGCTTCCTAATGATGTTCATAATTTTGCAAAATCATATAATAAACAGATGCCCCTTTTTTTATGCTCCCCTTAGAATTTTATCTTCCATTAAAATATATTTGTTCAAATGTCAATGCCAATTTTGAGACACATTACTTGATCGTGATTTTAGAATGTTAGATTCATGTGATGAAATGTAATAATCAATAAATGATATACTTGTCTTTTCACATATTTGGGAAGTAAGATTTACTATTTTGGTAAGCTTGTCTCAGCATAGTGTAGAATTATGTTAGAATACAATTTTAAGAAATTCATTTTTGAAAAGAATGACATGTAAAATTTCATTGTGTCAATATCAGTAACATAACTTGAAAAATGTTAGGTAGCCAGCAATGTTGTGTTTGGACTCATGTACACAATTGTATGTGTGAGCAAATTATTTTCTGCTTGCAGGGATTTTTAATAACCAGGTAGAGTATGTTACGAAAACAGAATTTGAAAATGGGGAAGGCAGGAAGTGTGGCATTATTCATTTAATGAAAAATAAATTGATACCTTTCTTTCTAGACACAATGTCCTTTTAACTCTTTATGCCTGGCAATATTTTTAAGTGCTAAAATTCAGCAATAGCAAGTAAAATGCTCTTAAAATATGATAGTAAAATTGACTGTTTGTTTGATCATAAAATTGTGATTTACTCTCCAGCTCATCTGTATGTAAGGATGAAATAGAGAAGGGTTGTCTGAAATGATCTGATATACTCATTTGCATAAGAAATCCCACTGTGTTGTCAAGGTGTATGCCAGATCGCGTGTAAACAGAAGTTACAACTTGCAAGATTTTCTGTTGGTTTGTCTTGATCTTTACCTGCCAGCACTTCCACACACCCACGCTTCAACCATGCTATGCAAATCATACTTCCCCAAGCGATATCCACTAGGCTATTTTGACTGCCGTTTTGGAGTTGCTTCCACAGTCTAAATGTCTACTACCCAGGCAGACTGAACTTCAGTTTGTAGTGACCTTTAGCTTTCTTATTAATCTAATTTACTCTAAGCCATCATTTCATACTCAGCTCAGGTATTGCAGTCTCTAGGAAGTAGTTTCATGGACCATGGCCTTCTCTTACAAAAGGTAAATCATCCTCAGTGCTTTCGGCCACCTGATTTAGCACTTATCACTCCATATTGCAGTAGTCTCTTTAGTCATTATTTTTCCCATGAGATAGAAGTCTGTGAGGGGATTATGTTTTACATCTTTATATTCCCTTTATAACCCATAAATATGAGAATGGTACACAACTTCTATATCTTTCTCTCACTTTGACAATTGCATTTACTTCCATGACTTCAGTGCCCATCTGTTTACTGAAAACTCTCCAATCTAAATCTCTCAGCCACAGTTCTCTCCTGAATTGTAGATCAGTATAAGCCAAATATACACTAGTAATATTCATTTGGCTTTATCACACGCTCACCAAAATCAAATTTATAACAGAACTCATTTTTCTTTTTGAAATCCATATCAAATCCTTCTCCAGTGTCCCTGTCTCAGTAAATATCACGTCAATCCAGGCAAAAAAGTAAAAATGATTAACTGGTTGGAGCCAGGTATTTAAGTTCTGTCATTTACATTAACTGCACAATCTTGGACAATCCCTATGCCTTACATTTCTTGGACCATCCCTATGCCTTTCTTTATATTATCCTACATGCAAAATGGGATAATAACACCTCTCTCAAATGATTGTTGTGAATATTTAAATAGTTAGTGCATGTAAATATTCAGAATATTGCACGGAAAACAGTATGTGGTTGATAAATATTAATCATTATTGAATTTCATCCAGTTCCTCAAGCTAAAATCCTGAATTATCCATGACTCTTCTCTCCCTACACTTACTGTCCATGTTTAATATACATAGTATAAAATATATATTTATATACAATGTATTATATGCATATTTAATATAATGCATTGTATGTACATATCTAATCTACAATATATGTATATTTTCCAAAACTATTTATTCATGACTCTTAATTTTTGTCATATCTTTCAGTCTCCATCGTCACCATCCTACTTGAATGCCACCATTATCTCTCACCTAACTTACTCTTAGCAGCCTTCCAGCCCATTTCTTTTTGCCCTATCACCTTTCTCTATTCTGTACACTATACTGCTGATGTTGTGACTTTAAAACACACCTCAACATATGGCTAGGCTTCTTACACTCTTTCTGTCTTCCCTTTGAGTTTACTATCTAACATATCTTATCTTCCCAGCTCTTCCAAGTCCTGGGGTTTGTGTACTTTTTTCTTCAAGGTGCTGTTCCCCACTTTGCATTCCCATGCCCTGCTTAGACTAAAATATAATTTTTTTCAGTTTCTCTAAAACACCAGACTGTCACTCACCTTTCTGGCCTCTTAGGCTTTGTAACCTGCTTTTCCCTCTACCTGAACCACATTTCTTCCTTCTTGCAAGAACTTCCCAGAGTACTGAGTAGTTCAATTTTCCATAGCAGCTCAAGTCTTTCTTGGCACTTATTTGTGTAGTGTCTTATATAATATGCCATAGTATGATGCAATATTCATTAAGTAGAATCAACGATCTGTCATTCTCTGTCTTGACAGTGACTACTATCATACCTAATTCATAACAAGAATTCAATTTAAAAAATGGATGAATTAATGAACTTAAAAGACCTTTCTAAGAGATAGTCAACATATATCAACTTAATAAATGAATAAAATTTAATAATTTTTCTCAAAACAAGATCACATTAGGGTAAAATTGTGACTGTTATAATGATTCAGGTATGTACAACATGAATTTAAGTGAAATAAAAATTTGAGTGAAATAAAATCCAACAACAGTTAAATCATAATTTATGATTAACTATTTCCCAGTAACAGTTTGCCAATTTAGGACAATCTTCTTTCCATTAAAATCAGAGCACACCCTCTGACCAAAAATGCACTTTTTGTGGAATTTACACTCTTGACTAAAAAGAACATATAGACCCCATACTGTAGTGGAAATTTATCAGAAATTCTAAAATGACTCTAACATTGAAACAATCTCCACAGAACTTTAGTAACTAAAATTATCTTTTGAAAGGGTATGGCTGAGTTCAAATTGATGCTCTTCCATTTATCTATCTGTGTCACCTGTTACTCATTACTTTACCTGTCTGTAAAATTGGGCATTGTCGCATCATTGTATTAACTAACATAGAGATGTATTAACTATACATCTCTATGTTAGTTAATACATAGTGAGAGTTAATTTAAGATATGGAAATATTTTATGATCCTCAGTATAAATACTCAATAAAAGTTAGGAATTCCTATCATTAATGTTTCTTTTTATCTTATGTATCTTATCATTATAAGGATTTCACAATCTTTTTTCTCTCTTACCCTGTGCTTCATATTTACCTCTCTTCCTGTACACAGTATTATCTATAAGAGTTAAAAGGTGGATATTTGTTGACGTATGCGTGTGTAGCTAGCTGTGTGTCATCATTCCCTTTAGTTCATATACTCACTGGTCCTGTGAGGTTGTTTTCAAAATTGATGGGCAAAATTATTTCACTTTTCAATGAATAACATGAAAATCATGGTGCCTATTGAAAAGTCCATGCACTTCATCATGTTATAATTATATTAATATAAAGGGCCTCAATTTTACTTTTGCACATGAGTTAACACTTGTTGTAGCATATTTGTAGAATACATGCTTCTGATTTTGTTTGCTGATGTGTCTTCATGTAACTGAAAATAGAATATTTGGGCTTTTTAAATTATAACAGAAAAGGATATTTTTAAGACTATTTTCATTTATATCTGGAAGTGTATGTTATGAGCTTACTACTTATACAAAAAGAGGAAATATAGATATAAATACACTTTTCTTTTTCTTCATTTTTACAAAATAATCTACATTTATAGAAAATAATTTTATTCTTTCCCCCCAAAATATGTACATTTTTATGTATCAATAAAAAGTAAAATTAAAAATGTGATGCATAGGTAGCATATATTGCTAACAAATAGTATATGGTTGTTAACTGCTTTTAATTCATTCTTTTTTTTTTTTTTTTTTGAGTTGGAGTCTTTTTCTGTCGCCCAGACTGGAGTGCAGGGGCCCCTCCCGGCCACCGCAGCCTCGACCTGCTGGGCTCCGGTGATCCTTCTGCCTCAGCCTTACGAGTAGCCGGAATTACAGGCATATGCTACCACGCCCGGCTGATTTTTTGATTTATTGTAGAGATGAGGTCTTGCTGCCCAGGCGGGTCTCGAACCCACGGGCTCAGGCAATCCACTCACCTCAGCCTCCCGAAGGCGCAGGATTACAGGCTGAGCCACTGAGCCCGGTTTAATTCATTCTTAAAATCTCTAATTTTTTTTCTGACTTTTTCTCATTTCATTTTTTAACATTTTAGATTCAGTGGGTACAAGGTGCGTGTTTGCTATATGAGTAGGGATTAGGTATCTAGGGTACTAATTACTCAAACAGTGAGCATTGTACCCAATAGATACTTTTAAAATACTTGCCCTTTTAAATGCTTGCCTCCTTTAGAGTCTCCAGTGTCTATTATTTCCATCTTATGTCCATTATTCTGATTTTTTACGTCCATATGTACACATTGCTTAATTTCCACTTGTAAATGAGAATGTGCTGTATCTGGTTTTCTGTTTCTGAGTTAATGTACTTAGGATAATGACCTCTAGCTCCATCCATGTTGCTGCAAAAGGCATGAGTTCATTCTTTTTATGGCTTTGTAGGATTCCATGATGTATATATGAGGTCTGATAATGAAGTTTTTGAACTCATCCTAGAAAAAGTGTAACATAACTTATTGCTGAATATCATTATGGTAACCTTCAAAGTACTCTCCCTAGGAAGCTATGCAATGATTCCAGTGTCCAGTCCACTCATCAAAACAATTTTGCAATTCTTTCTTCTGGAATGGCCATCAGAGATGTTGTCATCTTGTTATCAGAGATGTTGACCCTTGATGTCATCTTGTCATCAGAGATGTTGACCCTTAATACCCTGAATGTCATCAAAATATCTTCCTTTCAAAATTTCCTTTATCTTTAAGTAAAGAAAAAAGTCTTTGATGGCCAGATCAAGTGAGAAGGGAGGGTGTTCCAATGCAGTTATTTGTTTACTGGCTAAAAACTTCCTCAGAGACAATGCTGTGTGATTGTTGTGATGCAAATCTCCTTCAGGAATATTTTTTGCACACACCTTTCTCATGTCAAGATTTTCAGTTAAGACTTTTCTGTTCACTATCAATATTTATTTGGTCTGCTATGCTTCTCATAGTCAGCTGACAATTTTGACACACAATTAGACACATTTTTGCAATGTTTTTGTCAGTTTGCCTGTTTCTGGTTGTCCTGATTCTTCATCAGTGATGCTTTCTCTCCCCTCAGAAAAATGTTTAATCCATTTGTACACTGTCATTTTCTTCATGGCATTAGCCCCATAAATGGACTAACATGTCCCTGATTTCACTTCCATTCTTGCTAAGGTTAACAAAAACTGTAATGTTTGTTTGTTGCTCTCATTCAAGCTCTGACCTTCTTGCAATGGCATACAAAACTATACAACAATAATGAACACTGCTCAGCAAGACACTACTGCATGTCAATATAAACACAGCTGTGAGACACTAATATACCAAGGTTATGAAACCTTACCGAATCGTTTATACAATTCTGCTTACATAAGCACATGGTGGCAAGCTTTTAAATTTAATCATCAGACCTCACATACCACATTTTCTTTTTCCCGTCAATCATTGACAGGCACTTAGGCTGGTTCCACAACAATACTATTGTGAATAGTGGCTACAGTAAACATATGAGTGCAGGTGTCTATTTTATATAATGATTTGCTTTCTTTTGGGTAGATACACAGTAGTAGGCTTGCTGTATTGAATGGTAGCTCTATGTTTAGTTATTTGAGAAACCTCCATACTGTTTTCCATAGAGTTTGAACTAAGTTACATTCTTACCAATAGTGTAAGAGCATTCCCTTTTTCTCACATCCACTCCAACATCTGTTGCTTTTGATCTTTTTAATTGTAGCTCTTCTGAGTGGTATGAAATGACATCTCATTGTGGTTTTAATTTGCATTTCTCTGACGATGGTGATTTTGAGCATCTTTTCATGTGTTTGTCGACCACTTGTATTTCTTCTTTTGAGAAATGTCTGTTCATGTCCTTTGCTCAGGTTTTAATGGAGTTGTTTGTTTTTTTCTTATTGAATTGTCTGAGCTCCTGAATTGTTTGAGCTCCTAATCTACTAATATGTAGATTCTGTGTATTAGTCCTTTGTCAGAGGCAAAATTTGCAAATATTTTCTCTCATTCTGTTAAGTTGTCTCTGTTGTTGATGATGACGACAATGATGATGATGATTTGTTGTGCAGAAGCCTTTTAGTTTAAGTCACATTTATTTGTTTGTTTGTGTTTCCTTTGCTTGTGGGACCTTTGTCATAAATTCTTTGCATCACCCAATGTCCAGAAGAGGGTTTTCTATGTTTTTCCAGGAATTTTACAGTGCCAAGTGTTGTGTTAAAGCCTTTAATCCATCTTGAGTTAATTGTTTTTTATGGTGAGAGATAGGAGTCTAATTCTGTTTTTCTGTGTATGGCTAACCAATTTTTTCAGCAGTGTTTATTAAATAGGATGGCTTTTCCCTTTGTTTAGTTTGGTCAACTATGTTGAAGATCAGTTGGTTGTAGATAGGTGACTTTATTTCCAGGTTTTCTATTCTGTTTCATTGTCTATTCTAAATGCCCATTTTTGTTCCAATATTATGCCGTTTTGGTAATTGTGGCCTTATAGCATAATCTGAAGTTAGGCAATGTGATACCTTTGCATTTGTTCTTTTGTTTAGGATTTATATGGCTACCCAGGCCCTTTTGGTGTAATATAAATGTTAATATTGTTTTTCTTTAATTCTGTGAAAAATGACACTCTCAATTGGATAAGGATTGTTTTGGACAGTGTGGTCATTTTAACAATACTGATATTCCAATGCATAAACATAGTATGTTTTTCCATTCGTTTTTGTCATCTATAATTTTTTTCGTCAGTATTTTGTAGATCTTCTTGTAAAGATTAATTACCTAAGGCAAATATTCAGGGAAAATTGATTTATATCTATTGTATCCAAAATAGTATCTATTATATTTTAAACATTCTTTCTATTATTTTAGGGGAAATTATTCTTTTTATACTATTCATATTTTTTTAAATGAAAATAAATATAGCCGGGCTCGGTGGCTCAGCCTGTAATCCCGCGCCTTTGGGAGGCTGAGGTGAGCGGATTGCCTGAGCCCGCGGGCTCAAGACCCGCCTGGGCAGCAAGACCTCATCTCTACAATAAATCAAAAAACCAGCCGGTCGTGGTAGCGCATGCCTGTAATTCCAGCTACTCGGAAGGCTGAGGCGGAAGGATCGCTGGAGCCCAGCAGGTCAAGGCTGCGGTGGCCAGGAGCGGCCACTGCACTCCAGTCTGGGCGACGGAGTGAGACTCCAACTCAAAAAAAAAAAAAAAAAGAAAAGAAATATATTAATTTATTAACTTTCTAT
This sequence comes from Cephalopachus bancanus, assembly GCA_027257055.1. Taxonomy (NCBI): domain Eukaryota; kingdom Metazoa; phylum Chordata; class Mammalia; order Primates; family Tarsiidae; genus Cephalopachus; species Cephalopachus bancanus. The sequence goes on from JAPVLO010000107.1 coordinate 2,882,252, forward strand.
ATAGATAGTGATTTAATTAAAAAATAACTCAAGATCAAGACAGTATGAAAGGTGCTTAAAAAGATGTTTCTTCAGTGCATGGATAAAGAGAAGAATAATTTAAACTGGAGCAAAATAAACCAGCCGGGCTCGGTGGCTCAGCCTGTAATCCCGCACCTTTGGGAGGCTGAGGTGAGTGGATTGCCTGAACTCGCGGGTTTGAGACCCGCCTGGGCAGAGAGACCTCATCTCTACAATAAATCAAAAAAATCAGCCGGCGTGGTAGCGCATGCATGTAATTCCAGCTACTCGGAAGGCAGAGGCGGAAGGATCGCCGGAGCCCAGCAGGTCGAGGCTGCGGTGGCAGGGAGCGGCCACTGCACTCCAGGCTGGTTGACCGAGTGAGACTCCAACTCAATAAATAAATAAATAAGTAAATTGGAGCAAAATAATGTCTCATGGGGGAAAAGATATTTCTCTTGGAAATAAGGATGAGTACATTGTCAGTGGGGGAGCAATGCTGTTATTTCAGAAAGGGGCTTATTATCATAAAAGGCAAGGTTAGAAGAAAGTCGTGGGAAATTTAAAGTTTATGTCCCTGGTGTTGGGAATGATATGGTAGGGTAAAAACTTCTGGAAATCAAGACTCAGGCTATAAGTTGGCAATGAAATTTGGAGGCCACTAAGTATAATGTTAAGCAGTTTCACAACAGGTAATAGAACTGTTTTTTAGTCAGACAATAATGCACTATTACATTTGTGCTTTAGCAAGTCATCACTATCCATGTGAAGAAATATTTTGAAAGCAAGTAGGGCACCGAATAACATTTTCAATAATCTAAATAAGCAGCTACAGGGAACTACAGGGAACTGCTGCAATGAACACACAGACAAAATATTTAAAAGAGCTTCTTTTCAGAGGTAGTGTTTATGGTTTTTTGCTAATAATGCTACATGAGGTTTGGAGGTACAGAAAAGTTGAAAACTGTTGTCCAAGTTTCATTTTTGCTTTATTTAAGTACATTGATATCATTGTACTTAATGTACTTGGGAGAGGTAACAGAAGAAAAAGCAGATCATGGGAGAAATTTAAATTAGTTAGGGATAAAATGGAGTTTTGAAAAGAGACAGGACTTTGGTGTCATTTTTAAACAATGTATATAGCTCATGTTATGGAAGTGGATAAAATTGTCAGAAGAAAGATGAGAATATAGTGCAAAGATAAGAAGATCTTATTTTATACTTTGAGAAGCACCTATGTTTAAGGCATCCATTAGATTGTACCAGAAAAAGCTATTTAAGGTATTCTCATTACCTGTTAGAAAAAAAGCAAAGTCACTGAAAAAGGCAAAAAGAAAAAATAAAGAAAAAGAAAGGAGAGAGAGAGAGAGAGAGAGAGAGAGAAGGAAAGAGGATGTTGACCAGGTAAAAAGAAAAACAGGGAAAAAATGGAAATAATTTCAAAGAAAATAAATTTTTGGCCAAATAATAAGACTCTAAAATGCTGAAAAGCAATGTAGTATTTCATTCTATCCCTCGAAAAAAATCTTTGATAACAGGTTTCACTTGGTTTTAAAGAAAAACCAGTGTTATACATGTAATATGCTACATATAATTTTCCATTATTTGAGGTTCCTTGTATTACTGATAATTTATTTAATTTATTTCTTTAACTTTGATATCATAATCTAATGCCTTCAATGTTCACGGTTTATTTACTATATGCAGTGCAGTTTTTGCAAATTCACGTGTAGAGGATAAGTTTAAAAACAACAAGCCGGGCTTGGTGGCTCAGCCTGTAATCCCGCGCCTTTGGGAGGCTGAGGTGAGTGGATTGCCTGAGCTTGCAGGTTCGAGACCCGCCTGGGCAACTTGGCAAGACATCATCTCTACAATAAAATAAAAAAATCAGCTGGGCATGGTAGCGCGTGCCTGTAATTCCAGCTACTTGGAAGGCCGAGGCGGAAGGATCGCCGGAGCCCAGCAGGTCGAGGCTGCGGTGGCTGGGAGTGGCCACTGCACTCCATTCTGGGCGACAGAGTGAGACTCCAACTCAAAAAAATAAAAAATAACAACAACGAAGAAATAGAATTTTTGCAATGTCTAAATGTTATTATTCCATTTTAAAGCACTAAACTCATGAAACAAATATAACGTCACATTTCTAAAATAAAAGTAAAACTAAAAATAGAACTTTAATGCCTTTTCTTTTGAGCAATTAAAATATGCTGTTATGATTTTTTTCTCTCTGGGAATACAGTCAAGATTATTTCACCATGTGTTTCTAATCATGAGAATCTGGGAGAACTGGTGTTAATTACTTTATAAATATTTTGTAATTTGTTATTTTGTATATAACCTTTTAGGTATTAATTCAGGAAGGCAAATATTTTAGTATACTTAGGGAACATGGTTAAAATGTGAGTTTTCTGTGAAGTTATTCATCTTGATTTTTTAAAAATACTAATTATGTGAAAAATATTTTGTATTTTATAAAAACTTTAATTTTACCATCTGCTTTAGTGTCTGTTTCTTATGTTGTGTTTTATGATTTATATGAATTAGAGGAGAATTCCTAATAAGCAAAATTTTACAGCAAAAAAACACATACAAACACTGAAAATTCCTTCTGAATATACTTTGTTAGATTCTCTTAAGAAAGTATATGAGATTGAATGAAAAGAAAGGAACAATTAAAACATGCTTGAGCCGGGCTCGGTGGCTCAGCCTGTAATCCTGCGCCTTTGGGAGGCTGAGGTGAGTGGATTGCCTGAGCCCGCGGGTTCGAGTCCCACCTGGGCAACTTGGCGAGACCTCATCCCTACAATAAATAATAAAAAAAAAATAGCCGGGCATGGTAGCACACGCCTGTAGTTCCAGCTACTTGGAAGGCTGAGGCGGAAGGATCGCCGGAGCCCAGCAGGTCGAGGTTGCAGTGGCCGGGAGCGGCCGCTGCACTCCAGTCTGGGCGAGGGAGTGAGACTCCAACTCAAAAAAGAACGTTTCTTTTTAATGTGTGGCATCAAATAAGTCATTGTGGAATCTCAGTCTTTTCTTCCTAAATGGAAGATTTTATTGCCTATGTCCTTTTGTCAAAATGATCGGCAATATAAGTGATTTGCATAAGGGAAGAAGGTTGTGGAGAAGAAAGTGTGGCATGTAACTGTGACTAGAGACGGGAAAGAAGAAAAACTGGAAAGAACAGCCTAAATATTTGTTACCAGACTGGTTCCTACATCATACTCTCACTCTAAAAAGTGTAGCATGTAAGAGTTCTCAGAATCCTCACTCTGGTCACAATAGTGCTCCCTAGTTAAACAGGAAACCATTTAGCAACTGAAAGCAGTATAATGTTCCTGTGGCACATAACAGTGCTAACCAAGCATGGAAGAGCCTTAGACCCAATGTATGTGAAACATTGTTTACACTGCCAAACTTCCCTGAGCATGGCGGAAGAGTCTGCAAATGGCTCACATTTAGAATTTGGAGCATTGTAGAAAACTGTGGAGAGGTCAGAAGCTTCTAAACAGAGTTGACTGTAAAGGTAGTGTGGATTCATTTACATTCATTTATGTGAAATGAAATACGAATCTGAACACTTTTAAGTGAAACTATTCTGTACTTGGTGATTTATTGAGCATTTTTCTTTAAAATTGCCCCAATAGCACTGCAGGTAAGTGATATAATTTCATTTTTTTTCCAACTGAGGAAAATACAACTTGGAAATGGTAAGTAATGTATCCAAAGACACAGAATTAATAAGTAATGGACTCAAAACTCAAATTCAGTTCTCCCTGCCTCTAAAATCCATTTACTTTTCATTATACTGTTTTGAGCTTATGAAAATACTTTGTATAGTGAAAGGTGTTATGTAAGTGCAAATTATATGATTTTATCCCTCACATTACAATCTTTCATGGAAATAACTAACATCTGTTGGTCTTAGTCTCAACCTATACTTATCATAGATTTTTTAAAAATAACTTCCAAACATCCACTGACATTGACTCATTCGCAAATAAATGTATTGTTTGAATAATTAATATAGTGTTCATTAAAAGTTTACTTAATATATTTTACAGCTGGGATTTAGTACCACATGTTTACATTCTTGGAGTTTGTCATGTTTATTGAAAGAACTACCTCACTTTAATGAACTTTTCATCACTTCGTTCTAAAAGTAATCAATCTATATAGTTATTAAACATTTAGACATATTTGTTTGGTTATCTGATTCTCAAACTAGATGGCGGAAGTTTTAATAGGTACTTTTGGGGGAAGCAATAGGAGAATTAGGATAATTTTCTTATAGACACATAAATAGGATATTATTCTTTCTCTCTCTGAAAACATATACACTTATTCTACTTTTAGTATAATGGTATGTGGAACTGATGTTACAATGTCACATATCTTATACAGTGTCTGAATTAAGTAAATGCTCATTAAAAGACTACTTGTTTTTGAGAAGCAGTGTCAGACAAAGGAAAAAATGCTTGCTCTGGAAACAGAACAAGCTTAAATGCTGGCTCTGACATAACCTCATGAGACTATGGAAAACTAATTTTCCTAAATTTCAGTTTTCTCTTATTTTGGTTACAAATGTAAAATAATAGCTCTTGGATGTGATGGTAATGGAGATTAGGTTTATTTAAGTTGAACATACACGTTGAACACCAGGTTAATGCTTCGGCTTGCAGTTGACATGTAGTAGCTGCTGGTCATTTTTAATATTGTTTTGTGAAGTTAGCTGCTTGGAAAATGTGTTGGCAAACATTTATAGATGTCAAGATTTTTATACTACATATAAATCTGAATATTTCCCAAAATCTTAACTATTTTGGGAGTCATGAATAATTACGTGAGTACTCATTTTATTTATAGTCAAAGAATAAAGCAAAAGAATATTTCATCTTTGGAATGCAGAAGCCACAATAATCCGTCTCTTGTAGCTGTTATTCATAGATTATCTTATATCATCATAGATCTTTGATGGAATAAAAGGGTTCTCTTTTTCCTAACAATTCTCACCTTTTATATTCTCTTTCAACTCACAGTCATGACTTTCAAAGTTGAGGCCATTTATAAGCAAGGGAGCAATCAGCAAAATTTTATTCAATTAGGAACTCAAAAAATCTACCTCAAGGATGGAACAACAGACAGTGAGCACTGCTAAAGGAGGGAAGAAGAGACAGAGAAGGGATAAGGAATACAAAACCACCCATCACATACTGTGCTTACCACTGGGTGAGGTGGAAGAGGGTGTTCCTCAGAATCTCAAGGCTCACCCTCACACAATATGCCTATGTAACAAATCCTTGCAAGTACCCCATGATTCCAACATTAAAGTAAAAATGTGACTCATGCAACTGAGTGGTAGTTTAAATAACAACAAATAACAAAATGAAAGAAAACATAAAATTCATCTACAAAGTGCGGTGACTCGCACCTATAATCCCAGCACTTTGGGATGCCGAGGTGAGAGAATTGCCTGAGACCACGGGTTGATTTGCAATCAGCCTGGGCAACTAGGTGAGATCTCATCTCTACAATAAATCAAAAAATTAGCCAGGCATGGTGGCATGCACCTGTAGTTCCAGCTACTTGGAAGGCTGAAACGGAAGGATCGTATCTTCTGAGCCCAGCAGGTCAAGGCTATGGTGGCTGGGAGTGTGCCACTGCACTTCAACCTGGGCAGCAGAGTGAGACTCTAACTCAAAAAAAAAAAAATCATCTACATTATAATTATATATGGCAGTTAAATAATTCATACTCTTAATATGTGGAAATAACTTAAAATCAACAACAAAATGATGACTAATTCCCCCAAAGTGAGTAAATATCTTTAAAATGTAATCTCCAAAACAAAAAAAAGAGCCAAATACATATAAAAATATATCAAATATTATTAAGAATAAAGAAAAAATCAATATGAACAGTAGAATTCTGTTTTCTCTTCATTGGCATTAAATAAAAATAGTACACATATCTTGACATATGTAGAGGAATAGCAAGGTGCATGATGGTTATTGGGACAGAGTCTGGACTATATACCAACTAGTTTTTAATCCAGGTTCTATCACTTACTGGGAATCTGTTTAACTTGTTTGTGCCTCAGTTTTCTCATCTGTTAAGTGAGTAAAACACTCATATTTATTTTACTGCATTATTGTAATGAATGAGTTAGTACATTGAATGAGTTTATAATATTGGTTGATATTCATTAAATCAACAGAATGTTAATTTCCTCTTCTCCTCTACTTTCTGCATATGCAAGTTTAAATTGTCTAATCATTCTAAAGAACTGCTATAATTACAAGTCTTGAATATATTTATGTTCTGTGAATTTTAACATCTAAAATATCCTTGGAAATGCTGATGATAATGACAATGATTATAATGACAAATATAATATTATAATAATAATGCTATAGTCCCTATCATTTGTTGTGTGCTTATTAAATATCACAGGTAAACATTGTCTAATTTTGCTTTACCAGAGCCTTATGAAGCTCACATAATTTTTATTTGTGGTTGAAGGAATTAACACTTACAATCTTAACCTTTCCTAAGATTACATGGCTGTATGTAAAAGAGACCTTCTGATCAAGGTCTGTTGACTTCACAGTTTGTGCTCTTAAGTCTAAATTACTGCACAAACTTGTGTGTACTCAAGAATGTAAATTGCAATATTCTTAAGCAAGAATTTGGAGGAAAATACCTTAAAATATTCAATGATCAAAATCTTTAAATCAAATATATTATGACCAATGTTCAAAATAATTATAATTAGTAAGCAAGATATTGCAAATATAGAAAAAATTAAACTTCAAAAGAGTAGAGTGTGTGATAATGACTTAAAGGGAAGAAACGAAAAAATTCTAGGATAAAATAATCTGATATATTAACATTCCTTTTTCATAATTATTTATAATTTTTAAAAATTGTATGTTATTACGAGGCTTTCAACTCTTCTATGTTGGTCATATATTACTTCTGTACTTAGGGGGAAAAGATGTATTAAAATGTTGAGGGGTATACTTTTTGAATTAAGTGAAGGATAATACATATGATAGTTATATCTCAAATCTTTTAGAACAAAATAATGTTGATTCTATATATTTTAGATGTTATAAATTATATCCTTATTTTTATATTAGATGCTTAGCTTTATCTTTCTTCTCTTCCCGTCATCATTTTTCTTTTCATGCATTTATTTAGTAATTTTAGATGTTTTATGTTCTCTTTTAAGTAAAATAACTGTATAGAATGATTATTGGTTGAAATGTATATCATCAAGTATACTGGGAAAGAATATGAAACTTCATATAATGTAAAAATGCTGAGAAAGTAGATTGTATTTGTTAAAAATGGGAACTGACAATTATATAAATTGTTTTTCTCCACCCAAATGCAGAAAAAAAGAAAAATGTTTTGTGTATGAATTTGAAAATTGTAAATATCTCTATTTATCTATCTATTTGCCTGTCTTGTATACGTGTGTATTATAGTGTGTGTCTGCCTATTAATACTAGAAAATGAGAGTTACATAATTATTTTAAAAACTATAATTGCTAGAGGCTGCCATTCTGGAATGGCAAGGTAATGAGCTTGTAGACACTCTTTACATTAGTTTGGGCTGCTATAAAAAATTATCATAGACTTATGGCTAAAACAACAAATCTTTACTCCTCACAGTTTTGGGGACTAGACGTCTGAGTTCAGAGTTCCAGTATGGTCGGGTTCTGCTGAAGGTCCTCTTCCAGGTGACTGACAGACAACTTCTTATAACCTTGTTTGGCAAAAAGAGGGCAAGGTAGCTCTCTGTTCTCTTTGTATAAAGGCACTCATCCCACTCATGAGAGCTCTACCCACAAGACCTAATTAATCACCTCCTAAAGGTTCCACCTCCAAATGCCAACACACCAGAGATTACATTTCAGCATATACATTTTGAGGGGACACAAACATTCAGTTCATAATGTTCCCTCTACAAAATAACAATTCAACTGCTGAAAATTCTGCTCTTAAAATATCATTTAAACTCTCTGGAAATTGCCTTAAAGGTATACAAAAACATGAGGAAATAGCATTTCAAAAAATCTACTAAATATTGATAAAAACAGAGAGACTCTGTCCTATTTTGCCATGACCTGCTCCTTTACACAACCTCCCTCCAACCCCCCGGCGCCCCCATTTGTATTACAGGAGATATACCTCAGGTGCTTTCCTCCTGGCAGATACAGCCAAGAAGACAAGGGCTTCTTCTCCCAGCTCCTAATCCGAGCTGTTTCACTCTAGAAGAGTCGGACTTCTGATGTTCCTCATCCTCCAGACCTGTTGGTATAAGCTCTAATCTAGACAGGGCTAAGGTGACTGGGTTTCTCTTCCCACACCCAGCACATTGAATGAAATGACAGTCCCAAATACCCTACGTCAGTCCACTTATAGGCTGGGAATTTCCACTCTGGGAAAGGGGCCACACCTAGGCCTGACACTACCCCACACTTATATGCACTATACCGAAGGACATTGTTGAAAACCATGGAAACGTTGGTGGAAAACAATTGAGACAAGCAAAATCTGAAAGCAGTCATAAGTTTAATGGCAAGAACTAGGGAAACTGACACGGTGCTCTCCAGATCAGAGTTAACTCAGAGGGCAGTAGCAGGGGACTATGTGATAGCTGCAGAGGGGGAGGGACAGAACGGAACTATTCATCCCCTCCTAAGTCTTCCCACACAAGAGCTATCAGGGTGGGACTGATCTGAGAACATTCCTAAGCCATATAGACACATCAACAGAGGGCAGCAGGAATACAAACAAAAGGGGCCAGTTAAATACAACCTCTCACCAAATCCCCAAGAGGAAAAGACAAGAGAAACAGAGGGATGAGAAAAATAAAGTACTAACTGAACACAAATCAAATGGTAAAACTCAAGTACTAACATATCACTTACTTTAGGTGCACATGATCTGAAGATACCACTTTAGGTTTAGATTGATTTATGACATACCAAATAAAAACAAAACAAAAACGTAACTATTTGCTTTTTGCAAGTGACTCACTTCAAACCATTTACAATAGACAGATTAAAAGTAAAAGATTATAAAAGATATACCATGAAAACATTAAGAACCAAAATAGGAGTGACTACATTAATATGAGAAAAACCACACTTCAGAGAAAATTACTATACACAAAGAGTGACATTACATAATGATAAAATCATTGATTCAACCAGAAGACATAACTTGAAAAACACATGCGTTAAATAGAGCCCCAACATACATAAAGAATGCATTCACAGAGCTAAAAGAGTACACAGACCAGATCAAATTTATAATCAGTGATGTTACCAGCTCACTCTCACAATTGATATAGCTACCAGCCAAAAAATCATCAATATAGATCTAAACAACTCAAGCAAACAACAATTTTTTATTGACATATATATGTAATATATATAAACATGCCACAAAACAACAGAGATACACATTTTTTAAACAACCATAGAACATTTTTTAAGCATCCATAGAAAATGCCAGTAGTATAGAAATAAATAACAATTTAGTGATTATCAGGGCTAAGGTGTTCAGGGGCGATGGGAGAGAGGTAAGGGTGGCAATAAAGAATATACATGAGCTCCTTGTGATGATGAAACTGATCTGTATTTGGATGGTGTCAATGTCAATATACTGGTTATAATATTGTGTATTTGAAAGATGTGACCATTGGGCAAACTGGGCAAAGAGTACACAGGGTTTTTTGCATTGCTTTTCACAATGACTTGTGAATCCACATTAAAAAACTCAAAATAAAAATTTCATTAAAAAAAGCTATGTTAATTTTCTTTCTAAGCTAGGGAGAAGAGTCTTTGCTCAAGAAATGTGACTCCAGAAGCTGAAAGTGGATTCTGGAGGGCTCACATATTTATACGTACATATTTGGGGCATGATAAATATTTTCTATTAGGAGGGTTAAATACTCAAATAATGCAGTTATTGTTGTAAGAATTGTACATTGAAGTGTCAGATTTTTTTTTCCAAGCATGAAGATGGGGTAGAGATCACTTACTGAGAGTCTGAGAAATGAAAAACAATCTAAGATAGGATGGAAACAGTTTCCCCTAAGAGGAAAAAAATTCAAAAAAAGTAGACGTCTTAAAATCAATTTTTATTTTGAAAGTAATGACTTTTGTTTGGAAATTTGAGTGGAGTATTATTAAATGTAAAAAATTATTAACATGAAAGATAGCATATTATAGAAATAGTGATATAGATCTGAATGACAGACAGGGTTATTTGAATTATCTAGCTTTTGATGTTATGATCTTGAATATATAATTAAATCTCACTAAGCCTCAATTTTATACAGACAATAATACATCCTTGGAAAGGTTATTGTGGCCTTTAACTATTATTTAGGTATTGTCAGAAGAGCTAGGTACTTAACCTCATTTACTCTTAAACTGCAATATTTTATTTTAAACAATTTTTTATAATTTAAATAGACAACAACTCACATTCAAACACTATTTTCACATTCAATGTGTTAAATTGCAGTGGTTTTCAACCTATCTATATGCTAGAATCAAGAAGGGAGCATGTGAAAACACTGATTTCCTGACACATTCACAGAGATTTTGGTTTGATTATTCATGGATGGAAATCCAATAATGTATTTTTTTTAAAGCTTGCCATTTAATGTTAATGACCATCCATGGTTGAGAAAAATTAGATTAACATACATGACTAAGTGGAATTATATTTTTTCATTAATTCTAGCTTGTAAATCTTTGTGTATACACTGCCAATTAAAACATATAAAATATGCTTACAGTCAATCCTTACAAAGAGTATTATGGTTTTGTGACAATGTTTTAGCACAAGATGTTTAACTGTTAACAACTAGTTAAAACAGTTCTTTCCTTCGTGTTGCTTCAAACACAAAATGTAGCCTCAAACATTGAACAAATGTTTGAGGAAATTAAATGTAACACTTTAGGGCTTTACCTAAAATTGCTTCTCCTGTCTAATTTTTGCCAAAGTAAAGAGATGTTCTATTTTGATTACAAAATATATCAGCTTTCCAAGTTCTAGTGACTGCTTGGTAAATCTCTTCTCTTGTCTAAAGCACATGGCATTCATTTTATCCAAGAAAAATCTATAATATAGGCTTTTAATTAGCAACTCAAAGATGCATTTCTTCTTCGACAGTGCTAGACTAGACTCAATTGGAAAGTCTCACATTATTTCAGAACACTCTGTCATATATATTGTATACAGGATGGTACTTGATGTACAATGCTTTGACTTATGGTTTTTCAACTTTATGATGGTATGAAAGGGGTACCAATGTGGTAGAAACCATATGTCAAAAACTGAATTTTGATCTTTTCCCAGGTTAATGAAATGAACACTTTTGCAGGATGCTGGGCCTACAGAGAGCCACAGCTCCCAGTCTGCAAAGCGATCGCAGGGAAAATAGTCAATACTCCAGAGTGGTCTGTGTTGCCAGCAATTTTTGGATTCGGGGTTTTGTATCCCATCATGTCAACAAAATGCCTGTTTGTGTTTCCTGCTTCTGGTAAGAGGAAGAAGAGGAAGGCGTTTACTCTTGAGATGAGACTCAAGACAATTGCCCAGCATGAAGGCGGCAAGCCAGCCATGGGCATTGCATGTGAGTTAAGAATTTTCCAATCCACTATCTCAACTGCCTTAAAAAATAAAAAGAAAATCAATGATGTAGTATGATTATCAGCATTGGTTAAATTTACTGTTATCACAAAGAAAAGAGCTGGGATTTTAAAATATATATATTTTTTGTTTTAGAGGCCAGGCATCATGGTTCACACCTATAATCCTAGCATTTTGGGTGGCCGAGGTGGGAGGACTACTTGAGCACCAGAGTTTGAGATCAGTCTGGGCAACATAGTGAGATTCTATCTCTACAAAAATAAAAAAATTTTTTAAAAATGTAAAAAGAGTTGGGATGATTGACAGTACAGAAAAATACCTGTCACATGGATAGAAGACCTGATAAAGAAGCGCAGACTACTTAGCCTACTGACAATACAGCCTAGGGCAAGAAGTGTTTTCTATGTACTAAAAAAGCATGCTGATGATTCCATATAAACACAATGGTTTATAGCAAGTTATGGAGTGGTTTCACTGCTTCAAAAGGCATACATAATTTTAATAATGTGAAGGTCAGTGGTGGTGAGGCAGCAAGCACTGATACTGATGTTACTGAAGCTTTTAAGAAAGAGTTGCATAAAACGATTGAGGATGAGAAATTTTTGCTAGAACAAATATTTAACGTTGATGGAATGAGCTTGTTCTGGAAGCATATGTCAGAGTGTACCTACATTCAACAATAGTCTACACAACACCAAGAATCAAGACATTCGGGACTGCATGAGGCTACTTTGGGATAGAAATATTGCAAGGTTCAAATTAAAGCCTTTTCTAAATGACCACACAGAGAACCCAAGAACACTTAAGAATGTGAACAAGCATACACTTCTTGTTTATTATCGCCATAGCAAGAAAGCCTGAGTAACATCAACATTGCTTGAAGACTGGCTTTTGATCTGTTTTATTTTCCAGACAAGAGAATATTGTAGGCGAAACCACATCTTAACTAAGACTGTCTCTGATCCTAGACAATGCTTTAGGGAATCCATAGCATATTAGAGTCTAGATGTAAAGGTTGTATTTTTGCAACTGAACATAATCACATACATTAAAGAAATGGACAGAGGTGCAATAGCTGTATTCAATTAATACTATTTACACTAAACATTTGCATAGTCTGTTGAAACAATCGAATCTGCTGAACACTCTTAGAGTTTTGGAAAAGTTTTAACATCCTAAATGCTATCTGGAATGGAAAGTCATTAGCAATGCAGGAATGGCATTTAGAAGAAAGTTTTGAAGATATATGGGCACACATTCAAATACTTTAACATAAATCATGCCGTTCATGAAATAGTAAATAACAAGATATTAGTATTTGAAAAACACTAAGAAACAGAATTGCCGGTTATTCGATATTAACATTTTAATCTTATGGAACTCTGCCAAAATTGTTCTAAAGAAACTGCAAAATTTTAAACATCTTCAGCTTTGTATCAAAGTATTAATCTACATTGATTTTATCAACACTTTTTAATGTGCTTATCTAATAGGACATCTATGTATGTGTCTAAAATTCTCTTGATTATCTCTCAGGAAGAGATTCCTTTCACATGCTCATTGGCTATTTGTATTTCATTTTTTGTGAGTGATTGATACATCTCCTTTCAATATGGATTGTCGTTTTGTATGATTGTAGCAATTTAATATTTAATCAGCATACTAATCCTCAACATGTATGAATTGATTGTACATTCTTTTAGTTTTTCAAATATTCGTGATTTTCTTTGTCATTTTACAAAAGTTTAAATTTTAACTTAGCATGATCAAATTTTTTGTTATATCCTTTATTTCTCTCATTTAGGAATATGTTCTCTGTGAACATTGACATATTGTTGTATATTTTCTGGTGATTTTTTATCAACTTATAGAATTAGCACATTAATATAGCGGTTTCTTTCTTCATAGTATAATACATAAAATATAACTTTTTCTTTAAGAAGAATTCAAATTGCCCTTATTTCATTGTTTTGAAATTTAAATACATTTCCTGTAATGATGGAACAACACTACACACACACACACACACACACACACACACACACACACACACACACACGCACTTACGCACATGCGCGCGCGCACACACACACACACACACACACACACACGTGTTCCTATTATACTCATTTATTTTTTATGGTATTCTCATTATCACCCTGCAAATACATATTAAATACCAATCACATACCATCACCAAGTTATACAGTACATTTTGAGAAAAGTATCCAATATCATTATCCTATAAATTTATTTGGGAAGTGTAAAGCGTTTGATACACATTTGAATTATACCTCGCCTGACTTATAAGTACATTTAAAATGGACTACTATTTTACAGTTTGATTATTTTCCTTTGCTTTGAGCTGACTCATTCTGTATATGTCCTAGAATGAATAGTTCTATGGGAGTTGAAAGAAGCTGGAATAAAGAGCAGCTGATTTTCGAGATTTAGTTTCCTGTTTGATAACCTTATCAGTACACTACCAGATGTTACAGTAATCATTTTCTGCACTGAAGCAGCTGCAATTTTTATGTGGAATACCTAATTGGTCATCATGAGGGCTATATTACTGTCAACTTCAGGAAAAGTCATTGAAACTGGATTAAAGTAAGAACAGGATTATTGCTATATGGAGCCCTAGGAAGCTTTGAACACTTTTAATTGACTTGGAACCAACAAAGAAGAAAAGCAGCTAGACAAGTTTAAATTTGTGTCTACTCTTCATACTTAGAACATACAAAAATAGGAAAATTTAGGGAACAAATCCAAATACATTAGTACTAAAAAATGTTTTCCAAGGTTGCATAGCATGATGGTTAAAATAAACTTGAAGGAAAATTAAATTTATGGAAAGACAACTAAAACTCACTAGCACAATAGAGAGAAAAACTCGTTTTAGTATATATTCTCTTTCAAGCCTTGTACTAGGGACTTCGAAGTACAGTATTTTATTGTATGTTCAGAGGAATTAAACAAAATTAAATAGAAATCTGTTTCATTGTACTATGTCTTCCTTAAAACATTCCCTTTATTTTTTCTGGCATGTCTTATAAGAATTAGTTGTTACATAAATAGATTTTCTGTCCTGCAGGATACTTTGTAAACAGATTTGTGCCTATATAGATGTAAACATCTGGTTTCTTTAACATTATGCTACATTCTGGTTTTTTAAGATATATTCACTCTAGAAGCAAATAAATGGAGCAATGAGATCAGTTAAGTTTTATAAGGTCTGTTAAATTATTTATGTATAAAATATATTCCTGTGCATTTTCATTGTAAATAGGGTTTACATGTGTGCACTCTACACTGGATTTAGAGGAGACACAAAAATGTGAGACTTTCTCTTAAAATAAAACACGAATTCTTTTTTATCATTAAAAAAAAAGACTTCTAATGTGTCTTGTGATATTCCCAATTCCTACAAAATCAACAATGATTTAAATTGAAAGATGACTAGCAGAAATGAGATTTAGATAGGGAGAAAAAAAGGAATCAGTTTTATCTTTACTCTCATACCCATACTCAGCAGAAATTACATTTTTCTGCTCAAGCTATTGGTAGAAACCACTAATCAAATAAAGGGTCTCTTGAGTGTTCTTAATGAAGGTGTTTATATTCACAATTAATGTGAATTGCGAATATTGCTGTAGTTAGGATACAGTTGGTTTGTTCCCACCAAACCTACTGAAATTTTATCCCAGGTGTGGCAGTGTTAAGGGCCAGGACATATTGAAAAGTATTTGGGTCATGGGGGTGAATCTCTCATGAATAGCTTGGTGCCATTTTAGCAGTCATATGTGTGTTCTCGCTCTTGCAAAACTGGATTGTTTCTCAGGTAAATAGATTGCAGCCTGTGAGAGTGGAGATTTATAAAGCCAAAATGCCCCTTAGGTTTGGTCTTTCTCTTCATACATGCTTGCTTCCCCTTTGGGCTTCTTCACCATGTTTTAATGCAACACCAAAGCCCTCCCTAGAAGCCAAGAATATACTGTCACCCTGCTTCTTTCATAGCCTGTGTAACAGTCAGGTAAATAAATCTCTTTTCTTTATAAATTACCCAGGTATTCCTTTATAGAAACACAAAACTAATTGAGACTAACATGATTTTTGATTGACTACATTATGTATAAATATGTAGTTGATATAGCCTTAAAATTTAAAAATGATTTTTAAAAATACATGCCAGGCTCGGTGGCTCAGTCTGTAATCCTGTGCTTTGGGAGGCTGAGGTGAGTGAATTGCCTGAGCCCACAGGTTCGAGACCCACCTGGGCAACTTGGTGAGACCTCATCTCTACAATAAGTCAAAAAATCAGCCATGCGTGGTAGCGCATGCCTATAATTCCAGCTACCTGGAAGGCTGAGGCGGAAGAATAGCCGGAGCCCAGCAGGTCGAGGCTGCAGTGGCCGGGAGCAGCCACTGCACTCCAGTCTGGGCGACAGAGTGAGACACCAACTCAAAAAAAAAAAAAAAAATTCAAAATTGATAATTGGCTTGTTTTTCTTTTTCTTTTCTTTTTCTTTCTTTTTTTTTTTTTTTGCCAAATTCTAAAGAAGATATATTCTTTTAGGAAAAGTCATTGGGGCTTTACTGACTTTTGAGTAGGTATCAGTGATATTGTTTACCAGTGGGGGAAAATCCCAAGAGTCAATAGTCAAAAAAGAACATCTCCCAACCTCCTTATACTCTCTTTGACATAATGAAATCACCATCCTCAAGGCACCTGGGTCCAGAAACATGGCTGTTACAGTAATCATTCCCCACTCATTCTTCTGCCCATCCAAGCAAACGCTATATTCTATTATGTGTACTTTTTTTTAATTCGGATACTTTTCTAATTTTTTTTCTCTTTTAATTTTATTTTAATATTGTGAGGTACAATTCAGGGTGAGGTATACAAATATTCATTGTGCAGGTACCCTTTTGATGAGGGGTGGTCCCCCCGACCTCAGGCAGACATCGATTACATCAATCTTACTTCACCTCTCCCCCGCCCGTGCCCCTGCAGTTTCCTGCTACTGTCAATCCTTTTCTTTTAGTATTACAGTAGTTGTTCCAAGTTTACTTTTGAGTGAGAACATGTGATACTAAGCTCTTTGCTTCTGTGAGAGATCATTCAGTATTATAAACTCGAATTCCATTCAGGTTGCTGCGAAGTTCATGATTTTGTTCTTCTTTGTGGCTGCTTAATATTCCATTGTGTATAGGTACTATGTTTTTTTAATCTAGTCCTCTTTTGATGGGCAGCACAGTTTGTTCTATGTTCTTGCTATTGTGAACAATACTGCTATAAACATATCTGTGCAAGTATCTTTTTTATAGAGTGATTTGAATTATTCTGTGTATATTCCCAGTAGGGGATTGCAGGGTCACATGGAAGTTGATTTTTAGAACTTTTGGGAATCGCCACACTGATATCCACAGAGGCTGTACTAGTTTACACTCCCACCAACAGTGTAGAAGTGTTCCCTTTTCTCTACATCCTCTCTAGCATCTGTTATTTTTTGAGTTATTGATGACGGCCATCCTGACCGGAGTTAGGTGGTATCTCAGTGTAGTTTAATTTACATCTCCTTGATGACTAGTGAGGCTGAACATTTTTTCATGTATCTGTTGACTGTTCGTATGTCGTCTTTTGAGAGGTGTCTATTCATATCTTTTGCCCACTTTGTGATGGGGCTGTTTGTTTTTTTCTTTTTAGCACGTTTGAGTTCCTTGTAGATCCTAGATGTAAGGCCTTTGTCAGACATGAAGTTGGCAAAAATTTTTTCCCAGTTTGTGGACTGTCCCCCTGCTCTCTTGATGGTTTCTTTGACTTTGCAGAAGCTTGTCAGCTTAATGAGGTCCCATTTGTCTATCTTATCTCTTATGACTTGGGCACTTTGGATTTTGATCAGGAGTTGGTTGCCAGTTCCAACTTCCATAAGAGTGTCTCCTGCATTTTCGAAGGTTCTTACAGTTTGAGGTTTTACATTTAGGTCTGTGATCCATTTAGAGATAATTTCCATGTATGGGGTTAGGTAGGGGTTCTCTTTCAATCTTTTGCATGTGGTCAGCCAGTTTTCCCAGCACCATTTGCTGAATAGATTCTCCTCTCCCCAGAAGTGGGTAGTGGAGGTTTTGTTGAAGATGAGTTGGTTGAGAAATTGAGGTTTTGCTTCTGAAACCTCAATTCTATTCCATTGGTCTATATGCCTGTTCTTATACCAATACCAGACTGTTTTGATTATTGTAGCTTTATAATAAAGTTTAAAGTCTGAGAGTGTAATAATTCCTGCTTTGTTTTTGTTTTGTTTTGTTTTGTTTTTTTGTTTTTTGGGATTTTTTTTGCTGAGGATTGTTTTGGCTATTCTTGGTCATTTATGTTTCCATATGAATTCCTGTATTGTTTTTTCTAGATCTGAGAAGAATGTTACTGGTAATTTGAAGGGTATTGTGTTAAATCTATAGATTGCCTTAGATAAAATGGACATCTTAACAATGTTGATTCTTCCAATCCATGAGCATGGAATATTTTTCCCCTTGTTTGTGCCATCTTTTATTTCTTTGAGCAATGTTTTGTAGTTTTCATTGTAAAGGTCTTTCACATCTCTGGTTAGGGAGATACTAAGGTATTTCATTTTTTTTTGTGGCTATTATAAATGGAATTGTGCTTTTTATTTGGGTTTCTGTTTGTTTATTATTGGTGTATGGAAATGTGATTGTCTTTTGCACATTTATTTTCTACCCTGAGATTTTGCCAAAGTTCTTTATGATCACAAGGAGGTTTTGGTAGATTCTCTTGGGTTTTCAAGGTATATAATCATGTCATCTACAAAGAGAGATGACTTGACTTGCTCTTTTCCTATTTGGATACCCCTGATCACCTTCTCTTCTCTGATTGCTTTAGCTAGGTATTCCAAAACAATGTTGTACAGTAGGGGTGACAGTGGGCATCCTTCTCTTGCTCCAGTTTTCAGGGGAAATGGTTCCAATTTTTGTCTGTTTAGGAATATGCTGGCTGTGGATTTCTGATAGATGGCTCTTAGTATTTTGAGGTATGTTCCACCTATGCCAAGATGTTCAAGGGTTTTTATCAAAAAGTAGTGCTGGATTTTAACAAAAGCTTTTTCTGCATCTAATGATATAATCATGTGGTTTTTGTTTACATCTGATGATGCATCTAATTACATTTATGGTATTGCAAATGTTGAACCAGGCTTGCATCCTGGGAATGAAGCCTACTTGGTCATGATGGATGATTCTTGAGATGTGTTGCTAAATCTGGTTTAGTAGGATCTTGAGAATTTTAGCATCATGTTCATCAAAGATATTGGCTTGTAGTTCACTTTGTTTGTTGAGTCTTTACCTGGCTTGGGTATCAATGTGATATTAGCTTCATAAACTGATTTGGGGAGAGTTCTGTCTTTCTCAATCATCTGGAATACTTTTTTTTTTTTTTTTTTTTTGAGTTGGAGTCTCACTCAGTTGCCCAGACTGGAGTTCAGTGGCTGCTCCCGGCCACCGCAGCCTCCACCCGCTGGGCTCCAGCGATCCTTCTGCCTCAGCCTTCCAAGTAGCTGGAACTACAGGCATGCGCTACCATACCTGGCTAATTTTTTTGATTTATTGTAGAGATGAGGTCTCGCCAAGTTGCCCAGATGGGTCTCGAACCCGCAGGCTCAGGCAATTCACTCACAGGATTACAGGATGAGCCACCGAGCTCAGCCTGGAATACTTTCAATAGGATTGGTATCAGTTCCTCCTTGTATGTTTTGTAGATTCTCCTGAAAGTCATCTGGTCCAGGGTTTTTTTTGTAGGTAGTTTTCTTATGACATAGTCCATTTCCTTGATTGTTATTGGTCTGTTTAGAGTCTCAATTTCTTCTTGTTTCAACCGGGAGAGGTTATATGATGTCAGAAAGTTCTCCATTTCCTTTAGGTTTTCAAGTTTGTTTCCTTACAGTTGCACATAGTAGTCTCTGATAATCTTTTGTATATCTTTAGGGTCAGTTGTGACTTCATTTTTTTTGTTTCTGATTGAGTTTATGTGGGCTTTTTCTCTCTTTTTCTTGGTAAGTCTGGCTAGGGGACCATCGATCTTGTTTATCCTTTCAAAGAACCAGCTTTTTGTTTCATTGATTTTTTTGTGTTATCTTTTTGTCTTCTATGTCCTGGATTTGGGCTTTTATTTTGGTGATCTGGATTCCTTTGCTGAAGCTAGAATTTGGTGGTCTTGCTTTTCCAGCTTCCTTAGGTGACCCATTAGGCTATTAACTTGTGATCCTTCCATTTTTTTATGTGTGTTTTTAAAAATATGAATTCTCCTCTTATTACTGTTTTCATGGCATCCCAGGGGTTTTGATAAGATATTTCTTCATTTTCCTTTGTTTCCAGGTACCTTTTAATTTCTGTTTTGATTTCATTGTTGACCCAAGAGTTGCTTTGCATCATACTGTTTAGTGTCCATGTCTTTGTGGGTTTTGGGGGAACTTTGTTGGTGTTGATATTTATTTTTATTCCACTGTAGTCTGAGACGGTGCATGGCAAAATTTCAATCTTATGAAATTTGTTTATGTCTGATTTATGGCCAATATGTGATCAATCCTGGAGTACATTCCATGTGGTGATGAGTAGAATGTATATTCTGTGGTCGTTGGGTGGAGTTTCTGTAGGTATCAATTGAGTCCATTTGTTCAAGAGTCTCAGTGAGTTTTCGGATCTCCTTGCTGATTTTTGTCTTGATGATCTGTCTAGGGTTTTGAGTGAGATATTTAAGTCCCCAGCTCTAATAGTGTTAGAGTCATCTCTTTTTTATGTTTGAATAGAAGATGCTTTATGAACGTTGGCACTCCTTTGTTGGATGCATATATGTTTAGGATGGATATTTCTTGTTGATGGATTGAGCCTTTTATCATTATATAGTAACCTTCTTCATCTTTTTTAATTTTTGATAATTTAAAGGGTATTTTGTCCGAGATTAAGACTGCAACTCCAGCTTTCTTTTGTGTTCCATTCACCTGAAATTTTGTTTCTCATCTTCTTACTTTGAGTCTGTAAGTGTCCTTTCTGGTGAGATGAGTCTCTTGGAGACAATATATTGTTGCCTCATAAAATTTTATCCATTTTGCCATTCTATGTCTTTGCAGTAGTGCATTTATTCCATTCACATTCAGTCTAATTATTGAAATGTGAGAGTTTATCACTGTCATGAGGTACTTATAGAGGTGCTGTTGTTCCTGTTTGTTTGTTGTGTTTCTTTTGATTTGGGGTTGACTCATGTGTGTTTTCAATCTTTTTCCTGCACTCTTGTGAAGAACATTCTTGTTCTTTTTTCCCTTTCTTCTGTGTTTAATATTTTCTTAAGTGTTTCTTGTAGAGTGGGTCTAGAGGCAGCATACGTTCTTAGGGATTGAATATCTGGGAACGATTTTAATTCTCATTAAACGATTTTAATTCTCATTCTGGGGGCTCTTCATTGTTTGCATTCCAAAATCTGTTTTCTCAGTGTCTGACCTTCCAGGGTTCTGTGAGAGACCCATATTCTTCTTTTGGTTTTTCTTCATTTGTATAGATTTCCCCCCACCTCATTTTCCCCCCTTCTTTAATTCTGTTTTTCGGGGATGGTGGTGTTGCTTTACTTCTTTTTACTCAGTCTCCTATTCTTCCTTATGTGGACCCTCTGGCTTTATTCACTTCTGAAGTTATACTGTGGTTTGGGGGCTGTGCTTTTTGCAGTGTTGAGATTTAATTGAGAGGGGAGCTGTGATTCAGAATCTATTTGCAGTTCCCAGTATCCACCAACAGATGTATGGGCACCCTGGAACACACTTCCCACTGACTTACAATCTGTCCATGCAGTGGGGGGTTATATTTGCTCCCTGGAGCAAAATGAGGTAAGGACAAGGAAAATACTGGAAGAAGGAAGGGGAGAATCAAGAGGAAGATGAAGTAAGAGAAGAGTAAGGGGAAAAACAGACAGACATACCAGCTAACAAATGAAAAGAGACACAAAGACAGAAAAAAGAAAAACAAAAATAAAAACAAAAAACCCTAGAGCATACAGGTAATCACACAAACACACAGCCCAATAAAATCCTGCCTATGATGTAGACTTCCCCTACACAAACAGGGGGTCTAAAGAATAGATAAAAGAAAGAAAAAAAAAAATCAGTAAAATAACAAAAGCAAAGCAAGTATGAAAACATTATCAAAACCTGAATGAAAGAGAAAAAAAAAAAACTAAAACAAAAAGCAAATGAAAGTGAGCAAAGCAAACAGTCAAAAATAAAGATAAAAAATAAAAACAAGGAATCAGACTGATTCTGAGGTCCTTCCTGTATGTCCAGAGTCCCTTCAGCTCTGATCTCTAGCCCCTCCCTGCTGCTCTCATCGCCGGCAGATCGGGTTACACAAAGCTTGGGTCAGTTGCTGCAGGCCTACTTTGGGAGGGGTGTGAGTCAGATCTGGGTCCACTCCGCTTGCTGCCTGACAGGTTTGCCACACAGATCTGAGCTGTCTGTGTCTCATTCAGCCTGGGGGAAGGGCTTCTGTCTCTCCCAGTTTGATGAGATTACCTTAGGCAACAAGTTGGAGGCTGCGCAGAGGTGGGCGGGGCAATGCAAATATCTGCCTGGTCCTGCATCAAAGAAAATGGCTGCAGTGGGCAGCTCCTCACCAGGCATGGACATCTCTCCAACTTTCCCAGTCCTCTCTCTCCACTGATCAGATTCAGGGTTCCAGCTGCTCCATTATGACAGGTGATGGCGTGGGCCAGGCGCCAGGCGATGGGAATCAGGTGGATTCAGTAGGCTTTTCTCAGGCCTGTTCCCTCCAACAGCAGATGCTCCTGAGAGCAATCTTGCTAGCCACGCTCCAATCTCAGGGTAGTGGGGGCTTGCAGTCACCCTCAGAGTGGGGACCGGGGTTCATGCACCTGAGTATCCCCTCAGACAGGCTTTCACGTTCCCACCAGCACCCTCCCACTCACTCAGAGAGTCTTTATGAACACTAGCCTCCACGGAGACTCTTACAGATTGACCTGTCAGTGGCCATCTTAAGTTCCACCCCTCATGTGTACTTCTATAATACATATTATGTATATATTTTTTTCATCTGAAGTATTAAAACAGAATGTTAGACTATTGGTGACTTCAGTATCCTTCATCTTCTAATCCAGTCTAACAATTTTTAGAGCAAAGGACATCACTTATATTGGTTGAAAAGTGTTGGTGATAGAAAATAGTGTCTTCCAAACAAAGTTGCACACCTATTTAGTTTCATTCAAATTGTTCCAAATAGTACCTCTGTCTAGCTTTCTATAATTACTTTATTTTAATATTCTTTGTCCTGCTTTGCGTTCACATTTGGCCTATATTTTCCCCAAGTATAGCTTCTATTTTTATTTATTTATTTTATTTTTTTTATTTTTTTTGAGTTGGAGTCTCACTCTGTCACCCAGACTGGAGTGCCGTGGCCGCTTCCGGCCACCGTGGCCTCAACCTGCTGGGCTCCGGCGATCCTTCCACCTCAGCCTTCCAAGTAGCTGGAACTACAGGCGCGCGCTACCATGCCCACCTCATTTTGATTTCTCTTCTTGTAATCTACAGTTTTCTTCCATGCCATCTCTACCTTTGAAAACTCTATTGATTTTTCCATTGAATTGTTTCAAGTGTTGCATCTACAAAGACATCTTCTCAAAACACACACACACACATACACATACACACCCACACACACGTTAAAATCAATATTTCTGCTGCTCTCATAACATTTCATTGAGAATCATGGTCTGGTTGGGAAAAAAAAACTTTTAAAATACATAACTCTCTATTTTACCCATTAAAGTTTTCAATTACTAGCTGTAAAAATAGTTGACCCTAAATAAATATTTGGTGAAAGAGTGATTATATGATTGACTTATAATAAAGTCGAATTATTTGTATAAGAATAAAGAGTTGAGTACATTTTAGAAATATTAATAACCTTGGTTTATGAAGAATAATTACAAATACAAAAGAAAAACTTTAGTATATTCAAAATAAAAATAAAGGAGCTATACACAACAAATATATATTATCAATAAGAGAGAGTTCAACTTCACTAAAAGTAAAACAAATAGGTATTTGAATCTACGATAGATGTGTGTGTGTGTGTATATATATATAATATCTACTGTATCAACTGTTGCAAACTATAATATTTAAAACTTAGTTTGGCAACATTGAGAGAAGTGAGGCCTTTTTCACATGCTTTTTATAGGGATATGAATTGACACAACCTCTCTGGACAGTTATTTGGGAAGATGGATAAAACTACATAAATAAACATTTTCTTTGATGCAGTAGTTTCACTTCAAAAATCCAGTTTGTCAAATTACCAGAGGTGCTGTCAAATATTTATACATAAAAGCATTTAATGGATTTTTGAAATAAAATTAAAGTTTTACAGTGGTTATGTCTCGTTAGAACTGTAGGTAAAATTATAATCTGCAAATTTTAATGTACTTTCCATAATTAATGAGCTTGAATCTCATATTCAGAAAATAAATGTAAGATTCAGAAATAAATATTAATTAAAAAATGATTGGTTTCCTTATCCCTTAATTTTCCTTAAATGAAGAAGAAAATCATGCAAAGATGAAAGTATAGAAAAAATAAAAGAGGAAGATGAAGCCGAGGCCTATAATTGGTAACGTTGAAGTTCATTTAGTATGGGAGATAAGGAAAAAACTACTAATACAGTATTAAATTCTAGCTTGAAAGAACTTTGGTACTTATACACGATGGAATATTATTCAGCCATAAAGAAGGACAAAATTATGGACCTCACAACAACTTGGAAGGATTTTGAGTCTTTCATACGCAGTGACCTATCACAAAAACAAAGAACTGAGTACCACATGTTATGACTCATAAGTGGACCCTGAACGTCTAGCATAATACTACATACAAGTAGCAGGACACTGCCAGGGGAGGAAGAGACAGGGGATACATGACATCCATAAAGGTACCAGGTAAAGTGAGGTTCAATGGGAGGCCCAAACTTCACCTGTATGTAGACCACTTATGTACCCTATCCTGACTTGTACCCGACATCTTTAAAATAAAAAAAAGAATGTTTCCCCTCCAAGCTCATTCAATTATTTTGTGTGAAAATTAACATTATAACTGCTATGCAAAAATGAATTTATTTTAATACAGTACACATGAAATAAGGTTGGTCTTTATTAGGTATGAAAGTAAAGTCTAAAATATCCCAAAAATGTTTAATTGGCCACAAAATTATATTTATAGTATTTTAATTTTCATTAGACAGTGATATTTTACAGTGTCTCTTGCTATATCAGAGACTCCGTGACTTAAATTAAAATAGCACAATATTGAACAGTATTTTTTTTATTTCTTGCTGGTTATAAATCTCAGATTCTAACCTTTGCTAGCATTCCAACTCTTAGGAAATAAATCTGGATATAAATTTTCTTCCTAATTATATAATTTCAATTGACACTTTAATAAAATGAATGCTCTTTACATTAGCAAATCAAGGTGCCTAAATATTTGTTAAATATTGAATTTAGGTCTCAATGAATATGAGATTTGTAAAAATGTGCAGCTCTATAAACACACCCTATATTTTATCAAAATTGTTTACTTTCTCTTTTTTTGACATAATATATTTAGATGCCATAATGTCTTTTGATATAATTAAAACTTAATATTTGGAGCTCAGAAAAAGAGGTTGGGTGGAAATGTTGGGGATATTCATAAAAACATTTGGTACCTCACATTGATGAAGATAGAAGTCCATTTGTTGTAATAGCCATCTGTGAAAGCAGATTTAGCTCAGAGTATGTTTTTTGGCTAGATCTGCAATTGATATTTTTGCTGATGATTAACCTATTTGTAGCTATTTTATTTATTTATTCATTTTTGGAAGGCATTGGATTCATAACTTGCATATTAATTAGTTCCAAGAAAGCGCTGGAAATGGTTCAGTCAATGCATCGCTGACAATCAAAATGTTCAGATCACACTATGTATAACATACTTTGGCAGAGCAGTAAGCAGAAACATAAACAATTAAAACTAAACAAAACAAAATGAAACAAAACAAATAAACTGGATGAGTAGGATAGAGTAAAAAGACAGTCTTGGTCCCTATACATAAAC
Source organism: Cephalopachus bancanus (assembly GCA_027257055.1). Lineage (NCBI taxonomy): Eukaryota > Metazoa > Chordata > Mammalia > Primates > Tarsiidae > Cephalopachus > Cephalopachus bancanus. Next base: position 2,908,087 of record JAPVLO010000107.1, read on the forward strand.
TCTTTCTTGTATTCCTGGTCCCAAAGGAAATATCCTTGCTGTGATCCAGATGGAAACATCTTCTTTCAGAGAGCTTGCATGAAATGAAGTACTTGCTGAACGTTATTGACTTCCTAGCCACCATCTGAGGTTCAGAGTGAAAAATGACATGTCCTGCATTAATAATTTATTAAATTCATGCTGCATGTGTAAATGAAAGGGGACACTATAAACTTTTCTGATCTGGTCAAAAAAAATTGTCTTTGATTCTTAAATACTGGCAAATCAATTCAAATTTAGTTAAGATATTTCTCTCTCTCATAAAGTTTCCTAATTTTAAAGTTTTTAAAAGAAATGTATACCTTTAATAAATTAACTATAACAATACTTACATATTTGGTAACAACTATGATTAAATTTGATTTAAAGTTTTTGTTAATTTATTATATTACTTAAGTAGATATTTCAGGAAATGGAGCACACAATAGTGGCTTTTAAATGACTTTGAATTAGAAAGATTAATTTAATAGAGACATTTATTCTCCCTAACTCATTCACACGTTTGAACTGAAATGGACATTCTACATAAGACATTAAAAAAAAATCTATAAGACCTGTGACCTGGATAACTATATCTCTAGACCTAGTACAGGGTAATCTACTATTATGGTAGCCTGTGCCTGCTCAGGGTGGGTAAAATGACAAGGGATTAAAACATAGAGACATTTCTTCGACCACAATGCATGATGCCTTTCTGGAGCCAGTGGAAGCAAATAGAGTTGTGTGCCACAGGACATTATTAGTCATTCAAAAAATATGTGCCTCATGCTTCCCATGAGTCAGGCTTCATTTGAGAAGGAAAGATAATGCAGTTGAAATACTCCCTCCTGAAGGAGCTCATTCTAATACACCTGTAAAGAAATGAAGAAATGCAATGTAAGTTAATGCTAGCCTTAAAAAAAAAATAATAATAATGTTGTGATCTTTCTCTGGCAACTAAGGGAATGAATAGGCTGTTCTTGTTTTCAAATGCTAAAAGCCAGGTTTATTGAAAGTAAATCCATTTCTGAAGATTTAGGTCTTGCCTAAAATCGTAATCCACTGCTTGTCCCTGTAAAACTGTTATGAAGTCTCACAGAGTCTTGTAATGTATGCTGAGTCTCTACTTTATACTGTAATGCTAAGTAACACTAATGCTTGTGTTTTTTGGCTATGCTCATTTAATTGTCCACATCTTATGACTAAGGCTGCTGTTTAGTAATTAATGAGAATTTTTAACAATTTTGCCTGTTTAGAAATAAATAGGAACAGATCATTTTACATCTTCGTAGTCTGTTCACTCTAAAAAAAAAAAAAAAAAAGGAGAAGAACTCCAAAATGAGCACCAGCCAGAGGAAAGGTAAACAAATTGGCAGTTGCCACTAAAGGCAAAAGCTCCAGCCACCCAAAAAAAGGCCCGATAAAGATAAACCTGCTAAGGAGATAGTGCGGCCTCTCCTGAAGGGGAGGGGAAACACCTAGCTCAGCAATAGTGACTGTTGACTGAAGGGGGAGGGGCACGGCCCACCGCAGCACTCTGTATGCCATCCACCCAGAGAATCCTTGGGTCTATATAAATGTGGCTGGGGTCCAAATTAATTTCTTAATTAATACTAAGGCTAAGTTTTTAGCCCTTGTGCTCATACTGAATTTCTTCCTCCTAAAACCTGCTCTCTAGTGGAATTAAAGATGTTCCAAAAACTAAATGTCTCACCTAACAATTACTAAAAGGTAAATTCAAATTATGACTGTAAAAGGTTATCTATAAATAAATAAAAAGGAACGCAAAAGGCAAAGGAAAAATATAAAAAGGTTGTTGATATAAACATAAGGTCTTAGCAGAAAAAACAAAAAAGAAAGGACTATAAAAATATATATATTTTTTAATCTAAGAGGAAATCTTATATGGTACATTTCTGTCCTATAATAAAATAAATAGTTATGAAAATTTTTAAAAGGGGGTAGAGAACAAAAATAAATAAATAAATAAAATGGTATAAGCACACCAAAATGGTATAAGGAAAGTTAAAGAAAAATATACATACAAAAGAAGTCCTATAAACAATCTAGGCATAATAAAGTCTTTTCTGAATGCAAGTCTCCAAACATTTTCGGATTGCTCTTCAAATTTTATATAGAATTTACTTAAGTGCCTAGTTCAAATTATAGTCTAAAACAATCTGTCAGGCTACCATTACAGTCCAGAAATACAAAAGCTGGTACTTGTAATAAAGTCACAGAAATTAAAGTTTATCATTTAAGTTATGCTAATAACTTCAGACCTTATAGCTTTTATATAAAAAGGTAATCAGCCACTGCCTACAATTGTCAAAATGTAGGCCTGACTTTATTCCTTTTATTGAGCTAGAATCCAGTAATTTTATGCCCACATAATGGTCATGCAAAAATTCCAGCCAGTGCCTGAAAATAATGCCACTGCTGAAACAAATCTGGACGCCTTAAGTCAGACAGGGAGAGATTTTTGATCTCTGGCAAGGCAGGACTGCGCCCATTATCAGCTCTGAAGAAATTACAGAAGACGGACCTTCACCCCTCAGCACCCCAAATGATTATGGGATCAAAAAAATCTCTAAAGAATAATAATTGAGGCAGGGTAGCTAGCACAGGCTAGACATAAATTTCCTAAAGGTAGGTTTTAAAAGGCGTTTAAACATTTCTACTGCAGGCCAAGTGGCAACCTGTCCCACCCCTTGGCGAATCCATCAGATAAAACTAGAACAGTATAATTTCAATTTGCAGGTTAGCATAATAATCACTAGAAATCCTTTGGAAACATAAATTAACTAAACATAGGTATTTGGTATTTCATCACTCAGGATCCAAATCCCTGAAATGAACTTTGTTAAACCTATAAAATTGTCTAATGGTAGGCCTCTGAAGGAAAGGGGGGCCACAAACATAAATGCTCATAAGAAGATGTGTTGTCTATTTGAAATAAATTTTAATTACAGTTTATAAGCTTATTTCCCTAGACACTTCTTGAACCAGAAGAAATTCAAAATCCAGGGGCAGTAAGTGCTGCTAAAAATTTAAAAAGGAAGAACCCAATCAGCCTGTAAAAAAAAAGGGGGGGGGGCCCTAAGTGTGGTCCTGTTCCTATAGCAGTCTAGAGAATTTAAATACCTAACTTCTCTATGAAGTCTCAAAGGGGGGTGAACAAAAGCCCCTGCTAAGGGAAAAGGCCCCACAACAGGCTTTTAAATAAAGTAAACAGGCATCTTAACTCTTCTTGTTAGGGGCATACAGGCAAACTTAAAAGAATTTGGAAGTCTTGCCTTGGAGCAAAAAAAAAAAAAAAGCAAAGTTTTTTTTAGTTGTTTTTCTTTCTTTTTTTCTTTTTTTCTCTTTTCAAAATCGTTAAACTGTAATTTTGGCCAAATAAGACTTTTTTTATGAAATGGCCAGTCTCTGGGCCATTTGGCCTTTCTTAAACAAAACCCGCCTGGGCAGGCCTTTAAAGTTGCAACTTGCCATTCAAAGGGAAATACCTCTAACTGCTATCAACCTTGCAGCTGGGCTAGTGGCAGCCCAGGTGAGGCCCACTGCTGATCGTGAACCAGTTACATGTTTCTGTGTTTATTCACACAATCATACAAGAAATATATATTTAAGCATTTGCCGCATCCTGCCACAAAATGAATGGAGAATAACCTGGGCTTCACTCCCTAGCACATCAATTATTATAAAAGTATGTCACACCTATTATAAAAACAAAGGAAACTGTTGTCTCTTGCCAATGTTTACCTGTTTTAAATTCTCAATTTAAGCTATAACCTAACTACATGTCTCTAATGTTTTCAATATAATAATAAATAATTCTACTTTTAATAATTACCGGGCTTCTTGCTTAATATCTACCTTTAGGTCTCTAAGTACAGAAAGCCCTTATCAGGATGGATGATGGCTGCAAATGTCAATGCCTGGAGGAACTAACCCTATCATGCTACTAGACGCCTATCAGCATCTGTTTGCCCCTTCAATGATACAGAAAAGGACTGGTCGCTCATCCAGCAACATACTGGTTTCCTGAGATGAAGAGACTGTGCTTATAACTCTAAGATGGACTATCCTGTGCCTGGTATAAGAATATATTAGTGACTGGGGTTTTTAATGGCTATACGCTTGCCGCAGCTAGGTGTCACTCCAATGAATGGGTGCCTCCAGTACTGTCCATCAATACAGCGTCCGGCAGATTATTCAGCCTCATCTATGGAGAGCTCTTGCAGCCCTTCAGCCAGGCAGCCTGTCTAAATCCATTGGACAAACTCAGTTATACCATATTAGGGCATACTTGCAATCTCCTTATATATTTCTTATTTAGAATGAATATCACACTGTTAAAATTATTTATCATGCTAATGTTTATAAGATATCTTGTACTGAATGCATTTTACTAATTGTTTGACCAAGGCCTTTTGTGAGAAATTTGTCATTCTCAAGCAACTCTCCTATTTAATGGTCCCCATATCTTTGTCATCCCGTTAATATACTGAAATGGTTTACAAACATTATATAAGGTTAATGCTATGTTAGAAAGACAGAAATTTTTTTTAGCTACTTAATTTTAAAAATTATAGCATTAATAGCAATTACTACTTCAGTAATAGTTTCAGCTGTAGCTCTATCTAAGGAAGTTCATACAGCTACCTTTGCTAATCAGTTATCTAAGGATATTTCTATTGCATTGGCTACTCAAAAATTGTAGATTAAAAATTAAAAAATAAAAGTTAATGCTTAAAAAAAAAAGACAGCGTTAGCAGTAAAACAAGAGCTTGAGACTTTAAAAATAAAACTGGCTCTCTGATGTCATTCTGAGTTTCAGTGGATTTGCCTCATTCCTTTGGAGGTAAATAAGTCGGTCTATATTTGGGACAAGATAAAAAATCATATCCTGAAAAATTTAAAAACATTCAGACTTAAATATAAACCTCACTAAATTACATTAAGACATACAGGACATAAGTTGCTAAAAAGCAGTTCCGATCCTATGAATTGACTAGCTCCATGTTTAATAACTTCTCATAGTTTGCTAATCAAAAGTCATTAATGTCTATACTTATTAATGTAATAATTTGTGGGACAGTAATTCTTGTCTTGCTGTGCCTATTTCCAGTTATTTCCAGAGTACTGAAAAGGAACATTTTTCAGCTTAACACCGAGTTTCATGGTTTTGTACTAAAATAATAAATAAAAAAGGGGAAGATGTTGGGAGCCGGCCATAGAGGCCCACTGAGCATTAGAGATCAGGGAGGGCCGTAGACCCCGAGACCGCTAGGACGTGTTTGGGAGCCATTGACCCCATTTTCCTCCTCTTTTTACTATAAACACAAGTAACCTAAAGAAACTCTGCTAATCTAAGCTGAAATTTCTGTAACTGTAACAGGCATGGCTTACTCTGAAAACCTATTGTTCCTGTTTCCCATAAAACTGTGGTTTCGGCTTACAAATTAAATATAATTCAAATTCAGGTCACATTTGAGAGCCTTTTATATGGTACAAGCTTCTTTATACAATTAACAGTATATTTGTAAAATTAGTACACACTTATAGGGAGCAGTTTCAAGCTTTTCAATAATAAAGTTGTCAAAAATGGCTCAGCACAAAGTTTGGGCCACACTCCTGAGAGCCCAGCACATACTTTAGACTGGGCTGCATTCTTTTAGGCCAGCTTTAACTACAATTAATGTAAGGTTTCAATTATTTTAAAATAGGTCATGCTAACGTCAAAAAATCATGTTAGTTCAACCATGACCAATCATAATATTTTAAGGTTTAATAAGATACAGTTAATTTTACAAATTTCATTGTCTTTATTTCCTACTGTTGTAATTTTAGAGAACAAGAGCAACAACTCAATTGGTTTAAAGCATGATTTAACCGCACCACCTGGTTTACTACACTAATTTCCACTGTAGTTGGCCCTTTAGTTGTTTTAATTCTCCTACTTATTTTCGGGCCTTGCATCATCAACAAGCTTGTAGCCTTTGTTAAAAATCAAGTCAGCACTGTTCAACTCATGGTACTCAAGCACCAGTGCCAACCGCTTGGTACTCATCCTTGGTGTCTCAACTCTCCTACCCAATTTCAGAATGGTCTTTAAAAAAACCTATGTAGACCCATGATTGGGTCTTATCTTTAGGTTCCTCTGAGAGGGGGGAATGAGAGACCCAAGAGATTAAAAAAAAAAACTCTAAGAGAACTATTACTATATGAATTCCTACCCCACGTTCACTGTATTCGTTTGCAGTGTTTGTACTTAGAATTTTGTTAAGTTTAATTTTTGTTTGTCTCATAAAATAACCGATTGCTTACGCAACTGCTGCTAGCAATATGTGAATGTCAAGTAATAAACCCCTCCCGGACATTCCTTTGCTTAGCCGGCCTGCTTGCTAAACCTAGCTTATCTGACATTCCACTCTGCTCATTTAGCAGCTTCCCTGTCAATCACAGGTAGCTGAGCGGACCAGACCAATCCCAAGTACCCCCGTACCCATTAGGAGAAATTACCCTATCATGTAAAAACAAGTTTAAGGTTCTTTCCCCTCCCTCTGTAATGATGTATAAAAACTGCTTGCCATGCTGGATCAGGGCTCTCATCCCTGAAGCTGCTGCTTCGGGTGTGAGCCCAGATTCGAGCCTGAATAAAGACCCTTGCATGTTTGCATCAGAGCTGGCTCTTTGTTGGTCTCTTGGATTCTGAAACCTCCCAACCTGGCATGGTGGCTTAGCCTGTCATCTCAGCACTACAGGATGCCGAAGCAGGATTGCTTTAGGTCAGGAGATAAAGTCCAGCCTGGATAACACAGTGAGACTTTGTCTCTACAAAAAATTAAAAATTAGACTGGTGTGGAGGCATGTGCCTGTAGCCCCAGCTACTTGGGAGACTGGGGCAGAAGGATCACTAGAAACCAGAAGGTCCAGGCTGCAGTGAGCTACAAAAGTGACACTGCTTTCCAGCCTGGGCAATGTAGTGAGACCCTGTCTCAAAAACAAAGCAAAATAAAAAAATCAAGATAAAAGAAATGCCTTCTCTCCACAAAGGCAGTCTTTATGGCTCCTGCAGTCTTCCTCCTACATAGGTCACCTACCTTCCATCTGCCATGTTCTTTTCTCACAAGGCTGTTGGCCAACTATGAAAGCTTACTTTTTTTCTAATTCTCATTCAGACAAGAGAGTGACTTTGACACTCTTGCCTCATCTTTTTTTAGAAAACAGGTTTTGTGATATTTAGGAATAAAGATCTTTTAGGGTCAGGTTCTGATAGTCAGGAAAAAGTTACTTCTGTATATATCTTCTGTCCAGCTGAATGAAGCATGCTAAACATAAACCTGTTCAATATTTAAAGAGGAACATGTTAATTTTTAGCAATTATAGAATTTACAGAAAGTACTTACATAAAGGTTAATTCATGCTGGAGAGAAAAATAAATTTAACAACTAGAATTTACTATTTGTTTACCATTCAACTATTATTCAGAATGAGGCTATCTAATCAAAGTACTAGTTTTGAAAGTTACTTCTTTTAGTAAATGAGCAAATGAGTTAATAAACTGATGATTAAATTATCTGATGCTAGTAGAACACAATTTCTCAATGTTGGCAAGAAGGAGAGACAAGCAAGAATAGGTTAAAGGCTGGAAAATATACTAATTCTCAATTAAAACTGAAGATTACTTTTGTGTTTTGAATGAGTCATTTGATTTCCATTCATTCATTTATTTGCTCATTTATTTAACAAATATTAGTAATTGTTCATTATGTTAGTGGTTATCTCTCCTCGGTGCTAGAACTCAGCAGTGAACAGAATATTCAAAGGACTCTGTCTTTGCTTATTTTATATTCTAGAGAAGAATAAAGGCAATAAACAAGAGTATTAATTAAAAATATAACATGATAAGTTCTGAGAAGAACAAAAGTAGGACTGATGGTATAAAATGGCTAGATGGCAAGATGGGGGTGATATGAAATTTCATATTGGACAGCAATAAAATTTCCACTGAGAAGCTAACTTATGAGAAAATATCTAAGGGACTGCGTACTCTTATCTCATAAGTACAATGCATATATTCTGTAAAACTTAATGTTCTTTTTTTTTTGAGTTGGAGTCTCACTCTGCTGTCCAGGCTGGAGTGCAGTGGCATGCTCACAGCCACTGCAGCCTCGATCTGCTGGGCTCAGGCTATCCTTCCTCCTCACCCTTCCAAATAGTTGGAACTATAGGCACACGCCACTATGCGCAGCTAGTTTTTTTTATTTATTGTAGAGACAAGATCTCATTAAGTTGCCCAGACTGGTCTTGAACCCCTAGATTCAGGCAATCCTCTCGCCTCAGTCTCCAAAAGTGCTGAGATTATAGGCTTGAGCCACCATGCCCGGCAAAACTCAATTTTCTACAGATCATCAAATATTTTAAAACTGCAAATGATGTGACCAACTCTATTCCTCATAAAGAGGAAACTGAGACTTAGAAAATTTGAGTATCATCTTATAAGACTTTAGATGGATTTCTATTTGCTCTACTCTGCTCACCCTTTCCAAGAAGCATTTCATTGGTCTATCTGCACTTCAGAATGACATTTGCTAAGCAGTTAATAGACACTATTATATTTCCAGGAGCTACTGCTGTCTTCTTAACCACTTCTATGAAGTTCTAGCAGCTTCTGAACTTTCCAAGGCCACATACCTGTGATACAATCCTTGTTTCATCTCTAGAGAAAATCTTCAAGCTGATGTCCTTAAAGCTGTTATCTCAGTGCTTTTTTGAAATTCAATTTTGATTATATCTTGTCAATGCTCATCAGGAAAATAATTTTTCTTCAATTCTTGTTTACATCATAGTGAGTTCTTTTAGAGATTCAACAGCTTTCCAGATGCTGCAACATAGAGTATATTATTCTTCCCCAAAGACAACCATGACACACAGAAAGAGTCGCAAATATGTTTATATACTTGGTAAGCTTATAATATACTCTAGGAACTTAGAAATTCTCCTAGCTTGATAGGCATATTTTCCCCTGGTAATAACTCTAACTCAAACTATGGTATGAACTTGTCACTACTTTATTGAGAAATAATAAGAGGTTATAAACCAATGCAAATAAAACTTATAGACGTTATATATTTATTTTGGGCACTCTGAAAAAACTGCAACATTGTCTCTAGTTTTTCTTGTATATATATGTGTATCATTTCCTCCAGAGTTTTTAAATATTTTTGTTGGCACCTAAGGGCTTTCTTTATTTGTATTTGCTTGGGAATCACATTCTACTGATTGACCTTCTGTGATGTTATTTGTGAGTCTGATCTAATGTCTAATTCTATCTGTCATTTAACTCTAGTTACACTTCAAGATTCCACATAAAGGGCTACCACCTTAAAATAATTTTCTAGTCTTTACCAGCTACAGTCATCTGTGCCTATAAGTATCATCTGTCTTTAATATAACAAGTATCTACCTTTAGTATAACAGTGCTTTGAAACGAAATGAATTTTTCTTGCTAAATATATAAGTTTGATCAAGTATGAACACTATATCATTCTTTACATAGGAAGAGGGATCCCCCCCCAAAAAAACCAAATATTTTTTGGAGATGCACCCTTGTAATACAGGCTTCCCCTGCTAGGTAAGTGTTCTAGGAACCCATTGACATTAGTGTACCAGCTAGCATTGTTGTGAGAAGCTGCGTTTGGCTTCAGTAAATAGTTTTTGGAGATTCTTTCAACACATTTGCCCATTTCATGATGGGTGATTTACAAGCTCACCTGCCTACACAGTGCTGAGTGTGCAGCATTTTTAATACAAAACAGCACAAGCTCCATTTTCTGCCTTCCCTATTCACCCCATCTCGCCCTGGGTGACTTTTTTGTTTCCCCAGATGAAAAAAGTCCACAAAGGAAAATGTTTTGCTAGGCATTCAATTCTAGGTTAAATGCATCGCTAGGGTGAAATAAAAACAGCAGAAGAAGAGTTGAAATAAAAAAAACCAGCAGGGAAGAGCTGAAATAAAAACAGCAGAAATACAAAAAGGCATCAAAATGAATGAGTTCAAAAGCTGTTTTGAGCAGTGGAAAAAGCATCTCGATAGGTGTACTGCATCAGAGTACTTTGAAGGTGACTGAAGTCTAGACATGTAAGAATAAATACACAATCTTCTAATAAATAAATTCCAGGTTTCTGGGGTCTCCCTTCATACCTAGAAAGTGGTACAGTAGTTGCTATGAGTGTTCAATGAGAGAGAAATGAGAGAGGTTTTGATTTTCAGTTGGCTCCTTGTCATGTATGTCCAAATCCCCCAGCAAGTAGCCAGTAGTCCTCAACCTCATTCTAACTTCTCAGTTTATACACTAATCTAACTTATGACTTCTGCCTTTAGCCTAAACCTGGCAATCTAAAAGTGCAGACAACTGAAATCGGTTTTCTTCTCTGGTAGTGAGGAGCTAGGTCTTACTTCTTCCTGAACAGCCACTGCTCTGACCTAAAACACACCAGAACCCATGCTCGTGTGAGTACGAGCACATATACACACTCACGCAAAACCTCTTCCATCAGTTGTATGTCTTATCCTCAAAGAACTGTAATCCCAGGTATCTTACACCTTCTAGTTTCCTTAATTATTTCCCATCAAATTATGGTCTCTGGTTATATCAAACTTACTTCAGTACTCACACATGATTTCCCTCTACGATATAAAAACATATAGACAAAACAAATATGTACCTTCTCTCTTAACCTGCCCATATTTTACTAATCTAAGCAGTCTTCAGCTTACATAAAATTTCATCTAGAAAGTCCTGGAAAGCACCCAAGTCTAGGTTAAATGCACCATTAGAGTGATCTCAAGGTGCAGTGATTCCCATTTATTTCATAATACAGATTTCTTACCTGTGTCTACCACAAGACTCTCAGGCTTGGGGGGAGAGGAACTACAATGAGTTTAATTGTTTTATGATGATATTGCATGAAAAATGCCTGATTCATGCAGATAAAAATTATAGATGTTATATATTTATTTGGGGCACTGAAAAACTGCAACATTGCAACTAGTTTTTCTTACATATACATATGTATTATTGATGATGAAAAATGCCTATTTCAGGGCCAGGATCTTGTGTATACCATCAGTAAAAATTCTTAAATGACCAAAGACAGTCTTGACTCTACATTTATTTGGGGCTTTGTAAGACAGAACAGCTATTCCAAAAGTTTCTAGAAAGGTATTAGAAATACATAATTTAACCATATTAGTCATTTCTATCACGGAAAAGGTTAACTTTTTAAATGAAGTGAGAACTCATGGACAGTCTCATAGTTTGCCCTGAAATGAATGGTGTCCTTTAAATCCTTTTCTTATTTTATGTTACCTGTTAGATGAGAATACAAGACTCTGCTCTAAAAAGCTGCACTGCCATTATGGCTGTTGATTGTTCAGTGACTTCACCTGTAGAGTTGGTTACTCTCCAAGACCAGGAGCTTGAGGTTATATACCCGTAGCATGCAAGAAGGCCACAGCTTAGATATGGTGTTACATCTTCACTATCATTAATTTACACTCAGTGGAGAGGAATGGCACTGAGGTGATCAACTCCTTATGTCAAGTTGCCTTTTTCAAGTGTATAGTAACATTTCAGGAAGTAGTAACTCTTTGTTTGTGGTTTACTCCCAACTTCTAACCAATTGACCTGTGTGATAATACAGGAAACCTGGAACAGATTTTTTTAATGATGACTTTAAGTGATTAATTATATTTTGCTGGCATAACTACAGACTTTCCTGTATCACATGTTTTGTCCACAAATTATTTAGTTTAACTCACTATTTTCCTAAGGGATAAAGCGACTTGTTTTATGTCACAGAACTATTTAGTGGAGAACTGGTTGCAGGAGCCCAGTGTTCCTTTTTCCCAGTTTATTGACATTCAGAATTCAATGCCCTGTTCTTCATTTCTTATCCTAGAAAATATGAAGTGTTTTCCCCTAATATGTGGTTGCAGTAAAAGATGTTGAAGAGCCGGGCTTGGTGGCTCAGCCTGTAATCCCGCGCCTTTGGGAGGCTGAGGTGAGTGGATTGCCTGAGCCCGCGGGTTCGAGACCCGCCTGGGCAGTGAGACCTCATCTCTACAATAAATCAAAAAATCAGCCGGGCGTGGTAGCGCATGCCTGTAATTCCGGCTACTCGGAAGGCGGAGGCGGAAGGATCGCCAGAGCCCAGCAGGTGAGGCTGCGGTGGCCGGAAGCAGTCACTGCACTCCAGTCTGGGCGACAGAGTAAGACTCCAAAAAAAAAAAGATGTTGAAGAATACTACTTCAGCAAGAGGAAGCAGTTACAGTTTATATTCACAATAATAAATAACTCCCCTTTGAATATTGAGTTTATTGACAGCAGTTATCTAATTTTTCTTGTCATTTTTTTGACAAATGGGGAGCAGATGATCATTAGCTTCATAAAAATAAGAAATAGTAGAATTTAGCATTACAATATTTATTGGACTTCATACAAAAGCCTCAGTAGAGTAAATTTTACTGGCAAAGTTTGCTTGTTGTAAATACTACAAAGGTAGTCAGACTCTTTACCCACATCATGCCTCTGGCCAAACAATGTAGATATAATTAATTTTCTTTAAGACTTTCTGGACTTGACTAGCAACATGAAGCTATTAAAGTATCACTCCTCTGGGGAAAAAAAGTTAAATTTTATTGTCCTTACATGTGTGAATTTGCAAATTCACCTTCATGACATGATTCAACAACTTGAAATTTAACAATTACACCTAGCTACAGTGCTTGGGGAATTTTTACCAAAGACATAGTATGTCTGATGAATGATAGGTACAAAGACTGTGATTTACATTTCTATACATGCTTTTCCCTTCTAATCAGATTGTTTCTATATTGAAAGGTACTTTAATTTTTCTTTCAACTTATCTTTTAAGTCTTTATGTTGTGATATAATGGAAAAACTACAAATAAAAGATGAAATAATTTTCAATATATTTAAACAAAACAATTAAAAAAGATTTATACTGTATCCGCAGAGTTGTACTTTTCAAGGAATCAGATAATTAATGCTTTTCTTGCCTGATTACCAACTGAATGTAGTCTATAGGAATCTCAACTGATAAATTTCCAGTCTCTTCTAATCCATGAGAAAACTATTCCAGTGTTGAAGTGTTGTGTGTGGTTAAATCATGTGCATGTGTTATGTCACTATTAATTGGAGCTAGTCCCTTCACCTTTCAAAACAATCGTTTATTGATCTGTAAAATGAGAACAGTTTTACTCAAGATTTTTATTTGCTTTGTTAAAAAATAATTTTGATGTGTTTTAAATGTATCAGCACTTGTCTTAACAAATAGAAAAGACTGATCTTGGACAGCCATTGCACACCACACACAAAAACTAACTCAAAAGTAATTATGTAAATGAGACAAGATAACAATTCTCTTATAAATGTGCGGTCAAGAAACAATAGAATAATTTGACATGCCACTATTATATCATACATATTATAATTGATTCAGTACATGCAAAGTGATGCCAAAAATGCTTTGAGTCCTGTAGATTTCAGTTCATAGTAGAAAACAATACTGTCAATTATAGTAGAAAATGCAATTTTTTTTACTCTTTTAATCTTAAATTGAGTAAGCCTTAGAAAATAAAAGGCAATCCCAAAATAACTTTGGTTTCTGTTTGACCTGACAGAATTTATATTAACCAAAACAATTCAAATGTAATTACTTTAATGCAATATGCATATGTGTATATATAGATGGACATCAAATATATATATATATATACGTGTATATATGTACATACACACAAACCCTTGAAATGCAGACTCATATTTTCTTTACAAAAGTAAAATAATTAATATGGTATGCTACTGGTACACATGAAGATATATGCATAAATAGAATTGAGATCCCAGACGTAAACCCTTCCATTTACCATCATTTGATTTCTGACTAAGTGGCCAAGATCATTCAATAAAAGAGGAATAGACTTCAACAAATTTGTTGGGACAAGTACATATACAAAAATGCATATACATTCATCCCAACAAATAGAAGAGTTGGACATTCACCACATACCATTCACAAAAAAAACAAAGTTAATATGAACCTAAGCATAAGACCTAAAATAATAAAAATCTTAGAGGAAAGCATGAGTAAATTTTGTAAACTTGGTAAGAAAACATTTCTTAGCCATGACACCAAAAACACAAGCAAAAAAGGTCAATATAGATAAAATGGTTATTTTCGTATCTTGGCTATGATGGATAACATTGCAATAACTATAGGGATGCAGCTATCTCCTTGAGATACTAATTTTATTTTCTTCGGATATATACCCCCAAATTGGATTGCTAGCAGTTCTATTTTTATTTTTTCGAGGAACCTCTATATTATTTTTTATAATGGCTGTACAAATTTATTTTACAGCCATTAAATAGTAATGGCTATTAGTAATGTTAGTAACAATGGATAATGATTCCCTGGTGTCCATCTAATGGATGAATAAATAAAGAAAATATGGTATATACAATGGAATATTATTCCATCATTTAAAAAAGAATATATGTGTGGCCTGGTGTGGTGGTTCAGCCTATAATCCCTGTACTTTGTGAGGCCGAGGCGAGAGGGTGACCTAAGCCCAGGGGTTTGAGACCAGCCTGGACAATTTGATGAGACCTTGTCTCTACAGTAAATTACAAAAACTAGCCAGGCGTGGTGGCATGCATCTGTAGTTCCAGCTACTTGGAAGTCTGAGACAGTAGGATCGCCTAAGTCCAGCAGGTCAAGGCTGTGGTGGCCGTGAGTGTGCCACTGCACTCCAGACTGGACCGCAAGAGTGAGACTCCAACTCAAAAAAAAAGAACATATGCAACAACATGGATAAACCTGAAAGGCTGTATGGTCTGTGAAATAAGCCAGAAACAGAAAAACAAATACTGTATGATCTCACTTATGTGTGAAATGTAAAAAAAGTCAGACTTACAGAATTAGATTAGTGGTTACCAGAGGCTAAGGGGTGGAAGAAATGACGATATGTTGGTCAAATGGTACAACTTTAAGTCATTAGATGAATGAATTCTGGTGATCTAATGTATAGCATGGGTGCTAATAGATATTTATTTTGATTATGGTAATCATTATACAATGTATACATACATCATCACATTGTACATAAATTTTTATTTTTCAATTAAATATTTAAAATTGAAATATATAGATATATAGTTAAATCAGGCTACATCAAAATCAAAATATTTTGTTCTTTAAAGGACAACATTGAAACAGTGATAAAGCAGTCCAAAGAACAGGAAAGAAATATATCCAATGAGGGGCAACCCCTTCGGGTCCCCTCCCACTGTGGGAGTTGCTCCGTCAAAAAAAAAAAAAAAAAGAGAAATATATCTAATGAGACATTTATCTATATATGTGTGTGTGTGTGTGTGTGTGTGTGTGTGTGTGTGCATGCGTGTGTATATTTTTAGACTCTTGCAAATCAATAATAAAAGGACAACCCAGATGCAGTAACTTTGGAAAACTATTTGGCAGTTCTTCAAAATGTTAATAGTTACCTATTACTTAGTAGTTCCTTCCTATAGGGATATACCTAAGAAAAATAAAAACATGCATCCACATAAAATATTGTACACAAATATTCATAGCAGCATTCTTATTAATAGTCAAAACTTAAAATAACTCAAATGCCCATTGACAAATAAATGGATAATTAAACATAGTCTATCTTTTCAATGAAATATGACTCAAAAATAACTGAAGTATTGATATATATACTATAGCATGCATGAACTTTGAACATTATATGCTAATTGAAGCCAATTACAAAAGAATACATGTTTTATGACTCAATTTATGTAAAATATTCAGAATAGGCATATTCATAGTAACAGAAATTTTGAGTTGTTGCCTATGGCTTTGAGTAGGAAGGAATATGGAGTGATTTTTTTTTTTATGGAGTGATATTTTTTTCTTTGCTAATGTGTACAAAGTGTTCCTTTGAAGAGGGAATTAAGTATTCTAAAATGGTATCATGTTAATAGTTGCATAACCCTGTGAGCATATTATAAAAACGTTGAATTGTATGCTGTGAATGGGTGAATAATATAGCACATAAATTATATCTCAATAAAATTTTTTTTTAAAAATCCCACAAACCATACAGCTTGAAAAGAAAGAGGAAGCAGATGGGAAAAAACAAACAAACAATGCATTCTGAAAATGTCTAATTTTGCATATTTGTATTTTCTTTTTAAAATTAAGGAAGTATAATATTAAAGAGATATTTAAGAGTTGAACTTTCTTTCATATGGTAAATACTTAGTAGCTGGAATAAGATGTTAGTATTAAGATAATTATTAATCATACCTATATAGTTTATTCTCCCTAATTGTTCAGTAGTACACATAAAACACTTCATTTTGGGGGGTAAAAATACTTCTTCCTCATATTCGATATTTTCGTTTTTATAATGAAATTAGTCCAACAATATTATAAAAGTAAAGCATAGAATATTTAAACTTGACTTTTATGTTTTATTGCATACAATCCTATGACTACTGAAAGTTATTTACATAAGTAAAAATTACAAACATATTATTTTAATAAATCAATTAGCTAAAGATCATTGGATGAAGATCACTATAAATATCAGTATAAACATGATCATGTAAAATATAACTGAATTCATTTTTGTATCAATCTGTGAACTTATGTGATTGAAACAACTTAATATCACAAATCTGAAAAGTAAAATTAAGTGTATTAGTGATTATGATATCCATAGCAGACATTCAGGAAGAAAAATATAATTCAAATTAAAAGTAAGGTTTTTGATAGCCAGTATCATCTTAAGTTTTTTCTCAGGAATAGCTGATATTTTGTATTTTCAAAAATATTTTGGAACTCAAAAAAGATTTAATTAATCATATAAGATCAAAACACTTTAGACAAAATCTGGAATCTGAATTATTTATTTTTAGTTTAAAATATAAATTAAGGTAAATGAAAAGCAATCACAGATGTAAAAAATGTGACCATATCTACCAAGTTTATCTACAGTTAATCTGAGTCACTGTTAAAGACAAGGACAATATATATAATTGAACGA
This sequence comes from Cephalopachus bancanus, assembly GCA_027257055.1. Classification (NCBI taxonomy): domain Eukaryota; kingdom Metazoa; phylum Chordata; class Mammalia; order Primates; family Tarsiidae; genus Cephalopachus; species Cephalopachus bancanus. Next base: position 2,925,258 of record JAPVLO010000107.1, read on the forward strand.
ACTCTTGTTGTTCTTGTTCCCACACCCTTTTTATTGCATATGAATGTACATATTAATGAGATCTTTAAAATTGCAGAATAATTATGTAAATAATATTATTTGTTACTTACTTATAAGTTAATTCCTTCGCCATTAGTCATTATTTTTAATTGATCTTGAAATGACCCTTTTTCTCTTTTTTCCACGTGAAACCTCTAATGCATAACTTCTCTTAGCAGGAACTTATCACCGACTATAGTGTATTTGGAATGTTGCTAACACAAGAGTCAGCAGATTCCAGGAATATGTAAGCCTTCAATTCCAAACTTCTGATATTAATTATTTTTCTCTATGCTATTTAAAAGAAAAGCACAGCATATGAAAAATTTTATCCACTTTACAATCTCTTATCTCATCTTTATTTTCCCCTTCTATTAAAACTTCTCTATAGTCTTCATTATACCTCTAAATGCTTCTCTTTCAGGAGAAAAATAGCATGCTACTGAAAAGAGTACTTCCATTAAAAATAGAGAAGTATTCCATTAACAACAGACAGTTGGGCAGGGGAGCGAAAGTAGAGAACAGCTGCATTTCTATTAGTATTCTAATGTATTCTTTATTCAACCTGAGCACACGTGTCAAGCACTGACTGTTGTTTCTATGTGTATTTTATAGTGTGCTTCGATATTTTTCCTGTTGCCAAATCATAATGCTCCCACAAACTTGTAAAGATGTTTACCAAAACTATTTCTGGTAGTCGTTACCGAATCTCACCAAATATTTGTTTCTTTGCTCTCAGAGCACATGGCATCTCTATTCTTCCTAATTCCCTCACTGAATGGGGACCAAGGACAAGTACATTTAATTGCTAGTGTGAGGCATATCTAGAGCTCTCTTTGTCTCTCTTTTTTTAACCAATATTACTAAAGCCAGGGTCTTAGAATGACAAGACTAGCAGAGAAATTATTCAATCAATGATCATATGTAGAATGAGTGAGACAGTGAACTATTATTTTGCTATAAACTTTGAAGATTTTGAAGTTGTTTGTAATTTCAGCAGCCCTACATTATAGTAACTAATATACAATTACTAAGACTAAATTTTTAATTATGGTTTCAAGAATTTTCAAACTAAAATAGGTTAAAATCACACTGGAAAGATTTATCAAATTTATGACTTTTGCTCAAACAAAATAAAATCTCAAACTTTTACTCAGGAGAAACTGTAAAATTCAGTCTAGTCATATTTTTTTCTCAAATCGAATGATATGTTTAGAGATTTTTAATTGACATATAATTAATTTACATATTTATGAGTCATTATATTATATTTCAATATATGTATACCATGTGTAATAATCATATAAGAACAATTAGTACATCTATTATCTCAAATATATCATTTCTTAATGCTGGAATATTCAAAATTCTCTCTTTTAGGTATTTAAAAATATACAGTGAATTTTTGTTAACTGTGGTTGTCCTACAATGTTATCGAACACTAGAATTTATTCCTCCTATCTGTAATGTTGCATTTGTTTTAATCAACCTATTTTTATTTCTCCTTCCTGTTTGCTCTTCCCAGTAACTATTATTGCACTTTCTGCTTCCATATGTTCTGGTTTTTAAAAAATCTTCCACGTATGAGTGAAAACATGCAGTATATACCATTCTGTGCCAAACTTATTCAACTCAGTGTCCTCCAAGCTCATCCATATTGCTGTGAATGATAGGATTTACTCTCTACTAGGGCTACTTTGTATTCTATTTTGTATAGATGCTACACTTTCTTTTTCCTATTCATCTGTTGATGAACAACTAGGTTGATTCTATATCTTGGCTATTGTGAAAAGTTGCATAAACATAGGAAGGCAAATATCTAGCATAATGATTTTCTTTCATTCAATATATGAACCTAGCATTGGGATTGTTGGAGCATGTGGAAGTTTTATTTTAATTTTGTGAGGAACGTCTATATTGCTTTCACAATGGTTGTACTAATTTTCACCAATTGTGGATAAGCATTCCCCTTTTTTCACATCCTTGTCAGCATGAGCTATTATTGTCTTTTTGAGAATAGCTATGTAAGTGGGGTGAGATGATATCCAATTGTGGTTTTGATTTGCATGTCCCTGATAATTTGTGATGTTGAGTATTGTTTCATATGCTTGTTGGTCATTTGTACAGCTTATTTTCAAAAATGTCCATTCAGATTTCTGCCCATTTCTAACTAGATTTTTGCTTTTTGGTTATTGAGTTCCTTGCATATTCTAGACATTATTCCCTTGTTGGATGGATAGTTTGCTGCTATTTCCCTCCATTCTTCAGGTTGTCTCTTTACTCTGTTGATTCTTTTGCAGTACAAAACTTTTTAGGTTTGATCATTTAATGTGTCTATTTTTGCTTTTTCTGCCTGTGCTTTTGAGTTATTATCCATAAAAATCTTTACCCAAGCAAATTTCTTTGTGTTTTTTCTTTTTTTTTTTGTCTTTTTTTAGATTGAAAAAATATAGTTGATATAGAAAGTAAATTAGAAAGAAAGAGGCTATTTATCTCCCCAAGGTAGGGGAGGGGGCCAAAGATTAGGAAACATGGCAGCAGCCGTAGTTCATGGCCACATAGCACATGGCCACATAGCACATGGCCACATGAGCACAAAGCTCATGGTCTCATAGCACGTGGCCACATCAGAGTTTAGTAAAGGAAAGACCCCTTTGTTTTCTTCTAGTAATTTTATAGTTTCAAGTCTTATGCTTCAATTCATGATGTGTTGATTTTTGTATATGATGATGGATAAGGGTTTACTTTTATTCTTCAGCCTATAGATATTCAGTTTTCTCAGCACTATTTATTGAAGCAAATGTCCTTTTCTCAATTAATAATCATGATAACTTTGTCATTTTGGTAAAGGATGTCACTGGTACTTTGATAGAAATTGCATTGAATCTGTAGATTGCTTTGGAGAGAAAGGTCATTTTAACAATATTAATTGTTTGATAGGACTTACTCTTCTTATTTAAATTCTTTTCTACTTGTTTCATATATCCTTTTTTTTCTTTCTCTTATGCTTTTTTTGTGGTTTTCTCCAATGATAAACTTTGATTCCTTTATCTTTCTCATTTTTGTTTCAACTCTACCTGTGAGTTTTATACTTTTGCATTTTTCATGATAATAGTTATCATCATTTTTGCTTCTAGAGGTAAAAATCTAATCTTAAACATTTTTTTGCATTGTCTAGTGGTGATGAATTTCTTCAGTTTTGTTTGTATGAGAGATTTTATTTCTCTTTAATTTTTGAAGGATAACATTTCTGACTATAGTATTGTGGGTTGACAGTTTTCCCCCCACTTTTTAATCATAACATCTCATTCTTGCCTACAAGGTTTCTGCTGAAAAATTTGCTGTTGTCAAATGGGAATTCCCTTATATGTGACTTGAAACTTTTCTGCTGCTGTTTTTAGAATTTTCTCTGTCTTTTCTTTGACAATTTGAATGGAATGTGTCTCATAGAAACTCTCTGAATTAAATCTTTTTGGGAAAATTTGAGCTTTCTGGTTCTACATGTCCACATCCCTTCCAGTAACTTGGGAAATTTTTCTTATGTTTTTTAATCTATTATTGTATTAAGTAGATTTTCAATGCCTTTCTCACATCTTCTTCTTCTAAAATTCCCATAAATCAGAAATGTATGTGCTTAATGGTGCCTGATAAGTCCTGTGGGCATTTTTCATTAAATTTATTTCTACATTTTTTTCTTCCTTGTGTGTGTAGGGGTGGGAGGGGGGAAATCCTTTCAAAAACCTGCCCTCAAGTTCAGAATTTTATTTTATGCTTCAGCTAGTCCACTGTTATAGCTCTCAATTTTTAAAAAAATTTCATTCTTTGAATTTTTTAGCTGCAAGATTCTTTTGGTTCATTTTTTATTATAGCTATCTTTTTGGTAAATTTTTCATTCAAATTGTAATTTGTTTTACTGATTTTGTTGAATTGTTTATCCGTTATTTCCTTGACTTCCCTAAGATCATTACTTGGAATTTCTTTTCTTAAGTTCATAGAATTCCTTTTTGTGTGTGTGCATGTGGATGTGGAGGATTTGTTACTGCAGAATTATTGCCTTCTTTTGGTGTTGTATATTTTCTTGCTTTTTGATGTTTCTTGTGTCCCTAAGATAATGTCTGAGCATCTGGTGGAATAATTACCCCTTCCAAACTTTACAGAGTGGTTTTCTGGGAGAAAAACTTTTACCTGCAGATGGGCTTTAGTGTGCCAATTAGAAAGAATGTGATGACTCTGGTTTCAGTAGCATAGCCTCCTCAGCAGTGAGCAACGACTATGGGTTCCTTAGTAGTCAAGGCTGTAGAAGTTTGTGGCATTGGCAGGAGCAGTGTAGGTTGCTAAGGTCCTTGGTGATAGGGGTTTTTGGGGTCCTCCTATTCTTGTTTTTCCCTCAACGGAGATAATTAACCAAGGGGATCCCTCTTGGTGTTGAGTCTGACATGGCCTACAACCAGCTATAATGGTTCTGAGTTCCAGGTGCAGGTGTTCATAGTAGCTGTGAAGCTGATGTCCTATGCTCAGGATATTGTAAATTTATTTTCACACCTGAGTTTCAGGGTGCAGGTTCACTCTCTGTGGCAGAGTTGGATGCCAATTCCCTGTGGAGTTAGGACCTGTGACACTGAGGCACCTCTAACAGCTTGGGTCCAAGAGGCTACATTCTCTGACAAGGAGTCAGGGCATAGTACTGGCCCTAAAAAGAATAGTGTTTCTAGAAATCTGAGTCTGGAGAAAAGGATATGCTGCAGTTTGAGAACCAGATCATATAGCGCTTAGGAGCAGCTCATCTCAGGGGATGTAATACTGTGTAGTCGTAACTCTGGACCCCAAGATGGTGAGACTCAACAGTATTTCAGACTCTATAAGGACAGATCCAGTGGCAGCAAAGACCCTAGAGTGGGAGAACACAATAGTTTCTTGGGTCTCTGGGGAGCACGATGCTGCATAGCAATGAATTGACTTGCTGAGGAGGGAGATGTGTGAGCAGTTCAGACTATGGGGTGATAGGCCAACTCCAGGGAAGTAGAGTATTAGAATTATTTTTCCTGTAAGGTAGAATGTCTAAGCTCAGTCATTGCTTTGTTGCCCTGGGACACAGGGCAACACATTTGTTCAGCCCTGGGTTGCATAGCTGCTCATCTCAGCCAAGGCACTGATTCCCTGGGAGACAATGCACTTCTTCATCCCCTGCCAAGAGTGTGTATCTGTTCTGGGAGAATAGGGTGCTATTTCAGCTTAGTTCAGGGTGTATGATCAATTTGACCAGCCAAGGCACTGCTTCCCAAGAGACAGGGCACTACCTAAACTTAGTGTTGGGGTAGGTGACACATGAATGCTCTTGGCATCCACGGTACTGTTTTTCCAGGAGGCAGGGTATTATTTCATCTCAGGCACGGGGGTTATGACTGCTTTGAAAGGCCAAAGCACCCTTTTTTTGATGTAGGGTGCTGCTTCAGCTTTGATTCAGGAGAGCAGGGAACAGCAATGACTGGGAGGGGTAGATAGAGCGGCTTCATCAAGGCATCATTTCCTTGGGAGGCAGTGCACAGCTGCAGCTCAGATCCCGCGGTGCAGGGCAAAGCTGCAATTGGTAAGAGTAGAGGAAGTGACTCTGTCAAGGTATTCTTTCCCAGGAAGAGACAGTGCAGCTTTGCCTCAGCACCCCAGGTTCGGCCACAGCAGCTACTAGAAGAGGTAGACATAGTAGCTCCATTATGGCATCGGTTTCTCAGAAGGCAGTGTGTAGTTTCAACTCAGGCCGCTGGGGCAGTGCGCAGCAGCAACTGGTAAGGGTAGATCAAACAGCTTTGCCAAAGCACAATTTCCTGTGGAGTGCACACCTTTTGGCTCAGGCCCTGAGTTGCAGGATACAGCTGCTTCTGAGAATGGTAGATGAAGTGGCTCCACCAAGACACTGTTTCCCCAGGATGGAATGCACAGCTTTAACTCCCAGTAGTGACCAGGATAGGTGGATGGAGCCACCGTTCATGTTGAGCCACCAGGTGAGGGTGGTTCTGGGCTGGAAAGTCCCAGGTATCACTCAATTGAAGTGAGTGAAGTGTGTTCACTCACTTCAAGAGCAGGATACACTTCGACAGTATTTCCAGTTCCAAGTTGGTATAGCACCGTAGTTATGCAGGTCGCTGTGTGTGGGGTACCACGTTGGCTCTGTTTGCTAGGCAGCTTCCTCTGCTGGGCTTAACACCTGTGAGCACTGCAGAGGTTTTCAGTGAGGAATGTAGGCATCTAACATGTTGATGGAGCCTGCTGGGATGTTTTTGCTTACCTTTACACTGCAAGGAGAAGTTCCTTCTGGTTCCCGTCTGGTCCTGCCCGGGGGGTGAGGTGGCCTGGAAATGTTTCTTTCCATTTTCTATTTGGTTTTCTTGAGTTTCTGTGTTATTAAAGATTTTTGCTACTTTGGAGAGTGGAAGAGTATATCATTTTTTGATGTACTCTTTCACTCTCCTTTAGCTATTTTCTTTTCTTTTCTTTTCTTTTCTTTTTTGAGTTGGAGTCTCACTCTGTCGCCCAGACTGGAGTGCAGTGGCCGCTCCCGGCAACCGCAGCCTCGACCTGCTGGGCTCTGGCGATCCTTCTGCCTCAGCCTTCCAGGTAGCCAGAATTACAGGCATGCGCTACCATGCCCGGCTGATATTTTGATTTATTGTAGAGATGAGGTCTCGCTGCCCAGGCGGGTCTCAAACCAGCGGGCTCAGGCGATCCACTCACCTCAGCCTCCCAAAGGCGCGGGATTACAGGCTGAGCCACCAAGCCCGGCTTCCTTTAGCTATTTTCAACAAAATGTAGGGTTTTTTTTTTTGGCTTCTAGTCAGCCATCTTACTGACTGGCCAATTTTGTATTAAATGATGATCTTTAAACATATTCAGACTAGTCTTAATTTTCTGGCAGATCAGAAAATGTGTTATATTCACTAATGCCACTTCTTCCAGTACAGATAGCTTTCATTGGTATGAAATGATTTCTTTTAAAAAACCCAAATCTCCTTTCTGAAAGCTTCTTAGCTCCTGGTTTTATATCTTTTAGCCATGTAGAATCAGTGCAACACTATTTACTTATATAAAACCCTTTATATGTCAAATCTGTGGCGAGAACTAAATGGCTTTAAATGTGTTTTGGAATTGTGCTGAATTCATTCCATTTTTCTCTACCCATTTTAAAATGTATGCTAACTTAAATACTATAGAGGAATCTTATTACTTTCAAAATCTTGGTAGCTTGTTTCCAATAATACAATCTAGTTAACAAAAAAGTATTTCGGTACCCATATAAAATACAAAGCATCTTAAATTGCTAACTTTAATTGTGTTTCTTGTTTTTTTAGTATTCTTAATCCTCCCTAAAACATTTTTTTTCTATTAAGTCTTACCTCCCTCACCTCTTGTCCTTAGGAATTTTGCTTTTGATTCTAAGTCACCTTTCCCAATTAATTTGTTTAAGGTTTAATCTGCAGTACCACATTCATATTGAAGCTTTGGATTATGATTTTATCGATATTATATTAGCAATGTGTTACCAGTTCTAATGTTATCATACCCTCAAATGTATTAAACACACATTCTTAATTTTCACTAATGTCATTGATAAAAATGTAAAACAGAACAGATCAGGATCCCTGACAAATGCTCTTTAAGGTAACACTAGTTTCATAAGGAAGATTCACTAATCTTGAATATTACTAGTAGTTCATGTAAATATTCTGAACTTCATCCTATTTTACCCTTTCAATCCTAAGAAAAAAAACTTTTCACAAAGCTTTCAAAGGGAATGAAAATAGATTTAATGATCTTGTTTAGGCAGGCTAAAGATTAGAAGCATATTTCCTGAATACAATTCATGAAAAAAACTAAGTGATTATTTTTTTCCTCACCACAAAAATGATAATTATGTGAGATAATATGCTTGCTAATTAGCTAGATTTAGTCATTCCACATGTAGCTATACTTCAAATAATATGTTGTTCATGGTAAATAAATACAATTTTACCTGTTAATTTAAAATATTTCAATCAAACAATACATAGCTTATTTCATACATTTGTGCTTATTTAGTGTAATCCGAAACAGCATTGGCAAGGTCTAGAACACAGGAAATGTTAAGAGTCATTTTTTGGTTGGGTAAATAAATTAATGGGTATGAACTAAAAAAAGACAGTAAATAAAAAAGGGAGAGAAGTATCTGAAAAATGAGTGAAAAATCACCCAAAATAAGGTACAGTGAGTCCACAAAACTTGTATGGTAAGTTAGATGTACCAGTATCTCCATTGTTGAAACAATGGGAGGATAAAGCAAACGTTTAAAAATTATTTTGTAAATAATAGAAAGATTTTGGCAATGGAAATTAATTATCCAAGTAAGAGATAGACAACTATTTGTATATATCTATCTGGACTATCTGAAATATTTATATTTGAAAGTAATCCAAGCAAAATCTTATCAGTGTGCCATCTTCTCCCAATTCAAAAATAGTAAGATTTTGTAAGAGCTTCATTGTTCTAAAAGTGTTTTTTTAAGTTGATCTTGCTGTACCTGTCTGAAAAGCTCGTTTGATCTTAAGATTTTATAAAGTATTCTTATAACATTTTCTGAATGATTAACATATTTCTAGATCAGGTAGAATTAATTCATCCAATCCAGAATAGTCAAAATAAACTGTATAATGAAAATGCTTTATAATTCTATTGTACATTTAATTTATTTGTTCTTCACACTCTCTACTTTCCCACAACAGTACGGATTTTATTTCATTTTATTGTATGGTGTCTTTATGACCTTGTCTTCAGGAAATATTTCATATTTCAACTATAAATTTTTGTGACAAAGAAAAATTATATTCTAAGGAGAAAAAGTGATCAACACAATCCCTGAGGGATTATATTAATGGAATTTGAAATAAAGAGGAAATATGCAAATCATGAGCTATGCCAGCTCTTTAAAGTCAATATTTCTCAAGATAGCTTACATGTGGACAAATGAGCTTTAATTCTTTTCTTGTTACATGATCATTGACTAGTGCATAACATCAGGTTGGACACAATAGACCTAAATGAAAATTTCAAAGGAAAGTTATCTTTTATGGAGAGTATATTTCCCTATAAATGGTAATTTCAACTTCATAAAAGTAAAAGTGTTAATTATTTTCTTGGAATGGTCTCATTAGGTTTAAAACTAATAAGGTGGTAATGTTTGCCATAAAAAAACTTTTCATCTGAAATGCTGAATAGAGTATTGAACAAAAAGCCTTGTGGAAAAATTATAAAAGAGTCATTTAACATTTAACATCTGTACATTCTTTGTCATCCGAGGCTACGTAATTTTCTGCAGAAAGGAGGAAGATAAACTTAAGACATTTTATATGTCTAACACTGCTGGTCTCTACATAAACCTAATATATGTGGCACAGTGTATTAAAATTTTGAAATTGACTTAGTCAGACTAGTAATCAAAAATTCATTCTGGGAGTTCCGGTAAGATGGCGATGGCACAGGTGGACCTGTGAGATTCTCCGAACGTGAGTTCCCAAAAAGACTCTTACTTTTCCTCCCCCACTCCCCTGCCCACCGCCAGCCGCACTGGTCTGAGGCCTGGGGACCTTCAGTCCCACGCAGGGCCGGATATTGCGGCCCCTGGCTGCTGCTGCTCCACTATACATCACTCCTGCCCACGCGGGAGTCTCGGGTCTTGGTTCCCTCCCTGGCTACATCGTCTCGCCAGCACCCAGCACCAAGCCGCCAGTCAACCAGGAGGCTCTGGGCACACCCCTCAGAAATACCAGTCCCATTTCTGGCTGAAGTACCCTGTGAGGGGTCCAGGGCCACTCTCGCCACTCACCACCTGCCCTTTGAAGCTTTGGAGCTCTGGAGCTCTGGGCCCACCCTGGCTGAGGCACTCAGCACACAACCCCATGCTTGTGTAAGGGAACTGCATATCTTAAGGAGGTGATGATCGGAGGAGGATCTCAGCTCCAGAGGAGGGAACTCCCGACCCCCTCCTCCACCCCAGCCTGCTGGTGGCACCCCGGATCCAGCGCCCAGTTGTGCAGCTGATCCCCGATGCCTCCCACTCCACTACAGTCCACCTTAGTGGATCACCCAGGGACACAGACGAGCAGAGAGAAAAGATCCACAAAAGTGAAGCTGCTACCTTGGCCATTCTCCAGGCAGAAATTTGCATTGCCCTGCCCACCTATCAGCAGCCTCCACCTCGGTTCCTAAGGTAACATTGCTAAACAGGAGACAAAGTCCCTCCCCTACGATGAATCAGACAAAGACCTCTGAAGCAGCAGGCTAAAAAAAAAACCCCAAACTATGAGTAAATCTAGCTGCCTGCAACAGAAACAAAGGGTAGAGGCTGGAGATCAGAGCTGAAGAGACTTTAGACACTCAGGAAAGATTCCAGAGCTAGTCTGATCTCTTATTTTGACTTTTGATTTTATCATTTTGACTGTTTGTTTTGCTCACTTTGGTTTGCTTTCTGACTTACACTATCTGTTTCATGATTTTATTGGTATGTCTCTGTGTAGCTACCAGTATTCTTTAGGGAATTTTTCTTGCGTGTGTTTTTCACTTCTCTCTGGCCTTGTGTCTCTTTTTCACCTGTTGGTATGTATGACTGTTTCTCCTCTCACTCTTCTCTCTTTCTAACTTCCTATTGACCCGTCCCTCCATTATTTTCCTCTTTTGTACCTCCTTTTGATCCAGGGACCAAACCTACATACCACTGAACAGACAGATTGTAAGGCAGTGGGAAATAGGTTCCAGTGTGTTCATACACCTGTTGGTGGATGCTAGAATCAGCATATAGATTCTGAATCTCAGTTTTCCCCCTCAATTAAACCTCAAAACTGCAAAAAGTACAGCCCACAGCCCACACTCTAACCTGAAAAGTGAACAAAGCCAGAGGACCCTCATAAGGAAGAACAGGAAATTGCACAAACAAAACAAAAGCAACTCCACCTTCCCTGAAAAACAGAATTAAGGAAGGGGAGGGAAAGGGGGAGAGAGAGAGAAATCTACACAAATGAGGAAAACCAAAAGAAGAATATGGGTCTCTCCCAGATCCCTGGGAGGGCAGACACTGAGAAAACTGACTTTGAAATGCAAACAATGAAGAGCCCCCAGAATGACTGGTCTCAAACTACAAATCTAGATATCAAGGCATTAATGGAGAGATTAAAAAGAATTGAGGAGAAACAAGAAGAAACTGGGAAGGAGCTGATATCTGAGAAAACAGTAATAAAGAATACTGTGAATGAAACAAATAACAAACTGGTAAGCATGGAAAGCAGAATTATCCAAGCAGAAGAATCTCAGAGCTTGAGAACCAAAATATAGAACTAACCCAAACTCTTAAAAACACAGAAAATAAGCTCGAAAAGTTAGAACAAAACCTTCAAGGGATGAGCAATTACTTCAAGAAACCAAACCTAAGAGTAATCGGCCTTCCTGATGCAGAAAGAGAGACAGAGACCACACTTTGGAACAAACTTTCCATGAGATCATTCAAGAAAACTTCCCTTATCTAATCAGTGATGCAAAAATTCAAACACAAGAGATTCAGAGAACCCCTGCAAGACAACAAATGAGAAGATAAACTCCTAGACCCATAATAATTCGCCTAAACAAAGTAGGCATAAAAGAAAAAATCCTAAAGGCAGCAAGAGAAAAAGGCCAGATCACCTACCATGGAAGACCAATTAGAATAGCAGCAGGTTTATCTAAGAAACCCTGCAGGTTGGGAGAGCTTGGAGCCCTATCTTCAAAGTCGTAAAAGATAAACAATTTCAATCAAGAATAACCTACCCAGCCAAGTTAAGCTTCATGAGCGAGGGAGAATTGAAATCTTTCCCAGATATCCAATCCCTAAGAACTTACACTGCCACCAAACCAACTCTACATGAAACACTTAAGAAAGTACTAAACACAGAAGAAAAGGGAAAAAGAACAACGTTCTTCACAAGAGTACAGGAAAAAGAATAAAATACACATGAACCAACTCCCAAACCAAAAGAAAGACAAAAAACAAAGTGTAAGAACAACAACTCTACAAGAACTCTATGATAGGGATGAACGCTCACATTTCAATAATTAGCCTGAATGTGAATGGACTAAACACACCACTGAAAAGACATAGAATGGCAAAATGGTTAAGATATCACCAGGCAACACTATACTCCCTTCAAGAGACCCATCTCACTAGAAAGGACATACATGGACTCAAAGTAAGAGGATGGGAAACAAATTTTCTGGTGAATGGAAGACAAAAGAAAGGAGTCACGATCCTAATTTCAGACAAAATACCATTTAAACTATCAAAAATTAAAAAAGATACAGAGAGCCACTACATAATGATAAAAGGTTCACTACACCAAAAATAAATATCTATCCTAAACATATATGCACCCAACATAGGTGCGCCAACTTTCATAAAGCAACTTCTAGGAAAACTAAAGAAAGATATTGACTCTAACACCATCATAACTGGGGACTTTAATACCCCACTCGCAACCCTAGACAGATCATCAGGACAAAAAATCAGCAATGAGATCTGGAACCTCAATGTGACTCTTGACCAAATGGACTTAATTGATATCTACAACACTCCATCCAAAGACCACAGAATACATATTCTACTCACCACCACATGGAATATGTTCTAAGATCAACCACATACTTGGCCATAAATCAAGTATAAGCAAATTTAAAAGGACCGAAATTTTACCATGCACCTTCTCGGAGCACAGTGGAATAAAAATAAACATTAACACCAACAAGGTCCCCGCAAGACCCACAAAGACATGGACACCAAACAGCATGATGCTAAACAACTCCTGGATCAATGATGAAATCAAAACAGAGATCAAAAGATACCTGGAAACAAATGAAAATGAAGAAACATCTTACCAAAATCTCTGGGACACCATGAAAGCTGCAGTAAGAGGGGAATTTATATCCCTACAAACACACATGAAGAAAATGGAAGGATCACAAATTAACAGCCTAACAAGCCACCTAAGGAAGCTGGAAAAGCAAGACCACAAAAACCCTGATTTCAGCAGAAGAATTCAGATCACCAAAATAAAAGCCCAAATCCAGGACATAGAAAACAAAAAGATAATACAAAAAAATCAATGAAACAAAAGGCTGGTTCTTCAAAAGGATAAACAAGATCGATGATCCCCTAGCTAGAGTGACCAAGAAAAAGATTAAAAAACCCATATAAGCATAATCAGAAACACAAAAGATGAAGTCACATCTGACCCTGAAGAAATACAAAAGATCATTAGAGACTACGACGTACACTTGTGTGGAAAGAAATTGGAAAGCCTTAAGGAAATGGAGGACTTTCTGACATCACACAACCTACCTAGGTTGAAACAAGAATAAATTGAGACCCTAAATAGATCAATAACAATCAAGGAAATTGACTACATAATAAGAAAAATACCTACAAAAAAAAAAAAACCCTGGTCCAGATGGCTTTCCAGCAGAATTCTATAAGACATTTAAGAAGGAGCTGATACCAATCCTACTGAAGGTATTCCAGGCGATTGAGAAAGATGGAACTCTCCCCAAATCATTTTACGAAGCTAACATCACATTGATACCCAATCCAGGTAAAGACCCAACAAAGAAAGAGAACTACAGGGCAATATCTTTCGTGAAAATAGATGCTAAAATTCTCAACAAGATCCTCACAAACAGGATTCAACAGCACATCTCAAAAATCATCCATCATGACCAAGTAGGCTTCATCCCTGGGTGCAAGGCTGGTTCAACATTCATAAAACCATAAATATAATTACATACATCAACAGATTTCAAAACAAAAACCACATGATTATATCATTAGATGCAGAAAAAGCTTTTGATAAAATCCAGCACTCCTTCTTAATAAAAACCCTCGAACATCTGGGCATATGGGGAACATACCTCAAATAGTAAAAGCCATCTAAGAGAAACCCACAGCCAGCATACTCCTAAATGGACAAAAGTTGGAACCATTCCCCCTGAAAATGGGAAGAAGACAAGGATGCCCACTCTCACCCCTCCTGTTCAATATAGTATTGGAAGTCCTGGCTCGAGCAATCAGAGAAGAGAAGGCAATCAGGGGTATCCAAATAGGAAAAGAGGAAGTCAAGTTATCTCTCTTTGCAGATGACATGATTGTGTACCTTGAAAACCCAAGAGAATCTGTCAAAAACCTCCTTACACTGATAAAGTCCTTTGACCAAGTCTCAGGATACAAAATAAATGTGCAATAGACAATCGCATTTCTTTACACCAATAATAAACAAACAGAAACCCAAATAAAAACCACAATTCCATTCACAATAGCCACCAAAGAAATGAAATACCTTGGCATCTTCCTAGCCAGAGGCATGAAAGACCTTTACAATGAAAACTACAAAACACTGCTCAAAGGAATCAAAGATGAGACAAACAAGTGGAAAAATATCCCATGCTCATGTATTGGAAGAATCAACATTGTGAAGATGTCCATCTTACCTAAGGTAATCCACAGATTCAGTGCAATACTCATCAAATTACCAGCAACATTCTTCTCAGACCTAGAAAAAACAATACAGGAATTCATATGGAAACACAAACAACCAAGAATAGCCAGAACAATCCACAGCGAAAAAAAAAAAAAAAAAGAAGGTGGTATCACATTACCAGACTTCAAACTTTACTATAAAGCTACAATTATCAAAACAGTTTGGTATTGGTATAGGAACAGGCATAAAGATCAATGGAATAAAATTGAGATTCCAGAAGCTAAACCTCAATTTCTCAGCCAACTCATCTTCAACAAGCCTGCACCACCTACCACTGGGGAGAGGAGAACGTATTCAGTAAATGGTGCTGGGAAAACTGGCTGACCACATGCAGAGGATTGAAACAGGACCCTTATCTATCCCCATACACAACAATTAACTCCAAATGAATCAGAGACCTAAATGTAAAACCTCAAACCATAAGAACCTTAGAAAATGAAGGACATACCCTCATGGAAATTGGAACTGGCATCCAATTCCTGAACAAAACCCGAAAACCACAGGCCATAAGAGAGAAGATAGACAAATGGGACCTCATTAAACTGACAACCTTCTGCAAAGCCAGAGAAACCATCAAGAGAGCAGGGAGACAACCCATAGACTGGGAAAAAGTATTTGCCAACTCCAGGTCTGACAAAGGCTTAACATCTTGGATCTACAAGGAACTCAAACGTGCTGAAAAGAAAAAAGCAAACAACCCCATTATAAAATGGGCAAAAGATATGAACAGACACTTCAGAAAGGAAGACATCCAAGCAGGCAACAGAAACATGAAGAAATGTTCAACCTCACTAATCTTCAGGGAGATACAAATCAAAACCACACTGAGATACCATCTAACTCCAGTCAGAATGCCAATTATCAATAACTCAAAAAATAACAGTTGCTGAAGAGGGTGTGGCAAAAAGGGAACACTTCTACACTGTTGGTGGCCGTGTAAACTAGCACAACCTCTGTGGAAAGCAGTGTGGCGATTCCTAAAAGCTCTAAACATCAACCTCCCATATGACCCTGCAAACCTCCTACTAGAAATATACCCTGAAGAACTCAAATCACTCTATCAAAAAGATACCTGCACACGTATGTTTATCGCAGCATTGTTCACAATAGCAAGAACCTGGAAGCAACCATGCTGTCCATCAAAAGAGGACTGGATTAAAAACATGTGGTACATATACACGATGAAATACAATACACAGCCATAAAAAAGAACAAAATCATGAATTCTGCAGCAACCTGGATGGAACTAGAGTCTATAATACTGAGTGACCTCTCACAGAAACAAAGATCCGAGTATCACATGTTCTCACTCATATAATGGACCTTGAACATTCAATGCAATACTATAAGAAAATGACTGACAGTGGTGGGAAACTATGGCAGGAGGAAGGGAGATGGGATTAACGGTAGTAAATATCTGTCTGGGGACAGGGAGACACCTCTTATCAACAAGGGTGCCTGAACAAAGCATCTTTGCATACCTAACCCTTAACTGTACCCCATAATATCATAATTAAAAATATTGATTATAAAAAAATTCATTCTGTTCCTTTTTTACCAATTTTTTTGTTTAATTCCTTACAACAATTTTGAAATATTTAATTTTAAATTTTACCCAATTTATGGGGTGGATTAAAAATAAGAGAGACAATGGCATTTTACAATTAGTAGACCTAATATATACAAGATTCTTGGTATCATAGGAACAAATAAGCTGTCAACAATATTCTTTTAAGAAAGTTGTTAACATAATGAGAAAGTGAATGATGAATAGAGTTTAAATTCTAATAGGTGGAACAATAAAAAATGACTTGCATTTATTTAAATTTTTTTCTAAACTTATTCTTATTCCTGTATGAACATTCATGTACGTTCAAAGCAAGTTTCAGGAAAAGATACAAAGGTCAATACAATTCCTTGCCCATGTATTGCAAAAGGGATATTGTCCTTGTGATACTATCACTGACACAGTAAAACTTGATACTTAGCTGATTTACACACCAGAGCCCAGCATAGGTAAAGGAAAATCATTTAGTAGTAGATCTCATGAAAATGAACATTTATATCCATTACAATTCCTACATTTTCTAAAGCTAGTGATTCCATTCGTGCAAATCATATTGCAAGTCTGTGTCCCCGGTAGAAACAAAGAAAGAGAAACCATTTCTTTTTTTTCTTTTTTTTTTTGAGTTGGAGTCTCACTCTGTCACCCAGACTGGATCTGCTGGGCTCTGGTGATCCTTCCACCTCAGCCTTCCAAGTAGCTGGAACTACAGGCACGCTCTACCATGCCCAGCTCATTTTGATTTATTGTAGAGATGAGGTCTCTCCAAGTTGCCCAGGTGGGTCTCGAACCTGCGGACTCAGGCAGTCCACTCACCTCAGCTTCCCAAAGGCGTGAGATTATAGGCTGAGCCACCAAGAATTAACCTCAATGGTAAAGTCTCTCATAGAGAGTACAATGGAACTTAATTGAGAAAACAGTTAATATAGCAACTTTTAAATTGTTAATGCAGTATTTGAAAGAGTATCTGCTTTCAAATTATTTCCTCGGCATATAGAAAGTACAATTTGCTTCACTTCATGTTTGCCCATATGTATAGAACCATTCTTTCTGATTGTCTCTGAATGCTCTCAACCTTTTGAGAAAACTTTGTCAAGAACAGATTTTTGGAGCTCCTGCTGATTCCCAGGTATTACGCTGGTAACTTGAGGGGATTTTAGGAGTGGGGGTGACTCTGAATAGATTGGAGGGAAAGTTTCATACTGAGTCAGTATCCTTGAGAAGTGAAATAAAGGGAAGAGAACATCAGTTCATTCCAAAGAAGTTTCTACAGTGGCAATGGTAACAAGCAAAAGAGTTAGCTAAAAAATATCATATTTTTTCTCAAGTATTTTAATTTCTGGCATCTTAGGACATCTACCTACTTTGTGGATAGAAGCATTCCCTATTTAACGGTTTTGACTGGATAAAACAAGCGTTTTGTTCACAAAATTGTGGGATCATCCTTATCTACTCAGAAACCACCCATGTGTTGAAACACAGCCAAAAGGTTTTTGTGAATTTAATTCTCAGAGGACTTGACACATCTCTCCTTTGAAATCTTCTGGGATAGAAGGGGGAGACATTTTTCCATCTAATAGAAGTCCCCTCCCCTCAAATGGCCAACTGCTGATAGTCAAGGGGATTCTCTTGTCAACTGCAATTCTGATGGATCATGCATAAATTAATCAAGGATACATAAAGTCTCATATTTTTGTCATGCAAAGAATACTGTAATTAGTCTCTTTCCATGGGTCTATGATTTGCTTTCTAGAATCTCTGATAGATAAGTAACTTTTTTTTTTTTAATCTGCATCTCACTGTTAATAGAGACAGACAGAGAGCTACTTAGGGTTGAAATTATAAATCAGAAAATTTCTGAAGTGCTGCAGTGGAGTTGGCAGCATGGCCATGACCTCTTTTTCACAATGCCATACTAAACACATAAGGAGATTACATATAAAATGCACTAAGTATATCATGTGTATCAGCAGAGGCAGAAAGCACTAGGTCATTTTCAAAAAGACTAATTCTTGAATGAGAGTTATATGGTATTTGATGCTGGGAATTATGAGTATAGTAAGTTGGGAAAAGGTTGAATTTTGCTCAGGCTCTATGCCGACAGAAGGTACAAAAATAACAGCTTGAGCTTATTTGGAAGATGTTTGAAAGAGATATACTTAGAAACAAAAGTTTAAATTTGTTTTTTCCCTGTCTGGCTAAACAGAGGGTCATACGACAGAGATACAAAATGCTGTAAGGCTATTTTTCCAGTTAAGGAATATGTATGTAAGTAGTTCAAAGTGTGTTGCCTCAAACATTAAGATTACACAAAAGACGAATCCAGCACAACTTGGAAGATCAGTATGATTTGAAAAGATACCACAAATAAGTAATGTTGTGTGCTTAAATGTGTAATTGTTTCAGTGATCCACATTTGGTAATACCAAAGATATATTTTGCATAAGGTAATTACTATTGCTGTATTATGATTCTCACACGAAATTGTGGTCTAGTTATTTCAACAATTTGATAATAGAAAAGAAGCTTACATATATAAGAATATCTGATTGTATATGATCAAAATTATAAAATATATTAATTTTAAAATTATTTATATAAGCAAGTTCTAGTAGTAATTAATCCGACAAAAGTTATTTCTACGGTTATCAAAACAATACAAATTTATTATAAAAATAGAAAGTACAGTAAATTACAAAGAAGTAAATGGTAATTGATAATTCTGACATCTGAGGGAACCACTATGTATATTATATTTTTCTAATAGTTTCCCGTGCATTTTATACATTTTTTTAAAAAGACTGTTCTAGTTTATAAAATGGAGTATAAAAGGAATGGAATGGATTTATATATGGCATAGTTCTTAAGAACTTTGTTCTTGATATCAAAGAATAAATTAAACAACACTACATATTTATACTCAAGCATATATTATTTATACATACTATGTAATACCTCAAGAATAATACTTGTTACATACATTTAGATATGCATATTCATGAGTATATACAAATACCTTTATTAGATCTCTGCATATATACAATATAAATAGCTTGATTATCTATAATTTATTTTATATAAAACTCTTGTTATAAATGACATACAGCTAGAATATTAACTTTTCTATTTTGGGGGGGTTAGAGTCTCACTCTGTTACCTAGGCTGGAGTACAGTGGCACACTCACAGCCACTCCAGTGTCAACCTGCTGGACTCCAGCAATCCTTCTGCCTCAGGCTTCCAAGTAGCCAGAACTGCAGGTGTGCACTACCACGCCTGGCTAATTTTTTATTTATTGTAGAAACGAGGTCTTGGCAAGTTGCCCCGGCTGGTCTCAAACCCACAGGCTCAGACAATCCACTGGATTCGGCCTCCCAAAATGCTATGATTGCAGTCTCTCTATGTTTTAAGAAGCTAATGAACATTCATTTGTGTTTGCTTTTGGTAACTATCCAGAGCCTCTGCATATCTCTGAACTGTACTGCCAATAAGATGTAGCATATGGTGGGGAAATGAGGTGAAGACAACTGTCTAGTGAGGATACCAAAGAAAGATTTATAGAGTAAAAAGTTACTGCTTTTCATTCTAATTTGCCTACTACTACACAACTGATATTAAAGTCTAACATGATTTTAGCAACTTCTTAGAAAAATTACTATACATATACTTGTTAAATTAATTTAGAGAAGAAGATACAAATGGAAGATAGAATGGTTTAAGGTATAAGACTGTATTCTCAAATGAAATTAAATAAAATAGATGTTGCCTTTTTTGAATCCTATTTTTCGTTTGTCCAAGAGTTGAGCAACAGGGAAGATGTAAGAATGATCTGGGGCAATAAGATGAAAAAATGAAGAAGGGTTAGTCTACTCTTTCACCTTACAGCTTGAGAATAGCTCAAAATGTTAAGTAAATATTAAATGATAAAAAAGTAAAAGGTTGAATATGAGATCAATAGCTGTGATAAATAAATCACAAATATGAGAAATGGGCCTCTAAAGATCAAGTAGATTGTCAGTAAATTATTGCCTTTTGTGCATGTGATTAGTAGGATCATTGTGTAAAATCACGGCTTCTCTCTAAAAATAAGTGTCCCTCAAAAGATCAGTGTATAAAGAAAAAATATGTATTTATTAAAAAGTAAATATATATATAACTATTCAGTCATTAAAATGAATGAAATAATATGTTTTGCAACAATTTGGATGAAACTGGAGAACAATATCCTCACTGAATTAACACAGAATGAAAAACCAAACACCGCATGTTCTCACTTATAAGTGGAAGCTCAACTAAGGATCTGTAAAGGCATATAAAATGGTATAATGGATATTACAGACTCAGAAGGTAGCGGGGAAGGAAGAGGAGGTGATAAATCACCTATCAGATACAATGTGCATAGGTGTGGGTGATGGGTACACTTAAAGCTCAGACTTCTTTGTCATTATAAAATGCATCCATGTAACCAAAAACTATTTGCACATTCTAAAAGTATTGAAATTAAAAAATTTTTAAAAGTAAGATAAAAAGAAATGAAAGTCACTTGCAAATTATAGGGTCTTATCTTTCAATACAAAAATGATGACCTTTCATTTATTTTCTTTGTTCTTTTATTTTTCAAAGCAGTTAGAAGAGGAAAAAGAAAATAGAAAAAAGTCTGTGTAAGTTTGCCAGGTGCAATTTTATTCAAAAAGAGTAGCTATGCACCTTAATATTAAAAAGAATTTATCAAAATTGACCAACCTAGGCTGAAAATAGCTGGGTATTGCCTGAACCTCCACAATCCTCTGCAGCCTCTGGACACAGTGGGGAAGGTGAGTGATGTGCTCCTGATATGGACTTGCAGAGTTCCCGGAGTCTTATGGGACATCAGTTCTTCATGGAAAACTGCCTGACCGAGAGTCACGCTCTGCCATGGAATGGGATAAGAAAAAACAAAAATGCCCAGAAACTCAACCCTTGCAATGTAGAGTGGTAACTTCCCAGCCAGATTAGAAAAGAATGGGTCCCCATGGCAAACTTCAAGACTACAGACAGTTCCTGGCTGTGCAGTTTGCCTGAGAATATCTGAAGCCTTGAGTCCAACTGTACCTTGACATTCAGGTTGCAGATTGCCTGAGGTCAAGGCAGGAGTCTGGTGAGATGAATTGCCATAGCAATTTGTTATTCCCCATGAACTCCTCTATGCCTGCTGTGCACAATAACATTACTCCAGCATCCTGGGACTCCATCTTAATCCTCACTTGGGCAGCCAAGAATACACACTTGAAGTGTCCTTCAGCTCTTTACAAGCTATAGGGTCTTATCTTTCAATACACAAAACCTATTTAAGTATTTCTGTAGCAAGAAATATAGTGAGCACTATCCCCAAGGTCTCAAAATAGTCAGAAAACTGGGGAATCCCCAGATCCCTGCTCTCATTCTAGGCTGACTGGGCATTTCCTTGGAGCAAATGCTTGCCAAGGAGAAACTCTGCAGCCACCATTGTAGCTGGTTTTCTCCCACAAGCACCACCTACTGACTAGAGGTTAATAGAACAGCTAACCATAGTGGATACAATACCTCAGCTTTGGGAAACACCTTATCCCAAACCCCAGCTAAGAATACTTTCGAAGTCACTCTGGCAACTGAGGATGCCATGAGCCAGGGCAGGTGCACAGAATAGGGCTGCCACATCTGACAATTGAGAAATTCATTGCATCAAGGCTATGTATAACTACAGTGACTATGTCAGCCCCTTGCCAACCTCAGGTAAGAAGAAACTATCTACCCAAATGAGAAGGAATCCAAAATATAATTCTGACAATATGAAAATACCACAAACATCACATCAAGTCTTCAGCAATGAATCCTAACCAAATGGAAATTTTTGAAATTGTAGACATAGAATTCAAAAGATTGATAATAAAATTGGCCAATTAACTTCTGGAGAAAATCAAAAACCAACAGTAAAAAAATATATTCAGGACATATATGAAAAGTTCTCCAAAGAAATAGACACAACACACACACACACACTCACACACACACACACACACACACACACACGAAATTATGGAAATGAATGAAGCATTTAGGGAAGTACAAAATGCAGTGGAAAGTTTTAACAGTAGACTAGAACAAGCAGAAGAAGGAAGCTCAGAACATGAAAACAAGACTTTTGAATTAACTCAATCAGATGACAATAAAGAAAAAAGAATCAAGAGAAAGGAACAAAGTCTCCAGGAAATGGGATTATGTAAAATATCCAAACCTAAGAATGTTAGGTGTTTCTGAGGAAGAAGAGAAGGCAACGGATTTGGAAAACATGTTTGAGAGAATAATGGAGGAAGAGTTCCCTGGCCTTGCCAGAGATCTAAACATCCCAATATAAGAAGCCCAAAGAACCCCCAGAAGAATTATTGCAAAAAGGTCATCCCCAAGGAATATAATCATCTGGTTATGCAAGGTTAATATGTATGAAAGAATTTTAAGAGAAGCAAGACAAAAGCATTAAATAACTTATAAAGATAAACCTATCAGACTAACAGCAGATGCCTCAGAAGAAACCCTAGTTTGCCAAAAGGGCATGGGCCCCATCTTTAATCTCCTCAAACAGAATAGACAAAGATTTTGTATCCCATAAAATTAAGTTTCATAAATGAAGGAGGAATGAAGTTCTTTGCAGACACCATAATGCTTAGGGAATTTGTCCCCACTAGACCAGCTCTACAAGAAATATTCAAGGAGTTCTAATTACTGAAACAGAAGGTCAAAATACACGAGTAGAAAAATGCTGGAAAATATAAAGTTCACAGGCTTTATGGAGAATAGAGAATATAAATAAACAAAGCAACTGGATAACAACTAGTATGATGAATAGAATAGTATATATCATTACAAATCATGATTAACTCTGAATGTAAATGGCCTCGATTCCTCACTAAGAAGATATAGACTAAAGGAATGGATTAAAACACACACACACACACACACACACACACACACACACACTGTAAATATTCACTGCCTTCAAGAGACCCACTTAACTCACAAAGACTCCTATAGACTCAAAGGAAAGGGGTGGTGTCAAATATCCAACATATATGGAAACCAAAAAGGAGCAAAAAGGAGTAATTCTCATATTAGGATAAAATAGACTTCAAACTAACAACAGTAAAAAAAAAGATAAAGATGGCTATTACATAATGATAAAGGGACTAATCCAACAAGAAGACACAATTTTAAACATGTATATATGTATATATATACTAATGTCAGAGGTCCAAGCTTTATAAACAAAAATTCTACTATGCCAAAAAAAGAGATAGCAAAAATAGTGAGAGATTTCAACACTCCACTGATAGTAATTGACAGGTCATCAAGGCAGAAAGTCAACAAAGAAACATTGAAGTTAAACAGGATTCTAAAGGAAATGGAACTAACAGACATCTACAGAACATTTCATCCCAAAACTACAGAATATGCATTTTTCTCATCAGCACATGGAACATTCTCTAAGATAGACCATACAATAGGCCACAAATCAATTCTCAATAGTTTTAAAAATTGAAGGCTGGGTGTGGTGGTTCACACCTGTAATTCCAGCAATTTGGGAAGTGGAGGCAAGAGGATTGCCAGGGTTTTGAGAGCAGCTTGGGCAACATGGTTAGAACTTGTCTCTATAATAAATAAAATAATTAGCCAGGTGTGGTGGCCCATGCCTGTAGTTCCAGCTACTTGGAAGACTGAAATGGAAGGATCATCTGAGCCCAGCTGGCAGAGGCCTTGGTGGACATAAATATGCCACTGCACTCCACCCTGGGCAACAGAGTGAGATTCCTACTCAAAAAAAAAAAAAAAAAAAAAAGAAATATATCAAGCACCATCTCAGACCATCATAGAATAAAACTAGAAATTAACTCCAAGAACTCATGGAACAAATTAAGACATGAAATTTAAGCAATTTGCTCCTGAATATCCCTAGGGTAGCAATAAAATCATTATGAAAATTTTTAAATTCCTTGAATTTTAAATAGCAGCAAGTTATTAAAATCTCTGGGACACTTTCAAAGCAGTGTTCAAAAGAAAAAGTACAACACCGAAGGCCAACATTAACAAGAACTAAATGATATTGAAATTTTTAAAAAACAGTACAAAGGATCGATGAAACAAAAAGTTGATTCTTTGAAAAGATGAACAAAATTGATAGACCACTAGCTAGATTAATTAAGCAAAAAACACAGAAGACTCAAAGTAGCTCAATCAGAAATTAAAAAGAGGACATTACAAATGATATGACAGAAATTAAAAAGATTATCTGAGACAACTATGAACACCTGTATGCAAACAAACAAGACAGTCTAGAGGAAATAAATAAATTCTTAGAAACATACAACCCCAACCCCGAGTCAGAAAGAAATAGAAACCCTAAACAGATCAATAATGAATAGCAAGATTAAAACAGCAATTAGTAATTAGCAGACACATGGATGAATGGAGCAGAATAGAGAATCCAGAAATAAATGCATATACCTACAACCAACTGATTTTGATAAAGCAGACAAAAACATACACAGGATAAAGGACACCCTATTCAAAAAATGGTGTTGGGAAAATTAAATAGCTAAATGCAAAAATAAAAATGAAACTTGATCACTCTCTGTCCCAATAAACAAAAACTAATTCAAATTAAATAAAGACTTAAATGTCAGACCTGAAATCATAATAACTCTGAAGAAAATCTAGGAAAAAACTCTTATGGACATTGGCTTAGGCAAATAATTTATGGCTAAAACCCCATGAACAAAAGCAACACAAACAAAAATAAGTAAGTGGGACTTAATTACACTAAAATACTTCTGCATAGTGAAAGAAATAAAAGAAATAATCAACAAATACATAACCTACAGAATGGAAGAAGATATTTACAAACTATACATTTGAAGAGAGCTAATATTCAGAATCTACAAATAGCTCAAACAAATCAGCAAGAATAAAGCAAATGACCACATTAAAAAGTGGGCAAATTACATGAACAGACATCTCTCAAAAGAAGATCAACAAATGGTCAACAAACATAAGAAAAAAATGTTCAACATCAACATCACTCATAATTAGTGAAATTCAAATTGAAACCACAAAGAGATAACAACTTACACCAATCAGAATGGCTATTATTATTATTAACTTTAAAAATTTTTTATTTTAAAATTGTGGGGTACATTTCAGGGTTTGGTACACAAATATTCACTGTGTAGTTTACCATTGTTGATGAAGTGTGCCCCACCTTCCCCAAGGCAGATTTACACTACTGTCAATCCCACCTCTCCACTCCCTCTCCCCTCCACAATTACCTACTACAGTCAATCCTTTTTTTTTTATAGCATTGTGGTAGTTGTTGAAGGTCCACTTATGAGTGAGACCTGTGATACTCAGTTCTTTGTTTCTGTGAAATATCACTCAGTATCATAGACTCTAATTCCATCCAGGTTGCTGTGAAGTTCATGATTTTGTTCTTCTTCATGGCTGTGTAATATTCCATAGTGTATATGTACCACTTTTTTTTTTTATCCAGTCCTCTATTGAGAGGTTGGTTTCATGTTCTTGCTACTGTGAACAATGCTGCAATAAACAAACATGTTCAGGTATATTTTCTTATAGAGTGACTTGAATTCTTCTGGGTATATTCCCAGTAGGGGGATTGTGGGGTCATATGGAAGGTCAATTTTTAGACCTTTAAGGAATTGCCACACTGTTTTCCACAGAGGCTGTACTAGTTTGCACTCCCACCAACAGTGTAGAAGTGTTCCCTTTTCGCCAAATCCTCTCCAGCATCTATTATTTGTTGAGCTATCAATGATGGCCATTCTGACTGGAGTTAAGTTGTATCTCAGTGTAGTTTTAATTTGCATCTCCTTGATGACTAGGAGATTGAACATTTTTTCATCTATCTGTTGGCTGTTCGTATGTCTTCTTTTGAGAAGTGTTTATTCACATCTTTTGCCCACTTTGCAAAGGGGCGGTTTGTTTTTTTCTTTTCAGCACGTTTGAATTCCTTATAGATACTAGATGTTAGACCTTTGTCAGATATGGAGTTGGCAAATACTTTTTCCCAATCTGTGAGCTGTTTCCCTGATCTCTTGATGGTTTCTTTGGCTTTGCAGAAGCTCACCAGTTTGATGAGGTCCCACTTGTCTATCTTATCTCTTATGGCATGGACACTTGGGGTTTTGATCAGGAATTGGTTGCCAGTTCCAATTTCCGTAAGAGTGTCTCCTGCATTTTCTAAGGTTCTTATAGTTTGAGGTTTTACATTTAGGTCTGTGATCCACTTAGAGTTAATTTCTGTGTATGGGGATAGGTAGGGTCCTGTTTCAATCCTCGGCATGTGGTCAACCAGTTATCCCAGCACCATTTACTATATAGGTTCCCCTCTCCCCAGTGGCTGGTGGTGGAGGCTTTGTTGAAGATGAGTTGGTTGAGAAATTGAGGTTTTGCTTTTGGAATCTCAATTCTATTCCATTGGTAATATGCCTGTTCTTGTACCAATACCAGGCTGTTTTGATTTTTGTAGCTTTATAGTAAAGTTTAAAGTCTGGAGGTATGATACCTCCTGCTTGTTTTTTTTTTTTGTTGTTGTTTGTTTGTTTATTTTTTGGGGTTTTTTGCTGAGGATTGTTTTGGCTATCTGTAGTCATTTATGTTTCCATATGAATTCCTGTATTGTTTCTAGTTCTGAGAAGGATGTTGCTGGGCATGTGATGGGTGTTGCATGAAATTTGTAGATTGCCTTAGGTAGAATGGACATCTTAACAATGTTGATTCTTCCCATCCATGAGCATGGAATATTTTTCCACTTGTTTGTGTCATCTTTGATTTCTTTGAGCAGTGTTTTGTAGTTTTCATTGTAAAGGTCTTTCACATCTCTGATTAGGAAGATGCCAAGGTATTTCGTTTTTTTGTGTGTAGCTATCATGAATGGAATTGTGTTTTTTATTTGGGTTTCTGTTTGTTTATTATTGGTGTAAAGAAATGCAATTGTCTTTTGCACATTTATTTTATACCCTGAGACTGCCAAAGTCCTTTAGCAGTGCAAGGTTGTTTTTGACAGATTCTCCTGGGTTTTCAAGGTATAGAATCATGTCATCTGCAAAGAGAGATAACTTGACTTCCTCTTTTCCTGTTTGGATACCCCAGATCACCTTCTCTTCACTGATTGCTCTAGCTAGGACTTCCAAAATTATGTTGAAGAGGAGGGATGAGAGTGGGTATCCTTGTCTTATTCCAGTTTTGAGGGGAAATGGTTCCAATTTCTGTCTGTTTAGCAGTATATGCTTGCTGTGGGTTTCTCATAGATGGTTCTTACCATTTTGAGGTATGTTCCTTCCATGCCTAAATGTTCAAGGGTTTTTATCAAAAAGGGGTGCTGAATTTTATCAAAAGCTTTTTCTACATCTAATGATCTAATCATGTGGTTTTTGTTTTTATGTCTGTTGATGTATTTAATTACATTTATGGTCTTATAGATGTTGAACCAGTCTTGCATCCTGGGATGAAACCTACTTGGTCATGGTGGATGATTTTTGAGATGTGTTGTTGAATCCAGTTTGCTAGGATCTTGTTGAGAATTTTAGCATCTATGTTCATCAAAGATATTGACCTGAGCAAAACCTCAATTTCTCAACCAACTCATCTTCGACAAAGCCCCCACCATCTACCACTGGGGAGAGGAGAACCTATTCAGTAAATGGTGCTGGGAAAACTGGCTGACCACATGCAGAAGATTGAAACAGGACCCCTATCTATCCCCATGCACAAAGGTTAACACCAAATGGATC
This sequence comes from Cephalopachus bancanus, assembly GCA_027257055.1. NCBI lineage: Eukaryota > Metazoa > Chordata > Mammalia > Primates > Tarsiidae > Cephalopachus > Cephalopachus bancanus. Next base: position 2,953,254 of record JAPVLO010000107.1, read on the forward strand.
AGAGACCCAAATATAAAACTTCAAACCATAAGAACCTTAGAAAAGGAAGGAAATACCCTCATGGAAATCGGAACTGGCATCCAATTCCTGAACAAAGCCTGAAACTCACAGCTCATAAGAGAGAAGATAGACAAGTGGGAACTTATTAAACTGACAAGCTTCTGCAAAGCCAAAGAAACCATCAAGAGAGCAGGAGACAGCCTACAGACTGGGAAAAAGTATTTGCCAACACCAGGTCTGACAAAGGCTTAACATCTTGGATCTACAAGGAACTCAAATGTGCTGAAAAGAAACAAACAAACAACCCCATTATAAAATGGGCAAAAGATATGAACAGACACTTCACAAAGGAAGACATCCGAGCAGCCAACAAACACACGAAGAAATGTTCAACCTCACTAATCATCAGGGAGATGCAAATCAAAACCACACTGAGATACCACCTAACTCCAGTCAGAATGGCAATTATCAACAACTCAAAAAATAACTGCTGCTGGAGAGGGTGTGGTGAAAAGGGAACACTTCTACACTGTTGGTGGGAGTGTAAATTAGTGCAACCTCTGTGGAAAGCAATGTGGTGATTCCTAAAAGCTCTAAAAATCGACCTTCCATATGACCCCGCAATCCTCCTACTGGGAATATATCCTGAAGAACTCAAATCACTCTATAAAAAAGATACCTGCTCATGCATGTTCATCGCAGCGTTGTTCACGATAGCAAGAACCTGGAAACAACCATGCTGCCCATCAAAAGAGGACTGGATTAAAAAATGTGGTACATGTACACGATGGAATACTACGCAGCCATAAAAAAGAACAAAATCATGAATTTCGCAGCAACCTGGATGGAACTAGAGTCTATAGTACTGAGTGACCTCTCACAGAAACAAAGATCCGAGTATCACATGTTCTCACACATATAATGGACCTTGAACATCCAATGTAACACTATAAGAAAATGACGGTACTGGGAAACTATGGGGGGGGGATGGAATTAACAGTAGCAAATATCTGTCTGGGGACGGGGAAACACCTCTTATCAACAGGGTGCCTGAATGAAACGTAATTGTATACCTAACCCTTAACTGTACCCCCAAAACCATAATAAAAAATATTTTTTAAAAAAAGATATTGACCTGTAGTTCTCTTTCTTTGTTGAATCTTTACCTGACTTGGGTATCAATGAGATGTTAGCTTCATAAAATGATTTGAGGAGAGTTTCATCTTTCTCAATTGCTTGGAATACTTTCAATAGGATTGGCATCAGTTCCTCCTTGTATGTTTTGTAGAATTCTGCTGGAAAGCAGAATGACCATTATTTAAAAAAAAGATGCTGGCACAGATGCAGAGAAAAGGGAACACTTATACACTGTTGGTGGGACTGTAAATTAGTACAACCTCTATGGATAGCATTACAGAGATTATTCAAAGAACTACAAGTAGATCTACCATTTAATCCAGCTGTTCCACTACTAGGTATCTACCCTAAGGTCAGAGCTCATTATATAAAAAAGACACGTGTACCCACTTGTACAATGCAGTGTAATTCACAATTGCAAAGATGTAGAATCAACCTAAATTCCCATCAACTGATCAACAGATAATGGAAATATGGTGTATATGTACCATGGAATGTTATGCAGCCATAAAAAAAGAATGAAATTCTTTCCTTTGCAGCAACATAGTTAGAGCTGGAGATTATCATCCCAAGTGAACTGACTCAGAAACAGAAAAACAGACATCTCATGTTCTCACTCATAAGTGGGAGCTAAACTGTCTCAAAGATGAAAATAATAGGAACTGGTGACACCAATAATGGGGTAGGGGAGAGGGGGATTAGAGTTCAGAAACTACCTATGGGGCACGATGTTCACTATCTGGGGTGATGGGTCACCTGAGACCCACTTCCCACCATTACACAATATGTCCATGTAACAAATATTATTATGGACCCCTGAAGCCAAAATAAAACAAACAAAAGGAATTTGCCAAGTGTCAGAAAACCTTTTTTTATCCACAAACAATAGTACTACAATTTTTCATGTAAGTTGTCCTAATTAGTGTAATAGCATTCACACATCTAATAATTCTAATTTGCTTAATTTAGTTGAAAAACTGAAATATTTCCAGGTAGGTTGCCTGCCTATTTTCCTTTTCAAAAAACAGTCCTCAAATGTAATGGTGAATCAAAATCAAACAAGCAATAGATAGATACTTTTTGTGTGCCTATGAAATCTCATTTCATGATACAAAGTTCTTTGGAAAGAAAACTAAAGGCAAACTATAACTGTCTCTTGTAGCATATAATGTGTGTATTCTTTAATGAACTATATATAGTCCACAAGTTACAAAATTTTAGAACAAATTGCATACTCAGCAGTAAGTCTAATGAATCTGAAGGAGTGCTTAAGGAAAGAAAACTCTTCAATTTCCATTTTAACTAACCCAGCAAATAGAACATATTTTATTATTGCAATTTTGCCTAATGTAAAAGATTAAGAAAAATATTACTAAAGGCAAACCACCTACATAAAAGGAATGTCAAGGTGTTAATTTTCTTATTGCTTTTCCAATCCTATTTAACCAATTAATTTCAGATCCTAGTAGAGATGCACATTTTAATGTTTCTTTTAAAGAATGCACTTCTTTATATCTGAGAAATAATAACAAAAACAATAATTAAAGATTTATTTTAATTTTAGCAATTTTTACCATTCAGAATTTAAATTATTCTAATCAACTCTTATTTATATTAAGTATAGGACTTATTTTGCCACTGGCATAATGGGAAAAAAAGAAATATGTAGTAAAATTACTCACAGACATGGTATATGTATATGTTCTTTTATCACTCTAAATTCATTTTAAATAATTATATTCACAAAACTATGTAGGCATACAGTGCAATCTTCCCCTAAATCCTTCTTGTTCTAATTTAATCAGTCATGGATGTTGCCATACTTTGTGAAAATCCATGTTTCTTCCTTTTGAGGAAAAAAAAATTTGTAAACCATATATCTGATAAAGAGATAATTTTATCTAGTCTTTAAAAAGAAGGAAATTCTGTCATTTGCAACAACGTGGATGACCTAAGAGACATTCTGTTAAGAGAAATAAGTCAGACACAGAAAGAGCAATACTGTATATACCTTTTATATGAGGAATTTTTAAAAGTCCAACTCATAGAAGCAGAGAGGATATGGTGGTTACCTGGGTCTGAGTGGTGGTAAGGTGAGGGGATTAGGAAAGTGTTTAGAGAAGGCAAAATTTCAGTTAGAAAGGACAAATAAATTTAAGAGAGCTCTTGTACAAAATGGAGACTATAGTTAACAACAATGTGTTATATGCTTAAAAATTACTTAGATAGTAGAGTTTAAGTATTCTCACCACAAAAATGTATGTGAGGTAATGCATATGTTCACTAGCTTGATTTAGCCAATACATAAAAAATACATATATCAAATTGCATTTTTTACATTATAAGTATGTAAGTTTTTTACTTGTCAATGTTATATTTGAGATGAGGCTTTCCTATATTGTTCAGACTGGTCTTGATCTCTTCACCTTAAGTGATCCACCTGTGTCAGATACAGACTCACAAGTATCTGAGGTGTGTGTGTGTGTGTGTGTGTGTGTGTGTGTGTGTGTGTGTGTGTGTGTGTGTATACAGAGAGGGTGCCAAAAAAACTATAAACTTTTTAAGAAAGGAAAAAACTGTATTTAAATTGTAATACTCAATATATACCAATAAAAAATGAATACAAGTCACATTTGACTTCTGCAATTACACATTGCTTCCATAATTTAATACATAATGCATATGGCAACCCCCTCTGGTCCCCTTCCACTGTGGAAGTTTTTTTGTCCTCTCAATAAATTCTGCTTTTTTTAAAAAAAAAAAAAGAAAAGTAATACATAGATAAGATCTCTTATAGTATGTATACATTATGGTGGCATCCCTGAGGGGTGTGTGTGTGTGTGTGTGTGTGTGTGTGTGTAAGACAATCTGGTTGTCTTAGTTCGATATTTAACTCAATGTACAAATGTACATTTATCTTTCATCATTATTATTTCTCACTAACTTGTGAATGCCAACCAAAAGCAAAATTATAATTTATGCATTCTTCTATTTTTCAAGCATAGCATAGTAGCTTGCATATAGTGGTCTCTATAAATTTTTGTTCAAGGAATGAGTGAATAATGAATAATATTCTGGGAGCAGTATACAACATAAATAGGCAGAGTCAGGGGCTATGCATCAGCTTAATCAAAATATATATATTTTTCTCTTAGGCAAAAAAAAAAAAAAAACCTTTTCCAGCTTCTCTTGTAGTTAGGGGAGGCCACATGACTGAATTTTGGTCAATGGGATATGAGCAGGTTCCTTTGTGCCTGACACTTAAAACATTATGCAAAATTATCTACACTTTTCTATCTGCCAATCTGAGGCAGATGAAACAGTGGAGAACTCTGGAGTTGTACTGAATGAAGTCTAGATCCCTGAGAGACTACATAGAACATTTTTTAATCTTTTTTTTTGAGTTGGAGTCTCACTCTGTCACCCAGACTGGAGTGCAGTGACCGTTCCCGGCCACCGCTGCCTCGACCTGCTGGGCTCCGGCGATCCTTCCGCCTCAGCCTTCCGAGTAGCTGGAATTACAGGCATGCGCTACCACGCCCGGCTGATTTTTTGATTTATTGTAGAGATGAAGTCTCGCTGCCCTGGCGGGTCTCGAACCCGCGGGCTCAGGCAATCCACTCACCTCAGCCTCCCAAAGGCACATGATTATGGGCTGAGCCACCAAGCCTGGTTCAAGAAGAAACTTTTAAACTCATTCTTCTTTATTACTATTGTTTATGTGTTTTCCAGATGCTTGCTTTTACAGACATTTACTGAACAAACATGTAGTACTTATTAAATAGTGAAGAAAAAATGGAGAGACAAGAGATTTTAAGTCAAAAATGTTTTTTCTTCGCTGCAATTTCACATATAACTTTTCACAAATGAAAGTGGATAATCTGCTACAGGACACATTTTTATCCAGTGGTGTGCTAGACCAGCTTGTACCTGTTTGCAAGAGTTGATTGCATCAATTCCCAACTCCCTGTGATGTCCTTTTACTAATCTGAAGTTAGTACTTGCAGGAGTACTTTTATTATGGAAATCAACACTCTGCAAATCAAACCTCCCTCTCATCACCATCATGCTTTTAAATTATTCCCCTCATATCACCGATTTTCTTTTGGGATTAAAGAATGAGTTTTAAATTGTATATTGGGGTTGTCAAAAAGTTTCTGAATTAGCAAAGTAAACTATGTTAGCAACCTCCAAACTTTTGAACATGCATCTGTGAGTTTTAAAAAGGTGAGTATGCCATAATACATATTTAATTACAATTTGGGGGCATATATACATCATTATATTAATAAAGTTTTTATATTGCATACAAAAAAGCAGACCCAAAAATATATAAATCATTTTAAATTAATAAGCTCATCTTTATGAATTAATTTAGAAAATATGTTGGTAATTACTAAAACATTATAACTAGTTTAACATTTTACATAGCAAAACACTTGTATTTGTCTTATCATTTCTAAAAGCTTAGGATTAGTACATTAGAAAGGCAGTTTGTTTTTAAATTTAGTTTATTTTTTGGAAGGTTTATTTTTAAACTTAGTTTATTTTGATACTTGCTTGTATTTGCTGTCACACAAAGATTTGTTGATAAAAATGGTAGAAGAATATTGGCTGAACATAAAAGTATTTTTCTATTTCCATATGCAAATAAGTAAAGAAGTTTTTAAAAATGGAGAGGTCAAAATTCTATCTTCTTTGATGTTGCTTTTGTAAATGAATCTGAAAATATGCAAGTTTTATATAAATAACAAATGGCTTCAACGCCCATTGTAAATATTCGTTTTGAAATGTTTTAAATACATTAGAATAAGTTTTCAACTTCTTTAAGAATAAGGATTTTAAAGTACTATTTTAAGTCATACAAATATTTTAGCTAACAAAATCAGAGAATGTTGAAAAATATTTATGTCTCAAAAATGTTTCACACGAAAGAGATTTATTTTTAAAACATTATTTTCATACTTATTTTCAAATCATGACCTTTATAGTATAGTGATAGAAAGTATTTATAGCTTCAAAATTATCTGCCAATTAGTATTCTGCTGACAAATATTAATCCTCAAATTAAATATCCTTTTTTTTTTTGAGTTGGGGGTCTCACTCTGTCACCCAGGCTGGAGTACAGTGGCACACTAATGGCCACCACAGCCTTGACCTGCTGGGCTTAGGAAATCCTTCTGCCTCAGCCTTCCAAGTAGCTGAAACTACAGATACAGGCTACCATGTCCAGCTAATTTTTGTGATTTATTGTAGAGACAAGGTCTCACCAAGCTGGTCTCGAGACCCTGAGCTTAGGCAATTCTCGCCTTGGTCTCCCAAATTTCTGGGATTACAGGCTAAGCCACAGCAATCCTCAAAAAAAAATTAGCAAATTTGTATTACTGAGCTTAGATTAGTTTAAAAAAAAGCATTTTTTGGTTCAACTATTTTTGCTACTTTGTCACATAATAATCAGCATACTTCTCTGTGGTTAAAAATATTTTCACAGTTGTCGATCTCCTTTTTAAATGTTATAAAAATCTACCACTGTATATATTATAAAGATTTTGTTTATCTTAAATTAATGACATGAATATCATCTTGTATAATATGTACACCTTTAGCTTCTATTTCTCTGATGAGACAATCACTTTTCTCTCTGTGACATTGTACATGAAATTCATTTATAAAACCATCTTTGTACCCTTAGCGCAGAGTACTTAGGTTTTTCCTAAAATATTTTAAAAGTAGTATTTACCTTAAAAAGTATACATTTCCATCCAGTGCACCTTTCCCTTCATCACTAACCAAAAGGCCTTTAGATGCATTGGTTTGTGAAATAAAATGTAGAAGATAAGGTGGGATGTTAAAAATATCTGGTCTGTCATTCAGCTCTACAATAAATCTTTCACAATAAATAATTTTTTGAAAACTTGTTTTCCTAAATTATAAAAAATATACTCCAGCCCCTGTCAACAGTGCATACTTACAAAATAATGTATTTTTATTTGTCTGTTTTCTGTGTACAATTCTAGCTAATTTTAGCATTTCTGTAAGAGTTAATCATAGTATGTGACCCTTGTCTTCCATTACTGAGTTAGAAACAAAAAAAGACACTTCATTATTTTTCTGAAATGGTACAGTTGGTTTTCATTTTCTTTTTAAATATTGTTGTTCAATAAGAAACACTGCCCTTGCCATTTCTTTTTATAAGTAGCATATTTTGTTATATTTATTATTACCTTTTGTTACTGTTTTTTGGGATGGTTTTTTTTGCAGAAATACTAATAAACTTTACGTTTTCTAAATACTGGTTCAGTTAGGTTTAGAGAACACAATCTGTAAACCAATTTAACTAGACACATGCAGACTCTCTTATAATGCATCATACAGAAAGTAAGGGAAAATGGCACTCATAACTGCCATCTTGTGGAAACCCAGCCCTTCCTCAAGGCTATTTCACATGTTAGCAGATCATGTGATCGCCTAAGGAGACAAGTTCTATTCCAAACATTAAATAATAATAAAGTCTAAGTATTTTCTTGCTTTTTAGTTTTAAAAAATCAAACATACAAAGAAAGTTTAATACAAGACCTAATATTCATTTTCAATACCACATTAAGCTATTTTGTCCTTTGGAAACAATTATATTATGCAGTTGAGCAAACTGACTAGCAACTCAATGGCACTCAAATATAAATGTACTTAAGAAATACCCTGGGATGCTTTAAAATGCGTATTCTTGAGCTATTCTCTAGACCTACTGAATCAAAACCATTGGGAGGTGGGTGAGGTGTTAAAACCAGGTAGTTAAATTTGAACAGGCTTCCCAGGGGGTATTTTTAAAACACACATTGACAAGTAATTGACTTAGAATATAGGAAGCTACATCAATGGCATACAGCATCAGAGGACACATGACTCTTCTAAAGTGCGTAGAGTCAACAACAGCTAGATTATTTTCCCAATAAATCATTGCAACATGCTTTCCTGAGGTGTGGTATAGATAGAAAATATAAATAACTCCAAAAATGCTTTGTTTGTTTACATCAAGGTAATAGTTTTTAGTACCTAGCATTGTAGATTACTTTAGAGATGGAAAGAATCATGAGACATAACTATCATACAGTCATTAAGTACAATTTTACTTTTTTAGAGGCATGTGTCTGTATGTTTTCTATACCACATTTCAAATATAATTTTACAAAATTTGCTTTTTCCTCATGAAGATTTCACGGCATTTTCCTCTTTAGTTGGTTGCGCTGAGAGATAGCAAATTTAATTCAATTTGTATTGCAGTAAGATAATTAGTACGGGATGCAGGGACTGGAACATTGGTTCTGCAGCACTGATGAGGAAAAATGATACGGACGAGACTGCAGTAAAATAATTGTCAACAACATACTCAAGACACAACTTCAGAAAACATAAAAAACAAGTAAAAGAGCCACTAAAGTTAAGAGATGAGATATGTTTCCTCAATGAATTTGGACATACTGTAGTAATATGACGACATTGAAAGTTTAAGCAGATGACAAGATAAATGGGAACCCCAAAGATCAGAAGAGTGGTTGAAAAGTAAAATGGATCCCAAATTACTAATAAAGAACCTAATAAAGATTTTAAGTTACGAATTAAGGAGCTGACTAAAGTTTTTAAAAAAGGAGTAAATATCTGTTATACCGTATCATAATTGGCTCAAACTCTAGTGCAGACATCTGATTAAGAAAAAAAAATCTTTAAACTAACACAAAGTGAATTCAGTATTTTTTAAAGGATTAATTATCAGAGATTTGAAAATTAGGCACTGCATCTTCAGATTCTTTAAATCTTTTAACTAACCTTTTAATCTTTAGATGTTTAATTTTAAATTCTGTTCTCTGTTCGCAGCAGCAAAGGGAATGACATATATTAATTTTTAAAAGGCATAGTGATACAAAATATTTTAACATGACATAACAAGGCATAGTGATAAAAAATATTTTATCAAGAGCAAAACCTTCTAAAACTGTGAAGTGGAATACTTTTGATATAACTAAATCAGCCTAGCTTAGTAAGCAAGAGTTTATAAAAATAATCACGCTTTTTGAAAGAAACCTCCTTTAATACCTCTTAAAATCTCATCTAGGAAAATACATAAATGGGCAAAATTTTGTTCTTTCAGAATCCTGTGTGAGAATGTCAAGTAAAATGAAATTTAAATTTAAATAATTCAACACTAAGTGGAATAGCTTATATTCTCAACAGACATATTCTACAATAAAATCGCTATTTATAAAGTTTAATTGTGGCTTACAACACCATTTTCAAAGGTGTATTTCATAGTTTCTATAAAAATGCCAAGAGTGCAAGGAAAATATTACTAATATCAGATTTATCTCCTAGTAGTTTAGTAAATTTGAGCTTAATCTTTCTGTTCATCCCTAAAGATAAAAACTTCAGAATACTTTAGATATTTATTCAATAATAAATATTAATTTAGCATGATTTTATCTAGCAACTATAGATTTCAAGTAATAAACGTTCACAGAAAATGGTCACCTTTTTCTATTTTGTGCCCTATTGTTTGTCTAAATCAAAACACTAGGAATTTACTCTTAAAAATAGTACAAACTGCCCCTTCTCTCAACCTTGAACAATATTTGATATAAGATTAAGTTAAAAATTAGATTTAAATATAAAATTAGGAATAGAGTTAGGATTGACCAATTTTTTATGCATGTATTAGTTAATTAAGATTCTTCAATAAAATGTTCATTCTTTTACAAATCTTTTCTTTTTGCTTCTTTATTTTTGTCCCTTTTCTTTCATTTCTGTTTATAGACACATTGGCATACACTGTATCGTAGATAAAATCTTGTAACTGTAGCACATATTGAAACACTTTTTCTCCCAGTTTGTCACTTGTTATTTTTGTTTATGAAATCTTTTATCACTAGTGTATGTAAATTTTTATCCTCCTATGTATTTTTTTTGGTTTTGCTTCCAAAGAAAATCAGGTCGTTTTATTCTCAAGTGTTTAGAATCATTTTAATAGTGTGTGGAACACACATTTTATCAAAATTTCATATGACTCTTTATCATAGTCTATGCGTTTTTTCCCTAGGATCTTTCATAGTATATTGCACTACTGAAAAATTACTAGTATTATTACAACTAGTTTTACTGTGGTAGAAGTGATCCTTTCTCCTCTTCTGCTGGAGCACAGGGCTAATGACTACCACATCCACCAGCTTGACTTACAGCCTTCCCCATCTTCCTCTTTCTCGAGTACATATATCTACTGATATTGTTTAAGTACCTGTTTACTAGCCTATTTTAGTATATATATTAGTTTTCTATTAGTTTCTTGGTATATAAATTTGTATTTACCATGTGTATTATTTCCTATTAATGTATTTAGTATGCATATTAGTATATGTATTGCTAAATTAATAGTCAAGTAACTTATCACAAAAATTACCACAAAATTGTGACTCAAAAGAGCACTAATTTATTATCTTATAGTTTATGAGGTCAGAAATACAAAACTGGTCTCACTGGGCTAAATTCAAGGTGTCAGTGTTATATTCCTTTTAGCGGTCCTGGAGAAGATTGTGTTTCCTTGCTTTTCCAGCTTCTGTGATATGCCCACATTTCTTTGACTCATGACCCCCTTCCATGTTCAAAAACAGCAATTTCATCACCTCAACTTTTGTTTTCATAATCACATCTCCACATTTTCTGTTTCTCACTTTCCTGGCTCTTGTTTCACCTGTAAGGCTCTTATACTGCATCCATCTCAATATTCCAGGATAATATCTTCATCTCAAGATCATTAATCTGATCACTTCTGCAAAGTTCTTTTTGCTATTTAAGGTAACATATTTATAAGTTTCTGGAACTGGAACACAAATCTTTTTGGAGGTCCATTTTTTTGTCCACCAAAATATGTAAGTACTGGAATTTAAAAACTCTCTTCTCAGTTATTATTAAAGCACATGGAGCAATATATTTAATAAAAACTTTGGTTTTTAATTTCAGAATATTTTTAAGCTAGAGTTAAAGTTCCAGAAAGTCATAGGGTGATACATTTTCACAGAAGAATACAACATGAGCTTAAAGCAAATCAACCAGAACTTTCTGCCCTTTCCCAAAATAACTTTCTGTGTAACATAATGTCCTACAAACAATTACAAAAAAAAACAAAAACAAATTACAGAGTGAGAGAAAATTTTACAACACATACAATGTACAAATAACTTTTTCTAGGCTACATAACAGACCTCTAAAAACAATGAAAATACACAAATAGTCTAAGTAGCAACCATGGTGCATGCAATAAAACAAAAAAATTTATATAAAAAATCAAACAATGTAGTGTAAGGAAGACTATGATGTAATTCACTCATATTCCCATGGAAGTGATAAATTTACAACATCTGAAAGGAAAGTGGCAAAATCTGTGGGAGATTAAAATAGTTCTGCAATTAAATATTTTAAAAACAAAACCACAAAGAAACACTAATAATCGTGTATAAGCATATTTTTGAAACATAACCTGAAATAGGCAATATATGGTAGAGAATATAATTGCATAACAATAAAGAGACAGTTTCCTTTGAGCAGGTACCCCCATACAATTCTTCAAAATAAATGTATTAGCACAGAACTACTACATAGAATCCCTTCTACCTAGTTGTGTTATCATGGTTCAATCTTTACATTCTGTGGCTATTCATGTGTCAGGAAGATGCAGTGAATGCTTCAGGATTCTTTTAATGTGTGCAGCAAGTTAAACTTCATTTCAAAAGTCCGTTCTCTTCACCCACATTTATGACATATTCCCAAAAGTTTGCTGTGCACCGAAGTCTTCTATTAATTTTTGGTGTTACAGGATAAAGAGGGAGCAGAACACTGGAAGAATCTTGAGAAGCAAATGAGTTTTGAACCTTCAAGCCAATCATACATCCCAGCCTATCCAAGACCTAACTTAATAACGATTTCAGATCCCATGCAGTAGGAACCAAGAGTGGCTCAAATAAGAAAGGGAGCTGGGTCAGTGCAATATTTTAATTCATTGGTATATGTCTGTATATAGCTGTATACGACCTGACTTGTTAGCATTTTGAAGAATATGTATTAACGATTGTGGCTTTGTTTTGATGTCTGTCTCACTTTGTTACAAGCCATTCGGTGTTTACTATGCGCATCATTTTTTCTATTTGTGATAGTTTCATTTCCTCAGTAAGTTTTTCAAGCCATTTATCCCAAAGTCCGAATTCACAATATTTTCAAATAACATTTAGGGTTGTTTGAAAACCTTTTTCTCGATGAGCTGATTTTCTAGTTTTTTTCATCTGTCCCATCAATCTCCTACATCTTTCCCTCTCAATATTTTCCGGGCTGGTGTCCATCATCTTAGCTAATTTTCCTTCTTTTTTTTTTAGAACTTCCCGTACCTCTATTTTTGTAGCATGTGTTGAAGAACACCAGGCACTCCAGTTATCCATCATAGTCAGTCTCACATTTCTAAACCTCATTTTTTTCCCCATTCTTTCTTTATAGCGTCCTCTTTTCTCTCACTTTCTTTCTCTTTCACACTGTCTCTGGGTCTCTTACTTCCCCACTGCCAATAAAGGGATGATTTGTGTAATAAATATTTGCATAAGAGAAATACTCATTTTTTTGCAACTTTATTTCAACAATCTTTTAATGTTTCTGGTTTTCTTATTTACCCATTTCTTTAGTATCAGGTTTTTTTTCTTTTCTTTTCTTTTAGGATTCTTGTTCTCTCTCCCAAAGTTTTATACTTTTCGTGTATTATTTTTCCCAACTTGTACCTCTTATCTCCATAAATCTAGGCCTTACTAAAGTGCATTAATTTTGGGGAAAAGTAATTTGTTCTTTTTACCTTCATTATAAAAATGTGTTGTTTGTATCTTAATTTCTTCTGTTTCATACAACCTTCACAACATTCTATGATATAAATATCATTAGTATATAAATATTTTTTTTTTCTTTTGAGTTGGAGTCTCACTCTGTTACCCAGGCTGCAGTGCAGTGGCATGGTCATGGCCACCCCAGCGTCAACCTGCTGGGCTCCAGTGATCCCTCCACCTCACCCTTCCAAGTAGCCAGAATTTCAGACGTGCGCTACCATGTCTGGCTAACTTTTGATTTATTGTAGAAACGCGGTCTCACCAACTTGCTGGGTCTGGTCTTGAATCCGCTGGCTCAGGCAATCTGCTCTCCTCGGCCTCCCAAAGTGCTGGGATTACAGACTGAGCCACTGGGCATGTACAAATATTATTTAATTTAAGAAAATATTTTGACTTGTACTATTATTCTATTGTCAACTATATTTTTAAATTACTGAAGTATTTTATAGCAATTAATATTAGTGTGTGTCTTAGGAAACATTATGGAATATATCATTTTTTCAATTATTTTGTTTTATTTTCTTAGTGAGTATAATATAAACATTTTAATATTTATTAATACTATATTAACTATACTAATTAGTAAAGTGAAGTTACTGCTATATTCTATAATTATTTCTATTTTAAGAGCTCTAAGAACTTTACCAAAAAATTCATAGATTTAATTTACTCATTAGAGAAATTCTATACATTTTTATTTTTCTTTTCAAATTTAATTTTTGAAAACTGAATGAAGACCACTTATCATTTTTTTAATCCACATATAGTAAATGTCAGAATTGGGGTGCTCAGACATTTTGTTTTGTGATTTCTTTTTGTTGTTGTTTTATCAAGATTACTTTCAATTTCCTATTAGTGTAGTCTTATTATTTATAGTGAAGGTGGCAATTATCTGATCCCTGTATAGGCTAATTTCCCCCTTATCATTTTTATATCATTTTTATTTCAATCTTCACTCTCAGAAGAAAATTCAGAAATACTTTCATTATCTTTTGTGTTTAATTCTACTTAACTGCCTTGTGTATGAACGTCTTCTCTTCTCCTTAGGCTTACATTATTACCTGCTATCCTCCCATTGTACTTGCACTCCTTCATTTTTTAAAATTTTACTTTACTGACAAATTTTAAAATCAATTTTGAGAACAAATTTTCTAATTTTTATACAACAAAATACACCCCATTATAATATGTGCTATTACAAAAGTACACACTGCTAAAACAAGCAAGATATGGAATACTCTGGCCATTTTTGTAAGTTTCCATATCCATAAAGGCAATCCCTCTTAACCCTGGCTATAGGAAAACACTGATCTGCTTATTTTCTTTAAAAATGTATTTCATAGCCGGGCTCGGTGGCTATAATCTCACGCCTTGGGAGGCTGGGGTGAGTGGATTGCTTGAGCCCGCGGGTTCGAGACCCACCTGGGCAGCGAGACCTCATCTCTACAATAAATCAAAAAATCAGCCGGGCGTGGAAGCACATGTCTGTAATTCCGGCTTCTTGGAAAAAATTAAAAAAATTAAAAAATATATTTCGTTACAGTGATGTGGGGTACAAGTGGAAATTAGCTACATAAGTAGACTGCAAGTAGGTGAAGTTTGGGTCTCTAACCGGCTTTCATTCCCTCTATATAGGATCAGGTACTCTTTGTGTTGTTACATGCCCCTCACCCTCATCCCTTGTCCCCCCTGAGCAGTGCCCAGTGACTGCTAATCCCTCCCTTTTGCTAATGTGATTAGTGTTCAGGGTCCACTTATGAGTGAGAACACGTCGTGTTCAATTCTTTGTTTTTGTGATAGAACACTTAGTATGATGATATCCAACTGCATCCAATTTGTTGCAGAGTCCATGATTTTATTCTTCTTCATGGCTGTGTAATATTCCATTGTGTATATGTACCACATTTTCTTTATTCAATTTACTTTGGATGGACCGTAAGGTTGGTTCCATGTTTTTGCTACTGTGAATAGTGTGACAATAAATGTGTATGAGGGATCATTTCTTTCTTTTTTTTTTTTTTTAATGATTTACGTTCCTCCTGGTATATCCCCAGGAGAAAGATTGCTGGATAATATGGAAGATCGATTTTTCATTCTTTTAGGAATCACCAGAATGCTTTCCTTGGAGGTTAAAGTAGCTTGCACTCCCACCAACCGTATAGTAGCATTCCTTTTTTCCACACCCATGTCTGCATCTGTTGTTTTTTGACATATTAATCATGACCATTATTACTGAAGTTAGGCGGTATCTCATTGTAGTTTTGATTTTCATTTCTCTGATGCTTAGTGAATCTGAACATTTTTTCATGTGCCTGTTGTCTGTGTGTATGTCTTCTTTTGAGAAGTATCTGTTCATGTCCTTTGCCTACTTTTTTACTGTTTTTTATTTTGTTTTCCTTTTACTTTGAGTTCCTTGTAGATCCTAGATGTTAGGCATTTGTCAGACACATAATTTACAAATATATATTGAGTTGTAGTCTCACTCTGTCACCCAGATTGGAGTGCAGTGGCCGCTCCCGGCCACTGCAGCCTCGTCCTGCTGGGCTCCGGCTATCCTTCCGCCTCAGCCTTCCAAGTAGCTGGAACTATAGGTGTGCGCTACCACGCCCGGCTAATTTTTGATTTATTGTAGAGATGAGGTATCGCCAAGTTGCCCAGGCAGGTCTCGAACCCGAGTGCTCAGGCAATTCACTCACCTTGGCCTCCCAAAGCGCTAGGATTACAGGCTGAGCTACCGAGCCCAGTTTTATATATATATATTTAATTTTTTTTAAATTGTCTCTTAACTTTCTTGATGGTTTCTTTTGCTGTGCCATGACATTCACTTTTGGGGACTTGGTCAAGAATTCATTACCTACTCATATGTGCATAAGGGTGTTTTCTTCTTTTTTTTTTGTAAACTTCTTATACTTGTACATTTTATGTTTAGGTCTATGATTCATTTAGATTTGGTTGTATTATATGGTGATAGGTAGGGATACAGTTTCATGCTTCTTTGTGTGGTCAGCTAGTTTTCCCAGCACCTTTTGCTAAATATGATCTCCTTTCCCTAGTGGTTGTTATTGGTAGCGTTGTCAAAAATGAGTTGGTTGAGAGACCAAATTTTTGCTTCTGGAGTCTCTGTCCTGTTCCATTGGTTTATCTGCCTATTCTTGTACCAATACTAGGCTGTTTTGGTTTCTGTAGCCTTGAAACAAAGGTTAAAGTCTGGAAGTGTGATATTTTCCATTTGTTCCTTTTGCTGAGGATTGTTTTGGCTATTCTTGCTCCTTTTTGTTTTTATATACATTTCTGTACTGTAATTTCCAAGTTTAGGAATCGTGATGCTGGTAATTTGATGGACATTGCATTAAATCTATAGATTGCCTTGGATTGGATGGACATCTTGATAACATTGATTCTTCTGATCTGTGAGCATGGAATGTTTTTCTATCTGTTTTCGCCATCCTTTATTTCTTTGAGCAGTGTTTTGTAGTTATTGTTGTAAAGATAAAGATATTTTACTTCTCTGATTAGGTGGATTCTAAGGTATATTTGTGTGTGCATATGGGTGTGTGTGTGTGTGTGTGTGTCTATTGTGAATGGGATTGTGCTTTTTGTTTGGCTCTCTGCCTACTGATTGCCAGTGTATGAAAATCCAACTGTCTTTTACACACAGACTTTGTACCACAAGAATTTACCAAAGTCGATTATCAGTTCAAGGAGGCTTTTGACAAACTTCCTAGGGTTTTCAAGTCATAGATTCATATCGTTTGCAAAGAGAGATATCTTAACTTCCTCTTTCCTTGTTAGGCTACCCCAGCTTTCTTTCTCGTGTCTGATTGCTCTGGCTAGGATTTCCAGCACTATGTTGAACAGGAGGAATGAAAATGGATATTGTTGTCTTGTTCCTGTTTTTAGGGGGAATGCTTCCAACTTCTGCCCACTGAGCAAAATGTTGGCTATGAATTTATTATAGATGGCTTTTACCATTTTAAGGAATGCATCTTCTATTCCTACCTACCCAAGGGTTTAATCAAGAAGGAATGTTGGATTTTTTGAATGCTTTTTCTGCATCTAATAAAATAATCATTTGGTTTTTAGTTTTACACCTGTTAATGTGCTGAATTGTATTTATGGTTTTTAAATGTTGAACCTGCCCTGCATCCCAGGAATAAAACCCACTTGGCCATGCTGGAGATCTTTGAGTTGTGTTGTTGGATCCTATTTGCTAGAATCTTGTTGAGAATTTTTTCACCTATGTTTATCAACTAGGTTGGCCTGTAATTCTCTTTCCTTGTTTGGTCTTTGGCAAGTTTGAATATCAGTATGAGGTTGACTTCATAAAATAAGTTGGGGGGAATTCCATCATTCTCAATTGCCTGAAATATTTTCAATAAAATAGGTGTCAGTTCCTCCTTGTATGTCTACTAAAATTTAGCTGAAGTCATTTGGTCTGGGACTTTTTTTTGGTGAGAAGTTTTCTTATGATTGGGTCGATTTCCTGGATTCTTATTGATCTGTTTAGAGTTTTGATTACTTCTTGTTTGTGTGATGTTAGAAAGACTTCCATTTCCTTTAAGCTTTCTATTTAATTGTTCCTAGTAATCTCTGATAATCTTTTGAATTTCTTTAGTGTCTGTTTTGACTTCACCTTTTGTGATCTGTTTCTTAACAGTATAGATGATTTTTTTTTTACCTTTCTAATGTTTCTAATAAATTGAGCAACAGAGAACATGCTCACATGCTCTATACCCTCTGACTGCTAGTGCTCAGCAGTGGTTTCAGCAATTCATCTAGGTCATGAAATGTGTCAACAGTTGTACCTTTTCATATTGTTCAGTAGTGCTCCATTGTGTGAAAATGCCACAACTTTCTTAGCCATTTTCCAATTGATGAACATGTGGATATTTGCCAGTTTGGGACTACAGTAAGTAAAGCTGTTATAAAGATTCACATTAATACATTTTCATGGACATATGTTTTTGTCCTTCTTCAATACCAATTAGAGGTGGAATTACTGTTTCATATGATAAGTATGGGGTCAATTCTATAAAAATCTACCAAATAATTTTTCAGTGTTGTCAGAATTCATATTCTTTCCAGCAATATATAAGAGCTCCAGTTCCATGTCTCACCAACACTTATTTTTTAATTTTCATTTTTTAATTTAAGTATTTTATAGGAAGTATGTAGCATTACCTTTTTACAATTCAAAGTTTTATTTATTTCCATGGCTAAAAATATTAAACATGTTGTGTGCTTATTCATTTTGTATTTTCTTTCATGACTGTCTGTTTATATTTTTACCTGTTTGTATTTTGTTGCCTTTGTATTATTTATTTGCAGGTTCATTTTTTAACATAAAAAAAATCAGTTCTCAATGGAATGTGATTGTCAGCAATTTGTAAATTACATAAAGCAAAACACAAATATTAACAGTAAATGATTTTCCATCTTGTCCTTTCCTCAAATTTTCTAGCATAATTGAAGACATTTCACTTTAGCACCTCAGCTATATTCTTAAAATGATATAATACATTACATATTCTTAATTGGGAATCAGAGAGTTCAATAATTATACAAAACTCATTTTAAACTTTGATATTGCTACCTAGTGATACTCTTTAGTATTATACTTAATTTCTCTGAAAATTAATTACCTGTGAGTTAAAACTTTTAGATCACTTTAAATGTTAAATTATTGTAGTCTGTGTGGGAAGGGGGCTTAGGAAGAATTTTATTTCTTTTACATAATAAGTACTCAGTAGTTTTAGTTTCTATGTTTTAATCCATTGCCATTGAAAGATTAAAATAAGTGTTAAAGAAAATATAATATAAATCTAATTCAAATCACAAGTAAAGATGCAGAAATGTGTGATTTATTGTTTTTATTGTAACTTTTACAAATATAGTTAATTCTTTGGCCATTTCAGTTAGAAATGGATGATAATTTTAGGACACTAATCAAAACAAATTTCAAATCAATTAATATTTTACTCACATTTGATATGCTGATCACACATGGTCTTTTTTATACTTGTAACTTTTCTCAGTATAAGAAACAAATTGTATCTGTAGAAATAAGTTTATAATTACTTTATCATGAAAATCATGAATGCAAAATAACAGAACATAGTTTTACTTTAAAATGTCTTCATGTTTGCCCATCCTTTTAAAATTATTTAGTTATCTAAATAATTTATAATCCTAAATATTGTCTAATTAACAATAATTTAAATTCTAGACTAATACTAAGCAGAGAAAAATAAAATAATCAGGTTTGAAGACAAACTTTACGTTAAAAAAAACACACATTTATTTTCATTTCTAAGTAGTTTCTTTCTTTTTTTTTTTTTTTTTGAGTTGGTGTCTCACTCTGTCACCCAGACTGGAGTGCAGTGGCCACTCCCGGCCACCGCAGCCTCACCTGCTGGGCTCCGGCGATCCGTCCACCTCAGCCTTCCGAGTAGCTGGAATTACAGGCATACGCTACCATGCCTGGCTGATTTTTTGATTTATTGTAGAGATGAGGTCTCGCTGCCCAGGTGGGTCTCGAACCCGCAGGCTCAGGCAATCCACTCACCTCAGCCCTAAGTAGTTTCTATGTCTATATACTTTAATAATCTTTAGAAACAAAGTTCTACAGAGCTAACTATATTCAAGATAAAATAGATGTATTAAAAATAAAATTAAAACAATAAAAATTAACAGTAAACATAGGAGATAATATTCCCAGCTTGGGATTAGAAGAAGCATTCTTAGACAAGCCACCAAAGCCAAAATCCATAAAAGAAAAAAAACTGAAAGAATTGAACTTCATTACAATTATTATACGTTTATCTGTAATGTACTATGTAAAATAGATAAAAGATAAAAACAAGCCACAGACTAGGAAGAAACATTTGCAAGTTGCATACCCAACAAAGTACTTGTATTCTAAATATATAAATAACTTTCTAAAAATAATAGTAAGAAAATGAACAAATGCAATGAGAAAATGACAAACTACTCTGCAAACTACTTCACAAAGGAGAATAAATACATGCCAAGTAACATAAAAGATATTCAAAGTTATAAGCCATTTAAAAAATACAAATTAGCCAGGCTCAGTGGCTCAGCCTGTAATCCTGCGCTTTGGGAGGCTGAGGTGAGTGAATTGCCTGAGCCCGCGGGTTCGAGACCTGCCTGGGCAACTTGGCGATACCTCATCTCCACAATAAATCAAAAAATTAGCTGGGCTTGGTAGCGTGCACTTGTAGTTCCAGTTTCTTGGAAGGCTGAGGCGGAAGGATCGCCAGAGCCCTGCAGGTGGAGGCTGTGGTGGCCGGGAGTGGCCACTGCACTCCAGTCTGGGTGACAGAGTGAGACTCCAACTCAAAACAAAACCAAACGAAACAACACACACACAAATTAAAGCAACAATGACAAACTATTATATACCTATTTAAATGAATTAATAGAAAATATAGGTACTAAGTTTTGGTGTGAATATGGAACTGTCATTCTAATATATTGCTAGTAGAAATGAAAATGATGCTATCACTTGGGCAAACAGTTTTTCAGACTATTTTAAAATTAAGCATACACTTACAACAAAGCCTAGTAAATTTCCTCCTTAGTATTTATCCAAGACAAATGCAAACTTACACTCATATGAAAACCTACACATGAATGTTGATAGCAGTTTTTGTAGTAGTCCAACACTAGAAGCAACAGAAATGTCCTTCAGTGGGTGTATAAAGAATCTGTGTTATATCATATCAATGTTTAATATCTTACAGTAACAAAGACTAAACTATCAATATAAATTTTAACTTGTTGAATTCCAACTTAGATGGAACTCAAAGGCATTATGCTGAATGAAATATGTCACTCTTAAAGGAATATGTATTTAATGATTCCACATGTATAACACCCTCACAGTTACAAAGTTTTGGTGTTAGAGACCAGATTACCACTTGTTGGGTATGAGACAAGAAAAAGTATTATTGAAAAGAGCTTGTCTCTGTTGATGAATGTTTTATGCATATGTGATAAATGTTTATGAAACTAATCATAAAAAGGTACATGCAAAAACTGATTAAATCTGAATAAGATCTGTACCTGAGCTAATAGTAGGATATAGTCAATATCCTCATTTTCACAATGTTCTATGGTTATGGTAGACATTATCACTTATCACTGAGCAAAATTAGAGGAGGGTTATGTATAAGTTATATACTATTTTAATAACTTCTTGTGACTTTTACACTAATGTAAGATTTAAAAAGTTACAATATAGTGAAAAGAAAAAGTTGACTTTAGGTGAGAAAAATTGTAATACGAATCCAAGAATCTGTATGAGGTGAGGCATTTTCACATTTTATACCTCAGTATAAAATATCATGATTTATTAGGCAGTGAGGACCACGGTCACATTCCAACTCATAATCTTTGTTTGGAGAAGGAAGGCACATTTAGACAAGTTGTTGATCTAGGTATCTCCAAAAAAATGGAAAGAGCTGAGAAAAGTGATGGTTGTAGTTGAGAAGCAGTGATCCTGGAGAAATCTGGTAGCAGGCAGAAGAAAGTCAACTCCCAGGCTGGAACCTAAAGTTCAGAGTCAATATTTTATTTCCATTGCCACAGTAATAAGTAAATATATTGTGATAAGATAGCAGGACAAACACTGAATATCAGTGACATTCCATATTTTTCAGCTAATTTCTTAACCACCATAGCTGACATCACACAACTATCAGATTTACTGCCATCTGACTTCTCATTTCTCCCTATGTTAGATTAACACTAGTTTCAGAGCCTATGTCACAACTCTGGGGAGACAGCAAATGACTTACCCAGAGTCAAGTAACATGAAAGAGCTAGTTGGTAGACCCTATAGTATACTATAAATAAACACATACCCTATATTTTATACTTGACTACCAAAATTTAGATATCAGACAAAAAGAATAAAGAATTTGCTTTTTGGACTCAGTTATTCAGATGACTATTTTTTCTGAATAAGGTTATCACTTTCCATTGTCCACACTATTTTTGTACATTTGATCTGTCATTAGGAAGAAAAAAAAATCTGAACTCTAACTTATTGAATCAAATAAAAATCTTTCCACATTTTACTATTTTATTTTTATGACTTGCTTTCCACTCACACATAATCTTTTGGTGTGTTGTAATCAAAGGCAATGACAATATAAGAACCAACCAACCAGTTAAAAATAAATTTTTACTACTTAAGTTACCTAAACTTATTGAATGAGTTGTCACATTATAATTAAAGTGTAAATAATCTATTGTGCAATGGCAATTAAAACCATTTGCTTCAGAATTACAGGGTGCCAGGATCTCAATAACCACATCCATCCTCCAAAACCTTAAGTCTAGTAAACATTTTTCAAGGTTTGCTCAGCCTTCATACAGACATGTCTAATTTAAAACCAACATATTTTGCAAGGCAAACGTGTCTGAGTGATACAGTTTAGCCATTCAAATTACAAGTCATCGGAAAGATGAATTGAGAATGTAGCTATTAAAGATAAGAAACAGTATTTGGAAACAAGAAAGGCATATTAGTTTCTTTCTATCCATCCGTGTTAAATCAGTAGAGATAAATGATCTCCCTTTTGAGGAAGATAATGAGCTTTTAAAAATTCTTGAATTTTCATTTTGCAATACTTCTAGAAAACACCACTTGAAGTGTCTTGTCTGTCTTGGGAACCAAATCCTGGTTTCAATGTCAGATGGAGTATTATAGGACACAGCAAAGAAGTATTGTAAACACACTTCTTTCATAGCCCCCTGGACTTTGAATACATCGAAATAGCCCAGATATGGTTAAAAATGAATAAATCACTCAAGTAACAGTCAAAGCCAAAAATTACTTTGTTGTATTGCAAATACACATGAATAGACTCTATCTTTTCAGTTTAGTGATACATGTGTTTAATAAATATTTCTTATTGCAAGGCTCATAGCAAGGAAGTTCTCTGCAACAAAGAGACTGTCCCTAAGTTGCCAGGTGCCAGAGAAATATTTGTGACACTATCTTCTCAATGTCAGACTCTCTCAGCATCCTCTACACTTCTATATCACCCATGATGACTAATATTTTATGATTTACTTGTGTAACTGGATCCTCTGCTAAGCTGAGAATTTTATAAAGGCAAATCCTGCCTTTTATAAAATTCCTAGAGGCTAGTGTGGCGAATGATCCTATCAGACCTGGAATAAATGTTTGTCGAATGTATAATGGAGACAGTTTTTTTTTAAATAAAATAATCTATGATACTCAAAAATGTTCTCATATTCATACTCGTCTATAAAAGTTGTTACTCAAACTCATTAATATTAAAATAATAACTAAGATCAAGTGTTTTTAACAATATGATAGAGTAATTTTAAGTCTGTTAAACCTAATAATTTAAAAATATGGCCTTGTGGATGTATTTTCTGGTTATTCTGGTTTCCTGGTTATAATAATCCCTTCTCTAGGTATTCACATTTATTGTATTTTTTCAAAGTACCAATCATAAGCACACATGAAAAAATAATGTCATCCTTCATCACTGAGAATCTGAGAAAAGTAGTCTAGATTATTCATATGCTCCATGTCTAATCTACATAAAGCTGCCTATGCCAGTTGAGTTAGATTCATGCTAATTTAGAAGACAATATTTCAAAAATTATCTCTAGGGAAATGAATTTTGGAGAAAAGCTTTTAAAAGTGACAAATGCTGAAAATCTATAACTTAAACATTATGAAACAGCAATCATGCTAAATTTTTGAAAGTTATTACTTAATATGCTTCAAATGCATAGCAAAATAAAGCCATCCATTCTCTCTGAGCAGACTGAACATATTCATGCCACTCTTGTTACCCATAGAGGGCTCCAGGTAGTTACTGCTGTGTGATTGGAGTTGGCATAGGAGATGAAAACTAATTGCTATTTTGATACTTGTAAACTCAAGTGGAGGAAAACTTACTACAGAGTATCTCAACCTCAGCTTGATTGACATATGGGGCCAAAAAAATCTTTACTTCCGATGCTGTTCTATGGATTGCAAGAGATCTTGCCTACAATAGCTGCCAGTTGCAATCCTCCCCCCACTCCATGCATTTATAACAATTAAAAATGTTTCCAGATGTTGTCAAACCTCCCCCCATAAACTAAAATCACCCTGGAATTGAGAATTACTGACTATGGAAACTTGAAGATTATAGGGAACTCTGAAAAAGGATATTGAAACAACAATATCTATAGTATAATTTGTGGTGGTTTTATTGTTCTTGTTGTTGTACTGTTGTGGCATTTCTATGTTTGATTCACAAACACTGCAAGTATCTGGCTCAGTAGAAAATTTGCAAAACAGAAGAAGAGAAGACTTGGATTTTAGACAGTCAACATTCTCTGTGTGACCAAGATTAAGCAATGGCAACATTGATATCTCTGAGTCTTAATAAAAAGGTGTAGAAGTTGTGAAATTCCATGTTTTCTTGACTTTGTCAAGAAATATCTTATTTTTAAAACATCAATAATAGTTGTAATTCAGTGCATTAAGCTGTCCTTGGACCAGTAACATTCTATAAATAAATATATACCTCTTAAATGGCAGATATTTTGTATCTAATTTTTAATAAAGTTTTATTTCAGGAAGTTAGAAAAGTAACAAATTTCATTGGCTTTATATCATATTATAATACATAAACATGTTTATAGTTTGTAAGAAAAACCTATTATTTACATAGACATTTAATCTAAATTATGATAATTTTATAAAACATAGCAGGAATAAATAATACCAACAGCATTCAATTTTGGAATAGATATTGTATTGCTCTGGGATTTTATAACCTGAAAGCTGGCTCAAGAAAACTTCTGAAGGATCCAAAATGGCCACTGGAGAATAGCCAACCTGCACCTTTCTTTCTGAGTGGAACAAAAATGGGCCTAGCCACCGATCAATGCAGATACCTTGAACAGTTTTGGACATGTAAAACACACTGCACCCTGCAGAGGACTCTTTGAATGCACAGGGCTCAAGGAGGAGAGTGCTCAGACTGTCAAAGTTAGAACCAGGGCACCCCATTCCTGCTGCACACCAGGCTTGCATAGGAAATGCAGCCCTGCCCCATGTGTGAGAGGAAATAAGTGATCCTGACAGGGTCAGTTTCCCTCCTCCTAGCCATGTATGAGCCATTGATCCCATGCAGGGAAAGTCCTGGTAGAACACAATGGCAGGCAGGCAGCAAGAGCCCACCTGAAGAAGGGAATGCACCTACACTCTGAGCCACCAGTCATCCCTTGAGTGCATGCTTCCTGCCAACAGATCCTGGTGGCCATCAGGGAAAGCTTGTACTCACTAGGTGCCTGCTGCCAGTGTCTGGTGGCCAACAGCCCCTTCCAGATCAGAAAGGTATTCCTGCCAACCTCACATGCCCAAAGCTCAAAGTCTTTTGTGGCAGGGAATTTATTGTTTTTCAAGTTCTGAGTGTGAACTTGAATGAGGGAGAGACACGAAAGGTGCTCAGAGTATTTAAGGGAAGGTTTCTGGGTTGTAAATAGTGAACAAAAGTCAGGAGGCTCATCCCCTCACCTGGTCCTTGTATAGTGCTCCCAACAGCAGTCGGAACATGGGGAAAACTTTGTAGCAGGTCACTTTGAGTGTGGCACACTGCCCAGTAAGAATGAAGGAGCAGAAGTGAATACTTCTCTCTCTCTCTCTCGCCCTGAGTGAACTATATTGAAGGCCAAAAAAGTTCCGAGGACACATATAATAAATAGGATATATAGTGAAATTAAAAGTAACCCATTAAGAATCTTATTACAGGGATAAACTCTTACGTATCATTAATTAACTTGAATGCGTATCATTAATTAACTTGAACTTGAATGGACTGGATGTGACACTAAAAAGTCATAGTGTACCGAATCAGATAAAGAAACATGATCCAAGATTCTGCTGCTTCCAAGAATCCCATATAATTGCAAAAGACATCCACAGGCTCAAGTAAAAGTCTGGAAAAATGACCTTCCAGGCAAATAGGAAATAAAAAGAGCAGGGTAGTTATTCTCATGTCAGGAAAAAAATAGACTTTAAACCAATAAAGGTAAGAGAGGACACAGAAGGACACTACATAATACTAAAATGCTAAATTTACCGGCATGAACTATGCATCGTGTGTGTGTGTGTGTGTGTGTGTGTGTGTGTGTGTGTGTGTGTGTGTGTATTATATATGCACCCAACACAGGAACACCTGGTTTTATAAAACCATTGCTACGTGAAAACTAAAAGGACAAGATACCCACACAATCATAGTCAGAGACAATAACCCACTAACAGCCCTAAACAGATTATTGAGAAAAAAATCATAAAGGAGATCTGGGACCTTAACTTGACAATGTACAAGATGGATCTAATAGAACACTCCACTCAACAAAAATAGAGTATACATTTTACTCCTCAGCATATGGAACATACTCCAAGATTGATCACATACTCAGACATAAATCAAGCATGAGAAAATTTTTAAAAGTTGAAATAATACCAAGTATCTTCTCAGATCACAGTGGAATAAAAATAAAGATCACCAGCCGGGCTCGGTGGCTCAGCCTGTAATCCCGCGCCTTTGGGAGGCTGAGGGTGAGTGGATTGCCTGAGCCCGCGGGTTCGAGACCCGCCTGGGCAGCGAGACCTCATCTCTACAATAAATCAAAAAAATCAGCTGGGCGTGGTAGCGCATGCCTGTAATTCCAGCTACTTGGAAGGCAGAGGTGGAAGGATCGCCGGAGCCCAGCAGGCAAGGCTGCGGTGGCCGGGAGCGGCCACTGCACTCCAGTCTGGGCGACAGAGTGAGACTCCAACTCAAAAAAAAAAAAAGATCACCACCAACAATATACTCCTAAGACACATTTCCAGAAACAAATGAAAACAAAGACACCTCAAAATTTCTGGATGCCATGAAATCAGTGATGAGATGGAAATTCATAATATTGCAATCTCGTATTAAGACAATAGAGAAATCACAATTAAACAACCTAATGTCACATCTAAGAGAACTAAAAAAAGGCAAGAACAATTAAGCCCTAATATCAGCAGAAAAATCCAGATTACTAAAATAAAGTCACAATTGCAGGACATAGTAGACAAAATTATCATAGAATGGATCAACAAGACAAAAAGCTGGTTCAAGGATAAATAAAACTGACAGACCACTAGTCAGATTGCCCCTCCCCAAAAAAGAGCAAGAGAGAGGGAAAGTCCAAATAATCACATTAGAAATGAAAATGACAATGTGTCAAAACTGACCCTGAAAAAATTCAAAAGATGAACAAAGGTTACTATGAACATGTGTTTGCAAATAAACTAGAAAACATAGGGAAAAATGGAGATTTTTCAGACATCACACACCTCCCAAGGTTAAAACAAGAAGTTGAAGATCTAAACAGACCATAACAATTCAGGAAATTGACTCAGTTATAAGGAAACTTCCCACCAAAAGAAGATCCACGGCCAGATGGCTTCTAGCTGAATTAAGACACACAGGGACGAGCTGATGCCAATCTTATTGAGAGTATTCCATGCAATTGAGAAATAAGCAATTCTCCCTATCTTATATAATGAAACCAATATCATCCTGATACCCCAAACTGGCAAAGACTCAACAAGAAAAAAGAACGGCAGGCTAATTTTCCTGATGAACATAGACACAACAATTCTCAATAAGACTTTAGTGAATTGTATCTAACAACATATTTCAAGGATCATATACCACAACCAACTGGGCTTCACTCCCAGGATGCAGGGCTGGTTCAACACTCACAAGACCATAAATGTAATTCAGAGCATTAACAGTTGTAAAACCAAGAACCACATGATTGTCTCATTAAATGCAGAAATAGCATTTGATATAAATCTAGCATTCTTACTTGATAAAAATCCTCAAACACCTAGGCATTAAAGGAACATTTCTTAAAACAATAAGAGCCATCTATGACAAACCTGCAGACAACATTTTGCTTAAGGCAGAAGCTAGAAGCATTCCAAGACAAGGATATCTACTCTCACCCCTCCTATTCAACATAGTACTGGAAGATCTAGCCAAAGCAATAAAGCAAGAGAAGGAAATCAAGGCTATTCAAATAGAAAACAAAAAACAAAAAAAAACAGGGAGGTTAAGTTAATTGTCTTTGCAGAAGATATGATTTTATGCCTAGAAAGCATTAGAGAGTTTGTCAAAACCTCCTCACACTGACAAACAACATTGGGAAAGTCTCGTTTAAAAAATCAGTATGCAAAAGAGAGTTGCATTTCTATACACCAAACCAAGCAGACTGGGAACCAAATAAAAAGCACAGTGCCATTCACAGTAGAGAAAACACACACACACACACACACACACACACACACACAACACCTTGCCATCTAACTAACCAGATTAGTGAAAGCCCTTTGCAATGAGAACTACAAAATGCTGCTCAAAGAAATCAAGGATGATATACAATAAAAGGGAAAACATACATGTTCATGGATTGGAAGAATCAATATTATCAAGATGTTCATCCTACCTAGGGAATCTACAGATTCAATATGATACCCATCAAATTGCAAACATCATTTTTTAAAGTTTGGGAAAAGACAGTACAGAAATGTATATGGAAGCAAAAAAAGAGCACAGATAGTAAAAACAATCCCAAAGAAAAAAGAGCAAGACTGGAAGTAGGCTGGGCTCCGTGGCTCAGCCTGTAATCCCAGTGCTTTGGGAGGCTGAGGTGAGTGGATTGCCTGAGCCCGCGGATTCAAGACCCGCCTAGGCAACTTGACGAGACCTCATCTCTACAATAAATCAAAAATTAGCCAGGCATGGTAGCGTGCGCCTGTAGTTCCAGCTACTTGGAAGGCTGAGGCAGAAGGATCGCCGGAGCCCAGCAGGTCGAGGCTGCGGTGGCCAGGAGCTGCCACTGCACTCCAGTCTGAGTGACAGAGTGAGACTCCAACTCAAAAAAAAAAAAAAAACTGGAAGTAATACACTTCCAGACTTTAAACTACAGTACAAGACTACAGTAACCAAAACTGCATGATACTGCTATAGGAATTGGCATATAGAATAATAAAAGAGGACAGAGATGCCAGAAATAAAAACACAGTTCCTCAACCAACTCATCTTTGACAAAACTATCAATAACAAACATTGGGGAAAGGAAATCAAAATTAGCAAGTGGAGCTAAGGAAATTGACTAGCCACATGCAAAAGAATGAAACTGAACCTCTACCTATCACCATATACAAAAATCAACTCAAAAATGGATCAAGAACTTAAATGTATAACGTACAACTTTAATACTCAGAAGAAAATGTAGGGGACACCCTTCTGAACATTGAAGTACTCAATGAATTCATGACCAAATCCTCAAGAGCAAGTCCAACAAAAACTAAGAAAAACAGTGGGACCTTATCAAACTGAAAAAGTTTTGCACAGTAAAAAAATAAAATAAAATAAATATAGAAATGAATGAATGAATAAATGAAGGGAGTAAAGAGACATGGAAAAAATTATTCGCAAACTACACTTCTGACAAAGACCTAAAATCCAGAATCTACAAGGAACTCCGATGAACTGAAATGAAAACGAAACAAAACAAACAACCCTGCTGAAAAGTGGACAAAGGGCATAGACAGACACACCTCAAAGAAAGACATACAAACAGCCAAAAGACACATGAAAAAATGCTCTGCGCCGGGCTCGGTGGCTCAGCCTGTAATCCAGCGCCTTTGGGAGGCTGAGGTGAGTGGATTGCCTGAGCCTGCAAGTTGGAGACCCGCCTGAGCAGCAAGACCTCATCTCCACAATAAATCAAAAAATCAGCTGGGCGTGGTAGCGCATGCCTGTAATTCCAGATACTTGGCAGGCTGAGGCGGAAGGATCGCCAGAGCCCAGCAGGTCGAGGCTGCGGTGGCCGGGAGCGGCCACTGCACTCCAGTCTGGGCGACAGAGTGAGACTCCAACTCAAAAAAAAAAAAAAAAATGCTCTGCCTCACTAATCAACAGAGAAATGTAAACCAAAACTACAATGAGAATCTCCTAACACCGTTACGCATAGCAATCACTAGTAAGTTAAAAGCAACATGTGCTAGCACAGCTGCAAAGAAAAGGGAATACTTCTACACTGTTGGTGGGAATGTAAACTAGTTCGTCCTCAATGGAAAGCAGTGTGGTGATTTCAGAAAGGACTAAAAGTTCCATATGATCCAACAACCCCTCTCTTGGAACTATACCTGGAGGTACATAAATCTCTCTACCAAAGACACCTGCACACACATATTTACAGCCACATTATTCACAATAGCAAAAACATGAAACCAACCCAGATGCCCATCAAAAGTGACCTGTATACAGAAAATGTGGTATATATACATGATGGAATACTATACAGTCATAAACAAGAACAAAATCATGGCCTTCACAACAATTTGGATGCAGCTGGAGACCATCATACTAAATGAGCTGTCACAAAAACAAAGAATTGAATATTACAAGTTCTCACCATAAGTGATCTGAACACTAGTCACACTAGCACAAGAGTGGGATTGGCAGACACTGGGCACCGCCATGGAAAAAAGGGAGATAAGAGGAGGACACATGGCAGCACAAAGGTTACCTGGTCTAGTACCAAGGGCATAGAGGGCCAGCTAGAAGCCCAAACTTCACCTGCACGCAGACTACTTATGTGCAAATCTTCACTTGTACTCCACAATTCTAAAATAATATATAAAAAAAATTGGGACTCAAGCGGGCTCCCTTGCCTCTTCGAAACATAAGTATGCAGCAAGAAGGTGCCAAAAGGAACATGAACAAGCCCTCATCAGTCACCAAATCTGCTGGCACCTTGATCATGGGTGCCCTGGTTTCTGGAACTGTAAGAAATAAATTATGTTGCTTAAAAGTATCTAGTCAGCTGGCAGCTCCCTTATTGCTGTCCTGCCTGCTATCTGCCTTGCAACATACTTTAAACCTGTTCTTCTACTGCAACTCTGCCCATCTGACTGCTACCCAACTCACTTATCTTCATACTTCAAGTCATACTCATAGTGTTTTGGCTACTCAAGGTACTCCCCAAATTTTTGGCAAAAAAAAAAAATATATATATATCCAATCTAAGGGATTCGGTATAGCAACATAAGTAGACTAATACTGATGAAATGGACTAAAGAAATGTTGTCAAAGGCTGAGAACAACTACTTTGGTGATTTAACAGAAGATTACTTGGTGGAATAGAAACCACTGATACCTTCTGCTATTGTGTGTGATAGTACTTGTGATCTCAAAAGCCATTCTCAGTTCTTTCCTAAACTTGTTTTATTTGTTTGCTGATTCCTCTTTGATTTCTCTAATAAATGAGGCCTCTTTAGCAATGAAAAAACAAGGAAAACTAGTTTATTCATTAACTTGAAATTACCCAAGATTGTATAGGATACCAAAGATTGTACAGATTTCTGATCCATTAAAATATATTTAAATAGTCAAAGCAAAACCAAATGACATTTGCATAATATTTTATTTACAGATAACATGATTATTAAAATTTCAACATTTTATATAAAAAGTATTTTGTAAAACTTAATGAATACACAAAAATTAATCTAAAATATACTTCCTGTATTCTAAACTAAGGTCTTATTATATCAACTGCTAACATACTTGTTTGTGGAGTCCACACAATTTTTATTTTGTGCTGGGTTGACTATGTTTCCTCTCCTCCAGTATAACCCTGTACATTTAGAACTTGAATGTTAGAATGAAACGTCATACACTCTTACATTTGTTCACATCACACACACACATTTGAAACCAAAATTAACAGCGATTTAGGTCACTACCACCATTCCATTGACTCACTAGTATATATAATCCTACATGGGATGGGGAAGGAACGTTCCCTGAGAAACACCTCACCCCATAGTTTGAAGTTGCCTTGAAAGGTAAAACAGACTCTGCTTCATGTTCTGAGAATTGGAGGCAGTGATGAATCTATGCAAGGCAAGAAGCTGATATTAGAACTTCTTTGGACATAGATGATCTGTTACCATACAAGATTTCAAAAATAGCCATATGTGTCAGAAAGGAAATACCTTTGCCAAAAAAACAGATCTAAATGTGTAGAGAATATATATGTATATATGTGTGTGAACGTATATGTATATCTGTATATATGTGTGTATTATATATATATAGAGAGAGAGAGAGAGAGAGAGTTGGCTTAACAGTTCTAAAACTAATAAAGCTAAAACTAATGAAAGTGTTGAGTAACCCCTGAGAATAATATTTTAAAAACTTAGAATTCATTAACTCCTGACTACCACAATTTCTAAGAAACTTTATTTGCTAATATGATCAGGAGCCTTATGAACTGAGGCCAAGAGAGTTTTCTTGCCATGATCAGACATTGGGGGTATCACCCAATTTTACTTCACAGCACAGTGAGAAAATAGAAATAGTGTCAGATCCCTAGCCTTTAAACTAGATTTACAGGAGGAGTTTTTGAGATAGCAAAGCCTATTAGAGCTACCAGGGGAGCAGAAACTGCATGGCTTGGTTTGAAAAGTACCGTGGAAGTACTAGTTCTCCTAGCAGGCAGAAGCAGGTCTGCATAGAACTGAACTGACTTATTTTAAGAGCAGCTGCATGTTCTGGGAAAGAGAAAATTACTAGTAAACTGGAACTCTTATTATGAACTGAATAGGATCTCAAAGTCATTGTAATAGTTTGATATAAATATGGCAACATTTTTGTTCATAAATTAAGAAAAACTAGACATCTCAGGCTATAATAACTTCATCCTGTTTTTTTAAGTATACAAACTTTTGAGCTACATGTAAAATTTTGTTACACATATATAATGTATTGTGATCAATTCAAGATATTTAGAGTGTGTATCACCCTAATACAGTACATTTTTGTTAATTACAGTTAACCTACTCTGAAATCAAGCCCTGAAATTATTCTGTCTTTATGTATGTTTGTACCCTTTAATGCATATCACTTCATTCTACCCCCTCCCAACTTACCCTTCCAAGTCTCTCTGTTATTTATCTTTCCACTTTCTACCTTCATGTGATCAAATTTTTAGCTGAGTATATACAATATTCATCTTGTTTATGCCTGGTTTATATGTCACTTAAGATAATCACCACAAGATCCATCCATGTTGCTATAAATTACATGATTTTATTCTTTTTCATGGCTGAATATGGCTACTCTGTGTATATATACCATGTATTCTTTGTCTATGCATCTGTTGACAGGCATTTAGGTTGATTTTATATCTTTGTTATTGTGAATAGTGCTACAATAAACATGTAAGTGAAGGTATCCTTTTAATATATTGTTTTATTTTCCTTTGAGTAGATAGCCAGTAGTTAGCTTGCTGGATCAAGTGATAATGCTATTTTTAATTTAGTATTTTTTCTTCATGGTAATTATATTTTTTACTATTTTTATGGTAGTTGTACCAGTTTACATTCCCACCAACATGTATAAGAGTTCACTTTTCTTCATTACCTCTACATTTGTTATTTTTTGTCTTTTTAATAATAGCAATTACGACTGGTATAAATGATATCTTGTGGTTTTGATTTTCAATTATCTGATGATTAGTGATGTTGAGCATTTTCAAATATACCTGTTGGTAATTTGTATTTTTTTTTTTTTTTTGAGAAATGCCTATTTATATTCTTTGTCCACTTTTGAATGGGTTTTTTTTTTTTTCTGTTGAGTCAATTGTGGTCTTGATACTAGTTCCCTGTTGGATGAATAGTTTGCTAATATTTTCTCTGATTTAAAGAAATGTCTCTACACTCTGTTATTTATTTTGCTGCAAAGAGCTTTTTAGTTTGTGTCCTATTTGCCTATTTTTGTTTTCGTTGTCTGTGCTTTTGAGGTCTTAGTCATAAATTCTTTGCATATGTCAACGTTCAGAAGTGTTCTCCTAAGGTATTTTAATAACTTCAAGTCTTATGTTTAAGTCTCTAATCCATTTTGTGTTGATTTTTGTGTATAGTGTGAAATAGGGGTCCAGTTTCATTCTTTTACATGTGACTATCCTTTTTCTAAATAGTAGGGTATCCTTTCACAAGTAAGTTTTTGTTACCTTTGTAGAAGGTCTGTTAACTACAAACATATGGCTTTATTTATGGGTTATTTATGCTTTTTCATTGGCTTAGGTGTCTGTTATACCAATGCTATATTGTTTTGGCTACTATGGTCTTTTAATATATTTTGAATTCAGTTATGTGACAATTCCGGTTGTTTGTTTGGTTTTTAACCTTAGGATTTTTTTATCTAGTCAGGCTTTTTTATGGTTCCATACAAGTTTTGAATATTTTTTTGTTTTGTGAGGAATGACATTGATATTTTGATTAGAATTTCATTGGATCTTCATAATGCTTTGGGCATTATAATCATTTTAATGATAACAACTCTTCCAACCCATGATCATGGAATGATTTTACATTTTTTGTGTCCTCTACAATTTTGTATTAGTGTTTTTAAATTTTCCTTGTAGAGGACTGTCACCTCTTTAGTGAACTTTATTCCTATGTATTTTAAATAGGTATTGCAAATTGGTTGCCTTTTTTATTTCTTTCTCAGCTAGACCATTAGTGATATATAGAAATGATATTGATTATTGTACACCTATTTTGTATCCTGCAACTTTATTGAGTGCAATTATCAAATCTATGAGGTTTTTTGATGGAGTCTTTAGATATTTTTCAATGTAAGAGCACATCATCAGCAAAAAAGAACAATTTGATTTCCTTTTTCAATTTGGATGACTTTTATTTCTTTCCCTTACCTGATTAGTCTGGCTAGGACATTCAGTACTATGGTGAACAGAAATGGTGAGAGTGGGCGTTCTTGTCTTGCTCCTGTTCTTAGCAGGATCCTTTCAAATTTTCTCCATTCATTAGAATGTTGGCTGTGGGTTTGTCATAGATGGTCTTTATTATTTTAAGGTTTATTTCTTCTATTCCTAGTTTTTTGAGAGTTTTTATGATAAAGGGATGTTGAACTTTCACAATAGTTTTTATGCATCTATTGAGATGATCATATGGGTTTTTCTGTCTTTATTTTGTAGAGGTAATGTTTTCCATTTGTTGATTTACATTTGTTGAACCATCCTTGCATCCCTGTTATAAATCCAACTTGATCATGTGGTATTATCTTTTTGATGTGATGTTGGATATTGTTTGCTAGCATTTTGTTGAAGATTTTCATCTCTATGTACATCAGGATTACAAACATGTAGTTTATTTTATTGTTGTGCCTTTATCTGCTTTTGGTATGAGGGTAACGCTGGTCTCATAGAATGACTTAAGAAGAATTCCCTTCTCTTAGATTTTTTGAAATGGTTCAAGAAGATTGGTATTAGTTCTTCTTTATATTTTTAGTAGTATTTGGTTGTGAATCCATCCAGTCCTAGGCTTTTATTTGTTGACAGACTTTTTACTACTTATTCAGTCTTACTACTTATTATCAGTGTCTTCAGGCTTTCTATTTTTTTCCTTATCCAGTCTTTGCATCATGTGTACTCATAGGAATTTAAATATTTCCTTTAGGTTTTCCAGTTTGTTGATTCATAGTTTTTAATAATATTCTCCAGTAATCCTTTACATTTCTGTAGAATTAGTTGTAATGTCTCCTTTATCTTTCCTGATTTTGTTCACTGGGTCTTCTCTCTTCTCTTCTTGATTAGTGTAGCATAGCAGTTTATAATTTTTTTTTTTTTGAAGAACCAACTTTTCATTTCATTGGTCCTTTGTGTTAATTTTTAATCTCTACTTCACTTAGTTTTGCTGTGGTAGTTATTATTTATTTATTCTGCTAATTTGATGCTTGTTTTTACTTTTCTATTTTCTTGTGGTGCATTGTTAATTTGTAATTTTTCTACTTTTTTGATGTATTCACTGTTATAACTTTCTTAGCAATGCTTTTGCTATATTTCACAGTTTGAGCATGTTGTTTTCATTTTTATTTGTTTCAAGACATTTCTTTATTTTAATCTTAATCTCTTCATTAACCCAATGGTCATTCAAGAGTATGTTTAACTTCTATTTATGTGTATAGATTCCAAAGTTTCTTTTGGTATTGATTTCTAGTTATACCCCACTGTGGTCTAATACTTGATATGATTTTGATCCTTGCATTGTGCATTTGTTGGGACTTGTTTTGTGGTTCAACATAGGTTTATTTTGGAGAATGTTTGTATGCTAATAAAAAGAAGTTATATTCTGTAGATACTGAATAGAATGTTCTGTAAATGTCTGCTAGGTATATGTGATCTAAAATCCAGTTTAAATTTCGTGTTTCTTTGTTGATTTCCCATTTCAATAATCTTTCTTATTCTGAGACAGGAGTGTTGAAGTCCCTCACTATGATTGCACTGTAATCTTTCTTTTTAGTTTTAGCAATATTTTATCTACGAATATGTGTATTCAAGTATTGGGTGTGTATATATTCAGAATTGTTGTATTCTCTTGCAGGATTAATTTCTTTATTATTCTATAATTGCCTTCTTTGTCTCTTTTTTCTGTTCTTAATTTATCGTATGTTTTATTTGATATAAATTATCTACTCCTGCTCATTTTCATTTGCACGTAATATCTATTTTCATCTCATTAGTTTCAGTCCATATGTGTCTTTACTGGTAAAGTGAGTTTCTTGAAAAAAGCATATAGTTGGATCATTTTTGTTTGTTTGTTTCAGTCATTTCTTTATAGGTGACTAGGTACTTTTGCTGTTTTTGGATTCACTCTCTATCTTCGACTTTAGATTCTCTGATTACAAAGTGTCATGGCGAAAAGATTTTTGCATTTTATATACCTCAGAATCATTGAGTCTCCTGTAGTTAAATGTGTACATCACTTGCTAGACATGGGAAGTTTTTATACATTATTTTCTTAAAATTTTTTTAAATCATTTCATTTTCTCTTTGCACTCAGGGAAACTGATGATTTGTATATTTCATCACTTTGCATTGTCCCAAATGTCACAAAGGCTTTGATTATTCTTCTTTATTCTTTATTTTTGTCTGACTGGGTTATTCCAAAATACCTAACTTCAAGCTCTGGGATTTTTTTTTTCTTCTGCCTGATCTAGTTTATTTATAAATCTTTCAATTGTTTTTTGTATTTCCTTCAGTGAGTCTTTCTGTTCCAAAATAACTATCTAGCTCTTTTAAAAAGCATCTATCTCTTTTAAAAATTTTTCACTCATTTCCCAAATTGTTTTCCTGAGTTCTTTGTATTGTGTTTCAAAAGTTTCATTTGCCTCACAGAGCTTCTTTAAAAATCAATATTTAAAATTATTTATTTGGAATTTAAAGATGAATCTTTTTTATTAAGAACAAGTGT
Organism: Cephalopachus bancanus; assembly: GCA_027257055.1. Lineage (NCBI taxonomy): Eukaryota > Metazoa > Chordata > Mammalia > Primates > Tarsiidae > Cephalopachus > Cephalopachus bancanus. Next base: position 2,990,685 of record JAPVLO010000107.1, read on the forward strand.
TGGAAAAATACTGTGCTCCTTTCAAGGTATCATATTTCTTTCCTTATTCATGTTTTCTGTGTTTTTACACTGATATCTGCGCATCTGATGTGAGTCACTTCTTCCTATGTTTAAATTTAGTTTCATAGTGAAAGGTTTTTTTCCCTAAATATGTCTCTGTGTTATAGGTTGGGTAGGGTACTTTGACTTGATTCTGGGTTCATGCAGTAGTATAGTCTCTGTATGACTTAATTGCCTGTAAACAGCATGAGTGCCTTCTGTGATTTCCTCAGAAAGTTATGGTGTACTTTTCAGTGGAGGCAGTGGAGAAGCTGTGCTGGGGAGTAGGATGCCAAGCGGGCCTGTTTTTAGGCCCCAGTGGTGAAAGTGGTGGGATGAGTATGCTTGTCTTTGTGCTTCAAAGCAGTGTATGCTGGCACTTTGTTGACAGTTGCCAGGGGACAAATTCTTTGGCCTTCAAGTAGCTTGCTTGGATGCCAGTAATGGCAGAAATTGTCCAAGTAGGTGAGCAAGTTCTTGGGTCCCTGGGCAGCTAGCATGGTATTGGTGATGACAGTAGCAGTGATGGGATTACCCCCTGGGTTCCAAGTGGTGCAGGCTAATGCTGATATTGGCAGTAACTGTAGTCCTCAACTTCTCCCAACAGCCTGAGGTAGTTACTCTCAGGCTCTCATGCTTTTTGCCACAACACCACAGTACCATGAAAAGGTGGAGAGGAGCCTCAGGTTCAGAGGCCACACTGCTCATGGAATCATAGTTGCCACTAACCGCCCCAATCAGGTAGCTGTCTGGCTCCTCTGACCTGGCATCTAGTGGCAACAAGTGTAGATGTACAAGGGGGCAAGGGACTGGAGGGGTCTTGGAGTGGTAGAGAAGGGAAAGGAGGTACTCTCTATGTGATAGCCTGAGAACCGAGGTCACTCTATGATGGGAGATTTTACTCTTAATTTTTTTTTATTTTTAATTTTAAAGACGTGGGGTACAAATGCTCATTATGCAGATACCCTTGTTGATGAGGTATGTCCCCCCCTCACCCGGCAGATTCCCACTACTGCCAATCCCACCTCCTTCCCTTCCCCCACCCCAGTTTCCTGCTGCTATCAATCCTTTTCTTATAGTATTATGATAATTATTCAAAGTCCGCTTATGAGTGAGAGCATGTGATACTCGGTTATTTGTTTTTGTGATAGATCACTCAGTGTTATGGACTCTAAATTCATCTAGGTTGCTGTGAAGTTCATAATTTTTTTCTTCTTTATAGCTGTGTAATATTCCATCGTGTATATGTACCACATTTTTTTTATCCAGTTCTCTTTTGATGGGCAGCATGGTTGGTTCCATATTTTTGCTATTGTGAATAAACATGTGTGTGCAGCTTTCTTCTTCACAGAGTGATTTGAGTTCCTCCAGGTAGATTCCTACCAGGGGAATTGCCAAATCATATGAGAGGTCAATTTTTAGCTTGCAAATTCAAGCACAGAATCTGTGCCCCTGATAGGGATGACATCACTTCTTGGTCCCAGATAGATCACTCTTGGACTCTTGGGTTTTGGAAAATATACACTTTTTTTTTTGTCCCAGGGGACACTGCACTGTCCTTTCCATTGGAAGTGGTACTTTCTGTGAGCTAAAGTACTGGGGACCCTGCATCACATTTGGGCCCGGATGGTGCTATGCTGCTGCAGCCCTGTGAAAAAACTCTTGCAAATGTCAGCTGGAGCTTCCAAAATTTGGAGATACAGTGACTGTGATTCTCAGGGCAGGATGCAGTCTGGTGACAGCTGCACTTCAAAATGGCGCTCTGCCACAGCCATTTAAGTCTTGAGGTGGGATGAGTTGGAAGGTGAATGACTCAGCACAAGCTCGAGTGCTCTGTTGCTGCAGTGGTTTTGCAGGGTCTCCAAATCACCACCCATACCAGTCTCAGATTCGTGTGGGTAGAGGAACTCTGCTGTGGTTTGGAACTCAGAAGTCCATGGCAGGAATGTGGATCACCAGTTATCCCAAGACCCTTTCCCACAATACTGAGCCCCTGCAAGTTTCTGTCCAATCACAGCAAACTGGCCACTAACTTCCTTCTTCTTTTGTGACTCGGTTGTTTTCCTGCAAGTTTTCTGTTGGACTCTAGTGTTATTTCTTGGGTGTTTTATTTGATGTGTGATTGTCTTTTCATAATTCTGGCTCTTCTTTCCAGAAAGAATGTGTCTGATGTCTTTAGTCAACCATCTTGAACCTCGCATTTATGACTTGATTTTCAGCAACTCTAAGTATAAAGAAATTTTTGTATATCTTTTTATGTGTAGAAGGTTGTGTTGTTAATACTCTCTCCCTCTAATCCAGCCTGAATTGAAGGAAACATACTAAATAAACTATCGTGTTTTTTAAATTTTAAAATATGAAATATGCAATATATTAAGCTTTTATTAAATAGTCATGGGACTAAAAACGCTAGTGAGTGATTATGTTGTCCATAGTATCCCCACTAAAAGTTTTCCTGATCCCTTTTTAATTTTTGTTTGTTTGGCAAATATTTTGTTCACATAATCATCTACAAACACTTCCAATTCTAGCCCCTTTCCAGCTCAGCAGACCAACTGCTGAGTTACCAAAGTACTAAAACGCACATTGTATCTTATCTCTACATAGAATAATGACTCCTAACCAATAACAAATGTAAATTACCTTATGCTTCTAAACACTTCAGTAAATGCAAGTAATACAGTCATATTTACTGATTCACTATACATACTGTAATATATTAGGTGAAAGAAGGACAACAGGTTCTGTCCAAAAATAGATGAGCCTTGGTGTTAGATAATCCCAAGATCCAAATTCTGCTTTCTCAACATGCTAGGTGTGCAAACTTATAAACACTACTAAAACTGAGAATCATAATTCCTATCCATAAAAAGATATTGAAAAAATGACTCCCAGATATTAAGAACTATCGAGTAAGAAACCACCTTGCACTGTCTGATATGCATGCAAAACCCGTACAAAAGTGAGTGAACTTGGGAAATTGATGGAAAATAATACTCACAAACTTGACTGACAAACTAAAGAATGTTGCCGAGTTTTAGTAGTTGATTCATCCAGATCTAGTCTCACAAGGGAGGCTATTATCTTATGAAATACACACTGTGAGTTGCAGTATAATTCTTTTGCTAATTATATTCATGGATACCATTGGAAGAATAACCATGATGGTAAGATTCATTTTAAAATGGACAAATATGTGAAACTGTGTAATTTTCTTAAAGTTATCCACATAGAAGAAAAAAAGGCAAAATTAATTCTTATCTTTTGTTTCTCTACTATAGTACTATAGTTATATTTTACATCAAGCCTTAAAATTAAATGTCTTAAATTTTGCTTTATTAAGCAGAATTTGGATCAGTGAAATGTATATAATTTGAATTTTAATTTGTTCTCAGACCGTGATCCCTGAAACTGATGATGCTTGAGTCCTCACTTCCTTTATCTTCCTGCACAGACTATTCCCTAGACTCGGCGTACTAAAATCAAATCTAAAAACAAACAAACCAGAAAATAAGTTGAAACTGACTTTTTCTGCTAGACTGTTTGCTGTTGCTTTGTTTATAAAGGTCATTGAAGGGGAGACCAAGACACTGCCACTTGGAAGTGCATAATGCACAGGATGGCTTTAAGGTTCTTAAGGTAGCAGAAACAATACTGAAATAAAGAAAATTAATAGACTCACACTGAGTTATATAAACTAAAACCAATAAACAGTCTCTGAACTCTAGTGCTATGCAACCAAATAATTTAATAACTCACTGTGAAAGTAAAAGCATATACATCAGTAATATAATTTCTATAATTTCCTCAGATTAGAGAAGAAAGGTTAATAGCATATGCACCATTTTAAAAATGTTTGGCTCTGTGAAGACATCAGTTTACTACATTCTCTTGTTAAGTAAAATTTTTAATTAAATTCTAGATATATTCACTAAATTGATGATATTTTAGAAAATATATATTTTCAAAAGCTAATCTCTATAGGAGAATTCAAGTTTAAGGGCACATTTTTAGAATCAGTTTTATGATAATTACCCTTTGTGTAGCCCTTTGAGAATATTTCATTATTCTTATGTTCAAATTCTCTGGAACTATGAAAAAATGAACACTGTTCCTGGAACTTATTTTTTACTCCTACTGAAATTTAGGAGACAATTATATGAGCAATTTCTGTTCATCCTCTGAACCACAATACAAACATCCACATACAAGTATATTAAAAGTGAGATTAAATCTGTATTTCAATTGTAGTTTTGGCTCATTTAGAATTAACTTTTCATTGTCATTATGAACAATATTTTATTTCATAAGCTATTGTTTGCGTGAAGAAAATGGACTAGAAAATATAAGCCCAAAGAAGAGATTGCCAATCTGAAATTTTGGTCTTAATTCTTGTCATTAAAATAATACTTCTCAGGCAATGCTAGCTATATATAGTTTAAAACACGCTTTCTACCTGCTTATCTTGTCTTCTCGTTATCTGAAGAAGAAAAATACCAGCAGTTTGTATTATCCTGTGCAAATAGCTTATTTCCCCTCATTCAAAAGAAATAGTAATCACACATTTAATTAATATTGTAAATAATATTATTTTAAAATAAGCATTTTATTTTAGAGTAGTTAATATTGCAAAACATTGCAAAGTTTGTACTAATAATTTTCATATACCTCACTCCCAATTTATCTTATTAACAATACATTACTGTAATATGGTACATTTGTTAAAATTAAAGAGTCAATACTGGCACACTATTATTCACAAGAATTGAACTTTATATTTCTAATTCCTTAATTTTTACCTAAAGCTTTTTTATTCTGCATAGGCCAAACCATGATATTACATTATATTTAATAGTCATGTCTCTTTAGGTGGCTGAGACAGCTTCTCAAACTTTTCTGGTCTGGGATGACCTTGACCGTTTCGAGAAGTACTGATCAGGTATATGGCAGAATGTACTTCTTTGGTAATTTTTTTAATGCTTTTTGTTATTATCAAGTTGGGCCTACGGGTTTCTGGGAGAAAGACCACAGAGATAAAGTACCTTTTTTATGATATCATCTCAACATGACTTACCAATGTGGATGCTGACTTTGATTAACTGACTGAGGTAGTATGGTCAAATGTCTCTACTATAGTCTTCAGAGTCAAGTCAAAAATGAAGTCAAGAAAGAATACAAAAATAAAAACACAAAAGAAAATGTAGGCGTCTGACACTTACAACTACAGCAAACAGAAAACACAGCCTAACTCCTGTGTGGATTTACATAAATCCATATACTAAGGGTCTATTTATCTAAGTTCCTATTACCTGATAAAACGTATCTCAGCTTCAACAAAATATTACAAAGTATGCCAAAACACACACACACACACACACACACACACACACACACACACACCACCACACACACCACCACCACCACCACCACCACCACCACAGAATCACAGAAGAGACAGCATCAGAACAACATTCTAATATGACACAGGTGTTAAATTGTCAGAAGAACTTAAATTTACTATGATTTAATAAAATTAAGAAACCTAACAGGAATAGTAGATAACATTAAAGAACTGTTAAAAAGGTAGATCATATAAAAATACTGTAAAGAGATACAAACTCTAAGAATGAACAAAAAGGGAATGCTAGTAATCAAAAGCACTACAAAGGAAACTAAGAATGATTATTTTTGGTGCTGATCAGAGAACTAGAAATGGCTGAGGAAAAAAAATCATTAAATTTGAAATATAGATCAACAGGGACTTTCAGTACTAAAGCAAAAACAACAACAGAAAAAAAAAAACCGATTAAATAAAGGGGGAGGAGAAGGACACAGAACAAACCATCCTAGCACTGTTGGCAGTTTCAAAGGTATAATGTGTGCATCATGGGAATACCAGAAGAAAAAGAAAAAAACAGAGCAGAAGCAGTGCTTGTGGTAATAATAGTCGAGATAAAAAACTTCGCAAATAAATGACAGACAACAAACCACAGATTCAGAAAGCTCGGAGCACAGCAGGTAGGATAAATTTAACAATAAAAACATAATGAGGCTAAATTAAGTCAATGTTTTGCAAAAGCAATTATCTTCAATGTATCTAGGAAAATAAACTAAAAAGGATTGGAAACATGATGAGATGAGATTATGATGGCCCTTTCTAACTCTGTTTCTTTGACTTTAAAACAGCAAATAAATTTTTATTGACACAATGTAGTTTAAATTATTTTTTCAACAGATGACTGGACTAAAAGACCTTTTTTAAAATTTCTTATATAAAGTTTTACTGGTCAATCACAGGCCCATAATATCGGTAGATATGTGGTCTATATAGTTTCCATACTTATTTGCATTCTCTTTAGCATTCCAATATTTGTTGTAGAAGTCAAAAGTGTTCACGTTATTTGTAAGTAGTCTTAATGTTCATTGTCTTTTATTTGAGCATTACTATTATAATTGCAAACATTGTAAGCCGATGGATCTAATTGGCTCTCCAATTATGTGTCTAATATGTTGTTTAGGTCTTAAATGCATACTTTAGTGTTTTTTTAATTAATACCCTTAAAATTAGTTTTAAGGAAATCACTTTAGAAAAATTTTAACATGGGTTGTAAATGTAAACATAATATTTTCTCAGTTCTTCCTTAAAATATGTAACTCATATTGTTTTTTGTTATTGTAGTGAAATATACAAAACATATAATTGACCATTTTAACCATAGTTTAGTATACAATTCAGTGGCATTAGGTATAGTCTCATTGTTTTAGTCTTCACCATCATTCATCTCCAGAGCTGTTTTATCATCACAGACTGAACTTTCAGATTTATTAAACATTAACTTCTCAATTTTCTCAACCCCTAGACCCTGGCAACTGCCAACTGAGTTTCTGTTTCTGAGTTTTACTGCTCTAGGTATTGCTTTGGTCGAAATACTACAATACTTTTCTTGTGTGTCAGGCTTTTTTCCTTAGCGTATTTTCAAGGTAAATTCATATTCTACCTTATATCAGAAATTTTTTAAGGCTGAATAATATTCAATTTATGTGTATGACATATTTTGTTCATGTATTCATCTATCCATGGACAGTTGAGTTGTTTTCATCTTTTAGCTATTGTGAATCATGGTGCTGTGAACATGGGTATATAAATATATTCATATTACCATGCATCACTTTTTGGAATGAACAAAACAAAAGTTGATGGAAATGTTTACCACGTGACATTTTTGTGATCTTTAAAACAAATATAACAGTTAAAAACACAGTTCCTTAAACCAGTCTTTTCTTGAAACATTTTTGACTAGAGCTGCTCCCACAATTTACCATCATGGACCTCTATTTCGTAGCAATTATTCCGATTATACTTTAATTTTATTTTTTACTGGATTAATGCAGTATTATTGTTCCCTCTCTATATTGTAATCTCTAAAAAGGCAGAAAACCTGTCTAGCTTTGTTCATTGTATGTTACATGCCAAATATATTACCCGACATAAAAAATATAAACCTGAGAAGATAATATGAATAACCTGTATTATATACATATTATATCAGCAACAACAAAGCCCATAGGAAAGAACAGTTCATTCCAATTTTAATTAGCATCTCATGCAGAATTCCATCTATTCCCATTATCTCAGGAATAAAAAGACAGCTTTTCAATACTGAGGGTCAAACCTACTAGTTTTTTTTGTTTGTTTGTTTGAGTTGGAGTCTCACTCGGTCGCCCAGACTGGAGTGCAGTGGCCGTTCCTGGCCACCGCAGCCTCGACTTGCTGGGCTCCGGCGATCCTTCCACCTCAGCCTTCCAAGTAGCCGGAATTACAGGCATGTGCTACCACGCCTGGCTGATTTTTTGATTTATTGTAGAGATGAGGTCTCACTGCCCAGGCGGGTCTCGAACCCGTGGGCTCAAGCAATCCACTCACCTCAGCCTCCCAAAGACGTGGGATTACAGGCTGAGCCACCGAGCCCGGCTAAACCTACTAGTTTTAACAACCTCCCTCTTTGTTATTTAATACCAACTTCCATTTTTCTTTTGACAAATGGGATTTATTAAACATATTGGTGAATGACACCAAATGAAGGCAGATGTTCTTTAGGTGAGTTGCTAACAGTGTCTGTTGCATCGTGTATTATCAAGAAATTTAACACTTAGGTGATTTATGCAGCTAAAATATAAAACATTTTAAAGATTCAGAATAAAACAACATCTCTTCTCTTTGTATGTATAGCATAACCGAAATTGTATCATTTTTTATTTATCTTTACTCAACTTTAATACTATTAAAAGAAACATCAATGACAGTTGTGCCATAGCAATGTAAATGCACGTCATCTTTCTGGATCCTGGAAGGACGTACACTGCGATAGCTGAATATTATACATTATTGTATGAATATTATGCATTTACTATATTATACATTATACATAGTATTATACAGTATTATTGACAGCTTCCCAAGTCCTACTTTTCTGGGGGGGGAAAGCAGAATTTATAGAGAGGATAGAAATGCTCCCAGAGCAGGAGGGGATCTGAAGGGACTGCCTTTTTTTTTTTTTTAAGTCCTACATTTTTCAGTGCCTAAGACCTCCAAATTGCCTAATCCAAATTAAATAAAAGACTTTAAAAGTCAACCCTTCAGTTAGAATACCTGATGGAGTGAAGTCAGAATCCTATGTTTTTTAAGGCTTATTAGCATTAAATCAATATCTGTCTATCCCTTAATTGGTCAAAAAGAAGCCAAGTGTCTTAATTGGCAAAGAAGTTGATTTTGTTTCACTTCTTTGCCCCTTGAGTACCTTAGAAATCACTTAACAGGAAGGATCATGTATCATTAACAATTCTACTTTATAATGAATATATAAGGGTCATGGAGCTTTATGGATAAAATTATATTGGAGTAACATTCACAGAAAAGTCATTGTAAATATGAGAAACAGAAGACTTCAATATACTTTTCTAATTTGCAGATAAGTATAAAGAATGTATACGACATAAGAATGAAATCAAGACAAAACACACAATACTTACTTGATTTTTGTTGTACTGTAATTTTTTTACTGTACATGTCATTTTCTTTCTTTCCCGTGGGTAATAAAGTAATACCTGCAATTTTACTTATTCATATTCAAATAACTTTATAAGATCTTAACTTTATAAGAAGCTGTGAAATAGTTTTCCAAGTGACTGTATTACTTTACATTTCAAGCTGCAATATGAGTGTTCTAGCTGCTCCAAGTCTTCTTCTTTTGTTGATGGACAGTTGGAAGTATAGTTGTTGACTACTATAATATATTTTCCCCTTATATATTTGTTTTCTCTGCACCCAGGCCATATCTATATTTTTGTCAAAATTTTGGTTTGATTTTTGTTGTACTGTAATTTTATTTCCATTTTTTTTATTTTCAGTTCAATTCATGATGATTTCTGGATAAATAAATATGTGTTAGCCAATGAATTGTTTTTTTTCTTAAGATTAAAAGGTTAACTTAGGTAACAAGATGGGTGGTTTGGGCTTTAGTACCTGAAAGCAGGTGTTCACAATGAGATCCAGAGGAAAATTATCAATTATTATATTTTAATTTCAAAATAGATAATTTTTCTAAATTTGGCATCATTTACATATAACAAAACGTACAGATATCATGTTCAATGTAATGAGTTTAGACAATTGTGTGTGTATATATCCATTTCTCAAGAAAGTCCTGTTTTGATTTTTGTACTCAATCTGCCCCACCTGAAGAGGCAAAAACTTTAGGACTTTTATATTATGGATTCATTTTGTCTGTTCTTTAACTACATGTAAGTTGAATTGTACAATACGTACTGCTTTTACCCAATGTTTTTACTCAGACTGATATCTGTAAGGCTCATGCATGCTGCCATATGTGTCACAGTTGACTTCTTGCTATTGATAGGTAGTATTCCAGATATGAGTTTACCACAATGCAACTATTAGCTCTTTTGTTGATGGACAGTTGGGAGTATAATTGTTGACTACTATAAACAAGATGGCTATAACATTCTTGTACATGTCATTTTCTTTCTTTCCCTTGGGTAATACCTGCAATTTTGCTTATTCATATTTAAATAACTTTATGAGATCTTAACTTTATAAGAAGCTGTAAAATAGTTTTCCAAGTGACTGTATTATTTTACATTTCAAGCTACAATACGAGTGTTCTAGCTGCTCCAAGTCTTCTCCTGTATTCAATTGTTTTCAGTCTTTTTTACTAACCATTCAATGATGTATAAAATAGGTCTTACTATGAACATACACAATGATATAGAACATTTATTTGTGTGTACTTTTGCACCCTTTTAAAATCTTCTGTTATACATTGTATATTCCAATCATGTGCCTATCTTCTTAAATTTATTATTGTCTCTTTTTCCTTTTACTTGCAGGAGTGCTTATTATGTTCAAGATACAAGTATCCTGTCCTGGTGGTGTATTGAGAATATATTTTTTAAGACTACAACATACCTATTCTTCACTTGATGAGCAGAAAAGTTTAACTTTGCTGAAGTCTAATGCATGTGTCTGCCATATAGTTTACGACTGACAAATAAATTACGCTGTTCAGTAAATTTGTATCTGCCCCCAAAGTCATGATGCTATTCTTCTGAATTTGCTGCGATGCCAGTATTTTACATCTATGGTTCATGTCTAATTAATTCCTGTGTAAAAAAATTAGAATTTAGAATTCATTTTATCCATAAAACTATGCAGTTTTGCCAGTACCATTATTTATTTATTTTACTATGGAGATGTGGGGTACAAATCAGAATCAACTACATGGGTAGGCTGCATGCATGGGTAGCTTGAACCTCCAACTGGCCCTCATTTCCCCTAATTTAGGACCAGGTACCTGTATTTTGTTATGTGTCCCCTCCACCTCTCCTTCCCTTGGCAGTGTTCAGCAACATCTGATCCCTCCTTTGTGCTAATGTGATTAATGTTCAGGTTCCAGTTATGAGGGCAAGCGTGGTATTCAATTCTTTGTTTCTGTGATAGATCACTAAGTATGATGGTCTTCAACTCCATTTGATTTGTGCCAATGTCCATATTTTGTTCTTTATGGCTGCGTAATACTTCATTGCATAGATGTATCATCTTTTCCCTATCCAGTACACTTTCAGTGAGCAGTAGGGCTGATTCCATACTTTTGCTATTGTGACTAGTGCGGCTACAAACATGTGTGTGCAGGTATTTTTTTTTCTTTTTTTTGTAAAACAATCTGTGTTCCTTCAGGTATACTCCCAGGAGAGTGATTGCTGGATCATGTGAAAGGTCACTTTTTAATTTTAGTTTTTTTAGGAATCAGCACACAGCGTTCAATAGAAATTGAACAGCTTCACTCCTTCCCACAGTATAGAAGCATTCCTTTTTCTCTGCACCCAGGCCAGCATCTGTTGTTTTCTGATTATTAATGATGGCCATCCATACTGGAGTTAGGTGGTATCTCATTATAGTTTTGATTTGCATTTCTCAGTTAGTAAAGGTGAGCTTTTTTTCACATTTGTTGTTCGCTTATATGTCTTTGTTTTTGAAATGTCTATTCAGTGCCTTTGCCCACTTTTTTTAGTAGGGCTGTTGAGGTTTTTTTTTTTTTTTTTTTTTCGGTTTATTTAAGTTCCTTGTAGATCCTGGATGACAGGTATTTGTCAGAGGCATAATCGGCCATTTTTCCCATTCTGTGGGTTGTAACCTCACTTTTTTGACGATTTCTTTTGCTGTGCAAATGCTTTTCAGTTTGATGAGGTTCCACCTGTCTCTTAGCTTTGATAGCATTTATTTTGGGGGATTTGCTCAATAATTAATTACCTATTCGGATATGCATATGAGTGTTTCTTATGTTTTCCTCTAGGATGATTATAGTTTGAGGCTTAACATTTAGGTTTTTGATCCATTGTGAGTTCATTTTTTTATATGGTGATAGGTAGGAATTCAGTTTTATTATTCTCCATATGTCAGCCAGTTTTCCCATCATCATTTGCTAAATATGGTCTTTTTTTCCTTGAGGTTGTTATTGGTGGCTTTGTTGAAGATGAGTTGGTTGAGAGATTGAGTTTTTGCTTCTGGAAACTTTATCCCTTTCCATTGGTCTATGTGCCTTTTCATGTACTAATATCCAGCTGTTTTGGTTACTATAGACTTGTAGTAAGTTTCAAAGACTGGAAGTGTGATATCTCCCATTTTGTTCCTTTTTCTGAGGATTGTTGTTGTTATTCATACTCTTTTTATATGAATTTCTGTATTGTCTTTTCCAGTTCTGAGTAAAATGATGCTGGTAATTTGATGGGTATTGTAGTGAATCTGAATCTGTAGATTTCCTTGGGTAGAATGGACATCTTAGTACTATTAATTCTTCTAATCTATAAGCATGATTTTTTTTTCCACTTGTTTGTGTCATCCTTGATTTCTTTAAGCAGCATTTTGTAGTTCTCTTTGTAAAGGTCTTTCACTTATTTGGTTAGGTGGATACCAAGGTATTTTGTGTGTGTGTGTGTGTGTGTGTGTGTGTGTGTGTGTGTGTGTGTGTGTGTGTGTGTGTGTGTGTTTTGGTTCTTTGTCTACTTGTTACTAGTGTATAGGAATGCAACATTGATTTTGTACCCTGAGACTTTACCAAAGTTGATTATCGGTGCAAATAGGCTTTTGACAGATCCCCTTGGGTTTGCAAGATATAAAATCATATCATCTGCAAAAAGGGATACCTTGACTTGCTCTTTTCCTATCTGGATAGTTTTTATTTCCTTCTCTTGCCTGTTTGTTCTGGCTAGGACTCACAACAATATGTTGAACAGGAGGGTTGAGAGCGGACATCCTTATCTTGTTCACATTCTCAAGAGGAATGCTTTCAACTTCTGCCTATTGAGCAAACCGTTGACTGTGGGTTTATTAGAGATGGCTCTTACTGTTTTGAGGATGTTCTTTCTATGCCTTGATGCTCAAGGATTTTTATCAAGAAGGATGCTGGATTTTGTCGAATGTTTCCTCTGTGTCTAATGATATAATCATGCGGTTCTTGGTTTTACATCTGTTGATGTGCTGAATTATGTTTATGGTCTTGCTGTTGAACCATCCCTGGGTTGCAGAAATGAAGCACACATGTTCATGGTGGATGATCCTTGAGATGTGTTGTTGGCTCTGATTTGCTAGAATCTTGTTTAGAACTTTTGCATCTATGTTCATCAAGTATATTGACCTGTAATTTTTCTTTTTCAGGTCTTTGCCAGGTTTGGGTATCAGTAAGATTATGGTTTCATAAAATGAATTGGGGAGCATTGCATTTTTCTTTTTTTTTTTTTTTTGAGTTGGAGTCTTGCTCTGTCGCCCAGACTGGAGTGCAGTGGCTGGTCTCGGCCACCGCAGTCTCGACCTGCTGGGCTCTGGCGATCCTTCCGCCTCAGCCTTCCAAGTAGTTGGAACTACAGGCGCGCACTACCACGCTCGGCTAATTTTTTTTTTTTTTTTTTAATTTATTGTGGAGATGAGGTCTCACCAAGTTGCCCAGATGGAGTCTCGAACCCACGGGCTCAGGCAATTCACTCATCTCAGCCTCCCAAGGTGTGGGATTACAGGCTGAGCCACCAAGCCAGAGCCCTTCAGGGCGCGTAGGCTAAGGATCTGCCATTTTTCTTAATTGCCTGGAATACTTTCAATAATATTGGTATCAGCTCCTCCTTGTATGTCTTGTACAATTCGCTGGGAAACCATCGTGTCCATGTCTTTTTTTGGTGTGTAGATTTCTTATGACTAAGTTAATTTCCTGAATTGTTATTTATCTGTTTAGAATTTCAATTTCTTCTTGGTTTCAACATTTGGATATTTTGTAATGTCAAAAAGTGCTTTTTTCCTTTTTTTTTCTAGTTTATTTGAATGTGGGTTTTTATAGTAATCTCTGATAATCTTTTGAATTTCTTTATGGTCAATTGTGACTTTATCTTTTGTGTTTCTAATTGACTTTATCTGAGCTCTCTCTTCTCTCTCTCTCTCTCTCTCTCTCTCTCTCTCTCTCTCTCTCTCTCTCTCTCTCTCCCCCTCTCTCTCTGTCTCTCTCTCTCAGTCAATCTGGCCAGGTGTCCTTCATTATTATTTATTCTTTCAAGGAATCAGTTATTGGCCTTGTTGATCCTTTCTGTGATATTTTTATTTTTTATTTTATCTTGGTGATCTGGATTATTCTGCAGAAGTTAGAATTTAGGTGATCTTGACTTTCTAGCTTCTTTAGGTGTGACATAAGTCCGTGTAACTCTAATCTTTCTATTTCTTGATTTGTGCAAGCAATCCTATGAATTTTCCTCTTAACACTGCTTTCATGACATCCCACAGATTCTGATAAGATGTGTCTTTGTTTTCATTTGTTTCTAGGAATACTTTTATTTCTATCTTGATTTCTGTGTTAACCCAGGAGTCACTCAACATGTTTTTAGAGTCAGGGTCTTTGTGTGTCTTGGGAGAATCATGTTGGTGGCAATATTTATTTATATTCCTCTGTGATCTGAGATAATGCATGGTATGATTTCCATATTTTGATATTTATTCATGCTTGATTTATGTCTGAGAATATTATTGATCTTGGAATATGTTCCATGTGCTGGGTATTAAGTATACTCTGTATTTGTTGGGTGAAGTGTTCCGTAGATGTCTATTAAGATCATTTGATCAAGTTTCAAGTTGAGGTTCCAGATCGCCTTGTTTATTTTTTCCCTGTATGATCTATCTAAAGCTGTTAGTGGTTTATTTAGGTCTCCAATTATGGTTGCTTGAGAGTCAAGTATCCTCTCTTAGTTTACTGACTTTTTATTGTATAAAACCTGGTGCTCCTATGTTGTATGTATATATGTTTAGGATGGATATTTCTCACTGGTGAACTCAGCCTTTTAGCATTATGTAATATTCTTCCGTGCCCTTTTTAATTATCTATGACTTAAAAATATCTTTTTCTGATATTATAATAGCTATACCTGCTTTATACTGTTTTGAATTCTCCTGAAAGCTCATTTTCCTACCTCCAACTTTGAGTCTGTGGGTGTATTTTGAGTGAGATGAGTTTTCTCGAGGTAGCAAATTATTGAAACATGTTTCCTTAATCCAGTTTCTCATTCTATGTCTTTTCAGTGGCACACTGAGTCCATTCACATTCAAGTTATTATTGATTTGTGAGACTTTATCCCTGTTATAGGACTCCTATGAGAATGCCTTGTTTCCTTTTAACTTGTGTGTGTGTGTGTGTGTGCGTGTGTGCGTGTGTGTGTGTGTGTGTGTGTGTGTGTGTGTGTGTGTTTTCTCATTTTTGTGGGTGCTGTGTTAACTCTGTTTGCCTGTACTTTTGTGATATGCATGGTTATTTTTTGTTTGTTTCTGTGTTCAACACATTCTTTTTTTTAATTTTTATTTTAAAATTGTGGGTTACAATTAAGGGTTAGGAATACAAATATTCATTATGCAGGTACCCTTGTTGATGTATGTTCCCCCTTCCCCAGACAGATATCAACTACTGTCAATCCCACCTCTCCAACCCCCGCCCCCACAATTTCCGGCTACTGTCAATCTTTTTCTTATACTATAACAGTAGTTGTTCAAGGTCTCCTTATGAGTGAGAACATGTGATACTCAGATCTTTATTTCTGTGAAAGGTCACTTGGTATTATAAAATCTAATTCCATTGAAGTTGCTGTGAAGTTCATGATTTTGTTCTTCTTTATGACTGCGTAATATTCCATCACGTATATGTACCACAGTTTTGTTTTTATCAAGTCCTCTTTTGATGAGCAGCACAGTTGGTTCCATTGTTCTTGTGAACAATGCTGTGATAAACATACTTGTGCAGGTATCTTTTTTATAGAGTGGTTTGGGTCTTCTGGCTACATTCCCAGTAGGGGAATTGAGGGGTCATATGGCAGTTCAATTTTTAGAGCTTTTAGAAATCGCCACACTGATTTCCACGAAGGCTGCACTGGTTTACACTCCCACCAACAGTGTAAAAGTGTTCCCTTTTTGCCACATCCTCTCCAGCATTTGTTATTTTTTGTTATTGATGATGGCCATTCTGACTGGAGTTAGGTGTTATCTCAGCGGAGTTTTAATTTGCAATCCCTAAATGACTAGTAAGGCTGAACATTTCTTCGTGTATCTGTTGGCTGCTCGTATGTCTTCTTCTGAGAAGTGTCTATTCGATTTTTTGCCCACTTTGTAATGGGGTTATTTGTTTTTTTCTTTTCAGCACATTTGAGCTCCTTATAGATCCTTGATATTAGGCCTCTGTCAGACATGGAGTTGGCAAATATTTTTTCCCAGTCTGTGGGCTGTCTCCCTGCTCTCTTGATGGTATCTCTGGCTTTGCGGAAGCTTGTCAGTTTAATTACATCCCACTTGTGTATCTTATCTTTTATGGCCTGGGTACCTCAAGTTTTGATCAAGAATTGGTTGCCAATTTCCATAAGGGTGTCTCCTGCATTTTCTAAGGTTCTTATAATTTGAGGTTTTACATGTAGGTCTCTGATCCATTTAGAGTTAATTTTTGTGTATGGGGATAGGTAGGAGTCCTGTTTCAATTTTCTGCATGTGGTCAGCCAGTTTTCCCAGCACCATTTACTAAATAGGTACTCCTCTCCCCCCATATTGGGTGGGGGGAGGCTTTGTCGAAGGTGAGTTGGTTGAGAAATTGAAGTTTTGCTTCTGGAATCTCAATTCTATTCCATTGGTTTATATGCCTGTTCTTGTAGCAATACCAGGCTGTTTTGATTACTGTAGCTTTATAATAAAGTTTAAAGTCTGGGAGTGTGATACCTCCTCCTCCTCCTTTGTTTTTTAGGCTGAGGATTTTTTTGGCTATTCTTGGAAGTTTATGTTTCCATATGAATTCCTGTATTGTTGTTTCTAGGTGTGAGAAGCATGTTTCTGGTAATCTGATGGGCATTGCATTAAATCTGTAAATTGCCTTAGGTAGAATGCACATCTTAAAAATGTTGATTCTTCCAACCCATGAGCATGGAATAATCTTCCACTTGTTTGTGTCATCTTTGATTTCTTTGAGCAGTGTATTGTAGTTTTCATTGTAAAGATCTTTCACGTCTGGTTAGGAAGATACCAAGGTATTTCATTTTTTGTATGTGGCTATTGTGAATGGAATTGTGCTTTCTATTTGGGTTTCAGCTTATTATTGGTGTATAGAAATGCGATTGTCTTTTGCACATTTATTTTGTACCCTGAGACTTTGCCAAAGTCCTTTATCAGTGCAAGGAGTTTTTGACAGATGGATTCTCCTGGGTTTTCAAGGTATAGAATCATGTCACCTGCAAAGAGGGATAACTTGACTTTATCTTTTCCTATTTGGATATACCTGATTGTCTTCTCTTCTCTGATTGCTCTAGTAGGACTTCCAAAACTATGTTGAACAGGAGTGGTGAGAGTGGGCATCCTTATCTTGTTCCAGTTTTGAGGGGAAATGGTTCCAATTTCTGTCTATTTATGAGTATGCTGGCTGTGGGTTTTAAGTAGATGACTCTTACTATTTTGAGGTACGTTCCACCTATGCCTAGATGTTCAAGGGTTTTTATCAAGAAAGGGTGATGGATTTTACCAAAAGTTTTTTCTGCATTTAATGAGATAATCATGTGGTTCTTGTTTTTTACATCTGTTGAGTATTTAATTACATTTATGGTCTTACAAATGTTGAACCAGGCTTGCATCCTGGGATTGTAGCCTACTTGGTCATGATGGATGATTTTTGAGATGTATTGTTGAATCTGGTTTGCTAGGATCTTGTTGAGAATTTTATCATATATGTTCATCAAAGATATTGGTCTGTAGTTCTCCTTCTTTGTTGGGTCTTTACTTGGCTTGGATATCAATGTGATGTTAGCTTCATAAAATGATTTGGGGAGAGTTCCATCTTTCTCAATCACTTGGAATACTTTCCATAAGATTGGTATCAGTTCCTCCTTGTATGTTTTGTAGAATTCTGCTGGAAAGGCATCTGGTTGGGTTTTTTGTTGTTGTTGTTTGTAGGTACTTTTCTTATGGCATAGTCAATTTCCTTGATTATTATTGGTCTATTTAGGGTCTCAAGTTTCTTCTTGTTTCAAACTAGGGAGGTTGTGCTTTGTCAGAAAGTCCTCCATTTCCTTTAGGTTTTCAAGTTTGTTTCCATACCAGTGTACATAGTAGTCACTGATAATCTTTTGTATTTCTTCAGGGGCAAATGTGACTTCATCTTTGTGTTTCTGATTGTGTTTATTTGGGTTTTTTCTTTCTTTTTTCTTGGTCAGTCTAGCTAGGGGACCATCAGTCTTGTTTATCCTTTCAAAGGACCAGCTTTTTGTTTCATTGATTTTGTTTGTTTGTTTTTTAATGTCTTCTATGTCCCAGATTTGGGCTTTTATTTTGGTGACCTGGATTCTTCTGCTAAAGTTAGGGTTTTGATGGACTTGCTTTTCCAGCTTCCTTAGGTGACTTTTTAGGCTGTTAACTTGCAATCTTTCCATTTTCTTCATGTGCATTTGTATAGATATGAATTCCCCTCATACTACTGCTTTCATGGCATCACAGAAATTTTGGTAAGATATTTCTTCATTTTCATTT
The DNA here is from genome assembly GCA_027257055.1 of Cephalopachus bancanus. NCBI lineage: Eukaryota > Metazoa > Chordata > Mammalia > Primates > Tarsiidae > Cephalopachus > Cephalopachus bancanus. The sequence continues at coordinate 3,009,316 of JAPVLO010000107.1, forward strand.
GTTTCCAGGCATCTTTTAATCTCTGTTTTGATTTCTGGGTTGACCCAGGATGTCTTAGCATATGCTGTTTACTGTCCATGTCTTTCTGGGTTTGGGGGGCACCTTGTTGGTGTTGATATTTATTTTTATTCCACTGTGGTCTGAGAAGGTGTATGGTAAAATTTCAGTCTTATGATATTTGTTTATGCTTGATTTATGGCCCAGAATGTGGTCAATCTTAGAGTATGTTCCATGCAGTGATGAGTAGAATGTATATTCTGTGGTCATTGGGTGGAGTGTTCTGTAGGTATCAATTAAGTCCATTTGTCAGGAGTCAGGTTGAGGTTCTGGATCTCGTTGTTGATTTTGTCCTGATGATCTGTCTAGGGTTGTGAATGGGGTATTAAAGACCCCAGCTATGATAGTTTTAGAGTTAATATCTTTTTTAAGTTTGCCTAGAAGCTGCTTAATGAAAATTGGTGCTCCTATGTAGTGTGCATATATGTTTAGGATGGATTTTACTAGTTGGTGGATTGAGCCTTTTATCACTACGTAGTGATCTTCTTCATCTTTTTTGTAATTTTGATAGTTTAAAGGGTATTTTGTCTGAGATAAGATTGCAACTCCAGCTTTCTTTTGTGTTCCATTGGCCCAAAATGTTGCTTCCCATCTTCTTTGAGTCTGTGAGTGTCCTTTCTGGTGAAATGAGTCTCTTCGAGACAATATATTGTTGCCTCATGATACTTTATTCATTTTGCCATTCTATGTCTTTTCAGTGGTGCATTTAGTCCATTCAGGCTAATTATTGAAATGTGAGGGTTTATCCCTGTCATGAGTTTCTTATAGAGTTGTTGTTGTTCCTGCTTAGTTATTGTCTTTCTTTTGATGTTTGGGATGATTCATGTGTGCTTTCAATCTTTTTCGTGGACTCTTGTAAAGAACATTGTCATTCTTTTTCTTTTTCTTCTGTGTTTAATACTTTCTTAAGTGTTTCTTTTAGAGGTGGTCTGGAGGCAGCATAAATTCTTAGGGTTTGGATGTCTGGGAAAGACTTTAATTCTCACTCACTGATGAAGTTTAGCTTGACTGGGTAGGTTATTCTTGGTTGAAACTGTTTCTCTTTGAGAACTCTGAAGATTGTACTCCAAGCTCTCCTAGCCTAAAGTGTTTCTGTAGATAAATCTGCTGGTATTCTAATTAGTCTTCCCTGGTAGATAGTTTGACCTTTTTCTCTTGCTGCCTTTTGGATTTTTTTCTTTTATACCTACCTTGTTTAGGCAAATTATTATGTGTCTGGTAGTTGGTCTTCTCATTTGTTGTCTTGCTGGGGTTCTCTAACTCTCTTCTGTCTGAATTTTCACATCATTGATGACATGTGGGAAGTTTTCTTAAATATTTTCATGGAATGTTTGTTACAGGGTGGTCTCTGTCTCTCTTTCTCCTCAAAGTCCAATTACTCTTAGATTCGGTGTGTTGAAGTAATTGCTCATCTCTTGAAGGTTTTGTTCTTTTAAAGCTTCTTTTCTATGCTTTGACAGTTTGTGTTAGTTCTTTATTTGGTCTTCAAGCTCTGAGATTCTTTCTTCTGAGTGGCTAATTCTGCTTTCCATGCTTATTAGTTTGTTATTTATTTCAATCACAGTATTTTTTACTGCTGTTATCTCAGTTAGCAACTCCTTCTTATTTTCCTCTTGTCTCTCCCCAATTTTTTTTATTCTATTAATGTCTTGATGACTGGGTTTGTAGTATGTGACCAGACATTCTGGGGTCTCTTCGTTGTTTGCATTCTGAAGTCTGTTTTCTCAGTGTCTAACCTCCCAGGGTTCTGTGTGAGACCTATATTCTTTTCCTTGGTTTTCTTCATTTGTGTAGATTTTCCTCCCACTCTTTCCTTTTTTCTCTCTCTTCTTTAAATCTGTTGTTCAGGGGTGATGGGGTTGCCTTTATTTCTGTTTTGTCAGTCTCCTATTCTTCCTTGTATGAATCCTCTGACTTTGCTCAATTCTGAAGCTGGATTGTAGGTTGGGGGCTCTATTTTTTGCAGTTTTGAGATTTAATTGAGGTGGAAGCTGTGATTCAAAATCTATCTGCAGATCCCACTATCCATCGACAGGTGTATGGATAATCTGGATCCCACTTCCCACTGCCTTGCAATCTCTCCATGCTGTGAGGTTATAGGGTTTCTCCCTAAAAACAAAATGAGGTAAGAAAAAGGGAAAGAATGGAACAGGGAGTGGGGGAAAGAGGAAGGTGGAGAGAGAGGAGTAAGAGGGAAAACAGACAAACGTACCAACTAACAAATGAAAAGAGACACAAAGACAGATATGAGTAAAAACACATAAACAAAAAAATAAAACATACAATCATACAGACATCCAAGCTAACCAACCTCCTTAATGGTGTACTATTCCCCTACACACACATGGGATCTAAAGAGAAAAAAAAATCAGTACACCAGCAGAAACAAAGCAAGTATGAAAACATTATCAATAACAGTAAGAAGAGAGATAAAAGAGAAAAAAGATGAGTAAGACAAACAAAGAATAAAATTTTTAAAATTAAAACAAGGGAGCCAAGCATGCTCCGAGATTTTTCCTCTAAGTCCAATGTCCTTTCAGCTGTGATCTCTAGTTCTCATCACAGACTGGTAGGGTTGCTCACAGCTATGGTTAGTTGCCCCAGGCCTGCCATGGAGGGTGGATCAGATCTGGGCTGCCTGTCAAGTCTGCCACTCAGATCTGACCTGTGTCCAATCTAGCATGGGGGCGTGGCTTCTGTCTTGACCCTTTTGATGATGTTACCTTAGATCCCAAGCTGGATGGAGCAATGCAGATCCCTGTCTGGTGTCAGGACTCCAGCTGATCTCTTTTTCCACTGCAGCCTGGGCTGAGCTGGGGAAGGCAGAATGTGAGACTGCTGGGCCATGCAGACTAGCATAGCACTAGGCAGCTCGGGTCAGGCTGGGTGGGGCAGTGCAGCAGGTGGGGGAGCCCAGAGCTCCATGGGGCAGGAGCCAAGGGTCACTCATGGCGAGAGGGAGTGGCAATGGTGGTGGAGGTGGCAGCCACCCATCAGCAGAGCCATGCATGGGAGGAGCTCTATGGGGCTGGGAGTCAAAGGCCACCTGGCAAGGGGGGCCACAGCAGCAGCAGCAGCTGTGTCAGGAGTGCAGTGCATGGGAGGAGCTCCATGAGGCCAGGAGCCAGTGGGTCACCCCACGTGGGGAAAGGGGTGTTGATGTCAGTGGCCACAGTCACGGCTGAGGTAGCTGCCGAGCAGTGTGTGAAGAGCAGGCTGGCAGTGGTGAGAGTCAAAGTCCTCTGGGAAGAACAAGAGTCTTTATGGACCCTCACTTTTGCAAAGGGTCTCATGGACCAAACTTCCCCATTGCCATCTTGCCTGAAGTCCCAACACATCCTTAAGTGTCTCCTGAAGTGCTGGTCTGGAGGCAGCATATTCTTTTAGGGATTGGAGGTCAGAAAAGGATTTTAATTCTCTGTTAATGATGAAGCATAGCTTGACTGAGTAGAAAATTCTTGGTTGAAATTGCTTGTCTTTAGGAACATTAAAAATTGAACTCCAATCGCTTTTGACATGTAGTGTTTCTGTAGATAAGTCTGGAGCAATTCTGATAGGTTTTTCCATGGTAGGCCTTTCCCTCTTGCTGCATTTAGGATTTTATTTTTGTTTTATGTTTTGTTTTGTTTACTTTTGGGAAGCAGATTACTATGGGTCTTGGTGGTGGTCTTCTCATTTAATATCATGCTGGGGTTTTCTGAATCTCTAGCAAGATTGGGAAGTTCTCTTGAACTACCTCATGGAATATTTATTCCATGATATTCTGATTTTCCTTTTCTGGTTCAGAGATACCAATCGGGCAAAGGTTTGGTTTTTAGAACAAGTCACACAGCTTTGGAAGTTTTGTTTCTTCTTTTTGGGTAATTTTAAAAATGTTTTTTAGCAGACGGTTAATTCCATATTTTGATTTTCAAGGTCTGAGATTATCTCCTCTGCTTGGTTAAGCTTCTTCCCAATACTTTTTACTTTGTTATTGATTTGGAGGATGGAGTTCTTTATTTCCATTATTTTTTGCAGACAACCAACTCCACTTTTACTGTCTATATAATTTCTCAGTTTCATATATAAATACTCTTAATTAGAATAACTCATAATTCTTATTTTCTCCTATTTTTAGTGTGCTGAAATGTTATATTGCTTCTGCCTCCTGATTTATTGAAAACACTTTTTTCTTGTTAATTCTGTTATTGAGAGTAATTTATATGGACTGATTTCCTAATGTGAAGTCAATATTAAATTCCCAGAATGAGCTATACTTGGTCATATTATATTATCTGCCTTATGTCATGCCTGATTCACTTTTTTTCCTAAGATTTTGTTTATAATTTTTGAAACTATAATCATGAGGTATGTTGGTTTATATACTTTCGGGAAAGATCTTGGTCAGATTTTTGATATAATGGCAAAATTTAGAAGACAAAATTTAGATTTTGAACAGGTATATAGACCAATGGAATAGAACTGAGATTCCAGAAGCAAAACCTCAATTTCTTAACCAACTCATCTCCAACAGAAGCTTCACCACCCACCACAGGGGAAGGAGAACCTATTCAGTAAATGGTGCTGGGAAAACTGGCTGACCACATGCAGAAGATTCAAACAAGACCCCTATTTATCCCCATACACAAAAATTAAGTCTAAATGGATCAGAGATCTAAATGCAAAACCTCAAACCATAAAAAATTTAGAAAATGCAGGACACACCCTTATGGAAGACCCTTATGGAAGTTGGAAATGGCATTCAATTTCTGAGCAAAAACCTGAAATGCACAGGCCATAAGAGATAAGATAGACAAGTGGGATCTCGTTAAGCTGATAAGCTTCTGCAAAGCCAAAGAAACCATCAAGAAAGCAGAGAGATAGCCCACAGACTGGGAAAAAGTATTTGCCAACTCTATGTCTGACAAAGACCTAACATCTAGGATCTACAAGGAACTCAAACATGCAGAAAAGAAAAAAACAGACAACCCCATTACAAAGTGGGCAAAAGATATGAACAGACACTTATCAAAAGAAGACATACAAGTGGCCAACAGATACATGAAGAAATGTTCAACTTCACTAGTCATCAAAGAAATGCAAATTAAAACTACACTGAGATACCACCTAACTCCAGTCAGAATGGCAATTATCAATAACTCAAAAAATAACAGATGTTGGAGAGGATGTGGTGAAAAGAGAACACTTCTATACTGTAGGTGGGACTGTAAACTAGTGCAGCCTCTGTGGAAATCAGTGTGGCAATTCCTAAAGTTCTAAAAATTGACCTTCCATGTGACCCTAAAAATCTCTCTACTGGGAATACACCCTGAAGAACTCAAATCACTGTATAAAAAAGATTCCTGCACACATATGTTTATCGCAGCATTGTTCACAATAGCAAAATCATCGAACCAACCATGCTGTCCACCAAAAGAGGACTGGATTTTTAAAATGTGGTACATATGGTACATACACAATGGAATATTATGCAGCCATAAAAAAGGAAAAAAATCTTGAATTTCACAGCAACCTGGATGGAATTGAGTTTATAATACTGAGTGATCTCTCACAGAAACAAAGATCTGAGTATCACATGTTCTCACTCATAAATAGACCTTGAACAACTATCATAATACTATAAGAAAAAGATTGACAGTGGCGGAAAACTATGGGAGGGCAGGGAGGGGAAGGGAGGTGGGATTAATGGTAGTCAATATCTGTCTGGGGACAGGAAGGCACACCTTATCAACAAGGGTAGCTGCACAATGCATATTTGTATACCTAACCCTTAACTGTACCCCACAATTTTAAAATAAAAAAATGTTAAAAAATAAAAATAAATTGCATATATTTATGTAATTCAAAAATAAATAAAGAAATAATATTTAAAGTCATGTAAGTATCATAAAAAGACACTGCACTGATAATTTGACAAAAGGTATTACTAAAAATATGTAATGGACAGACTTTTATAGAATACATTTTTATAATCTTTTCTTATGTTGGTTTTCTTCCCATTTTTATTTTATCTGAATCCTTTTTCTTTTGATTTTCTTCTGTATCATATTTATAGAGGATGTCTCTTTCCATCTTACAAAAGAAACCTATGGTAGATTAAAAACGGATACATTTTTATCATTTGTTTTACTTAGAAATACAAACTATTTCCTCTCGGATCTGGCTGGCTTCCACTGGTTTTGACTGACAGAAGACATGCTGTGAATTTATGAGACATGGTCTCAACAGATATGCAACTTCTGCCTTTACATCTTGAAATATATCCTTTTGGGAACCAATACACTTTGAAAACTCTAAATAAATGAAAGAAAAGGCATGCTTCCTAGCCCTAGACAAAGCCCAGGATGCAGCCAGCAACGACAACTAGCTGTGTCAGCCAGCTATCTTGAATGTTTCAGCCCCATTCAGGTCTCCAAGTGAACACAGTCCCAGACACCATCATGTAAAGGAGAAACACTATGGAGCTGATCCATGTCAACCTAAAAATTGTAAGAAATTATAAAATATTATTCTTGTAAGTCACTAAGTTTTGGCTGATTTGTTATATAGTAATAGCTAGACAAAAGAGATGCATATGGCTTTCTATTTTTTGCCATAGAACATGTTTACAGTAATGCTAAGAAATGCAGGGAGTAAGCAGCACTTAAGCAGAGAAGATTATTTGTTAAATAAGAAAAGCTTCAATAAAATTTAAAACACAAATTTGAAAAAAATACAAGATTCAATCCCAAGTCAAGAACATTAAAAAAAAAGGCTTATTTCAGAACTCTATGGTATGAAAAAAGCTAGAAAGAAATGTATGAACTAAAATACATTATCTTGGTAGTATATAACTCTAAAATACTAAAACATATCAACAACATGCGATAGATCAAGCAGAACTGAACTAGTAAATCTCAAGAACCATTTAAAATGAAAAACTGTACTAATTTATGTTTCTGAACTATTCTTAAAGATATATTAATTGCGATAATTAAGTAGTCATTGATATGAATTCATATAGGAACTCCATGCCCACTACTTTAGAATTTTTAGAGAAAAAAAGTAGATTTAGCAAATACACAATACTATATAATAAAGTGCAACCCTATTCTATTGAGCTATCTTTCTTTCTACGGAATGACCTAAAATTATTAACATGTATATACATTTTACATTTATACCTTGCACTGATATTTTGTCTACTTATTTGTTCAGTGGGCATGGCCCATTTATAATATTCAGTAATGTTCATATTTGCAAATTAGAGCACAGAGTTAACTTACTTAAGACTAAATGAATGATGAAAATTCATATTTGAATAATGAGGAAAAATATGTCCCATCTTTACTCCACATTTTGAATGTTTCCAGTGTCCTTATTTGCCTGATATTAAAAGATTCCTGTGTGTTACAGGACTACAGTAAATTAACTAAAGAAGAAGAGTTATGAAAAGATTAATGGTGTATTTCTACCAAAAACTTATTCTACAGACTAGGTAACATTTACTGTGTAAGTTATTTGAGAGAGGAGTATGAATTGTGAATTAATAGCAATAGTACAATAGGAAGAATGGGAGGAGGGAAGCTCTCAAATCCAGCTCTGCAAAAGGCTACTTGTTTTTCAGGAATTTAAGATAGCTTTAATTATATAACTAATGCTAGAAAAATTCCAAAGATAGTTAAAAGAAAGATTTGAAACTAAGTAGCAGCTATTTTTTTTAATCATTTTATAGTTTAGTCCTGTAATACTTAGTGCCTGGTCTATAAAATGGGAGAATAATAGAATCTACCTCATATGTTTGTCTTAATCTATATAAAGCACTTAATGCAATGAAAGGAAAAAGGCATTCGATAAGTATTAGCTATCATTTTTATTACTTTTATAAATATTTGAATGCTATATAAATTACTTATATTAGAAAACAAAACCAATTTATTTCATATAGTAGACATATTGGTTGGTTGGTTGATTGGTTGACAATAGTTCTTTGACATCAGAAACCGTGGCTTATTCTTTTTTTTTTTTTTTTTTCTGAGTTGGTGTTTCACTCGGTTGCCCAGACTGGTGTGCAGTGGCCGCTCCCGGCCACCGCAGCCTCCACCTGCTGGGCTCCAGCGATCCTTCCGCCTCAGCCTTCCAAGTAGCCAGAATTACAGGCATGCGATACCACGCCCGGCTGATTTTTTGATTTATCGTAGAGATGAGGTCTCACTGCCCAGGCGGGTCTCGAACCCACGGGCTCAAGCAATCTACTCACCTCAGCTTCCCAAAGGCGCAGGATTAGAGGCTGAGCCACCGAGCCCAGCTCGGCTTATTCTTCTTTATAGATCCAAAATCCTACAGAGTTTTAGGACAGCATTATATAAATTGCTGAATGGATAAATGTACAGATAGAACTAATATCGATACCAGATTTTCAAAGTTGATGGCATATATAATTAAGCAGTTAACCTAATTCAGTATAGGAGAAGTATAGACTTTATGCTTGTCTTTTTAAATGTTAATGTTTTCCAAATATTTTGTGAGAGAAATCGTTATATTGAGTAAAACAGTTGCTATTATGATAGAGCTGATATTATCTTGAAAGTCACTATTATAATTATTTACAGCTCATTACTGAAACTAGATATGAAAGTGTAGGATTTTCTTTTTTAAACCAGTGATGATGTCTGTTATTCCTGCTATAATATAATTAAACGTGAATAAAATAATCACCACTTGTTCTGAATAAAACAAAATATATTAACTCTGGGATAGAAATAACCTTTTACATTTTCTCTTACTTAATGCTTTAACCCATTCATTAACCTTTCAGAAAACCCTGGGCTAGGAATTGTTTCAAGCCTCAGGATGATTTTATAAAAATAAAAAAGCTCATAGTATAGTGTAGGAGACAGAGAGTTCAAAAAATAATTTAAATATAACATAATAAAAGCCATAATCAATTATGCACAGAAGGTTCTTCAATGTTGTGCTGAACATGCTTTGTTTGAGAGAAAGGGTGAATAATTTTGTGTTTGATCAAATACTGAGTGTGAGGCATGGTTCACCAAGGATAGTTTAATATCTTAGGATGTGCAAGGGAAAAGACTATCAGAATGACCTTTAAAGCACATTCAATACTTTTATATTTACCACCAGTCAGTAGTATTTAAACTTGAAATTTAGCAGAGTTGTATACAGTGCTTAAATGTTGCTTCCATCCTAAATTGATTGAGATTCATTAATCTTACCAAAAAGACCAACTCAGACCCACAATTAAGAAGTTCTCTGAAAACAAAAATAGCCACGAATAAACCAAGGAATCCAAAAAACTTCTAAACATTTTGGATTTCATTAATATTTAAAATCATATAAGTATCATAAAAAGGCACTGCTCACTGATAGTTCAACAAAAGACACTACTTAAAATATGAAATGAGCAGAACCTTATAAAATGCATTGCTATAATTCATTTTTTTGTTTTCTTCTAATATTTGTTGTATCCTTTTTATTTTTATTTCCTTCTATATCAATTTTATAGAAGATGTGTCCTTCTATTCTACTGGAGGTATCTATGGTAGATCAAAGGTGGCTACATATTATTTGGCATTTGTTCTTCTGAGAAATACAAACTATTTCCTTGCCTCTCGGTTCTGGCTGCCTCTGTGATTAGTTTTGAATAATAATAGAAGAGATGCTGTATAACTCTGAGTCAGGGTCTTAAGAGAGCTATAGAGAGTCTGCCTTCACATCTTAAAATATTTTCTTTTGGAACCACCATGCTACAAAAAATGCAAATACGCTGGAGAAAATGTCATATGAGAAAAAGAAAGCAGAGTCCCCAGGCTGCAACCTACAACAATTGCTGGCAAGTCTGTCAGCTGTGTTGAATGTTTCAGCCACAATCAAGCCTCCAGGTAACACAATCCCTGCCAATATCACATAAAGTAGAAACACTATGCAGCTGATCTGAGTCAACCTAAGAATCAGAAGAAATAATAAGACAACATTTTTGTTAAAATTCACTGCATTTGGGGCTATTTTTTAAAATGTGAAGATAGACAAAAAATATACATAAGCTAGTCAAAATTTTTATATTTCTTGACGTAGAATGTTTTTATAGCCATGTCCCTTCTTTTATTATTTAAAGTGCTGCCTTCTTCTGCTGATCCAATAGTGTATTTTCCCCTTGGTAACCACAAGTGAGGTGTGTATACCCATGTACACATTAGTTTAATCTTTAATAAGAATACTTTGAAGTCGCAGTAAGAATCTTTTAGGGTGAAGTGTATCACTGCAAGTTTCTCTTTCTCTGTCCTACTGATGATCTCAAGTTAAAATAATTTTTTAAAAATGAACTTAGGGAAAATGAGTGTGATGGGGAAGAGAAAAAAATTGACCAAAAGCATCTTGAAATTATACCTTTAAAAAGTGGTGCATGAAAAGCAGGGTAGTGTCTCCTGAGATTTTCTGGAGCTGCAGACCCAGGGACTCAAAGGGTGGAGACTGGGTTAGAGGCAAATTATCTTCTTCCAGTATTCGCTGTCGTTGTATTCTTTCTGTTGAATTTCATTATATTCTTTCAGTAGACAAGTCAGTTCTTTTTTTTTCCATGCCAAGCATGAGTGCATTGCCAATATATTTTTTCACTTTAAAAGTTAGACCAAAATTATTTCTATACCTTATCTACCATAATTTGACAATAAATGTGTCTTTATCAGTACTTTGGTATGCAATCTGGGGCTGCTACACAGAAAATATTTTTTTTTTTTTTTTTTTTTTTTGAGTTGGAGTCTCACTCTGTCGCTCAGACTGGAGTGCAGTGGCCGCTTCTGGCCACCGCAGCCTCGACCTGCTGAGCTCCGACGATCCTTCCACCTCAGCCTTCCAAGTAGCTGGAATTACAGGCATGCACTACCATGCCCGGCTGATTTTTTGATTTATTATAGAGATGAGGTCTCGCTGCCCAGGCAGGTCTCGAACCCGCGGGCTCAGGCAATCCACTCACCTCAGCCTCCCAAAGGTGCGGGATTACAGGCTGAGCCACCGAGCCCGGCTTCAGAAAATATTTTTAAAACTGTTATGGAATTTATAATAAAATTTTCTGAATCTAGCCATTAAAAATCAAACATTTGGAAATCATTCCATTTTCCAATAAGTTCATGTCTGTATCTGCAGATGACTCAATCGGGTTAACTCAGAATTAACATCGATGCTAATATATTTTAAGGAGAATTAATGACAATGCCAGTGTGTTTCTCACTGAGTTGATATGTAAGCTGAAAAATAAAATAACTTCTTAGCAAATCAGTGAAATAAAAATTTGGGAACTTTTACAGATATTGATAAAAGAAGCTCAATGCTGAAACTTTAATCAAAACAGTCATTATCTTGCTATGTTTGAGTAAAGGTTAATGGATTTTATGATTAAAATATTACGGTCATTTTCCAAAGCTGGGCATGAACCACATAAGTATCATTTAGTTTTGTCTTTATTAAAAAATAGATATACTATACATATGCACATATATGTGCATGTGTGCTTATTAATATGAATGAAATAAGCAGAGCAAATATACATATATCACAAGGGAAATATACTTTTTTATTTATAGAAACAAAGTAGTTATGAGCTTGTTATTATAATGATACAAAGTATAATCTATTTTCAAAATACATTTATATATGCAATATAGTCTACAAAAGAAATTGCAGAAATATACAAAGTATTTTCAGCCTAATGATTCTGCCATAGTGTTGTTATCTATGTTTGAAAGCTTAACTCGGTCTCTGCTTAGTAATCAACTTTGTATCTCTTCTAACTTAAACCTCTTCTGGCAGTCTTTAGCCAACTAGTTAAACTATTAAAATAAACCATACCAGTACCATATAGAATTTTCCAGAAGATTTTTTCCAATTACCAAGCACAAGGTCTAAAACCGGTATAGGAATAATTAGGAGTCCACACATAGTAAGAGGAGGTTTGCCTCTTTTTAAGCCAGAAATCAGTTGCACTGTGACAAATGTTTAGTGATGTAGTTGTGTCTTGCTGATGTTCAATAGCTTCTTTCCTCCTCCACTTTCACTTTCTTCCCTAGTACCTCTCCTTCCTACAATCATATAAATTCCATTTTGTATAGGGGAAATATGGCACACAATTTACTCTTTTCTTCCTCACATTATTAGACTTCTAAGGCCAGCTGCAGTGGCTCACGCCTGTAATCCCAACATTTTGGGAGGCCGAGGAGGGAGGATCGTTTGACCCCAGGAGTTTGAGAGCTGCCTAAGCAATATAGCGAGATATTTCAACAACAACAAAAAAATTAGCTGGAAATGGTGGCCTGCGCCTCTAGCCTCAGCTATTCCAGCGCTTGAGGAAAGGATCTCCTGAGCCCAGCAGGTCAATCTGCAGTGAGCAGGGATTGTGCCTCTGTACTGCAGCCTACCTGACAGAGTGAGATCCTGACTCAAAAAAAGAGAAGAGGAGGAGGCAGAGGAGGAGGAGGGAAAAAAAGAGGAAAGAAGAAGGAGTGTATTATATGTAAGATCACTGAGAGGCATTACTCATAGAATAGCGAGATACTCATTCTGCTCTTGAGAAATACAGAACTGGACAATTTTCTACCAGTTTATTGTGTGTTTCCCAGTTCTGTTCAGTTATTTTCATTCCTATCTCAGAATCTGGTTTTTTTTCCCTAAAATTTCTAATTCACAGTTCCCTGCATTCACTTTTCTTGTACAGATAGATATGTGTATGTACGAATTATTATTATTATTATTATTTTTTTTTTTTTTTTTGAGTTGGAATCTCACTCTGTCGCCCAGACTGGAGTGCAGTGGCCTCTCCCAGCCACCGCAGCCTTGACCTGCTGGGCTCCGGCGATCCTTCCGCCTCAGCCTTCCGAGTAGCTGGAACTACAGGCATGCACTACCACGCCCTGCTAATTTTTTGATTTATCGTACAGATGAGGTCTCACCAAGTTGCCCAGGCAGGTCTCGAACCCAGGGGCTCAGGCAATCCACTCACCTCGGCCTCCCAAAGCACTGGGATTACAGGCTGAGCCACTGAGCCCAGCCTGTATGAATTATTAATTGATATGTTCTTAATCAAAATATCACATTTATATAAATCTATAAAAAGATATTTTTCCCTTCTTATGGAAAGGCATATACCTAATATTTTCACCATAATAAGAAAAATATATGCCTAATACTATAATATTCATTTATGTCAAAAATCAGGAAATATATTTTCATATATATTTCATAATATAATGAAAGAAAGCTCAATGAAGCAATGTTGATATCATTTCTTCTGATTGATTTAACAAATTGATCTGATATCACAATGTTCAGCATTATCTTTTCTCATCATTGACATGAAAAATCATTAAAAGCCTGAAGTGTGTTTTCTGCTTAATTCATTTATTCATTATACATATTTTTTTACCTTTAAAATACGTTGATACAATGTTTATTTTCTAAATAATGTGTTATTTCTCAATATTATTGTTCCATTGATAGGATAAAGCAGATTTGTAAAGTGTGATACAAGCAGAATATTTTACCAGAGGTTTTTCTGACTAGACAAGGATCTTTAACTGCAATGTCTGGCACTACCCCGAGGCGCTCTTTCTAAGATGTTGAGCAGAGGGTCATGGAATAGCAGCATGTCTAAAGATAAAAGAACACTCTTTGCAAGTCAAATGAAGATAACCTATTTACAATTTCATTTTTATTTCACCACAGATGATCTGGGACTTTTCTAAGTGAAAACAAGGGGAAGAGATCTTCCATTTAACTTTCGGTGTCAAACGTGACAAGAGTCTATAAGTCTATAAGCAGGTCTTTCTGTGTCACAGATATAAATTGAAATGTATTAAAATTTTAAAAAGTTAATGCCATTAATGTAAGCGGTAATTAAAGAAATAGCTTTCCTTTCCAAATCCAATTGTCTGTAAGCTTCAGATATTTTTCTTTTTGGTAAATTATAGTTAGAACTTCTGGAGAGTTTTGTGTTTGGTTTTATTTTTCTTATCACCTCCATTTCTGTGCTGTGCCCTCTCACCTGTATTTTCTTTTTTTCTATTTGGATGATGTAATGAGTTTGGCATATCTTCTTTTAGCAAGCTTATGTTCAGAAAGCAATATTTTGCATTTTATTCAAGGGAACAGTAATGTGTTCGCCAAGCAACATTTGATGTCTTAGCCCATTGAAAGGAGTTTTGGGCATAGTCGGGAAGGTCAAGCATTGAGGCAGAGTTTAGTGACAAGTACAGGGATAAATTAAAGGAGTAACAACAAACATTAAATAATTATAACTTAATAGTGAAGATTTCTTAGACTTGCTTCTTACAGAAATTTCTTCAACAGCTCATTCATAAATGATTCTTCAACCTCTGCTTGAACTTCTGGTGATGAAAATCTTAATGGTTATAAGCCAGTGTTAATGTTTGAATAATATTAATTATTAGAATTTTTCATTTTACTAAAGCACTTTTTCATAAAAGGCATATTAATCAAACCTTCTTATATGAGTAGTATTAATGAATAAATGTATTAATGCAAATCAAGTATGCTATCCGATTTATTTTCATAGATTAATTTTTCAAGACAGATGCACCTAGACTCAGTCTATTTACATATTTTATTATTAGATTAGAGTTAAAGAATATTTGGGGAAAATAAAATATTATTCTCTCACCACCATTTTTTCCTGTGTATTTCCTTTCTTTTGTCTCTCAGTATTTATGCAAAAAAAATTATTCAATTCTGCCATATTGTATCTTTTTCTACCTAGTCCTAATCCTTTGTGATACAGACGCAAAAAACTAGTATAACATTTTTTGCACATGTCAAACCTTCAAATGTTTAAGTAAATACTCACTCCCCAGTGGAGCTTCCTGCATCCAGGTAAATAATGTCAGGTGACAATTACAGATTAGTCAGATGCTGTTAGTTTCAGAGCCCTTTATGTTCCTGTTGTTGGGTCTCAGAAACCAGCACTCCAAAATATGGTGTTTTCACATGCTGAACTGAAAAAGTCTCTTTGCTCTTCTCTCCCAATCCTCATCTTCATCTCTCAGTCTCTGTCTTTCCCAGTGAACAGAATGAAGTTATTCTCTGAAGTTACCTTATCTGCCTAAAATCTGTACACACCAAATAAAACAATGACCTCTGATTCCTTTCCTTTGGTTTTCCCTAACTGAACTCATACTACAGGAAGAAACACTGAAATCTATCAACACACCTAGATAGATTTTTGTCACAAACCATTGTCTGCTCTGTCGGTCCAACAGAATTTGTTCATTGTATATTTTTCAAGCCCATTAAATTTCCTTAAAATTCATTTAATAGCCCCCTAAAATCATCAACACTTCTTCCATCTCTCTTTACCCTAAGAAGAAACGTATATAAGCATATGGAATTCATTGCATGGTGGGGTAATCACTCTGTGAATTTCACCCTATGCAAATTTATAAATTTTTAGGCATGTCTTATCTCATATTAATCAGTCTTTTGTCACTTCTTTTCAGCAAAACTTCAAGGAGTGAAGGGGAAGCTGCAGTCAAGGGAACCCAGGACCTGACAATGCGGACCAGCAGAAGGGTAAAAAATTCTAACCAAATAGATTTTTGCTTTCTCTTTCTTTGTGGAATTCAGACAAGGAGACAGCAAAAAAAATCTGTCTTTGTAGTCTTCAAAATTATGATTAATGGAAAAAAAGTATGTATAAGTTTAGTGACTTTGGTACATACTTTTTTATATGAATGTTCATATTATGTGATTCTTTTTTCCCCGGAAATAGTCTTTTTCTTTGCCATTGTTTTTCTGTGTAGTTCTCTCATAAAGAGAAGTGCTGTAGGAAAGAACACGGCTCAAAACATCTTTAAGTCCTTTTTCCACCCGTCCCTGCAGACTGCTCAGTTTTGCAGTTCTGGCCAGATCAACATCTATTCAGATAGACTTTGCTCTGAGTCACCAGAATAAAAACCATATGAGGTTCCCATCTCATCTTGTTTTATGCTCTTGAGAGCAAGTGAAAGCACTCATTCTTATCCTCCACCATACAGGTGGCACATTAGGTGGCCAGTTTGAAAAGATCGGGAACCCTGAACCATGTAAGATTTCAAGCAGCACATTTATGTTTCAAATGTGTCAACCTCTCTGGAGAGTTGGTTGTTTTAAAAAGTCCCATCCACAAATAACTTTTTCCACCTCAGCCCTTATTACCTGGTTAGTTTTGGGAAAGTCCAGTCCCAGGGTGGTCTACCTGGTATCATATATTAAGTCTGTGTCATAAAAGAAATTAATTAAGTTGATAGATATAAGTATATATAAATACAAATATATATCAACTCCATTGACCTTTTAGAGAGCTTAAAAATCTCTCCAAATTGATTCCTCTAAGAATAGTTACCCTTTAACTTCTCCTCCTTTTTCTTTGTCATTTTCAATACTACACAGGGAAATCTAGAGGAGACTTCCATTGGTCCTGAGAACCCTTGAGGAACACAGAAAAAGGTACCACATACCTACCTTCTTTGGGAGTTTTCTATCTTTCTTGTAAGGTCTAACAGTTATGGGCAAGGTTCTCAAAGGCCTAAAACTCTGCTGTTTTGCATTGACATATCTGATATTTTTGGCTTTGGGAGGTACCAGGGCTTAATTTGTACTATGAAAGAATATGTCCTTTGGGTTTGCAATGACTGACAGGTTGCTACTGAGAGCTGCAGTTTTGGAAGTGGCTGACAATGGCTGCAGATAATAGTTATTACCACATGGGACTACTCGTCTCTTTGTGTTTAAATAAGAAAGGCATTCCTTGAACACATGGAGACTGTGGGAGATCTTGATAAGACTCCCATAAGGGATGGACTGATGAGAGTAGGCTGATTAGCACTGAGCTTCCCATGAGCTTGTATTCTATATATCAGAACAGTTTGGGAACACTTTCAGAAAAGAGAGGTTCAGGGTTAAACTCCATGTGAATGGCTTAGTAAGTACTACGAGACAAGATGGTTTAATGGCATCCCTGGTTATTTTTTATTTTTGGTAAAAGAAACATAACTGCAATAAAGTCTAATTAGAATTATCCCTGAAAATCTAATTAGAATACTCCCTTTACTGACAATTTAGAATACTCAAAGACTTTGTTTGTTTTTTTGCTTTAATTTCTTGTTCTCTAAGAAAGGCATTAAAAGTATGTAATTTCTGGACATATCATCAGAAGTATTTTACAAAGTGTTAAAGTCATCTGTCACCTTTCCTCATTGTTGAGATTATATACACAGATAATCACATATATGATATATCAGGGAATATATACCAGATACATCATGGGATGGGACATTATGTGCATTGCACTAAAAGGCAAAAAAGTATTGGAAGTTTTTGTTGGCCAGTATCTACAAAAGCCGCTGACATGCAAGCTAGGTTATCTAAGGTCTCTTTGATGTACATCACTGAACATTTGTAGCAAGGGCAGGGAAAATACAATATTATGTTTTAAAGAATATTAAATATTAAAGAGTATTTTTATAAACAAAATCAATCAGACATAATATCTCCACTTAATATATTATTTACATTATTAGGGGTTTTTTGTATATGAATGAAACACAAATGTCTTATTATTTCAGTTGTATATCTACTTGAAATCATAAATATATTTTAGAGTACAATGTCTTATAAGTATAATCTTAAGTTACTTGACATTCTATCAACATTAGAAATAATAATGCTTTTAAACAACAAAATGAAAAAGCAACCTACAGAATGGGAGAAAATATTTGCACATCATATATTTAATAATGAGTTCACACTTAAAGTATATAAAATCTCATACAACTGAATAGCAAAATAACAAGTAACCCATTCAAAAAGTGAGCAAAAGATCCAGGTAGAATTTTTTTTTTTTTCAAAAAAGATATACAAGTTGCCAACAGGTATGTAGTACACCCCAAATCATCAGAGAAATGCAAATCTAAGTCACAATACGATACCACCTTCCACATGTTAGAATGGCAACTATAAAAAATACAAGACAATAAGAGTTTGAGAGCATGTGGGGAAAAGAGAATTCTTAAGACTGTTGGCGGGAATGTAAATTATGGAATTCATAGAAAACAGCATGGGATTTTCTAAAAAAATTAAAAATAGAACTCTGATACAGTCCAGCAATCCCACTTTTGGAATAGGAATTGAAATCGGTAACTTTAAAATATATTTTCACCCCTATTTGCATTGCAGCATTATTGACAACATTCAAGAAAAGGAAACAACCAATAAATGAATGGTTAAAAATTTTTTCCATTCAATTTTGTCCATTCAAACACAATATAATATTATTCACTCATAGAAAAATAAAATTCTGCCATTTGCAAACATATGAATAAACCCTAAAATATTTTTTTAAATAAATAAACTGACACAGAAAAACAGATATTCAGCTATCTCCTTTATATGTGTAATTTGAAAATAGTTGAACACAGAAGTAGAAAGTAGAACATTGGTTGTCTGGAGCTGGAGTATGGGGAAATGGGTAGAGGTTGTACAAAGGATAAAAAGTTTCAGTTCTGTGATAAACTATTTCCAAGCATCTAATGTATGGCATGGTACCTATAATTAATAATATTCTTATTATTTGTTTAAAATTTTCTAAGAGCATAGACCTTAAGTATCCTTTCCACACACACATATTTATGTAAGCCGCCTATCCCATAAAAAGAGTTTTTCTCTATGGAGGGCAAGAAATCTCTTTCAAAGTATTCAGTGTGAATTCATTCTGGTTCCCAGACTTCCCCTTGATATAACTATTTCTGTTAGTGACTCATTGTACTTTCATATTCTCTTGAAGATCATTTATGTAGTAGATACTTTTAAATATATATATTTTATTTTAGGGTTGTGGGGTATAAGTGAGGATTTATAAGTAGGCTGCATGCAGGTGAGATTTGGGCTTCTAGTTGGCTTGCTCTCCCCTGTAGTGGACCAGGTACCCAGTATATTGTCACGTGTCCTCCTCCCGGCTCCCTCCCTTTCTCCCTCCCTCCATCAGTGTCCAGCATCTGCCAATCCCACCCTTGTGCTAGTGTGACCAATGATCAGGGCCTGATGATAAGTGAGATTATGCGGTATTCAGTTTTTTTTTGTTTCTGTGATAGTTCACTTAGTATGATGGTCTCCAGCTGCATCCAAGTTGCAACAAAGTACATGATATTGTACTTCTTTGTGGTTGCATAATATCCCAGTGTGTGTGTGTGTGCCACATTTTCTTTGTCCACTCACCTTTTGATGGGCATCTGGGTTGGCTCCCTGTTTTTGCTGATGTAAATAAGGCTGCAGTAAATATGCATGTTCAGGAATCTTTTCAGGAGAGCAATTTAGATTCTTAATTCAGAGGTGCCTTATTCTGTTTGTGATGCCATAAAGCAATACCTGAGGCTGACAGAGAAAAGAAAGGTTTTTTGGCTTATAGTTCTGCAGGCTGTATATGAAGCATGTTACCAGCACCTGCGTCTGGTGAGGGCTTCGGGCAGCTTCTTCTTATGGGGAAAGGCAAAGGAGAGCCGACATGTGCAGAGATCACATGATAAGAAAGGAGACAAAGAGAGAAGGGAGAAAGGTGACATGCTCTTTTTAACAACCAGCTCTCATGGGAACAAATAGAACAAGTATTCACTCATAAACATGAGAATGACACCAAGCCATTTAGATAAATCTACCTTCATGACCCAAACACCTTCCACCAGGCCCCAAGTCCAACATTATAGAGCAAATGTCAACGTGATATTTGGAGGGGTCAAACATCCAAACCATAGCAAGAAGTTTCTACAACATTTTTAAATGTTTAAATTTGAGTTTTAGATATATATTTAGCCATGACAAATTTGTTTTCCAATAAAGGATTTTGCTGATAATTTTTATTAGAATTTTTGCTAAATTATGTTAAATTGTAGCAGAGTTATCAACATGTTGAAACTGAAATCAACTTAGGATAAATTCTTGCTATAAACTTGAGATACTTACAAATCTCTTTACCTTAAACTGTTTGCTGCAAAATGGAACACTTTATATGTTGCTATAAATATTATTTAGTCAATATACACATAAAATGTTTTGTATTGTGTTTGGCATATAATAAGTACTGAATAAATGATTGCCATAAAATATAGATTCACTTTGATTAAAATTTAAAATAATAGGTATGTATGCAGATATAGACATACTTATTAAATTTTAAAGAAATTTTAAAAAGAACATATTTTTGTAAAAATGTTGACTAGTTAGAATTAGAATATCATTGTAAAGTGTTTAAAAATAAACTTTTTATATTTTGGTTTCAATAACAAATTGCTAAAATAACTATTGAATTTTATCACAGGTCACATTTAGTTGAGAGTAAAGCAATTTCCCAAACATACAAAGTTTACAAATTAATAAAGCCTTCGTGAGAATGAAGATTCAAGAAATAGAAGAACAAAATTCTTAAATGCTCTAGCTAAAGAAAGTAATTCACTACTTGCAATCCTTAGTTTTAAAAGGACATAAAAATAACATGCAGAACATATAAATTTATTGACTGATGCTACATATACTATTCAAGGAACCACAAGGAATTAAAAACACTGATATTCTGTTAAAAAATAGTTAATGTAGTCCAAGTTGAAGATAATAGAGAATTCAATACTGCAATATAATATGCACAAGGTTAATTTAGTAGGTCAGAGAAAATGAGAACATTAAACTTTTAAAAGGCAAATATTGTAAAAATTTGAATAAAAAACAAGAATCAATAAATAGAATAAAATATTTATTAAAATAATACAGTTTGGTATAGCATCTATGGCAATCCTCAAGTATCCTTTTTATCAATGCCTCATGTGTATAAAACAGTTTGAGCCCAAATAAAGTCCTCTGAAATTCAAGCTAAGTATTCTTTGAATATAATTTCAGGTTTCTACAATTTCCTCATCTTCTACATATTCAGACATTCACCATTAACTATTTTTCAAATAATTTTTCTTTTTTGATTTAAAATAATATTTATCTAAAAGTTGCTTAAGGAAAAACAGAATTAGTATAATTTCAAATAATCATCCTAACTCTGAGTTAACCTCTGATGATCCAACTTAACTTACTTTTTTTTTTTTTCAGTAGCATGGGGTGCTCTTTCTAGAGGAGGTAAATGTGGAAAGTAGATAATAAACACAGGATTTAAAACTAAATTATAGAAATATAGATCAAACAGTCTTAGAAGATGTATTACTTATGTATTCATGAATGTCTTCATATTACTTTTTATTTGGATTAACAAGATGTAAACTGTTGCATGTTGACCATAATGAACATATTTTTGCATGAGAGAGAGAGAGAGAGGAATGTAAGGAGGCAAAAGGAAGAAAAGGTGGGGGGCAGAAAAAAAGGGTGGGAATAGAGGAAATGCAAGTTCTAGAAAAAAGGCAGTGCTAGAAGACAGGAAGAAAGAAAGCAGGGAAAATAGAGATGAAAAAAAATCTGGTTCTCACTAAGACACTAGTAACATAAACTATTATTTTGTTTGTTTCCTTTTTCAAGGCAATATTTAAGAAGTGCATCTAGCTACACAACACATACTCTATCATTTCTATGGTTTAGGAAGCGTGTGGTACTGGTCTAAGTTGATGTTGTGCAGACATGGTAGATGAAATAAAATACCGTTTCATTAATAACTTGAGTCAAAGCCAAGAAAGCAGTGACTTTGGGTATTGCTCTTAAAATATAATTTCAAGCAATGAAATGCAACCCCAAATTATCAGGAAGTGTTCATACATTTTATAAAGGTCCACATAGGTCTCATTTTATGCCAAGCACTCTTTTAAGTACTTTCTGAAGACTAAGTCGTGAAATAATCATAACAAAATTGTGTCTTTACCTCATGAATGAGAAAACTGAAGCACAAAATGATTAAGGGACTTGTTGACATAAAACAGCCAAAAAGAGGCTGACCTCAGACATTGTATTCGTTTCCTATTATTGTTAAGCCCATAACCATACATTTAATGGCTTAAACTTACAAAAACATATTGTTTTATAGTTCTGGAAATCAGGTGTCTAAGATTAACATATCAACATATTGGAAAGGTTGAACTTCCTTTTGGAAGTTTCAAAGAAGCATCTACTTCCTTGGCTTTTTATTCCTCTGGAGCCCACCTGTACTCCTTGGCTTGCTTGTCCTTCCTGGCATCATTCCAAACTCTGTTCTTATCACCTTTCCTTGTCACTTTAAATTTGATCTTTTTACCTCTCTCATAAGGACCCTAAAAATTACTTGGGTCCACTACATAATTTGGGATGATATTCTCTGTTGATATTATTATCTTAACTACATCTACAAAGTTTCTTTTATCATGTGAGATAAAATATTCAGTTTCCAAGGACTAGGATGCAGGCATTTTTTTGGGAGGGGAGTACATTATTCATCCTACCAGGGAATCCAAAGAGTTTAGCTCCTGAACCCACGTTCCAAAACAATTCCTTGTACTGTTTCACATGTACAGACTTTTTGTATGAGCCATTCATTACTATTATGGGAAACAAAAGTCTATTATATTTCTAGGCTTAGTCTCCATGACTGTGAAATAAAGGGACATGCTTAAATAAACTCTAAAGTCCCTGACTATCATAAACTTCTATGATTCTGTGTTTCAAACAGCCTAAGTCATTCTTCAATAAACAAAGCCTTTAATTCTTAAGTGTCACTTTGAATTCTATTTCCAAAACAAGGGATTAGTTTACACACCTCATTGCTTTAATAAAACTCCTCAATACACAAATTAGTAAACTTTCTTATCTCAAACGTAGGCCATTGGACAATTGCTTATTAATCACTTATTTATCTCACATGCAGGAAATTCTTCCACTCTTTTATTCTTATACAAATTTCTCCTATCTTTTGGAGATCAACTTTAATCACATTTCCTCCTACAAACCTTTCTTGACTACCCTAATTTCTGTCGGTGAATATCACTGACTAATATAACCCTGACAGGCAAAACCCACTGATACTTAATAAGATTTGTTTCTCTTCTCTTCTATGTACATTTACCTCTTTGATCACATCCTTGCTTTGGGACATTTACTTAACACCAACTATATCATCTCCAGTGCTGAGTATGTCCAGTGCAACCTGGTGAACCTCCCTCTAGCTGCTACTGCACGTGTGCAAAATAGAGGGGTTTAATAAGTGTTTCATGCTTATGGCATCTTAAAAATATGCAACCACAGTAGAGGAAATATTCACTACACAGTTCAAAAATCACAAAAGCTATTAGAAGGTGATTATTATAAAAGAATAGCTAGTTTTTGAAAATTAAAAAAAAAGAAAATTTTATCCTCCCTCTCTCTCTAAAATGAAATGATCCTTACAAGCCTGCTTTGTTCTTTAACATGGGAAAAAGTATGATTTATTCATCTTCAGCATTTGATTTTAGACTAAAATTTAGTCAAATTACTTAGCATTCGTAAGAACTACACATTTATTATAAACCTAAATAAAAATAAAAATATAAAATGTCTATACACTTGTAGTGCTGTGGAGATATGAACTTACAGAAAACAAATAATGAATGTTCTAATTTATTTAGGTATGAATGAATCTATTTATATAAATGAAATTAGATACAACCAACAACATACAGTTTTTTTTAGCCTATCTAAATATACTCTATAATACTTTATTATAGCTTCATATATTTTATTTTAACTGGATCTCTTTCTAAAAGTAGTAAAATAAATCTATCATTTGCAAGGTTTCAGAAATGTCAAATTAGAAATGTCTTCTTGACATCTCACTTTCATTATAGTAACTATTTTAAAGAACATAGGAAATAATGCATTTAGTTTCAATATCTTTGTTTTTTCAAATTAGTAAAACCACCTATTTTTATATTCTATGAGTTATCTGGAATACTGTAAAAACATAAATAAAGGTTTTTAAATAAAAACATTTCTTAAGGCTGGAGTAATTTTAAATGCAGACAATTGACTTTGAGGCTACCTAATTAAAATATGTGCTCTTTCTGATGAAAATATGATACAGAAACCTAAAACTCTCTTTACTTTAAAAGACAGACACACTCTTCTAAATGAACTAAGTTTTATACATTCCTAAGACATTGTGTTTGCTATATCTCTACTGCAAGTTTCCAAGATCTAGTTACTCCACAACACCCAGTTTTCCACGTTTAATCTAGATAATTGCACAAGATGCATTCATTTAATTATAGGATTGCATATAAAATTTACATAGTCCCCTCAGCTAACTTAAAGTATAACATGGTTGCTACAAATACATTATTTCCTACCATAGTTAAGCTATTGTGCATGACAGATTAAAATGTATAGGACTTCAATGCATGGGAACTTGCTGTTTTCTTGACACTTTGGGTAAACACATGTTTTATCTAGATTTAAAATAATTTCATATAAAGATGCAATATTTATAAATGTTATTATATAGAGATAATGCAATGGCTGACCCAATTTTGAGAAATTATATGAAAAATATATATATACTGGTGATGCCAAAAAATGTATACACACTTTAAGAGATGTTATCTATGTATTACTTTTATTTCACAGTAATCAGAAGTGTCTGGACACTGATAGTAACCACTTTGAGCACCTCTTGTAATAACAGAAGTCAAATGTGACTTTTAATCAGTTTTTGTTGTTGGTATAAATTGAGTATTACAATTGTAATATAGTTTTTTCCTTTCTTAAAATGTGTATACTTTTTTGGCACCCTCTGTAAATATACCTACATATGTATTATAGTATTTTATATACTTATTATCTTTGATTCATTATATCTCTAATACATGTTTCCATGTCTCAATTGCTGTCTAATACCTAATTTTCCAGGAAATACTGTCTTTAGTCACTTTAAATCTGACAGAAATTTTTGCCTCTTTTTAACAGAAAAAATTTAGCAAAAAGTAGGAGCCATTAGATGCCATCTTTCAGCTACTTGCTAGTGTCTTCACCATAGCTTTTCCCCTTATCAAATTGAATCAGACAGTGGCAATAATCTGATTGCATTCAGCATGGTGCCTGAAGAAACATCTCTTCTTTCTGAACTGCTCTATTGTATTCATCTTTTTTTAGACTGCATCCAGTTTCATTAAGGAACTCTGCTGCAAGGATTTTCTCAGGATACAGGGGGAATATATCAAAAGCAAAACACTGAAATTGCCTTGAGAGACTTCAATAACATCAGTTTAAATTTGTCATACCTCAAATTAAATTTCAAAAGAAACTAGTTAAAAGAAGAGTTGGCAGGAAGTTGTATTTTCCATAAGATACAACTTTCTTGACATGCACAAGTCACTTAGTGTTTCTGAACTGTTTTCACCTACCAAATAAAAACCAAAACTATGTGTAAGGGAAAGATTTTTATAAACTGTGGAGTGTCCTTCAGATAGAATCCAAATATTTACAGAACTAGAGATCCTGTAATAGCAGTGAAGTTATAGTTGTTTTAAATCCTAACTTTGCTGATTACTTCCCCTACATATGCAAGTTTAAAAATTGTTCACTTCTGGACCCATACAATCCCTTTTTCTTCCCTAATGCATCCTTTCCAATTAATTTGTCAGGAAAAGTCTCTTTTTTTTCTTTCATTTTTCCATGGCTACTTTATTCATTTTTATACTACTAAAGGCATGTATTCCTTTTGCAGATATTTGAGCCCTAGATCTCAGGCAACTCTTTTTGTACTCAAGTATTCACAAAACATTTGGTGAAAAGAGACCCTTTACTCTTTTTATGGGCATGAGGCATTTAGTGGTGTCCTGGAGGAGGGCTTAACAATTATCTAGAAAATATGACATTCTCAAGACTTTTGCAATCCTCTTGTTAAACATGTCCACTAATAGAAATTAAATTACAGCACTGCAATGAAATAAATTATATTAAAAACAAGTGGGATAAGTTCTCAAAATGAACCCCTTTCTAACTATACTATATTATTATCTATCCTACTAAAGTTATTTATAACTGCTGTATCTATACGGTATAAATAATATTGTATATCCTAAAGCTGCCTCCTTACATAAGTTTGTACATATGTAAACTTACATAAGTTTGTAAAAACTTACATAAGTTTTTAAGTTTGACCTAAAGACTGCCTAGAACCTAACTGGATTTGTAAACAGACTATAACCTATTTTTGTACCAATCAGTGAGTTTTGATCAATCAAAGGCAGTCAACTGTTCAAATCCTAGTTAAATAAGACCATCACCAAGTTGTAACCAATCCAGCTGTTTCTGTACCTCACTTCTGTTTTCTGTATGCCACTGTCCTTTTTCTGTCCATAAATCTTCTTTGACTATGTGGCAGGGCTGCCCGATTCGCAAATCATTCTTTGCTCAATTAAACTCTGTTAAATTTAATTTGTCTAGAATTTTATTTTAGCAATACTATATGAGGCAGCGTAGCTGGTACAGGTTAGATAAATTTCTTGTACGCATGTTTTAGAAAGTATTCGACAGCTTGTCGGCTGGCTGAACAGCCCTGCCAGCTGGAATGTGAATTCAGCATGGACTCCCAGTCCACCCCACTCCCTCAGCTCGCCAAAGGAAAACTCCATCAAGCTAATTCCCAAACTGGAAATCGAAAAACCATAGAAATGATACGCCATTGCCTTGCTGAACTAGGGTGTGGGCATGTGCTCTTTGAGCTACAGCCCGGTCACGTTTTCTTAAGCTTTGGTCATCTCCCTTACCTTGGGGAGGTGAATCTTCTCTTTCTCTCACTCTCTAATTTACTTTCTAAATAAAGTACATTTTCTAATCTTAAAATAAGTTATAATACACCCCTTTTAGCTCACGAACTTGTGAACTGAAAAAATCTGGCAAGTTTTCTTAGAAAACACCACTCATTCCTCCCATCCCAGAGAGAAGTCGATCTCTCCAGAGCGACAGTTACCTGGACTCCACCCCTCTTTAACATATCAGTCATTGTGAAGGCACATCGGGCCTATTTTGTTAAAAGCAAAAAGTGCATTTTCTCTCATACATTCCAGCTTTGGCATGTCTCTCCATCTTTCCCTCTTCTTTCTCTAATAAACTTTATCTTAATACTTTGCTGGTCACTCCAAAATTCATTTTAGGGTTGAGCCAAAGAATACACAAGTTTTGTATCGCAACCCACCCAGCATCACTAGTTTTCCAACTCCACATTCAGTGATGTCAAGTTGATAACCTGAAATCATCCGTAGTGACATATTTCAATGATGTGCTGGAAAATGTTTAACAATCTACTCTTGAAGGAAAAAAAATGACCAGATTTGTAGCACTTATCATTTGCTATGGCATCAATATCTCCAACATAGCTGAACCAGCTTTTGTAAAACTACTGAAAATTTAACAATTTCATCTGGTGAGCAAGATGGAGTTGGCTTCACAATACTGCTGAATTTTTGATGCCTGAGATATTAAATTGACAAACATTATCAAGGAGAACTGTTATTGCTTTAAAAAAAAAAAGCAAATGTTGGTAAATATCTTGAGTGTTACATAGTGTCAAGTCGAATTTCTAAAGCCCAGGAATGAATCAGGCATCTCAGTTTTCTCCATTTCTACCTTTGATTCAAAGTGGTAAATGAGAAGCAAGTAAACTATTGCTCAACTGGGCCAGCAGTCTGTTTTGTATTTCCCTGGAACTAAATATAGTTTTTAAATATTGAAAAGGTTGTAAAATAAAACAAAGACTAATATATGACAGAGATCATATACGGCATAGAAAATTTAAAATATTTACTATCTGGCTTTTAAAAATACTTGCAACTTCTGTACTAAATATATAACCATATCATTCCACAAAATCCAATTTTCCAGTCCCTTATTCTTAAATTACTACTTGAACTATATTTTTTGTACTTTTCTTGAATATCAGTGAGACAAGATGAATAATATTTGATAGCAATTCCGTCTCAAATTTGTTGATTTCTACCAGTTCTTGCATCAGCCCTGCCTTGTATTGTTTCTAGCCCAATACCTCTTAAGTATTTGTTCTGTCAATAGCACCAAGTCAGAAATAAATGAAGTGCTCAGTTTCTAAGCTATGTAACCAACCATGTGCGTAAGAGTGAATCAGTTTCTAGAGAAAAACGAAAGAAGAACAAAACAAGCATGCAGAGAAAAGCAGATGGAAGGGTTTTATGCAGAGAAGTTGCTTTAACTCCTCACTGTTTTCCAGGACTCATTATTTTACTTGTTAGAATCGGAGGTACCATGCCGAGACCAGAGATGTTGTGAGAAAAACAGAGATAAACCCACTCACGTGGATCCGCTGGGTTCAGACCTGGATCAACACTGACTGTAGTGTTTACTTTTTGATTCTGTGAGATATCAGAATATCCTTCAATAATTCTCTCTATGTGATTCAGTCTGTTGTCAACTAAATTACTACTCCATACTTAAACTAATTAAGTCAGATTTCATCAAAATTCCTTGTGCTTTAGGGGATTTAAAACATTAATTTTAGCCGGGCTTGGTGGCTCAGCCTATAATCCTGCGCCTTTGGGAGGCTGAGGTGAGTGGACTGCCTGAGTCCAGGGGTTCGAGACCCGCCTGGGCAACTTGGCGAGACCTCATCTCTACAATGAATAAAAAATTAGCCGGGTGTGGTAGCGCGCGCCTGTAGTTCCAGCTACTTGGAAGGCTGAGGCGGAAGGATCGCTGGAGCCCAGCAGGTCGAGGCTGCAGTGGCCGGGAGAGGCTGCAGTGGCCGGGAGCGGCCACTGCACTCCAGTCTGGGTGACAGAGTGAGACTCCAACTCAAAAAAAAAAAAAAAAAAAAAAAAACATTAATTTTAATATATGAAAAAATAATGGCTCTAGATATGTACACATACATGTACGTATTTTAGATTAAAATTGTATTTCACTATTTAACTTGTTTAATGACATAAATTATATTTCTCAGTTTTTCAGTTAAAATAATTTTGCTCCTTTTGTATTTGAACCCCACACAATTTATCTTTGGGAATAATAGCCAAGCAATATAGAGTGATGCAACTACAGACACTAGTTAATATCTGTCAAATTTGGAATCATTATGAATAGGTTATATTCATTCCAGAAATATGGAAAATAGAGCAAATTATTATCAATTTTTTAAGTACCTAAAGAAAAATAATGTAAGCTATATTAAGATAACTTCATGAAGAAATTCTACAGCCACAAGTCCTGCTAATTTATTTTCTTTTTCAATTTTGTGGAGTTTTCTTTCCTCCTTCTAGGATTTTCTAATACAAGTTAAATAATTTTTATCTAAATTCACTCAAAAGTATGCAAAAAATTGCTTTGGGGTTTAGGAGAGGGGAAAGATGAGCAGTGGCTGATTTTCAAATACCATTTTCTGCCTCCATTTCATTAACTTTAAACTGCATTGAAGCATTTGCAGTGTCCTTAATTCTTCTATGGAGTCTACCAGGTGACTGCTTAGGAGCTCTGCTACTGAAAGTCTTTACTAGTGACACATCATTTTGTACTTTGACATACACTAGAATTTAATTTTTAATTAACATAAAAGATTTGTTTTAAAATTGCTAACAATTCTTACTTACTTTTTATGGGTTGCCAAGTGATTATTTCTTTGCCTGCTTCTATTCATTATTTTATAAAAATTTATTTAACTTAGAAATATATCTTTTCTGATTCTCATTCCTTTCTAATCAGAGTGTTTTGCTGAAGTCCTATAACAATACACCTATCCTGAAACAACAAACTTCTTTGTTCACATTGCTTTTCTACCTCAGAATTCTTAAACTAGCACATATTAGGGAACCCTTCAAAAAAAGAAATTATTTTTTTGGTGGATAGGATCCTTGTGGTATAGACTCCCCTGTTAGACAAGTGTTCTAGGAACCCATCAGCATCCGTGTACCATCTAACATTGCTGTGAGTGGCTATGTTTGACTTCAGTGATTTTTTTTTTTTTAAGATTCTTTCAGTGTATTACCCCATTTCATGACAGGTGATTTAGTAGCACACCTGCCCACACCACACTGAGTGTTCATCAGTGTTCTACCCTCCCTATTCACCTGATCTGGCCCCAAGCAACTTTTTTCGGTTTCCCATATGAAAAAAAATCCTCAAGAGGAAATATTTTGCCATGTGATAGAGGTGAAACAAAAAAAATGGCAGAAACATAAAAAGCATCAAAATGGACAAGTTCAAAAACTATTTTGATTAGTGGAAAAAGCCTCTTGATGGGGCATTGCATCAAACAGAGAATACTTCAGGTGGCTGAAGTTTAAACATATAAGAATAAATGCACAATTTTTTATAAATAAATTGTTTTTGGGGGGGTCCCCCCCCATATGGTGTTTGGCACATATTGCTTGTAATTTTCTTAAATTTTTATGTGCGTATGTTCTTCTGAAATATATTTCAGCTTTTAAATGTAACAATTGATGGCTTACACTACTTGTGGTGACTCTATCTGATGAGCTATTGTATACATTAATAGGGAAAATGCATACTTTATGAATGAATGACCATTACTATCCTTGAAATAAAGTCTCAAAATACACCATTTAAAAAAAAATCATTGTTATTTTAATATGGTCAATACACCAGTTAAATATTCTTAATTATCTCATGAGGTGAATTCTGTCACTCATTTTATGTACATTGTGGTCTAAAGTGCACAAAGAAGAAGGGAAGAACTATGACTTGGAGTTATAAATGGATGTCAGAGACAGAACTGTTTTGATGCATTATATTCTTAATATCATTCTTTTTACTTAAATTTCTTTTAGTTTTTGTCATTCACAATTCTAAAACTATTTTGCAAATATTATGCAAAGAATCTTAAAAAGAATATTTTCAGTGAATACATGTAAATACTTCTCTGTGCACAATTTCAAATTATATAAACATAAACACTTAAAGAGAGGTGTCTATTTTGAAAACCTTTTGACTTGCTGTTATCCTAAATATATATTTGAAAAATATCATATGAGGTAATATTAATAAAATATTTATTTTAATAAATAATAATAAAATTCTTTTAGCGTAAACAAATCATAAATATGAACGTACATACATCATATATTTGGAAATATGATAATATTAATAGTATACAATTTTTTCACAAGTAAAACAAAGGTGAATTCATATTCTTTTAGCCTAATATTCAGATATAAGGTTAAAACTAAAATCTATATTTCTAAGTTAGATAGTTTCTCACTTTTTTCTTCTCTCTCTCTTTCCTTATTACCTAAGTGAATAAAATGTGCATCTCTTGATTTTTATCTGAAGTAAATTATTTTAAAAATACACAAAGCACCATTCTGCTAATATAAATATGTAGTAGAGACCTGAAAAGCATTTTATATATCTGAAATTAAGCTTTATCCAATGAATAAGATGAAACGAGGAAAAAAATTTCAGAAACCTGCCAATGATTTGACTTTTTTTTAACGTTGCTGAGAAGCAAGTTTTAACTATTGAACACAGGCATGCATAATCAATTCGAGCTTTAAACTATTTGTTAAGAAGTAAAAAATGATGACAAGGGTGCCAAAAATTAATTTTAACTAGGTATAATATTTCCTGAAATTCATTTAATTTATTTCTGATTTGAATGTAAAGAAAATTATACCAGAGACAAGCTCTTATGTGAGTTTCTTAGAACAGAGAGAATGTTTTCTGCACTTAAGAAGCAAGCATGACAGTATGGCAAGGTTTTTTTTTCTTTTTTTTTAATGTGGACATCTGTCTCTCTACTCTGGAGAACATAAATACAGCCCATATGATACATTCCAGATGGTGAGCGTTTTCAGCTACCATGGCTCAAACACATTTCTAAGGTGAAGTGTTATCCCTCTTCTTGCTGAATGCTCTAAGCCTCATAGGAGATGAGGAGCTGAATCTTTCACAATTCTATATAATCAACAAAGCAATGAAATCTTTAAATTGCTGAAATGTTTGAGATATGTATTTCCTCTTGTATAATATGTTTTATTTAAATTCTATATATAATTTGCTAGTATTTAAAATGCTACTATTAGTTGCTACGGACAGCACATTTCTTACATAATATCCCTTCATTTCCTTGATGTTTTCTAACTAAATACGAGGTAATTTTGCAAGCATATGGATTCCAATATTATATTATCCTTTGGGCGTTTAGAAAGCTATACCATAATTTGCTTAATGGAAATGGCTCACCAAATTTATACACCTGATTGGAGTAAGGTATTACCATATGCATTCCCTAAAAATGTCTTCTTTAACAGATATCTAACTTCTTACAGAAAACTAAATAGTCAAAGATATCTATAACTGAATAAAGAAGAACATTCATTAAAAAATAGAGAAAAGAAAATACTATGCAATGCATTTTATTTGTGGTGTGGTAATTCATGGTTTTATTTCCATTGTGATCTTTAGGTTCTGAATTTGAATATTATTGGTCCACAGGAAGGTTAAAAAAATAACACGTCCACAATTATGTGCTACGCTTGCCTTATATATGTGAGAGAATACTGAGGATGTGAGCATCTAAACTGAGGTAAAGCACGTAGAGGTCTGTTGCAAAAAAAAAAAAAGGAATTGTGAATAAGCTACACAAAGGAATGTTATAGATTGCTATGTTTTCTGACTACAATATATGGTTTATGTCAGCTTTTTAAAATTTCCAATCCCCCCCATAAGATAAAGTAAATTATACATAACAAAGCTACTGACAAAAGAAAATAGTAATGTAAAAATGTTATGGTCAGGGACTTGACTGTTTAGGAAATACTTCTTTGAGTTATCAGTAGTTAAAGTATATATTTGTATGCATTCCAATTTTAGGTCACAAATATATTCACAATGAATCATAAATTTGTTAAATATTCCATAAAATTATATCTTTTAATGAATAAGAAATATTATCTATAAAAGGCCAAGTTATTTATTTATTTATATACTGTAAGTAATCTAAGTGCTTAAATGTAATAATTAGTCTGATTATCTTCATAATTTCCGATATGCTATTTCTCTATATAAGACCTTAATAAAACGTGAAAGGTATTATTGAAAATAATTTTGAAACTGATGCAAAAGTTATACTATCTTCTTTAGAACTGTTTAGCTTGAAGATTCTCTCACTGGAATGCTCAATATTTAAGCAAAGTGTGTATAATGCAAGCCCAAGGGGCTTCTAATGATATGCCACATTATAGGCACCCAATAAATCTACAAAAAATAAAGTGGAACAAAAAGAAACTAACTTCCAAACCAATAGTGAGTTTGACTAGGTCACCAGATGCAAGGTAAACATTTAAAAAGCAAGTGTATTTCTATATTCTAGCAATTAGCACATGGACCCCAATATTTAAAAGATAACATCATTTGCATTTGCTCAGAAAAAGATAAATCTACTTAAGTGAAAATATAACAAAACATGTACAGAAAATGTATGTTGAAATATACAAAATAATGAAAGAAACAAAGTAATCTAAATAAATATAAAGACTTATTTTGTTCATGGATTAGAAGAATAATAAAGTCAATAGTAAAGTAAATGGCAAAGTAACTTCTCCCCAAATTAATATACAAATTTATTTCCTATCAAATGGTTCCTATCAAACCGTGGCAAAATTTGTTGATAATATGTATATAATATTATCCATAAGAAAGGACAAATATTTATTTATATACTTGTATTAACCTATTTTGTTTTGATATAGTCAAGCTTTTACTAAAATTTACATGGAAAAGCAAAGGAATTAGAATAACTAAAACAATTTACAAAATAATAAAATGGGAAGAATCCATTTACTCAATTTAAGACCTTTTGTTAATTTTAAGTAATCATTAGTAAGCTACTGGCAAAGGGGAACAGACACAGATTTATGAAACAAAATAAAGAAACACAAACAGACAAAGCTGATTTTTGACATAAGTGAAAAAGCAAAATAATGGAAGAAAGACTGCTTTTTTGGACAACAGTAGGGGGAAAACGGAAGGAAAGAGAGAAGAAGGAAGGGAGGAAGAATAGGAGGGAAGGAGGGAAGGATGGAGGAAAGAAGGTAGAACGAAAGGAAAGGGAAGGGAAAGGAAATAGAAGCGATAAGAAAATAAGAGGAAAAACAGGAAGGGAGAGAGCAAGAAAATGAACACATTTTTCAAATATTAAGTGGATTATAGACAACTGCAAAACTTTTAGGAAAAAATAATTTCTAAATCTAATACTAGTCAGAGTTTTTTTTTGGCTTTGTTTTTGTTTTGTTTTTTTTTTGAATTGGAGTCTCACTCTGTTGCCCAGACTGAAGTGCAACGGCCGCTCCCGGCCACCGCAGCCTCAACCTGCTGGGCTCCGACGATCCTTCCGCCTCAGCCTTCCAAGTAGCTGGAACTACAGGCATGCACTACCACGCCCGCTAATTTTTGATTTATTATAGAGATGAGGTCTCGCCAAGTTGCCCAGGCGGGTCTCAAACATGCAGACTCAGGCAATCCACTCACCTCAGCCTCCCAAAGCGCGGGATTACAGGCTGAGCCACCAAGCCCGGTTAAGTGAGAGTTTTAAAAGCATGAATCACAAAAGGAACAATTGATAAATTGATTTTACCAAAATTAAAAACTATTGGTCCGTGAAAGATTCAGTTAAGAGAGTAAAAGACAAACTTCAACCTGAAAGAAAATATTTTCAAGCTATATAAAAAAGGATTGATATCTAAGATTTATCAAAGACTTTGCAAACTGATGAAGATCATTATACCAAAGAACACATAAAATAAGTAGCATGTGAAAAGATGCCCAACATCATTAGTCATTAGGGAAATACATTTAAAATTAAAATGAGATATCACTCTACACCTTTACTAATAGAAGGATTTTTTAAAAGTCCATTGTGATGATATCAAATGCTGAAGTCTATGCAAACTTATATATCGCTAGTGGAAAGTTATAGTGGAAATCAATATATTTGTGCATTTCATGAAATACTACACAGCAATAAAAATAAATGAAGTATTGCAAACCATTTGTAAACTTATGTTTTACTCAGAACAGCATTTTCGTAAGCTATTTGTAGCATAACAATCATTTCCACTGTATTTTTCTCCAACAGAAAACAAAATTTCACTGCTATGCTTTATGTAAATCACTCATCATGAAATGGACAAACACGTTGAGGAATTCGCCTTAACATCCGTCCAACTTAATCCAAGTCAGCTCAGCAAAAATTTCTGATTGTGATGTGAGAGCTGTAGTTCATCCACAAGCATTTGGCCTCACAGTAAATGATGTTTGTGAAACTTTAGAGTCACTGAGAGCTGCTTTGTCTTTTGAACAAGCATTTTGATATGTTCTACAAATGAGAAAATTGAGCCACAGTAAACTTCAATTTCCTTGACCACTCTTCCATTGCTATTAATGGATGAAGTTTGGGTTTTAAACTTTGTTTTTTAATTAAAATTTGATTATCTTTCCAATATAATACGCATTTCATTTGACAAGGAGAAAAAGTAAAATTTTGGACAGATAATACAAGAATCATAAATAGAATGCTATTGAGGATAGAAAACAACTACAAGATCAAAATATGAATGATGTGATGAAACATATTTGTGATGAAACATATCAAAATGCTTGTTCAAATGATGTGCACACATCCTAAGGACTTCAGCGGCCACGATGAAGCCCAAGCCCATCGAGATCTCCTGACAGCACTACAAACTGATGTTTATTTCACTGATAACATTTTGCACTAGACTTTTAGCACATTGATAGCTAAGGTGCGTTTATTATTCAGACAACAGTCAAGTCAATGCCTAAGCATTGCATAAAAGTCAGTACAAGTGAATGAATAATTTGATCAGAACTTACATGTCTGAATTGGATTTTTGAACAGAGAGTCTGAGTAATATACTCAGTAATATACTCACTCAGGCCTCTGTCCCCTCAAAGGATTTATTCTAACTAATTTTTTAACATCTGTAGAGGATATTATCAGCTAGCATCTTTGGTCCAGACACTCTAGATCTCTTAGTCTCCACTTCATCTAGATTCTAATTAGAGAGGGAAAGAAAGTAAAATTGACATTTCTCTGGCTCCGCTAGAGATATAGTTCTGGCGCACATTCGTTTCATCAGGTAGTCAGATTTTGAAATTTAAAAAATAAAAGTGATGTGGGGTTTTTTATCGTATCAGATATTTTTTATTGAAAAGCCGAGTTGTAGGAATATGAAATGTCTCTTACACTGGCTTTCACTGTCCATACTTCAGCTTCTGTATAGTGTCAAAAACAAAAATAGGAAACAAAACACAACCAACAAAACAGTGGTAACTCCTTGATCTGACATCTATATTTCTAAGTCAAGGCAGATATTTCCTATTCTCCAGGTTTCCTGAGTTTTCTACAGCAGTTGTAGTAGCAGCAGTAGGGATTTCTACATTTCAGCTTTGATTTCTCTGGTGGTCACCCAAGTAGTTATATACCTTAATAAATCTTTTGTTGGTCAGTTCATGTCAGTGCTATTTCTGAAGGTTCATTTAAAATTTTTTCCCTATAATATTTTAAACATATGATTCTCTGTATTTAATTTCTTTTTACTTAAATAGTTTAGTATTTTCTGTTTTGCCTTGACTTATATAGCCTTTTTGTATATTAGAAAAAAAATTATAAAACATAGGTTAGATAAAAATGCCACCACTTTAAAGTAATATTCTCCAAATTAGTTAATAACAATTCCTAATGCCTGATTAAATTACTTATGATCTGTTGTTAATTTAAACCGCTGACTGTCAATTATTTTGATTCCTCTTTGTAGATTTTTGTTTTTGTGTTCAATGGCTGTTATTCAAAAATGTTTGTTTTATTGAGTTAATCTAAAGTTTTAGAAATTATTATTTGTTACTATAGAAAAATCTCTACTAAATTCTATTGACAACATTAAATGCACATTATCTTTCAAAGTTGATAAATAGGACTAGATTAAAACAATTGTAGAGGATAAGAAAGAAATAATGAGCATTGAAATTTTCTGTATTCCTTAACAAAAACAAATTATTTCTTGGCCACCACAAAACATAGAAAAAGTTGTGCAGATTATTATTTAAAAGTATTTCACAGTGTGTAATTTCTACCTCATTCTTGGAAATATTTTATGACTCCTTTTTATTTACTCTTGCTTCTAGTTTATACTATCAATCTTTTTATATTTCAAACTTTGAGTCTTCTTTGAATGAAGGTATAATTAAATTAAAAATAAACATTATATATTGACCATTGGCAGGCTATTACGACCATTGCCTTGCTACATTATGGTGTGGCCATGTGCTCTTTGAGCTTTGGCCAGACCATGTTTTCTTAAACTTTGGCCCCCTACCATCTCTCTTGAGGATATGAATCCCCCCCTCCAATGTACTTTCTAAATAAACTATATTTTCTAATTTTAAATAAATAAAATAAACATTATATCTTGAGACACTCAACTCATGATATGCTTATAAATTCAAATGTATCCCAAAACTTCCTACTTTTACTGTTGTTATTACAAATAGTAGAGAGTACCAAATGTTGTTTGTAACTATAGAAAAGTATTTCAAAGGGTAAAAGATTCCATGATAAAATGAGCTTTATAAGGAGTCATTCTGTTGTTTTATTCCTCTTGTTTTGAACAACAGCTATGACTTAGCTTCATTCTGTTAAGGTAATTCATTTTACAAAGAAATATCATTTCTGTAAACCTTAACTATTCTAAAAATAGTCTCTGTTAATTTTATATAATATATATAGCGATATATATATATATAGCTTTAGACTTCTGAAAGGCATCATGGCTTTAACAACCATGATCAAAAACGTTTGGTTAAGTGACAGTTTCCTCAATAATACACAAATGCATAATCTACAATAGAAAAAAGTTAGCAACATAAAAATTTTTTAAACATGTTTTTTTCTTCAAAAGACACTATTAATATTTGTTTTTGTTTTTTAAAGAGGAAACATACTGGAAGAAAATATATGCAAAATTCATCTCTCATAAAGAACTTGCATTTATAATATATTTTAAAAACCTTAAAACTCAATAATACAAAGAAATGCAACACAATTCACAATAAATTTGAGAAGTTACATCAACAAAAATAATAAATGGTCAAATGAGAAAAAAATAAAATTTTTAGTCATTGGTAAAGGGCAAAAGATATTCACCACAGCATGTCAGCATACACCTACCAGAATGCCTAAACATAAAAAGAAAATTAAAAACACAGCAAGAACAACAACAACAAAAAAATCACTTTGGCAATATCAGTACTGACAATGATGTAGAGCAACTAAAAATTTCACACATTTTTTGATTAAAACATAAATAGTACTTCCATAGTAGAGAAAAAAATGTAAATGTCATACAAACACTATATGACCTTGTAATTCTACTCCAAATTATGCACCTAAGAAGCCAGGTGTGGTAGCTCATGCCTGTAATCCCAGCACTTTGGGAAGCCAATGAGGAAGGATTTCTTCAGCCCAGGAGTTTGAGACCAGCCTGGGCAATATAGTGAGACAACCAAAAAAAAAATTAGTTGGGAGTGGTGGCTCATGCCTCTAGTCCTAACTACTGAGAAGCCTGAGGTGAAAGGATAACCTGGGCCCAGGAGATCGAGGCTACAATGAGCTGGGATCATGTCACTTAAATAAAATAAAATAAAATAATGTATGCACCTAAGAGAAATGAAAATTTATGTTCCCACTACATCCTATATGCCAATGTTTACAAAGGCTTCATTCATAATTACCTAGAATTAGATACAACTATTTTGTGATACCATATATAAGACATCCTGAAAATGATACATTTATTGGGACAGAATAGGAGTTGTGGGGTAAGAGTTAACTACAGAAGTGTCTCACAATAAAAATTTTAGAGTGATATAATTTATCTTGATAGTGATGATAAACACAAAACTCTAGATCTAAATTTGGCTTTAGATTTGTTTAAAAACGTGGAGCTGTACACCACAAAGAATAAACTCTACTGCATAAAAGTTAATACCAAATTAATGAGAATTAGAAGATATCACAGAATGAAAAATACTGTGACAAACAAGACTAATCGTGTTGCCAGTACATGACATAATTTCAACAGAAAATGGGAATAAAGGAACTTACTTTGGAAAATAGTATCTTAATGGATACTATAAGGTGAAAACCAAAAAAAAAAGTGTATATCAATATATTCCAGTTGGAATTTTTCTCATAGGAGTACTAGTTAGCAATATCGAAACAATATTCTATATATATTAAGGATGAATGCATAAGTATCGATAATAATGACTTCAGCTATTGTTAGCCAGGCTTCTCACTGTTGAGGACATAAGTACAAAATAACTTCTGGGAGGGATCCAAAAGAAGGAGCAGGAGCATTCTAGATAATATATTTTTTGTGACTCGAGCAAATAATATACAATACTATAAGAAGTCCAGAGCATCTTACAGTACCAGAAAGAAATGAAGTACTTAAGAATAAAATTGGGGACAGGTGTGATAGCTTGCTCCTGTAATCCTAGCACATTGGAAGACCAAGGCAGGAGGACTGCTTGAGCTCAGAAGTTCAAGACCACCCTGGGCAGCATAGTTAGATCTTGTCTTTACAGAAAGTACAAAAATTAGATGGGCATGGTGGTGTGTGCTTATAGTCCCAGCTACTTGGGAGAATGAGGTGGGAGGTACTTGAGTCCAGGAAATCATGGTTACAGTGAACCAGGATCCTGCCACTGCACTTTAGCCTTGGAGACAGAGTAAGATGCTCTCTCAAACAAACAAACAAACAAACAAATATAAATAAATAAAATTGGGGGTATGTCAAAATGACACGGAGACTAAGTTGAAAGAACTCCTAATAGCCAATGTTAGAACTAATTGATCAGCAAAATAAATAACGATAGTAAGATTATATAACATAATATAAAATATCTGAATCCACAGTCATATACATAAATGATTGAATAAAAATAGGAAATAAAGGACACACCTTTCTTACAGAATAAATCCAAATGACAAATGCAGCAGTAATGAGAAAAATAGAAAATAGACATTAGAATGCCACCAGGTAAGACCCACAGATGAATCCTAAAATACATGGGTAAAACTTTAAGGAGAAACAGAACATTTGCCAAGCCTCAAATAATTTATCCCAAATATATATATATCAACTACAGTATGACTTTAATATATTTCAGATACTCTTTGATACACTTCCTCTGACTGGTGGAGCTTAATTTTTCTTCCTCTTGAGTATAGGCCAGCTTAATGATGCACCTCTAACAAATTGGAAAGGGGTAAAATAAAATGGGGAAACCTAGTAGACACCACCATGAACAAGTGGTTAAAGTTAACCTAATTAATAAAAGTCATCACTGAAAAGAGCATGGCACTTCTGTAGTTTTCTTCATAAATTACAAAACTTCGGTCTAATCATAAGATAACATCAGAGAGATCCAAATTGAGAGACATTGCAAAAAATATGTAACCAATACTCTATAAATGTACATTAGTGGAAAATGGTGAATCAGAATAAAGCTTTCAGTTTACAATGTTGTATAACTATCAGTTTCTTAGTTGTGATAAATGTATCGCGATTCCACGTGTTGTTAAGATTAGTGGAAGCTGGGTGAAGGGTGTATAAAAGCTCTCTGTGCTATCTGTACAATTCGTCTGCAAATCTAAAGTCATTTCAAAACAAAAAGTTTTGTCTAATTTTTAAAAATCTTCAGTTAAGAAAAAAATAACCCAAATAATGGACAAAATCTTTGAACAATTACTTCAGTAAAGAAGATATATCAATGGTAAATAAGCATATGAAGAGATATACAACATAATAAGAAAAATAAATTAAAACTAGAAGCACAATGAGATTCCATTACACATTTTTTAGAATGACTAAAAGTAATGACTGAACATGCCAAGCATTGGTAAGGATGTGGTGCAACTTGAACTCTGAACTTCTGATATTCTTAAAATGTTAAACATGCACCTATCTGATGACTTAGCCATTTTTCTTTTAGGTATTTAACCAAAAGAAATGAAAGCATGTGTTGACACAGAGACTTGCTCAAAAAGTGAAATGTATAATAGTTTTGTTTGTCAAAGCCAATAACTAAAATAGTCAAATGTTCATCTACAAATGACAGGTAAACATTTTTAATAACTTCAGATTATGATATATTACTCATCAAAAAACAAATAAAAATTTATATATATGATAACTTGGATGATCTCAAAAATTTTTAAATGAATAAAGTACATATTCTGTAATTTTATTTACAGACATTTTCTAGGAAGTGAAAATCAATGAATAGTGCCAGAAAGTAGAACATGACATGATTATTTGTTAAAACAAAAACTAGCTATAAAATTTTAACACCATTTCTTTGATATCAGAGTCTTTCCATCTACATGGTTGTTTTGGGAATCACCACACTGCTTTCCATAAAGATACCTTACATTCCCAATAGTGTAGAAGAGTTCCCTTTTCTTCACTGCTGAACCAGCACCTATTGTTTTTTGACTTATTAATAATAGCTATTCTTACCAGTGTTAGGTGGTTTTTCATTGTAGCTTTGCATTTCTCTGATCATTAGTGAGGCTGAGTACTTTTTCATGTGTCTGTTGGCTGCAGGTATATCATCTTTTGAAAAATGTCTCTTCATATCCTTTGCCCACTTTTAATGAGGTTGTTTTTTTCCTTCACTTCATTTGAGTTCCTTGTATCCTGGATGTTAGGTCTTTGTCAGAGTCATAATTCGCAAATACTTTTTTTTTCCCCATTGTGTGGGTTGTGTCTTCTCTCTCAATGGTTTCTTTTGTTGCGCAAATTCTTCTCAGTTGGATGCAGTCCCACCTGTATATCTTAGGTTTTACAGCATTCACTCTGGGGGATTGATCAAGAATTCATTGCCTGCTCCAATGTCCATAAAAGTGTTTCCTAGATTTTCTGTGTTGTCTTCTAGAATTCTTATAGTTTGAGGTCTTATGTTATATCTTTGATCCATTTTGAGTTGATTTTTGTAGAAGGTGTTAAGGATAGGTTCAGTTTCATCCATGTGGTTAGCCAGTTTTCCTAGCACAATTTTCTAAATATTGTCTCCTCTCCCCAATGATTGTTATTGGTGGCTTTGTCAAAGATGAGGTGGTTAAGAGAAGGTGTTTTTAATTCCAGAATCTCTGCCCTGTTCCATTGGTGTATGTGCTTATTCCTGAACCAATACCATGACTTCCTGGTTACCGTAGCCTTGTAATATAGCTTAAGTCTGAAAGTATGATACCTGCCACTTGGTTTCTTTTGCTAAATATTGTCTTGGCTAGTTATGCTTTTATTTTATTGTTTCCATATGAATGTCTATATTGTCATTTCCAGATCTGTGAAAAATCATGTTGATAATTTCATGGATATTGAAATGCATCTATAGATTGCCTTTTGTAGGATGGACATATAGACAATATTGATTCTTCTAATCCATAAGCATAGAATTTTTTTTTCCTTCGTGTCATCCTTGATTTCTTTGAGCAGTGTTTTGTAGTTCTCATTGTATAGGTCTTTCACTTCTCCTGTTAGGTAGATGCCAAGGTATTTATTTTTGTGTATGTGTGTGGCAATTGTGAATGAGATTGTGTTTTCTATTTGGTTCTCCGCCTGTTTATTGCTAGTGTATAGAAATGCAACTGTCTTTTGCACATTGATTTTTACCCCAAGACATATCAGTGTGAGGAGGCTTTTGATAGACTCCCTGATGTTTTCTAAGTATAGGATGATATCATCCACAAAAAGGGATAGCT
Organism: Cephalopachus bancanus; assembly: GCA_027257055.1. NCBI lineage: Eukaryota > Metazoa > Chordata > Mammalia > Primates > Tarsiidae > Cephalopachus > Cephalopachus bancanus. The sequence continues at coordinate 3,052,169 of JAPVLO010000107.1, forward strand.
TAACTTTCTTTTTTCTTATTTGGATACACCTGGAAGTTAGAACTTTCAGCACTATGCTATATAGGAGGTGTGAGAGTGAGCATTCTTATCTTGTTTCAGTTTTTAGGGGAAATATTTCCAACTGCTGAAACTGAGCAAAATGTTGGCTGAGGCTTTCTCATAGATGGTTCTTATTGCTTTGAGGAATGTTCCTTCTATGCCTACGTGTTCGAGGGTTTTTTATCAAGAAGAGATGCTGAATTTTGTATACTGCTTTTTCTGTGTCTAATGAGATAACTATGTGGTTCTTGGTTTTATACATGTTAATATGCTGAATTTCATTTATGAGCTCATAAATGTTGACCCAATCCTGAATACCAGGAATGAAGCCCATCTGGTCCCTGCAATGTATTGTTGGATCTAATTTGCTAGAATCTTGTTGATAATTTTTGTGTCTATGTTAATCAAGGATGCTGACCTGTAACTCTTTCTCCTTGTTGAGCTCTTGTGAGATTTGGGTATCAGTATTATGTTGGCTTCATAAAATTAGTTGGGGAGAGTTCTATCCTTCTCAGTTGCCTGGAGTACTTTCAGTAAGATTGGTATGAGCTTCTCCTTGAATGTTTTGTAAAATTTTCTGGGAACCCATCTGGTTCAGGGCTTTATTTGGAGATGATTTTTCTCATGACTGAGTCAATTTCCTGGGTTGTTATTTGTCTGTTTAGAGTTTCAGTTTGGTTATTGATCCAACCTTTTGAGGCTGTGTGATATCAGAAAATTCCCCATTTCCTTTAGTTTTTCTAGTTTATTTGCATACAGGTGTTCACAGTAATCTTTGATAATCTTTTGAACTTTTCAGAATCAACTGTGATTTGCCTTTTTTTCTAATTGTGTTTATTTTGGACAATTTTTTTTCTTTTTTTGCAATCTGACTGGGGTTCCATCAATCTTATTTACCCTTTCAAAGAATCAGCTTTTTGTCTTGTTGATATTTTCTATATTTTTTTTCTTCTCTGTCCTACAATTGTGTCTTTATCTTAGTGATCTTGATTTTCAATTGAAATTAGGCTTTAGATGACTTTGCCTTTTCAGCTCCCTTAGGTGTGATGTTAGGCTTTTTGCATGTGCTCTTTTTATTTTCTTGATATCTGTATGCAATGTTACAAATTTTCCTCTTAACATTGCTTTCATGAGATCCCAGAGATTCTAATAAGACATGCTTTTGTTTTCACTGTGTCCAGGAATCTTTTTATTTCTATCTTGATTTTTGTGTTAACCCAGAAATCCTTCATCAGCATGTTGTTAATATCCATGCCTTTGTGTCTTTTGGGGGAATCTTGGTGGTGGTTATATTTATTTTTATTCCATTGTTATCTGAGAAGATGCATGATGTTATGTGCTCTTTTGAAATTTGTTCACATTTTATTTATGTTGAGAATTTGATCAATCTTGGAGTATTTTTCATGTGTTGATGAGTAGAATATATACTCTAAATTTTGGGGGAGGAGTGTTCTATAGATGTCTGGTAAGTCCATTTGATTGACCATCAAGTTAAGATTCCTAATCTTCTTGTTGTTTTTTAGCCTTGATAATCTGTCTAAGGCTGCAGTGGGGTATGTATTTCTCCAACCACGAATGTGGGAGTGTCAATGTATCTCGTAGTTTATTTAGCCATTATTTAAAACCCAGTGCTTCTGTACTGGGTGCATATTTATTTAAGATGAATTTTTATTGCTGGTGGATTGAGTCTTTTAGAATTATGTAGAGTCCTTCTGTGTCCTTTTAACCTTTGCTGGTTGGATGACAACTTTGTCTGATATCAGAATAGCTTACTCTGCTCTCTTTTGTTTTTAATTTGCTTGAAAGATCATTTTCCAGCCTTTACCTTTGAGCTTGTGGGTGTCCTTTGCTGTGTCATGAGTTTCCTGGAGGCAGAAGAATGTTGGATCATTCTTATTTATCCAGTTTGACACTCTGTGCCTCTTTAATGGTACATTCAGTTCATTCATGTTCAAATTAATTATTGAAGTGTGAAAGTTATCTCCACCATAGGGCTCTTAGGGGGGTTTCTTTGCTTCCTTTTTACTTTTACATTTGTATATGTCTGTGTTTTCATTTTTTAATCCTCTGTTAACTCTGTGCTTGCCTGTACTTTTGTATGGACATGACCATTCTTTTGTTTCTCTGTTCAATGCCTTCTGAAGCATATCCTGAAGGACTTGTCTATAAGTAGCATATTTGCTTAGGAATTGAATGTCTGGGAAGAATTTTAATTCTCCATCACTAGCCGGGCTTGGTGGCTCAGCCTGTAATCCCATGCCTTTAGGAGAATGAGGTGAGTGGATTGCCTGGGCCCGTGGGTTTGAGACCCGCCTGGGCAGTGAGACCTCATCTCTACAATAAATCAAAATATCAGTCGGGTGTGGTAGCGCGTGCCTGTAATTCCGGCTACTCGGAAGGCTGAGGTGGAAGGATCACCGGAGTCCAGCAGGTCAAGGCTGCAGTGGCCGGGAGCGGCCACTGCACTACAGTCTGGGTGACAGAGTAAGACTCCAACTCAAAAAAAAAAAAAATTCTCCATCACTAATGAAACTTAGATTGGTGGAGTAGGAAATTCTTGATTATAATATCTCATCTTTAAGAACATTGAAAATAGGACTCCAGTCCCTTCTGGCTTGTAGTTTTTCTTCAGATAATAACGGAGTGATTCTGATGGTCTTCCCAGTAGGTAGTCCGACCTTTCTCACTTCCTGCATTTAGAATTTTTTCTTTCATGCTTACTTTGTGGAGGTGGGTTACTATTTGTCTTGGGAATGGTCTTCCCATGTGATTCTTTGTGGGGATACTCTGAATCTCTTTTGCTTAAATAATCACTTCTATAGTTATGGGAAGTTTTTCTTGGATGATCTCATGGAATGCTTGTTCCATGGTGTTCTCAGTTTCCCATTCTGCTTCTGAGATACCTGTCAGGCATATATTTGGCTTATTGACATAGTCCCACATTCTTTTTGATACTTTAAAAAAAAATTTTGACAGACTGAGTTATTTCCACATATTTTTCTTCAATCTCCAAGATTGCTTTCTCTGCCTGATCGATTCTGTATCCTATGCTTGTTATTATGGTTTTAATTTCCAGGATGATGTTCTTGCTTTCCATTATTTTAGAATGGGCGTCTCTGAAATTGGCCAACTCTGCTTTTACTTCCTATAGGATTTGGTGTGATAATCTAGCTTCTCATGATTCTCTTTATTCATTTTAGCCATCCAATCTCTGGTTTCTGTTATTTTCACAGGAGCATGTTGTTCTGGGGATACTGCCATTGTTTCTGCTCTGATAGCTACTTTTTTTTGACACTGTTTCTTTAAGACTCAGGATAGCCTATATTTTTGTTATTGGTTTTCCCTATTTGTGACAAGTTTCTCTTCCCTCTCTATTTTTCCTCTTTAGTTTTGCTGCTCTGAAGCTAGTCAAAAACCTCCTGGTCTAGGGTCCTTTCTGTCATTCAATATGGGTCACTTAGTGAAAGAGAGAAGGGCACTCACTTCTACTCCATTCTCCACCCTGGGAAAGGACTCTCTGCAACAATTTTTGTTGTTGTTGTTGTTGTTGCTGCTGCTGCTGCTCCTGCTGCTGTTATTCTGACTGGGAAATGGGTCCCTGACTGCTGTTTGCAGTTTGAAGCCCAGAAGCCTTCCCACCAGGAAAGTCTTCAGGTAACTTTTGTGTTGCCCTCTTTGTTCAAATACATGTTCACCACTTAAATGAGAGTTCCCTGCCATGGGAAGATCTACCCTGTGGGTGCAAAGGATGGCAGGAGATACTTCCTTATCTGGAAGGGGAATTGACACCAGACGCTGGGATGAGCATCACTGAGTTTAATGTGCAGGTGAGCTTTCCCAGTCTGGGAGCCAGCTGCTGGGCTCCGCTAGTGGGTAGCATGCTCTTATTCACTGTCTGAGTGTGGATTTGTTTCCCATTCCATTTGGGTTCCAGTTCCCCAATACTATACCCTGACCATACTCCTTCCTTGTGAGACCAATGATTTTTGCATGGCCGGAAGAGGGGGAACTGACCCAAACAAAGCTTGTCAAGATTACTCAACCCCTCCTATTTTTGAATTTTATATTGAAAAACTAGTTCAGTTGATTTTGCAAACTTATTTGCCTACTCAATGAGGAAAACATATAATCATCAGGAAAAAAAGAAACTTCAGAAATCATTAAGTTTAACAATTTTCTAATGCATAATTTTACTTTATTTTAAGTGCATTATTCAGACTGTAGTTGAACGTTGTATGATCATATTTTCCGTATAAATAATTAAACAGATATGAATGTGAAACATTTTAATTATGTTGAATTTTATTTAAGGAAAATACAGATACTCTCAAAATTCTTACTTGGTTATTTATAAATACAACACTTATGGCATAAAATATTTAACAAAGTGTTTTTATAAACTTGTTTTCATCTAATCTTTAACTACAAAAGATGAGCTTTAAATATTAATCACAACAAAATGTAAAATAATTATTTTTAAAAGACTTCTGTTGATAAAGTTTTATTATCCTTCTCACATTTTATCCACCATCAAACCACAAAACAGACCTACCATGGTTTCTATTTAGTATCACAGTGCTCATTGTCAACACAAATTAACTCAAGAGGTGAACGTTTTTTGTTTTTCTCATGGCTTCCTAAGGTAATAAATAAAAAACTAGAATAAACAAAATCTGAAATTCATATGCTGGCAAGTCTATTGTCATGATTTATAGGTGATGTGGATTATGACCTTATAGTAAAATCCTATGTCAGAAATATTTTGTCAATAACAATATTGCACAAAACACAATAACAATGACATAATTGAAAAAGCATGTTGCTGTATAGAAGCAGACTCTAGTTCATGAAGTAATATTATTATAATGCAGTTTTGTTAAATAATATTTCAACTTTATGTTTGTCAAAGTTAAGAGAAAGGATCTGATGTGCAACATTTTCCTGTTTTAGCACACACATATTTCATGCTAAATTTTCATTAAATTTATTTATATGCTATTGTTCTTAGAAGAAAAATAGTGTTCATGCAGAGCTTTAGTTCATCTGACTAACAAGTAGCATTATTTTGTTTTGTTTTCCTTTAGTTGTTCATGCAGGATATTGTTTTCTCCTTTCATAAGAAACTTACAGTAACACACTTAATTAGATTTTGACTCCTTGTACTCCTACTAATAATATATTAACAGCTTTAGAAAGTTGCAATTTGTGTACAATAAGCTGCAATATATAAGGTAAACTATCTGTAAGGTGTACATCTACATTAAAGAATTATCACAATAATCAAGATATTAACACATCTGTCACCCACAAAACTTTCATCTTGTCCTTTGTAACCTCTGCCTTTGAGCTTCTCCCCACCCCTTTCTACTCTCTCTGCTGGCAAACACTGATCTACTTTTCATGATTATGCATTCTGTTTTATATCTATAATTTTTAAAAATGAAGTTATATTGAATATATTTTTCTTTGACCTTTTTCACTTAGGTTTTGTGTGTGGGGTGTGTGTGTGTGTGTGTGTTTGTGTGTGTGCACGCGTGCATGCACATGTGTGTGCGTGTGAGAGAGAGAGAGAGAGAGAGAGAGCTGGTCATTTTGGAAATGCATTTTTTTGTTTGTTTTTTGTTTTGTTTTGTTTTTCACTTGAGCATGTGGATGAGAAATTTTTTAGTTATAAGAATAAATATGTCTCATTAGGTAAAAATGTACCATTGTTTTGATATTAAATTTTAGATGTGAATAGAAGAGTGTATATGGAAGTGAGTAGCCAGATTATCAATTGATTACCACTTGGATCTAAATTAATCCTTCTTTGTCAGCTCTGTGATAATAGTGGTGGGCTTTGTAAAATCATCTGCTTTTAAATGAGTCTTGGTCAACAGGAGATCCTGAGTGAACACAAAGGAGAAATAATAGTTTAGTTCTGTGTGTCTTGTTCACTAGGCTCCAGGAGGGTGCCCTTCTTGATCACCAGACTTCTGAACAATACTCTTTCTCTATTTGCCAAATCCTAAACACATATAGTATATCTCCTAGTCGGTGCCTGCAAGGGTCAGATTTCTACAGTGACTTATACTTGAGAATATGCAAAATCTTTCCTGCTAGACTCCTGCAGTTTGCAGCTTCTTCTCATGTTCCACTCCTTCAGACCTTCAGAGTGTGTGTGTGTGTGTGTGTGTGTGTTTTGTGTGTGTTTTCCGAAATTAAGTTCTTGTAGGACAAAGCTATCTCCAGCGCCTAGTTTCTAATCAGTGTGGTTCCTCTACCTTTTTTAGCACTTGGAGACTAGGAGTGTGCAACTGTTACACATTCTAGTTGAATTTTCTTTTGGAGTCTCACAATGGAATGGAAGCAGCAAGGCATCTCCTCATGAACAAACTTCTTCAACATCCCCTCAGGTGTCTTTATGCCTTTATGGTGAGTTTTGAGGCATGGTACTTTCCTGTGGACGACTTTCCTCAGCATCACAGATTTCTAACAAATCCTAACAGAAAGACACCTTGATGAATTCTCTGCCATCTGATGAACCATTACAACATCCTCTTAAATGAAGGTGGAAACATGGAAAATGGGTAGTGTCTCACCCTTATAGGCTCAGTTTTAGGGACAACTTTTGTCTTCATTTTTTGTGTTTTTTAAAGTTATCTTTAACTCTTACTAGCCAGTTTCCTGTTACTTTAATTACCTGTTTTAAAAAGTATATGCTCTCTGTGGCCAAAACTCTTCTTAACTTTCATTTTTAGGTCAAACTGACCCAAATGTAAATACAACTCAAGAAGTTAAATTTAGAAAATTTTACTAATTTTACAATTTTTTTTACTTGTAAATTTAATGTAGTTTATAACTTGAATCTGGATAGTTATAAAAGTAGATAGGCTACTTTATAGTGATACTTAAAAGACATTGAGATGCATGTCTATTCTCACAATATCTTCTTCTAGTATCTTGTTGTTAGTTTCTAAAATACCATGATGTCAACATTATTATTTGGGATTATAATTGTATCTATTATTAAAAGAGAAGCCTCTTGGGAGGCTTTTGACATTAAATTTTCTCAGGAATTCACACATTGGTTGGAGATTTCAGAGAAGAAAACACTGTTTATTGCTGCAGGGGCAAGAGTGGGGGAAAATGCTGACTCTGTTGTTTCTCATTTGAATTTTGTCCATCTAGAAGTTGTTCATCTATATAAATATTTCGCACTGCTCAAGCAGATGAATAGTATTCATTTTCACTTTGGATTTATCCCTCTATTTTTTAACCCTTATGTAATATCATAAGAAACATCTTCTCTGGCCCCATCTTCTATTATACAGACTTGTCACACTAATTGCAGATTCTTCAAATATTCTATTTTGTTGTATATGTCTCCAACATGCCTCTATGCTTTGGAATATGTTTATCTTATGCTTAGAAAGCACTTCACTAACTTCACAAATTTATGATGGTACTTGTTCTGGTAAATCTTCCTCAACATATCAATTTCTTACACTCTCAAACCATGAATATCATGGAGATATTCACAGCTGCCAGAGGATATATATACCATTATATATAATAAATAAGATATATAATAAATTGTGCATGCTTTTATTAATATTTACTATTCTTCTTTGTATCCTGTAGAAGTTAGTTAAATATCCAGGCCATTATGGCCGTCAAGAAATGCTTCTACAATAAACAAATAAATGACCAATTTCACAGTGACAAATCTTAAAAATGTGTTGTCATTACCAGATTTCCCAGTTGACAAATAAATATAGCATTGTCTGGCTCCATTTTCTAACTGCCTAAATGCTATTTTTTAATAAATTAAAATAGAGCATATTTTTATATTAAATTAACATATAATTAATGTTAATATCTATACAAAGTTTTAATGAGAGGAGGTCCAAGATGGTCACTTAGAAGTAGCCAACTGGCACTTCTCTCACAGAGCAGACCAAGAAAGAAATTACCAGCAACTGGTGACCCCAGGAAACTTGAGTAAGCTGAAATGGGGGACATATCTCACATCCCACAGAGGACTCGAGATACATACATTGCCAGGAAGAGAGAGAGAAGGTGGCCAGCTTTGGAACAGGAAGACCCTATCCCCAGGAGGTGCCAAGCTCACATCAGATTTTCAATCCTGTCTTATGTATATGGGAGGGAGTGAGTACTGCTGACACAGTCTGTGATGGTTCCCCTCACTTCAGATGCACAAGTCTCCAGTTCTACATGGGAAGTGGCCTGAGTATAGTACAGTGGCATGCTGCCAGAGCCCACATGGAACTGGAAACCAACATGATCTCAGAATGCGTATGGCCAGTCAATCCCTGAAAGCATGTACACTGCCTGCAGTACTTAGTGGCCATCCCCCAGACTGGTAAACATCACCTGTTCCCTCAGCAACCCCCAGGACAGGTCATACCATGGCAGGGATTCTGCTACTTTTGAGTACTGATCATGGCCTTTGGTGGGAGAGGAAGAGTTAATAGGGACATTGGCAGCCTGGTCTTCCCTTGTGTGCTCTTCCCCTGGCAGAGCTACTGCAGTGACTAGGGGGCCTATTTCCCCTCCTGATTCCCTCAAAGAGCTTGCAACTGGGCTGGCGGGGGTGGTGGGGGGTAGAAAGCAGTCTGGTCAGCCCAGCTGCAGAAAAAACTTTGCAGTGGAAAGTCACTTTTCATTCTGAGCACTGCTTAGCAGGAGAGGTGGGGTTGGGGTAGCAGCACCCACAAAAGTGTCTCCCAGACCCTAAATAATGGAACCCATTCAGAATGGACGTTCCCTGGTGACAAACACAGAATTCAGACAATAGATAGCAAAAACAACCAAGGAAAACCATGAGTAGTTGGAAGCAAAGATCACCCAAGCAACAACAGCAGTGCAGGAAATAAAAGTTGAGCTGACCAATATAAGAAAGGTTCAATCTGAAATCCTGGAAATGAAGAACTCCTTCCTAGAATTTCGAAGCACAATGACAGGCCTAAGCAGCAGAATTGACCAGACAGAAGAAATAAATCTCAGAGCTTGATGATTAAAATATTGAACAAAAAAAAAAAAAGGAGAAGAGACTTAAAAAGAATAAGCAAAACCTATGAGAAGCGTGGGGTTATGTAAAGAGACAAAATCTATAGTTCGTTGGCATCCCTGAGACAGGAGGGGACACTGAGAACACCCTGGACGAGCCTTTTAAGAGATCATTCAAGAATTTTTTTACTATATTGCTAGAGAGGTGACCATCCACACACAAGATACCAGAGAACCCTAGCAAGATATTACATGAGAGGACCATCTCCAAAACATAGTAATCCATCTCCATAAGGTAAGCATGAGAGAAAAAAATCTTAAAGGCAGCTAGGGAAAAAAGACATACCACTTATTGGCAAAGACCCATCAGAATTGCCCCGGACTTCTCAGCAGAAACCCTTGAAGTCACAAGGGACTGGGTCCCATCTTTGATGTTCATAAAGATGAGAAATTCTAGCCAAGCATTTCCTATCCCACCAAGCTAAGCTTCCTCAGTGATGGACCATTAAAATCATTCCCAGACATATAATCTCTAAGAGAATATGTCACCTCCAGAATACCCCTTCAAGAGACAATTTTAAAAGTTCTGAACACTGAAATTAAAAAAAACAGTACCTCTCACAGCAAAAAGCACAGGCAAGCACAGAGTTGACAGACCATACCTATCAACCAAAAAATCAAAAGACAAAGAAGATGAAAATGAAGATGAAGAAGAAGGAACAAAACAACCTCCTTTTTAAAAATGTATTTATTTATTTATTATAAAGATGTGGGGTACAATTCAGGGTTAGGTATATAAACATTGATCATGCAGTTACCCTTGTTGATGAGGTATGCCCCTCCCTCCCCTAGCAGCTCCCCTCAACTGCCAGTCCCACCTCCCTCCCCTGACAGTTTTCCACTACTGCCAATCACTTTCTTACAGCATTATAATTGCGCAAGATCGCCTTATGAGTGAGAACATATGGAACTCAGTTCTTTGTTTTTGTGATAAATCACTGAGTATGATCGACTCCAAATCCATCCAATTTGCTGCACAATCCATATATTTGTCCTTCTTTATGGCTGCATAATATTCCATTGTGTATATATGCCACATTTTTTTTTCCAGTACAGCTTCGATGGGCAACGCGGTTGGTTCCATGTTTTTGCTATTGTGAATAGAGCTGCAACAAACATACGTGTGCAGGTATATTTTTGTAGAATAATTTGAGTTCCTCTGGGTGTATTCCCAATAGGGGAATTGCTGGGTCATATAGAAGGTCGATTTCCAGTTCTTTCAGAAATTGCCACACTGTCTTCCAAAAAGATTGTACTAGTCTGCATTCCCACCAGCAGTGTATAAGCCTCTTTTTCTCCACATCCTCGCCAGCATCTGTTGTTGTTTGTTTTATTAATGATGGCCATTCTTACAGTTGTTAGATGGTATCTCAATGTGGTTTTGATTTGCATTTCTCTGATGATGAGTGAGCTGAGTACTTTTTTATCTGTTGGTTGGCTGCCCATATATCTTCTTTTGAGAAGTGTCTATTCATGTCCTATGCCCACTTTTTAAAGGGGCTGTTTGTTTTTTTCCTTTCAGTGTTTTTGAGTTCCTTGTAGATCCTAGATGTTAGGCCTTCAAAGCAACCTCTTAAGAGGGTTATGACAAGAATAAACCTACATATATCAACAATTAACTTCAATACTAATGGACTGAATGTGCCACTAAAAAGACATAAGGTAACAAACAGAATAAAGAAACGTGATCCAAGATTCTACCGCCTCTAGGAAACTTTTCTCATTACAAAGGAAATCCACAAACTCTAAGTAAGGTTCTGGAGAAAGCTATTCCAAAAACATGAAAAACAAAATAAAGCAAGGGTAGTTATTTTTATATCAGACAAAACAGGCTTAAAACCAGTAAAAATCAAAAAGGACACTGAAAGGTACTACATAATAATAAAAGGCTCAATCCACAAGCAAGTATCCATTTTTAATTTATATACATCCAACACAGGTGCCCTAGATTTATAAAACAATTGGTGTGTAAACTAAAAGAGGACATAGATAGCCATACAGTTATTGTCAGAGACTTTAATACACCACTAACAATTCTAGACAGAACACTGAGGCAAAAAAAAAAAAAAAGTCCAGAACCCTAACTCAACACTTGACCAATTGGACCATTAGACATCTACAGATGTCTTCACCCAACAACCACAAAGTGTACATTCTACTCATTAGCACATGAAACATACTTCAAGATTAATCATATTCTGGGGCATAAATTAAGCATGAACAAATTTCAAAAGGCTGAAATAATACCTTACATCTACTCAGATCACAGATGGATAAAAATAAATATCACCACCAACAACCTCCCCCCAAAATACACAAATACATGGAAATTAATAACATGCTTCTGAATGATCTTGAGGTCAACACAGAAATCAAGATAGAAATAAAAAAGATTCCTGGAAACAAATGAAAACAAAGACATAATATCAAAACCTCTGGGATACTATGAAATCTGTGCTGAGAGGGGAGTTTATATCATTACATGTACACATCAGGGAAACAGAGGGATCTCAAGTAAACAGCCTAATGTTATACCTAAGAAAGCTGGAAAGGCAAGAACAATTAAATCCTAAATTCCACAGAAAAATTCAAATTACTAAAATAAATTAACAATTGCAGGACATAGAGGCTAAAAATGTCAACAAGATGAAAAGCTGGTTCTTTGAAAGGATAAATAAAATTGGCATAACCCTGGATAGATTGACTAAGAAAAAGAAAGAGAAATTCTGAATAAGCACCATTAGAAATGAAAAAGGTAATGTTACAACTGACCCTGAAGAAATTCAAAAGATTATAAGAGATTGTGTTGAATATCTGTGTGCAATTAAGCTAGAAAATCAAGTTGAAATGGAGGAATTTCTGGCATCACACAACCTCCCAAGGTTGAAACAGAAAAAAAATTGAAACTCTAAACAGACCAACAACAATCCAAGAAATCAACTCAGTTATAAGAAACCTCCCTGCCAAAAAGAAGCCCTGGACCAGATGGTTTCTCTGTTGAAAAGACATACAAAAAAGAGCTTATACCAATTCTGTTGAAAATACCCCAGTCAGTTGAGAGGAAAGGAAATATCCATAGCTCATTCTATAAAGCTAATATCATCCTCATACCCCAAACTAGCAAAGACTCAGCAAGGAAAAAGAATTGCAGGCCAATTTATCTCATGAACTTAGATGCAAAAATTCTCAACAATATTCTAGAAAATTGTTTCCAACAACACATTTCATGGATCAGCCATCATAACTAGGTGGTCTTCATTCCCGGAATGCCTGACTGGTTCAACATTCATAAGGCTATAAATGTAATTCACCATATAAACAAGTGTAAAACAAAGAACCATGTAATTATTTCATTAGATGCAGAAAAACCATTTGATAAAACCCAGCATTCTTTCGTGATAAAAACCACACAAACACCTAGGCATAGAAGGAACATTCCTCATAACAATAGGAGTCATCTATGACAGATCTTCAGCCAACATCATGCTTAATGAGCAAAAGCTGAAAGCATTCCCCTTAAGATCTAGAACAAGACAAGGATGCTCACTTTCATTCATCCTATTCAACATAGTACTACTGGAAGTCCTAGCCAGAGCAATTAGGCAGGAGAAGGAAATCAGGGGAATCCAAATTGGAAAAGAGGAAGTTATCTCTCTTTTTAGATAATATGATTCTATACCTAGAAATCCCTAGAGTCTACCAAAAACCTCCTCACACTGATAAATGACTTTGATAAGTCCTGGGATACAAAATCAATGCATAAGACAGTTATATTTCTACACACCAACAATAGCAGGCTGAGAACCAAATAAAAAACACAATTCCATGTATGATAGCCAAACACACACACAAAAACCCTCAACATCCACCTAATCAGAGAAGTGAAAGACCTTTGCAATGAAAACTACAAACTACTGCTCAAATAATCAAGGATGATACAGACAAATAAAAAAATACCCCATGTTCATAGAAGAATCAATATTATCAAAATGTCCATTCTGCCCAAGGCAATCTAAAAATTCAATACAATCCCTACAAAATTGTCAGCATCATTTTACACAGAGCTAGTAAAGACAATACAGAAACTCATATGGAAGCAACAAAATAGCATAAGTAGCTAAAGCAATTCTCAATAAAAGATGTAAAGTTGGAAGCATCAGACTTCCAGACTTTAAAATTCACTTCAAGGCTACAGTAATCAAGACAGCATGGTATTGTTGTAGAAATAGACATATAGACCAATAGAATATAACAGAGAATCCAAAAATAAACCTTTGGTCCCTGAACCAACTCATCTTTGACAAAGTCATAAATAACAAATATTGGGGAAAAGGAAATCATATTTAGCAAATGGTACCAGGAAAACTATCTAGCCACATGCAGAAAAATAAAATTGGAAGACTACCTATCACTATATACAAAAGTTAATTCAAAATGAGTCAAGGACTTAAATGTGAAAACCTAAAAGTATATGAATCAGAAAAAAAGTGAGGAATACCCTCCTGGACATTGCAGTAGGTAATAACTTCATGACAAATCAACAAAAGCAAATGCAGCAAAAGGAAAGATTGACAGGTAGAATCTTATCAAACTGAAAAGTTTTTGCACAGTAAAAAATATCATTAGAAGAGTAAAGAAACAACCCATGTAATGGGGGAAAAAAATTCAACTTGTGCATCTGACAAAGGCTTAATATCTAGGTTCTACAAGAAAACCAAGTGAATTGAAAGGAAAAACAATTCCATTCAAAAGTCAGCAAAGGACATGAATGGACACATCTCAAAGTAAGACATGCAAGAACCCAACAAACACATGAAAATACTCAGTCTCACTAATCATCAAAGAAATACAAATGAGATACCACCTCACATTGGTAAGGATGGTTATCACTAATAAGTCAAAAAACAATAGGTGCTGGCACAGTTGATGAGAATAAGAAAGCTTCTACACTATTGGTGGTAATGTAACCTCTGTATAAAATAGTATGATGATTTCTCAAAAAACTAAAAATTGATCAACCATACTATTCTGCAATCCTTCTCCTGGGAATATACCCAACAGAACATAAATTGCTCTACCAAAAAGACTTTTGCACATGCATGTTTATTGAAGCACTATTCACAACAGCAAAAGCATGAAACAAACCAGATGTCATCAAAAGTGTGCTAGATAAAGAAAAAGTAGTACATGCACACAGTGGAATATTATGTAGCCATGAAGAAGAACAAAATCATGGCCTTTGCAGTGACATGTATGTACCTAGAGACCATCATGCTATGTGAACTGTCACAGAAACAAAGAGCTGAATGACACATGTTCTCATTTATAAGAGATCCCTGATCACTGGTAACATGAGCACAAGAGTGGGATCAGTAGATGCTGGGCACTGCTAGGGAAGAGAGGGAAAAAAGGGGAACAGAAGCATTTAGCAATACACTGAGAACCTAGTCTACTATCAGAGAGAGAGCAAGAGGACCAGCTAGGAACCCAAACTTTACCTGCATGCAACTTATTTATGTAGTAAATTCTACTTTTACCCCACAACTAAAAAGAAGTTTTCATAAGTCATACTCTTAGTCATTGGTTATATGGAAGATGGCTATCCACTAATTTAAATGAGAGCTTATACCTTTAATTGTATTATAGTGATGCTATGTGCTGCAAGGACTATCAATCTTAGAAAGATAAGAAAACAGAAAGACCAATTAGAAAGCTATAATGGCTGTCTGGTTACAAACTCATGGTGGCATAATGTAGAGTGTAAAGAACAATGATCAAATTTGATGAAGTAAGTACTTATTGTAGAAATAGAGTGAAGCATAGCGACTGACAGATTGGATGTGCAAAAGAGGGGCATAAAATAATCAAGACTAACTTCTAGATTTGTGGCTCCTATGAATGCACAGTTGACTGGGATAATGAAGACTGGAAAAAAGCATACATGAATAGGACAGAACATTAAGATCTCCATTTAACTTTGTAAAGTTTGAGATGGCTAAAACAGATCCATGAGAAGGTATCACAACTGTGGTTGGAACTAACAGTAACCCTCTGCTGAAGGTCTATGACTGAAAATAATATGTATCGTTTTCATACCAAATAATTTAATAAATATTTGGTTTTAATAGTTTTATTTGTCTACTAGAATTAAAATGAAAGCATCGAGCAAGTAGCTGAATATATAACTCTCAAATTAAGAATACTGGTTTAATCTAGAGATATGCATTTAGGAAACATCAATGTTAAAATGCCTTTAAGTTTCCAGACTGAATGAAATCAGAAAGTGAATAAAGGTAAGTAGTGAAGACACATACTATAAAGCTAGAAATTAGATACATTAAAATAAGTCAAGATAAAGTAGCAGTACTGACAAGGAGCCTGAGAAAGAATGGCATTGGGGGTCAGAGGAAAACCAAGGATTAGGTATTCTGAAAGTAACATATAGAAAATACTTTGAGAAACAATCATTACATTTCAACATGTTGTTCATTTGTCAAGTAAAATTCAGATTTGTATTGATAATCAAATTTAGGAATATGGAAATAATTTTGACTGAGAAGCAAATTTGAAAGTCTTATGTATAAAAAATTGATTATAGAAAATTCTTAAAAGAATAGGAGGAGAGAAATTATTAAGGATAACAATATATTTTAAAATGTAAAAGGAAACAAATAAAAATTAAGGAGGAAAAACTTGTAGCTAAAGATTATTTTTAAGATGGGAGAAATAGATTCATATTTTTCACATTTGAGTGGGAAAATGGGTGATGCAGGAAATATGAGGTGATTTTATTTCTCTGAGTAGAGAACATGTGATGTAGTTCAGTACATAGGAGGAGAAATTGTCCTTTGAGAGCACTGTGGAGAACTCATGTATAGTAGAAAGCAGAGTAGAGTGCTAGAAATGCAACTTAATGAAGAGGTATTGGGATCATATTATCATTGATAACTTCTATTTTCTCAGAAAATATGAAATATCATCAGTTAAGGATGGATGAGGAGAAAAAAAGTATTTCAGAGAGAGGGTAGAAGAAATGGTCATTTAGACAGAAAATAGAGAATATAGGAGATGTTAATAGACTGATTATGATTATTCATGCTCCCATTTTAGGAAAGTGGGAGCATGAATATTCAAAGAAAATATAATAAAGTTACTCAAAATCATTGTCAAAAAAACCAAAAAGACCAGAGACTCAGAATGTAAATTAAACTTTGTCATTTACCAGGAACACACTATCAAAAGGAAGGAGGGGAATGATCGCTATTCAAGCAAGAGATCATCATACTATCTTAACCAGGATAGAAAAGGTTAAGTTCTAAGTTACAAATCATCCCCTAACTTTCAGTTACTTAATAAAGACGACAGTTTAATTCTTTCTAATAAAAATTTTACCGCAGGTTTTGTTTTACATATTTCTTCATAAATAATAATAAAAAATAATAAACTGACGATTGAACAGCAGAACATATGTATCCTTAGGTCATTGCAACAGGGAAAGAGGTAACTACGAAAAGACATACTAGCTCTTAAATGCTTTGACCTAGAAGTGATCTTCTACTCACAACCCATAGGATATTACTTGTCACATGTTTGTGCTTAACTGCAAGAGATATATGTAGACAAGTCCAAGGATAATTATTAAATAGTAAATGTCTATAGTCCAACATTTCAGTTACATAACATTGAAATTATAACTTTATTTTATACAGAAGTACAATTTAAGAATCCTTCAGAGATGCTCCATGAATATACAATGCACATGCCAGTAATTAGAAAAACAGCATCAAATTTTCAACAAATTTATATGAATATTTATTTATTTAATGGACAAACTTTTTGAAGTCTTTCAAAAGTGTATTATTACCACTTCCATTTGAGTATCACAGTCATCTCTTTTCTGAGCAGAAGTCCTCAATGAATTAGGAGTAACAGTATCAGCTCCATAAGGCAACTTCAAATGGAGAGAGGGTGTGTAGTGTTGTCAAGTGGCATACATTTTTCAAATGTAGAGATAGAAAGTGAATGGTCAGGAAGTAGCAATTATGTGCAAAATGAGCATCTGTCCCTCCTCTAAGTCAGTGGTAGAGAATCAGTTGGAGAATAAAGCATCTGCTCTTGAGAAGGCTATGGGAAGAGCAGAACATAACACAAGTTAGCTTCTACTTTATTCAATTAATGAAATGGTCATTTAGATAGAAAATAGAGAATATAGGAGATGTTAAGAGTGACTGATTATGAGTTATCAAAGGCGCAACACTCAGTAATGTGATCAGAAAAGGAAACATACAAAACCCTACGAGGCATAGAGTGAGGAATAGTATAAATGATCTGAAATTCTTTGACATTTTTTTGTGGTGGGCTATTTAACTAATGATAAGAAGTCTAGTGGAAATAGTTCTGGTAAGACTGTGAGGGTTAGTAGAAAAGGAGAGATGGGGGAGCAGGTTGCAGAAAACATCAGGCTCACTCTAATTTGGCCAATAGTTAAGTGGAGTGATAGTCTTAATTAGAAGGTTCAGAATTCAGAGGTTGCTCTAGAATGTTGTAGGTAGTGAATAAAAATGTGTACAAGTGCAGATCCAAAAATATCTGGAATTATTTTCTTTAGAGTGGGCTCCTTGTAGTACAGGCTTCCCTGCTAGGTCAGTGTTCCAAGACTCCATCAGCAACAGTGTACCAGCTAGCATTGTTGTGAGAGGCTGCATTCAGTTTCAATGAAATTTTTTTTTTTTTAGATTCTTTTAATGCATTTGCCCATTTCATGATGGGTGATTTGCAAGCACACCTGCCCCTACCATGCTGAGTGTTCAGCAGTTTTTAACAAAACAGCATGACTCCTATGCCCCCTCTTCTCTATTAACCCAATCTCATCCCAAGCAATATTTGTTTTTGTTTCCCCGACTGAATAAAAAAATCCTTAAAGGGAAATGTTTTCCCGCTGTGGAAGAGGTGAAGCAAAAATGGCAGAAGCACTAAAAGGTATCAAAATAGATAAGTTCAAAAACCATTTTGAACAGTGAAAAAAAATCTGAATAAGTATACTGCATCAAACAGAGAGTACTTTGACAGTTACTGAAGTTTAAGCATGTAAGAATAAATATTACACACAATTTTTTAATAAATAAATTTCTATTTTTGTGATGTTCTTCCTCGTATGCCATTTTCAGGTTGGGCAAAACGCTTATTTAGGGAAACAAGATACTTCAATATGTGAGTTTACATTGAGCTAGAGAAGCCAACCATAAAAATCAAAACAAAAGATGGAGCCAGTGAGGTAGGGAAAACTAGGAGAGTGAATTTGCAAAAAGAAATCAGATACAGAAAATTTTTAAAGAAGGGAGTAGCAAACTGTGCTAAAATGATGCAAAAATGATGCCGAGAGATCATATAATGTATTTGTGTTTGTATATATATTCATTCCTATGTTTTTATATCTGTGATAGAGTTTAAGCAACTAATGTTCTTATCACATAAAGACAATAAAATATTAATTAAGCATTATTTCCATAATTGGTTAATTGATCATAATTTCAAATATATGTGTGTATGTGAAATATCTATGCAATGTGCTAAGTATTATTAAAGGTTCCAGGGTAAAGAAAACAGAGCAAAATCCCTTGTGCTCATGGAAATTTACTTCTGATGGATTTTTGCTCACTATACTAAGCACTAGTAAAGAAAGAGATTATGCCTTTTTAAAAATCATTATTCACTAAAATATTGGGCACAAAAACATTCAAAATCATAAAATCATTTAGTTTGTTGATGTTTCCAATCAAGATAAGAAGTCTCATGAAAAATGCTTCATCATGAAAGTGCAGATTAAACAGAATTCTAATCAATGACTTTTTAAAATTGGGTATTAGCTTGGATTTGGTCTTTTTAAAAACGCCATTGTAAATATGTTTGTATTTTAAAATACAAAGCAAATAGGTTGTATATTTTATGAGGTATTCTTTCGAGTAAAAACTGATAAAATTTACATAGATAGCAACTTTACAGAGAACAACCTTTAGTGTCTCCTTTGTCAAAGTTTGAACAATTAAAAGGGTGAGCTCCTTTTTATAGGTTTTAATGTTATATCTGATTATGCTAAATCATGTCTTACTATGAGAAACAAGAGCAACATTTGTAGAAATTGCTAGCACACAATCCTACCTTTTCATTTTTTTGAACTGTTTGAGATAGTAAGAAATACTTTGTAATAAGTTTTGTTTTTGAAAACTTTACAAATGTATTCATTTGAGTTGATTTTGTTTCTATATATCCAAAATATCTAAACTCAGGTTCACATTAAATTTTAGAAAAGGAGAATGGAGCTTATGTTTTATATATGGAAATCTATATTTTATCCTGAGAATCACACTTGATGGAATAGAATACTAATACTACAATGTGACGTTCATTAAAAACCTATTATAATAAAGAAGACTCAATATTTTATTCTGAGAGGAAAATATACACTTTGCAAAAGCACTGTGTCTTGAGGTTACCATTTAACTTTGGGTGCTTAACCCATAACAGAATAATAAAGAAAAAATAGCACTTGGGTACTTATACACAAGAGAAAAATAGACAAGTATAATAGATTTGATAGTTTATTATAGTTATCAGAACTATACTCACTTTTTAAAAAGGGGACTGAAATTTCAGATATCCCATAACTAGCCCAACTCTTTCTTCATTCTGCTCTATGACATTGTGCTGTTTCTTTATATATGCTATTGCTGGGAAGATATAATATCAAATCTACACCAGTCTGATTTGAATCTGAAACTTTTTTCTTATTGTTACAATACTCCTCACCTCTTAAGTCTACACTGAAATTAAAGCATATATGTCCACACTAGGGACTCATATAGAAATGATGCCTTCAATATCTCAACTACTGCCTTCTTTGCTTATATAAGATATTGTTGTGACTGGAGAGTGTGGCAAGGTTATTCTGAAGACATAATATAATATCCATTATATAAGATGAACCGAGAACATTGGAGCATCCTTTTTAAGATTCAAAATTCGTTGTTTCTTTTTTCTGGGTATGATGCCATAAAAGAATGGGCTCTTAAGCTACTCTCACCTTAGGCCCGCTCCATTCTTTGGAGTGTACTGTCACCTGTCACTTTTGCTAAATAAACTACTCTTTGCTTTTGCTCTCAAAAAAAAAGAATAAAGAATAGTGACGAAAATCACTGAAGACTCGAGAAAAAGATACAATTTATTCTACCCTGGTGTGAGAAAAGATTCTCAACTTTCTGCCCAGTAACACTGTTCTGATACTCCAAGTTGACTTTCATTTTGTTTATAGCCAAAGAGGGGGAAAAATGTCAGTGCAGTGTGCAATGGTAGAACTAGTAAAATTTATACTATGTTGTCTTCTTATATTCTACTCCATTTTCAGAAACAGTCACTTTATAATCACATTTTCAGTAAACTATAAGACAATGAGTCAGATTTCATAATATATTAATGTTGGACTTCAAAAAGTCTTTGTAGAGGATATCTGGAGACAGATTTCTGAAAATGTTTTTTGACCAGTGAGCATGGAGATTGCAAGAAAAACATAATGAGTTACAAAGAGAACATACAGATTTATTTATTTTTTTATCTCCCAGTTTTGAGAATTATTAACAAGGATCAAGCAAACAAGCAAAATTAAAAGCATGCATATTTCCAAAGAATAAAAACTGTGGAATTGAAATGTTCCTAAAACCACTAAGTGCCTGAGGTTATAGGTACCCCGATTAATTTGATAATTACACATTACATACTTGTATCAAATAGCACATATACCCTATAAATATGTACAATTAGTATGCTATTTAAATGATAACATAGTAAGTGCAATGATCTACTAATTATGCATATATATTCTGCTTTTAAGTAATAAATTCTTTGCTATTTAAAAAAAGCTGTAAATTACTTTCATAATATTTCAACCAGTTAAACCAATATTTATGAAAATCAGACTTGTTAGGTTTAATAAGTACCCAGTTAATGCTAAACTCCAAGTTCTCTAAATGAAAGAGCTTTGGGAAATATCTGTATTTTATTTGTTGCATCCAGTTCTTAAATTGTATCAACATGGGATAGTTATTTCAGAAAAATAATTTTGCAAGGGAATAGTTCATTGTAGATTGTTTCCTATGCAATCTACAATTGCCTTGTCTTTTTTTCCTCTGGCAAGAAATATTTGTAAATTCCTATTTTAGTGTTACAGAAAACATTCACAATTGGAAAGAATATTAAACAGACTGACCTGAGACATAGGTTCTCTGTAACTTTGGACATTTAATTTAAGTATTCTGAGCTGTGTTTATCATTTGTACATTCTACACAGTACACTAGAATGGTATTAACTTTTGGAGTCAGAATATACAGAATCATGGCTTTGTGATCTAGGAAAGTTGAGGCAAATGTTTCAACCTCCCTAAACCCTGTTTTACTCATCTATTATTTGCAGTAGAAGCAACACATAATACACACTAACTTCCGGGATGGTTTTAAGAAAAAAATATGATGATATCTATAAATATGCATTATAGTTGAAACACTTTAGCAGTGGTGGTAAATAAAATTGACCAGTAATATAAGTGCAGGGAAACTCAAAACAATTATTTATGGAAAAAAGGTGAACCGTAACCCCTTTGGATCCCCTCCCACTGTAGGAGCTTTCCTCTCCTCTCAATAAATCCTGCTTTCGAAAGAAAGAAAGAAAGAAAGAAAGAAAGAAAGAAAGAAAGAAAGAAAGAAAGAAAGAAAGAAAGAAAGAAAGAAAGAAAGAAAGGAGGAGGAGGGAAGGGAGGGAGGGAGGGAGGGAGGGAGGGAGGGAGGAAAGAAAGAAGGAAAGAAAGAAAGAAAGAAGGAAGGTGGGAAAGAGGTATATAAGGCATTTGCCCTTTGACAGAGTGATTTTAATTTTATGATTTAATCTGTTAAAAATAATCCCACATTGGGCAGCATAGAATGGATGGAGGTTGTAAGCATGTAATATTCAACATTATTTGTACCATTATTTGAAAGAAGAGGGAATAAATACTCAAGGAAAACGAAAACGCTTTGGAAATTTTTTGTGTATATTCAGTGAAATAATATACTTAGGATAAACTTACAGCACAGTGAGAAGAATACAAAATGTTCACTTTTCCAACTCTATAATACATGAACAAATATCTTCTGACCAATACATATAGAAATATAAATTATTAATTTTTTGCTTTTTTGTAAGAATACAGCATAAACTAATTTGCTAACTGAGAATGACATTGCTTTTGCCTATAACCCAGATTCTTGTGTTCCATGCTGCTGCTACGTTTCCTCATTCTTCACATGTAGGTGGTTCAATTGCAAAAGCACATAACTATAACTCAGACTTCATCTTGGTAAGTTGAACTCAAGTTTTCAAATATTCTGAGATCTTGGCTGCATATTCACTACAATATGCCCTCTAACAGGTTGAATTTTTCAAATATGGCTGCAATATTTTTCATCCTAGCAGCTCTTCTATAAGGAGTTGTAGTCAACTGACCGTTCCCTTGAACTCTGGAGTATGTCTGTGGATGCCCAAACTAACAGAATAGAAGAAAACAATGCTATGGGCTGCCAAATGATCCCTGCCCCAACCACCTTCTGACGGCAAACACATGAGAGAATCCAAGGAAGAACTTCCAAATGGACTCAATCTCCAAGGTCATGAGCAAAGTACACGTTTTGCTATAGTTTTGGTTTGTTGTTTTGGAGTGTTTATTATATAGAAATAGATAATAGATGCAGACTAACTCATAACTTTATCCAAACTGTTGGTTAACACAGAATAAGATATCAAAAGAGTGACTCACAAACGTAGCTGCATTTCAAAATCTCCTGATGTGCAAGTTCAAAATAAAGATTCCGGGACATTTATTTTTTTACCCACTTTTCAAATGTATGGTCAGAGAACTGTATTTTCGTTGTGGTACAGTATGCATAACATAAAATTGACCATGTTCATTATTATAAAGTGTGAAATTCAATGGTATTAAGTACAGTCACAGTGTTGTGCAATCACCACCACTATTTAGTTCCTGAACTTTTTATTACCCCAGGGGAAATTTCAAACCCATTATGTCCCCTTTTCCTATTTCCCTCCCCGCAACCTCTGACAACCACAAATCTGCTTTCTGTTTCTAAGAAGTATTCTAAATACTTCAAAAGTTAAGTAGCTTACTAAGTGATTTGATACAGAATAGCACCTATTATTGTAGAAACAGTATGCTACTGTGTACAGTTAGAAAATTATCTTTATGTTAACCTATATCTAGTCTAGTGTTCTGTTCCAAAGGCATTAATTTCCGTTTCTCTCCTAAGTGCTTTTTCTCCTGCTATCTGCCAACAAATAATGACTTATATATTTGTTTCTATAGTCTTGCTTAGAGTGGATGTGAAATACTTCAGGTTGTAGTTTGCACAGTCTATCTTCTTTCTTATTTTGAACATCAGAACAGAACATATAATGAATTCAAAATTAATTTCAGACCTACTGCCAATATCCTTGCTTCATCAAGATAGCCAACAGTGGCTCAAGGAAACACAGAATTAATGGGCTATAATTATTTTGTCAGGTCAGAGGCAAAGAGTCTTCATAGTTTACAAGTCTCACTGCTTCTGTTAGTTTTAAGCTATTTACATACATATTTCAGTATGCTATGCATTCTATTTTACAAGTTACACCATAAGAAAAATAATATTTGAAGCTTACTTCTAAGAAATTTGTTTAAAAATCACATTTGAATGTGTGACATGTATCTTTTTGTTGATCTCTTATTTTCAATATAAAAAATTATTATTTTACGGTGCAACACATAAGACTTTACCTTCATGCTTTTTATGTGCCCCATGCATTTATTCTCAATAACAAGATAAGTGTGCTTTAAAATGCAAAATTTGCAGGGCATGGTGGCTCATACCTGTAATCCCAGCACTTTGGGCCGCAGAGGTGAGAGGATTGCTTGAGCCCAGGAGTCCGAGACCAGCCTGGGCAACTTGACGAAACCTGTTCTCTACAATAAATCAAAAAATTATACAGGCGTGGTGGCACACACAGCTGTAGTTCCAGCTACTTGGGAGGCTGAGGAGGTAGGATCGCCTGAGCTCAGCAGGTCAAGGGTGCAATGACCGTGAGCATGTCATTACTCTCCAGCTTGGGTGACAGAATGACACCGGTTCAAAAAAAAGGCAATTTTTTTTTTACTTATTTTAATGCAAATGTCTAAAAAATATATAATGAATATTTTAACATTGTGTTTATGATGCCTCTGTTTCATATACACAATTTCAATTTTTAAAAATTTAAGCACTTTAGATTAACTAAAAGTTTTTTGATACCAAATTTTTTTCAAGTGTTTTAACTTATTTTAATTTATATATACTTTTTAACATTTGGTTTTTAAGAAGCAGTTTCTCAACCTCACCCTGAAATTAATCTCTTAACTAGGAAAATGCATTAGGCTAAATAATGGCCCCCCAAAATGCACTAATTCTTTTAACCTGTAAATATTTTACCTTATACGACTAATGGGATTTTGAAGATATAATTAAATTAAGAATCTCAAGTTAAAAAAAATGTTTTAAATTAATTTGTAGGAAAGAAATTATTGCCTTTATCTGAATTTGTGGTGATGGTGAGTTAAAAACAGGTTGAACATTTTATAAGTTTGAAGTAATAAATCTGTTATATTAACATTATTTTGTTACTATTTACATAAAAATAAAGAAATATAATACTAACAAATATATATCATTAATTAATAATAGCAATTCTACTGATATGTTTTTTTCTTAAAACACAATGCGTACTTCTTTTTCAATTAAACATTCAACCAATTCTATGGAAATAGAGATTAGATATTATTATATTCATTAATGATTGAGAAACTGCGCCTTCAAATAACATAGACCTTGAAGAGTAGAAATCGTTATAGATGATACATTAGTAGTACAGAGTATCAACTTAGGATTCACTATATCTAATTTTGGATCTTAGCTTCTTCACCAGCTAGATCAATTATGAACAAGTTGCTTAATGTCATCAAACCACAACTTTCTCTCATTTCAAATATCTACAAAAATAATACCTATATTATGGGGTTATTGTGAGATTAATTAATAGATTTAGTACAAAGCAAGTGATCAATAAATGATAGTAATGTGACACACCCTGATGCTTGACAATCTCTATACATAGTATCTTAATTGATGTTTAAAACAACTATAAAATGCATATAACTATTTCTAATTAAGAGTTGAGGAAATTTATTTTCAGACCTCAGTAGAAACCAAACATGTCCTTCAGCATAATTTAAGGTGGAAGCCTTTTACTCAAAAAGTAAGCAGTAGATTTAGAAGTCTTTTTCAACTTTAGGTTACTAAGAAACACTATGTAAATACAGAGCACAAGATGACAACCTTTATGAATACCAGCCCTTATCTTTCAGCTGCCAAGAGAACTTGTTTGGTGCAGAAAACTTGTGAGAACCAAGCTTGTTGACAAGAACTGAGAGAAAGAAAATAAACATTATGAATTTTAATACAATTTAAAACCAGTTGACAGCCATCATAAAATTACCACCTCTGAGTCTCTTGTGATTTTTTAAAAATCTTTTTGTTGCTGAAACAGAATCTCACTATTTTCTCAGGCTGATGTTGAACTTCCGAACTCCTGTGCTCAATAAATCCTCTTGCCTCAGCCTCTAAAGTATTAATAACACACCTCTTTTGTCTCTAACATAATTTTCCTCGATTTGTAATCTGCTTTGGAACTAATTGGCTACCATATTTTTCTCTTGATTAGGGTTAACATCATATAGCCATACACACACACACACACACACACACACCACACACACACACACACAAATATGTATATATAATATGTATTTATTTTCATATATGTATGTATTTTCATCCTTTTTAATCTATTTATGACTTTACATGTAAAGCAGATTTTTTCTAGACAATATATAGTTGGGTCTTGTTTGTGTTTTTAAATTACTCTAAAATCCTTGTCTTTATTTGTTATATTTAGATAAGTCACATTGAAAGCTATTACTCATATAGGTATATTAATATCTATTTTATTTGCTATTGTTTTATAGTGATTGCATTTGTTCCCCTTTTTAAAAATATAACATTCCTATCTTTTTATTCCTTCTATGGTTTTAAATGAGCACTTTTTTTTTCCATTTTCTCTTCTCTTTTAACGTATCGATTGTCTTTTTAAAAATGTTTTTGGTAGTTATCCTAGAGTTTGAAATATACACTTACAATTAATCTAAGTCCCTTTTCATATAACACTGTACTATACTACTTTATGGATAGTTCAATTAATTTATAAGAAAACATTCCCAATTTCTTTTTATAATTGCATATAATATTTATTTCTTTGATTTCATTTAATTATATTCTATTAGCACACAATATATCGTGGCTATTATGGCCTTGCACAGATAGCTATCAATTAGATTTTAGTAAAAATAAAAAGATAAAAAAATTATTTTGCCGTTATTCTTTCTTTTTGTTTTGTCTTTCTATGTGTAGATAAAAGTTTTTGCCACATTGAATTTGTTTTTTCTCTCCTAAATTAAGGGTAGGGAATATAAAGCAAAATCTTTAACCCCTCTATCTATGCCTAAATAATTTAATTGATAATCAAATACTCATTTCAGAATACTTTTATTATTTAAATAAATTGTTCTTTTAAGGTAGTAGTGTTTTATGTTTTTATTTTTATTTTTAATTGTCAACAAGTATAATTTTAAAATGTTGTTTTCTTTAACCTTATCAAACCCATAGATAATTCTCTTTAACATTTTTATGATTAAATATGACAATAGCTCTATGAAAATTATAAAACTACTTTAAAAGTATGCCTGGAGCTTCTCTTCAGTTGATCAGATTATCGGTGACAGTAATTACCTTTTTAAATTTGTTTATGTATTTCTTTTATAACAAGACATCTAAATGTCAAAATTTTATGAACAAGTCTGCATAAGTAGTTGTTTGATCATTTTTGAAAATACTTAGCCAGGTCATGCTACATTAAGAAATCTATTTAAGAAAAATCTGGTTGATTACGGCACTCTTTAATCTTCTGCTATAAAAGCTGCCCCATTCTCTCTCCTTAAGCTGACTTTTTTCCAATGACTAATTGTCACCCTGGGATTTTTCAGGGTGTTTGTACACTGATATGGCTCAGCAGGAATGCCTAAACAGAACATTAACAGGAGCAGTCGTGTGGAAAGATTAAAGATTAAAAGTTGCATTTAATTTTCTAATCACTGGGAGCGCAATTTGCCCATGGGATGCTTTCTTTAACAAGTTACAAACCCAAAGACTGTATATAATAAAAATACTTTTGTTTGACTTAGAACTGAAATTTGCCATAAGATGGAAATTCTAATGGAAATTTTAGTTTATGCTTTCTGAGGCCTTAACATGAAAAATATATGAACAAATAATGAAACAAACAAACGAAACAATGTCCTTGTGAGCATAATATTTGCTGCTCTAACAAAAAACTACTAAACTTAGTGGCTGTCAATAAGAAGCTTTATTCCTAACTCACATAAGTCATTTTAATTTTATTTTATTGCTTTATCTTGGTTTCATGTATGTTTTAAAGTGGAGGTGTTATAAAAACATATAAGATAACATTTATTTATGAAAATGCTTTAGAGATTTATTTTCTCTTTTCTTCTCTGCTATGGTCACAGTCATCATTCACTGCCACCTCTACCATCATGTATTTTGTGAAATGTTATTTCAACTCTTATTGTGGTAAACCTCATAATTCTATTTTCAGAATCCGTTGTCACATTGTGCATATCTCCTTACGGCATGTATCCCATTATATTTTAATTAACATGTTGGATCTTTCTGCTTAAGTGCGCCCTTGGTCCCTGGCAAATTAACTACTGTGTTTAAAAAGTTGGAATATTTAATATTTTTCAGTACTTTTATCTGACTTCTACCTTATATGTATCATCCTAATCTTTATAATGGCCTGTAGATGTTTAGAGAAGTTAAGTCACATTAAGAATTATTCAGTAGTTATTTAGTAATGACTCAAGTTGAGATTTCTATCTAGATCTTGTCTTATTCCAAAGGCTGATATTTTCCCCAACATAATGTGGATCATACTCTTGAATGACAATATAAGAATTCTATTTCTTAAGCATATATCAGAAAGTAAATAACAGTGCTGCAATTTTAGCTTATGCTATGCTTTCTGAGGTCCTAACGTGAAAAATATACAAACAAATAATGAAACAAACAAATGAGACAATGTGTATGTGAGGAAAATGTTTGCTGCTCTAACAAATAACTACTCAACTCAGTGGTTGTCAATAAGAGGTTTTATTTCTAACACATATGAATAAGTCATAGAGACTCCAACTTTCTATTTTTGGTGACGAACAGTCAGAGGTTATGCTTCTTGAAGTCATTCAGAATCTCAGGTTGATGGAATCTGTGCCACCCGCAATATGGTATAACTTGCTTCTGTTCTTGTGCACTGGTCTTGCAGCTAGAAGAAAAGGAAGAGATTGAAACATTACACATGGGAGTTTTTATGGACAAGATCTGGAAGTAGTGCACATCACTTCCACTGACAAAACATCAGCGAAAAACCATAATTAACTCCATGGCAGACTGGGGAATATAGTCTATGTGCCAGAAATATGAGGGAGATTCTTCTTTGTGAAGATCTAGACAGTTTTTATTGGTGATCTGGTCACCAATATCCTCGTGCTGACATCTCTCTAAAAGAGGAACCCTTGATCCTATTTAATACTGCATCTATGTCAGTGTTTACTTTTGATCTCTTAAGGGATACCCTTTTTCAATCGCAAAGTTTGTACCAGCAACCAAAATCAATATCAGCAAACTAGGGCTAATAAGTTCTCAAATTTGATATATGCAAGTGTACTACCTCAAAGTGAGAATTTATAACCTTTAATCACATTTGCTTTAGATAAATTTATAGTAAACAATTATAAAATTTCTAATTACTCTCCAGAATAGACTCAATATTGTTGTTGGTTGGTGGATCATGTGTTAAAGTCATTTCATGCATTTTCCATTTAATCTTCACATAAATAAAAATATTAGATTTAATGATTGCCCGACAGAACTGAATATCCAGGTAGGGCTTGAAGTGTATACAATTTGTACGGCCATGCAGTTTTTTTTTTTTTTCTTTAATTTTGTATACAGGAAAGATTCTGCACAAGTGAGAGGCATTAAAGCTAAGACTTTTATAACTTCATGAAAAAATCTATCTCCCCCACAGTAGAAATGAGAAAACTGAGTCTTTGAAAAGTAACGGCCAGGCATGGTGGCTTACACCTATAATCCCAGCACTTTGGGAGGCCAAGTGAGAGAACTGCCTGAGGCCCAGGGTTCGAGACTCACCCTGGCAAATTGGCGAGATCTCGTCTCCACAATAAATAAAAAAGTTGGCCAGGTGTGGTGGCTCACTGCACTCCAGGCTGGGCAACAGAGTGTGACTCTGACTCAAAAAAACAACAAAAAAGAAAAGATAAGTAACTTTTATAATAATGGGTGATAAATCTGACTTAAAACTCATGTACTTCTGGATCTATGGACTGTGATTTTTCAATTGAAAGTTTGAACAAGCCGGGCTCGGTGGCTCAGCCTGTAATCCCACGCCTTGGGAGGCTGAGGTGAGTGGATTGCCTGAGCCTGCAGGTTCGAGACCTGCCTGGGCAACTTGGTGAGACCTCATCTCTACAATAAATCAAAAAATGAGCCGGCGTGGTAGTGCGCACCTGTAGTTCCAGCTACCTGGAAGGCTGAGGCGGAAGGATCGCCGGAGCCCAGCAGGGCGAGGGTGCGGTGGCCGGGAGCGGCCACTGCACTCCAGTTGGGCGACAGAGTGAGACTCCAACTCAAAAAAAAAAAAGTTTGAACAACTTGAAAATTGATCTAAAAAGGAGGAGAATGTGTACCATTTCTGTTAGACCAAAAGAGGCAGAGACATAATTCCAATTCTCTTTAGTCACTGGACCCAAATAGCCTTCTATCACCAGGGTTTAAGACAACACTTGAAACAGAAAATTCCTGACGACTATCTACAATGTGTCTGAATAAATAATAGAAATCCTCTTAGACTCAACACTGTTATTTTTTCATGTATATAAATCATAATAATTCATAGTTATGACCCGAAACAAGTGTTGATTAGTACATTTTTCATGTAATTTTATTTTATTTTAAAGTTGTGAAGTACGAGTCAGAATTGCATACGTGATTTCAGTACAGGTGAAACTGGGCATTTTAAAATTAACACTACAACTTG
The DNA here is from genome assembly GCA_027257055.1 of Cephalopachus bancanus. Lineage (NCBI taxonomy): Eukaryota > Metazoa > Chordata > Mammalia > Primates > Tarsiidae > Cephalopachus > Cephalopachus bancanus. The sequence goes on from JAPVLO010000107.1 coordinate 3,082,635, forward strand.
AATAGAAGCCTCTCAAAGTCAGAGAATAGGAGAGTGATCACCAGATATTTTCTCAGAAATCTCATGTGAGTTCTGAGGGTTGTCTATCAAGACCTCAAGATTACTGGCATCAGTGTGAGGTAGAGACTTACACTGTAAGACTGCTTGAAAAAGTGACCTTTAAATTGTGAATATGTGTCTCCCTTGTATTCTCATATTGAAATACTGCACATCATATACGTTTCTAATGTTCATGAAAACAAAAGAATAAGATAATGGTGCCAGAAAATACTAGGAAAGAGTTAACAAGCAAAGTCGTCCTATTTGGCATGCAACTAAGTATATGTTTATGACACTTTTAGTCATTATTTGTACTTTTTTCTTCAACAAATGTCAAAATCTCACTTCCAAATAATTTACACCAAAGGATAATTATTGACTCAAATGAAAATAGCAAGTAAGAGAAGCTGATTTTCAGAATGACAAACCAAGAGTTTAAAATCACATCAGTTATTCTCTTTCTTCTCCCTACCCACTCCCTACCCACCTCTGATTCTCTAATCTTGAATTCATTTCCTTGCATTGCCAATGTGTTTTCTCTGTTTTGAAAAGAACACGCTAGGCAACAATGTTCAGGGTTAAATATAAGATATGGATATATTTATACCTTAAAATTATCCAGATTCATTATCCTTTACATTACAATTAATTATCATTGTCTTACAGCATTCTACTTAGCTTATGTACTTAAAATTACTATGCACTTAATCACTCTTAGTGCCATCATATTTTCAGTGAATTTGTTTTAGTTCTGAGCATACCTTGAGTACCTGACCTATTGAGGATGTTATTTGAATACCTACAGTACAATTTTTTAATTGCCTCTAATTCATTACAATTTCATTGTCACTCACTAACATTTCATATTGAAAGGATAGAAAATATGATAAAAGCAATTAAAACATCTGTGCAAGTTTTTCTTTTCCTGAGTTTTGCTCAACAATTTTCCCAATCAGTTTTAGGGCAGTCAGTATAATCATTATATTATTTATCAAAATTTTGTGTAAACATCTTATAATTTTATATTCTATAAAATTTATCTCAAAAATTGTATTATGTATATCATTTGCTATAAGGTTTTCATTTTGGAGATTTTTTTCATGATTCAGGTATTTTTGAAAGAACTTGGATTAAAAATCATTGTGAGTTATTCCCTTATATTTATTTTCATTTTCATATCTCTCATTTTAAAAAATTGTTATATTTTCTTAGCTCTCAGATCCAGTGGCTGAGATTTTTTCCATTACAAATAAGCAAAAAAATTGTTTTCTATTACACTATGTACCATTCATGTAAAAATATACAATGGCTCTAAAAGATCCTCATCACCTATGTGAAAATAAATTCCCATTTCTTTACAGTTTTATTTTCCATCCAACATCCATCAAATTTCCCTTCTTACTCTTATAAAATATTCTAGCTTTTTTCCTCTCTGTATTAAACTTTAAAAATCAGTAAATAAATGTTTTCTTTTGTTTTAATTTTGAGAAAGAATCTTCATAAAGTTTGTGAAATACTTTTTAACATATAAACTCATTCACTTATAAAACTTCTGGTTTATGAGGCATTCTTAATTATAATAGGAGAGAACTCAGAAAAAAGCAAATTAATGATGATAATTTACGTTGGGAAATTGGGAAATAAATCTTGCTGAAATTGTTTTTGGTGTTTAGCCCTCTATTATTTCTAGACCTAAAAGGATTATAATTAAAATTAACATACATTTATTATTTTAATTTTAGAAAACACATGTTGATGTATTATAAACATCGGCAAATACTCAGCATTTTTAAAAAACAGCTTAAAATATCAGAGGTTTATAATTTATGAAATATTCCAAATTAATTGCATTCGAATTCAAAAAGCATTTTATTAATGTATTTTCAGATCATGATGAGTTTTAAAATTTTACACAATAGCATACTTTTTATGGATTGGAAAAATTGTGTTCAAAGATTTGGAAATACAAAACAGACAAGATTGTAATAGCTACCAAACTATCACTAAAGAATAACATGATCTCTGTGACAACCTAAGATATATTCAATGACATCATATTCTGTTGAATGTGTGAAATAGAAACATATTTTTAAGTTATTGCTTTCTGCAAAAATATGATAACTTAAAAACAATACATCAAGCCTCACTCTGATTAAAACTACAACAAAATCTTTAATACAGCACCAATAATACTGACTACTAATTTTTAAAATAATATACAAATTGGCCAATTTTGCATATTCTCATATATTACAACAACTTATTGTATGTATTAGTTTCTTCATGGCATCTTGTAATTATTGAGTCAAATAGTACTTCTTGCAAAACTTTGAAATTAAAATACATTATATTGAAGTGGGATAGGATTGTCTAAAAGATCTATGAAAACAATCATTAGAAATTCTTTAAAATTAAGACCAGAAAGAACACTAATTTAAAAATGTCATATCAGACAATATAGAAATTAAGGACGAATATGCTAAGTGATCATATTAATTACACACTTACATCTTCTCAACCTTGTTCAAAATGACCCAAAACAGCCGGGCTCGGTGGCTCAGCCTGTAATCCCGTGCCTTTGGAAGGCTGAGGTGAGTGAATTGCCTGAGCTCAAGGGTTCGAGACCCGCCTGGGCAGCGAGACCTCATCTCTACAAAAAAAAAAAAAAAAAAATCAGCCGGGCGTGGTAGCACATGCCTGTAACTTCCGGCTACTTGGAAGGCTGAGGTGGAAGGATCGCCGGAGCACAGCAGGTCGAGACTGCAGTGGCCGGGAGCGGCCACTACACTCCAGTCTGGGTGACAGACTCCAACTCAAAAAAAAAAAAAAAAAAAAAATGACCCAAAGCATATGACTCAAATTTATATATATGTATATATACTAATATTAGAGTGGATATGAAAAAAACTATTCCACAATGTTAAAAAACACTATAGTTTTTTTCTGAATGAATTTTAGTTTACTTTTTACTAAACTATAATTGAATTTAAAAATTGTGCATATTTTGAATGCATGATATGATGTGATATATGTATACATCATTAAATGATTACCACTATCAAACTAGTTAACATATCCTTCACCTCACATAGTTATCTGTGTGTGTGTGTGTGTGTGTGTGTGTGTGTGTGTGTGTGTGTGTGTTAAGAACATTTAAGTTATATTGCTTATATTCAAGTATCCTATTAATTTTAGTCACCAACCTGTACAACAGATTTCCAAAATTTATTCATTCTCTACAGCTGAAACTTCCTATTATTTATCCAACATATCCCTGTTCTGCTACCAACCTCAAAGTTTCTGGCAACCACCTTTCTACTCTCTGCTTTTATGAGTTCAAAGTTTTTAAATTCCACATATCAGTAAGATCATGTGACATTTGTCTTTCTGTGTCTACTTTATTTCACTAATAATAGTGCATTTCTAGTTCATCCATGTTGTGGCAAGTGACAGTATTTCCCTTTTTAAAGGCTAAATAGCATTCATGAATATATATAATTTCCTTATCCTTCTTCCATCACCAGGAAATTAGATTTTTTTCTCATATCTCGTCTATTGTAGACAGTGCTGCAATGAAAATGGAATTGCAGACATTTCTTCAAGAAACTGTAATTATATTTTCTGTGATTATATACCCAGAAATGGAATTGCCAGATTTTCCATCATGGCTGTACAAATTTACATCCCCACCAACTGTGTACAACTGGTCCTTTGTCTCCAAATCCTCCCCAACACTTGCTAACTTTTGTCTTTTTGATAAAGAACCACCATTGTTTATAATGACAAGCCTCTTTCAGATGCTCCTGACATAGCACCACTACCCTTGGACATCTTATAAAGCAATGAAGTACAACTTATAAAGCAATTCAACAGATAGATTCTGATGAATTTAAGGATTTTTACATTTCTCTTTATTTCATTTTAGTCTCTATTTGACTAATATCCTTAATATCTCTTCTCTGACAAAAACTGATCCACCTGTAATTCTAAGCCTAATGAGTTTTATTTCTCATAATATTCATAATATATCATACAATATATATCATATATTTTTACATATAATTATTTGGCTCCCAGGTATTTATTTGTTAACTATCTTGTCACCTACATTCTTTATTAACATCTAAGCTCAAAAAATCAGGGATTGTTTCTTTATTACTTTACCTTTGATACCATGAATTCCTGGCTCATTGGAGGCCCTCAATAAATATTTGTTGTAGAAATGCATATATATATGACAACAAAAACTCTATATACTTTATAATTTTAAAAGTATGCAAATCAAAAAGTGATATTTATCAATCAGAAAACTGATAGATAAATAATCCTTGAAAAAAGCCACATTTATTGATAAATCTGGACTCAAGTATCTTATCTAGAAATTTAAGTTGGAATGCATTGGTCATCAGAGAGAGTATTAATAACAATGAGACATGTGGTAGATATCAGCAGCATCAATTGAAAGTCTATATATATGACAATCATATCCTCTACTACTCCCCCAGGAAAAAGGAATCTACAAACAGATATTTATCACCAGAACAAAAGAGAAAGAAAATGACAAGTACTCCCCTTCCAAATCTGGGCATATTGTGTGTACTTAACTTGTAAAATTATGTTTGATATGGGACTTGATGTCTTAGTGTAATGCTTTCTAAGTTTTGGTATTTCACAGCCTTTAGTTTAATGGTTGACTCTCTTGACATCTCTTCCAGTGGAAATGCCCCAATTAAATGCACAAAGTTTGCATAGCACCTTTAAAAATATCTACAAATAATTCCTTATTAACAGATAAATGATAAAAACCAAGATAAGCAGAGAAATTCCTGCAAAAATGTATGAATCTACAGATTCAATACAATCACTATCAAACTACAAGCATCATGTTTCTGAGACTTAGATAAGACAATAAAGAAATAAATATGGTAGCAAAAAAAAAAAAAACCCCAAATAGTGAAACCACTCCTCACCAAAAGGAACAAGGCTAGAGGTATCACACTTTCAGACCTCAAACTTCACTACCAGGTTACAGTAACAAAGACAGCATGGCACTAGTACAAAAATATACACATAGACCAATGGAACAAGACAGAAAATCCAGAAATAAAACCAGAGATCTTCAATCAACTTGTCTTTGAAAAAGTCGACAAAAATAAACATTGAGGAAAAGATACCATTTGAGACAAGTGGTGCTGGGAAAACTGGCTAACTACATGTAGAAGAATGAAACTAGACACCTAACTATCACCATACACAAAAATTAACTCAAAATGAATCAAAAATTTAAATGTGAACCCTCACGCTATAAGAAGACTCTTAGAAGAAAACTTAGGGAACACTCTCCTGGACTCTCCTGGGCAATGAATTCATGACCAAGTCCTCAAAAGCAAATGCAAGAAATGCTAAAATTGATAGGTGGAACTTTATCAAGATGAAAAATAGGTTTGTAAAGCAAAGTAAACTATCAAAAAACTAAAGAGAAAACCCACAGAATGGGAAAAAATACATTTGCATCCAATATAAGCCTAACATCCTGGACCTACAAAGAGCTCAAACAAATCAACAACAACAACAAAAACCTCATTAATAAGTTGTCAAAGAACATAAACAGACAATTTTCAAAGGAAGACATTCAAGAAGCCAACAAACATGAAAGGATTCTCAGCTTCACTAATTATCAGAAAAATGCAAATTAAAACTACAATGAGGTACCACCTAATACCCATAAGGATGGCTAAAAACAATAGGCGTTAGCAACTCTGTGAAAAAAGAGGAATACTTCTATAACATTGGTTGGAATGTGAGCTAGTTCAACTTCTGTAAAAAGCAGTATGGCATTTTCTCAAAGATCTAAGCATTGAGTTACTATAGGGCCCAGCTATCCCACTTCTGGGAGTATTCCCATAGAAACATACATTGCTCTATCAAAAAGACACCTGCACAAGTATGATCAATGCAGCACTTCTCACAATAGCAAAAACATGGATCCAAACCAAATGTCCATCAAAACTGGAATGCATAAAAAAAAGTGGTACACATACACAATGGAACACTAGGTAGCTATAAAGAAAAACAAAATCTTGTTCTTTGTAGCAACAGGGACACAACTTGGCACCATCATTCTAAGTGAATTATCACAGAAGCACAAAACTGAATACAGTATATTCTCACTTGTAAGTGGAACCTGATCACTGGACACATGAGCACAAAGCCGGGAACAACTGACACTGGGCACTACTGGTTGGGGGAGGAAGTGTGAAGATAGACGGGGCACACAATCACCAACTGGGTACCGTGTCAAATATCATAAGGAAAAAGGGTTCACTAGAAACTCAAACCTCACCTGTATGAAATGTACTTATGTAGCATATGTACCTCACAACTCTAAAATAGAAGTAAAATAAAGCGCTAAAGAAAAGTAAAATAAAATTTGTCATATACCTTATTGTGGAAAATAAAACATAAAGTCTAGAAGAAATATATAGTTTTATATATATATATAATTGAAGCCAGCAATATTTTTCTAAAAATCATTAAGAATAAAATATGATATTGATTCATTGGATTTAATTTAATGATTGCTGTTTACTGAAAGATGATACTAAGAATATGAATTTAAGACACATATTGTGAGGAGATATTCTTGATACATCTGTCTTACTACATAGTAATATGTAGAATATCTTAAAAATCAATGAGAGAAAAAAGATCTTTTTTTTTTTTTTGAGTTGGAGTCTCACTCTGTTGCCCAGACTGGAGTGCAGTGGCCGCTCCCGGCCACCGCAGCCTCAACCTGCTGAGCTCCGTGATCCTTCCGCCTAGCCTTCCAAATACCCGGGAATTACAGGCACGCGCTACCACGTCCGGCTGATTTTTTGATTTATTGTAGAGATGAGGTCTCGCTGCCCAGGCGGGTCTCGAACCCGCGGGCTCAGGCAATCCACTCACCTCAGCCTCCCAAAGGCGCGGGATTACAGGCTGAGCCACCGAGCCCGGCTCAAAAGATCTTTTTAAAATGGGACCAAATACTTGAATAGACACTAATAGGATAGACAAATGGCCAATGAACTATTGTACAAAAAAAATGCTTAAAATTATTCATCAGGAAAATGCAAATTATAATTATAATGACAAACAATACATATCCATAAAAAAATATATAAATAATTAACTGTAATTTGCAATAATAGAAAAAATAACTTTTATACATTGCTATTGCATATGTAAATGGTGCTGGGAAAACTGGCTGACCACATGCAGAAGACACAAACAAGACCCCTATCTATCCCCATACACAAAAATTAACTCTAAATGGATCAGAGATCTAAATGTAAAACCTCAAATCATAAGAACCTTAGAAAATGCAGGACACACATTTATGGAAATTGGAACTGGCATCCAATTCCTGAACAAAACCCAAAACGCACAGGCAATAAGAGATAAGATAGACAAATGGGACCTCATTAAACTGACAAGCTTCTGCAAAGTCAAAGAAACCATCAAGAGAGCAGGAAGACAGCCCACAGACTGGGAAAAAGTATTCACCAACTCCATGTCTAACAAAGGTCTAACATCTTGGATCTACAAGGAACTCAAACATGCTGAAAAGAAAAAAACAAACAACCCCATTACAAAGTGGGCAAAAGATATGAACAGACACTTCACAAAAGGAGACATACAAGCGGCCAACAGACACATGAAGAAATGTTCAACCTCACTAATCATCAAGGAGATGCAAATTGAAACTACGCTGAGATACCACCTAACTCCAGTCAGAATGACCATTATTGATAACAAAAAAATAACAGATGCTGGAGAGGATGTGGTGAAAAGGGAACACTTATACACTGTTGGTGGGAGTGTAAACTAGTGCAACCTCTGTGGAAAGCAGTGTGGCGATTCCTAAAAGGTCTAAATATCGACCTCCCATATGACCCTGCAATCCCCCTGCTGGGAATATACCCTGAAGAACTCAAATCACTCTATAAAAAAGATACCTGCACACGTATGTTTATCGCAGCACTGTTCACAATAGCAAGAACCTGGAACCAACCATGCTGTCCATCAAAAGAGGACTGGATTTTAAAAATGTGGTACATATACACAATGGAATACTATGCAGCCATAAAAAAGAACAAAATCATGAATTTCCCAACAACCTGGATGGAACTAGAGTCTATAATACTGAGTGATCTTTCACAGCAACAAAGATCTGAGTATCACATGTTCTCACTCATAAGTGGACACTGAACATATAGCATGAAACTATAAGAAAAGGATTGACAGTGGTGGGAATCTATGGGGGGAAGGGAGGGCAAGGGTGGTGGGATTAACGGTAGTCAATATCTGTTTGAGGATGGGGGGAAACCCCTTATCAACAAGGGTGCCTGAATGATGCATATTTGTATACCTAACCCTTAAAAATAAAAAAAAGTTTAATAAAAAAAAACAGCAAATGGTAACTAAAGTAATATTTTTGAGCACATAAAATAATGTTGGGAGTATAATAATAGATGTTAATTTTCAAGACTTTATTCTTGTACTACCTTAAAATCAATCATGTATAATTTTACTTTATAACATTTGCAAAATCCAGGTATAATAACAGGGAAGACAGAAGTAATACATTAGAGAATGTTTATCCTATAAAATGCCTCCCCAACCAAGGAAATAATAAATTAATGAAATATATGAAAAGCAAAAAAAAAAAAAAATGCTTAAAATTATTCATCAGGAAAATACAAATTATAGCTATAATGACAAACACATATCCATGAAAAAAATATATAAATAATTAACTATAATTTGCAATAATAAAAAAATAACTTTTATACATTGCTATTGCATATGTAAATTGGTACCAACTTCTTTAAGATTATTTGGTATTATTCACAAAAGCTAAACATATGTCCACCTTATCAATTCTATCAACTCTACTTCTAGATATAGTCTAAAAATAATTGGTATATATGTCCACCAAAACACACATGAAAGATTATTATTCACCAGTTTAATACAAATAGGCCAAACTTGATATAATTCAAATATCAAAATATCCAGCAATAGAATGAATACACAAATTGTGGTATGCTTGTCACTATAATATGTAAACAGTGTTTTTTTTTTTTAAAGATTAATGTCTGATTAAAATTAAGTACTCAAAGAATGCAAACACAAAGCTACACACCATATGATGCCATTTATGTTATGTTCAGAAAAGCAAAACTGATTTATGATGATAGAAGTCAGAATATAACAACCTCTATGGAAGTGGCATGTGTACCAGGAGTAAAATGGGGTAACTTGGGGTGATGGAAATTTTGTATATTTTTGTTTGGAGTTATTATAAAATTTCTGAACTTTACACAAAAGATCTGTGTCCTCTATAGTATATGAGCAATAGCTCATTTTTTAATATTAAAAATTTGATAATTATGTATGTCCTGCCATAATTTCACAGACATAATTTTATGGAAAGAAATAATTTGCTCAATGATATAAAAAGTGCAATTCAATTTTTGTGAACAACATATTTCTACCACATACTATTTCATAATTGCTAGGAATAGAGAAGGTGGAGAAGAACATAAATACAAAATACTTATTAATGCTGAAGGTGAAGTTTAAGATAGTAGACTAGTATTAAGAACTGTAGTCAAATGAATCCTTATCTTTTATGCTTTAAATTTTTAGAAAAGACTATGTGCATGTATTACTTTTTAATGTAAAAAAATAAACAATTTTAAAAAGAGATGTTATAATTTAAAATATAATTGTTGAAATAAAATTAATGCAAAAGAAATGCTAGGTAAAAAAATTCAAACTGTACAAAATGACAAGGAGCTAAAAAAGAAAGTGAAAATATAGGAGACAATGAAAATAAATTCACGATTCCTATAATAGACTTCTGGTATTTTGTTGTTGACTATCAGCATCTATTCCACCCTTTTTGTGAAATGGCGTTTCAATTGACCTCTGTGACATTACTTGTTTTTTGTTACTAGATGCAATCTGGTGAAATTGTTAGGTAACTTCTGCCATTGTGTATATCATTAGTGGACAGGTATTCCATGCAAAGTTAATTTAAATGTGTCCCCTCATAATTAGATTCATGTGTAAAGTGACAAAAAAACTGACAATGGTTAGAATTTTTGTTACTTTTAAAAAAAATAATTTTAGTGCTGGAGACTGGACATTTTCAGAAAGCAGAATTATTCCTATTTACCTTTGAGACTGTTTTTTAATCCTTCTTCAATTCTACATGTTCTCAATAATAGATCTATTATTTTTCATATTACTTAAAATACCTAGATTTCCTCTAGTTGAAACCAGAAACTTTCACTGCTAACATGATCATATGTGTGTGTGTGTGTGTATGTGTGTGTGTAACCACATTTTGGAATTATTTTAGTTGGAGTGTCACTCTGTAACCCAGGCTGCAGTACAGTGGCATGCTCATGGTCACTGCAGACTCAAAGTGCTGGGCTCAAGTGATCCTTCTGCTTCAGCCTTCCAAGTAGCTGGATCTACAGGCTCATGCCACCATGCCCCAGCTAATTTTTTTTTTTTTTAATTGTAAAGATGAGGTCTCACCAAGTTGTCCAGGCAGGTCATGAACCCCTGGGTTCGGGCAATCCTCTCACTTCTGCCTCCCAAAGTACTGGAATTACAGGCATGAGCCACTGTGACCGGCTACTATTATTGCAATTTATTATAAATCATTTGGTAGATTTTATTTCTAAACTTATGTTTGTATATTAATTTGAATAAAACAAGAAAATAAAAAGAGATACACAAGCAGTTCATAGAAAAAGCACATATAGTCAAGCATATGAAATGTATTCATCAATCATATATAATTATATGATACACAAATAATTACACAGATAATAATCATTATAGATATTTTGTTTTTAGTATTTAAATATATTTGCAATATTAGGGTAGCAAAGGTTTAAACACGTATTAACCCATAGTTAAGTTAGGGTATGGTGAATTACAATTTTTATTACATTGTTAGATAAAAGATGAATTGCATATGTGCATGTTATGATGGGGGATTGGAATTTATTCATAAAAAATTTTGTATTTATTCTCACATGCTTAAACTTCAGTCACCTTCAAAGTACTCTCCATATGATGCGATACACTACTGAGATGCATTTTCCTCTGCTGAAAACAGTTTCTGAACTCATCAATTTTTTTTGTTGTTTTTTTGTTTTTTGGGGTTTTTTTTTTTTGAGTTGGAGTCTCACTCTGTTACCCAGACTGGAGTGCAGTGGCCGCTCCCGGCCAACGCAGCCTCGACCTGCTGGGTTCCAGCGATCCTTCCGCCTCAGCCCTCCAAGTAGCTGGAACTACAGGCACGTGCTACCATGTATGGCTGATTTTTTTGATTTATTGTAGAGATGAGGTCTCGCCAAGTTGCCCAGGCGGGTCTCGAACCCGCGGGCTCAGGCAATCCACTCACCTCAGCCTCCCAAAGCCTGGAATTACGGGCTGAGCCACCGAGCCGAGCTTGAACTCATCAATTTTTATGTCTTTTAATGCTTCTGTCATTTATTGTTTAAATTCTTCCATATAAGCAAAATGCTTCCCTTTGAGAACTGTTTTTATACAGTGAGAGATCAGGTTAAAAGGGAGGGTGAAACATGGGGATCATGTTGCTATTGTCAAAAACTTGGAACACTCAACATGTTGTTGGCAGGTGCACTGGTAAATCATCCATCATGAAATGGGCAAACATGATGAAATAACCTCAAAACAAATTCACTGAAGTCAAACGCAGCTTCTCACAATAACACTAGATAGTACACTGATAGTGATGGGTTCCTAGAGCACTTACCTGTTACTATAAATGTATTGTGTGTGTAAATGTTATATATACATAAATTATAGCATATATGAACAACATAATATATAACATACATAAAATATACTCAGTTATGTGATAAATAATAAATGGCATCACTTTCATATTAAATATGTGCATATACACAAAGTTTTAATTTAACATTTACTTAAGGGAGATAAAAAGAAATGCTTCATCCTGCTTATATTGTGCAGTGAGCTTAGAGATCTGCAGTTGGACAATTCTCATTATTCATTTTTTATCTATTTGTACTTTTTGAATATTTCCCATTTGAATGTAATATTTTCATATTGCAAAAACTTTAAAAGTAAAAATGCAATAGGATATTTATCAAACTTACTAGTACAATATTTAGGAAATATAGCAATCAAGAACCCTTTTTGAATAAATCTATAAGTTAACATATTCCATTGACCAAGTGGTGAAACGGATAAAATTATTCAAGAATAAATAAGTTGTGGTAAAACCAGGACTAAATAAATAAAATGAAAATTTAGAAACAAATTAATAAAAAATAATTCTTATAGCCTTGTTAAACAATTAATGCAAAGTCAAACAATTTGTTTTTATGGCAAAAACATAAAATAGTGCATACAACCTTGATACCTCATAAGTAATTAAAACCTACAAACTATAGGCTAAAGAATGAGGTTGGTGGTAGTTTTCACAACAGCCAATAGTCAATTTAGTATTTTTTAAAAGAGCAGATTTCTTAAGGAACTCCACCAAGATGGTGCCCGAGTTGGTCAGATTGCAAATGTCTGCATAAATGAGTGGGTGCAGGGATGAATATGCATGCAAGTGTGTCAGCAAGTGGGTATGCAAGTGTCTGAGGGGAGACAGGAACAAATGGCCTGAAGTCTCCTGCTGAAGTGGCTATCCCATGCAGCAACTCGGTTTCCAGTGCAATCCACGGCCTAGAGGCAGGCACCATCTCAGCAACCAAACCGGGAAGAAAGCAGTGAAAAACACCCACTGCCGACGCCACCTGCCACCACAACCTTCAGTGCCAGATCAGACACTGAGAGCAGGAACAATGGAGAAAATACACCGGAGAAGCTAGACGCCAAGTCCCAACAGAGAACAAGATGCAGGGAGGTTCCTACCATGTTTGTCCTGGTAACTGAGTGGGGACAGACTAAAGCCTGCCCACGTGAACAGTGAAGCTACTATCTGAGACTGAGGGACATATCCAGCACCTCGTTGAGGTAGGTCACTGCCAACCCAGAGAGGATACCCTGTGTGCAGTATCCCCAGAGGGACAGGCCTGTTGAGGAGACCAAGGCACCCCATCTCCTTAGTTGAAACATTTTCAGGTCTACAGTTACAACAAGCTCAGTCTGTAACGGATGAGTGGTGGTGATTTTTAAAGTAACCCAACTCCGCCCCCTTTTTTTTTAGTTGGAATCTCACTCTGCCACCCAGGTTGGAGTGCGGTCGACACTCATGATCACTGCTTCCTTCAGTTCACTGGGCCCAAGCAATCCTTCCACCTCAGTCTCCCAAGTAGCTGAAACTGCAGGTGAACACCAACATGCCCGGCTGAATTTTTTATTTGTTATGGAGACAAGGTTTTGCCAGGTTGCCCAACCTGGTCTTGGGTCCCTGGACTTGAGAAATCCTCTCACTTCTGCCCCCCAGGATGCTGGAATTACAGGCATGAGCCACCACCCCCAGCCTGCCCAGCTCCCTTTTCCCAGCGATTCACAATATTATGAGCCAGGTGGGGAGCATTCTTATCAAAACACATGGGGACAGGCAGATCTGTTGGAGGTGACTCACGCCTTCACCCTCCACTGTTCAGCAAGGAGGAAAACAGAGCTAGAGGTCAAAACTTCCTCCCTCCTGCCATGACACAAGAGCAGAAGTGCTTGGGTCACACCTACAAGATACTTGGAGCTTCAGAAACTGCCACAAGAGGGCACTCAAGGATTATATTAGTTTTTGTTTGTTTCCTTTTTTCAAACAAGGACTTAAGAGAGTGTGAAAATTTCCTCATATTGTTGGGTTTAGTTAGGTTTTTTCATTTTTTTTCTCTTTTTGCTCCTTTATGGTTTGTCTGTTAGTTGCTTGGTTTGTTTCCCCTTCTCTTCTTTTCTCTCTTCATTGTCCTTTCTTCTCCCGTTTTTCTTTTTTAGTTCCTTTCCTTTCCCTTGTGTTATTTTGTACCCAGGGGTGATACATGCATTCCCATTGCATGGAAATACTGTATGGTGACTGGAAGTGGATCCCTGGGGGCCCACACCCCAGTAAATGAACATTGTGATCTGCAGGCAACTATCAAATCCTTGCACTCCCCAACACACCTTATTCAAATCTCAAAGCTGCAAAAGGACAGCGCATCTCCTCACCCCCAACCCAACTTCAAAATCAAACAAATCCAGAGGTTTTATCAAGGAAGAATAAGGGTTGAGCAAAAAGAAGTAAAAATTATTCCTTTACTCACTGAGCAATGGAAGTAAAGAGGAAAAGAAAACTGCATTACAAATGAAGATAAGTCAAAGAAAAACACAGGTCCCCAACAAAGTTCAAAAAAGATAGTGCATGAGAATACAGACTTTGGAACTCAAACAATGAAAAGCCCCCAGATTGACTGGTCCCAGACCACAAAGGTAGATATCAAAGAATGGTTAGAAAAAATAAATAAGAACCACAAAAGGAAAGAAGAAAACAAGAAAAAACTAATTACTGAGATGCAAACTATAAAGAATACAGTAAATGAAATAAATAATGAACTGACAAGCATGAAAAGCAGAATTAAACAGGCAGAAGAAAGAATCTCAGAGCTTGAAGACCAAAATATGGAACTGACCCAAACTGTTAAAAACATAGAAAGGAAGATAAAAAGATGGAAAAGCCTTCAAGAAATATGGGATTATATTAAGAGACCAAGCATACAACTGATCAGTATCCCTGAAGTAGAAAAGGAGAATGAGAGCAGCATGCAACAAACATTCCATGAGGTCGTCCAAAAACCTTTCCACATCTCATTAGAGATGTGACTATCCAAACACAAGAGATTCAGAAAACCCCTGCAAGACACCAAATGAGAAGACCAATTCCTAGACACATAGTACTTTGCTTACACAAAGTAGGTATAAAAGAAAAAATCCTTGTAACAGCAAAAGAGAAAAGGCAGACTACCTACCAGGGAAGACCAATTAGAATAGCAGCAGACTTATCTACAGAAACACTATAAGCTAAAAGGGACCAGATTCCAAAGTTCTCAATATAAACAATTATAACCAATAATTTCCTACCCAGTTAAGCTAAGTTTCATCAGCAAAGGAGACTTAAAATCTTTCCCAGACATTCAATCCCTAAGAGTTTGTGCTTCCTCCAGACAACTCTACAAGAGACACTTAATACAGTATTAAGCACAGAAGAAAGAAAAAAAAAGAATGACCATGATATGCCCTAGAATACAGGAAAACAGAGAACCAACACAGAATGCATTGGGACTGCAAAATCAAAAATACATACATATATCAACCCCCAAATCAAAAGAAAACCAACAAACAAATAAACAAACAACAACAAAAAACTTTATAAGAGACTGGTGACAGGGATAAACTCTCACATCTCAATAGTCATCATGAACGTGAATTGATTCAATGCACCACTGAAAAGACATGGAAGGGCAAACTGGATAAAAAACTATAACCCATCAATATGCTGTCTCCAGGAGACACACATCTCACCAGAATTGACACTCACAGACTCAAAATTAGAGGATGGAAAAAATTTTTCAGGAAAATGGAACACAAAAGAAAGCAGGAATCACGATCTTAATATCATACAAAATAACATTTAAATTGTCAAAAATTAAAAAAGATATGGAAGGACATTACTTAATGATAAAAGATTCAATCCATCAACAAGAAATATACATCCTAAGCATATATGCACCCAACACAGGAGCATCAGCCTTTATAAAACAGCTGCTAAGTAAACTAAAAAAAGATATTGACTCTAACACTATCATATCTGGAGACTTAAATACCCCACTAACAAACTGTGCTAAATCTTTGAAGAAAAAATCAATAAGAAGATCCAGAACCTCAACATGATGCTTGACCAAATGGACTTAGTAGATATCTACAGAACAGTCCACCCAACAACCATGTATATTAGAATGCATATTGGAATACACATTCTAATCACCACATGGAACATATTCCAAGGTTAACCACATCTTCAGTCATAAATCAAGCATAAACAAATTTCATAAGATCAAAATACTGCCATGCACCTTCTCATATAACAGTGAAATAAATATAAATATATCAACACCAGCAAAATGTCCCCCAAACCCACAAAGACATGGACATTAAGCAGCATGATGGTAAACAACTCCTGGCTCAACACAGAAATCAAAGCATAAATTAAAAGATTCCTGGAAACAAATGAAAACAAAGAAACATCTTATCAAAACCTCTAAGATGCCATGAAAACAGTACTGAGAGGGGAATTTATATCTCTATGAACACACACCAAGACAATAGGAAGCTCACAAGTTAACAGCTTATCTGACCACGTAGCAGAACTGAAAAGACAAGACCACCAAAACTCTAACTTCAGTAGAAGAATCTGGCACCAAAGTAAAAACTCAAATATGGGACATTGAAGACAGAGATATCATAGGAAAAAAACAGTAAAGCAAAAAACTGATTCAAGGATAAACAAGATAGATAAACTACTAGCCAGATTGACCAAGAAAAAGTGAGAAAAAGCGCACATAAATGCAATCAGAAATGCAAATGATCAAGTCACAACAGACCCCAAAGAAATACAAAAAATTATCATAGATTACTATGCACACTTGTATGGAAACAAACTCAATAATCTAAATGAAATGGAAAACTTTTGATATCACACAACCTCCCAAGGTTGAAACAATAGAAACTGAGACCCTAAATAGCCTCATAACAACCCAGGAAATTGATTCTATCATTAAAAAACTACCTACAAAAAACAAAACAAACAAAAAAACAAAAAAAGCCCCGGTCCAGATGATTTTCCAGAAGAATTCTACAAAACATAGAAGGAGGAACTGATAACAATCCTGTTGAAAGTATTCCAGGCAATCAAGAAGGATGGAACTCTTCCCAAATCATTTTATGAAGCTAACATCACACTGATACTCAAATTGGGTAAAGATTCAACAAAGAAAGAGAACTATAGGCCAATATCCCTGATAAATAGATGCAAAAATTCTCAACAAGATTCTAGCAAATCATATCCAATAACACATCTTAAATAAATCATCCACCTTGACCAATTAGGCTTCATCCCCAGGATGCAGGGCTGGTTTAACATTGGCAAGACCATATATGTACTTAAATGCAACAGATGTGAAAACAAGAAACACATAATTATTTCATTAGATGCAGAAAAAGCTTTTGATAAAATTTGACATCCCTTCCTAATAAAACCATTGAACACCTAGTCATAGACAGAATATACATCAAAATAGTAAGAGCCATCTACAATAAACCCCCAGCCAAGATATTGCTAAATGAACAGAAAATGAAAACATTTCCCCTGAAAACCAGAACAAGACAAGGCAACTCATTCTCATCCCTCCTGTTCAACATAGTGTTGGATGTCCTTGCTAGAGAATCAGACAAGAGAAGTACATCAAGAGTTTCCAAATAGAAAATAGATAGTTAAGCTATTCCTCTTTGCTGATGATGTGATCCTATACTTTGAAAATCCAAAAGAATCTGTCAAAAACCTCCTTGCACTGATAAAGGACCTGGCAAAGTCTCAGGATAAAAAACAAACATGCAACCGGGCTCGGTGGCTCAGCCTGTAATCCCGCGCCTTTGGGAGGCTGAGGTGAGTGGATTGCCTGAGCCCGCGGGTTCGAGACCCGCCTGGGCAGCGAGACCTCATCTCTACAATAAATCAAAAAATCAGCCGGGCGTTGTAGCGCATGCCTGTAATTCCAGCTACTTGGAAGGCTGAGGTGGAAGGATCGCCGGAGCCCAGCAGGCGAGGCTGCGGTGGCCGGGAGCGGCCACTGCACTCCAGTCTGGGCGACAGAGTGAGACTCCAACTCAAAAAAAAAAAACAAACAAACAAAAAAAACCAAACATGCAAAAGATAGTTGTATTCTTATACATTAACAACAAACAAGCAGAGAACCAAATAAAAAGCACAATCCCATTCACAATAAAAACAAACAAACCAACAAACAAATCTTGGCATCTTCCTGATCAGAGAGGTGAAATAACTTTCAATAAAAACTGCAAAACATTGTTCAAAGAAATAAAAGAAGATACAAACACATGGGAAAATGTTCCATGCTGATGGATTTGAAAAATCAACATTGTTAAGATATCCATTCTACCAAAGGCAATCTACAAATGCTACGCAATACCCATTGAATTACCATCATCATTCTTTCAGACCTGGAAACAATAATACAGAAATTCACTGGAAACATAAAAGACCACGAATAGCCAAAACAATCCTTAGCCAAAGAAACAAAGTAGAAGGTATCACATTTCCAGGCTTTGAACTTTATTATGAAGCTATAATAATCAAAACAGCCTGTTATTGGTACGAGAGCAGGCATATAGACTGATGGAACATGATAGAGATTACAGAAGCAAAACCTCAATTACTCAACCAACTCATCCAGTAAATGGAGCTGGGAAAACTGACCACATACTGAAGATTAAAACAGAACCCCTACCTATCACCATATAGAAAAATCAACTCTGAATGGATTAAAGACCTAAACGTAAAACTTCAAACTATAAAAATCTTAAAAATCACAGGCTATCCCCTTACAGAAATTAGAATAGGCAATCGATTCTTGATCAAAATCACAAATACCCATGCTGTAAAAGGCAAAACTGAAAAGCTTCTGTAAAGCAAAGGAAACCATCAAGAGAGTGGGAAGACAGCCTACAGAATGGGAAAAATATTTGCCGACTATTTTTCTGACAAAGGCCTAACATCCAAAATCTGCAAGGAACTCAAACATTGCAAAAGGAAAAAGAAAAAAAAAAACACCAAACAGCCCTATTAAAAAATGAACAAAGGATATGAATAGACACTTCTCCAAAGAAGACATAGGAACAGCTAACAGAGACATAAAAAAAAGTTTAGCCTCACTAATCATCAAAGTAAAGCAAATTAAAACCACACTGAGAAACCATCTAACTCCAGTCAGGATGACCATCATCAATAACTCAAAACAACAGATAGTGGAGAGGATGTGGGAAAAGGGACAATTCTACATTGTTGGTGGGAGTGTAAACTAGTCCAACCTCTGTGGAAAATAATGTGGCAACTCCTAAACAATCTGACCCAGGAATCCCCCTTCTAGGAATACACTCAGAGGAACTAAAATCATTTTATAAAAAAGATACCCTGCACATGCATGCTTATTGCAGCAGTATTCACAATAGCAAAAAGATGGAACCAACTGTGCTGCCCAATAAAAGTGGACTAGATTTTTTTAAATGTAGTTCACATATACAATGGAATACTACACTGCCATAAAGAAGGATGAAATTACTGGACTCTGCTGTAACTTGGATGAATTTAGAATCCATGATACTCAGTGACCCATCACAGAAACAAAGAACTGAAACCACATGTTACCACTCACAAATGGACCCTGAGAATTTATCATAATACTATAAGAAAGAGATCAGTGGTAGCCAGAAACTGCTGGGGGGGCATATAACATTAATAAGGATACATAATCTCAAATTAGGTGAAGTGGGGATAAAAGGGAAAGTCAAAGTTTACCTGTAAAATGATCATGAATCTATCCACTCCTGAATTGTATCCCACATCTTTAAGATTAATACATTTTTTTAAAAGAGCAATAATTCTTAATGCTACTGAACAATGATTAAATCTTTACTCTATCTCTTCATTTAGACACAACCCTGAGTAAGCCATAATCTCCATTTACAAAACAAGAGAAATGAATGCTGTATCTAATTGTGGAACAGAATTTAGAATAAAATTAGGTATCATAAATATATCCTCTAGCTTCTTATGTCTAACTTTATAGAAATTGCCAGTTAACCAACTGGTTATTTCAGTGTTGTGTAGATTCAGTTATACAGACAATATGCAGATATCATATATTAATGAATATTTCAGATTATTTAGTTCACAATTTTAGTTATTTACATCTCTTTTTTGTCTATAATTATCCCTTGGAAGACATAGTGTTCATTTACATAACATTTCAGTGGTGATAAAAAATTAAAAACTGACCTGGCTGAAAAGACATTGACAAATTATAGTCTCTGGACATGATAGTACATAAACAAGCTCTTCAAAAATCACTTTAAACAGGGATAGTTGGCAGTTGTATTATTTTCTTTTATTGACAGAACAATTATATCTATCTTCCTATAGTGTTTTTTGTCTTAAGTAGAATGGAATGGCATACATTTTTATCCTTAACATTACATAAAATACAATTCAGAACAGCAATTTTATTTGCTTGCACATAGATAAAAAATACTCTAATAAAACCCATTGAGTCAAAATTACAATAAAACCCACACATTCACAAAATTATGAATTATCAAAATGACTTTATTATATCTTGATTATTTAAGAAAATAATTCTGATTGAGAACACTAAAATAATTTTCCACACAAAACGTTATTACATTTTCAAAGAAAGTTAACTTCAAATTTGTTATCTTCCCATTCTCTCAAATTCCTTGCCATCCATTTATGTTTTAATTTCATATATTCAAATGCTTTCTCCTAATATGTGTCTTGACTGTACGCTTAGAAGTCACAGCTGTCTTCTAAAACAAGAATAAATGTAACTCCTTTTTAAAAAGAAACTTTATTCCAGTTTTGAGTAATCAACTTTGCCCTCTTTGGTATTCTTTTACTTCTGTTGCTAATGTGGTAACTTACCAACCTAGTCTCAAACTATTGATCAGACGACAGTTAAATAATTAATTTATTTAATGCTCTCTCTTCCTAAACATGAGTAACTCTAATTATCTGTTCTTATCCTGGTGAACTCTCTTCCCTGAAAAGTTATTTTTATTACTTTTATTTTATTTTTAATATACAAATTACTTTTAATTCATTCAAAACATTTTATTGAAAACATATTACATGGCATGCACTTAAGACAAACAGTAAAAAAAAAATCTGATTTCATGAAGTATATATCCCAGCCTCAGTTAAGGATATCTGTTAAGCAAAAGAAAGAGGCCATAAAAGATGCTTTGTAACAGATGTATGTATGACTGAGGAAGGATGCTATTTTAGATAGGATAGCCAGTGGAGTTACTAACAAGATACTTAGAATTCTATACTGTTTTAAACTTCAGGGTTTTGGCATAATTTGCTTCTTATTCTAGAATAAGAAATATTCCAAACTTCCCATTTCACATAATGAGTGACTGACTCGTCAATCCGCAACCCTCCTAAATGGCAAATTCAATTTCTCTAGGTTGACGCACATATCCATTGCAACTCCAACTGAAAAATGTTCTCAAATGGCACTTATAACCAACAACCCCCTAAAGCATCTCCTTACTGAATTTCTTATTCCCAATGAATTGGTAAATTTATTTAATTACATACATTATGGTAGATATGGTGCTTTATCTCCCAGTAAAGAAGATAGATTCGTATTTTTCCTCACAAATCATAACATGATTATAATTAAGGATGCAAACTTCTTTCCTAAGCAGAATTCAGTTGCACGGTCAACTCCTCCCTCTAATTAGCCTTTAAATGCATATGTTTTATTTTTTCTCAATCACTAAGTTTTAATAATTTTTCTTTAATTTTTTTAAGCTACTCATTTTCTTATCACTTGGATTGCTTCATTTGTGATCTTATGTTTCACAGCAACACTAACAGCAAAAAAATCATCTTATAGCTGCTTCATATTAGAACATTCTGTCTGTCCCCATTCTCTCTTATCTTTTAAATTTTGCATGCCTGCAGGAAAAAAAAAAAAAAAAAAACGCTTCTACGGTGCTGGTGGGAATGCAAACTAGTGCAACCTCTTTGGAAGACAGTGTGGCGATTTCTGAAAGAACTAGAAATTGGCCTTCCATATGACCCAGCAATCCCTGTATTGGGAATATACCCAGAGGAACTCAAGTCATCCTACCAAAAAGATACCCGCACATGCACGTTTGTTGCAGCTCTATTCGCAATAGCAAAAACATGGAACCAACCATGCTGCCCATTGAAGCTGGACTGGATTTTTTAAAATGTGCTACATATACACAATAGAATATTATGCAGGCAACTTGGATGGATTTATAGTCGATCATACTCAGTAATCTATCACAGAAACAAAGAACAGAGTACCATATGTTCTCACTCATAAGCGGATCTTGAAAAATTATCATAATACTATAAGAAAGGGTTTGGCAGTAGTGGGAAACTGCCAGGGGATGGGGGATTGGGATTGGCAGTTGAGGAAAACTACCAGGGGAGGTAGGGGCATACCTCATTAACAAGGATACCTACATAATGAACACTTGTATGCCTAACCCCGAATTGTACCACCACATCTTTAAAATAAAGAAAAAATAAATTAAATTAAAAATACAAATAAATAAAATAAAATTTGCATGCAATTACCTAGTTCTACAGGTTTACATATATTAACTCACTTGAGTCTCCCAACCATAGCAATGTAATGAAGTAAATATCACTTTTTAAAAAAATAATTATACTATTATCCTAAGTTTATACAGCTAAGAATTGTTGAAATCAGAATTTGACCCATCTCAGGTCATTTGTTCCTAGTATCTATGCCTTTTATCATTTTCTATACTCAAGATATATATTCCTATCACCATTTAAAAAAATCTCCAGACATCAAGAAATATGTAATTAATCACTAGAAGAGAAATGCAAGTCTTAACATACATATGACAAACAGTCATTCATTGTTATTTCTATTGGAATATCACACAGCATTGGAAAGTAGTATGGCGATTTCTAAAAGAACTAAAAATTGACCTTCCATATGATCCAACAATCTCTCCCCTGGGAATATACCTGGAGGAAAATAGATTTTTCTACCAAAAAGAAACCTGCACGTGCATATTTATAACTACACTCTTCACAATGGAAAAACATGGAATCAACTCTACTGCCCATCAGTAGTGGACTACATAAAGAAAAGGTGGTACATATACATGATGGAGTATTATACAGCCATAAAGAAGAACAAAATAATGGACTTAGCGACAAATTGGATGGAGTTAGAGACCATCATACTTAGTGGTCTATTACAGAAACAAATAACTGAATACCTCATGTTCTCACTCCTAAGTGGGACTTGAACACTAATCACATTAGCAAACAGGAGGGATCAGCATCACTGGAGCCTGCTAGGGGAGTCAGGGGAGCGAGGGCATATAACAACACAAAGTGTGCCTGATCCTAAACCAGGGAAGGTGAGGATCAGTTGTAGGTCCAAACTTCCCCTGTATCCAGCCTTCCAGCCTACCCGTGTAACTAATTCTGACTTTTACCTCACATCTCTATAATGAAATAAGATAAAATAAAAGAGAACTTTTTACCTGAAAAGAAAAATTAACCCCTCCTATCAGATGATATATTTGAAAGTGTATTTTTTTCACAAGCATTCAATGTACATGAAAACAATGCAAAGGAATAGAAGGAAATTTGATCTCAGTCTACCACAATTGTACTAGATATGATACCTTAACATTCAGCAAGATACTTGCTACATTTTTTAATTTAGTCAAACTCATCTTTAAGTAGACCATCCATGAATTCATACTAATAATATAATTCACTATCTTCATTTTACTGCATCCAGTCAGCTACATCGTTTAACCACTGACTTCTTGATGACATGAAATATTTTTTATCTTTAGTTCTATAATTTCCATTTGATTCCTTTTTCATAGATTTTTTAACTTTCTAATTGCTTTTTTTCCCTATAATTTCAAGGGTACAAAATAATTTTTGGTTACATGAATGCATTGTGTAGTGGAGAAGTGTGGGCTTTAAGTGTACCCATTATCTCCACTAGTGCACATTATACTTGACAGGTGATTTTTTTTTAATCCCTCCTCCCCTTCCCACCCTCCCACTTTTGAGTCTCCATTGTTTGTTATACAGATTTTATATGCCTTTATAGGCTTAGTTTCCATTTATAAGTGAGAGCATGTAGTATTTGGTCTTCTGTTCCTGTGTTACTTCACTTAGGATGCTATAACCAACAAACTGATAAAAAATATAATAAAACATTTATTCATGAACTCAAGAAGGTCATATAAAATATAATATCTAAGAATAAAGTGCCAAAGGAAAAATAAAGGCAATATATTAAAATACCCCCTAAGAAAACCCAAGTACATCAAAATACATAAAGAATGATTTCTTTTATGTGTGTTGAGACATACAAAACAATGCCACAGTTGTTATGTGTGGGTGCATATGTTCATGTATATGTGTGTGTTGTGTGACAGAAAGTAGTAAAAGGACAGATACATGAGCTGGTTACGTTAGGGAGATTAAAATGGTGTGTATTGTGCTGAGGGAAGAAATGAAAGAAGTTGAAATAAGATGTTGAAATCAAGGTTTTCATATATATATATACATATATATTCACACACATATTTAAATTTGAGACAATATAAAATGCACTAGCATTTGCTAATTATGGGTGATAAGTCAGCATTCCCCATATTTTATATTATTATTCCAGGGATATTTTTATATTTACTATTTTTTTCAAAAAAATACCACGACAAATGTAATTCATCCCCAAATCACAGGTTTACTTCAATATTATTAGGATATTCATTAACATTATTCACCATATCATTCAGTGCTAGAAACAATGAGATTGTCAATTTCACATTTAGTAAAATGGTGCTTAGTAAAATTAAACTTCATTTTGATAAAAATTCCTAATGAGATAAGAAGTATAGGTGCTTAGGTAATGTCATAAACTGAAATTTCGAGTACTGTTGAAATCTAAAAAAATTTCCTTTATTTATAAGAATAAGACAAAAGTAATATCTATTTCCAATTTCATTTACTACTGTTCTTTTAGTGTTAGAGTTGTAATTAAAAATAAGAAATTAACATGTGCATAAAAAAGCCAAAAAACCACAAAATTATTTATTAAAAAGAAAAATTAATATGTATATTAAAAAAGCAAAAACCAGAAAATTATTTTAATTTTTTAAAAATTTCAATAGCTTTTGGGGTGCAAATGCATGTATAGTAATGAAAAAGTCTGCGCGTTAAGTATACCCATAACTCCCACTAATGCACATTATATCTCACTCCCTCAACCCCTTCTCTTAATTGCTTCTCTTCCCTTTCTGAGTCTTCAGTGTCCATCATATCATTCTATATACCTTTGCAGACCTTTTGCTTAGCTCTCACATGTAAGTGAGAACATGCAGTATTTGGTTTTTCATTCCTGTATTATTTCATTTAGGATGATGGTCTCCAATTCCATTCAAGTTGCTGTAAAAGACACTATATCACTCTTTCGTTTGGCTGAATAGTATTCCATGGTATCCAAGTATGTATACCACATTTCCATTATCTACTGATCAGTTGATGAGTATTTAGGTTGATTCCGCATCTTTGCAATTGTGAATTGTTGTTGCAGGAAACATGCAAGTGCAGGTGTCTATTTTATATAATGACTTCTTTTCCTTTGTGTAGAACCAAATACTCTGAGGTTGTTGGGTTGAATGGTAGAACTACTTTTAGTTTTTTTGAGAAATCTCTATACCAATTTCCATAGAGATAGCACTAATTTAAACTCCCACAGTAGTGTATAAACATTCCCTTTTACTGCACCCATGCCAACATCTATACATTTTTGATTTTTTTAAATAATGGCTCTTCTGACTGGTGCAAGGTGGTATTTCATTGTGGTTTTAATTTGCATTTCTCTGATGATCAGGGAAATGTAAATTAATCAAACTGATTATTTTTTATGTTGGTCTTTTCTATCTTTTGAGAAATGTCTATTTATATAATTTTCCCATTTTTAATGTTTTTTTTTTTCCTTCTTCTTCTTGCTGATTTGTTTGAGTTCTTTGTAGATTCTGGATTCCAGATATTACTCTTTGTCAATTGTAGAGTTTGCAAATATTTTCTCCCATATTCTATAAGTTGCCCACTTACTCTTAGTCCTTTTGTTGTGCATTAGCTTTTTGGTTTAATTACATCCTACTTATTTTTTTTTTGTTGTTATTGCATTTGCTTTTGGGATTTTAACCATAAATTTTTTGCTATGGTCAATGTCCAGAAGAGTTTTTCCTAGGTTTTCTTATAGAATTTTTGTCATTTTGGGTCTGACATTTAAGTATTTAATCCATTTTGGGTTATTTTTTTTGTATGTGGAGAGAAACAGAGATCAAGTTTCTTTCTTTCTTTCTTTTTTTTTTTTTTTTTTTTTTTTTTTGTCTATCTAATTTTCCCAGCACAATCTGTTGAATAGGGTGTATTACCTAGAGTATGTTTTTATCTGCTTTGTCAAAGATCAGTTGATTTTAGGTATTTGAGTTTATCTCTGGATTCTGTTTCATTGGTCTGTGTGATTGCTCTTCTACCAGTATCATACTGTTTTGGTTACCATAGCCTTGTAGTATAATTTGAAGTCAGGTAATGTGATGCCTCCACCTTTGTTCTTTTACTTAGGGTTGCTTTGACTAATCAGGCTCTATTTTGCTTCCATATGAAATTTAGTCTTTTTTTTATTCTGTGAAAAATGAAGTCTCTCAATGAAAAAAAAAAGCCCAGGACCAGATGAATTTACAACCATATTTTCATATTTTTTTAGAATTTCAAAGAACTGGTACCAATCCTACTGAATCTATCCCATAAGATTAAGCAGAAGGGAATTTTATCTAATTCATTCTATGAAGTTAGTATTATGTTGATACTGTATGCAAATAAAAATGTGATCCACCATACAAACAGAATTAAAAACAACAATTATACTATTATTTCAATAGATGATGAAAAATTATTTGATAAAATCCAGAATTATTTATAATAAAAACCCTCAGCAAAATAGGCATAGAAGGAATATACCTCAAAGTAATAAAAAAAATGACAAACTCAAAGCCAACATCATTCTGAATGGGAAAAACTTTAAAGCATTTTCATTCAGAACTGGAACAAAGCAAGGATGCCACTTTTATTCAACATAGGACTGGAAATCCAAGCTAAAGCAATCAGGCAAGAAAAGGAAATAAATTGTATTGACATTAGAAAAGAAGAAATAATACTATCTCTGTTTGCCAATGATGTGATCTTATACCTAGAAAATCCTGAAGATGCCTTCAAAAAACTCCTGGATTTTATAAATGAATTCAATACATCTCAGGTTACAAAATCAACACAAAATAAGTCAGTAACATTGCTATACACCATAAATGGCCAAGCTAAGAATCAAATCAAGAATGCCACACAATTTACAATAGCTGCCAAAAAATAAAATAAAATATCTAGAAATATATTTAATCAAAGAGGTGTAAGATCTCTACAGGGAGAACTGCAAAATACTGTTGAAAGAAATAACAGAGAACACAAACAAATGGAAAAAATATCCTATGCTCATGAATTGGAAGAATCGACATTGTTAAAATTATGATAGTACCCAAAGTAATCTACAGATTAAACACAATCTCTGTTTAATTATTTTCCTTTTTTTCCATTTATTTTCTGTTTTTTGATATCTAGCTTCCTTAAATATTAATTAGGGTTAGATTAAAATTCTTACCTGCTAACCCTAATATATTGATTGTCTCTATATTTGCTAATATTTACTAGTTTATCTCTTGATTAACCAAACTTTCTCACTGTGCCTGACAATTTTTTATTTTGTTTTATGCTGCTGTTCTAGATATGCTAAATTATATTATCTTACTCTAAAAAAAGATATTGGCAACCTTTTTCTTAAAAAATCACTAGTAAATATTTTTGGTATAGGGACTGTAGTATGTCACAACTATTTACCTCTGCCGCTGTAGGGTGAAATTAGTCAAAGAAACAGGCAAACATATTTTGTGTTTCTATAAAACTTAATGATCAAAACAGGCAGTTGGCCCAACCTGTACTCTATTTTGAGGTTTGTTCTGGTAGGCAGTTAAATTTCAAGTAAATAATCTTATTCTTGTCAAGGTTTGGTTTTAGGTTTTGTTCAAGTAATCTATTTTAGCTTTCCAGTTAGTCTTAAGATTTACCACTTTTCCGAAGGATGGGGATCATAGTCACATGGTATGGGCATTATGCGTTCTCAACAAAATGCTTTGATTTACCATGATCTTTCCACTTTGGCTAAGTCAGACATCTAGTGTTTCCTAGCTCAGAAGCTGTTCTATGACAATCTGCCAGGAGCCTCACCTTCTGCAAGTACATCTTAGGAAATGGACAGGGATCTACATAAAAAACCCTACAAAAAAGTTTAGGGCTTTTTTTTGTTTCATCCTGCTCTCTTCCTAGGAACCTTGGTAGCCCTGAACTCCAACGTCAAAACTGCTATTTTCTACTTTGACTTCACTTTTCTGTGATACGGTTAGAAAAGTAGCCTCAGGGTAAATTTCGTGAATGTGGGAATCAATTCACGTGTTTTTCTTCTCTCAGTGAGCACAATCCTGTGCTTTTCACTGCTGAAGCCTGAAAGTGATTGCTTTCTATGCATTAACCATTTTTATATTTGTTTATTATAAGAAAGAGTCTCATGCTAGATACTCTATCATGTGCTACATGCCAATGGTCAAATAAAAATTGTACAGATTTCAGATGTTACTGTCTCTTAATAGAATATATTATTGGTCTTTGCTAGGCAGCTAGACTTGGTGTTGATTGGGTTAATACAGTTAGTGATTGATCTGAATTCTGCCTAAGGTTGAGTTAATTTAGGCTCAGAGGTCACTTCTAGCTTGCACCCTTCTGTAAGACATAACCCTCCAAACACTTTTACATGACGTCTTGCTGAGTGCACCAGGACTCTTTCCCCAGGTAGGATCTGAACGCTACTCCTTTTCCCCTCAATATAGTGAGACTTCTGAAAATAACCTGAAAGAATTTATTCAAAAGCTAGAAGAAATTGAGAAATTAACGTTTAAAATTTAAAATTCTGCTCAAAGTCATTGTTCTGGCATTTAAACTAGTTTAGTATGTTGGATGAAGCACATATATATCTTGAGTTCTTAAGGCATTGGTGCTGTTTGAGAATTTTCATAACGACAGAAAATACATTTTTCTAGCAAGAAGAAAGAATATTAGTTTAATTGAAGGCAAAAACAAACCCTTGGACTGCAGTGAAAGGGCCTTTTATCTCAACTCAAGGCCAAATGAATCTCTAATGCTGTTCTTAGGTGAATTCACCTGCTGTAGTCAATTAAACTGTGTTGCCTGAGATGTTCATCTAAAAGATTGTTAAAATGGTCTCTTTTTCTTGGTCCCTAGGATAATTTCACAGCAAACTCGCACTTTGGCTGAAAAATGACAATTTTTTGTGAATTTGTAAAAAAATTATTGTCTCTATTTATTAAAAAAATAAACAAAAGCTTTGCTGGCCTCCATAAAAATAATAAGCACATTCAATTTTTCTGTACTAATTAGGTCTGTAGAAACTAAAAGTATTAATTTAAAATCTGCTACATTTTAAAAATGGGATGAAATAAATTGAACTTCTAATGTTTTAAAGGCACTGCTGACGTTTCCTATAAAAGAATTCTATAAAAGAAGAGCCTTTCTTTCATAAAATTAGCCAATTAAAACTAAAACAAAAAGGGAAAGAAATAAAAGCAAAAACTATGACAACCACTGGCTGGTAAAATAAAAAGCCAAAAAGCAATAGATAATAGCAGGGAAAAAGTAATATTCTTATAAAGTCTTAACTTTTCATCAAAATTTAGAGACTCTTAAGTACATACGATTTTAGATTGCAAAAAAAGCTACTAATGTTCCCATTTGACCATACTATTTTGACAAATTAAATTGGTTTTTATATTTTTTAATTTAAATATCTATATAATTTCTAAATTACTTAAACTTTCTAAATTTAATATTCTTAAATAATGTAGTAGGTGAGTTAACATTCATTCCACAAAATATTCTAAGATTATGAGCCTATAAAAATATTTTAACTATATCGAATATTAATAATTATTGTATTTTAAGAGGGTCTGCTCCCATAAACTCTGAACAACACTGCAAATTATTTTAACTTAGCTATTTCTCTTCTATTAGAAAAAATAGTTTTTAAGTGCAATTTTTGGACCCTTAATATCAGCAATGATCATGTAATTAATATGAAGTCATTATAATCCTAAAGACTTTAATATTAATATAACTAATAAGTATTTTTGGTTATCAGATATCTTTACTTGATCATTTTTTTAAAAATATTTTTAAATATTAATTATTAATTAATTAATTAATTTAAATTAATTAATTAAAAATTAATACCAATTCTATTAAATTGTATTTATTCTTTGAAAGTTCTAGCTAAGATGATAAATAATACCAATTCTATTAAATTGTATTTATTCTTTGAAAGTTCTAGCTAAGATGATAAATATCATGTGACAATTAAGGCAGCTTTTGAAAAATAAATAAAAAATTAGTATTCAGAAAAATATTCATCCTTGATTATAGCTTGCTTTTACCAAAAATAAATAAATACGTAAATTGTTCTTTGTCCTCTTTAAAGAAAAGAGATTTCTTATCACACCAAAAATTAATTTTCTGGAAAACTGTCACATATTTGTACTATGTGTTGATCTTGAATTATTTTTAGCAGATGTCACTTATTTTAAAATAAGTAAATTAAGATTGTTTTATAGCTAATACTTCAATTATGGCTTGTTTCAAACATTCATGACTTCTGTTTATAAACTGGTGTAAGACAATGTTTGGCAACTCCTTTTGATATTGTCTTTTCTAAATCCAGGTTTTAAATCCGATTACAAAAATAGCTTTGGGGCTTTCCTTGCAGTCACTGGGTCATACCAAAAATAAATAAATAAATAAATAAACAAACAAATACATAAATAAAATCAGTTTCCTCACTTTAGTAAAGGAAGAATATTCTAGAGTTTAGTTTGCTTTATATAACTGTTTTTCTGTCTGCTATTTGTTTAAAGACCTGGAAAATATAAAAAGACATTAATTCTTCCCATGTTAATTATTTAGAGGTAAATATTAAGACCCTAAATGCTCCAGCAACTGCAGATTTGTCGGGTTAAATAGATCACACTTAGATTCATGTTCAAAGAATGGCACAGGCTTACAAATGAATTTTTCCTTGACATAAATATCCTTGTCATTTTTGGTGATTGTAACATTTTTTTATAGGACAAAGCAAAAGGCCCTGGAGATTTGTCAACAGCCCTTATATCATGTGCAACATGACCTATGTATAATCAGTGACTTAATATTTACAAATAGAGAATTTCACTTCACTCCATTATGATAAAGTGGTTGATAAAATTAACTAATCTAACCAGAGTTATTTCTTTCTGTAACCGACAAGTTGGTTTTTGCCTTTATTCTGCCCATGAATAAATGCTCCTGTTACATAGTACAGATAAGAATTAAGCTTTTTTAGAAGAACAGCAAAAAAAGACACAATTTGTACCTCATTGCAGTAAATGGTCAGCAAGCTGACTCCGTCAAGTGACTAGACTAGGGTCTCCATTTACTTTCAACCCAGAAGTCAATAACTTTGAAGAAAAAGACTATATAACTCAAGAATTACAAAACAAGAATAAATCCCTAGAAATAAATGAACTGATTTAATTATGACTTCTTAGCATGTCATTAGCCCTTAGTTTAACCAGTTTATCATTGGTATCTAGTTTTTACAGATACCTTATAATTCACACACAAAAAAAATCCCTGGGAAAAATATACACACAGACACACACACACACACACACACACACACACACACACACACACACACACACCCTGTGAAGCTACGTTTTTATAAAACTTAAGTTAGTAACCTGTGAGTCATGTTAGGCATAGATAATGTCTATTAGTGCCCCATATCGTGTTGGCTACTAACTAAAAAGAATTGGTAAGTTATGAGACATGTGAAGCAAAGGTAACTTATGTAGATAACATATTTGCTGAACAAAGAGTTAAAAAAAGAAATGGAATGACTAGAGGCGACAGATGTGCATATATTTACTATAGATGTGGCACTCAATATTCATGAGAGGATAAATTTGTTATCCCATGGTGGCAGCCATCATGGTCCCATGAGTACTCAACCTAAGAAGCACAAATAAAATCTATAGCCATTCAAAAGGCTATGGTAAACTACAGCTATTGATCAAGGCACGTTGCCCTAGCATAATAAGTACATGCTCATTCCAGGCACCGTCTGTTTTCTGAGCACCCTTACTAAAACCTCAGTTCTTCCTCAAAATCACTCCTTCAGCAGGAAAGACCAATGCAGCAAGAGTGAGACAGTATCTAAGAACACTGGGCATTCTCTGTTTCAGATATTATGGCCCTTCCTTCATTTTTGCACTCTATATGACTAGCATTTGGATTAGAAGAAAAAAATGGGTTTGGGATAAAATCTTCAGGTGGGACTCTCAGAAGCACTTATATTTGACCTCTCTGTCATGGCAGCATTAGGATAATCAGACTTCTTACATAGTAGTTCATTGACCAAGAATGGATGTTCCAGAGAACAAAATAGAAGCTACATGGTCTTTTATGACAGGCTGCCAAGTTGCAGAGTATAGTTTTATTGATTAAAGCAGTGACAAAACCTCACAGATTCAATAAAGGGGACTGATACTCATTTCAAAGGGAGGAATATCAAATCATTTGCTGACATCTTTTAAATCACCAAAAATGAGAGAAAATAATAAGGCTATTCATAGTTTTGAGACAAACATTAATGCTTCTTGTTTGCTTTAAAAGCAATAACATAAATGATTAAAAAAAAATCACCTTAACTAATAGAACAAGTGATATTATGAAGCTCAGAGGAAGAATCAGAGGGAGAAAAACAAAGCTGGAAAGATAAAATAATAAAGAGAAGTGGAGGCTGGGTGTAGTGGCTGAAGCTTATAATCCCACCACTTTGGGAGGGCAGGGCGAGAGGATTGCCTGAGCTCAGGGGTTCAAGGCCAGCCTGGGCAACTTGGTGAGACCTCACCCCTCTACAATAAAAAAATAAATAAATAAATAAATAAAATTCAGATGTGGTAGCACATGCCTGTAGTTCCAGCCACTAGGAAGGCTGAGGTGGAAGGATTGCTGGAGCCCAGGGGGTCAAGACTGAGGTGGCCGTGTGTGCCACTGCATTCCAGTCTGGGGGTCAGTGAGACTTCTAATTAAAAAAAAAAAACAAACAGAGCAGAGAAGTGGCAAGATGGCAATGGGGCAACCCGGTCTGTGAAACCCTCTGCAAAGGAGAACTGCAGTGGGTTTCTGACTCTCGCCCCGGGAGTTGCGGACCCCAACATCTCAGCCTGCTCTTCATACAGAGCTCAGCTGTTGCCACCACTGGGGCATCACAGCGGACTGGACAGTCACTGCAGCGCAAACGGCGCCACCGCCGCCGCCACCACCCCCCTGCCGCCGCCACCGCTGCAGCCTCCATGGCGGCCATAGCACATCACACCACCCGGGCTGGAGGCGAACCACTTCAGTCCTTCAAGCCCCTTCAGGGAAGATCTGCTGGGATCACTGCCACCTCTCCTGCGACCGAGACGTCCTGCCCGCCATAAGTCTCCTACCGTCTACACTGAGTCAGGCAGCCATCTTCAGCCTCTGCCATTCCTGTCCGGCTCCACCCCCTCTAGGGCGAGCAGCTGAGATAGCACCTCCTGCTGGTGATTCAACATAACAACACTGAAATGGGAGAAACAAGCTTGATAAAGACATAGGCCAGAGTGGTGAACGGAGGGTGATCTGAACTGTCCTTCACAGCAGACCAGGGGCAACTGACCCTAACTGCAAACTAACTTACCTGCTTGAAAAGAAAGCTAGAAATCAGACCTGAAAGGACATTGGACTTAAACAAAATGTCTCAGAGTGTGCTTCATTGATTCTGTTAATGACTTAATTCTATTCCTACTGTATTGTTCCTTTTTTCTTTTTTCCTCTTCCTTTCTTCTCTTTTCTTCTCTCTGTAAACCATATCTTTGTATAGAGGAACAGCACACTAGTAAGGTGGTTGGTTAGCTTGTATGTTAGCATCACTATATGTTTTATTTTATTTTATTTTTGTATGAGAGTTGGTTCGTCTATAGCTGTGGTCTATTGTTTTTATCTGTTTCAATATAGGCCTCTCTCTATTTGTTGGCACACTCCTTTGTTTTCCCCGTTACTCCTCTATCTCTCCACCCCCCTCTTCAACCTACTGTCTGCTCCATTCTCTCCCCTCTGTTAACCACATTTTATTTCAGGGAGTAAACATATAGGCCCACTGTGTGGACAGATTCCAAGGCAGTGGGAAGTGGGTTCCAGATTATCCACACACCTGTCAGCGAATACCAGGACCTGCAGATAGACTTTGAATCACAGCTGCCCCCTTAAGTAAATCTCAAAACTGCCAAAAGGACCACCCCCAACCTACAGTGCTACTCCAGAATTGAACAAAGTAAGAGGGAATACATAAAGAATAAGAGATTGAACAAACAGAAGTAAAACCAATCCTTTTACCCCTGAATAACAGAATTAAAGAAGACGGTGATGTGGAGGGAAGGAAAAAGTAGGGAGGGGGAAAAACCGCACAAATGAAGAAAAACCAAAAGAAGAATATAGGTCTCACACAGACCCCTGGGAGATCAGACACTGAGAAAACAGATTCTGGAACACAAACAATGAAGAGCCCCCAGAATGACTGGTTACATGCAACAAACACAGACATCAAGACATTAATGGAGAGAATTTTAAAAGTTGAGGAGAGACAAGAGGAAAATAGGAAGGAGCTGATGTCAGAAATGACAGCAGTAAAGAATACTGTGATGGAAATGAATAACAGACTAATAAACATGGAAAGCAGAATCAGCCAAGCAGAAGAAAGAATCTCAGAGCTCAAAGACCAAAACACAGAACTAACCCAAACTGTCAAAAGCATAGAAAAGAAGCTCAAAAAGACAGAACAAAACCTGCAAGAGATGAATGATCACTTCAAGAGACCAAACATAAGAGTAATTGGGCTTCCGGAGGCAGAGAGAGAAACAGAAGCCACACTGGAATAAACATTTCATGAAATCATTCAAGAAAACTTCCCTCATCTCATCAAGGATGAAAAAATTCAAACACGAGAGATTCAGAGAACCCCTGCAAGACAACAAATGAGAAGACCAACTCCTAGACACATAATAATTCACCTAAACAAAGTAGCTATAAAAGAAAAAATCCGAAAGGCAGCAAGAGAAAAAGGCCAGACTACCTACCAGGGAAAATCAATTAGAATAGCAACAGATTTATCCACAGAAACCCTTCAGGCCTGGAGAGCCTGGAGCCCTATCTTCAAAGTTCTAAAAGAGAAACAATTTCAGCCAAGAATAACCTACCCAGCCAAACTGAGCTTCATTAGTGAGGGAGAATTGAAATCTTTTCCAGATATCCAATCCCTAAGAACCTACGCTGCCACCAGATCACCTCTACAGGAAACACTTAAGAAAGTACTGAACACAGAAGAAAAAGAAAAAGGAACAACATCTTCACAAGAGTACAGGTAAAAGATTAAAAGCACACATGAACCAACTCCATAACCCAAAGAAAGACAACAAACAAACAGGAACAACTCTGTAAAAACCTTATGACAGGGATCAACTCTTGCATTTCAATTATTAGCCTAAATGTGAATGGACTAAATGCACCACTGAAAAGACATAGAATGGCAAAATGAAGCTGGGCTTGGTGGCTCAGCCTGTAATCCCATGCCTTTGGGAGGCTGAGGTGAGTGGATTGCCTGAGCCTGCGGGTTCAAGACCCGCCTGGGCAGCGAGACCTCATCTCAACAATAAAATCACAAAATCAGCCGGGCGTGGTAGTGCATGCCTGTAATTCCAACTACTTGGAAGGCTGAGGTGGAAGGATCGCCAGAGCCCAGCAGGTCGAGGCTGTGGTGGCTGGGAGCGGCCACTGCACTCCAGTCTGGGTGGCAGAGTGAGACTCCAACTCAAAAAAAAAGAATGGCAAAACGGATAAAATATCATCAGGCAACAATCTATTGCCTTCAAGAGACTCACCTCACTAGAAAGGACACCTACAGACTCAAAGTAAGAGGATGGGAAACAAACTTTCAGGTGAAGGGAATACAAAAGAAAGGAGGAGTAGCGACTTAATTTCAGACAAAATACCCTTCAAGCTATTAAAAATCAAAAAAGATACCGAAGGCTACTACATAATGATAAAAAGCTCAATCCATCAACAAGAAATATCTATCCTAAACATATATGCACCCAACATAGGTGCGCCAACTTTCATAAAGCAACTTCTAGGAAAACTAAAGAAAGATATTGACTCTAACACCATCATAACCAGGGACTTTAATACCCCACTCACAACCCTAGACAGATCATCAGGACAAAAAATCAGCAAGGAGATCCAGAACCTCAATATGACTTTGGATCAAATGGACTTAGCTGATACCTACAGAACACTCCAACATCACATTGATACCCAAGCCAGGTAAAGATCCAACAAAGAAAGAGAACTACAGGCCAATGTCTTTGATGAACATAGATGCTAAAATTCTCAACAAGATCCTAGCAAACCGGATTCAGCAATACATCCCAAAAATCATCCATCATCCATCATGACCAAGTAGGCTTCATTCCTGGTATGCAAGGCTGGTTCAACATTCGTAAAACCATAAATGTAATTAAATACATCAACAGATGTCAAAACAAAACCACATGATTATATCATTAAATGCAGAAAAAGCTATTGATAAAATCTAGCACCCTTCTTGGTAAAAACTCTTGAACATCTAGGCATACAGGGAACATACCTCGAAATAGTAAAAACCATCTACGAGAAACCCACAGCCAGCATACTCCTAAATGGACAAAAGTTGGAACCAATTCCTTGAAAACTGGAACTAGACAAGGATGCCCACTCTCACCCCTCCTGTTCAACATAGTATTGGAAGTCCTGACTAGAGCAATCAGAGAAGAGGAGGCAATCAGGGGTATCCAAATAGGAAAAGAGGAAGTCAAGTTATCCCTCTTTGCAGATGATATGATTGTGTGCCTTGAAAACCCAAGAGAATCTGTCAAAAGCCTCCTTACATTAATAAAGGCCTCTGGCAAAGTCTCAGGATACAAAATAAATGTACAAAAGACAATCGCATTTCTGTACACCAATAAAAAACAAACAGAAACCCAAATAAAAAACACAATTCCATTCACAATAGCCATACAAAAAAATGAAATACCTTGGCATCTTCCTAACCAGAGACGTGAAAGACCTTTACAATGAGAATTACAAAACACAGCTCAAGGAAATCAAAGATGACACAAACAAGTGGAAAAATATCCCATGCTCATGGATTGGAAGAATCAACATTGTGAAGATGTCCATCTTACCTAAGGCAATCTACAAATACAATGCAATACCCATCAAATTACCAGCAACATTCTTCTCAGACCTGGAAAAAACAACACAGGAATTCATATGGTAACACAAACATCCAAGAATAGCCAGAACAATCCTCAGCAAAAAAAACAAAGCAGGTGGTATCACATTACCAGACTTCAAACTTTACTATAAAGCTACAATCATCAAAACAGCTTGGTATTGGTACGGGAACAGGCATATAGATCAATGGAATAGAATTGAGATTCCAGAAGCAAAACCTCAATTTCTCAACCAACTCATCTTCAACAAAGCCCCCACCACCTACCACTGGGGAGAGGAGAACCTATTCAGTAAATGGTGCTGGGAAAACTGGCTGACCACATGCAGAAGATTGAAACAGGACCCCAATCTATCTCCATACACAAAAATTAACTCTAAATGGATCAGAGACCTTAATGTAAAACCTCAAACCATAAGAACCTTAGAAAAGGAAGGAAATACCCTCATGGAAATTGGAACCGGCATCCAATTCCTGAACAAAACCTGAAACCCACAGGTCATAAGAGATAAGATAGACAAGTGGGACCTTATTAAACTGACAAGCTTCTGCAAAGCCAAAGAAACCATCAAGAGAGCAGGGACACAGCCTACAGACTGGGAAAAAGTATTTGCCAACACCAGGTCTGACAAAGGCTTAACATCCTGGATCTACAAGGAACTCAAATGTGCTGAAAAGAAAAAAACAAACAACCCCTTTATAAAATGGGCAAAAGATATGAACAGACACTTCACAAAAGAAGACATCGAGCAGCCAACAAACACATGAAAAAATGCTCAACCTCACTAATCATCAGGGAGATGCAAATCAAAACCCGACACTGAGATACCACCTAACTCCAGTCAGAATAGCAATTATCAACAACTCAAAAAATAACAGCTGCTGGAGAGGGTGTGGTGAAAAGGGAACACTTATACACTGTTGGTGGGAGTGTAAACTAGTACAACCTCTGTGGAAAGCAGTGTGGTGATTCCTAAAAGCTCTAAAAATCGACCTTCCATATGACCCTGCAATCCCCCTACTGGGAATATATCCTGAAGAACTCAAATCACTCTATAAAAAAGATACCTGCTCATGCATGTTTATCGCAGCGTTGTTCACAATAGCAAGAACCTGGAAACAGCCATGCTGCCCGTCAAAAGAGGACTGGATTTAAAAAATGTGGAACATATACACGATGGAATACTACGCAGCCATAAAAAAGAACAAAATCATGAGTTTCGCAGCAACCTGGATGGAACTAGAATCTATAATACTGAGTGACCTCTCACAGAAACAAAGATCCGAGTATCACATGTTCTCACTCATATAATGGACCTTAAACATCCAATGCAATACTATATGAAAATGACTGACCGTACTGGGAAACTATGGTGGGAGGAGGGAGATGGGATTAACAGTAGCAAATATTTGTCTGGGGACGGGGAAACACCTCTTATCAACAGGGTGCCTGAATGAAACGTAATTGTATACCTAAACCTTAACTGTACCCCACAAAACCATAATAAAAAATATTAAAACAAACAAACAAACAACTCCCCTATGAAGAAGAGTGATTTAGCTAGAAATTATTTTTAAATAAACATCATTGTCTATTTGACTTGGCTAGAAGATTGTAGGCAGGTTATGAAGATTCATTTACCCAATGTTTAGGGGGATATGCCATAGAAATTTAACCTATGCAATGATCCCGAACACATAGGTAAAGCTGTAGATATGTTGTCATATATTCCAACTTTGCCGAGGATATCTTATAGAAAGCACATACACACACACACGGCCAACTACTATGTGCCAACACTCTTTTATACAATTGGGTAGAAAACAAAAATAGGCTCGGCATGAATTAATGAATATATTTTCTCTCTCTCTCTCTCTCTCTCTCTCTCTCTCTGTGTGTGTGTGTGTGTGTGTGTGTGTGGTGTGCATGCCATGGTCTATGTTGATAAAGAGGATAAAGAAGCTTACAGTAAATAAGATTTGTAGAATATGAGTACAAATGTTAAAAAGTTTAGAAGAGGGATTATGGTTGGCATATCAGTTAGCTAGGGTTGTCATAACAAAATATCATAGACTGGGTGGCTTAACCAACAGACATGTATTTTCTCAAAATTCTGAAGACTAGAATTCCAATATCAAGGTCTCAGTCCATGTGGTTTCTGTTGAAGGCTCTTTTTCTAACTTGTATGTGGCCACCTTCTCGGTATGTTTATGCATGCACATAGGGAGGAAGAAAGGGTAATTTCCCTGGTGTCTCTTCCTATAAGTACACCAATGCTACTGAATCATGGTCTCATCCTTTTGACCTTATCTAGCCATAAGTGCTTACTTAGAGGGCCAACTCCAAATACTGCCACACTAGGGTTTAGGACCTCAACATATAAATGGAAGGGTAGACAAAGAAATTGTCCATAACAATTAAATAAATATTTGTGAGTTCTTGGATCTTAAAAGGTTCTTATTCATGACTGACTTCAATTACCTTTTAAGATCCATAACTTTCTTTAAAGCATGCAGACTTAGTAGTTAGTGAATTATTCTAACACATATTGGCTATAGTAGAGCCTTCTAAAAAGCATAACAAACAAAAAGACTAGACCAAGTAGTTAAAAAGTCAGGAAAGACTGATCCAATAGAAATTAAGAACTAGAAGTTATTAAAGAAAATGAAATGAACATCAATATAAAAAGCTCCTGAAATGTCAAGAAAGATATTGTCATCAATATTCTGATAGATTGTCAAATCTTTTCTGAGCAGTAACTGTTGAGAAAATGTTTAAATATTTTGAAAGTTCAATTTATGATATTAAAATTAGTATAATGACATAGTGCTTAGTATTTAAATAACAATTAATCTGCAAATAATTTTATCCTCAGGGTGAGTCATCAATTCATTAACTCATCATTAATTATGTTTGAAATATTTTTCTCTGTATATTTATAAGCAAGCTATTATATCTATATCTATAATCAGATCTATATAATACACAGCCTTTCTTTAGAAATGTACATGCATATGCTGAAAATGCATTAAATGGCAATCTTCTAATAATAAAATTTAATGATTCATTTTAGACATGACACAGATTTCTGCTTCTGATTCATGTCACACAAGATTAGCAGCCAGAATATTCTACAATATAAATAAATATAAAAATATACTTGCGGGAAACTTTAACAAAAATAAATTAATTGGCAAGACTGTTATGTGATTCATATGCACCATAATTATTAGTCACTTGCTAGAACAAATTATTAAAGCCTTTATCTTGTTTTTTCAAATTTAATTCACATCAATATTAAATAAACTTATGACCTTAAGGCAAACTGCTTGAATGTTGATTATCTATTTACCATTTTCTGTTCAAATTAAAAGTTAGTAAAGTTCATATCATTACTAAAATTCAGCAAAAATTTACCAATAGCTATTGGTATTTACCTGATTTTCATTTACCTGGTGGTAAATCAGATAAAAGGAGGCTTAACTGTCTAAACATGTGACTAACATAGATATTTTACTTAAAAATGTTTTTGTAGCATTTATACTTTCCTTCATCAATTTTCTTAACTTCTATCTGCTTTTTAAAAGTTTCCCCTGTACTCTTGAATTGTATTTCTTCATAACAATTCTGTAAAAGCTTTGTATTAGTGTAAGTGGGTCATAAGTTTCTATATTCTTTAATAATCTTTGTTTTTCTTCCTTTCCTGATATTCAAAATGTCAATATGGGTAGTATTCTTGAATAGAACATAATATTTTCAATTCCACAATCTTTCTTTGGCTCCCAACTATTCTCATGATGAGTAGTTTCTTGAAGTACCCAAACTGAATAATAATGAATTCTGCTAAATATTTCTGGGTGGTTTCAGGCACATGAATGCTCATTCAATGTCCTTCTGGTGATGTAAGAATTCAATGTCTTCCTTTAATTCTTATTTCTCTTGGCATTGGTTTTGAATGTTTCCTTCTCACACACACATATCCACACATATAAGAATATGACAAATAATATTCCTTTACTCTAGATCTATGTTTAAAAAACATGAGGATTTTTTAGATAGACAATTAAACCTCCAGACCCAAAATGGTGACAACATTTTCTACCGTATGATGAGAGGTGCCCTGTTCTATTTTGGCTTAGTCTTCTGCTTTCAATCAGGCTGAGTGGGTCAGTGGGCATGAATATGGGATGGGGGTTGGGTTGAACTTTGTTACCACTTAATGTGATAGTATTCAGATTCCAGCTCTGTACCATCAGCTTTAGCATCACTTGGAAACTTGCTAGAAATACAAATTATCTGACATCTCTCCAGACCTACAGAATAAAAAGCCCTGGGAGTAAGGCCTATGAATGTGTGACTTAATAAGCCCTTTCAATGATTCTAGTATAACAATCAAATAAAGAATAAATGAGAAATGATTATCATTTTGATAACAGTAATGAACAAATTTCTTCCCTGATGTACTTTTCAGTAAAAGAAGAAATATAGTATATAATGATATTTCCTACTCGAGTTCTAAAAATAAGTATTTTTTAATATACAGTTATACTTCCAGACACAAAAAATGTGATAATATTTTCCATTATATGATGAGAGGTGCCATGTTCTCTTTTGGTTGTGTTCTACTCTCAATCAGGTGAGGGAGTCAGTGAAAATGACTATCAGACAGGGGTTGAGTTGAACTTTGTTACCACTTTGTGTGGTGATATTCAAATTCGAGCTTGTACCATCAGCTTTAGCCCAATTAGACCATCCCATCATCTTATACCTATTTGAATAGGCTGCTGACTTTTTTGGCACTGGATTCAAGAAATAATGCCTCACATAATAATGAATTCCTTCAAACTTCCCTGCACTTTCACATACTTCTTTAA
Source organism: Cephalopachus bancanus (assembly GCA_027257055.1). Classification (NCBI taxonomy): domain Eukaryota; kingdom Metazoa; phylum Chordata; class Mammalia; order Primates; family Tarsiidae; genus Cephalopachus; species Cephalopachus bancanus. Next base: position 3,125,039 of record JAPVLO010000107.1, read on the forward strand.
AATGTTAATACTAATTTAGTTGTATTAATGATACTTGAATATTCCTTTGTTCATAAAAATATTTTTTGTTGATTTCAAACTTCACTTGTAGTCCTCTTCCCCTGAGTCTTCACTTTCCTCTGACTTTTTTTTTTAATAGAAGAGGAGGTCCTTTCTTGACTTTTAGATACTAAAAACCTGAAGAAGGGATGATTGTTTCTAACTTCATAGAAGAACTAATAAAAATTAAATAAATAGCTTGGAGCTGTAAGGTCTTCACTTATGTCAACATCCAAGAACCAGAGAGCTTAATAATTGGCCCTAAAATAATTAAAAAACACATGGCCAACTTCACCACAAAACAGGCCCAAATTTAATTGTGCTGGATTATGTAATTGTATCTGTTGAATTTGTTGCCTTATGTAGGGTCTATGTGAGATTTAGGATGAGCCTAGTAGAATTTGGAATAGAAACAGCTGGGTGAACTCAGACAAAGCAAAAATATGCAAATTTTACTTGTGGAAACAGGTACAACAATCTGCTCATCTTTAAGTAATCCATGCAGGAGTTTCTGAAGGTAAAATCCAAACACTGCTTTCTTTATCTTGTCTTTCCTTCTTTCTTTCGTCCAAATACCTAGCTCTTTTCAATTCTGTCTCTTAAGCATCTTTTAACATATTTTATTTCCTTTATCAAATCTTTATATGAACTATTATGTACTCCCCTAGGGATGGTAACTGCTTCCTGTATTTACTTCCTGTATTTATATCTCAATCAGTATTCAGTATTGTATCAGTATTCTATTCTTGAATTTTTAATAAACCAAAATCTGTTTAAAATTTGTTATATTAAATTATCTCTGGGAAAATCATTTGTCTGACTTGCACATTCAGTCTCTGATGCAGTATCTGATCTGAGAAGTGTCAAATGCCTGGGAGGTGTTTCCCAAACAATAAATAATTTCCTGCATAGTCAAGTCTTCAATTCATAAGAGAGATTTACATTTCAAAATTTTTATTATGTAAATAATTATTATACATAAAAATAAGCAAAATCATCTGAGAAGAGTGTGCTAAGCAGAAGGTCTAGGCACACAGAAGTCAGAGGAACTCCAATATTAAAGAAAATCGTTTTAGAAGAGAAGTTATGAAGGAACCGTGGGAACATAACCTTGTCACTTACTTAATTTGCTTTCCTCGTGTATCGACTGTTGCTTTCTTACATTTATACATCTGTTTAAAGATATATTTCATATAGATGTTATTAGACTAGCACAGCTTATTTTAATATCCTATGTATTTTTCAAAAATCGTATGTTTAAGCTATAGGATTTAAAGGTAAGCAGGCTTTCTGTTAGAGCTTAACTCATTTCCATTTCAGAATGAATAAAAGGACACCTAAGACTTGGAGGAAGTTATGTAAAATAATGTCAAAGTCACACACCTCTTAAATTAACTGGACTAGGAGTGTCTAGACTAGTACTTAGCTAACTATTTTTAGTTAAGTCATCTTTTTCATCTTCCATTTTCTGAGAATCTAAAATAGTCTAAATCTAGGAGGTAAAGGAAAAAAGTTTTCAAAGATGTACATTTCCTGACATAAATTTTTGAGCAACGTTATAATCTTGATGCAGCTTATCTTCGGTACTTAAGTGATCAGCCTCTTTTTTTCTATACTTTCCTTTCTCCACTTTCTAATGTACTACCCGCTGCTGAAACACATTAAATTCGCAAGACCAATACTTCTACTTATCTCTCAATATAGCATAGTGGTTAAGGGTGAGGCTTTGCAGTGTCTACTTATGTTATCAAAAGTTTAGTTGTCACTCGTTGGTTGCAAAACTTTGAGAAAATTTATCAGCCTCCTTTCTCCTGTGTTTGCTCATCAGTAGTTAAGAATGATAATAATAGTAGTACCTCACTATTAAAAATAAATGAATTAACACATGGAAGACATTACAAATGTACCACAAAGCAAGCACTCAATAAACTATTATTTTTAAAGATATTACTATTAAACTGTCTTTCACAGAATCTTTGAATGTGTGTTAACATGTGAAAGTACATTACAACACTGGATGACTTTTAAACGGATATCTAAAAAAATTGTGTAATATTAGCTATTCATAGCTCTTTGGAACAACTGGATACATATGATATATGCCTTTTTATGTGTATACATAATACAGTCATACACATATAAACTCTACTTGGAAATATGAAGTTAGATATGTCATGCAGAGATTAATAATTTTTATTAGCATAGCACCAATCCTTTATTGTGTGTACTTTATCAGTTAGGTAGGTATTCTTTTCATTTTAAAGATGAGAAAACTGAGATTTACATTAATCAAATAGGTGGCTATTGGTCTCACAGATACAAAGAGATGAAATCCATAATAGGTGAATATTTATTTATGGATTGATTTATCATCTATTTATTCATTTGAGATAGGGCCTCACTCTGTCACCTAGGCCGCTGTGCAGTGGTAGCATTTTGCTTACTGCAACCTTGAACTCCTGGGTTCAAGTGATCCTCTCACCTCAACTTCTCGAGTAGCTGAGACTACAGGCATTTGTCACCATGCTCAGTTCATTTTTGTTTTAATTTTTTGTAAAAATGGGGTCACCCTATGTTGCCCAGGGGCTGTTCTCAAACTCCTGGCCTCAAGCAATTCTCCTACCATGGCCTCCCAAAGCACTGGGTTACAGGCATGAGCCACAGCACCCAGCCTTTAACTTATTTAATATCAATAATTTCTCCAAATATGTCCATTTGTCTATCTGTATACCTACCTATCACATGCATGACTTCAAAATAGCCTAATACCTTCAATATATAATGCAATCTATTTTTACTTTTACAATTAATAATTTAACTTTTGCTCAAAATTTATATCAAGCAAATTATATTTCTAATTATGGATGTACTCATTTTATGGTCCAATAGTCTGTATTTCTTTTTTACCTCAAGTATTTTTTAAAGATGTGTATGATGGTGTATAAACTACTGAGAAAACAAACGATACTACTTGAAAAATTGTCATTTAAATTACAGGCTGATAAAATAGCTGAATATATATTTTTGCTGATAAACAGATTGATCAGTTAAACATAGTGCTATATAGATTGAATATGAGATAATATAATTCATAATCAAATAGACATGTGTATGTTAACCAGAAACTAACTTAAGCATATAAAGGACTTAATTTAGGTTACTATATTTAGTCAAAGTTATATTTGTTATCTGAATAGGATTTTTTCTGCGTGTTCTAGTTAAGGGCTATTTTCTCTATTTCAGGTCCTTTTTATGTAATTTATTTTTGCTTCATTTGTACTTTTTCTGATATTTAAAAAATGCTTTTATTTTTTTCTAAAATGTTTAGCTCTGTTGTCTTCTTCCACTGAATTTGGTTATAGAACAATTAATGGCAGCTTGGTTATCTTTATATTTAGAAGGACTACATTAAAAAAAAAAAAACTCATTGCCCTAAAGATTATTATTTGCTAGTGTCCAAAACTTAACAAATTATTAACTTTGTCTTACTCTTAGATATTTCAATTGAACTTTTTTGGCACATGACTGGCACATGAATGTGTATTTTCAAGTATTATTTTCAGAAAATTATATTTGAATTGTATCTTAAAACATACATTTAAGTCCACTGCCTTACTTTTTCTTTTGCTCACTTGAAATAATTATTTGAGGAATTTTTCAAATTTATCCTTGTAATTTTTTTCCTAAAATATTTTCTTTCTTTATTCTGTTTTCTCTTTGAGTGAGTGACTGTTTTCATATTTCTTTTCTTTGTATATTATACTGTTACTTTCTACGCTAATTATTCTCTATTGCTTTCTTTCTAATTTAGTCTTTATGTTTCATGAAATATTTTTTTCTTTCCTTTCTTCATTCTTCCAGTTCTTACACTCTTTTTTTTTTTTTTTTTGAGTTGGAGTCTCACTCTGTCACCCAGCCTCGACCTGCTGGGCTCCAGCGATCCTTCCGCCTCAGCCTTCCAAGTAGCCGGAATTGCAGGCATGCACTACCACGCCCGGCTGATTTTTTGATTTATTGTAGAGATGAGGTCTCGCTGCCCAGGCGGGTCTCGAACCCACGGGCTCAGGTAATCCACTCACCTCAGCCTCCCAAAGGCGCGGGATTACAGGCTGAGCCACCGAGCCCGGCTAGTTCTTACACTCTTGACTAGCTATCACCTTTTCTAGTTTGGTCATCTTTCTTGATTTCCACTTTCATTTTTTGCTTTCATTAAATGTGCAGTCTATTTGTGTTTATTTCCCGATATTGTTTATATGGGGGGGAAGGAACACACAATAATTTCTCATAAAGTGCTTTGGAACTAGATGGAAAGCAAGTTGTGAAACTGTACAGTAATTCAAAGGTTCACCACCTCCAACAAGTGTTCAACAATTTGATTATTTTCTTTGCTTGGTGAACACTTCTCCTTTATGTTTTCAGCATTCAAAACTTTGGTTGATGTAGGTATCAATTCTTCCCACATTATTGCAATAATGCATTGCCTAGTGTTAGAAGGAATGGTCTAGATCAGGGGTGTCCAAATTTTTTGCTTCCCTGGGCTACACTGAGTAAATTTTAGCTTCCTTGGGCCACATCAAGTAAAAAGGAATTGTCTTGGGCTGTACATAAATTATATTATATAATTAATGCATACACATAATAAATCTTTTAAAATATTTTTATTATAAAGTTTGTTAAAAATAGAACACCAGCCGGGCTCAGTGGCTCAGCCTATAATCCTGCGCCTTTGGGAGGCTGAGGTGAGTGGATTGCCTGAGCCCGCGGGTTCGAGACCCGCCAGAGCAACTCGGCAAGACTTCATCTCTACAATAAATCAAAAATTAGCCGGGAGTGGTATCGCGTGCCTGTTCCAGCTACTTGGAAGGCTGAGGCGGAAGGATTGCCGGAGCACAGCAGGTCGAGGCTGCGGTGGCCGGGAGCGGCCACTGCACTCCAGTCTGGGCGACAGAGTGAGACTCCAACTCAAAAAATAAAACATAAAATAAAATAAAAAATAAATAAAAATAGAACACCATAAAACTAGTGAAAAATTTTACCTTGTTTTTGTAAAACTCATCTGTCAATATCTGGTTCGATGGAAGTGTGACAATTCTTAGAGAGTTCTCAAGGTGCTCATCTCTAACGTTTGTTCAAATTGTGCTCTTCATGTGTTTTATAGTTGAAAACAGCTACTCACAAATGTATATGATGCCAAAAAGTGATGTTATGAATAAAGTGTGATTGTGAACTTCGAACATAGAATTACATATGGGATCATGAAGAAAATAAATGCTACAAAAACACACGATGTTAAGAGATTTTGTGGGGCCACATTGCTAGCTGTCCTGAACTGAATGTGGCCTGTGGGCCACAGGTTGGACAGGCCTAGTCTAGATAACAGAAAAATTTCTCTTCAGGAACATCTCCTTCACCATTTTGAGCTTTATGATTGACTTCCAAGGACCACTTCTAGTGTTCCTAGTTCCATTTTTACAAGAGACAGCAATCATTGTAATTAAATGATTATTTTGATGTACCTTTTATGTGCATGACACAAATTTGCATGTACTTTTCACTCTACGCACAGTAACTCATACAACATTCAAAATTATTTATGTAGTAGTTCTTCTTATTATACCTTATTAACATGTGGAAACTGAAACAGGGTAGTTATTTTATTTGAATAATTAATATAACTTGAATGTGAAATCAGACACAGTGATTTTTAACATCTTTGCTTTATTTTATTTATTTTTGTCTATGTTGACCTTTCTCTGGTCTCTCTTGTTTCAACTTAGCCTTACAGATTGTATACTGTAAGTGAAAGCAAATTTGTAAAATAAGATTAGAACAATAGAAGATTTGTTCGACTCTTATTGTAATCCCGCGCCTTTGGGAGGCTGAAGTGAGTGGATTGCCTGAGCCCGCGGGTTCGAGACCTGCCTGGGCAACTTGAGAGACCTCATCTCTACAATAAATCAAAAATCAGCCAGGTGTGGTAGCGCATGCCTGTTATTCCGGCTACTTGGAAGGCTGAGGCGGAAGGATCGCCGGAGCCCAGCAGGTCGAGGCTGCGGTGGCCGGGAGCGGCCACTGCACTCCAGTCTGGGTGACAGAGTGAGACTCCAACTCAAAAAAGAAAAAAGAAGAAGTTTTGCTAAAAACTAATCACTCATTTAATTACCCAGGTTCTAGCAGAAGAAAAGATAGACATAAAAGTAATAAATTCCTGGGAGAGCTATAGAATGGACAATTCTGCTCCCAGATGCTGACCAGTAACAGTGTAGAAGATACACTTAAGTGTCTCTGATTGTGCTTTCTCTACAATCTTGAAAAAAATGAATGAAACTTCTAGGAATATTTAGGAAGCTAGAGTAAATATTAAAATATCTGGGACCTGTTGATATCAAAAACTATTATCAAGAATTAGTCAAGTATTCCAAAGCCCTATGGTACTCCTAAACACTTTAAAGGACTTCATAAAAGGGCAGGAAAACTGTTTTAAACCATAAATTGACTAGAATATACTCTGAGATAGCCCTTCAAACATTCTCATGTCCAATAGTACTCCTTCAAGATACAGAAAAGTAAACAGAACCTAAAATATGTAGTCCAAATAAAAGGAATGCAATACAAACAAGTAAGTTTCTCCTGCTGTCAAAGGAATACAATAGAAAGTTGCATGCACAGTATATTAAAAAAATGATTTAAGAGTTACAATTGAGTCACACACATTAGATTTAAGTACATTTTAAAAGCCACAAAACACCTACACAAAATATAACATCAAAGCAAAGCAAAAAAAGAGACATTTTTTAAAGTAGCTATAAAAAATCTATAAGTATTTCAAGCTATGGGAAAATTTATAATTTATATTAATTCAATATAATGAAGTCAAAATTCATAGAACAAAGCAAAACAAAAAAAATGGAGACAAAATAGAGTGAATCAAAATGAAGACAAAATATACTATAGCTATGAACAACAAAGAAAGACTAGATACGACTGGGCTCAGTGACTCAGTCCATAATCCCAGCACTTTGGGAGGCTGAGGCGATAGGATTACCTGAACTTGAGTGTTTGAGACCAGGCTGGGCAACTTAGTGACACCTTGTCTCTACAACAAATCACAAAAAATTAGCCAAGTGTGGTGGCGTGTCTCTGTGCTTGCAGCTACTTGAAAGGCAGGATTGCCTGAGTCAGCAGGTCTAGGCTGCTGTGGTCATGAGCATGCCACTAAATTCCAGCCTGGGTGACAAGAGTGAGATTTCAACTCAAAAAAAAAAAAGTCTCAATACAGCTGTTTTTAATATGGACAAAGGCTACTACAAATGATTGAAATAAATGACAAAGAATAAACAAATAGATTAAAGAAGCAGTGAGATGATAATGGCTCCTGAAAACAGAACTTTTATCAGGAAGACAGATATACTTGAAATATAATATACAGTATATATTAAAGAAAACATATTCAAATTGTCCTTGAAGCAAAATTATGGAAAATAAATACTGATGAAACTACATATTCTAGGTAAAATTAATATTTACTTGTTTATTTTTCAGTGTATTCCTTTACTAAATAATTCTGGAGGCTGGGCTTGGTGGCTCAGCCTGTAATTCCAGCACTTTGGGAAGCCAGGGTGAAAGGATTGCCTGAGTCTGCAGGTTTGTGATCAGCCCAAGCAACTAAGCAAGACCTAGTCTCTACAGTAACTAAAAAAAAAAAAATTAGTGGGGAGTGGTAGCACGCACTGTAGTTTCATCTACTTGGAAGGCTGAGGCGGAAGGATCGCTAGAGCTCATCAGGTCGACGCGGGGGTGGCCGTGAGCATGCCACTGAACTCCAGCCTGGGCAACTCAAATGATGATAATAATAATAATTCTGGAGAGCTGATCTATGGCATCAGGATATAACACAGATAATTATTATGTATTCTGGTCTAATCACACTTACATTCCAGTATGGTGCAACCACTAAAAACAGTCAGAGAAATAGCTAAAATAACTATAAATTTTAGTAAATATAAAGTAAAAAAAATTAAACTGTTAGCATAACAATCTGAGTAATTATAGAAGGCCTTTAAAGAGTTTAAAATTAGGATATTATTAAACTATAAGAATGCTCCTATTATGAAAAAAAGAAAATGTTTCTAAGAAAGAAACAAAAGGTGAGAAAGCCTTTAAGCAGGATAGATGTTGTGGGTTTTCTAAGCTATGCATACTATTGCAACACAGGAAAAAAGCTTGACCAAAAAAAAGATGAGTAATAGAATGGCTAAACACTTAGGGCTCTTTAAGTATAGGATTCTTTTTGCTACTTTCTATTAAAAATTATCAAATAATTTAACCGCAAGTGGCATGGTTTCTTTTGTGTTTTAAGGAAGTCGCATTTTTGTGTTGTGTGATGGTTCATACAGAAGTGTCTAGAGTAGAATTGGAGAGAATCGGTAGATAATATTCGCATGTTCATATGACAATGCCACTTCACTTTGATAACATTAGAATTCCTTAGGAGAAGTGGACACAAAACAACCAAGTATGCCAAAGGATTTGAGGCATACACTAAAGGAAAAGAAGGATCTGAACAAGACATTTAAGTTTGTGACCTCAGTGGTGTCCACAGTAAGGAAGTCCGAGTTACTCAGATGAGGGAAATCACAGAAGGCTATTTTGATGGCGGTGGACTCAAGAGTATAGTTTAGAACTTTTGAATGGAGATTTAAAATAGGCAGTTTACTGTAATCAAGACATACCACATAGGCAGCTGAATATGTCAGTCTCTGGATGAAACTTTTAGAATAAAGTTCTAATTTTTGAATCATTAGCATAAAAATGGCACTGAAATTAATTAGTTAGTTTGAAACAAAGCAAGGGAAAGAAGTCAAGAGAGGAAAGGAGGAAGGCTTATTTAAAAGCATGAGACAACAAGAGTAAAGGATAAAAAGCAGACAATTAGATGGCAGGGAAATCTGAGGAAGTATTAATTTAAAAGGCAAGAGAAAAGAGTACCTCAAATAAAATAAAATAATTAGGTGACAAAGTGCTGAGAATTATACTCAGTTTAAGCTCGGTGGCTCAGCATGTAATCCCACGCCTTGGGAGGCTGAGGTTAGTTGGACTGCCTGAGCCCACGGGTTTGAGACCTGCCTGGGTAACTTGGTGAGACCTCATCTCTACAATAAATCAAAAATTAGCGGACGTGGTAGCGTGGACCTGTAGTTCCAGTTACTTGGAAGGCTGAACGGAAGGATTGCGGAGCCCAGCCGGTCGAGGCTGCGGTGGCCAGGAGCGGCCACTGCACTCCAGTCTGGGCGACAAAGTGAGACTCCAACTAAAAAAAAAAAAAAAAAAAAGAGTATCCATTGGAAACATTCCTAAGAAATTACCCAAATGTTATGATATTGTGGGTACAGGAGCATGACAGGAGATATATATGACATAATTTCTTCATCTTTTAAAGGACATCAATAGCAAAGCTTATAGAAGATTAATTTAGATTTGAAAATATAATGTTTAATTCTTAATACTTCTAAATATAATAATATACACAAAAGTTGGGAGCAAAGTAGACATCAAGAAATATAAAATGGAAAGAAGAAAGCAAAGGATTTCTAAATATTTCAGTTTCTTTATTAGTGAAGCATCAGGGACAATATAATATAGTAGTATAACACACAATTCTTTGGAGTAAGCCATCTGGGTACAAATCCCAGTTCTGGTATTTATTGGCAGTGTGAGTTTGCCAAAGTTACTGCATTTCTATTGTTTCAGTGTCTTTATCTATAAAATAAAGGTAATAGTAATGCCTACGTCACATGCTTGTAGTAAAAAATAGTAAGTCACATATGAAAGCACATGGAAAAATCTTTGTTATACGATCAGTATTTGCTAATCTTAGACTGTCTAAAGTTAATGAATCAACTTAATTCTGCCATTCGCAACACAGAAAACAACAAAATAACACATATTTTACTTTGAAATTTTTTGTTATTGGTTGTTTGTTTTTGAAACAAGGTCTTGCTATGTTGCTACAGCTGGTCTCAAATTCCTGGCTTCAAGGCATCGCAGGAATTTACTTCTTCCATCAGTATTGTGGAGTTCAGCTTGTCGTGGTCTTTCACCTCCTTGGTTAAATATATTCTTAATCACTTTTTTGTGGCTACTTTAAATGGGATTGAATTCTTGATTTGATTCTTAGCTTGAACATTGTTGGTGTATAGAAATGTAATTGTTTGTAATGTTAATTTTGTACCCTGAAACTTTACTGAAGTTGTTTATCAGGTTTAGGAATCTTTGAAGGAATATTTAGTGTTTTCTAGGTATAAAATGTCATCAGTGAACAAGAAAATTTGACTTCCTCTTTAAAATTTGGATAAATTTTATTTATTTCTCTTGCCTGATTGCTCTGGATAAGGACTTCCAGTATTATGTGATTAGGATTGGTGAGAGTTCCAACTTTCAACTTTTTCCCATTCAGTATGATATTGACTGTAATAGATAACTTTTATTATTTTGAGGTATGTTCCTTTGATGCCTACATTGATGAGAATTTTTTTCATAAAGGAATATTGGATTTTATTAAATGCTTTTTAGTATCACTTGGCATAATCTCATGATTTTGTTTTTATTTTGTTTATATGATGACTTACATTTATTTATTTCCTTGCATCCTGGAATAAAACCCACTTGACTGTGATGGATTATATTTTTGATGTGCTGTTGGATTTGTTTTTCATTTTCTTGAACATTTTTGTGTCTGTTCATCAATGATATTGGCCCATAATTTTCTTTTTTGTGTGTGTCCTTGCCAGATTTAGGTATCAGTATGATAATGGTTTCATAGAGTAAGTTAGGAAAGGATTCTTCCTCAATTTTTTGTGATATTTTTATCAAATCTGGTACCAGCTCCAGCTTTTCTTTGAAGATCTGGTACACCTGTAAATTCATCTCATCCTGGGAATCTTTTGGTTGGTAGGTTTTTTAAAATTACTAGTTCAATTTAAATACTTATTAATCTATTCAGGAGATTTTTCTTCTTCCATTTTCAATCTTGGCAGGTTGTATGTTTCCAATAAAGTATTAATTTTCTCTAGATTTTCTACTTTGTGCACATAAATGTGCTTACAATGGTCTCTGATAATCTTTTGCATTTCTGTTATCAGTTGTGATATCGCTTTTATCATTTCTGTACCTATTTCTATCTTCTCTTTTTATTCTTGGTTAATTCTTCGTATGATTTTTTTTTCTCAATTTTATTTGGTTCTGCTCTAATCTTTAGTTATTACCTTTTGCTGTCTTTTGGGTTGAGTTTGTTCTTGTTTTTACTAGTTCCCTACAATGTGTATAGTCTACTGTTAAAACTTTCAACTGTAATTTGAAACTCCTTCAGTTTTTTATTTCAAGATCTTCTATTTTTATGCATGTGCTTAATATATCTATCACATCTTTAACATTCTGGATTGTTTTCCAAGTTTTCTTGTGCTGATTTTAAACTTTCTCATGAATTACTTGTCAATTTGATACTTTCTATCTTTTTTATGCAAACATTTAACACTATATAAACTTTGCTCTTAGCATTATTTTAGCTGTACTCCAAGTGTTTCAGGATTTTGTGCCTATTTTCGTGTGTTTCAAAAATTGTTTGATTTCTGCCTTAATTTTGTTGTTTATCCAAGTCATTAAAGACCCAGGGTTTACTTCCCATGCATTTGTGTGGTTTTGAAAGTTCCTCTTTGTATTGATTGTGTCTCTTATTCTGTTTGTTGTGGTCTTACAAGATGCTTGATACAATTTTGATTTTTAAAAATTTATTCAGATTTGCTTTATGGTCATGTATATGGTATATTTTGGAGAATGTTCCATGTACAGATGAAAAAAAGTATATTCTGTGTTTTCTGAGTTGAATGTTATGTAGATGTCTATGAGGTCTATTTGGTCAAGAGTTCAGTTTAAGTCTAAAGTTTCTTTGTTAGTTTTATGCCTTGGTGATTTGCCTAGAATTGTCAGTGGGGTGTTGAAATCTCCCACTGTAATTATATTGTTATCTGTCTCTTGTCTTAGGTTTAGTAGTGTTTGTTTCATAAATGTGGGTGTTTCAGTATGGGATGCATATATTTAGAAACTTTCTTAATATACATAATACCCTTCTTTGTCTTTGTGTTTTTGTACTGTTATTGATTTAAAATGTTTTATCTGGTATAAGTTTAGCAACACCTGCTATTTTATTTTCTAGCTGTGTGATATATATTTTTCCATCTCTTTACTTGAATTCTCTTAATGTCTTTATACATAAGGTGTGTCTTTTGAGGCAGCAGATAGCTGAGTCTTGTTTTTTTTTTAAATTCAAATTGCCAGTTTATATCTTTTAAATGGAGCATTAATCCACTTACATTCAAGGTTAATATTGATATTTGGGTTTTTGTTTCTTTCATAGTGCTAATAGCTGATGGCTTTATAGTCTTGAGTGTGTTATTGCTTTATAGGATTTGTGAACTTTGTACTTATGTGTATTTTATGGTAGTAAGTATCATCTTTTTTTTCCATGTTTAGTACTCCTCTGAACATTTTTGGTAGGATCAGTCTAGTGATGACAAAGTCTCTTATGTTTCTTTGAGAAATATTTTGCTTCTCCTTTGTATGTGAAGATTAGTTTGGCAGAATATAAAACCCTAGGCTAACTTTTTTTCATGAAGACTAAAAATAGACTCCAATCTCTTCTGACTTGTAGGGCTTCTGCTAAGTCCACTGTTAATCTGATGATAATTTCTTGATAGGTGATTTGACTCTCCTCTCCTACTACCTTTAAGTTATTTTCTTTAGTACTGACCTTGAATAGTCAAATGACTATTTGCCTTGGTGATGATCATCTCATATAATATCTTTCAAATGTTCTCTTAATTTTCCTGACTTATTTCTTCAAATATGTTTTCCAAATTGCTTACTTTTTTCTTTTTCTTTCTTAGGAATGAGTATAAGTGGAACATTTTATTGCTTTATGTAATCATATTTTTCTTAAAATTTCTTTAAAAGTGTTTTTTCTTTATTGTTGTTTGACCAGGTTAATTAAAAAATACCATCTTCAAACCCTGAAATTCTTCCTTCTGCTTGTACAATCAACTGTTAAAAAAAACTTTCAACTGTAATTTGACATTTCTTTAGTCAATTTTTTTATTTCCAGATCTTTTGTTTCATATTCATGTGCTTAATATATCTATCACATCTTTGATATTCTGGATTGTTTTGCAAGTTTATTTGTTTGTATTTTCAACTTTCTCATGAATGTGACTGAGCTTCTTTTTAATCAAGTTATTTTTTATTTAAATTCATTATTTACTATAGAGTGATGGGGTACAAGTGAGGATTTACTACATAAGTAGGCTGTATGCAGGTGAAGTTTGGGCTTCTAGGTTGCCCTCATTCTCTTGCTAATGGACCAGGTACCCTTTGTGTTGTCATGTGTTTTCCACCCTCCTTTCACCTTACTCCCCTAGCAGGGCCCAGTGACTGCTAATCCCACCCTTGTGCTAACGTAACTAGTGAGCACAGCCCACTTATGAGTGAGAACATGTCACATTCAACTCTGTTTTTGTGATACTTCCCATAGTATGATGGTCTCCAACTACATCCAATTTGCTGTGAAGGCTATAATTTTGTTCTTTTATCGTGTATATGTACATTTGTCCCCTTTTGGTGGACAGTATATTTGGCTCCATGTTTCTGCTATTGTCTATAGCTCAACAGTTAACATGTGTGCACAAGTATCTTTTTGATAGAGTGATTTATGTTCCTCTGTGTAGTTCTTTTAAGAATCTCCACACTGCTTTCCACTGTGGTTGAACTAATGCATTCCCACAAAGTATGTAGAAGTGTTCCCTTTCTCTGCTGGCATGCCAGCACCTTTTTGTCGTTGTTGTTGTTGTTACTTATTAACAATAGACATCCTTGCCTGAGTTAGGTGGTATCTCACTGCAGTTTTCATTTGCATTTCTCTGATGATTAGTGAGGCTGAACTTTTTTTCATATTTTGAATTTTTTTTCTGTCATTTAAGAATTTTTATTTTGATTACCAACTATTGCTAGAGAGTTATTGTGATCCTTTGGAGGTGTCAAAACACTCTTTTTGTACTGCCAGAGTTCTCATGATGTTTACTTGTATAAAGAATTAGCTGCTTCTTATATTTGAATTTGTTATTATTTAAATGGGACTTCAAACGACAGTAGTATGTAGTGTATGTTGAGTATGATCATTTGTCTTCATTCCCAGGTGCTTTCCTGGGGAGAAATTTCTGTGTGAGTTTCTTGGTTTGAATGGCTTTTGTGTGGTGGCTTTCTTATATTCTGCTTGTTGTAGCAATGTATTGGCTGTGTGAAACACACTCTCTTTTGCTGGGCAAAGAGAATGGAAGTTTCAGGAAGCTTGTCTCTTATAGCAGCCCTATGCCTTCTGATAGATTTTTTTTTTAGTTGGTGGTACACTAACAAAAAGATTTTTTTTAAGTTGGTTCAGTCTCCAGTCCAGTAGGGGGTACTTAAAAGTAAGAATGGGCTTGCCCTCAGCCTGATGACAAGTGGAGGCACCGACCCTGGGAGGGTGGTGGAAGGGAGGTACTGGGAGGAGTGAAGTTGGAATGTGCTGAGGTCTCAACAGAAAGAGCAGGAGGGGAATGCACCAGCTCCTAATCCTGAACAGGGAGGAACACAGTCCACTTCTCTAACATGCCCCTATCGCAGGGCTCATGACTTAGTTAATAAGTCCTTTGGCTCCTGGCTGTTATATAGAAAGAACATTGCACCTACCAACACAAAATAACTTTTATGTGTATTGGAGTATTTACCACAACTGAAATTTAAATAAAATCAGTAATTTTATAAGATTAGATTCATGATATAAGATTATCTACTGAAATAACTAAATCTGTTATGGAAAAACTCTACCCATGAAAACTAGAAGTCTAGATGGATTTATAGATAACTGTTTTTCAAATAGGTAAGAAAGATATAAAACCACTGAAATACAAACTCCTCTAAAAAATAGAAAATGTATCTAATTTATGAGGCCAGCATGAACATAGTGGCAAAACTATGAGGACATTACAAGAAAGAAATATGGCACCATTCTATCTCATTAAAAAAAAGTTTCAAAAATCATAAACTGAATAACAGCAAATTGAATTAAGCAATATAAGAAGATGATAAATGCAGTTTATTCTAGGAATATAAAAGTGGTTTAACACTTCGTTAACAGAAACAATTGGAAAATCAGATCAACATCTTGATATATGCAGAAAATATTTTCTCAAATCCCATAGCATGTTACAAGAAACACGATAGCAAATTAAAAATAGAAGGCAACTTATTTACTCTGATGAAGAGAACTGCAAAAATCCTTCCTCAAACAAGAAACATTGCTAAAAGTTTCTCACCTTAGAGCATGAATGTTTCAAAGGTGCCCAATATCACACAATAATATGCAGTACTGTAAAGGAAATATTAGTCAGTACAATAAGGCAAGAAAAGGTGTTTTTTTTTTTTAAGAAATAAAGACACAAAAGAAAGGAAAAATACTGCCACCAATCACAGATTATATCATCTTGCACATGTAAATATATGCACCAAAAAGATAGGAACAAGAATGTCCATAACTGCTTTCTTTCAGAATGGATCAACAAACCAACTGTCTATATTCATATGATGGAAAACTATACAATAATGAGAATTTTGAAAACTATAATTACACACAAAAATATGGATAACTTTTATAAAGAAAATGGTTGGCAAAATAAGCCAGGCACTATTGTGTTGTCTGATTTCATTTATATAAGGCTATAAAACAAACTACTTTTTGACAGTAGTTAGGATAGTAATTACCCTAGTCATGGGCAATGTCTGGGAACAGGCACAGAGTGGGTTTGTGGATTGTGTTATTCTGTCTTTTTCTGTGTACTGGTTTGAGCAGGTTTGCTTAATGAAAATTCATCCTGCTGTGCTCTTTGGTTTTCTGTACTTTTCTATATGGAAGGTTGTATTTTAAAGTTTACTTGAATTAATTTTTGATAATGAAATGCTACCATTGATATAGAAGCGATATAAATGGCTTCTCTCATTCATATTATATTATGAATTTTTGGAAGTAGAAATCATATAATTAGAGAAAATAATCAATAACATAAACTACTAGAATGGAGAAAATAAGGAACACCGTTTGTATGTGATGTCATTTTATGCCTAGAAAACAAAAAATTCATTGGAAAAACTATTAGCAATAACAGGTCATGCAGTAATGAGGCTGAGGGTAAAATTAGCATATAATAATTAATAGCTTTACTGCACAAAAAATAAATAGTAAAAAATATATAATGAAAGAAGAGGTTCTCATTTATAATAGCAGCATAAAGACTATAATACTTAAGAATTTACTTAACAATAATTGTGCAGAATATATTTGTGGATAAAATATGACTTCATATGTGCATGCATTCTATTAATGACCATCATGAAAATTTGCTTTGCCTAGAGATAACACTTAGACAGTGTTCTCCTTTAGAGATCACTCACAATAAAATTTCCAGTTTAGGTTATTGAATCCTTGTTCTTCAGACTATTTCTCAGCCTCCTTCCTACACTATAAACTGAGTGTTCGTGAATTATAAATTAGTTCTTAAGTCATATGTAGTAAAACATTAGCAAGGCAAAGTTGCTACAAGATATGCCACCCCAAAGCCAAACAAGAATTATTTCCAATATGCTTACTGCTATCCTGCTCCCATTCATTAGTGGAGGTAATTAAGTGTTGTCTGCTAATACAAAACATTCATTAACAGCTTTTTATTATTCTTGCTCTCTGTTTATGGAGTCTAATGTGGAAGTTCTGGCATCTTTTCACATTATTTCATTTTTGTATTTTTTAATCAAATTTTCTGGTCGTCATTTTCCGTTCATCTATGATAAAAGGAAAGTAAGTCAGATATAACCAGGAAAGGAGTAATTGAGGCACCAGGGCACTAGAACGTCTGCTTGTTTCAAGAAAATGTTAGTTACTTCTCCATTCTGAAGAGGTATATTATGTGAGAAAACATCTGATATTATTATTGTTTTAAAATCAAATATTTATTCAGACTTACTTTTTATTCATAAATGGCTCTTCCTGTAGTATCTAAATAAGATGGCATATTTCCTGCTATATATACATATAAAATCAAGAATGTATAATTATGGTCACTTATAGGAGATGAAGACTAAATGTTACAGCTTTTGAAAATGTTTACTTTTGATAAAAATAGTTATTTTTATTTATTAGGAAAAACAACTTTTTCCAATACTATTACAGTAAATCTTAAACATTTTAGTCAACTGTCAAAAATGTTATACGGTAACTTCAAGTGATGACACAAATTTTCATGCTGAACTTGTATAACTAAGATATCTGTAATATAGCATTATTGTTAATATAATAAGCAATATTATTAATATAGTAGATAAATCAATTCAGATCAACTATTCAGCACATTGCTTTATATTTAAAGTGCTCTATACTAATGAATTCAGTATGTTATTTTAAATATTAATTTTTTATTTTTCAGACATATACTTTAGTATATATAAATAGTGTTTCAACATAAGCCACAGATGGCCCAAAAAAGATGTTTTGAGTAGGATGAAATAAGTACAGGAAAACAAATTCTGTGTTTCTAAAAATAGAATGTAAATATGTTTTCTTAGAAATTTGTTTTATATACTGAAAACTAACTATGACGCATGAAGATAATTAGAGTTCATTTCTGCTTTATGTGTTTTTGCAAAATGTTCATGTACCTTGGGGACTAACTATTTAAGATGACCATGTGTTTGTTTAAGCATTGTTCAAGAGCAGTCTCCAGTGGATGGAAGACAGGTGCACAATTAGATATTTGCTATAACATTCTGTGATTTATAAAAATACATTTTTTATTTTTGCTTTCTTCAACTTTTCTATCTATATGTTTTAAATTCTTTATTTGTATAGAGTATTTTGAACATAATTTTTATAGATATGTGAGAATAGACTGTATTATGTATAGTTTATGATTTCTGCTAAACTACTCAAGGTTTCACAATCTATGTTTCCAGATTTATTCCATATATTGCTACCTGAATTATCAAATAATCTCAGAAAGAGAGAAGGCTGAGATGAAGGAAAGATAATGTCAGCTTTAGAAATGACACCTTGCTTTCAGAAGAAAGTAACAAGGCCTTAGCATAATACTCATGATTTTCAAAATTCCCATTCAAATCTACTTTTGCAGCTTTTTGTATTGTTCATTCATAATTCTAAGAAATATCTTATAATGATTCATTTGGATAACTACAAAGTAATGTTGAGTGATGAGGTTCCAGGATTCTCAAAACTCCTGTTTGTCTGTCTTCTAATTGGGTTGTCCAATAGGTGTTTTCCTAAATGCATAAATTAAACGTTGAGAAAATTTCTCATACAACTTAGACAAATTAAAACTTAAAAAATTCAGTTACCCAAATGATTATTTTGTGTAAATTACTAATCCCCTTTCATCTTTTGAGTTACTCATCCAGAATGCTTCAAAAAGAACATTAATTATCGCATGTTTCTTTGAAGGTTAAGCATATGAAGGGTTTTTTTTTTTTTAATCTATGCCATGACCCATAGGCAAAACAATACAAAAAAAGAAAATGAATATAAATAAAACCTAAAAGCATGTTTCATATAATAAATATTCTTGTGTTTTTAAAGCTAAGATATGATATCTGTAATATAGTATTATTGTTAATATAATAATATTATTAATACAGTGAATAAAACAATGCAAATAAATTATTCAGCACATTGCTTGATACTTAAAGTGCTCTGAAAATAGAAAAGTATGTTAATTTTATGTTGCTTTCTTGAAGGAAACACAGATATGACCAAGTAATTGGCACTTGATCTAAGAATATATCAGTGTCCGTGCTTACATTTAATTAAACACATGGATCACAATTTCTTTCATAAACTTACTAGATACTGGAAAGTAGATATGCCAATTGGGTACGCAGGAAACAAATGGGCATATTAAACCATGGACTTCAGGTGATGACGTGTCAGTGTAGGTCCACCAATTACAACTAATGTATCACTCTGATGGGCAATGTTGATAATGGGAGAGGCTATGCATGTGTGGGGACAAGAGATATTATGGGGGAGCTCTATATCTTCCTCTAAATGTTGCTGTGAACCTAAATCTGTTCTAAAAACTACAATTATAAAAAATGAATACATCAAAAAGAAAAGTGACTACAAATATTTAACAAATTAGGAATCTAATAAGCTTAAAGAGTTACTCAGCATTAAGTTCATTTCAAAATTAAATTACTTCAGATTAGTAAAATATATTTTCTAAAACTATACATAGAAAAAATGGATCTAACTGTCTCTAGTCAATTATTAAAATCTTACTGAATGTAAAATGATTTTAGGATAGCAATATTAAACTTTCCTTTAAATAATTAAAACTAGTGATACTTGAATATATCCTTGCATAATATCTAAACCCATACAGAACTAAACAAAGTACAGTATTTAACAACCTACTCTTCTTTCCCCACTCAGCTCCTTTTTTTTTTTTTTGAGTTGAAGTCTCACTCTGTCACCCAGACTGGAGTGCAGTGGCCGCTCCCGGCCACCGCAGCCTCGATCTGCTGTGTCCCAGCGATCCTTCCACCTCAACCTTCCAAGTAACCAGAATTACAGGCATGCACTACCACAGCCCGGCTGATTTTTTTGATTTATTGTAGAGATGAGGTCTCGCTGCCCAGGCGGGTCTCGAACCCGCGGGCTCAGGCAATCCACTCATCTCAGCCTCCCAAAGGCGCGGGATTACAGGCTGAGCCACCGAGCCCAGCTCAGCTCCCATTTTATTCATGCAGATGGAGACTTAGCTAACCAAACATAGATGTAGAAATGAATACAGATAGATTTATGGTGTTAATATATTTAAACATTCACTTTCATCATAGTTTTGTTTCCCTTTGTGTCTGTATATGTACATATAAAATCATGTATACATAGCAGTCTATGACATATTTTACTTAATACCCACAAATCTGTGCCACCTTAATTTCAAATTTAATAGCAATATAATATTCTATAGTATGGATTAAAATCAAGCATAGTAAGAGTCGTGTGCTTTTTCTTTTCAAATTATTTTTGGTAGTATACATATAGTGTGAGTGAGAACTTTTTGATAGAGTAGTTTTTGCTTGAAATTTCTCTTTATGTTTTTAATACTGCTTCTTCTTGTATCCTCAGTGGAATATAAAAATGCTCCTTTTGTTTGTTTTAGTCACATTTATTTAAGACCATTTTTAATTGTTTCTTAATCTTTACTTTGACCTTATTTCATTCGTACAAAATGATATTGTTAAGACAATAATTTAAGATTCTATATTTAATTCTGAAAAGTAGAAACCAATATATGTTTCATTATTTCACTATCATAAAGTTTATTTTTGTTGCATTACTGGCATTATAATTTCTACTCTTGGTATAAGAAGTGGTACATTTAAGATTAAATTAGGAAAATAAAATAGAAAAAGACCTGATAATCATATGTAAACTAAAAGACAATGAAAAATCACTTTAACAGTTCATAACATTCTTTAAAATATACAATTTTATTTTTTCATATAATATATAATTGTATTGACTGTAACAGATATAGTTTTAAAACAGTTCATTGCATTATTATTTAGGATCTAAATATCTGCCTATTTTAAAATAATATTACTAAATTTAACTTATAATTTTATTTATATTATTTCATTCTTATTCTTAAATATTTCAGGCAAAATATATTAATCTCAAGAATAATGCTAGCATTACATCATATTTAATTTCAATTTTAATGATTCTCAGTTTTTCTGTTAATTTTTCTTGAATATTTAAAATAATTTGCACACAAGAGAACTGATGTATTTTTTACACAATGCAATTATCAGATATTATGTAGCTATGTTTCAAATCTTACAGTGATGTAAAAATACACTTAAATTAGTCATCAACTGAAATTATAAACATGAAATATCAGGATATGCTGATGATTTCTTTTTCTTTTTCTAGATTGGAAAAGATAGTTTATTTAGAAATTAGACTGGAGAGAGAGCAACAGAAGATTCACCTTCCCAAGGCAGGGGAGGGGTCCAAAACTTAGTAAAAAACATGGCCTGGCCAAAGCTCAAAATGCATGACCGGGCCAGAGCTTCTATGTTTTCTAAGAATATTTTTTCACAGCATAAGTCTTAAATTATTCTTATTTCCATCTGACTAAGGTCACAAAATTCTGGTTGCTTGTGGTTTATTTTTTGAGGGAATTCTCTCTTCTTCAATTTTACTGACCAAGAGTTAAGGGGATACATTGTATAAATTTATATTTTAGAAAAGTAAAAGCTAAGCCTATAATAAGCCCAGTCCATTAATTATGAATAGCCCGATTAAAGAATAAATGTGATGTGATTGTGAAATTCTTAGTTGGCTCTAATACAATTCTCAGTTTTCTCATTTTATACAATCTTGTGAAGTTTGGTCTTTGGGGCATTTATTGATAAGTTTCTTTCTAATTCAGAATGGTTCAGGTGTGCTTTTAAGCCCCTTATTATGAAATGTGCTCTGATGCAATGTCCATTAGTACTGTCAGAAAAGTGAAGTCAAACACACTACTGGCTCTGAAGTCAAAAGAAAAGTCCATAGATAATCAGATACATTGGCATCTTGATTATCGGTGATACACATAAAGTGAATAAAGATAGTCATACGTTTTTCCAGCCTTAAATATATATAACTAAAATCTTTGAATATCTGGTTATAAAGTACTCCAGTTTCTATGTTATTAAATTGATTTTCTGTAAAACAATAACTAAGGATTAGATGGTGGATCTATTTAACTTCTGTAACATCTATAATACTGTAAAGGAACTTCTCTCGGTTATCTTGAATTTACAAAAGACAGGTAATTAAAACTTCTATAAGATCTTTAAGATATTTCAGAAGAAACGATAATTTGAACAATATCTAAGAGACACAATTTAGCCTTTCAATTCATTTTATGTAGGGATGGAGTAGCCTATGTTCAAATAGTTTACTTCCCAATTCTACTAATTATGTGACAATTTAGAATAACAAAGAAATACTCTTACAGATTTCAAGACAGCCAAAGGACTTCATATCAACAACTTCCTCAGCAATACACAATCAGGAGATAGCTATTGTAGAATTTATTTGACTCAGTGAAACTCATCTGCCAAACTGAAGACAGAGCAAAACAGTATGTGCAATTAGTAAAAATAGCACACACACATACACACACACACACACAGAAGGAAGTTATATGATGGCATTTAACATTACCCTTGACATGATCACCAAAAATACCAGATGTTCTCCTTGTGGGGGAAAAAATTACTCCTTCAGTAACTCTAATACTTATATCAGTAGTAAGAACCATAAATACACATCAACATTAACCTTTTGCATTTTTTAATCAGATGCTACCTTAGTTTCTATAAAAAATATTTTAAATATATTAAGCTATCCTAAGGCACAACTCAAAAAGTTTTCTATAACTTTGGAGTAACTAAATAAACCAGAACTTGGAACGATAGCAAATACTGCATTTCAGCAGCATAATAAATAATGAATAAGTTATTAAAACACCACTGATCAGCCGGGCTCGGTGGCTCAGCCTGTAATCCCGCGCCTTTGGGAGGCTGAGGTGAGTGGATTGCCTGAGCCCGCGGGTTCGAGACCCGCCTGGGCAGCAAGACCTCATCTCTACAATAAATCAAAAAACCAGCCGGGCGTGGTAGCGCATGCCTGTAATTCCGGCTACTCGGAAGGCTGAGGCTGAAGTCTCGCCGGAGCCCAGCAGGTCGAGGTTGCGGTGGCCGGGAGCGGCCACTGCACTCCAGTCTGGGCGACAGAGTGAGACTCCAGCTCGAGAAAAAAAAAAAAAACAAAAAAACACCACTGATCACATCTCTTCATCTGGCTCCATAATACAAGAGCAAAGGGACACATAATGCTGACGACTTATAGGAAATTTAAAACTCCTAAAAGGAAGTAGAGTGTATAGATGATCACAGAATTATAAATCTTTAGAGCTTACAGCCATGTGGGAAATCACTGAGACAAGTTGTGTGGAGAGATTTAAAGGGGACTTGCAAGTTCCTTGTGAGTAGATAGAATAAATCAACGATTTGAGCAATGGTATCACAAAACAAGTAACCTTAGGTCTCCAGCTTCAGGTTTTGGCCTGATTGCTGCAACTGGGAAATGAGAGAGTGATACCCCAAGTTAACTGCAAAGAAAAAGAATTAAAAGTATGAAAACAATAAGTTCTCTTTAAAACTTCATATTTAATTTAAAATTAAATTTATTCCAGTAAATTCTTTAAAATCTCTGATCTGCTTTTCATCGAACTCATGAAAAATATTAGTTTGGCGTAAAGGTATTTCTCATTAAATTTGCTTTAATCCTTTAATTAAATCCAAAATACAAAGTAAAATCTAGCAAATATAAACACCTGAAATAAAAACAGTGGCAAACACTTTAAGTGGCAAGGTATGATAAGAGAAATTATCTCATCAGGTTTTAGTTTTTGTCTTAAACCTTAATCAACCAGAAAGACATGGATTTAAAGACACAATTATCAGGAGGGTTTTACAAATGAGCCTTAATTATAAATGGTGGGGGGAAGATTAGTGTATGAATAAAATTAAATGCATTTTTTAAAATGAGGTAAAACAGCATGATATTCTTTGAAATATATGAAAATCTAGTAATAGAATGTGTAAGATATATTCCATTTTATACATAAGAACTTTATCATCCATATAATATTCAATTATTTTCTTTTTGAAAATTTTATCTATCTTAATTATATAAAATATCATTAGAATATTTCTTTAATCATTAGAATATTTCTTTAAACACGTACAAATATAGTCACATACTTGTACAATATATAATCAAACACAATAACATTCATTAAAATTTTTGTCCAAACCATTTCAGTGATCCATGTTTTTTATCAGATGTCAGTATTTTCCTTTGTGTACACAACTCTTTTCCACACACATTCTTGCTAAACAGAAGATTAAAACTGTGAAAGTTGTGTTGTTAAGTAATTATTTCAAAATATTCAATTTGTAAATCTCACATAAGAAATTTATAACTCACATAAGAAATTTATAACTTTTAACATTATAAAATGGGAGACTCCTTCAAGGTAATTAGCTTAAGTAATAGATTATCAACCAATTCTCTATAGTCCTACACTTTAATTTTGAATTAAAAAACATATCCAGAGGAGCTGATACCAATCCTACTGAAAGTATTCCAGGCAATTGAGAAAGATGGAATTGTCCCCAAATCATTTTGTGAAACTAACATCACACTGTTACCCAAATCAGTTAAAGATCAAACGGGAAAAAAAGAGAGAACTAAAGCCAATATCCCTTATGAACATAGATGCAAAAATCCTCAACAAGATTCTAGCAAATCAGATCCAAAAATACATTTAAAAATCATCCACCATGACCAAGTGGAGTTCATCCCCAGGATGCAGGGCTAGTTCAACCTCTCAAGACCATAAAAGTAAATAAATACATCAACAGATGTAAAAACAAAAATAAAAATTATGTCATTAGATGCATAAAAAGCTTTTGAAAAATCCAGCATCACTTCTTAATAAAAATCCTCAAACACCTAGGTATAGAAGAAACATACCTCAAAATAGTAAGTGCCATCTACAATAAACCCACAACTAACATATTGCTAAATGGACAGACACTGGAAACAATTCCACTGAAAACTAGAGCAAGACAAGGCTGCCCCCTTTCACCCTTCTTGTTCAACATTGTGTTGGAAGTCCAGCTCGGGCAATTAGACAAGAGAAGGAAATCAGGGGTATTCAAATAGGAAAAGAGGAAGTCAAGTTATCCCTCTCTGCTGATGGTATGATCCTATACCTTAAAATCCAAGAGAATCTGTCAAAAACCTGCTTGCACTGTTAAAGGACTTTGGCAAAGTCTCAGGGTACAAAATAAATGTGCAAAAGACAGTTGCATTCCTATACACCAACACCAAGCAGGCAGAGACTCAAATTAAAAGCACAACCCCATTCATAATAGCCAGAAGAAAAAAATGAAATACCTCTGCATCTTCCCAACCAGAGAATAAAAGACCTTTACAATGACAACTGC
The DNA here is from genome assembly GCA_027257055.1 of Cephalopachus bancanus. Lineage (NCBI taxonomy): Eukaryota > Metazoa > Chordata > Mammalia > Primates > Tarsiidae > Cephalopachus > Cephalopachus bancanus. Next base: position 3,150,302 of record JAPVLO010000107.1, read on the forward strand.
AAAACACTGCTCAAAGGAATCCAAGAAGACACAAACAAATGGAAAAATATTCCATGCTCACGGATAGGAAGAATCAACATTGTTAAAATGTCCATCCTACCAAAGGCAATCTACATATTCAACACAATACCCATTAAGCTACCGACATCATTCTTCTCAGACCTGGAAACGACAATGCAGAAATTCATATGGAAACAAATGACCACGAACAGTCAAAACAAACCTTAGCAAAGAATAAAGTAAGAGATACCACACTTCCAGACTTTAAACTTTACTATAAGGTTACAATAAACAAAACAGCCTGGTATTGGTACAAGAACAGGCATATAGACCAATGAAACAGGATAGAGATTCCGGAAGCAAAGCCTCAATTTCTCAACCAACTCATCTTTGACAAAGTCTCCAACAACAACCACTGGGGAGAGGAGAACTTATTCAGTAAATGGTGCTGGGGAAACTGGCTGACCATTGCAGAAGATTGAAACAGGACCCCTACCTATCACCATACACAAAAATTAACTATAAATGGATCAAAGACCTAAATGTAAAACCCCAAACTATTAGAATCTTAGAAAACGTAGGAGACACCCTTATGGAAATCGGAACTGGCAACCTATTCCTGTTCAGAACCGTAAATGCCTACACCTTAAGAAACAAGAATGACAAGTGGGCTAACGAGCTTCTGCAAAGCAATAGAAACCATCAAGAGAGCAGGGAGACACTCCAAAGAATGGGAAAAAGTATTTGCCAACTGTATATCTGACAAAGGCCTAACATCTAAGATCTAAAGGAACTCAAATGCACTGAAAGGAAAAAAAAGCAGCCCCATTAAAAAGTGGGCAAAAGACATGAAGAGACACTTCTCAAAAGAAGATATATGGACAGCCAATAGACACATGAAAAGTACTCAGCCTCACTCATCATCAGAGAAATGCAAATCAAAACCACGTTGAGATACCACTTAAACCCAGAATAAGAATGGCCATCATTAATAAAACAAACAACAACAGATGCTGGTGAGAATGTGGAGAAAAAGGAACACTTCTACGCTGCTAGTGGGAATGCAAACTAGTGCAACCTCTTTGGAAGACAGTGTGGTGATTTCTGAAAGAACTAGAAATTGACCTTCCATATGACCCAGCCATTCCCCTATTGGGAATATACCCAGAGGAACTCAAATCATTCTACAAAAAAGATACCTGCACACGTATGTTTGTTGCAGCTCTATTCACAATAGCAAAAACATGGACCCAACCATGTTGCCCATCATAACTGGACTGGATAAAAAAAATGTGGTACATATACACAATGGAATATTACGCAGTCATAAAAAAGACAAACATATGGACTCTGCAGCAACTTAGATGGACTTAGAGTCGATCATACTCAGGGATCTATCACAGAAAAAAAGAACAGAGAACCATATGTTCTCACTCATTAAGCAGATCTTGAACAATTATAATACTGTAAGAAAGGGATTGGCAGTAGTGGTAAACTGTCAGTGAGAGGGGATAGGATTGGCAGTTGAGGGAAACTGCTGGTGAGGGAGGGGCACGACCCTTATTAACAAGGGTACCTGCATAATCCACATTTGTATACCTAACTCTGAATTGTACCCCACATCTTCATAATTTAAAAAAAGAAAAATATATATCCAATTCAAAATTAAAGGTGAGCAATAACTTAGGATAAATTATATGTTTTCCATTACTACTAGAACTTATTGATAATTGTTATACATTTTGTTATTATAATTGCTAATAATTTCCTTAGATGTTGAAAAATTTTGAATTAAAATGTTTATGAAATGATCTTTACCTAACTTTCAAAAATATTATCTTCTTTCTATAAGAAACATGCATGTATATGTATATTTAATTGAAGAAAATTACACATTAAACTTCTATTTTACCAAGAGTCAGTATCTCCAGTATTGATTCTGATAGCAATTTGATTCAAATGTTTATGATTAATATTCAAAAAATGCTAGCAGTAAATATATATTTACTTAATAATATGAAAAATGCAACTTGAATAGAATGTCAAGAGAGGTTAGCCATCAGTTCAGTGGGATTATGCGACTTATGTTGAAATAAACAATAATCTTTCACTTTCTCCTTTCTGCTTTACTCATATTATACATCCACAAATATTGGAATCAAGTGCTAATATTTGTGAATGTATAATATGAGTAAAGCAGAAAGGAGAAAGTGATTCTTTCTCCTTTCTGCTTTACTCAACCAACTCATCTTTGGTTGAGTAACCAATGCCATCTCCTCTTGAGCCAAGGCAATAATAGGTCAGAGATTTCACTTATGACTCTAAAACCTGCTATGGATTAAGCCAAACAATAAAACTTTATATTATTTTGTTCTAAGAGCTAACATAAAGAAATGATATTGCAATAATAAAATTGTTTTTGCAAAAATTCTTAGGCGCTTTCTGCCTACCTGAGTAGCTGAAAATCAGATTTAAATTTTCAATTCAGATTTCAATTCAGATTAAAATCAGATTTTAAATTCAATTCTTAAAAAAATAATTTGTTTGTCCTTTATTATAATGTTCTTTTTTTTCAATTTCTAATAACATTTTGAAACTAATAAATAAAAGCTCCATTTCCAACAACAGTATTGCTAAAGTTAGTGAGGGCTAAAACCTATATTAGAACATGTTTAAATTTATCTCAGCGTTCAATATTTTATTCATCAATTGTCGTGTTGATAAACATTTATTTTTTCAAAATTAAAAATTGTACAACAGTGTCATTATAAATATCTCCTTGTGCATACAGCCAATATTTTCTCAAGAAAAACTCCACAAAAGTTCCATATCTGGGTCAAAGTGCCTGATCATTTTTAGTATCCAAGTCACAGATAAATTGTTCTTCATACTCATTAAGCCCATTTACACTTGAACTCTCCAAAAGTTCTAAGCTTTTTGAATTATTTTTGCACCACAATATGTCACAGAAGGCAGATAATGTAAATGAGGAAATTCTGGTAATGAAAATATTTTGGGAGTAGTTTGTAAGGAAGGTTTGTTCCTTTTCCCCAACCTACTTATTTGTTCAGGTTTTTATTTCTATCTGTATGCACTCATGGGTATTCATTCTGTACCTTGAGTTATCAGCAATAATGCATAATTTATTTTTTTGCTGAATTTTTTCCAGCTTTACCCTTGGGGAGCTCTTTCAGTTTGGTCACTGTGTCCTTTTACATACTTCCATCTTTGTGTTTTTGAGCACTTCTTTCTTTTATTCTGATACAACAAAGTATGTCCAGATCATCTGGTATTTTCCCTTTCCTAGGGCTGCAATCAGTGATTTCTCCAAGGAATCTTATTTCTGTTCTCGTATAGTGATATTTGAAAAACAAACATCTTGATGGTGGATATGCTTTCTGCTTCTGAGGTGTCTTTCCTTCCAGGCCAGAGCAGGATAACGTATGTATGCATATTAACATGCATACCCACATATTTATGACTGTTTCTGTATCTAATCATCTGAATATACATTAGGCTGAGCAAATTTAAACTGATGTCTCTGACTCTAATCCTGCCTTATGTTTTTCATTCGTTTCTCTGTTGATTCATAATTAAAGCATATATATGCATTGGCACTAAAGGATGCAAATATTAGAAAGCAATCATATACATTATTCACGAATATTTACATACTTAATATTTAATATCTTGCAACATTTTAATCCACTGCATCCACACATTCCAGTTTTATTATAAGGAAGCTGTAGATTAGAGAAAATATATAATTTACCAATATTAAACATCTATTCAGTGAAAAAACAAAAAATAGCACATGAATTAGGATAGATATGTGAGATGTCTTAATAGTGGTGTTTTTGCACTTTCTAAATTTGGGGAAAAACACATGCAGCATCAGCTTTATTTCAAGGATGTGTGTATATGGCGACAATGAAGATATAAGATTAGGAAAAGAGAGGTGAGAAGTTGAGAGTGATATAAAAGATTATGTTACTTAAAACAATAAATACAAATAAAAGCTGCAATAAATATTTTTATGTCAAATCCATACTAACTAAATGAAGCTAATGTATTAAGTATAAATATTTCTAAGCAGCATCAATGCCTAAGGAAAGATTTATGGTAATAAAGTATTGACAGTTATTTGAAATTGCTTATGTATATGTTAGCTGACATTAACATAAATAAATTGCCTCTATCTAGAACTTTCCTTGAAGCTAGTTTTGAATTTGGTAATTCAGTATCCTCTATAAGTCAAGTCACATTAAATAAAAAATGATGAAAAAAAAGTGTATTTTACCCCAGATATTATGTTCATAGATTTCTAGCTATAGCAGATGATAATAATGACAATTATGTAACCAGTGTGTGCCAAATAATATACAATTCAAAACAGAGACCTCAACGATTCACCAAGAAAGGTAATTAGCTATAATAATTGATCTCTTACTACATTTGGTTTATTTGTATATTTTGGAATCTCTAGGAGTACCTTAAAGCTTCCCCTCCTAATATCCAAGGTGTAAGTCACCAACACAATTTGTGTGGTTTTTTTGAGGATCCTTTGTGAGTATGGAGAGAAAATAAACTTGACAATGTGGTATCAATCTTCTTTTACTCAATTAAATGTCTTTTAACTATACCCTAATATATACCATATTTGTGACATCAATACTCCAGCTTCACACAACTTGTAGGTGCTGGTCAAAAAAAAAAGAATCAAAAATCCAAGCTCAAAAAAAACCAACCACAAAATCTATCCCTTATTGTCTTTTATAATTCTTTAGTTGGTTAAAACAAAAGGCTATCATCTTTGAGTAATTCTTGAAAGGATATTTAGTGCTATGATTCAATTTTATAATTATTTGATAAAGGATTCCAAGAAAGTGAAGTAGAATATTTTACCCAGGTTTAATTGTTCAAACCTTATTTTGCATGCTTGAGAATCTTGAACTTCTGTGCAATAGTCTCCATTTTATCTTCCTTTAATCCCCTAAGGTTTTCTTTTTTATATATTGGAATTTTATAATTGACACATATTGTAACTACATACAGTTTTGTTTCTTCTTAGTTTCTTAGATATCTGAAATTCACTTTTTATTCTGGAAACATTCCAGACATAAAAAATAAAGATTTAAAAGTTATTTACCATCATCTCAAAAAAATTTGAATTAGATGACTTTTCTAAAATCTACCATGAGGTTCTTATAAATATTAATGCAATTTTCTATGTTATTTAAATAGGCACATTTATTAATATCATTATCAATCTTATCAGAAAAGTCATGAGTATTGAGACACTGTTGAGCTTATGATGATAGACATAATTTTTCTAAAATTTTAATTTTTACTTGAAATCTCAAGTTTGTCATTGGCAACAAATACTGTTAGTTCACTTCATTCAAGTTCAAGAAAATGTTTGGCACATACCAACTCTGAATAATTATAATTTGTCTGTCAATTGTTCCTTCAAGTAAAAATGCTATTCATAAAAAAATGTAACTTTAATCAAAATATTGAAAAATGTTCTTTTTTTGTTTTTTTTGAGTCAGAGTCTCACTCTGTTGCCCAGGCTAGATTGCAGTAGCACACTCACGGCCACCCCAGCATCAACCTGCTGAGTTCCGGCAATTCATCCACCTAAGTCTTCCAAGTAACTAGAACTACAGGCGTGCACTACCACATCCGGCTATTTTTTTAAATTTGTTGTAGAGACACGGTCTCACCAAGTTGCCCGGTCTGGTCTCGAACCTGCAGGCTCTGGCAATCCACTTGCCTCTGCCTCCCAAAGTGCTGGGATTACAGGCTGAGCTGCCGAGTCTGGCCAACATGTGTTCTTTTAGACAATCATCCTGTGTATGTGTGCAGTAGAAGGCTTTATACATAATTCTGATTTCATCATACAGAATATTTTAAAAACATGTAGTTAAGACTGTGCTTTCATAAAGTTAATACATTTTAGTGATACCTTTTTCCCCCTGTGAATGTGTGATGGGTAAAATGGTATGACTCTTTGTGCAGAGTAGTGCCATTGTCTTGATTTGTGCTAAGGTAAGAGAAGTAATCATTATCAATGCAATGATAAAACAGTTGCTCCTGATTCACAATTTAAATTGGTTATTAGTTATTAGAATGTTTTAGCACAATTTGTGTTCACCTTCACATTTTTCATAAAAGATGATTTTCTCTGATAATTAGGTGATACTGATACCCAACAAAAAGAAGCAAAAAGTAAATCTGTCTATTATCTGTAGATTCATCCACTTGCAAGGCAAAAGTACAATTCTGAAGGTAAGAAATAGTAACATTCTTTATTCAAGCAGCTAAATAGCTAATTTAACAAATTACTTTTTTGTTGGAAAAGAATAGTTCTGTGATTTCTATTACTGACTTCTTATCAAGTAGATATTTAGCCATGTCAAAAATACATATATATAAGGCTTTGTTAATCATTTAGTTATTGCATTCATTTCTCCAACCATGGTAATACAGTATGAGGGTTCACCCTGTAAAGATGCTTCAGTGACTTTTTCATTTTCAGTTTGAAACATTTTTAAAAAGTTAAAATTTCTAAAGAGCTCATTGTCTACATTTAAAAAATTTAATCCCTTTTTTTTAAAGGTAAGCAATTGGTTTTAAAATGATGCTGCGACTTAACTAGCAGTATAAACTTATTTGAAAATTTGTTGGTATATAAGACACTAAAAACATAAATTATTAACATTTACATAGTCAAAAACGATGGCATTTGTTATATTTGTGTTTACTATTTACACTATTTTTCCATTTTCTTTGGAATGGATTCTTCTTTTTTATGAGTCACAAGTCTGTCTGTTTCACCTATTTAAGTTCTGTTAAACATACACTATGAAACTGTGAACTGAAAAGCTAGTCTTCTAATTCTCTAGTGTCATAATCCATTGTAAAATCTTAGAAAAATATACAACAGATAAATTTGATTTTATAATAAACTTATACTAAATTTAAACATTTATTGAATCAAAGTGAGAATGCAGAGTTTATAACAGATATAACTGAAGAAAGCAAGTAAGAAATTTTTAGAAAACTAATAAACAACTACGCTCTCCATTATTGATAGGAACAATGATATCTTGCATAGCACGTATTTTCTGGAAAACCAAAATAAAAACTTCAGTGTATCCTCATGAGAGAATGAGAGTGAAAAGGGCAAATAATTATTTAGTATTTTATGAAAGCAGTTTAATCTTGCCAACTCCCAGAAAGGATCACGGACTCCTTTTTTTAATACTCTTGGGATTAAAATTAAAACATCAAAATGTACTATATTAAAAATGGTAGATATTGTTTTGTGACGTATTTTCAGTTGCACTTGTATATATGTGCAGCTGGCTGTGATATAAAGCATATTTCTTATTGTCAGTTGCAAAGAAATCAGAGTTCTCAAAGGGGTTGAAAATGGGCATGGTGGCTCAAACCTGTAATCCCAGCACTTTGGGAGATCGAGGTGAGGGGATTATATGAACCCTCGGGTTCGAGAACAGCCTGGGCAATTTGGCAAGACCTCATCCCTACAAGAAATCAAATAAATTAGCTAGGCATGGTAGCATACACCTGAAATTCCAGCTCTTTGGAAGGTTGCAGCGGAAGGATAGCCGGAGCCTAGCAGGTCATTGCTCGATGCTGGGGTGGCAGTGAGAAAAGAAAGAAAGAAAGGAAGAAAGGAAGAAAGAAAGAAAGGAAGAAAGGAAGAAAGAAAGAAGAAGGAAAGAAAGAAAGAAAGAAGAAAGAAAGAAAGAAAGAAAGAAAGAAAGAAAGAAAGAAAGAAAGAAAGAAAGAAAGAAAGAAAGAAAGAAGGAAACCCCAATACTGAGAAGGCAGGGAATAATGAAGGGAATGAAGTTGGATTGTGCCCAATAGGGCCATGCAGGAGAGTAGACCAGGTATGCGCAGATCTTTGAATTTTTCAAAAATCTTTTTATAGAGAACATTTTTCTGCGAAAAGATTGCCAACTAATAGTTTTTGTTTGGTTGGTTGGGTTTTGTTGTTTTTTTAAAATATTACTTATACTACTTGCCTCTCCCCACCAATGCATTGTTCTGGATTTGTGTTTGTTGCATGAGTTTTCCATGCAGCTTTCTTTCAAAAAAAAAAACAACCTTTCTTTATACAAAGTGAAAAAACTCTCCTCTGATACTTGCTCATATTCCAAGCCACTTTCTTTAATATTCTTTAGTAAAAGCCTTAATTATGCACTTTGTTTTCTGATTCTCTTCTACCATTTTCAGTCATGCTGCAAACCATTCCAATTTGACTTAGTGCCACAACACTACATTTAAACTGTTTTTTAAAGGTGACCAATAAATTCCATGTTTAAAAATTTATTAGTAATTCTAATCTTAGTATATTTTTGTGAAATATTATAAATCATTTTTCTCATTGCAATGACATTTTTGTTATTGCTTGGGATTGTATTAAATTATACAGCTAATTTTTTTAAATCAGACAAGCCACCCAATTTTAGTCTTCTTTGCTTGCTCCTCTTTCTAAATGTCAGAGTGTCCCAGTGAGTTTTGCAAAATTAGCAATGCCTTCTCTCTTTAACATGATTCTCACTGCAATCATTTTGATCTCAATGAGAAGAAACTTGACAATAAGAAACAAGTTAATTAAAAGGATTCACTATGACCTCATTTCCTAACATATAAAATTTCAAACATTGCCCATTCTGGTTTTGGAGCTAAATTAGGTGGAATTATTTATTGTAAAAGTTTTAGATCTACAACCTGATAGGCTTACTAAACATTGGTAACTAGTTACTTTTATTATTATAATTATAAATGCAGAACAGAGAAATTTCTTCCATAGCCTACCTCCAAACATTGTAAGCAACTAGGCCGTGGTTCCTTTCCTTAAAGCATAATTTGTAAAATCTGTACAATTTTGCTTTACCTTACTTCCAATACAGAGGAATATGTTTTCTCCCAATTTGCCTGTGAGGATGTGTATACCAAGATATTAAGAAGGCAGGAGGTCTAAAGATTGTTATTAAATCAGGGGCATTACAAGTGTTGCATATAAACTAAACTTACTGCTGATTTGGCAGGTCAATGGTGGCTGTAGAACCTTTGACACTATTTTTTTAAAAGCCAGGTTTTGGGGTTTTTTTTCCACTTTAATATGAGCTGGACTTTGACACCTTGAACTAGTAGATTATGAAGGACTTGACAGTGTGCCAGTACTGGGTCTACTACTCTCTTTAACTTTTTAGCACTCTTGGGGAACCCGGAGCTACCATGTATTACATCTAATTGTACTGCTGTAGGGATAATATGTGGAAGACCCGAGAATGCACAAATGATTCATTTCTGCCAGCCATCTTCACCAAGCCACTAGTCCAAAAGCAGTCACCTGAATACAAAGTGACAGCATCATTGCAAAATGGAACAGAAGATTCTATCACCCAAGTCTTCTCTGAATCTCCAACTCCAAAATTATGCAATACTGTATTTGATTGTTGTTTAAAGCCATTAAGTTTTGAAGTAGTGTGTTAAGCACATACACACACACACACACACACACACACACACACACACACACACACACACACCCTCAAACAAAACAAAACACAATGAAAGAAAACAATGTAATTGCCATACCATTTCTTCCAGAAAAGGATTATCAAGATAAAAAACAGCCTCAAGTCAAATATTAAATCAGGACCAGAAGTAGGTATGAAGGAAGTTAAAGCACCAGGACATTGTTCTTTTCAGCTATTTTAAGGGCTTTTAAGGAGCAAAAAGAAATGTCTTTTAGCTCTGACCTTTTTAGTTATAAGATCTCTAAGAATCCTAAGGGTTTTGGGTTCCAGCAGTCTCAGATGCCACCTAATATAACAAAAAGCATGTCGCAAAAAATAAATCCCACAGAATATAAGCATGTCTAATGACATAAATTCCAGTAAAATTATAGGAAACCCACAGAATTTTGGTATAATGGTAGGAAATGAAAAGAGGTGTTGGACCCAGTATACAATGAGAATGAAGAAGGCAGAAAGACTTAGTTGCAAACTGAGGCCATTTCTTTTTTTTTTTTTTTTTTTTTTTTGAGTTGGAGTCTCACTCTGTCGCCCAGACTGGAGTGCAGTAGCCGCTCCCGGCCACCGCAGCCTCCACCTGCTGGGCTCCGGCCATCCTTCCGCCTCAGCCTTCCAAGTAGCCGGAATTACAGGCATGCGCTACCACGCCCGGCTGATTTTTTTATTTATTGTAGAGATGAGGTCTCGCTGCCCAGGCGGGTCTCGAACCCGCGGGCTCAGGCGATCCACTCACCTCAGCCTCCCAAAGGCGCGGGATTACAGGCTGAGCCACTGAGCCCGGCTTGAGGCCATTTCTTAAGGAAAAAAAAAAAAAAAGACATCTCAAGAGATGTTGCTAAGAATACAAACTAAAGATAATATTTAAAAAGAACAATGGCCTGGGAGCTACTACCTGTAAGCAGAATCAGACCTAAATTAAGGAACATTTTCTGTCCCCAGATTGGAGACCTTAAAATATTTGTCTGGTGGGATTTCAGAATGTTTATGGACCAGTAACTGCTACTTGATGCCCCTTACCTTTGGTGAACAAACATCTCTATTGAGCCTGTATTTTTTTTCCCTCATTATATTTTGGGTTTGTAAAAGGCATATAATTTGTAATTCAAAGGTCTATGCATCAATCGGACCATACACAAGAATCTTTTACTGAATTGGTTTTGACTTAAATCTTGAGATCCTGAACTTCTAACTTGTTGCCATAATGCAGAAAAGACTTTGATAGACCAAGAACTGGGGTTAACATAATTGGCATGTGGTAGGAATGTAAGCCAAAAGGTGGACTCCACATAATTGATAAATGAATTCATACTCCTCTACGTCATGTCTTGTATCTTCTCCCCAAAGAATGGCTTCTATTTCTTCATTTCTAAAATATTGGTTCTGACATGTATTTTGCGTAAATAAATATGACAATATCAAGCATATGGCAACAGATAATTTTTTTAAAAGACATTGATCATTTGATATTTGACCATTTTTTATGCACTTAAAACCAGAGGCCACCATGTCAACAAGTCTAAGTCTCTGTCAAGGTTACTGGAGGATAAGAAATCACACGAGTGGAGGTGAGATGCTTTAGCCAACGTATGCCAATTTATAACATGTAGCTAAGTTAATCTAGATCAGACTTCCAAAATAAAACGTCCAAATGAGACAACTCAAATTGACAAGGGCAAAGTCAGTCCAAATTGAAAGAACTCTGAATAGTGAACTAAGTAGAAACTGCCTAGTTTCACTGCTTTGCTATTCATCAAAAGTTTACTAATGCAACCATCTTGTAAGTGTTACCGAAAAGTGGTACCAGAAAGTGAGGACTTTAGTAAAAATGACCTACATTAATAGAGTTCTATGAAAGAAAGCAAGAATAATGATAGAGCAGACTAGAAAGCTAATGAACAAGCAATTATACCAAAACATCAGTAAAACTGTCATATGAAATACTTCAGAAGTTGGACTGTATGCTAACACAGCCTATAATTTTGACAAAATTTATTGCAAAATTGATTTTCTTTAAGAATGTGTGTTTCAACAATTATTCAAAATATGTTAAAATAAAATCAGAAAGATCATTTATAAACCTTTCACTAGATGGTAGGCCTTCAATGTTCCCATTCTATTTTCTTATTTAAAAAAAAATTATATCCAACATTTTGTTGGCAATGAAATATAATTATTTCTAATATAGTACAGTAAAAATAGAATAAAATTAACTTTTGCTGGAGGTCAAAATTGTTTTGATACTTAAAATGGTACTCTTTTTTGCTGTAAGCTTTGTGGAAGCCAGTCTTTAAGATGGTCCCCAGTAATTCTTATCTCCTACTCACCACCTTGTGTGATCCCATCACATATTGTATAGAGTAGATTTGTATGATCACTAGGATAATATGGAGGTGACAGTATGTAATTTCTGAGACTAAACCATAAAAGGCATTGTGACTTCTTTTGTTTCTTGGGTCACCCACATTGGAGGAAATCAGCTGCCGTATCATGAGAATATTCAAGCAGCCTGTAGAAAGAACACCATGGACTGGATAGAGGACCGAGGCCTCCTGCCACCAACCTGCTGGTTATGTGAGTAAGCCACTTACAAAGAGGATCCTTCAGCTCTAGTCAAACCTTTAGATAACTGTAGCCCTGGCAAGCATTTTGATTGAAATCTCATGAGAGACCCGCCCCAAACCAGAAGTGTTTGTCAGCTAAGTGATTTTCAAATTTTTGCCCATATGGTGAAGAGAAAAAAGAAAATGTTATTTTAAATATGTTTTAAGACAATTACTAATGCAGCAATAAGTCCCTAATACAAACTATACACAAACTTTTCATGTTTTAAATTTTACTTGAAGGTATTTTTTAAAGCACTATCTTTGGACACAGCACTTAGTTTTGCCACTTATATTGTGAACTTGAGCAAATTGGTTATTTTCATATGCTTCATTTCTCCAAACTGCAAAATGGAATAATAGTTAAATTAAATTAATTAGTTTTAATTAAATAACTAAAGCCTATGAAATTTCAATAAAATAATATACATAAAGAGATTAGAAATGTACCCAGCTCATAGTAAACACCTAATCTTTAACAAAAGTAATTTTTGTGAAAGAATTAATGATTTAAATTAGAATATACAGCAAATTACATTTACCCAGATTCTAATATTCCAGGCTTTGTTTTGCAAAATGTAATACTATAATACTGAATAAAACAATTGCTTATTATTTTTTCTTGTGGAGTATTTCTCAAAGTTGCTTTCACCTCTACTTTTATTTGTCCCACACTATCGTTATGCATTTTGTATTCCTGATACAAACAACCCAGATTTTATAAGGATAGGTAGTGGTATTTTCTAATAAATGAAATAGTCTTCTTAAGTCACAGTATGGAAGATATATATCACTTCAAGGTCTGGATACAGAGTAAAGATGTCTATAAATATTAAGTATGCACTTTTTCAATTTTAGACTCGCATCCTTTATCTGAACTTCCCAATCCTTGGGAGACATATCAAATTGTAATTCTTGCCCTTTTGAGATTTACTACAGCAAATAACTTATTTCCTATGGTGCTATTCATTTTACTCTCATAAATAAAACATTATTTTGCCTATTGTATATTTTATTGTTATTGAGACCAAGTGCTAGGACTAGCATCAGGATTGTATTTCTTTGGTTTGTTCATGTTATTGTTTCATTCTGCAACCATATGTTAGGAATGCTTAAGCATTGCATGCTATGAATATTAGAAGCCATCACTTGTATAACTTGTGTCCTTTTTCTAAGGCTCAAATGACTAATTCTTTCCTAAATAAAGCTTCTTTTAAACCACATCTATTTCTCATACATATGAAGAAACAGTTGTGCTCTCAAAGAATAACAAGAATAAAGTTCCCTAGCTTAACTGTATTTTGAATTTTTCAAACCTTTTACTTCATTTGTGTTAATTATTAATTTTCCTCCAAAAAATGACTGCTTAATGTACTCAATTATGCTATAATTTAATGCTGAGAAATACTAACTTCTAAATTGAACTACACTTTATAGCTTGACATAAATTATCAATAGTTCCAAGTTTTTAGAAGAAAATGTCAATGAGACTTTAAGCTGTATTTATACTATTACTTAATATAACAAACTAAGGAGCCAATATTAAGTTTATTATATAGGAAGAAATAGGAAAGACTATAATGCTATAACTGGTTTTATTTTTGGCTTGGCTATCACCAACAGAATAACACATTTCATTGAGCTGTTTTGTGAAGAACAGAAAACTACACATACAGCATTCTGTATTATAATTATACATTTATATATATATATAAATTATATATATATATATACACAAACACACTCCAACTATGTTGTTTCTCATTCTATGACTCTTTACAGGTCCTGGAGAGTCCAGAGAAATTGTCTCCATCCTGTGTATAAACAGTTGATATTTATCCCTAAATAATCTGAGAAGTTAAAAAAAAAAAAAAAAAAACAGAAAAAAACTGATCTCTTTTTTCCAGAACAGGGGACATGTTTCCTAAGAATAAATTGGTGCAGACGTTTTCTAAGCATGCATAATCTGATGACATATTTATCAAATTGTATTTCTTTCAATTTGTGCTTGAATACTATCTTATGGTCATTATAGCTCTACTAGCAAAAATACCAAGGCATAAGTCATACTACCTATGCCCAAGCTGAAAATGGGAAATACTTTTTTTTGCATATATTATATACTTCCTTATAAACATTAATAAAGCAGACTCTAACAGGGTTATTTAAGCACAAGAAAGAAAAAATTTTAAAAGGAGGGAGGGAGAGAAGGAAAATGGGAGAAATACAGGAAAGTAAAAGAAAGAAAAGAGAAGAAAAGGGAAAAAAGAATGAAAAAAAATAAAGTAGGAAATAATAAACGTAGTTAAAACATAGGTTTGCATTAAAATGTGAATATATATATGAGACTTCAGATTTTTATATTTTTATTAAATAAATTATATAGCCTAATAAGAATTTACAAGTTCAAAAACTAACATAAACTACACAACAATAAAAAGAACAAAGTATAAACACCATTGTACAAAGGTATAAACACCAATTTACAAATAAACTGTTTTAGGTAAGATTAATAAAGCAATAGAAATCTCTTTAATTTTTAAAATAAATTACATGGTATCAAACATTTAGTTCGAAGCCACTGAGAAATTAATTGCAACCTTTTCATAAATCATTTTATGTACAGTTTAATATAAATGTCTAAAGAAAATCTAACTGAAAATCAAAGACATAATAAAACATTTGCTGCACTTCAGGAGTTAGCCTGCAGCAACTGTAATATTTCATATTTTATACTAATTCATAGCACAAAATTTTTATAGCATTACCTACACATAGCATATATCAAGTTTCCATACTGTGTAAACACGTTTGAAACAAATTTAGGATCTTTTCTTTTCACAGGCTAAAAAGTTGGATTAAAGAAAAATTGGAAGATAAATTAACATTGTCTCTTTTTTCTGTGATAATTTGATAATTATTGATCTTGTCAATTCTTCCAAAATCTTGGGGAATAATATCATCTTCCTAAAAAAATGTTAAGAAAAAAAAAGTACTATCAAAGGAGAGTAATAACTTTAGTCTTAAACATATAATATCCAGTATTGGACAGCTTAGAAGCTTTTTTAATTATGATTTCTTGGTTCCAAATTCCATACATTTGTACAATTTAAATAATATTTTTGAAAGATATTTCTAGTTAAATCAGAGGAAGATATATGCAAGCCAAACTAGGGAGTCAAACTTTTCTGTTCTAGAATATAGGAAAAATAAATAGGATAGATTAGAGCTATTATTTTGTTTGTGTGTGTGTTATTAACTTTCCCAGAAGTTCTAAGATAACAGAATACAATAATCTTGGCACAGACATCTTGTATAGTTCATGCTTCTAATTAAAATGGTTTTAATATTTTATCCAGGTATTTTCAGTGATTTCATCAGTAGTTATCATACTTACAATGATTTATTTAATTATTGTGTTATTCAAAATTTCTACTAGAAATGATTATGGGGTCTTATTGAAATTTTTTTCAGGTTCTTTTAAAAATTTTGCTTGTTGCCGGGCTCGGTGGATCAGCCTGTAATCCCGCACTTTGAGAGGCTGAGATGAGTGGATTGCCTGAGCCCGAGGGTTCGAGACCCGCCTGGGCAACTTGGCGAGACCTCATCTCTACAAGAAATAAAAAATTAGCCAGGCGTGGTAGCACGCGCCTGTAGTTCCGGCTACTTGAAAGGCTGAGGCGGAAGGATCGCCGGAGTCCAGCAAGTCGAGGCTGCGGTGGCCAGGAGCAGCCACTGCACTCCAGTCTGGGCGACAGAGTAAGACTTCAACTCAAAAAAAAAAAACATTTTGCTTGTTGCTTCTTTTTGTTGATACAATGGGTTAGACTGATATGGTAATCACTTCGGTATTTCAGGAGCAGATTTACATAATTATTGAAATGTATTCATTTAAAAACAGCTTAAGGAATTGACTATTACATTCAGTCACATTTTATTTGATATTAATATATTTATTTACAATTTCATGTTATATATTTACATGTTTTCTTATTTTTGCATTTTAAGTTTTTTATTTATTCTTAATTCTCAGTTTATTATTCATCTGATTAACAATACAACAGTAACCATTTGAGTATTTAATTCTCAGTAAATATTCACAATGTCTCATCAGTTGTTTTTCAAGTTTTTAAGTATTCATGCAAATGCTCTGTGGAATATCTTCTACTTTTTTTTCTTTTACTTAATTTTCTAGACCACTAAGTTATGTCTTACAATATATTATTACAATTTATTAATGTAATGTTATTTATTTTTGTTTCAAGTCATGTATATGTAACTCTATAAAAGTTTTTTTGAAGGGTGTTGTTTTTTTTTTAAAGGCAGCATTTTCAAAAATTGCTAAATGGAAGAATATACAAAATTAGGAATGCTTGCAGAAACAATAGAAATATACCTCCTTATGGAATCAGAAAGAAGCAAAAATCAAGAAAGCTCACAGATTGAAGACACTCTATTTAAAAAGATTAACAAGTGATCTAATAGAAAATTTCTCAAAAGCAACAAAAGAAGTCAGAAAACAGAGGAATATTATATTAAATAAATTAAATTATTATTACACGAAAAAATGTACGAACTCAGACAAATGCTGATATTTAAAATCAAGAGGCCTTCAATAGGAGAAAGTTTAAAGGATAAACTACAGGAAGAAATATAATTATCACAGAAGAAAATGTCAAAGTGTCATGAATGTAATGAGAAAGCTAGGGTGGGTTAGAGGGTGAAAGAGGAAAATGACTAATGATTAGTTAATTCTCTGGGATTTTAATAGCAATTTTCAAATAATTTAAACCCCTATGTTGAAGAAAGTGATTAGTTTTAGATTGGTGACTAGTGTTATCATTTGGAAATATACATAATTATTCAAATCAGACCAAATAAACAGAAAAAATAAAAGACATTTTCTAATATTTCTCTCTTTCTTGTATTGAAATTTTAACCTATGACTGAAGAAGGGTTTTCTGGGTGAAGGAAACTGATATATACCTGAATAGTATGTTTGTTCTTAAAGTCTAAGTTTTTGCTTGATAACTTCTCTCCCAAAATCCCAAAAGCAATTCCTAAGTAACTGGGTTGTTCTCAGCGTAAGTAGTTTCCTAGAACAAGTAACTTATTTTATGCACAGACTATGAAGTATTTGTGTCTGTATTGGTGCAACACTGTAGCTTGGAAAACAAAAGCCTTAAGCTTAGAAATCAGTCTTACAAAAAAAATAAATATATAACTCAAACTTTGATTTTTTTTATTCAACCTTTCAAGGTTAAAAAAAATCAAACTTCAGTAGTCAACACTGCCTTTTATAAAGTTATTTCAGATAAAAAATAGTGACACTGTTTTCCTTTTTTTGGAAGGATTATGAAAATGAATTGAAGAAAGGATGGTGAAAAAAATCAAATAAAGAGACTTTTGTTGTTACTTATTTTTTTAATCTTGTTTTCAATTAAATATTTTGATAAAAACACTGGTAACTTTTCTGCCAAAAGGACTTCTAATGATTTCTAAAGAAACAGCATTCATTAAAAAATAAAATAAAAAAGAATAGTGAGAGACTAAAATATGCATCTTTGATGTGATTTTCATAGTATTCTATATATTGTAAGGGGGAAAAGAAAGATTTTAACCTTTCTTGTTTTTCTTTCTCTAGAATTTTTGAAACATTATATAAATTTTAGTTAATACTTGCAATAAATATTGTATATCTGATATGACAATTCCAGTGACCTTAAATAGATATAGCTAGACTCCAAATCAACCTTAAATGCTTTAATAATACATTGTTCAGAAGATTAAAACAAGACTCCTAACTATCACCACACACAAAAACCAACTCTAAATGGATCAAAGACCTAAAAGTAAACCCTCAAACTATAAGGATCTTAGAAAATGCAGGAGACACTTTTATGGAAATTGGAACTGGCAAGCAATTTCTGATCAAAACCCCAAATGCCTATGCCATAAGAGATAAGATAGACAAGTGGGACCTCATTAAACTGAAAAGCTTCTGCAAAGCAAAAGAAACCATCAAGAGAGTGGGGAGAAAGCCCACAGAATGGGAAAAAAATATTTGCCAACTGTATATCTGGCGAAGACCTAATACCTAAGATCTACAAGGAACTCAAACATGCTGAAAAGAAAAAAACAAGCAGCCCTATTAAAAAGTGGGCAAAAGATATGAATAGATGCTTCACAAAAGAAGACATACAAGCGGCCAACAGATATATTAAAAATGCTCAACTTCACTAATCATCAAAAAAATGCAAATTAAAACCAACTGAGATACCACCTAACTCCAGTCAGGATGGCTATCATCAATAACTAAAAAAAAAAAATGCTGGTGAGGTTGTGGAGAAAAAGGAATGCTTCTAAACAAGTACAACTAAGAGAGGAGATAGTCAGAAACTGGTTAGACAGACAGAGAGGGAGGGTCTCAAGAAGAATTTACACCTGTGGGAACACCCCCTGCACCATCCCCATTATATTATTGTTGGCGGAAAATGTGGTTAATACATCCTCTCAACCCAGGATGTACTGATAAAAGGGACTTTCTGGCTGCTTAAATGTAGGCACAGTAGCTTAACTAAATGCCCTAAGTTGACACTGACGTATTATAATATCATTTACATAACATTTGCATTGTGGTTTACTCCCCCAAAGTGGGCTTTTTTGTGGTACTTATGGGTAATATTCAAGATGAAGTAACCTTGGTCAAGGACCCACATCACAAGCATAATAAAAATTGGGTCTCAGGAAGTAAGGGGTGGATGAAATGTAAATGAGAAAAACACCCCCAGAAAAGATAAGATAAAAACCACAAATTTCTAGCACAGGTTAACCATTTTGGGCCCCCTCTCTTCTCTGGAGAGCTTTGTTGCTTAATAAACTCCTTTCTTTCACTCATCCTTTTGGTGTCCTCATTCCTTAATCTTCTTGGTTGTGGAACAAGAACCCGCGGTTGCTGGTCTAAGCTGACAGTGGAGTTAAAAACTGCAACACAACCTCTGTGGAAAACAGTGTGGCAATTTCTGGAACATCTAAAATCGACCTTCCATGTGACCTAGCAATTCTCCTCCTGGAAATATATCCAGGGGAAGTCAAATCACTCTATGAAAAAAAAATACCTGCACACGTGTTTATTGAAGCATTATTCACAATAGTCCAAAACATGGAACTAACTGTGCTGCCCATCAAAACTGGACTGGATTTTTAAAATATGGTACATATACACAATGGAATACTATGTAGCCACAAACAAGATCAAAATTATGACCTTCACAGCAACTTGGATGGATTTAGAGTCTATAATACTCAGTGATCTATCACAGAAACAAAGAACTGAGTACTACATGTTCACATTCATAAGCGGACCCTGAACCATTATCATAATGCTGTAAGAAAGGGATTGGCAGAAGTGGGAAACTGTCAGTAAAGTAAAACATTTTGTAAAATTAGAAAGGCCATGAAAATTTTTTAAAATGAACTTTACAGACAAAGAAACTCACTAGTTTGAATAGAGTCCAATATTCTCCAAATCATTTACTAATAATTCCATACTAGATAGTAAACGTTAAAAAAAATTATCTAAGATCTATGACTCACTTAAACGTCATAATGTTTGATCATTTTAGGCTAGAACCAATTTTGAGTCACAAATGCTCATAACAAATCCATTTATTTAAAAGTTCTGTTTGATGTAATGACTTCTTATAATAATAAAACATTTTAATACTTTTGAAACTTTTTTTAAAATGCCCTGAAGTATAATTTTCCATTGCAATTGACCTTGTATTAAAACTTTCTGTTTCAACTAAATATATTTGATAGCTCTAGTTCATCTTCTTTTCTCTTATTAAAATAAAAAATGACATGTTACAGCAGATGGCAGTTCACTTCAAGATCAAACTAATAATCAAGTAATATAATTAAAAACAAATTAGTTAAATGAAAACCTGTCCACATTGGTATAAAATATTCATTATAGCTTTATTCATAATAACAAAAATTAATAAAGAATCCTCTTGTCCATGTACAAGGAATAAAATTGATCCAACTACTAAATAATAACAGGCAACAAACTACTGATATATGCAACCTGAAGACTTTCCAAAGGCATTATGCTAAGTAAAAGAAGCCATTCATAAATGACTTCATACTGTATGATTACATTTGTTTAAGTTCTAAAAAAGGCAAAACAAAACAAAAAAATAGTCTTGGCAGAACTGTGGCTGCCAAGGGCTGGGGTTTAGAAAAGAAGACCGACTAGAAGAAGTTCATAAAGCAAGTGGGATGAACTTGTGGGAAGATACTGAGATGTGAAATATCAAAGAAAAAAAGACACTGCAGAGTTAATTGTCATTTTCCTAACAGAACTGGAGCTTGGAGTCAACAAATATAGTTTGAAGGAATGAACAATGTATCCATCAACCTTTAGGTCATGGATAAAGCAAAGCAGACTAGAGAGAGGTAACATATGTATCCAGGTACCATTCAGTGATAACTTGTAAGGCTTCAGATTAAATTCTATTAGAGGCAGTGAAGAGAAAAATGAGCAAAAAACAATTTATGTTACTCTAGGCATTGTTCACCCCAGTTAAGCCAGTAAATAACAGAATTCAGTGATTGCCAGCTGCGGTTTTGGGACCCTAAGGAATCTCTCAAGATCTTTTTAGCCAGTTCATAAGTTCAAAGCTATTCTTTTTTCCAGAATTTATTATTATTATTTATTTATAGGAGGACGATAGGCAGTTTACAAAAATAAGTTTTAAAAATTTTCTGAACTATGAATTATAAACATAAAATGCAATTTCAATTTTGAGAGGATATTTTAAAATTCAAAGAAAGTAATCCTTTACATTTTTTTAAAATGTATTTTATATTAGATTTGGAGGTACATATACATGTTATATTTTATTGGTACATTGTGTATCAGTGGGGACTGGGCTTCTAGTGTGCCCATTACCCATATGGTGAGCATTGTGCTCAACAGGTAATTTTCCAACCCTCACCCATCTCTCACCTCCCCCCTTTTGAAGTCCTGGTGTCTATTATTTCCAGCTTTGTGTCCACATGCATCCATCGTTTAGCTCCCACTTGTGAGAACATGAAGTATTTAGTTTTCTGTTTCTGAGTTAGTTCACTTAGCATAATGGTGCCAACTGCATCCATGTTGCTGCACAAAACATGATTTTATTATTTTATATGACTACATAGTATTCCATGGGGTAGATATACCCCATTTTCTTTATCCAGTCAACCCTTGATGAACACTCAGTTAGTTTGGTGACTTTGCTATTGCAACTAGTGCTACAATGAACATATGAGTGCAGGTGTCTTTTTTATAGAGTGATGTATTTTCATTTGGGTAGATATACAATAGAGGGATTACTGGATAAAATAGAATAGAGAATTTAGAGATAAAGCTGCATACCTACAAACAACAGTTCTTTGACAAAGTTGACAAAAATAGACAATGGAAAAAAGATACTCTATGCAATAAGTAACACTGGGAAAATTTGCTAGCCATATGCAGAATGATAAAATTCTACATCTACCTCTCACCTTATACAAAAATTAAGATTAATTAAAGACTTAAATAAGCCGGGCTCGGTGGCTCAGCCTGTAATCCCGCGCCTTTGGGAGGCTGAGGTGAGTGGATTGCCTGAGCCCGCGGGTTCAAGACCCATCTGGGCAGTAAGACCTTATCTCTACAATAAATAAAAAAATTAGCCGGGCATGGTAGCGCATGCCTGTAATTCCGGCTACTTGGAAGGCTGAGGCGGAAGGATCGCCGGAGCCCAGCGGGTCGAGGCTGCGGTGACCGGGAACGGCCACTGCACTCCAGTCTGGGCGACAGAGTGATACCCCAACTCAAAAAAAAAAAAAAAAAAACTTAAATCTAGGGAAAACTCTTCAGGACATTAACCTAGACAAATAAATTATGATGAAGACCTCAAAAGCAAATTCAATATAAACAAAAAATAGGTAAAATAAGTAAGCAACACAGTAAACAATCAATGTACAGAATAAGAGAAAATATTTGCAAATTATGCCCTTGACAAAAACTAATATCTAGACTCTACAAAGAACTCAAACAACTTAGCAATAACAACAACAAATATGAATAAACAACTCCATTAAAAATTGGGCAAAGGACATGAACAGACATTTCTGAAAAGAAGATATACAAGTGGGCACCAAAGACACGAAAAAATGCTCAGCATCATTATTCATCAGAAAAATGCAAATTAAAACCACAGTGAGATATAATCTTACACCAGTCAGAATGACTATTACTAAAAAGTCAAAGAAAACAGATGTTGACATGGATGCTGGCAAAAGGGTACACGTATACACTGTTGGTGGGAATGTAAATTAGTTTAACCTCTAGGGAAAACAGTATGGGGATTTCTCAAATAACTAAAAAATATAAAGCTGTGTTTATAATAAGATACACTCAGTATTATCACTGTCTTTTTCATTCTAATTCCCTGGCACTGTATAGCGGGAAACATCCCAGAAACTACACTACATGTAATGACATCACCACTCTGATGGCTAATGAAATATGTTTTTATATATTTTGGAGTCTTAAACTTTTCTGGGTTTTAATTATTAATATGAAAAACATCAGATGCGATAACCCACATACACAGAAGTCTAAGGGTACCCACACTTTACCTGTATGATGACCACGTATGTACCTAACCCTCATTTGTTCACCACATTTTTAAAATAAAATAAAATAATTTTTTTTTAAAAGTCTAGAAATGAATCCTAAGAAAGAAAATTAGAGAATTGCTAGTATAGTTAAATAAATAATGGACCACCTGCTAAAAAATGAGCCTGGAACCACTTCTTCCCAGCAGTATAGAATATGGCATTTGCTTCCAGCTGTGAGAATTACTTTCTAAACACAGAAAAATATTTGCATGAAGAGCTCATATTGTTGAAAAGCAGAATACAGCCAAGTGTCACTACAGACCTCTCTATAGGAAACACAGATTTAAAAAAAAAATAATCTAAACGACCCATCCTTCCACTCAATAATGTAACATTCCCCTAAAGCATTTCAGAGTAGGCTTCATCCTTATTACAGTCTGCTGGTGAATGACCATGCCTGCTCAAAGGAAGCCTAGAGGCAGCTCTCTAATTCAGAGGAATATTCTAGCACTACTATAAGGGAAACATACTGATTATCATCATGCTTCTCTCAATTATAAAAGAACAACAAAAAACAAAAAAAGTTGATAGCTACAGACATATTAAAGACAATCTACTATGAATAGTGGGAGCAATTGGTCCAGTTAAAAACTGGATGTATAGCTCTGAGGACAAAACAATAATACTGTATCAATATTATAGCAAGAATAAAGGGCATCTTACAATCAGAAAAATGCATGAACTTGTCTGAAAAGGGAGCAAAGGATAAGAAGTTGTTATAAGTTAAAATGTAATTCCTTTAAGTAAAACTTCAATTTAATATCTGGAAAAAGGATAGCACATGTAAGTGACCTGCAATTTAAAATTTTAAAAATCCCCCAGAAAGTTCATCAAAAAGTAAGAGATATGAAATGTAATAGAAGAGTTTGGAGATATAGAGCACAAAGCTGAAAGTTCTAATATTCATGTAATAGGAGTTTTAACAGAAGAAATCAGATAATTTAGGGCAGTAAACAGTGGATGAGAATATCCCTGACTTAAGAGAATCTTCACATGTGGATGGTCCACCAAAGCTCAAATAGAAAATCATTTTAAAGACAAATATATAGAGACATGTACTCGTATTTCACAAATAACTTTTTTAAAGTTAAGATTTTTCAGAATAATAACAATAAATAAAAAGCCTTACTCTCAAATCAATAGAAATAAAACTAACACAAGTTTTTTATGTCAATTGACTGACAAAATAGCAAGACCTTTGTCTCCTCAAAATTTTGACTATCATTGCTCCTAGAATTATAGAAGTTACAAAAACAGCCAAATGTGAGAGGAAATTAAGCATATTTTTACATATACCAGAATTCTAAATGTTCATCTTATACAGTCTTTCTAAAAAATTCAATTACCTCATCTATAAAATGAGTCTTTAATATTTTCAATTTCCTAATCATACAATGCTTTCCAATGGCCATTTCTGTTTGACATTCATTAGCAAAACTAACAAAAATGTTGGCTATAAAAAACAAAAAGACCTGATAAAGTACATGAAGAAAGGTAAAACAGAAAGATGTCTAAATCTAACCCAGGAGTAAACATGTACCATTAGAGAGGGGTAGCAGGCCCAAGAGTCTATAGGTCCAAATGATGTCAGGAAATGTGAGAACTCCTAGATATTGTGAAGTGAGTTATGACTCTTAGTGTTTCACTGCTTTGTTGATAAGACCTATGCCTAAAATCTTTTAATCCATCATTTATCTTTTATCTTCCAGGGCAAATATGAGGGGGAAGCCAAAAAACAAACAAACAAACAAACAAACCCAAAAACCCAGAATTAATTTATAAAAAATTATTTATTTTTACATGTTTAAACTGCAGTACCTTCAAAGTACTCTCCGTTTGATGCAATACACTTACTGAGATGCTTTTTCCACCACTCAAACAGTTTTTTAACTCATCCATTTTGATGCTTTTTAGTGTTTCTGTCATTTTTAATTTTACCTCTTCCACATTGGCAAAACGTTTTCCTTTGAGGAGTGTTCTCATCCAGGGAAATGAAGGAAGGTACTCAGAGCAAGATCAGGTGAATAGCGAAAGTGAGGAATGGGTGTCATGCTGGTTTTGGTCAAAAATTACTGAACACCCAGTGTGGTGTAGGCAGATGCGTTGTCTTGGTGGAAGAAACTTGTCACCTGCTTGCCATAACTCAGGATGTCTGTTTTGCAAATCTTGACATAACCTTCTCAAAGTTTCCAGATAAAAACTGCTTGACTGTTTGATCTGGAGGAACAAATTCTAAGTGTACTACAAGAGGCCAGCCCTCCAAAAGATAAAAGACAATTCCTTTTGTTGGGGGAGGGTCCTCCCTCGCATATGAACCACAAAAATCTATGTGTATCAGTCAGGAGAGGCTGTGATAACTCTTTAAAAAAAAAACCCACATCCTCGGTGGCTTATAAAACTAACATTAATCTTACTTATGGTAATTGTCCATCATAAATCTATCAGGAGTTCTATTCTACCTTTCACCAAGGGCTCAGGCTGAACAGGCTCCATCTATCGACTTGTGTATTTGCTGAGATGAAAAGTAGTACATATTGTAAATGGTGCCCAGGCTCAACAGTTTCAGCAATAAGTGTACAAGTAACATGTTTTCATCCATATTTTATTCAATGAAGCATAACTAACTTCAGCAGCAATAAATTATAATCCTTGCCTATGAGAAACAATCACATGCATTTGCTGAATATCATTAATGACTATAATGTTGCATAATAATTATTACCCTTGGTTTTATCTTTTATAACATTATTTTGACAAAGAAGGGCTCAATTTATTCTATAAAATAAAGTTATTGATGAATTTGCATTCATAGGTTTTGGTTAGGACTCTTCTCCATTGCCAAAGACAATGTAGTCTTTGTTTCTCCTTGTGCAATTATGGGCAAATCACCTTATCCCTAAGAATTTCCATTTCTTCAGAAACAAAGTGAATTTTTAAGATCTTCAATTTTCTTACCAATAAACTCCTAGATGGTCCTAAGGATACTTTCCCTTCTTGATTGACATTTGCTTCATTTTAAAGACAAAATTACAAAAAAAGTAAGAAATCTAATGCACAGAAAGGATAGGTGACTTAAAGACTATCACAGTACATGAGTACCTGTTAGTTATCACTTAAAACCTAGTCATCATTTG
The DNA here is from genome assembly GCA_027257055.1 of Cephalopachus bancanus. Taxonomy (NCBI): domain Eukaryota; kingdom Metazoa; phylum Chordata; class Mammalia; order Primates; family Tarsiidae; genus Cephalopachus; species Cephalopachus bancanus. Next base: position 3,176,330 of record JAPVLO010000107.1, read on the forward strand.
TAAATCTAATATTTTATATATTTTATTTCAAATACACAGAGAGAGAGAGAGAGGGAGAGAGAGAGAGAAAGAGAGAGAGAGAGAAAGAGAGAGAGGAAATGCCCCAAAACAAAGAAATGGCAATAACAATTGCAACCACACAAATAGAATCTGTTTTAACAAGTCCAAATTGTCTATTTTCTTTTACATATCTCCTGTTGCATATCGCATGCTGGGATCATAAAGTTAATGATAGTTGCAGAATTCCTACAAAATGAAATAAATGCATAAAAGCTCTGAAAAATATATGTCATAGTCAACAAAGCATCTAAGACATAGTGCATAAAATATTTGTCAGTAAAATGCACTTTAATATCTAAAGGAATCTCTACACTTGAAAGACCAGATGTTCATTGTATTTGATGAGCTACAGAACACTGCCTACACAAAACAACCAGGAATGAAGTGACATTGACGTGGCAAACCCAGACACTTTGCAGTAAATTTATGTTCGGCCATTTCCACCTTCCCTGAGTATTGTGTACAACTTATAAAGAGTTCTAATAAAACAAATCAATAAAATATTTATTAATTGTGTTTGATTTTAAATTATGGTTTTTCTTAACTCATTCCTCCTCTTATCCACCGCTCCTGCCCCAAGATGGGAGACAGCATGTTATAATACATGCAGCTCAATTTTTATTTTCAGTGATGCAAGTAATATAAAATGATTACATTATCCTTATAAAAATAGAAGACTTACAATGATGCATTACTTTAAAATTGTCTTTACTACTCCCCTTTGCCTTGCAATATCAATTACTACTATCAGTTTTGCATATATCTCCACAGGCAATTATGTATGTATATTTGCTTGTCTGTGTATAAAATTTAAGTGTGTGTGTATATGTGTGTGCACATTATGTAAGTATAAATGTCTGTGTATTTGTATGTGTGTAGTTTTAGAATACAGTAAGTTGTAGTGTGTTTATTTTTGTGCTTGTTTCATTATTTCTCAGATACAAAACCTTTAATATTTTTAAAGTTTAATACTGAGCTATTTTATTAAGCCAATATTCTCTGATATAACCAAAGCAGTTCTTAAAATATGGGAATAATTTCATCCTTGTATAGTAATTAGCAGTCAGCCCAAGCCCTCCTATCTCCCTCAGGCAACTCAGAAGCCCTGTGTTCCAGAAACTAAAAAATCAACATGTGTCCTCCAGAAGGCCTCAGAGCTTGCTCCAGTACCTCAGGCAGTCAACCACTCTTCCGAATGGCCAAGGCAGTTGTTTAATATTAGGAACATCACCCTGGATGTATCTGAATAGAATATATCCTTTCACTGTCGGTCACTCTTTCTTCCCTTTTCTTATATTAGCATGTTTTAGAACACTTCATCTTTTACAAAACTATAAAATGCAATTATAATTACATTAACATAATGAGAGTGGAATTTTTTTTCTCCATTCTTTAATGCCCAAGTTCCAGGATACAGTGAATTCAATTACAGTTGATTGAATTAATATTCTTATATTTTTACCAACATTGAAAATCTTTATAAGTTTTGCTAATAAGATGAAATAAAAATATATAGTTTTTGTCAATTAGCATTTTCCAAGCTACATTTAAAATTGAACACTGTATTGTCAAAAGTTGTATATATATAATTCTTCCATAAATTTTTAGATTATATATTTTGTCAGTGTAGGTGACTTTTTTTATTTTCCATTAAATTTATTTTTAGTGTTTTACTTTTCTAAAGGCTAATTTGCAACCAAAACAAACTACTACCTTCTTCTTTTATTCGAGAGTAATTTCCATATTTAATTTTATTTTCTTTATAATCTGAGGGTATTTTTTTAAATTTACGCTATTTTAAATGTTTGTTCTGTTTCCTTTGATTACCAGTTTTGTTCTACTGCAATAAGAAAAAGGAGTCTACATAAAAAAAAATTTTTGACATTTATTTTTAACTTTAGTAAAAGTTAGTTATAATAGACAGGCTTGTAGGTTTATACTATCCTACTTTATAACTCCAAGTCTTCAGTGACTTTAAATACAGAAATTCTTTCTCACTCTTCCTGCTCTACTTGGGTTAATTTGGAGGCTCACTTCCACATACTCACTCAGGGCCTCAAATTTTTGACAACTCCAAGACATACAGTTGCACCACAAGCAACATATAACTTTCATCAAACAGGGGGAAGATAATTTCAATGCTTGACCTGGCAGGCAACCACACATATTTTTTTCACACACAGGTCATTGATGAGAACTAGTCACATGCCATGCCTCCCTGAAAAGATGGAAAATGTGAGTGATCAAATGTGATATTCGGTAGGTACATTTCATTCCTCAGTTCTCTTTAAGTCCCTAATCATTTTTTTTCTTTTGCTTCTGTTTTTCCTCAAATAACACATAATCAAACTCTCCTTAAAAGAACAAAACACAAACATCATACATTCTGACGATATGTGGTAGCCACTTGCTTTATTCTGGAAATGTCTCCTCTATCTTACCTGTTCAGAGGAGTAGATAAGATAGCTTAGTTGCAATAAATTTTTCTTGGTGGAAAGGCAAAGCAGGCGATAGTAGAATTTCTGAAATTTAAGAGTTGATATTGTGAACTTCTTTTCCTTAAAATAATGTTTTCTAACTATGCATTGATTGTGCTCTCAGCAGAGACTTCTTTGTTCATTTTTCACCATTGCCTGACTCTACAGTCTTATAGGCTGTTATGAGCCGATGTTTGTGTTCTCCCAAAATTCGTATGTTGAAGTTTTACTCCTAGTGTGGTTGTTTTGTAAATGGAGACTCTAAAGAAGTAATTAAGTTTAAATTAGGTCATAAGTTTATGGGCCTGAACCAATAGAATTAGTATCCTTATAAGAAGAGACACCAAAGATCTATTCTCTCTCTCTCTCTCTCTCTCTCTCTCTCTCTCTCTCTCTCTCTCTCGTCCATACACACTCAGTGAGGAAAGGTCATGTGAGGAAGAACCCAAGGACTGTTTACTTTCAAGGAGTCACAGCCTTTGTAAGCCTAGTCTTACAATTTCTTTAGCTGCATTGCAGTCTCTATTGATATCTGTTTACATTCATCAATTCCATGTGCCAGTTATTTTTGAAAAATAGTTTCTAAATCTGCTATTTTTTTCTTTTTTGGCAAAGTGCCTTTTTCTCAGACTTCTCTGGAAATAGATATACCTTAAATTTGACTTGTGTTTTTGAACTCTTTATGCACTGACCATATTACCAGTTGTCATGCTATTATTTTAATATATTTTCTTGAACCATCTTAGTGAAGTGAGAGGTTTTAACAACAGGAAAGGCAATCACTTTCTTAATCTGATTTTTGCTTCAAGACTATGTTTGAAATGATTTTTTGCTTATATGTTTTCATGGTTTTTGTCTTCTATATTAGGTAAAAAACAGTTTTACTCTTAAACTTTTGAAGACCAAGAACTAAACAAATGCTTATTATACTTTATTTTGACTTGAAAACAGTTTAATTATTTTTTTCTGAGCTCATCACTTTCATGTAATACCTGGTCAAACTCAGTCAATAATGGCCAATGCACAATATTGGAATTCAGTATTCAATTATGACGTATTTTCCTCAGGAGCTGAAAGTTCATTAGACACATAATCTGGCTTTCAAGTTAGGAGAGATGAGAGTTTTACTAAATGTGCTACATTGCATGACATGGAATGTTACTTTCTATTCTCAAGAATCATTTGATTAATTGATCACAGCTTGATTCTTTAAATAATGCATCTATTTTAGGGTTCTGTTACTGCAACTTCACTTTCAATGACAATACCACTATGCCTGTTAATTGAGATAGAATCGGGTAGAATATGATAAAGCAGGGCAGATAATACTAGAGCAATAACACCCAAGTTTCATTGGCTTTAAACAACATGCATATACCTGGTTCTAATGGCATGCACAACAGAGACTCTACTTCATCTGGAGGTGGAATTTATTTCTCTACTCTGAATTTAGTCTTGGCCCTCACCTAACTTTACCAATGGGACGGTAGTAAATGTGATACAGAAACTTGAAAAGACTAGCACACTGGAGCTTGATCTTGCTTGCTACACTTGAAAACCATGAAAGAACCAGATGAATAAGCTTATAATATTCTACTAGAAAATGAGAAAGAAAGCTAAGACACAATTTGCTAATATCCAGAGATGTGAGAGTCCACCTTAGATCACGCACCAACTTTCCAACTGTCTATAAACACACAAGAGTCGAATAGAAATTATCTAAAGTTGCTCAAACCAGTAGAACTACTCAGCCACTGAAAGAATCATGAGATAGATGAAATAATTTGATTTTTAAGTGAAGAAATTTCTTAAGTCAAATACATTTTCATAGTATTCAATTTTAAGTGGGTTTTTTGCTCCCCAGCAAAAGTAAATGGATACATGCACTGTTACCTAGAAGTGGGGCACTATTATAGCAAAAATCTAAAACATGTTACATTAGTCTCAGGTAGCAGGATTGAAGTCCGTAAAAGCAGCAAGGAAACTCTTAATGGATTTTGAAAAAGTGTTAAAAAAAAAATACTACATTAAATTTGAAAAAAGGCTATCTATATTATATAGTGATGAAAAAATCATTAAAATGGATGACTTCGGTGACCTGAAACAGAGAAATGTGCCCAAAGAACTTGTGGATTTAGCCAAATATATGACTAGAAACTAAATACAATAAATTTACAATTATTTATATCTTTGAATCCACAATATTTCTATTTATTTTTTCCGACAGTCTCCCTTATTCTTTCTAGATCTTCAACCCTTTTCTCTGGGAGACTGAGCCATGTGGACTACATTATTAGACTACACTGCTCCTTGACTTTTTATGGTTCAAACATTTAGAAACACGAGATAGGAGAACAATGAACTTAGTGTATTCAGTATGATAACAATTTTCCTGTTAAGACACTGACTGACAGACAAAGCTCCTCTATCAAATATTCTAATTCCTGTTATGCTTACAGCTGCAGCTCCCTCTCCTGTTTTTTTTTCTTCTCTCTAATTCTCCCTTTGGACCCCAGGTAGTAACAGTTTTGCACTATTGCTAGCCCAGGAGTGCTTTATACCTCTTGATGGATTTCTTTTAAACCTTCCTAAATTTCTTAATGGGACCCTGAATAGAATAGCAATTGAAAGATTATTATTTTCATTAATATTATGAATAAGAAAAACAGAATTAATAAGTCTATAAAGATTATGAATAACTTTTACAGTTCTTAATTTTTATGCCTTCTTGACTTCTTTGCATTTAGTATTGTAAAGACAGATTTATGGTGAGGAACACTATCTACTTTTTTTATAACTAAAGGGAAAGAGGATATATTTTCTCTCCACATGGCAATGAATTTTTAAGCAAATTGTTAGCACAATCTGAAAATTTTAATGCTTAATGATTTAATTTAATAATTAGCACACAGAGAGAAAAGGCTGTGGCTGACCTGAGAAATGTAAAACAGATTATATAGAAAGTAAAGAATGGGGTTATTAACAGATAGAACATTGGATGGCATGACCTATTTTTCATTTATGTACCATTGGTACAAATTTATAAATTTCTAAACAAACAAAACTAAATATAATGTTTAAGAAAAAATTTATTTGTGGGAAAAATAGTAGGAAAAACAAAGGATTAAACCAAAAAATATCAAATTAATTTCTCTGTAGGAGAGAGGGGGTGTGACTTGTAACTATAAATAAATAAATAAATAAATAAATACACAACACACACACACACACACACACACACACACACACACACTTTGATATGTATGAATAAGAAGAATAGATTTAATCATGTAGTACAGAATAATACTGGAAATACATATTACCTTATATTCATTTTATAACTTACGTTGAATACAGTGAACCAAAGTTTTGGTTTGAATTGAACATAGAATAAGTCATTTTTTAGGGAAACAGGTGAAATTCTATTATTTAGTGATGAATTCTAATCACATATAAATAACCATAATACTTCATTGTAAAGAATAATTAAAAACAAAAGTTTTCAATTAAGCTATGAAAACATGTGTAAAGAATGGAAAATGCAACAAACATCTAGAAAAAAAAAATGGCTTCAAGAAGACTGTTTCTGGTGATGTCAACCAGTCCTTTTCCCTTTTTATGTGTGGGCTAACCAAAACTGTTGTAAACTATCAATTCTGAGGATTTCAGCCAAGATACTTACCATAAACACAAAATGCACTAGTTAAGACAACATTATTTTGCTAAAATGAATTTACTCTTTTCTTACTAAACATAATTCTGTCTTTGATTTAATATTTTCACTTTGTTTCATTCTTAACATACATTTTGGACTTTTTGCAAATGTCATTGGTTTTATATGTCATTTATAAACTAAATGATCCAAAATGTATATATTTGTCAGTTTTCTTGAACTTTAGACTTTAATATTCAACTGTATGCTTAGAATCTCTACTCAGATACTTAACAGATGTTAAAACTCACAAGTGCAAAACTGAACTCTTGATCTTACCACCTTTCAAACCTGTTACATGCACAGTGTATAACATCACATTTGATGGGGAGCCCATTCTTTCATTTGCTCAGACAAAAAACTTTAGAGGGATCTTTGATTTTCTTTCTCTCACACCCCACATCCAGTCCATCAGGGCACATCCTGTTGCTCCAAATTGTAACATGATCACTGCCTTCCTTCCACCCACTCTTGATTCATCAGCACGCATACAGAATCTGACCACTTTTTTTCATCATCAATACCATAATCCTGATCTTAGTCACCATTCACTCTGCCCTGGACCACCGCAATACTGCAATATCTTCCAAACAGCAATATCTTTGTTGTTAATCCTTGCTCAACTATATATATATAGTTGAGCAAGGATTATATATATTTATTTTATTTTATTTCATTTTTTAATAATAAAGTTGAGCCAGGCTCTGTGGCTCAGCCTGTAATCCCAGCACTTTGGGAGGCTGAGGTGAGTGGATTGCCTGAGCCTGTGGATTCGAGACCCGCCTGGGCAACTTGGCGAGACCTCATCTCAAAACTATTAGCCGGGTGTGGTAGGTCGCCTGTAGTTCCAGCTACTTGGAAGACTGAGGTGGAAGAATCGCTGAAACCCAGCAGGTTCAGGCTACAGTGGCTGGAAGCGGCCACTGCACTCCAGTCTGGGACAGAGAGAGACTCCAACTCTAAAAATTATATAATAATAATAAAGTTGGGTACAATTCAAGGTTAAGTATACAAATGGTCATTGTACAAGTAAAGGTTGGGTCTCACTTTGGTCTTCACTTTCCTTGGTTTGAGATCAGGTACCCTTATTGATGAAGTGGCCCCACCCCCACCCCCCGGCAGTTTCCCACTACTGTGAATCCTTCTCTTATAGTATTATGACAATTTTTCAGGATCTGCTTATAAGTGAGAACATGTGGCACTCAGATCTTTGTTTCTGTGATAGATCACTGAGTATTATAGAATCTAAGTTCAAGTTGCAGTGAAGGTCATAATTTTGTTCTTCTTTATGGCCACATAATATTCCATCGTGTATATGTACCACATTTTAAAAATCCAGTTCAGTTTTGATGAGCAACACAGTTGGTTCCATGTTTTTGTTATTGTGAATAATGCTGAAATAAACACGCATGTGCAGTTATCTTTTTCATAAAGTGGTCTGAGTTCCTTCATGTGTATTTCCAGAATGGGAATTGCTGGGCCATATGAGAGATCAGTTTTTATATCTTTTAGGAATCGCCACACTGTTTTCCACAGAGGTGGTACTAGTTTACACTCCCACCAACAGTGTAGCAGTGCTCCCTTTTCCCCCGATCTTCTCCAGAATCTGTTGGGTTTTGAGTTATTGATGATGGTCATACTGACTGTAGTTAGGTGGTATCTCAGTGTGGTTTTAATTTGTACTTCTTTGATGATGAGTGAGGCTGAGCATTTTTTCATGTATCTGTTGGCTGCTCATATGTCTTCTTTTGAGAATTGTCTATTCAATAGAGCTGTTTGGTTTTTCTTTTTGGCATGTTTGAGTTTCATGTAAAAGCTACATATTAAAACTTTGTCAGGTATAGAGTTGGCAAAACCTGCCCCCCCCCATTTTGTGGGTTGCCTCCCCACTCTTATGATGGTATTTTTGCTTTGCAGAAGCTTATCAATTTGATGAGGTCCCACTTGTCTATCTTACCTCTTAGGGCATGGGCATTTGGGGTTTTGATCAGAAACGTTGCCAGTTCCAATTTCCATAAAGCTATCTCCTGCATTTTATAAGGTTCTTATAGTTCAAAGTTTTTCATATAGGACTTTGATCCATTTAGAGTTCATTTTTCTGTATGGTGATACGTGGTGGTCTTGTTTTAATCTTCTGCATGTTATCAGCCAGATATCCCAGCACCATTTATGGAATAGGTTCTCCTCTCCCCAGTCATTGGTGGTGGAGGCTTTTTTGAAGATGAATTGGTTGAGAAATTGAGGTTTTGCTTCTGGAATTTCTATCCTGTTCCATTAGTCTATATGCCTTTTCCTATACCACCACCTGACTGTTTCGATATTGTAGCCTTATAATAAAGTGTAAAGTCTGGGAGTGTAATAACTCCCACTTTGTTTATTTTGCTGAGAATTGTTTGGGCTATTTTGTGGTCATGTATGTTTCCATACAAATTTCTGTACTGTCATTTCCAGGTCTGAGAAGAAAGATGCTGGTAATTTAATGGGTATTGTGTTAAATCTGTAGATTGCCTTGGGTAGGATAGGCATTCTAACAAGTTGATTCTTCCAATCCATGAGCATGGAATGGTTTTCCATTTGTTTGTGTCATCTTTGATTTCTTTGAGCAGTGTTTTGTAGTTTTCATAGTAAAGTTTTTTCACTTCTGTAGTTAGGAAGATGCTGAGGTATTTCATCTTTTTTGTGGTTATTATGAATGGGATTGTGCTTTTTATTTGGTTCTCTGCCTGTTTTTTGTTGGTGTATAAGAATGCAACTGTCTTTTGCACATTGATTTCATGCCCTGAGACATTGCCAAAGTCCTTTAATAATGGAAGAAATTTTTTGACAGTTTCTCTTGGATATTCTAGGTATATAATCATATCCTCAACAAAGAGGGATAACAACTTCTTCTTTTCCTATTTGGATACCCCTAATTTCCTTCCTTTGTCTGATTGCTCTGACTAGGACTTCCAACACTATGCTGAACAGGAGGAGTGAATGTGAACAGCCTTATCTTGTTCTTATTTTCAGGGGAAATGCTTCTATTTTTTTTTTCCATTTAGAAGTATGTTGGCTGTGAGTTTATTGTAGATTGTTTTTACTATTCTGAGGTATATTGCCCCTATGCCTAGATGTTCAAGGATTTTTATCAAGAAGTGATGCTGGATTTTATCAAAAGTTTTTTCTGCATCTAATTATATAATCATATGATACCTATTTTTACATCTGTTGATGTATTTCATTACATTTATGGGCTTGTGGATGTTGAACCATCCCTGTGTCCTGGGGATGAAGTCTACTTGGCCATGGTGGATGATTTTTGAGATGTGTTGTTGGATCTGATGTGCCAGAATTTTATTGAGTATTTTTGTATCTATGTTAATTAGGGATAGTGGCCTGAAGTTCTCTTTCTTTGTTGGACTTTACCAAGTTTGGATATCAGAGTGATGCTAGCTTCATAAAATGATTAGGGGAGAGTATTGTCTTTCTCAATTGCTTGGAATACTTTCAGTAGGGGATCAGATCCTCCCTGTCTGTTTTGAAGAGCACCACTGAAAAGACATCTGGTGCAGAGATTTTTTGTAGGCAATTTTCCTATGATGCAGTCTATTTCCTGGGTTGTTATTGGTCTATTTAATGTCTCAATTTCTACCTTGGGAGGTTGTGTGATGTCAGAAAGTCTTTCATTTCATTTAGGTTTTCAAGTCCACACAGGTGTACATAGAAATTTTTAATAATTTTTTTTTATTTTGGGTGGAAGTTCATTGTGATTTGATCTTTTGCATTTCTGATAGTTTATTTGGGCTTTGTCTCTCTTTTTCTTGGCCAATCTGGCTAGGGATTCATCAATCTTATGTATCTTTTCAAAGAACTAACTTTTTGTTTTGTTGATTTTTTTCTATTATATTTTTGTCTTCTATTTCCTTTATTTGGGTTTTTACTTTGGTGAGCTGAATTCTTCTGCTGAAGTTAGGGTTTTGGTGATCTTGTCTTTCCAGTTCCCTTAGGGGATTTTTTAGGCTAAATTGTGAGCTTTCCATTTTCTTGATGTGTGTTCATAAATAAATGAATTCCCTTCTCAGTTCTGTTTTCATAGCATCCCAGAGGATTTGATAAGATGTATCTTTATTTTCATTTGTTTTCAGAAATCTTTTCATTTCTGCATTAATTTGCATGTTATTACAGGAGTTGGTTCAAAATCATGCTGTTTAGTGTGTATGTCTTTGTGGACTTTGAGGTAGCTTTGTTGCTGTTGATATTTATTTTTATTCCACTGTGATCTGAGAAGGGGTATAGCAGTATTTCAGTCTTACGAAATTTGTTTATGCTTGATTTATGGCCGAGGATGTGGTCAATCTTTGAGTACATTGCATGTGGTGATGAGTAGAATGTATATTCTGTGGTTGTTGGGTGGAGTATTCTGTAGATATCTATTAAGTCCATTTGGTCAAGATCAAGCTGAAGTTCTGGATCTCCTTGATTTTTTTGCTTCAATGATCTATATAGGGTTAATAGTTGGTTATTTAAGACTCCAACTATGATGGTGTTGGAGTCAATGTATTTTTTGTTGTTGTTTACCTAAAAGCTACTTTAGAAGGTTGGTGCTCTTATGTTGGGTGCATATATGTTTAGCATGGATATTTCTTGTTAAGGTATTGAACCTTTCATCAGTATGTAGTGACCTTCTGCATCTTTTTAAATTTTTGATAGTTTAAAGGATATTTTTTCTGATATTAAAATCACAACTCCTGCTTTCTTTGGGATTCATTCTCCTGAAAATTAATTTTCTATCCTTTTACTTCTGAGTTTGTGAGTGTCCATTCTGGTGTTATGAGTCTCCTGAAGACAGCATACTGTTGCATCATGTTTCTTATCCAGTTTGCCATTCTATTTCTTTTCAGTGGTGCATTTAGTGCATTCACATTCAGCATAATTATTGAGATGTGAGTGTTTACACCTGTCATAAGCTTCTTATAAGGTTTGTTGCTGTTGTTTGTTTGCTTATCTGTCTGTTGGTTTTCTTTTGATCTGGGAGTTGATATATGTGTGTGTGTTTTTAAATCTTTTTCCTACATTCTTGTTGTTCTTTTCTTTCTTTTTTTTTTCTTCTGTATCTGATATTTTCTTAAGCATTTCTTGTAGAGATTGTCCGGAGGTGGCATAAACTCAGGGATTGAATGTCTAGAAAGGATTTTAATTCTCCATTGTTGATGAAGATTAGCTTAGCTAGGAAGGAAATTCTTGGTTGGAATTGTTTATCTTTGAGAACTTTAAAGATTGGACTCCAGTGTCTTCAAGCTTATAGTGTTTCTGTAAATAAGTCTGCTGTTATTCTAAATGGTCTTCCTCAGTAAGTAGTCTGACCTTTCTCTCTTGCTGCCTTTAGGATTTTTTCTTTTACACCTACTTTGTGAAGGCAAATTACTATGTGTCTAGGAGTTGGTTTTCTCATTAGATGCCTTGCAGGAGATCTCTGAATCTCTTATGTTTGAATGGTCACATCTCAGATGAGATGAGGGACATTTTCTTGGATAATTTCAAGGAATATTTGTTCCAGGGTGGTCTCTGCTTCTCTATCTGCCTCAGGAATGCCAATTAATCATAAGTTTGGTCTCTTGATATAATCGCACATCTCTTAGAGAATTTGTTCCATCTTCTTAAGCTTCTTTTTTATGTTTTTATCAGTTTGAGTTAGTTCCATAGCTTGGTCCTCAAGGTCTGACACTGTTTCTGCTGGTTAGTTAATTCTGCTTTTCATGCTTGCCAGTTTGTTATTTGTTTATTGTATTCTTTACTGCCACCATCTCAGTTATCAACTCCTTTTCTCTTTCTTCTTGTGTCTCCTCATTTCTATTCATTCTCTCTACTAATATCTTGATGTCTGAGTTTGTGGTTGGAGACCAGTCATTCTAGGGACCCTTCATTGTTTGAGTTCTAAAGTCTGTATTCTCAGGCTCTGTCTTCCCAGGAATCTGAATTCTTCCTTTGATTTTCCTTCATTTGTGATGGCTTTCATTCTCCTTTCCCCTCACCTCTTTAATTGCATTGCTCAATGATGGGGGGATAGTATTCACTTCTGTTTGCTTAATCCTCAATTCTTCCTTATGTAGATGCTCTGGCTTTGTTCAATTTTGAAGCCAGACCTGGGATAAGGGGGCTGTGTTTTTTGTAGTTTTGAGGTTTGAACATGGTGCAATCAGGGGAGCAGTGGTTCAGAAGCTATCTGCAGATCACAGTATCCATTGGCAGGTGTGTGGACCTCCTGGAGGAGAAGAAGGAAAACAGACAGGCACACCAGCTAACAAATAAACAAAGAAACAAAAGCACAGTGCTTGTGTGGCTCAGCCTGTAATCCCACACCTTTGGGAGGCTGAGGTGAGTGGATTGCCTGAGCCCGCAGGTTCGAGACCCGCCTAGGTAGCGAGACTTCATCTCTACAAAAAATCAAAAAATCAGCTGGCGTGGTAGTGCATGCCTGTAATTCCGGCTACTTGGAAGGCTGAGGCGGATGGATCGCCAGAGCCCAGCAGGTCGAGGCTGTGGTGGCCGGAAGCGGCCACTGCACTCCAGTCTGGGCGACAGAGTGAGACTCCAACTCAAAAAAAAAAAGAATCAAAAACATACAAACATAGGCACATAACATATTTAAATATATTAGTCAAATAAATGCATAAATGAATAAATGGACGTTTACAACAAAAACAATCCTGATGATGCACTCGTCCTCAAAAATACTCACATGCAAACAGAAAAACTAAAAAACAACAAAAAAAATGACAAAAACAAAACAAGTACAAAAACATAAACCAAGAAAAGAAAGAAAAAATAAAAATAAAAGTTCACTCTCTGACCATTTCTGGAACTTCAGGTTCCTTTCCCAAGCACCACCACTGCTTTTGGCTGCTACCTCAGTAGGAAGCAGGCTCCGGTCTCCAGCCCCTCCCCTCTGCTCTTGGTGCAGGCTGATCAGGTTGCTCTTAGCGTGGGTCAGACATCCCATGGACTTCTGTGAGAGAAGGGTGAATCAGATCTGGAATCACCCAACTTGTCCACTGCTGCTGCTGCTGCCAAGTCCCCCACTCAGATCAGATGCATCCCTTCCTGGTCTAGCATGGAGGTGGGGTCTCTGTTTTTCAGTGTCCTCTTCTGAAGTTTCCTCTCAGTCAGCAAAGGTCATCCTAGAGGGGTGTGAAGGTCTCAGGTCTCAGGTTGGAGGCTGAACAGAGCTGGGTCGGCCAACACAGCGCTCTGCCTGTCCCAGGACAGAGAAAATGGTGGCGAGTAGTGTCTCCTTGCTTCCGATGGGGTTCAGCTCTAAATTTCCTCCCTGTGCCTTCTCCATTGCTAGTGTCTGACCTGCTGCTGCAGGTTGTGGTGTGGGCTGGGTGCCAGACACTGAGCCTGAACTCTGCTGCCTCCTTGAGAGACCCTGAAGAATGGCTGATGAACCTGCACACATCCAGGGCCTCTCATTTCAAGGTAATAGTGGATTGCAGTCACCTCCAGAGGGTAGCCCTGGGTACTTGATTCCAAATCTCCCCAGAAACGGACTTTCACTCACTCAGCTGCACTCACCCACTGTCCAGACTGTCTTTATGGACACTCACCCTTGCAGAAACTTTCATACTCCCACCAGTTCTGTTGCCATCTTTATCTCATATTGCTATTTTCTGTAATCATGTATGTTAAGTCGTGTCTTTCTGCTTAAAGTCCTAAAGCAATTTCTTCTTTTCCTAGGAGTAAAAGTCAAACTTTTTTTTGTTTCTCATTCTTTTCAATCCAGAAGAACCTTTTTGCTGCTTTCGATCAACTTAGGTGCATTCCCATCTTAGGAAATTTGCATTGGATGGAAGACTCTTCTCTCACATATTTACCTTCCTAATTCTCTCACCTTTTCAAGTTTGCTCAAATGACACCACCACATTGAGGATTATCTAGTCCAAATTGCAACTTATCATCGTCTTCCTTCCATGCACCCTTGATTGCTTCTCAGTGTATATGTTTCTGTGTGTGTATTTATTAATAAACTTAATTTTTTCAATAGTACTTGTATACATAGTGTCCGGCACATAATATATTTAAATACATTAGTCAAATACATGGATAAATGAATAAATGGACATGTATAACTAGTGAATTCTAAAATTAGCTGGGATATAAATATAGTAAAACACATAATTGGCAAAGACTCTAATTTAAGTTCTTATTTCAGAGGATTAAGTTATTTCAAGCTCATCCTCTTTAGTTCTACTTAAATTATTATAATAACATTTTAGCCTCCTTTTTCCTCAAGCAAATCCCATTTCATTTATATTTTAAATGCCAAATTTATTTTTCTAGTTCTTACTAGTATATCACAAATAAAGGTAATTTACATGAAAAAAATGCATGACCATAAGATAAACCCTTTTAATGAGATTATTTTAGAGTATTTACATATAATTTAACTACAGATAAAGTTATATGTAAACTAGCATCTTGCTACTTGTTTTATATTTATGCTGTTTGGTTTTTTTGTTCTTTTACTCAATAGCTATTTTTATGTTTATGTGAAAATATATTTTTTACAATAGATAAAAACATTTTATTGCTACATATAGGACTAGTATAATGGGACCAAAATAATTAATCCTATTTAGGTTAAAAAGATTATACTTTATCTCATTACACATAATGAGGACAGTACTTTCATCTAGCACCCAAGCCAGTTTTGATTTTGTGTTCACAGAATTTGCTTTGCCCTATTAAGTTTATGCAAGTTGTTACATTTAAAAGTTGTAAAATTAACTTTTCATATTTGACTAAAATGTAATTTGACAATATTGTGATTCCTTTTCTAGAGATTAAGTAAAATGACATGCTACACTGTTGAGCACATGATCTGGTAACTAAAAATGGTCTTTTCTCCCCCACTCAATTAGCAGCAGAAGTTTTGGATAAAGAAACAGGAAATTTCTCTCATACATTAAGGTCACTGGAGACATAATTGGCTACAATGAGTCACATGAAACTAGGCAGAATGATAGTAAAAAAGACTAAATTTAAATGCACAGATGTATCCAAATAAGATTTAATCAGCATAATTTTGCATTCATTATATCTTTGCTTTGAGTCAATAATAGAAAGAAATGGGATTTAAATTTTTGAAGCTAAATATATAGAAATTTTGCATGCTTTTGAAATGAAATCTGTCTGAGTATAAATTTTTATCTTTTTGCTTTTCCTGAATTTACTGAAACATTCTTATTTTGAATACAATATGCTAAAAATGACAGGATTATGACAGATTATAATTAAGGTATAAATTTTAAGATGATATAATATACTTGCATGTTTTGTCTTAAATTTACTAAAATTTCGTCACTCTGATAGCTGCAGATAACTTTACTGTAATTTCTATATATTATGTTTCACAATAAGAAACTGACATTGAAGTGTTTTATTCAATTGGCAGTAGAGTGCAAGCTGTGATGAATATTATTCTTTTAATAAATAACTGGGTAGTGTTGGGGACATAGGGATGGACAGGTGTCATTACCTTTTCTCACCCCATCATAAGAGTTATGGCCAACACTCATATCAAAAGACAGATTAGTAAGAGAAAAGCATAACATGCATTTAGTTAAAGTTTTACATGATTCAGGAGTCTTCAGAAATAAAGACCTCAAAAATCAAGGAAAACTCTCTTTTTATGTTTAAGTGCAATGAAGAGTGAACCACGTGGTAGAAATGTGATTACACAAAAGTTATGACCTTATGTAATAGACTGAGTGGACACAACAAAGCCTATTTGTTCATATTCACCTTAACTTTTCTCTGTAGCATTCTTTTCAAGTGTCAGTCAGGCCCACTCTGGGATGAAGGCTTTCCAGGGAGAAAAGAGAAAACGAAGCATGAGCTTTCCAGATTTCATGGCTTGTTTGGGGGAGCAGAGCTCTAGTTTCTATGAACTGTATTGGGGAAGAAGAATTCTAGTTTCTATGACTCACTTTGAAGAAGAAAGAGAGGTGAGAGCCAGGTTTGGAGAAGGTAAGAGAGATCTTGCAATGTCCTTCATTCCCCGGTACCCAGCATGTCAAACTGCCATAATTTGAGTATCATGGTCTGAGTCTCAAGAAGAATCAGAAAATACTACCCTAAAATATGACTGTAGAAAACCAGAATATGCCACCCAGAAATTTACTTATTTGGTAAATTTTGAGCAGATTATATTTTAAAAGTACAGACCACAGGAGTAGCTCTAAAAACCTACACTTTTGTAAAAGAAATTTACATCTATAAAGGAAATATTTACTGATAAAAGCTATATGTACAAGAAAGATAGTTGCTCCTAGACAACTTTTGTCACCTGAGATACTTTTATCTGATCCAGATAAAGGCAACCTTCATTCATTATACATTTTCTCTCTTCATTCTCCAATAATTTGTCTGTACCAGGAGCCTTAAGTTCTTTTTTGTCCCTGGAGCTCTAAATGTTACATAACTTTCAATTATCTGACCCATTTTCAAGTTTCATATTTTTGTGGGATTCCTGTATGTGAGCACATAATTAAAATGTTTTTTCTCCTATTAATCTCTTTTATGTCAATTTCATTTATAGTCAAGTCAAACTTAAGAGGCTGAATGGAAGCCATTTTTCCACCTCTGTAGTAGAAATGATGAATAGATGGATAGATGGATGGATGAAAGGATCAATGAATGGATGGCTGAATAAAAAGATAGATGATGATGATGATGATAATGATAAATAGATAGAAGATAGATATTTAAAGCTTAAATGGTAAATTACACATAAAATATAGATAAATTCCAATAAGTTGAGAAAAGTGAAGTTGGATATTAAGAAGATATTCTGATCCTTTATGTGATTATAGGGAGGAGACCCACTGAGTTAGTTAACACCACTCAAGCTGAATTAAGCTTTGACTCTGGAAAAATTATTTTACCTCTTACTAACGACTATAGAATATGAAGACTATTACTGAGAAATGGGTATGGGGACGGGATGGGAAAGGTTTTCTCTTTTGTACATCAAAACAAATCTTTGTAAAGAATATTTATCTTGTCTTTTTTTGCTAAAAGGCTTTTTCCCCCTCCACCAAGGCTTAAATGCTTTCTGCATCTCTGTGAGAACACTTTTGACCAGCACCAAATCAACATAAACTACTAAACTGCTTATAGGTATTTTAGAACTGTTATTATGTAGGAAATTGAAGTGAATAATTTCCACTTCGAAGAAAAAAACAACTTGTTATAAAAGAAGCTGACAACCTTTAAAGGTTATCTATAAATTGAACTTTCAAATATCCAAAAATATCATTTCTCCTTTAGAGTATTATCTCCAGTCTTTAATCATATGTGGCATATTCTCTTTAGGACACCACTCACATAATCAAGGTTGTTTTAATAAAAAACTTATAGGTAGCCGGGCTCGGGGGCTCAGCCTGTAATCCCACGCCTTTGGGAGGCTGAGGTGAGTGGATTGTCTGAGCCCGCGGGTTCAAGACCTGCCTGGGCGGCGAGACCTCATCTCTACAATACATCAAAAAATCAGCCGGGCGTGGTAGCGCATGCCTGTAATTCCGGTTACGTGTAAGGCTGAGGCGGAAGGATCGCCGGAGCCCAGCAGGCGAGGCTGCGGTGGCTGGGAGCGGCCACTGCACTCCAGTCTGGGCGACAGCGTGAGACTCCAACTCAAAAAAAAAAAAAAAAAACTTATAGGTGACAAAATATAATTTCTTCTTGGTATACAAACACAGGAATGTTAATGGAGAAAGAAGGCGGCCATTTTTCTTTGTGGATCATCTGTGTTACATCTTGCTGAACAAGCAGAGAGGAAAAATAGATAGTTTAATAAAATTATAAAAGACTTGTGGTTCCATGGATTTGTTAAATAAATGTATAGGAAGTCATTGGTTTGGACTGAGCTCCTGCACTAGACCCAACAGAACAAACACAAATAAAGAAGTTCTATGCCACCAAACCAATACTAAGTTGTTTATCTAAGCTCCTTGAAAACAAGAAAAAAGAGTGATAATAGCCAAATCCCTAAACAAGCCATTTTTATCAGGCATTATAACAAAGTGCTCTCTGCTTTAACCTTTACAAAGAAAGTAACTTGTAAATGATCAATTCATTACTTATTCTGTGTCTCCTTTCTTGAGACATTTTCTGTTTATAAAGTCAATCTTTCCTGCTCAGTTCAATAGAACTCATTCTTTTTTATATAATGAAATGTTGCTCAATTCTAACATTGCAAATAAAATCAAAATCTTTAAACTAAATCTGTCATAATATTGCCTTTTGAAGTTGTGCCTTCAGAGGAGTGCTGAGCCACAGCTACAATGGCAGGGCAGCTGAGCAGTGTCAGGAGACCCTACCTGGTAGGGAGCGGTTGGCGCATGTTTTATAGTGTTGGTCCCATTAGGCATGAAGTAGCCCATTTCTTTTCTCCTTTTCTAATCTGAGGGTGCCAGGGATGAAGACAGTGGTATTAGTATGGAGCCTGGATGTGTCCTCCCTCCCCATTCCCACTTTGAGCCACCTGTGGGAGGGGTAGAGGTAACAGCAACTACAGTGGCTGGGAGGAGCCTGGCCAGCACACTGCCAAATTGTTCATTCTTTTTCCCACCTGGATGAGGTCCTCTCTGACTCCCTCAGCCATGGGTAGCTGAGGCCCCTCCTAGCTTAGAGTCATGAAGATGTCCTATCTTTACCAGCACATGGGCATCAGAAGCAGTGGTAGCAGCAGTGGTTGGGAGAAGCCTGAGTGGAATGTCACTGAAGTGTTCAGGTAGAGGTAGGATGACTTTTCTTTCTGGATGGTGGCCTTTCTCTCCCTTAGCCACAGAGAGTAGGGACCCTGTCTGGCTGGGAGTTTCAGAGGTTCTCCACCTTCTTGTTCCCTCCCTGCCCCATGAGAGGGGCAAAGACTGTGATGGTGGGGACTGTCAGAGGTTCATCCACTACCTCAACTAACTAATGGCCTCCTGGAATCAATCCATGTTTGCAATCCCCAACTGAGTTCAAGGAAGGTATAGCTAGAGGCTGTCTTTGACGTGGGAGAAATGGTCCTGGGAGATAGAAGGAACAACAGAAGAAGGAGGTGTGTCCATGTGGTCAATTCCACAGCAGTGGAACATGTACTGTGGTATCTTGTTTTGGTGGGGTGGCAACAGCCGGCACTGAAACACACAGGGAACAAGAGACTCTTGAGCATCACATGGACATGAGTAGTTCCTATATCCAAACACTGGGTGGTTTCTTGTATTCAGTCCCAGTGGGGGAGTATAAGGAGGCCTCTCCAATGACTAGGGTTTGCAGAGGCCCACAGGAGATGTGTGAAAACCTCAGGGAATTATTTTAACCATTCACCCCTTCCTTTTTAGGAAATTCTCTTCTGGTTCCACATCTGGGCCAAGTACATAGGTGGTTGTGGATTGGCTTGGTCTTCTTTGCTCTCAGTGGTTCCAGATGCTTTTCTGATGATCTTCAGTGTGGAGTTCCAGATTGGCTCCCTAAGTGCTAATATTTACTTACTATTTTAAATCCTCTCCATGAGAGAGGCACTCACTAGCTGCTTCCTTTGGCTATCTTGGATCCTTTTTTTCATATGTTGCAATTAATAATTAATTCATTTGGTTGAGCCTTTATACTTGGTGCAAATCACTAAAACAAAACAAAGAGAGAAATACTATAGAAGATGTTGGCAAGTGTAGGAGAGAAAAAATAATTTTCTCTTTATCCTATTTCTAAACTCGGTCTTCCTGAAACAAAAGACAGATTATTAAGAGAAAAACAAAACAGTTTATTAACCTGTAAACCTCATGTATTCTTCGGAGAAAATCTAAGTAAATGAGCACAGTTTAAGATGAGATCCTTAAGAAGGCCTTCAAACGTTTGCTTAAACGCCATCATTCTCAGAAACAAATAGCATGAGAAAAAGTTCAGTTAAGATGAGATGACCAGAAAAAATATCTTAAACAAAAGTAAGGTTTATTATGCAGAAATAAGTCTGCATGATAATGCATAATGATGCATTCTCCATTTAGTTATTTATCTTTTCCTGGTACAGAGAGGGAGATACTCTTGTAAATGGAGATTTCCTTTATAGATACAAATTTATCTTACAAAAAGAAAACTTTTCAGAGCTGCTCCTGTGTCTGCAGTTTCTCAAAATAAACACCCGACAATAATAAATATATCAAAAAGATACCAGGACTCAAAATACAATACTTCAAAATATGGTATCTTGGCTTTCTGAGTACTTTAAACAGAAAAAAACAATGAAAGGGCCTCAGAAGCAAATCTGTCTAATTTTCTCCTGCCCTCCAGTCTTCCACCCCTTTTTGTCCCCTGAAGAGAGTCACTGAAGCCAGTCTTCTACTCCCAGGTGGGTTATGGAAACTAGAACTCTGCTTCCCCAGAGCAAACCAGAAAAACTAGAAAAAAGGTCACTCTCTCCCTTCTTCCTTCTTCCTTCAAAGTGCCTTATTCCAGAGAGTATGCCCCATACCTAGAGGAAGAAATGTTACACACAGAAGCCAAGGAATATCTGAAAAGACAGGCCTTGCTGTGTTTTCTCTTCCTCAACCTATTCTCACAGATAATATTCTTTTGTTCAATATTATTTCCAGCTGGTTGTCCATGATTTTGCAAACCTAAACATAAAAATAGAAAAGTTTCCTTGAGCTTGGGGTCTTTATTTTTGAAGACTTCTGAGTCATATACAATTTTGATTGAATAAATTTAGTATGACTTTGTCTTGTTTATCTGTCTGTTGTTATAAGAGTGTCAGCTGTGACCCTTATGATGGGTGAGGAAGGTATTACACATTTCTACTCCTACAGCCAAATTTGGTGTAGCATATTTTGGTTTCCTACAGTTGTTTTTTGAAGTTGTGTGTCCCAAACTCCAACACTTGCTGTTTACTTTTGTAGTCACAGAGAAGAAAAAGAAAAACACCAGAGTCCTGATTTAATAACAAGACCTGGAAACACTTTACAATAAATCTTAGTATGTAAAATTTTCTACACTTAAGGTATTTGAATTGGGTTTTTCTGTTATGTGTGATGGAAAGCATTGCATAAATACATATTACAAATATGGAAAAGTTAAAGCCAAATTAAAAATTTTAAATATATTTCAAAATATAAGAAAGTGAAATGTGATGAAAAATGCATTTTTTCTTTTGTTTATGGACTAAGTCAAGTCTAAATTGTTAATGTAGGAAATATTGTATTTACTAAAATTATCAATCAATAGCAGTTGTATTCAACATTTTAGTTGATATCTGTTAATATTCACATACATTTTTAGTTTGTATTACTTGTAAAAAATGTTTACATTTCAAAAGAAGATTCTGAAGAAAAAGATGAAGAAATAGATAATCTTGCCTCAGGCGAGTGAAATACTATACTCCACAGCACCAAATAGTAACAAAACACATTCTATAATAAGCGGGGTGGAAAAATGCATCCACAATCCAGCTTTATAAGAAAAGCAAGCTTAATTCGCACAGCAATTTTCAATAGACATTTTAGTTACTTAAAAAAATGTTTTAGATAATTTAGACTCTGCCTTCAATCTTCATTTAATTAGAGTTTTCAAAGGCAACTACAATAACCAGCATTTTCATATTTGTCAAGAGATCGAGGTCATAAATGTAAGGTTTTGACTGCTTAGTCTAACCTAAAAACATTTTACTTCCTGGTGAGGAGTCCGATGGCCTCTTATGAGTGATAAAACATGGCCATTGCAGCAACTTGGATGCAGTCAGAGACCATCGTACTGTTATAAATGGACCTTGATCACTAGTCACATTAGCACAAGGGCGTGATCCACGGTTGTTGGACATTGCCTGGGGAGGGAGAGAGGTAGGAAAATGGAATGCATGTTACAACACAAAAGCTACCTGGTCCACTACCAGGGGATGTAATGGCCTCCTGGAAGCCCAAACTTCACCTGCGTGCTGGCTACTTATGCCTTCACTTGTACCCTACAACTCTATAATAAATCAATACATTTTTTCATGTGTCTATTGACTGCTAGCTTGTCTTCTTTTGAGAAGTGTCTATTCATGTACTCTGCCCAATTTTCTAAAAATGCTCAGCCTCACTAATCATCAGAGAAATGCAAATCAAAATCACATTGAGATACCACCTACCTTCAGTAAGAATGGCCATAATTAATAAAACAAAAAACAACAGATGCTGGCGAGGATGCAGAGAAAAGGGAACACTTCTACTTTGTTGGTGGGAATGCAAACTAGTTCAATTGCGTGGCAATTCCTAAAAGAACTAGAAATTGACCTTTTATATGACCCAGCAATCTCCCTTCTGGGAATATACCCAGAGAGATTTAAATCACTTACAAAAAAGATACCTGCACACGCATGTTTATTGCAGCACTACTTACAGTAGCAAAAACATGGAACCAACTGTGCTGCTCATCAAAACTGGACTAGATAAAAAAATGTGGTACATAAACACAATAGAGTATTATGCAGCCATAAAGAAGAACAAAATTATGAACTTCACAGCAACTTGGATGAATTTAGAGTCTATAATAGTGATTTCTAACAGAAACCAAGAACTGAGTACTACATGTTCTCACTCATAAGTGGACACTGAACGTTTACCATAGTACTATAAGACAGGGATTGGCAATAGCTGGAAACTGCCAGGGGAGGGGGTGGCACATAATATCAATAAGGACTTGATCTCAAACCAGGTGAAGTGGAGAACAAAGGAAGGCCCAAACTTTACCTGTATGAAGACCACTTGTATACCTAATCCTGAATTGTACACCACGTCTTTAAAATTAGAAAAATAAACTTTGCAATCTAAAAATAAATAAATGAATACATTTTAAAAATGTAATAATTAGTCCCAGCAAAAAATGCTAATGTCTCAGCAGGAACTCATCATCAGTATAGGGAAAAAGACTCATAATCGTGCTGTTCTGAGAATTTATAATATCTTTCCAGTCCAAAGCCAACAAGCTAACACTTGCAATTTTACTGAACATTAAGAGATCATTTGAAAAAAATAATCATAGTAATCAAAATTAATTCACATCAACAAATAATCCTTAGTTATGATCATCTGCTACACACACAAATTTACTCATTTGTCACAATGAACAACTACACCAGTTGTTGTTTTCTTTGAATGTGTGTATTTAATCCTTAAACATAAGTTATTTTTACTTATATTTTACATACATAAAAATGTCTACATATGCTACCAAAGTTATTTATTTTTGAAAAAGTTAATTTTCTGTAAGAATTTAAAAAGCTAGTAGCTGCAGTATGTATGTCCTAAAAAGCAATATTGATTCTCTACCAATGAATAATTCAAACAATAGCATTTGATTAGACCAGTAGGATTTGGTACTCTCATTGTGTGGGAAACTACGTTGATGCAATAGTAAATTACCAGTGATCATGGACCAGACAAGTTCACAAACCAAATTAAAATACTCAAATCACAGGTTTTTAAAAAATACATTTAATACACACAGCACAGAGTAAGGTGAAAGAGGGCAAAAATGTGTTAGAGGTACCATGCTATCTGAATACACAATGTTCAGTTGTCCTCTCTCTCTGCCTTCTTGTCTTCCATATAATTTCATTACTAGAATAAAAGCTGAGGTTCAAGCAAGGGACCCCACTGACAGAAAATGCTCTTGGCAAATGATACATTCTTGCTCTATCAGAGAGACACAGGGACAAATATGCCTGGCAAACAGCTACAGCTTATCAATTAACTTGCTGAACAGTCATAGGTCTTATGTGCAATTTTGGGTATAGAACTGTCAGGACCAACATGAGTATCAACAATGGGTGACTGAATTAAGACCTCATGAATAATAAGTACATCATATGTCTTATGTATTTTTAACTATATTTGGCATATCCTGTCATTCAGTGCCTATTGTGTCTCATGGATAGTTACTACCTTGTGAACTGAGCTTTTGGTCCTTCCATCCCTCTCTATATTTAACTTAGACATGTGCTACTTACTAACTTTTCATCTATACCTAACATAGCTTGTAAGTGTTATTCATTTTTAAAATAAATATTCTCAAATAATACAACAAATTCACATTATAATCTGTCCATCTGCTATAAACTGAACTGTTTTATAACAACTACAATAATATAAATTTTCAAAGCTTAGGAAAAAGAGAGCATATGTATAGATATGTATTTATGGGTATGTGGGGGTGTGGGGGTGGGTATAGATGTAGACAGTTGACAAATGATAGACATCAGCAAGAGATAGATATTTAAGTTAGTCACTATTAGTTGTATTTACATATATTATGAAAAACTAATTTTAATACATAACAATTATTTTAATTTGAAGACAGAGTAACAAATTACCTGGCTATGAAGGGAAAATTTTAAAAAATGAACATAAATTTAATTAATTTATAAGACATTCAACAACGAAATTATTTCAAAGCAGTTTTTTAAAAAGCTGAACTACTAGAAGTACTAAGCTATTTTATAAAATTAAATGTATGGATATGATGTCAAAACTTTTATCCTTTAGTCTCTTGGAATAAAAATACACTATTACTTTTCATTAATTAAGTTCTACACTCTATACTATAGCTAAAAATAATACTCAAATAATTGTAGAAAGTGCTGTGTTCACTTCTACATGACTTCTACAATGATATTAAATCTAGGTGTAATACAGTATATATCCACTTTGTATCCTTTTAAGTCTTAACTGACCTTGCTATTGGGCAGTATCACCTCATCCGGTAGTATGTGTCAACCTTGACATATTTAATCTGCATAGTATGCTATTTGGGTAGTTCTATTTGGTAAAATGTATCAATTTTTATATTGTAAACCAGTGTGTTAATTTGTGTATATGTGTCTGTTGGTGATAAAAGTAGGAACAGTGACAAAAGTTTTCTTTTGTGCCCAGATTCTAGCCTGGAAAAAAGAAGGTGATGATGCACTTGGTTGCAATAAAAGAAAAAGATAGAGTAGCAACCATGATATACAATGTCAGTTTTGAGTTACCAGAATAATTTGAGGCTATATGTCTTAAACAGTTGGACCACATTTATTTTTAAATGTTAAATGTTTTTTGTTTTGTTTCTTCTGCCATCAGAATAAATTGAGATCAATTTTAGACTAAAAAGAAATTCATCTGTTTTTAGAGTTGAATATGAGAGTGATCAGTTCTAATCTTCACCTACACATTTAAATTTTAAAAGAGATAAAGAAAAATAAATATGAACTCTATGGCAATAAAGTGAGAATAAATCTTTACTTTCAATAATTTTAAATGTATTTATTTAAAGTTTATCAAATTTTACTGTTCAATTTACTATTTTAAGTGAGCACTTGACAAACTGTTTATCCTTTTTGTTAATTGTTTTTGTCAATGGTTTCAGAATAATTTCACAAGGTAAGCACCTTCAAAATTTTTTATAATATAATTTTTCAAGTATATAATCACTTCTAAAACAGAAAACATTTTCAGTGAGATATAATTACATATGTAAAGTACACGAATCTTAGAACTTAATACAGTGAGTTTTCACATATATACAACTCTGTATTCTACACCCTACAACAAATAAAGAACATTGTTATCACCATAATTCCCTTGTGTCTCATCCAGTCATTTCTCACCTCCCCAAACAAATGCAATACTAAATTCTGTCCTCAAATTTTTTTCTTATGTTTGCTCTTCAGATAAATGGAATCATGCAGTATACACACTTTTGTCTTGATTCTTTCAATTAGTAATGTTGTGAAGGCTTACCCATGTTGTGTATATTAGCAGTTTGTTCCTTTATGTTACTGCAGTTTGTCTATCTCATCTGTTGATGGACATTTAAGCAGATTCCAAGATTTTGCTATAATAAATAAAGTTACTAAACACACTTCTGTAAGTATTTTTGTATTATAGTACACTTTTAAAACTATGTTAGTTATGATTATATGAGTCTAATTCTAGATTTCAAAATATAGTCATTTAATTTTTATAGCTTTATAATAAATATTAAAGACAGGGAGTTTATTTTTTTAATTTGGGTATTTTCCACGGTATTATAATTAGTCTTTGTTTTTGTTTTGTTTTGTTTTGTTTTGAGAGAGACAAGTTCTAGCTTTGTCACCCAGGCTGGAGTACAGTGGCATGATCATACTGCAACCTGGAATTCCTGGGCTTAGGCTCTCCTGTTGTTTCAGTCTCCCAAAGTGTGGTATTACAGGCATGATCCACCACATCTGGCCCGTCTTTGTTCTTTATATAGCTCAATACACTTTAGAATCAGCTTGTCAAATTACTACAAAAAGTTTTTGAAATATTTATTTTATTGTATCGAATACATAGATAATTTATGGAAAATTGACACCTTAAAAATATTGTCTTTTATCAAAGAATATGGTATTTCAGTACATTTTATTTCTTTAATTTCTAATAGCATGGTGTCATCTTTTCTCAATGTAAACATCTTGAATATGTTTTATTAAATTTAATCCTAATAATTTTATATCCCTTAATGCTATAGTAATTGGCATATACGTTAAACTGTATTGACATTCTGAGTAAGACATAAGATTTATAAAAAGTTTAGGCTATAGTTATTAAGTCTATACATATTTAATATGGGTTGTAGTTTATCATAGAAGTTACTACCCCAAAATGTTAATCATAGGTGGATGGAGAGAGCATTTGGGAAATGTGGCAATGTTTTTAATATAAATATACCACATTATAAGTCTACATTATATAAATATACCACATTATAAGGTACTTGACTTTATAAAATTTGAAACAAAAACAAAAAAAAGGCAAAAGCTATGAGGTAAACCCAGATCCTAAAAAGAAAAATAAAATAGTACGTATTACAAAAAGTAAAAATTTTTTGAAATTGTTTCCATTTCATAATAACCCACCAGAAGACGCATCAAAGACACTGGCACATTTCTTAGGACCATAAAAAGTAAGACCATTCTGCCCTTAAGAGTAGTTGGGGAGTACGTACTTAATATTGAAATAGATAGTTGAGGTAAATGAAATCCAGGATAGTATTGCTAGAGATCAGAAGAAAAGATAAAAGAAGAAAGACTGACTAAAGAAGAAAGACATGTTTAGGCCAAAAAGCTAAACATGATCATAAGCAATACAATCATCTGAAAAAAATGAAAAAAAAAATGAGAACCACATCTGAGTGCTCTGAAACAGAAATTACATAACCCCAAAAGCAACTTTTACAGAAAAAGAAAAAATGGGAAAAAGTTGAAATACTCAGCTTTCCTGAAATCAGAAGTTAGAATAGGAAGAGCTGTAGCTCTGAAGATGCACAATGTCCAGCTTCCAGGTCAAGAGTAAAGAAAATAGCTCAAAAGACAACATTTAAAAGAGCTTTAAAAGTTTCCAAAGAAAATAGAGGCATAGCAACTATAAGGTTAGAATTATTAAATGATATTTACCCATATTACAGTCACAAATGTCTTTCCTGAGTTTTAATTGCTCAAGATTTAGAAGTCTTTAGAAGAGGAAAAGGATAAGGGTGATATAAAAGATAGTTCTCTCTTAAAAACAAAGAGGAAACATAAATAGAAGCATAAAATGGAAGGCGAGAGTATATCATTAACTGTCGATGTCCCCACACCCACTTGCAGCACTCATGACATGAAGTTCTATCTGTGTCCTGGGAATCCCACAGATCAACATCGTAATCAGGTTGACCATTTCTTTTGCCCACAATGAAAATGTGTCACTCTTGCAACTTACAGTGGGGGGCCCAATGATACTTCCCAAATCACTCTTTGGCGAGGATCCAGCCCAGACCCAGATCTGACTCTGGTATACATAAACACTATTCCTGGGGTTTAGGCTCCACCTAGGGCATCCGAGCATATATAACTGGATATAACCCAGGTGCCTTATTCACCATTCAACAACAAACACTCACCTACAACATAGCCAGGTCAATAGCGCCATTAACTAACCTGAAAGACCCCATGTTCCGTTTTCATCAGCCTCTTCTGTCTGTCAGCAAAATCACCCCCCAGGTCCACCTCAAAAGTCAACTCCTAAAGCTCACCCAGAGGCACAACTTCCAAAATTAACTTCGGGGGCTCGTCCAGCGACTAACCTCCAGCTCAACAACCTCCTAATCTTTTTCCTATGTTAACTCATGTGCACCATTTGCTCAATGCCACCTGGCCACAATTAGCTTCAGATCGCTGGCTCTACTTAAAGTCAAAACCCCCATACTATGTAGGTCTAAGGGCTAAAACGCCTATTATCAGCAACACTGACAGAACCCCATGTTCTCCAAAAATCATTTACAACACCGAAAGAGTTGCAACTGGAAATGCCTCTTGTCTTATGACTTCAGATTTCAATCTGGCATCTTCCCCATTTTCTAATGTCTGTGTTTCATCTTTCACTGTAACTATAACTGAATCTATGGCCTACGCAGCCCCTGTCAATAATTGGTTTGCTTGTCCTATAGGCCTTACAACCTGCATTACTGCTAAAATGTTAGACAATAAGCCTATCTTGTATATTACTATCCATATATTTCCCCAGGCATATGCTTATAGCAGTTTTGAAGGGACCCTTTTGTTCAATCTTCCTGGTCTCCTGACAACTCATTGGAAACATGCTGCCCCTTACTAGTGCCTGCCTTAATCGGGTTAAATGTAGCTGAAACAGTTGCACTCAGCACCACTGCCCTGGTTCATGAGAAATTAGGGTTATCTAACTTTGAACAGGATATTAATTCTTACTTAAATTATATGCAATCTGCCATAGACCAACTCCATGGCCAGGTAGACTCCCTAACAGAGGTGATCTTCCAGAATTATAGAGGCATAGACTTGCTTTTCCTATCCCAAGGGGGACTTTGTGTTGCTCTCAGAGAAGCTTGTTGTTTCTGTGCAAAAAAATCAGGAGTTATTAAAGACACACTCTGAAAAGTCTGAGAAAATATTAACAGATGACAAAAAAAATAGACAATAATAAATCTTGGTTTCAATCCTTGTTCGACTGAGACCCATGGCTAACAACTTTCATTACCAGTCTGGCTGGTCCTCTCATACTTCTCCACCTTGGTCTGCTTATAATCCTGTATATTCAACTGGTTTATTCATTTCATCAAACAATGAATCAGTTCTGTAAAACTTATGTATATGAGACCCCAATACAACAGTATACCCATGACTGATGAGTTAATTCTTTTGACTCATGAACAAATAAAAGGAGGGAATGAAATATCTGTAAAACCTATAATAGCCTGCAATAGCTTGCTTGGCATAAGTAACTTCATTTTGTTAAAAATCCTCCACCTTAGCTGCTTGCCTACCCAGAGATGACCCCCCCCATGTGTGACTGTTGTAACTTTCTCAAGACCACAGACCTACATCCTTGTTCCCCCGAATTGTTCCCTCAGAGCATCTGGAAACTCCCCAACTGCAAGTTCCGTATAATTGTACTCCTGCTTAACTGAAACTGTATGCCAAGAAATTTTTACTTGCAAAATTCCCACTGCCACATCCTCATATTTGGTTCCCATATTTTGTTCCCCCTTTTGTTTTTAGTTCCTTGTTCCCTTACACTTCTGCTATGTAGCCCACTTGCGGTTTTTGCCTTTATAAATTCCTTGCTTGCTCTGCTCGGGGTCAAGAGTTCTTTATGGCACTAGCCTACTCTCGACCACCAGCTAATAAAAGACTCAAATTCACCTCTCTGCATGTTGGTAACTTCTTTCTTGCACTTTGGCAATAACAGTCCTATTTTTTTTTCCCTTCCCGATATTGTTAATTTATAATTCACCTACTTACCTTTATCAGTCTTGTTAGTGGTAGATCTTGTGTCTTAATTTTTTTAAATTGATTCATTGATTTTTATTGTTTGTACATTTTCTTCTTCAGTGTTTTCTGATATTTTCTTTATTGTATCTTTCATCTTATTTATTTGGGTTTCTCTTGCTGTTACTTTTCTATCTCCTTGAGGTGAAAGCTCAGATCACTGAGTTTAAAATTTGCTTGTTTTCTAATGTAAGCCTTTAACACTGTGAGTTTCCAATAAAATTTTTGATATGCTGTGTTTCACTGATATTTGCATCAAAATATTTATAACTTTTCAGTTTTTTCTATTTTGACTAATGGCTTGTAAAATATCCTGCTTAATTTTCAACTATTTAGGGATATACAAATTATATTTTGTAATGAATTACTAATTTAACTCTGCTACAGTAAAAGAGCATATTCTTTTTAGTATTAATGCTTAAAATTTATTGATAATTTTTTCTGTTTCAGCATATTGTCAATTTATGCACACTCAAAAATAATTTGTTTTTTGTACTTGTTGGATTAAGTACTTTAAAAGGTCTAGAAGGTCTAGTTATCTTACCAAGTACAGAACTAAGAGGATTGTTAGTGTTTCCAACTATAAATGCAAATGTGCATATTTCTCCCATTATTTTGATCAATTTTCAAGGCATGTGGCTTGAAGTTCTACAATTAAATATTTTTCTGTCTTTGAAAAATTAACCCTTTTATAATTATGAAAAGTTGCACTTTATCTAAGGCTCTACTTCTTGATTTATGTCTGTTTTCTGTGATATTTATATAGTCACTCCAACTTTTTTATGCTTTGTATTTACCTATAAAATCCATCTCTAATAAATAGTATATATTTAATTCTTGCTTTTTAAAAAATTAATTGAAAAAATGATTTTCTTGTAGAATGTTGAATCCATTTCTATATAATATAGTCATATAGTTACATTTAAGACTACCATTTTGTTACTTTTATGTTTTCTTTCTATTCTTTTGATTTGACATTTTCTTTGTGATTAATAAAGTATTATACAAAAAAATTGATGTGCTTTCCTCCCTACCCCCAGCCTCCATGTTGATTTCTTTGTTTCTTTCTCTTTTACTTGTTGTTCTAAGGAGTATATTATAATCTTTAATTTAAAATTTGGGTCACTCATCCAGAACTTTAATCCTTTCTACAAATTGAAGTAGTCGAATGGTATTATGCTGATGAATTTTATTTACCATTATTTGTAGTGCTATTCTGCTTTCAACAAATTCTCTCAGCTTTATTTGACAAAACAACAGTATTTGAATTATTTTCACTGATTGGAATTCTGGTATTGCTTTTAGGTGCACTTGAAACATGTCATTCCATTTTCACCTGTCTTGCATTTATTGTTATATTCAAACAGTTGTTATTATTATAATTGCTTCCCTCTTTTCTTTAACTGACTTCAGGTTTTTCTTTTTTTATCCAGCATTTTACTATCATGTGCCTAGTTTTCATTTTGTAGGCTACTTTTATTTTTGGCAAGCATGTCGACCCATGGCCCCATGGGCCACATGAGGCCCAGGACAGCTAGTAATGCAGCCCCACAAAATCTTTTAGCATCATGTGTTTTTTAGCATTTATATTCTTCATGACCTCACGTGCAGTTCCATTTTTGAAGTTCACAGTTATACTTTGTTCATGACATTGCTTTTTGGCAACATATGCAGTTGTGAGCAGCTGTTTTCAATTATGAAGCACACGAACATTTCTGATGAGCACCTTGAAAACTCACTAAGAATCTCAACCACTTCCATTGAACCACACATTGTTAGATTAATTTTATAAAAACAAGGTCAAACTTATCACTAGAATTATACTGTTCTCATTTTTCTAAACTCTATAATAAAAATTATAAACAACAAAACGTTTTAGTATATATACACACAAATTATATCATATAATTTATGTGAAGGGCAAGACAGTTCCTGTTTACTCGATGTGGCTCAGGGAAGCCAGAAAGTAGGAGAAGCTAAGAAAACAAAATGTTGGCCATCTCTGATTTATAAATTGGTCATTAAATTAAATTTGAAAAAAAAATTCATTCATTTTTAAGATAAATTTTTTGGCCAATCTCCCCTTCTCTGCTTCTAAGATTTAAATAATATCTTTGATTGTTTATTTCATATTGCTTTATGTCAAAACTTTTTTCTTTTTGTGTGTGTGCTTTATTTTGAAACATTCCAATTGACCTTTTTCTAGTTTGATAATATTTTTCTTTTGCATGTTGTATTCTGTAATTTTGTATTTTCTGCTTCAGATGTTTTTTTATTCAAAAATATATTTTTATTTTTCATTTCTAATTTTATTCCTGAGATTTTTTCATCTCTTCTCTCATTCTTTATTTTCTAGTGAATTATGATAAAGGTACAATAACTTTTTAGAGTTTATGCCAGTTTCAAATTTTGAATTATTTGAGGAATAAATTTCTGTTAGTTCTATCCCCTGTTGTGTATTATATTTTCTTGTTTCTTCTAATGTATTGTAATTTTAATTGTTTTGTGAATATTGTGGTATCAATACTAAGGTTGTCTGAGCAACGATATATGTATATTTCTAACCACAAAGTACAAGCTCTTTTTTAGGACTGGGGGCTAAGGGAAGAGTTGATCTTTCAGATTTTTATCAATAGTAAATTTTTTCTGTACCAAGTAAAATATTTAGGAACATTTTCTTAGTTTTACAGCAGTTTAAACACATTTATATTATTTGTTCATGTAGTTTTCAGTAATATAGTTTTAGTATATTTTTGTTATTTGAACATAAAGGTAAGCAGATTACAAGTTAACATAACTTGAAAATATCATAGCACTGGTAGTTTCCTAATGCAATTGCATATATATGTTTGGCTCTTATATCCTCAAATGCATGATCTTAATTATATAACATGAAAAAAAATCCCAACAAGAAAAGGATAACAAATACTTAGGTAGTAAAATGTCATAACAGAATATGGAAATACTTAGTATCAATAATATTTTAACATTTTAAATTACATCATTAATTTCATAGATATTGAAATGTGTATGTGTGTATAAATGTCAAAATTTAAGGATAATTTATTAACTAGCAAAGAAATACTGTTTAAAATGATATTGGGAAATAATTGTTAATAAGCTGGATAATTAATGAGAATTTATATACCTAACCCTAAATTGTACCCCATATCTTCAAAATAAAAATTGTTTTTAAAAATATATGAGGGGCCGAGCTCGGTGGCTCAGTCTGTAATCTCAGCACTTTGAGAGTCTGAGGCAAGTTGACTGCTGAGCCTGTGGGTTCAAAACCAGCCAGGGCAACTTGGCAACTTGGTGAGACCTCATCTCCACAATAAATCAACAAAAATTAAGCAGGCATGGTAGCATGCACCTGTAGTTCCCGCTACTTGGAACGCTGAGGTGGAAGGATTGCCAGAGCCCAGCAGGTCAATACTGGGGTGACTGGGAGTCTGCCACTGCACTCCAACCTGGGCAACAGAGTAAGACTCGAACTCAAAACAAAAAAAGTACTGGGTATAAATTATGAATTTTTTTCAATGACCTGAACATATACATATTGGCAAAATTACGAAGACGAAAAAGAACAAAAAGAGTCATTTTACATGTTATTGGAGTCAGTATGATAGAATAGTACTTAGAAGTTTCTTTATTAGTGTTTATGGGGATCAAACTATTTACTAGAAATGGCAAAAGAAGAGATAAATATTAGATCTTTTTACAATGAGCTGATGTTTAGAACTATGCGTAATTATTCGTATGAATTATTTATTTACATGTGATCTCAACACATACAAAAATAGTATGAATTTTTAAAGCCTGATGTGCAAGATCATTTCTTTTGCTTAACATTCAGAAATGTTACCAAAAAGTTTAGAAACAAAATATAAAAAAGACAACAACAACAAAAAAGCAGAGGAAAAATAAGAGAGAAAGAAAGTATAATAATTGATCTACTTCTTTCACTTATATTTTATAGAATTATTCCATGCAGCTATCCAAAGTTCTCCTTGTGGAAAATTTTTAATTATGAATTTAATTTTATTCATAGATTTGGACTATTTCGGTTATCTATTTCTTTTTAGATATTTTCTTAGGAATTTGTGGCATTCAGATTATTTGTTCATTTCACCAAAATTGCCACATTTTTTGGCATAAAATGCTAGCTCATTAAGCTTTGTAAAATCTTTAGTATGTCTTCTCTCTCATTCCTTTTCTTTTCTTCCTGCCTTGTTATAGTTTTACTGATTTCATTGATACTTTTGGGGAAATACTCTGAGACCCAAAAATTTTCTTCGGTTGTATTTTCTGCTTTATTGCTTTCTTTTCTACCATATATTATTTCCACTTGTCTACTTACACTGTTATCCTTTTTCTATTTTCCAAATGTTAAACTAATTTCATTGATTAGATATTTTTCTTTCTTTTGGCACATCCCTCATAATTTAATATGTTGTATTTTTATTTTTTATTCTATTCAAAATTCATTATAATTTCCTTTCACTTTTTTTAATACCTGCAGTATTTAAAAGTATTGTTGCCGGGCTCGGTGGCTCAGCCTATAATCCCGCGCCTTTGGGAGGCTGAGGTGAGTGGATTGCCTGAGCCCGCGGGTTCGAGACCCGCCTGGGCAGCAAGACCTCATCTCCACAATAAATCAAAAAATCAACCGGGCTTGGTAGGCGCATGCCTGTAATTCCGGCCACTTGGAAGGCTGAGGCGGAAGGATCGCTGGAGCCCAGCAGGCCGAGGCTGCGGTGGCCGGAAGCGGCCACTGCACTCCAGTCTGGGCGACAGAGTGAGACTCCAACTCAAAAACAAAAAACACAAAAAAAGTATTGTTTAGTGCAACAATATTTAGAGAATACCCAGATATCATTCTATTATTAACTGTAATAAATGATCATCTGAAAAAAATGAGACAATATATAAGTGGGATTTTGGATTATAGAGAAGAATTTAGTCAAGAGTTGAAGTTTTTTATCTGTATAACATAGATATTAACATATAACATGTTATAGTTGTAAAGAAATCATTTATCATATTTCCTGGAATTTTATAAAAACCCATAAAAGTATTTTTTATTAACATCAAAAAATTTTCCCATTTGAAAAAGGAGAAAAAAAAGTAAGTTGAAAGGCATTATAGGCATATAAGGAAAAGCTAGTACAAAGGCTAACATAAATACATTTGCTAAAATATTGAGGTCATGGCAAGAAACCTCATGTACCTAGTATTTAATAAATACATTGTTGCCCGCGGGTTCGAGACCCGCCTGGGCAGCGAGACCTCATCTCTACAATAAATCAAAAAACCAGCCGGGCGTGGTAGTGCATGCCTGTAATTCCGGCTACTTGGAAGGCTGAGGCGGAAGGATCACTGGAGCCCAGCAGGTCGAGGCTGCGGTGGCCGGAAGCGGCCACTGCACTCCAGTCTGGGCGACAAAGTGAGACTCCAACTCAAAAAAATAAAATAAAATAAAATAAATAAATAAATACATTGTTGTGCATGTAGGAGTAGGGTTGAATAGTAGAGAGCAAATTCATAGTAAGATAGAATTATGCCACATTTGAGAGTGAGTTAAAAATGTCACAGTATATCAAAAGCAGTCCATTTCATTATTCTTATGAGTAGACCACAGCTTGGCAACAACAGACACTAGCTGTTAAAGTCTTGTTTCTCAGATTAGTCATTGAAGTCACACTGATACATCTAATGAGTAATTTGGAATTAAATATAATTGACGATAGACTAAAACTCACCAAGAATTTAGAGTCAGAATCACAACAAAGTCAAAATTTTATGCAAAGAATAAGTAACATTCATGCTTATTTTACCCACTCTTTTTTTAATGCTCTTGTATTTAAGTTAATGAAAGGATTGAATAATTAGTGCATCAAAATAAATGACATTAAGCTGGTTCTTGTAACAATTCAAAATATAATAACTTACAAGAGAACACAGAAATTTTTTCATAGATCTTCCAACAAAGAGGCATTTTGAGGCTCACTGAATCCTTTCGACAAAATGCTATCATAATTGATACCTTGTTTTTAAATGATGCATACTAATCACATTCATTGACCGGATGAGTCATAGCTCTCCATGGATATATTATTTTACATAATTACTGCACTTGAAGATTCAATTAACATATTTCAAATATATGTCATTAATTAAAGATTATGATCTGTTTGAGGGGGAAGTAATGATGTATGCTTTATTTTGTATATTCTAAAATTTACATGTTTTATAGTCTATATATTAAATATTTTATATTTTTCAGAACCTACATCTTCCAAGGATAATTATTAAATAAATTATTGACAAAAGAAAATTTGTTTCAAGATTTTTTTAACTCTTTAATACATTTAGCATTTGGAAAATAGAAATATTTCATCTACCTTTAATTAATGTTTTTGGAAATATTATCATTAATTTTTAAATTAAAGAAAAGAAAGTTAAATTTTAGTTTGTTTGTTTTTCCTCATAATGTATAAAACCAACTAAGCCACTTTCTTATATTGCACATGGATTATCTTGGAACTTAGAGATAGCTGTATATGAAGCAGGTGCCCTACTTGGAAAAAACACAAAGGGAAGTTATATGAATTTATTTTATGTGTTTTTCAATCATGTTAATCATTCTCATAAACTTTGAATAACAATGCATCTTATAAAAATAAACATTTGGTAAAAATCAAGATGCCCGCATCTAATATTGAAAAATGAACTACTGCAAGAATTTCCCGCTCAACCATAAATAACTAAACAACCAAACAAAATATGTATAGCTACTATTTTCAGATATGGGACTATGGGCAGCACAGGGCTTTTATCCCTAAAAGAAGGAAATAAACAACATGAACACTACAAGTAAATGTTTAAGCTGTAGCTCAAGAAAGGTGATAGAAACACAGTTCTGCAGTAAAGAAGACAGAGATCTGAATCAACAGAAGTGATAAGACCTAGTTACCCATGGAGTATTATGTATAGGCCTCAAAAGGGACTCACCTTACTAGAAGTGATAAATCAACCATGGACTAAAGACTGTTCTCTGCTCACTCTAGTCAGCAGAAAAGCAAGCTTTTAAAGGACAAAACTGATTTCAAATAACTGTGTGAAAGAATAAAATTCTACATTATTTAAAGAAATACAACAAAATTCCGTATCTAATAATGTATAATTAATACTATTTTGAAACCAATAAAAAAATCAGTCATAAATCTATGACTATCTATATCCCTAAATTCTCCAAAGATGAGAAAACAAAGAGGAATAAGTATGTTCTTTGCAAAATCATGCCCTTAACATAACCGAAAGAATACAACTTAAAGCATAAAATAATTGTAAATAAAAAGAGAAAAATCCCCAGTCCTAGCATGAAATCTCTTCTGTTCCTGATCTAATGATCTAGCTTCACCCAGCCAATGTGGAGAGCAAAACCATAAAAAACAAACAAACAAACAAACAAAAAACTGTGAAGACTGGGGAAAACAGAGGACCCTAAGGATGATGTGGCATGACTACCAAAAACATTGTCTATTTCTTCCCTAAGATTGCTGGGAAAATTTTCAGAAAGATTAAAGCATAGGCCACGGGAAGAGATTGTGAAGTATGCATGGTTTAAAGAAGCCAGTGCTATTTAAAGAAAAGGATTTGAGAAGGCAGGCATAATTTTAAACAGCAGTCTCTATATAAAGGTGCAGTTTTTGAAATGCATATCTTACAGTAGAGCAAAACAGACACAAAGAGGAGAAAAGTACCTAACAAGTGCATGGTAAGGATAAAAAGAAGGGGGAAAGTTAGTGTACTACAAGTCAAAAGAGAACTATAAAACAGGAGGATTAAAAAAAACCCTCCCTCTCATCATGAAAGCAAACAAAAAGAAATAAACCCACATAATGATCTGGTATATTTTGTAAACATTTACTTCCGGTTTATCAGTTGTCTTTTGATGTTTTTCTGGGGTTATTTGCTATGCAAGTGTTTTTATTTTTATATAGTAAATTTTTAAGTTATTCCTTTTATTGACTCTGGATTTAGAATCAAAGTTAGAAAGCCTAGATCTATACCGAGGCTAAAGTGGAATTTATACTTGTTTTCTTCTAGCACTTGTATTTTTTTTTAATTTTTACAATTAGGTTTCCAAATAATTTGAAATGTATTAATACATATGCTATGGTGTATAGATCTGATTTCTTTCTTTCCCTTTAAAGTTCTACCCATTTTCCAAAAGAACAATAGGAAAAATGTGAACCGTTGTTGGGGTACAAAAAATGCTATCCCAAAATATGGCATTTTTGAAATTGAGAAAAAACAGAAGTAGGTAACTCTATACCTTCCCCTCCTCCTTCCCAAAGCAGGCATCAAAACCTAGGAAAGGTTACTCTTTTATTTTCCCCTTCTATTTTCCTCCAAAGAATCTCATGTCACAGGTGACATACTCTATACCCAGAGAAAAGTAACTTCACATTTGTTTAGAATCTAAACAAATGGGCCTTGCTAACTCCTCTCCACTTATTACTATTAGATCATACCCTTTTATCCTTTAATCATACTTCTGCATACATACCATCCATAAAAACAACAGAGATTTCCCTATTTCTTTAGATGTTCATTCTTTGAAGCCTCCCCTGTCATGTAAAACATATATTAAGTAAATTTGTATGTTTTCTCTTGTTAATCTTTTTTGATAGGTTTCAGCCATGACCCAACATGGGACAGCTGAAACATTCCTCTCTCAGCCTCCAGATGAGTTCCCGGGTCAACTGACAAAAAGCCAGCAGAAGGGTAAAAATTCTTGTAAAGATCAGCCCTCCCTGACTGCTGTCTGCGGTGCTGGGTCAAGAGAGGAAGGTAAAAAATTCTCCTTGTCTCTTCTTTTCCAAATTCTGATTAGAAGGAGAAAACAAACAAAAAACACATGTGTTTGGATCGTTACTCTTGATTAAGTTTGGCTTAGGAGTACTGATTTAATTATTATTTTTCCCTCCCAGAGACAGCCATTTATGTCTTACTTCTTTTTGTTTACTGAGTCCTTGGCTTGACTTTTTGCTTATGAGAGGCACACAGGTTATCGGGTTTGTGCATGCTGGTGGCCAGCTTCAAATTTATGATCCACATATTGGTTGACTATAAATGTGAGCTGCATCCCATTATGGTTAGCAGATTGATTGTTACCAGCCCTGAAGTGGGAGGGATGGTTATCTGAGTATGCATGTTTTTCTTTTGGCTGTGTTTGGGAGTGGTTTTGGATCTTTGAAAGGGCTGCAGATCTTTGCTTCCCCTTTTGAGGCTTATTAATCATGGTTCTGAATCACTTTACAGGTACCATTATGTAAAATTTTAAAAGCAGTCAAAAAGAGGGGAGTTCAAACATATAATAAGATGTTTGAAATAATTTAAAGAGCTCTGTAGTCAGAAGTCAGCTTAATTGGAAATTGATAAGCAATATATACATTTTAAGTCCTTTCTGTTCTCTCTATTGGGTCCTGCTTTTCCTGTGGAAACTTCTCAATCAACAAAAACTCCCTTCTTGAACCTCTGTTGACTATAAGCTCCCCCAACTCTGCTCACCCCCTTCTCATGGGAACTTCATGTAAGGAGATCTCCCCAGGGTCGCTCTTTTAAGACCTCTTTTTCCACTTGCATTTACTCCTTTCTCCTTTTGCCACTTCCGATCTTCCCTCCAGTTACCTTGACTCTTCAATATGTTTTCCTTCAAGCCTCTACTTCCCCCATACCTCTATTCACCCTGCCAGAATTTTTTTTTCCCTTTAGCATACCATTCCCTCAATCACTTGAACTTTAGGGGTCCTATACTCAAGGGACTCAAAGTATCCCAAAAGCAATAACTTCAGACTGAAAAGAAAAAAGTATAGCTGGAAATAGACCAGATGACAGCTGCTGGATGTCTCCTCAGTCAGTCACCTAAAATTTAATCCACAGCCTCCACAATTGACTTCAAATAATAGGCAAATATGCCATGAATCTCCTTCATAGAGACTACCATTCTTTCTCTGTCTTTGAGAGGTAAATTTCCAACTGTCTGCTCTAGAACCTAGTTGTTATCTCTTAAAAATACCAACTCCTGGAGATGACTGCCATCAAGAAAAGAAAAAAAATTTAGCTATGTATTTGGAAAGTGGGAAAATAAAAAATGTTAAAAGTCTTTTTCACAAATATTAATTAAAAACTTTAGCCAACTGAACACGTAACTTTAATTTCTTCCTTCTGCCAGTAACACTATTTGGATCTGACTTTCCCTTTTATAATCTAGAGAGTTTTGCATTATTGTACTGGCATACAGATAAAATTTTAGAATGAAAGCTATAAAATCTTTGTTTCTGTATATTTATGTGCTTTTATATATGTTTACATGTATGTACATTTGAATGTTATGTTTAAGTGATATATGGTTTTATCTCTGGATGCTATTACAAAATTAATTGATATCTCTTAAAGAAATTATATTCAAATTGGCTTCAAGCAAATGTTCACAAAGATTATTTATTTTTAAAAATCACAGAAATTATATAAAGAATATCATAAATAATATATTTTCTAAAGTTCATATGATCTGGATTAATCTTTGTTAATAAGGGTTAACTAAAATAAAACTAGTTTAAAATTTAAATTGTTGGTAAAATAAAAACAGGAATGTTCTCAGAGTTGTCAATATAAAATTAACTGTGCATATGCATTTTATTCTGCCTGAGTTTACCAGTGAAATAAGCTTATGATATCTTTACTAGATGTTTAAGATCATAAGACTATGACTCCAAACTGAGGGCATACTGTGCAATAGAAATTAATTGCTTGATGCAAGAAAGTAAAGCATGTGCACACAAGAGATAGAGAGAGAGACCAAAAAAAGTCTTAAACTTTTTTTGATTTTGTGATATTTCTCACATTTCCCTGATTTGTCAGAAAATAATTTAAGTTGATGGATGACTTTCTTTAATGCTCATGAAAGTCTCATGAGCAGCTCAAGTATAATTGTTAAGAATAAATAAGTAAAATACATATAATATGAGATAAAATTTTATAAATACTACCCAAAAAAGCCCTGGACCAGGCTTTCTAGCAGAATTCTACAAGACATTTAAAGAGGAGCTTATACCAATCCTACTGAAGGTATTCCAGGTGATTGAGAAAGATGGAACTCTCCCCAAAACATTTTACGAAGTCAACATCACATTGATACCCAAGCCAGGTAAAGACCCAACAAAGAAAGAGAACTACAGGCCAATATCTTTGATGAACATAGATGCTAAAATTCTCAACAAGATCCTAGCAAACCGGATTCAACAACACATCTCAAAAATCATCCATTATGACCAAGTAGGCTTCATCCCTGGGATTCAAGGCTGGTTCAACATTCATAAAACCATAAATGTAATTAAATACGTCAACAGATGTCAAAACAAAAACCACATGATTATATCATTAGATGCAGAAAAAGCTTTTGATAAAATCCAGCACCCTTCTTGATAAAAACCCTCGAACAGCTAGGCATACAGGGAACATACCTCAAAATAGTAAAAGCCATCTACGAGAAAGCCACAGCCAGCATACTCCTAAATGGACAAAAACTGAAACCATATCCACTGAAAACTGGAACAAGACAAGGATGCCCACTCTCACCGCTCCTGTTCAACATAGTATTGGAAGTCCCGGCAAGAGCAATCAGAGAAGAGAAGGCCATCAGGGGTATTCAAATAGGAAAAGAGGAAGTCAAGCTATCTCTCTTTGCAGATGACATGATCATGTACCTTGAAAACCCAAGAGAATCTGTCAAAAACCTCCTTACACTGATAAAGGCCTTTGGTAAAGTCTCAGGATATAAAATAAATGTGCAAAAGACAATCGCATTTCTTTACACCAATAATAAACAAACAGAAACCCAAATAAAAACCACAATTCCATTCACAATAGCCACCAAAAAAATGAAATACCTTGGCATCGTCCTAACCAGAAATGTGAAAGACCTTTACAATGAAAACTACAAAAGACTGCTCAAAGAAATCAAAGATGACACAAACAAGTGGAAAAATATCCCATGCTCATAGATTGGAAGAATCAACATTGTGAAGATGTCCATCTTACCTAAGGCAATCTACAGATTTAATGCAATACCCATCAAATTACCAGCAACATTCTTCTCAGACCTAGAAAAAACAACACAGGAATTCATATGGAAACACAAACGTCCAAGAATAGCCAGAACAATCCTCAGCAAAAAAAACAAAGCAGGTGGTATCACATTACCAGACTTCAAACTTTACTATAAAGCTACAATAATCAAAACAGTGTGGTATCGGTACAGGAACAGGCATATCGATCAATGGAATAGAATCGAGATTCCAGAAGCAAAACCTCAATTTCTCAACCAACTTATCTTCGACAAAGCCTCCACCACCTACCACTGGGGTGAGGAGAACCTATTCAGTAAATGGTGCTGGGAAAACTGGCTGACCACATGCAGAAGATTGAAACAGGACCCCTATCTATCCCCATGCACAAAAATTAGCTTCAAATGGATCAGAGACCTAAATGTAACACCTCAAACCATAAGGACCTTAGAAAATGAAGGACATACCCTCATGGAAATTGGAACTGGCATCCAATTCCAAACAAAACCTGAAACCCACAGGCCATAAGAGAGAAGATAGACAAGTGGGACCTAATTAAACTGACAAGCTTCTGCAAAGCCAAAGAAACCATCAAGAGAGCAGGGAGACAGCCTACAGACTGGGAAAAAGTATTTGCCAACTCCAGGTCTGACAAAAGCTTAACATCTTGGATCTACAAGGAACTCAAACGTGCTGAAAAGAAAAAAACAAACAACCCCATTATAAAATGGGCAAGCCGGGCTCGGTGGCTCAGCCTGGAATCCCGCGCCTTTGGGAGGCTGAGGTGAGCGGATTGCCTGAGCCGGCGGGTTCGAGACACACCTGGGCAGTGAGACCTCATCTCTACAATAAATCAAAAAATCAGCCGGGCGTGGTAGCACATGCCTGTAATTCCGGCTACTCGGAAGGCTGAGGCGGAAGGTTCACTGGAGCCCAGCAGGCAAAGCTGCGGTGGCCAGGAGCGGCCACTGCACTCCAGTCTGGGTGACCGAGTGAGACTCCAACTCAAAAAAATAAAAATAAAAAATAAAATAAAATAAAATGGGCAAAAGATATAAACAGACACTTCTCAAAGGAAGACATCCGAGCAGCCAACAGACACATGAAAAAATGTTCAACCTCACTAATCATCAGGAAGATGCAAATCAAAACCACACTGAGATAATACCTAACTCCAGTCAGAATGGCAATTATCAATAACTCAAAAAATAACAGTTGCTGGAGAGGGTGTGATGAAAAGGGAACACTTCTACACTGTTGGTGGGAGTGTAAACTAGTGCAACCTCTGTGGAAAACAGTATGGGGATTCCTAAAAGCTCTAAATATTGACTTCCCATATGATCCTGCAATCCCCCTACTGGGAATATACCCTGAAGAACTCAAATCGCTCTATAAAAAAGATACCTGTACACGTATGTTTCTCGCAGCACTGTTCACAATAGCAAGAACTCGGAAGCAACCATGCTGTCCATCAAAAGAGGACTGGATTTTTAAAATGTGGTACATATACACGATGGAATACTACACAGCCATAAAAAAGAACAAAATCATGAATTTCGCAGCAACCTGTAGGGAACTAGAGTCCATAATACTGAGTGACCTCTCACAGAAACAAAGATCCGAGTATCACATGTTCTCACTCATATAATGGACCTTGAACATCCAATGTAATAATATAAGAAAATGACTGACAGTGGTGGGAAACTATGGGGGGGAGGGGAAGGGAGATGGGATTAACGGTAGTAAATATCTGTCTAGGGATGGGGAGACACCTCTTATCAACAAGGGTGGCTGACCGAAGCATATTTGTATACCTAACCCTTAACTGTACCCCACAATATCATAATAAAAAATATTGATAAAAAAATTTTACAAATAAACTGTTTTCAAAATTATTTTTGTTGGAAAATATTTCTATTTAAAAACAGTTTATGAATTATTTTTGGTAACTTGAACCTTTAACGTTATACAGAGTTAAATTGAGTGATATTTATTAAAAGTCTAGATAATTTCTGAATAAGATAAAATAGTGAGACATTAATTACTAAGCATAACTTTAAAGTTTTATGCTATAGGCATTTTGACTTTATGGTGGGTAGAGGTTAGAGATATATGGTGGGGAGAGGT
Source organism: Cephalopachus bancanus (assembly GCA_027257055.1). Lineage (NCBI taxonomy): Eukaryota > Metazoa > Chordata > Mammalia > Primates > Tarsiidae > Cephalopachus > Cephalopachus bancanus. Next base: position 3,220,682 of record JAPVLO010000107.1, read on the forward strand.
TAGAGATATTTGGGTCTAAAGATATATGGGACAAAAAATGTCCTATGAGGAAGCATAAGTTTCTAGAAGTTATAAAATGATGCTCATCTACAAAATGCTGTTATGTGACAGACTTCACAATTACTTTCTAGTTTTTACTAGAAAGTAAGATAACTCAGGATTAAAAGTTTGAATTAATATATGTAATTTAAAATACTATAATTTTTTTTTAACTGTGTGAAGCATACAAGGAAAATAAGATATGTTTTTGGTCAGAAGTGTCACAAGGTATAAGAATGTGTGTTTTGTTGTGAAGAGAAAAATATCAGTTAATTCTGTACTAAAGTAGGGTAGCTGGTTGTTACTGAATGTGAAAGAATAACATGTAAAACAACTGTTGAGTACCTTTAAAAAAATGTAAAGACATTGAGATACTAAATAGACCAATAACAACCAAGGAAATTAACTCTGTCATACGAAAACTACCTACAAAAAAAAGCCCTGGACCAGATGACTTTCCGGCAGAATTCTACAAAACGTACAAGGAGGAGCTGATACCAATCCTATTGAAAGCATTCCAGACAATTGAGAAAGATGGAATTCTCCCCAAATCATTTTACGAAGCTAACATCAAACTGCTACCCAAACCAGGTAAAGATCCAACCAAAAAAGAAAACTATAGGTCAATATCCCTTATGAACATAGATGCAAAAATCCTCAACAAGATTCTAGCAAATCAAATCCAAAAACACATGTCAAAAATCATCCATCATGACCAAGTAGGGTTCAACCCCAGGATGCAGTGCTGGTTCAACATCTCAAGACTCCATTTTGTTTAAAACTCATCTTAGTTACCTGCCTGAGCTAAAAAGCAATGCTTACGTGTGATTACAGTAATGTTCCCATGACCACAGACCTCCAGCTTTGTCTCCTTTGGGCAGGTTATGCTGATCATTGCCTGATAATCGTTACAGAAACTCTTTTACCATAGTTCTCATGTGATTGTATGTTTTGTTAACTGAAATCAAATGTTACGCTTTGACATTTTTATAGTTTGTTTTTATATTCTGTTAGTGACCTAACCAAGGTAACTTTATTGTATAATGATTTTTTTTCTTGTCTCTATGAAACTACCTTAAACTATATCTTAATGGTAGAACTCCAGGGACTTTCTGGCCACTGACTATATCTACCTGACATGAAATTAGTCAAAGCTCCCTAACAATCGAAGTTTTCATTTTGTTTGCCAAGTTGTTAGTTACTACGGTCACTAAGTTGCTATGTAGCCAATGCTGCAAATTTTACCTATAAAACCTTGTCACAAACTGCACCAATTTGCCAAGAGTCTTTGTGGCATTTGCCCACTCTTGACCCGCACATTTAATAAATAATTAAACTCAACTTGCTGGTATAGTTTCTTCTTGCTTACTCGGTCATTACAGTATTAGTACAAGAACAGGCACACAGACCAATGGAACAGGATAGAGATTCTGGAAGCAAAGCCTCAATTTCTCAACCAACTAATCTTTGACAAACCTCCAACTAACAACCACTGGGGAGAGGAGAACCTGTTCAGTAAATGGTGCTGGAAAAACTGGCTGATCACATGCAGAAGATTGAAGCAGGACCCCTACCTATCACCATACACAAAAATTAACTCTAAATGGATCAAAGACCTAAACATAAAACCTTAAACTATAAGAACCTTAGAAAATGCAGGAAACACCCTTATGGAAATTGGAACTGGCAACCAATTCCTGATCAAAACCCTAAGTGCCCATGCCATAAGAAAAGTGAATGTTCTCAATATTAAATAAGTTAAGAATTTTTTTAAACGACTACGTAAAATTCTGTATTTGCCTTTAAATTTTTTACTGTCACTTTAATATATAGATAACCAAGATTATTTTATGTTTTAAACCTTTTGAAATTTTATATAACTTTCCAAAATCAAACCCTAAACTAAAATTTTTTACCTCATTCTGTCTTTGGGTGTTTCTACAAATGACCCTAGAATACCTCAAAAGAACTTGTCTCTCACCTTGTAAAAGAGAGATGTTAAACTAATTAGGCTTATTTGATGTGCTAATTTATATGGGAATAATTGCCAAATAATTAGTGATCTAAGTCTTTAGGTGGTATGTGTTCTCCCAAAATTGTATAAAATTTTTAGAAATCTGATATCAGTATAATATTTGCCATAATTCTGCTTATTGTGTTAAAATATTGTATGCCACATAAATAATCACATATTCTTGTCAAGTGCATTATTATTGCAAGGAACTCATAAGATTTTCAATGATGGCAATTTAAAGTTTTTGTCATTCAGAGATTGTTGCTGTTTTACTTCAATTCTTCTCTGAAAGTGTTTGCAATCAGTTACAATCTAAAATTGCTTATTCTTCAAGAAGATTCTTGAAAAAGACTGAAATGTACTCAAAAATACAGATTTCTGATAACTTTAAAATCATGTCATTGGACTGGGTAAGGATTTCCAGAATACTAATAAAGAAACTGAAGTTTATGAAACCACTATCCAAGATCAAGAAGAATAAGAAAAAAATTACATGGAACTGAATGAACTGCTGAGTATAATTTCTTAATGACTTTTTGTTTGAAACATTTCTAGTTCTTTCATATTTTATTTTCCATATTTAAAGAAACTTTTTCCTTTTAAGCTACATATAGTTTATAGTCATTTGGTAAAGTATACATTTTTGCACACAATTGAAATTTTTACTTTTTCTCCCCATGTGCTTCCTTCACAATTCAGAAACTATATGTGAGTATTCTTATTTTTATGGCAATATTGAAATTTAAGTTCAATACAAATATGTTTTCTGTGTACCAGGACACAGATGAAAATATTACTTATATTACATAGACTTTGACTAGAATGTCATATTTGCAGATATGGCCAGATAACTTTAAAGAACTAAGGTTGATTTTATGAAGCCAATAAAGTCCCACGGGAGGAAAAAAAAACTATCATGGTACCTTGTCTACACGTTTCCCTATGTAATTCCCTCGAATGATTATGTTACAGCTAATAAATACCATCTCCCTCTGGCAGACCTGAAATCTCAGAGTAATTTGGGCACTTCATAAAAAGAAGAATTCACCAAAACCTTTATGTATGGCAGACAAAGTCTGATAGTAAGTCTCTGGTTTTGCTTCTTAGCCTCAAAAGCCTTTCAAAAGTTCCATCTGAGTTTTCTTATTATAAATTTTAGCAAAGAAAGAATAAAGTAAAAGTGCCTAAGTGACCGATCACTGTTTTTGTTGCACTTATGTAAGCAATCATACCGAGTTTAGTTAGACTAGATGTATTTCACACCCAAATTAGTCATTCTCTTGATAGAAATGAGGTGACTGTAGAAAAAATAAATTGTGTTTCAGCAGAAAACTGTAATGTAATCATTATCAGGATCTAGCCCCTGTTCATCATTTTTGAAGTTTTGTTATCTACATACAATCTGAACATGATCCTGAATTCTTTAGTTTCCTGCAATATTGGGCTGTAACTCTCCAAACAAACACTTCCAATTTTTTGGCCCAGCTTTCTAACTTGGAATCACTAAAAATTAAAACTTTCCTTTTTCTCAAGTCCTGTAAACTAAAGCTGAATAGATTTATATAGACTTCTGAGAAATCACTACACCTGCTTATGTATTGACAAACTTCCTGCCTATTGCTGTATAAGCTACTCAGAAAGCTCATTGGAACATCTTATAAAAATTGCAAATCAGGAAAATCGATCAGATTATGACAGCCTCCCCTGACTCCAAATGAGATGCTTCAAGACCAGCACCTGGGAGTGTTCTCAACTGTCTGCCCTCTGGACTCAAAAATGGAGTTTATAATTTGTTCTAACCATTAACTTTTTCTTTGTGTTCATTTTCATAGAAATACCTTTTATTAAATACTTGATCTAACATCTTATACAGAGACTTCTGTCTGGTGGATGGCTAACCACAACACCATCCTTGAAATGGAAAATACCTGTTAACTGTTTAACTGAATGGATCTATTTCAGGACTGAGAGACTGATCTAATGTGATATGGAACATTCTAGCAACCCATTTTCTGGACTGTGAAACTTTTTGGGGAAATTTAGAATTACAGGGAACAAGAAATATTACTATAAATACATCAATTAAAAAATGGATAAAACAACAAAAGCAAGAAGGTTTCTTTCACCTTCCCCTTTTTCTTCTTCCCTGAAGTAGTTCATAAAACTTAATGTGATTGTTCTAAACTTCTCCCTTGAATACTTTCACATGACAGGTGATCTGCCCTATATGAAGAGAAAAGAATGTCACATACAGATGACAAAAAGAATCTGAACCAGCAGGATTTGTTGTTTCCTTCAGGCTATTTTGTTCCTCCAGTTATACTTCTACACAATTGTCCATAAAAATATACAGATTTCCCTTTTCCTTTGTGCCTTATTTCTGAAGTTTCTCACGTCATATAAAACTTATACTCAGTAAATTTGTATAGGTTTTATCTTGTTAATTTATTTTTGTTATAGGGCTCTCAGCCATAAACTGCATGATAATTGAGGAACACATATTATTTTTTCTCCCCGACATATTTGTGTGTGTTTGTGTGTGTGTGTGTGTGTGTGTGTGTGTGTGTGTGTGTATGTATTCAGCATATGAAAAGACTCGATATTACTCACAATTAAATAAATTTCAATTTAAATGTCACTGAAATGTTATTCATCATTTATCATTTATATGGGAAAAATTTTTTTTAAAAGGTATGACAACAAATTTCACTGGCAAGTTGTGGGGAAACAATACAGGTGAGAATGTAAATTAATACAACTGTTTCGAGGGAATTTGTCATATGCACACATGCGCCTGTCTTTTGATTCAACAGTCCTACTTCTAAGATGCTACCTGAATAATGCACATAAAATAATGCAACAATATATGTGAACCAGGTTGTTTATTTTACTAATTTTTATAATTGTAAAATATTGGAAATAGCCTATATACCCTTAAGTAGGAGAGGATTGAAGAAAGTATGCTGTATCTACATAATAGAGTACCATTTAGCTGTAAAAGACAATGAAAAAGTTATCAATGAATTGATTCGGCATGATTTTCAGAATACACTGTTACAAAAGAAAAATGCAGAAGCATATCTATAGTGTGCTATATTTTATGTAGATTATTTTAAATAGAGAAAACATACACATGTCTACTTATAGATGCAAAAGAATTACAGGAAGAATAATCTAAAAGCTAAATAGATTTGTAATCTAAATAGATTACACAGTAGTGGATTTGAAAAAGTGAACAAAAGAAGAAATGTGGTGTTAAGAAAAAGAAAATAAAGTAATATTATTTGGGTGTAATTTTTGTATAGCTTTAGCTCTGAGAGCCATAGCATAACTACAAATACCCAAAAACACAAATAATTAACATTACCAAGATGATGTAAACAAAAATGAAATACAAACAATAGCAAGATAATCTTGATGAATTACATATGGATAAATGACTGTACAGGTGAAGATGAGAAACAAGAAATAACATATGTAACTTTGGAAAATAGCAGTTTGTCGAGATATAATAAAACTAAGGATAAGAAATATATGCTAGCTATTAAATTTGTTTCTCACATTGGCATGAGTAAAAATTTCCATTACTGCATTTATTAGGATAATCCAAATAAGTAAACATATCAAGGATAATGAAAGAAAGGATTCTTGTCACCAAAAAAAAAAAAGGGGGTTATACGTAAGAATAGATGAAACAGTAGAATGAAACTGTTGTATTATTAGCATTGGACTGATTAATATGAACCTTGTTTCTATTAGATTGATAGAGAAAAATAAAATAATTGTGTGAACATTCATAAGTGAAAACACACACATATATATATACACACATGCTCTTCAACTTATAATAAGGTTATTTCTCAATATTCCAATCATAATTTGAAAATATAAGTTAAAAATGTATTGAATACACCTAATTTACCCTCAAAATCACAGCTTAGTCAACATACTTTAAATGTGCTCAAAACACTCGTATTAGCCTACATCTGAAAAAAAAAAAATTGTCCAGGCTCCGTGGCTCAATATGTAATCCCTGCACTTTGGGAGGCTGAGGTGAGTGGATTGCATAAGCCTGCAAGTACAAGACCAGTCCAGGCAACTTGGCAAGACCTCATCTCTACAATAAATAAAAAATCAGCTGGGCGTGGTAGCGCGCCCCTGTAGTTCTGGCTACTTGGAAGGCTGAGGTGGAAGGATCGCCGGAGCCCAGCAGGTCGAGGCTGTGGTGGCCTGGAGTGGCCACTGCACTCCAGTCTGGGTGACAGAGTGAGACTCCAACTCAAGAAAAAAAAAAATTATCCAACACAAAACTTATTTTATAGTAAAATGTTGAACAGCTCATGCAATCAATTGAATACTGTATTGAAAGTGAAAAACAGACTGTTTGTATGGATACTCAGAGTACAGTTTCTACTGAATGCATGTTACTTTCACTTCATCACAAAGTTGAAGAATCCTAAATTGAACCCTTTTAAGTCAGGGACCGTGAGTATATAAAAGCTGTGTTTGCTGAGAAGACCTAAAACTGGTGACACCTTAGTGGTAATAAGCACACTTAGTCCTATCTCTTGCTTTCTTCAACAGATTATTGGGTACTTCCATTTTCCAATGAAAAAATTTATAACCCCTCTGAAGTAGCTGATTCCCAGGATTTGGGCACAGAATATTTGTGTGTGTGTGTGTGTGTGTGTGTGTGTGTGTGTGTGTGTGTGTGTATTTAAATACACACACATATACATAATATGTATATACATATTATATATGTGTATTATGAATATGTATATACATATTATGTATATGTGTGTATTTAAATACACACACACACACATAGAATATACTGTGGGGGCAGGAAATAGCAAAATTCTTGACAAAATCATGAGGAAATGTCGAAACACACACACATGAGTCTAAGTGAAGATATGTCAATGGAGAAAACAAATGATATGAGCAGAAAAAAATATAATATTGATTTGTGACAAAAATAATAAAACAAATATCCATCAGACCAAAATAAAATATTTCATTGAATAAATAAATAATTGGGGAAGGAATAGATTTTCTTATATAATAATTTTATTAATAAAAGTAGGAGAAATGAGAAAATATAAAAGTACCATTAGGCAAACAGTAATAACTTTAGCAGTTTGATATAAACCAATGAGTGAATGTTTGGGGAGAAATAGGATATAAACATAGTCTTAATGTATCGCCCATAAGATAATTTTTAATTGCAAAAGAAAATATAGTAAAACTACAGAGGACAAACTAATCAGATAACACCTTAACCAGTGAAAGATATGTATAAGAATGTTTAGAGCTGCTTGATGCTAAATAGCTATCACTTGAAATAACCCAAATGGACGAATAATGTGAATGGTTATACAAATTGTAGTATATTCATAAAATTGAATATAAATATTAGTAACAAAAAGAAATAAACAATTGATTCATGCAGTCATACGGTTAAATTTCAAATGTAGTTTTGTGAGTGAAGGAAGCCAGACACAAAAGGCTATCGACTGCATGATTATATTTTATGCATCCCCCAAAAGACAAAGTAATGGTGATGTACAGGTGATTTATGGGTGCGGTGTTAGAGAAGGAAGGCAGAGAAAAAAAGTCAAGTTACAAATTACTATGAAAAATGTTGGGGTGATTTAAGTATTATATATCTTGATTATGGTGGTAGTAACAATGCTGGAAGCGCCTCTCAAAACTAGTCAAATTCTATTCTTAAATAGATCATTTTATTGCAGGAAAATTTTACCTCAGAAGGAAGCGTTTTTAAATATTCATAAATCCCATTGTCGCTGAACTGTCAAATGATGCTAAATAAAACAATTATCTAAAATAAATTGTTAGGAAGTCCACTGAAATAGATCATGTAGATCTGGAGGGTTTTTTGAGTTTTCATTATACACTTGAGACAAAAGAGATCTTACATTTCAGGTGTGAGAATAGGAGGCTTCATAAAGGATGAGTCTTGTGAATGCTGGAAATGCATAATAGTTTAGAATATGGGGAGGTTATTTGATGAGTATTGTTTTTAAGTACAAAAGAAGAAAGTAAGAGGTAAGTGAGGCAACAAAGTCATTTTAACAATATTGAGTCTTCCAATCTATAAGCATAAGATGGTCTTCCATTTATTTATGTCAACTTTAATTTATTTTTTCTGTGTTTTGTAGTTCATCTTGTAGAGATTGTTCACCTCTTTGGCTAGGTGTATTCTTAGGTATCTTATTTTATGTGTGTGGTTATTGTAAATGGGTTTGATCTCTTGGTTTGGTTCTTGGCTTGAGTGTTATTGATGTATAGAAATGTTACTAATTTTTATAAATTGATTTTGTGTCCTGATACTTTACTGAAGTCATTTATGAGGTAAAGAAGCCTGTTGGAAGAGTCTTTAGGATTTTCTAGCTATACAATCATGTCATCAGTGAACTGTAATATTTTGACTTCCTCATCCATTTGAGTGTTTTTATTTATTTCTCTTGCTGGATTGCTTTTGCTAAGACTTCTAATGTAATGTTAAATAAATGTGTTGAGAGCGGACATCCCTGACTTTTTCCAGTTCTGAGGGGAAACTTTTTCACTTTTCCCATTAAGTATGGGTTTTTCATATATAGCTCTTATTATTCTGAGATAATTTCTTTCAATGCCTAGTTTGTTGAGAGTTTTTATCTTGAAGGAATATTGAGTTTTATCAAATGCCTCTTCTGCATCTATTGCTATGATCACTTGGCTTTTGTTTTTACTTCTGTTTGTACGATGAATCATGTTTATTGACTTGTGGATATGGAACCATCCTTGCCTCCCTGGAATGAAACATACTTGGTAATGATAATCATTTTTTAATTCAGTTAGCTAGTATTTTGTTAAGAATTTTTGCAGCAGGGCTTGGTGGCTTAGCCTGTAATCCCAGCACTTTGGGAGGCTGAGGTGAGTGGAATGCCTGAGCCCGCGGGTTCGAGACCCACCCAGGCAACTTGACGAGACCTCGTCTCTACAATAACTCAAAAATTAGCTGGGCATGATAGCATGTGCCCATAGTTCTGACTACTTGGAAGATTCGAGGCAGAAGTATCGCCGGAGTTCAGCAAGTAGAAGCTGCGTATCACTGCACTCCACTCTGGGTGAGAGTGAGACTCCAACTCAAAAAAAAAAAAAAAAGAATTTTTGCATCTATATTCGTCAGGGATATTGGCATATAGTTTTCATTCTGGTTGTGCTCTTGCCTGATTTTGGTATCAGAGTGAGATTCGTTCTGTAAGATGAATTAGGGAGAAATCCCTCTTCTCAATTTTTGGAATAGTTTCAATGAGATCAGTGCCCATTTTATACATCTGATAAATTTTGGCTGTAATTCCATGTGACCCTAGACTTTGTTATTGTTTTTGTAGGAAGATTTTCATTTCCTGATTCAATGTAATATTTCAAGTCAAGTCAAACTGTTTCTTTCTAGTTCAGTCTTGGTAGGCTGTACATTTCCAGGAATTTATCCATTTTCTCTAGGTTTTCCAGTTTGTTTTAATAGAGTAGGTAACTGATTTTATTTACTTGTATCTCTTCTCTTTTTTCCTTGCTTAGTCTTTCTAGTGGTCTGCCAATTTTGTTTACCCTTTTGAAGAACTAGCTTTTTGATTTATTGCATTCTTTTTTGGTCTCAATATTATTTAGTTCTGTTGCGATCTTTGTTATTTCTTTTGCTATGCCAGTTTTGCAATTAGATTGTTCTTGTCTTTTGAGTTCTTTGAGGTGTAAGATTAAGTCTATCATATTGATGTAGACATTTAATACTATACACTTTCCTCTCAGCACTAGTTTTGCTATATCTCAGATGTTTGGGTATGTTGTGTTTAATTTTCATTTGGTTCAACAAATTTTTTCCACTCCTGTCATGAGTTTGTTTACACAGGGATCACTCAAGAGCTGTTCAGTTTCCGGGTAGCAGTGTAGTTTTGGGATTTCCTCTTTGTGTTGATGTCTAATTTTATTCCATTGTAGTCCAAGAATATCCTTAATATAATTATGATATTTTTAATTTGTTGAGACTTGCTTTATGGCAAGTATATGGTCTATTTTGGACATTGTTCCATGTAGATATTTGATTTTCTGCTTCAGTGGTCTCTCTACTGATGTCAGTGGGGTGTTGAAGACTTCTACTATTATTGTATTCCTGTCAATATGGTTTCTAAGGTCAAGTAGTATTTGCTTCATGAATTTTGATGTTCCACTGCTTGTTGCATATATGCTTAAGATAGTTAAATCTTCTTGTTAAATTGCACCCTTTATCATTACATAATGCCCTTCTTTGTCTTTTTTTTTGCTGTTGTCAGTTAAAAGACTGATTTATTTAATATGATAATGACTACCCCTCCTCATTATTATTTTCTATTTGCATGATGTATCTTTTTCCACCCATCTACTTTGAATCTATGACTATCTTTGGCAAGCATGTGGGTCTCTTAAAGGCAACAGATGGTTCGGACTTGTTTTATTATCTAACTTGCCAGTCTGTATCTTTCAAGTCGACACATTTAGCCCATTTACTCTCAGAGTTAATATTGATACATGAGGTTTTGTTTCTGTCATAGTGTTGTAAGCTACCTGCCTTGGGTTTTCAAATATTTAGCTGCTTTACAGAATCTATGTTTGTTGTTTTATGTGATCTTTTGTGTGATATCATCATTTTATTTCTATGCTTAGAACTCCTTTGAGAATCCCTTGTAGAACAAGTTTATCAGTAACAAGTTCCCTTAGTATATGTTTGTTGGGGTGTGTTTCCCTTCATTTATGAAGCTTAGTTTGGCTGGCTATAAAATTCTTGGCAGATATTTTGTATGTTTCTTTAAAGAGATTGAAAATAGGTCCCTACTCTCTTCTGGTTTATAGAGTTTCCGCTGATAAGTTCATCATTTGTATAATGTCCTTTCCTTTATAAGTGATTTTGCATTTCTCTCCTGCTGCCCTTAAGATATTTTCTTTTACATTGACTGTAGAAGCTGACAACTGTGTACCTTGGCAAGGTTCTTCTCACAATATATCTTGCAGAAGTTTTTTGAGCTTCCTGTATCTGCTCTACCTCTCTCTCTCTCTCTCTCTCTCTCTCTCTCTCTCTCTCTCACACACACACACACACACACTCTCTCTCTCTCTCTCTCTCTCTCTCTCTCTCTCTCTCTCTCTCTCAATACCAGGGAAGTATTCTTGAATTTTTGAATTTTTTCCTCAAATACTTTCTCTACTTTTTATTTCTCCCTGCCTATGATGTGTAGGTTTAATCAATTTACACAGTCTTATATTTACAGAAGGCTTTGTTTTTTTTTTCTTCATAATCATGTTTTCTTTCTTTCTGACTGGGTTAATTTACAGGACCTGTCTTCCAGCTCTGAGATTCTTCCTCTCACTTGGTCTAACCTGCTATTAAACCTTTAAACTATATTTTTTATACCTCCATCAACAAATTTTTCAGTTCTTTTGTTCTTTGCTAATGTTTTCAATCTCTCATTCATCTTCTGAATTGTTCTACTGATTTCTTTCTGTTAGTTATCAACTTTCTATTGGATCTTGTTAAGTTTCTTTATGATCAACATTTTGAATTAATTAGCTGATATTTTGGGGATTTTGTTTCTGTTAAGGGTTCAATTTGAAGATGGTGGGGTAACACATTATTTAATCATAGTGTCAGAGTTGTTTCTCTGATTCTTTTTCATCTGGATGAACAATGGCAACTAGTTTGTATAAGTTCCTTCGATATAGATGGCTTGTACATGCAGGCTTTATTGAGTGTTGGTGGCAGTAGTGATGTTGGCCAGCTTGCTACCTCCTGTGGGCTTGGGTTGTTGGGGGTTGTTGGGGGTATCAGGAAGTTATCTTGCTCCTCAGTTGTGTGCACTGGTGTTTGATGAATATCTGCTGTGCTTCATCATTCAACCACTGGGCCAAAAGGTGGTTTCTACTGATAAGAGCTGGCTACTTCCAGTATGGATGGATATTTACTTGATTCTTGGTTACCAGGAGAAGTTCTCAGTTATCTCAGGCAGTGAGCTTGTCTGAGGAGTTCACAGTAGTTTGAGCTCCCAGTTCAGCCCCCAAAAGTTGGAAACCAAGACGGGGAGAGATGAACTGGGCAGGCCCAACTATGGGTCTATTGATGGCAAACACAGGCACCAGCTCTGAGGCAAGATCTGGTGAGCAGCCTCCAAGTACCCAAAGGTGTGCCTCAGCATGGTGTTGAGGGACCTCCACTGCCCCAAGTTTTCTGCTCTGAGGGGGGAAGGTGGCCTAAACTCTTAATCCAGAGGAGTAGGAACTCCAGGTACCAGGGGATATTTCTGGGCACTGAGCAGAAAGAGTACAACATTGAGGACTCTACCTCAGGGTGGGAGGAGCAGCTCAAGCTCCTAATCAGGTGAACAGCTGTGTTGGATGTCTGGGATTATTTCTGAGAGCAGCAAATAAACTGCTGCAGTAATAAGTTTTATTGCAGGGGATGGGGAGACTGATCAAGCTCCTATTTCAGGGGAACAATTGTGGCACTGGCCTGGTGAAATGCCTGGAGAAGGGGCAGAGAGGTCACCACCCCAATAGCATCTTTGCAAAAAAAAAGGAGGAGCCTCAAATTCTTGGACTGTGATCTCAATGTGGTGCATGTGTGGGATTATGCCTGAATGTGGGTAGAGGGAATATCACTGCCCCAGGTTCTCTGCATGGAAAGGAGGCGCAAGGTCAAGGTTCTATTCTAAGGGACTGGGGATATGTCTGGACATGTCTCTAGGGTCTCTGCTCGTGGGGGGAGAGACAACTCAGGCCCCTAATCCAGGTAATCCAGTGGGTATATCAACTGCCTGAAAGTATGTCTTTAAAAAACAGAGTGACTGCTATTATGTCAAACCTGTGCAGGATGGGAGGGAGTAATTTGGGATACTAATCATGTATTCAGGTGCACTGAGTGCCTGGAGACGAGTCTGAGTGTGGAGTGGGGAGAATGGCCCTTTATCAAGATCACTGTAGCATAGGGGTAGTGTGGCTCAGGCTGCAGATCAAGGTGTGTGGAGGCTACTGCTGTCTGAGATTAGGTTCCCCAGCAAGGGGCAGGATAGCCACTGGTGTTAAACAGGTCATTATAGAGAGAGGGAATGAGTAGCTCATGCAGTTGTTTTGCCTGGGCGGGGTGCTGAATGCTTGAGTGTGTCCAGACTTGAGGCAGAAAAAGTACAACTTCACAGTCTGTGCCAGATGGGTGGGGAGACTCAGCTGCCAATCCTGGCTGGCAAGTGTTCTGAATGCCTGGGGAGTTGCCTGGACATAGAGCAGTAGAGCCCCTCCCCTTGGTAAGATTTTTGCACAGAAAGGATGAGGGGGGATGTCTTAGGCTTCCTAACCACATAAACAGGTGTTCCAAATGCCCGGAGATGTGCCCTTCTCTGTGGAGAGCCATCACGGAAGCTGTTTTTCCACCTTCTCCTCCCTGGGATCTGGAGAGTTCATTGCCTTTCTGATAAATACCCATTTTCTTTCTTGAATTGGGACTTATTGTGTAAATTCACAATGTTTTGCTATGTTCAGGTGGGTGGGGCACACTGAAAGCTTCTAATTTACTATTATTTAACTCAGCAAGTCCTCTTCTAAGACTGTGTCTGAAGATCATCAAACACATACACACAATTGTACACACAAGTTTTTTTTTTATTGTGCTAATACTTTTTTTTCAGCACAAAGAAAAATCCCTGAACCAGAAAGTCAGTGCTTCTACTGCTGATGGTATAATAAAACTTCTTCTAGATGTCTCTCAAATAATTTTGTTGTGTCACTTAAATCCAGATCCTTAGTTTAATTTCTGTGGAGCTGAAATATTTACTGGCTGCCTCCAAACTGGCTTTACAATCTTCAGGCTGTCTTCCATCTATCTAATTATACCTTAATTTTGTATACAAAGACAATGGCAGTAATAAATCAAGTCCTCTTACTTAAGGCCCTAAGGAGACAACAGTTCAAGGAATCTCCAAGTCCAACCCTTTGGGTTTTTTAAATAATAACTTCATCTTATTCCCTATTAGAATTCTCTCTGCCTTTGTTCTTGATTCCTGAATATTTCTCCTTGAAAAGTCACTATGTTCTATCTGAAGTCAGAACATATGTAATTCATTTTTACAAAGTTTCTAGAAAAAAATACTCTTTAGTTTATAATACTATTGTATTTATTTAAAGATTCTCACTGAAAATATGACTTACGCTATATTTTTTTCATTTTTCTTCAGATATTGAAGTGAATATCATTTAAACATTTTGAAATAAATATGACAGTGGCAGCATAGTTGTTTCCACCTAGGGCAAAAGTTTCTCTTATTTTCCCAATTACTATGACATTAAATTTTCCAGTCAGAAAACCACAGTGCTGCATAGATTCCAAAGCTATATGTTAACATACTCTATGTGTCACCATTATTGTAATTCTTTGAATAATTTATAATGTAGAGTGTTCTAAAATATCAAAAAAATCATCAAAATAGAAAGGAAAAACATCTGTTATACCTACAAGATTAGTCATAGGAAGCCTCTCGGACATATACACCTTAGGAGGTAAAATGTTGCCATTATCTGAGAAGAAATATTATATTTGGGGTCTTTACATATGTAAATAATAAACCCAAGCTGTTAATAAGTAACTTACTATAGTTTTCCATCTTTGGCTATATTTTAGCAGATAAAATTAAATTAGGCACTTTACAGTGCAAACTTACCAATGTCCTCTGATTACCCTACATGTCACAGATCACACAAATAGAATGATAAATAAATTAGAGAAAAAATAAAAAGCAGAGCAAAAGACTATGACTTCCTTAAAATCAGTGACCAATCATGTGTGTCCTTTTGTTATTTGCGTTTTATTACCAATAAGTAGTTTGTATTCCTTTAATTCATGTTAAATTTATTTATAAATTAAATTATTATAAATTATAAATAGTTATTGTGCTGTATATTGAGACTCATCTCAAAAAACATAGATGGTTAGAGGACATTTCTTATGAGAACTACTTCTGTTATAAAATGGAAGAAATGCTTCTAAGCTATATATATTAAGATACAATGAAATTCCATTACATCATTTGATATTTGCTAAAAGTCGAACAAAGAAAACTGCTTGCCTCAGCCAGATTCAGTGGCTGAGCCTGTAATCCCAGTACTTTGGGAGGCCAAGGCAAGTGGACTGTCTGAGCCCACGGGTTCAAGACCAGCCCTGGAAACTTAGTGACACCTCGTCTCTACAATAAATCAAAAATTAGCCAGGCATGGTAGTGAGCGCCTGTAGTTCTGGCTACTTGAAGGGTTGAGGTGGAAGGATGTCCAGGATGTCGACACTGGGGTGGCCGTGAGTGTGCCACTCCACATCAGCCTGGGTGATGCAGTGAGACCCCAACTCAAAAAGAAAAAAGGAAAACTGCTTGCCTCATTCTCATCTATTGGTAGGACAAATTGATCCTTGAATTATATATATTATATACCACTAAAACCTTGAGTCATTCCAAGTAATCCAAAGAACATTCATGAAAATGTTTATAGGTATATACTGATGATAGGAAAATATGGACAAGACTTTTGAACTCTTTGAGAAATGATGAAGTCTATGAGAAAAAATCACAAAGCAAAAGAAGTAAATGACCTTCCTGACTCAAATCCAATATTTCTCAAAGTGTTGACTCTGAATCAATAGCATCAGCATCACATGAAAATGTGTTAGAAATGTAAATTCTTGGGACTTATCCCAGACTTCCAGACAAGCTGACTCAGACAGACTAGATCAAAATTTGCACTTCATCAGAGTAATCTGGGTTTTAACAATTACTCCAAATGATCTCAATGTTGGAAAAAGTGTGAGAATGGCTTATCTACAATTTCTTACTTCATTGTGTAAATACGAAGGAAATACTTATAACTATTTTATTCAGCATCATCATTTGAAACTCAAACTAAAACTATCAGAGCATGGATTCGGATTCACTCCAGGTTAACCCAACTTTGCTCAAGAACAAGAATGATTTTAAAAGCCCAGTGACTGACATTAAAACCTGATCTCCCTATTGTTTAATCTGTAGAAAAAATTTTGAAGGGTTTATTTTTTCAAGTAAAATGCAATAACCCATGTTTAAGCCTTGTTGCTATAGAAAAAAATAAATAAATATGCATCAAGAATAAGACAGTACAAAAATTATTACATGACTAGCTAAAACAACAAAGGCAAAAGAGGAAAAAATGGTATAAGAACTTTCGTTGTAATAGTGCCTTAAAATATTATTGCTTAACTTCTTCTAAATAATTAAAAGGAATCCTACAGCCCCATATTCACACTTCTTTTGTGTTTGTGTCTTTGATTTTTTTTTTACATCCTAAGTAATATTATCATTTTTTATGTACATGAAAGTAATTTCAGTTTTTCATAAAGGCCTTCCCTTCTTTGGAGTCTTTATGACATGGAGTAGTCACACTATTCATGTTCACTGTGTCACAATTAACAAAGTAAGTCAAGTAGATTTATTCTACAAATAACTTTTGTCCAGTAATAACTAGTCTTCTTGCAATGGAATTGGCTTTCCTTTTTGTAAAGTACATTACAAGTCAGCATACTCTAATTGTATTGGTATTAATGATTCTAACTTCTCTAGATAAACTAGAATTTTGCTGAGAATTGAAACTGAATTTTCATTTACCTTCTCCTAATGGCCATATATATGAATATTTATCTTATCTCTAAATTAAATTGGAAATTTTACTTCTCACTGTTGCAAATATATATATTGCTAGATGTTCTAGACAAAGTACTGTGTCAAAAGAAGAAGTTAATATTACTGTGTAAAATTTAGTGTAGAATTTAATCAGAATTTAAAAGAAAAAACTCAGGCACTAATTCATGTCAACTACACATTAATAATAAATGTCTCTTTAGACTAAAGATCTACATATAAAATTCAAAACTAAGACTTTATCTTTAAAAATAGGATTCCACATTTATGACCACTAGATCTGAATGTCCTCTTTGAAGGTCGTGCACACACACACACACACACACACACACACACACACACACACACAACTTTGGAAGCTATACAGATACATGGAAATTAGGCAACATTATCACTTAATCATCATTGAGTCAATGAATAAATAAAGATGAAAATCAATAATTTTGTTGAAACAAATGAGAATGGCAGCATAGCATACCAAAACCAGTCTAACACAGCAAAAGCAGTACTAAAAGAAAAGTTTACTACAGCAAATAACCACATAAAAAAGCAAAGATTATAAATAAATAACCTAACAATGCACCTCAAGCAACTAAGAAAAGCAATAATAAGCCAAACCCAAACCCAAAATTGACATAAAAAAGAAATAATACTGATCATAGCAAAAATAAATCAAATACAGGCTTAAAAAAATAGCAACAAAACAGTTTTGTTGGTTTGGTTATTTGAAAAGATCAACAGCTGGTAAACTGCTAGCTAGACCAACCAATAAACAAAGAGAGAAGACCCAAATAAACAAAGTCAGAAACAAAAAATTATAACATTAAAAGTTATAACATTATAACTGCTACCAGAGAAATACAAAAGATCATCAGTCTATTATGAGCAACTACACACTGACAAATAGGAAAACCTAGATGAAATATATAAATCATTAGAAACATAAATCTTACCGAGGTTGATTTAGTTAGAAATAGAATAGACCAATAATGAGTAACAAGATTGAATCAGTGATTTTAAAAAAATCTTCCAACAAAGACAAGCTCAGGACCAAATGGATTCACAATCTAATTCTACCAAATGTACTAAGAAAAACTAATACCAATCATTCTGAAATAATTCCAAGATATCAGAGGAGGAAATCCTCCATAACACATTCAGTGAGGCCACCATTACCCTGATATCAAAACCAGACAAAGGCACAAAAACAACAAACATGCTACAGGTCAATATCCCTGATGAACATAAATGCAAAAATTTTCAACAGAAAATCTAACAAGTCAAATTTAACAACATGTTGGAAAAAAGTATTCACTATGATCAGTCAGAATTTATCCCCCAGGGATGTAAAGATGGTCCAACATATGCAAGCCAATAAGCATAATACACTGCATCAACGCAATTAAAAACAAAAACAATACAATCATTTTAATAGATACAGAAAAAGTATTTGATAAAATACAAGATTCTTTAGTACAAAAACTATCAATAAACTAGAAAGCAAAGGAGCATGCCTCAAAATAATAAATGCCATATGGAAAAGTCTACAGCTAACATCATACTGGGTGGGGCAAAGTTAAAAAAAAAAACCTCTCTAAAACTGGAACAAGACAAGAAAGCCAACTCTCAGCACTCTTTTCAACATAGTACCTGAAATCCTAGCCAGAGCAATTAGGTTAAAGAAAGAGATAAAAAGCATCCAAATTGAAAAGCAGAATGTCAAATGCTTTTTGCTGATGAAATGAACATATACCAAAACAAAACAAAACAAACCCTCAAGACTCTACCAAAAGCATCTTAGATTTGATAAATGAATTCACTAAAGTTGCAGGCTACAAAATCAACATAAATTAGTCAGTAGTGTTTCTGTAAGCCGATATTGATCTAGCCAAGAAATAAACAAAGAAGGCAATCAATCCCGTTTACAATAGCTACAAAAAGATACCTAGGAATATATTTAATCAAGAAGGCAAAAAAATCTCTATAAGGGAATCTACAAAACCTTGATGAAAGAAATGGGAAAAAACAAATGGAAAAAATTCCATGCATATAGATTGGAAAAATTAATATCTTTAAAATGACCATATAGTCTAAAGCCATCTATAGATTCAACACAACTTCATTGAAAATACCAAAATCATTCCTCACAGAATTAAAAAAGATTTCTAAAATACATATGGAACCAAAAAAGAGTCAAAATGTCTAAAGCAATCACAATCAAACAGAACAAAATTAGAGGCATCATATTGCCTGACTTCAAAATATATTACAAGGCTATAGCAACTGAAATAGCATGGTATTTGTGTAAAAATAGACAAATAGACTGATGGAACAAATAGAGAACCTAGAAGTAAAGCGGTATATTCATAGTCAAATAATCTATGACAAAGCTGACAAGAACTTACATTGAGAAAAGGATACACTCTTTAATAAACAGAACTAGATAAAGCTGGATACCCACATGCAGAAGAATGAAACTGGATGCCTATCTCTCAGCAAATACAAAATCAACTCAAAATGTATTAAGAACTTAAATGTGAGACTTGAGTCTATAAAAATACTAAAAGAAAATCTAGGGAAATCTCTCTTGGACATTGGTCTAGGGAAAAAAATTATGACAGACCTCAAAAACACAGGGAACAAAAACAAAAACAGACAAGTCAGCCTTGATTAACCTAAAATGCTCTGTACAACAAAATAAATCATCAATAGAGTGAAGAAACAACCTGTTTAAAGGGAGAAAGTGTTTGCAAACTATTATTCCAACAGGAGACAAATATCCAGACTACATAAGAAATTCAAACAACCCAACAGTAAAACACAAATAATTCCATTAGAAAGTGGACAAAGAAGCCAGGCTCGTCTGCAATCTCGCGCCTTGGGAGGCTGAGGTGAATGGATTGCCTGAGCCTGCGGGTTTGAGACCCGCCTGGGCAACTTGGCGAGACCTCATCTCTACAGTAAATCAACAAATTAGCCGGGTGTGGTAGCGTGCGCCTGTAGTTCCAGCTACTTGGATGGCTGAGGTGGAAGGATCACGGGAGCCCAGCAGATCGAGGCTGTGGTGGCCGGGAGCGGCCACTGCACTCCAGTCTGGGCAACAGAGTGAGACTCCAACTCAAAAAAGAAAATGGGCAAAGAACATGATTAGACATTTCTTAAAAAGATGTACAAATGGCCACCAATATATTAAAAAAAGTTCAACATCACTATTCATCAGAGAAATGAAAATCAAAATCATATCATCTTACTCCTGGCAGAATGACGTTTATTAAAAAGACTAACAATTGGTCTGGCTCAGTGGCTCAGTCTATAATCCCAGCACTTTGGAAGGCCAAGGCAAATGATTGTCTGAGCCTGCACGTTCGAGACTAACTGGCAAATTGGCGAGACCTCCTCTCTAAAATAAATTTTAAAAAATTAGCCAGGCATAGAGTACATGCCTGTGGTTCCAGCTACTTGGAAGGCTGAGGCAGAAGGATCGCCGGAGACCAGCAGGTCAATGCTGGGGTGGCCGTGAGCTTGCCGCTGTACTCCAGTCTAGGCAACAGAGTGAGACTCCAACTAAAAAAAAAAAAAAAACAGAGAGAGACTAACAATAATAGATGTTGACCAGGATACAGAGAATAGGGAACTCTTATACACTGTTAGTGAGAATGTAAACTAGAACAACCACTATGAAAAATAGTATAAAGATTTATTTTTAAAAAAACTAAAAATAGAATTACCATTAGATCCAGCGATCCCATTACTGGGTAACTACTCAAAAGAAAATAAATCAGTATGTCAAAGGAATAACTGCATTCATATGTCTATTCCAACACTATTCACAACAACAAAGATATAAAAATCAACTTAAATGTCCATCAATGGATGAATAGATAAAGAAAATGTATATATAAATATATTTACATACATACACATAAATACTATTTGTACATACAATATCAGTAAAATCATGTCATTTAAAGCAATGTGGATGGAACTAGAGGTCATATCTTGAATGAAATAAACCATGCATAAACAAATATTGCATGCTGTCACTTATATGGTAGTTAAAAATTTTAATCACGTGGAAGTAGAAAGTGGAGAGAGAAATAGACTGGGAAGGGTGAGTCGGGGGAGAAGGAAGAAAGAAGAGAAATATGCGAAAGGATACATGCACACAGTAAGATAGAAGGAGTAAATTCAATGTTTGATAGCAGAGTGATCATACAAAACAAAAATGTATTGTACTCCTTTATTTTTTTATTTTTATTTATTTATTTTTTTTTTTTGAGTTGGAGTCTCACTCTGTCGCCCAGACTGGAGTGCAGTGGCCGCTTCCGGCCACCGCAGCCTCAACCTGCTGGACTCCGGCGATCCTTCCGCCTCAACCTTCCAAGTAGCTGGAATTACAGGCATGCGCTACCACGCTCAGCTGATTTTTTGATTTATTGTAGAGATGAGGTCTTGCTGCCCAGGCGGGTCTCGAACCCGCGGGCTCAGGCAATCCACTCACCTCAGCCTCCCAAAGGCGCGGGATTACAGGCTGAGCCACCGAGCCCGGCTATTGTACTCCTTTAATAGACACACTAAGTAAACTGACTTGATTACTACACACTATATGCATATGTGGCAAAATTCTACATGTACCACCAGAAATTTGTACAAATAAAAAAGAAAATAAAAGAAATAAAAAATAAAATAAAAGAGAGACGTTTCTTTAGAAATTGAAACAAAACACACCCATTCTTCTTCATACCTTCCATTATTAACACCACTCTCTATAGAACTGATGCAAATGAGAACTCCCAAACTAGAAACTTTGACCTTAAAATGAAGAGGAGTAGGGAAAAACAGACCACATTTATTACAAACAATACTGCAAAAAAGTCAGACAATATAAATAAAAGCTTTTCTGTTGTGAAAAATCTTGCTAAAATATCATCAATAAAACTGAAGATAAATATAATACAATGCTGCAAAGTTAATTTACTATCTCAAATAAGAATTTTGGCATATGGAAAAAAATCTTAAATCAAAAATGAGAAAATAAATAGACAAAAATCAGGAAGAATTGAAACAAATGTTGAATGAATTTATGAAAGTAATGGAAGAATAAAGCCAAATCATATCAAAAATTAAGACGAAATTACAAAGTGTCCAAGAAAATTAGATTCAAATGCAAACTTGATAAATAATTATGTAGAACAGGAAACCAGCCAAGAAAAAGAAAATGAGAAATTAAAAGATCACAAAAAAATTGAAAATAATAATGTCAGATGAGCTTAACCACATGCAAAATGCTGACTCTGAAGAATGCCAAAACAATAAGATAACAATAATATTTAAAACAGTAATTCAAGAAAACCTTCCAGAAACAAAAGACAATGTGAATTTCCTCTTTGGAAGAGATCTTTGGTTATCAGAAGAAATTGATTAAGAACAACAACTCTGAGATACATTCTAGTGGAATTATAAGACTTCAAAGGCAAAAATAAGAAATAATAATAATCAAAAAATCCCCAGCACCTCAGGCAAAGAAATAAAATAGATTACAAATGCAGACGAAAACAATGCCCAAAAGGCAATATGGTAGAAAATGTTTAAGAAACTTAAAGAAATCAATGTTAATGGCGAGATGACAATAGAACCAGTGAGGGTATGAGAGTCTCTGTAAGGGCAAGTGTCCATAAACACAGTTGGTGTGAGTTGGTGTGTGCAAGAGGGTGAGTGAAATTCTGTCTGAAGGGAGGCTTAGGATCAAGCACCCAGGGTACCACTTCAGAGGCAGCTGCAACCCAGCACTGCCCTGAGATCAGAGCCCCCTGGTGTGCAGGATCACCTGCCATTCTAGGGATTCTCTCAGGAGGAGGCTGTAGAAATCAGCTGCTTCTCAGCACCTGGCACCTGGCTCATGCCACCAACTATGGCAGCAGGACAGGCACTGCAGTGGGAACCATGCAGAAGGTGTGGTGAGGAATTCTGGAGCTAAGCCCCACTGCCAGCAAGAGATTCCGGGAGCAAAACCTCAATTTCTCAACCAACTAATCTTCAACAAAGCCTTCACTAACAATCACTAGGCAAAGGAGGACTTATTCAGTAAATGGTGCTGGGAAAACTGGCTGACAACATGCAGATTAAAACAAGACTCGTACCTGTCACCATACACAAAAATCAACTCTAAATGGATCAAAGACCTAAACATAAAACCTCAAGCTTTAAGGACCTTAGAAAATGCAGGAGACACCCTTATGGAAACCCCTATGGAAATTAGAACTGGCAACCAATTCCTGTTCAAAACTCCAAATGCCCATACCATAAGAGATAAGATAGACAAGTGGGACCTCATCAAACTGTGAGGGGGTCCAGCCTCGCAAGGGTCGTGAGATTTCCTGAAGGAGAGACGGATTGGCAAAGGACAAAAATATTATACCCGGACACCTGCTTCCTGAACAGATGACAATTTAATGTTAGATAACACAGAGCTTTTATACCATTTGTAAAGGGCAAAGACAAAGAAAATTCCTTCACGTACATATGCTCCACAAGTTACCACCATCTAGTGGTCTTAGCAACAAACAAGCCAAGAATCCTATAAGCATTCAGACAATGAGTCTTATTCATAAGGCCAAAGATGATAGTTTTAGTCCAAAGTCCCAAATTACAGTCCTTGAACTGTCTCCAGAATGTTTCCAAGTGTAAAGTTCTTCATGTAGCAGTAGTTTTCCTTCTGGGGCTTTACCTTTCTTGCCTAGGTGTCTTCGTTACTTTTCTCTTATCTCTTTATTTCTAAATAGAACGCAAAAGAAGCTTTTAGTAGTGTTTCCCAGGTACCCAAGGTTGCTTTCTGTCTTTAGCTATTCTATCATAAAAGTGTCTGATTAGTACATTATGAGTTCAGTGAAAACCCACTTTATAAATGTTAACTTAGAGTTTTAACTATTGAATTAAGTAAAAACCTTAAAGATAATCTTTATCCTAAGTAAGTGAAAACAGTGTTATAAATCAGTGTTATAAATCAGTGTTATAAATCAGTGTTATAAAACCTACATAACTCCTATATGTGTTAGAACTTATAATGAATTCATAATGAACTTATATAAACTTGTGCTTCTAAAAAACCTTATGTCTAAACACTAAACTACATAATTCTAAATCAAATAAGGAGTGAATATACTTATATCATTTATTACTTAAGCAATATCTAGTAACTTATAACCAAGTGAAAGAAAGCATTCTTGATGTGCTTCAGAGTTTAACCATTGATATGTTAGAAAAGGCCAAGTGGCATAGTGGGAAAATGGAAAAATTAACCATGGCATTTCTAGGTTAGCTGTGAGTACTTCACATAAACATGCCATTTTCTCCTTCCACGACTGCACAGATTTCTTCGGCGGTACCAAACAGCAAAGACGGAAGACAGAAGGGCCTCAGCTGCCCAGACTCGCTTTGCGGCCGGGGGTCCTCAGTGCACCTGGACTTTGTCAATCAGGCGGGCCTCCAAGGCTGGCTCCCAACAAAACTGAAAAGCTTCTGCAAAACAAAATAAACCATCAAGAGAGCTGAGAGACTGTCTACCAGACTGGGAAAAGAAATATTTGCCAACTGTATATCTATATCTGACAAAGGTCTAACATCTAGAATCTACAAGGAACTCAAAAAAGAAAAAAAGAAACAGCCCTATGAAAAATGGATATGAATAGACACTTACCAAAAGAAGACATACAAGCAGCCAACAGATACATGAAAAATGCTTAGCCTTACTAATCATCAAAGAAATGCAAATGAAAACCACACTGAGATACCGCCTAACTCCAGTCAGATTGGCCATCATCAATAATTCAAAAAATAACAGATGCCCATGAGGATGTGGAGAAAAGGGAATGCGTCTACATTGTTGGTAGGAGTGTAAACTAGTACAACCTCTGTGGAAGACAGTATGGTGATTCCTAAAAGATCTAAAAATCCACCTTCCATATGACCCAGCAATTTCTTTTCTGGGAATATACCTGGAGGGACTTAGATCACTCTATGAAAAAGATACCTGCAAATGCATTTTTATTACAGCATTACTCACAATAGCTAAAACTTGGAACCAATCATGCTGCCCATCAAAACGACTGGATAAAAAAATGTGGTGTATATACACATGGAATATTATGCAGCCATAATTAAGGACAAAATTATGAACTTTGCAGCAACTTGGAAGGATTTCGAGTCTATAATATTAAGTGATCTATCACAGAAACAAATAACAGAGTACCACATGTTCTCACTCATAAGCAGGCCCTGAACAATGATCATAGTATTATAAGAAAGGGCTTGGACACTGCCAGGGGCGGGGGACACACTTCATCAATAAGGGTACTTGATCTCAAACTAGACAAAGTCAGGACCAAAGTCAGGCACAAACTTTACTTGTACAATGACCATTTGTATACCTAATTCTGAATTGTACCCCATATCTTTAAAATAAAAAATAAATGATAATAATAAAAGCTTGAAGAATGGCAAACCAAGATGTTCTTTAAATTCCAAGGGCAGACCGGGCTCGGTGGCTCAGCCTGTAATCCCAGCACTTTGGGAGGCCGAGATGAGTAGATTGCCTGAGCCCGAGGGTTCGAGACCTGCCCAGGCAACTTGGTGAGGCCTCATCTCTACAATAAATCAAAAATTAGCCAGACATGGTAGCATGAACCTGTAGTTCCAGCTACTTGGAAGGCTGAGGCAGAAAGATCTCCAGAACCCAGCAGGACGAGGCTGTGGTGGCTGGGAGCATAACACTGCACTCCAGTCTGGGCAACAGAGTGAGACTCCATCTCAAAAAAAAAAAAAAATTCCGAGGGCAAAACAAAACCATTTTAAATGTGCCAGAACTTAGGAAATATTTTAGAATTTTTTCCAAGAAGGCTACTAAATGATGAACTTTAACCAATCGAAAAATGACTGACAAAACAATGTAAATAGACTAATGAATAAGTCTGTTACATGTTTAATTGCAGAGCTAAAATTAAAACATGGGTGGATTCATCAACTGAAAAACAAGTAGTCAAGATTATTTTTACAAAGAGAAAATTAACCGGGCTCCATGGCTCAGCCTGTAATCCTGCGCCTTTGGGAGGCTGAGGTGAGTGGATTGCCTGAGCCCGCAGGTTCGAGACCCGCCTGGGCAGTGAGACCTCATCTCTACAAAAAATCAAAAAATCAACCGGGCGTGGTAGGCGCATGCCTGTAATTCCGGCTACTTGGAAGGCTGAGGCGGAAGGATCGCTGGAGCCCAGCAGGTCGAGGCTGCGGTGGCCGGGAGCGGCCACTGCACTCCAGTCTGGGCGACAGAGTGAGACTCCAACTCAAAAAACAAAACAAAAAAAAAAAAAAAAAAACAAGGAGAAAATTATAATAAAATGGAAGGTGAAAAAAAGAAAAGTAGAATAATATAAATTGACTACAGTACAGAAGAAATGGATGAAATTCAAAGGATACCATCTTAAACTGACAGAAAATAAAAGGTTAAATAAGTAAAGGGGAGCTCAGGGGTCTGCAAAAAGTATTCATTCAAAAGTAACTAATGTGGTAGAAAGACAAAACTTCCTAAAAACCAAAGGATATTTGAGGAAATAAAACAAAACAAAGATAACCAAAGAGATAAGCAAGCATAGTAAATATAAAATATACAAACAGTAAATGGAACATAATATGACAGATTGAGATCAAAGTTATTAGGTTTAACCTATTTAAAGGAAAATATTTTTAAATTTTCTCATAAAACAAAATCTAACTCTATGTTGTGTTCCAGAAACCTATTTAAAATGCAACTATTCAAACAGGCTGAAATTAACATGAGTAAATATTTACCAGGAAAATGAAATAAAGAAACAAAAACAGAGCTTGCAATTCTGATATCAGAGTAGACTTCAAACCAAAAAACATTAAAGAAACAAAAAAAGGTTTTACTTTATAATACTAAACACCACAATCTAAAATGCAGATGGTAATTAAGTGTATCTTGTTAGCTAATACATAATAAAGAAATGCCTATATTAAATAAAAACTATAGCAGATGCAAGGATATATTGAACTACTAGAGACACTTAATGCAAATGCAAATTCCAACTTTATATATCATGTGGGGAGGGAATGTTTATCATTTAAATTATAAATAAAAACAAAATTTATAACAAGAATAATTTTGATATTAATTTTTTGAGCCGCCTCACAAGTATGGTTTTAAACAATCTCACTCATTTGCAGCTTACTCACATCATCTTTCTCCCATCTTCCATATTCCAGGAGTTGCTGCTATTTATATCTCTCCTGCCCTTTAAAATCACTACAGTCAAACAAAAATATTGTTCTAAATGAGAAGAAAAAGTTCTAAATGAGAAGAAAATCGATGTCATTAACTCGAGATATAGAAGAAAATGTAAGTGTGTGCACACACACATACACACACATTCATATTCACACACTGAGCCCTGAGGATAGTTGAACTAAAAGTCATTTCATTTAAGACAATTCAGCTTCCCCAGATGATATGCTAATGAACCAAGTAAGCAGTTCTAAGTCATTGATATCACATCATTCAGCACATACAAAAACAAGTTAACGAACCAGGTTTTGAAAATCATTTAGAGGCACAGTTTGACACATACCAATGAAGCCACTTCATTTGCTTGCTAAAATAGACTTTATCTTGGGTCCTTTCTAAACTAAAACAAACTTGACTTTGGCTATCATTGGAAATGAAGGAAAAAAAAAAATAGGTGTACCTGGAGACTACTGAAAGGACTGCCTTTTTTTGTTTGTTTGTTTGTTTTTTCCTATTAGTAAAAGAAAACTATATTCGAGTGACCTCTTATAAGACCATAAAAAATAAACGCTTGGTGAAAAGTTGAAATTAAATACATATTTAT
This sequence comes from Cephalopachus bancanus, assembly GCA_027257055.1. Lineage (NCBI taxonomy): Eukaryota > Metazoa > Chordata > Mammalia > Primates > Tarsiidae > Cephalopachus > Cephalopachus bancanus. The sequence continues at coordinate 3,248,374 of JAPVLO010000107.1, forward strand.
CATTTCCTTCAGAATACTTAAAGCAGTTAAAAGACCATCAGTAAGAAGAAAATGGACTTCCTCATTCTGAGGTTTATGTGTCTCATTTGGTTCTATATGTGCTTGTATGCACACTTGCCTATCTCTGGCAAAAACAATCTTAGAATATTTTAGTCTACTCTTTAACATTCACATTCTCTAAGACAAACATTCATATGAATTACATTGCTTCTCTTGGTGTTTTAATTCAGTTTCTACCTAAAATAATTTTGATAAATCCAGCAAGAAGTATTCCCTGGAGATGTAAACTGTTGTAAATAACATTCTTTATTGTCCATCATTATGTCTCATCTTCTTAACACATTGATATTTCCTCACTGTTACTGTCTCTAATCATTTTTGCTAATCCAAGAATTTATCACAGAAAATTCTGTCTCTGAGATCACAAATATTGCAAGCTTTAACCGTCAGTTCATTTCTGTAACCTCTCCTCACTTATTTAACTTACATTGTACCCAGTTGTTAATCTCATCTAGACAAAAATCATCTATTGATTCCTCTTCATTTGCTACCACAAAGCTTTCAGTCTAGTGAGAGACAAAGATAGTGAAATATTCCAATTTTTTTTCAGATTCTGTGTATTCCATTTACTTAATATCTCCCAAATCCATTTACATGTTTTCCATCTTTACTACATGTTTTTAAGAAAAACCACAGTCTTCTCTTACTTGGATGATTCTGACGATCCTAAATGAAAATTTCTGATTTCTGGATATGTGTTCAACCAATTTTTCACAGAGAAGACTGAATAATTTTTTTAATATATTCATCTTATAGTCCTTGCTTAAAATCTTTTCTTGTGACTGACCATAATATTGGAGTAAAGAACACATTTTATAACATGATTTACTAAACACATGGTACATGTCTTCTGCTGTCCTCCTTCCTTGCCCTCACTTTATTTCCTGTCCCCTAGTCATAGTATGTAATATACAGCCTAGCCATGCTACACTGTTTTGGATGAATTATGCTTCTTCGTACTCAGCAACAACGCACATACCATTTACCTGATTGAAACACACTTCCATAATCAGCTTTCCCAACTTTCGGTTAACTTCTCTTTTCTCGAGTTAAAGAATGTTTATGTATTGGTGGGGAGAATGATTTTTCACTTTTTTACTGCATTTTTCAACCAAGTTGGCTAAATTATGCATAAATGTATGTCTTTAAATAAAAAATTATGTGAAATAGTAATTATTATCCATGCTTTTAAATAAAAGGTTCTTCGATTAGTAAGAGGCATTAGGTTCACAATCTAAATTTATACTTTCTGTTGCTTTTACTCCATTGATGATCAAGTGAGGAAACTAAATTTTGTGGACCAAAGTGTAGAATAAACTGAGATTGATGCATCCAGTCCATGGCTAAGTATTTGCCATCTATAATATAAACTTCTGTTGGATCTGAATGTATTAATCACATAACCTCTACCCTTGAATTTAGATTTCACAACCCTAGAACTGTGACTTTCACTAAAAGTGGTAGAGTTTAATAAAGTAAACATGAGAAAAGAATAGGAGTGCTAATTATGAAAGAAATATGCCTTTTTCTTAGATTTAGTAAAGAAACACACACACACACACACACACAGAAGTTATTGCAAACTAAAGGCTAAGAAGAGAATTTAAAACATGTGCTTCTGGTAGATTTTCTTTCTATAAATCAGATTTTCTTATAAAATCAAAGGTTATCGAATTTGTTTTTTTTAAAAAACATGATTCTTTCGTTTTACCTTCAAAAGAGGAACGGTTTGAGACAGTGTGGGTATAAAACAATTATAAAGGAAAACAGACTGGTTGTACCAGAAGAAGAGAGAGAATTCCTTAGTAGAGCATTTAAAATGTTAGAGAACAGAGTAGATAGATATGAAAGAGAAAAAGAAATGAACCTGTCTAGAGGTTTTTGAAGGCATTCCAAAAGAAAGATGTCGTAGGTGCCACCAAAGCCAAGAGTATAAAAATTATCCAAAGAAAATTGAAAAACATTCCGCTGGAGTAAATTTTTCAGAGGGATTCCGGATCCAATAAAGTATTTTGAGTCATATTGTTAATGTATAGATTGTATGATGACAGCAACTGGTGAACAAACTCTTGAAGACTGAAACAGATTTGAATAGTGGTTACATAAAAGATGGACAGATTTAAGAAGCAAAAAAGGCAATATTATAAAAACTATTACATACTATTTGAAGAGTTTCATATGACACAATACTATGGTTGGCAGTGCAAATATTTATTGTGTCCTGATGGAATACACAACTTTGAAAATAGAAATTTAAGGGAAATTATATATACTAAATATGGAATATACTAAAGTAGACCTTACCAAAACTGAGAAAGATTGAATGAGGTCTTGGATTAGTTGCCAGTTTAATTAGAAAATGTCCCGTGTGCTACTGTGTAACTTGGGAAACTAAGGGTAGGTAAGATTATCTTTAAACAGCAGGTATGTTTTCTCACTTATAAGCAACTGAATTCATACTTTTTACTCAGAGCTAATGCATAAGAAAACATATAAAGCAGCAGCCCCCAAACTTTTTGGCATCAAGGACCAGTTTCATGGAAGACAAATTTTCCACTGACTGGGATTGAGGGGGAGGATGGTTTAGGGATGATTCAAGTATGTTATATTTATTGTGAAACTTATTTTTATTATTATTACATTATAATACATAATGAAATAATTATACAGATCACCATAATGCAGAATCAGGGGAGCCCTGAGCTTGTTTTCCTGCAACTAGACAGTGCCATCTGGGGGTGATGGGGCACAGTGACACCCAAAGTGTGTTGCTATGTCCAGTCTATTCTGTAATCTTGTATTGGTTGCTGTCACTGCAGAACCCTATTTTACAAAGATAGAATGTTGGAAACGGAAGAAGGCTTTTCAGTGTTGGCAGGAGACGGAACTCATACAATAATGCCAGCGATGGAGAGTGGCTGTAAATACAGAGGAAGCTTCCCTTAGTCACCTGGTCGCTCACCTCCTGCTGTGTGGACAGCATCCCAGCCAGCCACGAACTGGTACCAGTCTATGGCCCACCGTTCGAGGACCCCTGATGTAAAGTATATGTCAGAAAATAAATGTCTGAGCCTGAAAACAAAAGTTGAATTAAAAGAGAGCAAGAAATTCTGTTCCCAATATTATATACACAGAAGCAAATAAACCAAATTCTAGATTAGGTTACATAGTAAATATGCAGATGTTTGCCTTCTTGAAAGGAACATATCAGGGGAAAATAACACCTAGTTACATATCTCACAACTGCAGAAGATATAGTGGAAGAATGATTAGCACTTTTAGTCAAGGTGTCCAAATAACTTCTTGTTTTGAGAACTTCCTTTCTCCCCAAAATATGACAATATTAAATAAACTTTATAAAAGGTCAAAAAAATAAGATATCCAAATCAGAAATATTATAATCATCTGTAATAGTTTCTACTGCTATTGTAATGTATGACCACAAACTTCATTTCTTAAAGCAACACAAATTTGTTACCTTAATTTTTATTGGTTTAAAATCCAACACGAGTCTCACTGGCCTAAAAATAAAGGTGTCAGGAGGGCTGTGTTTCCTTCTGGATATTCTAGAGGACAGTCTATTTCCATGCCTTTCAGCTTGTAGAAACTGTCTATATTTCTTGGCTCATAATCACTTCTTTCATATTTAAATCCAGCAACAGTGAGCAGAGTCCTTCTCACACCAAAACACTCTGACCTATTCCTCTTCCAATTTTAAGGACCCTTGTGATTACACTGGTCTCACCAACAAAATTCAGGATAATTTTTCTGTGCCAAAGTCAGCTGATTGGCAACTTTAATATCTGCAACCTTAAATCTACCTTGCCATGTATTATAACAAGGCAAGCTTCAGAAATTAAGATGTGAACATCTTTGAGGGGGCCAACATTTTGCCAACAAAAATAGGCATCTCTGTGGAATAGCAGTGGAACAAAAATGTGCAAGGGGAACATGGTTGTGAAGGCAGTAGCAACCAGAGAGCTTCACTTTGAGAAATATTAAGTGCTAAACTGTTCTATTAGACATGTTAAAATATCTGTAATTAAAATATACAATGAGTGGTGCTAGGACATTTGGATATCTATATAAAAAGGAAGATAAAATTGGATTCATTCTTCACCATATATTGAATAAAATTTTGAAATTTGTATGTAAGGTATAAATCACACAATACTGAAAAATAGATGATAGCACAATCTTTTTAACTATGACTAAATATATATACCAACAAAAGGAAATATTGGTAAACATATTTTTTTAAAAAATAAGACATAGGGAACTTTTGTGAACTAACCTTATAAAACTAGGAGCAGTCTTTCCTAATAGATTGCTTATCTTCCCCAGTGGCAAAAAAAAAAAAAAAAAAAAAGAATGTTAACATGCTAAAAAATAGCAACTACCCCTCTCGTCTTGTTTCACTGAGAGTCATCAGGCAGAATCACAACCCTGATCCTCTTTTTCCTCTTTCTCTTTCTCCCATCCCAGAACATCTAACTGCCTGGATCTCGACTTTCTTAAACTGGTTGGCATCAGCCTGTTAAAAACTAAACTGAAATTTATTTCTGTTATAATATTTACGAATATCATCTCCTACCTGTTTTATCTTTTTATTATCCCCAAAGTGTCTTTTAGTAAAATTTCTAATTTTAAGTTTATTGTATCAATCTTTTTCTTTACATTGTATAGTTTGTACATTCTTTAGCAAGTTCTTCCCTAGGATGGGTCATGAAGATACTCCTCCATGTTTTCTTCTAAAACTTTAATAGTGCTGCTTATCACTTTTATCTTATAATTTTAATTTGATTTATCAGTTTCTTCTGGGTGTTTGAAGTTGTTGGCATATATTTGTTCATAATCATCTCTAATAAACCTTTGTATTTATGTGGTATTAGTTATGTCTTTTTTTTTTTTTTTTTTTGATTTGGAGTCTCACTCTGTCACCCAGACTGGAGTGCAGTGGCCGCTCCCGGCCACCGCAGTCTCGACCTGCTGGGCTCCGGCAATCTTTCCGCCTCAGCCTTCCAAGTAGCCAGAATTACAGGCAGGTGCTACCACGCCCGGCTGATTTTTTGATTTATTGTAGAGATGAGGTCTCGCTACCCAGGCGGGTCTCGAACCCACGGGCTCCAGCAATCCACTCACCTCAGCCTCTCAAAGGCGCGGGATTACAGGCTGAGCCCCCGAGCCCAGCTATGTCTTTTTTTATTTTCATTATTTGGGTCATTTTCTTTCTAAATGTCTGTTGATATTATTTATTTTTTTAAGGAGAAAATTTTCATTTTGTTAACATTTCAAATCATCATCAACTTTATTTCAGCTCTGATTTTTATTGTTTATTTTCTGCTACTAATTTTAGGCATGATTTGTTTTTGCTTTTCCTCTTTCTTCAGGTACATGATTAGGTTACTTATTTAAATTTTTCATTTTTTTTTTTTTGACATAGGTAATTATTGCTACAAACTTTTCTTTTACTATTGCTTTTACTGTGTCCCATGGGTCTTGGTATGTTATAGTTCCATTTTCACTTGTTTCAATAAATTTTTCTACATCTGTCTTAATTATTCTTGAGCCATTGATTGTTCTGGAGCACATTGTTTTCCATGTGTTTGCATAATTTCAAAAGGTCCTCTTGTTATTGATTTACAATTTGATTTCATTGTGGTCATAATAGATGCTTAATATATTTTGACTTTTTTTTTTTTTTTTTTTTTTTTTGAGTCGGAGAATCACTCTGTCGCACAGACTGGAGTGCAGTGGCACGCTCCCAGCCACCGCAGCCTCGACCTGCTGGGCTCTGGTGATCCTTCTGCCTCAGCCTTCAAAGTAGCTGGAACTATAGGCTCGAGCTACCACGCCTAGTTAATTTTTGATTTATTGTAGAGATGAGGTCTCACCAAGTTGTCTGGGTGGGTCTCGAACCCACAAGCTCAGGCAATCCACTCACCTAGACCTCCCAGAGTGCTGGGATTACATGCTGAGCCACCAAACCAGGCCAACTTTTTTTTTTTTTTAATTTGGAATCTTACTCTGTCACCCAGACTGGAGTGCAGTGGCATGTTCACAGCCACTGCAGCCTCGACCTTCTGGGCTCTAGTGATCCTTCCGCTTCAGCCTTCCAAGTAGCTGGAACCACAGGTGTGCTCCACCACACCTGGAAAATTTTTTTATTTATTGTGGAGACAAGGTCTCACCAAGTTGCCCAGGTTGGTCTTGAACCTGTGGGCTCAGACAATCCTCTTGCCTCAGCCTCCCAAAGTGCTGGGATTAAAGGTGTGAGCCACTGTGTCCAGCTTATATTTTGACTTTTAAAAAATTGTTCAAACTTATTTGTCACCTAATTTATGATCTATCCTGAAAATATTTCATGTGCTGATGAGAAAAAATTGTGTTCTTCAGAAGTTAGATTAAATGTTCTGTAAATGTCAGTTAAGTACATTTGGTCTAGAGTATACGTTAACTCCATGTTTCTTTGCTGATTTTCTGCCTGGATAATCTGTTCAATATTATGAGTGGTATGTTGAAGCTGCCTACAATTACTGTATTTCAGTCTGTGTCTCTCCCCTTAGATTTATTGATGCTTATTTTATATATTTGGTTGCACTGATATTGAGTACATATATCTTAGAATTTTTTTATTCTCTTGCTGATTAACCACTCTTTTTACAGTATTTTACTTGAGACTATTATCTGAGATAACACAGCCACTTCTGGTCATTTTTAAATTTTCATTTGCATGAAATACTTTTTCCTTCACTTTACTTTTAGTCTATGTGTGTCTTTATAGGTGAAGTGAGTTTTTTGTTTTGTTTTGTTTTGTTTTCGTAGGCAACATATAGTTGGGTCCTGTTTACTTATCCATTTGGTCACTTTGTCTTCTAATTGAAGATTTTAGTTCACTTACATTCAATGTTTATTATTGGTAGGTAAGGACTTACTACCGCCGTTTATTACTTATTTCTGGTTGTTTTGTAAGTTTCTATTCTTTCTTTCTTCCTGTATTCCTTTGTGGTTACGTGATTTTTTTTTTTCTGGTAGTATGTTTTAATTCATTGCTTTTTAATATATCTATTATAGGTTTTCACTTTTTGGTCACCATGAGATTTCCAAAAAAAAAAAAAACACCTTATAACAAATTATTTAAAACGAATGACTTAAAAGACAACTTAAAAGACAAACAGAAAGCAAAACCAAAAACCTACATTTTAACCCAACCCTCCCCTTACCTTTTTAATGTCTTATTGTCTCAGTTTATATCTTTTGTTTTTTTATCTCTTAGCAGGTTACTATAGCTATATTATTTTTATTATATTTGTCTTTTAATCTTCACATAGAGATATGAGTAGGTTGCGCATCATAATTACAGAGAGTATTTAGCATTTATCTTATACTTACTTTAATAAGTGAGTTTTATACCTTCAAATATTTTCATTTTGTACATTAGCATATTTTTCTTTCAGATTGAAGAACTTCCTTTTTTTTTAGTTTTTGTTGTTGTTGTTGCTGACAAGTCAAATGGTAATTTCCACAAATTTTTATTTGTGTAAGAAAGACTATTTCTTCATGTCTGAAGGAAAGATCTGGATGTAGTGTTCTTGGTTGACAGTTTTTCTTCCATCAACATTTTTAGTGCATTGTCACACTCTCTCCTGGCCTGGATGGCTTTTTTTTTTTTTTTTTTTTTTTTTTGAGAAGTCTGTTGTGAGACAAACCAGAGGGGTTTTTTTAATATGCTATTTGCTTCATTTCTCTTGATGCTTTTAGGGTACTTTCTATGTCTCTGACCTGTGACAATCTGATTATTATATGCCGTGGGATAGGTTTATTTGGGTCGAGTGTGTTTGGTAGTCCACAACCTTTGTGTATGTGGATATTTTATATATTTCCCCAGATTTGGAAAGTTTTATGTTAATATTTCTTTGAACCCATTTTCTATTCTTTGCTTTTTCTCAAATTCTTCTTGAATGCCAGTGATTTCTAGATTTGGTCTTTTAAGAGTATTCTCTATATTTTATGGGCATTTTTTGTTCCTTTTTAAATTTATTTTTCTCAGACTGTGTATTTATGAGCCTGTCTTTGATCTCACTGATTCTTTTTTCTGCTTGACTCATTGTTGAGCATCTCTAATGCAGTTTTCCATACAGCAAATATATTTCTCATTTCCAGAATTTCTGTTTGACTGTTTAAATTATTTTAATTTCCAGGTCAGTCACAGTGGCTCAGCCTGTAATCCCAGCACTTTGAGAGGCTGAGGCCAGAGTATTGCATGAGCCTGGGGAATCAAAACCAACCTGGGCGTGGTGGCACATGCCTATTGTTCCAGCTACTTGGAAGGCTGAGGCGGAAGGATCACCTGAGCCCAGCAGGTTGAGGTTGTGTTGGTTGTGAGCATGCCACTGCACTCCAGTCTGAGTGACAGAGGTAAGACTCCAACTCAATAAATAAATAAATAAATAATTTTAATTTCTTTGTTAATTTTTCTAAGTTTTAGCGTTGATTTTGTGTTATCTTGAAATTCACTGAGTTTCCTAAGAACTGCTATTTTGCAATCTTGACCTAGCCGGGCTCGGTGGCTCAGCCTGTAATCCCGTGCCTTTGGAAGGCTGAGGTGAGTGGATTGCCTGAGTCCGCAGGTTCGAGACCCACCTGGGCAACTTGAGTGAGGCCTCATCTCTACAATAAATCAAAATGAGCCAGGTGTGGTAGTGCGCGCCTGTAGTTTCAGCTACTCGGAAGGCCGAGGTGGAAGGATCGCCAGAGCCCAGCAGGTCGAGGCTGCGGTGGCCAGAGCGGCCACTGCACTCCAGTCTGGGTGACAGAGTGAGACTCCAACTCAAAAAAAAAAAAGAAATCTTGACCTGAAAACTCACACATTTCATCTTATTAGGATCTGTTACAGGATCCTTGCTTTCTTTTCTTTTAATTTGAGAAGTTCATGTTGTTTCCTATGAATATATATCTATGACTTTGCATTGAAAGATCTGTTATTCATTTCAGTCTTCATAGTGTGTCTTGTTTTGGTCTTTCGAGGGCATGTTCAGTAAGAAGTTCTTGCAATTGCTTATGGGTGACAAAAGTATAAATAAAAGTAATTTGGAGAAAGTGGAATATTCAAATAAACCAAAAATGTCAACATTTTGCAACTGAAAAAAGACAAGAAAAATGCTGTAAGTCAGAAGAACATCAGAGTAATTAATGACTTTGAGTCCTCTGTTCAGCTTAGAGTAAGATTCTACTCACAGCTTGGATTACAGGACAGTATATAACCTTAGAAATAATATTACTATGATATGAATTCTGAGAGAACCAGTGTACTGAAGAATAAAATAGTGAGACACTTGAATATACAATTTGGACAAACAAAAAAAGTGGATACAGAAAAGATCACACTCAGTATGCAAGTATGTATTATGTATGTGGGGTTCAGCAAATCTAAATGCGTAAGATACAGAGCAGAAATGCTAAGTACAGATGCCACAAAGTATGATGGGGGTGTCAAGGGACCACTGGTATCTTTTTCTAAAGAGACTAGAAGGTGACCTTAAAATTATTTTTTAAAAACATTACTATGAAGAAAAGAGAAAAAAAGTTGTCAAAATATTAAGACATGGTTGAGTTGTAGGCAAACTGCTTATCTGGTAGTACATTAACTTTACAAAACTAAATTTTGGAGCAAGTGTTCTGTTCCTAATTATATATTCAGTAATTATTTTTCTGGACTTAGTAATCTATGGTTTAGAAGCATGAGAAACAGCTAAAATTCATGGGTTTTAACACCTAGAAAAATACAGATAGTAAATAAAGGAAGAAATTAAAGTTATCTTGAATGCTAGTAATGAATTCTGAAAGTACCTAGTCCTCATTCAATTCTGCTTTATGCTGCATTCATTAAGAGGATGGGATTTAATTTCTGAGCAACAAATCTGGTGTAGCCATTTTTTTTAAATGTGAGGAAGAAGAGAAATAACTTTTAAGACACTGAGTAGTTTCAGAGTCACATTTGTGTTTAAATTGAGCAATTTTAGCCCACTTTTTTGTGAAAAGAAGACATTATAATGCAAAAATTATGCATAGAGTGAATAATAAAAGATGTGACTGGAGAGATTAAAAGTTAAACAAACCTGCAGAAATCACAGCATGACAGCAAATTCCAGATGGCTACAAATCCCCAGGGTCCTTGAGGAGCTTTGAAAGGGTAAACTGCGTGTCACACAACAGATTTTCATCTCTGAATGCCTATAAAGGAGAGTAGAAATGTTCCTAAAAATTCACCACATCAAAGAACAATTGTTTTGAACTCAGTGTGAAGACTCTGGCTAGTTCATGACCCAGTCACCCAAAAAAGCTTATGTTCAATGGATCAGAATTGTTCTGACAAAATTTTTCTCCTCTTTCCTCAATGCTATTCACTTGTTTTGCAGGTGTTATCTAAAGACAATCTGAAATCATTTTGCATTTTCTTTTTTTCTTCAGCTTCATTAATGTATAATGGACACATAAAATGGTATGTATTAAATGGGTGTGGTATGATGATTTGATATGTATATACATTGTGAAGTAATTATAGCAATCAAGCTAATTAACACTTCCGTCACCTCACATAGTTACCTTTGTGTATATGTGTTTTTGTGGTGAGTACATTTAATATCTACTCAGCAAATGTCAAGTATAAAATATGGTATTACAAACTGTAGTCATCATGCTGTTTATATATCCCACATTTTTCTTATTCATTCTTCCAATGACAGAAACTTAGAGTTATGAATAATACTGTAATGAACACAGGAATGCAGATATCTCTTTAAGGTACTGATTTCATTTCTTTTGAATATATAATCAGAAGTGTTAGGGTACGTACAGGGGGAGGGTAGAAACGCACAGGGAGGCCTGCAGCACTGCCGAGTCGGCAAGCCGGAGGTGCGCGCTGGCCACCCAGAGATCTGAGTAGATGCAAAGAATTGCAACACACAGAGGTGAGAGAAGAAAAGATTTATTTAAGAAACGTTCACCCCCCCCCACCAATAGGGAGTGGGCCTACTCTCTAGGTGAGCGTGGCAACGTAACCCCCCAGAGTCCTGGCTTAAATCCTTCTCTTGGAGTTATTGCACTTGACTGCCATGACTGCTGTGACTTCCTTGTCGACCACCTGTGGATGTCTTGGAGATCCTGTGACACAGAGAGCCATTAATGACTGCCCATATTATCATAGCCCCTGGAGAAGGGTGTGACAAGGATTCTAATTCTCCTGCACCTTCCCAAATGACATTCCTTAGACCTAATGGAGGGTGTACCTCCCCTTATCTCCTAGGCATTCCCAGTGGATAGCTTCGGGGGATCCTTGGCTTCCCTGTAGAAAGTGCCCAATTTACTGCAAGATCGAATCCCCACCTGCTCTCCCTCTGAGCGGTTATAACTTTTGTAATTACAAGTTTCATGACTTTTACAATCCTTGCCCAATGCATGATGTCTTAGGCCTTGTAAACTCCCTTTACTCTAGGCAAGCTTGATTGCCACTATGATACCTGGAAGTCTGTTTCTGAAAAGACAAAATCGGTAAAGTTAATTTTACTTAAAGTGTGCATTTCTCCAAAAGCATAGCTTCTACTTTCTCTTCATTGTGTCAGTGTTTAAGAACAAGATGAAAAATGGCTTCCCACTCTTGGCCTGTCCTTTCACCTCCATACTGTCTTTCATATCATCTACACAAATTTACAATCTTGTCAGAAGTATACAGATATTCCCTTTCTTCACAGCTTCATCAGAATTTCCTGTCTCTTGTCTTTTGGATAATAGATTTCCTAACATGTCTGAAGTGATATCTCATTTTATTTTTGATTTATAATTACATGAGGTTTAGTAATATTAATCTTTTGAGTATATACTGGAAGTTTTATTTTCTTTGTAACTACCATGAGACTTACATAAACCATCTTATAGTTATAATAGTCTGACTTAAGCTGATAATTACTTGAATTCAATCACATACAAAACCTCTACAATTTTAATTCTCTTCCCCATACATATTTTATGTTATTGTTGTTACGCATTTTTTCTTTTTAAATTGTGTATCCACTAACAAATGAGAGTAGCTATCATCATTTTTAACACTTTTCTCTTTTGAATTTTATGCTAGAGTTAAAAGTAATTTACTCACTACCACTACAGCATTACGGTATTCTGAATTTGACTTTATATTTATCTTTACCAGTGAATTTTATACTTGCATGTTTTCACATAGATACTTAGTATCTTTTTATTTTAACTTGAAAATCTTCCTTTAGCAATTTTTTTTTTGGTAAGGCAGATCTAGTGTTAATTAACTCCCTCAGCTTTTGTTTTACCGGGAACATTTTAAATTTCTTCTAAGTTTCTTTAAGACAAATTTACCAAAAATAGTATTCTTGGTCAGCAAGTTGTGTTTTTTTTTTCCTAATTTATTTTAGTACTTTAAATATATCATTTCATTCCCTTCTGGCTTGCAAGGTGTCTGCTAAGAAGTCTACAAATAGCCTTATGTGATAGAGAGTTACTTATATGTGACCATTCTCTTTTCTCTTGCTTCTCTCAAAATTCTCCCTTTGTCTTTGACTTTTGAGATTTAATAATAATTTATCACCTGGTAATCTTTGAATTGATCTCTTTTAGAAATCTTTGAGTTTCATGAATCTGAATGTCCATATGTCAAATCTCCCAAGATTTGAGACATTTCAGCCATTATTTCTTTCTCTCTTCTCCTCTGGAACTCCCAAAGTGCATGCAGTTGTTTTCATAATGGTGTCTCACTGGTTATATATAATTTCTTTACTCCTTTTCTATTATTTGTTTTTTTCTAACTAAATAACTCTCAGTGGTCTGTTTTCAAGTTTACTAATTTCTATTCTGTCATTGAGTCTGCTGTTGAAAGTGTCTGCTAAATGTTTCAATTCTTTCGTTATCTTTTTAATTTTGAATATCTGTTTGATTCTTTTTATGGTTTATAAATCTTAATTTTCTTCTTTCACTTTATACATTGCTTTCCTAATTTTTGTTTAATCATCTATGGTTTCTTGTGTCTACTTGAGCTTCTTTAAGATGATTATTTTGAATTTTTTCAGGCAATTCATAGATTTCTATTCCTTTGGGATTGGTTACTGGTGTCCTATTAGTTCCCTTTGTTGGTATCTTGTTTACCTAGTTTTTTGTAATCTATGTAACCTTGTGCTGGTGTCTATGCAGTCAAAGAAGCAATCACCTCTTCCAGTCTTTACAGACTGGTTTTATCAGGCAATGGACTTTTCCTGTTGAATTCCTGGAAATTGCAATCAATCAGGGTTGAAGCCAACTCATGTGGTGGCTGCTGGGTCTGAGATGGGGTACATGATTGGTATATTGTCACCAGTGTGTTGGGTGGGTATGAATTCTGCCTGGTGTTTGGGTGGACAGGACTGTCTCATGGGCATTTGTCAGTATGGCTGGCATTGGTGCAAGGGTTTTCTTCATGGTCTGCAATTGGGTCCACAGATGCTGGTCTGTTTTCAGATTTGTGGACAAGTATACACCCCCTGCATCCCAGGGAAATCTCCTGTTAGGGCAGTTGGTAGGTCCCTGAGGAGGTAGTATTGCTCTTGGATCACAACTCACTGGGGCTAGAGCTGAGTTGCAGAGTCACTTCAGGATCCACAGTCCAACTGAAGTTGGAAACCTAAATGTGAGGGCAAAAATAAGCATATTTCTCACCAAATTACTGGGCAGGTAGACTGCTTCTGGGTCATGAATAAACGGGGCTGGAGTTAAGCAACAGGGCTGCTTTAGGATCTGTATTGAACCAAGTTCAATTGGTCTGCCTTCAGGGGCAAAGAAAGGCATGTTTCCCATTGGGTCCTTGGGCTGCCAAGATTGTTCTAGGACTGCTACTGTACAGGGACTAGAACCAGGTCATAGTTACATCATGATCTATTGTTGGGAGCCAGCCTTGGAGGCCCACCTGGTTGACAGGGTCTGGGTGGGCCAAAGACCCCAGGCCACAGGGCGAGCCCAGGAAGCTGAGGCCCTTCTGTTTTCCACCTTTACTGTTTGATACCGCCGAAGAATTTTGTGCAGTCGTGGAAGAAGAAAATGGCATGTTTATGTGAAGTACTCACAGCTAACCTGGAAATGTCATGGTTTATGTTTCCATTTTCCCACTATGCCACTTGGCCTTCTCTAACATATGCAAGGGTTAAACTCTGAAGCACATCAAGAATGCTTTCTTTCACTCAGTTATGAGTTACTAGATATTGCTTAAGTGATAAATGATATAAGTGTACTCACTCCTTATTTGATTTTGAATTCTGCAGTTTAGTGTTTAGACATAAGGTTTTTTAGAAGCACAAGTTTATAATAAGTTCATTCTGAATTCATTATAAGTTCTAACACTTATCTAGGAGTTATGTAGGTGATTTATAACACTGTTTTCTCTGACTTAGGATAAAGGTTAATGTTAAGGTTTTTACTTAATTTTATAGTTAAAACTCTAAGTTAACATTTATAGAGTAGGTTTTCACTGAACTCATAATATAATAATCAGACACTTTTATGACAGATCAGCTAAAACAGAAAGCAACCTTGAGGGACCTGGGAACATTGCTAAAAGCTTCTTTTGAGTTCTCTTTAGAAACAAGCACTGCAAGATAAGAGAAAAGTAACGAGGACATCTGGACAAGGGAGGCGATCGCGGGACTCTGAAGAACATAAGAGCCTAAGATGGGAAAATTCCTGACACATAAAGAAATGTACACTTAAAGAAACTTTCTTGAGACATTTCAAGGACTGTAATTCAGGACATTGGACTGAAAGTATCATTGTTGGCTTTATGAATAAGACTTGTTGTCTAAATGCCTGTGAGAATCTTGGTTTATTTGCTACTATGCCTATGGGAATCTTGGTTTGTTTGCTACTAAGCCTATGGGAATCTTGGTTTGTTTGCTACTAAGACCACTAGATGGTAACTTTTAAAAGATATATACGTGAAAGAATTTTCTTTGTCTTGCCCCTTCACGAATGGTATAAAAGCTCTGTGTTAACTAACATTAAATTGTCATCTGTTCAAGAAGCAGGTGTCCGGTATATTATCTTCGTCGTTCGCCCATCCGTCTCTCCTTCAGGAGATCTCACGACCTTGCGGGGTGGGCCCCCGCAGTCTATCCTTAATCTCTCGGTGAATATTTCTGTTAGCAGGATCAAGGCAAAATGGAGTTAAGTTCAGAGGGACAGGTATGTTTCTGGGTCTGTAGCCAGAACCAAAGTTAGTAATCCAGCCAACTGGGAACTGGCCTATCTCTTCAAAATGGATTTATTTGGTCATGAGCTCCACCAGGATTTTGTGTCCTCTTACCTAGAAGCCAAAGTTCCAACAAAGGCACTTTTGTCTATAGTTTGCTGCCAAATTATTGTTGCTGTGGGAGGATAAAAGTAGGAAAACATCTATTCCTTCATTCTGCTAGTGTCACTTCGAAGTTATTGCATTTTTTTTACTTGTTAATAGGGGGGATTTTTTTTTAAGTGGGGGGGGTTGGATAATACAACAAGACTTTTTGGCCTCCAAGTGAGACCCATACACCTGATTTATGGGATAATATGGTATGTGGAAAGACTCTGCTTCTAGAAATGCTTGTGATTCTAAACATCTTTAACTCTTGCATTTATGGAAAATAATTTTGCTGTATGAAGTAATTGAAAAGTATATAATATGTAGGCCAGGCTTTGAATTGGCTCCATGACTTTACTAGTTCTATGCTCCTTAGCTTCAGTTTTTATATACTTTTAAAAAGAAAATAACAATAACTATCTCAAGAGTTGTGACTATAAATGAAACATGCTACTCAAAGTGCCTGACACATTGTAAAACACTCGATAAATTTATTGTCAGCTTTTTTGCTTTTCCATGTACCTGTGCAAATATGTATACATTTCAAATTTCTAGATACTGGCCACCTTACATTTTGTCTCTAAAGTTTTCACCTGATGCAAAATGGTCTCCCACGTGTAACTGGATATAATGCAATATACATACAATATGCCTGATAGCTGAATCCTGTTGGTCCATAACACACTGAGTTTACAAATTACACACATATATAAATACACACAAGCACAAAAGCACATAAGACACAATAGCCAATTTCCGATTGCTTATTAGTCACATTTAACTAGTGGCTACGACGGTGGAATTAGAAATACATATTTAAAATTAGGACCAAGAACGGTGGGCCACACTTGTAATCCCAGCACTCTGGAAGGTTGAGGCAGAAAGATAGATTGAGTTGAGTTGCTCAAGACCAGCCTAGCAACATAGCAAGAGCTAGTTACTACAAAAAATCAGAAAATTAGCCAGGCATGGTGGCACTCAGGTGTGGTACCAGCTGCTCAGGAGGATGAAATGGAAGAATCACCTGAGCCCAGGAGGTTGAGGCTGCACTTGAGGCAGGGGCCCCTCTGCAAAAGCAGAAATACAAAGGCAAAAATCAGTAAAAATTAAAATATGTTACTTCTTGTTGTAATATAAATTGCTTTGCTTCTTGTTTTTAGAAGTTAACCTACTTCTTGTTTTTATATAAGTTACTTCTCATTTCCTTGTACTACCTAAGTTACTTCCTGGTTCTTTGTGTGGGCTTTTCACTTTGTCGGGCTACATGTTTGAACTTATGGTGGAATCCAATCAGGATAGTGATCTTGTAAGCCAATCAGCAAATAGGACATGCAAATAAAATAATTAAGTAAAAGCAATCAGTGTGTAACATTTAATGTTAACTGCAGCCTCGGGCAATAAAATATCCAATCAAATGAATAATGCCAAACTGTAATCTTATAAGGGAGACAAAGACGTTACAATGTAAAGAAATAGTATATAAGGCAATGCCTCACTGCTGGGGGCTCAGCCTTTGGATGGGAATCTGTGGAGCTGGTGACGGCACAAATAAACACTGCTCCCTGGCAAGACACCTTGGTGTCCCGTCTCTCTGTGTCAGATTCCTGCTAAACACTGAGTCATGATCATGTCACTGCCTGAAGCCAGGGTGACAGAATGAGAACCTGACAAATAAATAAATAAACAAATTTAGATAGGAAATAAGTGTGTTTGTTATGTTAGCTCAGAAAAAAAAATTCCTGATATCTTTCCCATAGTTTTATTTTATGCCACTAGTAAATTTACTCCCTTTATTTCAAAACTGTAGTTTTCACATTATTTTCTTTTGCTTTCAACATCACCCACTTGCACTCTCTCATTCAGTTAATGACCATGCTTAGTAATTCACATGTATATGGTCTGCGTTCTCTTGAATTAAAATAAATGAACTGCCTTGCTATTATTTAAGATAAACGTTATCCATTTTTTTTTGTTTTTTTAGTTGGAGTCTCACGCTGTCACCCAGACTGGGGTGCAGTGGCTGCTCCCGGCCACTGCAACCTCGACCTGCTGGGCTCCAGCAATCCTTCCACCTTAGCCTTCCAAGTAGCTGGAACTACAGGCGTGCACTACCACGCCTGGCTAATTTTTGACTTATTGTAGAGATGAGGTCTCGCCAAGTTGCTCAAGTGGGTCTCGAACCCGCGGACTCAGGCAGTCCACTCACCTCAGCTTCCCAAAGCACTGGGATTATAGGCTGAGCCACTGAGTCCAGCTACGTCATCCATTTTTAATGGATCCTTCTGTCTACTCAAGAATTTAGCTCTTACTTATAATTATCTTCCTTCCTTCCTATATACATAATTTTTTTTCTCTGTGGGAATCCTTCTTACCAGCTGTCAAACATGCTTATTAGCTTTCCCCTGGATAAAATACAATACAGTTAAGTACTCATGATCACACATCTTTTTATATTTACTGCCATATTTTGTTGCTCCCCTCCACAACAAAACAGTTTTGATACTTACTTTTTTCTCTCATACCCCACATTTAATTCATAATAAAATTTTGTCAGGTCTAATTAAAATATGTGTACTGAATTCAACTATTTCTCAATTCCTAATTTCCTCCACTGTTACTATAATAGACCAACTTTTCATCACCTCTCTCTTCACAATTACAATAGTCTAATGGCCAGTCTCCTTGTTTCCACCTTGGCCACTAGAACTTCTTTCCCACACAGATTTATCTAAAATTTTAGTGAGATCATATGACTTTTCTGAAGTCAACCATCTAGTCTTTTCCTCATACTTGAAACGATATCCAAAATTCCTATAAAACGCAATATATTTCCTGGTTTCAGCTCTAAAATCATCATTCATTACTCCAATATTATTGGTTTATGAGAGAAAGAAATTTTTATCTTTTGTTTACACCAAAATAGAAGCTTCGTGAGGGCAGAGGCTCTGCTATCATCAATGTTATATCTCTATTGCCTAGAGTGATGTTTTTCAAATGGTAGGCAGAAGGAGAGGGAAGGCCATGGATATGTAAATAGTAGCTTTTGCTGGATTTCACACCTACCTACCACCTAAGTAGCCTCATTTCTTGGTATACTTCCTCTTCCTTCTTAGAGTCCATTCACACTTGCTCTTTCTTCAGTCTCCTGTCTGAGAGGTTTTTCTACAGTTGCCTTCTTCTAAAATATCTCCCTCTAATCATCTTTACTTAAAATGCTGTTATATTTTGTCCATTGTCCTTCTAAAAATTGTGACTCTATTATTATTTACATAATAATTTGTTTATTGTATTCTTCTCTACTAGACTGAAATTTTCATGAAAGCAGGAATTATGCTGCTTTGCTTTTGTTTCTAATATTTGTATTTCTCACATCTAAGACCATGTTTGCATCAAAAAAGTATCCATAATTATGCTAATAGAATCTCTGCCTTCTCCTTAGTCAGAAAATCAATCATATTCAAAAGCAAAACTAAAAATAATTAATGTTGTAAAGTAATTTAAATCTTTACTTGAGTCTCTGGAAGAAGCACCATTTGGGCAATTTTATTTCATGAATTCATCTTTCTCCTGAGTCATCAGAGTCACTCCCAATCTCTCTCTCCCTCTCTCCCTCCCCATCTCTATCTCTATCTCTGTCTCTTACCTCTTGCCTCTCCTCTATATTATGATTCAGCACTTCAATAAATAGATAAATTTAATCTCTTCAGGATCATATAAAATGCCTCAATAGTTTAATCATCATAAATAATCTCCAAAAGTCTTTCATAAAAAACAACCTTATTAATATACAGGCAGGCTAACATTTAAATACTTATAAATACTTGTCTTTTTCAAAGATAAATGAATAAATGATTGTTTGGTTCATATTCTAAATGGACTCTATGTATTTCAGTGAACAAGCATGGGTTTCAAGGCAGTTTGTCTTGGCCTTAAACTCCTTCTCTGGTACTTACTAATTGCTAAATATTAAAATGTTACTTGCCTTCTTGAAAACTTTTTTTTTTCCTGGTCTGAAAATGGCAGCAAAAATATCTAATTTGTGTGCAGAAGTGTGAGAGTTACATAAAATTATATTAAATTATTATACTAGTAGATGGTTTTGACTTTAGAGTATAGTAGAAGCTCAACAAATTGTTAAACCCAAAATTCAAAATCCGAGAGACCACCAAAAAGCCAGCTCCGATGCAAACACATGAGGGTCTTTATTCAGGCTCGAGTCTGGGCTCACGTATGAAGCCGACACAGCAGCTTCAGGGACGAGAGCCCTGACCCAGGCTAACACGCACCTTTTATACATAATTCTGAAGGGGTGGGGTGGCTTTACAAACTTGTGCACACAGGATTGGATAAAAACTATATGACGCAGTTACAAAGACTTTGGTTGATTCGAGTTTGATTTGCGCAGGCTCGGGCTTACTTACTTGTGATGGACAAGTAACTGTCAAACGGGCGGAGTGGAATGCCAGATAAGCTAGGTTTAACAAGCAAGCAGAAGGTTTGAAACAACACTGAGCTTACCAGGAGAGAGACGCCACAGAGGCTACCACAATTTAAGCAAAGGAATGTCTGGAAGGGGCTTATTGCTTAACATTCACACACTGCTAGCAGCAGTTGCAGAATTCATATAGTAAAAGTTCTTTTTTGAGTTTTTTTTAATCTATTGGGTCTCTCAAAATATACTATACTTATTGTTTCAAAAGACAAACACCACCATAAAACGTGAGCTTCTGGCTTTTAGCGCAGGCATTATTTCAATTTTTAGAATTCTTTATATCAAATAGTTCACATTAGTTTAAGAATGCAGTTCCAGGGAAACTGCATTTTTTTTCTCTTTAGAAGAGTAGTTGAAAATCATCAGCAGTTTTCTTTTTCTTTTTCTTTTTTTTAGAGTCGGAGTCTCACTGTTGCCTAGGCTGGAGTGCAGTGGCACATTCACCACCACCCCAGAGACAACCTGCTGGGCTTTGGCAATCCTTCTGCCTCAGTCTTCCAAGTAACCAGAACTACAGGTGTGCAGTACCATGCCCGGCTAATTTAAAATTTTTTTTTTTTTTTTTTTGAGTTGGAGTCTCACTCTGTCGCCCAGACTGGAGTGCAGTGGCCACTCCCGGCCACCGCAGCCTCGACCTGCTGGGCTCCGGCGATCCTTCCACCTCAGCCTTCTGAGTTTAAAATTTTATTGTAGAGACGAGGTCTCGCCAAGTTGTCCAGGCTGATCTAGAACCTGTAGGCTCAGGTAATCCATTCACCTCAGCCTCCCAAAGTGCTGGGATTATAGGCTGAGTCACCAAGCCCAGCCATCAGCAGTTTTCTATCACTAATGAGAAACCACTTGCATCTTTTTATCAAACACCAAAAAACATAATATATTTCTAAAGAGCATTTTTACTTAACTATAATAATTTTTACACATTGCATGAGTTATAAAATACTTTCAGTAATGTGATGAAAAATGCAATGTTATTCTTTTCCTCATTTTTACATTTATTGTTTAGCACCTAAAAAATAAAAGATACTATGAAATACTCAAGTTGTGTCCAGTACTGAAGTTGAGAACAGCTGGGCTCTAAGAGATGATCAGTACCTCTAACAGGCTTAACATAATGTAATTCATACTCTTTTAATCTGAATTGAGTACTGATAGTGTTATTTATTCTGTATCAGAGTTGACAGTTGATGGCTAATATTTTCTCTGGGAGGAAAAAACACACATTCTTAAGAAACAAACTTTGCATGCTTACCAGTGAATTGTGGCACAGCAACAATAAGGACCCATTTTATTCTTAAAATTTCAGCAGCAAAATTAGATGAAAGATATGATGTTACAAAGCATATATTATAATATTTGTTACAGTGATAGAAGGTGAACTACATGTTATCGTAAAAGAAAATCCAGTTTACTGCCTGTTGCCTTCAATTTTGATTTGACAAGTGCTCAATTTTGTACTGTGTTTCAAGTCCTGTCGTTTATCTTTTGAAGCATGTACTGTAATATCTCCTGAGGCAAACAAAACAATCTTTCCATTTAATTTACTAAAAATGCTCATGTATACTTCAGTTTCTGAGGTGCAAATATATGAAAAGCTATTTATGTTGTTAAGATCCTGTTGGCGGTGTGAAATCCATCCTAACTTTGTTTGTTTGAAACTATTGATTGCATACTTATTTGTGTGACAAGAAGCATGAACACCAAAACTATTTCTACCTTCCATTCATATACGCTGTATAATTTCATGAGCTATATCAAACTTATTTAAACAACTTTATGAAGCCAAAGTATTTAATTAGTTGCTTCAAATACTTAAATTACGTGTAAAAGTGAAAGTATTGCATAGGCTGTAGTTATTTTATAATTTGCATTTTTAAAAGCCTTGTCATAGTATTGTAAAATATTAGTTAGGTTTATTCATTTCCTTCTAGACTATTATTCCAGAAAATGTAAAACACTATGTGAAGTAACATTTTAGAAACTGAATATCAAGTTATTAACATAATTACAACGCCTGCCGGCTTATCTTGTCATATGAAACACATTTGTTTATTGCAGCTCACTCCAAAAATTCCAACAAAAAGAAAGTAAATGAATTAGAAGGTATATATTTCCTACACAAAGAGCATAGAGAGAAGAAGAAAGCAGGTGAAATATCTCAACAATATTTTAGGTGATGGAAAATGCATGAACAACTACACCACCTGACTTTTCAGAGTAGAAAAAGCTGAAATTTAGATGCTGGATTAAGGGACAGCTAATCAAATAAAATTCAATGCATAACAAAAATATTCAATAAGATAATGAAATTGAAGACAACAGGTGCCTCTGATAAGGATGCCAGGTAAAATAGGAGACACCCAATACAATTTTAAAACCAAATAAAGAACATTGTTTTAGTAGTACTGATATATCCAAAATATTGCATGGGACATACTCATAAGCAAAATTAGTTTATCTGAAATTCAAATATAAATGAGTATTCTCTGATTTTATAGGCTAAATCTTGCCATCTAGTTTGAGAGTAGGTTAAAAGTTGTGCTGAAATTTGTATAAAGATTAGTTGAGACCAGATGTGATAGCTCACATCTGCAATCTCAGTACTTTAAGATGCTGGGTGGGAAGATAACTTAAGCCCAGGAATTTAAGATCAAATTGGGCAACAAAAAGAGACATCATCTCTACAGAAAAAATTTTAAAAAGTTATCTGGGCATGGTGGCACGTGCCTGCATCTTAGCTACTTGTGAGGCTGAGGCTGGAGGGTTGCTTGAGCCCAGGAGTTAGAGGCTTTGGTGAGCCATGATTGTGTCACTGCACTCCAGTCTGGGTGACAGAGTGAAACCCTGATTCAAAATAAATAAATATACAAATAAATAAAAAAAGATTAGTTGAAAGTTGATACAATAAGCAGAGTCATATCTAGCTCTTCTCTCTCACCCCACCCATAGGAAAACTATCTCACTACAGCCCAACAATCTATGCAGTTTTACTCCCTGAGGAAACTGGATCAGAGAGCAAGGATATAGACAGGCGCTCTTTATAGAACATCAGGGTTGAATCAACATTCTGAAAATACTGGAAATAAGTGAAAGTCTGAATAATGAAAAGTAAGAACCTCTAGCTTCCTTTCTCCACTCAGGATATAGATTCTAGAAGAAGAATTACCTACTCTCACCCTAATCAAACCAAAGTTTAGAGACACCTTTTGGAAACAGGTTCCCCACCCATGTCTACAGATACTGATTGTTTGAGGGTCATCTAACAAAGTGAGCCTGCTGGGCTCGTTGACTCAGCCTGTAATCCCGCGCTTTGGGAGGCTGAGGTGAGTGGATTGTCTGAGCCCGCGTGTTCGAGACCCGCCCGGGCAAATTGGCGAGACCTCATCTCTACAATAAATCAAAAAATGAGCCAGGTGTGGTAGTGCATGCCCGTAGTTCCAGTTACTTGGAAGACTGAGGTGGAAGGATCGCTGGAGCCCAGCAGGTCGAGGCTGCAGTGGCTGGGAGCGTGCCACTGCACTCCAGTCTGGGCGATAGAGTGAGACTCCAACGCAAACAAAACAAAACAAACAGCAACAACAAAAAAAACAAAGTGGGCCAACTCTCTTTCTTTGTGACCACTCCACTGTAATACAAAGATGTCAACAAAGTCAATTCACACTCATAGGAATTAGTTGAGATTTTCTGTATCTCCTTTTGAAATAAGAAAGACTGCCAAATATTTATTTATTCATTAACTCATTAATTTATTCATTTATTCATTCACTCACTATTTGTTGATGCACACACCATTCTAGGCACTGGGGATACCTGAACAAAGTATCAAAATATACTTGACACAACTTCTAACATGAAAGGAAAAAAATGAAGTCAAAATAAGAAAAACAAAAATAGAGACAAATAATACACAGTAATAAAAATCTATAGTTACAGCCGGGCTCGGTGGCTCAGCCTGTAATCCCACGCCTTTGGGAGGCTGAGGTGAGTGGATTGACTGAGCCCGCGGGTTCGAGACCCGCCTGGGCAGCAAGACTTCATCTCTACAGTAAATCAAAAACTCAGCTGGGCGTGGTAGCGCATGCCTGTAATTCCGGCTACTTGGAAGGCTGAGGCGGAAGGATCGCCGGAGCCCAGTGGGTTAAGGCTGTGGTGGCCGGGAGCGGCCACTGCACTCCAGTCTGGGCGACAGAGTGAGACTCCAACTCAAAAAAAAAAAAAAAAAATCTATGGTTAGTACATTTATAAAAATAAGAAGACATCTTATCCCTAATACAAGAAAAGTTTACTATTAAAAAGGAACATTAGATAATATAAAGTATTTAAACATTTTAAAAAATATGTTTTAGAAGGACAAACATTTTGAAAAAATATCACATAAAAATAGAATAAGTCAATTAGAGAATAAGAGAAAAATAACAAGAAAATTAGATAACAGCTTGCCCAACCAACCTAAGTTACAGAAGGGAGAAAAAAAGAGAAAGTTTGGGGATATAAAACTATAAAAAATTACATAAAAAATAAAATTTCAAAACTAAAGAGTGTGTTTTCACATTAAAAGGCAGATCAAATGTTTAAAACCATACATGAGAAAACACACTCACACATAAAAATACACAATTTGTGAGACTGCACAACAATAGGGATGAAAAGAATTTCTCTAAACATTCCCAAAGCAGGGGAAAAAGAGTTCAGGTCTGATACGAAGGCCCGGAATGAGAAAGACATTGAACTTCTCGACAGCAGCAAAAGAAACTTGATCCGCATGCAGTCTACCTATGCAGTTAATCCTCACTTGTACCCCACATCTCTATTATAAATTTTTTTAAAAAAGACGCTGGAATTGTAATGAATAATACCTTTAAAAAAAAATAAGAAAAATTTATTTGCAACTAAAAAGTCTGCATCCTGCCAACCTACCAATTAAGTGTGAAGGTAGAATGCTTTGAGATTTGTTTTCAGATTAGCAAGATTTCAAAAACTTATCTCCAATGCATCTTTTCTCAGCAAGAAGATTAAAGGAATTTATTTCTTCTATGGTGGAAAATAATAGGTAATGTATATAGGAAAAAAAGAGAAATAGCATTATAGACTTATTTAGCAATAGCTATGTTCATACCAAAACAGATAAAGAATTTAAAAGTGGTTTCCTCTGAATTTTGACATGTGTTATTTTGTGCAGAAAATTGTATTATATTTTTAATTGCTGATTTTTTCTGGGGCCTTAATGTCCTCTGCCTTTTTTAACTATATATAAGCAATACTTTGCTAAAAATAAAAATTAAACAACAACAAAAATCCATAGAGGACTGCATGATCCAATTACCCCCTTAAGAGAATAAGGAACACAAGTAAACATTATATAAATTGCAGCCATAGAATTCCAGTCATCTCCTGGAATCGATTTTTGCAGTTTGGATAAAATATTTGTTTAACTATGACTTTAATTACTTGAGCAAAATAATGCTAACACAGTAATGTAAGAAAAGTCCAAAGATTCATATAATCTCTAGAGCAAAAAGTCAATAAAAACATATCTCCTGAAGGCATCCAATTTAGTACACTTCTTAAATCCACTCCATAGTCATTTAGTAACATGAAAACAATGAAGTGACACATGTTATTTCACACCCTTCACAGATCTAAGTTCTTTAGTTCCAAACATTACACTCCTTGGTGATGAAATTGTTTCAGTTAATTGCAGGCTTAATGATTAAAGTAGAGGTGACTTCAAGTGCAATGATGAAAACATAATTAATAATAGGTTTTACCAAGGAAATCAAGCATGGAATTGCTGAGTTCCATTTTAAAAATAAGAGCAAGATAAAAGTGATAGCAAAGGAGTGAGGCAGTTTTATGCTGCTCTAGTTAGTCAAAAGTAGTAATTATTTGGAAAGATGCATCAATCTAAAGTGGACTTTGACATGAGCAACAGGGTTTCTTTCTCTCTTTTCAAAAATTGACACTTGAATTATCTGTAGAGTGACAGGGCATACTTAGAATGAGCATCTTTTTATACCAAATATTTTTGGTAAATATCAGAAACAATGGCACTCAGTGAAATAGGTCCTTTACTAACTATTTCAGTAAAAGTGGCCAAATTTCTTCCACCCTTCTTTATTTGGTCCCCCACAGATCTCATTTAGCTTGTGGGTAATATGGTAACAATTCTTCTTTAGGATATTGGAGAAATGGACAAAAAGCTGGTATTCCTATCATACGCCTTACTGCACAACAGAGTTAGGGTGATAACTTGTGGTAGAAATTGCCTTTTCACTGCAGGTTGTTTATATCCAAACCAGAAAGTACAGACATAGGATTTTCTGATGCTATCCAAGAGTCAATAAGATGGAAACTGGAAATAATGAGATTGATTAGGGGAAGGAATGGACAACACATGCAGTGGGAGTGAAGCTATGACCGGGCATGGTGGCTCCTACCTATAATCCCAGCACTTTAGGAGACCGAAGTGAGAGGATTGCCTGAGCCCACGGGTTCGAGACCAGCCTGGGCAACTTGGTGAGACCTCATCTTTACAACAAATCAAAAAATTAGCCGGGCATGGTGGTATGTGCCTGTAGTTCCAGCTACTTGGATGGTGAAGAGGAACGATCACCTGAATCCAGGTTGAGGCTGCAGTGGCCGAGAGTGTGCCACTGCACTCCAGCCTAAGCAACAGAGTGAGATTCCAACTCAAAAAAAAAAAAAAAAATGAGTGTGGCTCCTTTTCAGCATAGTGCATTCATATTTTTAGAAATAGTAGATTGTGACTATTGAGCAAGCCTTACCATCTCTTTAGATAATTTTTGTTTACCAGGAACTTATTCTTAGATTGTTTTATTTAGTCATTCAAAACATTTCAGAAATATTTATTCAAAAATTCTTTTTTTCTTTAAGCATTTTTTGCTTATTTAATTTTTTTATTTTAAAGATGTAGGGTACAATTCAGGATTAGGTACATGAGTCATCATACAGGTAAAATTTGGGCCTCCCTTTGGTCTCCGCTTTGCCTGGTTTGAGATCAGGTACCCTTATTGATTTTGTGTGCCCCCCTTCCGGGCAGTTTCTGGCTATTGCCAATCCCTTTTTATTGTATTATGGTAAAAATTCTTATTGAGTTCTTACTATGTATCGAGTATTCTTAAAAGGGCTAGGAACAAAACTGTGCGGACAGAGTATTTTCTTCCTCTACTTATTCAAGCTTAAATTCAAGAGAGTGAGATTGATAATAAATAAGATAAATAAGTAAAATATATATTATGAAAGATGAAGATATGTGCAAAACAAGACCAGGAAAAATAGGAGGATATTTCAATAATGCTATCAAGATATGTTGGTGGCTTGGCCCAGGATAGAGAGGATGTGGGAGGCAATAACAGGGAAGTTATCTAGTTTTATAAACAAAATTTTTTTGAGTTGGAGTCTCACTCTGTCACCCAGACTGGAGTTCAGTGGCATGCTTACAGTTACTGCAGCTTCGACCTGCTGGCCTTAGGTGATCTTTCCACCTCAGCCTTCCAAGTAGCTGGAACTACAGACACACTCCATCATGCCTCTAATTTTTCTGATTTATTGTAGAGATGAGGTCTCACCAAATTGCCCGGGCTGGTCTCGAATCCCCAGGCTCAGGCATTCATCTCGCCTTGGCCTCCCAAATTGCTGGGATTACAGGCTAAGCCACTGCACCTGGTCAAACATTTTTAATAGAAGTGGTTTTCCAAGATAGATCATTTGTTCCTTATCTGTATTCAAGGGAAGTATTTGGGATAGTTGATGTTGATCATAAATAGTTTTTTAAATGAGTTATTGATATTAAAAATTTAATTTGTAGATCAATATTTCCAAATTTCCGAAGATGCCAGTAACAAACTTAAAATAGAATAATCTACCTAAGCCTTTCATAAATGGATTTATTAACCTGTCCTACTGCTTTAGGTTTATTTTTATTTTTGTTTGAAAATTTGAGTTTTACAGCTTCTAACCTCCTCTGGGTAGAGTTGTGTCTCTAAATCTTGCTTGTTTTTGACAACAACCTAGCTTGCTTATTAATACTGTAGATTTTGGGCTTCACTGCAGACTCACTGAATTAGAACCTTTATATATGGGACAAAAATGGCATTTTTAATAAACAGCCCTGGTTATTTCCACATACCTGAAAGTCAGGCGGTCACTCATTTCCTAAGGTGATAGTATATATTAACAAATACATTGTTATTCTGTTCATACTCATCTATCTAGAAATCTCAGTATAAGATCAATAAGATTCTGTCTTTCCAGTCTTAAAAACCTTCTATACATTTATTTATAATCACGAGATTACCAGAAGGATGATTAAGATTAATTTACAGGTTCACTTATTTTTAAGAGTCTCTTCCACAGTCTTATGCTTTACTGTGCAAAGTTCCCATGCATTGCATAAACTTTCAGTCTTGCCAAACATAAGTGATCTCTGTTTACATTTTTTTAAAAAGACAGTCTTTTGCAAAATAGCCAGAGGTGAGGTACATCATTAAAAAGCCAATATTACAACTCATGATCTTTTAATACCAATATAAATTACATATTTGCATTCAATTTAAACATATCATTTCTTGATGCAAAGTTACTTACTGGCATTTTATATTATGTTGTGTTACTATTTTTAGAGGAGAATAAAGTTGTGGCATTTGACAGGAAAAACATCCAATAATATGAATGAGTATCTAAATTTAAGGTTTTTGACTTTTGATTAACTACTAGTAATAGTAGTATTACATACGTACACAGATTCACATAATTTAATATTTCACGTTACTAAGAGATCATTTAGTATGGTATAGAAATGTTATGAAAATATAAAAAATCAAGTGTGTCCATGTAGAATCGAATGCTTTGATGAGTTTTAAATACTTAATTTGTGTAATGGCTTTAAAATATTTAACACAGTTGTTCTATATGTTTTAAGATTTGTAAAATAGTTGATGGTTTAACTTGCCCAATGATAACATTCTAAAATTTCGGTACTGACTTCTGTTCTGTAAGTTCACCAGAGTCTTACTATCAATAATTAATTTAATTTATGTTGTTATCTTGGGATATGCACAGACAAGACCTCTTCATGAAGCACATACACTCAAAATTACCAACAGACTATTGAGAACAGAATTTCCTGAAATAAAAGATATATTTGTAGCAAACTAAGAGGTACTGAAGAGCAATAAAAATACGCATCGTGACTGCAGTGAATATTGTCTTAGCATTTAATGAATATTTGATGATTAAGAAATAATTTAATTAATTCAGATACCTGTTCCTGTTCCTGACTGAAAATTAAGATGACTTCTTCATCATGTGCTTGAATAAAGAGATGTTTAATTACAAACTTTATAAAGAATGTTACTTCAATAGTTTTTAGGCACAAAAATACAATAGCCAGATCAATTTATCACCAGACCACTATTCATGATCCAGTATGATTTGTTCAGGACTGAGAACTAATGACTACTTCTGGCATAGACCTTCAGATTCAAAAATAATTTATTTCCAGGCATCAGGCTGACATCCAATTTCAGTTCCTATAGAAACACATTAGAGAAAATGGGTGTTTTTTTAAAGAATTGTTTTCCCTGACATGTGTTGCAGTGTGATATTTACACTGCTGTCTGTGCTCATTATGGATGGCATTGATTATACAGCAGGAGTGTCAACGTAACTGAGTGGTTTATTCTTCCATGGGACTGCAGCAAAAATGAGGTAGTTTAGCGTACCTCAATGTGTCCTGATAGCCTAATAAAAATTTTCACAAATAAAATTCAGCCAAACGTTCCTGCCCCGGATTTAACTACACAAACACCCCCAAAGTAAAATCATTGCAGGGACTTTTGCAAATCAGTGGTGAAATCAAAACAAAAGAGAATGATATGTTGCCACTAATAAATAGACCAGTAGAAGGTAAACCATATTTACACAAAACCAGGCAATTCAAAGTTACACAAGCGCATTCAAGTTCTAAATTCCAGGTATAATGTTTAAAAGTATTCTTGAATAAATAAGAATAGGAAAACAATAAGACTTTTACAGTTCTATACAAAATAAGTTTCATGATCTTATGCAGAAAAATTTTTTAAAGACAATAAAGAGAAGATCCTAAGGGTAAAACCTGGTGTAGTTAACTGTTATAACATCAAAAACTATCACTCAGAGATAGAAAATAAAAGCTACAGAGTGGCAGAAGATATTCACATCACATAAAAGAGATAAAGATTTTATATTTAGCATTCACAAGATGCTTTCATCAATCAAGTAGTAAAATAGAAAAAGTATCAATATGTCATAAAAGACAACAAAAAAGATAACCAATAATAAATAAGTATAAGGCTATATGAGGTAAATTAGAACAAAAGTAATATCATTAATATCTAAATGATGGCTAAAAGGAAGGAGTGATGAAATATGGCAAGGATATAGAAAAAGGGAAGCTCTCTCATATTCCTGGAGATAGAGAAAATCAATACATCCATTTTGTAAAATGTTTGGCATTATCCAGTAAAGATGAACATACACAGCTACTCTTACTGAGCAACTCCACACCTAAATACATAATCAACAAAAATATGTGTGCATATACACAAGAGGCATTTACAATAATGATCTTAGCACCCATCATTTGTAATAGTCAAAAATTGAGAACTATTAAGAAACTTAGATCAAATAATGTGTATGTATAGTGGACAATACACAAAACTAAAAATAGATGATATTATTACATAACAAAGATAATTTCCACAAACACAATGATTATTTAAAAAGCTCAAATAGAAAATATTATGTACCATACAGTCTCCGGTCATTGCGTTCCATCCAAAACATAACAAGTTCAACATTAGGCTTTTTGATTCAAATTACAACATGCAATAGCAAAAATATTAAACACGTAAAAAAAAAAATCAATAGCCATGGCAATCAATTTGGTTTTTATTGTTTGGTGGTAGGGACTGAATTGTTGTGGATACCTTCTAGAGGGCTAGTAAATTATTGAGACCTGACCCTTGGAATGTTTATATGGATGTTCAGTTTATAATAATGTCTTAATGCTTACAATTGTTTTACAGACTTCTTGGTATGCGTTATTTCACAACAAAAATATTCTAATATACAAATGAGGCATATATTTTAAAACTTAACCTAATTAGTTAAATAACTACTATATCAGTAAAATCTCATTGTTTTATGTTTCATTTATTAAAAATTAAATGATACACAATACTGGAGATCATGTGATTATGTCAGTATTACGAAGTACTATCAGTGGATAAACTGATTAAGAGAAAATTTTGGAAAACAATTGACAATCTACAGTAAGCGTTTTATTTATTTAGATTAGAAAATACAGTTTATTTAGAAAGTAAATTAGAGAGAGAGAGAGAGGAGGTACAGTAAATGTTTTAATATAGCGAGTGCCATATGTGCTTTATTTTCAGTCATTCCCATTCTGGAAGTATTCGTAAGTAATTGATCTAAAATGAGAATATTGTAAATAAAAATATATTAATCACTGTATAATGTATGGAAGCAGCATTAAAACCTAAGTAACTGCTCAGCAATAGGAGATATTTGGGTTATTGACATTTGAATTTTTTACGTTTTTACTATTATGATGAAAAAATGCACATACAATACAATAATGAATAAGCAAAAATTTTTCTTAGAACCAGTTTGAAATGTTAACTTTGATTCACTCTGGACAGTGTAAATATAAATTTTTTTCTTCAATTTCTTTTTGCTCTCCCATATTTTATGCATGAGTATATTTTCTCTCATAACCTAAAACAATTAACGAAAACATACAAACTATATTCATCTGATTATATTTTCTCTTTCACTTTTTTCTTTCCAATCTAAACACATTTTATTTCTTTTTCTTTGCTGATTGTACTGGCTGGAATATTTGGTACAAATTGAATAAAAGTGGCAATAGTAAACATCCTTAATTTCTTCCTGATCTTAAGGGAAAACATTTAGTCTTTCACCATTAAGTTAATCACCATTAGGTCTTTCACAGAGTCCTTTATCAGGTTAGAAAAGTAGTCTTCTAATCTAAGATTGTTGCAAGTTTTTTTTTTAATAAATGCAAGTCGGAGTTGATCAAACATTTTTTTCCTCTATTTTTAAACGGCCATGTGAATTTTTTGTCCTTTGTTCTATTAACTGATATATTAGGTTGATGAAATCTCAAAGGCTAAACCAAACTTAAATTTCTGAGATAAATCCTACATGGTTATAATGTATAATCTTTGTTATATGTTCTTGGATTTAGTATGTTAACATTTTGTTGATGACCTTTACATCTATATTCAAGAGGAATTTTGAAGTAGTTTTATTTGTTTTTCTTGTCGTGTCTTTATCTAGCCATGATATCAAGGAAATGTTGACCTTATAGAATGAATTATAAGTGTCACTTCTATTTTTTGGAAAATGCTGTAGTATCTGAGAGCTGGACATCTTTAGAATTACCATAGGATAGCTGAGGTGAGGGCAAGTTGGAAGCAAAGAGTATGAGATGACTCTCTCAAGCTAAGGAGTCTCAGAGCTCATAGCTAAAAATCCAACAAATAAGGTTAAGAAAAATCTCCCTGAAATGGTAGGCATTGGGGCAGAGGAGGGGGGTTGGCAAAGACCTTACTATGACTAGCAAACAGAAGAAAATGTTCACCTGCCATGAGTATCAACAAATTCTACCACAACTTCTCCACAGTGATCATGTAGTACAGAAATAGCTGAGCCACAAGTCATTAAAAAGAGAGATGAAGTCTTCTTTTGATATGGGATAAGCAGCTTTAACAAGGTTTTAAATTTGAATTTTCTATATATATGTCTAGAAATTTTTAAAGCAAAAGATATTGTTTAGTCCACAAAACTCATTTTTCCCTTTAATTATTAATTTCTCTTCTCTTTTCATTCCAACAAGCAATAGGAAAAAATAGAAATACCATTACTTTTAACTTTTGAGGTGCGTAAATTATAAAATTCACTAGTTTTACTTTCCTTATAAAATATATTACAAAACTTTAATCCTTTTGTTCTTTGCTTTTTAAATTAACAGAACAGATTGATTGACACAAATGCAGAGAACCCAAATCTGGAGCCCATGAAAAGCCGGTGAAGTAGTTTGAGTGAGTGAGATTATATTAGAGCACATCCCACTGGGAAAAGATTGGAACCACAGAGGTAGAGAAAATTGTAGGAGCTCTTTACATGAGAGTTTTAAATTACTTGACCAATCATTAAAGTATTCTCAAATATATATTATGTCAAATTAAATGCATGAAAGAGCATTATTTTAGTAGGCAACGCTTAGTGGTTCAAACAACGAATCATCACAAGTCTTAAGTTATGTTGTTACATTTTCTTTTTTCTTTTTTTTGTGTGTGTGTTGGAGTCACTCTGTCGTCCAGACTGGAGTGCAGTGGCATGCTCCTGGCCACCGCAGCCTCGCCCTGCTGGCTTCCAGTGATCTTTCTGCCTCAGCCTTCCAAGTAACCAGAACTACAGGCGCACGCCACCTTGCTTGGCTAATTTTTTGTTTTTTATTTTTTATTGTAGCGATGAGGTCTCACCAAGTTGCCCCAGTAGGTCTCAAACCCGCGAGCTCAGGCAATCCACTCACCTCGGCCTCTCAAAGTGCTGGGATTACAGGCTGAGCCACCAAACCCGGCCCATTGTTACATTTTCAAATATTTATACCTTATTCTGAAAATAATTTTCTCCTTAAGTTGATTATTCTAGAAGTATTTTTTAAAAGAGATGTTAGCTGAATCTTAGTGAGTATTTTAAAAAAACAAATTTTTCAAAATAAAAACTAATCTTTTTATTAGATAGATAGGTATATAAGGATAGATATATATCAAGAAAAATGATTTGAAGTAAGTGTTTTGAATATTCTCCTATAATAAAACTTATATTAATAGTTCTTTTTTGGGTTACTTCAGTCTCATCATTAGAAAATTAAGAATACTCATTTTTGTTTAAAAGATTTTTTTTGTTTTATGTTCACTTTTCTTGTCAAAAGTATAATTGTGAAATACAAACTGAATTAATAGGACTGGAATGCTACTTGCATTCAATTTTAAACAACATTTTTTTACAACTTACTTCCCAGTATAAATTGGTAACATGGCATAAGTAATGAAAACATAGAGGAGAACCAAAATATTATATCAGATTTGATCTATTCTTTTTTCGGCATAGCCTCCAAGCCACACTAACCAATCCCCTCTGGAGGGGGGAAAAATTTTTTTTTTTAAACTTTATCTAAGAAGATGTAAGTAAAATATGGAGGAGCAGCATTATTTCTTTTCATTTGTATAAAGAAAAATTAGGATACAACTGCAGTTCTTCATTCCTGATGAAAACAGTATTTACTACATTTTATACAGCTGGCTAATAACAAATTTGTCTCAAAGACTGATGGTGAGGAGTCAAAACAAGATGGCAGAACAGAAACCTCCAGCAGTTGTCCTCCTGTAGCAACACCAAACTGAACAACTATCTACACAAGAAAGCCATTCATAAGAACCAAAAAAAAAAAAATCAGGGAAATGATCACAGTATCTTGTTTTCAACATAATAAAAAGGAAAGAGAAGTTGGAAAGGGTAGGAAGGACAGTCTTGCATTGCCTACACCACCTCTCTCCCAACCCCTGACAGAACAGCATGGACAGATAATCTGTGTGATTTGGGAAAGGAAAGCTAAGTGAGTGTGGAACTTTGCACTGAAACTCAGTGCTGCCTTGTCACAGCAGAAAACAATACAAGGCAGAATTCTGGTGGTGCCCTTGGAAGGAGCATTAACACCATCTTGAAGACAGGGAACTCCACCTTCCAGAGGGAGGAACCAACATTTTGGCTGACTGACTAAAGTGGCCTGGGGTCCTAAATAAACGTGAGTGGTAGGCAGGTCATAAGGACCACAGGGCGACACCAGCTGCAACAGCCTCGGAGGCTCCTGTGTCACTTCTTTCCCAAACCTAAGCAATACAGCTCAGGAAGAGACTTCTTCCACTTGGAGAAAGGAAAGAATCTGTGTGCTTTGGGAAAGGAAAACTAAGTAAGTGTGGAACTTTGCATTGAAAATCAGTGCTGCCTTGTCACAGCTGAACACTATATAAGGCAGAATTCTGCTGGTGCCCGTGGAGGGAGAATTTAATGCAGAACACTTTGTCTTACAACTTGGGTATCAGTTCAGCCATAGAAAAATAAAGCACCAGGCAGATTCCTGAAGCCCCCAATTCTGAGCCTTTGCTTCTGGACAGTGTAGCTCCCACCCTAAGCTGGAAAAGAATCTGCTCTCCTGATAGACAAACCAAGTCCTGGGAGGATTCACCATCTCATGATTAAAGTGCCCTTGGGCATCACAATCAGCAGCAGCCAGACAGCAGTGATCATGGACCCCAAAAATGTGCTGGTCTGCAAGGCTGTATGTGTCAGGTGAGATCTAGTGTGATGCTAGCTGTGAAGCTTGTGTCAACTCTTTCCCACTTTCAGGCAGTCAAGCAAAAGGAGAGACTCCCTCTGATGAAAAGATGAAAGAGAGTAATAGGCTTTATCTGGAAACCTATGGAATTTTCTCCTATGTTCCCCAAGTCCATCAAAATTGTATATATAAGAGTGAGCAAGAGTTGCAGCATTTCTGAGCTTAGAAACCCTCATTACTGAAATGACTGCGCTGACAACAGACATAGGACACACCACTCACTCTCACTGCAGTTCTTGAAAGTAATTTTAAGAAGGATGGGTTCAAAGAATATTTGACTGTAAAGATGGGAGTAAATACCTACCATTTCAAAGCCCAGACATTGATGAAGGGCCATCAGCATCAAGACCATCTAAGAAAACATGACTTCACCAGACATATTAAATAAGGTACTAATGATCAATCCTGGACTGACAGAGATAGGTGAACTCTCAAACAGGGACCTCAAAGTAGCTGTCTTAAAGAAACTCAACAAATTTAGCAGAGATTTTAAAAAATCATAATTCTACTAGAGAAATTTATCAAAGAGATTAAAATAGCTTTAAAAAATCAAACAGAAATTCTGAAGCTGAAAAATTTAATTGAAAAACTGAAAAATGCATCGAAGTATTTCAAGAGCAGTACTGCTCAAGTAGAAGAAAGAATTTGTGAGCTCAAAGACAGATTATACAAAAACACACAGTCAGAGGACCAAAAAAGAATTAAAAAAATAAAGCAAGGACTACTAGACCTAGAAAATAACACATTTTTTTTAGAGCTAGATCAAAATGGCAAATTTAAGAGTTATTAGCCTCAAAGAGGATGTAGAAAGAGCACTCCCAGTAAAAAGTTTATTCAAATTAATACCAGAGAGCTTTCAAAACCTAGAGAAAGACATAGAGAAAGGTATGAGAATGATATAGAGAAAGGTATGAGAAGGCCAAAGAGCACCAAGAAAATTTAACTCAAATAAGATTATCTCAAGACTATATGGAGGCATACAACAATCAAACTCTCAAAAGTCAAAGATTTAAAAAAAGTTCCTAATGGCAACAAGAGAAAGTAAGTAAATAACTTGTAAAAGAGCTCCAATACATCTAGCAGCAGACTTAGTAGAACCCCTACAGATAGAAGGAAGTAAGATAGCATATACAAAGTGTTGCAGAAACAAAGCTTTCAACCTACAATATTATATCCAGCAATTAATATCCTCCAGCCATGAAGGAGAAACAAAAATTTTCTTGACAAATTAAAGCAGTGGAATTTCATTAACACAAGACCAGTTCTACACTAAATGCTAAAGGGAACCTTTCAATGTAAAATAAAAGGATGTTAATGAGCAACAAGAAATTATTTGATGTATGAATCTCACTGGCAAAAGTAACTACAAGGAAAAATACAGAATACTCTAACATTGTAATTGTTGTGCGTAAACGACTCATATCTGTAATAGGAAGACTGAAACACAAGTCTATCAAAAAAATAAATATAATAACTTTTTAAGAGACAAAATAAAAATATAGAGACAACAAAAATTTTTAAAAATTGGGAGTACGAGGTTAAGATGTGAAGATTTTTAGTTTTCTTTTTGCTTATTATTTTCTTTGTCATTATAGTTAGGTTGTCATCAGTTTATAATAATTGGTAAGAAATGCTATTTGTAAGCCTCATTGTAACCACAAAAAGCCTCTAATAGGTATACAAAAAATAAAAAGCAAGAAATTAAATGATGCTACTAAAGAAAATCTTGTTTCTATAAAGAAAGACAGAAAAGAAGGAAGCAAAGAAGGGATAACGAAGGAAATAAATTTTTAAAATGACAGTAGTAAGTTCTTACCTGTCATTAATAATATTGAATATGAATTAACTAAATTATTCAATCAAAAGACACAGAAAAATGGACAGGAAGAAGGAAGGAAGGAAGGAAGGAAGGAAGGAAGGAAGGAAGGAAGGAAGGAAGGAAAGAAAGAAAAGAAACCCACCTAAGTACTGGCTAGAAGAAATTCACTTTTCCTATAAAGACACACAGACTAAAAATATAAGGATGGAAAAAGATAGTTCATGCTAATAGAACAACAATAAAGCAAAAGTAGCTATACTTTTGTCAGATAAAATATATTCCAAGACAAAAACTATAAAAGGAGGCAAAGAAGGTTATTTACATAATGATAAAGATGTCATGTCAGTAAATGAATATAACAATTGCAAATATACATGCATCCAATGCTGGATCATCCAAACATATGAAGCAAATATTATTATATCTAAAAATGAACCCCAATACAATAATAACTGAGCACTTCAACACCATACTTTCATTGTGGGACAAATAATCTAGACAGAAAATTAACCAAAAAAACTGGAGTTAATCTGTCCTATAAAACTAATGAATCTAATAAATATTTAAAACAGTTGCATCAAACAACAGCAGAATATACATTTTTCTCCTCAGTACAAGGAAAATTCTCAAAGATAGACCATAGTGTATGTGACAAGCTCACAGCCTGTGTTATACTGAACAAGAAAAACTAAAAGTCTTTCTTCTGACATCTGAAACTAGAAAAGAATGTCCATTTTCACCCATTTTACTCAATATAGCATTGGAAATTCTAGATAGGGAAACTAGACAAGAGAAATAAATGAAGAGCTCCAAAAATTGAAAAAGAAGAAGTTGAACAATACTTGTTTGCAGACAATATGACTTTATACTTAGAATAATCTAAAGATACAACCAAAAACTGTTAGAACTGATAAACAAATTTATGAGGTTGCAGGATACAAAATTAATATGCAAAAGCACTATCATTTTTATATTCCAACAACAATCTAGAAAAGAAACCAAGAAAATAATCTTACAGACAATACCTATAAATCTACAATAATATGCAAATCTACAAATGAAATAAAATGCCTAGGAACAAACTTACCCAAATAAGTGAAAGAGCTCTACAATGAAACCTATAAAATATTGATAAGTTAAGTTGAAGAGAAAACTCAAAACTAAAAAAAAAAATTGTTCATGAATTGGAAGAATCAATATTGTTAAAATATTCATAATACCCAAAGCAATCTACACATTTAATGCAATCCCTACCAAAACACCAATGACATGCTTCACAGAAATAGAGAAAATAATCCTAAAATAAATATATGGAACCACCAAAGATTCCAAATAGCCAAAGCAACTCCGAGCAAGAAGAGCAAAGCTGGAGGCATCAAATCAACTGACTTCAATTCATTCTGTACAGCCATAGTAACCAAAACAGCATGGCTCTGGCATAAAAACAGACACATAAACCAATGGAACCAAAAAGAGAACCTATAAATAAATCCATACATTTACAGTCAGCTCATTTTTGACAAAGACACCAAGAACACACATTTGAGAAAGGATGGTCTCTTCAATAAACAATGCTGGGAAAATTGCATATCCATATGCAGAAGAATGAAACTATACTCCTCTCTTGCCATATACAAAAAAAATCAACTCAAAATGGATTAAAAACTTAAACCTAAAACATGAAACTTCTGAAAGATAATATTGGGGAAACACCACTGGGTATTGGTCTGGTAAGAGATTTCCTGAGTAAGACCTCAAAAGTGCAAGCGACCAAGGCAAATATAGACAAATGGTATCACATCTAGCTAAGAAGCTTCTGCACAGCAAAAATCAAAATCAACAAAGTAAAAAGACAACCCACAATCCACAGAATGAAAGAAAATCTGACAGTGAATTAATAACCAGGATATATAAGGCGTTCAAACAACCCAAAAGAAAAAAAAAATGATTTGTATGATGACTACCTATCTACCTAATCCTGAATTGTACCCCACATTTAAAATAAAAAAGATGAACAAGTAATTTTTTTAAATTGCTGAATAGTAATCCATTGTACGTTTATACTACAAATTATTTACCTAGTCACTAGCTGATGGAAATTTCATTGTTTCCAGTTTTGGAGATTATGAAAAAATCATTATAAATAATCACAAAAAAAATAGGTAAACATATTTCTCAAAAGAAAACATACAAATAGCAAACAGGTATATAAAAAAATTCAATATCATTAAACATCAGAGAAATGCAAATTAAGACTACAATGAGATATTG
The DNA here is from genome assembly GCA_027257055.1 of Cephalopachus bancanus. Lineage (NCBI taxonomy): Eukaryota > Metazoa > Chordata > Mammalia > Primates > Tarsiidae > Cephalopachus > Cephalopachus bancanus. Next base: position 3,287,903 of record JAPVLO010000107.1, read on the forward strand.
TTTTACCCCAGTTAAAATATCTTTTATCAAAAAGACAAGAAAAAACAGATGCTGGCAAAGATGTGGAGAAAGGAGAACCTTAGTACACTCTTGGTGGGAATGTAAATTAGTAAACTGAGTGTGGAGAAAAGTGTATAGGCTCCTGAAAACTAAAACTAGAACTTCCTTTTGATCCAGCAATCCCACTACTCAGCATAGGCTTAAAAGACGAGATATGTTGTCTTTGTTTATTGCAGCATTATTCACAATAGCCAAGATATGGAATCAACCTATGTGGTTTGTTCATTAATAGGTGAAAAAAGACAAAAAAAATATACTATATAATAGAATGTTATTTATCTAAAAAAGAATGAATCTTGTTATTGCAACAACATGATGGGACTGCTAAATGAAATAAACCAGGCACAGAAAGGCAAGTATCACATGTTCTCACACATATGTGGGAGCTAAAAAAAATAAAATGAGCTTATGGAGATGGAAAATAAACTGATGGTTAATAGTGGCTGTGATGGTTAATAACAGTAGTGGGGTAGAGTGGATGGTTAATGGAAACCAAAAATGTAGCCAGTTAGAATAAATAAAATTAAGTTTTCAGTAGCACAATGGGGCAACTACAGCCAAACTATTTTATTGTATATTGCAAAATAAATAACGGAGTGGAATCAGAATGTTTCTAACACAAAGAAATGATAAATGCTTGAGGTGATGAATATATCAGTTACCTTTATTTGATTATTACATATTGCATGTTTGTATCAAAATATCACATGTACCCTGTAAATATGCACAAGGATTATGTATCCATAGTAACTAAACATAATTTTTTTAAATGATTCATGTATAGCTTTTTCCATACCCTTACTTGACTCAACTTATCTTCAGAGTGATCATGTTTTTTGAATGTACCACACTCACCTGAAGTTCCTTCATAGAAATTTTCTATGCTCAATGACAAATATATTTAGTTTCAATATCAGACAATGTTCCTGTTCAAAACTTACTTTAAGGGATATGTGTTTGAAAGTTCAATACTCTCACACACACACACCATATAAACAATATGTATGTATAAAATGTATTATGTTTTATATGTATTATACAAGGATAATTTGAATAACACTGTTCTTTCACATTGTAACTATAAACAACCTCCTAAGGCACACAAAAATGCGGTGTTTGCTGATTTTTAAAAATTTTTTGTATAATGAATGAAAACTGTGCAGTGAAGTTTTTTTTTTCTTATTTCCCACAGGCAGTCATCTTATACCCTACACCACAGATTTAATTGTCTACCTCTTTGCCATGCTTACTTTGCAAATTAGAGCTATTTTTAGCAATCATTTAATTTTACCTTGAATCCAGTCATTGCATTTTGAAATTCTCTTGGTACTGTATAACCTCCAGTTTTATAACACAATGTATTTGAGCGGGAAGGAATGTTTATTCTAAATTATTTTCAGTTTTATTTAGACTAATTTGTTCTGTCAAATAAATACTTTATTTTATTTTATGCCCAAGCATATGTGTTTTCTTCCATTATAGAAAGAGGGAAAAAAAACAGGCAAATAAGTTTTAAATTCTTTAACAAACGCTAAAGATCTTTCTTATCAGGATGACAAGAACTGTAAATGCAAAATTAGAAATAGCACTAACTCCTTCATTTTTACCCTACTGTATCCTTCTAGCTTAAGAAAAATTCTGATCGAATATATGGTGCTTATTTAAAACAATTTTTACAGTAAGTTTCACTTTTTTGATGAGAGAAAAATTCCATTTCAAAAGTAAATGATATAAATTTGTTCTAGCAAATTAGAACAGACTGTCTTGAACAGATTGCAGAAGGCTCCAATTTAGAAACTATTTTTTAGTGTAATAAAATCATAATTCTTGCTTTTAGAAAAAAGTTAATCTAGGATGAAACCAAATGAGAAGCAAACTTTAAATGCTATTTGAAAATTAATGAATGTAAAATAATTTTTCTTTCTGGTGCTTAATGACTGATTTTAATACCATATATTCATTAAAGTAAGGTATTCGTGTAATATTTTGTCTTCCATTGTCATATATTTTATATGAGCATAAACAACATTTTAGAGGAAAATATATAGGAAATTTATAGGAAAACATTTTATAGGAAAATAACCCTGTTCAAGGTACTGTTTTATACTCTACATGTATTACTTCATTTAATATTCTCAAAATGTTATTTTAATTCACCAATTTAATATTGAAGCAAATGAGTAATGAAAAAGATAAATTTTTCAGTTTTATCTTTTAATTAAGATTTTGGCAGTGTGAGTTCAGATTCCACACTCGTAAGTTCACGAATGGCCTTTTGATTTTTACTATAATAAATCTTTAAGATTATGAGCTCATGATTTCATAGTCCATGGAATTTATTTCTGCTCATCTTGCTAGGCATTCCTATCTTATAATATCAGTACATATTTTAAGAAGTCAAGAACAGTTCTACTGAAAAAATGTAATATTTGAAATGTAATATTTGAAAGTTCAATATTTCTAAGTAATTAAGTTATTTTAAACTAATTTAGCTTTAATCCGATGAATTTAAATTTCAGAATATTTTCTTGACCTAAAGTAGAATTAAGATTTTTAGTATGTGATTTTGTTTTTACCTTGGAAAAAATTGAATAGTTTTAATTATTAAATCTGATGTTAACTTTTACTTTTTGTGTGTGTGACAGAGTCTCACTGTGGCCCAAGTTGGAATCCAGCGGCATGCTCATGGCCACCACAGCCTCGACCTGCTGGGTCCGGGCAATCTTTCCCCCTCAGCCTTCCAAGTAGCTGGAAATACAGGTGTGCACCATCACACCTGGCTAATTTTTTTTGATTTATTGTAGAGACAAGGCCTGGCCAAGTTGCCCAGGCTTGTCTCAAACCCCTGGACTCAGGCAATCATCTCACCTCCAACTCCCAAAGCACTGGGATTACAGGCATGAACCACTGCAAGACCTGACCACCTTTCACGTTTAATAAGAAATATAAAAATGTTTTATGACATAAAAAATAGAAAAATCCAGGAAAATAAACTTACTTGCATAATTAGCAAATATGCATTGTTATGATTTAAGAAGTTTTTTTTAATAATTGGAAAACAAAAAATGGTTATTAATATCACATCAGAATACAATAAACACAAATAAATCAAAGTTTTATTTAAACTAATTTAGTCTTAAAATTGTGATCAGTAATTTCAGAAATATTAACCACAGTCAGGAAAAATTTCCAATTAGGCTCACATTTTTCTTAAAAACTGTAGGTTTCAACATGCAGAAGCCTGGAAGTAGCCTCTCAATTCTAACAAGTACAAAGATGAAAAATAAGCTGAAAAAGTTACAGCTTCTTTGATACATAAGAAAAAAATGAGGTCATGGGGCAAACTGCTGTCCCCAAAATTAGAGAGACTGGGAGTTGAATAGAAAGAGCCATCACTTACAGTAACAGAAACTCATGTGTAGCAACACCCATGGGAACTAATGCTGGGTACATTATATTCAGTTGCTAAGAAAAATTAAAAGACATCCTAAAAGACAAAAAAAAAAAAAAAAAAACTATTTGAAGAGAGAAAGTCAAGTATCAAAACCAGAATCAAATATGGCAAGGATGCTGGAATTCTTGGACAGGAATTATTTAAAACAAATATGACTGAGCTGCCAAAAGTTCTAATGGATAAAGTACACAGTTTGTTAAAAAAAAAAAAAAAGGATGGGCAATGTGGACAGAGATTTAAAAATTCTCAGAAAGATCTAAATAAAAATATTAACATCTAAAAACTATAAAAGAAATAAAGAATGCCTTTGGGTACAATGAGAAAAAAAATCTCTAGCCCTGAGGATATCACAATAGGATTTTCTACACAACAAACAAACAAACAAACAAAAAACCTTAGAAAAGAATATGCGAGAACCATGGGAAAACTGCAAAAAGTATAAACACACATTATGGGAATACCAGAAAAAAGAGAGAGAGAAAAAGGGAGAATAAATATTAAGGGTTCCAAAAAATGTATGACATTTTAAGAGATGTTATTTATGTATTCTTTTCAAAGTTGAATTGAATTACAATAGTAATTTGCAGTATGGCATTCCCTCAAAAGATGGCATTAATTAAATGAATGCTAGTGTAACCATGCAACTGGCAGAACAGTCAAAAAAAATGGCAAAGCACTGTTGTCATTCAAGGAGCACAAGACCATTTTGAAATGGTATTTGCAATTTGAGAACATTGTAGAAGTATGACAATGGGGGGGTGAGTATGCAACAGAACCTCCAATATACCTAACAATTGCATACATTTGTGATAAGTTTCAGATACATGGTATTATGTGAGATGTGCACAAGGGAAGATCCTGGAGACCTCCCACAGCAAGTCCTGCAATAATAGTTCACTATAATTAGAAGCATCTGTATGCTGATGGCAATTACTTTGAGATTCTCTTGAAATTGCCGAACTCAAACATGACTTGTATTCATCTTTTGTTATCAATATATATTGAGTATTACTATTTTAATCCAGGTTTTTTCCTCTCTTAAAATGTGTATACTTTGGGGGACAACCTCTGTATTTTAAAAAACAATAACTGAGAATCCACCCCCACCCAAATGCATGTCAGATACCAAGCCACAGATCCAGGAAGCTCAAGAGAGCATCAAGTAAGACAAGTGCCAGCAGAACCACACCTAGGCATACTGTTTCATATTACAGAAAATCAAAGATAAAGAAAAATATTCAAAAGAAGTCAGTGGAATTAAACCATACCTATGGAGTGGCAATGATAAGAATTACCTTTGACTTATCTTCAAAAATGATGCAAGCTAAAGAAATGATTTAAACTACACAGGAGTATGTATAAAGGCTATACGCAGATACTAAACCATTTTATATAAAGGATTTGTGCATCCACAAATTTTGATACCAGTGAGGTGTCCTGGAATTTCTAGGATGCTGAGGGACCATTATGGTGTTACTTGAAAACTGACTTGATCTGATCAGAAATGTATATTGCAAACACTAAGGCAAGTACTAATAAAAGTCTTTAAAAATACAACTAATTAGCCGGGCTCAGTGGCTCAGCCTGTAATCCCACGCCTTTGGGAGGCTGAGGTGAGTGGATTGCTTGAGCCCATGGGTTCGAGACCGCCTGGGCAGCGAGACCTCATCTCTACAATAAATCAAAAAATCAGCCGGGCGTGTTAGTGCATGCCTGTAATTTCGGCCACTCAGAAGGCTGAGGCGGAAGGATCGCCGGAGCCCAGCTGGTTGAGGCTGCGGTGGCCGGGAGCGGCCACTGCACTCCAGTCTGGGCGACAGAGTGAGACTCCAACTCAAAAAAAAAAAAAAAAAATACAACTAATTTTGTCCTTCTTTATGACTGCATAATATTTCATCATGTGTATGTACCACATTTTTTTTATCCAGTCCTCTTTTGATGAGCAGTACAGTTGGTTCCATGTTTTTGCTATTGTGAATAATGCTGCAATAAACATGCATGTGCAGGTATTTTTTTCATAGGTGATTTGAGTTCCTTCAGGTATATTCCCAGTAGGAGGATTGTGGGGTCACATGGAAGGCCAACTTTTAGATCTTTCAGGAATCGCCAAACTTTTTTTGGATGGAGTCTATAATACTGAGTGATCTATCACGGAAACTGAGTATCACATCTTCTTATTCATAAGTGGACCTTGAACAATTATCGTAATACTATAAGAAAAGGATTGGCAATAGTGGGAAACTGCTAGAGGGTCAGGGGAGGGCTGGACGGGACTGGCAGTAGTAGGAAACTGCCAGGGGAGGGGGGGCGCACTTCATCAACAAGGGTACCGCATAATGAACATTTGTATACCTAACCCTGAATTGTACCCCACATTATTAAAATTAAAAATTTAAAAAAAATACAACTAAAATGGAGAGAATATGGAGTCATAAAAAATGTTTAATTAAAACCTCCAAAGGCAGACAAAGAAAAAAATAAAACAGGAACAAGGAACAAGAACACCAAATAGAAAACATAAGAAATATGGTAGATATTAATACAGCTTCATCAGTTATCATGCTGAATGTCAATAGTCGAAAAAAACCAATTAAAAGACAAGAAACAGAGATTTTAAGAGTGGATTCAAAGACAATACCCAACTTTTTTGTCTACAATAAAACTTTCTTTTTTCAAATTCAGGTACATGTACATGTTGGGTCATGGATAGATTCCATGATGATGAGGTTTGGACTTCTATTAAACCTATCAATGCAAACCAGTTTAACTCCTATGGAAAGCAGTTCAGTGAATAAACCTATTTTAGACATAAAAACACATATAGGTTAAAATAAAGATAAAAGGGTCAATCCTTAATGTTTGTGCAGTTAACGGCAGTGCATCAAAATATGTGTGACAAAAATCAATAGAACTTCAAGGAGAAGTGGATGAATTCATTATTATTGTTGGAGACTTCAACACCTCTCTATAATAAGTAACTAAATCCAACAGGCGGAAATCAGTAAATACGTAGCAGAACTCAACAACACCATCAATCAATGGCTGCAATGAACATCTCTGGACTACTTCATTCTATTATAGCAGAATACATGTTTTTCTCAAGCTCACAAAGAACATTCGCTAAAATAGACTATAATCTGGGCCATAAAATATACTTTATCAAATTCTAAAGAATAGAAATAATACAATCATACAAAATGAATTTATTTATAAAAATTATATATTGGCCATTGCCTTACTAGACTCTGGGGTGGCCATGTGCTCTTTGAGCTATGGCCTGGCCATGTTTCCTGGCTTTGGCCCCCTCCCCTACCTTGGGGGATAAATCTCCTCTCTCTCTCTCTCTCTCTCTCTCTCTCATTTAACTTTTAAATAAACTATATTTTTTATTCTAAAAAAATTGTGTATTCTTCTTACATGTTTAAACTTTAGTCAGCTTCAAAGTACTCTCTGTTTGATGCAATACATTGAGATGTATTTTCCACTGCTCAAAACAATTTTTAAACTCGTCAATTTTGATGTCTCTTAATGCTTCTGCCTTTTTTGTATCACCTTTTCCACATCAGCAAAATATTTCCCTCTGAGGATTTTTCATCCAGGGAAACAAGCAAACAAAAAGTTGCTTGGGGTAAGATCAGACGAATAGGGAGGGTAGGGCATGGGGGTCATGCTGTTTTTGGTCAAAAACTGCTGAACACTCATTGGGGTGTGGACAGGCTGTTTGTGTAAGTCATCCAACATGAAATGGAAAAAGAGTTTTAAGAATTCCCCTTACCAAAAGAAAAATTCACTGAAGTCAAACACAGCTTCTCACAACAATGCTGACTGGTACACTGATGCCTATGGGTTCCTAGAACATTGACCTAGCAGTAGAAGTCTGTACTATAAAGAACCTGTCCTCATTCCAATTTTGGAGGAGTCCCCTTTGCAAGATATGATTTCAGATCACAATGGATTTAAAATAGAAATTAATAACCAAAATATAGAATAAAGAAATCCAAAATACTTGAAGACTGTAAACAGACGTCTAGATAACTAATATAGGCAGTCCAGTTTCTTCTAATGAGAAACTCGAAGATTGGTTTTGTCACTGGAGTAAGCCAGGAAAAGAAGCCATAAAAATTGCCCACACACCCTTTCAAACTCCCAGGAGACTAGTGATTGCTTCCCTATCTCCCAAAGACCAGTGAATTGGATGCCAGATGCTCAGGCAGCAGCTGCCCAAAGCCACTAGCATTCTCACCATTCCAGGGAGAAGCTAGAATCTAGGCTTAATGGCCTGCTTACTCAGACTGTGCTGGGGGAAGAGGCATGGGGAGTGCTTGAGTACCCATTTAAAACTTCTTATTTCCCTGCAGTTTTCAGGGATTAATGAGTGCTGGTCCCCCTCAGAATCCACAGATAGTTAAGGTAGAAGCCAGTCCCTTGCATAGTAACTGTAAAAGTTGGGACATTATATATATGGTCCATCTTTTTCCCCCAAGAGAAGTTGGAAGTTTGGTTTTATCTACAGAGTGATTCTGGGGGAAAAAGGTGAAAGCGAGTACCCCTACAACCCATTCAAGCTCCTAGAGTACCTTATTGGTTCCCAGATGTAGGCTAGTTAGAAGCCAGACCATAGGTTAGCAGCTGGAAAAGTCTGGATGTTAGATGTGTAAACTAAACCCTTTCAGGAAGAAGCTGGGAGTCTGACATTATTGCCTGCTTGCTCTGTACTGAGTCAGAAGGGAGACACATGAGAAGTGCTTGTGTACCTGTTTGAAACAGTCAGTTTGTTCTCGTGGTACTGGGGGAATATCAAATGAAGGTTCCTATCAGCTTCCAGATATAGGCAAGTTTGAAGTTAGTCCCTCAGGTAGAAATTGTAAAAGTTGCAGTGATAAATGTTTTATTGGAATCCTGCACATCTTAGTGAGAACCTGGGAGATGAGGGCTCCCTTCCATTTGTTTCTTGTGCCAGGATGGTGTTTATGGTGAGAATTTCAGCTTTCCCTACTAGTTTGAAAGTCGAATTTTCTCAGTCACACAATGTACAGAAGCCTCACAACGAAGTTGATCCATATGTAGCTGTTTATTTGGTGCATCTGTGAGCTGCTGAGCCTTCTATTCTGCCATCTTGCTTATATCACATCTCAAATTAAGCATACTCTTAATAGATGATCCAGTAATTATCCTTCTTGATATTTACTCAAAGGAATTGAAAACTTATGTCCACACAAAACTTGTACATTGAGTTTTATAGCAACTTTATTCATAACTTGGAAAGCAACCAAGATGTCCTTCAGTAGATAAATAATTAAATATACTAGGATACAGACAATGCAATTTTATTCAGTACTAAAAACAAATTAACTATCAAGCCATGAAAAAACATGGAAGAAACTAAAATGCATGTTAATAAGAGAAAGACACCAAACCCAAATCCTATGTACTGTATGATTACAACTATATGACATTCTGGAAAAGACAAAACCGTGGAGATAATAAAAAGTCAGTAGTTGTCACAGTCTTTGGGAGAAAAGGATGAGTAGACAAAGAACAGAGGGTTTTAAGAGCAATGAACCTACTGGGCATAGTAAATATAATGCTGAATGCATGTCATTATACTTTTGTCAAAATCCATCGAATGTACAATACCAAGAATAAGCCCTAAAGTAGCCATGATATGTCATGGCAGGTTCACGCATTGTAACAAATGTACCCCTCTGGAGGGAAATATTGATAATGGAGGAGACGTTGCATGTGTGAGGGCACTATGGAAAATATACCTTCTGTATCTTCTGCTCAGTTTTGCTGTGAAGCTAAAACAGTTCTAACAATAAAATCTATTAGTAAAATTGACTGTGTTAGCTTTCTAGAACTGCCATAACAAAATTCCACAGACTGGAAGGCCTAAACAACTGTAAAAGTTGGGGCATTACATACGTGGTCCATCTTTTTCACAAGAGAAGTTTGAAGTTTGGTTTTATCTACAGAGCGGTTCTGGGAAAAAAAGTGAAAGGAAGTACCCCTACACCCATTCAAGCTCCTAGACTACCTTATTGATTCCCAGATGTAATCTAGTTAGAAGCCAGAGCCTAGGTTAAAAGCCGAAGTATGGATGTTAGATGTGTAAATTTATTATTTTTTTTAATGTTCTGGAAGCTAGAAGATGTGGTTTCTTCTGAGACCTTTTTCCTTGGCTTGTAGATGCCCTGTGTCTTCATAGGATCTTTTCTTTGTGTGTGCATGCATCCCTGGTGTCCCTCTTTGTGTCCAAATGTTTCCTTATCATCCTGAGATATTGGATTAATGCTCACTTTAATGTCTTTATTTTACCATAATCACCGGTTTAAAGGCACTATCTCCAAACACGGTCACTGAGGTACAGGATTATAACTTCAACATATAAATTTAGTGGTGGGGGGAATTAATTCACAGTTCATCTCATAATACTGAATTATATTAACATGATAAAGAGAATTAGTATGACATATTGAGCTGATTTGAATAAGAATTATTGGAAATGCAAAATTCTCAAAGGCAATAATAATGGATAATGAAATAATCATTTCTTTGCATCATACTTCTAGAATCACTTAGTGAATGAGTTTTTATCTTTACAATATCCTTTTTCCATCATATTATTTGTGCAAATAGCATTTGCTCAGATATGATTGACTTTTTATTCTAAATTAGTAGATCTCACCCTTCAGATCTGCAGAAGAACTAAACTCTCTTTACCTTACAAAGATGTTATATATAATTGATTCCAAATAAGTAGCTCACACATAAGACTATACACAAATATTTACTCTGTGTTTCTGTGTATCATACATTTTAATTCCTTTATACCACCACAAAGTAAAAATTAGAACTTTAGACAATTATTTTAGAAAAAGTAGAGTTACATTTCAACTAGATTATTTTATAGCTTTCAAATCACTTAAAACATTAATGTTTGATAAACTTCCAAGAAGGAAATGTACCGATATCTAAAAAAATCTAATATCAAGTAGCATGCTTCCCTTTAGTCTTGATATTTCACACCTATAATTTTAATAGAATTGTAGATTTTAAATATATATAAATGAGCCGGGCTTGGTGGCTCAGCCTGTAATCCCACGCCTTTGGGAGGCTGAGGTGAGTGAATTGCCTGAGCCCGCGGGTTCGAGACCCGCCTGGGCAGCGAGACCTCATCTCTACCATAAATCAAAAAATCAGCTGGGCATGGTAGCGCATGCCTGTAATTCCGGCTACTTGGAAGACTGAGGTGGAAGGAACGCCGGAGTCCAGCAGGTCGAGGCTGCGGTGGCCGGGAGCGGCCACTGCACTCCAGTCTGGGCGACAGAGTGAGACTCCAACTCAAAAAAAAAAAAAAAAAAAATATATAAATATATATATAATATATATATATATATATAAATGTATACACATTTTAAGAAAAGAAAAAGCTAATAAAATTGCGATAATATATACTAATAACAAAAGAAGAATACAAGTCACGTTTGACTTCTGTAGTTACAAGACGTGCTCAAAGTGGTTACTATCAGTGTCCAGACACTTGGGATTATAGCAAACTAAAAATAATACATAGATACATCTCTTGAAATGTGTACACATTTTTTAGGCACCTTTGGTATTTAGTGCTACCTGTATTTTCTAATTTTTCTAAAATCAATTTATATCTTTAAACAAAACTTTAAACTGTATTGCTACATTATTTATTCCAATCTTCTTTTAGCATAATCTCAAAAATTAAAGATTTGGAAAAAGCTGATTACTTCAAATATTCTGGGCTCAGTGTTCTAAGTTTACAAGCCCACAGTAAAGTTAGAGATGATAATTACAATCATCATTAGAAAATAAGTTTTAAGCCAGGCTCGGTGGCTCAGCCTGTAATCTGTGCTTTGGGAGGCTAGTTGAGTGGGTTGCCTGAGCCCCCGAGTTCGAGACCTGCCTGGGCAACTTGGCGAGACCTCATCTCTACAATAAATCAAAAAATCAGCTGGGCGTGGTAGCACGCACCTGTAGTTCCAAGTACTTGGAAGGCTGAGGTGGAAGGATCGCCAGAGCCCAGCAGGTTGAGGTTGCGGTGGCCAGGAGCAGCCACTGCACTCCAATATGGGTGACGGAGTGAGACTCCAACTCAAAAAAAAAAAAAAGAAAAGAAAAGAAGTTTTAAATCAGAAATTTTAGAGATAACAAGATGAATTCTTAGAGGCTAATACTCTTCTTGGTACATAGTAGGTGCACCATAAATAGTTCTTGTAAAGATAATTAAGTAGATGAATGAATGAATGCATAGCACAGTGCTCCAATGACATTTCCCTGTCATTTCTATCATAAATTTACTTTTGTAGTAATATATTAGATATTTGCTATCAAAATAAAATATTATAGCTCTTGTCAATATTTTGAGTATATATAACCTATAAAGAGATTAATCAAGAATCCCCAAACTAACAGTGTCTTGAACTCATGTACAATAACTTTTTTCCTTCTCTTGATCTCGGTCATACATAGTCATGCTTAAATATTGAACTTGTCATCATCAGAAAGTGTATTACTTTGAAACCTTGATTTCAAAGGTCTCATAATCTTCCTATCCCACTTATTCAAGGAAAACACCAATTTATCCTCATTGGCAATGCTAGCCCATTGGCTCAATAAATATTTTACAATTCATTAACTTCCTCCTAGATCTACTTTGGTAGTATCTATATTTCAGAACAACCTATTATTGCCTCCTTCCAAAATTATATTTTTGCCTTTATTTTTCTTAAATCTTTTATCTCTATTCTTCTAGCAAACTCTCATCTTTTTATGTAACCAACCTTCTTCATTCTCTATGCCAGTAGTTGAGTAGCTAGATATGACAGAAGCAAGAGGAGGAGGAGGAGGAGAAGGAGGCAGAGGAAGAAAATTGAAGGAAAGAAGGAAGAAAGGAATGAAGGAAGGAAGGAAGGGAGGGAGGGAGAGAAGGAGGGAGGAAAACTTAATTGGTAACACTATGATTTATTACTACAAATTTATATTCTCACTTCCTAAATGACCACTGTTGGGAGCCAGCCGTGGAGGCCTGCCTGAGCGTTAGGGATCCAGGCGGGCTGCAGACCTTGAGACCAGCAGGCTGGTTCAGGAGCTGAAGGCCCATTCCCTCCTCCTTTCTTTGTTGTTTAGCGTTACCCACTGGCAGGGACTTTTATGCTCTAAGCATGAAGTTCTGAGAATATGACAGGCATGCTGACTCTAGAGATCCAATGTTCCCGTTTCTCACAGACTGTGGTTTCGGCTTTAAACTTAACATAGTTCAAACTCAGGTCACATTTGGGAGCCTTATACATAATACAAGCTTCTTTATAAGATTTAAGAATATATTTATAAAATTAGTATACACATTTAGAGGGCTGTTTCCACTGTTAGATGGTATAGATTATTATCTAGGTTTACCAGAAATGGCCCAGCCCAACATTCTTCAGGAACTGGTTTAAGCCATAATTAAGAGTTGTTTATAGTACAGGTAAAATTATCACAGATAAGAAAGGTATTAGGATTTTAGTCAGTTATATTGCTTTTGAGGAATATAAACCAAGCATGAGGAACAGTGAAATAACTTTGGGATTGTCCTTCCTCATGCTTGGGAAAACGCCTGGTGAGTGGGGGACACCCCCCACCTACCTGGCTTTGTGTTCACGTAAAAGTCTTGTGATTTGATTGGGATTGTCCTTCCTCATGCCTAAGGAAACACCTGGTGGGTGGGGGATGCGCCTCACCCACCTGGCCTTGTGCTCACGTGAAAGTCTTGTGATTTAACATGTGAAAGTTTGGGATAAAAGACTCACGGCTGGTCCCAATAAACAGCTTCTGCTCATTTCACTGAACAGTTGTCCACTTTCTTTCTTTCTCTTTCTTCCTCTTTATATCTATATCTCCATCTTGCTTTCTTGTAATATCTATCCCTACTACAGAATCGGCTTCTGCACTAGACAGAGTCCAGTCTCTTTCTTCCCTTCTATTTCTCCAGAATATTCGCCGACGCTGCCCCACCTTCCAGGGACCCTCTAAATCTCTTTTGGGGGGCTGGCCCCCCATAGACCACTGTATAATATCCTTTCTACTCAAGCTTTAACATGCCAATGTACCATTCCAAATCCATTTTCAGCTAATGACTTCAAACACACTGTATTTTTACAATGAAAACTTGAAGCTATTGATACAAACTCTATTATCTTTCCACCATAAATACTATATTTAGTCAAATCATCACTCATATTCTCCTTCTATACTTTGCTTACAGTTGAAGAACTGTCCCTACTTCTATCCAAGTCTAGTCACTCTACTTTCCCCTTTAAATTTATCGGTTCCACATCCTGCATAATCACTTCATTACTCTAGTAGATCATCCCCAAAGCTTCTAAATGTCTCTTCTTGAAAAGCAAAGAAGCTGGGTGCTGTGGCTCAGCCTGTAATCCCAGCACTCTGGGAGGCCAAGACGAGAGGTCTGCCTGAGCCCAGGGGTTCGAGATCAGCCTGGGCAACTTGGTGAGACCTCATCTCTACAATCAATCACAAAAGCCAGCCAGGCATGGTGGCACTTGCCCAAAGTTCCAGTCACTTTGAAGGCTGAGGTGGAAGGATTTCCTAAGCCCAACAGGTCGAGGCTGTGGTGACCATGAGCAAGACACTATACTCTAGCCTGGGCGACAAGAGTGAGACTCTAACTCAAAAAAAAAGAAAAGCAAAGAACTCCAGCTACCATGACATTTCTGTACATGCTACTCTTCACAGTCAGTATGTGTTCATTGTCTCATGTTTTATTTTCTCATAGAATATATCTTACAGTTTTTATCGTGAAATAGTTACTTTTACAAGTTACAAATATAACACAGAGAAAAATATTATAAGGAAACAACTTCTACTATCTCATCTCTTTAGATTCTTCTCTTTTTGTAAAAGATCACCACAGTTTTCTTTTTAATATATGAGGGGGACAAAAAAAAAACCGGAATTATTTTTTGGTGCCAGAGTCTAGCTCCAGCGGGTCACGATTTTCTGAAGGAGGGACGGCATCAGCACAGGAGAGAAAACTTGGACACTGACTCTGCTGCAAGCAGGACAAATGCCAATTCATTGTCTTTTCCAACTCCTTTTATACCCTATTTTTTTTTTGTTTTCAAGGCAATCAGTTACAATTTAATGGACCGGACAGGCAATGTGTCTTCATCCTGTTTTGATCTTAAAACATTATCATCCTGAACATTAACTATAAATCTTATAAACTCCTAACATTTTTTAATGATTACCATTTCTTAATGTCCATACAAAAGCTTACTTATTTCTATAACTATTACATTATAAATCACTACCAAGTTCTAAGCACTATAATTGTCACATAGATTAACAAGTCACACCTGTGATCTTCACACAGCAATTTGCAACTAACTGGGGTAAAACAACATTTTCAAGATTTCTTAGCCACAAGTTGGCCTGACAAGTTTTCCACAATGTTACACCTGATATTTACAACCTGCATCAATTATCCTCTGTCAGGGAGAATGAACTTCAATGTTTGTAAAACAAAAGGCCTCTTGGGCTCAAGTCACCTTAGTCACAATCCCTAACCAGAATTACAAGCCTCCTTAACAAAGGGAAGTAAAGGCAAGGGGTAGTGGAGGAGTGAGTGGAATTTTGCTTTCCATCCTCAGAACTTTTTGGCTACACTAATAACAAAAGTAGAAGAAGCAAGGGTCTCAGCTGCCCAGGTTCACTTTGCCACCTGGGGTCTTCAGCCCCCTGGACTTTGTCAGCAGGCAGGCCTCCATGGCTGGCTCTCAACATCTTGGAGTGTTGGGGACCCTTGTAGTACAGGCTCCTCCTGCTAGGCAAGTGTTCTAGGAACCCATTGGCATCAATGCACCAGCTAGTATTGATGTGAGTGGCTACATTTAGCTTCAGTGAATTTTTTTGGATATTCTTTCAGTGCATTTGCCCACTTCACAACGGGTGATTTGTGAGTACACCCTGCCCACTCCATGCTGAGCGTTCAGCAGTTTTTGACCCAAAACAGCATGATCTCCATGCCTCACCCTTCCTATTCATCCGATCTCTCCCTGATGGACATTTTTTGCTTGTTTGTTTCCCTGGATGAAAAAAGTCCTCAAAGGAAAAGATTTTGCCAATATGAAAGAGGTGAAACAAAAAAATGGCTCAAGAACTAAAAAGCATCAAAATTGATGAGTTTAAAACTGTTCTGAGTCATGGAAAAAGTATCCCAATCGGTGTATTGCATCAAATGAAGAGTACTTTGAAGGTGACTGAAGTTTAACCATATAAGAACAAACACACACTATTTTATAAATAAATTCCAGGTTTAAGGGGGTCATCCCTCTTTGTATATACTTCAATAATAATGTTAATAATAATAATAACACACCAAATCATAGATCCAGGAAGCTCAGAGAGCACTAAACAAGATAAATTCCTATGCATATCATATTTAACCTGTAGAAACCCAAAGTAAAACTTGAAATATGCCAAAGATAAAAGCACTTTACCTATAAAGAAATTATGGTAAAAATGACATCTGACTTCTCCTCAGAAACTATGCAGTTAATAAGAAAGTGGAGTAAAATATTTGAAATATAGAAAGAAGAAAAAAAAACTTTTCAAATTAGAGTTCTATGTCCAAACTATTCTTCATAAGTAAAAAAAACATACTTTTCTAGATAAACAAAGACTGAGGGAATTTGTTACCAATAGACCTGACTTGCAAAAAATGTTAGAAGAGGGTTTTTTGAGAAAAAGGAAATAATATAGGTCAGAAATTCATATATACATAAATTAAGGAAGGGTATTGGAAAAGGCATATCAATGTTAAATAATGTTTTTAATTTTTCTTGTTCTTAATTGAAGTAATAGATAATCTTTTTGTTCAAAAAATAATGGCAACAATGTATTAAGAGATTATACCATGTGGACAAGCGAAATGAATAATAGTTATAAAGAAAGAGAAGGAGGAATTTTAAATAGTCTATTTTAATATACCTGCATTATTCATGAAATGACTTAGTGTTTTTGAAAAATGGACATAAATTTGTTGCAAATATATATTAGAAGCTCTAGGATAATTACTACAAAAGAAGTCTTAAAGACATATAATTAATATGCCAAGAAAAGAGATAAAATCAAATCATGTAAAGTGCTGAATAAAACCAAATAAAGTTGACAAAGGTATATTTAAAATGATGGAAAGAATAAATTCAACAAAGGGAAAATGATTTCAAATATGGCAGGCATTTATTCAACTGCATGAATTATCAATTGAAATGAGCAAGGTTTAAGTAAACCAATTGAAAGAGACTAAGACAGTACATAAATATATTAGATAACAACACATATACAAGGTAACTCAAGCTATGTTTATGAGAAAACTGATTTTGGTTAATATTTCATGGTCCATAAATTGGACAATGAACAGTAAATTAAACCAAAGAATGTTAAAAAAAAAAAAAAAGAGTAAAGAATATGTGAGAAAATAATGAAATGACATACAAATACTATACCAAAAAAACTACGAAATTCAAAGTTAGTATTTTCATTTAAAAAAATAGTCCCAAACCATTAAAATTATATAATAAAATTATGTTATAATAAAATTTATGACTCTGACTTTGAAAACTTAAAATGGACAAAATCCTAAACAAGCACAATTTATCAAACTTTTTTTAAAAATAGAAATGTTTATTTAATTTATGTCTATTGAATACAACTGATTCAAACATTTCTCCCTCCAAGAATAAAAGCCCAGATAGCTTCACCATGAATTTTCTAAAAGGGAGAAACCAATCCAGCTGACATTGATTTTAGACTCCCCAAGTATGAGATAATACATTTCTGTTGTTTTCAACCATCCAATTTGTGAATATTTGTTGCTATTGCCCTAAGAAATGAAACCAAGACGCCTAAGCTTTTGAAGACATTTTCTGTCTTTATTTAGTTTGCTGTTAAATAATGTTTACTTTCTTTTTTGCATTTGTTTTGTTTTATCAAGTATTGCATTTCAATAAAAATGAGAGGAAAACAATTTAAAAATCAACACCATAAAAATATTAGTTTAAAGCATGGGAAATGATTGTTTTTTATAATCTCGGAATGGAGAATGCTTTTTGAAGCAAAATACACATTTAAAAACTGCAATTTAATTTTAATAACTATGATAACATGGTATTCTTTAAAATTTATGTTTCTTGGGACACCAAGTTGAAAGTCAAATCCTTCTTATAAGAAAAATCTGAGTTAAATTAAGTTAAATCAAGTTTAACTGAGCAAAAAATGATTCACCCATCAGGCCGCCCACAGAATTACAGCAGATTCAGAGAGACTCCAGATTAGTCACAAGGTGCAAGATTTATGGATAGAAAAAAGGAAAGTGATGAACAAAAAACCAAAATGAGGTACAGAAATAGCCTGATTGGTTACAGCATGGCATTTGTCTTATTTGAACCCAGTTTGAATAGTTGGCCACCTTCAATTGATTGAATTTGAAATACATTTTAAGCTCTATAATGTATTTATAATAGATTCTGTTAAGGAAAACTCATTTTTTAAAAAAAGTATATTTAGCTTATCAAAGAGCTACTACTTAAAAAAAAATATGTGTTGTCACATATCAATCTCAAACATACAATTGTTAAGCAACTATATTGGAGGCCACTGTAGAAATTTCCCCTAATGCCTGGGTTGTGCTCTCTTAAGAGTAATTTTCAACTTTGTCTATGCATTAGACATATCTGAGAAGACTTTTTTTCTTTTTTCTTTTTTTAGATCCAATGATCAGTCTTTATTTCAGATCAATTAAAACAGTCTGTAGGTGGAACCAGGCATCTCCATTTTAAAAAAATTTTCTTGTTGATTCCAATGTGCAATAAAATATAAAAGGTATTCAAAAAATAGATAAATAAAAATAAAATAAATACATTTCTTTATATATTTGCATCTTAGACCTATCATTTTATTTTATAGATTTAACAAATTAAATGGGGTCATATGGTGCTTATTTTATGTTATTTTTATTTGTTATACATTCTCATGGGCATTAGTCCATGACAACATATATTAACCTACATCATGTATATTAGCGACTACATAATTTTATATTTTATGGACACTATAATTTATTTGATCACTCCCATGTGTAAAAAAAGACAAGTAGTTTCCAGTTTGTTGCTATTATGAATAACATGGTAGGAAAATATTTTTATATATCTACTTGTCTATGCATGAATACTTTCATTGAAATAGTTGATTATAATTAACAGTCAAGCTGTATGCAAGCATTTTAATTTTAGTTATATATAATACTTATTCAAATAATTGTGGGCATCTGTACTATAATGAGTTGAATGGTTAACCCAAAAACATATGTACAAATCCCAGCACCTGGAAATGTGACCTTATTTGGAAATAGGGTCTTTGCAGATGTAGTTAAGTTAAAGATCTTGACATGAGACATCTCTGAATTTAAGGTGGGCTCTGCATCCATAATAGGTGTCCCTATGAGTGAAGAATGGAGATATTTGATATACAGAGGTACACAGAGAGAAGGTCGTGTAAAAATGGAGGCAGTCAAAATGAGGCCCAAGCTTAACTTCTACAGTGACCATTTATATAATTAATCCTGAATTGTACCCCACATCTTTAAAATTAAAATTTAAAGACTAACTAGATAAATAAATGAAAATGGAGGTAGTGATTAGAGCCATGCAGCCCTAAGCCAAGGAATGCCTAAATCCACTGAAAGCAGGAAAAGAATAAAGAATTCTTTTTTAGATCTTAGAAAGATGTGTGTGATCTTGATACCTTGACATTGGACTTCACATCCAACAACTGTAAAATATTAAATTTCGGTTGTTTTAATGCATCAAGTTTGTGCTAATTTTTACATCAGTTCTAGAAATGAATTTAGTAATATATTTTATATATATTATTTAATTGTAACTTAAATATATTTTCTGAAATTTTTAAATGATCAGATCAAAAAAGCACATAGTGTGAATAATATTCTTTCTATTTTTAGCATTTTATATGAAAACATTTTAAACCTACACAAAAATTTTAAAGGACAGTACACTGAATCACATATACTCTTTATTAAGAGTTATCGATAGTCACTGTTTTGTCACATATTTTTCTTCCTCTTTCTCTCTTATTTATTTCACAAAGTCATTGGAAATTTACAGATATAATGAAACTTGACCTTTAAATTGTGTTTCCACAGAACAATAACACTGGCCTTTTGAAAGAGTACAGGAGAGGTATTTCTTTGGAATATTTCTCAATTTGGGTTTGTTTCATTATTTCTTCTTATTAAATAGAGATTATGAGATTTGACTAGAATAACATTTAAATGATGTTTAAGGTATTTCCCAAGATGATAAGGAAGTTGCAAGTTATGCCAAGGGTATATAGTATGTCAGTAGTTCCTCTTTGGAATCTGAGAGTCCATGTTCTTCTGGCTAAAAGCCTCTGTCAGGTCCTTCCATGTCATTCGATATGGCTAAAGAAGAGTTCACTCTCTTTCTCTGTGACAAATATCTGTTTCTTATAGTTCAGTTTGACAAAAGGAAAAAAATGAAGAGATAAAGGAGGTCAGGTGCAGTTGAGGTGTGAGGGGGCGTGAAGTAGGCTGCCACTTAGAGATGTGCTGATTACTCTTCCACAACCAATCACCAGTTTTATTATTCTAGAACACCTGCCAGCTCTTTGTATTATTTGGAGTTTAAAGCATTGTGCAACCATTTCTAGCATTTCAAAAAGCCTTTGCTGCTTCTTTGAATGGAGGTTTTTAATGTCAGGGCAGCCACATCTTTTAGAGATTCCTCAAAATTGATGTCCTCTGCTTGGCACATTTTCTCTCTCTGTCCTCTTTTCTTGTGGTATTAGATTACGTATCCCTAAACACATGTATGTAGAAAAATGCACTCCTGAATGTAAGTAAACTTACAAAGTTTAAATAGAATCATGTCACTGACCTAAATCTGAATATCTAGCAATGCTTCTCACTGTACTTAGGAAAAAATTCAATTTTCTTATTCAGGCCTGCAGAACCATGCAGGACAGATCTCTGTCTACTCCTCCAACTTCATCTCACGTTGTATATGGCTCCTTACTCCCATCTGTGCTCCTGTTACACTGCCCTATTTAGTCCCTCTAACTTTTAAAAAAGGTATTTTATCATCTCAGGGTCTTGGTTATTACTTTCTAATCCTACTATTCACTCTATAACTACTTGTTTCTGTTATAGATTTCAGCTTCCATATTACCTTTTTTGAGAAAAACTTTTTGATCATGTCACCAAAAATATTGCCAACACACAAACATAACATACATTATGTGCTTTATTACCTTATGGAATTTATCAGTGTCTAAAAAACTTGTCTTACATGCTGGTATTTGATCACCCTCATTAGTTTTTAAGTTCTCTGAGTGTAGAATGTCTTCATCATGTTCAGATGGTTTTATCCATTACATTAAATGTATTAACTCGATTTTGCTTAAAATAATAGATTGAGGAGGATAGTAAACATATAAATTAATCAAAGTCAAGACTACACAATCAATGGCTATTTTAATCTGAATATAATTTTATTCAATAACCTATGAATACAATTTTTAAAGTTGTTGATTAGAAAAAAGACAGATATGACTGTTGAAATAAATACTTTTGTGTTAGGCCTGGGGAGAAGCAGCACTCACCTTCCCCCATCTGCCCCTCCACCCACCAATCCCCTATGCACCCCTCCACCCCAAACCTACAAACCACATACAAGCTTCCTGAAACCTGCCGGCAGCTACTGAGAAGGGCCAGACGGAAACTTTCCAGCCCACGCCAGATGCGATGCTTTGTCTTCCCACTTCACTGCCGCCCCCAACACCCTCCCCAAATACAGCACTCTTAAAAACCCAAGCCTGCCCTTCCTTGGGTGCAACTCCCCTGGCCCATCTTTCCGGACCACGGGACCTTGCCCGGGAGTCTCTCCCCCAATAAATGCTTTGTTTATCCCAACCCTTTGTCCTGTGCCTCTTTCGGTATCTCCAAACGTTACACTTTGATTTGCTCCAGTCTCTCTCAAAACCAGAAAGAACATCAAGGTTAAAAAAAGGTACAACTCCTGAATGATATCTTGAACAAATGTAGTTAAAATTGTTTATTAAAAACCTCAACAGACACATATGATAAAATGAAAAACAAAAGTAAGAGTTCATAGAACAGCAGCTGTACAATTCCCTGCAAGTACTTCCCCTAATAGAAGAAAAAACAATTGGCAAAATGAACTCAACTGGCATATCTCTGGTCAAAAATCAAGATTAAAGGATGATTTCAAAGGCTCCTGTTTTACAGGAAAGTAATTGAAAGAGAAAAATATAAAAACCCAAAGGTACAGGCCATGCTTCTCTCAAAAATACTTGGCAAAAGCAAAACAAAACACCACACACTGAGGAGAAACTGCTAAAAATAGTGCACAAATCGATTAAAAAACTCTGGAGGTACAAGAAAGAGTTGACTTATATAGTTTTGGACATACTGAAAAGAAATGAAGAAGTCTTAGTTGACAAGAGGAGATGGCCCACCCCATCTCCTAAAGGATTGATGTTGACTCTTATTTCAGTATTGTAAGGAAAAGAGGATAATGAGTATCTGAAAAACACAGAGAAAACAAACATTCAAAAACAAAATGGCAAAAAAGCAGTGGAAAACAACACTATAATAGTAAATAAATGAGCTGAAGGAAAGTAAGAAAATGCTGGAGACTAGAATAGAACAGCAAAAATTAGAATTATAAAAGCTCTTAAACACGATGCTAGAACACACAGAAAGATATCTCTCAAGTTTTAGAAAATAAACAAAAATATATTTTTTAAAATACAGATAAGAAGATTAAACTAGAAGGACAAGAGCTATGAGCACTCAGACAACACTGTGCTCTAAATTCTTCCTAATAATGTTTTGAGTAAGAATGTTTGTTTTCAGCCAAATCTACCAAAGCAATGAACATACACACAAATTACCATGCCAAGGAAAGCAAAATACTTCATCTAGTGAATGAACCATTTTGCTGATAACGGTTGGTAATTGGAAGTCTTATAATTAAGCCACCACTTAATGACACATAATTTGTGGAGGTCATTTTGTAAGAACAGTGAAATGAATGTGCTGAGGTCTGTCAATCCAGGATATGGCAGAAGAAACATTAGTCAAATAATTAAAGACCCAGGAATTATTCTTTTTGCCAGTGAATGGTTTCTTTCCTTTTAACAGAAAAGGAAAAATGTGAAGCTAGGCAATGCTAGACTATAGCAAGCTCATTGTGATAAACCAGGCTTCTCTTAGTTTCTAGATAAAACTCTCTAGAAAGACCTCTTACTTTGGCAAAGTATCTGCTAAGACACATTTCAATCCTTATAGAAATTCATTAGGATAAGACTGAGGCAAGTTCTTTCTGTTTTCAAGGCCAATAAATAATAATATGAGTCTATAAAACTCTAATACTGGTCAGAATAACTATTATTAAAAAGCACAAATGTGGAGAAAGGGAATACACATACATTGTCTGTGGGGTTGTAAACTAGTTCAAACTTTGTAGAAAACAGTGTGGAGATTTCTCAAAGAACTAAAAATAGAATTACCATTTGACCTAACAATCCCACTACTAGGAATCTACCCAAAAGAAAACAAATCAGTATAGAAAAAAGATACTTCTACATGTATGTCTATCGCAGCATTATTCACAATTGCAAAATCATGGAATCAGTGTAAGTGTCCACCAACAATTAACTGGATACAGAAAATATCATATAGCATAGAATACTATGTAGTCATAAAAAAGAACAAAATGATCCATTTTTGCAGCAATATGGATGGAGCTTGAGAACATCATCCTGAGTGAAGTAACTCAGAAACAGAAAACCAAACACTGCATGTTCTCACTTACATGTGGGCGCTAAATGACCACAACAGTGGAAATACCAGACCCTGGGGACACTACAAAAGGGGAAATTGAGAGGTGAGTTACAGTTCAGAAGTTACCTATTGGATGTGTTGACTATCTGGGGCATGGGTCATCTGAAGTCCAATCTCCACTACTACGTAGTATATTCATGTAACGAACATGCACATGTACCCACTGAATCTAAAATAAATTTTTTTGAACTTCTAATATATTAATAATTTGCCACATATCAGATATTCTGTTAATCATCTTGTAAATGCAGTTCATTATGAGATAAGGTGTGCATATGGAGGCAATGAAATTTAGTAAAATTAAGTAGCTTATAATATGTAAGTGGTTAACACTGATTTAAATCTATATTAATACAGTTCCAAAATCTAGACTCTTACCTATTAAGCCACACTGCTACCAGGAAATTCTGAAATTAGCTTTTCCGCATTACTTTTCTCACCTTAAATCTTTTATATAGAAGCCCTAAAGTTTACCGTCAAGAATGTAATAGTACTAAACTTTCTTTGTTTTCATGTATCACTTCAAAATTTACTGGACCAGATTTTTCCACTAGAAATGTTTTCAATCTGGAGTTTATATTATAGAGTATATATTCCATGTCCTCAGCTTTATAGAAGAAAAAATTGAGGTTTTTTTGAAGCCAAATATTTGCCTAACATAAAAAGAAAGCAAACAACAAAACCCACCAAGTCAATAGTCAAAGTGGACAAAAAACCAATCTTTTGGAATCAGAGTTCCAGTGAACACTTTGGCTATCCTACAACATGCAGAGAAAAAGCTAAAGAGTTTTAAAATTCTGATTATAAAACTCCCAAATGAAATGAGTTTTGGTAGAATATAACATACTCCCTTTACATGAAGACCCGGTGATAATAAATACCACCATAGATTTAGGTTTGTTATCAAAGAGAGCAGAAATTACACCAGGAAATCTAGTGATTTTAATGACTGCATGTATCCAACTTTGGCCATAGAAGCTTTAATTCCTGTGTAAATGATCCTTGGTTCTTTTGATTGTTCAGTCAGAAAGAAAGGTCATACACTTCTAGATTATCAATATTTCTAAATAATTCTATCTTTTGCAGGACCAGTTTTAACCATTTTTATGACATTAAATGGCAGCATACTCTCCCATGGACTTCCTCATAATTCCGTCACTAATCCAGTTTGAAAAGACATTTTACCCCACATCTTTAAAATGAAGTTTTTTAACTTAAAAAAATGAAAAGACATTACAATTTATTTATTTATTTGACTGATCTGTTAGATAAAAAGTCTTCAAGACAATGGAAAAAGTAATAGTATAAAAAGTGAACCCATAAGTGTAGAAATCAAGAGGAAACCTTAAAAGAGGAAAATTCTATCATAGGTAATATACATCATAATTTTCTGTACCCTAATACACATAAATGGCAAATTAAGATTATAGGCTTCTGGCATCACACATAAACTATTTTGTTCCTCTGTATCAGTCAACAATTTTATACTTTATATATTAACAATTTGTTCTAGAAAAGAAATCAAGAAAGAGTTGAATAAGCAGGTAGTATTGGATATCACAAACTGCAGCAAAAGACAAAATAGGTAAAGAAAAATTTTCTCCTAACTAGAAAATACAATCTTAGACAACTCTTTAGAGAGTATCCCAAAATCATACACAAGTTTGAATCTCAAAAACTTAAAAAGCATAAATGTACAAACATAAGAATCATTTCAAAGTTTAATTTTGTAAACTTTTTGCTTAGATTTATTTTCTGAGTATTTTGAACTTTATATAAAATTTTTACAACTCTCAGCAAGAAAATATGGAAAATTAACAGTTAAACATGAGGAAAAAATTTTATATAACAACTAATCTCTGTGGTATCACCAATGAAGGGACAACTGAATCAGAGCTGAACATAAGTCTAGATGGCATCTAATTCAAATATGATACCTCTAGATTACTTTTATGCTATTGTCTACCTATTCTCATGAAGGAAACATTATTATTTTAAAAAATAGGTGCAAGAATTAAAAAGGTTGAAATAAAATATTATTTGATTCAAATTTTTGTTTCTTAAAACTACTATTTGAATAATTATTTATTTTATTTTATTTTCAGTTAAAATTGTATTTACCATATTTTGATGTATACATTGTAAAATAATAAGTATAGCTAATCAACATACATTACCTCCAATAGTCATCATTTCTGTGTTGAGAACACCTTATACCCACTCTATTAGCATTTTTTAATAATAAAATACGTAGTGTATAAAAAGTCACTATGTTATACACTAGATCTCTTAAACTTATTCCTCCTGACTAACTGAAACGTTGTATCTTTTGACTATTTCCCCAACCTCATACAGTCACCCCAGGCCCAAGTAACCATCCTTGTATCCTATTTTTATGAGGTCAAACTGATTAGATTCCACATATGAGTGAGATTAGGCAATATTTGTCTTTCTGTGCTTGACTTATTTTACTTAACAATGTCCTCTATGCAGTTTCATCCATGTTATTGCAAATGACCAGATTTCATTCTTTTTTATAAGTGAATAGTATTTTATTATATATGTGTGTGTGTGTGTGTGTGTGTGTGTGTGTGTGTGTGTGTGTGTGTGTATCACATTTTCTTCATTCATTCATTAATGGACACAAGTTAATTCTGATCTTGGCTATTGTGAATATTGCTGTAATAAACGTGGGAGTGCAGACATTTATTTGACATACTGATTTCATTTCCTTTGGAGAAATACTGTAGTGAAATTGCTGGATTATATGATAGTTCTATTTTTAAATTTTTAATGAACTTCCGTAACATTTTTGACACAGGTCGTCCTAATTTACATTCCTACAAACAGTGTGCAAGTGTATTCTTTTCTTTATACCTTCACCAACACTGGTTGTTTTTTGTCTTTTTCACAAAACCCATTATAACAGGTTTGAAGTGCTATTTCATTGCAGTTTCGTTTTGCATTTTCCTGATGATTGATGATGTTGAGTATTTTTTAAGATTCATATTGACCATTTATATGTTTTCTTTTAATAAATATTTATTCAAGGTACTCCCCCCAATTTTAAAATTAGGTTATTTCTTTCATTGCTGATGAGTGGTCTGAGTTGTTCATATTTGTTGGATGTTAATTCCCACGAGTTCCCAACCCCTGGGTGTGGATCAGTACTGGTCCATGGTCCTGTTAGAAACTAGGGCTGCACAGCAAGAGGTGAGCTGTGAGAGTGCCCAGCTCCATCCTGTTAGATCAGAAGTGGCATTAGAATCTCATAGGAGCAAAAACCCTCCTGAATTGGGCATGTGAAGAATCTAGGTTATGTGCTCCTTATGAAAATCTAATGCCTGATGACCCTCTCCCCTCCTCACTTACCATGAGAAAATGAAATCAGTTCCTGATGCCAAAAAGTTTGGAGATTGCTGCCTTATCAGATATATGAGCTTGTATATATTTTATATCATTTGTAGGTTGTCTCTTGACTCTGTGGATTGTTTTAGTTCCTATGCAGAAGTTGTTCCGTTTAATGTAATCTCATTTATCTATTTTTGCTTTTATTTTCTGTTCTTTTGTCATTATGTCCAAGAAGTCATTGTCCAATGTCATGAAGCTTTACTCTCATTTTTTTAGTAGTTTTATAGTGTTAGATCTTAAAATCTTTAATTCATTTTTAGTGGCTATTTTGTATACATAAACGTCCAATTTTATTCTTCTGCATGTAGATATACAGTTTTCCACAAAATTTATTGAAGAAACTGTTTTTTCTCCTATGTGTGTTCTTGGCTTTTTTGTCAAAATTCAGCTGGCTGTATATGCGTGGATATATTTCTGTTATCTCCATTTTGTTCAATTAATCTATGGGTTTGTTTTTATGCAAGTACCATTATGTACTTGGTTATCAGAGTTTGTCAGTATATTTTGAAGTCAGGTAATATGATGCTTCCAGTTTTATTCATTTTGCTGAAAATTACTTTATTTGGAGTCTTTCATGGTTCCATACAAATTTTATATATATTTTTCTCTTTTTTTAGAATAATGTCATTGGTATTTTAATAAGGATTGCATTGAACGTGTAGAAAACTTTGGGTAGTATGAATATTTTAATAACATTAACTCTTCTAATCCATGAACACAGGATATCTTTCCATCTATTTAAGTCTTCCTCAATTTCTTTCATTAATGTTTTACAGTTGTAAGCATACAGATGTTTTACCTCCTTGTTTAAATTTATTCCTAAGCTTTTTGTTTTATTTTATTTTATTGTAGGCATTGTAAATAGGATTCTTTTCTTGGTTTCTTTTTCAGATTGTTTCTTGTTGGCATAAAGAAATGCTGCTATTTTTGTATGTTGATTTTGTATCCTGCAATTTTATTGAATTTGTCCATTATTTCTAATTGTGTGTGTGTGTGTGTGTGTTTGTGCGTGTGTGTGTTTGTGTGTGTGTGGTGTGTGTGAAGGTTTTAGGGCTTTCTACATATATAATTGGATCACTTGCAAGCATGGACACTTTAACTTCTTCCTTTCTATTCTGAATATTTTTAACCAGCCATGGTGGCTCATGTTGGGAACCACCCTTGGAGGCCCGCCTAATTGACAAAGTCCAGGTGCTCTGAGGACCCCCAGCCGCAAAGCAAGTCTGGGCAGCTGAGGCCCTTCTGTCTTCCGTCTTTGCTGTTGGTACAGCTGAAGAAATTCTGTGCAGTCGTGGAAGAAGAAGATGGCATGTTTATGCGAAGTACTCACAGCTAACCTGGAAATGTCATGGTTCATTTTCCCATTTTCCCACTATGCCGCTTGGCCTTTTCTAACATATGCAAGGGTTAAACTCTGAAGCACATCAAGAATGCTTTCTTTCACTTGGTTATAAGTTACTAGATATTGCTTAAGTAATAAATGATATAAGTATATTCACTCATTTGATTTAGGATTATGCAGTTTAGTGTTTAGACAGTTAGGTTCTTTAGAAGCACAAGTTTATAGTAAGTGCATTATGAATTCATTATAAGTTCTAACACTTATCTAGGAGTTATGTAGTTTATTTATAACACTGTTTTCACTGATTTAGGATAAAGATTATCTTTAAGGTTTTTACTTAATTCAATAGTTAAAACTCTAAGTTAACATTTATAAAGTGGGTTTTCACTGAACTCATAATATACTAATCAGACACTTTTATAACAACTTAGCTAAAGACAGAAAACAACTTTGGGGGCCTGGGAAACATTACTAAAAGCTTCTTTTGAGTTTTCTTTAGAAACAAGCACTGCAGGATAAGAGAAAAGTAACGAAGACACCTGGACAAGAAAGGCGATTACAGAACTCTGAAGGCCATAAAGCCCCAGAAGGAAGACTACTGCTAAACTTTCTGGAGACAGTTCAAGGACTGTAATTCGGGACTTTGGACTAAAACTATCATCTTTGGCCTTATGAATAAGACTCATTGTCTGAATGTTTATAGGGTTCTTGGCTTGTTTATTGCTAAGACCACTAGATGGTGGTAACTTGTAGAGGATATGTACGTGAAGGAATTTTCTTTGTCTTGCCCCTTTACAAATGGTATAAAAGCTCTGTGTTAACTAACATTAAATTGTCATCTGTTCAAGAAGCAGGTGTCCAGGTATATTATCTTCGTCTTTCGCCTGTCTCTCCTTCAGGAAATCTCACGACCTGGCAAGGGGCTGGTCCCCTTCAGGCTCACACCTGTAATCCCAGCACTTTGGGAGGCTAAGGCGAGAGGATTGCCTGAGCCCAGGTGTTAGAGACCAGCCTGGGCAACTTGGTAAGACCTAGTCTCTACAATGAATCAAAAAAATTAGCTAGGCATGGTAGCTCGCGTCCATAGCTCCAGCTACTTGGAGAGCTGAGGCAGAAGGATCATCTAAGCCCAGCAGGCCTAGGCTGTGGTAGCCAGGCATGGTGCCTCACACCGGGAGTTCCAGCTTCGTGGAAGGCTGAGGTGAAAGGATTGCCTGAGCCCAGCAGGTCGTGGCTGCAGTCACTGTGAGCATGCTACAGCATTCCAGCCTGGGCGACAGACTGAGACTCCGACTCAAAAAAAATAAACACTTCTCATTCATATTTTTGCCTAAATATCTGGGTAAGACCTCCAGTACTATATTGAATAGAGGTGGTAAGAATGTGCATTTTTGTCTTGTTCTGGATCTAACAGAAAAAGCTTTTAACTTTTCTCTTATTCAATAAGATGTTAGATTCAAGGTTATCATATATGACTTTTACTGTATTGAGGTACATTTATTTACCTTAATACAGTACCTTAAGTTGTTGAGCTATTTTATAATAAAAGTATATTAAATTTTGTCCTGTACTCTTTCTGCATCAATTAAAATAATCATGTGTTTTTCTTTATTATGCTAGCATGATGTATTACATTTATTAGTTTATGTATATTGAACTATTTTGTATCACTCAGATTAATTCCATTTGATTAAGGTGAATAAAATTTTTAATGTGCTTTTAGATTTGATTTGCTAGAATTTTGTTTGGAATTTTTGTATTTATGTTCATCGGGGATATTGGCCTATAATTTTCTTTTTTTTGCAATGTCTTTGTCTGGCATTGATATCACAGTGGTGTTGGTATTCCCTGCTCTTCCATTTTTTTAGAAAGTTTAATGTGAATTGGTATTAGTTCTTCATTATATGGTTGACATAATTCAGCAGTGAAGCCATCGAGTCCCATGCTTTTCTTTGATGGGAGGGTTTTCTTTACTGACTTAATCTCTTTACTCTTTATTGCTCTGTTAAGATGTTCTATTTGTTTATAATTCAGTCTTGATGGGTTTTATACATCAAGAAATGTACCTTTTTTTTCTAGGTTAACTAATTTTTGGCATACAATTGTTCATACAGGTCTCTTAAAATCTTTTTTCTGTTATATACGTTTTCTGATTTTCTTTGGGTCTTTTATTCCTAGTTTAGCTAAAGGTTTGTCAATTTTAACTTTCAAAAAACTCTGATATATGGATTTTTCTATTTTTTCGGTTCTATTTCATTTATTTATGTTCTGATATTTATTATTTTGTTCTACTAACTTTGAGCTTAGTTTATTATTGTTTTTCTTGTTGACTGAGATGCAACATGAAGCTGCGCATTTGAAATTTTTCTTCTTTTTTGATATTGGTGATTATTGTTGTAAACTTTCCTCTTAGAACTTCTTTTGCTGTATTCCATAGACTTTGGTATTTTGTGTTGTTGCTTTCATTTGTCTCAAAGTAATTTTTTCAAAAATTTTTGTTTCTATTTCTTTATTGACTCATTGGTTTTTCAAAGAGTGTACTTTTTAATTATCATGTTTGTGAATTTTTTTAGCTTCTCCTGTTATTGATGTCTAACTTTATACCATCATGATCAGAAAAGATGCTTGATATGATTTCAATTTTCTTTAATTTGGTAAGATTTTTAAAAAGCAAAGATATGATCTATCCTATAGAATGTTCCATTTACAGTTGAAAAAAAATGTGTATTCTGCAGCTATTGGTAGGAATATTCTGTACATGTTTGCTAGGTATGTTTGGTCTGAAGTATAGTTTAAGTCTGTTGTTTCTTATTGATTTTCTGTCTGGATGATCTATTGATTGCTAAAGGAGAGGTTTTGACAGTTCCTACAATTATTGTGTCCCCAGTTTATATCTCCTTTCAAATCTATTAATATTTTATTAAAATATTTAGGTGCTCTCATGTTGGATGTGTATATTTACAATAGTTATATTATCTTGTTTAAGTGATCTCTTTATTATTATATAATAACTTTTTGGTGTTTCTTTTACAGTTTTTGACCTAAAGTATATTTAATTTGATTTAATTATGACTAACCCTGATCTCTCTTTGTTTCCATTTGCAACGAATATCTTTTTCATCACTTCACTTTAAGACTATATGTTTCCTTAAATGTGATGTGACTCTCTCATAAACAGCACATATTTGACTTTTTTTATTTTTATTTTTAACCATTCAACCACTCTGTGTCTATGATTGAATAATTTAATCCATTTGCATTCAAGGTAACAGATAAACACTAATGACATTTTGTTAATTGTTTTTTAATTGTTTTTTAGCTCCTTTGTTCCATTCTTACTGTCTTGCTGCCTTTCTTTGTGGCTAAGTGATTTTTTCTAATGGTATGTTTTTATTTATTTTTTTATTTTTATGTATTGATTATTATTTTCTATTTTGTGATTACCATAAAACTTATTTAAAATCTTAAAGTTATAACATATTAATTTAAGCTGATGATAATTTAACTTTGAGAAAATAATCTACACTTTTTCTCTATTCCTTTCTCACATCTTGACTTTTTTATGTCACAATTTAATATTTTGATTGCATATCCCTCAACAAATTATTATAGCTATTACTATTTTAATAACTTTTTTCTTAACCTTTATACTGAAGAAATGAGTAATTTGCGCACTGCAATTACAGTATTAGAATATGGTGAATATGACTGTGTACTTGTTTTTACTGGAGAGTTTTATATTGTAGATGTTTTTGTATTAAGCGGCAGTGTCCTTTTCTTTCAACTTGAAGAACTCCCTCTAGCATTTCTTTTAAGGCAGGTTTGATTGTGGTGAACTTTTTGAGCTTTTTTCTAGGAAAATCTTTATCTCCCTTTTTGTTCTGAAAAACTGTTTTGCTGGGTATAGCACTGTTGGTTGGCAGGGTTTTTTAATTTTTATTGTTGTTCTTTTATGTTTTCCTTTAGCAGTTTGAATTCTATTCTGTTTATAAAGTTTCTGTTGAAAAAGTCTGTTGCTAGCCACACTGAAAATTTCTTATGTTATATTCTTCTTTTCTTTTTTTTTTTTTTTTTGAGTCGGAGTCTCACTCTGTTGCCCAGACTGGAGTGCAGTGGCCGGGAGCAGCCACTGCAGCCTCGACCTGCTGGGCTCCGGCGATCCTTCCACCTCAGCCTTCCGAGTAGCCGGAATTACAGGCATGCGCTACCACGCCCGGCTGATTTTTTTTAATTATTTATTTATTGTAGAGATGAGGTCTCACTGCCCAGGCGGGTCTCAAACCTGCAGGTTCAGGCAATCCACTCATCTCAGCCTCCCAAAGGTGTGGGATTACAGGCTGAGCTACCAAGCCCGGCCTCTTCTTTTCTTTTGTAGCTTTCAGGACCCCATTTTGTCTTTGATCTTTGACAATTTGATTACACAGGTTAAACATCCCTAATAAAAAAATCTGAAATATAAAACACTCTGAAATGTAAAACTTTTGACAACAGAAAGAACACTCAAAGGAAATGCTCACTGGAACATTTTCAATTTTGGATTTTCAAATTAGTGAGTCTCAACAAGTGTGTATCTGGGAACATTTGCATATAAAAAATCAGGAATCTAAATTATCTCAATCATTTTTTACAAGAAATACACAACCTGTAATATATCTTGGATTAGTCTCATTTGAATTCACTTTGGATTCCTGGACCTCAATACATACATCTTCAGGTTTGGAAAATTTTCTATTGTTTTTCAAATAATCTTTCTACTTGTTTATGCTTCACTTCTTATTTAACTGCTATGACTCAAACATTTGCTCTTTTGATGTAGTCCCATAATTACTGTAAATTTTCTTCATTTCTTTTTATTCCTTTTTTTTCTTTTTTCTCCTCTGATAGCATATTTTCAAATAAATTTTCTCCACAGATCTTTCCTTCTGCTTGATTAATTCTGCTATTGGTAACCTTTATTGTAGCTTTTGAATTTTTTATTGAATTTTTCGACTCCAGGATTTTTGTTTTATCATTTTAATAAATTCATTAATTTTTATTCTAGTCACTGTTTCCCTCATTTTGTTGAATTATTTCTCTGTATTTTTCAGAAATATATTTAAATTCCTTTAAAAAGTTAATTTGCATTATTTTTCAGGACATTCTTACTTTTTGTTTATTTAGGGTTAGTCACTAGCATCTTATTTTTCCATTTGGTCATGTCATATTTCCCCGACTGTTCTTAATTTTGTGGTTGTCCATCAGTGTCTGCACATATGAATAGGTAGGTACTTATTCTAGTCTTTATAGACTGGTTTTGTCTGGGAAAGTCATGCAGCCACTGTGGCACTGGGTTGTATCAGAAGTCTAGTGCAGCTGCAGCCAGCAACAGAAGCCTAAGGCCAGCTATGTCAGGTATGTCACTGATGTAGCCTGGAAGCCCTGAGTTGCTGAGGCTTGCCTGATGCTGAGAGCTGTGTGGAACTCATGGCCACTGATGTTGAGCCAGTGGTGGTAAAGACTGTGGATCAAGTTCACAAGCCTGCATCCTGGGGTTTTATAGTCTTGCTTGACACCAGGGCAGGTCTAGGGTCTCAGTCATGGGTGCTGGTTGTGGGTACATGGGACAATGTGGGGTCTACCTGGTTCTTGGTTTTATTGTGGCTGACCCAGTGTTGGGGTCCTAGGCAATGTCCTATACTCACATTCCTCTTTTTCCCTTAGGTAAAGGATTGTCCTTTCCATGCTCTGCTGCTTGGGATTGGTGGATGGGGTAACAGGGATAAAGTAAAACTGTTCTTTCTTTCCCCTTCAATCCATATTATCACTGTTATTATGATTCTGCTATTACCAGGTACTGAAATCTCTCTTGCGAAGGTATTTTCATGTGTGAATAGTTATTCATATTGATGTTTTTGAGGGGAAAAATCACTGAAGAGTTCTGCTTGGCCATCTTGCTCTGTTTTTCTAAGTACCTTTAAGAACATGCTAATGTGAGAAACTCAACAGTTGAGATTGTAGATATAATGTTCCACTCTAAGATCAATCACATGTATAAACCTATAGTTAAACACTAATCTTTCTTTGGAAATAGACATAAACATATTTTGAAGAACTTTTTAAGATAAATGTCCACATGGCCAAGCAAAAAGAAAGACTTTCAAATGCCTTAGCTGATGTAATTTTTAAAACTATAAAACAATTATTGAGAGATTTCTTATAGTGCTTTCACTAAAGTATTCAGTTATTTAAATTTGTATTATACTAGGAATAAATTTAGTCAACTTATCTATGTTTGAATGGAAGGTTCTGCTACTTTAGGATTAAATGATCTTTATCAAGTGATTTAAACACTCTGATATTTATTTAACTCTTTTTTTTACCCTGCTTAATTTCAGAAGTGAAGAAAAAAATGAGAACAAAAGAGTTTATATACAAAAGGAGAAAAACTAATGTGATCAAATGTATCTCCTCTGCATAAGTAAATTTTCAAAGATAATGTAGAAGAAGCAACATTGTTTTGAACTGCATTATCGTAGTTTGTGGTATATAATAATTTATGCACAGTGCTGAGAAGAATCATAATTTGATAAGATTATGCACAATGAAATCTAGCACACAACGTGCTCATAAGAATATAGAGAAATTGAGGTACTAATTAACTTAAGAAAAAATAATGCAAACAATCTTGTTGTAATTTTGCATCTTTTATTAGAGATATATAAAAATCTTCTGGAAAAACTGTCCATGGTATAGAATTCACTATAAAATCTTAGGGTGACTATTACATTGCTATATACAAATGATATTGGGGAAGGGAGAGAAAGACAAACAAAAACTATTATGTGTGGTTTCAAAAGTCCAAAAGGGAACAAGATAAAATTAGTAAGGTTTGTTTTTAAGAGTCACGAGAGTAGGATACTTTTTATTCTTTTTGTTCCTATTTTCCTAAACTTCTTTTAGTGCATGTCAATCAGTTTTGAATAAAAGTCACTAATACACATAAAGTGGGCACATATAAAAATGTATTTATAATAAATCACAAATTATTATAAAAATCTATAATTTGAAATAGTACTTAATTACAGGCATAAGTATTTACCAAAGCTGCCATTCTCTTTCTTGTTTATTGCATCCTAACTGATTGCATGCATATAAAATTACTTTTATCCACTTCAAAATAGTATACACTTTCTTGTATTTTTAAGCACAAAAATATTTCAACTCTAAGAGATACAACTAAGATAACTAGGAAAACTAAGAGTCACATTCTTACCAGCCACTAGAACATTTATTCTTGATCTGCATACCTTTAGGTTTAAAAATATGTATTTTTCATTCAGTTTGATGGATTCTTCAAAAAAGTCTTTGTCAACAGTACTTTCAAAGTAAATGAATAGGCAAATTCATCATGTATACTAAAATGAATTAGGTCAATAGTTACAAAGGAAATATAGTTTACACTTGGTAATATAA
Source organism: Cephalopachus bancanus (assembly GCA_027257055.1). Lineage (NCBI taxonomy): Eukaryota > Metazoa > Chordata > Mammalia > Primates > Tarsiidae > Cephalopachus > Cephalopachus bancanus. The sequence goes on from JAPVLO010000107.1 coordinate 3,323,624, forward strand.
GCTAAATTGCTGAATGGTTTCATTTCATTCTGGTTCACTAAGCAAGGTTTTATCATTTTTTCTTTGCTCCTCCTTGTCATTGACAGGTAAAGAATCAGGAGATTTAAGTTTATGTTTAAAACTTTGACTATCTTTTAAAAAACAACTATAAGGTTGTAAAGATTTTAAATAAATTTGAACTAAAATATTTGCTTTTTTTTGTATGATCTAATTCTTAGTTGTAGAAAAGACTTAGAGAAATTGAATAGCACAAAAATCTAGCCAACAAACTCAGACATGCTATTTTCATTGGAAAATTTGTAGTTTCATATAAAGTAATATAATACAAAGATTACATATCATTGGAAATTCCATCTATATCCCACTTTTAAATTGTCAAGTAATACCATTCTATCATATAATTAGACTCCACTACGTCCATGAGTTTACTATAATTTTGATTTTAAAATTATATAAAAATTAACACAGAATAAATATCTCGAGGAATTCATAAACCATAGAATTCAAAAAGATAGAATTGGTAGGAATAAATACTAGTAAACCACAGCTGAAAATATGCAAAGGAGAGAATTATTCTATAGGTGGGAGCAAGTTATTTTCTCAACCAAGAGTAAATGGGCCGGGCTTGGTGGCTCAGTCTATAATCCCACGCCTTGGGAGGCTGAGGTGAGTGGATTGCCTGAGCCCCCGGGTTCGAGACCCACCTGGGCAACTTGGTGAGACCTCATCTCTACAATAAATAAAAAATTAGCCTGGAGTGGTAGCACGCGCCTATAGTTCCAGCTACTTGGAAGTAAGGCTGAGGCGGAAGGATAGCCGGAGCCCAGCAGGTCGAGGCTGCAGTGGCCTGGAGCGACCACTGCACTCCAGTCTGGGCGACAGAGTGAGACTCCAATTAAAAAAAAAAGAGTAAATGGTTAACAAAAGACAGAAGGGATCTGGGGGCAGTCATTGTCATAGTTAAGGGAACCCCACATTCTAGAATTTGGTTCATGGAGTCCATACCATGCCTTTGTTAGGCAGCAGGTGACAATTACCTCCAGAAGCAGTGAGTGTGGTCACAGAAACCAGAAAGTATAGGTTCTGCTCCCAAATTTCTAGAAAATATGGAGGGTTAGAAATAAGCCTGCCTAAGCCGGGCTCGGTGGCTCAGCCTGTAATCCTGCGTCTTTGGGAGGCTGAGGTGAGTGAATTGCCTGAGCCCGTGGGTTCGAGACCCGCCTGGGCATCAAGACCTCATCTCTACAATAAATCAAAAAATCAGCCGGGTGTGGTAGCACATGCCTGTAATTCCGGCTACTTGGAAGGCTGAGGCAGAAGGATCACCGGAGCCACCAGGTCGAGGCTGCGGTCGCTGGGAGCGGCCACTGCACTCCAGTCTGGGTGACAGAGTGAGACTCCAACTCAAAAAAAAAAAAAAAAAGAAAGAAGCCTGCCGGGCTCGGTGGGTTCGAGACCCGCCTGGGTAACTTGGTGAGACCTCATCTCTACAATAAATCAAAAAATTAGCCGGGTGTGGTAGCGCGCGCCTGTAGTTCCAACTACTTGAAAGGCCGAGGTGGAAGGATCGCAGGAGCCCAGCAGGTGGAGGCTGCGATGGCCGGGAATGGCCACTGCACTCCAGTCTGGGCGACAGAGTAAGACTCTGACTCAAAAAGAAAAAAAAGGAAATAAGCCTGCCTGCCTTCTAGAGGGGTGAGCTACCAGGAACCCTCACCAACTATGTAACACTCTCCTTACAGTATTACTTGGGGCAAACTCTAAGCCCTTGTCATCAAAACTAATATCCAAAATAGTCCGAATAGAACTTGTCAAAGATGAGTCAACAACCATGCAATGGAATAACTATAATCTATAGAGTGCTAGTAGATATTTAACAACTGGCACAAACAAACAAACAAACTTGATTTGCAGCATTTGCTTATTTCTATGATATGAATATTTCCACCATAAGCTACTTCATGTCAACACCATGAAGTCTGGAGGGTCAAGGAGACATGCACAGGGTTAACTCCATGAGCCAGTATAATCTGGATAAAGCATACCATTGACTGTTGTTCAGCTGCTCATTAATTTTTAGTTATTTAGAAAATGTTTATTGGGTCCTCCTATACAAGGTGTAGTTAGATGTATTAAACATATGTAAGTAATGTAGCAGAAATTGTCTCTATTTTTCAACTTATATTTTAGTTGGGGCAGACACAAAACGAAAGTTAAGAAATACAAAGTAATTTCAGATTTCTAATAATTGTTTTGAATCGAAAAATAGAGTGACTGGGGTATAGTGGGATGAATTTAGAGCAAGTTGAGAAGATTGCATATTCAAACAGATGCCTGAATGATAACAAAGAAACCCGGGAAAGTCTGGGCTGAGTTTTAGGGAGAGAGAACAGAGACTCTTTGACAAGAGCCAGTCTGGTGTGTCAGGTACAGAAAGCAAAAATAGAGTATAGAGGCAGAAGAAAAAGGGGGCATAGATAAGGCCAGAAATATGACAGAAGTCAGTTTAAATAAGCTTTATAGAGAATGGTGAGAAAGTTGGTTTACATTCTAAGGGCAAAGTGAAAACTTTTGAGCCTCTTAAGCTTGATATTGACCTGAAATTGATCTTTTGTGAGTATAAAAAACAAGACCAGTTAAGAGTCTCCTCAACCATAAACTGGAGGAAATGTTTGTCATTCTTACATTAGACAAAAGACTTCTATCAGGAAGCCAAGAAATCTCATAACTCAATACACAACCCAACTTAAAAGATTTGAACAGACATATTACAAAAGTAGACTTATGAATGACAAATTAGCACATAAAAAGGTGCTTAACATCATTATTCTATATACTGTATATGTATTCTAATGATTAAATGAGGGCTTGCCTTATCAAATGCTGGAAAAGATGAGGAGTAAAATAATTTCCACTCCTAGGCATTCATCAAATAGAAAAGACAAACATATATGCACACAAACACTTGTACACAAATATCCATGGCAGGTTTACATGTAATTACCAAAACACTAGAAACAAATGTCCATCAACAAGTGAATGGATAAACGAATTTTAGTTTATTTATATAATAAAACACAACTAGTGAAGAAATACTGAATCTTAAAATAATTGTCAACTAAAACAAGTCAGAAAAAAAAGAGTATTATGATATGATTTCACATTAAAAATTATAGAAAATTCAAACTGAATATAGTGATGTAGATCCATGTTTTCCTGGTGTTGGAGAGAAAGGAGAGATGGTTATAAAGGGGTATAAAAAACCCTTGGGAGGTGATGGAAAAATATTCACCATCTTGATTGTGGTGATGTTTCATGTACATGTTTGTGCATATATGTCCAAACTTATCCAATTCTATTTATTTATTTATTTGTTTTTTTGTTGTTTTTTTTTTGAGTTGGAGTCTCACTCTGTCGCCCAGACTGGAGTGCAGTGGCCGCTCCCGGCCACCGCAGCCTCGACCTGCTGAGCCCTGGCGATCCTTCCACCTCAGCCTTCCAAGTAGCCGGAATTACAGGCATGTGCTACCACGCCCGGCTGATTTTTTCTGATTTATTGTAGAGATGAGGTCTCGCTGCCCAGGCGGGTCTCGAACCCACGGGCTCAGGCAATCCATTCACCTCAGCCTCCCAAAGGTGCGGGATTACAGGCTGAGCCACCGAGCCCGGCTTGGAATCTAAACTTTCTGAAACATTAGTTGCACATTTCGCTATAAATGGATGTGCCAATATAATATTCACAAAGAATATGAGAGTCAAGTAAGGAAAAAAATACTCATATATCAAAATTATATAAATTGATGCAGAAACATATCAAAAGTGGCAATCCTCTTGTAAATATGCTCATCATTTATTTAGTATATTATATAATACTTTTGAAATAAGGGAGTCATTTAATATTTATAATATGTTAGTCTTAAAACTGTTTTACAAGTAAGATGGTGAGTTTTGAAAAGTTTAAATAACACCCATGGATAGCCACAAAGCTAGCTTTTGATGCCTTTAGATTGAATTTGAGTGTTCTAATTCTTTATCAGCTCATAATTTTCTCTAATACACATTTCATTCTTAGGGTGTCATTTTAAAAATTTGCATTGGAACACTTTAATTTCAGGTCACTTTCTTCTTCTGTACTCCAGTATTAGCTTTAATGTCCTTGGCACTAAAAACTCATCTGGAATTGAGCAATCAGAATTGAACTTTATTTCAGTGACCAGAAAATGACAGTATTAGAGTTCTTTTTCCCCAAACCCATTTTACTAGGAGAGCAGTACCTTGTGACTGGTTTAACCTTACAGTTATATCAATCCTCTGGTTCTAGGTTTAATTTCATCCCTCCATCCCACAGGAGAGAGAAATAGTGGTTATTAAGTTTCTTTATTTTAAAAGCAATATAACTACCTATGACTGGAATGGTTTGATGCATACATAAAAGTTTTCACTGACTTTCAGCATTAAGTAAAGGACAGAGAAAAAGCATTCAGGCTATGGTACAAGAGATTCTACCCTTTGATCCTTATAAGCCAATATACCCAATATTACTGCAAATATCTCTAAAGGACAAAGATGTTGTATGAGGTTTATTATATTTCCAGAATAAGAGTGGAAACCCTCAGAATTTTGGATCAAAGCCAAGAGCATTTCACCAAAAACCAATCTCGTTTTGAAAAACAAACACTATCTAATTGTTTTGCCATAGCAAGATCAAGCATTGATCTTAGGTAATAGATAATCAGCAAATTGAGTTATTTATCATAAACTTTATACTGCCATATCCACCAGTTCGCAAAGTTGAGAATGTCCAGCATTTCATTGCCAGGTAGAAGTTTCCAGCAAGGTCCAAAGTCACAAGTAATTGGTTTGAATTACTAGTATACCCATTTATTTCTCACTGCCTCACCCTTCCTCAATTCACTCTAGTGGCCTTATGGAAGATTTGCTATCGCCAGTTAACTGAAAAATTTAGTCTGGCTTACTAGTAGCTTTGTGTCACATTCTGGAGTTACTCTATACCGTATGTATAGCCAAGAGAACACTATATATTATGTAGTGGTAGCCCTGAGGCAGACTAGAGAGGGAAAATGTTCTCAATAGCTATAACCACTTAGAGAACGTGCATTTGTTTGCACTGATTCATAGGCAATAACTGATAGTCTAGCAAGATGCTCATTGTTATTAAGGTAGAGTACAAACTAATAATTTTACAGAATTTGGGTAAATGAACAGCTCAGATAGGGTCAAGGGAATTATAATATTTTTCCCACGTGAATGCTCACCATGTTCTTCCTAACATGGGAGAAACTCTCAACAGTCAAATAACAAAAATAGTCCAGTGTGAATATCAGTCTCTTTCCTCAATACTGCAGTGCTTGCATAGTGGACTCCTAAACAGATTGGCCATGATAGTAGATCTAAGTTTATACTCTAATCAGGCTCAACAATTTCTGAGTGCCAAAGTTGCCAGCATCAGTGACCAATCCTGTTAACCTAATATGAGAACATATTCCAAGATACCAGCCAACCATTTGGACTGTCTAATTACATTTAATTTCTTCTAGGTATTTGTTTTACTTATTTGATATTGATCTGGAATTGGTTTTACATCCTCTGCTTGTTTTTGCTTTTGCCAACAAGACAATCTATGGTATTACTAAATGTCTTATTCACCATCACAGAATACTATGCATGTTTCCTAAATAAATGATTTTACAGGGAATGATCATATAACTAAATCATTCTTATTCATGAGACTCACTTATTAATATGTACCCCATCACCCAGAAGTGCTAAATGTATAAAATGATGGACTTGATGGAAGTCTCACTTATGGTACTATCTTGAAGGCATTCTCTTGTGTTGTGAAATAAACTCTGAACTCATGAACAATGTAGTACTTATCCTCCATAGCCAAATTCTATGGGTACAGGAACAAAAGAGTGGAAAATTGGAATGTCACTTGTCTGAGCCATTTGAAAATTGTATTTAAGTTAGGACAGGTTATACTGTGGTAAAAATAAAGAAAGAAAGAAACTCTTAAATCTCTTTGGCATAACAAAAATGATTTATTTTACATACACACATCACAGTCTGCTGCAGGCCAGGCAGTATTTCCTACCTGGTAGGAACCACAACTAAAATATGTAGCCTCTAACACCATTGCAGAAATAAAGGGAAGACTATAGGTTTAAAAAGAATTATTTTAAGAACCACATATGGAAACAGCTAATGTTACTTCTGACCACTTTATATTAACCAAATCTCAGTCTCTAACCAAACTGCAGAAGGATTATGAAAAATGTCTTCCTGTGGCCATTAAAAAAAAAGAAAGCAATAAAGTTAGTATATTCACAACAGAGTCTCTGCCACAGAACCCAAGGGAGGAATATCTCCACCTAGTGAAAAAAACATTGACTCCATTGAATTGGAAGTCAAAATTGCCATTAATGGGCCCCTCATAGAACAGAATAATGAGCCAAAAATGACTTATAATGTTGATGGACTTACTTATCCCGATCATATGGAAATAGTGTTACTGTTTTCCACTGAAATGTAAGTTTTGAATTTACTTTATTTTTTTTCAGTTTTTCAGTGTTCCCATATAAAAATTAAGAGACATCTTATGGTGAATTTTCACAGGCAAGACCACTGAAGCTTGATATAGGATTAATGTTTAGGCTTCAGTGTCAGTAAAAATCCTGGAAGAGCTGAAGTTCTGGCTGAAAGCAAAGGAAACAAAGGATAGATAGTGGATAAAGAAGGTCATATAGAGGACAATCTGGAAACATGAGGACCTTAATGTCTAAATATATCTTTATTCTTGCCATAATCTCTATATATTTGTATACTTTGCATTTTAACTGGCTTTTTTTTTCTTTTCTCCTGTTTTTCATACTATTTTATACAAGGTAATTTTTGAAAATTTACTTTAAATTTTATGATATATTATAGGGTATCAAGATGAGATTTTGAAGAGGTACAGGAAAAAATATTACTTATATATCTTAGACCTGGTGCTATATAGTCACTGGAACTTAAGGGTTTCAGAATTTCTGGATGTCAATATATTTTTTTTGTTTGTTTGCTTCAAAGAGAGTTGCATTAAATTTCATGGAATCACATCTGTTTGAAAATTTAAGACTAGCAAAAGTGTGTATATCAACATTGAGAAGGCAGTAGTGCATAGATATTTATCAACTGTTATGGTCACCAGTGTTTTTGAATACTCCACCATCTCATATTTAAGAAATTTATACAATTAAGTCCTACATGTCCAAGGAAGAAGCTAGGCATTCTTTTCCTTAGCTTTCTTGAACACAGGGCCCAGGCAAAAAACCTAGGGACTACAAATGAAATGTGGTTGCTTAAGACCTTGATGTAGAAAAGTTGCGTGAGGAAGTAGGAGTTCAACAGGAACCATTATCTGACTGAGAGGTAAAGAATGTGTCAAGCTCTGAGGTGCCTCCATGGTGGAGGTTTTGGCATGTGACACAGAGCATCACTTGTATGAGCTGTGTTGTCTGTTACCTGAGAATCAGCAATGTAGTCTTCGTTGGAGAAGCTATGCAGTATGACATGGGCATTTGTCTTTGCTGAAGTCTCCAGATCTGTTTCTCTGGTCTCCTGAGCATTAATTGACTGTGTAATACCCTTTAATTAGTTTTTTGTTTTGTTTTGTTTTTAACTGGCTAAAATGGTTTCCTTGCTTGAATTTAAGTATACTGACTGAAATTTAGCAAACAAACTTTCCATAGTGGATGGAAAGATCAGAGTAATTTCTATAACTCCAAAATGTGTTCTATCCCTATGACTTCCACTTTTGCTCTTATACTATTTCAGAATTACACTTCTATTTTCATTTTCACTTTGAATGAGTATAATTTCATGTCCTCCTGTCTCTTCCCCACTCACTTCTAAATTAAATCAAGTTTTTTAAGCACTAAAAGCCACTTGGCATTTATGTTATTTAGGAATTTCAGGGCTGATATTTATTCCAAATGTGCTCCTCCATCTTCAGAAATGAAAATGAAGAAAGAATAATGCAATAAACAAGATAGGGAGAAAACCACAATATAGTGATGGATGAGCAAATTATCAATTAACTAATTACCAACAGTTGTAATTTATCTTCATTGAAATGCTGAGACAAGTTTGATTGGCAAATTGAATGTGAAGGGGAATGCATCCCATTTAGTGACTTAATAGAATAGGCAGGTCAGATTTACAAATGGGATTCACTATGCATTTAAACTATTTTATTTTCCTCTTTTGCCTTTCAGAAACATTTTGAGAAGAATAAGAGTTCTCTTTTTCCAAGTGTAGAAATAGGCACTGTTTTTCTTTAATTTGGGGTTAAAGCCTTACTGAGCAAAGCTCTGCTCATTTATTAATGAAATTTGGAAAGTGTCTCCCCCAAAATAATCAGGCAAGAATGATTCAAAACACAGACTATGTTTTCCCTAAGCCTGTTCATCAGAACCTAACAACACTGGTTGTTAATGCATTTTCCTGGTAAGTATCAAAGATATTTTGATTCTATTGAATGTGTGCGTGTGTGTGTGTGTGTGTGTGTGTGTGTGTGTGTGTGTGTGTGTGTGCACGCACCTTTCAGAGAGGGATGTAGGGGAGAAAAAGACAAAACAGAATTTAAACTGTACATGAAAGAGAAGTCAAATCAAACCTATGATGATCCTATAGTAAAGTAGTAAGAAAGTGTTCTGGTGTATTCAGATCCAGCCTACCCTTGCCCCAAGGAAAGTTGTTACCTCAGAGTATCTTTTGTTTATTTATTTATTTTTTTATGTAGAGAGACTGACTCTCTCAAGCAGGTAGATGTGCAAAATAATTCATAAAAACGCTCCTGTTAAGATATGTGAACAAAATAAATCTTGTCAAAACAAAATAATAAGAGCAAGTATTGAGCTGCTTGTATTGTTTTTCCTAACAGTAATATAGAAACTGCATTTATATGTCAAAGTTTTTGCTATACCTAGAAGTAAAAAATATAAATAAGCCAATTAGCTATGATAATTATGAATGTGTTGCAATTCATTTGTTAAACTACTAAAGGAAAACATACTTTACAGAGTAAATGACAGCTATAAAGACACAATAAAGATTTGATATTGTAATTCCTTACCCTATCCTTTGCTTTATTTTGCTTTATGTAATGAATTTTTCTAGTGTGTGAAAACTGGAAGCATTCAGACAATAATGGCCCAGAATTCACATGTATAATTTAAAAGTTTTTATAACTCTTTCTTTGTGTGAACTTGATGTGGACTGGATCCCTAGATGATTCTTTACATCCTTCATGCTTCCTAGAGCAGACACTCACTAAGTGCTTCTTGAAGGAATCGATTATGAATTTCAGTAAATATGAGTGTTGAGAACATGCCTACCTTCAAATAAAACCCCATTTTACCTCATAATATTAATATTTTATATAAAGATAAGAGTGGGTGTATAATCATCTGGATCTCATTGAATGTTTAATAAATATTTCAAATTTTATTAGAGTTTTATTTAAATTGTTAAATATACATTAGATGTAAACAATCTTTGTTTAATTAATACAGATTAGCATTTCAAAAATATATTAATTTTAAATGGAGATAATATAGAGATGTAGATATGTTCAAACAAAAGCAAACAGACAAATAAGGCAAACAGCTAAGCAAATAAGTCAGGCAGTATTATTCACTAACAATTGCCAAACTTCAAATTATTCCAAGCAGTGTTATAAAAGTATTATAAAAGCACTTACCATGCTGAAGTAATTACTTATTTTAATTAAATGCAACATAAAATTTTTAATTTTATTTTATTCTTTTACATTACTGATATTTCATTATTTTAACAAAATAAGTAATATATGCATATATAAAATTCTATAGTCACAGAAAAGTCATCATTTGAAAACATGTTTATTTAGAACTTCTTTTGTCATTAAAATTGCAGATTTTTGGAAGTATTTGAGATTTTTGACCTTAATACAGAAACAAAATAATGTTTACAGATATTTTTATTTGTAGTTTTGATAGTAACAAAACTAACTTACTTATAATATTACTTAGTTTGCTCTAGTCAGCAATTGAATAAAAAATACCAATATTTTTCATTTCTACCAACATTGTATGAGCCTTATATTTCCTCCACATTCTCATTCACACTTGGCATTGTCAATCTTTTCAACATTAGCCATTCTAGTGAGTGCGAAATGTGTGAATTAAGACATTAAAAATATTAGCGAAATCGAGTATTTTTCCCATAAATGTAATGAATATGATACCAGAAGTTTAAAGTTTCAAGAGGACACTCAACTGGTAAAATTTGACAAAAAGAAAAAAAAATGAATTCTTAAACTGTAGCTGGGTTGATTGGAAAGTCATCTTTACTAAAATATCTTACTTTTAATTCTGAAATTAAAAAGGAAAAGAATTCAATGCACAAATGAGCTTTTTTATGATTTGTCATTGTTGAGAGAAATAGAAGGTGTAATAAATGGGAAGACTGCACGTTAAATTGGAAAATTTGATATAGTTAAGACGCCAGTACTTCTCAACTTGACCTATAGATTCTCTGCAATCTCTTGAATTTGTAGGTTAAATGTCTTTTGCCAAATTTGGAAAGGTTTTTGTTATTTCGTTGAATACTGTTTCTGTCCCTTTTTTCTCCCTCCTCTTCTGCAGTCTGATAATATAAATATTAAAATTTTGTTATTGTTCTACATGTTCCTGAAGCTCTGTTTGTTTTTTTCAGTCCACTTCTCTCTTCTTTAGATTAGAAAAAATTTATTGATCTATTATTAAATTTTCTAAATCTGCGCTCTGACACCTGCACTGAACTATTGAGTCTATCTAATGGTATTTCAATTATATCAACATCATCTGATTCCTTTATACAACCTCTATTGCACTGTGGAGAACATATACATTTTTATTTGTTTTGAGTAAATTTGCCATTGATTTTGAAGCACTTGTATTATGGCTACTTTAAATTCCTTGCCAGATAATTCCAACATCTCAATGTTAATACCAGCTTATTATCTTTTTTCATTCAGTGCTATTATTATTATTATTATTTTTTTTTTTTTTTTTTTGAGTTGGAGTCTCACTCTGTCGCCCAGACTGGAGTGCAGTGGCCGCTCCCGGCCACCACAGCCTAGATTTGCTGGGCTCCGGCGATCCTTCCACCTCAGCCTTCCGAGTAGCTGGAATTACAGGCGTGGGCTACCACATCTGGCTGATTTTTTGATTGATTGTAGAGATGAGGTCTCGCCAAGTTGCCCAGGCGGGTCTCGAACCCGCGGGCTCAGGCAATCCACTCACCTCAGCCTCCCAAGGTGCGGGATTACAGGCTGAGCCACTGAGTCCAGCTTATTATCATTTTTTATTTAAATTTTATTTTATTATAGAGATGTAGAGAAGTCAGGATTAATTACCTAAGTAGGTTTCATACAAGTGAAGTTTGAGCCTGCAACAAGCCCTCACTCCCTGGCACAAAACCAGGTCTGTTTTGTTTTGTTGCATGCCCCTCCTCCCTTCTTTGATCTCCTGGCAGTGCCCAGCAACTGTCGATCCCTCCCTTGTGCTAATGTGACTAATGTTCAGGTCCCACTTATGAGTAAGAACATGCAGTGTTTAGTTCTTTGTTTCTGTGATAGACCACTAAGTATATAATTTTGTGGTTCTTGGTTTTATATCTATTAAAGTACTGAATTATGTTTACAGTCTTGTGAATGTTGAACCAGCCCTGCATCCCAGGAATGAAGCCCTCTCTGTCACGATGGATGATCCTTGAAATGTGTTTTGGATACAATTTGCTAGAAATTTGTTTAGAAATTTTGTGTCTATGCTCATCAAGGGGACAGGCTTGTAATACTCTTTCATTGTTGGGTCTTTGCCAAGTTTGGTTATCAGTATGATGTTGGCTTTATAAAATGAGTTGGGGAGCATTCTATCTTTTTCAATTTCCTGGAGCACTTTTAATAAGATAGGTATCAGCCCTTCCTTGTATGTTTTGTAGAATTCAGTTGCCAAGTCATCTGTCCAGGGATTTTTTTGGTGGGGAGATTTCTTGTAACTAAGTAAATTTCCTGGATTATTATTGGTCTGTTTAGAATTTCAATTTCTTCTTGTTTCAACCTTGGCAGATTGTGTGATGTCAGAAAGTGCTCCATTTCCTTTAAGTTTTCTAGTTTATTTGCATACAGTTTTTCATAGTAATCTCTGATAATCTTCTGAATTTCTTCAAGATTAGCTGTGACTTTACATTTTGTATTTCTAATTGTGTTCTGGGAGGCTCTGTTTCTCTCTTTTTAGTCAATCTGGTCAGGAGACTGTCAATCTTTTTTATCCTCTCAAAGAATCATATTTTGGTCTTATTGATCCTTTCTATGTTATTTTTGTCTTCTCTGTCTTACAACTGTGATTTTATCTTGGTGATCTGGATTACTTTGCCAAAGTTAGAATCTAGGTGATCTTGCCTTTTCAGCTTCTTTAATTGTGATGTTAGGCTACCAACTTATGATCTTTCATTGCACTGTGATCTGAGAAGATGCAAGGCATTGTTTCAATCTTTTGAAATTTGTTCACATTTGATTTATGAGAATGTGACCCATCTTGGCATATGTACCATGTACTGATGAGTCGACTGTATACTTAGTATACGTTGGGTGAATTCTTCTGTAGATGTCAATCAAATCCATTTGATTGAGTGTCTAATTGAGGTTTCAGATCTCCTTATTGATTTTTTTTGCCTCAGTGAAGCTTTTAGTGTAGTATTTATATCTCCGACTATGATTGTGTGAGAGCCAATATCTTCTCTTAGTTTTCTTAGCAGTTGTTTTATAGAACCTGGTGCTCCCATGTCGGGTGCATATATGTTTAGGATGGACATTTCTTGTTGGTGGATTTAGCCGTTTATCATTATGTAGTGTCCTTCCATCTCCTTTTAAACTGTTGATGGTTTGAAGACTGCTTTGTCTGATATTAGAATGGCTACATCTGATTTTTTCTGTTTTTCATTCACCTGACGGATAATTTTCCAGCCTTTAACTTGAGCTCATGGGTATCCTTTGCAGTGAGATGAGTTTCCTGAAGGCAGCAGACTATAGGATCATGCTTCTTTATCCAGTTTGCCATTTGATGCCTTTTTAGTGGTGCATTTAGTCCATTCATGTTCAGAAAGATAATTGAAATGTGAGAGTTTATCCCTGGCATAGGGCTCTTGGGGGCTTTCTTTGTTTCCTTTTTTGCTTTTGTATTTGTATACTTATGTATTTTCATTTTTTGTGAGTGCTCTGTAAGCTCTGTTAACTCTAGGCTTGTCTGTACTTTGGGGATAGGTATGACCATTCCTTTTTTCCGGTGTTCAATACCTTATTAAACATATTATGAAGGGCTGATATCAAGGTAGCATATTCTCTTAGGATTAGATGTCAGAGAAAGATGTCAGTTTCCCATCACTGGGGAAGCTTAATTTGGCAAGGTAGGAAATTCTTGGCTGGAATTACTATCTTTAAGAACATTAAAAATTGAACTCCACTTCTTTTTTGCTTGCAATATTTCTTCAGATGAGTCTGAGGCAATTCTGATGGGTTTCCCTGGAAGGTAGACTGAACTTTCTCTCTCGCAGTCTTAGGATTTTTTTCTTTCTTGCCTATTTTGTGGAGGTAGTTAATGGTGTGTCTTATGGATGATCTTCTTATATAATACCTTGTGGGGGTTCCCTGAATCGCTTGTGCTTGGATGGTCATATCTCTAGCTAGATGTGGGAAGTTTTCTCAAATGACCTCATACAATGCTTGCTTCATGATGTTTTCCATTTCCTTTTTTTGCTTCAGGGATACCAATCAGGCATAGATTTACCTTCTTGATGTAGTCCTACATCTCTAGGAGACTGCTTCTTCATTTTAATAAAAGTTTTTGTTCTATTTTTTTTGTTTGTTTGTTTTGAGTTGGAGTCTCACTCTGTCGCCCAGACTGGAGTGCAGTGGCCGCTCCCAGCCACCGCAGCCTCGACCTGCTGGGCTCCGGCGATCCTTCCGCCTCAGCCTTCCGAGTAGCCGGAATTACAGGCACACACTACCACGCCCAGCTAATTTTTTTATTTATTGTAGAGATGAGATCTCGCCTACCCAGGCGGGTCTCGAACCCGCGGGCTCAGGCAATCCACTCACCTCAGCCTCCCAAAGGCGCAGGATTACAGGCTGAGCCACTGAGCCCGGCTGTTCTATGTTTTTGACAGACTGAATTAATTCCATATTTTGGTTTTCAAGCTCTGAGATTCTTTCTTCTGCTTGATTGACCCTATCACCTATCCTTGTTAGCATGTTTTGAATTGCAGAATGAGGTTTTTCATGTCCATTATTTAAGAATGGGCTCTTTTGAAAGTTGTCACCTTTGTTTTTACTTCCTTATGACTTTAGTGAGTTTCACTTCTAGTTTCTCTTGGTTCCTGTTCACTTTTACCATCCATTCTCTAATTTCTGTAGCCATCATCTAGGGCAGGTCATATTGGTGGGAGGTTTCATTGTAATCTTATAGCTGCTTTTTTGGACACTGTCTTGTTTCAGACTCTGTTCCTGTATTTTTTTCATTGATTTTTTTTTTCTCATTTATAACAGCCTCTCTTTGCTCTTTATATTTTCTCTTTTGATTTAAAGCTCTAAAGCTGTTCAATTACCTTTTGTTCTAGAGTCCTTTCTGTGGTTCACTATATATCACTCAATGAGAGAATGAGGAGCATTCAAATCTGCCTTTTGCTTCAATCTTGTGGCAAGATTCTTTCATTGCAGACTCTCACCTGGTGGTAAACTTGTTGGACTAGCTTTCAGCCCCCACTGCTAGTGCAAGGGAAAGGGCATATGGGTCTCCTATTTGCAGACTGTGATCTACAGACTATGTGCCTTTCCATTGAGAGAGTCTTCATGTGTCTGTTATGTCACTTCCTCCCTGTCCAGGTCCTCACTCTTCTCTTGAAATAGAGCAGATTATCTGCTGCTGAAGAGGTGCCAGGCACTGCCCTGCTAGAATGAAGAGCTTGAGGAGGCTTTTCCAAGTTTGGCCAGGGGGATAGCCACCAACAGTTGGCTGTGCACATCTGCTGGGTTAACTCTGCAGATAGGCCCTACCCACTCATGATTCACCAGTCCAGCAGAAAATTGCACTCATGGCAACTCTTGCCAGGTTCACACTGCAGGCAGGCCCTCCCACCCGCTGTGAGTCACAGTCTGGCAGAAAGTCATACTCACAGTTGCTATGAGCAACTGCCCCAGCATGGGTCTTTCTCCCATTCTGCTTGGGCTGTAGTTGCTAAAAAGTCCTGCACCTGGCTCAGGACGTCTCCCAGGTGGGACTGATGGCCTGCAATCATCTGAAAGGGAGTGAACCATCCCAGAGTGTCTTTGGCTCACTCACACACTTTCATCTGCTGGACAGGGCTTTAGTTCTTAAGCTAGCCTGTGATGCTGTGGGAGATGGAGCCCATATTTTTTGATTCTTGGTATAGTGAGTAATGTTTGTTTGTATGCTAGACCCATTGCCTATTATATTGGAATATCCTGGGCTCTATTTATTTATGTATTCATTCATTTATATATTTTATCAGGCAAGTCATTCTCTACAGGTTATATATACTGTTTGTAGCCTATCTTATGGAGGTGGTTTCCTAACTGTAATTTTCAGAGGATATGTGGTCATTATTTTTGGTTTGTTCAGTTTTTCTCAGACTAGTGAAGCTCCAACATGTATTTGTTGGTGTCTTAGGTTGTAGAAAGATTTTTCCTAGTCAAGGCCACCTAGTATCTCTTGGTAGAGGAGGAGAGTCTCAGGCTTTCAGAACCAAAGACATTTTCCAGACTGAAATGCTTATTGTAATAACATTTCCCTTTGTATTGTCACCCAACAAATTTATATTATCAGTGTCTTTTGAAAAGTTTTAAATTTTGATTTTTTTAAATTGTGTGTGAGGGGTATATATGTGTTAATTTTATGCTTACTGTTTCATGTTTTCTAAAAAATAATTTCTACTCAATGACTGTAGAGGAGTTGTCTTCTGTTTTCTTCCAGCATGTTTCTAGTTAACCTTTTATATTTAGGTCTATGTTTTAAGTAGTTAATGTTAGTGATACAAAAATTAATTTTCATGTATGTTATGAGATAGGAATGAAAAAAATATGTTAGACATTTTTTGAGTTGTTTTAGCACCATATGTTGAAAAAAAGAAAACTCCTTTCCTCAATGAATTATTTTAACAAGACATAGAATAGATTTTCCTTCGCAGTCAACAGACGAAGCCAATCCTGCAATACCTTGCTCTCAGACAGCTTCCAGAACTTTGAGAAAATAATTTTTTGCTGTTCAAACCACCCAATTTGCAGTACTTTGTTAAAGCAACCCTAGAAAATTAACAAAAGGAGAAAAGAAATCTTAATAATATTGAGTCTTCAAGACCATAAATTTGTAATATTTAGGGTTCTTTAATTATTCTCTGAAACATTGTATAGTTTTGAGTGTAGAAGTTTTGCATATTTTGTTAAGTTTATCATTAATATATTTAGCTTATTATTGTTTTGTGAATATTTTTCTAAAATATAAGTTTGATTTTTTTTACACTGATCATGTGCCCTGGCAGCTTATTAAATTTACTTTTAAATTTAATTAGTTTCTTTTCAGAGATTCATGCCTTTATTTTATTTTCTTGCATTATTGCCCTGAATAGGACTTCTAATATCATGTTAATTAAAAGAGGAGAGAATGGTCATCCTTTTTTTGTTTCTCATGTAGGAAGAGCCATATATATAATTGTTCAGTGTGATGTTTGACATGGTTTTCCATAGCTGCCCTCTGTCAGAATGAGGAACTTCCATTTCATTCTTAGTATTTTCAGAGTTTTTATTATGAATGAGTGCTGAATTTTGCCAAGCACTTTTGATTCTCTATTTAATATAATGACCATCTATTCTCTTGAGGCCACTTGCTAACTTAATTTATGTATATACATATAGTACATATTTTAATTGAATTATTCATTTTTTTCATTCTATCCTAACAATTTAACTTTCGTCTTTTCCTGCCTCTCAAAATACACATTTTAAAATAAAAACATTCTTAATAAACTGTTCCAGTCTTTGCATGGTCTGTTCCAGTAAATGGTATGCATCCTTCATGTGACAAGATGACAAGATTAATATTTATTCATACATTTTTACACCTTATACCGAGTCAAGCTTCAATAAGTTTAATTACTGCAATTACCATAGCATAAAATCTGTAATGTAATACAATCTACTGCTTAGTGATATGAAAAATTAAGTGATAATGCATGATGTTTAGAAATATTAACTTTTGATAGTGTCACATCATTAAAAAATTTATTATAGGCTTATCTATAATTTTAGACCTGTGACCTTCCTGTGTTAAATATAGTATTAATATTGAAAAAGCAACATTTAGCATTTGACATTTCTCAGGAGTGACTGGCTCAATTATCATAAGATTTAGCCATGTGTCAGGATAGAATTTGTATGGCTTTGTCCCAAATAAGTCATCTCAATCATATTCCTACCCACCAGAAGATTAAACCAAAGTCTGCCTAATTAGAGGGCCTAAAATCTTCCAGTCAATTGTCATAAACTTTCAAAATTTTTAGTCAAGGAAAAGATAACATGATGTCTCTTCTTTTACTTGCTACTTTTCCAGAAAATATTTAGGTATAATTTATGTTTATATGTCTCAGGAAATTTAACATAAGCTCTTTGAAGATAATTTTCTAGTGTTTAGTAGAACCATCAGTTCTATTAAATATACACATATATTATGTGCCACATTTTCTCTTGCAAAAGAATAACAGCTAGTATCTGCTGTAAAAGTTGATAACTAATGAGTACCTGAACTCTACCATGACTGTGGTACATACTATAGTCACCCAGATTCCTTTCAGGAGTCTGGCGCTTATTCCCAGAGATATCTCTGGTCATTACCTTTTGGAAGGGAGCTGTCCTGCCCATATTTATGTCCTTACCTCCGATACAACCAACATTACATGTCTGCTCAATGTAGAGATGCAGTGGCCTGGCCCATTTGCCTGGACTGGGGACAACTAGGAGAGGCTGTCCAGCTCTAGGCTTCAAACGGTCTCTTGAGACTTTTATTGCAATGCCATCAAAGTTCAACTCTTCCCTCTGTCCAGTCTTGCTTCCCTCCCTCTTTGGTGATGTTACTCCTGACAGCTCTTTTTAATAAACCTCCTGCAGCAAATCTCCAGCCCAGGATCCATTTCTTATGGAAATCAATTTAGGATAATGAGCCACAAAAGCAATGTTTTATTTTTCAAGAGTACTTTACATCTAGATAGTGTTTAAAAACTTTATAGAATTCATAGAATATGCTTTCTCTTACCTTCTATTCACCAGTTAAATCCCCTAAAATCCTCATTATTTTTATAGCAGTTTAAAATAATCTCCTCTTAGAAAACTCTACCTGATCTTCCCCACTCCCGATAAAGAATTGCTTCTTGTTTTGTCTGCCCCATCATTCTATTCATGACTGTTTTCCAGCATGTTTCATAATATAAAATAATGAAATGTTATTAAATAAGATCAAAAAATGCATTTGCCAGATTTTCAGGGGGGTTTAGACAGGTAGAAATTCTTGGGACACTAAAGAATGGGAAGTTGTATTGCAGGATGGGTCCCATGAGAGAATAAAGTAGAGCAGAAAATAAGAATACCCTGTCCTAGGTTCTCTATGTAGTAGGCAAGTAATTAGAGAGAGTGTGTGGAATTTGAAGGCAGGGGAGTATCATCAGGATTGAAGGTATAGATATGTCTGAGACTTTGGATAGAATGCTAAGATTCTGTACTATATACTTAGGATCCAGAATAAGGTTACCATATCCAAATACTGCTGAGTGAGATTGAATCTCTTGTGAAAAATTATAAAGGAAATTGTGTTTCGTTCAGGCTTGATGTGGGTAGAGCTAATAGAAGTTACAGGTTCTCAGAGCAAGAAGCATGAGGAGATAAGGCACAGAAACATAGCACTAGTGTCATTGGTTCCCATATGAAGGCTCTTAGGGGTCTGAGCCTTTAAATACATCCCTGGAGGCACATATTTAAGATTATGGTTGGACTATATGGATGTTCATCATTATCAACATCCTCCAATTGGTAGAGCGGGAGTCTTACAATCAGGTTTGAAGGTGATATTTTTTTTTTTTTGAGTTGGAGTCTCACTCTGTCTCCCAGACTGGAGTGCAGTGGCCGCTCCCGGCCACCGCAGCCTCGACCTGCTGGGCTCCGGCGATCCTTCCGCCTTAGCCTTCCGAGTAGCCAGAATTACAGGCACATGCTACCACACCCGGCTGATTTTTTTTTTTTTTTTTTTTTTTTTGATTTATTGTAGAGATGAGGTCTCGCTGCCCAGGCGGGTCTCGAACCCGCGGGCTCAGGCAATCCACTCACCTCAGCCTCCCAAAGGCGTGGGATTACAGGCTGAGCCACCAAGCCCGGCTGAAGGTGATATTTTAATAGAAAAGTTTGCACATAACTATATATTGACATTCTTTCGTAAGCAGAGCTCAAGTGTTTTAACTGTTTCCCACATTCCACCCTAACTCTAATTCTTCATAGGAAAAAAAAAAAGCTTCTATGATCTGAAATATTGTGTATCTCTAAAACGCATGTTGAAATTCTAAACCCCAAGGTGATAGTATCAGGAGGTGAGGTCTTTGGGACATGATTAAGTCATGAGGGCAGGGCTCCATGATTGGGATTAGTGTTCTTATTAAAAAAGACCCCAGGGAGCACTCTTGCCCCTTCCACCATGTGAGAACACAGCAGGAAAACACCATCTATGAGAAAACACATGCCCACCAGACATCAGATCTGCCATCATCATGATCTTGCATTTCTCAGACTCCAAAATTTTGAGAAATAAATTTCTGTTCCTTGTAAGCTATACGGTTTACAGTATTTTGTTACATTAGCTTGAACCAACTAAGACACCAATTTTTCATTGATATTTCCTCTTTATCCCAAGGCTATTATATGAGAAGCAAAAGTTTATCTCTCTAAAGCCTGCACTAAGCAATAAAAATATCAGTATTATTATTATATGTGCTTAACTGTTATATTTGGTTAAAGGATACAAAACTTATCCTTTGTACATATCAAAATATCCATCAAGAAAAGTGGTTTTAACTGGCAACCTGAGTATTTTTGCACATAAAAACATAATATTATAAATTACAATAAATAAAAAGTTTACAAATCAGTATGTTCTGTTTTAGTATATTTTGTACTTGTATAATGAACAAAAACCTTGACTCATGTTATTGACTCCTCCAGTTCATAATGCCAGTTTTTAAACAAGAGTAGAATCCCTATTGAAAGATAATTTCCAATGGTGAAAAAGAACTCAAGTCATTTGGGAATAAAAAGCAACAAAAACAAACCAAGAGTAGCCATAATAACCATTGATCTGTAAAGCACACTATAAAATGACAATTGTGAAGCAAACAAATACAATGCTATGAATGCATAATATAACACAGGTAACTGATAAACTGATATGTCTGGAATTAGGACTCTCCTATGTTGTATAAATGTCTTGTAACCCAGCATTTTATAAAAGACAATAAGAATTGTAAAAGGAAATACAGCAGAAATACTTGATTTTGAGAAACAAGGTTATAAAAATAATAGAGGACAACTTAACAATATTCATAGGATCTCTGAGAATGATAGAGTTTAAAGGTCCTCCATCTCTTATTGTGGGTATTTTGATAGAGCCCTCAGAACTGAAAATATAACAATTCATGGCCTCTTAGCCAGACACTGGCTGCTTATCACAACTTAACAGAAAGTGAGATTAAGATTGTCAAGAAAAAAATATGGAGCAGTTTAGTGGAAAATCCACCAACACTAGGTTGCATACAATTATTTGATACATTTAAAATAGAGCAGATTGTCAGAATTATTCCCAGCAAAGGCATTGCTGAATGACACAAAATTGATGTGTTACAGAAATAGCTGATAAGGGACTAGACTGCAGCCAACACTAATCAAATTCCAGACTCTAATAGCCCAAGGGAGTTCAAACTCTTCAAGCCAGGGGCACAAACTACAGCCAATTCCATCACAGTCATTATAACAATATGCTTACATGGGAAAGCATGTCTACCCATAGTTATCACAAACATGAATGATAAATTTTAACCTTTTCTCCTTCAGTAGCTCATTTTAAACACCCATAGGGGTTTAAAGCTAGACCCAAAGCAACCATAGGTTAGAACTTGTTCAGAATATCAGGGAAGTGGTATCTTATACTCGATATTTGCAGACTTAAGTTATTTGACTTATCTCTTTACTTATGCTAGTTGGAATAAACTGAAAACAACTAGGGGTATTTGGACTACTTCCATGGGGCAGTCTTAGGGCAGATTCCCCAGAAGCAGACACTGAGATGGGCATTTGTTTGTGTGTGATGATTTATTAAGGAAATACCCTCAGGAAAAACTGGTCAGGGAGTGGAGGAAGCAAGACAGAAGAGAAATAACCAAGCAAGAGTGCTGTCACAGGCAAAGACCTGCAGGAGCTTCAGCCTGATTACATGGGGAAACAGCAGTTTAACAACTCCCAAGTTGTTCTGAGCAGACAGCTGGGCTTTAGTATTCTAGTATCAGTTTAATCAAGGTCTAAAGTCTTCTCCCAGGTGAGAGAGAGAGAGAGAGAGAGAGAGAGAGAGAGAGACTGACATAGCTTTCTCTATCCTAGGGCAAGCAGGTTCTGGTAGCCCAAGGGCACTCTTCTGATAAACAGCTGCAAACTCTGTTTGATTAAAAAGCACACAAAAGTAAGAGAAGGAGAGGAAGGGTGAGCACAGAAACAATAAAAGAAATCCAAGGAAAATACATTTTTCACTCCAGAGATCATCCTTAAGAATGATTCTCAAGCATAATTGTACTACTTTGTTAATAATTACTAGTACTATATAGACTATGTCATAAGAGGGGCACATTGAGAGAGCCAAGCAAGATTCATCAATGCCCAGCTGAAGAACAAAGTAGGAGAAGCTACATTACAGAGGAGGCATTTGAGAAGAGCTTTGAAGGGTGAATGTGCTTTTTCAAAGGAACACACGGCATACAGCATTTTAGGAATAAAAGTAGTATGAACAAAATGGTGGAGCTAAAATACACAGGGCAATCTTAAAAACAGTGAATAAAGCATTCTGGATTATTTATCAGAGGTAGGGAGGAAGATACTTTGAGAAGTAATGAATAATCAGTTATGAGACCTTCTTTAGAAAATAATTGGTCATTAATTGGTCAGCAATAGGCAGTCATTCAAGTTTGAAGACCTTAAATTCTGTGATTCAGCCAGTGCATTAGAAAGAATAATTTAGCAATGCTGTGTTGGTTGCCTTGAAAGTTGCTCCAGTCAGAACTCTAAGACCTTGAACTTGGGTTCCCAAAAATAAAATGGAAAAAGTAAATGTTGCAGAAATGAAATCTACAGGAGTTGAAAACTTCTAAGATAAACAACTAAATGTGAATATGGCTTTTTGAATCCAGGTAACTGAAAAAAAAAATTGGCATATATATTAGCAGTTTAAAAACTAACAGTGAAAACTGGTTTAAGAAGGGTGATAATTCAGTCATTTTGTTTATTTGTTTGTTTTTACATATCCTGATTATTTGTAAAACTGATTTGAAAGAGATGAAATGCTATAAATAAAACAAATTGTAAAAGTAAATCTAATAATAATTAATAAGAAGAAATAGCTTTCATCAAAACATAGAAACAAAGAACAAAACAATTTTTAAACATGCAATATTTGCTCCAGATGGTGCCTATTATAATCATTAGTAAACGTCTGGATATTTTTGATCACTAAACATATGGATAGTGCATGACTGGAAGAAAACAAGCTAGCTCTAGGATTATCACCAAGGACAGATGGAGTAAATGCTAAACAGGGTAGACAAGAAGGCCAAACCTCTGCACAAAGTATCAAATTTGGTCACACAGAGACAAATGTACATGCCTGGTATGGGTATAGAAGTAGACTGCATTATTGGACCACACAGGGATTAAAGTTACTCCAGAAAGATAAAATGATATAAAATTTGTTAGACCAAAAAGAGAAGAAACATAGGCCTTCACTCTTGAGTTAATATGTAAGTCCAAAAATAAACATTGGAGAACATGTAGGATATAACACCATTACTGCTTATACTACCATGGTTAGTCAATGTAATCAGTAAATACTATGGTCCTATAACCACATAGTAATACCTGTGATCCCTGACATATCTTACTAGTTGACATCTCCTCATAAAACAAGCCATATCTGGGAAAATATGGTGATTCACTCTAGTGGTACCTCCTGTAAGTGGACTTAAATTGCAGCTAACCAGGAATTTTTCTGCTTGAAGGTCACACTGGTCTTGCTATCAAACCAGAGAGGTGACCACCCAGAGAGATAAATTTTTAAAAATATACAATATATGCAAAGATATGGCTTCAAAATGCAATAGCCATCAATATTACTTAAGGAAAATATTAGTTAGATTAGTTAGTGTGCAGAGAAGAAAAATATGTAGCACTAGATTAGATATAGATATAAATACAGACATAGAAAGATATAGGTATAGATGATATAGATCAATTATATGTATAAAGAAGCCCCTAATGAGAAAGGTGATAAATATCCTAAAATCTGTAGCAGCCTGAGAAAATGCATTACATTTCTCTCTATCTATTAGAAGGAAGCATAGAAATAAGAAAACTTTTGAGAGGAAGGTACATAAATAAGTCAATTATAAAATGTGCTTAATTTAATTGCATACATAAGTATGAAAGAATCATCATTAAATAATCACCTTTCTATTCATTCATTCTTTAAATGTTTATAATTACATGCAATAAACCCAGTACAATATTGGCAACAGGATATATTTCAGTAAACACAAAGGCATATTCTCAGAGCTCATGATTTCTATTTTGGATTTGTGAAGGAAAGGCAGAAATTTACCATTAATGAAGAGTGGCAACTTTTATAGAAGAGATTTATTAGATTTTCTGACCTTCTGATGAGAAAAAGTACAATATTATATATTAATCTTATAATGAGCTATTAATTATTTCTCTAGATGTTTGTGTTAGATTTTTCAGTTGATTATTTTGAGTTTTCAGGTATGAAATCATATAATCTGAACACTTATTTAAAGGAGAAATTGAGGAAAACTTCCATGACCTTACCAGAGATTTAAGGATCCAGATATAATAAGTACAAATAACTACTGGAAGATTCGTTGCAAAAAGGTCATCCCCAAAGCCTATAGTCATCAGGTTATCAAAGTAACATTAAGGAAAGAATTCTAAGAGCATTGAGACAAAAGCATCGAATACTTTTTAAAGGCAAACTTATCAGACTAACGGCAGACTTCTAAGCAAAAACTATACAAGCCAGAAGGGATTGGAGCCCTATCTTCAATCTCCTCAAACAAATAACTGTCCGCCAAGAAGTTGTAACTCACCAAACTAAATTTCATAAATGATGGAGAAATGAAGTCTTTCTCAGACAAGCAGAAGCTGAGGAAAGTTTTCACCACTAGATCAGCTCTATAAGAAACACTCAAAGGAGTTCTAAACATCGAAACAAAAGGTCAAAATGCACCAGTAGAAAAATATTCAAAATTATAATGCTTACAGGACTTGTAAAACACCAACACAATGAAGAAAACAAGGCAAACAAATAACAATCAACATGATGAATGAAGCAGTACCTCCCTCATATATCATTACTAACCTTGAATGTAAATTATCTCAATGTCCCACATAAAAGATATTGATTGATTGGGCAAGGTGGTTCATGCCTGTAATCCCAGCACTTTAAGATACTGAAGCAGAGCTGGGCTCGGTGGCTCAGCCTGTAATCCCGCGTCTTTGGGAGGCTGAGGTGAGTGGATTGCCTGAGCCCATGGGTTTGAGACCCGCCTGGGCAACTTGGCAAGATCTCATCTCTAGAATAAGTCAAAAATTAGCCAGGCATGGTAGCACACACCTGTAGTTCCAGCTACTTGGAAGGCTGAGGCAGAAGGATTGCCAGAGCCCAGCAGGTTGAGGCTGCGGTGGCTGGGAGCAGCCACTGCACTCCAGTCTGGGTGACAGAATGAGACTCCAACTCAAAAATAATAATAATAATAATAAAGATACTGAAGCAGGAGGATTGCTTAAACTCAGAAGTTCAAGATCAGCCTGGGCAATGTGTAAGACCTCACCTCTACAAAAAAAATTTTAAAAATTAGATGGGCATGGAGGCATGAGACTGTAGTCTCAGCTACTCAGAAGGTCATAGCTGCAGTGAGTTGTAATTGTGCCACTGCACCTCAGCCTGGGTAACAGAGTGAGACCCTGTACTAAAAAAGTAAATGATATAGATTGGCAGAATGGAAACAGGAAAACATAATCCAAATACTGTTGCCCTCAAAAGAGGTCCACTTAACTCATGAATACTCCTATAGACTATAGGTAAAGGGGTAGAAAAAATTTCCATGGAAATGGAAACCAAAAATGACCAAGAATAACTATCCTCAGATTTTAGATAAAATGGACTTTAAATTAACAACAATGAAAAAAGACAAATAAAGTATATTATGATAATAAAGAAATTGATCCAACAAGAAGACATAACATTTTAAATATATGTGTACCTAACATTAAAACTTTCAGCTTCATAAAACAAATTCTATTAGACCTAAGAAAAGAGATAGACAGCAATACTATAATAGTGAAAGACTTCAACATTCCATTGACAGAAATAAACATATCAAGGCAGAATGTCAAAAACAACAAAAATTCATTGTAGTTAAACTAGAACCTAGATCAAATGGACCTAGTAGACATCTACAGATCATTCTGCCCCAAGACTACAAAATATACACTTTTCTCATCAACACATGAAGCATTTCCCAAGATAGACCCATGTAATAGGCTATAAAACAAGTCTGAATACATTTTTTTTAAAAAAAGCAAAATTATATCAAGTATCTTCTTAGAAAAAAGTGGAATAAAACTAGAAATATTCTCCAAGAGGAACTCTCAAAACCAAACAATTGTATATTCAACAGTCTGCTCCTGAAAGAACTTTGAGCCAAAAATAAAATAAATTTAAAGATGGAATTTTTAAAAATTCCTTGAGATGAATGACAACAATGACACAAGTTATCAAAAATCTCTGTAATACAGACAAAGCTATGCTCAGAAGAAAATTTATAGTGCTGAAGGCCTACATTAAGAAGACTTAAAGATCACATATTGGCAACATAACATCACAGCCCAAGGAACTAGAAAAACAAACAAACCAAACCCAACAGTAGCAGAAGTAAAGGAATAACAAAGATCAGAGCAGAACCGAATAAAATTGAAATAAAAAAACAAAAGGTCAATAAAACAAAAACTTGTTTTATTGAAAAGACAAACAAAATTGATAGATCACTAGCTAGAGTAATTAAGAAAAGAAGACAGAAGATTTTAATTAACTCAATCAGAAATGAAAATGGGACATTGCAACTAATACTTGGTAAATACAGAAGAGCAACTGAGTTTATTGTGAACATCTCTCCACAAAAAAAAAACTAGAAAATCAATAGGAAGTGGATAAATTCTTGGAAACATATAATGCTCCAGCTTTAAATCAGAAAGAAATAGAAATCCTGAGCAGACCAATAATTAGTATTGAGATTGGATCAGTAATTAAAAGCCTCCCAAGAACAAAAGCCCAGGATCTAATGAATTCACTGCTGAATTCTACCAGACTTTCAAAGAAGACTTTGTACCTATGCTACCAAAACTATTCCATATGATTGAGATAAGATAATTCTTCCTAATTCATTCTATGAAGACAGTATTATCCTGATACCAAAGCCAGAAAAAAAGACATGACAAAAAATGAAAACTACAAACTAATATCCCTGATGAACATAGATGAAAAATCTTCAACAAAATACTAACAAACTGAATCCAACAGTACATAATAATAATAATATGCCATGATCAAGTGAGTTTTATCTCAGGGATGCAAGGATGGTTCAACAAACACAAGTCAATAAACTTGACCCACCACCAAAAGAGAGTTAACAAAAATTATATGATTATTTTAAATAGATACAGAAAATGTGTTTGATATAATCTAGCATCCCTTCATGATAAAAAGAACTTCACCAAAACATGCATAGAAGAAACATACCTCAAAATAATAAAAACCATGTAAGATAAATCCACAACCAGCATCATACTGAATGGGGAAAAGTTTGTCCTACCCAGAACAATCAAGCAAGAGAAAGAAATAAGAGTATCCAAATTGGAAGAGAAGAATTCAAACTCTCTGTCAATTATAAGATCTTATACTAAGAAAATCCTCAAGACTCCTCCAAAAGCCTCCTGAACTTGATAAAGGAATTCAGTTAAGTCTCAGGTTATAAAATCAATATATACAACTCAGTAGTACTGCTATATGCCAAGAACACAAGTTAAGAATCAAAATTTTAAAACTCTGTTTTATTTACAGTAGTTGACAAAAATTTTAAATACCTAAGAATACATTTAACTAAGGAGGTAAAAATCTGTAAAAGGAAAACTAATAAACACTTATGAAAAACATCATAAAGTTCCCAAACAAATGAAAACACATTCCATCCTTACAGATTGGAAGAATCAACATTGTTAAAATGACTATAACAATCAAAGTTATCTACAAATTTAACACAAACCCTATCAAAATACCAATGTCATTTTTTATAGAATTCAAAAACACAATCCTAAAATTCATATAGAGCCAAATGTGATGGGAGATACCCGAATAGCCAAAGCAATCCTCAGCAAAAATGACAAAGCTGGAAGCATCACATTTCCTAACTTCAAATTGCAATAAGGCTACAGTTTAAAAAAAAAAAAACCATAGTACTAGTACAAGAACAGACACATGGATCAATGGAACCAAATAGAGAATCAGAAATAAACCCAAATACCTACAACCAATTGACCTCTGCAAAAGCAGACAAAAACATACACTGGGGAAAGGACACCCTACTCAACAAATTGTGTTGGAAAAATTAGATAGCCACATACAGAAAAAGGAAACATCATCCCTATCTCTCATCACATTCAAAAATTAACTTAAAATGGATTAAAGACTTAAATGCCAGACCTGAAACCATAAAAATCCCTAACAGAAAACCTAGGAAAAACTCTTCTGCCTATTGGTCTAGGTAAGGAATTCATGGCTAAGACCCGAAGAGCAAATTATAAACAATAAAAAGTGGGACTTAATTATACCAAAAGTCTACTGCACAGCAAAAATAATCAACAGAGTAAATGCAAAATATAAAATATGGGAGAAAACATTCACAAATTATACATCTGGCAAAGGACTATTATTCATAATCTACAAAGAACACAAATAAATCAGCAAGAATAGAAAAAATAACTTCATTTAAAAATTGGCAACCAACATGAACAGACATCTCTCAGAAGAAGATATATAAATGGCCAACAAACGTGAAAAATATTCAATGTCATTAATCATCAAGAAAATACAAATTAAAACTACAATGACATGCCACCTCACTCCCATAAGAATGGCCATTAATTAAAAAATAAAATGAAACCGGGCTCGGTGGCTCAGCCTGTAATCCTGCGCCTTTGGGAGGCTGAGGTGAGTGGATTGCCTGAGCCCGCAGGTTCGAGACCCGCCTGGGCAGCGAGACCTCATCTCTACAATAAATCAAAAAATCAGCTGGGCGTGGAAGCGCATGCCTGTAATTCCGGCTACTTGGAAGGCTGAGGCGGAAGGATCGCCGGAGCCCAGCAGGTCGAGGCTGCAGTGGCCGGGAGCGGCCACTGCACTCCAGTCTGGGTGACAGAGTGAGACTCCAACTCAAAAAAAAATAAAAAATAAAATGAAATAGATAGATATTGACATAAATGCATGAAAAAGAAACACTTAATATACACTGTTCATGGTAGTGTAAACTGGTACAAACTCTATGGAAATTGGTATGGTGATTTCTCAAAGAACTAATAGTAGCTCTACCATTCAATTCAGGAATCTCAGTATTTGGTGTCTATCAAAGGAAAAGAAATCATTATACAAAAAAAGACAAGTGAACTTGTATGTTTATCATAATACAATTCACAATTGCAAAGATGTGGAATCAACCTAAATGCCCATCAACTGATCAGTGGATAATAAAAGTTATATATAATATATATAATATATAATAATATATATTACATATGTATAATATGTAATATATAATACACACCATGGAGTACCATTCAGTCATAAAAAGAATTAAAATGTACTTTGCAGAAACACGAATGAAATTGAAGACGATCATCCTAAGTGAAGTAACACAGGAATTGAAAATCAAATACCTGATGTTCTAATTTATAAGTAGGAGATAAGCTAAGGGTCTAAAAATGCATATAGAATGGTATTGAGAGTATTGGAGATTCAGAGGGAGAAGGGTGGAAAAAGGGGAAGGACAAAAAAATCACCTGTTGGGTATGATGTACACTAGGATGGTTGTATAGGTTCTGAGAATTCTTAAAGCCCAGACTTTTTCACCACTTTACAATGTATCCATTTAACCTATAGCCAATTGAAATTTTAAAAAAGAATTTTTATTTTAGGTATATATTTATCTGTCTTTTCTAACTGTAATACTAATAAGGCAATATTAAATTAAATTGGTAATAGGGATCATTCTTGACTTATTCTTGTAAATAAAGGGAAAAAGTCTAGATTTCACTAGTATTCAAGATTTCAGTTTATGATGTTACCTAAATACATATATCTTCCTATTTTATTGAGAATTTTCATCAGAATGAAGTTTAATTTTGCTAAGCACTTTTTTGATAATTATGAAAATAATAATATAATTACTAGCACTGATTAATATGTTGAACAATGTTAATACACATCCTAATATCGAAGTAGAGCTGTTATTTTGAAATAAACATTTGTCATAGTATTTTTTATTTTTTAGAAAAGATAATATTAAAAACCCTGGGATAATAATATAGCAATATAAAGGCTATAGACTTACCCATTATTAATAAATGCTAGCACATTTCACATTGCCTCAAATTTAAATGTGTGTGAATATATATGTATATATATGTGAAGTCCCTGATTTCAGCATCTTATTTCTTCCCTCTACAGAATATACATTATAAGTATTCTAATGTAACCAGTTTATGTATCTATTTACAATATTTTATTACAAAATACACACATTATTTGTAAATAGATACCTTTTATATGTTTCTATAAGCATAAAAGTGATCATTTTCTATGTATTTTGATATGGCTTGGGTGTATTAATATCTTGTCTTTATCCTTTAGCACTTGTTTCTTAAAGGCCATATTTTATTTGAATTTCTTGATTTTAAGAATAAATGTTTTACCATAATTTTCATCAGTTTCATGTAACTTTTTTTCTATAGCCTGCTCCTCTTCCTTGTTTTCACCTTTGTACTATGTATATTCGATGGTGGCCTATGCTACTTCCTATATGTCCCATAAAAGTCTCCTTCTAACATTTAAAAATTATAGTTATGAGGCATATGATTCCAGACTGTCATAATGATCCCAGATACTGGTCTTAACACTATTGCATGCTGCCTGCCTCTGGCTCGCAGCCCCTCAAGAACAAAGACTATGTATGTATACTTTCTACTAGGGTCTTCTTTTTTTCTGATCTACAAAGATTTTTCCCTTTTTTATTTCAAGTTAAGCATTAAATTGTATGCTTTTATTCTTTTGTATCTGTGTGTTTCGAGCAAGGTGAAGGTTTCAGTACGGGCCCACCTTGAAATGGAAGTCTTCAACAGAGGAGATTGATTGTATTGTTCTTGGTTAATGGTAGGTCCCTTTGGTTTTGGGGGAAAATAACTTAGTCACCATTTTATTTTACACTGTAACAATTCCTTAGTTGACCATTATTTCCCAACAAGTCGATGTATTTACAGTCTGCTTTTGGCAATGCTGATATGATTGAAACTTTCTATTTTTAGTTACATAACCTCTGCTTTTATGGTATAAAATTGGGCTAAAGCAGTGCTCTAAGAGCCCTCTTTGGCACTGAACACTACTCTTGACGTTCTCTGCCCTTGGCTCCCCTCCCAATGCTACAGTTCTCAAGATTGTGTCAAATTTTTAGTTTCATTGAAGAAACTGTTTTGTTTTATTGTTATGGATTTTGCTGTGTTTTGGTTTGTACTTCCAGTGTACTCAGCGGGTTTCAGGGTAAAAGGCAGGAAAAAAACATGTTTTATATGTCATTTTGAGTCAGAATTATTCAGACTACTCTTAAAGCTTATTTTTTTTAAATTATAGATTATAGAGCTATGTGCCCTGGATTATAGAAGTCATGATTTTAAAGCTTCCATCTCTTTCTCTACATAATTTCATTCCAAATCCAAGCTGCTATGCTTGAAAGTTTGACTGCTTCATAGTTTAGAAAATATAACTCTTGTTAAAATAAGCATTTTAAACTAAGGTTTTCTTTGTTTCCCAATTGTAAAAGTACTGCCTGGTTATTTTAGAAATTTGGGGGGAAAAATTGAAAGAAACCAATATGAGCTTATGATAATTACTTTTCCAATTTCATAGTATCTTCTCTGAAGCAAAAGTTTAATAAGCAAAATGTGTTTAATGTTTTTCTCTGTCCTGTTACGGTGCTTTTGTTTTTCCACAAGTAACATAGATCCTAGCATTTGTCTCATGTTAAATCTAGGTAATGTCAACATTTACTATAAGCCTCACTTGAAAATTTTTTTGTTTTTAATTTATTTTAGCAATGGAAATCTCACTATGTTGCCCAGCCTGGCCTCAAACTCCTAGCTCAAGCAATCTTTCCACCTCAGCCTCTCCAGTGACTGGGACTAAAGGAGCAAGCTACCACACCTTGTAGAATTTTCTTAACTAGCTCTTTTTAAAATTTGCAATATTGTTACTAGAAATTAGGCAAAATTAAAATAAAATGATTTTTTTTTTTTTACATTGGAGTTTTTGAGTCTCACTCTTGTCACCCAGGCTGGACTGCACTGGCATGCTCATAGCCACCACAGCCTTGACCTGCTTGGCTTAGGCAGGCAATCCTTCTGCCTCAGCCTCCCAAGTAGCTGCAACTAAAGATGCAAATCACCACGCCCGGCCAGTTTTTATGATTTATTATAGAGACGAAGTCTCACCAAGTTGCCCAGGCTGGTCTCGAATCCCAGGGCTCAGGCAATCCTCTTGCGTCATCCTCCAAAAGTGCTGGGATTATAGGCTGAGCCACTGCATTTGGCCCAACTTCAATTTTAAGGTCCAAAAAGCTAAATCAATCCAGACAGAATTTTGTATTACATACTGTAGTACTCTGGCTGCAAAACAAATGACCCAAATTACCCATACCTTAGTAATGTGATACTCAGTGGATTTCTGGGTAAAGGATTTGAATGTAGCATAACTGATGTTGCATAACTGTGAGGCTGGGTCATAGAAGAATTTGAACAGGACATGGAAGAGATGACTTGTCTTTGCATCACAATGCGTGGAGCTCTATCTGGAAGACCTAAAGACTGGAGACAAAAATCATCTGAAGGCTCATTCTCTTTCTTCTCTGAAAACTCATACTGGTTCTTAGGTAGAAACCCCATTTCTCTCCATGTGAACCTTTTCATATAGGTCTCTCTGTGTGGACTAGTATGAGCTTCCTCACTGTATAGTTATTGGGTTCCAGGAGAATGTATCTGAGAGGAAAAATAATAGGAATAAGTCATATATTCTTCTATGACCCAGCCTCACAGTTATGCAACATCAATTATGCTACATTCTATTTGTCAAGGCAGTTAGAAAATCCTATCCTGCCCAGATTCGAGGAAAAGTTTCCTTTCTCTCAGGATTATTGTGATTGCCTCGATAGGATTGCTTAGGAACTGGGTGTAAAAAAATAAAATAAAATAAACAGAAGATATCTGCATTCTGTCTGAGCTTTTAGAATCTCCTTTTCCCTTATTTGAGCCAGAACTGAAGTGGCTTCCGCTGAAGTACTTTCTGTGTGCACCACAGTTCATTTTTATGATTTAGACAGGATACTAGAGGAGGAAATGGTAAACTCACCTTCAACCTCATGGTACTTCAAATTCTGGAATTCTTCCCCCATCCACAAGCTGCTACCTACCTTTCAGATTTTTCAAATAGCTGCTTCATGTATTCTGTCTAATATTTATAATTTTACATAGTAGGAGAACTGGAACTCTTCTTAGTAAGATAATTATAAATAAAAACAAATAACACATCATGAAAATGATTACTTAAATATACACATGTAATGCAAAATTATATTACATTTTAAAAAATGAATTTAATCTGTGTGTATGTATATCCACACTATATATATATATATATAAAATATATTCACAAAAAGATGTCCAAAAGCTATCCAAGTAAAATAAATAAATTGTAAAAGAATACATGTATAACAAAAGGCAGTGTCAACTGAAATTGAATAAATATATAGTCAGTGACCATATTTTTTCATACTCCTTGGTGTCTATTCAACAAAAACATTTATACCACGCCATGTAACTAATTATTCAAAAAAGCATGATTTGTAATATTCTCAAACTGAAAACAAAGTTTTTATCACCTACAGAAGAGGTAAATAAAATGTGCTATATTCTATTAGTGGAATGCTATATAGAGATAAAAATGAATTAACTGCAGCTCACACAATAAAATGTATTAATTTGAAAAATTTAATATTAAACACAAGAAACTATACACATACACATGCTACACACTTGTACGACCAAGAGAGTCTTGCTATATTATTTAATTTCAGTAGTGGTCAGAAGAGACTAAACCTAAAAACAGTGCTATAAATCAAGAGAGCAGCTACTTTGGGGAAGAAAGAAGGAAAGACGGGTTCAGAGATGGCATGAGAGGATCTTTTTTAAAATCTAAGCAATATTCTACTTTTATGTGTCATGCCTCAAATATTCGCTTTGTAATATTTTGTTGTATATTATATATTTAATGTTTATAAGTTTTGTAAGTTAGCATGTTAAAAGTAAACTCTGTATATGAAAATTTAGCGATATCATAATTAATTTATTTTACTTGTATTTTTCCTTTTACTTATATGTGATAAGTAAAATAATAACACTCAAGGACATTCATACTCTTTTTTTATGCCATATTTTTATTTAATTTTATCACAAAAAATTCCCATGAAAATGTTCAAGATAAAAAATCAGACTTGCTGAAAAGAGTGAAATATGTTTTTTTGCCATTACCCAGTTTTCATCTTTAGTGAATCTTTTCAGGATTTGTGGAATAAACTTTCTTTGACTCCTTCAGCTCCTCTGCCATGTGTAGTGTATACTGTCATTTATACTCACGGTAAACTTATGAAGTATGTATTATTGCTCCTATTTTGCTGATGAATAGGTTCTGACTCAAAGATTGAGTGGCTTTCCAGAGACTCAGAGTGACAGAATCAGTTGTAGAACCATTCTTACAACTCAGGACTTTTGATTCTCAGTCTAAATAGAGTCTCTTTTGACAATATTATATTTTGGGGGGAGGGGGATGCAGTTTCAGCTCTTTTTTCCAGAATATTTGTCTCTGATTCCATAATCTTGGATATCAAGAACACATTGTGGGAGTAGAAGGCAGAACACATGGGTCAGTCAAGGCAAATGGAGCCACCCTGAAGTTTACTGGTAGGCTGTTCAGCACCCACTGAGGCCTTTTGCAACTACCATGAAAAGTCTAGACCATCCTGGAAAAAGAAGTTACAGACATTTCAAATTACAGACATTTCTTTTTATCTTTTTTTTTTAGTTTGTTTTGTTTTGTTTTTAAGATGTAGGGTACAATTCAGTCTTAGGTATACAAATGTTCATTATGCAGGTACCCTTGTTGATGAGGTGTGCCCCTCCCTTCCCTGACAGTTTCCCTCAACTGCCAATCCCACCCCTCCACCCCCCCACCTCCCGGCAGTTTGCCACTACTGCCAATCCCTTTCTTATAGTATTATGATAATTGTTCAAGGTCTGCTAATGAGTGAAAACATATGGTACTCTGTTCTTTGTCTCTGTGATAGATCACTGAGTATGATAAGACTCTAAATCCATCTAAGTTGCTGCAAAGTACATATGTTTGAAGTACATCCATATTCTTATCCCCAAAACCTGTGCATATGTTACCCTGCATACTAAAAGGAATTTTTCAGATGTGATTAAGTTAAGGATTCTGAGATGTGAAGATTTTTCTGGCTTTTGTGTGTGGTCCCAATGTGATAACAAATGTCCTAGGAGTGGGGGGCAAGAGGATCAGAGTCAGAGAAATTGATGTGATATTGGAAGTAGATCTAATACTTCCAATGGGGGGGAGAAAATGGTGGAGAGGGCAAGATGGTTTTGGATCTGCTCAGAATGTGAGTCTCTGCATGGGTGAGTGCTCAAAAAAACTAATCTGCATCCATTTGAGTGTGCAAGTGGGTGAGCAAATGTCCAACTGAGGGGAGACATGGGATCAAGCACCTAGGGCTCCCCTGTGGAAATGACTCCAATTTGCTGCTTCTCTAAATTTGGAATCTATTGTGCACAGAAGTATCCACCAACCCCAGTTCATCTCTTGGGAAAAGGTGGAAGAGATCAGCTGCCTCTTGACACCTGGCCCACACCATCACCTGTGGCAACAGGCCAGGCACTGGCTGGCAGCAAGGACCATGGAGAAAGAGCTACAAGGAAATCTGCAGCTGAACCCCATTGGAAGAAAAAAAAAAGGACCACTGCCACTTTCTCCACCCTGGACTGGCCAGAGACCTGCTTTATCTCACCCAATTCTGAGCAGCCAGCATCCTGAGACTGGGAGATGATCTCCACACCCTTCTGAAATTGACCATCATTTGCCCACAGGGGATACTCCAAGTGCATGACACTGGAGAGACAGAAACCTCAACACCACATTGGACCAAACACAGACGTACACAATTGGAGAGGAAGACCTAACAGCAGACAATTTGGGAGTTTTCCCCTTGAAGATCTGCTGGAGAGAGCTGAATGCTGGCAGTGAGGGCTGGAGGGAATAAAGAGAGGGACCCTGAAGCAGACTCCCAAGGAAGCAGCAGGGAGTGCCCCCATCCTTGAGTCTGGGCAGGACTCCAGAGCCTTGCTACCATGTCCTGAGAACCAGAAACTGGTAGCTGCTGGGAAGGGAGCAATAGCTCCAGGCAGAGAAACTGAGCAGACACTCTAACACCTGGGCAGAGAAGTGATCCAGGGCAGCCTCTGTGGAACAGCAGAATTGCATCTTGAGGCTAGGCGCTGATCTATGCATTGCATCGGGGCTGCTTTTTGCCACTTTAGAGAACATTTCCCCCAGTGCACAAACCCTGGTAGGTAAAAGCAGATGTGGAACCCCAGAAGATCCACTCTCCACCCTGAGCCAGCAGCAGGTGATAGATGCAAACGAGAACCGACTGAGAAGGAGGCTGGTGGAAGTATTGGTTTGTTTGTTTATCTCATTTGGTTGCTTTGTTTGTTGGTTGGTTTTCTCTTTTTTTCCCTTTTTCGATTTCTTTTTCTTTGTTCTTTCTCTGCTTTTTTGTGTTTTTTTTCTTTCTTTACTCTTTTTCTATTTTACTTTCTTCTTTTCCTTTCTCCTCCTTCCCCTTTTTCTCTCTCCTTCTCCTTTCTCTTTTCCTTCTTATACCCTGACTTAGACTCAGGGGCTATGCAAGCATACCTACTTTAAGGTCATATTGTGCAGAAATGGAGAGTGAGTCCCAACTGGCTCATTCACCAGATAGCAAATATTATGACCTGCCAATAGGTCCCAAATCCTTGGAGCACCCTCAACACCTAGAAAGGGATAAAAATTATAAAGCAACAGCACAATGCCCCACCCCTAGCCCTACTTCATAATTGAACAAACCCAGAGTGTTGGCTCAAGGAAGGACAAAAGGTCGAGCAAATATCAGAAGTGATTCCTTCATTTTCCACTGAGCAGCAGAATAAAGAGAAAGATAGGAGAACTGCTACAAATGAAAAACAACCAACGAAGAACTGCTAGTAACCATCAGAGCCCCAGCAAAGGGTCAGCACTAGAAAGAACAGTACAATGGCTATCTCCAAGAATAACGGTACCCGGAAGGTAATTATGAAGATCAAAGAAACTTTGGATAGACTAAATCAAAACCAAGAAATGCAAGGGCTAAAGCTAAATGAAATTGCAACAGAACTGGACAAATTCAAGAAAGCATATTTAGAAATAACAGAAATAAAGAACTCCCTTCAAGAAATAAATAACAAACTGACAAGCATGGGATACAGAGTTAACCAAACAGAAGAATCGCAGAACTTGAAGACCAAAATATGGAATTAACCCAATCTGTTAAAAATATATTTTTTAAAAAACTTAAGAAGAAAGAAGAAATTCTCTAGAGATGTGCAATTTTAGCAAGAAGCCAACCACACCTCTGATTGTAACACCTTAAATAGAAAGAGAAACAGAAAATTCCCTAAAACAAGCATTCCATAAGATCATTCAATAAAAACCCCCATCTGGTCAGAGAGATGACTGTAGAAGCACAGGAGAGACAGAGAACTTCTACAAGACATCTTATGAGAAGACCTATCCCTAGACTCACAGTAATTCACCTACACAAAGTAAGTATAAAAGAAAAAATTCAAAGGCAGCAAGGGAAAAAACTCAGACTACCTACTGGGGGACAGCAATCAGAATTGCTGCAGACTTATCTGTAGAAACATTATAGATCAGAAGAAATTGGACCTCAACTTTAATGTTCTCAAAGACAAACAATTTCAACCAAGAATTTCCTACCTAGCCAAGAATTAAAATTTTCCCAGACATCCAACCCTGGAGAGCATATGCTGCTTCAAGACCAGCTCTACAGGAGACACTTAAAAAGGTGCTATGCACAGAAGAAACAAGAAACAAACGAAAGACCATATATTTCCCAAGATCACAAACAAACACAGAAGCAGGAGAACACATAGCAAACCTGTAAAAATGAAAACACACACATATATGAACACACAAACTAAATGAAAACAAAATAGCCTTATGAGAGCATTATGACAGAAACAAACTCACATTTCAACAATCAGCATGAACATGAAAGGACTAAATGCACCACTGAAAAGTCATAGAATGGAAAACTGGATAAAAACAAAACAAGCAACAACAACAAAAAACACAATCCAGTAATTTGCTGTCTTCAAGAAACTCATCTCACCACAATATTCTCTGTTGATTCTGTGCTCTGTGGTTCTCTTGAAAAGTGTGTGGTCATTCTTTTTTTCTTTCCTCTGTTCTTAATACCTTTTTAAGTGTCTCCTGTAGAGCTGATCTGAAACTGCATAATCTCCTAGGGATTGAATGTCTCAGAAGAATTTTATTTCTCCATCACTGATGAAGCTGAGTTTGGGTAGGAAATTCTTGGTTGAAATTGCTTATCTTTGGGGACTTTGAATGTTGGACTCCAGTCCCTTCCTGTTTGTAATGTTTCTGTCAATAAGTCTGCCGCTATTCTGATTGGTTTTCCCTGGTAGATAGTCTGACCTTTCTTGCTTACTGCCTTTAGGAATTTTTTCTTTTGTGCTTACTTTGTGTAGGTGAATTACTATGTTTCTAGGGGTTGGTCTTCTCATTTGATGTCTTGTAGGGGTTCTCTGTATCTCTTGTGTTTGGCTGTTCATATCTCTGGTGTGATGGGGGAAGCTTTCTTGGATTGATTACCTCCTGAAATACTTGCTCTGAGGTGTTCTCCATTTCCCTTTCTTCTTCTGGGATACCAGTCAGGCATAGGTTCGGCCTCTTGGTATAACTGCACATCTCTTGTAGGCTTTGTGCTTTCTTTCTGAGTCTTCCTGTATGTTTTTTACAGATCAGGTTAATTCTATGTTCTGGTCTTCAAGTTCTGAGATTCTTTCCTCAGCTAGATTAATTCTCCTTACCATACTTGCCATCTTGTTATTTGTTTCCTGGATGAAATTTTTTATTGCCAAAATCTCTGATACAAGTTCTTTCAGTGCTGCATCTTGTCTTTCTTGAGTCTTAGTCACTCTTTCCATCCATTCCCTAATCCCTGTCATATTCTGGAGTCAGTCATTGGTAACTTCCTTTGTTTGGGCTTCCTGGACTGATTTTTCAGGAGTTTTCTCTTTGTACACTTGAAATTGCCTATGGTCTTCCTTTGGTTTTTCCTCATTTGTAAAAGATCTCTTGCTTTTCTCTTTAGTTCTATTATTTAGTGTCAGTGAGAGAGGCTTTCCCTTCTAATATTTGCTCAGTCCTCTATTCTTCCCTGATCTGGGTTCTGGATTTGTTCTATTTTGAAACAGAACTGTGGGTGAGAAGCTTTGCTGTCTCTTACAGTTTTGAAAGTTGAATAAGGTAGGGAATGTGGAGCAAGAACTCAGAAACTACTTGCAATTACAATGTTCACTGATTGTGGTATGTGTTCCCTGAGACCTACTCCCCACCACCACTCTATATGATGATGCAATGGGTACATGTGTGTTCCCCCTGAATCCAAGATACAGTGTCAGCAATGAGGGGTACAGAGATAAATAGAACAAAATAAGATGGACAAGAATTTTTTAAAAAGAGAAAAAAAACACTGAACAATTAAAGCAGAAACCAAAGCAAAAAAAATTTGAACACACACACAGACATACACACACATCCCAAAGCAAACTGGAATAACAACAAAGTGAAACAAACAAACAGCAACAACAAAAAACAAGGAATTCAGATTGAATTCTCACACATATATCAACACACACCTTAACTAAAATAAATAAATAAATAAACAGATGAACAAAATAGCAAAAACAAACCAGCAACAAAAAAAAATTGAAAAATGAACATCCAATCATACATATACATGTAAATGGAAAGCAAAAAAACAAAAGAAGAAAGAAAAAGAAAAAAATGGGGTTGGGATGCAGATCAAATCCTGACATACATACTCATGCATAAAGGAAAAATATTTTAAAAATAGATGAACTAACAAACAGGCAAAAATATTTTTTAAATTTTAAAAAACTTAAAAATTAAAAAAAAACCCTGCTCTCTTGTGGCAGACTCTGTCATCGTTCCTCTCGTCTGCTCTCTCCTGCAGAGCTACCTCCTCTTTCACTCTCTCCCCAGTGTCTGGACCAGGGAAGTAGGAGAGGTAGTAGGAGTGTGGAGGGCTGCAGCCCTCCCCTAACATTCTTGTATGGTCAGGGAGATCCCCTCCAGTCGGGAGGTATGGGATTGTCTTCCCCAGGTATGTACTCACTGGGGATGCCCCAGCCAGGCCTATCTTAGAATGGAGTTGTCCTATTGCAACTGACATCCAGGCTCTACCTGGGTTTGTCCCTCTCAGTCATGGCCCAACTGTGTGGGTCTAATGTTCATAGGATTGCTGGAGAGGAGGGGGTTTGGGTCAGCCCCAGACTCACCACTGATCTCTTTGGAGCTTTTCCTTGTCCTTTTCTGGCCACACGCTTTGTCCTGTGGCTGGCTCAGGGTAGGGGGCAGCATGCCTGGGACTCAGCACTTGTCAGGTCCCTTCAAAGTTTGTGCTTTCAGGATACTCCCTCTGGGTCACAATCAACCCTTGAGTAGTTGATCCAGTCACAGAGATCAGGTCTGTTGCTCCATGGTGAGCAAATCAAAGCACTTTCCTGTCCCACCTTCAAGATGGCGGTGGGGTGCCTCCCTTTTCCTCTCCAGTGGGACTCTGTGCCTGGACTCCCTTCACAGCCCCTGCTGCCAGTGCCCGGCCAAATGCTGAAGCAGTGAGGCAAAGCCTGGAACCAGCAGTCTCTCCTGCTGCAGTAGTGAGGCAGAGCCTAGGGCCAGTAATCTCTCCCCACCACTTCTTCACAGGAAAACTTTTGTCCATTAAAAAAAAATGGCGCTCGGCTTCCCACACTTCCAAATTGTAAACCTTACAATAAGGCAACAATAATCAAAACAACTTAGTATTGGTATAAGGACAGGAATATAGACCAATGGAACAGAATAGAGATTCCGTAAACAAAATCTCAATTTCTCAACTAATTCATCTTCGACAAAGCTTCTAACAACAATCACTGGGGAGAGGAGAATCTATTCAATAAATGGTGCTGAGAAAACTGTCTGACCACTCCATGCAGAAGAATGAAATAGGATCCCTACCTATCATAATACACAAAAATCAACTACAAATCAGAATAAAACTCCTAAATGTAAAACCTAAAATGTTAAGAATCTTAGAAAACACAGGAGACACCCTTACAGAAATCAGAATAGACAACCAATTCCTTATTTAAAAAAAAAAAAAAAAAAAAAAAACTCCACAAGCTCTTTCCATAAGAGCTAAGATTGACAAGTGGGACTTCATCAAGTTGAAAAGCTTCTGCAAAGCCAAAGAAACCATCAAGAGAGTGGATGACAGCTCAAAGAATGGGAAAAAATATTTGCCAACCGCACATCTGACAAAGGGCTAACTTCCAGGATCTACAAGGAACTCAAACATGTCAAAAGGAAAAATAACAAATAACCCCATTAAAAAGTGGGCAAAAGATGTAAATAGACACTTCTCAAAAGAAGACTTATGAGCAGCCAACAGACACATTAAAACATTCTCAGCCTCATTAATCCTCAGAGAAATGCAATTCAAAACCACATTGAGATACCACCTAACTCCAGTAAGAATGGCCATCATTAATAAAACAAAAAACAACAGATGCTGGCAAGGATGCAGAGAAAAGGGAATGCTTCTACACTGTCGGGAATGCAAACTAGTCCAATCTCTATGGAAAATAGTATGACAACTCCTAAGAGAATTACAAATTGATCTTCCATATGACCCAGCAATCCCCCTTCTGGGAATATACCCAAAGTATCTTAAATCACTCTACAAAACAGATGCCTGCACATGCATATTTATTGCAGCTCTATTTACAATAGCAAAAACATGGAAACAACCATGCTGCCCATGGACTGGATGAAAATCATGTGGCACATATGCATGATTGAATATTATGCAGCCATAAAGAAAAACAAAATTATGAACTTTGCAGCAACTTGGGATGGGTTTCGAATCTATAATACTTCGTGATTTATCACAGAAACAAAGAACTGAGCACCACATGTTCTCACTCATAAGTAGACCCTGAACATTCACTATAATACTATAAAAAAGGGATTGGCAATGATACAGACCCATTAACATCTGTTCTTATTGTCACAGCCCCTAGAGAAGGTCATGGCAAGACCTTCTGTATATTCCTGAACAATATTCCTGAGAGCTAGTGAAAGGTGTGCTTCCCCTTATCTCCTATGCACTCCTAGTAAGTAGCTTCAAGGGATCCTTGACTTCCCTATAGTCTATGCCCAGTCAGCTGAAAGATGCAAATCTCCATTTACTCCCTTTTATTGAATGGTTATAAGTTTGAATAATGTAGTAACAATGTAATTGTAAGCCTTGTGATTTGTATAATTTTTATCAAAGTAATCATAAGTTTTGTGATTTTTATAACTTTCGGGTTATGCATGATGTCTTAGGCCTTGTAATCTCCTTTACTTTATGGCAAGTTTGATTAATGCTTCTGCTGGGCCCTACTGATAAAAGCTATGGGATACCTCTGATACCTGGCACCAGGAAGTCTGGACCGAAAAATATCACTATTAATAAATGCAGCTGAAACTCAAGTCCTATACAATGTTCTGCTGGTCACATGGTTAATATATATACAGGTCTTAACAACTCTGGACTTATAAAAAGTGAATTGTCAAAGCCTGGAGGGTGAGCAGAACCATTTTAGAAAGACCTCAAGTCTGGCTCTGCTCTCTGGATTTGAACTCAGAAGTAAACTTCTTTCTACCAGTTCCCTGCCCCTTTGATTTATTTGGTAACAAGAGAATAGCTGAGCGTTACTTGGACTATAACAGCAGTAGTTGCAAACTGCCAAGATGGGGGTGAGGGGAACATGTAACATCAATAAAGGTACTTCACCTCAAACCAGGCTAATGAGGACCAGAGGGAGGCCCAAACTTTACCTGTCCGATGAGCATTTGTATACGTAAGCCTGAATTGTACCCTATATCTTTAAAATAAAAAAAGTGGAAGAGAGGAGAAAGAACAGAAGGGAGAGAGAGAAAGAAAGAGAGTGAGAAATGGAGGATAGAAGAGAGAAATTTGAGATACTCTTCTGAGGGTTTTAGAGGCAGAGGAATGGGCTATAAGCCAAGGAATGCAGAGACCTCTAGTAAAAGACAAGGAAATGAATTCAGTCCTGGAGTTTCCAAAAGAAACATAGCCCTGCTGACCTATTTTAAACTTCAGACTTCCAGAATTGCAAGACAATAAATTCATGTTGTTTTAAACCATTAATTTTGTGGTAATTCATTATGGCAACAATAAGAAATTAACACAATATGCAAAATGGTGGTATGTGATTTAAACACACAAACAAAAAAATCTATGTTAATGAATTGTAAAGATATCGTTCCAAAAAATTTTGGGGCCACACACAATGGCTCATGCTAGTAATCCCAGCAATTTGGAAGGTTGAGATGGGAGACTTGCTTAAGCCCAGGAGTTCACCACCAGTCCGGGCATCATACTTAGACCTCTTCTCTACAAAAAATTAAAAATAAAAAAAAATTAAAATAAATAAAAAAACTTAACCAGACATGATGGCATGCTCCTGTAGTCCCAGCTACTTGGGAAGCTGAGGCAAAAGGATAGCCTGAACCCAGGAGGCTTGAAGCTACAGTGAGTAAAGAGGGCACCACTGTACTCCAGCATGGGTAACAGAATGGCGTCCTGCCTCAAAAAGAAAAAACTAAGGAAATAAAAATACAATTTTAAACAAGAAAGCATTATATTATTGTTAAGTTAAAAATCATTTTTGTGATTAATAAAATATAGTTGCATTATCTTAAATTTGATAAAATGTAGAATGTATTTCCATATGCTAGATTTTGCATAATAAACATATAATAATCAGAATATATGCATGTGAATTAAGAGGTGGTTAAGCATATTTACTTTCTTTCATTAGAACTCATTTTTAGTTCAAAGAGAATAATATTCATAGTATTAATTAAAGGACATGTTTATGAAAGTGAGGAAGTCTGGACTGTGGACTTCACTGGCATTGACTAGGGAGATCGTTAACCATTGTAAATTAAATAGATCCTTCCTTGCCAATACTCAATGGAGAAACTGCTTACAACTAAGCATGTGACTGTCAACGTAGGGTTTTTGAGGAATGATTATCTTTGTAATGTATTATCCAAAGCCCCTAAAATAAATGTTCAATGTGTCACATAGCATGCATTCCAAACTAGTCTATTCCAAATTTTCTGCCCAAAATTTGGTGAAAATTCAACCAGCCCTTTTCCCATGATATGATAACAAAAAAATCCCCAGACAAAAACCTTTTATTTATATAGATTAGTTTCCTATTGTCTTTA
Source organism: Cephalopachus bancanus (assembly GCA_027257055.1). Taxonomy (NCBI): domain Eukaryota; kingdom Metazoa; phylum Chordata; class Mammalia; order Primates; family Tarsiidae; genus Cephalopachus; species Cephalopachus bancanus. The sequence goes on from JAPVLO010000107.1 coordinate 3,368,179, forward strand.
ACTGGTAACACATGTGGGCAAGTTCTCTAATCTTGTCATTGTGCCCCAAATTCACCTTAGAGTATATATCAGGATGAGGAGTAAGTTTACACTATTGTGACTTGAGACATAGTCTGCTGTGAAAATGGCAGAAGCACTAGGTGTAAACACGCACCCCACTCACTACAGATCAGAATATCTGGATGCCAATTCCAAGCTTCATTGCAAATTTACTCATGACTGGAATAAATGTAGCACGGGGTGAGATTTTAAGATGCTTTGAAACTCACAAAGAGATGACAAACATCGGCTCTAATTAAAGCATTTGCAAAAAGGTAAATTTTCATTTTAAAAGAGGACTGTTTAGATAAATGTCTAAAAGATCTCTACAATACAAACGACAATTAAATTTGTGTCTCTTTTTTTTAAAAGATGTCGAATCAGTTCAACCTGTTATTTTACTATGTTCAAAATATCTACACTTTACTCCTAAAAAGTTAATCTACACTCCTGAAAGTTAATCTAGTCCTGTTCTAGAGGACTTGATTGTCTTGATAACATTTACCACTTTTTTTAAAAAAGGACTGTGTGTAAAGATAAAATAATTTATTATTTTAATATTTCAGAATGCTAAAAAGTCAATATTTCGCATTTCTTTTTCATAGGCAAACACAAAGGATATTTATTTAACATTTATTAAAACAAAAAAGTTTTTAAAATTTTAACTGCATTTTCATGCAAATAATAATGCCAATCCTTATTAATTAAGCTACTTTACTAAACCACTGAACATATAACACTTAGAACCATCATTTTTGAAAACATAGAAAATTGTCATTTTGAGGGTCCACTGATTTATCTGACTTTACTATATTATAAATTGTTTATTTAATAATATACTCATTGCCAGAAAAACTTTTTAATAGAAGTCTATAAAGAAAACCATTCAGTTGTGAAATTGGAAGCAAAATTGTTGCAGCTCAACTGAATTTTATTTTTTACTATTTTGCCAACAGTAATCTGCACTGCTTTTATAATGCCTCCAACTAAAAAGGATTATCTAGTCAGAATATATCAGTACATAATAAATGTGCTTCATTTCTTCCAAGTTCTTATAGCTGACAGTCAAAATGAATGTTTGTCTCAGTGCTGGCACCAGGGGTACTTTTGCAGAGACTATTTCATGGTCCATTGAACCCTAAAGGACATTGTTTTTAAAGGCATATTATCAGAAACAGAGAAGCAAGTTATCAGAGAGGCTATTACAGGTACTACTGAAACTTGAGTGTGTACCTCTAGCTTAGTTGGTATTTTGAAGATGTTACAAAACCAAAGATATCAGCTATAATCATTTATTTCTCAAAATCTTTATAATTTTTTCCATCTGATAAACAAAATATCTGTGTGTATTTAGATGGTTAGGCAAAGTAAGCATGCAAGTTGTATTGTCTTAATTATAAATACTTGCAAATGGGAGACCTTTACTTATCATTCAAATCTGTCATTAGATATTCCTGTTTTCTTGAATTCTCATGGTACCTACCAATTGCTAGAAAGAGTTGTACACTTGGTAACCTTGCATTTCTCTCCTGTGCTGCTGTTGTGCTATGTTTAAGGCAGTTATTGGCGCCCTTATCACCAAGCATTGTGTTTGTTTATATATGCCATCTCTACAAGATCGAATTATTTGAGGGCAGAGTCGAAGGGTTTCACTCTTACATGCTAATGCCAAACACAATGACTGGCAACATTGATGGAGTTTAAATTTTTGAATAGAAAACACTATCAAAATAAAAAACACTAGTTACTTCACATACATTATAGGAGATCACACAATCTTTATGCTTTATGTTCAGGAATTGGCATAATTTTCTAATGCATATTTGTTTAAGCTTTGTTCAAATGACGTATTAAACATTTTCACACAAAATAAATATATACATAGACTTCTTATATTATTACAACAAATTTAGGTCAATATGGCCAAATTCAAATCACTTGGTGAAGTGGTCATTTTTTCATCTTGTCTGTGAGCAATAAATACATATAGTTTGCTTTTATTTTATCTGAAGCTTTTTACCGATGCATTCAATTTAATAATTTATAAACTTATCAAATTTTCTAATTAGACAATATCATTAGATAATTTATTCTATGGCAATTTTATAAGAAACATCTAACTACCATCACATACGTCTAAATATTTTTTAATGGAGTATATTTAAAGATTGTTTACATTTTATATGTTTATGGGTTATTTATTTACTTAATTGATTTCATGTGTGTCTCTTTTTAAAAAATAATTTGAAAAAACTAATAAATATGTATTTTAACTTTTTAAATAAATAAGGAATCAGGACTTGGAATTTTATAAACTAGAATGGAGTGACATGTCAAAGATGATAAAGCAGCTATGCAACAGCCAAATAAAAATTTTAATTTTGCTTTTAGATGCTAAAGTAAAAAGTTAAATGTATTTAGTTACATTGTTTCCACTTTTTCAGAGGAAATTTTTAAAAAACATAAAAGTATCATAACCACAGTAAGCTTTACAAATGTATACATTTCATGGAGACCTTCAAGTAGAGGATGTGCCCAGATTCAGTGTTCTTAAGGACATTAATATGGCACATGTAAAAGTGGTTTTTCCAAGGGTATCTTTTGTGGTATCCACCAACAAAAGCAGATGTACCACTAAACACAATTTAGTTAAAACAACCCCCATTGGTTTGGGAATAAAAAAACATGTAAATAGCAAGCAAATTGAACACAAAATGGAAGTTTTTTCCTGGGAAGTAAGGACTGTAAGACCTAAGTGTATGTATTTCATACACTTTTAAATGATTCAAGGATTACAATCTGGTCAGAATTTCTAAGAGAGTGATTTTAAACTTTCTTTGGATTATAGAAAGCCTTGAGAAATATGGTGACATCTGTGAACACTCTTTGAAGAAGATGACAAATATGTAAATGAGCATAAGACTTTACATGACATTTTAGGGGTTTTATATTCACCTTAAGACCTATTTATAGATACAGTTAAAGACCTACTAATCTAAATAAATGTATGTCTTTGACAATCATTTAGGCCTTAAAAAATATTGAAGGATAGATAATCCAGGCATAAAATCACGGGTAAAGTTGAAATGTATTTTGCATTGTTGATTAAAAGCAAATTCCTTCACTTTGGAGACAGAGTGACAGGTTGATAAGATCAAAATCCCCTTGAAAAAACAGGCACCATGGCAAGGTTTTTAAATGTAATTAATGTCTAACCATATTAGTAGATATAATCAATTCTACCTGCTATAACACATCAGCCTTCAAATCTCGGTGCCCTACAACAAATAAGGGTTGTTTCTGAGTTAAAACAAAACAGTGTCTAAACCAAAACCTACACAGATGTTTATAGTAGCATTATTTATAATCACCAAAACTTGGAAACAATCAAGATGCCCTTCACTTGGTGAATGGGTAAGTTAATTATGGTACATCTAAACAATGTGATATTATTTAATACTAAAAAGAAATTAGATGTCAAGACATGAAAAAACATGAAGGAAACATAAATGCATATTACTTATATTACTAAGTGAAATGAGCTTATTTAAAAAGACTATAAACTGTATGATTCCAACTATATGACATTAAAGGAAAAACTATAATGACAAGAAAAAGATCAGTGTTGCCAGGAATTAGGGGTCAAAGAGGGATAAATAAACAGAGCACAGAGGATTTTTAGGGCAGTGAAACTATTCATTATGGCACTCTAATAGTGGATACATGTCATCAGACACTTGTCAAAACCCACACAATGTCCAACACCATTAGTAAGTCCTAATGTAAGCTATGGGTTTTAAGTAATAATGGTGTGTCAGTGCAAGTCCATCAGTTGTAACAAATGTACAACTCCAGTGAGAGATGTTGATAGTGGAAGAGGCTCTGTCTGTGTGAATGTGGAGGGGCTGGGAGCTTATGGGAACTCTCTGTACTCTCTTCTTAATTTTGCTGTGAGCCTAAAGTGCTCTAAAAAGAAATTCTATTTAAACAGAAAGAAACAAAAAACAATGTACCTTAGATATCCCTGCTCCATCCTGAGTCTAATTTTAGGGAACACTTGGTTTCTAGGGTTGCTGTGGAGAAAAGAGGAATGTAGGAGACATTGCTCAGGCTCAAGGTAACTGTGATGGTCAGTTTAATACATCCGTCTTGCTAGGCTAGAGTGCACAGACAGATACATGGTAAAACACCAGTGCAGATCTTGCTTGAAGGTATTTTAATAATTTTAAAAAATTATTATTGACATGTAATAATTGCACAAATTTATGGGGTACAGTATGGCATTTCATTGTGTGTATACATTGTAAAATTATTAAATCAATGTAATTGCCATATCCAACACTTTCAACACTTATCATTTCTTTGTTTTAATAACATTCAAACTCTCTTCCAGTCATTTAAAAATATGCACTACATAGCTATTTGTCATAGTCACCCTAAGGTATAATAGAGCACCAGAGCTTATTCTTCCTAACTGTAACTTTGTACACTTGACCAACTTCTCCTGTCCCTCTTTTCCTTCCCCCTACCCTCACCAGCCTCTAGTGAACAATACTGTACTCCCTACTGCTACAAAATCAATTTATTTAGATTCTACATATGAGTGAGATCATGTGGTGTTTCTTTTCTGGCTTATTTCAGTTAATATAATGTTCTCCAGGTTTATCCATGTTGCTGCAGGTGACAAGATTTCATTCTGTTTTAATATGAATAATATTCCATACTATGTCTATACTAAAGTTTTTAAAAATCTTTCTGTATCTGTAGATGGACATTGAGGTTGATTTGATGTCTTGGTTATTGTGAATAATGCTGCAATAAACATAGGAGTGAATTTATATCTTTTATAAACTAATTTTTTTTCCTTTGGATATGCACTCAGAAATTAGACTTGCAGATAATAAGGAAGTTGTAACTTTATTTTTTTAATGAAACTTCCATGCCATTTTGAATAATGGCTGTACTAGTTTACATTCTCACTAACTGTGCATAAGAGTTCCAATTCTCCACTACCTGATCAATATTTGTTGTTTTTTTCTTTCTTTTTGATAATAACCTTTTTAACTGGGCTAAGGTGATATCTCATTCTGGTTTAATTTGCATTTTTCCTGATGATTAGTGATGTTGAGTATTTTTTCCATATACCTGTTGGCCATTTGTATGCCTTCTTTTGAGAAATATCTATTAAGGTATTTGGCTCATTTTTAAATCATTTTTTTCTTTTTGCTATTGAGTAGTTGGAGTTACTTTTATACTATGGATATTAACTCCCTGTCAGATAGACAGTTTGCAAATATGTTATCCCATTATATAGGGTGTCTCTTCACTTTATTGGAGGATAATTAATTACTTCCATAGTTAATGGCCTTTTTACTATATTGTTGAATTTGGTTTTCTAGTATTTTGTTGAGGATTTTTTCATCTATGTTCACCAGAGATATTGGCATATAGTTTCCTTTTGTTGTTTTGTCCTTGTCTGATTTTGGAATCAGGTTAATGCTGGCTTTGTAGAACAAGTTTGGAATTATTCCTTCCTCTTCTATTTGTGGACAAATCTGAGAACAATTGGAACTAAGTAAATATTTGGCAGAATTCGACAGTAAAGTCATCAGGTCCTAGACTTTTATTTTATGGGAGAGTCTTTATTACAACTTCAATCATGTTTCCTGTTAGTGGTCTGCTCAAGGTTTCTATTTCTACATGACTCAGTCTCGGTTGGTTGTATTTGCCAGGAATTAATTCATTTTTTTGTTGGCATATAATTATTCATAAAAGTTTCCTATTATTTCTTGTACTTCTGTGGTATCAGTTATAATATCTCTATTACAGCTATTTCTTCACTATTGAGTTTTTTTCTTAATTAGCAATTAAATCTAGTGCTTTCTTAAGTATTCCCCAGAGCTGGAACAACAGCAGAACAGTGATTTAGTTCCAGTGCAGCATTTATGTTCCAGAGCTCAACTCTAAGTCTTCCACAGATTGGGAAACAATGGCAGACCAGCAATTAAGTTCTAATATTAAATAGTAAAGGTCTAACACCACCAACGAATACCTTCAAAAACTGGAAAAATAACTATTTCCTCATGTGCACAGGCATTAATATAAAGACATAAGGATTTTAAAAACTTAGGGAAATATTAAACAAACCACCGAAAGAAACCAAAAAAGATCCATAATAGATTTTTTAAAAAAAGAATGGACTATCTATAGGACGTCTGAAAAAAATTGAAATAATTCATTAAAGAAATTTAAGGCCAGGTGCAATGGCTCAAGCCTGTAATCCGAGCACTTTGGGAGGTAGAGGTGAGATGATTGCCTGAGCTCAGGGTTCAAGACCAGCCTGGGCAACTTGGTGAGACCTCATCTATACAATAAATCAAAAAATAAGTCGGGCATGGTAGTGTGTACCTGTAGTTCCAACTACTTGAAAGGCTGAAGGGGAAGGATCGCCTGAACCCACCGGGTCAAGGCTGTGGTGGCTGTGAGCATGCCACTGCACTTTAGCTTGGATGACAGAGTAAGATTCCAATTTAAAAAAAAGAAAAGGAATTTAAGAAAATGCAAAAATAAAAGATAGAAAACTGAATAAAATCTGAAAAAAATCTAGCAGTAAATAAGAAATTTGGCAAAGGAAAAGAAAAAAGTAAATCAAAATTCTGGTGCTGAAGAATATAACAACTGAACTGAAAACCCACTGGAAGGCTACAACAGCAGACTTGATCAAACAGAGAAAGGAATCCGTGATCTCTAAGACAGATGACATAAAATTACTCAGTGAAGTAAAAAGAAAAAATAATTTAAAGAGTGAAGAAGGTTTACAAGAATTATAGAAGACCAAGTGAGCTAACCTTCCCATAATAGGAGTTTTTAAAGTAGATCAAAGATAAAGAGGCCTAGAAAGCATATTTTAAAAGATGATATGTGTGTAAGGTTAATAACTAGCAATTTGCGTAAGCCAAGGGCTATAGTACATCTGAATTACCAGGATCATGACAATGTTAGGAAAGGAATGATTCAGAATACACTGTTTGCTCCTGTACTCCAACTCCATGCGTGCTCCACATTCACTCCTGCCTCTGAGCTTTGCACATGCTGTTCTCATTGTCATAGATGTACATTTTCCTACATTGCTCTTTAGCAAATTACTTTTAAGTTGGTATGCAAAACAGAGCCTAGGCAGAATTAGAGTCTTCTTAGACCTCCATATTCTCTGGGACAAATTAAATCTAAGCTATGACAGGAGAAGTAAAGTCTAATTCTCAAATTAACTTTTCTCTATATGGAAAGTTTACAGGTTTTCATCCGCTTGCCTGCTTCTCATGCAAAGATGTTTGTCTGTCTAAGATCAATGCATGTTCATATTCAAAGGAAACATATCCACACGATTGCAGAGGAAATCTATGCCAGTTACAAAGAATGCAGTTTTGAGTCATATATAAAACCCAACAAACAATGTCATATATTTGAAGAAATAAAACAATATAAAAATGATGAACAGATGTGAATTAACAAAAAAAAAGGAAAAACGGATAAATTTATCATGAATGTTTTAATGTCTATATATTGAAAGAGATAGGAAGCATAAAAGAAATAGGCCAGGTGCAATGGCTCAGTTCTATAATCCCAGCATATTGGGAGGCCGAGGTGAGGGGACTGCCTGAGCCCACTGGTTTGAGAACAGCCTGGACAACTTGAAGAGACCTCATCTCTACAATAAATCAAAAAATTAGCCAGGCATGGTAGTGCTCGCCTGTATTTCCAGCTACTTGGAAGGCTGAGGCAGAAGGATCACTGGAGCCCAGCAGGTCAACTTGGAGGGCAGTGGTCAGGAGCATGCCACTGCACTCCAGCCTGAGCGACAGAATGAGACTCCAACTCAAAAAAATATATATAAGGAGACATATAGAGATAAAACCAGGTGATAGAATGTCAATATAATAGGATTTCAGAAGAAATAAAAATCAAAAAAAGAGAGGAAATAATAAGATAATATAATTACTATGACAGGGATCACCAATTGCTGAGCAAGATTTTAAAATAATATCAATTTCTAGAAATAGCCTGTTGGACTTTCATAACTATAAGTAACAAAATACAAAGGAGAAAGAAAGATATAAATAATGTAAATCAACTATCATCACATTTTTGACAGCCAGCTTATATCCCAGACAACGATGAAGATATATTTAAGTGTCTAAAATTAACTCCATGCTGAGAAAAAGAAGCATCAAATTTTAAAACAAAATAAAGTCATGTATTCACCTAACTCAATAATATTTTGCGCAAAATAAAGACAAACAGGATCTCTGAATTTAAAAATTGATAGTTTTTAAAGCAACTAAGTTTGACGCAAAAGATATAAAATGTTAAAAAATTAGCCGGGCTCGGTGGCTCAGCCTGTAATCCCGCGCCTTTGGGAGGTGAGCAGATTGTCAGAGCCTACGGGTTCGAGACCCGCCTGGGCAACTTGGCGAGACCTCATCTCTACAATAAATCAAAAATTTAGCCAGGCGTGGTAGCGCGTACCTGTAGTTCCAGCTACTTGGAGGCTGAGGTGGAAGGATCGCCGGAGCCCAGCAGGTCGAGGCTGCGGTGGCCGGGAGCAGCCACTGCACTCCAGTCTGGGTGACAGAGTGAGACTCCAACTCAAAAAAAAAGAAAAAAATTAAAGAACACGATATTAGAATATACATAGAAGATCATTGTTTGAATGATGGGTATAAAATAGCATAGAATTTTATTTTTGTCTTTCTGGAATTAATTATTTTTTTTTTGTTCAAGCATATTTTAAAGTATAATATTTTTATATAATCTTAATGTTTTTGAATTTTTAGAATCAACCTGTCAATAAAATGTAGGAGGCCATCATATTTAAATAATATTTTAATTTCTTTTGTTGTTGTTGTTTTTGAGTTGGAGTCTCACTCTGTCACCCAGACTGGAGTGCAGTGGCTGTTCCCGGCCACCACAGCCTTGACCTGCCAGGCTCCAGCGATCCTTCCGCCTCAACCTTCCAGTAGCTGGAACTACAGGCATGCGCCACCACGCCCGGCACATTTTTTGATTTATTGTAGAGATGAGTTCTCCAAGTTGCCCAGGCGGGTCTCGAACCTGCCGGCTCAGGCAATCCACTCACCTCAGCCTCCCAAAGCACGAGATTACAGGCTGAGCCACCGGAACCCAGCTTAATTTCTCATAAACATAAATTATGTAAACAAAACTATAACAAATAGAAAATGAAAGGTAGAGATTAACAGAAGAGATTGAGGAAGAAAGAGAAGCAACAAATACTTCCACAGTCAGCTTGAAATTAGTAAATTCTGTATATAATTAACACATAACAAAATTTGCCTTAATTATATAATATAGATTAATATTTTTATGAATATATTATATAAATTATAAATTAATAAATTATAAAGTATAATTTAAAAGTATATAAAGTATAAATTAATAAATACCTTCAACATATTTTAAATTAAAGAGAAATTAGTAGAAAATGTATATCAGTACTAAAATTGGAAGACACTAGAGTCAAAAAAAAGGAGAGTGAAAATTATTGCAAAAAAACAAAAATGCTGTTCCTGTTATTTACATAAATATATACATTTAAATATGTAACGCAATCATTTGAAGAACTGAAATAAAAGAAGAAATGAGGTAATGTTTACCTCCAGAGTGTAAGGCTTTGAAAGGGAATAGTGAAGAAAATAAAACCTTAAATTGTACATTTTGTACCCTCACATAGTGCTGCTGTTATTTTTAAGTGTTATGTGCATATTACCTCAGTATCATATCAACAATAATTAAAAATAATAATAGTGAAAGTAAACTACCTCAATCTTCAACATTTAATTGTGTGTAGAAAATCTGGTTCTTTATGAAGCTTGCATTTAAGTATTGAAAAAGCTTCAATATTTTTATTGAAATAAAAGAAATCCAGTAGAGGCTTACATTTTTACTTTTATGCATGCAGAAGAGGGAAGTGTTTAAGAAATTATGTTAACCTAATAAAAATTAAAATGGAAGTGTTTATATATTTCAGAAAACAGCAATGTGCACTCTAGTACATTTTTAATCATATTCTATATTATGAGAGGTTAGAGAGAGTTTTCATAGGATCTAAAATAATGACTATATCTAGGTATTCTATGACTTGTTTTGGGAATATTTTTATGAAAAATTAAAAAGCAGATTATTTGCTCAAATGCAACTGCATGGAATGAAAGAATCACTTTCTAATTTTTATTCTGTTGAGGTTATTTCTCCAGGACTGAGAAGAGTCATGTTATCATTGCTAAGAAAACACCTGTTCTCATAAGGTAGAAACTAACAATATGGGGAGAAAAAAAATGACAGAAGAGGAATTCTCACAAGTGGCTTGTGTTGATTTGCATTTATAATATAGGCTATTAACCATAGGCAGAAACTCTACAAATTGTCTAATTCTCATAAGCACCATTTAGGGAAAAAAATTGTAGCTAAACATTTTTTATTAAGTAAAAAAGTTTCAGGCCTTGAATTTGTGAAAAATAAATAGGTCTCTCATTCTTAAAGCAATACTTTTATTTTAATAATTCCCATTAGTATCGCATTGCTCTGATTTATAACTGTAATAAAAAAACTGGCAATAAAATAATTCTTTTTAAAACTAGGAGTTCTCAGGTCATTGCCTTGCTAGACTCTGGTGTGGCCATGTGCTCTTTGAGCTATGGTTGTCATCATGCTTCCTGGTTTTGGCCCTCTCCCCACCTTGGGAAGGCGAATCCTTTCTTTCTATCTCTCTAATTTACTTTTAAATAAACTATGTTTTCTAACCTTGAAAGCTAAAATAAAATTAGGAGTTCTCTATCACAGAAACAAAGAACTGATTGCTGCATGTTCTCACCCATAAGTGTTCCCTGATCACTGGTCACATGAGCACAAGTATGAGATCAACAGACACTGGACACTACTGGGGGAGGGTAGGAGGTAGAAAGGAGGGCACATGAAAACACACAGGGTACCTGGTCCACTATCCGGAGAGAGAAGGCCAGCTAGAATCCCAAACATCACCTCCATGCAGCTTACTTACATAGTAAATCCTCACTTGTACCTCACTACTCTAAATTAAAAAAAAAAAAATAGTAGTTCTCTACAAGACTTCAAAAGCTAAAAACGCTTAGCCTTTTAGGAAATGGAGTGGAAAATATTTTGTAATCAAGTTTTTTCAAAACTCAATCATCAATTTTTAAGTATTATTTTACAGCATATTCTGTTATTTGTTAATAAATCTCTAAGCTTTAGTTTTCTAAGATATTTAGGCACACAGATATTCCTTAATATATTCAATTTTAGAAAAAGAAAGCTACATAAAACATAACTTCTATTATTCATTTATATTTTCCACAAATTTTCAATGTAAAGTTTGAAGATGTCTGCTATTTAATTGTTAAATAATAGCTGCTAGCAAGCTTATAAAGTACATTGTGAATGACAATGACAGGCATGTTGGTCAACCATGAAGAGAAAAACCAACAGAGAGAGAGAAAGAGAGAGAGAGAGAGAGAGAGAGAGAGAGAGAGAGAGAGAGAGAGACAGAGAGCACATGCTAAAAAAATCAAAGAAAAAAAACCCAGCAGTAATAATGCTTCAAGAAGAACACTCTTATTTCCTCCTTTTATTCTCTCAATTTAAAAATATATATCTCGTACATAGTAGAGGTCCTACAAATTCTTATAACTAGAATTCCAAGAAGACATTGTTCTCTTTTCTGTTTGTTGTAAGGAGTGGAGTCAGGCCAATCAGTCCAGTACTTGCAATATGTTTACCATGACCTTTCAGGGTTTGCCAGGGAATTCAAAATTTATACCTTTTGGCCCTGTGTGATTATTAATAGCTTTCATTTTCAATCTAAAAGTTACCTTGTTTTAGATAATATATGATCACCTTAAGTATTGGGAGTTTAACCAAGAACAGCTCTTTTTTTTGAGTTGGAGTCTCACTTCATCACCCAGACTGGAGTGCAGTGGCCACCCCGGGTCACCGCAGGCTCAACTTGCTGGGCTCCGGCAATCCTTCCACCTCAGCCTTCCAAGTATTTGAAACTACAGGTGCACGCTACCATGCCCGGCTAATTTTTGATTTATTGTAGAGACAAGGTCTCACCAAGTTGCCCAGGAGGGTCTCGAACCCGCGGGCTCAGGCAATCCACTTACCTCGGCCTCCCAAAGCACTGGGATTACAGGCTGAGCCACCGAGCCCGGTTAAGAAAAGCTTAACACACCTCAGAAAGAATCATGACTATACCCTTTTAGTTGTAAAAGGAGAAAATATTTTTTAAAATGCTTACGAAATTTTTTTAAATTGGTTGACAAAACTGAAATTCAGAAGTATTTTGACTTTACATATGACTGAAATCGGAAGTCTTAAAAAATGTCATCTGAGATTGTCTCTTGTTCTCTCTCTCTGTCTTGTCTTTGTCTCTTCTCTCTCTTCTCTCTCTCAGCTCCTACTTTCTTAAGTTGTTGGCTTCATTCCCAAATCAGTCCTTGAATTAAGATGGCAAGATGCCTGTCAAGGCTATACAATTGTATCTTTATGCTTCTGAGTCAATTTAAGGTCACTTCTCCTCTTTGGCTTTAACTTACCTCTTTGATTCCAGCTGGGACCCTTGGGTATCCTTGAATGCTGTATTGTGGTTAAGTATAAAAGAGTGAATGGCATAAGACCAAGTGAAATGCCTATCTCAGAGATGATAGTAAGGTTGGAATCACACAAACAATGAGGACAGAGAATGAGGGAAAGGTGATATACCTAAGGAAAATAAAGATTTAGTCCCCAAAATGGGGAATTAACATTAGACCTTCAAACAGCAAAGGCTCACTTGAGCGGATATAAACCTATCTTGCTGAAACTTAAACTTCAGTTTGTTTAGAACCCAAGGAACACTTAAGGACAATTTATTTCAGAGCATTAGCTTTTGAATCTCTTACAGTTCTTCCACCATTAGTATTACTTAGTTTTCTTTTGCTCTCTTCTTTGTTATTTTCTCTCAAATGTCCTGCTATCAGGTAATACATACAGTTACTCCATAATGGAATTATGTTCCACTCGTTTCAATAGTACTCGTGATGAGGTGTCAGTAGATAGGAACAAAACCACTGTAGTTATGAAATAATCTCTGAAAAAGTCCTTGAACATAGACTGTAAGTGAAGCTGTCTTCCTTATACAAAGGAATAGGTACACAGATAAATGTTTTAACTAAGACATATAGATTTATATACGATATAGACATCTATTGGTTATCCTTTTTAATACATTTATGTAATGCATCAAAATGTCTGAAATGATATATACCAAAGTAAAAACTCTCGAAGAGAACTCTGGAATTGAGGAAAGTAGTAATTTATTAAGTACAAAATTTAATAATTTTTGGAAAAGCAATAATTATTTCCTATGTCAAGAATGAAGTAGGGTACATTTCTAGAAATGCTACAGATATTATTTTCAAAATTATATGGCTTTTATAGTTTTAAAAACTAAATAATTTGGAATTTGAATGTAAAAGCTAGCAAGAATTCAATTATCCAAATACAAAAGCTAATGTTACTTCATGAATGCTGTTGTCTTCTTGTCTAAATGGCTTAACTTGAAAACATGAAGAATTGTGAATAATCCCTGTTTAGAAAGGCTACCAAAAGCTGAGTCATATTTGTTCTCTTCTGTAGGGCTTTAGCACTGATGTCTGTTAGTATAAAGAAGATACCTTCTGTTGATATCAGAAATGCTAGTTTCTAAAGTTTTTCTCTTGGTAAAGAGCAGATAACTTGATTGTCAACATGTTTGCTGCTGTGGTAACTATAACTTGGCTTCCGTAACACAAAATGAATGAACCTCTAAAATTAAGAAAAATACAGTTGACCCTTGAACAACCACATGAGGGATAGGGCACCAATTCCCTTATGCATTCAAAAATATGAGTGTAACTTTTGACTCCCCAAAAAACTTAACTACTAAATAGCCTACTCTTTACTGAAAACTTTACCAATAGCATAAATAGTCACTTAATACATATTTTATATATGTATTATATACTATAGTCTTACAATAAAGTACACTAGAGAAAAGTCAATGTTATTAAGAAAACCATAAGAAAAAAATATATTTAATAATCATGAAGTGTAAAAGAATCACCATAAAAGTCCTCATCATTGTTTTCACCCTGAGTCAGCAGAAGAGGAGGAAGAAGAAGAGGCCAAAGAAGAGGTCTTGGTCTTACTAACTCAGAGGTAGAAGAGGAAGAAGAAAATTCACATAAGTGGGCATATGCAGTTCAAACCTGTGTTATTCAAGGGTCAACTGTACTGCCTAATTTTAACTTGCAGTATTCTTTCCAACCATGTTATGTATGTGGTACAAATCGGTGAATGTATGTATTACAAACTAAATATGCCTGGCTATTTAATTATCTATCTTTGTGCTATATGTAAATATAAACTCTTAGTAGATGTTGAAAGCATAGAACAGGTCAGAAAAACAGAAAAAGAAATTGATTAATTGTCTTTACTGGCAATTTTAGCTTCAGAAGAGAAACTGGAAAGGAGTATTAGAAAAACAACAAAAGATTCTCTAAACTTTACTCATCCTAAAAGAAGGAATTTGGATGAGGCCATCGCTAGGTCACTTGAGACAGCACAAATTCACTATTCTATAATATTTCCCTTATTTAAACATATTTATATGTGCTGCTATCTATACAAACGTGTAAGCTATCACTGTTTAAACTTTATTCTCAAGTACATACATGCTTACATATAGTTGTATTTTCCATCCATAATCTTACTATTCTCTTTATAGATAATAAATGACAACCATTGTTATTCCACAACATTCCTTCATGCATCTTTAAATTGATCATACATACTTTTAAAAAATATTAGTACATTTGTGATAGGCAAAATGATAGTTTCCTATGATTAGCATTAATTGAAAACTACAACCCAACTCAGACAGGACTATTGAAGTTTTAGGCTCTTCAGAAGTGGAAGTTTTGGTCAACCCACCAGGCAAAGAACCACCACTGACTCAAATACTTACTGAGAACAAAGGAAATATGGTACGGGTAGAAAAGAAGGTAGTTCTTTCACTAGTAATACTAAATATGATCATATGACACGTTGAAGAAATAAGGAGTGTGATAATTATGTTTTTCTTATTTTTGTTTTAAATATGTTTGTGTGTGTATATATAAAATGTATAAACAAATATATTTATATTCCTTCTCATCCTCTTATTATTTAACATAAGCTATACTGACAACAGATATCTATATGTTGCAGTATTTAAATTATAGAATATCAAAGAAAAAAAGTAAAAAATCCTCCATGGACTTTGCATCCTTTTCTGAGGAAGGAATTGGCATGCTTTTTGCTGTGTGCGGAATAGTTGTACTACAGTAGGTAGAAGTATGACTTTGTTATTCTCATTATCTGTAATTGATAAAAGATTTAAAGAGGTATTTATGGATGCCACGTTGATTAAAAAAATAGATTGCTGTGGTCAGTTTTATGCATCAGCTTGGCTAATCTATAATCATTCATTAATCTATAATCAATTAAACATTCATCTAGGTTGTGCTGTGAAAGTGTTTTGTAGATGTGATTAGAGTCCAAAATCAGTTAACTTTAACTAAAGCAGATAATCTTAAATAAACTGTATGAGACTGATTCAATCCATTGAAATGCTTTAAAACCAGAATTAAAGCTTCCCTGAGGAAGAAATTCCAGCTGCAAATATTAGCTTCAGTTCATGAATCAAAGCTCCAGCCTACCCTTCCTAACAGCCTGCTCTACAGATTTCAGATTTGCTTAGCACACGTAACCAATTTTTTTTTAAAGTCTTACAATGTACATCCCCTACTGGTACTGCTTCTTTCTTAAATCCTAACTAGTAGCACTATTTTTCCTAAATGTAGGATGTACATTAAAATCACATCACTTTCACATCACAGAATGAGTTAAAGCCCTCTGCCAGTCCTCAACAAACAGAACTTGTATCATGGATGTACTTTATATAATTGCTATTAGAAAAACTTGAAAATATTACTGAATATAAACCGGAGAAGCATAGCAGCCACATTATTAAAAAGAACAAACCAAGAAATAAAAATATGTCTGGGCCGGGCTCGGTGGCTCAGCCTGTAATCCCGCGCCTTTGGGAGGCTGAGGTGAGTGGATTGCCTGAGCCCATGGGTTCGAGACCCGCCTGGGCAGCGAGACCTCATTTCTACAATAAATAAAAAAAAAATCAGCCGGGCATGGTAGTGCATGCCTGTAATTCCGGCTACTTGGAAGGCTGAGGCGGAAGGATCGCCGGAGCCCAGCAGGTCGAGGCTGCGGTGGCCAGAAGCGGCCACTGCACTCCAGTCTGGGCGACAGAGTAAGACTCCAACTAAAAAAAAAAAAAAAAAAAAATGTCTGGGCCAAATTTCTTATAAATAACTATGCATTTCACAGGAAAATATGAAAAGTTTGGTCATAAAAATAAATTAACAATAAATAATTGATAAACTGTATTCCATTATAATTTGCAAACTTCCATGCTGCAAAAGACACTGTCAAAAGAATAATTCAAGTGAGAGAAAACTGAGAGAAAATATTTGAAAAAGACATATTTAATAAAGGACTAGTATCAAAAACATAAAGAACTCTTAAAACTCAACAATAAGAAAATGAACAACTCATTGGGTGCAGTGACTCATGCCTGTAATCCCAGCACTTTGGGAGGCCGAGACAAGAGGATTGCCTGAAACCAAGAGTTCAAGACCAGGCTATGCAATATGGTGAGACCTTGTCTCTTCAATTTAAAAAAAAAATGTTGCCAGGTGTGTTGGTGTTAGTATGTTGTCCCAGCTACTTGGAAGGCAGAGGTGGAAGGATCACCTGAGTCCAGCAGGTTGAGGCTGTGGTAGCCTTGATCATGCCACTGAACTTCAGCCTGGGTGACATAGTAAGACTCCAACTCAAAAAATAAAGGAAGGAGGGAAGGAAGGAAGGAAGGGTAGGAGGGAGGGAGGGAAGAAAGGGAGGAAGGAAAATAAACAACTCCATTTAAAAATGAACAAAAGACCTGAACAGACACCACACCAAAGATATATAGATATATACAGATGGGAAATAAGCATATGAAAACTTGTTCAACATCATGTCATTAGAACATTGCAAATTAAAACAAAATGAGACACCATTCACATCCATTAGAATGGCTAAAATACAAAGCACTGACAATATCAAATGCTGACAAGAATATGAAGAAATAGGAACTGTCGTTTACTGCTAACAAAAACTCAAAGTAGTACAGCTACTTTGGAAGACAGTTTGACAGGTTCTTGTAAACCTAAACATACTCTTACCATATATTAATAGTCATTGCCTTCCTGGATATTTATATTCACACAAAATCACGCTTATGCCCACACAAAAACCTCAACATGGATGTTTATAGTAACTTCATTCATAGTTGCCAAAACTTGAGAAGCAACCAAGATTTGTGAACTATTTATTTACTTCAGTAGGTGAATAGAAGTCAGTGAGATATTATTTAGCACTAAAAAGAAATGAGCTATCAAGCCATTAAAAAAAAAATGAAGGAAACTCAATATTACTAAATAAAATAAGAGAAACTAAAAGCACTACATACCATATAATTCTAACTATATGACATTCTGGAAAAGGTAAAATTATAGAGATGGTAAAAGGATCAGTGGTTGCCAGGGGTACAGAGAGAGGGATGAATAGGTAAAGCACAGAGACTGTTTAGAGCAGTGAAACCGTTCTGTATGGTATTACAATGGTGGGTACATGTCATCCTACACTTGTCAAAACTCACAGAAGTACAACTCCAAGAGAGAACCCTGATGTAAACTTGAACTTTGGGTGATAATAATGTCTCAATGTAAGGTCATCAACTGAAACAAAAATACCTCTCGGGTGGGGGATGTTGATAGTAGTGTAGTTGAGCAGTTGTGGGACCAAAAGGTACATGGGAAATCTCTGTCTTCTGTTTAATTTTGCTATGAAGCTAAAACTGTTCTAAAAAGTAAAGTCCGCTTGACAAATACATAAGATTTTAAAAATTTCGAGACATTTCCACTATCACTAAAATAAATTCTAAGAGCAATTTAAAAAAGAAAGAAAATAACTATTGTTAATTAATTAAAGCTGGGTGAAGAGTAAGCTTTTTATTTAATTATAGAACCTCCTGAATTAAATGATTGGGAAAATGTAAATTCCCCTATCTTTGCACCACGTGAAATTTTATTACAAAGTTTTTGTTTGTTTGTTTGGTTTGGTTTGGTTTGGTTTGGTTTGTTTTGTTGTTTTTTGGTTTTTTTTTAACCATAAGGCTATTCCATTTTTACAGGTTTCGATAGAAAAATAAACAAAACATACACTAGGTAAATTATTTATAACTGTAAAATCACAAAACATGACCCGCTTAATATAAATGAACTTCATTAAAAGTATATTATATTGTGAATTCATTATATGCTAAATTATCACACTAAATTGCTTAGCTAACATAATAAGGTGGTATTAATATGTAATACAATATATTAAAATGTCAAGAGAAATATGGAAGAAAAAAATTCATTTTTATAACGTATTCACCTTATTAGAAATCATATTTCAGCAGAAGTAAAATTTTAGTGAAGAAGTTTTCAGTGCTTAAAAATGTGACATTTACAATAAAATAAAAATCCTTGCATGGCTTGTTTGGGTAGAGAGAGCATATTGAATGTTTTGGTTTAACAATCACAGTGTGAAAGAACTGAGTATTTTCTCTACCGAAAAAAAAGAAAGAAAGAAAAAAGGCTTACCTATAGCAAAAATGTCAGCAACGAACATTATCCCAACACATATGAGACGGTTCATTGCAACTTTAAGCTAAATGTAAGAAAGTCTATTATTTTTTACACTTCTCAAATTTTCACCATTTCTAAAGTAATCCATGTCATGATTCACTGCATCAGGGACCTCCAATCCACATCCATATCCTGTTGGGTTCATTTTTCATTCTCCATATTCGGTCTGAGTTTGTCTTATGGATCTCTGATACTCATCTTTATCTGTTTTTTTCCACTGTCAGAAGCTTACCAAGTCCTAAGCCCCACAAAAAATGCCTGGATTAGTAAAGAAACATCAGCCTCCAGTTAACATCTTTCTGTATTCCTATCAATTATACATACAATAGCAGTAGTAACTTTTTATTGAACAGTATTGAGGCCCTAAATCTGACAGAATAAGGAAAAAAAAACTTTAAATATATTAATAGCCAACATTCCTTGGACAGAAAAGAGCAAACCCATTCTGACAAAACTGTCTAAAATATGAAATTTGTCTTTGTAGCCTCTCAGGGATCTTTTTTACACATTTCTAATACCTCTGATCTTCACTACAAATAGCAAGAGTTGCACCAGCTCAGCCCTATATGTCTAAAAACACTATTTTCCTCCAGATGGCCACACATTTAAATACTGCTTTAAAAAAAAAGATTTTTTTCACCTACTACCTTGGTGAGAAACAATATAGGCTGCAAAATAAGTCATTTATTTATATCTGATAAGAGTTTAGTAGGCTAACACTTTCATTTCATCAGTAAAACACTATATTTATCCAAGAAATAAATGTAATGAGGGACTCTCAGGAGAACAAGAGTTGGGTCAAAGTATTGTTTTAAACATTGGGACTCCCATCATGCTAGACAGTAACCTGTGTTTTATAATCTTGACGAGAGAAAGTAGTTTTACCTTTTTCCCCCAAACCTCACTTAATTTTGCTTCCTTCATAAGCTAGGTTGATGGTTGTCAAAGTGGTATGCGCAAAGCAGTCACTGAAGCAATTTGAGGAAGATATATTATTTTCTTGTTCCAGTTACCAAGTACTACGTTACAGACCACCTCCAACTTAACACTGTAAAACAGTAACAATCATTTATCTGGCTCATGAATGTGCAATTTAGGCAGGGCTTGATGGGGACAGCTTGTCTCTGCTCTTCACAGCATCGGCTGGGACTGTGTAACTGAAGATGAGATGCATCTGAAGGATTTCTCACTCATGTGCTTGGCAGTTGATGCTGTTTGTCAGCTGGAGCTGTCAAGAAAGCGAGAGAGAGAGAGAGAGAGAGAGAGAGAGAGAGAGAGAGAGAGACAGAGAGACAGAGAAAGAGAGAGAGAGAGAGACAGAGAAAGAGAGAGAGAGAGAGACAGAGAAGAGAGAGAGAGAGAGAGAGAGAGAGAGAGAGACTAGGAGGAGGCTATAGTGCCTTGGAAGTCACTTCCTGACTATTCTGTAGGTTGAAACAATCACAAAGCCCTGCCGAGCACAATCAAAGAAGGCACAGACCACACCTCTTGATGAATGAGTGACAAGGTTTTGGAAGAGTATGTGGGATGGAAAATATTGTTGTAGCCATTTTTCAAAATCAGAATTTACCTAATTTCCCTTCGTACTTATTTTTATTTTTATTTTATTTTATTTTTTTTGAGTTGGAGTCTCACTCTGTCACCCAGACTGGAGTGCAGCGGCCGCTCCCGGCCACCGCATCCTCGACCTGCTGGGCTCCAGCGATCCTTCCGCCTCAGCCTTCCGAGTAGCCGGAATTACAGGCGCGCGCTACCACGCCCGGCTGATTTTTTGATTTATTGTAGAGATGAGGTCTCGCCTGCCCAGGCGGGTCTCGAACCCGCGGGCTCAGGCAATCCACTCACCTCAGCCTCCCAAAGGCGCGGGATTACAGGCTGAGCCACCGAGCCCGGCTTGCAGTTATTTTTACTAAAAAAACATAGTAGATAATCTTACTAATATTTAATATAGGGCTTCATATGGTACACTCTGAGGTCAGTTCTTTTGTCACAACATGACATGTTATTTACAATCAATTATCATGAAGAAAGTAAAAAGTGTCAAAGCACAGAGACATTGAAAATGGCGTTCTTGCTTTTTTTCTTTATTTCAAGCTTACTATGATGTATAGCAATCTGTGTCCTTAAGTAAATCTATGTATAGTATTATCTGATTTTAACAAAATTGTTCCCCACAAAATGGACCAGTGCCTTAAAACATCTCTTCGCCAATAAACTGAAGACTAAGCTTAACACAAATGATGAACAGCAAGAAAATAGGACTTGGTGCTTTCCCTTCTCTCCAAAGAAGTTCCGAACTGACCATAAGATAAAAACCTAATCTTATAAGAAAAGAAGTCAAAGAAAGTGCCCAAAATATTTTTTTAAATACCAATAGAACTATTTGAAGTATCCAGAAAAAAATATTACTCTGACTTTATATTGTTCATTGAGATGTTAACAAATTATACGAGTCCATCATGATTTGTAAGTGACCAAAAGACAAAGCTTTAAGGTCATGAATATTCATACTAGTAATTTATTTAATGTCTCTAAATACAAAGATATATATCTAGAAGTTAATTTCGATACCTTTAATATCTTAGCAAAATATATATGTGGGAATTGGGAGATAAAGACACCTATAAAATTTTAAAATAAATAATATATAAATATATACAATCATGCATATAAATATGTATAGTGTTAACATGTGCAATGTAGATATATATACAGCATCTGTATATATTTATGAAAACTCTATAATATATGAGCAAGTATATGTGAGAAATATATTTCTTCAGCTTTTCTTTCCCAAGTTTTGTCAGTTTGAGAGCCCACCTTCAGGTAATAGCCCAACAATCACAAAATAACTGCGTCACATAAAGAGAGAAGCCACACAGGGGATCGTCATCAGTCATGTGCATGAATCCTCTGGGAGTTCCAAGCATAGCCCAGCTACCA
This sequence comes from Cephalopachus bancanus, assembly GCA_027257055.1. Lineage (NCBI taxonomy): Eukaryota > Metazoa > Chordata > Mammalia > Primates > Tarsiidae > Cephalopachus > Cephalopachus bancanus. The sequence continues at coordinate 3,390,066 of JAPVLO010000107.1, forward strand.
ACTGAATGCAACAGAGTAAATGACTCTAGTCAAAGACACATAAAGCAGGATCATTAGCCAAAGAGCGCCATCTGGATTTTATACTAATAAATTTTGACCCTATGAAATAAATTTTTTTTTAATCTCCTACTTTGTTAAGCAACAATAGATCACTGAAACAATGAGTTTGTTTATGAAGATCCTATTTTATTATTTGGTCTTTCATGAAGAGTTTTTTGACTCATTCCTTAGAATACACTGGATTTTATGAATTGTTATTGTCTTTCCTAAAGAGAAATATCAGGTGTTCGGACAGCAACTATTCAAAAGTATATAATTTGCATAATTTAAAAAATAACATTTTTAACTTGCAAATTAATATATGTTTTTCTTTATGCTGGTATTTGAATAAAAAATCTTTCTTAGAAGTGAAAGGATAAATTAGAAAACCTCCCAAAATACTATCCAGTCTTATATGTGTATAGAATATTTGCAAACCTAACCAAAATGTTTTAAATTTATATAGAAATTTTAAAAAATTCAATTCCCTTGAAAACCATGTGCTTTATCCTATAAGAGCTATTTATTAGCTCTATGATCTTGAGCAAATTATTTAACCTCTCTAGGCCTCTATTTTTCTACCTTCAGAATGAAGATAATTACTGTACCTACTTCATAGTATTATTTTTGGAATTATGCAAATAAGTATACATATAATGTCAGCACGTTTTAAGTTCCTTTAAATGTTAACTATAATATTTTTATGAGCATTTATATGTCAATTATCTAACAGATCAAATTTTTTCTTTCTCTTCAGTGCATTTTCTGACCATCACTGCCAATGAATTTAATCTCATACAGTTTCACTTATTGCATACATATCTTTCTGTATAAAATGTAAGATTGCTCACAAACATTAATATTAATGTTTGACTATAACCTATGTGTTGACTATTATAGAAGTAAAAGATGTATTACTGATGAATTCTCCATTCAGCTCTAATATTTTAGTTAATTGAAAATTGGATTATTGAATCTTATATTCTAACCCCCCCAAGAAGATATTCTTCAGTAAGGAGCAGTAATAAGAAAGCAGTTGAGTTATGTCTCTCTGTAGCACATTTGGCATAAAAGCTTTATTTTAAAGTTCATTTTAAAAATATTACATTAATGTCATGTAAAAAACTAATTTAAGGCCATTAAGGAGTTTTAAGATTAAATCGTCTAACAATTTTTCTTACATTAAAAACTTTTCAAACTGCCAGATGTCAGATTAAAGTTAAACTGAAATTCTACATGGGGCTACAGATTTTAATTAATGACAATATGCTACAAACATTGTAGCTTTTATTTAAAGATTAACAAATAGCATGGATGTAAACCAGGATATACAGAGGGTGCCAAAAAAAATGTACACACATTTTAAGAAAGGAAAAAACTGTATTATACCAAAAGATGAATACGAGTCACGTCTGACTTCTACAATTGCAAGAGGTGCTCAAAAAGGTTACTATCAGTATCCAGACATTTCTGATGACAGCACATTAAAAGTAATACAAAGATAACATCTCTCAGAATGTGCATACGTTTTTGACACCCCTGGTATTTTATTTTTATTGTTGGATTCTCATTTATGTATCCTATTTCAGAAATAATGTTTTTAGAAAACAATTATTCTCCTCATTAAGAAAAGGATTGATGATTGTCAATATGAGTTCAAATAGTTTGAAGCATTTAAAATAATAAGGATAATTCCAGGCAATGCAAAGCACTCAGAAGAAAATGTAGTCAAACAAATTGGTGTGTGTGTGTGTGTGTGTGTGTGTGTGTGTGTGTGTGTGTGTGTGTGTAATTCACTTCTAAGTTTTTCATATTCTTGACATTATTTCTCATTGCATTTGACAAAAGTGAATATTAAGTGTGCAGTAGAAAGACTCTAGGCATTTTATTTTGATCTTTTAAACAAAGATGTATATGGAGTTATAAATGTTTAAGTGACAAAAGTTCACACTTTATCTAAAAGAATACTTCTTAGTAGATCTGGGATGTACAGCATTCATAAAGCAACTTCTGATGGAGTGGTTAGAGTTTCTCTCCTTAATTCTTCATCCCCATGGAGGTTAGAAAGTCCCTAAAGGGGATTTGTTTATTAGACGTAATATCAGCCCAACACTCTTAAACAAGTTTGAAAATATTTATGAAGAGGTATGCTGTGTTCAGCTTGCTGCTGAGAACTTAAACTCCTTCTAATATACTTTTGCCATAGCAATAGTAGAAAAATGTTTCAATATAAATTAAACTAGGACAATGAGCAAGAAGACCTGAAAGCTATCGGCGTAATTTTTGACTGCAAGAAGCAAATCTATTTTTAAAAATTGATCATTGAATTCCTGCAGATGCCATGTAAAGCAGGCCAATACATGCGCTATACCATGCTGAAAGAACTGAAGTATTGATGGCACAAGATTCTGGGTACAGTGGTGTAGAGGCAGGGGTTGAAAACAGGAAGAATGGTAAGATGTCTGTATTAAGACCAATTAAACCATCAATTCTCTCTCAGATTCAGCACCATCAAGCATTCATTCCTTTTCTACCCAGCAGGAAACTAGAGGCTTGCTTTGCAGAAAAATGGAAGCACAGAGGCCCCAGACCAGGAAAACTAAGCACTGTAAAGAAAGCAGATAAGGGCCGTGCTGGAAATATAACCAGTCCTGACAATGTCCAGTCGCCTGAACACTGGGAATCAGGCATACACTTTCCAGAGAAGACATTAGAAGATGCTTCTCTGGTGAAATTGACTATTCCCAGAGAAGAACAGGTATTCATACTGAAGGGTCCACTAATAAAATAACCATATTGATCTTCAATCACTCTAAAGTGAAGCCTTCTGTGCACAAAAAGTTTCTCTCAGATTTTTTTTTTTTTTTTTTTGAATTGGAGTCTCACTCTGTTGCCCAGACTGGAGTGCAGTGGCCACTCCCGGCCACCACAACCTCAACCTGCTGGGCTCCGGTGATCCTTCCACCTCAGCCTTCCAAGTAGCCGGAATTACAGGCATGCGCTACCACGCCCGGCTGATTTTTTGACTTATTGTAGAGATGAGGTCTTGCTGCCCAGGCGGGTCTCTCAGACTTTAATGCCCCAATCTTAGTTATGCACAAGAAGATACACAAATGATTAGATAAGAAAGATAGAGGGGAAGAAAAGAAACAGGAAAAGAAGTCAAAAGAACACCAAAACAATGCAGCAGAATTTTTTTAAAGTTTTTACAAAAAAAAAAGAAAACTCCAAAAAAACAAATTAATACATTCAGAATAGATAAGTCAAGATGCTGGCAAAGAAATATGAAAAGATGGTACACAAAAAAATGCGAGATTGAGAAAACTTCAATGAGGCGCTACGTACCAGTTGTGAGCATTTTTAAGAGCAACCAGCAAGAGATGCTAAGGCATTTCTGACCTAGAAATGAAATGGCATGAAATCTTGATCACCCCTGGGGTCTATAGGGGTTAGGAAGAAGTATTTATCAAGACCTGTGAGAGCTGGAAATGTGGAAGAGGACCACCAGATACAAGCTGTGTCCTTTGAAGGAGAAAAACATATACTGCTAACCATCAGCTTGACAAGAGGGACTGAATAAATATGCTCCTGTCTTTATCCTCTGATCTGCCCGTGCTTCCCTCTGTTAAATTCCAACCAGAAACAAGAGGACAAGGGAGTCCCAGTGATGCAACCTTATGACTCAGTCTACAGTGATCTGCTAGGATGATCACAAAGCGGGAGGAGGATAGGCAATGAACCCAACATATAAATGGGGAACATTCTGAACAGTGTAATAAAATAAAATGCATATCGGTAAAAACAAAACAATGGTATTAAAAAATAATGGGTTCTCAGAAATTAATAATAGGATATACAAAAATTAAAATAGATGCATGTATATATTAAACACACTATACATATATATTCATTAGAAAGTTAGGGCATTTGAAGACAATATTTAGAAAATTTCAATAACATTAGAGCAAAAATGTAAGTGGTTCAAAATAGAAGAAATATTAGATTAGACCTTTGAAGCTTTATTTAAAAGGTTCCCATCCAATATTAGGAGTTCCGGGGGGGGGAGAATAAAATTTAGAGTGAGGGAAATATATTTTTTTAATCTGTCAGAATTGAAATAAATCTATATTTTGAAAATGTCCAATACATGCTAAGACTCATTGATATTAAAGACCTTCCCTCACCTAAAAGATTAAAATAGCAAAATTACTAAACTCTCATGATAATGAGTAAATTCTAAAAGTTTCCAGTTTCCAAAAGTTAGTTCTGTAAAATGGAACATGAATCTGAATCAGAGTGGCCTTTGACTTCTAAATGACTACCTAGAACACCAGAAGATCATGAAGAAAGCCTTAAAATTCTAACATAATGTTCAACTTAGATTTCTAAAATCAGCCCAATTGACACTTCAAGTTTTGAGGTGAAAAGCTAGCTATTTTGATACATGTATGTGCTCAGAAGATTCAAAATTCACTCTTTAGAAGTTCACATGAAACCACACTCTAATGTTTTTTTTCCAGCTTCTGATGGTTCCTTCTCTGTCTTTGCAGATTACTCATTCTTTATAAACATTAACATATGCTGTGGTATGTGTATCTTGTGAGTGTGTGTGTGTGTGAATCTTTTTCTTTTTTCTTTTTGAATAATTGTCACACTAAGGGGGGGGTGGGACTGGCAGTTGGGGGAAGCTGCTAAGGGAGGGAGGGGTATGCCTCATCAACAAGGGAAACTGCATGATCGATATTTGTATACCTAGCCCTGAATTCTACCCCACATCTTTATAATAATAAATTAATCAATTTTTTTAAATTGTCACACTAAACATTTATCTATAATTATATGCATGTATATATGTAAATATATACTAATATAGACAAATCTCAATATCTAACAAGAAAAAGTCTTAAATTTAGATTTTTTTAATTTGAAAATATTCAGAATATGAGATCATAGTATTAAAAAAGTCAAGCTTTATTTTTCTATTAATTTGTCTGGTGAAATAAATATGTTTAACCAAAATTTTTCTTTTTCTAATTTACATACGAAGCACTGGAAAAAGGAGACCTTGATGAGTTCCAACTCCAAATCACCCCCCTTTCAAGCCGTCAAATACTTGAATGGTTGTAATTCCTCTTTCAGAATAATTTCCTCATCTTTAATATCTGTATGATGACAATACCTACATCATGGGGTAAATGCAATTATGTAGGGTAAATTTACTAGATAAAGCAGGTACTCTAAAGGCGTTTAATCATTTTCAGTTCGACTTGCCCTGTTTCTTACCTTTGTCCAGGCATAAGCAGAAAAGACAAGGACCCACCCTAGGTAATAAGTATTCAAAATGGAAGAAGATCCTAGCTAGAGAGAGTGAAAAAGTGAAAAGACATTAAGATTATCTGAGGTTTGGGATCATAGACATGGTTTTATTAGCTGTCAAGTGTATAGAATTGTAGGGGTAGAGAGTGATACATAAAAAGTAAATTTTAGAAGCTTTGCTCTGTTTTATGAGATATAAGTCTCCTTTATTGCATTTTCAGGATGATTTCAGACCTTTTCCCAAGTTTGTTTGAGTTGAATTTGTATTTCTTTGGAATGCAACACAATACTGATACTTATCTCAAAGCAAGAGGAAACAAAACAAAACAAAACAGAATTTTATTCAGATTGCAGAAAAACCACTACGAATAAGCTTATTATACTTAGACATCACTTTCATTGGGCATCCCTTCTAAACAGACTTTTCCTAATGATCATTTGACCAAAAATAACCCTGTTTGACATTTTGTAATATATTTGGATAATATGAGTTTAGAAATTTCACCCTCTTTTACTTTGGTAGTGTTGAGAAAACTTATCCCTTCAATGTTCAGTGAAACTCCACAATGACCTCTCATAGTACCCTCCAATTTCTTTATTTTACAGATGAGAATATCCTAACCCAAATAAGTGAATTGAATTTTCCAAGGTCACACAGCTAGCAAGAGGCAAAGAACTTATAGCCCACACCTCCTGAACCTAGCTTAAATTGTAATAGAATAATCTCCCTTTGTGTTTTTCTGAATAATCAGAGATTCATTAAATAACTTAAATATGGTTATGTCTCTCTAGAATTAAGCCAATATAACACCTTAGTTTTCTTCAATAACATTTTTTTCAGTGTATACCTCTGACTGCTCAGCCTCAGTCCTTGAGGAAATCTATAAATGCTTGCTTGACTTCAAATCCAAGCTCATTGCTGAATAAAACCATTGCAGCATAAAGTATGAACTTTGACAAGCATTTCCAAACAAAAACATCCGCTACAGCAAGTCCCTCTAACTTAACTTTATTCTGAATGTTCTTTATAGTTTCCATTATGATTTCAATTATCATTACAAATCTACCTTTTAAAAAACCATGGCTATATAATGTCATTAGGGAAAAATTTGTGAGAATCATTAATTTTCCCATTTGCAAAAGTCTGTTAGCTTCACCTCAGGATTCTGTAGGAAAAGAGTTTTGAACTGCTAGCTGTTACAACTCATTGTCATGTTTCCTAGTCACTGAAGCAAAGCTATCCTAAATGAAGACAAAGTAGAGACATTACTCCTGTCAAATGAAGTTACCAGGATCTGACAGAAGCTGTTATTGCTTTAGTACCAAATTTCAAAGTCTTCTATGCATGATCTGTTTCATTATAGAAACCTACCGTCATGGGATTTTTTTTTTTTTTCATAACAGTTTGAAAGTATTTTGTTGTATTCATCTATGTACAATGATGGGATTAACAGTCTGAATCCTGAAGTTCTCATCAAAAATGACATTGTCATTGATGTCTATGTGGTCAGGACAATAACACTAGCAGCTTGGTCACAAAAGCTTCATTATGGTTTTTTGTATGAAGAAAAAGCAAAATATTGATCATACAAGCAAAAAACATTTCCTTAACAGAAAAATTTGAAAACTTACATTGTAGTGCAATCATAGGAAAAACATAGTTCATTTGAAATAGATTATTTGAAACTATGAGATTAGTAGCATTTAATTTGACCTGAGAATTTCATTTCTAATGACCTGAGAATTTCAGCACATTTCAAATGTGCTGTTGTATGATACAGCAAGATATAAACACTTTTAAGATAATTTATTTCTCTCTTTACAAACATAACCACCACAAAATATGTTTAATGTCTAATAATCAAATGATTTACTTTGTGGTTCTTATACTCGAGACCTAAGCACAGATTTGTTAATTTAATAATCATGTCTTTTAACAGTGTTACAGTTTTCATAAAAAGTTATATAGTCAAAAATATCCATATTTTGTCCATATGTTTGACTATGATTTTATGTTTATAAAGACCAAGTTCATGTGATTATATAAACATTCACCTATATTTTGTGTCAATATTTTGAGGTTGAATGTTATTTTTTAATATTTGTGCATTCATTTATGATTAATAAATTTTATGATTTTTGATTATAATTAATGTATTTTATTATTGTAATCAGAGATTCAATCATTTATTTTTTTCTACATAATGATCCAGGTTATCCCAGTACATTTATTCAAACTAGAGTTTAGACTTTCTATTCTGTGGCAGACTAATCTAAGTGATAACATGCAACTATCACAATAAATTATAATATTATAGCACATTTAAAAATTTGCAATTGTAAGCTTTTCTTGATTACTCTTTTTTGGGTTATTTCTTCCAATTAAGTTGAGTAGGGTTCTTAAAATATGCTTTTTTATCATATATTGAGAAATGTTTATTATGCATCCGATTGCAGAAACATGAAATGCCTCTCCAACTAAAATCATCACTTTTATTCCAAGTAGAATGTTGAATGGTTTTTTAAAGTTCAGCATACTTCTTAAAGTTTATTTTTTGAATTTGTATTTATTATTTTTTTCTGGTTGTATTTATTTAATTAATATTATATATATATTTCTTTTTGAGAGAGGAGTTAGAAGCTGGTTAGGCAGAAAAAGAGGGAGGGTCTCAAGGAGTCTTAGCATCTGTAGGAACACCCCCTGCACCACCCCATTATATAATTGCTGTCTTAAAATGTGGTTAATGTGGTAAAGAACATCCTCACAACCCAGGATGTATTGCTACTAGGGACTTTTTACTACTTAAATGCAGGTGTAGTAGCTTAACTAAATGTCCTGACTTGACCTTGGCTTAATATAATATCATTAACATAGGATTTACATTGCAATTTTACCCGCTGAGTGGCCTTTTCTGTAGTACTTATTGGTAATATTCAAGATGGGGTAACTTTGGATATCAGGAAATAATGGGTGGATGAGATGTAAATGAGAGAAATGCCCCCAGAAAAGATAAGATAAAAACACACACACAAAAAAAACCTCCTAGCACTAGGTTACACATTTCAGGCCCTCTCTCTTTTCATGGAGAGTTCTGTTGCTTAATAAACTCCTCCTTTCACTCTGATTGTAGTCAGAGATTCAATCATTTACTTTTTTCTACATAATGATCCAGGTTACCCCAGTACATTTATTCAAACTAGATTTGGTGTCTGTGTTCCTTAATCTTCTTGATCATGGGACAAGAACCCATTGTAACTGGTTTAAGCTGATAGTGGAGTTCAAAACTCCTGCAACATTTTCTTTTTTATTTTTAACAGATTATTTCTCAAACAGTAGAAAGATTTGATTTCATATATTTGTTTTAACTTGCTGAACTCAAACATTTTAAATTTTTTTAGTGGTTCTCTTGGGTGTTTCTGTTACACAAGCATATCATCTCTTAGTAATGATATTTTGCATTTTAAAAATAAATTTGTGACTAAATTCTTTATAGCTTTTACTGTTTTACCCATAATTTCTCAAATAATGCTAAATAAGAATGGTGATAATGAGCAGATATATCTTTTTTCCTATAAGTTCTTGAAAGACAGAGAGTGTGATAAAAAAGAAAGAAAAAAGAGAAAGGAAGGAAGATAGAAAGAAGTACTGTAGTTGTGTATTATAAACTAAACAATATTCTGCAGTCCCCTTCAACAACAACAAAAATAACATCTTTTAGTTATCTGTGACTCTAGAAAATGGCCCAATGTTTCTTATATTGGAAATTTTCAAAAAATACTTGTTAAGTGAATGAATAAGTGAGCAAGAAGTAAAGCAAAGAAAATTTTGAAAGCAAATACATAATGAGTACACTTCATAACAAGTACTTGTTTTGCTTGAAGCTACTTTTTTTTTTCTTATGCCTTAAATATTTTCCTAAGGGTGGTGTAGCTGCCTTCACTGTTGTTTATAAAATTTTTTCTCAGAGTTTTGGCTTCTGCTTCCAAAGACCATTCTCACAGCAGGAAGCCTAAAATTCTTCCAGGTATCCCTCACAATGAATGCCTACCTGGTTAATGCATTACATTTTCAAGATACTATCTATAGCAACCAATGTGTCTAATAATTATAACCACCGATCACAATTCAGTGAGCTGGTTTTTAAAACTATATTTTGTACTTACCAAACACTTATGTTTTATCTGCCTGGAACAATGTGACCTCCTTAACCTTGTAACATCTGTAACTATAAAAAGCCTGCTATAATCTGCTTGACATAAGTAGCTCCATTTTGTTTAAATCCTCCATGTTACCTGCTTGCCTACAAAGATAATCCCCCGTGTGTGACTCCGTTTCTGTACCCCTGAGCTTTCTGGAAACTCCCTAACCACCAGTTCCTGTTATTGTACCCTTGCCCTACTTATTTCTTAACTTAACAAAAACACCCTGCACCTGGCCAACAGCCAACATAGGTAAACATGCAACCACAAAAATGTTCTTTTGTTTCCCATTGTATTTAGCTTCTGGTTCCTTGCTTCCCTATCCCCTCCTGCTGTGTAGCCTTGTTGCAGTTTTTGCCTTTGTAAACCTTCTGCTTGCTCTTCTCAGGTTTAAGAGTTTTTCTGGCATTAGCCAACTCTCAGCTGCCAATTATTAAAGGACTAAAAATCCAAAGTTGACAACTTCTTTCTCGCATTTTGGCTATGACATTTGGAGGTCCCAGCAAGATTCACCAACCTTGGGAGGTGGCCTCGCACTGACTATCCCCAACTTGGTGGAAAAGTTTTAGGGGAGTCACCCCCTGAGTCATTCCAGGGTCCCATAACCTCTCATCTAGCTTGGAGGGAAAAGGAATGACCACCAATTTCCTCTCACATCAAAAAAACCTGAGTCCACCTGCACTCTCCTGGGAGGTAAGAATCTATTTTATTCTGTTTGTGGCCATAACTCTGTTAAGGGAGTAGGGGCCTGACAAGGCCATCCCTTAGACACTGTTCATTAAGCCAAGATGTCAGCTAAACAGCATCTCAGTTCAGTATCTGGTTTCAGTTTGGGTAACCTCTCTGATTTCTAATAGCATATGCTATTTTTTTAATCCCCTGTCATCCTTGGTGTCTCTCTCTCTCTCTCTCTCTCTCTCTCTCTCTCTCTTTGTTTTGCTTTCTTGCTGTGTTCTTTGCCACAGGGCTTTTTTCTGCTGCACTGTTGGATTGGTTTTCAGGTCATAAACTTCTACTACTCTTGTTTATCTCCCCATAATTGGAGGTCTAATCCTCATCAGGTGCCTCCTGTGACTTGCTAGTTTTGACAATATGGAAATTCTCTGTCAGGTTTGCAGAGGACTACGGTGTCCATCTCTCCAAAGGCAGACTCTGGACCCTCTGTGAAAATGATTGACCTGCATTTAATGTTGAATGACCCCCCACAGGAACTGTGGATGTTCATGTTACTCAGTCTGTCTGAAAGGTCATTATAGGGAACCCTGGTCATCCTGATCAGTTTCCCTATATTGACCAATGGTTGGAGCTAGTCCAGAATCCTCCACCTTGGCTGAAAGCATGTTCCCTTGGAACCACAAGCCAAATCCTGGTCTCTAAGCCCCTTAGTGGGCCAGGTCATTGCAATCCTCATGTTCCTCATCCTCTACCACCTGAATCCTCTGTCCATAAGGGAGAAGTCCCTCCCTTCCCACTTACCTCGACTCCTCCATCTTTGGGGATTTATCCTGTTCTGCCCCTGTCTCGCCTTTGCCCTCTCTGCCTTTGGGTACCTGTCTCCAATCTCGGACCAATCCTGCCCCTCTTCTTCCCCTCTGGAATGTTTCCTCCCTTCAGGGATCAGATTGGACTGAGTGGCCTTTCTTAGGTTTTGCTCCTTTTTCCCACTTCTGATTTATACAATTGGAAATACCAAAATCCAACATTTTCAGATAAACCACAGACTCTGACCTCCTTAATGGAGTCAGTCATGCAGACCCATCTCCCTATCTGGGATGATTGCCAGCAGCTCCTCCTGACTCTTTTTACCTCTGAGGAGCGGGAATGTATCAGAGCCAAGGCTAAAAAATCTACTCTGGCTTCGACTGCTGGTATGGAGGAGGAAAACCAAGAAATGTTAAATAGCATTTCCCTCCTTTTGTCCAGATTGGGACCTTAACACTTCACCAGGGTCCAGGGCATTAGATACTTATCACCGGGCTCTATTAGCTGGTTTGAAGGGAGCAGCCCCAAAACCTATCAATCTTTCTAAAACCACTGAGATCATTCAGGGTCCTGAGGAGTCACTGGAGGCATTTCTTGAACGTCTTCAGGAGACGTTCTGTACCTATACGCCATTTGACCCCTCAGCACCTGAGAATGCTCAGGCTATCAATTTGGCTTTTGTGGCCCAGGTGCCTTCTGATATCTGGAAAAAGTTACAGAAAGTTGAAGGATTTGCAGGAATGCAAATCTCAGCTACTCTAAGTAGCCCAGTAAGTTTTTAATAACTGGAATGCTGAGAAACAGAAGCAGAAAGCCCAAAGAGCAGATAAAGCAGCAAAATAGCAAACAAAAATATTAGTTGCTGCTATCCAGGTCTCCCAACCTGGCTGGAAGCCAGCACATAAATAAAGGAAAAACTAAAAAGGGACAAAAGGAAACTGGACGCATCCAGCTAGTCATATTGTAAAGAGCTGGATCACTGGGTGAAAGATTGACTTCATCACCCAAAGGTAGAGGACCCTAAGTCAGTTCTGGTTCTGCCCTCTACTGATGAAACTGAAAATGACTCAGACTGAAGAGGCCAGAGCTCTTTTTCTTTAGGCCCCCAAGAGCCCATGGCAACCACCACTATTGGGGGCCACCCCGTCCACTTTCTAATGAAGACTGGGGCAGAACTGTCAGTCCTAAAGTCACAATTAGGACCTATGTCCAAAAAGCAAATTTCTGTCCAAAGGGTAATTGGGACAATAACAAACTGCAAGTTCACCTCCAACCGGATGGTTGATTTAGGTCAAAAATGGGTTACCCACTTGTTTTTGATAGCCCCTGACTGCCCATACCTCTCATGGGCCAAGATTTGCTCCAGAAACTAAGAGCAACTATTGTGTTTTCACCAGATGAAACCAAAATGTACATTCCTATTGATACTGTCTATCAAATGCTATTAACTTTACCACTTTCTGAGGAATATCTGTTAACTTCTTCTAATTCTCCCACTGAAAATGTCTCATCAAGTTTACTTCTACAGTTACAGCAAGGGCTTCCTTCAGTCTGGGCAGAGACCTACCCACCAGGATTGGCAAAATATCACCCTCTGGTCATGGTGAGTCTGTTTGTATCAGTCACCCCTGTTCATGTTCATCAATATTCCATGAATTTACAGGTCTGGAAGGAAATTCCTCCCCATATTAAAAGACTTTTAACAGCTAACATTCTAACACCTTGTCAATCCACTTGGAACACTCTGTTTTTACTGGTTAAAAAGCCAAGAATGTCTGACTACTGGCCTGTTCAAGACTTAAGGGAAGTCAATAAGCGGGTTGAAACAATCCATCCTACTGTTCCCAACCTGTACGCAGTGCTCAGTCTGCTTCCCCCTCAACATCAGGTATACACTGTGCTGGATTTAAAAGATGCCTTCTTTTCTAATCCTCTGTCCCCTGTCAGTCAGCCCATCTTTGCCTTTGAATGTACAGATCCTGACTCAGGAGACACCAGTCAGTTAACCTGGACCCAACTGCCACAGGGGTTCAAGAGCTTCCCAGTGCTTTTCAGGGAAAGCCTTACAACAGGATTTTCAGGGTTCTGTGCCTTACACCTTGAATGTACTCTACTCCAGTACATAGATGATCTCTTGCTTGCAGCTACAGACTTGGACACTTGTCTAAAAGGTACCAAGGCTCTGTTACAGTGCCTTCAAGACCTGGGCTACCATGTGTCAGCTAAAAAGGTACAGTTCTGCTCAACTGAAGTCTCCTTCCTTGGATGCCAGCAAAAAACAGGCAAGCAAACCCTGACCTTGTCCTGGAAAGAAGCCATCCTCCAAATTCCCCCACCAATGATGAAAAAACAAGTATGAGAATTCCTGGGGGCAACAGAGTATTGCCAGTTATGAATCCAAGAATTTATGAAAATTGCCAAGCCTCTGTACACTGTCACTGCAGGGGACCAGCCTCTAGAATGGATTGCTACTAAAGAACAAGTGTTCCAGCAGTTAAAGATGGCTCTCACCCAAGCTCTGGCTTTATGCTCCCAGATGTCACCAAGCCTTTTCACCTGTTCATTCATGAATAGCAGGGAATTGCAGAAGGGGTTCTCACTCAGAGCTCAGGACCCTGGAGGTGACCAATGGCTTACTTGTCAAAAACACTGGACCCAGTGACCTCAGGCTGTCCTCTGTCTCTGGGCCATTGCAGCCATGGCCATACTAGTTAAAGAAGGAGATAATTTAACTTTCAGCCAAAACCTGGCTTAGCTATTTCCCATGCCTTTGAAACTGCTCTGGGGAGCTTCTGGCTGCTGGATGTTAAACTCACGAATCACCCAGTATCAAAGTCTCTTGCTTAACCAAACTAGACTAACTTTCTCTCCTATTCAGTGCCTCAATCCAGCCACCCTGCTGCCCGATGATAATCTGAAAATGCCAGTTCATAACTGTGAAGACGTATTAGACATCTCTTGGGTCAGCCAACCCAATCTTTGGGATATTCCCTTAAGCCAGGCTGATGCTGACCTGCTCACAGATGGTAGCACTCTGATAATAGGGGGAATCCACAAGTCTGGTGCAGCAGTAACCACGGCTCATGACATAATCTGGTAACAGTCTTTGCCTAATGGTACATCAGCTCAAAAGGCTGAATTAATTGCTTTAACTCAGGCCCTGTGCTGGGGAGCAAGAAAGCGGATAAACGTCTTCACTGACAGCCAGTATGTTTTGTTACACTCCATGTCCATGCCATGATCTACAAGGAATGAGAATTTCTTACTGCAGTGGGTAAGACTATAAAAGACAAGGAAGAAATTTTAACCCTTTTAGTGGCTATATGGCTCCCCAAAGAGGTAGCTGTCATTCATTGCAGGGGACACCAAAAATTGGACACTCCAGAAGCAACCAGAAATCACCTGGCAGATCAAGCAGCTTGAGAAGCAGCAGTACTTCCAGTTAAGCCCCTAACTATCCTGCTAACTAAAACTTTTCCAGTTCCTTCTCTCCCAAAACAGCCTACCTATACTCAGGAAGAAGAGGAACAAGCAGACCTGGCGGGGGCTTACAAAGATTTTACCAGATGGTGGGTCAAGAACTCTAAAATTATCTTACCTGAAGCTCTCAGACACACTTTGGTTAAATAATACATTCTATCACCCACTTGGGAGGCACAAAAATGACTGAGCTTTAGACCATTTTTACCATATCAGTGACAAAATACGTAGTTGCTACAATAGCCACAATGTGCCCAGCTTGTGCCCAAGTCAATACAACACAAGGGCCAAGATCTCTTAATGGTATCAGGGCCTGCAGATCAAGTCCTGGACAAAATTGGGAAATAGACTTTAAATAAGTAAAACCCCCTCGTGCAGGGTACAACTATCTACTGGTGGTTGTAGATACCTTTTCTGAATGGGTAGAAGCTTTTGCCACAAGAAATTAAACCGTACTTACAATTACAAAGTTTTTTGCTAAATGAAATTATTACTAGCTTTTGGCTCCCCCTCTCTATTGGCTCTAATAATGGTCCTGCCTTTACCTCATCCATAGTCCAACTGGTTAGTAAAGCACTAAGCATTGACTGGAAATTACATTGTGCTTACCAACCACAAAGCTCTGGATCGGTAGAACGCATGAACTGAACTTTAAAATCTACTTTAACCAAATTAATAATAGAGACCGGCAAAAAATGGGTAAATCTCTTGCCTTTGGCCCTTCTCTGGACCCGATGCACCCCATATAAAGCTGGGTTTACTCCATATAAAATCATATTTGGAAAACACCCTTCTCTGTTACCCCAGTTACAGAATTACATTCTTGAAAAAATTACTAATCAATCTCTGTTATAGTATCTCCAGGCCATCCAGCAGTTCAGGCTGCTGTCCACTCTGGCATCGGCACTGTCTTGCCAAACCTGTCTTCCACACCTTGTCATCTGTTCCAGCCCAGAAAGCTGGTCGTTGTCAAAAACCTTCAGAAGGAAGAACCCCTACCTGGAAAAGACCCTTCATTGTCATCATCACCACTCTTATCTCTAGTTTAGCTGGCCCTTTCATCTTCCTCCTCGGTGTACTCATAGGGCTTTGTATATTCAATCAGTTTATTTGTTTTGTCAAATAACAAATCAATTCTGTCAAGCTTATATACATAAAAACTTGTTATAACTCTGTACCCATAACTGATGAGTATTCAATGCTTTGACTCATGCACAACTAAAAGGAGGGAATGAAACATCTGTAACTATAAAAAGCCTTTTATAGACTGCTTGACATAAGTAGCTCCATTTTGTTTAAATCCTCCATGTTACCTGCTTGCCTACCCAAAGATAACCTCCCTGTGTGTGACCCTATTTCTGTTCCTCCTGAGCTTTCTGGAAACTCCCTAATCACCAGTACTTGTTATTGTGCGCTTGCCCTACTTATTTCTTAACTTGACAAAAATATCCTGCACCTGGCCAATGGCCAACATAGGTAAACATGCAACCACAAATGTTTTTTTGTTCCCCCATTGTTTTTAGCTCCTGGTTCCTTGCTCCCCTATCCCCTCCTGCTATGTAGCCCTGTCATGGTTTTTGCCTTTATAAACCCTCTGCTTGCTCTGCTCAGGGTCAAGAGTTTTTCTGGCATTAGTCAACTCTCGGCCACTGGTTATTAAAAGACTCAAAATCCAACCTTCTGCATGTTAACTTCTTTCTCACACTTTGGCTATAGCAACCTAAGAACTAGCCTTAGCAGTCCTATCTGTACTCTGTGATGCTTACCAACCTGCCTCTGTCAATTGGACCTGTCAGTTGGACCAGAAGTAGACACCAGACCAAAGTCAAACAATAGAGATTCTGTCTAGGAAGGTGAAAAGTGATATTGTGAGCTGGGATCCTAAATAAGGAAGGTAAAAACTTGACAGCTACATAAAGACTATATTCTACTTGACTTGCTTAATGCAGTAAAAAGTCAAGAAACTCATTCTAGAGAAAATTAAGCAAAATGAAAGATAATAAGAGGAAAGACAGAAAAGTTAACCAGGATGTTGGGTTTGTTTCTATTTGTTAATATCTTATCCTTTCATATCCTAATAGCTTCATCTTTGATTTCAATTTTTATAAAATATATATATTTCTAATTTTTACATAAAATTCCCTCCTTTTTATTAGCTAGCTTTTGCTGACTTATGTGATTTCCAACCAAAGCATCTTAACTTTGACATGACCAGTGTAAATCTCCCCTATTTTTAGAAGTTTAATTGCCTCCCTGAAGACACTGAGATCTTTATATTTATCAATTCAGCAATTGCAATGAGGTACAACATCTGGAGTCAGCCTGTTTAGATTTGAATACTTTCTACACCATTAACTAGTTCTGAGTCTTTGGTCAAATCACCTAACATTTCCAAAGCATGTCTTCTTCATCTATAAAATAATGATGATAATAGTATCTACTTCATAGATAATGACAACTCAAGCAAGTAAGTAAGTAAGTAAGTAAGTAAAGCACTGAGAGCAGTGTCTCACACATAATTTGATAAAACACAAGTGTTTGGTAAATACAAAATGTAATTTTAAAAACCAGATCACTGAATTGTGACAAATGCTCATAATTGTTAGATGTATTATTTTCCTGCTAGAATAAGATGTCTCTCAACATGACCATCTCAATCCTGGTTCTATCTATTGTTTATTTTAAAGGTGATTATGTTTCTCTAGGAAAGATAAGCTAAAAATAGACCTGAGTAAGAGAGAGAAGCAACAGCTGAAGCACAGGGGAATATGATTCTCTGCCATTAAGTTTTCTGTGACCAAGTTCCAAAAAAGAAGTCACCCTAAAGGCCAAATGAATTTGAACAAATTCTATTCTAAAAACCACATCAACACAGAAGCTCCCAGAAAGTGTATCAATGTTCTGATTTTATTCAAGCTTTATGCCCTAGCCCTTACCTTCCCTCTTTCCTCCTTTTGTTTGCAACTGAGTATATGTGTGTATGTCTGTGTGTGCAATTAAACAAGTTCATATAACAGTAGCTCACTTTCATTTAATATCCTGTTGCTATTATAAATGTCCTTCTCTTATTTCTAAGTGTAAGCTGTATATGTGTTCTTTAGGCTTCTTCCTTTTGCTGTTTTTTTCCCTCTCATATTCAATATTTATTTATCTTCTATTATCCATCAAAGTCCTGGCAGGAAATAGATGACAGGCACACTTAAAAGAGTTGTGACAAATTGAAAAGCGTGAACGAAAGAGGTTCAGTAAAGGTTCTATTTATAGAAATTTAGGTTGTATTAAGGAAGAAAATAGAAATGGCAGTGCAGCTAATAACATTATCACCTGAAAGTCGATATTACCCATGCTACTACAGGGAAAAAAGAAAGAGTTATCACTGGAACCCAGTGTGTGAAGAGAAGGGAATGTGATGATGCCTTGCAATATATATAGGAGTGGGACAGTTACCTCAAACCCTCCCTCTCAAATATCTGCTGATGTTCCCCATTGGCCAATCTCAAGGAGCACTCAGATTATATACTTGTTCCATGGCCACTTTAAAGTGGTTATACTATTTTACATGTTCTCCGGGAAATTAATAGGACTCATGTTGTTCAAGATTCTCTCTAGCATGTTTTGTTACTAATTTTGTTGGTTTTGCTTGTGTGTTTTTTATCATAGCCATTCTAGTGGGTGTGAAATCATATTTCAGTGTGTGTTTAATATGCATTTTCTAACGACTAGAAAGGGTCTACTGAGCCACCAAGATAGAAACATCTCAAAAACATTCATCATGGAAATAGCATCTCCAAACTATATTTGGAGATAAGGCCTTTAAAGAGGTAATTAAGTTAAAATGAGGTTGTTATGGTGTACCCCAATCTAATATGACTCCTGTCTTTATGAGAGATTAGAACACAAATATCTACAGAGGAAAGACCATGTGAAGACAAGCTAGAAGATGGCCATCTATAGTATAAGGAGAGTGGACTCAGAAGAAAGTAACTCTTCCAACACATTAATCTCAGATTTCTAGCCTCCAGAACTGTTAGAAACTAAATGTATGTTTTTTAAGCTCCCTCTCCACTCCTGTGGTACTTTGTTATGGCAGTCCTAGTAAATAAATACACTAATATCAGCTATCATAGAAGCTGACTCAAGGAAAAAAAAATCAGATAAAGCATACATTTCTCAGCACATGCTGCTCAAAAAACAAAGCCAAGGGTTTGTCTTTCTCCCAAATGCACGTTCTCTGCCTTCATATAGCTTTGATGACACCTGTGTGAAAGAAGTGCTGTTTGTGGAAAAGGATTCTGAAAGAATAAATATTTAACCAGAAAGAATATTCACATAAACAGAAAGTCTATGGTTTCAAATCTTAAAATGTAATTGTTCTTCTTTAGCCAGCAGAGTAGAAGCGCATGAAGAAAGTTATGTAAGCAAATGTCATATTCTTTGCACACCTGAGTGCAGTATAAGCAAATTTAAAACATTGTTTTCAATGGAAAAAAAATGCAAATAGAAGAAGAGTCACTTAATAGATGTAGAAGAAAGAAAGATAGAAAAATTAGCTAATTCTGAGATAAAACTGAATAAAAATAATTAGCTACTCTGAGCACAAAATACAATTCTAAATATGTGTAGCATGCTATTGCTCAACTACTCAGAAGTAAGAAAGAATAAATTACATATACAATGTAAGTGAATTTCAAAAGCATTACGATAAACAATATAAGTCTGCAAAAAATGAGACTGTACTATCTGATTCCATTTATGTGAAATTCTGGAACCAGTTAAGTTAATCTATGGTGCTAAGAATCAGGTCAATGGCTGAAAATGGCAGGTTGCGTTTTTAGGGTGATGAAAATATTTCACATCTTGGGAATGGAGATTTACACCACTCAGAAACATTTCAAGAGCTATCTGCCTTAAGCGACTGCAGAGAACATAGTTAACTGACAACCCCAGATGTCATCTTTGTTCAACATGAGAATCATCCAATGAGCAATCTTTGCTCGTGGGCTCTCCATCAAAAACTTTCTCAAAACTCTGCTATGGTCTGAAACATCTACTCAATCCTTTTTCCCTCTCTCCTTTCATCAATGTCAGACTGATCCTGCCTCTTTCGTCTCTCTTCCTCTTTATCCTTTACAGGCACTTCCCCCAATAAATCTCTTGTACATTTAATCCCACTGACATCGGCTTCTCAGATGATACATGGGGTTGTGAGTTGCATGGTTATGCATTTGTCAAAACTCATGGAACCATACACTTGAGATCTGTGTACTTCACAGTATGACAATTATGTATTTAAAAATAAAAACCTGTATATCCTTTCTATCTTGAAATTGCAAGTACTATTGTGTAACATGTCAGTACTAGAAAAAAATACTCAACACTCTCTCCAGGATAATATTTCAGTAGCACAGAGGCATAAGCACACAAGTTTATAATATTTATTTCTATTTAATGACAGAGATTTTAGCTAGTGTATGAAGCAGGTCTAAAAGCAGTATGATTTGAGAGACCAAAGACTCCAGGTTGAAATGCAGTGTGGGAAGCTAGTTTCACTCACCAGCAGGTGAGCCTCCTGGACAGAAGCCTGCCATCACACAATTTATACTTTAGTAAGTTATAAGTTATTGCAAATCTTGAAGCCCCAGAATTGTATAAAAGTTGTCAAAATAGAGCCGGGCTCAGTGGCTCAGCCTGTAATCCCGCGCCTTTGGGAGGCTGAGGTGAGTGGATTGCCTGAGCCCGCGGGTTCGAGACCCGCCTGGGCAGCGAGACCTCATCTCTACAATAAATCAAAAAACCAGCCGGGCGTGGTAGCGCACGCCTGTAGTTCCAGCTACTTGGAAGGCTGAGGCGGAAGGATCGCCGGAGCCCAGCAGGTCGAGGCTGCGGTGGCCGGGAGCGGCCACTGCACTCCAGTCTGGGCGACAGAGTGAGACTCCAACTCAAAAAAAAAAAAAAAAAAAAGATGTCAAAATAAAAAGGGCACTCAATAAGCTCTGACTGAATATTCCACTGTGAAAGCCTACTACATTCTTCATTTTTAACTCTACTTTCTTCACAGATGTGGAAAGCAATGCATCAACATTTCTTTACCATTATAATTTTTTTCTACTTTCTAAGGTTACAAGTGTCTCAATTTCATGACTATTTCCAGAAGTTTGATTTCCCATTACTTTGTATAATTCTTCAGGAATTACATTTCTGGAAAGATCTTTCTTTCACTCTTTCTCAAACCTATTGCACATTCATCCTTTTTTGATGTCTTACCTCTCTATTATTAACCCTTCTCTTATTCATATCCCAACACAATGTGACTCTGGCACATAATGAATGACATATTTAAGGGTTATTTACTGTACTGTTAGCTATATATACCATTAGGTTTATACCACAGGGATTTAAATAAGTAGCTGCTATTACCATTTTTAGTATACAAAGTAAGGTTTCTTGAAGTCATGTCAGGAGAAGATAGAGATGGATAGGCAAAGCCTGCCTCAGCCATTAAAATGACATTGGCATTCCTTCTTCTTCTAGTAAAAGAAAGGGTGAAAATGTATGACATACTTTCCCTTAATAATCGTCAAAGGTTTATCTGTCACCTACTACGTGCAGGCACTGCACTGATTACAGATGGAACTATATAAACAAGGCATTTTCTTAGCTTTCAAGAAACTCACAGTCTGATGAGGATGGTAGACAAACAAATGAACAGTTACAGTAAAATATGGTAAGTGCTCCGATGAACTTATTGACAAAGCCACAAGCCATCTATTATGAAAGACAAAATGCCCAAGACAACTAAGGAGATGATTGCTTCCAGACTATCGCAAAAGAGAGAACGTCCAATAATGAATGTCTCAGAAAAGATGAAGAAAACCTGAGTTGTTTGTTGGTTTGTTTAAGCAATAAAATAAGGAAGTCAAGAGGAAGGATGGAGACCGATCTTATCTGAATATGTGAAGGCAGGGTAGTCCTTTGTAAACACCGAAAGTGGGGAAATATCTCTACCACTGCTACTCTCTAGAAACCCGGGCCTAAGATAAAGTTGTTTAACTTTATCTTAGAAAGTAGAAAGTAGAAAAAAAGTATCACACACTTTCTCTAATGTCTTACAACTTTATTCTCTTTTAGTGTCTCCCTCCTCTAGGAAACTTGGGGGGAAAAAAATCTAGTGGTATGCATGTGCTTGGGGAGAATGGGGATAAAGAGCTTCTACTGGGGAGATCATTCTTAACCCAGCCCTCAGAAGGGAAAGTAGAATGTACTCACATAAAAACAGAAAATGGACATTTCAGAAAGATTAACAAAAAAAAGCCAGAAAACTTTGCCAAAAGTCACTTAATTTGGAATGGCAGAATTAAAGGGTCTGAGTCAAGGCATGACAGAAACTGGAATCTGAAATGTACACAAGGACAGAATTAAAGAAAAAAAAATTTAAAGGAGTTTGGATTTTAAGCTGAAGCCCCTGAGAAATTATTAGACTCCTTTAAACAGGGGCATATAATCAGATATGTGTATAGAAAGATTACTTCAGCCAAGCACAGTGGTTCATGCCTGTAATCTCAGTATTTTGAGAGACCAAGGCAGGAGGATTGCTTGAGCCCAGAAGTTCAAGACTAACCTAGGCAACATATAGAGACCTCACCTCTACCAAAAAAAAAAAAAAAGCAAAAATTAGTCAAGCATGATAACACATGCCTATAGTCCCTGCCACTCGAGACTGAGGTGGAAAGATCACCTGAGCCCACTGGGGTGCAGGCTGCAGTGACCCATGTTTATGTCACTGCACTTTAGCCTGGGAGACAGAGTGAGACCCCAAAACTAAAAAAAAAAAAAGTTACTTAGAAATATATATTTTGTGGAATAGATAATGAAAATTCATACCTGAAGACAAGGAGAACGGAAAGGAGATTGCACTAACGAATATTGAAAGTCTGAACAAAGATTGTACCAGTGAGCATTCATAGCAAATCATCAAGGCTTACTTTACAGAATCTTAGGATGTGTCATTAATAGGGTGGCTGTGCACATTTATTTTGTATTTCCTATTTACCAGTTTATCTGGAAGAATGCACTACCTGGTCATGCCTCTAAAAACCAGATGTTAAAAGTCATTGCAGTATGAATTTTCTTGGAAACTTAAGGCCATTTGGTGTAATATTTAGTGTGCATTTATATTCTCCTACCTGTTTTTTTACTCTTATTTTTGTTCCATATTTGACTGCATTGCTCCCCACCCTCCCACCCCACCCTCACAAACTACAACTGCCAGCTCCTATAAGGAGAGAACTATCCTAAAATTCCTGTATGCACCTAGGTCAGCATTTTTACCTTTTGTGCACTCAGTAAATGGTTAACTAAGAAACACAGGCATACATCTTTCTGATTGGTAGCTTTGGGTCAGGAAATCAGTGTATTTTAATGACTGACATTCAGAATCTAACATGTAAATTATCTCAATTTACATATAAATGTAAATATGTGTCGCATATTTAAATATATTTACATAATGTATATTTAATAATTTTGCATTGAAATTCAGCTGGGAGTAAAGTCTGAATGCATAAGTTGCTGACATTTTCGATTTTCCTGACTTCCTTGTATTTTTAGAAAGCTGCATGCTAGTAAAAGACATTGAATTGTAGAAAAAACTGGCCATCTCTGCAAAAGCTGCAGCATGCTTACCTAGAAAATATTCTTATCAGGATCTTAGTTATAACTTCCTACTATTACAAATGTGCACACATTTTAATAAAAAATAAAAAATTTACAATATCAGTCATCTTGTAATTCAATCTGAAAGCAAGAGGCTCAGAAAATGTTACCTGTAACCTCTGGGGACATATCCCATCAATAGATTAACAATCACTGAGGAAACCATACATCATTAAAACAGACAAGTGCTGCACCAGGGATGCAGCAATAATAAGCAGAACAACTTGTGGTGTCACTTCATATAGGAAAACTGTGGACATCTTGTAGATGTGAGAATCTTGTTTGCTTTGGATAAAATATAATCACCATCTCTAGAGATAAGATAAAATAAAAGACGAACCAAAGTGTTATCCAAGGGATATATCTTCATTTATCCAGTTTGTTTCTACTGAAGGCACAGAATAAACACTGAATGCATTGAAGTTAGCTACTAGACTCTGCACAGGCACTGGGGCAGAACTGATTTTTCATTCATTTGATCTAAACATTACCCTGTTATCAGCCTCAGAGAGTTTGTTTATAAGCCTGATTTCCTTTGTAGAAAAAAATAGACTGCACTAAATAATTTGGATTATGTGTAATACCTATTTTTTTCCCTTCATTACTTTTCTATTTTTAAATGGGGATTGCAAAACAGATAATGGCATGTACTCTTATATAAACACATTAGTTGTCATTATAATTTTCTTAGAATTGTTTTAAAAATAATATGCATTTATTTCTAGTGTGCTGCAGGGATGTGGCCTCTTATAGGATCTGTACTGCAGGGAATCAGGATATACATAATCAGGTCTCAAGCAGAACATTTTTGAGGTCAGTAGAATTGCTCACCTGGCAGGTCTTTCAAATAACTACCAATACACACAGTCATTCAGAACATGGCTAAATTCTGTGACTAGCAAATTATAAACCACCGGGTCATATTAGTAAAGGAAAACATACTATTTTTGACTATCTACTGCAAAGAAATACATCACTATAGTTGGTAAAGAGTTAAAGATGGTTGCCTGTCAGAAAAATCTGTGTTTTAATTCAAAACTCTGCTACTCACCACATAGACTTGTGTAAATAATAAGCTAAAAATTCAAATAAAATTTAAAATAGAAATTATATTTATTCCCAGTCTTCTTAATTCCAATCACTACCTAATCCATTTCATTTATTCATATCTTTTAAACTGGAAAAATATTGAGCAGATTTTTAGTAATAATCAAATTAATTCAAGATTTTTGTTCCAGTAAAGTACTAAAGATCAGAAAAATGTATTTTAAGTACAATTTAAATGAAGAAAAGTAGATTTGTTTACAATCTGCATTCCAATTTTTCATGCTTTGATTAACATTTTGACTATTCATTTTAGTAACTATGATCTAACTTTGCCAAATAATGATCATAATTACATTTTGATGGCGAATTCTAAGAGCTAATTGCTCCATACTAACGCACTTATTAAATGTATTTTGGTTATAAACACATTTATATGCTATCAGAGTCAATTCTGTAAAATAAAGAAATCTCAGTCATAACACTTACAATTTCAAATCATAATTCTAACTTGGCAAATTAAAGAAAACTGAAACTTTATATTCAGACAACATGAAAGAGATATGTTTTTGGAACGCACACACTATTTATATCTGAGTTATTGTCTTAAAATCTAAGGTTTAAACTATTATGCCATTTTCCTAGGAAGAGCTCTAGTTGCTAAAAGTTCTACTTGTATTTACCTTAACATTGCTTAAAATTAATAGCAATTATAAATTGCATAAATTTTTTGCATAATTCAGTACGATTTCAATTTTCAACAAAGAAATTCAAAGAGCAAAACACCTAAAGAAAATAGAGTAAAATAATTACTTTCACTAAATATGTTACTTCAATTTATTGACAAAATACATGAAAATTTCTGTAATAGTCTGAATTTAATAGAACAATCATTTTCCTTGTTATCTCATTAATGCTGTATTTGCATATATACCAACAAGACTTTTATTAATATTCTACTCAAAAATTCATCATTATAAAAAGCTAATAATATTTAGAGTGGAGGAGAGTATACAGAATGTTCTAGGTTTTCAATAAACTCTTTGAATTAACAAATACATCAACAAATAAATTAATTAATTAGTAAAACGTATATGTATTCTTCTGTATTTTGTTATTCAATGAATAGTTACTTGACTCTCATCAGTCAACCAGTGATATTTTCTTGTAGGCATATTATTTTCATTTTTGCATCCTTAATCATGGGAGATATAATAAGGGCTTAATAAATATTGGAAAATAAGAAATGGAAAAGAAGAAAATAGGGAGAAGAAACTAAATAGGGATAAATGGAGAAATGAGGGAAAAATACAAAAGAATAAAAAAAATATTTGAAAACTAGTTAAGATAGTTAAATTTACATATTTTATATTGATATTCAGATTCCTTGCATTATAATAGTAATTTTCTACCATAATAAAAAATGTTCTACTACAAAACAAAATAAGTTTTCAAATAACAAAAGAAAATATTTATGGTATCAGCATTTAAACAATTAAGTTTAGAAATTATAGAATTGTAAAACAAGTATCTTGGCTATTTAACAGATATAGTTAAATTTAAAATTCATTCATTGCATATATTTATTTTTCTATTATATAAATTTAAAATCAAACTAAAATAATAAAGATAGTAGAACAAAACTGGATCACCGAATATACTTTTCTCATTATCTAATAAAATATATTTTAAAATACTGAAATATGCAAGCCAAAAATATACTTACTGCATCCAAACAAAGAAAAGTGATAGTTAAGAGAAATGAAGAAGACTCCAGAATAGTAAGGCTCTATGTTTTCCTCTAACCCTCCCCAACAAGTTAATAGATGAAAGAATGTAGGTAGCAAAAATCTTGAATGTTACTAATGACCAGTAAATTTACAAAGATGCTCATGGAGGACAGCAGCACCAATGGAAAATATGTGGTGGGTGGGAGTGAAAAGCAGGGGAAAGATGAGCAGGGAGGTGGGTAGAAATGCAAGAGTAGAATTCCTAACCCCTATCTATCAATTCACTTCTCAGTGAAATTGGTACCAAACACCAATGCTCAATATCTTGTTTATCTTAATTGTGCAGAAAGCCAAAGGGTAAAAAAGAATAATAGTAATGTCAGAGTTATCACTTTCCAGCAATAATGATGGATTTCATCTAGTAAACATGAAGACAAAAAAAAAAAAATGCATAAGAGCCTCTGAAGGAGCAGCAATTCCAGGGACAAGTCACAATGAAAGGCACATTTGAAGTCTCCTTTACACTACTGTCTTGCCCGTGGTACCCATTAACATAAAACCCATGCATTAACGCATTAAGTTCTTCTTCCCCCTGCTGATTCTCAAAAGAGAAGGGTGAAACTGAAAAATGCATAATCTAGTCTGGCTTTTTAATCTCAGCAAGGCTTGGATATGCATGCTAAATTGGAGCAATGATTTGATGCTCCAGGGTATTACCTTTGAAAGAAAGATTTAGTCCTCAAAGTTGAGTAAGCCCTGGTACTGGATGTTTAACAGAAGCACAAGCAGCAGCAACCAAGATTTCCTACAGGGCTAAACCCTCTCCCCCACACTGGTCCTCAGGTTACAAAAAAAGAAAATAGAAACTTAGTTACCATAATGTGGCTAAATAATAAAGTATGGAAAGATACCAGGTGTGGTGGATCACATCTAAAACCCCAGCACTTTGGGAGGCTAGGGTGAGAGGATTGCCTGAGTCCACGGGTTCGAGACCAGCCCGGACAACTTGGAGAGCCCTCATCTCTATAATGAATCAAAAAATTAGCCAGGCATGGTAGTGCATGCCTGTGGTTCCAGCTATTTGGAAAGCTGAGTCAGAAGGATAACGTGAGCCTAGCAAGTCAAGGCTGTGGTGGCCTGAGCATGCCACTGCACGTCAACCTGGGCTACAAAATGAAACTCCAACTCAAAAAAACAGAAGTATGGAAAGAAAAATTCCACATATTGCTATGGTTTTAATGTGTCCCTAAAACTCATATGTTGGAAATTTAATCCCCATTGCAACAGTATTGAGGAGTTAGATTTTTTGGGAACGTGTTTAGATCATGAGGGCTCTATCTTTATGAATGAATTAATATTGCTATAAAAAGGGCTTGCTAGAGACAGTTCTCTCTTTTCTGGTCTTCTGCCATGTGAGGACATGCAATGTTCAAGACACAATCTTAAAACAAAGACTGGTGCCTCATCAGACAATTGAACCTGCCAGCACCTTGATCTTGAACTTCCCAGCTTTCAGAAGCATGAGAAGATAAATTTCTGGGGTTTTTAAAAATAAATTACCTAGTCTGCGATATTTTGTTACAGTAGCTCAGATGTAGTAAGACATATCCAATATCATAATACATTAGAAATCTGGCTGTATCAGTCCTTCTGCATTAGCTTTTACTATAGAAACAAATAATCCCCAAAACTCAGCTGTTACAATAAGTATATTATTTTCTTACTCATGCTACAGGATACTTTTAGGCTGGACTCCGCTGGGATCACTTTCATTGGGTCACATTATTATCAG
This sequence comes from Cephalopachus bancanus, assembly GCA_027257055.1. Taxonomy (NCBI): domain Eukaryota; kingdom Metazoa; phylum Chordata; class Mammalia; order Primates; family Tarsiidae; genus Cephalopachus; species Cephalopachus bancanus. The sequence goes on from JAPVLO010000107.1 coordinate 3,417,861, forward strand.
ACTCAAGCTAAAGCAACACCGCTACCTAAAGTGAGAGGGGCCCCAAACCACAGAAATTATTTAAAATATCTGTCGTAAGGTGGCAAATGTCATTCCTGCTCATATACCATTGACCAAAGACAGTAACATGCTCAGTCTCAAGATTAACATGATAGAGAAGTATAGACCTACAGGAAAGGCACAGTAAAGTCAAATGGCAAAGAGCATGTGACCCCAACACAGGGAAGAAGCAAAAAAAAAAAAAAAAAAAGAAAAAATAATCCAATTTCACAAGCCATGCTAGGTATGAGTAAAATTAAAAAAAGCTGATACGACAACTGTGCAACTATAAAGCCAAAAAAAGAAAGAAAATAAAACAGAAATAACCAAAATGTGGATAACAATTCCAAAAGAAAATATAATCAGAAATTTTAAAAATTACTCCTGTGATTTATATTTTAGAGAAAATTCATATGAAAAGTGACACAATAAGGAGAGATGGTAAAACAATCAAATAAGCAATACATAAAAAATAAGATTGGAAAGGTAAATAAATTGATAAAGGAATAAACAACACTATCACATAAATAATAGTTAACAAATTACATATTAAGGCTATACTAAAAACTGTTATCAAATGAAGGAAGTTTTAAGCACAAGATTCTAAAGGGGCATAACTTTTCCATGGCAAAAAGAGCAGGATTATTACTAAAATTATACTGTTTAAATGTATTCATCCATTTATTCATTTAGTCATTCAATAAATATTTGTCAATTGCCAGTTACTTGCCAGTGATTACTCTAGGTGCTAGGAGATACAACATCACTAAAGTAAAGAAATCCCTTAATTCTAATCAGAGAAAACTTTAAAATGCAAAGATAAAGAATTGTTTGAACATATGTACGAAAAAGCAAATAGTTTACTTAAGGGAAATAAACAAGCTAGATTCTAATTTCTTTAAAGCAGCATTCAGTACCCACAAAAGAGTAGAAAAGTGTCTATAAGATCCTGAGTGAATTACAAAGAAAATTATTCATATGTATGATAACATCACAATTTTTTATAGTATTGTTTAAAAATAATTAATCTATATTGTCCTAGATGCTTTGTCCTTAAAATGTAGTAATAATTATTAAGCATACTTTAGTTGATATAATTTGGATATTTGTTCCCTCCCAATCTCATGCTGAAAAGTGATCCCCAGGCTGGCCGTGGGCCCTGGTGGGAGGTGAATGGATCATGGGGGTGGGTCCCTCATGAATGGCTTGATGTCATTCTCAAGATATGGAATGCATACTCACCCTATTAGGTCATGTGAGAGTTGGTTGTTTAAAAAGGCCTAGCACTTCCTTTTTTTTCTTGCTTCCTTTCTTGCTTCTGTTCTCGCCATGTGACACGCCTGCTCCCGTGAAGGTAGAAGATGAAGACCTTCTACCACAATTGTAAGCCTCCTGATTTCTCATCAGAAGCTGTTGCCAGTGACATGCAGAACCATGAGCCAAACAGATATCTTTATAAGCTACTTAGCCTCAGGTATATCTTTATAGCAACACAAAACAGACTAATATATTAGTCAAAACTGCTTCTTTAAAAAAAAATTCTTAAAATTCTTATACTTACCTCCAACTCATTATATCCTCCCCTGCCCCAAGCTGGCTTCATCTCTTCTTATTTCACTCTTTTAGATTAATTCCTGGCATGGCATTAGCATTGCTTGTGAGAAGATTTATATTTAATTCAGTGGAAGTCAGCTGCCAAGATAGCAAATACTATCACAGCATTTTTTTGAATTTAAAAATCATGCTTTTATATTTTATGTCATCACATAGAATTTATAACTAATTCATTAGATTTTATTTGCACTTTCAGATTTTTATTACCTTATCTTTAATGATTATTATCTAATTGCCAATATGTGGTGAAAATAATACAAACTAGCTTAAAATAGATAATATATAAATGTGTAACTAACTTATATGTTTTAAATTATAAGTAATGTACATTTTTTAAAAGCTGCTTAAAAGAAACAGGAAATGCCAGTCAGAGTGGACCTATAATTGTATGTGGAGAAATTGAAGGTGCAAAATGTGATTGTGATAGAACAAGGGAAGAAAAGAAAAGCAGTTTCTAACATTTGGAAGCTGTCCTGGCACTATCAGCTAAGTCATGGTGTTTTCTTCTTTGATATAAGCAATTTCACAGAACACTAACATCAGACAAGGATATGCTGACCATGATGGATCAAGACAAGATCAAGATCAAGATCATTTTTTAATCAAAACATGAGCATTGTTCAAACTTCAAAGATCTCCAAACATCTCCCTGTCCTGGCTAATATGTCCTGAAATTCCTTTATCAGTTGCATATGTAGCCTTGATCTACTCTTCCTGCCTTATAAATAAGATTTATTAAAATATCCAATCATAGAATGACCACACTACCTGACAGCATTCAAATGCATTGTGAAGTTCAGCTTCCTAAACCCAAACCCCAACTCTCCAAAACCATATAGCATAAGCCAAAATCCTAACAATTAGCCTTTTGTGATACCCTCTTACTCAGATGCCCTGTGGTTCTCCACAGTAAGCATTTTTCCTCCTCAAAAGGAATATTTAACTCATATTGTTCAATGGCGTAGGTTTATCGTGCCTTATTTTTGATAGCTAAAGAGCACTCACAGTAAGAATTAAGAGGCAGTGAAAAGGTGATAGAAACAATGGATTGAAACTCCTGAGAGGAAGGTGCTGGGAAGAGTGGAAATGCAGGTCATAAATGGAGTACATGAAATTAAGGTTATGGAGCGGAAACGGACATTGATAATGCCAAGGTCTGGAGAATGGCCATGGGACTAAGTAGAATGAAGGTGAAAAAGAGAATGAGAGAGAAGGAGTCGGGGAACTATGAGATCAGAGCACCACAAAAAATTATACACATAGAGAAACCTCCAACAAGAGTACCATTACACAGAGTGATGGTGAACCAAAAATTGAAATTTTGAATTAATGAGTAGGAGTCAGTCTTTAGATCATAACAATATAAAAATATATTATTGATATGAAACAGAATCTTAAAAGATTTTTTTTTAAAGTGCAAAAGGATAGTAAACTAGTTCAAAAGCAGCAAGAAAAAACAGGAAAGTTACTCTAATTATAAACTCTGTGCAGTACTGAGAGACCAGATCTATTCCTTGAGAAGAGGGCCACAGGGAGTGGAGTCCTTGGAAGAAATTCACATTTCAGTAGACTGAGTAGGTGAAGTGGGCATTTAGAGAAGAGAGGAGGAATGTGAATATTTTTAATTGATGAAGTCACTGTAAAAGCATTTGTAGAACTGAGGAGAAGGTAAAGATGAATAAGATCTGGAGCTATATCAAATTGCAGAAAGATGTGAATCTGTGGTGATTTATGACATGCTATAAACAAGAGCTATAGAAGTGACAGTCCTAAGATTTTAAAATATTGTCACTAAGCATTAGATATCACTCAGATGTCAAAAGATAAAATGATGCATATTCATGTTATTTGGTGACTGCAACATTTTTAAATGTGAGAATCTCATTTGTAGAAAAAAATAAACTTTGTATCAACTTATATTTATAAGGGTTGATATGAGGCAGCTAGAATGAGTTTATCTTACAGAATAAACCAAGGTAGAGTTTCCTCAGAACCCAGAGAAGAACAGATCCAGTAGCATACCTCATGAGTCTCCAAAGGAGTGATAATAACCACATTGAACAAATCAGAAAAAAAAGTTGGCGTAAGGGCTGGAAATACCCAGACTCTTGCCTACACTACCACAGTTCACCACAGCCTTCAGACACAGTGGGGAAGGTGAGTGAGTGGAATTCAAAAATTCTGTGCTCCTGCCATGAACTTACATGCCCCTGAGCATTGCAGGACAGTCCCTCACGGGAAGCTTCCTTCCCCACAGCCCTGCTCTGCCATGAACTGGTGCAGGAAAAAAAGCCTGAGAGGCATCAGTCACCATTTCCCAAGAAATAAACCCTTGAAGGGTATACCAGTTGCTTTCCTGTCAGCCAGGACGATCACGAGCCCCAAAGGCATACTCTGTGTCTATAGACAGTTCCTGGCCAAGTGGGTTGTTTAGGACACCTGAGGCCCTGAGGCTGGTTGCACTTTGACATTCAGATCACAGATTGCCTAAGGCCAAGGTGGAAGCCTGGTGGGATACACAGTCATAACAACCTCTCACTCCCCTTGGGAACTCTTCTGTGCCTGACCTAGACAACAGTGTTATCTCAGTGGCCTGAGACTTCCTCCTAATCCCCACTGGGGTAGGCAAGGGTTCACATTTACAGGGTGTGTTAGCTTATTTCTGCTGCACTCCCTTCCCACCCCAGGCTTAAAACAGAGAACACAGAAAATCCCCAGAGCCCCACCTTCTACCAAGGCTGGCCAGGCCACTCACCAAGAAGAAACCCTACAGCCACCGTCACAGCTGGCTTTCATATTTCATATGAAATAAATATTGGGCATATTTCATAAATCCCTGGCTTTTCATATTTCAAAGCCTTAGATGAATCATAGGTACTTCCAAAACATGACATGGAACAGGAAAAAACTTATATTTATAATAAGCACTTTCATCTTTCTAGAAACAGAATATAAATAATTTGTTATTTAAATATTTCAGTGTCTTTCTGCTCCATGTCATGTTTTACCTATGGTTCGCCTAAATACCTATGGTTCACCTAAGGCTTTGAAATATGAAAAACCAAGGATTTATTTCACACTCTTACTTATATATCAGGAAATAAGAAACAGTATACCTAATATGTTTCAAAATACTCATCTTAAAATGGAACATCACACTATCTCTTAGTACTGCTGTAAATGTTGAGTGTCCATAAAATACAGTGATTGTCATATGATCTCTTTTCAACCAATATTTGTTCATACTCTCATTATTTTCTTGTGCCTGTAAAATGTGTATTTGATTACAGAGTATTAGAATATCACACTTACAGAATATCACAGAGGTCAAATAAAGGTGATATTAGAAAATAAGATGTCATTGAAAAAGAGAAAACTCCTCACACCCCAACCTAGCCCCCCGCAAGGCAATCCTCTTTATTGACCTTGGACCAAGCTACTTTCCCCTCTTTTCACTTGTAGTTCTCAAAAATATCTATAGAATATGCAAGGACTACAACATCTTGAGACGAGGGGGAGCTGACCAGAATAGGCGTCTCCATTTCAGTTTTTTCCCAAAAAATAGAATTTCCTTCAACAATATATCCCAGCAAATCTTTCTGAAGCAGAGTATAAACCCCAAAGCAGGCTGTTTATTGGGGTCCCTCAGCTGTGAGGAGACACATGCAGGCAAGAGTCCATCCACCTTGAACAGTTCCCCTGAGCCTTGGGAGACTAGTTCACAATGACTCCTAAGCGTGAGTTGTCCCTCTGTTAGTAATAAACCCACTTAACATAACTTCTTATGTGCAAAAGTGTTCTGTCTCACCAAGCTCAGACAAGTTAGTAACCAGTGCACAGTAAACCTGCTTCACGCATCTGAGACAGCAAGCAGGGTCCAGTCTATTAGAACCATGGCTAATTGGCAGAGTGGGAGGCGTGATATGCCCCTCCCTGCAGTACTAGGCCCAGGGTAGAGACCTCAGCCTGGGGTTGCAGATATTGGACACACAGGTGGATGTTTCATGGAGAAGAGGTGATAAGTGGGACATCATACATCATACATCAACCCCCACAGGTGTAAATGAGCCATCTGCATGGATTGAGGCAGAAAGAAGGGAATGTGAAAACAGGGAGTATGATGCAGCATCCCCTGGTTATTGGGCATGTACGTGATCACTCGTTCCAGGGCTAGAACGCTCTGAAAGAGGTACTCAGATGGATTCTAAGTCACCTTAAAGGGAATGAGAAAGAAATACTCAAATGGTCTCTGAGGTATCTAAAAGGAATGGGCATGTGCAGTGCAGGCCTTCACAGAAAGGGGGGCTCACTGTCTAAGGAGCAAGTAGGGAGAAAGGCCAGGGAAATTTTATGCAGCCTGGTTTTATGCAGTTGGTACTCTTGTTTGATAAAAGGACACTACAGATACAAATATCTTGGGTTAAATGGTGCAGTTAAGAATGGGGCCATGGTTTCTGGGTTCCCACTGGTCAATGACCCTATACTCTTATCAAGATTAAAAGAGATAAATTAAATTGATGGCATTAAGATGTTTGGTAATGAATGCGATAACCCATGGTGCTTACTTGATGGTGTTTATTTGCTTATGGTTGGGTCCCTTTGGGACATTTTGAATCACTGTGGCCATGGTTCCCATGGCTGAGTGCATTTTGGGCATTGACATTTTGACTGCTTGTGGAACAGAATATTACGGCCACCTGAGTGGGATTGCCTCATCACAGCTAAGAATTTGAGCTGTAAGGTGGAGTATATCCATTCCTACCTGCCAACTAAACTATTCAGTGGGCTATTCAACAAAAGCATTACCACATATTAAGTGGAGAATAAGACATTACTTTTTTAATTCAGAACTTGCTGCAGATAAGAATGCTATAGTCTGCCCTGTCACAATGCAACAGAGCAATTTGGCTGATCAAGGAAAAAAAAAGGCATAAAGGGCGTTGAAACTAACAATGAACTATCACAGGCTGAGTGCCAAGGCCACTGCATGAAGCCAAAAAAATATCTCAGATACAATCAAGCAAAAATTGTTGGCCTTGGCAGCACCACTAAAAGGCCAATAGCTAGTAGGCCTCTGGGTACTGGAGACTACATGTACTCTACCTAGGTGTTCTTTTGTCCTACCTTAGTCAAAGTGCCCAGAAAGCTCACCAACTTCAAATGTGCTTCTTTGCAGCAGCAGGCATTGAAAGCCAGTCAATAAACCATGGCCTATGCACTTCCTCTGAAACCATTACAGCCTGTTAGCCCAATGAGATTACAGGTGTCCACAACTATCATGCATGCTGAATAGAGTCTGTAACAACAGAAAACTGACCCTGGCGTGCATCAGTTTCTCAGATTTGGGATGCATACATTGCCTGAAGGGACCATCATATACCATCATATATATCTATTCTGAATACCAACCCCTTGTTTGCTCTTGGGCACCAGTAATGACTGAACATCTTATGGCTGATGTGTCATACGTGACCTGCAACCTGAACAGCCCTTTCTCACTTGGGCACTTACAATCCACACCAGTTAAATTGGACAGGCTCAACAGAGATCAATTATCAAATGGAAATGATCCATTCATGATTGGGCCCAGTTAAGACCTCAAGGGACCAGTGGGGTCTGTGAACAGATGGCCAGGTTACCAGAAGAGACCGAGCACTTCTTAGGGAATGCTTTGGCTCCTCTTGTGGCTACCTGGTGCCCAAGACTCAGAGGCATGCCTACTTACATATAACATGGTTTACTGACAGCTCTGAGAAGCAACAAGTAGATGGGTTTCACTGGGCTGCAGCAGCCATTCAACCAGTGGACGGCCATCTTTTCACTGTGACGTGGACATTCTACTCAATGGGCCAAACTACATACAATAGTGAAGATGCTGCAGGCCATTCCTATCACAATATGCTGCATTATTACCAACACATAAACGGTTACCAATACCCCAGCCATCTGGTCAGGATAATGACAACTGACACATTAGACTGTCAAAGCATCCCCTGTGTGGTGGCAAGGACTATAGCAATAGATATTTGCCTATGTCATTCAGGTGAACACTGAAACTGTCATGGTTACCCTTGAAAGGAATTTATGTCATGTCTTAGAATAACCTATGGGGGTTTATTCTGACCAAGAAACATCCTTCAGTGCCCAAGCACTGAGAATAAGTGTACTGTCTTGGAATACAAAGAACTTTCACTGCTCCCTATCATCTGTGAACCTATGAAGTTATTGAACCATGAAACAGCCAACTCACAGAGCAAATGAAGAAAGGACAACAAGATGGCCTGTTATTGGGATTACAGCCCCATCTGACTAGAGCAGTATGGACACCAAACTCTGTACTCCAAAGCAAGGGAGACATGGCCCTGCCGGGTACGTTGGGAAACACTAAGTTTGATTGGGAAGGAGGTAGACCAGGCAGCAGCCTGAGTAAGCTGCACCTGGAAAGCTCATGTCTCAGTGTACCCAACCATTATTTCTTTTTTCTTTTTCTCTTTAAAGTGCATATTCTGGGTTGCTTGTTTGTTTTTGTTTTTCATTTTGTTTGGTTGTTTTGTTATGTTTTATTTTGTTTCTGTTGTTTTGCTATGTTTTTGCAGTTCAGGCCAACTTAGTACCTCAAACAGGGCCCCTGCCTCTTTTCTGGAGGCAATGCCTCCCCCTGAGTGTCTTCCTTCTGTGGGTTCCCACAGAGGTGGTGGGGCAGAACCAAGGAACATCAGGGTGTTAGGGTTGCCTTTGTGGTGCCAGAGACATCTGATCCTTCCAGGCAGGTGGGTTGCATTATAAAACATGCCAAGTTTATACAGGATGTGACCTGCCTTTCTGGATTGAAGGAAAGATCTGGGTCAGGCAACAAGGGCAATGGAATCCCACAAATGATAGCCTTGGGACTGGGACATAGACTGGGTCACTATAACAACTCAATCCATTTCCCATGTGATAGACAGAAAACACTTGAGACCCCAGGATGGATAGGGGAAGGGGTCCTAATCTGTTAGTCTGCTTTTTTTCCGCAAGAACATAGCAGGAGAGATCTGGAAGCCTAACACCTTTATTAGGTTCACTGAAGCTGTGGCCACTGCAGTAACTTGACAAAGCGTTGGATCTGATATCTCAGACCTCATTCTGTGACAAACCACAAATTCCTCATCCTGCCAGTGGTAAACTATATCAGCGTTCCTCAGGTCAGAGAGAATTCAACAAAACTCAAGCTCTGGATTATTTAGTGAGGATCTGGGATCCACAACTTGGCAGGGTGATGGAGGTGTCCTGTTTCAGCTTAACTGACTCTGTGGCAAAATGTCCGCTGCTAACTTGCTAACATGATAACAACTAACTAAATCTTGGGGGACTGTTCTTTGAAACAACATACTCCTTTGATTACATGGACTAGAAATGTCCCTGTGCAATAACAAAAGCAAGGACTAAACTAGTGCTTGTCCTGTGTAGAGTCTTCATGAATAATATTGTCTGGGGGAAACAGCCTGTGCAACTATGTCAACAATGAGACTTGGCTGGCAAAAGCCACTGCCACCATACCTGTGTGGAATGCTACCGAACAATAAAAGAGGAGAATGAGGGCAAAGACCACATCCTTTTTGTAGACAGTCCAGGGGTGACCCAAATACAGATGGTCAATGTTTTGCCCGGAAAGCTGGAGGCTGGTGCACATTGGATGTGCTGGGGTAGCCCTGGATGTCATCCTGGAAGGAGGTACACCACTGGGCCAGCAGCCAAAAGCTGTAGACCAGGCTTACTAGGCTTGTGACAAGAGATGTGACTGACTCTACATTTATGTCCTTTACAAGTTCTTTGGTATCATATGTGCCAGAGTCCAGCTCCAGGAGAGAGTCAGGGCCTGAACGGGAAGAATCAGGAACGGCAGAGAAGAACGACAGGAGTTAACTTCTTGGGTAGAGTTCAGGACTCTGCCAATTTTTATTCAATTCTTACATGCTTATATAGTTTTTTTACTGACCCTGTACCCACAAAAATGCAACCCACGTTACACATTAAATGTTTACATCATGTTTTTTCCTTTTGTTTATGGGGAAGTTGACGTTTACAAGTTTCATTTTGTTCCTTCCTGCTACCGGTGGTGCTATTTATGTAACAAAACACCAGCTGCCAAGAATTTATCAGCCACAACCTGTGATCTCTAGGCCAACTGAATCTCTTCCCTTTGCTATTCTATTTCTTTTCCTTTACTAATCTATTTTCTTAGTACACTTTTAGCAGCAATATATTGACTTGTTTTCTCTTTTATATAACCACCCTTATCTTACCCACTACGAATTCTTAATACTCTATATTAATTAATTTTACTATTAATTTAAAAATTTAACTTTCTTAATTTTAATTGCCTTATCTATATTACTTGCTATTTTCTTATCACCTATTTTACATTTTATATTTCTAAACAAAACTTACATCTAAATCTACACTTATGTATGAAATTAATATTTAATTTTAAACCTATATTAAGTGTGTATAATTTTAAGTTTACTTTAAAACTTAATTATTTCCTATTCCTTCTATTACTTATATTTAACTAATACCTACATCTATAATAAACATTTATCTTTTAATTATAATTGTTATTTATTTAATTCTAATCCTTACTTTAATTTTAACCCTTTTTCTAATTGTTTCTTAAATCAAAAGGCATGTCTGTGACTTGTTTTTCCCGAAAACACCTGTTTTTGGAGATACTCTGTCTCAGTTTCTCACTTCCTCATCAATCACAGCTGTCAATGTTGTTACTTATAAAGGACATGAGGAAGTACTTGTTTTTCTTTTTTAGCTAAAGGTTGCAAAATTTCATGGGAAAGGGGGGGTAGTAAAACATTCCCTTGTCCTTTCAGGGGGGAAATTTTTGCTGTTGAGCCTTTTTTACGTTTCTATACATAGGTTTACTGCTAATTCCACATCCTTGCACATTCTAGCTAATTGTTTTATTTATCAAGGGAAGTGTTTTTCAAGCCTAAGCATGCATTCCTTTAAGACCAAAAGGAGTCCTTCAATAGGATCTATGGGGTTCTGCCTCCATCATGGCCGCTTCCCACTGGGGATCTGCTTCCAGTCAGCGTTTTTCCCATTTTCGGGTAACCTCCATTTTGCCTCTTTAGGGGTTGCACCTTCCGGCACATATGTAGCAATAAGTGTTCATTAAAAAAAATAAGAAGAAGAGGCATGTCCCTGACCAGGGCAATATTGCCTCCTCTACTGTCACTACCTTGGCAGTCCAGCAGACATCCCTCATCTCCCTCAGGAAGGTTGTTTTAGACAACAGTAATGCTCTATTTTCTTTTTGCCTAACCAGGAGAAATGTGTGCAATTGCCAACACCTCCTGCTATTTCTGGATAAACTACTTGGGAATTGTAGAAACACAAGTAGGGCAGATCCAGAAGCAGCCAGTGGGGCCACCTGAAGGATCCTTTTCTTTCTCTTAGCTTTTTTTTTTTTTTTTTAGTTGGAGTCATACTCTGTCGCCCAGGATGGAGTGCAGTGGCACACTCACAACTACCCCAGAGTCGACCTGCTGTGAGAGAACCGTAATAGAGTATACCATAAACTTAGGTTAAGAGCATGCTATAACCCAATAAATATGTAATCGGCTTGTGGACAATAGCACAGCCATTTTAGTTTTCTGCTTTAAAACATAACCTGTAGCTGTTTAAAGTTTCAGTTATGGGAAAAACTGCAAAGCTCCAGTTCTAGCTTTAACCCCTTTCCTTGACCCACTTTCCCCTTAGCAACAACCAGTCAGGTGCCAGGGGAAAATCACCTAAAGTTTCCAAATGTCTCTGCAACTTCACCAGCTAGTGGGCCAAGGTCAGCCCAAGTCAAGCTAGCCAATCCTCCACGATTAAGCTGACAACCAGAGGTTACTGCCCAATTAAATGGTAACAAGACTGGAAAGTCCCCCCAAACTCCTCCTCCCTTTGTGTAAAAGCAAAAAAGACATCTGCTTAAGGAAGTCAGGGCCTCTGGGTGTACTCCGCTGCATCGGTTGTCAACAGAGGTCCAGGTTCGAGCTTGCAAAATCTTGGATTAAACTTTCGGCCACTACAGCTGGGCTCGGTGATCCTTTCCACCTGAGCCTTCCAAGTAGCTGGAACTACAGGCATGCGCTACCACACCCGGCTAATTTTTTTTCTTTAATTGTAGACACAATGTCTTGCCAAGTTGCCTGGGCTGGTCTCGAACCCACAGCCTCAGGCAATCCATTCACCTTGGCCTCCCAAAGTGCTGGGATTACAGGCTGAGCCACTGAGCCTGACCAGCTTTTTTGTTTTTTCAAACATACCCCTTGCTACAATTTGACCATTTTTGTTGTTGTAGTTGTTGTTATCAAACCAATGCTCCAACGTCATCCTCACTTTTACTTTCCAGAAAAAAACGTAGATGATTAGTGATCATATGGTCTGCTAAATTCACCATGTATAGAAATCCTTCTGCATAATCATTTTGAAAGTGTTGTGGGTTGCATATATATGTTCTAACCTCTTGTACCCGGTACCCAAAATACATGTCTATGTACTAACCTCCTGTATCGGTGACCGCAATGTTATCAGAAACAGGGTCTTTGCGGATGTAATTAAGTTAAGGATCTCAGAAGGAAAATCTCTTCTGCTTAGGGTGAACCCTAAATCTGATGACTGGCATCCTTCTAAGAGAAAGGAGTGGGGAACTTGACACACAGAGACCCAGGGAAAAACTATGTGAAAATGGAATTGGAGATTGGGGTGATGTATCTATAAGCTAAGGAATGCCAAGGTTTTACTGGAAACTAAGAGAGAAACATTGAAGAGATTCTCCATCAGAACCTCCAGTAGGAGCCAGCCCTGCTGAAAGTTTAATCTTAGACCTCTGACTAAATTATGAGAGAATAAATTTCTGTTGTTTTACGTCAAGATTGATAATTTTTTTATAGTAGCCCTAGGAAACAAGTACAATAAAGAATGACTGTCATTTTCAGGCACAGTCCATTTCCTAAATGCAGCCCATATTTGCTCCTCCTAAAGTCTCTTTCACATAGTAAATGGCATCTCCATTGTTCCAATTACTCAATTCTCAAATCTCAGATTTATTATTGATTTCTCGCTTATACCCTGCAGCTAATTCTTTCAATAAAACCTATCCTTCAGATATACTTTAAAAATATATCCAAAATCTGTTCTTCTCTTTCAGTGCCATCAATATTACCAAAGTAACCATAATTTTTGCTCAAGAATTGTAATAGATTTTTCTTCTCTCTCTTCTTTCTTTTTTTTTTTTTAGTTGGAGTCTCATTCTGTCGCCTAGGCTGGAGTGTAGTGGCAAGCGCCAGTGATCCTTCCACCTCAGTCTTCCAAGTAGCCAGAACTACAGGTGCACACTACCATGCCCAGCTAATTTATTGATTTACTGTAGAGACAAGGTCTCACTATGTTTCCCAGAATTGTCTTGAACCCACAGGCTAGGCAATCCTCTCGACTCAGCCTCACAAAGTGCTGGGACTATAGGCTTGAGCCACCACTCCTGGCCTGTAATAGATTCTTAAGGTGAATATTCTCTGTTCACTTTCCAGTCCATTCTCTCCCACTGACCATACCTCTCTGGGCATCAGGATACTGACCTATATGTATTATAGCAGATTCTTGCCCTCTGACCTAGGAGGAATACCAGCAGGATATCTTAGATTTAAAAGAAAAGGAAGTCAGTAAATTCATTTTCCTAACTTTTCCTTGGGGTGACTAGGGGAGGGTTCTGAATATCAATTACAGCCCTCTACCCAAGCCACAGTTTACTTAAGGCTATTCATTTTGTTTAAAGCAAAAACCTCAATAGAGTACAAGCAACATAAAAAGGAGCATTATCTTGCCAACTACCACCACTGTCCATTTATCACAATTTGAAGAAGTAATTCTTTTATTTCTCCTTTAATAACATCTTCTGTAGAGCCTATTACTTTGTTAGTCCCTTTTAGATAATGAAAAACTGTCTAGCCACTTTGAATTAAAAATGTATTATTTTAATAATTAAAGTTTCAATCTTGTAATAAGTAATTTCTAAAATGGCCCCCTAGAAATGTTCCACACTAATCCTAGGGACATTTGAAATTGATGTTATTCCTGTGATCATGTTGTGTGACATGGCAGAGTTGACTTTAAGAGAGCAAGATTATTTGGTTAGACCTGATGTAATCACAGGAGCCCTTAATAGCAATGAGTTTCTTAGGCTGAAAAAGCATAAGAGGAAATCAGAGAGATTCAAAGCATGAGAAGGACTCACTATGACCTTGCTAGTTTTGAACATGCTACCTACAGTTAGATCTGCTCCTCTCCCTTAGTGAGCATTTCTGAAAGACTACAAGGCAAAAAGGAGGAATGGGTTGTGTTGTCTTCATCACTACTTCTCTCCTTTATACTGTTTCTCCTCTGCTTCTTGCTAGTCATGGTGTCTGACCTGACTAGGGAAGGAGTGGTGAGAGAAATAAACGCAGGAAAAATCACTGTTGGCTTGTACTGCCATGATCTGGTGTGGATCTCTCTAAGCTTAGGGGTTGTTTAAAATTGACATTCCTTGGACTGCATAGCTACTCAGGGCTGACTCCTTTTTTGAAAGCATACCTGTAGGATTTGTTTGGTTTGGTTTGGTTGAGATTTATATTGACCTCCTTACTGCATGACTCCATAACAAGTACAAAGAACTCTGAACCAACCTGTCACATTTTTCCCTCCCTCTCCCCTAGTCATATCCTAAGAGATATATTCCCCAGAGACCCTTACTTTTGGGATAACTTGCTTTACCAAGCAGCCATTGGGGAAAGCAGCGTCTTTTCTAAATGACTTCAGCCTAGTCACATTTTGGGCTGTTTACATGATACAAAGGAAAGTCACACCTTGATCAGACAGAATCATGGGCATGTGTCTGTTCCCATGGTTGCCCTCACTCCTCCTTGGCCATCACAGGCAGGTATGGCCAGCCTTCTGTCTAGGGATATTATAAAATGCAAGTCATTCACCAGTTCATATGGTATCCCTGGTCTTTGGTAAGTATCAAGTTCTCAAGTGATCTTGTTGAAAAAGTGGTGAGGGAGAAGAGGAGCATCCCCTTCCCATAAAAGATGGAGGTGAGATTCACAGCATGCAGATTAATATCTTCAAAGAAATTCTAGCATCCCTTTTGCTATAGGCTGTTTCTGTCTCTCAAAATTCCTGTGTTAAAATCTAATCTCCATAGTGATGATATTTTGACACAGGACACTTGGAAGATGATTAGGTAACAGTGGTCGAGCCCTCACTGGGATTGGGATTATTACCCTTATAAAAGAGACCCCAGAGAGCTTCCCCACCCTTTCTGATATGTGAAGACAAAGTGAGAAGATGCTCATAATCTTAAAGACAGATCATGTCTTGAAAAATGAAAAATAGCCCTCTGCCATGAGAAACTGATTTTTTTTTTTTTGAGTTGGCGTCTCACTCTTGTTGTCCAGGCTGCAGTGCACTGGCACGCTTCCGGCTACCGCAGCCTCAACCTGCTGGGCTCAGGCAATCCTTCTGCCTCAGCCTTCCAAGTAGCTGAAACTACAGACACACGCCACCACACCTGGCTAGTTTTTGTGATTTACTGTAGAGACGAGGTCTCACCAAGTTGCCCAGGCTGGTCTAGAACCCCCAGGCTCAGGCAATCCTTTCACCCTGGCCCGGGATTATAGGCTTGAGATTATAGCCACCGCGCCAGGCCAGAAAACTGATTTTTTGATTTGTGTGGTTTAAATTTATATTTGTGGTGATTTATTGCACAGCAATGGAAAACCAACGTATTAATTGTCTTCTATGCATCAGGCACAATGTTTGGGCAGACTCTCCCCACCAGTACTGTGCATAGATATCATTATTCCTATTTAGCAGATGAAAAATTGAGGAGCAGCAAAGTTGGATAAATGCATAAGATCATACAGATTTTTTTAAAGTACAGCATCTGAATTTATATTTATCGTAGCACTACAACCTACTTACTTTTTGCTAGGATAATGGTCTTACTTAAAAAAAATTTAAAACCACAGGATTAAATCATCCATCTTCTAAACATTTCAGATATTTTAGTTGCAGTATTCTATACTGTTGCCGTGTTCTATTTTATTTCCATGATACTTTCACATTCATTACACACAACCTTGATCATAAGCATATAAAGTGTGAATCCTGCAGTAATACATTTGCACTTTCTTCTAAAACTGAGAACATAGCCGCGGTGCTATAATTTGCATTACCCTGTAGTTCCTTCTTCCACTTTACTGTTTCTTTAGTTTTCTACTAAACTTTTTAGGTGATAAAGATACACATAAAAAGTGTGGTAGAATCTTCTCTAATACCTTGTACGTTGAAGAGAATGAGTACCTCTAAAGCGACCTCTTAACAAGCCCCAAATATATTTTTAGGAGCACCACTTTTCTTTCTCTCGGTCTCTCTCTGTCTCTCTGTTTCTCTTGCTCTCACAAACACACAAGAACACACACTTTTTTGTCACTTCTTAGGAAACTGAAGAGAGATCTCTGAATGTTTTACTTCAAAATAATAGATCCAAATGCACAAATGCTATTGGGAAACAAACACAAAATGAAAAGGAGAAAAATATCACGGGCCCTACTTTGACTAAAACCACAAGATAGTTTTTGTCAGTGACTAGTAAGACTGTCTGAAGTGATGAGAGTTATTCCGAAGGATGATTCTATGTTGTATAAATACACTCTACTTTCCTTCTCTCCTTCTCAAAGCCTCAGTTCAAAATCAACTCGGCAAAGAATAAAGGCTTCAGCAGTGATTTCAGTCATAGTTTAAATCATAGCAAGAACATTTATGAACTGCATAATTTGAGACACATAACTGCTCCAACTCTCTGTTTCTTTGTTTTTCTCTCTTATAATGGAGGATTTAAATTTTAAAATCCCTTAAATCTTTTATAATTATAAAAATATTTAAGGAGATAATGTAAGAAAATAAAAAAATACACAGCACACTAATGGTAGTTGATCCTGAGCAGTTAAAAATTTGTAACTGTTATCATCATCACATCATCATCATTGCATAAAATAAGATGTAAAATAATAAACACAGACTTTGGAATTAGAGACAAAATAGGTTGGCATCTTGGCTCTGACAAATTCTGATTTTTTTCTCCTTATGTTTACAATCTTTGGTGTCTGCATCATAAATGGTTCTAATGATAATATTTACAAGATTGCTGTAGGTTTAAAGATAATCTATTTTAAATACTTAGCAAGAGTTGTAAAGGCTAGCATATTAACCCCTCTTAGTTCTGTAAAAGCCAGTTCAATACTTGGGCACACAAATGTATGATCATGCCACTTAGAAGTTAATAAGAGAGTGCTGATGGGTGTCTGCAAGCAATTCATGGACACTTCAAATACAGATAAATAATACTATTGATCATTACCTGGAAGCTTTAGGTAGATTGCTTCAACACTAATATAAGAAAGTAGTCAAACAAATTTTCACAGTAATTTTGTCCTTGACATTGGTATTCTGATGTGACTAAATCGTTATGGGCAAACCTGACTATTTCCAATAATTCTCAATAGTTTTTATTTTGTATTAGAAGTATCTAGCAACCATCACAATTCTTTAAAGAATCCAGAGCTACAAAGCCAAGCAATTAAATTTGAAAGTATTTACAGGTAAAACTAATTAATTTCTTGTTTTATTTTTAACTTTTAAACATATTTGATTTACTCTTTTTGTTTGCTTTTAACTTTAAAATAGTGTCACAAAATGTCCTGCAGTTCAGTTATGTACAGAAGAAAGTAAGCTCTGTTTCTGGATTAGTCTAAGGTTTGCAATCTCTGTGGTCCTATTAAAACATGAAAGGCTGTGTCATGATAATTCATATAAGGAGAATTCATTATAATTTTGATATACTCTTTCTTCTCATTTTTATCTCCATTTCTAACTTTCTATGTATGTAGTTCTGACATTTATATTTTAGTGAAGAGGTCAGATATAGTGGAAAGATGTCACTACGAAAAAGAGAAAAAGAAAAATATTCACCTTTGCTCCATGTTAATCTCAGTATGATATTTTACAGTTGTATAATGAATTCATATAAAAGTAAAAAAAAAGCCTAACAATATGTTTTATTTATATCACACAAATTATAATCTTTATAATCCTCTTTTTCTTCATTAAGCTCTTTTGTGAGGTATTTTGCCAGATATGTATTTTTTTAAATCTTAGGTTAAACATGAAGTCCCAAAAGGTTTAAAAATCGTAAAGTAGTATAAGCAACCTAAGTCAGTGTAATGCAATAAAAATAAAGGTGAAGGAGAAAGCTGAAGTCATTATAAAATAAAGGGAAACCTTGAGAAAATCATTAGAAAAGCAAACCTTCAGTTACTTACGATTGAAGCTATAGGTGGGCATTTCCTAGTTCTTAAACAGTTTATTAAATCCTTGTAGGAAATGTGATAGTGTTTGCCTTGAAACTTCTGACCATTTTAAGCAAAAGGCCTATTTTGCCTAATGGAGCTAATGTCCCACTAATTAGCTTTTAGTCATGAAACAGCCTTTCCAGTGAAGCATTCTTACTATGTTCTTTTCTGCACATTAATGATTATGGAGGGATGAAAGATACAAATCCTAAAGATATTTGTTTTTCTGTGTCCCCAAGTGAGAGCTTTGTGGTGTATTGCTATTTTCCCAACATATTAAATCTGCTTTTCTAGTTACAATTTGAAATTACACCCAATTTTGTAAACAGATTCTTCATACTATTTTCAATAAAGATTCATTTTCTACCTTTCATAATTCAATAAGAAACAGTGGATCTACCAGGATATATATATATATATATATATTTTTACATTTGGAAAGAAACCAACATTGGAAAAGGTTTAGCAGCTGGCACTAATGAAATGAAATGAAATTAACTGAATGAAATTGAATATATTCAATGAAAATATGGCCACACAATAGCATCGGTTGGGCTTCTCACTGAATTCATGTAATTTTGAAAATATGTTCCACTGTTTATTATGTTTTGTTATTCTCACAATACCAAATTCTGCTGAAAAACTGACATTTTTACTTTTTCAGAGGAAATGAACCTTGGAACTATAAAATATAGCTCCTAGGTTTAGGACTACTCTAAGCTATAGATTGGTTTATTCTTTCACCTTATATCATTTTGTTGAAAATCTTTGTTATATTTGGCATGTAGTACCTTTCAGGCAGTAGATAATAACTAATAGATAATACTATCATTATTTTAGATACAAATTAGGTAATTGGTTGATTGTGGTTAAGCTACCTTATATCAAAGAGTTCATACTTGCAGCATTCTTTGTGGTAGGTAGTTTAATTTTTTTTCTCAAGATCTATAGATAGACATTAAAACTTTTTTAATTTTTAAATTAGTTTTGCTTTTTTTACTTTCATTTGGAACTTACATTCAAAGCATTACATCTAAAATAAACAGGTGTCATGTCCAAGGTTCTTCAAGAGGTGATGATAATTTAACTTTAATAAAAATTATAACAGACAAATCCTGAGAATATTACTTGTTTCACCAAAAGGTGGAAAAAATTGAACAACTCACAGCTATAGGAATTTTACCTAGCCTAATTTGTCTGTTTATTTTATTTTTCCACATTTTGGACGAATTCACTAATAATTTTCAGTTCTCGGGAAATCCTGATAGCCTAGCTACATGACAAATATTCCCAGAACTTAGTGATTTGAAATAACAAAATCATGTATTTTTTTCTCAAAACCCTGCAATTTGAGAAACTTTGGAGGGATAGCTCTTCTCAGCCTCTATGTAGGAGCCACTAGGGTGATTCAAATAAGGGCTGGAGGATCCACTTTCAGGTTGATGCACTCACGGCTAATGAGTAGATGTTACTTATCAGGAGAGGCTTATAAGGGGTAATTGGCTTCAGTTCTTTCCCAGATGAGCCTCTCCTTGAGCTGTACGGGTTTCCTTGTAGCATGGGGTTTATGTTCCTAGAGCAAGTGTCCCAAAATAACACATGGTATCACATTTCATGATTTAGTCTCTGAAGTAACAAAGTGCCACTTTCACCACAGTAAACAACTCAGCCAAATTCAAGGATAAAGAGCACAAAAATGGCCGGGGACAGTGGCCCAAGCCTGTAATCCCGGCACTTTGGGAGGCCAAGGCAAGAGGATTGCCTGAGCTCAGGGCTTTGAGACCAGACTGGGCAACTTGATGAGATCTTGTCTACCACATGTCAAAAATAAAAATTAGCCAGGCATGGTAGCGGGTGCCTGTAGTTCTAGCTTCTTGGAAGACTGAGGAGAAAGGATCACCTGAGCCCAGCAAGTCGAGGCTGCAGTGGCCTTGAGCGTGCCACTGCACTCTAGCCTGGGCAATGGAATGAGATTCCAACTCAAAAAAAAAAGTACAACTCGAAGAAATATCAGACTTATACTATATGAAGACCATGTGGGGTAAGAGGTGAGTTGGCAGGCATTGTCACAGTCTATCCCTTGACTAAAAAAAAAATTAGATCCTTTCCCTGACTATAAAAATTTAGATCCTTCTCACGTGTAAAATACATTCTCTTTTTCGCAGGCTCTATCTTATTACAGCATCAGATTGACGTTCAGAATCTGCCGTCTAATTAAGTCCAGGCGAGGATGAAGATTTTGGGTACTGCTACTCAGATACTGATTCTTAAATAACATTTCTTTTGATTGGATGAACTGAGAACCAAAAAGATAAATTATTTACCCACCACACATATTCAATGCCAGAGCAGGCAACAGGGATTAAGTAAATATTGTGGACACTATGTTCCAAAAAAGGAGAAAGTCTGAAGAACACAGTAATTATCAGCCTATAAAAAATCTGAAATAAAGACAGGCATTTATTGCCAATTCCTTGATTGGGCTCAAGTTTACTGCCTGGGAATTATTTACTATAGCTCTTTTCTCCATGTTCTGGACTGTTGGCTTTGTTCTCTGAGTCACTCTTGTTTTCCTTAAGAAACAATCTGTGTTTGCAGTTCTCCCTGCCTGCTTCCTGCTGGGAGCTCAAGGCAACTTTATATTTAGTACTATTTCTGATGTTTCCCACTCAAGTTGGTGCAATTTCTTCAACAACTCCCATCGATTTTTAATCTACCCTACGGTAAGTCCTGTACATATGAACCTTCAAGTGGTGAGCTTTCAAAGATGTTAACATGCGTTCACATGTCCAATCATGTTAGTTCACATGTCTGGCATACATTGTCACATGCATGCAAGGCATTGTACTGTAAGATTAAAATGTTTTCTTTATTTTTTGTGTTTTTAATGTATTATTTGTGTGAAAAGTATTATAAACTGATTACAGTCCGGTACTATATAGCCAATTGTGTTAGTTGGGTATCTAGACTAACTTTGTTGGACTTACAACAAATTGGACCTATGAATGCACTTCCAGAATGGAACTCTATCCTATATTGGAAATTTACTGTATTAGACACAGGCTACATCCATACTTTAAGGAAAGTCCTTCCCCACCTTCTGCTGTACATTAAATATATGTGGCACACTGGCCTGAAGATTCCTAGAAGATAAATTGCTTAATAGAGAATGTTTGTTACACATCCTCTTAAATCTTTCTGAGGGACTCTTTGAAAGGATCTATGAAGCATCACTGAATATGTATCTGAGGTCTCCAAGGATCTCACACGTCTACTCTGAAGAGGATTTTTGCCTTTAAGCCATTTCTTAATTTCAGATTAGTTTGACATATGGAGAGTATGGAAATGAGAAACAATTTTCTGATTTAATTCCAAGCCCATTCAATCCTAGATTATTTTTTTTTTAATTTTGCTTACAATTTAACAATTTGTGTTTTATTCTTATTTTGTTTCTTTTTTTTTAATGTCTTAGCTCTTCTTGCATTTTCCTATACACAGTCAGAAGAAGTATGTCAGCACCATAATACTCTTTCCTCAAATTTTCTTACCTACTGTTGGGTTAACTAAGTACATTTCTCGTGTTCCACCCTACTGCAGGTAACAGTGTTGCCAAAATATTCACCACTTCATAATGAAAATCTCTTTGCTTTCAGCCTCCAATAACCTTTTTCTTACTTTTCTTTTTTCTAACCACCCCACTCCCACCCCCTCCTTACTTTTTTTAAGCCTTCACTCCAAATACTCTCTCAAATTCTTCTTAGGCTTTTATTAGCAATGTATTAGAATTTTGGGGCACATCACCCACCACAGTTACAAATGCAATGCCAATGCCTTAGGTTTTTGTCATGGCAGTATTTTGCATTCAGGAACAAATCTGTTCCAGCTGTTTATTTCTGTGAAACAAACTTCCCCAAATCTTAATAGGTTAAAACAAAAATAATCCTTTTTTTTTTAATAAATATACAACTTGGGCAGGACTTAGTGGAAACTTGGTACTGGCAGACAGCTGGGAACTTAGGGCTGTGGTACTTAAGACCTATATTTTGTTTCCTTACAGGTTTTCCCACAGACTGCTTTGACTTCCTCACAGTATGGTGGTTGGGTTCAATGAGTGACTGTTTCAAGAGAATCAAACAAACAAACAAAAGTATTAAGTCTTTTAAAAAGAATTGAATTTTATGATCTAATGCGAGAAATATCAGACTACATCAGTCTATTGTCATTAGGCCTACCATTGTTCTAGGGAAGAAAATTAAACCTAACCTCTCAATAAGCAGTGTGTCAAAATCCCTTTGTAAAAATAGCATGTGTTGATGAAAAGTATTGTGGTCATTTTCAGAAAATATAATCTGCCACATTGCTTATAACTATTTTGTCTCATTAGATTATGTATTAGCATAATCAGTAAGTGTACTGTAATAATACAGTAATTGTCAATGCCATATTGAGTAGAAAATAATATTTTTATATGAATCTGTTTATTTTGCCTGACTCACTAACCTACATTTTTCTGTGTGCTTTCTTGTTTCCACAAAAAGATAACAACTTTAATCTATGTTTCTCTTTCTTAAAATGTACCCTACTTGATTTTTTAAATTGTGTGAGCAGTTTCATCACAAATTTCTACTACACAAGACGCTAGATAATGAGAATGAGTTTTGATATATGTTACCCACAAGGGTTTCCCCTTCCTACTAAAAACTAAAAATGACTTTTAGCAACTTTCCTTCAAAAAAGTAGTATTTAAGCTTAACATATTTTCTTAGACTTGACTTCATTTTTAAAACTCATAATGCAGGCATAATAAAATCCTGCTAAATGACTAGCTTAAGCCAAACTGGGACTTGATTTCTTAAAATAGGGTCAACTCTGCATAATACTTTAATTAAAATAAAAATTTTAAATTAATGTCACTTAGAACATGAAATTTTTTTTTATTAATCAAAATTAAAGATTTTAATACACTTTTCTCAATAAGCAGCCAAAAACATTAGTATGAATATACAAAATTTAAAAACACGATTAATAAATTGACCTCATTTACACATAGAGAACATTTTTCTAGCAACTGTAGAGTACATATATTTTTAGCATTTATATATCTTTTTTTAGCATTTGTATATCTTAAAATATTACTTCTCCATTTTTTCCTTTCCTTCTGAGAATTTACTATTTATGTTAGACTTTTTAAATGTATTCCACATGTCTCTCATGCTCAGTTCTGTTCTCTTTTTTCTCTCTGTGCTTTGGTTATTTTCTGTTGATCTAGCTCTCCATTCTTTAATCGTGCATTCTGCCATGAACATTCTGCTGTTTAACCTATCCAGTGGGTTCCTACTCTTTTTTTTTCTTCTTTTTTTAGGTAAAATATACTGTTCATTGTGAGAATGAATCAGAAATACATCAATTACATTATTCCAATTAAAGCATGAATGGAAATTCAAATCAAGAGAAAATAAATTTAAAATTTTATTGAAACCAAACCTTGGATATTTGTTTAAAAATTGAATACATCAGCTTTACTTCCTAAATACTGCATACTAAGATCATTTGGAATAATTTTTCATCTAGTTTACAGTATGCTGGTTGAGTTTCTTCTTTGATGTGGCTGATCCTATAGCTCTTAAATATCACTGTCAATAATCTGCCTTGTTATCATTTATATCTACTTCTTATATCCTCCCAAAAAGTTAAATGGCAATTAAAATTACAATCCAATATATTTTTCAATTCTAGAATTTCCATTGTACTCTCTTAAAGATTTAAAGCACTCATCCAAAAGTTTTGTCTATTTATTTATTTATTTATGAATGAATTGGAGTCTCACTCTGCTGCCCAGGCTGAAGTGCAGTGGCATATTCATGGCCACTGCAGCCTTGACCTGCTGGACTCAGGCGATTGTTCTGCCTCAGCCTTCCAAGTAGCTGTTAAGAACATGAAATTTTTAATGACAATGTTGAATAGTAATGTGACAAACCCTATAAGATGAACATATGCATTCATACACACACACACACACACACACACACACACACACACACACACACACACACACACACACATATATCCCATAACACAACTCTATGAAATAGTATAAGATTCTTTCTGAGGGGAAAAAGTCAAACTTCAACATAGGCTTAGCACTTACAAAGTTATGGTTCACTTGTGTTGGTTTCTTACTCTCCTTTATTGGCCTAAGTGTATAAAAGTGTTATCTTGAACTACAAATAAACAATGGAACTTTACTCTTTAATGTGGAAACTGAGCACTCAATTCAGTACTGAATTTGAGGCAAGCACAGATATATCATTTTCAGCTGAAGGAAGATGATTCTTTCCTTGTTCTTAGGCTTGTTAGACTTGGAAATAAGTAAGAAGTTGAAAACGACAGCAAATGTTCACTAAGCATTGAACGTCAGGATACTTGACTTTCATATAATCTTGAACTTATCTAAGGGAAGAATAGAATGCATCTGATTTTGAATATGTAATCAAACTGCAGCTCTTAAAATTCTACTCTTTTTATCCAAAGCCGAATTTTCAACTTTAAAGAAAATTCAGAGAAAAGATCAATGACTCAATCATCCACTTGTGTTAAAAAGGAGAAAAAAACTACAATTTAATTTTGATCTGTAGTTATTCCAGGAGTTTTAAAGTCCTGGTATCCTTCTTTGCTCTCAAACCCAAGAAGCAGTAAAAACATTTCAAGGTTTTCTTTTGCAACAAAATTTGCAAAATGATTTCTTTTTTTAAAAAATATTTTCTTGGCAGCAAGATTGAGAAGACCCTGAACAATTCAGGAAGACAGTTCTCATTTTCTTCAGAGCCTTGCAACTAGCTCATGTGAGGAAAATGTTCAATAAGTAGGCTAGTGTCTGCGTCTATTCTTTATCTTCAATGCACTCAGCAATAGTTACCCTTCCATTTTCTAGAAAGCAGTCCTGCAATTCACCTTTCAGCTCAAATTCCCAGTTGAGAACTCATCCTCAGTGAAGCTGCCAGATTTTTGTGTTCGTTGTCCTAGTTTTCACACAGATTTTAAACATTTTTGAGTGACGTGGCCTATTTTAAATAATGGTAATCATTTTTGTTACACTAACTAGAATATTACTCCTTTCATCTCCAAGAATTTCTGACATCAGTATATGACTGTGAAGAAAGCCATTCATTGTGACAGTGTCAGAATTTGTTGTTGTTACAAAAGAAGCAAAACTTTCATAAAGCCAACCATTGATGGGGCATCACCAGTACAGCTGCCAACATAGTTCTCCCAAAACAGGCCTTTTTGTTTCCAGATATGAAGACAGAACATGAAGGCTTTGTTTGTTCCAGACAGATTTTTGCAGAAGGTAAACTTTTCTTAAATTTTACCATCAGTTACAAGTCTCACAAATGCTAGAATATAACATTTATTCTGGAAATCTGATGATTTACCAATCTGGATAGAAAAGCTATCTTTGACATGCCTTTTATATATCAACTTAAGGTTTTGTTTTAGAGAGAATTCTGATCTGTTTCTCTTACAGAAATTGAGCATTTTGCTTACTATACTGTAACATGCTGGCATTATTAGGTCCTTGCAAACTGTGTGACTTTTCCTTTTCTGCACAATGTGTTGTGCTGTTAAATCATTTGCTTCTTAAATTTTTTTAAATAATTGTGAGTTTTTAAATAAAACTTTAACTCTGTTTTTAGATTTCAATAGCTATTTAAAATAATCAGCACCATTACTTGTCAAATGTCTGATTTTTAGCAAGTGATTATTTTAATTTTGCAAAAGCCATCGCTGTATCTTAAAATTGTTTTCCACAGATGATGCATAATGGAATAGGACAACTTGGATTACAGTTCCCTTGGTAAATATCCTTATATTGTATCCCTTGTTATAATTTTAAGTGAAATGACTCAAAACAGTGCAATTTTTTCAATAATAACCTAATCAAAATTGTTAACAATCCTAGGCATAACTTACCTTCTAGGTTTTTGACTTGCTTCAGGAGAGAAAAATATGGGCAAGTTGAACATGAAATCACTGTTTCTGCTATTTTCTCAAACATCAGGATGCCATATTTTGGAGTACCATGCCCTGAACTCTATCACATATATATACTTTTACATACTGACACATTCTAGTGTTCACACGCATGCGCGCGCACACACACACACACAGACTCTTGAACAATCCCTCACGCAATCAAAAATCTGTTTAACTTTTGGCTCCCTCAAAACAACTAATAGTGTACTGTTGACCAGAAGCCTTACTGAGAACAAGTCAATTAACATATATTTTATATATTATATAAGGTATTCTTACAATATAGTAAGCTAGAGAAAAGGTTATGAAAAATCATAAGGAAGAAAAAATATATTTATTACTCATTAAGTAGAAGTGGATCATCACAGAAGTTTTTTTCCTCACCATCTTCATGTTGAGTAGGTTGAGGAAGAGGAGGAAAAGGAAGGGTTAGATTTGCTGTCTCTGGGGTGATAGAGGCAGAAGATAATCCACGTAAAAGAGAACTAGCCTAGTTCAAACCCGCATTGTTTAAGGGTCAACTATTCTACTGGTATACAGGATGACTACTTCTAAAATAATAGCCATATAAAGATAATATAATAATCTTTGCCTCTGAGAGGAGTAGGGATCTGGGCAAAAGAGAAATTTATTTTTAATTCCATAAAATTGTACTGTTAGAATATTTTCCTGTATGCATACAGTATTATATTTCTTTTTCATAAAATGTCAATTCAAATAAAAGTATTATAATAGAACAACTTGTAATAATAAAAAGAATAATTCTATCTGACTCTAAAACCCTCATTATTTCTATTACTCCACAGCGTGAACTGGAAACTGCAAACCTTCATCATTCTCCCTGATCCCTCAGAGCCTCTGCCTATTACAAAATATTTTAAGAAGTAGGAGGAAGGTGCAATCCTAGAAAGTGAAATCTAATCTCTTTATTTCCTTTTTCATCTACCTCACAGTTTTTTTGTATATCTAGTAGGCACCACCCAAGACAAATTGGTAATGTAATAAAAAATAACAGTAAGTGAAATAAATATAGAATTATAAAATGCTTCCATTTGTTTGATTGACATACTTTTATTTAAAGAAATTATTATAGTGGCCTGAAAACCAAAGCTTTCTTGAAAATCAACTGATGTGTGGTAGTAATTTAAATATTTTTCTAATAGCTCCAATTGCCTTTTGCTGTTCTATAAACCAAATATAGTTTGATTTTTTGTGTGTATGTGACATTTTGTGGGCTAACTAAATTCCCTGCAGGGACATTGTCTCTTTCCAGAGATTTATGTGGTCTGAATGGTAGGGATGATAAGCACTTGCTGTTCAGTAGTGTAGTTAATACTCAGCCTCAGGATAAGAAAGCAGTGAAGCATCCCCTACTCGAGGTACAGTGGTTCTGCAGCAACCAACAGCACTGTTTCTTTTTCTGAGGAAATTTGCATCAAAATGCTTAGTCCACAGGGAGCTCAACGTTCACTCACTGCTCACTGCCCAAGGAAAACAGCTATTATGGTCATTTCCCAGTCTTTCAAGGCAGAACAAAAGGTAAAGAAAAGAAAAGAAAAAGAAACACTATTGTAACAAGAATGACAAGAGAAACAGAGCAGTCTTTTTAGGAACATAGTTCTGCCTTAGGGTATAACCTACTAATCTATTATGAGTTATTATTTTTCTCATGTGCACCATGTAGTGATATAAATAAGGAGAGGAGATACAAACTATCTTTTATATTACTTATCTCATAATGTATCTTCTTTTGTTTGTCCTTTTTGTTTTCATCTATAGTCAATAAAAGGTATTTAGGAGTTTCAGGATTTATTACAAGAAAAGAAAAAAAGGGGGAGAAAGGAAGGAATGATAGAAGGGTGGGAGGAGGGGGGAGGGAGGGAGGGAGGAATTAGTGAAAGATGACAGACGTTTCTTACAAATACATTTAGGTTAGTGCTGAAAATTGCATTGTTCTAAAAAATTATGGAGTAAGGTTTTTTTCCTTTTTTTTTTTTTTTTTTTGCTACTGACAAAGACTCTTTCCTTGACTAAATTTTAGTTAGGCATCTCTGAATCCTTTTCCCAACTAGTACTTAGACTTTTGGAATTTGTGTCTGCCTTTGCCTCATCTAATTTTGGCACGAATACTGCTAAATTAGTTTAACCAAAATAACCTACTCTCTATATTTGACCACTCTAAATAACTGATCAGGATTCTCATCTTCTACCATTCTTCAGGTGATATCTAATTATTGTGGCCTGACCTAAGCAAGAATCCCGATAGGGTGGTTTAACTAGAATCTCCCCTAAGCCTTGAGGTTTCCTCTTAATAACTTTTCATTTGCTGACCCCCATCTTGCTCCCTGGCTGTAAATTCCCACTTTTCCTTATATTCAGTGCTGAGCCTCATCTTTCTTCCCTACTGCAAATCCCATTGCAGTAGTTCCTATACCTATTATCATAGTCCACCTAAATAAAGCCTGCCTTGCCATCTTAATGTGTCATTAATAGCTTTTTAAATTCTACAATGCAACTTCTTCTCTCAAACAAAAATCAACAAGAATTAAAATAGGAGGAAAAAAATACCATGTTTGATCTATTTAGAAAGAGTATCAACACAATGCCATAACTCATGAGAAGCGTTTATTGATAACAGTGAATATAGGATTAAGTGAATAAGGTATAGACCTTGTTCCCAACTAGCTTCCATGTCCACAAGACCTAAACAAGCATGCTATCTCCTGCTGCTGAATGTACAGAGAATGTAGTGGAACCAGGAAACTTTCAGACATGTGAACTGTGAAAGTGTGAGACTTCATGCAGGACGGAAGAGAAAAATGTGGGCAAAAAAGAAACCCTGCAACTGATTTAGATGACTTAAGAGTCTTCTTGGTTTGTAAATATGAAACTTCCCAGTTAGTTGGGCCTTGCTTTCTAACAAGCCAGAGGGGAAACGTGAAAGCAGAGTATAAGTGTGAATGGGTTTTGCAACAGACTAGAACTTAAGTCCCTGATGACCAGGCTCTGCCTCACACCCTGTCCCTTCACATTTTCTTAAAATCATTTGGTGGTATGAGTCGCTACCTAAGGAAACCAGCATTAGAACTATATTCAGATGCAAGAAGAAGAGAGAAGCACGTATATGGACTATAAGAAGAAACATTGCAAAATCTAGGCCACAAAGAAATTTAAAGACATGGCACTACTCGCCTATGTTACAGAACTTAAAGAAAATATATACTCTTTCTAAAAGAAGATCTCAAAGAAATGAGAAAACTCCAATAAGGAATGGTAAAACAACACAAAGGGAAAATGATGTAGTAATGACAAGGAAACAATAGGAGGCGATCTAATATGCAGTCATAGAACAAAAAAGTTGATAAACACTGGTGAAACAAAGCAGTAATACTGCTGTATAAACGCTCTGAAAACTTTCTTACTATAAGACATTTTTAAATAGTAGCTGAAGTATTTTATTTTAAAATACTTTTCAGCCTTTTTGAGATATAATTGACAAATGGGAATTGTATATACTTAAGAAGTACAACCAAATATTTTGATACATGTATATATGGTGAAATGATCGCTGCAATCAAGCTAATTGAAATATTCATAACTTCACATAGTTGCTATTTTCTTTCTCCCTCTCTCTCTCTCTCAATCTCTCTCTGTGTGTGTGTGTGTGTGTGTGTGTGTGTGTGTGTGTGTGTGTACTGAAGCCATTAAGCCTCATCCTTTTAACAAATTCCACATATACAATACAGTACTATTTTTACTGTAGTCACCATACTGCATGTTAGACCTCCAGAACTCACTAATCTTGCATAACTGAAACTCTTATTCCTTTTGATCAGCATCTCCTCTTTGCCCCTCTTTGCTCCTCCACAGGCAACCACCATTCTAACCATTCTACTTTTTGTGTTTATGAGTGTGACCGTGAGGTATTTGTCCCTCTGTGTATGGTTTCACTTAGCATAATATCCTCTAGGTTCATCCGTGTTGTCACAAATGGCAAAATTTTCTTTTTTTTTCTGAGAGTTTATATTCATTCATGAAAGACACTTAGGTAGTTCCATATCTTGGTTATTTTTAATAATTCTGCAATGAAAATAGAAGAACTACTCTCCTTCAAGATTTAAATTTCATTTCCCTTGAATTACTGAATCATATGGTACTGTATTTTTAATTTTTTGAAAAACTTCCATAATGTTTTCTGTAATGGTTTTACCAATTTATATTCTCAGCAGGATTTTCCTTTTCTCTACTTCCTCACCTTACTTGCTATTTTTTGTCATTCTAATAAAGAAATTTTTTTTTTAAATCTATTTGTTTTACAATAGCGACAAAAATAATAAAACTCCTAGGAGTACTTAACCAAAGAGGTGAAAGGAGTTGTAAATTGAAAACTATAAAACACTGATGAAAGAAACTAACAAAGACACAAATAAATGGAAAGTTGTTTTGTATTCATGGATTGGAAGAACCGATGTCGTTAAAATAGCCATACTACCCAAAATGATGTGAGGGGTCAATGCAATCCTTAACAAAGTTCAAATGGCATTCCTTAAACATAACTAGAAAAAGAAAATCTAAAATTCTAAAAGTCATATGGAAACACGAAAGGCACTGTATAGCCAAAACAATCTTCAATAAGAAGAACAAAGCTGGAAGCACCACACTTCCTGATTTCAAAATATACTACAAAGCTATAGTGATTAATACAGTATGGTACTGACATAAAAACAGACATACAAACTGTGATGGCTAATATTAAGAGTCAACTCGAATAGACTGAGGGATGCCTAGTTGGCTGGTAAAAAAACTGTTTCTGGGTGTGTCTGTGAAGATATTCCCACAGGAGATTAACATGTTAGTCATTGTACTAATTGAGGAAGACTCACCCTCAAAATGGATGGGCACCATTCAACTGTCTAGGGGGCTGGGTGGGACAAATTAGGGGGAAAAGGGATATTTAGCCTACTCTTTCTCCCTTCCATAGCAGTACACATTTCTTGCTCTTGCTCTTGTACCTCAGACTCCAGGTTCTTTAGAACTCTGGGACTTATACCAGTGGCCTCCCAGAAGCTTTTGGACCTTCAGATTCAAACTGGAGGTTTATCTGACAGGTTCCTTGGTTCCGAGACTTTCACATTTGATTTGAGCCACACTACCGATTTTCCTGGGAGCCAGGCTACTGGCTTCTCTGGGTCTCCAATTTGCAGATGGGCCATTAAGG
Source organism: Cephalopachus bancanus (assembly GCA_027257055.1). Taxonomy (NCBI): domain Eukaryota; kingdom Metazoa; phylum Chordata; class Mammalia; order Primates; family Tarsiidae; genus Cephalopachus; species Cephalopachus bancanus. The sequence goes on from JAPVLO010000107.1 coordinate 3,449,202, forward strand.
AATTTTGCTATTGTAATTGTATAAGCCAATTCCCCCTAATAAATCCCCTTTCATATATATCCTATTGGTTCTTTCTAGAGAACCCAGACTAATACATAAACTAATGAAGAAGAATGGTGAGTCCAGAAATAAATTCATACATTTATGCCTAACTGATATTTTGAAAAGGGCTCCAAGACAGAAAGAAAGAAAATACTAGTCTCTTCAATAATAGTTTTGGGAAAATTAGATATTCACATACAAAAGAATAGAAGTGGACCCTTAGCTCACATCATATACAAAAATGAACTCAAAATGAATTAAAGACTTAAATGCAAGAACTTAAATGCAAAACTGCTAAAAGGAAACATGAGAATAAAGCTTCCTGTCATTGGTCTTGGCAATGATTTGTTTTTATGATAACATTAAACAAAAATAGACCAGAGGGATCATGTCAATTTAAAAAGCTTCTTCACAGAAATGAAAACAATCAGTACTGTGAATTGCCAAAACAATCTTAAAGAAGACTGAAATAAGAGAAAATATTTTTAAACCCATATATCTATAGAGGGTTAATATCCAAAATATGTAAAACCTCATGCAGCTCAATAAAACCACAACTAATTGAATTTTAAAATGGACAAAGAACCTGAATCGACATTTCTCAAAAGGAGGCATGTAAATGTCCAATAGGCATATGAAAAAGCGTTCAGCATCAGTATCATCAGAGAAATGCAAATCAAAACCACAATGAGAGATGAACTTACTCCTGTTAGAACAGCTATGATCAAGTGGAAAACTACAACTAAGTCTCCGAACGAAGCTAAAATGTAACAGACTACAATGCATAGACTTTTAAATCCCCAAGTAGTAATTTTATTAGCTTATACCTAACAAAAGAACTGAAAGTCAAGTATCATTTGAAAGAGAAAATAATGTTTAAAATGTCTTAAATGCCATTCAAGGAGGCCATGAGTTTATATGAATGATGCTATTTCTTGTGGACATGTGGTAGAAACATACAGATAATTTGGAAGAATTGGAAAATACTGCAGAGAATGGCATGCTTCTACATTTAGTCTAGTAGAGGCTACAAGCTCCTCATTCAGCCATCCATGTTGAGAAACACAAATGTAGCATGTTTTGGAAGGACTTATCCATCCAAGGTTTCCCATGGTCTACATAAGAATTACAGTATGTCCAGAATGTCCGGTGTATCCCAACAGAGATAACATTGTACATAGAAGTACTGAGAGAACCAGTAGACCAAGCAAGTTCTGGGACCATGGAAAAGAAAGTTCAGTGTTCAAGGACTTCACAGACGAGGCACTCTACCAAGGTGCTCAGGTTTTCAACATGATGCCATAAGGAAGCTGACAAGCTGCATTGATAATCCATGCAAGAGTCTCAGCATTGATAATTGACAAGGGATTTATAATTGACAAGGGATTGATAATCCATGCCTCAGCATTCAAATCCTACTATTCTCTTACAGTCAATACCATCAAGGACATACAGAATAACACATAAATCCACAAACAGAACCAAGGCTCTATTCTTCATTGAAATGAAATGACATAAATCTTCCACTTCACCCAGAAACTCTTTGCAAAAAGAAAGAAGAATGATCCCAAAAACCAAAATCAGAAGAGTTAAGAGACTGCTAAACTCTAACTAAGATAATTTTAAGAATATTTTATGTTGGAATTTGAGGGAAGGGTTTCAATAGTAAGATTATAGATAATTGTATGTAAATTATAAAAAAACTAATTATAAAACTAAAGAGAAGATTATTTTACACTGTATAAAGTGTGGCTTAATATTTTTTTCCCTACAAAATACTGGCTAAACAGCTATATTTTCTTTGCTACATTTGCCCATGTCCATTTGCAAAGTCAATATTAATATTTTTGTGAGAAAAGACATCTGATAGGAGACAATAAATTCACTATAAATATAAAAGACCTAGATAAGATAGTCTCAAAATTCTAATGCTGGGGGAAGAAGTGCTAAAGACGTTTTTGGATTCCTTCTTCGCAGTTACTCTGTTTCTTATTCATCGTTCTCTCTCTCTCTCTCTCTCTCTCTCTCTCTCTCTCTCTCTCTCTCTCTCTCTTCTTTCTTTTTTGAAAGCAGGATTTATTGAGAGGACAGAAAAGCTCCTACAGTGGTAGGGGACCCGACGGAGTTGCTCGACTTTTTTTCTTTTATAACATTTTCATAAATGTTGAATAAGTAGAGTTGAAGGTTATGTGTCTCCTATGCTAAGGAATATTTTTGAGATGGGAGATTAAGAGCAATTAGAGTGGGGAAAAAAAAGCCAGGTTGTAACTGTTTTAGAAGAAATACGTGAAGTGTTTTCTGAGAAGTCCTGCAAATAGGAAGCACCCACATGTTGCTAACTCTACAGAAGTTGAAGAATAGTCTGGGATTCAGGATTAAACAAGTCAAGCTTAAGAAGTATGCATTTTGCTGGAGTGTTTATAAGCTTAGTGTAGTATGCATTTTGCTGTGGTGTTTAATAAACCTCTTAGGAGCTCTTCATCCAAATTATTCTAACTATACCTTACCCCCTAAAAGATAGCCAAGTGTTTATTGTACTAAATATTTTAACATAGCTAGAAATTCCCTCTAACTACTCTTGTCTTGTTCCTACTTTTCCTCCAAACTTCTTGAAGAGTCTTTATCTCCATCTTCAATTCCCAGGTTCAATCCAATAACTTATTCTACTGAATCACTAACATTATTATAAAGTCTGCTTGCAGTCCTTGCTGCTCTCATCCACTCCATTTACCACACTGCAGGCTTTTGTTTTTCCACAGCAATTCTGACCTTGTTCTTTCTTTTCTTCTCATTGTCTCAAAGCCCTGAATTTTTAACATGGCTCATATTATCCTTACTTACCTTAATATCCACAATGCTATGGTTTAAACATAAATGTCCCTCCAAAATTCAAATGTTAGAACTTAAGCCCAAGGTGATGACATTAAGAGGTAGAATGTATGGTGTTAGGTTGCTTATATATTTCTCAGTCTAAGGTACTTTGCTATAGTAGCTCAAATGGACTAAGCCACTCCATTTATGCTACATCCCACTCATGTCCTGCATTTTTGTTCTTCCAAAAGATTGTGATGCTTTCCAACTAAAAATCTTGGCACATAGTTTTCTACTTGCCTAGAATTTTTTCTCCTCCCTTTATACATAGTCAGTTACTGATCTTTATTCAGAGGGTAGCTCATCTGTCATTCCTCCAGATAGATGCTTCTCATAATCCCTGACTAGAGGTCCCTCCTTTATGCATTCTCATGGATAGACCCCTTTTCCTTGATAATGCTTATCACAACTGCAACTAAAAACTAGTTCTATATTTTCATTATTTAAAATATTTCTCCTCACAAGGACAAGACTTAGGAACTTTAAGTTAATTGTTCATCATCTACATGATGTCTTATAAGTAGATACAGAAGTGATATTTATAAAAAATGAATAAGTTGTGTTAATACTTGCTGTATTCATTCTCTCTGTCATCTTCAATGTTCAGGGTACTTCAATGTGCTGTTTCTAATCATCTTACAAGTCTGATCTCACTAAAGTCAATGTTATTTATTTGTGGTTGCATATATGAGATTTTGTTGCCCTCATGTTACTGAACAACTCTAATGTATATTCTAGAGACTACATTCTTCTTGATAAACTTAATATGAAGTATTATAAATAAGGAAAAATAGCCAAATGGGAACAAAGTACCATATGATTAACAGACTAACAATAACATAACCCAGGTCTCACTAGTAAAGACTATATTTCAAAACATGCCTGAGACCTAGGAAACTAAGCAAATCTTTCTAAGTTTGTTTCAGTCTGTGAGAAAAGCTGAAGAATAAAATTTTATCCCCGTAGTGTCCATGTAGAGTTACAGAAACAGAGGTAATAAAGTCAAAAGTCAGGCATCCTTCTAACATGCTCACTTATAATCTCTTCTCCTTGGGGTTGGCTGGATCTAGTGCATAGCTTTCAACAAATATGGTAGCAATTGAATACAGCAAAAGTGCTGAAATGTTACTTTCTAGATTAAGTAACAAAAGACGGTATCTTCCTTCCTGGAACTCTCACATTCTCTTTCTCTCTCTCTCTTATTCACTTCGATACAGCCAGCTGCCATGTAGTGAGCTGTACTGTGGAAAGATCCACATGGCAAGGAACTTAGGGTGGCTTTCCGCCAACATCCAGTGAGGTACTGAGACTCTCAGTGCAATTGCCCATAAGGAACTGAATCTTGCCAATGATGGCTGAATGAGTTTGGAAACAGATCTTGTCTAAAGCAAGTCTTGGGTAGACTGCAGCTACAGCTGATGCCTTGATGAAGGATTTGTGAGAGACACTGAGCTAAGCCAGCTTCAGTTCCTGACCCAGAGAAACTGTGAGATGCTAAGTATGTGTACTTTTAAGCTGCTAAGTTGTCAGGATAATTTGTCACACAGCAATAGGTATAAATGCACAGACAATCCCACCGAAGCAGTTCCTGCTACTTAAAACATGGAAGACAAAAATCGGAAAACTTGACAACACACATGGATGTTGACCCTTAAGGTACATCACATTTTATATTCATTTCTCTCTTATATTCATTTCTTTTATAAATTTAGCCCACTGGATAACATGCTATAAATAATCAAATAAGTAACTTCTATGATGTTTAGCATAAGTCACAAAAATGTTATAATAGATTTACTAATAAAATAACAAATGTCCAAAACATATATTAAAATAATCTCTCATTATTAAACTCCCAAAGAAAATTTTAAAAATGCAAATGAAGTTACATTTCTTTATAGAATTTAATGACAAAATAATGTCCAGTGGTTTTTTCCTCTAAAACTTTATATTTTGGTCAGTTTAAGCTTTGTGGGCAATATTCTGGTGCCTGGGTAGAAGTGTACTTCTTTACTCAGCAGGGAAATCCAATATATATTTTATTGAAATATGTGTAACTTCTTTAGTCTTTTCAAAGTTAACTCTATTCTGATATGTTTCTAGGACTGCAATAACAAAATGCTACAGACTGGGCCATTTAAATAACATCAAGTTATTTTCTCACATATCTGTAGGTTAGAAATTTGAAATCAGGGTATCAATAGGTTTGGTTTATTCTAAGACCACTCTTCTTAATTTGCAAATGGCTGTTTCCTCCCTGTGTTTTCACGTGGTCTTTACTTTGTATGTGTCTGTGTCTTAATCTTCTCTTCAAAAAAACACAAAAAACAACAAAACAAAACAAAAAATCCTGTCATATTACATTAAGGCCCACCACGTGACATCATATTACCTTAATTGCCTTTGTTAAGGTGTAATCTCCATATATAGTTACATTCTAAGATACCAGGGGTTAGGACTTTAACATATGAATTGGGGAATGCCCAATTCTGCCCCACAGCAGTATCCAAACTTTCCAACTGGTTAATAGAACACGTGAACATATCACAACACCAACTCTAATCATTATAGCATCTAAAAACAAACACAACTACTGCAGCAATGACATTTTCCAATTAAAAAAAAAGATTTTGGTTATTTCTATTCTTGGGCAATAGGAGAGATTTGAAAATCACTGGACTAAAGAGGGTCAAGGCTAGACAGAGAAAATGAAAATAAGGAGAGAATTATATATCTTGGTTTTAGTCTTAATAAGATGTCAATCTTTTGTTGCTACTAGTTATAAATTTTCCATTAGTTATAAATTTAAGCTGAACCAGGAGAAATCTCCTACCAAGACACTAATTTTGTCTTCTATTTTCTATAATCTTGCAGAAAATAAAAAACTTTACTACCCCTAAGCTTCTTTTGTTGACTCTTCCTGATTGAATTCCCTTAGTGCCCTAATAAAAATCAATAAATGTAAATAAAAATCAATAAACAATGTGATTTATCCTATTCTTATCTTTTCCTGGCTATTTAAATCCTTAGTGTTTGATTTAGCTTTATTAATCCACTGAAACTATACATACTTCTTTCCACAATCTATTTTCCTGAAACAGCAAGACTTGATTTGCTCTAAAGAAGCAAAACATGGGGGGGAAGGGAGGTGGGATTAATAGTAGTCAATATCTGTCTGGGGATGCGGAGACACCCCTTATCAACAAGGGTGCCTTAACGAAGCATATTTGTATACCTAACCCTAAGCTGTACCCCACAATATCAAAATAAAAAATATTGATTAATAAAAAACAAAAACAAAAACAAAACATATTCGTTAAAACAGGAAAACATTTTAAGTTTATCATCAGCACATTTGATTAAGAAGCAGTGTCTTCATAACTATTATTAAGCTCGGTTTAATTCAGAAATACAGAAATCAAAAAATAATTATTATACTCTATAGAGTGAGTAGCCACAATCCCCTGACTTTTGAGAAAATACAGTATCATGTGCAAATAATCTCTAACTGTAATCACTATTGGATATTTATTATTATTAAGCATTATTACCCATTATAGTTCTAAAATAAAGTGTGTTGAGGTTTAGAAAAAAAAAGAAGCAAAACAGACTACAGTACCAGCTATGAAAACAGAATATGAAGAGGTTTTTATTTTTGTTTTTAATTCTGAGAAAGTCACTTTTGAAGTACCCTTTCAGTGGGTCACACAAGAACTCTCCCTCTCCACGATGAACCATGAATTTACAGAAAACCAAAACTGTGTCTGCAACCAAAGCTTCCTGAACAAGCTCTCCTTTTTCTAGAAATAAACCTTGAATCTCAACTAAGACCAGATGTTTGCTGAGTTTGAGACCCTGGACCCAAAGTATGCTATCTTTCTTGATCCCAACCATACCTGTTTAAATTAGCTGCCCAAACCAAAAGATTCAATCTCCTCATGTGGAATTTTGCTTCACAATTCTAGTTCTTTCTTCTCCATGAGCCAAATTGGAAGTTTCTGTATACCTGACATCTGAACTAGTTTATTTGCACCAATATAGTCACATGATTTTAGAAAACAAAAGAGAGAAACGGACAAGTTGCATGAATCTTCTAGGAAACATAGATATTACACTTAGAGCTTTTAAAATCGAAGATATAGCAGCCCAACACAAAAAAGATAGCGAAAGCTACTATTATACTGGCCTGTGTCTTGAGTAGAATCTTCCCTTCCCTTGGTTTCAAGTAATAAAGCTTAATAAAGAAGTAAACAGACCGGACTCGGTGGTTAGCCTGTAATCCTAGCACTTTGGGAGGCCGAGGCAAGTAGATTGCCTGAGCTGTAGGGTTCAAGACCAGCCTGGGCAACTTGTCAAGATCTCATCTCTACAATTAAAAACAAAAAAACAAAAAAATTAGCTGGGCATGGTATCGCGCGCCTTTAGTTCCAGCTATTAGGAAGGTTGAGGCAGAAAGATCATCAGAGCCCAGCAGGTCGGCACTGGGGTGACTGTGAGTGTGCCACTGCCCTCCAGCCTGAGCAACTGAGTAAGACTCAGACTCTAAAAAAAGTAAACAGAGTGACAACCCCACAGGGGAGATGCCAAAGCTTGGGGCAAGGAGATAAAAATGACCCTCCTCCTTCCTACTTTTGCAGAGATAGACGCACAGGAAAAGTGCAGAGGAGTTCTCTGGATGATGCTTTTCATTGTGTGGTCCACAGATAGGGCTGGTTCTGCCAAGGTTACCAAAAAATGAAATAAGTTCAGAAATCGAGAGGTAACCATTTAGACTTCTATAGGAACCTGAAAGAGTGGTCTTTGTCTATTTAATCTAATTTTTAAAATATAGACTTACACTTGGTCTGCCTACTTTTTAATCTCACTTTTCAAATATTTCACTTTTATTGTAACTTCCTAAAGCATTTATCTATTACAAGGTGGAAATATAAGGATCTAGTCTTCACTGCAGATACCACTACTCTACTCTCTAATACAGTCGTGCTTCCAAGCAGTGAACATGGACATCCTCTCACTTTACAAGGAAGCTCCAGGAAACATACTATCTTTTTCAAACCTGCAAGAGCAGAAGTTAAATATTTATTATCTCTTGAGACGTGCCCTTGTCGGCTCTGTGAATTTATATTTCTATGTTTTCTGAGACATTTACCCGGTGCACCATCTTCTCCATTTAACTTGTTTCTGTCTCTTTGCTTTGGCTTCCTTAAGTTCTCATGTGAACTATTATAGTCATGGTCCTGCTTCTTGAATTCTTTACCATCTACATTCTGGACAGATGATTGATTACATAGTGTCCAGTTTAATCCAAGATAAAGTCTCTAACTGGTCTCCATAAAGCATGTTTCTTTGTGAGGAGATTTTACATGTGGCCACATTTTAGTGGAAAGATTAGCTGATATGCTAGCTATTCTAGAGGCAGGTGCTACCCCAATTTTAACAACCGTGGTAAGGAGGAGTCTGTAATGTTGTAAAATAAAGAATAAGCCTACCACTATGTAAGGGATAATTGAAATGTGGCCATAGGAGGCATTTTAACTGAATTACCCAGTAATATGATACTGTGAGAAAAGAAAAAAACTGAATACAAATAAAACTTGTATTCAGATAGCTCTTAACAGCTGGTAAATCTGAAACAACATCTAGGTACAATACAATAAAAAATGCTGATTATGATTATTTTTAACTTTTGAAGCTAATGAGAAGTAATGATTTTGAAGAGCTTAGTAGGAGCTGAAGCTGGAAATAGCAGTAATATACTATAGCCCAGGACTTTGTCTTTGATCCACCACACAAGAAGGGCAGGCAGCAGACAAGGCCCAGGACCCTGGATAATATTGAGCTTGGTTAATAATTCCTATATAAAATCATTCTCAAGGTGAAAATTTGCAGCTGGGTGAACTGGAAATAAAACACCATCAAAACACACACATAAGGAAAAGACAAAACTAGACAGAGAGAAATTATAATTTACTAAATGAATTTATTAAACAAAGGCAAATTTTCAAATCATTAGGAAATTTGACTACATTGAAATTAAGAATTGCTGCTTAAAACAGCGAAAAAATAAGCAACAGAAAGATGTCAATGACATATACAATAGGCAATAAATGTCCAACTCCTTAAAGAATAATAATAACCCAATTTTTTTTTTTTTTTTTTGAGTTGGAGTCTCACTCGGTCGCCCAGACTGGAGTGCAGTGGCCGCTCCCGGCCACGGTGGCCTCAACCTACTGGGCTCTGGCGATCCTTCCGCCTCAGCCTTCAGAGTAGCCGGAACTACAGGCGTGTGCTGCCACGCCCGGCTGATTTTTTGATTTATTGTAGAGATGAGGTCTCGCTGCCCAGGCGGGTCTCGAACCTGCGAGCTCAGGCAATCCACTCACCTCAGCCTCCCAAAGGCGCGGGATTACAGGCTGAGCCACCGAGCCCAGTATAACCCAATTTTTGAAAGGACAGATGTTTCACAGAATAGAACAAACAAATGTGAGAACTTATTCATTAGCAAGGGAAAATAAAATTATGAGGTAAAAATCCTATATTCAGATCCCAAGAACTAAAATGTCGTGGAAAATTCTTGGTGTGAATATGAAACAGCTGAAACACTTGCAAAGTGCTAGTGGATGAAATTATTTCTATAACCATCATGAAAATCTATGAATCTATTCTGCTTTAGTTAGTAAATATAGAGATGTGAATATCATAAGACCCGGTAATTCCATCCTTAGCTGCTTGTCCTGGAGGAAACACAAGGGTGTTTATGACAGCACAATTTGGAAAAACTTGAAATAACTCAATTTTCCTTTGGTAGGATAATGGATAAATAACATGTGGTGGAGTTAATAATAGAATATCATATAGCAATGTAACATACATAAGTATCTCATGCATCAATAACAATCAAAAACACAATAAATAAAAGAAACACATCACAGAATAACACACAGAGTACAATTTCACTTCTGTATCCCAATTAACAGTGTAGTGTTAAAGCTGCATTGATACATAGTAACACTATAAGGAAAGGAAAGGAAATGATAGATATAAAGTTCAGGAACTGTAGAAGGTAGTGTTGTAGAACCCCAAAAGTTAGATTCAAGTCCCCAATGAGCAGAGAGCCAAACACTGAAATATAAGCACTTAGGAACAGACAAAGGTTTATTCCATTGGGACAAAGCATGAGGGCAGAAGAAGCAAACTCTCAAATCTGACCTGCCTTTCAACATAACTGGAGGCTTTTATGAGTAAGTAGGAGTGTAGGAGGTGAGATCCCTGGTGACCAAAGCTGCTTGCATCCTTCTGTCAATCAGACTTCTGGATGCCATCAAGGAGGTTGGCATGACTAAGGATTATTATTATTTTTTTAAAAGAAAAACAAGTTCATTAATCTTGTAGACATCCCCCAGGGGTTAGAATATGAAGGCCATCAATTATTAGTGACTACCCATTACTAAAATAACCACCAGCAAGCAATCATGCATGGAGGAAGAAAAGAGCAAAGAAAAAGGAAAATAAGTAAAATAAAATAAACATCTGATGATTTTTTAATAATATAAGCTTAGTTATAGTAGGAATGGAGATAGAATTGGAGAGCCAAACGAGGTTTTAAAGATATATGTAATACTCTTTTCTAAGCTGCACAGTGTGTGAGAATATTTTTATTGTTATTTAAAGTATATATATATTATTTATATTTTTGCATGAAGTTATGATTCACAGCAATTTAAAACTATCAAAGAGGTACACATTTTAAGAAACTAAAAAATTATTTGTAATGTGCAATTTATTTGTAATGTGAACATAACTTTTGCATTGAAACAAAATTCTTGCCTTATCTTTGCAAAACAGCATTGAGGAAATAACTTGTTAAATTATGTTGTATAATCAAAATTTCTGCGTTGGATTAAAATAAAAATGTTTGAAGAGTTTTAAAATTAAATAAATTAAGCCTTTCACATTTGCATACAAATCTACAAAGCTGGTTTTTAGACGTTACTAATTTTCTATTTTGATGATATCTAAGTTGGTGATAATCCTATACTTAGCCAACTTTCAGACAGCTTTTGTTAATCACCTTTCCATGTACTTGAATATTATATTGGATGAGAAGAGGAAAGAAGCAGACAGGATTAAAAGGAATGAAAAGTAGAAGCTCATTTGAACATGAAAAATAATTGAAAACAGTTCAAAAGACGAAATTTGTTAAATAATAGAACTGGATTCTCCCACTGGAAATATTTGATTACATAACAATAATTTTCTTAAACGTTTTCTAACTGGAATTTTGCTTTTGCACTTTTGTATATTTAATTTTTGAAACTGTGGAAAGAAGGATTATTTATTTATTTATTTTAATTTTTTATTTTTGAGTTGGAGTCTCTCTCTGTCGCCCAGACTGGAGTGCAGTGGCCGCTCCCGGCCACCGCAGCCTTGACCTGCTGGGCTCTGGCGATCCTTCTGCCTTAGCCTTCCAAGTAACTGGAACTACAGGTGTGCACTACCATGCCCGGCTGATTTTTGATTTATTGTAGAGATGAGGTCTTGACAAGTTGCCCAGGCTTGTCACAAATCCGAGAGTCTCAGGCAATCCACTCACCTCAGCCTCCCAGAGCGTGGGATTGCAGGCTAAGTCACCGAGCCTGGCTGATAATTTATTTAAATATGTTTTGTTTCTATTTCATGAATGCACATGTATCTCTATAAAGCCTTAGACAGGATAATACCACTGTAATGTGTATTTTGCAGTCACATATGTCAGTAAAAAATATTTTTGTGTGATACATATATGATCAAAAACTGTATTAGTATGAATTGTGAAGGAATAAGTTAAAGTAGGGGTTATAGCAAAGTGATATTAAAGTATATCAGGGAATGATTGGAGGCTTAGGCAGCATAGTTAAAAGTAGAGACTGAGATTTTATTCCATCTCAGCTACATACCAACTTATATATTGCTAATGTAATTGTATGATTTACAAGTTTTACCTTTCAAGATCTGAAAAAGATGCTGAAGATAACTTTTAATTTCATGAGATAGATTACAAAAATTAAGAAAATAGCAGATTTATCATTTTGGTAGATATCACTTAAATTAAATGGTTCAATTTTTTCATATCTAATTACAAAGAATTTAAAACCCAAAGAAGGAAACTGAATTTTCTGGCAGCATGACTGGATTTAGTTTCATGCATCTTTGGTCAAGGGTTTCATTTCTTCAGTTATTGCCCATAAACCTGAAATAGTGGTTAAATTTGGCTAAATAAAAGATAAGTTAATAGTCGCCCTGTAAGTCATTACATTATTACATAAGAATTACTGTTAGGGTTCGGATGGACAGGGTGAAGCTGGAGAGGCAGAGAGGCGTTCAGCACCACCAGGGCTGGCAAGCCGGAGTTGCGCGCTGGGAACCCAGAGATCCGAGTAGATTGCAAAGAATTGCGACACATAAAAAGGTTAAAAAAGAAAAGTTTATTTAAAAGTAAATTAAAGAGAGAAAGAGAAGAAAGAAAGAAGATTCACCTCCCCAAGGTGGGGGTGGGGACCAAAGCCAGGAAGCATGGCGATAGCCATTGTTCAAAGAGCACGTGGCCACACCAGACTCTAGCAAGGCAATGGCCGCTGGTTGCTTGTGGTTGAGTTCTTTTAACCATTCCCCCTTGATGGGGGAAGATCATTAAGGTGATTGGGTGGTGGTCTGCTTCCATTGTCATCACAAAGGGACAGACAAGCGCAGGTACTGGTGATGTCAGGTGATAGACAGCAGGCAGAGGGTGGGTTAGTCACATGATTGCTGCCATGGTGGGGCTTATCTGTGTTATGTAGTTCACTGAGGGCTAATTAGGTTAACCCTTGGGCGGGGAGAGGATTCCTGCAAGAGACTTGTTAGACATTTGCAACTCACAAACTCTTATGACTTTGGCCTTGACAAGGGATCAAAAGTTTACTAGAGATCATTATGCTAAACCATGAATGGTTGGGTTGCCCTGATCTTGTATCTGAAGATTTACTAAGGGGAATGATAGGCTGCTGTTTGCCCTGCAGTACGAACGTCTGAATGCTTTTTAATGATTATGCTGAGACAAAAAGACTAAAGAATAAGCTAAGTTTCTTCTAGGTATCTATAGGTACCTTTTAATTACTATATATTTTTAGGACTGGAAGAAACCTTAATATAGTTGAGTATCTTTAACAGGTTATTGAAATTGTTTACTTGGGAAAAAAATAGTTTCCCGTAGTCACCACATTTCATTAGTATATTGATTTGAGTCTGGTAGGGTTCAAACTAGTTGCCATGTATTAACATATCCAAATAAGGAAGTGTAGGGGTGCCATTAATGCCAATGCCCATTCAAGCACTATTTGGAGAGAATAGTCAGTGGTGCCCTTGTAGGGTATTGTAGTTAAATGTCTTTGAGGATTCTGGTTCCATTAGGAAGCTAATTCTAAAGATCCTGGGGCTTTTGTCAAAATACCTGGACTATGCGTACTGTAAGACTTAGGAAAATGTATTTCACCTTCCTGTACCTGTTTCTGATTCTATTAATACTTATCTCACAAAGTGGTTATGATCAAGAAACAAAGTAAAACAAACAAAGCAGCTATAAAATTGGCTGCACCCATTAAAAGTTCCATGTTTTGCTACGTTCATTTTTTTATGAGATAGATATATCAGATTATCAGAGTAGCAGCATCATATTGATTTTACTCTGGGTATGGGCTGCTTGACTTTAAATCTTAATTCTGCCCCTTACTGTGTGACCTTGGGCAAGTAATTTAACTCCCTGTGCCTTAATTTTCTTTTTTTTTTTTTGAGTTGGAGTCTCACTCAGTCGCCCAGACTGGAGTGCAGTGGCCGCTCCCGGCCACCGCAGCATCGCCTGCTGGGCTCCCGCGATCCTTCCGCCTCAGCCTTCTCAATAGCCGGAATTACAGGCATGCGCTACCACGCCCAGCTGATTTTTTTTTGATTTATTGTAGAGATGAGGTCTCGCTGCCCAGGCGGGTCTCGAACCCGCGGGCTCAGGCAATACACTCACCTCAGCCTCCCAAAGGCGCGGGATTACAAGCTGAGCCACCGAGCCCGGCTAATTTTCTTAATAATAGCACTTTATCACAGGATTGTTATGAGAACTTAATAAAGCAAGAGTTGAAAAACACTGAGAACAATAACTATTTTCTCAGAATCATTAAATTATTTTAAAATGAGGTCACTCTATGTATTTAAATCCTCTTATTCTGATTCCATGGTTACAAAATAACCTCTGATATGTTTTCACTGTTCACTTTTGTTTACCCATAAAAAATTTACTCTTCACACAGAATGAATATTCTGTCACTTTGACTTACCTCTTATTTTAAATAAATAAATTGCTGTATTTGAATGACATATTCTATAGCTAAAAGTTATAGGACAGACATTTCTAAATAAAAACAATACTGTAATAATGATGATTTAAATATTGGTCATATATACTAAACACAGTTTGTGTGGAATCAGTGACAATAAACGGTTTAGCTCTTTAGCCATGGACATAGATTCTAGACATAATTCTGAAACACCATCTTTGAAAATAAGAGAAAGTAATGTTTATCCAAAGGTTACCAATAAAATGACTAATTCCATGCTAACATCTGAATCAGGAATGATCCACATGCAAATAATAGCCCTTAACCTTGAACAGAATATATGTCAGTATTTATTCTGTGCTTATTCTGTATTTATTCTGGGTTAATTAAATACAATTTGACATCAATTAGAAAATCTATCCTACACGAATACAGTTTTTCAGTTAGAGTTTTAATAAAATATTTTTAAATGCTGTTGATATAAATTAAATTGTCCAAAAATAACAGTCTAGAAGTTTTTATTATGTTTTCATTCTCACTGGCAGATTACATCTTATTTGGTTGTTAAATGCTGAAAAATATATTATTTACACTGGACAAATCAATAAAGCAATCAATTTTTGACAAGTTGATTTTTATTGTCTTATTAGAAGTAAGTGTCACTTAAAATTAAATTAAAGTTTTTACTACACAGAAACTTCACAAGTTAACTTGGGTGTTATATTTGTAAAACGTTTATGGAAGAAGAGGGTAAATACACGGAAGATAAGGGTAGAATCCATAGATGTACTTCATTCTTCTTTATAACAAAGACAAGATTTGGAGGGAAATACACATATTATCTCAAATATTTCTATGTCAATATCAAAACACCTACACAACTGGAATAAGGCTTGGGTCTGGTAACTTGAACTACATACAATATTTATTTTCATTGTGATGTATGGTGATTATGGAATAAATGTCATAATGTGTTCAATTTTAAGAGTGACTATATAACTGAACTGTATGTTAAAGCACATTATAAACTACTTCATTCTCTGCAACTTTGAAATTACACAGTTTAAGAGAAGTTTATACATTAAGACTATTATACAATTTGCTAAGATAGGCTCTCTAGTAGTAATTAATGTATTTCCATGTGGAAATTATCTCTGTACAATTGTAGAGATATCTAGGATCTCAGGGCCAAATTATAATTAGTTTTCAAGTAAAACTATCTTGGGTTATTTTGG
The DNA here is from genome assembly GCA_027257055.1 of Cephalopachus bancanus. NCBI lineage: Eukaryota > Metazoa > Chordata > Mammalia > Primates > Tarsiidae > Cephalopachus > Cephalopachus bancanus. The sequence continues at coordinate 3,464,692 of JAPVLO010000107.1, forward strand.
TTTCAGGGTATTGTGATTTCTCAACTTTGTCATCCAGGTTTAACTCTCTTTAAATGAGAATTACCTACTGAGAGCTCAATGACGATCTACAAATAATTTTAATTATCCTGCCTAATCAAACTCCAATATGATTAGGGTGATTTATAGGTAGATTCTTTTTAAAGGGACAAATAAACCTTTCCTTACTCCTCAAAGGTAATAGATGTCACCACCAACTATTACTTTAAGAAGTGTCTTTCTCTTCCCTGTGAAGAATGGCAGAATATGCCACACCGAAATATGCCTCTGAGGTAAAGGCACTTGAAAAACAGCAGATTCAGCAGAGGTGCCCTTTTTTTCCCTTAAAGCAAGAGGTAAAACACCCATGTAAAAGATGCCATCCCTATATAAAGACGAAAGAAACATTTTTTTACAAAAGGCAAGAAGTCAAGGCTAAGAGATTTCTGCACAATGAGACTGTGGAATAATTCTTATCCTCCTTTGGTCTTCCCACATACTTTACTCGTCCACAATTCTACAATTACCTCTCTTTGTTCAACCCAATATGTAAGGTTTTGACACTTCTTCTGAGCTTCATTCTCCAGTGGGAACTCCCATATACAAGTAAAATATCTTCTCTGTTTTCTGTTGTTAATCTGTCTTATGTAATTTTAATTTTATCTGAGGATCCTAAGAGTAGAGACAAAGTTTTGCTTCATGTATGTTCATATTTAACATACATGTATGTTAGCTATGCCTAACTTTTTAAAAATGACATGCTAACATCTAAGTATTATTTACTGATGGTATAATAGTAAATACTAAAGAATACAGAGAGTGACTGTTATTTACTAATGGTGCAATAGTAAATCCTAAATAATGTGGAGAGTGACTATATTCAATTTTATTTTTGTTTTAAATCATTTGCTCATCCTTCCAGTAAGAATTGTCACATGACATCCAACTGTCATGTGACATCCAAGGCTACCTGGGAATTACAAGTCTTCACTTCTGTTGCTTTGGTCTATGGCATTGTAGTGGATGTGACACATACCACATCTGAGTAGAACCTTAAGAGCCATCGTGCATTTCTGACTATTCCCTTGATGTTTTTTCTTCTTGCCATGAAAGCACACATGTCCTGGAAAGTGACAGCTTCTTCAGTCCAAATTCTGTAATAAGAAGACAGTCAGAACACATTCAGAGCAACAAATTCCTAACATGAGAAAAACAAAGAAAGATAAAAACCATTGTTTTGTAGGTGGCTGAAATTCAGGGGATTTGTTTTAGTGCAGCCTTATCCAGCAGATAGACATATATATTTATTTCTTATAGTATATTTGGTATGCACAAAAAATAACTTAAGTGCAGCTTTGTACATTTCTAGAATTCAAAAGAACAATCAGGTTAATAATTTATAAGACTGTGCAAACATCTAGAAAAGTAACTTGAGTTATACATTTTAAAGGAAAGATTAGCTTCTATACTTTAAAATCTTATGATACGTTGACATAAATACTATTTTTTCAAAATTATAAAACCATGCTTGATAGTGAGACATTATATTTCAAAATGCCTCAGGTGCTGCAAATAAAATAACAAATTCAAAAGAAAGTGTTTAAGATGAAAAGGCATGGAAAATAGTCTTCTTCATGGTCTCTAACAGGGTTTGGTACAAATGCAACAACACCCAGTAGGGGTTAAGAATGGGGCTTATTTATCGAAGCTGGGCTGGATTTAAAAAAAATGTGATACATATACACAATGGAATATTATGCAGCCATAAAGAAGGACAAATATACGGACTTGGCAGCTACTTGGATGGATTTGAAGTCAATCATACTCAGTGATTTATCACAGAAACAAAGAACTGAGTTCCATATGTTCTCACACATAAGGTGACCTTGAACAATGATAATGCTATAAGAAAGCAATTGGCAGCCGGGCTCGGTGACTCAGCCTGTAATCCCGCGCCTTTGGGAAGCTGAGGTGAGTGGATTGCCTGAGCCCACGGGTTCGAGACCCGCCTGGGCAGCGAGACCTCATCTCTACAATAAATCAAAAAACCAGCCGGGCGTGGTAGCGCATGCCTGTAATTCCGGCTACTCGGAAGACTGAGGCAGAAGGATCACCGGAGCCCAGCAGGTCGAGGTTGCCGTGGCCGGGAGCGGCCACTGCACTCCAGTCTGGGCGACAGAGTGAGACTCCAACTCGAAAAAAAAAAGAAAGCGATTGGCAGTATTGGAAAACTGTCAGAGGAAGGGATGTGGGACTGGCAGTTGAGGGAAACTGCTAGGGGAGGGAGAGACATACCTCATCAACAAGGGTACTTGCATGATTAATGTTTGTGTACCTAACCCTGTATTGTACCCTACATCTTTATAACAAATAAATAAATTAATTTAAAATTTTTTAAAAAAAGAATGAGGCTTATTGAGGCATTTTGTGGATTATGGGTTAGCCAGGAAAGTTGCTCTGTCTTAATGTGTTGTAGTACCTCCAGGGCCATGGAGACTTACAGTTATGGTTTATCTTCTAAGAAAGGGTCAGCAAAAATGCAAGTGTGAAAAAGAAGCATTGTTTATCAGAAGAGGGTAGGTTTACTGGTGCATCTCATTTTAGGTTTCATGTATTGGTTTATAGAAATAGTCTCAGAAAGTCAGATGTCCCATAAGTGTCTCGAGAACCATAGTTTGCAAAACTTGTGTGTCATCACTCCTGCTAGTAGAAGGGCCATGGTTCCCAGATGTTTCATTGCTCACGCAACTTAGAACGAGTTCCCAAGATCACTGTTGGACCTCCAGGGGAGACCTAAAAGATCGTTAGGGACAAATTTCCCCAAAACAATGTCCATTGTATCTTGAAGGAAGTGGAGAATCAAAAATTTTAAGCAGGTGAGTAATATAATATGATTTGTATTTTAGAAAGTTCACCTGTTGGGAAGGTAGTGTATGATGTGAGTCAAGGAGAAACTATAGATAGATTAATTAGGAAGCCATTTTCACAACTGAAGTGAAATGTTGACTCTGAAATAATACAGCGATTTTTTCAACAAGAACCACAAAACTACAGTGTACCTCAGATGTATGTACTTCCTTCTCAAGAATTTCCATGCTCAGAAACAGTTTTAATCTCTTCTTAGCACCCATGACACTATGACTACAATATAAATTGCACATGAACTATCCCATAAGGCTTTGGTCTTCTTTGCCTTTCTGTAATTGCAGAGTGAAGCCACCTTCAGGAAAATGTCCATACTGTAATTTATCTGTGTCCTCTAGAGCATCTGACATAGATCATTTTACATGGAAGGTATTTTTATATCTTCATTAAAGGAATTTAAAACATGCAAATAGAGCATATTTGTAGATATTGATCCTGGGGCCACATCAAAGGCTTGGGACATTAGTGTACTGTACAAATGCATCCAGCAGGGGTAATAAAAGCAGTCGAGAGCTGAAATCCAGCCTGAATGTGAAGTCATACAATCAGAGAAAGCAATGTCTTTTTACGGTCACATGAAAACAAACAATTGGCCCCGGCGCTCCCGCCTCCCGCCCCGGCGCTCCGCGCCCCGGCGCTCCCGGCGCTCCCGGCGCTCCCGGCGCTCCCGGCGCCCCGGCGCTCGGCCCGCACAGCTCATCACAGCCCGGCCTGAGAGGAGATCCACACAGGTCGGCTTCAAGGAAGGTCTGCAGGGATTTCTGCCAAATCTCCTGTGTCTGAGATTGTGTTGCTGGCTCGCGTGGGGCTTCTGTTGCCTGCTCGGAGGCAGGCAGCCATCTTGTTCCTGTCCGGCCCCACCCCCTCTGGGGCGAGCAGATGAGATAGCACCACCTGCTGGCGACTCAAGGTAACAACACCGAAACGGGAGAAATAAGCCTGATAAAGACATAGACCAAACTGCTGAAGGAAAGCTGACCTGAGCTGTCCTTCACAACATATCAGGGGCAATTGACTCTAACTGCAAACTAATTCACCGGCTTGAAAAGAAAACTACAAATCAGACCTGAAAGGACATTGGACTTAAACGAAAGGTCTCAGAGTGTGCTTCATTGATTCTATTAGTTTAATGACTTAATTCTATTCCTACAGTATTGTTCCCCTTTTTTTCTCTTTTCCTTTTCCTTTTCTTCTCTTTTCTTCTGTCTGTAAACCATGTCTTTGTATAGAGGAACAACACACCAATAAGGTGGTTGGATAGCCGGTATGTTAGCATCACAATATGTTTTATTTGTGGTTGTATGAGAGTTGGTTCGACTGTAGCTGTGGTCCATCATTTTTAGCTGTTTTAGTATAGACCTCTCTCTCTATTTGTTGGCACACTCGTTAGTTTCCTCCCTTACTTCTCTATCTCTCCACTCCCCTCTTCAACCCACTATCTGCTCCATTCTCTCCCCCCTGCTAACCACATTTTATTACAGGGAGTAAACCTACAGCCCCACTGCACGGACAGACTCCAAGGCAGTGGGAAGTGGGTTCCACATTATCCACACGCCTGTCAGCGAACAGCAGGACCTGCAGACAGATTTTGAATCACAGCTCTCCCCTTAAATACATCTCAAAACTGCAAAAAGGACCACCTCCAACCTACAGTGCAACTTCAAAATTGAACAAAGTAAGACGACATACATAAAGAATGGGAGATTGAATGAACAGAAGTAAAACCAGTCCCTTTACCCCTAAAAACAAAATTAAAGAAGACGGTGACGTGGAGGGAAGGAAGAAGTAGGGAAGTGGAAAAACCGCACAAATGAAGAAAAACCAAAAGAAGAATATAGGGCTTACACAGACCCCTGGGAGATCAGACAATGAGAAAACAGATTCTGGAACACAGACAATGAAGACTCCCCAGAATGACTGGCTACATGCAACAAACCCAGACATCAAAACATTAATGGAGAGAATTAAAAAAATTGAGGAGAGACAAGAGGAAAATAGGAAGGAGCTGTTGTCAGAAATGACAGCAGTAAAGAATACTGTGATGGAAATGAACAACAGACTAATAAGCATGGAAAGCAGAATCAGCCAAGCAGAAGAAAGAATCTCAGAGCTCGAAGACCAAAACACAGAACTAACCCAAACTGTCAAAAGCATAGAAAAGAAGCTCAAAAAGACAGAACAAAACCTGCAAGAGATGAATGATCACTTCAAGAGACCAAACCTGAGAATAATTGGGCTTCCTGAGGCAGAAAGAGAAACAGAAGCCACACTGGAACAAACATTCCATGAAATCATTCAAGAAAACTTCCCTCATCTCAGTAAAGATGAAAAAATTCAAACACAAGAGATTCAGAGAACCCCTGCAAGACAACAAACGAGAAGACCAACTCCCAGACACATAATAATTCGCCTAAACAAAGTAGCTATGAAAGGAAAAATCCTAAAGGCAGCAAGAGAAAAAGGCCAGACTACCTACCAGGGAAAACCAATCCGAATAGCAGCAGATTTATCCACAGAAACCCTTCAGGCCAGGAGAGCCTGGAGCCCTATCTTCAAAGTACTAAAAGAGAAACAATTTCAACCAAGAATAACCTACCCAGCTAAACTAAGCTTCATTAGTGAGGGAAAATTTAAAAATCTTTTCCAGACATCCAATCCCTAAGAACCTACGCTGCCACCAGACCACCGCTACAAGAAACACTCAAGAAAGTACTGAACACAGAAGAAAAAGAAAAAAGAACATCAGCATTCTTCACAAGAGTACAGGCAAAAGATTAAAAACACACCTGAACCAACTCCAAAACCCAAAGAAAGACAACAAATAAACAGTAACAACTCTGTAAGAACTTTATGACAGGGATCAACTCTTGCATTTCAATTATTAGCCTAAATGTGAACGGACTAAATGCACCACTGAAAAGACATAGATTGGCAAAATGGATAAAATATCATCAGGCAACAATCTATTGCCTTCAAGAGACTCACCTCACTAGAAAGGACACCCACAGACTCAAGGTAAGAGGATGGGAAACAGTCTTTCAGGCGAACGGAATACAAAAGAAAGGAGGAGTAGCCATCTTAATTTCAGACAAAATATCCTTCAAACTATTAAAAATCAAAAAAGATACAGAAGGTCACTACATAATGATAAAAGGTTCAATCCATCAACAAGAAATATCTATCCTAAACATATATGCACCCAACATAGGTGCACCAACCTTCTTAAAGCAACTTCTTGGAAAACTAAAGAAAGATATTGACTCTACCACTATCATAACTGGGGACTTTAATACCCCACTCACAACCCTAGACAGATCAACAGGACAAAAAATCAGCAAGGAGATCCGGAACCTCAATGTGACCTTGGACCAAATGGACTTAATTGATACTTACAGAACACTCCATCCAAAGACCACAGAATACACATTTTACTCATCACCACATGGAACATATTCTAAGATCGACCACATACTCGGCCATAAATCAAGTATAAGCAAATTTAAAAGGACCGAAATTCTACCAAACACCTTCTCGGACCACAGTGGAATAAAAATAAATATTGACACCAACAAAGTCCCCCAAAACCCACAAAGACATGGACACTAAACAGCATGATGCTAAACAACTCCTGGGTCAATGACGAAATCAAAACAGGGATCAAAAGATACCTGGAAACAAATGAAAATGAAGAAACATCTTACCAAAATCTCTGGGATGCCCTGAAAGCTGTAGTAAGAGGGGAATTTATATCCCTACAAACACACATGAAGAAAATGGAAGGAACAGAAATTCACAATCTAACAAGCCACCTAAAGAAGCTGGAAAAGCAAGACCACAAAAACCCTAATTTCAGCAGAAGAATCCAGATCACCAAAATAAAAGCCCAAATCCAGGACATAGAAGACAAAAAGATAATTGAAAAAATCAATGAAACAAAAAGCTGGTTCTTCGAAAGAATAAACAAGATCGATGGTCCCCTAGCTAGACTGACCAAGAAAAAATGAGAAAAAAAACAAATAAGCATAATCAGAAACACAAAAGATGAAGTCACATCTGACCCTGAAGAAATACAAAAGATCATTAGAGACTACTATGTACACTTGTATGGAAACAAACTTGAAAACCACAAGGAAATGGAGGACTTTCTGACATCACACAATCTACCTAGGTTGGAACAAGAAGAAATTGAGTCCCTAAATAGACCAATTACAATCAAGGAAATCGACTACGTAATAAGAAAACTTCCTACAAAAAAAAGCCCTGGTCCAGATGGCTTTCCAGCAGAATTCTACAAGACATTCAAGGAGGAGCTGATACCAATCCTACTGAAGGTATTCCAGGTGATAGAAAAAGATGGAACTCTCCCCAAATCATTTTATGAAGCCAACATCACACTGATACCCAAGCCAGGTAAAGATCCAACAAAGAAAGAGAACTACAGGCCAATATCTTTGATGAACATAGATGCTAAAATTCTCAACAAAATCCTAGCAAACAGGATTCAACAATACATCTCAAAAATCATTCACCATGACCAAGTAGGCTTCATTCCTGGCATGCAAGGCTGGTTCAACATTCGTAAAACCATAAATGTAATTAAATACATCAACAGATGTCAAAACAAAAACCACATGATCATATCATTAGATGCAGAAAAAGCTTTTGATAAAATCCAGCACCCCTTCTTGATAAAAACCCTTGAACATCTAGGCATACGGGGAACATACCTCAAAATAATAAAAGCCATCTACGAGAAACCTACAGCCTGCATACTCCTAAATGGACAAAAATTGGAACCAATTCCCTGAAAACTGGAACTAGACAAGGATGCCCACTCTCTCCCCTCCTGTTCAACATAGTATTGGAAGTCCTGGCTAGAGCAATCAGAGAAGACGAGGCAATCAGAGGTATTCAAATAGGAAAAGAGGAAGTCAAGTTATCTCTCTATGCAGATGATATGATGGTGTACCTTGAAAACCCAAGAGAATCTGTTAAAGGCCTCCTTACATTGATAAAGGCCTTTGGCAAAGTCTCAGGATACAAAATAAATGTACAAAAGACAATCGCATTTCTCTACACCAATAATAAACAAACAGAAACCCAAATAAAAAACACAATTCCATTCACAATAGCCACAAAAAAAATGAAATACCTTGGCATCTTCCTAACCAGAGACGTGAAAGACCTTTACAATGCAAATTACAAAACACTGCTCAAAGAAATCAAAGCTGACATGAACAAGTGGAAAAATATCCCATGCTCATGGATCGGAAGAATCAACATTGTGAAGATGTCCATCTTACCTAAGGCAATCTACAAATTCAATGCAATACCCATTAAATTACCAATAACATTCTTCTCTGACCTAGAAAAAACAACACAGGAATTCATATGGAAACACAAACGTCCAAGAATAGCCAGAACAATCCTCAGCAAAAAAAACAAAGCAGGTGGTATCACAATACCAGACTTCAAACTTTACTATAAGGCTACAATCATCAAAACAGCTTGGTATTGGTACAAGAACAGGCATATAGATCAATGGAACAGAATTGAGATTCCAGAAGCAAAACCTCAATTCCTCAACCAACTCATCTTCGACAAAGCCCCCACCACCTACCAATGGGGTGAGGAGAACCTATTCAGTAAATGGTGCTGGGAAAACTGGTTGACCACATGTAGAAGATTGAAACAGGACCCCTATCTATCCCCATGCACAAAGGTTAACTCCAAATGGATCAGAGACCTAAATGTAAAACCTCAAACCATAAGAACATTAGAAAAGGAAGGAAATACTCTCATGGAAATCGGAACGGGCATCCAATTCCTGTACAAAACCCGAAACCCACAGGACTTAAGAGAGAAGGTAGACAAATGGGACCTTATTAAACTGACAAGCTTCTGCAAAGCCAAAGAAACCATCAAGAGAGTAGGGAGACAGCCTACAGACTGGGAAAAAGTATTTGCAAACTCTAGGTCTGACAAAGGCTTAACATCCTGGATCTACAAGGAACTGAAACGTACTGAAAAGAAGAAAACAAGCAACCCCATTATAAAATGGGCAAAAGATATGAACAGACACTTCACAAAAGAAGACATTCGAGCAGCCAACAAACACATGAAGAAATGCTCAACCTCACTAATCATCAGGGAGATGCAAATCAAAACCACACTGAGATATCACCTAACTCCAGTCAGAATGGCAATTATCAACAACTCAAAAAATAACAGCTGCTGGAGAGGCTGTGGTGAAAAGGGAACACTTCTACACTGTTGGTGGGAGTGTAAGCTAGTGCAACCTCTGTGGAAAGCAGTGTGGCGATTCCTGAAAGCTCTAAATATTGACCTTCCTTATGACTCTGCAATCCCCCTACTGGGAATATACCCTGAAGAACACAAATCACTCTATAAAAAAGATACCTGTACACGTATGTTTATCGCAGCGTTATTCACAATAGCAAGAACCTGGAAACAACCATGCTGCCCATCAAAAGAGGACTGGATTTAAAAAATGTGGTACATATACACAATGGAATACTACGCAGCCATGAAAAAGAACAAAATCATGGATTTCGCAGCTACCTGGATGGAACTAGAGTCTATAATACTGAGTGACCTCTCACAGAAACAAAGATCAGAATATCACATGTTTTCACTCATATAATGGACCTTGAACATCCAATGTAATACTATAAGAAAATGACTGATGGTACTGGGAAATTATGGGGGGGGATGGGATTAACAGTAGCTAATATCTATCTGGGACTGGGAAAACACCTTTTATCAACAGGGTGCCTGAATGAAACGTAATTGTACACCTAACCCTTAACTGTACCCTACAAAACGATAATAAAAAATACTGATTATAAAAAAAAAAAAAAAAAAAAGAAAACAAACAATTAATGACTGAGAATAGTGCTGGGTTAGGAAAAGAAATCTGAACCAAGCTGATGTAATTATTCTCCCAAAATCAAGATAATGAAAGAGTGAGAGTTAGGAAAAATATGGAGAGGTGGAAAAGTTTCAGAATTTTGACCTTGTGCAGGGTCAAACATTTTTGTAATAATTCTGTTTGCATTAGTATTTTTGCAATAATAGTCAATACAGTCCTAACACTTATTGATAATTTACTATTCTTAATGTTCAGCACATTGCATGTATTACCTCATGTATCATTACTAGATCACTCTGATATAGGCACTTTTGACATCTTTATGTTATGGATGGGAAATCTGAACTTTAGAAAAATTAAATACATTTCCCAAGATCACATAGGTAGTTAATGGCACAGCTAGGACTCAAGGTCAGGTTTGTTAGCTTCTAAAGTGAGTCATAACTATTACTTTGTGATGCCATTTGTTTTTAGAATGAGTAGAACAAATATTTGGCAATAATTATTACTGACTCAAAAAGTAGAAAATATAGGCAAATTTCCAAGAGGATATCAATGCTAACTTAATGATGCAAGATAGTGCTTGTTGATATCATAACAACTTTGGACACATTTTATTTTATTCATTCTAATTTCAGAAAAGAATAAAATCCCTGACTGCTAAAAATAAAACTCATAATAGAACATACATCAGTTCTCTAGCAATTGGTTCTGATTCATAAAATATTTGTATAGGTTCTTTATAAAACATTTTATAGGATAGAAATATGCTCATAGACTTTTATGCCACTGATAAGTTTAGGGTAATCTGAATGGTGCTTCAGAGAAACACTGAAAATGAATGTATGTACCAAATTTATTTTAGGTGCTAAGAGGGAAGGGTGACAATAAATTAAAAGAGTATGCCGGGAGATATTTTTCTAAAGTCATTTTAAAATCTATTTTCTAAACTCAGTTTATTATAGTTCATTCAGTTTTTACTTGATGCTCAAATTGGTTTCAAGATTTTCATTTATAGATATGTCTAACCAATGCTGAGGTGTGCAACTGGAGACTCAGCTACTCAGGAAGCTGAGGTAGGAGGATTCCTAGAGTCCAGGATTTTGAGGCCAGCCTGGGCAACATAGTGAGATCCTGTCTCTCTATATATGAGATCCTGTCTCTCTCTCTCTCTCTATCTCTGTGTGTGTGTGTGTGTGTGTGTGTGTGTGTGTGTGTATACATATAATATATATATATAATTTTTCAGGAATTTACCTTTGGGCCAATAAGTTAAATCTTTCTCAAACTGGCTAACCAAAACTTCATAAACTGACTTTTTTTTTTGCCTTGTGCTTTGTTTTTAATTGCACAAATGTATTGGAGTAGAAAATGGTTCTTTATCCCAGGTGTTTAGAAAAATAGTTATTTGTGGGTAGGAAAAACATAATTAATAAAATGTTACTTCCAGGAACACACACACACACACACACACACACACACACACACACACACGTTTTACAATTATCAGAAAAGAATTAAGCATCTGCAATTGGCTGTAAGAGACTTCCAAAGGCATTCTCGTCATTTGACTGGGGAAATTAAATTTAGTGAAAATCATGTGTGTTGGAATCAGACAGACCTGTCTTCTATTACAGATCCTTCCCTTACCATCTGTGGGGAATTTGGTCAGGTACATCTTAAGTTTCTTAAGATATTTGAAAATGTTTCCTTTTATGTTGGATGAGCATAATAACTGTTTCTTCAGAGTAATTGTGAAGATTAGAGTAAAACTTTAAAATACAATTCCTGGCGGTTAGTGAGCCCTCAGAAAATTGCATCTTTCCTAAATATTACACTAGAGAATTATGAAGGTTATTTTCCTTCCTCTTGTATTTCCGTCTCCTCTGATTTTTTAATGCCATTTCACCACAAAAATATTTATGCATACTTAAAAAATTATGTTTATAAGAAAAGTACTCCCTTATGGAGTACTCATTTTGGACTAGTCACTGGGATAATATTTGCATTCATTTATTCTTCATATCAATAGTATAATGTAGGTGTTATTGTTCCCATATTATGAATGAGATATGTAGCTCAAGGGATTGACTTTTAAAGGAGCAAACTGTTACAAAAAAGCAGTAATTCAGGTTTTATTTTTCCTGAGTCCAAATTATTAGAATACTTATCTTCTGATCTGATTGCCTGATATCTTCTGATCAATAAATAGTTTTAAATATATATTGTCACAGGGAAATTGCCTTCCAATATGGAGCCCAACAACATGGCTATAAGCAAACAACCAACATTCATTGAAGACAATGGGTAAGACTAAGAAATAGAATTGAATTCAAATATAATTACTGCCTGCGTGACATGTTGAATTTATTTACTGTGCTGTACCTTAGTTGAGCTCTAGGGGCTCTTCAGGTTATCAAGTGGTCGGGGAAAGGATTTACCTCCTTCATCACTATGGCATTCCTAAACCACTCTAAACCTCCATGGCTCCGGATTTGGGGACCCTTGCTTTAGGGGGCAGATTTCCTAAGTTCTTCACAATGTCTTTCTAAAGTCCTGCCTTTAAAAAAAAAAACTATTATTCTTTTTAGCAGATGCCTGAGAAACCTGAAGGATTATTGCAGTAGGTTAACTATTCCTAGTCACTTATGCCATGTGACAAAATGTTACCAGTGTGTATGACTAGATAACCAGAACTCTGTGTACATTAAAAAACTGTTGCCAGAGAATTTATACATTTGGCATTTGTCTCAAGAACTATTCTAATTTGTCTCAATTATATGAAAACACCATATGTTCAATAGTAATAACGATGCTATAGTAATTATTGCTCTAGGAATACTATGTTGACATTTCTATCTCTCCTGCCAAAAAACTTTCCAATTAAACAAATGGTATATAGTCAGTTAAATATAAATTACTAAAATGAAAGGATCAGTTAAAAGCAGGTGAGGATTTTTGTCATGGGTTTGTATTTTTAAGCATGTTATTTATTACTGTATATTTAATAGTTTCAGCTTCCTATGTAATAGAATTTAGAAGAAAAATTAAGTTTGTAAAAGGAAAGTTTAGTAGGTGCTTCAGTTTTCAAGAAACATCAGGGGTAAGGTAGGATGTTTAGACATGTTGGAGAATTTATCTATTTATATGTATAAATAGATAAATATTTACATTTGTATTTTGCAAATATACATTTATATTATACACATATTTACATTTCTATGTATACAGATGTTTATGGACATATCATTAAGTTTGCAATATAAAGGAAGAAAATCCCTAAGGGCCAAAGGTGATGCAGAAACTAACAAATAAGAGAATGGCCGCATCAAATAACACTTCTCTGGGAGAAATTTATGGACCTAATGCATCAATTTCCAAGATAGAGTCTGGATGTACACGCTGAAAAACTAGTGCTTGTAGCATTCTACGTGGAAGCTACAAAATATTAAACCATCTACTTGCATTTATTTTAAATATCATTTTTTATGTTTTAATTTTCAGATTTCAATACATGAGTATAGTAGTGCATTATTATAATTTAGAAATAAAGATTGCATAGCTTGGAGATACATCTAAGAAACTGTTTTATGGATAAGAATGCAGTATTTTAAAAGTCTTAAGATTGCTGGTGTAGGGACTTTGCTTGTCAGGAAAGGAGAAAATGCCTTTGTCTTGTTCTGGAACGTTTGAGGTGTTACATTATTGGAGAAAATAAGAATTAGAATAAAATATTTTCACCTTCACAAATAAATAATAGCAAAGTTTATATAAATTTGATAAAGAAATATAGGGAAGGCTGAAAAAAGTAGCTATGATTGAATAGATAAAAAAACAGAAAATAAGGAATAAATGGATAATACAAAATTAAATGTTTGAAATGAATTTGGATGTATCAGTGAAGTAATAACTTTAAGCATAAAATTTGCCATTTAAGATGGATTTAGACACTGGCTTAAAAAGGTACAATTGGGTCATATGTCTTTTATAACATAGTCATATAAAACATAGGGCAGAGAATTATTGAAGCTAAATGATGGAAATACATACCAAATACAGCAATAAAAATGGCAAAAGCCATATCAAAGTAAGATAAGGTAGATTTTTTTTATTAAAGATGTTATTTACATTTAAATGTAATGTAATAATAAATGGACTTATTCACCAAAAATATATAACAATTATATGTGTGTTATATGTGTTAAGATTTTACTTTTTCCATGTTTTCAGAAACACCCACAATTTTGGAGAAGAGCCTAGGAAAGTCTTTCTTATGACCCTGGGACCATAGCAGAGGAAATGGCAGAGTCCATTTTATGGGCTGCTCCCAACTAAAAGTTTAGAGGTCACTGACTGGAAAGTTATGTTTTTGATCATTAATTTGATGCCTAGGTGGTAAGTGAAGGCAAAAAATTTGTGCAGGCTGCATGCAAATAAGAGTGATATCTGTAGCCCAACAAATGAAATCATTTGCCTTCTAGAAGTCAGGTACCAGAAAATTCAAGCCACAATTTTTAAAGGTCTCTCCTAAGAAGCACTGAAACAATACTTTTTTGTTTGGGCCAAATGGAGGGCTAGGTTCTGGCTTCTTAAATACTAACACCAAAATCAAGGCATTCTAACCTATGCCTTTACTCTGAATTTCTGGCAAGTTGGCATCCTGTTCAGCCAAGATCAGAGTTCATTCTACAGGATTGAAAAATCCACCCTGCTCTTCTGTGCCTATTCCAACATCCATTCATCAAGGCACAATTCGTCACCTCATATTCTGATGTACCCAAAACAATTAGTGACTCCTTACTACAGAATGTGTGGCATGTTTTGTGTGAAAACTCATTAGAAAATATCTATCATTGTCAAAGTTATCATTGATAATATTATTAATAATAATGATGTCGATAGAACCGGTTGATCATAAGATTCCAGATTGTCTTTTAAGACGTAACATATACTTGCATAATATATGAATTATCATATATATGCATACACACATACACATACACATACACACACACACACACACACACACACACACACACACACACACACACATACACACACATATAATCAGTAATATCGAGAGCTAAGTTTTTTGGGGGTTTGGGTTTTTTTTTTTTGAGTTGAAATCTCACTCTGTCACCCAGACTGGAGTGCAGTGACCGCTCCCCGCCACCGCAGCCTCGACCTGCTGGGCTCCAGCGATCCTTCCGCCTCAGCCTTCCCAGTAGCTGGAACTACAGGCACGCACTACCACGTCCGGCTAATTTTTTTGATTTATTGTAGAGATGAGGTCTCACCAAGTTGTCCAGGCAGGTCTCGAACCCAAGGGCTCAGGCAATCCACTCACCTCAGCCTCCCAAAGCACTGGAATTACAGGCTGAGCCACCGAGCCTGACTGAGAGCTAAGTATTTAGAAAAAAATTTTCCACTGAAAATTATTTTTAAATGTATTGTATAAAATACATTTAAAAATAAAAATTTTATAAAACTCTCAAATAATTAGCAAATAGTAAAGAAATTTTAATTAAAATCTGCATGAAAGTAGAGATTCAAAAACTTAAGCATAAGACTAGAGGGATTTTGGCCTAAGGGTAATTGCTAAATGGTGGAAACTGAGTTTCAATTTGTATAGATTTACTAAAAGCAAGGGATTATAAGGCAATTGCCCAGGTCCACTCAAAATGAGAATATAGGAGGCATTACTCTCCCTCCTATCTCCAAATACAGACTAGAACGCATAGGGCTATATTCTCATACAGATAAACCCAAAATAAATTGTATTATGCTAAGTGAAATAAGACAGAGAAAAATAAAATACTGTATAATAATACTTATATGGAATCTAACATAGTCTAGCTCATAGAAACAGAGAAGCAGAGGTTGGTGGTTGATAGGAACTGAGGGGAGGGAGAAATTGGGAGGTGATGGTCAAAGGGTACAAAGATTCAGTTAAGTAAGATAAATGAGTCCTTGGGAGCTATCATACAGTGTCTACAGCTAAAAATACAGTACTACCCACTTAAAATTTGCTGAGAGGGCAGATCTTATGTTACGTATTCTTACCACATGCAAAATAATAATAATAAGGGCAAGAAGAAACTTTGAAAGACGATTGACATGTCTATGTACTTGATGGTGATGGTAGTGTTATGGTAGTATATTTATCTTCAAAAGTCACTCAACTGTATTCATTAAATATTTACAATTTTATATGTCAACTATACCACAATGAAAAGGTTTAAAGAATAAAAGGTATTTGGTTCTACGCCTGTTTGTTGTTGGTGTATAAGAATGCTACTGTCTTTTGCACATTGATTTTGTACCCTGAGACTTTGCCAAAGTACTTTTTCAGTGCAAGAAGGTGTTTGACAGATTCTCTTGGATTTTCAAGGTATAGAATTATATCATCAGCAAAGAGAGATAGTTTGACTTCCTCTTTCCCTACTTGGATACCACTGATTTCCTTCTCTTGTCTGATTGCTCCAGCTAAGACTTCCAAAACTATGTGAACGAGCAGGGTAAAAGTGGGCAGCCTTGTCTTGTTCCGGTTTTCAGGGGAAATTCTTCCAATTTTTGTCCTTTAACATGTTGGCTGTGAGTTTATTGTAGATGGCTCCTACTATTTTGAGGTATGTTCCCTCTATTCCTAGGTGTTCAGGGGTTTTTATCAAGAAGGGATGCTGGATTTTATAAAAAGCTTTTTCTGCATCTAATGATATAATCACATGATTCCTATTTTTACATCTGTTGATCTATTGAATTACATTATGGTCTTGTAGATGTTGAACCAGCCCTGTATCCCAGGGATAAAACCTACTTGGTCATGGTGGATGATTTTTAAGATGTTGTTGGATACGGTTTGCTAGAATCTTGTTGAGAATTTTACCATCTATGTTCATAAAGGATATTAGCCTGTAGCTCTCTTTCTTTATTGGATCTCTACCTGGTTTGGGTGTCAGTTTGATGTTAGCTTCATAAAATGATTTGGGGAGAGTTCCATCTTTCTCGATTGCTTGGAATACTTTCAGTAGGATTGGTATCAGCTCCTCCTTGTATACTTTGTAGAACTCCACTGGAAAACTGTCTGGCCCAGGACTTTTTTGTGTGTGGGTAGTTTGCTTGTGATAGAATCTATTTCCTGGGTTGTTATTGGTCTATTTAATGTCTCAATTTCTTCTTGTTTCAACCTAGGGAGATTATGTGATGTCAGAAAGTCTTCCGTTTCATTTAGATTTTTTTAGTTTTTTTCCATATAGGTGTGCATAGTAATCTCTGATAATTTTTTGTATTTCTTCAGGGTCCATTGTGATTTGATCTTTTGCATTTCTGATTGCATTTATTTGGACTTTTTCCTCTCTTTTATTTGGTCAATCTATCTAGGAGTCCATCAATCTTGTTTATCCTTTCAAAGATACACCAACAACAAACAGGCAGAGAACCAAATAAAAAGCACAATCTCATTCACAATAGCCACAAAAAAATGAAATACCTCAACATCTTCCTAGCCAGAGAAGTGAAAGACCTTTACAACAAAAACTACAAAACATTGCTCAAATAAAGATGATATAAACAAATGGAAACATATTCCATGCTCATGAATTGGGAAAATCAACATTGTTAGGATGTCTATCCTACCCAAGACAATCTACAGATTTAACGCAATACCCATTAAATTACCAGCATCATTCTTCTCAGACCTGGAAATGACAATATAGAAATTCATATGGAATCATGAATAGCCAAAATAATCTTCAGCAAAAGAAACAAGTATGACAGATATCATACTTCCAGACTTTAAGCTTTATTATAAGGTTACAATAATCAAAATAATCTGGTATTGGTACAAAAATAGGCATATGTACCAATGGAACAGGATTCTGTAAGTAAAACCTCAATTTCTCAACCAATTCATCTTCAAAAAATTCTTCCCTACAACCACTGTGGAGTGGAGAACTTATTCAGTAAATAGTGCTGGGGAAACTGGCTGATCACTTGCAGAAGATTAAAACAAGACCCCTATCTATCACCATATACAAAAATTACCTCTAAATGCATCAAAGACCTAAACGTAAAACCTCAAACTATAAGAATCTTAGAAAATGCAGGAGATACCCTTATGGAAATTGGAACTGGCAACCAATTCCTATTCAGAATCCTAAATGCCAATACCTTAAGAAATTAGAGAGACAATTGGGACCTTATCAGACTAACAAGTTTCTGCAAAGCAAAAGAAACCACCAAGAGAGCAGGGAGTCAGCCCACAGAATGGGAAAAAAATATTTGCCGAATGTATATCTGACAAGGTCCTAACATCTAGGATCTTCAAGGAACTCAAAATATGCTGAAAAGAAAAAAAGTAAGCAGCCCTATAAAAAAGTGGACAGAGTGGGGTTGGCAGTAGCGGGAATCTGCCAGGGAAGAGGGGGACACACCTCATCAGCAAGGGTACCTGCATAATGAACATTTGTATACCTAACCCCTGAACTGTACCCCGCATCTTTAAAATAAAAAAAATCTTTAAATAAAAAGTTGGCAAAAGTACAGAGGTTGTACTGGTTTTCACTCCCAATAACAGTGAAAGTGGGCAAAAGATATAAATAGACATTTCTCAAAAGAAGACATATGGGTAACCAACAGATACATGAAAAAATGCTCAACCTCATTAATCATCAAAGAAATGCAAATTAAAACTACACTGAGGGTCCGGGCACTGTGGCCCATCCTGTAATCCCAGCAATATGAAAAACTGCTGGGGGGTGGTGGGGGGGGTTAGGGCACACTTCGTCAATAAAGGTACCCAATCTCAAACCAGGTGACGTGGGGACCAAAGTGAGATCCAAACTTTACCTGTACAATGGCCATTTGTATACCTAACCCTGAATTGTACCCCACATCTTTAAAATAAAAATTAAAGCAATGAAAAATAAATAAGCCTAACTGTCTGTTCTATTTGTATGATATAGTAAAAGGAAAAGTGTCATGGCTCTGAATGGAGTTAGGAAGAAGGAAGATAATTCAATTCCTAAAAAGTTACAAGAGCTAGATTTCTCTGCACAGATTTGTAGTTAAAATTTATACTAAGGAGGAACTACAAAACAACTTTAAGCTGTGAATTTAATCTAAGTTGGTCCCAGATGGCTAGGTCACTATTCATCTTATACAACCAAGTTCAAATTTTCTCTGGAATAACCATGCTTCAAAGAAGCTCTACAAGCTATTTTCTCCCAAAATATGTAACTCATAGTCAAAACTCATAAAACCCAACCAGAAAGACATTACACAAGCAAAAAACTTTCAGAATCAATAGTCAGTAAAAATGAATCTAGCATATCAGATGTTAAATTTTTAGACACATTTGTAAATTACGATGCAATTTTGTTTAAAAAAATATAAACTTGAAAATACAGACAGAAGACAAAGGATGCTCTAAGAAACATCCAAGCAGATTTGAAAAATGATAAAATAAGCCTTTGACTATGTGTGTGTGTGTATAATAAAAATTAAAACTAGACAAGCATAATTATACATCATTAAATAGAGAAATACTTAAGTGGTTAATAGTTCACAAAAAATTATCCAGAACTCGAGCTAAGAGCAATGGATAAAGTAAGAAGTTCTAAGACAGAAGGAAAGGAGAGAGAGTAAATAGGACAGGGAAAATATTTAAGAGGCAATGGTTAAGGATTTTAAAATAAAATTTAAAAGCAATAAATAATAAAAACATAGTAAATATATAAAGCACATCTTTAGATATATCACAAACATACAATTTTGTCAATGTAAAATTACAAAAATAAACAAATAAAAGTTAATGTAAATCAATAGGAATAGGTAGGAAGAAATATATACACACAACAAATATACACTTACACACAAATATATGCATGTATCTATTTATGCATGTACATATACTAACACATACTATATATTTGTGTGTAGATCACAATAAGATATCAAAATGGTTATTTAATTAAAAAACAAAATGATGAGGATAAGAAAATATAAATATGAGAAAATAGCCTGGAAAACTTAAAAAAAAATTGTGGTAAAATATATCCATCATAACAGATATTAAACACAGTATAGGTCTGTAGTAATTTGGGACTCGTGCAAGGACAGAGCAATGGAACCAAAAAGAAGATTTTAGAAATAGATCCAAATACAGCTGGATCTTTGGTTTGTGATAAAGCTGGCATTTGAAATGAGTGGCTCAAAAAAGGTTTTACATAAATAGCCAGGGGGTTATTTGTAGAAAATACAAAATTGAGTATATAATCCACACTTCACTCTTTTCACCAAAATTAATTAATTTCGAATGTATTTGAAGTTTTTGTTTGTTTCCTTTTTAAATGCTATGTTGTAAATCAATAATGCATTCACACGGTTCAAAACTTTAAAACACCATGGAAAGTTAAAAATAATAAAGTCTACTCCTTAAAAAAAAAGCCCAAGAAATTCCAGACAAGATGGGAGGGGGGACCCAATCCCTATTATCATGCAATATGTCCATGTAACAAATATGCGTTGTACCCCTGACACTAAAGTAAAATAAAATATAAAAGATACATCAGAACAAAAGAAAAAAAGAGTTTATATTCAAAAAACACCAACAGAGTAACAGGTGATGACACCTCAACAGTAACCCTCGTAGCTATCAGCACTGAAATTTTCACAAAGAAAAATATTCGAGGATGAGGATAAGGTGGGGTGTGAGATATAATGGTGACAGAAAAGTAGTTTTTAAATTTTCCTGAACTTCGTTTTTTTAATGTAAAAGCAGTGACGATAACAACAGAAAATTCTTTGACAGTATTTGTACCAATATTGCAGCAAAATGCAGCCATAAAAAAAAAAATAATGTCCTTCGCAGCAACATGGATGCAGCTAAAGACCATCATTGTAAGGAAACTATTGCAAAAACAAAAACTGAATACCTCACATTTTCACTCATAAGCGACACATGAGCACAAAGGTGGTCACAACAGACGCTGGACACTGCTAAAGAAGGGAAGGAGAAAGGAAGAATAAGGGACATACAACCACACACTGGGTACCTGTTCCTCTATCAATGGAAGACAGTTTTCTAGAAGCGCAAACCTCACCTGCATGCAATTGGTTTATGTAGTAAATGCTCACATGCATCCCTCAACTCTAAAATAAAAAACAATAATAAGAAATAAATAAATGCTAAGCACTCCAGCAGGCTGTACACATAGATGAATATTCATTGACCAATAAACATAAAGAAATATGCTTACCAGAAAGTACAAAGCAAAACTACTGCAGTCCAACAAAAATGACTAAAACGAAAAAGAGAAAAATACCAAATGTTGGCAACCATATGAAGCAACAGGAACTCTCCTGCTAGCAAACAAATGAACAAAAACAAAACAAAACAAAAAACTGTATATTCACTCAACGACGTATTTAAGAACCTGAAAGCAAAGCATTGAAAACTTTCCAAATGCTCTTCAGTAGAATGGATAAATAAATTGCCACATGTTCCAGATAGATTGCTATAGAACAATGCAGATAAACACAATATAATGGCAAATCTGGAAGACATGGTATCAAACAAAATAAGTCAGAAACAAAGAACACATCATTCATGATGTTACTTAAAGTCAAAAAACTAAACTATGGTGTTACAAATCAGAAGACATTTCCTTTTGCAAGTTTAGGGAGACTTCTGGGCTGCTGGTAATCTTCTGTTACTTGGTCTGAGTTGTGTTGTTAAAAATTCCTTAAGTGAATGAGTTGTTCTGCACGTGTGTGTGTGTGTGTGTGTGTGTGTGTGTGTGTGTGTGTGTGTGTGTGTGAATAAAAGCTTAAAAATATTTAAGTAGCAAGCAGACTCTTGAAACTCTGAAATATAGTTTGATGGAGCTAAACCACTAGAAACAAGATTTGCATGATATCAGCAATTGTGCAAAAGGAAGGAGAGGATAGACAAAAATTTCTGATAACTTTGAGAGGTGGAGAACTCTGAAATCTAAACATCTAATATGTTTATACTCAAGATAAGAGTTCTAAAATTAGCTTGAAATCATAATGAGCTAATCTGAGAAGAATAACCAAAAATCAAATAGGTTTGGAAAATAATAGTTAAAACTCCATCTCAGTAAGTTAAAACAAAAAAAAGGACAGTAAAAAATAAACCTAAAGAGCATATACAAAGGAAATAACAAAATTAAGAACAAATATATGAAATAGTATGTAATAAAAGAATCAACAACAAAAACTGTCAGTTCATTCACAAGATTAATAAAGTGAAAGCTTGAAGTCAGATTGATAAAGAATTTAAAAAGTAAAGGTACAAATATTTATAACAGCAAAGAACAAGGGGATATAAATACACATGTCAAATGTGTATTTAGATCATTTTCTAAAAATACATAATATTTCAAAATAATTAAATTTTAAAATTCAATGAATAACTTCATAAGCATTAAACAAATTGAATAGTTAAGACTATCAAAACAAATAATTATGTTTAGACAATTTTCAAGGAGTTTTACAAAACATTCATGGAAAAAAATATTCTAATATCATCCAAATACTTCCAGATAATGTAAAAATAATGACCATTTCTTAATTTCTGTCATGTAAACACCAAATCTCAGCATAAACAGTATAAAAATTCAAATACAAGTGAAACTTAATTATGAGTGTAAATTTTAAAAAATATCAAAATATGTTAGCAATCCAAAATTCAGCAGTATATAATACATGAGCAATTCTGGATTATCAATGAAATTCAAAGTTGGTTTAATGTCAGTAAATCCAATAATGTAATTCTCCACATTAGTTTGTGTGTGTGTGCGTGTGTGTGCGCGCGCGCGAGCACGCATGTGTTGGAGTCTCACTCTTACTGCCCAGACTGGAGTGCAGTAGCACACTCATGGTCACCGCACCCTCAATCTGCTGGTCTTATGTGATCCTTCTGCCTCAGTCTTCCAAGAAGGTGGAACCACAGACGCCTACCACCACACCCGGCTAGTTTTTGTGATTTATTGTAGAGACGAGGTCTCACCAAGTTGCCCAGGCTGGTCTCGAACCCTCAGAGTTAAGGCAATTCTCTCACCTCAGCCTCCCAAAATGCTCGGATTACAAGTTGAGCCAAAGCACCTTACCACACGTTAATTTTTTAATGGTCATCTCAATAGTTCAGAAAAAGTATTTCACAGAAGATAGAATTGTTTTATAATAAAAGCTTAAAAAGTAGAATAAGTGAGAAGTGATTTTTTAAAGTATAGTACATTTCAGCAAACATAAATACTAATTGTGCTACTTTTAATTTTTACTTTGTGATGAAAAGCAAGACAAGTTTCCTAGACAATCCTAGAAAGAGCATAAAAGCTTCTGAAATATAGTTTGATAAGATAAAAAATAGCAAGATAAAAAGTTTAATAGAATAAGAACTAAAAGAATAAATAATTATTCACAGATAATATAGTACTTACTTAAAAATATCCAGAAGAATATACAAGTAGATTTTATAATACATGAATGTTTAATAATATCACTGGATACAAATCAATTATATATGTAGTGGATACACATATATCTAGTAATAAATAGTTACAAAATAATTTTAAAGATACAAAATTTATAATGAGATAAAATAAAATTGAGGAATCGGGAATAAACCTAAAAAATATACATGCTCAAAACTTTCATAAAAATTACAAAACTTTATATAAACACACTTAAAAGATTAAATAAAAATATAAGAAATGTTTGTGGATTGGAAGACACACCTTGTAAAGATGTAAATTCTCCTTAAATCAATCTAAAGATCGGATGTTATTTCAATAAATATTCTTTCAATTTTACAGTGAAATTTGCCGAATTCTAAAATTTAAATAGACACAAAAATGTCCACAAGTAGGTAAGACAGTCATGGAAGAGAAAAAGGTCTATAGCTTACTCTGTTATATAACAAGAATATATTAATACCATTAATTATTATTATTACAGGATCAAGATGGAGACCAATGAAACAGACTAGGTAGCCAAACTACTAGGAGCCAAAAAGATACTTGTATCTTATTTAAGAAATCCTTCCTACCTCAATGCCATAAATCTTTTCTCCCATTTTGGTCACATTTTAGAGTCTTAATCTATTTTGTTTTTCCATATAGATTGCAAGTTACTAATTCTATTTTTTTTCACTTGTTTTTAGTAACAGGAACAAAGAATTAATTTTTAATAAATAGTACTGAGAAAGTTGAGCTGTCACAAGTGAAAAAAAATAGAATTAGTAACTTGCAATCTATGTGGAAAAACAAAATAGATTAAGACTCTAAAATGTGACCAAAATGGGAGAAAAGATTTATGGCATTGAGGTAGGAAGGATTTCTTAAATAAGATACAAGTATAAATTGTTTATTTGGCTCAAGATAAAAGATTTTTTTAAACAAGTTAATGAGTATTTATATTTAATTATATTTTAACCTGGCTTAAATAATCATTTAAACTAGAATTTAAATATTAACTTCAAAATTCAGTATTTAAAAGAGCCCTGGGCACAGTGGCTCATGCTTGTAATACCACATTTTGGGAGGCTGAGGCAGGAGGGTAGCTGGAAGCAAGGAGTTTGAGACCTGCCTGGGCAACATAGCGAGACCCATTTCTACTTCCCCCAATTTTCTATTTTTTTTTCAAATCAACTAGGTGTGATGGAATTTGCCTATTATAGTCCCAGCTACTCTGGAAGCCCAGGCTAGAGGATCCTTGAGCTCAGGAATTGAACTCTGCATTGAGCTATTATCACTCCGCTGCACTCTAGTCTAAATAACAGAGCAAGACCCTGTCTCTAAAATAAATGAATGAATAAATAAATAAGCGCTGAATTGAATAATTTGGAAAATACAATACACCGTTATCAGTATGTTCAATTATTATTTATCAAAATTGATTCTGTGAAATTACCTTTCAATGAGACCTTTTAATTATATGGGGTGAGGAAAGCTATGTACAGTTCATATGTAGTTGATCTTGTGAAAATTGCTACTCTAAATGAGAAAGAAATGAAGAATCTTATTCTCTCATACCTGGATATATGTGCTAAATGTGAGAAGTCAATTTTGTTGGTTGATCAATTAAACAGATTGAATTTACTGAGTATAGCTAATAGTATGGAGTCTTCCTTGGGAAAATTACTCAAGTAAGATATGTTAATAGTTAATTTTAATTTATAACAGTATTCTTATCATAAATCCACTATATCAACATTTGGAAAATAAAATCATTTTCAGCGTTAATTCTCATATTATATACAAATGGAGGAAATATTTAAATTATTAATAAGAAAATAAAAACACTTGTAATTCCACCAAGCAAAGAAATTTATCTTGTCTATTTCATTTTGATTTAGCATAATAGAAATACTATTATATATAGCATTAATTGTTTCCTTTGTTTCCACCAACATCAGAACATTAAAGCAAAGAAATCAGTTATGAAAGAACATATACAGTGTGATTTGTTCATGTCATTTCAAATCCAGAAAAGTTACACAATATATGGGATATACCCACAGTTCTTTGAAAATTCTTCCAAAATATTTTCTGAGATCTACGTAAGATCTCATTGAACTAATACTCTAACCTTTGTTTTGCCACTTCCATGGCATTTTATACTTTATTATATAAAATATTTTTCCAGCAAATATACACATTTGTGTTCACAGATGTGACTTCTTTCTTACAATAGGTATTTAGAGAGAGTATGTGTGTGAGTGTAGTTCTGTTTACACATGAATGAGGTTTTTTTGGTCACATTCTTTTTTGGGTCAAAAAATATTAACATTGAGTATATGAAGATAGTGTTTCTTTCGTGTTTTGTGTAGTTTTTTCAACAAGTCTGGGGAAAATCTTATGTTTGAGCATTGCAGTTACCCATCTTTTCACTGTAAGTGCTTCCAGTTCTACCTTTAACTCTAAAATCTTAAAATTTCTGTCCAGTTGAGTTTTTTTCCATTAAGGAACCCTCAGATAAAATATACACTTTGAGTTTTCAACTTGAAGTGCTTGCTGTTTTTAAGGGAAACTTTCTTTTTCTGGTCTCTTTCTTATTGTTTTATCTCTTTTTATTGTTATTAATTTAACTACTATTATCTTTCTCTCACTGTCTTTTTTCACTTATTATTCATCACTCTTAATTCATTCTAGATTTATAAATATAAATTATTTAACTTGAAATAAATCACAACTTTTCTAAAATACATTTCTGGCCATTTGTAAACATTTCTTCTGATATTTCTTCTGTTAATCCTTCCTCAAGGAAAATAATCTGATCCCCTCTCTTTTAAAATTATAGTATCTTTTAAAATGTCTAGCAGTAGAATCTGTTTGTTTTCCCATTTTCTCATTCTTAAAGGAACAGCATTTGTTTTCTGAATTCTGGTTTATGATCAGAAGTTCTATTAAGAAACTGGCATCCTGCCCAAATTTTTCAGATACCTTAAAAAGGAATAATTAAATATTTTATGCTTATTGTAAATTTGCACTATCAGTTCAGATATCTAGCAGACAGGTGGAAAAGGAGGCTGGGGAGTAAAAGGTTTTAATGGCCCAACAGAATGTTTTAATCTTCCACTGCACAACATATTAAATCAGAAAAGTTAGTGCTGTTTTATGTATAAAGGCACCTGCCAGTAGTCTGCAGATTGAAGTTTTTCTCTATGAATTCTGTTGTCCATTTTTCTAAAAGTTTCAAAGTTGACTGAAATAGACTTTATTTTCATATTGCCATTTTCTTAGATACATTTCAGTTTTACACAAAATAGTACAAGCTGAATTTTTTCAAAAATGTTCATGAAAATTGATATAAATTATGAACTAGAAAGTATATATTGACTTTAACAATAGATAAGTAAGAATAAATAGTCTATATATAGTCATATTTTGCCAACATATAAACCAATTGGGGTGATTTTATGCTTTTCAACGAATCAATAATATATGTGATTTTGGTTTTAAATACAAAACACAAAGTCAAGAGATTTTGTTAAATACAAAATGAAAAGAGATCTTTCCAGTCAGACAAATAGCCATTAGCATGCCACAAGCCCAAAGTTTTATTCTAAAATATAACCATGATGACAATATTTAGTGTGAGAAACACGATACTGTGGAATTCATACCATGTACCAAACACTATGCCAAGTGAATTTTACACATGATTTCTAATCATTCCAGCAACTGTGTAAATATTAATTTTCCTTTTTTTAAACACTGGTGCAGCCAGGTGAAATAACCATGTTCTTGTTTTTAAAATGTACTCTCATAACTGGTATAAAAAAACCTCCAATTTCATTTTACTGCCTCACATTATCCCTGATCCACATTTCCTTTTTCCTCTACATGGCATTTTAAAAATGTGTTTTTCACTTATTACCTTAGATATGTACTGTTTTTGTTAATATATAGTGCTATTTTGTATGTATGCCTTTTTAATTTGCGTACTTGATATTGGACCATAATGTTCATTCTGTTTCTTATTCTGAGATAAGAAAATTAAGGTCCAAAGTGGCCAGTAACTTCCCCAGGGTTACATAACCTGCATATTTATACCTTTGATCCAAACCACAGTGTGTTTAACTCTGAATGCACATGCTATTTGTAATACACCACAATATTTCCATTGATTCACAGTATAAACAAAGTCATAGCATATGGAAAAGTTATTTTAAAGGAGTTTTACTTTATTTAACTCTTTGGGTATATTGAGTGAAAAAAATGCAACTTTTTAGGTTGTAGAAAGGAAACTATGTCATTTATTCACTTTCTATTTGTACTTAAATATATGTTCATCGTAATTCAATAAAACGTCATAAGAGTAGTTGCAGTTTCCATATTACAACTATTTTTATAAAAGGTAGTTAATCTAAGTTTATAAAATCTAGGGTTAGGAATACATTTTGGGGAGGGAGAACTAGACAAAACACATGTCTGAGTGGAAAAGAATTTTATAAAACTAAGTCAGTTACTTTACTTTCAGGAACCATCAGACTGTTGGATAGTTTATAGTTTGCCAGAACAACTCTTTTCATACTGTTTTTGTCCAACTTTTGAAAAAAAAAAAAAGACTTTCATGTAATCATACTCATTCATTTCTTTAAGCAATGAAAACATAGCTTATAAAGTTAAGCTTCAAATATTCATTTTATATATTCACAGGCCAAGAGCTTTCTAAACTTTTGTGATTCAATTAAATATTTGCCAAAAGAATACAAAGAAAAAGGTTGTAGTCAAGACAAGGAAAATATCAACAGCAACTTTTGCTAAGTGTGTGTGTATAGCCGACTTGCTCAGGGCTCTGTGACCCTCTTCCTGGTTCCTCATCAGATGCAGTTGCTTGGTTTCCCTCACAGCAGTATTTTTCCCAAGGTGCCAGGCTAGTTACTACAGCAATCTGAGGGTGCAGGTGATGACTTGCTGGAGGCTATGCAATTTTCCTGCTGCTGAAAGGAAAGGCCTTGGAGCTAAGTGGCTCCGAGACAGTGAGGGTAAAGGACAGGTTGTTTAAGGTGAGTATCCTAGCTCTAGATAACCAGGTGTAGGAGACAGTCAGAAAATGAGGTTTATAAAGGAGAGGAACCTACGTCAATTACTGGGAAGCTTTAGCAGTAAGTGGAGAAAAAGACAACAGGTATTCTTGAACCTAGGATTTTTTGTTCTCTAAGAATGTTCTGTGCGTACCTGATGTCTAGAGGAGAGGGGGCACTCATATATTCAGCTATATTTGTTTTTTGACTATGATGCAAGAATATTTTATGGGAAAAAGTAATTGTTTGCTTTATCCACACAGAAGTCAAAATGTGTCAAATTTGCATGCTAAATTTCTGATACAGAAACTTCTTTTATTTGAATTTAGTTATCTACTAATACATTTTTAAATTTCTTGTTTCAGCACATTATTAACAGTCAACAACAAATTGAAAGTGATTTCCAAAACAGGAGAAATTTTTCCATCTTAAATGTCCTTCAAGTATGGCTACACGAGTTATATTTAATGTAATAAACTTTTTTTCTCAGGTTAGAAGAATTTACCAAAATAGCATTTTCTTTGGCATGACTGATCACATCAACATGAAATAACCTTGAGGCTTTATTAAATTTTCCAGGGTAGGAAAATTCCATTAGCATCTGTCAGAGTTCACTGGTTACTACAGGTAGAAAGGTCAAGGAGTGTCTGATGCTATAATTCATTTCTCCTACATTCAATATACTTCAAACAACATATTCCCAGTTGTGTAATACATAGTCATAGACTGAAAGCAGTAGGTGTGAATGTACTTTGAAAAGACCAAAACTGAGACGACTATATATAAGAGACAAAGGAAGTAAAAATTATGGAGTACTTTTTGTGAACCAGGTACTACGCTAAGTGATTCACATATGCTTTTTAGTAAATTTCTTCCAAAAGTTCATAATACAGATATAATTACCTCCATTTACTGATGACAAATGTGGCTCTGAAGGCTGTGTAAATAATTCTTAAAACAAGTAAATGGTAGAGGCTAAAATAGAACATAGAGTTGTTAGATCAAAAGTCTGTATAATTTTTAGTACTAAAAATAGCAAATAAAGGGCCAGGAAACAGGTAAACCAGCAGGAATTAAGAAGACATACATTGGAGATTAGCAAAAGTCTAAAATAATAAAAGCAAGAGATTTTTTTCCAAAAGTTCTTGGAGAAATTTAAGGGTCAATTGGAGACACAGGGTCAAACCAAGCAATTAACCACATGGAGACCATCAGAACTAAGAGAAGAACATAGGCCAGGCAAAAATGTGAAAAGATGAATATTGGCATCTAATAAAGATGAGTCTGTATTTCTGACTCCAGTTATTTTCAAATTTAACCAGAGTGAGTAAATAAAAGAAAGTCTGGATACTGTTACTAAGGTAAACATTACTAACAACAAATAAATCATGGATGTGTCTAAGATTTACCTCTCAAGAAGTCAGGTAAACACACATAAGCTATCACAGATGGAAGAAATAAAGCAACAAAAAACAGAATGAGAAAGTGGAGGCAGGGATAGAAAAAGAGAGGAGTAACTAGGATTTAAACTGAGGCAGCTTTATGAGAGAGAGGTGAAAGAACAGTTTCAAGAAATATTGAGAAGACCTAGTTAGGGATGGTTAACCAGGAAGGATGGGTTAGGAATGTAAGGGCCAGAAAATGTCAATTATTGAGAGAGAACATGCAGGACAATTATTATAGCATAATACCATTTATAAAGTCTTTGAAAGTTCTTTTTTTTTAAAAGCAAGATTTATTGATAGGACAGAAAAGCTCCCACAGTGGGAGGGGACCGAAGGGAGTTGCCCTAAAAACTCATTTTTTAAAATAACTATTCTCCTGTACTTTCAAAAGCATTTTAAAAATTCCAATTTCTATTTTTAAAAGCTTATCGATACTTCATTTCCTTAATATTGTTAAATATGTGTTTAGAACAGTAACAGGGCAATGAATGCACATTGAATCAAAGCACTTTGTATAGAATTCCAGGTATTTTACAAGAAAAGAATATTTTTAAAAAGTGAATCAATATGTAAAATTTCAATAGGTTACACAGTTTTTTGTTTTTGTTTTTGTTTTTTTGTGGGAGGGTTGAGTCAGGTTCTCATTCTGTCACTCAGGCTGGAGTGCAGTAGCACAATCACAGCTCACGGTAGACTTGACCTTCTGGACTCAGAGAGGTTCTAGAAATTTAACAGCAAAAACACAATAATTAAATAGGTACTAAAGAAACCAAAATGAAGCAGGATAGTTTTTTTAGAATAGATTAAAGCATAATTGTTTATATTGTATTCATCAGATATAAAAATGTAAATTATTTCTCTGATCATAAAATGAATGAAAATATTAAGTTCATAAGTCATTATTTTATGAAGAACAATAAAATTTTGTTCTTTCAAAATGGAATTTACTATTTTGTTTCAGAAAAATTTACACATGTTTCCATATCAAGCAAATTAATAATAAAAAATAACCAGAATAATATCCTGATAATGCTGTAGTTTTAAATAGCATAAAATTTGTTTTTTTTAATTATATAAAAAAAGAGATAACAGCTAGATTTTATTTTATGGTATTCTAGACTTATAACTTATAGAAACTCTTCCAAAATATTTATCAATAGCAGCAATAAGTGAATTAGTACAAGAAGCAGCAGAAGACAAGATGTACAGTTAAAGAGTGAGACTCCAACTCAAAATAATAATAATAATAAAATCGTGGTCATTTAAAGAAAGCATGAAAAAAATCCTTTCTATTTGGAGGATTCAGTATAAAACATTTAAATTAGTATGTCATAATGAAAGAAAATAAAAACACTAAAAAGGCATTTGAAGCTTTCATTTCTTAAATTGTTTTAGTAATATACTCAAGTATTTTACTTTTAGAGAGTTTAGTCTGAATCTTTTATATTTTACTAAAAAACTTTTATTTTACAGCATTTTATGAAATATGCTTATATAATTTTACCATCTTCCATATCTATGACTATGTCCTCTTTCTCAATTCTAATGCTGGCATTTGTGATTTTTATTTTCACACATTTTTGTATTGCATTTGCCAAGGATTATGTATTTAATAAGCCTTTACCAAAACATGTGTTGTTTTATTTATTTTCTTTTTTGATATTTGTCAATTCTTTCTCTTATTTTCAAGTTTAATCTATAGTTATTTTCCTAGTTTTTAATTGGAATTTGCACACAATTCATTTTCAAAATTAGCAATAAGGGCTGCAACTGTGGCCCTAGTGCAGAACATGGTCCTTTAACTTCTTCGTTGTGAATTGAATGGAATGCAGGAAACTTTATTCAGAAAGAAAAGGAGCCTGACAAAACTAATAAAATTATACCAAAAGAAAACATGAATAGAAACACCTAAGACATAGATACTAATATCTCACAAGGAGCTTCCATTTTAGATAGCAGCTTATTCAACAACTAATGGATGTCAAGGGCTAAATGCTTATTTGTGAGCCCAGAACATTTTATAACAGATGCATATGCTTTTTAATTATGCCTTGCCTTTATGAAATTCTTTCCAGTTTAGAAAGCTTCTCTGAATGCATGGTATCAATTGACATTCAAATTATAGAAATGACCTGAAAAGGATGTCGAGATGGCTAAATGTACTTGTCAACTTGACTGAGCTAAGAGATGTTCAGAAAGTTGGTAAAACATTATTTCTGCATGCCTATGACAGTGTTTCCAGAAGACATTAGTGTTTGATTCAGTAAACTGAGTAAAGAAAACCTCCCTCACCAGTGTGATTAGGCATCATCCAATATCTTGAGAATAAAAATATGGAGAAAGAACAAATTTGTTCTCTGTTTGAGCTAGGACATCAATCTTCTGCTCTCAGACATTGGTACTCAGGCATTTGGACGGGCACTATGCCACCTACTTTCTTGGGCCTCCAGCTTGTAAACTGCAGATTTTGGGATTTCTCAGGCTCCACAATCAGATGAAATCATCCCCCATAATACATTTTTTTAATATATTTATATCAATATCTCTGTCATCTCATTGGTTGTGTTTCTCTGGAAAACAATTTTCTTTTTCTTTGTTTCATTCTTTCTTTCCTTTTTTGAGTTGCAGTGGCACGCTCACAGCCACCCCAGCGTCGACCTCCTGGGCTGCAGTGATCATTCTGCCTCTGCTTTCCAAGTAGCCGGAACCACAGGTGCGCGCCACCAGTCTGGCTAATTTTGGGTTTATTGTAGAGACAACGTCTCGCCAACTTGCCCGGGTTGGTCTAGAACCCGCAGGTTCAGGCAATCCACTCACCTCAGCCTCCCAAAGTGCTGGGATCACAGACTGAGCCACTGAGCCCGGCCTTTTATTTATTTATTTATTTATTTTAATTTCAGGATACTAAGTTTAAAAGAGAAATTTTTCCAGGCCACTTGACCAGAGAGGATTACTACAAGAGGGCATATGTTTTATGAGTTCCAGACTGTGATCTATATATTAGTACATATACCAAAGACCTGATGGAAGATAAAAATGTCATAATTAAAGTAACAGATTTCACTACATCAATGTGATTCATTAGGAAAATTTATTAAAATTATAATAAAACAAATGACAAATTTTAACATTTCCCTTAATATCATTACTATTAGATATGTGATCACTTTATTAATATAACTAAAATAAATGTCCAGATAAAAGTTTTTTAAATGCCTCAAAGAAATTGAAACAAAATTACAAACACGTAATCAAAATAAAGACACATAAATTATATAACATAATTCAATACCTACACATAAGTACTTTAAAAAACAATTACCCTTAGTTTTATTTAGACATGTTATAACTTTAATTATTTTATTTTATTATTTTTTGCAAGACAGCATATTTTATTCTAATTTATTTATTCTTTATTTTAAAGATGTGGAGTACAATTCAGGATAGGAATACAAGTGGTCATCATGCAGGTAAAGTGTGGCCCTCCCTTTGGTTCCCACTTCAGCTGGTTTGAGATCAGGTTCCCTTATTGATATAATGTGCCCACCTCCCTTAATGATTTTATTTTAATTAATGGAATACAGGTGTGTGTAAATAATATATAAACGAGGCACTACTTATAATTTGCCACTATGTTAAATTTGTTCCTAAGATTATCAGGTATAATTCTTAACTTGATTTTACTGGAAAGCATGTAATCAAACTAAAACTAAATTTAACTGACATTGTAATTTCAAATTATAAAGGTTCGAAGAGTTCTAGTATATAAAACAGAATTTTTTTCCCCGAAAATCTATTCTCAGTTTTATTTTATATTAAAAGATGTTTTTCTGAATAAAATGACCTTCCATCCATTCCCAAACTAAAAGTCGTTCATATTGTATTTAATGTTTTGCTTTGTTTCCTCCCATTACATAGCTATGGCAGTAAATCTTCTACATTCTGATATGTATGAAATACAAATTTAGGGCAGTTCTAAGCCCATGGCTATAAAGCAATAAAATGGATCCCTCTAGAGGACATTCTTATAATCATTCTTGTTTGAAGGTATTATTTATTTGCTGATTCATAAAAAATAGCTAGCATATAAAACTACTCAAGAAAGATTTATATAACCTTAAAAAGCAAAAACTAATGTTACAGAAGCAAAACAAAAAATGAAATTACAATAGTTATCATGATGAATTCAACATTAATAAAAATTGAGTATAATGTTAGCCTATCAACCTCACATTTTATACACAAAAATAACTGATGCTGAGGTAGTTCAAGTAACACAGTCTCTACTATTAAGTCTAAGCAATGGCGTTGGTATTCAAAGGAGGGCTTTCTCCACTGTGGGTAGTTTTACCTAACTGCCAAAATGCCTTAGCATAAAAGCTGTGAATTCATTACATTGCATATGTCACAATAAAAGTAAACTCCAAACTCCAAGGATGACTCAATTATCCCCGCACTTATAAATAGAGATGTATTATGATGGATTTGTACATACAAGACAGGAAAATAAAGCGCTTCACAAAAAAACACACTGATTTACAATGCCCAACCATCTCCTTCCCCTATGACAGATCTCTTTAACTTTTAGGACAGTCTAGTGACTTGTATTTTTGCCCATGCTCTCAATTCATTTGGGGTTTGGTAGGTACATCTTAATTTATTCTATTATAATGTTAGAGTGAAGGAATAACTATTCTAAAAGCAAATTTATACCTAAATAACTTCAGATTGAGCATAAATAAGAGATGTATGAATACAGTAAGGGTGAGGTTAGCTAATAAATATCTGGGACTGTGAAGTTCTCAGTCAAGTCAACCCTTTGAAATACAAAAATTAATCATGGCTTTTGCTCTTATTTCATTAAATGGATGCAGAGACTGGCAGAGCTCATAAAGGATTTCATGGGGCTATATGGTCTAGACTGCTATAGACTGACCAAATATGGAAAAACAAAACAAAATATAGGGCTGTTTTGACTCATTTTAAAAGATGTCTGTGAAAGTGTTTAATGCTCTAAAAACCTTTTTCGCTCATAGTTAAATAAATTTCTAGACCAAAGATTTGGAATCAGAGAAGCCAACTTTCTCAACATTGTAAAACAGACCACCTAATAAAACATCCATTCCCTTTATTTGCTTTTTTCAAAACTATTAACTTTTTTTTTTTTAAATTTCAATATATATTTTATTATAATTTATATTACTAGAAAGATATCAAACCAGAGCTTTGA
The DNA here is from genome assembly GCA_027257055.1 of Cephalopachus bancanus. Lineage (NCBI taxonomy): Eukaryota > Metazoa > Chordata > Mammalia > Primates > Tarsiidae > Cephalopachus > Cephalopachus bancanus. The sequence goes on from JAPVLO010000107.1 coordinate 3,499,734, forward strand.
GGGTCAGAAAGGACCTCAAGGTATCACTTCATGACATTATAACTTTATATTATACATGAGTCTACAAGAAACAGAGAGGCTAAATAACATACAGAAGATCACACAGATTAAATGATCCAAAAGGGGGTAAACGTTAGAAGCTTATGCTTTCTTAGTCTAGCTAGTTATTTTTATTACACAGCATCTCCTTGTCCATAAAATTCCTCAATATAGCTTGACGTCAGAAATTTTCCAGACAATAAAATGTTCCGCAAGTACTCCATAGCTGGTTACCTAAGTAACTGGTTCACCTATTGATTTGTGTAAACTGTTCAGAGTTGAACTTCCAAGAAAAAAAAAATGAAATTGTTTCTGAGAATCAAAGTATGGCATTAAAGCACAGAAATTTATTAACTTACATATACAGCAGATATTCTATTTCCCCTCCTATATAGACTTCTATGAATTAATGGTGTACATTTCTCTCAATTCAAATAAAAATTGATACAGAGAATTTATATTAGCATATATAACTCTGGGAAAAGTAGAAAGTGTGTATACAATAGGAAGGACGAATCTGACCCAGAAAAAGGGGCCAACTGTGTCTTGTAAAATGTTAGGTCAGCCAAAAGCTTCAAGAGAAAAACTGCTTGTACCAATTTATTTTCTATCTCCTGGGAGATGTAGCCTGTAGGTGAACTTACCAATTAAAATAAGATGGTAATGAAGCCAAACAGAGAAAATAGTAACACTAAGTTGAAACATCAATCATGCAGGATACAATGGATTTGGGGGTGGAGAGAAATGAAGAAAAAGGGAAAGAGTAGAACTGGGAAGAGGAGGAAAGTCTCATGTGTCTATATTATATAGAAAATAGACAACCTCCTTACACCAAAGAGTGTGAGGCTGCTGTACCCAGATTACAAAACTGACGAGCAAGTTAAATCTGCCTCATCTTCTCCAAACTTTTATACATCTGGCTACATGAAAAAAATTTGAGTGATCCTTTCAAATCCTTTATGAGTTCTGTAAATCTGACTAAATTTGTTTATAAAGTTTATTTTTTTTTTTTTTGAGTTGGAGTCTCACTCTGTCGCCCAGACTGGAATGCAGTGGCCGCTCCCGGCCACCGCAGCCTCGACCTGCTGGGCTCCGGGGATCCTTCCGCTTCAGCCTTCTGAGTAGCCGGAATTACAGGCATGTGCTACCACGCCCGGCTGATTTTTTGATTTATAGTAGAGATGAGGTCTCGCTGCCCAGGCGGGTCTCGAACCTGCGAGCTCAGGCAATCCACTCACCTCAGCCTCCCAAAGGCGCGGGATTATAGGCTGAGCCACCGAGCCCGGTTTAAAAAATTTTTTTTTACAAAATAAACCGCATTTGACCTCTTCTGCCTTGTAACCCCAGTACTGAACACAATGTCTGACCCATAATAAGTTCTCAAATATCTATGGAATTAATGAAATTGCTAATAATAACATTTCAATACAGCAGAAGGAATTGGAGTTTATTTACAACACTAAGATGCCAGCAGCAGATGAAAATGGAGCATTTAGGGAAAGAGATGACAACTGCTAAGACAAGAGATAAGGTCACTGAAAAACCCAATTTGAAGAACTGGCAGAAGGGGTACCTAAAAATAATGCTATTGGCACTTGCGTTTGCCTGCTATCCAATAATTTATGCTTATATATTCTGTGTTATGGAACCATTCATTTGGCTACAGTTCCCAAACATGTTTATTTAACTGGTGATGTTGCTTAACAACTTGGCATTTGGTGCCACTTGAATGATAATATGAAAATATGAAGTATATCATATTTATTATATTGAAATAATTCTACTATGTCTTTTCCATCAACCTCTATCCCCTTCAAGGAATTATCTTATAACTCTGTCAAAGGTTAATGAAATCTTCACTTCCTATTTGCTAGGTAAGAGTCACAAGACACTTCTTCTCATTGTCAACAAAATGCACTACTCTGTTTTATCAAGAGTTTTAGCAGTTATTTGGTATTTTTTATTTTATCCCAAATTTTCTAATCATCTAGAACACAGTTATGAAATATTCCTACTTAATATCAAGGTGAGGATCCTTACAAATAAAAGTTATAACATAGACAAATGAACAAGCATCTAACATGTCTTGAATGTGCTTCTGGCCCTTTAGAGACAGAGTGTGCTAAGGTGTAAAATGATCACACAAGATTCATATTAAAATGTAAATGTACTAGAATTACAGATTGAGCCACTGCGCCCGGCCCCAATTGGTTCCTCTTTAAAAAAAAAAATAAATGAAATGTAAACCTTGCAGAATTTGAGAAGGAAAGTCTAATTTGTTTTTGATTAAATAAAACTTCAAATCAAGATTCTAAAAGAGCATGTTTTTATTTCAGTACTATAAACTTATTAAGGTATTTTGAATGTGGCTTTGCTCCAATCCTGTTTATTATTATTATTGTTGTTGTTGTTGTTATTATTGTTATTATTAGGATTGCAGCTATCTAAACAATGTATATTTACTTGTGGAATGGTACAACAACTTCAGCTTTACCATAAAGCCATCCTCACAAAAGAAGAGCACTCAGTCACAGCTTGTTTTTTCTGCTAGTGGTTGCTTCTCCAGCTGGGGTGTATACACTTACAATGTAATTTTCTTCTCTTAAAGTGGGCTTTCTTTGCATCTAGTGCTCCAGCCTCTAGCCCATTTCTTCTAAGAGTGCATCTCTTCAAGAGCAATACCTCCATGGCAATGAAGACAACTGATGGAAATAGTCCTCTGAACTTCTATCATGAAAAGAAACAATTTTCTTAAATTTTTCAGCTAATCTTCACACAGAAACACATACATAAGTATATACAGAGACATACACATATGCACAGAAATGCAAATTTACAATTTACTTTCTCATTGCTAAACACCGACCTCTGAATTGAGTATTAGCAAGATATACTCTGATAGTAGTGCATTACTAACTTTAGGCTAAATATCTCAATTAGCTTATTAAAATTTTTAATTTTATTTCTCTAAAACCTAATTTGCTCAATACTTCTGGCCGTCACTTATCTGCCTTTATTTGTAACATAAGAAAGAAATTTATTAATTATTCTAAGAAAATAAAGTCTCACCACAGAAGAAAAGTTTTTGTCCCATTTGAGAAAGCCTGAATGCCATGAGAAAAATATAAAAACTGCCATTTATACTTTAATTTCTTTGGGAGTCATAACAAAAGTGTAAACTTTCTATAGGAAATGATGCATTCTGACAGTCAAAATGTGTGCATCTATTTCTGACTCATCTACCACATAAGTTCAAGACAATTATTTCCTCTATTGATTTCACCATCTTTGAAATGGAAACAAACATGTTAACTTCTAAGTGTGTTATGAACTTTAAAACAAATCTTAGTTCAGAGCTATTCATTCATCTTTCAGCATTACTAATCATTCACATTTCCTTTGTGCCTAATAAAAACAAAAATGTAAAAATTAACCTCTGCATTAGTTTTACCCACATTTTGAAATATTCTAAACTATTTAATTATTGTATTTGTCCAAGAATCATGTTTCTTATTTTACATGTGACACAAGCATAAACTGTAATAAATTATAGAAAATACATTATATTTTTACACAATGTATGGAGATAATCAAAAGGAAATTAATATTTTTAAAATATTTTGTAAAAATTATATAAGCATATTTTGCTTTGAACTTTGAAAAATTATCATAATACTATAAGAAAAAGATTGGCAATAGTGGGAAACTGCCAGGGAAATGGGGAACACACCTCATCAACAAGGGTACCTGCATAATAAACATTTGCATACCTAACCCTGAATTGTACTCCACACCTTTAAAATAAAAATTAGATGGGCCCCTAGCCAGAATGACCAAGAAAAAGAGAGAAAAAAACCCAAATAAACACAATCAGAAATACAAAAGATCAAATCACAACTGACCCCGAAGAAATACAAAAGATTATCAAAGATTACTATGTACACATATACGGAAACAAACTTGCTAACCTAAATGAAATGGAAGACTTTCTGACATCAAGCAACCTCCCCAGGGTGAAACAAGAAGACATTGAGACACTAAATAGACCAATAACAACACAGGAAATTGAACAACATATGAAAACTACCTACCAAAAAAAGCCCAGGACCAGATGGCTTTCCAGCAGAATTCTACAAAATGTACAAGGAGGCGCTGATCCCAATCCTGTTGAAAGTATTCCAGGCAATTGAGAAAGATAGAATCCTCCCCAAATCATTTTACAAAACTAAAATCACACTGATACCCAAACCGGGTAAAGATCCAACAAAAAAAGAGAACTACAGGCCATAGAACATAAATGCAAAAATCCTCAACAATATTCTAGCAAATAGGACCCAAAAACACATCTCGAAAATCATCCACCATGACCAAGTAGGCTTCATCCCCAGGATGCAGGACTGGTTCAACATTAGCAAGACCATAAATGTCATTAAATACATCAACAGATGTAAAAACAAGAACCACATGATTATCTCATTAAATGCAGAAAAAGTTTTTGATAAAACCCAGCATCCTTTCTTGATAAAAACCCTCAAACACCTAGGTATAGAAGGAAAATACCTCAAAATTGTAAGTACCATTTGCAATAAACCCACAGCTAGCATATTGTTAAATGGACAGAAACTGGAAACATTTCCCCTGACAACTGAAACAAGACAAGGCTGCCCACTCTCACCCATCTTGTTCAACATTGTATTGGAAGTCTTAGCTAAGGCAATTAGACAAGAGAAGGAAATCAGGTATATTCAAGTTGAAAAAGAAGAAGTCGAATTATCCCTCTTTGCTGATGATATATATGATCCTATACCTTAAAAATCCAAGAGAATCTGTCAAAAACCTGCTTGCACTGATAAAGGACTTTGGCAACATCTCAGGGTACAAAATAAACGTGCAAAAGACAGCTGCATTCCTATAATCCAACAACAAGCAGGTAGTAAAAAAAGAAGAAAAAACACAATTCTATTCACAATAACCATAAAAAAAAAAAGAAAGCAATATCTTGGCATCTTCCTAACCAGAGAAGTGAAAGATCTTTACATGAGAACTACAAAAAACTGCTCAAAGAAATCCAAGAAGACAGAAACAAATGGAAAATACTCCATGCTCATGGACAGGAAGAAACAACATGTCCATCCTATCAAAGGCAATCACAGATTCAATGCAATATTCATTAAGTTATCAACATCATTCTTCTAAGACCTGAAAATGACAATACAGAAATTTATATGGGAATATCAACAATTACGAATAGCCAAAACAATCCTTAGCGAAAGAAACAAAGCAGGAAGTATCACACTTCCAGACTTCAAACTTTACTATAAGGCTAGAGTCATCAAAACAACCTGGTATTGGTACAAGAACAGGCACATATACCAATGGAACAGGATAGAGATTCTGGAAGCAAAGCCTCAATTTCTCAACCAACTCATCTTTGACAAAGCCTCCAGCAACCACCACTGGGGAGAGGAGAACCTGTTCAGTAAATGGTGCTGGGAAAACTGGCTGACCACAAGCAAAAGATTGAAACAGGACCCCTACCTATCACCATACACAAAAATGAACTCTACATGAATCAAAGACCTAAACATCAAATCTCAAACTATAAGAATCTTAGAAAACGCAGGAGATATCCTTATAAAAATTGCAACTGGCAACCAATTCCTATTCAGAACCCTAAATGCCAATACCTTAAGAAATAAGATAGACAAGTGGGACCTCATCAAACTAACAAGCTTCTGCAAAGCAAAAGAAACCATCAGGAGATCAGGGAGACACCCCACAGAATGGGAAAAAATATTTGCCAACTGTATATCTGACAAAGGCCTAACATCTAGGATCTACTAGGAACTCAAAGATGTTGATAGAAAAAAAAAAAAAAAACAGCCCCTTTAAAACGTGGGCAAAAGACATGAATAGACAATTCTCAAAAGAAGATATATGAGCAGCCAACAGACACTTGAAAAAGTGCTCAGTCTCACTCATCATCAGAGAAATGCAAATCAAAACCACATTAAGATACCACCTAACCCCAGTAAGAATAACTATCATTAATAAAACAAACAACAACAGATGCTGGCGAGGATGCAGAGAAAAAGAAACACTTCTACACTGCTGATGGGAATGCAAACTAGCGCAACCTCTTTAGAAGACAGTGTGTCAATTTCTGAAAGAACTAGAAATTGATCTTCCATATGACCCAGCATTTCCCCCATTGGGGATATATCTGGAAGAAACACAAATCATTCTACAAAAAAGATACCTGCACACGTATGTTTGTTGCACCTCTATTCACAATAGCAAAAACACGGAACCAATCATGTTGCCCATTGAAGCCAGACTGGATTTAAAAATGTGGTACATATACACAATGGAATGTTATGCAGTCATAAAGAAGGACAAACATACAGACTTTGCAGCAACTTGGATGGATTTAGAGTTGATCATACTCAGCGATCTATCACAGAAACAAAGAACAGAGTACCATATGTTCTCACTCATAAGTAGACCTTGAACTATTACAATACTATAAGAAAGGGATTGGCAGTAGTGGGAAACTGTCAGGGGAGGGGAGATGGAATTGGCAGCTGAGGGAAACTGCTAGGGGAGGGAGGGGTATACCTCATCAATAATCAGCGTTTGTGTATTTAACCCTGAATTGTACCCCACATCTTTATAATAAAAATATAATAACCCAGAGGAAATCAAATCACTCTATGAAAAAGATACCCGCATATGCATGTTTATTGCAGCATTATTCACAATAGTAGAAACATGGAACTAACCATGCTGCCCATCAAGGGAGGACTGGATAAAAAAGTGGTATATATGCACGGTGAAATATTATGCAACCATAAAGAAGGACAAAATTTATCAACTTTGCGGAAACTTGGATGGACTTAGAGGCTATAACACTGAGTGATCACAGAAACAAATAACTGAGTATCACATGTTCTCACTCATAAGCGAACCTTGAGCAACTATTGTAATACTATAAGAATCAGATTGGCAGTAGTGGGGAAACAGCCTTGGCAGCAGTGGGAGAATGCTGGCAGGGGTGGGTCACCCCATCAACAAGGGTACCTGCATCATGAACATTTGTATATCTAACCCTGAATTGTACCCCACATCTTCAAAATAAAAAATAATAATAAAATAATAAATTAAGAATTAAATAAATAAATAAAAGTTGTTTACTTTTAAAATACTTCTGGTGTTGTATTTAATCTTCTAGAAAATTTGGAAAATGTGGATTCTAATCCACCCAGACTTTAGAATAGACACTACTATAGTAGACATCTATAATGTCTGTCTGCTTCAACTGCTGATAACTGTCCTGCTATGTCAGTCAGGGTTATTTGAGAACATAGAAATTCTACTAGCTTTTTTTAAACAAAAAAGAAATGTGAAATTATGTGCTCCAAAATCAGCCTTTAAATTTGTCCTCAAAGATGACTCCAGGAACACACAAAAAAGACTGGTCTACCCAGAGACATGCTAAATTGGCATTTAGTCAGGTAATCTGCAAGTCAGTCTCCAAACTATCCCAGGGTTATACACGTTGGCCACAATTAACCAAATAAGAAGAAGCTGACATTACAAAAGTTTGACTTCAAGGAGCACACCGTTTCAGATGAGATCTGAAGATTAGGAAGATACTACTAGAAATAACTGTCTTCAGAGCTAATGGCTGCTAGGTCTGCACTGCAAAGTACAGAGCTACTCTGTTTATTTAACTCAGAAGCCAAGACTTGCCTGATGCATCTGTCACAACCTACATCATATCTAGATGCAAAGGAATATAGAAAATAAAGCGATTAAGCTTTAAAATGCCTGCACGATAGGAGAACAGCTAATAAGAAAATGGAACAATTTGGTAGGGAAGGAAAGAATCAAAAATTCTTTTCAGGGCATATCATTCTTGATGACTCCTCAGATTTTTAATCAGGAGTTTGTATGAATTTGATGGAACTTAGGGTAAAGTTTAAGGATGGAGGCATGTATATTTGGTGATTAGCACACAGATGTCATCTGAAACTCCAGGTTAAAACAAAGAGAGAAAGCAGAAAAGAGAACAGGGCTGAATCTTGATGCCCAGGACACTCATAAGTAGGAGTTAGGAGAGAGCAGAATCTATGAGAGGAGTTTGGGAATCGGTGGTTAATAAGATGAGATTTACATAAAAAACTTTGCAGTGTCTCAAGATACTTGCAGAAACTTAAAAAAAAAAAAACAATTCTGGTTAAATACAGGAGATTTATCACACACATTGATTTATATTCCTTTCCAAAATATCTTTAAAATGAGATTAGACAAGAACAGAATAAAGTCACAAGAACAAAATCAAAAGAAGAAAGTGACAGAGAAAGACATAAAGAAGATTTTTTTTTTAAGTGCATAGATTTAGATGACTTATTCTAGCAGGTGAAACCCAAGTGCCTTCAAGATCTTAAGTCAAGAAGAAACCGACAGAATGACACTGCACAATCTCAGAAACTTATAAACCGGGGACAGTAAGTCCTTTGGAAGACTCATAATGAAAGTGGGGTGAAGCTTGATAATCTGTGAGAGAGACCCTGGTTTTCAGAACATCAAACAGAGCATACTGTACTGAAAAGAGAGGAGAAAAATAGTTAAATGAAGTTAAATAATTAAATGAGAGACTGCTTTTATGTTCCTCTCTCAGTGACCAGGAATCTGCAAAATGTTTTCAACTCCCATGGCAAAGGATTAGAAAATTACTTTCTAGAAAAACGGACCAATTAGAAGAAAAGCTAATCATTTGCTGATTTTCTCTTTAAAAGAACTGGTTACTTTTGAATTTTATTAGGCAGCAAGTTCTGTAAAGGCTAGCAGAGCTTCAATCATTTTTTTTTTCAATTTTTTTTGTCTTTATTGTAAAAATGTGGAGTACAAACCAGAATTAGGTACATAAGTAGTTTGTGTGCAGGTGAAGTTTGGGCCCCCAACTGCTTTTCATTTTCCCTAGCTTAGGGTCAGGTACCCAAAAAACCCTATAATTAACATGATATTTTATATAATCATACTACATCCTTTGAAACAATAACAGGATTTTTGAGTTGGAGTTGGAGTCCCACTTTGTCACCCAGACTGGAGTGCAGTGGCCGCTCCCGGCCACCGCAGCCTCGACCTGCTGGGCTCCGGCGATCCTTCCGCCTCAGCCTTCCGAGTAGCCGGAATTACAGGCTCGCGCTACCATGCCCGGCTAATTTTTTGATTTATTGTAGAGATGAGGTCTCACCAAGTTGCCCAGGTGGGTCTCGAACCCTCAGGCTCAGGCAATCCACTCACCTCAGCCTCCCAAGACACGGGATTACAGGCTGAGCCACCGAGCCCGGCTAATAACAGGATTTTTAAAGGAAACTTCTGAGACTCCCCCTGCTCAAAAAAAGAGTTGCTGTAAGTTTAAAATATAATAGTTTTTAAAACTCAGTAGAATTTTGAGAAAGTACCATTTAACCAATCTTCCAGAGAGAAGAACCAAAAGATGCAACAATATAAGATATGATAGAAAAGATGTACTGGAATAAGTTCTGAAGGTTCAATATTCAATCAATAAATATTAGAGGGAAAAGGAGCCAAAACAATATTTGAAAAGGAATGAACATAAAAATATAAAAGAAAAATTTACAAACTGCTGTTATGATTATCCAGACAGAATAATTCTTCAAATGCTACCACAATGAATAACAAAAACTGAATTATGATGATGAAATATCAGAATGAAAAAAATTGCATAAAAATCTTCTAAAAAAACTAATACCTGAATATTATTAAACTTATTTACAGCTACACTGGAATTTTTATAATGACACTATGCATTTAAAATATCAAGAAAAGCTACCTCCAAACCAGATTTGTATGCCAACAAAATGTAGTCAGGTCTAAACCTAGGATAATAGGAATGTACATTATCAAATAATTTTACCTCTCAGGCACATTTTCTCAGAGAGCTACTTTAGTTTGTGCATCATTAAACAAGGAAGTAAAATAGGAACGAGAAAAGAGTCCAAGACCAGAAAAATTCACACAAACATAGTACAGGGAAGTCACAAGATGATAGTGAAGGGAGTTGCGAGTGTACAGCTACACAACAGGTACAGAGAACAACCGGTAGAGATGGTAAGAAAAGCACAGAGGATTTCAATGAATGTCTTGAATTTTAAAAAGAAAATATTGATCAATAATGCAATGTGTTTGGAATTACTGAGAAAGCCTTTTATCATTATTGAATATATTTTGGAATGTGTTAAAGATAATTACAAAGAAAACAAAGTCAGTGAATAAAATTAGATAGTTATGACTTTTTAAAAGTCATGGAAAGAAAATGCGATCACAGTTTACATGAGGACTCAGCTGTGTATGTGTACATAATAATTATTATAGAAATATAAATTAAACCAAATGTCTGAGGGTAATGTCTTTCAGGATGAACTTTTTGTGTTGTGAGGCAGGAATGTGTCATGGGGTAGGAATATCTTGATCGCCTAAAGTCAATAGGTAATATATTAAGTGAAAGAACTCAGAATAATAGATTTTTATAGAGCTAAATATCAGAAGATGCAATTAAACAAAAGATTTTTCTCTGAAAAGAGAAACAGGAAGTGAAAAGGTTAGATAACAGATGTCTAAGTTTTGTTAAAAACCTTTCGCATTATATATATATGATATGTATATGTATTCAACTGGGGAGATGTGATGAGAAACTTGAAAATTTACTCTTAGTCTTGCTGTGATGGAAGCTATTTTGTCATTGACAAAAGTAGTTTCACTGTGTAAATGAAAACCCTATTAGAGTGGTGATAGAAAGAACAGGAGGTAAGAAAGCAAAGAAAGGAAAAGATAATAAAATTATATGGGTAGTTTTAATATAACTGGATTGTGAGGAAATGGGTTGATACCAGAAGAGGAATAAATGTTTAATGAATTTGTTTTTAAATTTTATATATTTATATCTTATATTGGCTGCTTACTTCTTTTTTCCAGCATGCTATAATTACCTAAATTACATAACTGAAATTTAATCACAATCAAATATGTACTTTTCCCTTCAACATAGAAACAACAACTGGAAGTTTTTTTTGTCGAATGCCAACTACACTTTATGAATAAAGTTATATGAGTACTTGCCTTCAGGTAGCAATGGCCCTTCTGTATTCTACGGTGTGTATATAACACATTTATCCAGTTAATCATTGGCCAGTATTTAGCTTGGTTCCATGAATTTGCTATGTCCATAGTGCGGCAATGAACATGTGAGTACAGATATCTTTTTTATATATTTATTTCTACTCCTTTGGGTAGATCCCTAGTAGTGGAATTGCTGGGTTGAATGTCAATTCATTTTTCAGTTTTTGAGAAATCTCCATACTATTGTCCATAGATTTTGAACTAGCTTACAATTCCACCAACAGTGAATGAGTGTTCCCCTTTCCCTGCAATTGCACCAGTGTCTGTTGTTTTTTGACTTTCTAATATTCATCATTCTGACTGGTGTGACATGATAGCTCACTGAGGTTTCAATTTGCATTTACCTGGTAATTAGTGGTGTTGAGCATTTTTCATATGTTTCTTAGCTGCTTGAATGTCTTTATTTGAGAAGTGTGTATTCATGTCCTTTGGTCACTTCTTGATAGGGTTATTTGTTTGTTTCCTGTTGAGTTAAGTTCCCTGTAGATTCTGGGTATTAGCCCTTTGTCTTATGAGTGATTTTGCAAATATTTTTTCCCATTCAGTAGGTTTTCTATCCATTCTGTTGACTATTTCTTTTGTGATGCATAAGCTTTTAAAATTAATTAAATTCCATTTGTCTATTTTTATTTTTGTTGCAATTACTTTTAGAGTCTTTGTCATTAATTCTTTGCCTTGGCCAATGTCCAGAAGAATGTTTCCTCGATTTTCTTCTAGGATTTCATAGTTTCAGGTCTTACATCAATCTACCTTGAGTTAATTTTTGTACATAGAAATTGGGGTCCAGTTTCATTCTTCTGCATATGACGAGCTAATTTTCCCAGCACCATTTATTGAACAGAATGTCCTTTCTCCATTGTTTATTTTTTTCAGCTTTGTTGAAGATCAGTTGATTGTAGATATGTGGTTTTATTTCTGGGTCCTCTATTCTCTTCCACTGACCTATCTATTCTTGCACCAGTGCCATGCTGTTTTAGTTACTATGCCCTTATAACATAACCTGAAGTCAGGCAGTGTGATGCCGCTGCAGTTGTTCCTTTTACCTAGATTTGCTTTGGCTATTTGTGTTCTTTTTTGGTTCCATATAAAGTTTAAGATTTTTTTTCTAGTTTTGTGAAAAATGAAGTTGGTGTTTTCACCAGGATTGCATTGAATCTGTGGATTTCTTTGGACACTATGGTCATTTTAGTTATATTGATTCTGATTAATGAACATGGAATGTTCTCTCATTTGTTTATGCTGCTAGGGATTTCTTTCATCAGTGTTTTGTAGTTCTCTTTGTAGAGATCTTTCACCTTCTTAGTTGGGTGTATTCCTGGGTATTTTACTTTTTGTGTGGCTAGTAAAATGGGAATTCGTTCCTGAACTGACTCTTGCCTTTAGTGTTGTTAGTGTATAGTAATGCTACAAATTTTTGTACATTGATTTTGTATCCTGAGACTTTACTGGAGTCGTTTATCAGATCTAGAAGCTTCTTGAAGGAGTCTTTAGGGTTTTCTAGGTATATAATTATGTTGTCCATAGTGATAGCTTGACTTCCTCTCTGCCAATTTGAATGCCTTTTATTTCTTTCTCTTGCTAGATTGCTTTTGCTAGGACTTCCAGTACAATGCTAAATAAAAGTGGTGAAAGAGGTCATTCTTGTCTTGCTCCTATTGTGAGGGGGAATGTTTTTCAACTTTTTCCATTAAAGTATAATGCTGTGGATTGGTCATATATGGCTCTTATTATTTTGAGATATGTTCTTTCTATACTTATTTTGTTGATGGTTTTTATCATGAAGGAATGCTGAATTTTATCAAATGCATTTTTTGCATCTATTGAGATGATTGGTTTTTATTTATGCTTCTGTTTATGTGGTGGATCATGTTTTTTGATTTTCAAATATTGAATAACACTTGCATCCCTGGAATAAAACTCACTAGGTTGTAATGGAATTTTTAATATATATACTGTTGAATGTGGTTTGCTTCACTCTTGCTGCTCTTTGCATATTTTCTTTCATTACTTTAAAGAATGACAACAATATGCCTTGAAGAGGTTCTTCTAGAGATATATCTTGAAGTTCTTTGAGTTTCTTGTATCTGTATGTCTAGATCTTTCTCAAGACCAGGAAAGATTTTTTGAATTATTTCCTTGAATGTGCTTTTCATACTTTTTACTTTAACTTCTCCCTCTCAAATGCCTGTAACTCATAGGTTTGGTATCTTTACATAGTCCCATATTTCTCATAGGTTTTGCTCATTCTTCTTAATTATTTTTTCTTTATTTCTGCCTGACTGGATTAATTCAAAGGACTTGTCTTCCAACTCTGAGATTCTTTCTTCCACTTGGTTTAGCCTATGGTTAAAGCTTTGTACTGTGTTTGGCATATCTAGCTTTTTAGCTCTGTTTGCTTTTTTTTTAATGCTGTTGGTCTGTTATTTCATTTTCTGAATTGTTCTGCTAATTTCTTTGTGTTGGTTATCTGTTTTATCATGCATCTTGTTGAGTTTCTTTACAATCAATATTCTGAATCTATTTTCTGACATTTCAGATATTTCATTTTTGTTAGAATCTGTTGTTGAATAGTTGGTATTCCCCTTTGGAGGGGTAACATCATTTTTTTTAATACTTTCAGAGTTGTGTCTCTAGTTCTTTCTCATCTGGATGAGCTATGGTGGTTAATCTGTATGAGTTTCTTTGATATAGATAGCCTGTGTATGTAAACCCCCCTCTCCTCCGCACTGAGCATGGGTTGTAATAGCAATGTAGTGGGGATGTGAGCAGCTTGCTGTCTCCTGTGAGGCTGGGGTGGTAAGGCTCTGAGGCGGCTTATCTTGCTCCTTGGTGGTATGTGCTGGTGTCAGCAAACTACCTGTTGTGGTTTTTTGTTCAACCTCAGGGCCAGCAGATGACACCTATGGGTAAGAGTTGGTTACTGCTGATGTGGATGGGTATTTACCTAGTCCTTATTTGCTGGAAGAAGCTTTCTGTTGTCTCAGCAGTGAGTTGGTCTGTGGAGTGCACTATGATCTGAGCTCTCAGTTCAACCCTGGGGGAGAGAAAATCAAGATGAGTGGAGCCAAACCGGGCAGGCCCACCTTCAGCTCCATAGTTGTCTGGCACAGGCACCCACTTTGAAGCAAGCTCAGGAACTTTCCTACTACATAGTCTGCTGATTCAAGGGCAGAGGAATGAGATCCCTTCTGCCAGTCTCCTGCCACTTAGACTGCTTTCCCTGACATGTAGGAGTGAGGGTCATTTTCCTCAGTATCGCTGTGGCACACTACTCCAACTAGTCCAGGAGAGAGGTTGGGATTCTTAACAGTGGTGTTTATTGAACAGTTCCAGGTTGCAAAACTGATGTTGACCCACTGTTCACAATATACTGTGCCACAGCAACTTTCCTTCTGCTCAGGCTTCAGGTTCTGGAAAGTAAGAATGCCTCCCCACCCTACTCCACTAGGCTCTTGTCATTTAGTCTGATATTCTTGATGTTTCCCAGTGCTGCTTAGTCCCCTTGCTGCAACAGCCCAGGGGGAAGTGCTGAGTGGGACACAGAGACAGTGACACACAGAGACCAATTCCAGGTCCAGATCTGACCCTCACTGCTGATCTCTCTTCCTGGAGAGAGGACATGGTTTTGGTGGGCCTCTTGCTACTCCCAGCTTGTGACTGAGACAAGCCCAGTTCTAGCTCCAAACCCTGGGGCAAGCTCCACACTCCTACCCTGCTCCAGCTGCAGCAGGCCTCTTCCTCACTCCAGAGCAAGCAGCCTAGTCTCTGGGCAGAAACCCAAATGCCTACAGCCGTCACTGTTGCTGAGACACTGGTCTGGGGTCAAAATAGTGTTCTCCCATGGCCTGGATTAAGCAGATACCTGAATGGAAGGTATAACTCAGAGGAAAGTTTTCAGTCCCATCCTATATTCCATATTCGGGGACCACACTCACTTTTCTCTGCAGAGTGTTATCTCAGGGGCTATCCCTTCCATCTTCTCCTTCCTAAGATCTGAGGTGTCCTTTGCCCTTCTGATGAATGTCCATTTTTCTTCTTGAGTTAAGGTTCACTGTGTCGACATTTCCACACTATTTCACAGTGTTAAGATGGGTGAGGCATGTTGAAAATATCTTAGAAAACAAACAAGAAATAAAATTAAATTTTAATTTTAAAAACTTAATTTTTATAATAAAGCAAAGAAAATCTCATAGACCATTTGTTCCTCACATATGTCTCACATATAGGCTAGGAGCACATTCATTCTCTACATAGCAAAGATTTATCCCACTATAACTTTAGCTATGTAATTCCTTTTTGACAATATATGCATTGACATTATTTGATGCCCATCAGTGTTATTAAATAAAATAAATTCTGCCAATTGTTTCTGCTGCTTTCTTTCAGAGTCAAAATAGCCTTGTATTTGTTTTCTTTTGTTTATAATTTTTAATTTTAAATACGTGGGGTACAATTCAGGGTTAGGTATACAATTGTTCATTATTCAGGTACCCTTGTTGATGAGGTGTGGTTCCCCTCCCCTGGCAGATTACCACTACTGCCAATCCCACACCCACCCTCCCCTGGCAGTTTCCCACTACTACCAATCCTTTTCTTATAGTATTACAATGGTTGTTCAAGATCTGCTTATGAGTGAGTACTTGCAATACTCGCTTCTTTGTTTCTGTGATAGATCACTCAGTATTATAGTCTCTAAGTACATCCAAGTTGTTGCGAAGTTCATAATTTTGTCCTTCTTTATGGTTGTATAATATTCCATCATGTATATGTACCACATTTTTGTATCCAGGCCTTTTTTGATGGGCAGCACGGTGGGTTCCATGTTTTAGCTATAATAAAACATGGAATAAAGCTGCAATAAACATATGTGTGCAGGTATCTTTTTCATAGAGTGATTTAAGTTCCTCCAGGTGTATTCCCAGTAGGGGGATTGTGAAGACATATGAGAAGTCGATTTTCAAATCTTTTAGAAATTACCACACTGTTTTCCACAGAGGCAGTACTAGTTTACACTCCCACCAACAAAGTAGAAGTGTTCCCTTTTGACCACATCTTCTCCAGCATCTGTTGTTTTTTGAGTTATTGATGATGGCCATCCTGACTGGAGTTAGGTGGTATCTCAGTGTGTTTTTAATTTGCATTTCTTTGATGACTAGTGAAGCTGAGCATTTTTTCATGTATCTGTTGGCTGCTCATATGTCTTCTTCTTCTTTTTTTTTTTTTTTTTTTTTGAGTTGGAGTCTCATTCTGTCACCCTGACTGGAGTGCAGTGGCTGCTCCCGGCCACCGCAGCCTCGACCTGCTGGGCTCCAGCGATCCTTCCGCCTCAGTCTTCCAAGTAGCTGGAACTACAGGTGCGCGCTACCACGCCCGGCTAATTTTTTGATTTATTGTAGAGAAGAGGTCTCACCAAGTTGCCCAGGCGGGTCTCGAACCCATGGGCTCAGACAATCCATTCACCTCGGCCTCCCAAAGCGCGGAATTACAGCGCGGGATTACAGGCTGAGCCACTGAGCCTGACTTCAAATATCTTCTTTTGAGAAGTGTCAATTCATATCATTTGCCCACTTTGCAATGGAGCTATTTGTTTTTATTTTGGGCACATTTGAGTTCCTTATAGATCCTAGATGTTAGGCCTTTGTCAGATAAACAGTTGGAAAATATTTTTTCCCAGTCTGTGGGCATCTCCCCACTCTCTTGATGGTTTCTTTAGCTTTATAGAAGCTTATCAGTTTGATGAGTTCCCACTTATCTTATCTCTTATGGAGTGGGTACTTGGGGTTTTGATCAGGAATTGGTTGCCAGTTCCAATTTCCATAAGGGTTTTTATAGTTTGAGGCTCTATGTTTAGGTCTTTGATCCATTTAGAGTTGATTTTTGTGTAGGGTGATAAGTAGGGGTCTTGTTTTAATCTGCATGTGGTCAGCCAGTTTTCCCAGCACCATTTACTGAATAGATTCTCCCTTCCCCAGTGGTTGATGGTGGAGATTTTGTCAAAGATGAATTGGTTGAGAAATTGAGGTTTTGCTTCTGAAATCTCTATCCTCTTCCATTGGTCTATATGCCCATTCTTGTACCAATACCAGGCTGTTTTGATTATTGTAGCCTTATAATAAAGTTTAAAGTATGTGAGTGTGATATCTCCCACTTTGTTTTTTTGCTGAGGATTGTTTTGGTTATTCACGGTCATTTATACTTCCGTATGAATTCCTGTATTGTCGTTTCCAAGTCTGAGAATAATGCTGCTGGTAATTGTTTTTTAAAAACATCTTGCCATTAGTATGACTCTTGTTCAAGAACTAGAATTTTGAAACTTTATATTTAGCAACCAAATTCATTAGTTGCATTCAGGAAAGCAGTATTTTTCACTTATTCTTTTAAAAAAAGACCCCTATTTTGTTTGACCAGCAAAATCATTGTGATTTGTTTGAAAATTATGTGATAGCTTCACTGTTTTCATATGTTATTTGACAAGCTTTCAATGCAAACAATGTTCCAAAGAATAGAGGTGGATGAATCACTGGTCCGTAAAATCTAATTCTAACCCAGTTCTTTTTCCTGTTGGTAACTTTTATGACTGGGTGTATGAAAGCATTGGGTCAGATTTATTTGCTGTGGCCATGTAATTTATTCTGTACTTAAAATGTAATATATTGCCGGGCTCGGTGGCTCAGCCTGTAATCCTGCACCTTTGGGAGGCTGAGGTGAGTGGATTGCCTGAGCCCGCGGGTTCGAGACCCGTCTGGGCAGCGAGACCTCATCTCTACAATAAATCAAAAAGTCAGCCGGGCATGGTAGCGCATGCCTGTAATTCCGGCTACTGGGAAGGCTGAGGCGGAAGGATCGCCGGAGTCCAGCGGGCGGAGGCTGCGGTGGCCAGAAGCGGCCACTGCACTCCGGTTTGGGCGACCGAGTGAGACTCCAACTCAAAAAAAAAAAAAAAAAATGTAATGGATTATACTTACGATGTTTGAGTTGCAGCATTTATGTTATGATGTTTCTCTATGTATGATTTAGTGGACCACCTTTGAACAATTGATCCACTTTAGCTATTTAGGCATGTGATATACCGTTTTAGTAAAAACCAAAAATTCAAATATAAAACGTGTAGAAATTAATCCGCAAATGACCTGAAATGCATCACCAAAATGAACCATATCTTTTTAGCTAAAATGAAGTGTCACAATCCTGTAGCTGTTACACGTTTCAAGCCTGTACTAATGTTTGACAACACAGCAAGCTGTTTGTGGAGAGAGTAAAGAAATCTTCCATTTCAAATGTATGACTGCCGAGGGACTATAATTATGAGAAGAATATTTTAGGAGGCTGAATACGGTGAGAAGCAGACTCGGATGGAGGTTAGCATGCAGGATGTTCATGAGAGCTCTTGGGATCAATGCCTGTGAAACAGAAGCAAGTGGGTGGTGGCCGGATGGAGCAGAGGGAGAAGTTGCACTCCACTGCATCTCAGTGGGTGCCCAACTGCCCTACAAGAAGTTCTGAAGAATGAATGACCCTGTAGACTGTCCCAGGCGACACGAACGATTTGGCCGAACACAGTGCTGAAAGACTTGACCAAACTTTAGCCTGATTTCTATTTGCCATATGTAGTGTCCCCGAGGTGGCCCCAGTCCCTGTGCTCAAGAAAATGCAGTGCTGTCAAACCAAAAAAAGTACCGTGCTCCTGCCCACATTGTCGAATTATTCTCCCTAACTTGTCTCTTATCTCCCAGATGTAATTTTCCCCTTTCCCATAGCCCCCTAGTCCTTTTTTTGTTACCTATTTTTTCACTTCCTTATAGCTCCCTTTTGTCCTCTCTTTTTCTCTCAGTTAACTTCGTCTTAGTTGAGATTGAGCACAGTTTATACTGGAGTTGCTCTACTGTAGTTGGCTGAATAAAATCTGCTTGCCACCTTTAACAAGTGTCTGGCGCTGTTTCTATTTGACACCTTTCCGAGCAATGCTGAATTGGGGTGAGAAGCCCAGGACTTTATACAATCTCATGCATTGGCCACTGGATATGGGCTATCTCTGGAGTCAGGCAAAATCTTATGTGAGGCAGTTTGCTTCAGCCACAGCAATCCTAACACTTCCAGCAACTAGGGGAATGAGTGCTTGGATACTGACAACCTCTTTAGGAATTCTGCTATATTAACCTCAGTTTTTGCCAGTACCATCTCACATATTCTTGATTGTTCATTTATTAGCTCCACTTTTTTCATAACTAAAATGAAAGCAACTGTTTTTGCCCCTAAACAGAATAAAGAAATCATTTTCATAAATGATTAGAAACTGATGCAAGTTGTTAACATAAGCTATGAAGTGTCTTAAAATGCAAGTAACTTAGGCATGTTCTTGGAAACAGCCAACTGAACTAATTGACCTTTCAAAATTTCTCCTTTACTTTGAACCTATTCAAAAACAAAACAAAAAACAAAAAAAGAGCACACAAATTTCCCCTTTATGAATATTTTACATTTGCAAATTGAAATGGATGATAGACCATATGTTATAGAGCCTTTGTCATAAGCATTTGGTTCACAAAAAGTGTTTTGTAAAATCTGTTTAGTCTCATCAACCTCACACAGCTGTAATCTTTGCTTCAGGTAATGCAATTAATGCTTATTCCAGTTTGCAAGCATAAAGAATGTCAAACTTGTAAGTAGTAAGTAATCCACAATGCAAAGAAAAACACAAATTGTATCAGCATAGAGAAACACAATTTTATTTTATAGCAAAAGCAGTTCATTAGCTCCTAAGTTCAATGATTCCAAAATTCACAAATAGTAGCATATTTCACGTCAGGAATCAGATACTAAAAGAAACAGTAAACGTAGGTGCACAAGCACTGAAGCAGGATTCGGGAAATCTAATTTTGAGCCCCAGTTTCATCACCACCTAGTTCTCTGTGACCTTGAGAAAGCAATTCTATTACTGTGACTCCATTTCTAGATCTGTTCTGCTTATATTATAAGCTTTTGTAAGAGTAAAATTGGAAATGCATGCAAACGTGCTGTTTAAAGAACTGTCGCAAAAATCAGTAGTACACTGCCATAGGAGTAACTCAAGCTGTCGGGTTTGGGGAATACTTGCTGTAATCCAAATGATTCGCATACTATGTCACCTAATCCTTACCAAAAAATCCTAGGAGAGAGACATACTGATCCCCATTTGACAAATGAGGAAACTGAGTTTGTGAGGAACTCTACGACTTGGCCAGTGTCATTTTTGGCTTTCTCAAAAGCCCATTGATTTACTCTGACATAGAGATCCTTGGAAAGCCAGGTAGAGACAGGGATGAAGAGACTGATAGATGAAGGATATAGCAATGACACTGAAGATATTGGAGAGCTGGGGAAAGGATCGCCCTGAATCCACAAAGGGAAGACCTCTACCATCCAAGAAGATGGAAATTAGGAAGGATTAAGCAGATGCTGATACCTTTGTAGACACTGTAGATACCAGGAAGGTTAGGGAATAACAAGCAGGTGGTTTCTACTTTCTAGCTATAATAAAAAGTTAGCTCTTCTCCTAAGAGAAGGGTTGTGATAAGGTCAGCAGTTGAGGAAAGATGCCAAGGTTAAAAATAGGAGATGGAATTGACTAGGAACACACTGAGAATTTTCCAGGCTCTTTTGAGGACCATGAATTTTTCCTAATCCCATAAATTGTGTGATTTGTCTTGACCATGTGCAGCAGCATGGATAGAGGTGCTGAGAAGGCAGACCCTTCATTGATCTAGAGTTGGAGTTTGACCCGGTGGGAGAGTAGTACTGATGGATAGAGGAAACAGGGGAATTAAAGGCAATGTGCTAGCTGTGGCTGCCATCTTGCTGTTCACAATGGATTATCCTTTTTGAAATACTTTTCTTTCTATTGGCTGACCCATGCGATTTAGAGAGTTCAACAAATTTTTCTATTTCCTGGCCTAATATAACTGGAAACATAATCTATATGTTTCTTTGCTTTGGGATGTGGCTCATTTGCGCTCCATATAAGTGGTTTCTCTGTGTTCTAACCAGAAGAGATGACCAAGGTGAGGCCGTAGCTACCTAGGTGGTCTTAGGGCAGGGACCGGAACAGGCAAAAGAGTGAAAAGCCCTCCCCCTCTATTGTGCAGATGAGTTCATATTAAGAAGAGATTGTAATAATATGCTTTCAGATTCTGAAATACAATGTGCAAACAGCTGTGACCTTGTATCATTGTTACAACACTCTGTTCCACATGCTCTGTAAGTGACAATTCAGATTTTAAAAAATAGACAAAAGAAACTTGATCTCAAATACTGCTTCAAATATAACTCTGACGCTCAGCAAAGATTGCTACATTTATTCTGAATATAAAAATTTCTCTAAAAACATGCCTTATCCCTTCACATACAGACACAGACACGCTTCCCATGCTTAAAACTCCCACCCCCCACTCTTTCACGTTTGACTTCTGCTTGGGACTTACTATTAATCTAGTTGTTGAGGGAGAGCTTTACAGTCTTAATACTAGAGGCAAAGTTATGAAGATGTCATTTGCGTGTTTCCGAGACAGCAACTGTCTTGAAGCTGATGCTATCTTTTTTGCTTGTTTTTAGGGCATCCTATCAAAGTGTGAGAAGAAAATCCCATAAAATACAGAGCAGCCTGTAAAACTAATGGAATTCCCCAACCATCATCTGCATTTGCTTTTCCTCTTACCCTACTTTCTTTTAAATTCTCCAAAATGCTTATCATCACCTGACATGTATATTTATGTATTTGTTCTCTCTCTTTTCCTCACTCCACTCCAATATTTAAGCCCTATGAAAGAACTAACTTTGTTTCATTAGTATATCTCAACTATATTGCATACAACTGAAATATCTCTAGCCACAAATTGGGTACTCGGTAAATAAATACTTCTTGAATGAATGAATGAAACGAATAAATTACCCTCAGGGCATAAAAATTATCAACGACCCAATGAAAGCTGAGGATTACAATTTCAAAGAAAATCTACCAGGGTTTAAAGGTAGGATAAATCAAGGTGAGGTAGCATTATTTTTCTGCCTCACTGCTGAATTGAAATGATCTGCGGTACTGTGGGACTGAGATCAGCACTGCATGAAATTTAATTCCAGAAGTCATCAGCAGGGGGTGCTATAACCATGTGTCCCTAAACCAACTCTGAGCTTTTGCAGAATCTTCCCAGAAACTGAAAAGGGTTCTCTACTCCAAAAACAGAAAAAAATTCATGTGGGCCAAAAAGAGAAAACGTTAACTATATTTGTAGTTGTTGTCAGTGTCTCATTGGGAAAGTAGTTGGCTCGAGCTGAGGGCTGCTGCTTCTGCTTCTAGAAAGACCTGATATCTCATTTGAAAAACAGATTTAGAATAAAAGCAGTAAAGTCGATAGTTTTTATGTGAAACCATTAATGCTAGCGTTTGTCTTCATTTTATACTCTTAATGGGAAAAATTAATTGAATGTCCAGGTTCATTTTATAGTATTATAAGCTGTAAAGATGGTGTGTATGGTCTCACAGGTCTGCAACTCGACAGTTTGAAGGTATCTTGCAATTCATTGACTTAAACCTCATTTCCAGTATAGGAATGACTTCTACAATACATTTATGCTGCTTCACTAAAATGCAATATATATTTGTTATATTTTTCTCTAATGCTAATAGCACACTTCTTTATAACAGAGTTAACTGAAAACCTAAACATTATGAAATAGTATTAGTTTATTTTGTTTAAAGGAGGAATATTGGATTCAGAAACTATATAGACGTCAGAAACATAAAGGCGTGAAAGGGTACATACAATTGGAGACTTGTGTCACATGTTGATTTAAGAGTGTAAGCTATTGGCACTTTTTCTTTTTTTTTCTTTTTTTTTTTCTTTAAAGAGACCAGGTCTCACTATATTGCCCAGGCTGGGCTCAAACTCCTGGGCTTATGTGATCCTCCCACCTCAGCCTCCCAAAATGCTGGGATTATGGGCTTAAGCCACAGTATCCGGCAAGCATCTTATCAGCTAGGGTTTAATATCAGCTCTCTCACTTAGTATTTTAGGTACGTTACTTAAGTCAACGGTTCTAAAGTTTGGTGACTATCAGAAGCACCTGCAGTACTCAGTAAAAGTGCAAAGGCCCAGACCTTCTAGGTGAGTCTGATACGCACCAAAGTTCAAGAACTATTGACTTAAACAATAAGATAAACTTTCCTCATCCATAAAATAAAGATGTTAATAGCACCTGCTGTTGCTATGGTGGTAAAATGACTTAATCTTTCTAAACCCAATGCCTAAGGTTGTAAACACCCATAAGCATAAGCTATAATTAGTTTTCAAAGCATCCAATATGGTGTTTTGTAAAATCTATCTGTGCTGGTGTGAAATTTACCCTACTGAACTTTAATTAGGTTTAGGTAATATACTCTTCCATTTTCTACCCGTGACAAAAATTTCTGCTAAATACAGCCATCTAAAAATTCAATTGAGAAAGATGGAAAACAGTAAGATTTATCAATATAAATTTTAGAAAAGATTAAATTTTCTGTTTTATATAAGAATAAGTGTTTGACTTAATTTTTTTTAAATCCAAATGTTTTTGTTTCTTTTTTTTTAATTTTATTTGAGTTGTGGAGGTACAGGCAAGGATTTACTACATTACTAAGTTGCATGTAGGTGAAGTCTGAGCTTCTAGCTGGCCCTCTCTCCCCCGGTTATGAACCAGGTGCAGCGTGTTGTCACATGCTCCCCTCCCTTCCCTACCAGTGTCCAGCAGCATCTGTTGATCCCACTCTTGTGCTCATGTGACCAGTGATCAAGGCCCGCTTATGAGTGAGAACATGTGGTATTCAGTTCTTTTTTCTGTGACAGTTCACTTGGTATGATGGTCTCCAGCTGCATACATGTTGCTGCAAAGGCCATGGTTTTGTTCTTTGTGGCTGCATAATATTCCATCATGTATATGCACCACATTTTCTTTATCCAGTTCACTTTTGATGAGCATCTGGGTTGGTTCTGTGTTTTTGTAATTGTGAATAGTGCTGCAATAAAAATTTGTGTGCAGGAATCTTTTTGGTAGAGTGATTTATGTTCCTCTGGGTATGTTCTCAGAAGAAGCATTGCTGGATTGTAGGAAAGCACAGTTTTTAGTTATTGGAGAAATCATCACACAGCTTTCCACAAAACTTGAACTATCTTACATTCAGCTGTCTTTGAAGTTGTCATAAAATAACGTCTATATAGTTGACTGTGTCTTGGGAGACTACTTTAAAATGATCTAACTATAAACAAAGCAAACAAGTTTGTACATATTATATCTTATAATGCAGAGAATATAGAGTTGCACATTAAAATCAAGGTTTTCTTGCAGACTAAATACAATATTAAAATTGTTTTTTAAATACATCATACTTTATGAACATAAATTAGAGGTGAATTAAGATGTTCTTAAAACAGTCATATGGAAAATGTTCCAAATCACAGGGGATGCAAAGTTTCATTTAGTCTCTGTCTTTTCCAACTGATTCTCAGCCTTGACCCATCTGAAATCTATCATTTTAGTAAGAGAGAGATTGAAAGATTCAAAAACAGAATGTCAGAAAGCCACCACATAAGACAATAGAAAAAAGCCACAGTCATTCTAATGTAGTAAGTAAAGGTCTTTGCTAATTTAATTCCGTCAGATCTTTTTAAAATTTTTAAAAAACATAATGAAAGATTACATACATTATTCTTAGAGTTTAGATTTGATGACTTGGTAACAAACAAAAAAATCTTACATGATCCACAAATATATCTTGTCCTAATAACATCATCGAGTTTTAAGTTAAATTACTAATTTTAACCTCAGACATTTCTGGCTTTTAAGGTCAACTAACCCCATCTGACTCATCTCAAATTTTCTTTGCTTAAATGTTTGAGCAAACCAAAAATTTATACTTTTGTCATCTTAACCAGTGAAGGTCCAAAAGTTTTTTTTCTGTTGCCAAGCAGATGTCGTTATAAAAAATCAAGGAGATTTATACAATTCACTCTTAAGTGTTTTCATTCAGTTTCAAGGCTTTACCCATAACTAAAATATCTCTATTTGGAAGATATCTCACACACACACACACACACACACACACACACACACACACACACACACACACATTTAATCACTTCACTCAAAAATATATTTGTCTCTGCAATACAATGTATCTATCATTTGCTTTGATACTAAAGTAGACCCAAAAAAAGATCTCATAATCATACTTTATTCTTCTCACTCTTTCACATTTATTTGGCTATCAAACCTGATACTACTTTCTTGATAATAGTTCTCTCTTACTTTATAGTCCTAGTATCACTACCATAAAACAAACTACCTCCTCTCTTTCCTAGAATATTATCAATATTCAGTATTCAAATACTCAATATTCACTGTTATGAATATGGTAGACATATGTATGGTTGCAGATGAACTTTCCTGAAACCATACTATGTTCACACTTACAAACTCAGGTTTTCCTCGATGTCTCTAGAATGAACCCGAAAGCCTGTGGCCCGTGAGGTTCTCCAAAATTGGATTCTGTTATTCCATTAGTCTACCCCATCTTGCCTTATTCAAACATGTGATGAACATCTTTGAATCATATTCATAAATATTATCTGACATCTCTTTTGAAATTTAAACATGGACAACTCATCATGTTATTATCTATAATTATCATCTTTCTTCACAGGTGAAACACTGAATCTGAGCAAGACTAAGTGGTTTGACCAAGGCCAACAGGTAGAAAGGGACACTGCAATTCCCAGCTCTCAAGATTTTCTCACTCGATTTTCATTATATTGAGCATTTTTACTCCTTTATTTTTAACATGCTTTACAGGTTTGAATGTCAAGACCCAGTTATTCCTTGAATATCTTTTGGACCTAGGCAACCATCCCTAAAAGTATTAGTTAACTAATTTATTGTATATTACACTTTAGGACTAAGGCACTGTTCAATAACTCTTTGGGTCTCAAATGCCTTAAATAAATGTTTATCATCAGAGAGGATAGGATGGCACCAGAGTCACATAAGGACGATCGTCACCAATAAAATAGATTTTTAGCATCTAGAGAAAAACAAAAAAGCATAGCAAGTCATTAGGCAAATAATGAGAGCTTACTAGTATGCTTGGGCTGCCATAACAAAATACTATAAACTGCATGGCTTAAACAGTAGGAATTTATTTTCTGATGGTTCTGGAGGATAGGATAGAAGTCCAAGATCAAGGAGCCGTCAGGGTTGGTGTCTAATGAGGCCTTTGTTCTTGACTTGTAGATGGCTGCCTTCTCACTGTATCCTCATGTGACCTCTATTTTGTCTCTTTTGTGAGAGTGGAGCGGGGGAGAGAGAAGGAGAAAGAGAGTGCCAACAAATTCTCTGATAACTCTTTCTCTTCTTATAAGAACATCAGTCCTTTGGAATCAAGGCCATGCTTTTATAACCTCATATAGCCTTAATTAATGCCCTAGAGAACTTATCTCCAAATATAGTCACATTGAGTGTTAGGATTTCAGCATGTGAGTTCAAGGGGCATGGCTCAACTCAATCCATTACAATAGCTAAAATTTGAACAGGGTTTCTTATTGCCAAGTATTTTTCTAACTCCTTTAAGTATATTCTTGTAATCCTCTTAATAACTCTATGAATTAACTACCATTATCATTCCCATTTTACGCAGAAACATATTGAAGTGCCACAGAGCTTACGTAACTTGCTTAAAATTACACAGGATTCAAATTTAGGCAGACTGACTTCTTGTGTGTAATTAATAAGTCCCTAAGCTATACAGCATCTGAGTCAAACAGAGCCTTTGAACAGCCAACATGAATACTACCATACTAACAAACCCACCAGCAGTTCTGAGGCCACATGTCTGTATAATAGATGAAGCCACATGTATTTGTAATAGATAGAACATGAGGCCCCCAAGTCAAAACCGTGGTCCAATTAACATGTGACCCTGGATGTATTAAACAACTTCATTTGGAGTGGAACACAGAGATTATCTCCAGAATTCTCTGTTCAATCTTAGAGTTTCTTTAGAGAAAATTTCTAATTCTCAGAACCTCATACAGGACCTAGAAGAGAAAAGGTGCTTAGTAAATGTCTTTAAATGGATAAGTCAAGGATTTATACTCTCTATAATTTGCACACACAAATTGGAACAATGTGGATATTACATACAAATAAATATTCATCTTCAAGGGACCAAATGTGCTGATTTTATAGACACTTCTCTTTTCATTATGAGTCTCAGAGAATATTTTAGAATATCTGTAAATAAAACTAAAATGAGTAAAATGAGAAAAGCTGTTCTGGGGATATTTTTTAAATGACATAGCTTAAATCTTTATAATTATTATTACAAAGTCAATACATTTTCATTATAAAATTATAGAACAATATTTTTCCTAGACAAACATGACAAAATGGCAAATATTTGACTTTCTTCCCAAGACTCAATAAAGCAACAGTAAAAGAATTATTGGAGAAATAAATCCACAAGGAGAGATTTTTTAATAAGGAAATGAACAAATGGTAAATGACCAAGCAAAACATAAAAAGAGGAGAAGGTGAGTAGAGAGACAGAGGAGTGTAAAAGGAAAGGGAGGAAGAGGAACAGGAGGAAGAAAAGAAGAAGCAGGAGGAGGAAAAAGATAAACAATGACCTGCAAACTAAGTCAGCAGTGGGAAAAATCAAGAACCAAATTAAAAACCTTAGAAAGAAGGAATATTGTGCTATTTAAAGGATTATTCAGGGGAAAAAAACTCAAAAATTAAAATTGATTGAAGAGAACTTGAAAATTACTAGAAATTTTGGAAATAAAGTCAAGAAGGCTTCCCTGAAAATACCAAAACTTATGATAGACATATAATATAAAAGAAAATAAGATGAGATGACAGCCCAGTCTTATATTTGCATAATGGAAGTTTCAGGAAGAAAGTGTTCATAAATAATTAAGGGAGGTAAATAATCAAATAAACAAAAAACATGGTCTCAAACCAGGCAAAGTAGGGATCAAAGTGAGACCCAAACTTTATTTGTGTGATGTCCACTTGCATACATAATCCTGAATTGTACTCTCATCTTTAAAATAAAATATATATTTAAAAAATATGAGATTTCATAGAGAAAACTTCCATTAAGTGCCCATATATTGGTTGATATGAGACAACTGCATATTTGCAATTTCAGAACATTGTGAATAGGATGATCCTAACAGCTTCCAAAGGGTTGGGAAGAATAATAGAAAAAATATAACAAAAGATCGGCACTCAGAATGCATCATATTTCTCAAAGGTAATGCAAAAGCTAGAACAATGGACCGATGCCTTCAACATCATGAACAATAATAATTTCAATGTAGACTTTTATGTCTCATCCAACTATCGATCCAGTGTGAATGGAGAATAAGGGCATTTTCAACTTATCCCTGGATGCCTCTGAAGGATAGATTACAAATGAAAGGAAAGAATAAACCAAGAAAAAAGAGAAACATACTAAAAAGGAAATCTAGCATTAGCAAAAGCAAAGTCGTTCTCCCCAGGGAAATGTCAAAAGGAGATCCTGTGATAGCACAAAGGCAACTAGTCCAAAGTGGAACACAATGGAAGATAATGGAAGATATCGCCAAAAATGATGCAATGCATATAATACATTATATGTCTGTATGCCCAGAGAGCAGTTAGATAACTAAAAGAATTTACATTAGTGAGAAATACTTAGAAAGGTAAGCAAACAAAAGAGAGCCTTCAAAAACTGCAGGAGAACCTAAAATTGTGGAGAAAAAATAAAGCACAATATTTTCTATAGCTCAGATGAAAATAGCATCTATATTACCATAAAATTTGCATGCTGACTATTTATGTAACCAAAAATACTATATCTCTATATCAGAAGAATTGGTTTCTGTGTCTGGTGGAGAGTGATGGAGAAAAGTGAGTTCAAAGATAACATCTAAACTGAAGAGCCAACAGATAAGACAGAAAGAAAGAAAGAAAGAAAGAAAGAAAGAGAGAGAGAGAGAGAGAGAGAGAGAAAGAAAGAGAGAAAGAAAGAGAGAAAGAAAGAGAGAAAGAGAGAAAGAAAGAAGGAAAGAAAGAAAAGAAAGAAAGAAAGACTTATGCCACAGAACCTGCCAAAGAAGTTGACAGGTGATGACTCTAGCCCTGAAGAGAGGGAGGTTGTAAGAAGGACTGCTATTGTTTTTATTTTAAAGATGTGGGGTACATTTCAGGGTTAGGTACATAAGTGGTCATCGTACAGGTAAAGTTTGGGCTTCCCTTTAATCCCTACTTTGCCTGGTTTGAGATCGGGTACCCTCAGTAATATTATATGCCCCTCCCCTTTGTTCGCCCTGGCAGTATTCCTCTACTACCAATCCCTTTCTTATAATATTGTGATAAATGTTCAGGGACTGCTATTTTTTAAACAAACCTTATAGAGGAGTTTGACACTTAAACTATGGGCATGTAAAATGTTGATAAAAACAAAAACAAAAAAAAATTATCATACATAACAGAGTAGATTTGCAACTAAGAAGAGTTTCACTGTTATTTTCATGTAAGTCATACATATATATATATATATGTTAACTATACATGTATTACACAATTGATGTTGGATCCCTTGTATATAGAGAAATATAACCTGCATTTTATTTTCACTGACTTTATAACTTGACCAATTCTTCTGATACTAAATACTCTTCTATAGCATAGTTTAAATGACAATCAATATTCCCAATTATACAGTGTGCACAATTAAAATGTTAGGTTATTTCAAATGTGTCATATTATTACAATTCTACTGATTTTAAATACTGGAACTACCTAACTAACTCAATCTTCACTGAGTGGAAATAATAATTCATTATTAGTGTCAAATAAGTTTAATATTCTTAAATGACTTTTTTTCAAAAGAATCAAAATTTTTATTAATTCATAATCCTTATAAATCCATGGAGAAAACCTACCTCTTCCCCCAGGATTCTTCATAGCTTTAAGTGCAGAAACACTTTTAGTAGAAAAGAAGTTTATAATACTGGAAAACTTGGGTGATCCAATAACCAACATGACCAAACTAGTCCATATAATATAAGATTTAACTTCTGAGCTATTTGATATTTAGGTAGTAACATCCTATCCTTTTTGTGTATAAATGTATATTTATACACAAAAATATATTTATAAATATATATATATTTGTTTTTTTAAATGAATTTACATAAACTAATCCTGTTAATCATCATAAGAGACTTGTAAGGCAGTTTAAGTACATACTTCTCCTATTTAAAACATGAGAAAATTTCACATAGAGTGAAACTGGTTATATCAAGGTCGTATTACTAATTATGACAGAACTGAAAACAGACCCCAGGCTCCTGATTTCACCAAACATCTTTTTAAAGGTGTAAAGGACAAAAAGATCAAACACAGGCATCAAATCAGCAGTCCAACCTGCAGAGCAAAATTGGCCACGGTCATCTTGAAAGCAATATCATTTCTAAAATATTAAAGATAACTGCGGTATGTAAATAACATTATACCTGACAGTTTCCAGACACTTAAAAGGATAGTTTTTGTTAGTGGTAGTTATTGCTGTCAGTGTCATAACAATAGAAGTATATGTAACACATCCTATTTCATTCATGGTCCAATGGCCTTTATAATACTATAGCATCTTTTTTTATTTTTGTTTTTATTTAGATTCAGGGGGTACATGTGCATGTTTTGCATGTTTGGGCTTCAGGTGACCCCATTCTCCAGATAGTGAACATTGTACTTCATAGGCAACTTCTGAACTCTAATCCCACTCCCCGCCTCTACCCTTTTAGTGTCCCCGTATCTGTTATTTTCATCTTTATGACCATTTAGCTACCTCATGTAAGTGAGAACATGTGGCGTTTGGTTTTGTTTCTGAGTTAGTTAACTTAGGATGATGTTTTCCAGTTCTATCCATATTGCTGCAAGACGATTTCATTCTTTATTTATGGCTGCATACATACTACAGTATCTCAAGTCCAAGTTTAGTATTAAGGTTTATCATGATCCTTGAAATAGTTATTTATCCCTGTCACCCAATTGTCCAAAATATTATATATAGTTACTTCAAAAGAAAATTTTAAGATTTATGCATACTCATCCAAATAAGAAAATTTTGCTCTCCTGATAAAAGCAGTTAGAATAATTATTAGTTCTGAAGGAGTCAAATTGAATCACAGTAATAAATGACATTACTTTATAATAATATAATGATATTGGTAGAAATAAAGATAATTATAAGATAAAATATTTACCATTTGATAAACTGTATTATACAGCTGTGTCACTTTTATGTCAAACAATATCAAATATTCCACAAATTTAAAACTGGCTTATTAAGACAAAAGTTTCTAGTGGATTATTCTGCATTATCTATACAAAGATCTTTTTTAAAAAAGGAAAATTTCTAAGAATGACAGTTAAATTGCTTAATTTGTATAAGAGTAAATAGTAGCAGGTCTTATATATTTTTCTTTGATCCAGGAAAACAGGTGGTAGAAGAGAATAAAAAGATTTTATACATCATAATGTGAAAAGAAAAAT
This sequence comes from Cephalopachus bancanus, assembly GCA_027257055.1. Taxonomy (NCBI): domain Eukaryota; kingdom Metazoa; phylum Chordata; class Mammalia; order Primates; family Tarsiidae; genus Cephalopachus; species Cephalopachus bancanus. Next base: position 3,531,588 of record JAPVLO010000107.1, read on the forward strand.
AATATTACCCACAGAATGTGTTCCCAACCATAAAAAAGACTGTGCCATGTGCTAAATTGGCAGGAAGAACAAATATGCATATTTTCCATTTTGTCATCGATACTGTATTGTTATTTTATTTTATTTTTTTAAAAACGTTCAAGGGCCATTCTGCAAATGGATTTTTCCCGGGAAGAATCTTCAATTGGAAGACTATTGGACTCAATTTTTAATGTCATTTTGGAGAGAGGCTTATATCCCTACCTGCTATTGATACTTCACAACCCTCTAACTGAAACAAACCTTTTTTTTTTCTTTTTACAGCAAAATGTAAGAAAGAAAATGTAGTCATCCTCTGAATGACAGCAGGAGAATTAAATTTTAGTTATTGAAGTCAAAAAAGAATTCGCTGATATAAGCTTCTTTCTGGTATTTTGTGCCTTGACCTTGATAAGCCTCTATAACCAAGATGACAGGTTAGAGGAAAGACATGAGGATTGTTCACCTTTTTTTTTTTTTTTTTTTGAGTTGGAGTCTCACTATGTCGCCCAGACTGGAGTGCAGTGGCCACTATCAGCCACCGCAGCCTCGACCTACTGGGCTCCGGCGATCCTTCCACCTCAGCCTTCCAAGTAGCTGGAATTACAGAAGTGCAGTACCCCGCCCAGCTGATTTTTGATTTATTGTAGAGATGAGGTCTTGCCAAGTTTCCCAGGCGGGTCTCGAACCTGCGGGCTCAGGCAATCCACTCACTTCAGCCTCCCAAGGCACGGGATTACAGGCTGAGCCACTGAGCCCGGCGATTGTTCACCTTTTAAATATCACCTACTGTACTAAGAAACATTTTTCAGAGGAATGAGAATGTGTGGTAATGGTAGAAGTGGAATATATTTGGGATACACTACAAAGCTAGAGCACCATAATTTTCTACCCCAAACAAAACTAAGCATTAATATTTTATGTTTTATTTATAATATAATAATTTATATTAATATTTTGGCTCAAATTTAAAATTTCCATTGTGTGATATATTTTTCAATATTAACTTCAAATTTTGTTTCAAATATATTTTTCACTTAGCAAAGTATCATTAGTTCTTATGAATTTTAATAGTTGTTTCTTCATGGTTTTATTTACATAACCATTTGCAATGGCATCATTATTTAAGTTATTATTTTTTGTTCTTTGTTTTCTTACAGGGCTTAATTCTAATGAACCAAATAACTTCTGTACTGTACCTTATTCAAAGTGAATGTGTCATAATAGTCTCTGATGTGAAATACTGTTATTTTGTTAATTTCACATGCTGAATTTACTGAGTCAGTACTAAATTCATAGAAAATTATGTCAGCCGGGCTCGGTGGCTCAGCCTGTAATCCCGCGCCTTTGGGAGGCTGAGGTGAGTGGATTGCCTGAGCCCGCGGGTTCGAGACCCACCTGGGCAAGGTGGCGAGACCTCATCTCTACAATAAATCAAAAAATTAGCCGGGCATGGTAGCGCGCACCTGTAGTTCCAGCTACTCGGAAGGCTGAGGCGGAAGGATCGCCGGAGCCCAGCAGGTCGAGGCTGCGGTGGCCGGGAGCGGCCACTGCACTCCAGTCTGGGCGACAGAGTAAGACTCCAACTCAAAAAAAAAAAAAAAAGAAAAAGAAAATTATGTCAAATCAAATCTTCTTTCCAAACACTTCCTGGAACTTTCAACAAAATATATTTTGTCTTTAACTAACCTTCCTATGCAGCCTTACAGCTTTCTTTTCAGGATATGTCACCATCAATCAGGTTAAAAACAGAGAGTTTGAAATAGATGTCAAGGGCATTTGCTCTATGTCTTAACTGATCAACATTCCAGATTAACAGCGGGATTTCTACAAAACCTGTGTAACAAGGACTGTCACTCTTTGGATAAGATTTTTCTTTTATTAGTTTCAAGTATATGTGCCAATACATGTTTTATGTCTAGAGAACCATTAATGTGATGAGGAAAAAAATCTTGATACTCTGTCACAAATTTAATCTTATCAATAAAATAATTTCTTAATTGCATAAGACAGGTGACTGCTAGGCACACAAGCTTTTATATTTGCTATGAATGTTGTGTTATTGAGGCATATAGGGAAAGGTTATACTCACAATGTATAAAACATTAATATTTTAAGCTATTATGTATTATAATGAGTTCAATTCTTCAATCAGATTTCAAAAAATGAAAAATAAAAGTGCAATAATGTTTATATAAGCCACTGTTATGTGGAACCAAGGCTATTTGGAACCACAAAAGTAAAGGTTACTGTAGACATAAATAGTCCTCTAAAATCAGTATTTTCAGAAATACTTCCTAAAAGAACATTATGTTAATGAAGAAATTAATCTCAAAGGCCAATAACCTTGGTGGTGGCATATGCAGAATGAAAGCTATCAGGCCTACCTAATAAGAAAAGAACTGAAAAACTATTTAGCATTTTTAAGAGAAATACCTTTTTTTATTTTTGAGAAGAATGAAAATTGGTTTCAGTAGGAGCATTCATTTTCTTACCAGCATGCTTCATGGCTTCAAAATAAGCCTTCTTTTTCTAGTATAATGGCAGTCATTACTTGGAACTATCTCTTACACTGATCAAAATTTTTAAAATATATATTATTATAAAATGATATCATCTGATATTTTTTAATCTATTTGAATGAGAGAATAAAGTAATTTAATTCAGGTAATTTAATACATTATATTCATAAAACATTTAGCATATTTTTTACATTGGTCTGGTAAATGGTTGTATTCAGGAAAAAATATATTGATGTCAGAAATGTTTCCTTTTTCGTATCTTTGTTTCAACATTTTCAATCCTACTAGAGTCTATGTAAAGTGTGTGTGTGTGTGTGTGTGTGTGTAGTCAATAGTGATTTAAAAAGTTAAAGTATATGTTTAAACTTCTAAAATCATATAATAACAAAACCAAATAAGTGATATTTCTGTAGAAATGCAATATGCTACGGTATTTACCTTTAACTTTATTAAAAACAAAATAGATGTTTATATTCCATCAGCTAATCAAAATGATTGAAGTTCATACAGACTGACAAAATAATTGTAGAAATTTTTAAACAGAAGAATAGTGGCAATTTTTTGTTTCTAGATGAATAATGTTTTATGGAATTAAAATTCGTAAGTATCCCAGAAAGCTAAGATTAATATAGAAACAATTATGTTTATGAAGCCAGCTTACATTTTCCATGGTAAAATATAATTTATATTTGCAACTTTATATAAGCACTGGCTGTTCTCTTACCACTCTATACCAGTAAAATTAATTTACAAACATAGAAAATAAATATTACATTTAATAGCTGGAAATTTATAATAAATATAGTAGGATTTTTTTAGCACTTTGCTACAATTTAATATTATTTATTTATACGGGAATGCCAAAAAATGTATACACATTTTAGGAGGTGTTATCTATGTACACTTTTTGAAGCTGAATTAAATTACAGTAGCAATGTGTAGTGTGATATTCGCTCAACCATGCTTCAGTCATTTTCTTTGACAGTCCTGCCTGTCACATGATGATGCTAGCATTTGATTAATGCCATCTTTTGAGCGAATGTCATACTTAAAATGTGGCACCCTCTGTATAGCTGTAATTTAGAACTCATAGTTAAAAGCGGGGGTTTCTCTTATGATTGTTGCTGTCTTCTTATGAACCAGAGTATTCTGAATGAAACATCTGTGGAACTTAGCCACAGAGGTGGAAATAGGACAAGCCCAGACTGCTTCAGAGAACTTCATCTTGCCTTGGGTACAGAGCCCAATAAATCTTGCTTAGTCAAACAGTGAAAACCTGGTGTAAAGTGGTCTTAAATAAGACATGATAAGAGTTGTGTAACAAGTGTTCACATGAAGGTTAAAAAAAAATCTCCATTTTGGGAGGTTCCAACTTTGTTGAATCTAGTCCAGCAATTAAGAAAGCCTGGAAGCTGAGAGTCCATGAGATGTCTAGGGACAGAACCTATGTGTAGTCATTGGATTGTCTGATGAATTCTCCTATATAAAATTCATTTCATGTGGCACTACGGTTTTTTAAAAGTTATCTCCATATACAGCAACTCAGAATCCAACACATAATGTGCCAAATATTTAATCGAGATTCAATATATCCAAGCTCCTTTGAACTGGGGGGTACATGAGAGACAGAGGATAAGGTGGTATGGTAAGTCCATATCATAGTTTGGAAGTAGCATTCAGTCCTTTATGCCATATTGACTTATATACTAGAACAGTAAGCACTAGGACTAAAGTGACAGACATGCTCCCTGCCTTGAAAGATTACAATCTAGTAAAGGTGACTGGAAAAGTGTAAGTTATCTGCAGGAAAATAATGGACTGAGATACAGGGATCTACTTTACATTAGGTGGTCAGAAAATGAATCTCTGAAAAGGCAACATTTAAAATGGGTACCAATTAATGGGAAGAAGGTAACCATGCAAAGAATATAAGTGTATTCTAGATAGAAGGTGGAGTTAGTACTTAGGTATGTACCTGCAAGAGGGAAGTATAGAGACAAACAGAAGTCAGACCATTCTGTGCCTAATAGGCCGTAAGAAAGGGCACATTCTTAAATGTTACAGATGGAAAAAATAAGATGATACACCTGAATGATTATAGTTTTGTAGACTTCCAGCTGGGAAATGAAGAAACTCTTTTACCCCACTGCAGTTTGAGGAAAGGTCATCAGTTGATAGCAAGGGCAGAGGAAATGAATGCATGGAAATTCCGAAGCAAGAGAAATTGTGAGATAAATCTATTTGATGTAAGTAAGTAAACCTATTAGAAACCGTCAGTAGTATTGCAAGACTGAAAGACAGAATTGGGTGCCAAATTGATGTGTAAAGTCAAGTAACTGGGAAGTGGAAGAACGGTCCCGACAAGCAGGACTAACAGGAATGAGGCAAATGTCAGGTCTTGATATTAGTACCAGACTCAGAAATATTCTCTTCCTTCAAGAAAGACTGAGACAACAGATGAGTAAACTACTAGGAACGAAGACTCAGATGGTACCAGGGTTCACTCCTGGCATGTAAATTATAGGGTCTAAATATGGCCAGGAGAACACTGTGATTTTATGCTGGGGAGGCTCAGCTTTCTGATACACCACCAGCCCTCATTCCAGATTGCTTCAGGACTGAATTTACAGGTGAAGTTAATTAGCAATGACTGCTGGGAAAGAGGAGAACAAAGTAATGAGATGAGATTTTAGAGCCGATAATACAATTCAACAGTACAAGAGGACAGGATTTAGGAACATTTCAAAGAATTGAAGAAATTTCCAAATCAAGGAGCAAACAAATTAATCCAGCCTGTCACTCAGAGCAGGGAGAAAATTATCTATTAAGTAGGTTTTCAGATTCCTTTCTTCTTTTTCAAATCTCTTTTAGCCACCTTTTCTCAACAAATCATCAAATCTGAGCCACTATACATAGAGTACTGAATTTTTTGAAAGAACATTAAAGTACTGCAAATATATTCCTGTGCCCTAAGAAATGTAAATCTGGTAGGCATCTGTTAGAGACTGCATAAGTGGAATATATTGGTATCAAGTTTAGAGATGAGAGACCAACACTGGCTAGGATGCCTGGACATGGTCTTCCATAGAAGATGAAATGTAACATAAATCTTGAAGGATGAGAAATATTGTGAAGCAAGGAGGTTGGTCATAGATGAGTGGGAAAAAGCACAATAACTTTGGAAAGCCTGAGGATGTGCAATATGAATAAACAAGAGTTAACACTAACCTCCCACTAATACATATCTGCAACCTATACAACCATGGATCATATTAAAACATTGTATTGCTTTATCATGATTTATGTTTATTTAAAATGGATTACATGATATCTATGATAGATTGAAATAGCTTAGATGGAAACCCACCTCCCCCATTTTCATACTTTACCCACCACTCATGTGGAACCTGCCATTCACTTTAACTCCAAACTTTGAGTTTGCTACAACTCTGTTGCAGGAGATAAGCTTGAAATGGCATTTTCCAGATTTGAAGGTGGCCATTGTTTGCACTCTTTCAGATTTCCTCTCTCAATAGCTCCTTTAAAGCAGAACTTTCTACTGACAAAAGAAGAACCTTCATAACTTAACAGACCATTATAGAAACGCTTGAAAGACACTCACTGACTAACTCGTATTCTCTTCCATGTTGTCTTGTTACATCTACACAATTAACATTATGAATTAAGGACATAGTCCTCATTTTAGAAATGAGAAAATTGAGGTTAAAAAAAGCTGAAGATCTTGCTCAAGATCACCATGTGCCAAGGGTGTTCCTGCAGCTATTTCACTTACAGTTTAACTCTATAGCTCTGTTTATCTGAGGAATATGCTATTCAAGCATAAATGATCTGAGTGCCTGATGAAGCTACCATGATTTTAGCTTCCCTGGATTCGGTATCTCATAAAACCCCTTGCAGGTTATACACTTGTTACAAACGATATTCTCTCTTGTGAGGCATGAAGTTTCTAAACAGATGCATTTAAAGCATGACAACTCCCACGCATGCCCCATGTGGGTTCCATCTCCTTGAACATGAGTCTTCATGTGGGTAGAAGACAGATCCCAGACAGCTGTGTGAACTTCTATATGGACTGCTAATGCAGGGACTCCTGCCAAGAAAAACAAGGAATGCCCAGCACTGGGAAGTTGTGGTTCCTATCTTGAGCAGACTCATGCCAAGTGTGACCCATGATAGTCTTGGGAGTCTGAACATTTCATGAAGACTTAAGTATCCTTAATGGAAATTGCAGACAAAATTAGGTTTAGTAAATATTAGATTTAAGATAGCTCTACTGTGCTCTGGAATGCTGATTGCTTTTCTCTGTATCTTCATCGTTCAGGATGTGTCCTCAAACTCTCTAGAGGTTGTAAAAGAAATCCTGTCACGTGCTATTGTTAATGGATGAGTTTAGGTATCAAAGTCTAACATCCCTGATCTCCTTTCATTATGTTCTCTAAATTTCTTTTCATGTGTCCCTTTAGGGGATGAAATACTTGGATTCACATGTTCTTCAAGAATGACTCTCTCTAGTCCATAGTGTTCCATGATGAATATACAGCCCAGAGTCTAAAACAAAATTGGATTACAGGATATAAGGAAAAAATAAAACTTAAAAACAAGAGGCTTAATTTTCTCTGTTGAAAATAAGGCAAGAGACTTCCTTTTTTTTTTCTTTAGGAAATGTACTTTAGAAAACTTGTATTTGTAAGTTATTTTTCTGTAACTTTGAAATGTATGTAAATCTTTTTAGAAATATACACAACTCTTACTAGCTTTGTGACCCAGGAATATCTTTTCCAATGACCCAGGAGCCATCTTTTTGAAATGAAACATCAAAGGAGATAGTACATCTTTCTTCTAATGTTTATAGGAGAGTAGAAGCCTAACTTTGATTAGTGTCTTCCTTCTAATTGCAGCACTACCTTCCATCATACAGATGTGACAAGTTTTTTCCTCTGTATAAAACCAATCAACCAGCACAGATTTTCACTCCAGTTACTAGGTAAATTTAAGAACTATGTGAGAAAAAAAAAGGTACTGTTAAGTCCCCTTACTGGAGATCTAATTATTGTTTATGTTGAAAACAAGTATGTGATTGGTATCAGTTTGGCTATATAAAAAAGGTGACATTTATTTCTGTCTTTGCAGTGTCATAGCAGATTGCTTGTGATGCCCATCACATTCTGGTTTAATGCTTATTCAATAACAAAACTACTTTCTTTCCTTGTTACTTTCACAGAGAGAGGTTTTTGGGAATGGGAGAACTTTTTGTTTTCAGTTGTATTCCCCCAACAAGTAATGTATCCATTTTCATCTTGCCCCAACCTACAAATTATTTGACTAATTTTGATGTGTTTTCATTTCTATTTCTTTTTTTTTTGAGTTGGAGTCTCACTCTGTCGCCCAGACTGGAGTGCATTGGCCGCTTCCGGCCACCGCAGCCTCGACCCGCTGGGCTCCGGCGATCCTTCCACCTCAGCCTTCCGAGTGGCCGGAATTACAGGCATGCGCTATCACGCCCGGCTGATTTTTTGATTTATTGTAGAGATGAGGTCTCGCTGCCCAGGCGGGTCTCGAACCCGCGGGCTCAGGCAATCCACTCACCTCAGCCTCCCAAAGGCGTGGGATTACAGGCTGAGCCACCAAGCCCGGCTCATTTCTATTTCATTATCCATAGATCTGAAATTTATTTTCTTTCCACCAAATTTCAGAGTGACTGATAGCAATGTTACTTCAGAAGAGGAATAACGGGAGAGAAATAAGTAAGAGGTCACCATTTGAAAATACTCTTTTAAATTGTGCTCTCAATAATTGAATATCTATTAAATAATAAGAATTTTAAAGTATTGTCCAAATATTAAAAATATTATTTTTGCCCAAAGAAATACTAAAGGGGAAACATGTTAACTATTTTATTTGAAGAATTTTCATGTAGAAGAGATACAGGCTTTTCTCAGTATTGTTGTTGTAGAATCAGTATCAATGCGTGAGACTCTCAGAAAGGTGAAATCTGGATTTAGTAGAACAATGTTTTGTTTTTCTTTTTGTTTTGTTTTGTTTTAGAAAGCAGGATTTATTTAGAGGACAGAAAAGTACCCACAGTTGGAGGGGACCTGAAGGGGCTGCCCAGAACAATGTTTTAATCATTAAAGCTCTTTTATGTTGAGCTTAGCGCCCTTCTTAAGGTCATGAGCATGCTAATAGTGAAATGATTCAAGTGTGGGTTAAATCTGGGATTCTAAAGACGCAAATTCAGCACTGGTTAAAGTCCTTGCTACCAAGATAATCTAAGTCTACCTTTTATTATTTTTGTAAAGAAAGAGATTATATTATAAAAAGAGTAGCTACATAAGAAACCAACAGTTCTTGCCAAAAATCTTTTTTGTTCCAAGCACTTTACTGAGAATTTTACATACATACGTCACTTAACCTTCACAGCAAACATGAGAAGTATGCATAATGAGCACATTTTACAGCTGGGAAAACTGATACACACACAGCTAGTAAATTGTGTCTGGCCATCAGGTGTTTGTATTTATAATTACATCATGTTGCCTCTCATCCAGGAAAACTGCATAGACTCAAGAGTTAAAGTGAACAAAATCAAAAGGATTCATTGTATTACTTTTTATGAGTAGAATAACCTAAAGTTAATAGAAAACTATAGAAGCATGTGGAATGTATTAACTTCTTTCAACATCAATGTATTCCCAAAAGGCTTTTAACATTTCCAGAGTTGATAAAATGAATAAACAATTCAGGAGTTTCTAAAATGCCATGCTAAGGGAAATAATTTTTTTCTCTTGGAAAGTTTTACTTCTTAAAAATTTTGAAGGCATATCACAGTACTTTAGTTTTAACTCATAATAAATTTGTTATTTAAGATGGTATTATTGTGACTTCAAGGCAGTAGCATCAGAGGATTTTCTGTTAAGCTTCTCCTATCTAACCTTTAATACCATGTCTCCAAATTTATCCACTTCCACCCCAACATTTTTCCTAATCTTTCTTGCTTCAGGTAACAAAGTAGAAATTTTCTTATCAGAGTCTACATGGCTCCCTCCAAGTTAACACTCTCTAAATTCATCTAGGACCCAATATTCATATTATTTATGCTTCACCAATTTCTTTGTTCAATATTAGCTGTAAATATTCCCCAATTCTATGTAAAAGCCCTCTTACATCTCCACTACACTCCAATTTACTGCAGATGTGTCTCTTTTCCTGGACATTTAACATCTAAGATGTGCAAAAAAAATCTTTGGAGAGAATCTCTATTCTATATTGTCTCTTTCTCCCCACATCCTGTCTCTGTGGGCTCTCTGTTATGCCCCATCCAGTCAAAGGAATCTTAATGTCATCTGAGAATAGAAAAAAAATCCAATCTTATCTCATTGATCCAAACTTTTCTATCTTGCATATGGAAATTCAAAGTTGAATTTAACTACTTAAACTTAAATTTGCTGCAAATGTCTTATTTTCTTGATCACCCAACTCTTATCAATGAGTAACATGACATACTCTAACTGGTGGGAAAGCCCTCCTAGTGAGAGAACAAGAAAAAATGTAATAGGAGAAGAAGAGAAAATAACAGCACATCATTTAATAATTCAAAATATTCTAAGCCTCTCTTTCCTAAAAAATATTGACATTCTACCCTATGAGGGTCTCAGTGAGTCATTTTTCTTTCCTTACCCTCTCCAATTTAGTTTGAATTCGTCACAAGGTATAATGTACAGAGTTTATAATGTAGTAAAGAGGTAAAACAGGCAGGTAAAGACTTAATCATTCCTACTAGTCTCAGATGACAAAGGCGCACACACTTAGGTCTAACAGACATCACTAGCATCTCCAATCATGTCTGGTTCTCCTCAAGTTCCAGGCACAAGGAAAATATACTTGTTTACATTCAGAAACAGGCATAGCCATGTAACTTGCTTTGAACACAAAAAAATATGAGCTGAAGAGATATGTATCATCGTTTTACTATTTAACCTCTGCTCTAGGCTTGGAGAATCCTGAAGCCTCAGATTAAGATGATAATGTCATAAATTGCTCATACTTCCTTTGCCTAAATTCAGATGTGATTAAAATGACCGGAATCCTCTGCCTATCTAAGGATGGCTAATTTTTATGTGCTTCAATTACTATTTAATTATGCAAAGATCAGAAAGTTACTGTCTTTAATGCCTACCTACACTGCATTTTGTGGCAAGATTACACAAAAATCATTAATTTTAAGTCTCTGAGTTTTTTTATTTTTCTTATCCTTAGCATGCCTAGCCTATCCCTAACAAGTATTTGGTAACAACAAAAAATAATGCACTGAGGACATTTTAAATGCTCTAGAGAAATATTATTTTGTGTGACGTATTTTACTAGAGTGTGGAATTTTAGTTCTAATAATTAAGCCCATTTCACCAGCTTGGGGTACAAAAATGCATATTACTAATCATATTAATATAACTTGTCCCCAACTTGCAAATTTTAACATGTCTTTCCCTTGCACCCAATTTTTTCCCCCAATAAAGCAATTCCCCAACTGTCACTAACTGCCTGTTTAATAACCCCGGATGACCCCACCTCCCCACTGAAGCTGATAGTCAGGAACACCATACCTTGAGGCAAGGTTGGTAATCCAGAAGGAGCTAAAGTGTGAGTACTTAAAATCTGAACAGAAAATAAAATTCTCAGCTCCCTATTGTCTCTGCGATTGTAGCCATTGATGAAATTGTAGCAATTGATGAAAGGGCATGACAAAATTGATTCAAGGGCCAGTTCTGAGTGACGTCCTCTTTACAGATACCACAGACTTTTGTTTTTTTGGCTAAACAGACACTCCAGTTTCTTGTGCTGCCTTGTTCTTTTCTACATGACCTCTTATTATTGCAAAATGTATTCTCTACCTACATTCCTTTGAAGATTTTATCCAGTAGCAATTCTACAAATGTCAGCTCCTATGTGTTTACAAATCACAGTTAATGCCTGCAGCCTAAATCACTTTCCTGAATTTCAGTTATCTATGCACCTGCCAACTCAGCATCTCCCTTGGCTGTCTAATAGATATCTTAAAACCAAAATGTCAAAATTAAACTCCCTTTTTCCCTCAGTTACATACCAAAACCTGCTCTTTCTATAACTTGGTCTTGGTAAAGACAAATCTGACCTTTTGCCTCTTAACATTCTTCTTCCCCTTTGCTCTCAGTTTTTCTTTTTCCAAAGCTCTTATTATTTTCTAACATACTATGTAATTCATTATTTATTATTTTTACTATTCATATTCTGTTTCCTCTACTGGAAAGTAAACCTCATGGGAATTTTTGTTTAATGTTTCTAGTTTGCTGCATAAAAGTTAAAACATCCCAAGGGCCTAAATGAGTGACTTTTATATAGACCATTCATGTATTGGGAGACTTTTAATTGATTAAAAATATTGATATACAATTGCATATAATATGCATTCTCTGAAATATAAAAATAACTGCTTTTAAAACATTTTTATTTATATATTTTAATTTATATGTTTCTTATTTTCATTAAAAATTGAAATAAGCATGGGTTAACAGCAAGAAAATAACTTCTGAAGAATTTCCAGTCTTTTTATGACCTATAGTGCTTTAAGAACCATCAGAAAAACACAATATTAACAAACAACAAAATACTACATTTTCAGATAATTCTGCAATGTTTAATTACTTATCCCTGCTGTAAGCAATGTTTCTTTTTTAGTATATTAAAATTGCCACTTTATAAGAACCAAAATAAGCAAAGGCACTTATAGTTTTATATTTATATTCAGTCTTAAATTTTTTTTCACCTTACTTCATGAAAAAGACTATTTTTAACAGCTTTATTGAGAATTAATTCACATTTCTTAAAATTCACCCATTTAAAATGTATAATTCATTGGTTTTTATTACATTCACAGAGTTATGTAATCACTATCACAATCTAATTTCAGAACATTTTTATCATTCCTGATAGAAACCCCCTTCCATTAGCAGTCGTTCTTCATGCCCTCACCTCAATCTAAGGCAACCACTGATGTACTGTCTAGCCCCATAGATTTCACCTATTCTGGAATTTTTATATACATAGAATTAAACAATACATGGTCTTTTGTGATTGGTTTCTATCACTTAGAACAATGTTTTCAAGGTTTATCCATGGTGTAACATGTATTTATATAATGGTTATTTTTATTGCTGAAAAACATTTTGTTGTATGGCTATATTAAAGGTTTTATTCATTTTTCAGTTGATGCACATTTGGGTTGTTTGATTTTTTGGCTGCTGCATATAGTGGTCCTATGAAAATTTGTATACAAGTTTTTGTCTGAATGATATGTTTTTTCTCTTGAGTATAGACCTAGGAGTAAAATTTGGGGGCCGTAGGGTAACTACAGTTTGACATTTTAAGGACCTGCCAAATTTGTTTTCCAAAATGGATACAAAATTCCACATCAAAAAAAGACTATATCCTTTTTTTTTTTTTTGCATTGGAGTCTCACTCTGTCGCCCAGACTAGAGTGCAGTGGCCGCTTCCGGCCACCACAGCCTCGACCTGCTGGGCTCCAGCGATCCTACCGCCTCAGCCTTCCAAGTAGTTGGAACTACAGATTTGTTGTAGAGATGAGGTCTCACCAAGTTGCCCAGGCGGGTCTCGAACCCCCGGGCTCAGGCAATTCACTCACCTCAGCCTCCCAAGGCACGGGATTACAGGCTGAGCCACCGAGCCCGACTCAAAGACCATATTCTTAAATACTGTTAAGATTAGGCCAGACATAGTGGCTCATACATGTCTTCCCAACACTTTTGATGGCCAAAATAGGAGGATCATTTGAGACCAGGAGTTCGAGGCTGCAGTGAGCTATGATTGCACCACTGCACTCCATCTTGGGCAACAGAGCAAGACCCCATCTCCTAAAGCTAAAAATTTTTTTTTAAATCATTTTGTGAAAAATTATTGTTTGCCAAAAGAAGTTAAACCTTAAATTCTTTCAGGTGCGTTTGTCAACAATTAAATAAAGCCACAAAAATTGAACAAAATTAAAGGTGCTCTGTTACATTAAATTTAGTAAATATTTGATGCATTTTACCTTGAAAATATGTTTTTGGTGTTTTACAAGCTACTTGTATACCCAGGAACAAATAATATGCTGCTTCTGTTTAGAATAGCATCTTCTTGGACTGAAAACATAGAATCAGGGAAACAGCAGAGTAAGGAAGAAGACACCAATGGAGCTTTCAAGACAATAAATAAGCACTGGAAATACACAGCACAATCACTTATGCACAGTCACATTCCATCCCCAATGAGAGTGCGGTCCATGTCTTAGATATGTCAATAAGGCCACAAGCATGTGACATTCAAGATAGCCTCCAAGCTAAGAAGCTTTTGAGTCAAGATCTCATAACCATATATATATATATATTTTTTTAATGTACTTTCTCAATGGCCTCCAAAAGAAGCTAAAGATACACATACCTTATATGTAGCAATTCTCTTACATATACAGAATTTATTGTCTTTTGAACCAAGAAGCAATACATACAGATGTGTTACTACATCATTATTCAAAGAGAAAAGACAGCTTCAACACCCTTAAAGAAGGGGAAAGGAAGTTTACATTTGTGTTATATGAATGAATTAAAATAAACAAGACAGAGATATCACAAGTTAGATAAATCTCAAATGTAGCTTTGAATTATGAAAAGTTAGAGCAATTTATTTATTGATACACATAATGCAATGTTAGTTATATGGTGCTTTAAAATTCCCAAATATTAACTTTTTACTTAAAATTTACAGAAAAAAACTGAGAAAACAGTAAGATGGAAATCACCCATGCACTCTTCACATAAAATAACCAATTGTCAACATTTTGTCACATTTGCTATCTCTCCATTTCTCTGCACATGTGCACACGTGTTCCTAAACCATTTGAATATAATTTACAAATTTGGTGTCATTTATATCTTAATACAATATATATCTAGATAACAAACACATTTTTCTGCATAAGCACAGTACCACTATATGACCCCCTCAATTATATCAGTTATTAAGACATTTAAAAAAATTGTATATATTGTTCATAGTACAATAACAAAATAAAAAATATTATGTATCTCAAAATTCCCTCAGAATTTCTCTCTCCAACATAACAGTAGCGGTAGAGTAAAAGAAATGGGGTTCACATGAAGAAGAGGCATAAAGGTATCTTCTGTTTCACCTGTAATATTTTTTCCTTAAGAAAATAAAAGATATGCAGCAAAATGCTAACATTTGCTAAATCTGAATTGTACATACCTATATATTTTTATTATACTTAATAGAATATATTTTAGTGTTTCTTTAACAACCACAATAACAAAAACAGCAGAAGAAGCTGTGTGTAATGGAAACTTACATTACCTTGGGTAAAAAAATACGCTCAGCCTGTAATCCCGTGCCTTTGGGAGGCTGAAGTGAGTGGATTGCCTGAGTCCGCGGGTTCGAGACCCGCCTGGGCAGTGAGACCTCATCTCTACAGTAAATCAAAAAATCAGCCGGGCGTGGTAGTGCATGCCTGTAGTTCCGGCTCCTTGGAGGCTGAGGCAGAAGGATCGCCGGAGCCCAGCAGGTCAAGGCTGCGGTGGCCGCGAGTGGCCACTGCACTCCAGTCTGGGCGACAGAGTGAGACTCCAACTCAAAAATAAAATAAAATAAAATAAAATTACCATGTTTTTTGTCAATTAAAAAAAATGGTTCATGGCAGAATTTCATGATTCAATCTACTATATTTGTATGATATTGTTTTAATATAATTAAGTCAATTGATATGCTATGATGGCTTATCATAATATCTATCATATATGTACTTATACATATATATGATGCTATGTTTATAAAATCAGCACAAGAGAAGTCTATGAGATATAGAGGAATATCTGTTGGCTTGAACCTATGACCTACAAACATAAAGAGGTCTCTTGAAGACCTCACCATAATACAGAGACAAGTGTGGAACAGCCCTCCTGCCAGGCCTACTGGAGGAGATCCATTGGACCAACCTTACAGAAAAAACTGGGGGTAGATTTGTGGGTACCCCACTCTCCTGCACACATTGGGCCAGCTTACAGCAATATAAAAGACTCCAAAAGAGGGACTATGATCTTGGACTATAGGGATTTTGAATTTTATGATTAGGGAAGTTTGGACACCCCCCTCAAGTGATCGATCAGCTGCTAAAATTTAACTGCAGTATGATATGACTGAACACTGGCTCCAGCCCTAGCGTGCCAGCTCACCATATGTGGTTGGGTGAACCCCAGCATGATCAAGGACATCTATTCAAAGACTCCAGGCCTTGTTGTTGATTTGTCTGTTGCATGTACTTGGCTGTAGCTAATTTCCATGGAGCTGTATAGGAGGCTAACATCCTTTCTTGGGTGTCAACCTATAAATTGTAAATTTAATACATTTATTAAATTATAAAATTTAACAAATTAACCCTTTTCTCACTAATGCCAAATAAATTATTATTCTTCTAGATAAAGAAACATTAATCTAGAAAGAAAGCGCATTCACTAAATGACAAAAATACATGAACTAATAGAGAAGTAAAGCATAGAAATATAATAATATAAAATGGACCAGAGACCCTAATATAGAATGCACAACTGTCTTGATATCTGTGAGGGATTAGTTCTAATACCCCTGAAGCTACTAAAATTCATGGATGCTTAAGTTTTTGTATATAAAAATGGTACAGTATTTTTATATAAGCTATGCACACCTCCCCATATACTTTGGATCATCTCTAGATTAGATAAAATATATAATACAATTTAAATGCTATGCAAATAGTTATTATAGTGATTTTTTTAGTGAATAATGACCTCTAAAAAGTCCTGTACATGTTCAACACAGTCATCCTTTTTATTTTCCCCAAATATTTTTGATGGACGCAGAGGGTCAACTGTGTTTGCATATAACCTACACATCCTCCCATATACTTTAAATTATCTCTAGATTATTTATAATACCTAATACCATACAAATATTGCATAAATAGTTGTTATATGCATTGTTTTATTTGTATTTTTATAGATTTTATTGTTGCTTTTTTTCCCAAATAATTTCAATCCATGGATGGTTGAACACACAGATGCATTCCCCTTGGATATGGGGGGCCCACTATACACAAATCTGAATATGTAAGAGGTTAGGAATACAATGGTGAAAACTTTGGTAGATAAGTCAGGAGATATATATTAGACTCTATATTTTCACAGTTTATTTGAGTGATCCAAGGTAAGCCACTAACATTTTTGAATCTTCTTATTTTTATCTAAAAATCAATCCTAAAATAAATACCTTAACTTTTATATAAAAATAAAATGACTTTGTTGAAAATTTTTACTGATGTCTGTCTCTTAAAGTTCTAAATATTAAATGATCAATTAATTTAGGTTCTGTAAAGTAGAAGAAAGTTTTTCTGATTTGAGTTTTTCCTGATTTGGGGCCAAGAATCTTCATTTTTAAAATAGTTTCAGGCATTAATTTTGCTCTGTGAAATCAGTAACTCAGTCATACTCTTTTAACATGCTCCTAGTATAGTATACCCTAGGTAATGTAAATATAGTATATGTTATATACCCATACGTATAAGTCTGAAATACCTATCCGGGGTATATTACACCCTGGTATAGAATTTCCTGGATGTTGTAGGCTTTTATGGTTAGCAGGGAAGATGGTGTATTTTAAACATTGTTTACTCCTAGATCCCATTCTCTTCCTCATTTCTATTACTTTTTAAATTCTACTCTGCAATCTTTAATATAAATAAATTAATAATAGATAATTAATATCTCAAGTTTTACTCTTTGTTTTTTAACTAATACTTCCTAACTAGATTATCAAGTCAGAGTTTTATCTGGTTCTTTGTTTGTTTTATAATTTGATAATACTAAAAACTGGAAAAATCCTGCCTGTGAATAATCAACATAAGACTAGTACTTTTAATTAATAAACTAAGAATTATGACTTAAAAATTAAGACTCCTTAAATATCCCCGTGCTTGAAGAATTAGTTGTGGGCAGCCCCTAGATTATTATAAGTAAGGACTGCTTTTAATTTAGCATTTTTATTAATTCTATTCCTTACTCATTCCATTCTTCAAACTTGTCATTCCATTCTTCAAACTTGTCATTCCACTAATCTTTTATGATAGAACTAGAAAATGAGATAAAAAGAATATGAAAACGACTAACATTTTATAGGACTTTTAACATTTCTACATATAACCTCATTTTATCTGATTAGCAACCCTGGTAGTAGATAGAATAAATGGAACTCAAGAAAGCCATAAGATTTTTCCCAAGAATTTATACCTAATAAATTATAAAGTTGGAACTGAAACTCTGACCTTTAGAGTCTAAATTTTGTGATAGGATAACTTTAGCTCTTAAAACTAGTAATAGGATTGTATTTCATGTCATCGACTCCCTCTCTACTCCTGAAGTCCTATCTTGGAAACGAAGTTGTGAAGACTAGACATGTGAGTGTTGTCCTTTGGTGTAAATGGAGGCGAGTCAAGCCACAGCTCTGCAAGGTCTCCAAGTTTTTTTTATTTAACCCCTTCCTTTCATCTACAATTAGCAATACTCCACACCACACACTGTGTTGCTGCAGGAAGTCTAAGCACCTCCCCCAAATATTGCTAGGACCCCTCAGGAGTCCAAGTGAAAAGTAGGTCAATACTTGGCACACAATAAATTCTTGACAAATAATAAATATCATTACTGTTCCTCTCACACCAGCCTTCTCTGCGTATCACCTCTGTCCTTCACATATTACTTTGGGGTGCTGCACTTCCTCCCAGTTCACTGTGCCCTAGAGTGCTAAATTACAGGCTTTCCTTTTATTCCCCAGCATAATCCTACCACAGGCTGAAGTGTTCAACAGATGTTATTAATCCTTTCACATAGTATAAGGGAACTGAGGTTCAGAGAAGGAAGCTTAACCCCAAATACTTTTTCAAAATATTACCCCAACTAGAATTCCCTCCTTTACCAGATTATCGACTCAGCCATGTCATCTTTTTGGCATGGTCCCTGCTTTTAACAACACTTTCCCACCTCTCCCAAGCAGCATGCCCCATCTGCCACCTTCTGTCTCTCAAACCCCATATTGCAAACTGCAGCCTCTGACCCCAACTAAAAGCCAAATGTAAATTGACATCATAATAATCTCTTCATTCAAGAAATACAACACTCTCGCATTATTGTGCAAAGTACCTAACTCTTAACTGGCACAAACTTTGCTATCCTTAAATAGATGCTATTTTACTTTTGTACAGCCAATTAGACTGCTGGGTTTTCTGAAAGAGGAAAGTTTGAACTACAGAAGCAAATTCATCTGCTAATTCCAATCAGCAGAAACATTAATAGAAATTTTTTTAAACCTCCTCTTTCTCTTTTTCTTCCTCTCCTTCTTCTTCGTTCATGCCTCAAAAATCACAGATTCATTTCCCAGACAAGATATTCCCTCTAACCTCCACCTCCATCCAACCCTAACATTCCTGCAAACAGAATGTTTTCCCCAAGAACATGGATAGCCAATCTGGGCATAGACACACATGGTATCAGGTAATATTACTGTTTCCAGATCCATAGTCACGGGTCTAGGTTTTCCCAATCGCAATCACCCTCTAAGCAAAACATATACAGCAAAAAATGCAACCTGAGAAGCTTTTGTTTTGTTTTGTTTTGTTTTCACAGCACGTGCTGATAAGGTACAATTTGTAAATGAGATTTCTGTACTAGTCTGATTATTTATATGTAAGAAAAGGTGTAATCGTATATTTCTGTTTCTGTTTTCCTTTTGTTTCACCCCTATAATGTCTGAACTAAAATGGTTTCTTTATTCTTATAAATTAAAGGCATTCATCCAGCTTTTTATACTGAATGTGTATTTTAGACAAGGATGTTTAAAGAAATTTTTAAAAATTAAAAATATTTTTTTCATCAGAGAGAATGAATAAGGTTAAGAAAAATAATGTGAGCCCTCAAATATCGGAATTTGTAGGGTTATCTTTAAATTCAAGACTTTAAATAATATGAAGAAAGATTTCCAGGTGACCTTTCAATCACAAACATCCCTATGCTGTACAAACAAGGAAACTAAGGCCTTCTCTAAGATAAAATAGCAGAGACTGATTTGGAGCCCTGGTCTCCCTTATGGACCACCAGAGAGCTCAGGGCTCTATACCTTTTACCTACCTACCAAGGGAGTTAAGATGTTCCATTCATGATAGTTTCATTATGAAAAAATGATATCCCATGAAATGTCTTTATTTTCAGTGCCACTTCATACAAACTTAAGCAATTAAAGAAAGTTTTCAAAGGGAGAATGTTAACAGTGGTTAAATAATTTCTTAAAAACCCACCCACACCTCTCTTTGTATAGTTGAATAGTCAGTCGACCATAGTTGAATGACATGGTGAAGTTCATGTTTTCCCCCTCCATAGCAGAGGAAAAGGATTTTGCTCTAAAAGAGGAGAGAACATTTGGTCAACCCTGCATTCTGAGACCTACTTGCCATTCAACAAGGTATGGAACAACAAACAAACCTGTTTCCTATCTCATCTCAAACCTATTATAAATTTAAAATTCCGCTTTCTCAATTGTAACAGTACAGGACTGTACTTTAGAAATCTCCACATGTAATATTAAGAGACAATTCACTCAGGTGATAACAGTTATAGCTGCACACATCCAGTACCATCCACTTCACTTTTCATTAAATGTGCATTAACCTAAAACTACCCAGGACTGTAAAAGTACAAGAGGATTGTGATAACATAGCATTAAAATGACAGTAAATCAGCAGAAGCATAACATTAGATTTTTTTAGCTCAGTTGCTTTGTAGACTGTAAAAGTAAACTATTCTTCCATGAAGTTACAGCTATTTTCAATAAGCACAACTGACCTCTCTTGGAGCCAACTCTTAAATCAGGGAAATGAAAGCAAATTCAGATGTGGAGGTAACCATATTTTAATAATGAAAATTAAAGCTGAAAAAATACCTAATTACAGTACCTAATTTGCAGCCATATTACTGCCTACTGCAATGCACTAAAATGTTTTCATGAGAATGCTAATGAAGCTATTTGTTGACATAAACCTTACTCTAAGGCTACTCAGGCTTGTTTACCATTTTCAAATTCTGCAGTATTGTTATGGTTATTAAATATTTTAAAAAGAGAAAACTGTGTAATTATTGTAATTATCTAGCTATGATAGAGTTTCTACTCCAAAACTTTCTTACAAAGTAACAATGATGCACTTTAAAGACCTAAGTATTTTTTCTGACCTGATTCATGTAGTTTATTTTCTTTTAGAAATTTTATTATACAAATTATATAAATGTTATTTAATTTAAAAATCGCCACTTTAATACAACTACTGTTTTCATCTTAATGTACTTCTTTCCCATGCATCTCTCATCTTCACACAACACTTTAACCTCTGTGTGGAAAATGTATGGGATTTTGACACTTGCCATATTCAGCCTCCCAGTAGGAAATCTAAAGTTAAAGATGGTGACAGAGAAATAAATTCTTTGGTTTTCCAGTGGCATCTTGAAGGTGAATAGAGATTCTCTGATGTTGTGGAGGTTAGATAATGAAGGAAAACTTTACAGTAAGAGATCTCAAATTCATATGATGGTGAACTCCATGAACTATATTGGTTAGCTCTAGTGATAATAGAGCACATTTTTGCACTGTCAGAACTTATAGTGGTCCTATAAAAAAAGTTCCAGTTGATTAATACAACATTCTAATAATGTATCAACTGTCAATGATCTAATCAGCAGATGGAAAACCTAGTCTCATATCTAAAAATTATTTAACCCCAGCAATAGTGTGGGGATTTAGCAGCACCAAGTTAGATATATCTTTTCACTCTCTTCTCTCCATAATACTGTTCTCCAGAAGTCCATATTGAAAACAAAGGATATTACTATCCACTTCTATGCTTTTGGTTCATGATGGCAGAACAAGAATTTGCAATTAAATACTTTAAAATCTTTTGTTACCCCCTCCCTCATACACAAACATGCATTATTTTAATGTGTATCTTCTTAAGTTCTGTGGACTTTTGTTTGACTCTCTAATATCTAACTGGAAAAGAGAGTCCTGGAGTCTCTGACTGATGTCTCTGTCTTCTGATGATTACTTTTAAATCCACTTCTACTTAAACTTTCCCTTCAGAAATTGGCATTGAAAAAAATGTATTTCAGAAAAATAATACATGTAATATCCTAAGTAGACTGGGAAAAAAATTATATGATTGAATTCCATCAGATGTGTAGTCTAAATTCAATACTGAACTGCCTGACTGTAAGACATTTTGTACTTCTCTTGACTAAAAGAGAGTATGGGATTTAAAAAAAAAATAGTATACAGTAATATAGTGATATAGCACAGCAGTGACTTTCTCTGAGATATTTTCAGTCTAACAATCAATGAATAGATTTGAATGCTAGACATATAATGATACTGACTGTAAGACATTTTGTACTTCTCTTGACTAAAAGAGAGTATGGGATTTAAAAAAAATAGTATACAGTAATATAGTGATATAGCACAGCAGTGACTTTCTCTGAGATATTTTCAGTCTAACAATCAATGAATAGATTTGAATGCTAGACATATAATGATACCTATTCCTTGTGTAATAAATGATCCAGTTGCAAGCAATGTGCCACATATGTTTTCTATTATTTTAGTTTCAAACATCAAACTTCGACACAATGCCAAAATACTAGACAATATTTTAAGTGACAATATTTTAGCAGTTGAATTTAGTAAGCGTTTGTGTGGAAGGGAGGATTGTCTGAAAGGTAGCAAAATATTTGAGAAACAGCTATATAACTCTAAAAATTTAACTGGTGTTGGCTCCCCCCCAAAAAAAAATCACTAGCTTAGTTCTTTCCTGATAAGTAGCTGTGCAGCCTTAGGCAAATAACTCTCTCTGTTATAGTATCCTTATCTGTAAATAATATACCTTTTCAGTCACCAACCTCACTAAAATGATAGAAAAATAAAAAAGAAATGTTTATGCCAAAATATATAGAGTATTGCTCTTATTCCATTTTCCTCTTTTTAACTTTGAAATGATCTGTTCATCATTAATCTTAACACAATATTCTATTTATTAAGAAATGCATTATTCTTTCTTTATGAGCGTTTATATCTTTAATATAATTTATTGAATGATAGGAAATCCCAGCTATCAAGATTTACAATTTGAAAATATTTTGAGGAAAATAATATAAATGGCAGACTCACTGCCCCTTCTACCAAAACACATTTCCTTACTTTCCCAGAAAAATCTAACTTTTTTGTACTTTTCTTTATTGATTTATCTAAAATATTTTCCCTCTTCTCTTTCTCCAAATAAAACCCAGCTTATTCTTAAAACCCAAGCCCTCAATCATCAATCTTTTTCAATTATATCCATATATATTGTCTTGCTGTATCATGAAAACTTTTTCTTGCTCACAAATTCTTTGATGTGTGTTAGATTTTTTTCCCCCTTTTCACATGTACCTGGAGTAATGGTGGATATTGCACATGGGTGTTGGGCACACCGGTGTTGACGTTACATGACACTAGTGCTTACTATTATGGCCTTGGACAAGTTATTCACTTAGTTTTATTTGCCTTATCTTTAAAATGCCAAATTATTATTGTGAGTACTGAAAAGCATACACTGCATTTGGATAGAGCCTAACATATGTATAGTAAGTTCTCAAAAAAACAATAATTGCTACAGTTACTAGTATTAATACTATTCACTTCCTCTTTCCATAGTAACTTTGATGGTGTTTTCACAATTCGTGATCCATACACATCTGTTGTTTGAATGACCCCTTAGCTGCTATAGTGTTGAGGTCAAGAATAATAAACTTGTTTTAAGTTATTTATATTATATCAGAATTTTACTCAACATCATTATGATTGGTATTGGTGATAAGTATTGATAATTGGTGATCGGTATTGGTATTGGTGCATAAACAAGAATTGCATCTTGCCATTAAACAAATATCTCTGTGTTCCAAAACACTAATTGAACATATATTTTTCTCCAAATGCCAGAAAGCCAAAGATTATCATAATATTCTGCTTAATATACAATATCAGCATCCTTGAATGACCTCCTGAGATAAAGGAATACATCTAAAACAATACTAAAGCAATAAAATTATAATTACAACAGGGTTTTCAGAAGATTTACTGGTAAAATTTTAAAGTTTCACAATTGCGGTGGAGGAACAATAATTTTCCTTCAGTGTCAGCTCCCGAATTGCTGCTGCAGTCAGTGTATTGCACACTGACAACAGAAAATAGATGTTCACTTTCAAATGAAGTCAATGAAGAAGCAAGATATTTGGAGGTAAGTCATTTATTCCCCAACACTCCATTAGTTTCTTTGTTCTCTGTGTACTCTTGAAAAAAATCCATATCAAAAATGATTTATCATTGAAATTATTTTTACATTTTTTTCTTCTTATGAAATTTTGTGTTGGCAGAGTTGTCACTCTACTTTTATCTTCACAGTAAGCCAGACATTACAAAATAACTTCTTTGCTAGAAAAGACCCAGGTTAAATTAGATTAAATATCTAAGCATCTTGTAGTTTTTATTTTGTTTAATGTATAAATTTTATTACACAAAAAATTACAAAAATTGACATTACTATTTTAATGTAATAAAATTTCTCAGTTTTGCATATTATTATTTAGAATTGTATAGTTATTCATTAGTTCAAAAAAGTTATTTTCTTACTAAAATTATGTAGCTGATGATCTTTTTGGGGGGAGGGAGGTTGAAGTCTCACTTTGTTGCCCAGGCTGGAGTGCAATGGCATGCTCACGGCCACTCCAGTCTCAACCTGTTGGGCTCTGGCAGTCCTTCCACCTCAGCCTTCCCAGTAGCTGGAACTACAGGTGTGTGCCACCATGCTAGGCTAATTTTTTAATTTATTGTAGAAACGAAGTCTCACTAAGTTGCTCAGGCTTTTTTGAACCCCTTGACCCAAGCAATCCTCTCACCTCCACCTCCCAAAGTACTGGGATTACAGGTTGGAGCCACCATGCCCAGCTGCTGGTGGTCTTTCTTTTAGTATTCCCATTGTGTATCTATTTCTTCTAAATTTAAACATTTGCACATTCTTAATAAATGGCTACATACAGGAAAATATTTTTTAGAATTATTAGTTAGTGCTACATTGATGGTTATGATTAAAACTTGTACATTCATACTTACGCCGACTAATAGAATTTTATCATACAATGTAAATAAAGATTTAATATAAGTTTCAACAAGAATGCTGAACCATATTTGAAAGTGAATATTCAGATATTAACAAGAAATCTAAATGGCACACTTTGTATAAACTACTGAAATTGTCATGATGCTTCTATACGATAATAAGTAATGCAGTCATATCACTGATTATGAAAAGTTTAAAGATTTCAGAAATAACAATTAAGTGAGCCTTGGACCTTCTAAAACTCAAAGATAAAAACACTGAATTTTGACTGAAAGTTTGACATGGCATATTTATTTCTCACATGCTTTATCCATATACACATAAATGCAAAAATATCTGATATCTAAATAATGTTTTCCACTAAAAAGCCAATTCTTCTTTAGACTAGTATTTAATAGTGATCTAGAATTATTAATCATTAAATTATAAACATGAAAACAATTAAGACATCTAATTTTTATAATGCTAAATAATGGATTCTCTAGATTCACATTAAGAAACAACATTATCAGCTGGGTTCGGTGGCTGTAATCCCGCACCTTTGGGAGGCTGAGGTGAGTGGATTACCTGAGTCCGTGGGTTCGAGACCCGCCTGGGCAGTGAGACCTCATCTCTATAATAAATCAAAAAATCAGCCGGGCGTGGTAGTGCATGCCTGTAATTCCAGCTATTCGGAAGGCTGAGGCGGAAGGATCGCCGGAGCCCAGCGGGTCGAGGCTGCGGTGGCCAGGAGTGGCCACTGCACTCCAGCCTGGGTGACAGAGTGAGACTCCAACTCAAAAAAAAAAGAAACAGCATTATCATAGAAAGATATTTAAGAAAGATAATAATTTTATGAAATAAAATGAAGTAAAAATTTTTTATTTCAATTTTAAACCTAAATTTTACAGAAACTTTCAATGCTTGAATTTTAAATTATTATTTGACTCCAGCAGTTTACTTCTTTTCAGCAGAGAATCTACTCTCCTGATTTTTCTTCTTTCAATACCTGTCTTCATGTTCATTTCTTTTACCCCTCGTTTTCCTCCTTGGTTCATCAGAATTGATTATGCATTATACATTTGAAATATTCATACTTTTCCTTAGGACATATTTTTTGTTAGGAAAATCTTATGAATTGACTTTGGTACTGCCCCATTCTATAAAATGTATAATTTCTATTTAAAGCAATAAAATAAATTTTAATACACCTGAAAAAACATATATAATAGATGCATATGCTAAAATATAAATAACACTTTATATGTTGTTTTACACTCTTTTTCACTTACCGTTTTATAGTTTAGTAAATATTAATAAAATACTATTATAATAATTTAAATATTTATAAAATGTTATTTTTATAATTGTATACTATTCCAATACTCGCCTATATAATATTTATCAACCATTCCCTTATTACTGGACTTCTCTGAATTTAAAAATAAAGTTTTTACTGTTTAATACACATTAACATTAAGATGAAAATCTTTTAAAAAAATATGTTAACACAAAATCCACCCAAATATTTACTAAAAAGCAAAACTATACACCTAAAAGTTAAAGAATTCATTGAAATAATTAACAAAAAACCTAAATATTTTTATATGTAAAGAACATACAAAGTATTAAATGAAAAGAGCAAATAATAGCTCCCTTTGAAGTTGGTGTAAATCAGTATTACAACCAGTGTCTTTGAAATCATTTTGTGATGAGGCAATGATTACAAATAAGAGAGAGAGAGAGTGGCGATGGACAGGAAAAAGCACTACACTCAGATTTAGTATAAAGTGGAAATTCAATAAACTGTTTTGCATTGGTAAGCTTTAGAAAATGTTATCTATTTTGGCTGGGCTTGGTGGCTTAGTCTGTAATCCCAACACTTTGGGGGCCGAGGTGAGTGGATAGCCTGAGCCCGCGGGTTCAAGACCAACCCAGGCACCTTGGCGAGACCCCCATCTCTACAATAAATCAAAAATTAGCTGGGTGTGGTAGAATCTGCCTGTAGTTCTGGCTACTTGGAAGGCTGAGGCAGAAGGATCGCCTTGAGTCCAGCAGGTCGACGCTGGGATGGCCGTGAGCGTGGCACTGCACTCCAGCCTGGTCGACGGAGTGAGACTCCAACTCAAAAGAAAAAGAAAGAAAGAAAATGTTATCTATTTTAGATTCCTATTACTTTCACAGTCGTGTGAATGAAAATTTGAAATTTTCAGTGAACACACAACTTTATTTTTTTTCACTTGTGAATGCTTTGCACTCCAGATATTCAAGTTGTCAGATACAAGACGTCCTATTGATAAAGTGTGTAAGCACATATAGAACTGTGTATGTGTATCTGCAGTAGATTACCATAAATTAGGTAAGCAACATGTATATATACCCAAGCACAAGTATAGATAAGAATATATACACATAAATGTAAAGTGCTTGACATTTAAGATGAGAATAAATAGGGAATAACTATAGAAAATTAGCCAGGCTCGGTGGCTCAAGCCTATAATCCCAGTACTTTGGGAGCCCGAGGCGAGAGGATTGCCTGAGTCCAGGGGCTCGAGACCAGACTGGGCAACATGGCAAGACCTTGTCTCTAAAATAAACCAAAAAAAAAAAAAGATAAGAAAGAAATTGAGAAGGTATTTTATGCTTTATAAGAATTGGTACGTACTTTTAAATGCTCGCTCGACCTAAGTAAAAAAGTTGAACTGGAAGAGTCTTTTATAAGATAGATGCAAGAAGAAGAAAAAAAGAGATGATAATTAGACTAATTTTTTTTTCTCTTTAGCTACGAAATCTTAGAATTTCTAAAAGAATTGTCATAGTATTTATTGAAAATCAACCTGGAACTATGTCACAGAAATCAATGTCCACAAAAAAACTGAAGTTTAATAAAAACAAAACCTTTAGTACCTTTTAAAATATGTCTGTCGGCCGGGCTCAGTGGCCCAGCCTGTAATCCCGTGCCTTGAGAGGCTGAGGTGAGTGGATTGCCTGAGCCCGCTGGTTCGAGACCCACCTGGGCAACTTGGTGAGACCTCATCTCTACAATAAATCAAAAATTAGCCGGGCGTGGTAGCGCACACCTGTGGTTCCGGCTACTCGGGAAGGCTGAGGCAGAAGGAGAAGAAGAGATGTGACAGTGGCTATAAAAGAGTAGTTCAAGAGATCTTTGAGGGAAAACTTTCGTATCTTGATTATGATAGTGGTCACATAAAGACACACATGTAATTAATTTACATTAAACTACACACACAAATTAATTATGCAAAACTGGTGATATCTGAATAAAGTTGGCCTATTTGATATTGATTTAACTAATCAATATTGATTTTTCTGGTTGTGATATTGGTCTATAGTTATGTAAGATAGCTACCGTTGGGGGAAACTGGATGAAGGATATATGGCATCTCTCATTATTTCTTATAACTACATGTGAATCTACAAATATTTCAAAAAAGCAATTTAAAAAGTTTGTATACAGTGTGAGAAAACACGGTATAATAATATGACACACCTATCAGCATGGCAGAAATACTGACAATATCTCATGCTGTCAAGGATGGAAAGTAACTCTAAGTTCCATACATTGCTAGTGGGAACATAAAATGATATAGTCACTCTGGAAAACAGATTGGCAATTTTTCATAAAATTGAACATACACTTCCAAATATTGACTCAGAAATCTTACTTCTAGACTTTTCCCTAAAGAAATAAAAACTTATATTGTCATAAAAAATGCATACCTCAATGCTTATAGCAGTTATATAAGTTCTACAAACTGGCAACAACCCACACACATATCCTTCAACGAGTGAATGGATAATCAAATCGCCACACAAATCGCCATTCAATGAAAAAACACTCAGCAATAGAAAAAAATAAATAATGTATTAATACATGCAATCGTTTGGAGGAATCACAAAAGCATTATGCTGAATGAAAGAAACTAACCTCAAAGCTTTACATAATATGTGATTTCATTTATGTAACATTCTGCAAAAGACAAAACTAAAATAACCAAGAAAATATCAGTGGTTGACAGGAGTTAGTGAGGAGGAAACATGTGGCTACAAAGGACAGTATGAAGGGAATTTGGGGAGGAATGACAGAATTTATTGCATCCTGACTGTGCTGGCTGCCATATGGATCTATATAATTAGTAAAGTTCAAAGATTTGTGCTCCTCCAAAGATCAATTGGACAGTATGTTGATTTAAAAAATAAAATTATAAAAAATAATGGTTTCTGAGCCTGTCAACCTACTTTAACGACTTTTGTAGCAGATTCCTAGTCTCCTTTTGATTCCATCCAGGGAAGTCAATAGGTATCTGCCCACAGAAAATCCATCAGTACATAATACTAAATGATGTCTAATATTTTTTTCCCAGAAACTCCTGAACAGGTATCTTCCTCTCTTCTTTTACTAAATCCCTGTCTTCTTTAAAATTATATTGGCCAATCATAAATATTATTCATAAAGATAACTTTTAACATAGACTATAACTCTAATTACTACATTTGTTCTTTCATGTGTACTTTTTTATTGTATTTGTTTTATCTCACTCAGTAGATTTTAGTATCATCAGAAATAAGTATCAAGAATTAGAAAATATCAAGTTTGGAAAATATTAAAGTATTATAATTATGTTACCAATATTTGAGTGTATTCTGAATTAATATACTGGTGAAAGATTCTGAAGGGTGTATTGCATACCTTAAGTGTAATATAGTATAAGAAACTATTGTGGCTATAAGATTAATGATATCCATAGAGTCCATGCAAACATCTTTCAGGGTTGACACCATATATCACTTAGCAGTATGATGCAAACTGATCTGGGAATTTCCAAGACACAAGAGCACCTCAGCACAGGTGCAACTGTTACAACTCTTAAAACAAAGCTTACCATTACAAGAACAGCTTCAACTCTCTCTATGAAAGAACTCTGCCAACGGACTCAGACTGAATAGAAGTATAAGAAAGGACACTTGCCTTTACAAGTGTCTCTCCATGCTTCCATCTTAAGGCTTTTGCACACGCTGTTTCCTCTGCCTGGCATAATTATTCCATTCTTCATTGTATGCTGTGCTGTCTCTTTGCTGATGCAAACCTCACTTTCTCAAGTAATCTTTCCCTACCATTTGTAACATTTCAAAACTACCCAACATACAGATGAGAATGAATGAGAATATGAGAGAACTAGACTCTGGCACTCCAATGAGGAAACTATTGCAATAATTGAACTGAAAAAAAAATTAAGGCAGTTATAGTAGCATTACAAAGAAAAGAGCCATTAAACATGTTGAATCAAGAATTCAGGAATTCTTGAATAATTGAATACACTGAGAGAAGGGATGGAGATAGATCATTTGCTGATTCTGGCTTAGGCAATTTGACAAATAATGCTAAATTTTCAGAAAAGCAGACTATAAGAATAGCAATTGGTTTTGAAAGGAAGATGGCATATGGGCAATATTCAGTTTTTAGTGCCATTGGAACATTCTGAGGAAAAGTTCCCAGTAAGAAATATAGTATTGATCTGAAACTTCCTTAAAAAACAAAAGCAAAAACAAACAACAAAAAACTCCCCACCAGATTTGGTTTATAGATTAAAGAAAACAAATAAACTTCTAAAAATGGATAGGATGAGCAAGAAGCCACAAGTAGAGTAAGGAGAGAAACAAAGATGAGACTTAAAAAAATATTCAAGCTTTAGAATATAAGCAAAAGACTTAAGTCAAAAAAAAAAAAAAGGACTAGGTTTTGCTTCACAAACCACATTGAGATACCACCTAATCCCAGTAAGAATAGCCATCATTAATAAAAAAAACAACAGATGCTGGCTAGAAGGTGGAGAAAAATGCTTCTACACTGCAGGTAGGAATGCAAACTAGTGCAACCTCTTTCTTTGGAAGACAGTGTGGCAATTTCAGAAAGAACTAGAACTTGACCTTCTATATGACCCAGTAATTCCCCTATTGGGAATATACCTGGAGGAACTCAAATTATTCTACAAAAAATATACCTGCACATGTATGTTTGTTGCAGCTCTATTCACAATAGCAAAAACATGGAACCAACCATGCTGCCCATCAAAGCTGAACTGGATAAAAACAATGTGGTACATATGCACAATGGAATATTATGCAGCCATAAAGAAGGACAAACATATGAACTTCACAGCAACTTGGATGGATTTAGAGTTGATCATACTCAGTGATCTATCACAGAAACAAAGAACAGAGTACCATGTGTTCTCACTCATAAATGGACCTTGAACAATTATCATAATACTGTAAGAAAGGGATTGGCAGTAGTGAGAAACTGCCAGGGGGGCGGGAGGAGAGGGCTGTTGGGATTGGCAGTTGAGGGAAAATTAGGGGAGGGAGGCACACCTCATCAACAAGGGTACCTGCATAATCAACATTTTTATACCCAACCCTGAATTGTTCCCCACATTTAATAATATCAAATAAATAAATTCACTGGACACAGAGCTTCAGTTTAAGAAACTGAAAAAGTTCTGGAGATGGATGGTGGTGATGGTTTCAAAATAATGTGAATATACTTAATGTCACAGAACTATACACTTAAGATAATTAAAATGGTAAATTTTATGTTATGCATTTTTTTCCCTTTGTTTTTTTTTTAGTTGGAGTTTCCCTCCATTGCCCAGGCTGGAGTGCAGTGGCATATTCATGGCCACCCCAGTGTCAACCTGCTGGGCTCCAGCAATCCTTCCGCCTCAGGCTTCCAAGTAGTCAGAACTACAGGGGCACACTACTGTGCCCGGCTATGTTATATCTATTTTAAATAAAAATAAATTTAATTTTAAAAATAAAAAAAAGGACTGGGAAAGGATATTCAAACAGGAAAAAGCAGGGAGATTTTTAAGAGAAAGTAAAAGTCAACAATCTCAAATGATTCCTGGGAAATGTATAATTGAAGTTAAACCGCCAATGGTCATAAGATTTTGCCATTAACAACTCATTGAGTATTTCTAAGGAGTTCTAGCTTTATTCTCTTTGCATATATGGGGGGGATCTACTATCTTTCACACAAAAAACCAATTTAATAATTGAAGTCAGCAATTGTAGCTTTTCTTTTTTAGGTTTTCTTCTGGAAATGTTTGGTAACTTAAATCTGCTAAAAGACTGGAATTAAGTTTTACCCTGGTCACTCCCATTTGTATCTCATGACACTTGGAAGGGCAACTGAGGCATACTCACGCTTGAATTTTCAACAATTTTGCCTAAAAGGGCCTTTATATTCTTCAAAACTCATGATTTGAGGAGACTTGATTTTGGAAATTAGAATAGTTTAACTGACAAAAATTAAATCGTGAAAAGTTTAAGTATCTAAAAAGTGTCTATGAATTGTTTGGAGGCTCAAAATCATAAAATCAAACCCTTCGGTGGTTACATTGTCACACAAATTTGCCAAATATCTGAAATTTTCACAAGTGATGATGGATCATTAAAATGATGCAACAATGAATCACCTGGATCATTTTTATTTAGATAAAAGGATACAATGTCTCTTTTTAAAAGATGGATTGCTTCTTTGTATTTTGCAACCACAACTTAACAGAAAGAAATTCATTAGAGGCTCTTAAAATCACAAAAGACAAGATGAGAAATGAGTCTATTAGGTGTGAGAAACACAAAAGTGGCCTTCCCTTTATTTTTGCTGTCTAAATTTTTTTAAAAATAAATTAATGAAGAAAAATTTGATGAAGCAAGATATTATGTACATCACTGTCTAAAAATAACATATATTCAAAGAGATTTTAGAATGTTAAATTCTTTTACAGAAATAATATATATTACCTGCTACTATCTGTATTTTACAAAAACAATTGCGTTTTCCTTTAAATCAATTACATATATAAATCGTTCTGAAGAGCTTGACTTTTGCGAATTTCCTGTAACAAAACTGTTATATAAAGGAAGTTACACTTTATTCCAAAACATAAAATCAAATGAAAAGAATTCCCAATAGCTACCTATAAAGATTCTGCTACTGTGATAACTTAGTGAAACAGAAACTACATTTGTAAGAATACTCTCCCCTTTATGATAGAACCGACCATGAAATAAATGTGCATATGATTTAGAAGGCAAAAGTGAAGCAGCTGCCATATTTATATTTGAAGGGTCAGTATAACAGAAGGCTCTGTTGTAGGTCAAGTACATTATCTTCAACCTCCTGCAAGAGAGCTCAACCTTTTTGGTTTAATCAAGACTATACTAGTTTTGGTATTGAAAATCATTTGTTTCAGGAACTCAGTCCCAGGCAAATCAATACTATCTCCTGGTTCACCTTGGGGACAGGCATCCATCTGGGTGTAACTTCTGTCCTCACTGAACTAAATCTGAATGAGTCTCCTTCAGCTTCTGTAACTCCTGGGCATATTGAGTTCACGAAAAAAGACACCAACTTTTCCAGTAGGTCACTCATATCATCAAAAGTTAGAAGATGAGATGTGACAAAAGACAGATGTGGGTTCCAGGTTGACCTTATTATTCATCATTGAAAGCTTCAATTCACCTTTGTTCTCTCCATCTTCAAGTTTATCTTTGCTTTAGTACTGACTGCCCCACTACCTGCATGACTGCCTACAGGCTTAGCAACAAATTCAGAAGCAACACCTGTAATAAAATACTTAAAAATCCCACAACTGCATTATGTCAAATCCCTGTAATAAGCCCTTTGTTCCATATCACATTTTTGCTCTGCACAAACAATAACTAGTATACTAATGGCTTTGTTTGTAATAATCTTGAGGCAGCCATGGATAGTTACTTTAGTAGTTATAATAATTATTTCTTATAGTGGTATAGTAGTATATGCTTACTAATTACTTATATTCATATTAATCTTTGTATTATAGTAATTGGAAAGAAAGTAGTACTGATACTGATATATCTATTTTTTATAAATAAGCATGTGGAATATAGCCTTGCTATTTTTGGTTTTTAATGATTTCTTTTCTCTAGAGGTAACTAAATAGCGATTTAGTCAGACACTTAGAATATATAATCCCTTCAATCATACTTTAAAGAGTCAATGCATGCAATCAGGTAATCAGATTATAAATACTCAACTTATGTTAAAGGGTCCAAATTCTGGCTTACAAACTAAACTAAAGCAGTAAACTTACTTGTTCCAACTTATTTGAATCCTAATTCAAGTTGACTAATTATTTAAATTATAAGTACTGAATAAAAGTTTGTTTTTTATTGACTCAAGTCATGAGTCAATACTCTTCATTCAAGATCTTTATGTCAGGATTTGTATTTAAATCTGAATATGTTTTTCTTAGGCATTTATGGCACACCTAATGGGGATTTCTTTTACACATTTTTAAATAACATTTTGCAGATAGTACTATTCAATATTACTTTGTTTCTTTTTGGTCCCTCATTTGTCCTGGGCTCTCTTCCTAGAAAACAGTTGCCTAGGTCAAGTTAAACCAACACTCTTAAGCTTGAGCTCTCTCCCATGAGTTCTATAGTTTATCTTATGCCATCTATCCCTTTCCCATATATGTCCTAGTAATGTTTGATATTAGTTTGCATGCCATATACTTCAATCTGGAATAAAGACGAAATATTATGTGCTTATCTCAATAGATACAAAAAATTGATAAATACATTTTTAAAACATTTCTTAAACTGAATTTTTTTCCTCTCAAATCAGATCTAGGAAAGGAAGTCAGCTTTCACTACATCTATTTAATATGTACTGAATGGTATTAGCCAGTGCAAAGAGATAAAAGAAATAAAACTGTTTTTTTTTTCCTGTCTTATCTACAGAAAAAAATCTAACATATCAACCACCAAACTATTTAAAATTAAAAAGGAAATTTAGCAATGTTAGTGGATATAAAGTCATTAGACAAAATCAATTACCTTTCTCTATGCCATCAACAAAAACTTAAAAGGAAAACCCGAGAAAAATATCGGTAGTATCAAAAACAATTAAATTCCTGACAGTACACTTAACAGAAAATTTACAAATCTGTACACTGAAAAATATAAATATTATTCGGGGAAATTAAAGATGACAAATTAAATACAGAACTGTGCTATCAATACCTTGAAGATGTTAATTATTCTCAAATTGATATATAAAATTGAATGTGATTACAATCAAATTATAGACATCTGTGTGTGTGTGTGTGTGTGTGTGTGTGTGTGTGTGTGTGTGCTCACACATGTGCTTGAGTGTGGGAAGTAGTAAGTAGATTCTAAAAATTTTATGGAAATGGAATGAATAAAGATTAGCCAAAAATTTTTCAAGGAAAAAAAAAACTGGAGGACTAACACTACTATATATATATATAATAATTGCTACATTAACTAAGATTGTCATTGCTATAGACAAGTAGGTCAATAGAACAACATAAAAAATTAAAGAAAAGAATCACATGTACTTATATGTGGTTATTTAACTTATAAAAAAAGGTGAGCTTGAAGTACATTGTATCTTTTCAGTAAATAGTACCCAGCCAATTCTATATACATTTGAAGTAAAATAATTTTGGAAAATTTATTTTAAATGAATGATAGCCCCAAGTTGGAAAGGTAAAATAATACATTTTGAAGATAACAAAGAGTATCTTTATGACTCTGTGGTAGGAAAATATTTCTTAAATAGCAGTCTGGAAGCATGAACCATAAAAAGAAAAACAGATAAGTTGCATTACATAAAAATAAAGAGATTCTGTTCCCCACAAGAAAAAATTAAGGGAAAAACCAAGCAAAGAAGTGCGAAATTTTTCTAAAACAAATATTTGACCTACTACTGGTATTCAGGTATATCAAAAAACTCCTACAAAATAGTATGAAAAAGAAAGTTGACCAATGAAAATACTAGCAAAAGAATAGACACTTTTCAAACGTCTCAGTAGTCAATATGAAGGAGAAAGTCTTCAACCTCAAAAGAATGAAAAAGTTGTCAACCTCATTATTCATCAAAAAAATGCAAATAAAAAAATCAAAAGATACAATAATACATCCGATATACTTATAATGCTTACATATTTACATAGCATTTATAATGTGCCAGGCAATATTCTATGCAATTTGCGAATATTAACTTCATCAATCACTATAATAATGTACTGTTAATATTGTTACCTTACAGATGAGAGAGTTGAAGCAAAAAATATATGAAATCATTCAAGGTCAATAAGATTATAAGTGAAGGAATTAGTAAGTGAAGGAACTGGGATTCAAACTTAGGCAGTTTAGCTACAAAGTTCATGTGTTTGACTGTTAAGCTATAGTGTCTTTCAAACTAGATAATACTGCATAAAAATAAATTTATATTGAATAAGAACTTTAAACACC
Organism: Cephalopachus bancanus; assembly: GCA_027257055.1. Classification (NCBI taxonomy): domain Eukaryota; kingdom Metazoa; phylum Chordata; class Mammalia; order Primates; family Tarsiidae; genus Cephalopachus; species Cephalopachus bancanus. The sequence continues at coordinate 3,567,795 of JAPVLO010000107.1, forward strand.
ATATTATCTTCTTGGAGAGTAATAAACAAAATCAAAAATATTCTTAGGTAAAAAGATATAAAATATAATTTTGTAAAAGATTAATATATATATTTAGTGCACTTCAAATCAGGACTTCAGAGTTTTGTTTTTTGTGAAACAATTTTATTATAATGTTAATAAGAAAGAGAAAAAAATTCTTAGAATTGTTATGAGAAGCATGAAAATGATATATGGATAACTGGTACCTCTCACCATATACAAAAATTAACTCAAAATGAAATAAAGACATAAATGTAAGACCTCAAACTATAAAAATCATAGAAGAAAACTTAGAAGTCACTCTTCAGGATATTGGTCTAGGCAATGAATTTTATGTCCAAGTCCTTAAAAGCAAATTCAGCAAAAACCAAAATTGACTAGTGGGATCTAATTAACCTAAAGAGCTTCTGCATAGCAAAAGAAACTATCAACAGAATAAATGGACAATATATACAAAGGAAGAAAATATTTGCAAACTATGCCCCTTCTCAAAGGACCAATATCCAGAATCTGTAAAGAAAATAAACAAATTGACAATTAAAAAAAAACTCCATTTAAAAGTGGGCAAAGGACATGTACATACATTTCTCAAAAGAAGACATACAAGCAGCCAACAAATATTGTTTTTAAAAGTTCAACATCACAAATTATAAGAGGAATGCAAATCAAAACCATAATGAGATACCATCTCACACCAGTCAGAATGGTGATAATTAGTAAGTCAAAAAACAAAAGATGTTGACAAGGCTGTAGGTAAGAGGGAAGCCTCATACACTATTGGTGGGATGGTAAGCTAGTTCAACCCCTATGAAAAGCAGTTTAGAGATTTCTTAAAGATCTAAAAATAGGTTTACCATTTGGTCTAGCAATATAACTACTGGGTATGTACCCAAAGGAGCACAGATTATTCTACCAAAAAGATACCCTGTACTCTCATGTTTATCACAGTATTAACAACATATCAAAACATCAACCAACCTAGGTGCCCATCCATGATGGACAGATAAAGAAAATGTGAAACATATACACCGTGGAATAAAACACAGTCATAAAAAGGAACAAAATCATGTCCTTTGCAGCAACACAGATGCAGCTGGAGGTCACAATTATAAGCAAATTAAAGCAGAAACAGAAAACCAAATACCATGTATTCTTACTTGCAAATGGGAGGAAAGCACTGAGTATACATGGACATAAAATTGGAACAACATTGAGCCGGGCTCGGTGGCTCAGCCTGTAATCCCGCACCTTTGGGAGGCTGAGGTGAGTGGATTGCCTGAGCCCGCGGGTTCGAGACCCGCCTGGGCAGCGAGACCTCATCTCTACAATAAATCAAAAGTCAGCCGGGTGTGGTAGCGCATGCCTGTAGTTCCGGCTACTCGGCAGGCTGAGGCGGAAGGATCGCCGGAGCCCAGCAGGTAGAGGCTGTGGTGGCCGGGAGCGGCCACTGCACTCCAGTCTGGGTGACAGAGTGAGACTCCAACTCAAAAAAAAAAAAAAAAAAAAAAGGAACAACAGACACTGGGGACTCCTAAAGAGGGTTGAGAGAGAAGAAGGCAAATGTTGGAAAACTATAGGGTACTACGTTCACTCTTTGGGTAACAAGTTCAGTAGAAGCCCTAACCTCACCATCACACAGTACGTCCATGTAACAAACTTGCACATGCACTCCCTAGTTCTAAAATAAAATTTAAAGTAAATAAATAATTTTTAGCAAACAAATACAATCAATGAGAAAAAGAACTTGACAAAAAGTACCTTGATTGAAGCCAGTGAGATCCTGAGCAAAGAACCCCTTCATTCATACCCAGACTCCTGACCCATAGAAACTCTGATATAATAAAAGTACATTCTATCAAGCTGTCAAATATGTAGTAATTTGCCATGAAGCATTACAAAACTCATATAATCACAAAATCAACATTTCAATACAATGTAACAGAAAGTTGTTTAATTTGATAAATTGTATGGGGAAATTATATTATTTCTGAAAGAAGATAAAATTTTGTCACATCACACTCCATATTTAAAATAAATTTAAAATATATAAATATATTTGAAATATATAAAAATATAAATATATATAAATATATAAAACAAAAATATAAAATATATATAAAAATATATATTTAAAATATATTTGAAATACTATTATACATGTATACATACATACATATATATACATTACTTCATGTACAACTTTACTGAAAACATTCTTAACCAAGAGAGAAAATTTAGAATCAATGAAAAGGAAAGCTAGACACATTTCGTTATAAAAATATTTAAAATTTTTACATGCAAAAGTTGTCATCAAGTTAATAAACAAGACTGGACTTAAAAATATATTTACAAAGTATAATACCACATTTTTATAATATGTAAAATATATATTGAAATCATAAATTACTAGGAAAAAAGACAGAATTTCAGAGAAAATGGACAGAGGGTTAGACGAAGCAATCAACAAAAGACCAATTAACATAACAGGCACATTGATTTATTCTTAACCAGGGGAAAAAAGTAAGAAAACCATTAGATATTACTTACTCTGTTTAGTCTGGCAGTTTTGTTTTTTGTTGGTTTTTCTTTGGTTTTGTTTTTTTAATTTGCATAAGACCTAATGCTGATGAGGATATTTACTCTCACTGGTAGAAATGTCTATTTTGTCACTAACTTTGAAAATGCAATCTGGCAACATCTCTTTAAATTTCAGGTCAAAACAAACCAATTCCTAAGAAATTAAAATTTTAAAATATAGCCATCCACTTGTAAGCATGTAAATAATTAAGGGAGATGAGTAATTAATTTTTATTAATGTTTTATAGTTTTGTTTTACTTTGTACAAGTGATCTCAATTACTGCTGTAATTTGGAAAACTTTAAATTAAGAATATGGTCAGAGAGAGAGAGAATAACAATGAATTGGTATATATGTAGTACTTGTATGCTAGCCACTAAAAATACTCTCTCTCTCTCTCTCTCTCTCTCTCTCTCTCTCTCTATATATATATATATATATATATATATATATACACATATATATATTTATATATTTATATTTTGAGTTGGAGTCTCATTCTGTCACCTGGGGTGAAGTGCAGTGGCACACTCATGGCCACCACAGCCTCAACTCGCTGGGCTCAGGTGATCCTTCCATCCCAGCCTTCCGAGTAGCTGGAACTACAGGCATGTGCCACCATGCCCGGTTAACTTTTTGATTTATTGTAGAGATGAGGTCTCTCCAAGTTGCCCAGGCTGATCTTGAACCCGTGGGCTCAGGCAATTCTCTCACCTCAGCCTCCCAAAGTGCTGGGATTATAGGTGTGAGCCACCATGCCTGGCCTATATTTTTATATTAAACTTATTTCAACCAACTTATAAGGTACATAATAATGCTGCTTTGAAATATGAGTTGTTCAAGATCACGTAACTTATAAATAGATTTGAACCCAGGCAGAAAGTCTTCAAAATCTTCATTCTTAACCATTCTTAATCTACACTGTATTGTACAAGTAAAATAAAAGCATAAGAGCCCTAGAATCATGGTTTATATCTTTGTATATAAATACCTTATGTGACAGACAACTCCAATAGACATGAAAGAAAATATTTAGTAGATAGACGTGTTATAAAAATGAAAAAGAGAATTTCTAAGCTCAACTTTCAGTTTCTCCAAAGTACAGAACATCCATGTCAAAAAGGCCAAAAAATAAGAATGAATAGCTCTTAGAACACATCTCTAGAGTTATGCTAGATTTAACTTGGCTATCCCTTTGTTTTGGGGAAATTGAGAATTAAAGATATTAATGTTGTATATGAGATGTGTTTCTTTCAAATGTACTTGCTATCAAATTCTCCAGCAGAAAAACTGAAAGAAATAACCACAAAATGAACATGACAACAAAAGATATTCTTAAAAGTTTATTAATATTTAAATATTTTGTTATTAATATTTAAGAGCTCTCCTCAAAATTATATGCAATTATATGCAATTACAAGTGGTGACCCTCCCCAAAAAATGAAAATATATTTTTGGAGGGTGAGCCCCTTGTAATACAGGTTTCCACTGCTAAGTATTTTAGGAACTCATCAACATCAGTGTACCAACTAGTGTAGTGTGAGAAGCTACGTTTGACTTCAGTTAACCCTTTTTGGAGATTCTTTCAACACATTTGCTCATTTCATAATGAGTGATTTACATGAACAACCTGCTCACACCACGCTGTGATCGGCAGTTTTTGACCAAAAACAGCACGAACCCTGATCTCACCCTCTCTATTCACACCACCTCACCCCAAGCAACTTCTTTTTGTTTCCCTGGATGGAAAAAGTCATCAATGAGAAACATTTTGCCCATGTGAGAGAAGTGAAACAAAATACGGTAGAAGTACTAAAATGCATCAAAACTGATGAATTCAAAAGCTGTTTTGAGCAGTGGAAAAACAGTCTCAATAGGTATATTTCTTCAAAAGGAGAATACTTTTACAGTGACTGAAGTTTAGACATGTAAAAATAAATACAAAATTTTTTAAACAAATAAATTCCTTTTGGGGGGTTCCCTGTCATATATAAACTATAAACAAAGAAATGGACAGCATGGAAATCGGTGGACTTGCTAAATACTTCTCCAAAGTATAATTAAGCAAGTTAGCCTTGAAATGAAATTTCAGTGTAGCATCAAATCTTTGATAATCATTTAATTCTAAGAAATGCTTTTCTTTATCAAAGAAGATTACTTAAGTATGACTTGAATAATTTGCCTAGAAAAAAGTATAAACTGAAGTTAACTCCTGTAGTTGTTTGCATGTCCTTTCATGTTAATGTCATGGGTAGAATAACGAGATAAAAATATTTTATTTATCTGACCCTCTGCTCAGTTTTCCCTTCTAATAATATTTATTAGAAGAAATTTTCTGCTAGATCTCATGCTAGATATGTTTTTAAGACATGGAAATTTTATCTCCTCTCTGAATGAGGCCGCCTCTTGGAAACATAAGAGGATAATTTTTAAGGAGATAGATGGCATTGAATCCTATTTAAATGTACATAATTATCTTTCCAAAAATTATACGTTAAATTGTTTTAGGTATTGGAGGCTAATACAGAAATTAAATGCGGCCGGGCTCGGTGGCTCAGCCTGTAATCCCAGTACTTTGGGAGGCCGAGGTGAGTGGATAGCCTGAGCCCATGGGTTCGAGACCCACCCAGGGAGGGAACTTGGCAAGACCTCGTCTCCACAATAAATCAAAAAATTAGCCGGGTGTAGTAGCGCACACCTGTAGTTCCAGCTACTTGGAAGGCTGAGGCGGAAGGATCGCCGGAGCCCAGCAGGTCGAGGCTGTGGTGGCCGCGAGTGGCCACTGCACTCCAGTCTGGGCAACAGAGTGAGACTCCAACTCAAAAAAAAGAAAAGAAAAGGAAAGAAATGCATACTTTTCTTAGAAAAATAAACAATTGTGCTCTTAACTGAGAATAGTCTACCATATATTTTGTTACTTACAGCAAATAATATTGAGCAATTTTTGGTTTGGTAAATGTCATACCATCAGTAAGGGGACATCAGGCCACAACAGAGGGAAATATCTGCTTTTCAACAATTTGATCATCCCTTTATATAAGAATACCTTATTGGCCGGGCTCGGTGGCTTAGCCTGTAATCCCAGTACTGTGAGAGGCCAAGGTGAGTGGATTGCCTGAGGCCGCAGATTCGAGACCCGCCCGGGCAACTTGGCAGACCTCATCTCTACAATAAATCAAAAATGAGCCCGGCGTGGTAGCGCGCGTCTGTAGCTCTGGCTACTTGGAAGGCTGAGGCAGAAGGATCGCCGGAGCCCAGCAGGTCAAGCAGTCTAGGCGACAGAGTGAGACTCCAACTCAAAAAAAAAAAAAAAAATAAAAGAATACCTTATCTCTGCTTAGGGGCTATTTAATTGTAGTCCTAGAAGAGCCAGGCTCAGAATTCTGCTGCTCAGCGGGGAGAGAACTGAGGATAATTCCAAAGAAATACAGCCCAATCTTTTTAGTTATGACTTACATTGCTTTTTTTTTTTTGAGTAGGAGTCTCACTCTGTCACCTAGGCTGGAGTGCAGTGGCACTGCTCTCGGTCACTGCAGCCTCAACCGGCTGGGTTCAGGCAATCCTTCTGCCTCAGCCTTCCAAGAAGCTGGAACTATAAGGTGCATGCCACCATGCCCAAATAATTTTTTTTAAATTTATTGTAGAGAAAAGGCTGAGACCTTGTTGAGACCATGTTATCCAGGCTGGTCTCGAATCTGTGGGCTCAGGCAATCCTCTCACCTAAACCTCCCAAAGTGCTGGGATTACAGGCATAAACCACCATGCCCAGCTGACGTGTTGTTATTAACACTAATTAGCTCATAAGCAATTGGTGAATGGGGGAGTAATATCAGTATACATTGATTGTTGTGTTTATGTGAAAGTTTTGTGTTTTGTGTTTTGTGTTTTTCTAGGCAAGAAGAACCAAAAGAGAGGGAATGGAATTGTAACCTTTATCAGGAAAGGAAATATCCCTCAGCTTGGTTGCTGCACAGGCAAGGAAGCCTTTCATCTCTATGCTAACAGGTTCATATCAGAGGAAATTGCAACTCTTGCCCCCAAATTGCAACTCTCTCTGGTGGTCAAAGATCTCCTTGCACAAGTGTTCCCTCAGTGCCCAGTCCAGTCTACGGTGTTTGCAAATTTTTGTATCCTTCAAGGTACTCCACTGTCTGTCCAAATCATCTCCAAAGCCCAAACTACTGTTCTCTTAGGGCTCAAGATGAAAAGTTACACAGGTTTTGGTTGTCTGTCCCAACATGATTTTTCAGTAAACCCTATTATTTTGAGTGTGTGAATTAGTGAAAGCATACTCTTTTGTATATATCATGTTATCACAGAATACCTTCATTGCTAAAAGGCATTTTAGGGGTAACGAGGAGTGAGATAATCATTTGAGTTTAGGTAGTTAATCATTTGAGTTTAGGTATTTAGAATAATAATTTCATTTTTAATAAAGAGCTATTTATTAACATAATAAGTTCAGGAGACAGCTTGCAATCAAATGACTTACTTTATGTTATGAGTTAAGTTTTATCCTCAACTAAACAAAATACACTAAAAAATAGATGGTTGTCCCAACATTCTTCTTTCTACATTTTAGTCTGCTACTAAAGACTGTAATTTGATCTATACCATGAGGTCACAAGGCTCTGGTCACTTGAAACATACATTTTGGGTTGCAGACATGAAACGATAGTCCTTGGTCATTTTTCCTAATATCCTTATTAGTTTTTCCTCTAAATCAGGACTCCTCAGATAACTATGATATAAGACAGCTGGCCTCAATGCAAGGAAATTATGGTAAAATGAAAAAGGTAAAACTGAATAATAGGCATTGTGATGGTTAATTTGGATGTCAGCTTGACTGGATTAAGGAATACCTACAGAACTGGTAAAGCATTACTTCGAGATGTGTCTAGTAGTGTGTTTCCAGAGGCGACTGGCATGTGAGTTGGTTTACTGAATGCAGAAGATTTGCCCTCAGTATGAGCAATCGGCATCCAATTAACGTGCAGCCCAGATAGAAAACAAAGGCAGAGAAAAGGCAATTTCCACTCCTTTTTAAATCCTGGAGCTGAGATGTTGTTCTTCTCCTGTCTCTGAACAACTGAACTCCAGAGTTTCTGACCTTTGGACTCCAGAACTTAACCAGAAGCCTCCCAGTTTCTCAGACTGTCAACCTTGGACTGAGAATTATACCATCAGCTATCCTGGTTCTGATCTTTTGGACTTGGACTGAGCTACACTACCAGCATCCCAGGGTCTCTAACTTGCAGACTGTAGACCGACTTCTTAGCCCCCATAATCACATGAGCCAATTTTCCTAATAAATTCTCTTTCATTTGTCTATCTATCTATCTATCTATCTACCTACCTACCTACCTATCCATTCATCCATCCATCCATCCATCCATCCATCTATCCATCCATCCATCCATCATAATGGTTCCTTTTGGAGAACCCTAATACAGTCAGTAAAAAGCCAAACCCATATCACAGGCATAATCTTTGGAATAAAAGGAAATAAGACATATGACAATTTTTTCCCATATTGTAAAAGACTGACCTTGAGAATAGAAGTAAAATTCCTTAAGAAGAACTAGAAATCCTGTGTATCTTTTATCAAAAGAGTTTTGGAAATCAGTTGTGGTTAACTAAGTAGAACACATTTGTATTTGGGGCAATTAAGTGAAATGTCTGTATGTCTAACTGATAACAACTCTGAAATATATTTGAGATCAATGAATTATCTGCATTAATAACTTTGGTATAAATCATGGCACTCAATATGTTTCCCTGGGAATGGAATAATTGTTATTTTTATTTTTAGTCCTTTTTGTCCCCCAGGGTTCCTTTTGAAAGTTTTATTTGTATGCAACAAAAAAGGAATAAATTATAAGATAAAAGTAGATTATTTTTAAAAACTCAAGAACAAAGAACATTTTTAAAGCAAAACCTATTGCTATCCCTTAGACTGTAAACAAATGCCTGTCTCACTTCTGCACAATCCCTTTCTACTTGGTGACTAATTGAATTATTCAGAAGGAAAGCATAAGCTAAAGTTGTTATACTGGGAAATATTTGTAAATATACATACTTATGTACATATGTCTTAGTTTATGTTGCTATAAAGGGATATATGAGACTGGGTAACTCGCAAAGAAAAAACGACTTATCTGTCTCACAATTCTACAGGCTGGAAGATTGGGCATCTGATGAGAGCCTAAGGCTGCTTCCACTTGTGGTAGAAGGTGAAGGGGAGAAAGTGTGTGCAGAGATTACATGGTAAAAAAGGAATCAAGAGTGACGGAGGGAGGTGTCAGACACTTTTTAACAACCAGCTCTCACAGGAACTAATAGAGTAAGATGTCACTCACTCTCCATCCCCTTCAGGAGGCATATTAATCTATTTATGAGGGATTCATTCTCATGACCCAAGTATCTCCCATTAGGCGTTGGGGATCAAATATCAACATGACGTTTGGAGGGGTCAAATATCCAAACCACAGCAACATATATATTCAATCTTGTTTGTAAAAAGAAAGTTCTTTCTCATTCTTGATCATTAAAACAGAACTTAGAAATAACAGTCAAATTGGGTTGTAAGCTCTTTACATCACAGGGATAATGGTTTCTGTCTATAAATACAAATAACTTCCTGCAAGTCAACAGCAAACTCTCCTGAGAAGAATAAAGGTGGCTTATGGGGAAACTACTAAACTTGTCAGAAACCATACTTTGCACAAAAGTTGAGAGTGGCTCAAGAATTTCTGTAGAGGCATTCATCATCAACAAGGGTACCTGCATAATCAACATTTGTATACCTAGCCGTGAATGTACCCCACATCTTTATAATAAAAATTTTTTTAAGTAAAATTAAAAAAAAAAGAATTGCTGTAGAAATATGGATTGTTGCCTGAACATTATGATGGGCCATTATTTATATTATTATTAATTTTCATCTTAAACTCTGACCCTGATTTTTTGTTCTTATTTTATTCATTAAGACTATGCCTGAGTTATTGGAGCAGACTTTAAGCCTACTTCCTTCAGAAGCTGAAACTTGAGGATCTATGTCCATCATGGAATTCTGTGAAAAACTCCTCCAGTGCACAAATGTATCTGAGGGCAGAAAGATGGTGCTCTGGTGTGAGGAGTAAGAACAGGCAATAAGGTGGAGTAGAAGGCATTCCTCTAGCTTTCCTCAAAACCAGGAAATAAGTTAAGCACCCTTGCTTTCACTATCCTATGACTTTTTGGTTCTCTGGATTTGAAGTGCTTAGAAAATGTTACATGCACCTGATCTTGTCTGATCTCAGAAGATAAGCGGGGTCAGGCCTGGTGTTAGTACTTGGATGGGAGAAAATGCTAGAAAAGAAGAACAATGACCTGGTAATAAAGCTGCATGTTTTCTTCCCTTTTTTCCTAAATTTTATTAAGGACAAGCCAAGAACAATTAAGAAATATTAACTTGCTTTTGAAATTCAAGATTTCACTTCTACTAGATTAAAAAAAGAACGCTGTATGTGAGAGGTGGGTATCTAACTCCCTCACCTAATACATACCATGTCTATTACAATCAGGACAATCTATCTCTTTTTAGATTAGTATACTCCATGAATCTTTAGTTGTTTTGTACCTAAAAGCTGCAGGACAGTGTCCTCTGAAAAATTATAAATTTAAAAAATGTTCACATATAGCCTACTGCTTGGTAACATAGGGAAAATGACTACTAGGAAGAGGGCAGAGGGGTTACATTCCAGGAATAATAAGAGGATGGCAAGTAGAGAGTCCCTACCCTTTGACAAGGAGAAAGAAACATCCCAATAGTTTAAATCAATAATACAAACATGCATAACCTGTACCAGCCTTTGTATTTCCTGTATGGGCAGAATTGAGTCTGTGATTAGCCATTCCCTATACTTGTCATGTAGCCAACTCATCCTTCCCCGTCCTCACCTTCCCTAAGATGCCACTGATGCACTGGTCAACAGTACAGACTTGGCTTCACTTCTCTGAACACCTGGGTTGTGCACATGGCCCTGCATATGATTGGCAGTTAACTGACACCGCCACCCAGAAGCTAATAAGCTGCTTATTTAATTTATATGTGAAGGCACTGGACCTAGAATAGCAAAAACAATTTTTAAAATAAGAAAAAAATTGTAGATATTACTACTTCATTTCAAATGTAATCAAGGAATCAAGATGTGGAATTAGCATAAGACTAGGCACATAGACCAATGGAATAGAATTATTAGTCAGAAATAGACCCACTCATAAATTGTCAATTGACATGTGACAAAGCGCGGGATGATTTAATAAATATTTCAGCGAATGGTGCAGGAACAATTAGACATGAATACGCCCCCACTCTCCCTCCCAAAATGAAGCTCTATCTTTTCTTCACACTATATGTAAAAATTAGCTCAAAATAAACCATAGACCTAGATATAAAAACTGAAACCATAAAATTTCTAATTAAAAATGTTGGAGAAAAAAATTTGTAAGTCCCAATTAAAAAAAATTTCATGGTACATGTGATGGCAAATTTTCCGTATCAGTTTACTTAGATTATGGTGAATATGATTAGTGGCCGGGCCAAATATTAGTGTAAATATTGCTATCAAGATATGTTTTAGACGTGATTAACATTTACAATCAGTGGACTTTAAGTAAAGCAGATTACCCTTCATAACATGTCAGGCTGAAAGAAACCATTGAAAACCTTAAGAGCAAAGGGTGTGGTTTCTCAAAGAACATAGAAATTTTGTCTGAGATTCCAGCCTTTCAGCTCAAGATTGCAACTTCAACTTTCTTTTTTTTTAAATTTTATTGTGACAACAAAACAACATGAGATCTATCCTCTTAAATGTTTACATGAACAATGCAGTATTGTTAACCCTAAGTACAAGCTCATACAGCAGCTCTCTAGAACTCTAACATCTAGCATGACTTAAACTATAACCATGGAACAACAGCTCCCCATCTCCCACAGCTTAGCCACTGGTAAGCACCATTTCATGTTCTGCTTCAATGAGGCGGAGTTTGGCTGTTTTAGATACCTCACATAAGAAGAATCTTGTGGTATTTTTTTCTTCTGTAGAAATGTTCTGTAGACATTCTCTTGGCTCTCTGGAGAACCTAGACTAATGTAACAAACAAAAGACATGAATAAGGAAATGAAAAGACAAACTACAAACTAGAAGAAAACTTTTCTTCTACTTATATCTTTCTTTTTTAAACATATATCTGATAAAATACTTATATGTAGATATATAAATAACTCTTAAAATTCCATTTTAATTCCATGAGAAAAAGAAATTCAATAAAGAGCAAGAAAACAATTTGTGGCCAGGCTCAGTGGTTCAGTCTGTAATCCCACGCTTTGGGAGGCCGAGGTGAGTGAATTGCTGAGCCCGCAGGTTCGAGACTTGCCTGGGCAACTTGGCGAGACCTTATCTCTACAATTAAATCAAAAAAACTAGCCGGGTGTGGTAGCGCGCACCTGTAGTTCCAGCTACTTGGAAGGCTGAGGTGGAAGGATCACTGGAACCCAGCAGGTCGAGGCTGCAGTGGCCGGAAGCGGCCACTGCACTCCAGTCTGTGTGACAGAGTGAGACTCTGACTCAAAAAAAAAAGAAGAAGAAAAAAATAATAATAATTTGTACCGATATCTCACTAAATAGTATAGATAGATGGCTAATATGGATTGTAAACAAGCATATTGAAAGGGGTTCAATATAATTTGTCACTAGATAAATATAAATCAAAACCACAATTATATACATTTTTCACACCTACCTGAATGGTCAAAATTTAAAATCTGACAAAACCAAGTGCTGATAAAAATTTGGAGTAACTTTATATTTTATATACTGCTTTTGGAAGTGTAAATGGCATGGCCACTTTGAAAACAGTTTCATAATATCTTATTATATTGAACATGAACTTATCATATGAAATCCTACTCTTACCAGGGAAATTAAAAATATATGTCCAACCAAAAACCTACAAATAGATGTTTTTGCAATTTTTTTTGTAATCACAAAAAACTGGGAATGTTTCAAATATCTTCTACCTGATAAATAGATAAATAAGTTGTGGTGTATCCATACAATAAAATACTGTTCAGGAATAAAAAATCAATTAGTTACTGATACACACAATTACAATAATACAGATCAATTTCAAAAGCACAATGTTGAACAAAATTAATAAGACATGAAAGCCTTCAGACTGAATGATTTCATATATGTAATATTATGAAAAAGACAAAATCATTGATATAGAAATCAGATCACCGAGGGAATTTTAGTGTGATAGAGCTACTCTATACTTTGAATATAGTGGCCATTGTTCTACTCTATATATTTGACAAAACTCAGCAAAACTTAATCAAAATGTATATATATCGTGTCTGAAAGTTATACTGCAATAAAGATGACTTATAAATAAAATTAAATATGAAGATGGATCTAATTCACCAAAAATTTTTTACAAATATGGTTCCAATTGAAGGTTAAAACTGAAACTAGAATTGCAAATGTTGTTTTATCTTAGCAATGATGAACATGAGTGTTTCTCTTTCTGAAAGTGAAATCATTATAGCATCAAAATACTTTTTTTAAGTTAAAAATTAATTTGTTCATATATTTGGGACTGTGTTACTCTATTTCAAATTCATACTAAATGCTTGTGATGATTTTCGACAAAAAAAAAATTAAGATCAAATGATTTGACAACTTGAGAATGTTAATTCCAAAAAGCCAAAATTCAAAGAATATGGATTTTAAAAGCATTCATGGATAGAACACAAGAGAGAGAAAATGCAATACACAGACTTTTTATTAAATGTAGATAAAAGTTGATAAAAGTACAACAATGAAGATATATTCAATTTTCAACCTTGATGTTTGCATAAAATATTAGATAGGAACAGAGATAAATAACCAAAAAATTAGTGTGTCAGGAAATCTATATTGAATAGAGAACATATGATTTTATTTAAGATGTGCAAATAAATATTAAACACAGAATTGGACATTTTTGATTTTGTGGCTTTTTAATTTGTTTAGATTTCATGGGTAGGAAGATAAAATTGAAATTTAAGATAAATGTGTGCAGTGTAGATAGTAGTATGAAAAGCACAGTTGGTTATAATTTGTTCCTTATCTCATTTGCTCAGATCTCACTAAGATGGTTCAAAATAGATCACTGTCTGCAGTAATCAACAATTCTAGCATTTTATTCACTTAAACTCTCCCTTTGATATACTTATTAAACTCCCATGTTTGGGATTTTTGTAAAGCATAAAGATAACTTTGTAATCATATCTAATAATACTCTGAGCTTCATTCTGTCAATGCATTTCATTGCACTTAATACCTGCAAAGGGATTTTTATGGTATCAAACAATTTAAGACCTGACATGGATCTCAGATGTTATTTAATCCAACATACTCTGTCCGCATTCACATATATTATTTTGATTGGAAATTGCTGACCTATTTTTCTTTCATCTGCATTTTCCAGTTTCCCTCAAGACATATATGCCAATTTTAAACTCACAACTCATTTTAATGCAAAAATGCAAACCAAAGTATATATAGTGTCTGTTTTCTTCAGTGCCTACTGACGGTCCATAAATTATCCTTTCCTTACCTTATTTCCCCTGCTCTTTTGGCAAGAAAAAAATATTGATTTCCTTGTCTTATTTTTTATTTTAAATACATTATGACATAACTTTAGGCTTGATCTCATCATTTAGAACTGTAAAATCTCAATCCCATAATCTTTAAAGTTCTCCTACATATTTATGCTACATGTTTAAATTGATTTTAACAAATAAAAACTTCTAAAAAATGTCTAACATTTTGTTTGTCATTTTATTGGGTTGGTGCATAAGTTCGCAGCCTTTTTCGCTTGCCCGTGGAATGAGCAAGCATGACGGCTGACTGGTCACAGTTCATCACATTTGCCAATTCTCAGGTTGACTGACATGGATCATCATGGATTAAAGGGTATAAATGGTCTTCATTTAAAGTCTGATGGTCTTCCTGAACCTCCAGAATCACTCGGGTCAAAATAGCCCTCTTTGAAATGACAAAACCATTTTCTTGCCATGCTTTTCCTGATGGCTTTCTCCCCAAGCACAGCACAAATCTTTCACAGCACCTCCACTGCCTTTACTCCTCTATTAAACTCAAACAGAAGAATATGTTGGAAGTGTTCCTTTTTTTCTACTTAACACTTTATCTTCTTTAGCCCACAAATAGCACTAACTTTCTTCAAATCTGCAAAGTGCAAGGCATATTCACAAGCACAACATTGTCACTCCAAATGACAAATGATAAAACAAACACATTACCACAGTGCTGCCATGCCAAAAACAAACACCTCGAACTCATGCATCAACTCAATAGTTTATTTCAATGACTTTAAGAAACTGCAAAATAAGCAAAACCAGTTCCAATCTTTGCATTGAGATATATATATATATATTTGATGTCACCACTATAATCTTAATTGTGTTTATTGCTATTAAGGGAGTCCTATGTCTAAAGGTAACAACTGTGAGGACTTTTCCCAACCAATGTCCCATATCCACATTTTCTTCACTCTCACTGTCTCAGTCTTAGTTCAAGCCCTTATTAACTCTCAACCGGAAAATAAAATAATGTCTCACTTTTTTCCCCTTACTGAATCTCATTCTGTTCCTAAATATCTTCCCCCTTTGTAAGCTTTTGTTGTTGTTGCTCATCTACACAAAAATCATTTATGATTATTGATATTTGCATGTTTCACAAAATTCTCATGCATCGATCTCCATGCTATCTTTAAGAGTATCCTTCCTTTTCCATGCTGATTTGGTATCTTAGTCAGCTTGGGATGCCAAAAAAATACCATAGACTACACGTCTTAAACAATAAATTCACAGTTCTGGAAGCTTTTGGTCCCTGGTGAGAGTTCTCTTTCTAGTTTGTAGATGACCACTTTCTTATCGTGTCTTCACATGGTGGTGGTGGACCTCTATAAAGGTCCTACTTCCAAATACATCAGAGTTAGGACTTAAACATATGAATTTGGGAAGATAACAATTCAGTTCACAGTATCTAACATCTGGCGATGCATTCTAACATTTTAACCGCAGAAGTCTATATATCATGGCTCAAACTTTTTCCATCTTCTTTTCTCTAATTTTCTCTACTTTTTTCACCTTCACAGTTTTATACTGATCTTTCCATGCCCTAACATTATCCTCTGAATTGATCAAGAAAATCCTACCCTTCATGAAAGGCCTTGCTGAAATGACCTAGCAGTCAAGATGCTTGGGACTTTTGTTTTGTTTTTTTTAGCTTTATCAGTAAACTGGCAGTGCAAACTTAATATGTTATTTAGCATTTCTGTTGATTTCATTAACTTTCAAATGAGAATGCTGAACTAGAAAATGTCTGAGTTGCTGCTGACCCATGAATTTATGAATCTGAACAAAATTTTCCCAGACAGCCCATACGATCTTTAACCTCTGTTGCCCTGAATTTCACTAAATTCTTTTATTCTAGAACACAGCCCATTCTTCTCTGTATCTGACTTAGCTGTCTACATTGGGTGTATATTTTGGGAGTTCCCTGAAGGCAATGCTCTCTTAGTATCCAAAGCACGTGTCTTTTTTTTCCTTTTTCCCAAAAAAATATCAAATTTTCTCATTTTAGCTCTTTGGGCAAGTTTAAACACATAAATAAAGGGCAGAAGCCAGTGAGACTCATTAGAAAAGTTATTATGAAAACTGATATAATATTGCCCATCAGAGGTATCAGTACATATTTTAATTGTTTTTCATAAGGAATGGAAGACAGGAAGAATGAGAAATAACCTTTACAATTTTTTTAGATGAAGGCATAGAAATATAATCATATTAATGACTCCATTAAGTTAGCAATGGAGCTGAAAATAAAAATTGAAGTATCATTTTCATTGTTTTTTTCACTCTTGCTTGCTAAGAAAACAAATTTATATATTTAACATAATATTTATACCAGTTATAACCTACCTAATAGCTTTATAGTTAAAAATTATTTTGAAATATCATTTACTGAAGTATTTAAGGCATCTTACATCCTGTATAATATAAAATTAAGCTCTATGTGTAGGAACCTAAGTTTTAAAAAGGAAAAACATTTTTTAACCATCTTTGGCTCCTTTGAAAATTATCTCTCAAAAGCTGTATATTGGCCTCCAAAATAATACACATGATGAATGAAATTATGGACTAAGACCAATAAAATAAAATAAAAAATGAGTATCTACAAATGAAGAGTGTCAAAGAGAAGACTGTAATATCAGTTCAAAATATCAACAGTTCAAAGAATCAAAGAGTAATAACTAAGACACAATAAAAATAATAATGGTATGGAATTTTAGGGCAAAGCAAGAGAAATTACTCAGTAAAATGATTTTTGACTAGCAAAATAAAATCTTTTTTTTTTTTTTGAGTTGGAGTCTCACTCGATCACCCAGACTGGAGTGCAGTGGCTGCTCCCGGCCACTGCAGCCTCGACCTGCTGGGCTCCGGCGATCCTTCCGCCTCAGCCTTCCAAGTAGCCGGAATTACAGGCAAGTGCTTCCACGCTGGGCTGATTTTTTGATTTATTGTAGAGATGAGGGCTCACTGCCCAGGCAGGTCTCGAACCCAGGGGTTCAGGCAATCCACTCACCTCAGCCTCCCAAAGGCGCGGGATTACAGGCTGAGCCACCGAGCCCGGCCAAAATAAAATCTTAAATGAACTCAATTTAGAAAACATTTAACAGGAAATGAGGAAATTGACCATGTATTTTCAGCTCCCTGTTCTACTATGATTTGGTTTCTAGGTGAAGGTCAGCACGTGGGACTGATCAGTCACTATGTGTCATTGTCTACTTTGAGGTAGGCACTTGCATATGTCCTGCATTTCTAAACTAAGGCATACTTTTAAAGGCCAACCTTATAAATTTAGGGCTTATTTTTTTAAATGGCTATGGATTTAGAAGAGGAACCTACTTTAAAGTCTCAGCAATTCCACTTAGTAATTTAGGGTCCTTGGATAATTGATGGAAAATGAGTAAACCCCAATGGTATTATAGGGATTAAATGAATATGCATGCATAAAAGTACTTAGGAGGGCATATTCTACATATATGTAGAACAAATATTTGTTAAATATGCACTTGAAATTAAGTACCATATGTGTTATTTAATATTTTCTTTGAATACCTGAATAAAGACAATTGTAAAAGGACACGCTAATTTGGGTTCGATTTCTTTTATGAAGTAATTATCTCCTTGTGTTTATTTCAAGTATTTATAAATACTAAAAGAAAACAAGATTGTAAAACATTATTACTGAGACATATTGTATTTACTCAAAAGTAGTTCAGAGCATGAGTATCTCAGTTCAGCAACATCATCAATAATTAACCAAAATGTCAAGTTAAAGACCTATCAAATGCCATTTACACTTCTTGACATTTTCTCTAATGATTGATTATACACGGCAGGCAATTTTAGTCATTACTTTCTTGAGAGGATTCTGATGCTGCTATTTTAGTTCCAGGAGCTCACAGCAGTCTTCTAACTTGTTACTTTCTAAACCATAATTACAAGAGGATGGGCTATCTTTTCAGTTTCATAGCATCATTTGCTACAAGCCTCACTCATTACTACCAGGAAATTGACAGAGTGAACAGCCCTTTTGTGTAATCGCTAAGGAATTCTAGAAAGGTTGTTCATGTCAATGGAAGATAACTTCTTGGATTTTTCAGAAACAAATGTTATTTTTAACATGCCCTGTGTATGATGAATAAATTTATGTGAACATCTAAAATAGATCAATAATATTTGAGTAAAAGCCGATATTGAGTTGTAGAACATATTTTGAGAAATAATTTTATTATTTTAGTTTGATAAGCTTAGTCTGCCTCATTCATCAATACTAATCTACTCAAATTATTTATTGTCTACTATTATTATTGTTACATCTTAATTATACCTGCTAGTTGCTTGGATATGGATAATGATATTTATTATCTTTTAATCCTCCAATCAATGCTTAGCAATTGCCAGTATCATGGCAATTTTACAGATGAGAAAACTGAAATTGCCAAAGGCAATTAATATATTCAAGGTTAACCAAATAAATAAGCATGAGTGGGATAAACTGAGAGTATGTTTTTATTACAAGTATGATACTGTGTTTGCTACAGTAACACTACAATCTATTATGTTTGCCTGTTTGTTTGAGTTGGGGTCTCACTCTGCTGCCCCGGCTGGAGTACAGTGGCACAACCACAGCTCACCACAACCTCAATATCCCGGACTCAGATGATTCTCCAGCCTCAGTCTTCCAAGTAGCTGGGACATCAGGCATGCACTACCAAACCCAGATAACTTTTTAGAGTTTTTTGTAAAGATGGGGTCTCACTATGTTGTCTAGGCTGGTCTCGAACTCCTGGGCTTAAGCGATTGTCCCTCTTTGGCCTCCCAAAGTGCTGGGATTACAGACATGAGCCATTGTGTCTGGCTAAGGATTCTAAAACATATGAGGTACAGTACTTATTCAAATATAAAATGTAATAAAAATCACAAATTTTTATTAATAAATATTATTGTTTAGGATAGTTTTAAATTTACAGAAAAATTGTAAAGATAGCAGAGTGTTCCTTATACCCCATACCTCTTTCCCCTATTGTTAATACTTTATATTAGTATGGTACATTTCTTACAATTAATTAACAAATATTGATACATTATCATAACTAAATTCCATACTTTATTCAGAATTCTATAGATTTTACCCACTGTCCTCTTTCTGTTGTAGGATCCTATCCAGGATATCATGTTACATTTAGTCATCATGTCTTCTTAAGGTCCTCGTAGTTGTGACAGTTTCCCAGACATTGCTTGTTTTTGATGACCTGAGAATTTTGAAGGCACAGATTAAGTAATTTGCAGAATGTCCCTGAACTGGAATTTGTCTGATGTTTGTCTCTCATAATTAGACTAGAGTTATGGGTTCTTGAAAGGAAGACCATGAAGGAAATTTTCCATTTTCATCATAGCATATCAACATGACTTTTATCACTATTGATATTGATCTTGATCACCTAACTGAACATAAACTTATAAAAACAATTAAAATTGGCCATTGCTTTGTTAAACTTTGGTGTGTCCATGTAGCTCTTTGAGCTGTGGCTGCCATGTTTCTTAGCTTTGGCCCCCTCCCCTACCTTGGGGAGGTGAATCTCCTTTCTCTCTCTCTCTCTCTCTAATTTGATTTATAATAAAGTATATTTTCTAATCTAAACAAAAAGAAAAATAATTAAAATCAATGTGATAAATATTCAAAACAAATGCTTAAACAGAGGTACCAGAAATGAGGATAAGTGAAACATAAATCATGCTTCTTAAATCTTTACCAATTATTTATTTACTTTCTCTGTCACTTACTGAGAAAAAGAGATTACACTACAATGCCCCCAAATGATTGTGAATTTGTCTATATTTAATTTTTAGTTCTGATTTTTTGGCTTAATATATTTTAAGTTTGTATTAGTATCATTAATATTCAGAATTGCTATATCTTCTTGGTGAATATAATATTTAAATACTATAAATAGTACCTCTACTCCAATACCTCCAATACTGCTTTTCTTACAGTCTAAATTTAGTTACTTATGAGATATAGCAACTTAAGCTTACTTTTTTGGTGTTTGCATCATATGTAATTATTCTAATCCTCTTACTTTCTACTGTTCGATATCCTTATATTCTATATGTATCTTCTAAAACTAACATGCTGTTGTGTTTTATTTGTCTAGTCTGTGAATTTTTGTCATTTAATGAAGGTAGGAATACTTAATGTAATTATTCATAAGTTTGGATCTCTGTCTACTATTTTAGTAAGTTCTATATATCCCACCTTCTCTATGCTTTTTCTCTACCTTATCATTTTTTCTTAAAGTTTTATTTATTCCATTTTCTCCTGCATTTGCTTGTTACATAAATTACTAATATTATAGATATTACCCTATAGATTAAAATACACATCTTTTGATTTCTAAGCATCAACATAGTATCTTTAACTTCTTTCCATATATGTTATAGTTACTCCCTGTCTAACTTAGCTGCTATTGTTGCATAAATTTGAATTTTAAAAGTCATAATCCCCAGGAGACATTTTATTACTATTAGTGTTTCTTGTTATAAAAACAATACTCATTTAGATTTAGGCTACTAATTACCCATTTGTATTCATTTTTTTCTACTCTTTCTGAACTTTCATCTGTAATATTTTTCTGGTATTGTTTTCTGTTATTCTTCATAAATTGGAAATAATAATGGTTTCCTCTTCTGAGCATTGATGTGAAGGGCTAACCATAGTGCTTGGAAGATCATTAGCACTCAAAAAATATAAATCATTATTTTTAGTGCCATTAATGATGATGATTATGTGGTCAATAGGGGTTAAACTGGACATTTTGCCAGGTTTTAAAATTTAAACATTCCTTAGTGAGTAGGAGATATAAAACATAGTTATTAATGATATTAGCGTTATATTGTCCCAATGATTATTTCCCTTTTTTTTTTAACTTTTAACTTTTTATTTTGAAGATGTGGGGTACAATTCATGGTTAGGTATATAAATATTCATTATGCAGGTACCCTTGTTGATGAGGTGTCCCCCTCTTCCCCCAGACAGATTCCCACTACTGCCAATTTCACCTCCCTGCTCCCCCATCCCCCCACAGTTTCTCGCTACTGCCAATTCTTTTCTTGTAGTATTACAATAGTTGAAACACAAGTAGAGAAGTTTGTTCTGCAGTTGTCAATTGATTTTCTTCTCTATGGTTCTTTCTTATCTTCTCTTTCTCTTCATTAATGAGTTTCTTCTCTGTTCCCAAAGTGCCACTCTAATGGTTTTACAAAAGGAAGAGTAGGAAAAGAATTGTTTGCTGAATATGCTAAGTTAAACAAAAAAATAAATGTTTTCTCTAACTTAAGATGAAAAAAATGTTGATTTTGCTAAATTAAATTATTTTAAAGAAACCAAGCATTCAAAAGAAAGAGGAAAGTAATATTACAAATGAAAACACAAAAATCACTGAATTTCTCATGTGCAAGACACTGATATATGATAAAGTATGTCGAGTATTGAACATTTTCACTTACATTATTTTATTCAATTCATGTAACAACTCTATAAAAGATAACAGTATATTTTATTGGTGCTAACAAATAAGACAGCTAGGACTCTGCTTCTTTCCAAATTCACCCAGTCATTACTAAGGGAGTTATATTTCAATACAACATCTTTCCACTACACCAAAGTGCCTCTTCTTTTGAGTATTATCTCTTTGTTTTGCTTAACAACCATTTTCTGCTGATTTACAGAAATATGCCTATATTATTCACTTACTGTTATGTTATGTTCTGTTTGCTTGTTGTTGTTGTTTCTAATTTGGTTGAGTTTGCCAACTGAGAGGGAAAAGATTAAGTCTCAAAGAGGGAAAGCAACTTGATAAAATGCAGTCTTATTAATATCTATAAATGACATATATTGAGCAAAATAAAACATTTGATAAAGAATACTGTGGTGATCCTGAGTTATTATTTACAAATTATATGATATGAGGACTGAGATTTGCTTTAATATAGTGCAGGAAAAATTGAAGTGAGGAATATAGACAGAATAAAACTGAAAGCATGTGATAACCATAACTGTTGAAACTGGGTTCTGTGTATGTAGACACCCATTATATTATTCTCTCTACTTTTGTGTGTGTTTTGGATTTTAATAATAATAAAGTAATTTCCAAATACCACCAGGAATCGAATTATCTTTACTATAATCAGAGGCAGTATTATTTGCTGTGTTTTCTTAAGGTTTTGAATACAAAAACATAAAGCAAAGTCCTTATACTTACGATGCCCAGCCATTTCTATCAGGAATTTTTATCTTGTTCACTGTATATGATGACCTGACTTTCAAAACCAATAAGCTTTCATATTAAGATGAAATATAAGCGAAAGAAATGACGAGGAAAAGAAACAAAGTAAAATCTAAGAATGCCAACAAACCTCATCCACCCAACCATCCGAGGATTTGCTCTTGAATGTCATTTAATTTTTATGCTGCTGAGCAGGATCATAAGAAAAATGACATTGAAAGGCCAGAGTACTAGGAGAACTGTCACTATTGTATTAAAGTAAAATATCCTTTAGTAGTTCTTAGGCTGTTTCTCAATTTTCCAGTCTTAATGTCACAGACTATCCAGCATACCAATATGTTTTTAAATCTAGTATTTTTACTAGATCTAAGAGAAAAACAGTTACAAGATTTGCAACATCTTGCATTTTGATTAAAAACAAGTAAGATAAAAATACAAGAAACAGCAAAAAAACTAAACCAAACATTACTAATTGCATATAAGAGCACTATCCAGACTCAACATGATATTCTACTGAAAATGCCCTCTGCAGATGCTAAAATTGTTCTCTTATACTCACTTTTCTTTAGTTTTTGTAGGAAATCATGGTGTTTCAAGTGTTGACCCAGTAAAAGAAATAGAAACTGCTCAAAATTGGTCAAAGAAATTGGAGATAACCAGACTCTCAAGCCCCTCCATTGTCATTATTTCCTCTCACTGTGCATGAAAATAGAATGTAAATAACCATATGGAAAGCTTCTAAGACAATCTCCTGAAATAATTGTAAAAGACCTGATGTGCCAACCACACATGTTAAAATTTTGAATGTTAATAATCTGAACTAGGGGATACAGATAAGTAACCAACCAAATGTCTTAAGGAAGTATATGAGTCTCCTGTGAAAAGACAATTAACTTGGCAAAGCAGGACTGATTAGGAAGAAAACAGAGCATTCACCAATTTATATGAATGTAAACTTCAGGCCATTGTCTTGCCAAACTACAGGGGGTCATGTGTTCTTTGAGCTATGGTCAGACCATGTTTTCTTCAGCTTTGGCCTCCTCTCCTACTGTGGGGAGGTGAATCTCCTCTTTCTCTATTTCTAATTTACTTTTTAAATCAACTATATTTTCTAATCTAAAAAAAGAGAAAACTTCAATACACTTTCAAATTTGTATGGCTCAATTTCAAGTTTAAAATTCTACCTTTAGTTAGCCTTTGAGAAAACTGCATAATTTATTTAAATATTTACCAGTTAAGCTCATAAACATTCTAAAGTGAGACTTTGTTGCAAAAGTAAGTTAAGATGTTAGGCTGAGAAGTCAATTTATATTCTAGTTGAGGAGTTTTAAAGGGAAAAGTTATAAAAGATGACCCGATAACAAACATAATAATTTACATACACAATTCACACACACACAAAATAGAGGTTAAGTCAATGAGACCAATCCTGGATAGACTGAATACATGAGAACTGGTGTAGTGACTGCTACATTGCTCTGTAATATTACGCTACGGACAACTGGCAAAATAAAGGGAAACATATCTTATAAAGGGATAAGTTAAAAAAAGTATATTCCAGTAGTGTGCTGGCACCAGCTCATAATGGTTATCAAGGACAATTAATGAATTTTCAAGAATTTTTTGAACCAATTGTTATCCATCATTAAAAATTAAATTGAATTAACTTACAACTATACAAATCTTATTCATAACAAATGTAATAAATGCAGAAAAGTGATGACTTTCAAGTCATTTTGCTACATTACACTATTACCTATGATCTCAAAGTCCTTAACATCTATTGCATTGTACACATAATGGTACATTACTGCACATCTCTTTCCAACTCCATGTTTAGTGACATAATGTTGGTAGATTGAAATAGAACATGATGGGATTATTTACACGATGGAAATCAACAAATACTACAAATCAGTGCTGTTTTTCTTAGAGAGGTAGTTATTAAACATTTATCAACTCACCATTGCATCTTGAATTTATAAGAATATGACAAACAACGGTATACACAAGAAATTTTTATAAATAAAATTTAAAAATATTTATACTCTATTACATAACTATTACAAATTCCTATTTGTCTGTCACCTCAGTTTAGGGGGGTATTATTTTGTTTTATCTTAAACCTATAGAGTAATGTAGTTCATTTTTCCCCCAACTTAGCTTAGTCATAAACAATATATTGCATGCAGAAAAGAATCTATTATATTACCAATTGCTTAGAAAAAAATTCCATAATTGCAAATAAAAATTATTTCTAACTATATTTACATAAAGGAACCCCTGTATATACCTAACATTTAAACTAAAGAAGGAATAAAACTAGTTGATAGATGAAAAATAATGCATTCATAATAATAAGTGGCTATTTTGGCGAGCCTCAGTAATGAGTCTACCTATCCACAAACTGGCAGATGCTACTTGCCCATTTACCAGATGCTAAAAAGAAAAATAAAGTTGAATTTGGAGCTTTATTGTTAGAAACCCAATCCTAAATGATCCATTTTTTTACATGAACTAAAGTACATCCGTACTCTGAAAATAGTACAAAGCAATAAAAAGGAAACACTACTAGAATTCATTAGGATATTATTTCAAGGATAAGGGAAATTTAAACTGAGCTTTTACAGCAAAAATAGAAGAATAGAAAGAAAGCAGGTAACCGTATCACCCAGCAGCACCAATAAACACAACTATTACTGTTGCCAGGTGAATAACTAATTTGCAGCTACTCACATTTCCAGAGATGCTAGGATTGTTACAGTAGAAGTACATTCTATCATGAGAACAGGTTGCTTTTGATGGAGGCCCTGGGGAGCAGCCCTGGTTGAATGGAGTCAATAACAATCTTGTCATGTTAAAACTACAAGAGCTTTGCATTAGTAAAATAAAATGCTTAAAATTTAAATTTAGCTTAAAAAAAACTAGGATGTATAATAAAGAGATATCTATTATGAGAAATTTAAATATAAGTTTAGGATAAGGTGAAATATTTGGCAAACCCCAGAGGTCAAATTTTGCTTCTGTGGATAGTTTTTTGTACATTTCAATGGCTCGCTACCTCTGGGACCCAAGCATCTCTGCATGAGGACTTTCTATGACTGCAGGTAAACACTTGTCCTGTTCAAAGGGCACAGTCAAAAGCACCTGGTAGTTATACCCTAGGGACAAGCTACAATCAATAAGGGAAGAGAGTTTGTGATAAATGTCCCTTGTCCTGTTCAAAGGGCACTCCCAAAAGCACCTGGTAGTTATACCCTAGGGGCAAGCTACAATCAATAAGGGAAGAGAGTTTGTGATAAATGCCCCCCCCACTTGTCCCTCACTGGGAAAATTACATAGATTGCTCTTAGTCTCTCAGAACTAAATCCAGCAGAACTAAACCCCAGTTGCCTTACACTTTATTTTTTATTTTATTTTTTTTGAGTTGGAGTCTCACTCTGTCGCCCAGACTGGAGTGCAGTGGCCACTCCCGGCCACCGCAGCCTCGACCTGCTGGGCTCCGGCGATCCTTCCGCCTCAGCCTTCCGAGTAGCTGGAATTACAGGCACGCACTACTACGCCCGGCTGATTTTTGATTTATTGTAGAGATGAGGACTTGCCAAATTGCCCATGCGGATCCTACACTTTAATACATTGTCAGTTATCTCTATTTTTCCTGCTTTACTTCCCAATGCCTCCAACATACTTCCTAAAATCCTCTCCCTTCCTCCTACCCCCAATAAATGCCCCTTAAATCAATTCCTTATCTTAGGGTCTACTTTTGGAAAAATCCAAAACCATATAGAGTCCTTGTTAGCAAGCAATGCATTTGTGAGAATTGAAAAACATGCAATGCATTTGTGAGACTGTGTTACAGATGTGTTTTCATGTTATATTAATACAATTTGGGGATTTAATTAGAAGAAAGACAACTACTTTAAATATGCAAATGCAGAATTGTGAAAACAATTTAATTCAATAAAAATTTTCTTTATATCCCTGCATGTTTATCTGCAGAGACATAAAAATGAATTAAATTGCCTGCTACCACAAAGTACCCTGTCTCCTTCCACTAAAAGTTCTCCTACAGACTAGTAAACTGTTAGATCAAAATAGCAAGTTCAATTATTGAAAGGTGATCAAGTAATTTTATCACTAGACTCTTAGATGTTAGGGTTTGCCAAATCCTGAACACTACAGAATGAATCAATCTCCCCAATATTACTTATTTGGGAGGTGATTCTAGCAAATTTGGGTACATTTGTCACAGTCAGGAATAGAGACATATTTTCATCTGAGGATGGACAGCAAATTACCTAGCTATATTTGACATTATTATAATCATGCCAGGCATTTATTACTTAATAATAATGTTACTATTTAATAATTTAATTTATATATGGCCATATGAAAATGGCAGTGATACCATTTTCCTGCCATCTGGCCAAAATACTGCCCGGTTTTGGTTCAATGCTCAAGTTTCTGTAGGGATTTTCTTATAAGGTCAAAACTCTAGAAATCCCTTGGAACTCAACTCAGTTATTTACTGATGGTTATAGATTGACCCTCTCCATTCTATGGTCATACCTGTCTCTTGCCAACCTGAGCATAATGTTCTTCTTTAGAGATCCATAACTATCTTTAATCTACTTCCATCTAGTGCTACACAGTTTGGAAGTTCATTAAAATACAAGAATGACTCCCCACTTAGCTATTTTGATCAGACTAGGTAGAGGTGACTGGGATACAAGGGAATGCAATAGATCAGACATAGAATACCAAAGAACTTGTCATTACTCAGATCTTATGCTCTGTCTGTGAATTAACCAATATCAAATTTCCCAGAGCTAAAGTCACATAATGTACTCTCTGGAGCAAGTTCATTTTCCTGTTTTAATTATTTCCCATTCTGCTATAAAATCACCATCCAAGTACATTTTAAAGTAAATATATATGAAAGAAATACTGGGAATGCTAAATAGACCTCTTGTAATAAAAGTAAAACTGCTTCATTTCCATAATAAAGCATTATCTTTTTAATTAGATGTGAAGAAAGGTAGATATAACAAGGCAGTTTCTGCCTCTGTGGAAGTAGTTTGGGCACCTTAGCAAGAGCCCAAAACCAATACTGTACACTAGACAACCTCACCCCACAATGTCCAGTCTGGCATATGTGGCAGATTTTGGTCTACTATCATATGGAGTTTAATTTCTGGAAGTGATGACAGGAATATTATACTTGGATAGAATAAAAACTAATAAAATGCATGTCAAATTGCTTATCCAAGTAATAATACAATTCACTGAAAAGCATTTCTTAAATATAAAAAATTATAATAAATTTCAAGTAGAAACATACACATACTAAAAAGAATATGTTTTCTTTTTCTTTTTTTTTGAGTTGGAGTCTCACTCTGCCATTCAGGCTGGTATGCAGTGACACACTCATGGCCACCAGAGCCTCGATCTGCTGGGCTCAGGCAATGCCTACACCTCAGCCTTCCAAATACCTGAACCACAGGCACACACCATCATGCCTGGCTAGTTTTGCTTGTTTGTTTTCATTGTAGAGATGAAGTCTCACCAAGTTATCCAGGCTGATCTCAGATCCCTGGGCTCAGACAATCCTCTCATGTCTGCCACACAAAGTGCTGAGATTATAGGCATGAACCACAATGTACAGTCTATATATCCCTCTTTAAAAGCTAATTTTATCTTATTACTCAAGCACTGCATATAAGCAACTGCAATGTCTTTGATTTGGAGGGTAACTGAAAGGACCTTCCGGTTAAAATATTTGCTATGCTGCCAGCTTTGCTGCAGAAATTTCCAGTTTCACTGTTTTATTCATTTAGGTCTTACAAATTATTTTTGTCTACTTTATTTTCATTAAAATGCTTGTAAAGAAAAGTAGAACATTCTCTTATCTTTGGACATCTTAGATAACAGCTGATATCTACAGGATTAGTATATTGAACAAACACTGCATAGCAGTAAAAGCATCAAGAAGCAAATAGGAGAAAATACTCTTTTCCTAAAGGCCAACCATTCCACTAGATTGTAGAGACTTCATCTCTACAATAAAAACAAACAAACAAACAAAACTAGCCAGGCATGATGGTGTGTGCCTGTGGTTCCAGGTATTTGGAAGGCTGAGGCATAAGCATTGCCTGAGCCCAGCAGATCAAGGCTCTGGTAGCCATGAGCGTGTCACTGCATACCAGCCTGGATGGCAGATTGAGACTCCAAGTCAAAAAAGAAAAAGAAAAAGAAAACATATGCTTTTTAGTATGTGTATGTTTCTACTTGAAATTTATTATAATTTCTGATATTTAAGAAATGCTTTTCAGTTAATTGTATTACTACTTAGATAAGCAATTTGATATGCATTTTATTAGTTTTTAATCTATCCAAGTATAATATTCCTGTCATCACTTCCAGAAATTAAACTCCATATGATAGACGAAAATCTGCCACATGTGCCAGGCTGGATGTCTAGAAGCTATTACTTAGTCTATTAGATAAGTGATTGCTACTTTCAGAAAGGAGGTCTGACAGAAGATCTGATATATTTTCTTCTTCATTTTAATTCAATTGATGTTATTTTCAGAGAAAATTAGATTATCAGCATAATGGTAGATCTTGGAAGCCATGTGGTCTAACTCTCTCACTGTACACATGAAGAAATTGAATCTCAGAGGAGTTGGTTTGTCAAAAATCAAGGAGTTATTTGTTGGTAACACTACAGAATCTGGTCATTTAAATCCTGATCTAAGATTTTCTACTCCTTCTTAAACCAAAGACATTATATCTTTGTGGAAGCATATTATATCTGAATATTAAAACAAAGACAAAAATATAGAGTAAGCTTTTTTTATTACATATATGGGGGGTCCCTCAAAAACCTGAATTTATTCATTGAAAAATTGTGCATATATTCTTGCATATTTAAACTTCAGTCACGTACAACGTACTCTCCATTTGACATAGTGCACTTATGAAGATGCTTTTTCCACTGTTCAAAACAGTCTTTGGACTTGTCAATTATGATGCCTTTTAGTGCTTCTGCTGTTCTTTGTGTCACCTCTTCCACATCGGCAAAACATTTCCCTTTGAGGATTTTTTTCATCTGGGGAAAACAAAAAAAGTTGCTCAGGGTGAAATCAGCTGAATAGGGAAGGTGGGCACAGGGGTCATGCCATTTTTGTCAAAAACTGCTGAACACAGCGCAGTGTGGGCGTGTTCTCCTAAATCACCCATCATGAAATGAACAAATGCATTGAAAGACTTGCCAAGCCAGATACAGTGGTTTACACCTGTAATCCCAGCACTTTGGGAGGCAGAGCTGAGAGGATTGCCTGAGCCCAGGGGTTCGAAACCAGCCTGAGAGGATTGCCTGAGCCCAGGGGTTCGAAACCAACCAGGGGTTCAAAACCCCTGAGCCCAGGGGTTTGAAACCAGATGAGGGCAACGTGGTAAGACCTCATCTCTACAATAAAGTAAAAAATTATCTGGGCGTGAGGGCGCATTCCTGTAGTTCCAGCTATTTGAAGTCTGAGATGGAAGGATAATCTGAGTCCAGCAGGTCGAGGCTGCAGTGGCTGTGTGGGTGCCACTGCATTCTAGCCTGAGCCACAAAGTGAGACTCCAACTCAAAAAAAAAAAAAAAAAGACTCGCTCCCCAAAAATTCACTGAAACCAGATACAGCCTCTCACAACAATGCTAGCTGGAACACTAATGCTAATGGGTTCCTAGAACACTTACCTAGTGGTGTAAACCTGTACTACAAGGGGCCCACCTTCCAGTGATAAATCTGGTTTTGTGAGCTCTTCCCGACCATGGTTGTCTGAAAGTAGGGGAACTTGTGTGAAAAATTTTAAGTATTGCACTATGGAACTGTGACTTCTTGTCATCTTCAATTTTTTTATTTCCACTTGTATCAGATAAATCAATATATCTGGGTTTTTTTTTTAAGTTGGGAGTCTCATTCCATCACCCAGGCTAGAGGGCAGTGGCACACTCATGGCCACCCCAGCGTCAACCTGCTGGGCTCAGACTATCCTTCTATCCCAGCCTTCCAAGCAGCCAGAACTATGGGTGTGTGCTACCACCCCTGGTTAATTTTTTTATTTATTGTAGAGATGAAATCTCACTAAGTTGTCCAGTTTGTTCTCGAACCTGTGGATTCAGGCAATCCTCTCACCTCGGCCTCCTAAAGTACTGGGATTACAGGCTTGAGCCACCATGCCTGGCCATCTCAGTTTTCATAAAGTAAAAATGTTTGTTTTTTTCATAAGTATCTTGTCTCAGAATTAATATCTTCACCCAATATTCATGAATAAAATAACATAGCTCAGTTTTTTTGTGGTCTGAGGAATATTAATTTATTCTTTCACCCTAAATCCTTCTTTATATTAGTTAAAAAGCATCATTGAGCAATAACTATTTAGAAATAAATAGGAAAGCTTTACAGCCTATGGGCAATGAATGCAATTGATTAAGTGACCAAAACACTACCACATGTTGGAGGGCTCTAAATTGGTGTGATATTCTCAAGGGAAATTTGATGATTTATGTTTAAAAATCCTAAAATTGAACATATGCTTTTGAACATATTCACTTTCTCAGAAGTTATCTAGAGAAATGTCCACAGATATATACAAAAGTTACTCTATAAGACTATGTTTATTTCATAGAACAACTCACCTTCTCATTCATCTGGACATGTGCATACTCTTTTCTCAGTTGAGAACATTGCTTCTCTCTCTTTGTACAATTAATATCTATACAATCTTGTTATCTGTGCTAGTTAGTGTAGGATAGTTATCATGTGGAAACAAGCAATTCTTAAATCTCAGTGGTTTGGGGTGAATAAGTTTTATTTTTCTCTCACATAGCATCACCGATGGGGATTGCAGTCCCTCAGAGATCCAGGCCAGTAAGACTCTGTGCAGGAGTTTACAGAGAGAGAGACAGGACACCGAGGCTACTTTGCCAGGAAGCAGTGTTTATTTGTGCCGGCACCAGCTCAGTGAACTCACATCCAAAGGCTGAACCCCAAGCACAGGGGAGCATTGCCTTATATACATTTCTAGCTTCTTTGCCCCCCTTATAAGGTTTACATATTGGTAACATACATTATGATTGGGTATTTCACAGCTCAAGGTTGCAGCAGGGTTACACATGCATACTACAGTTAGGGGGCTACATTCCTTTTTCTCTAACATAAATCTTTCTAAGAAAGCTCTTAGCATATGGTGCTAGGAGGATCCTTTCACTATTCTAGGAAGGCTCTTTATCTTACTGTAATAGGAGGGCCCTTTCTCTATCCTGGGAAGGCCCTCAT
The DNA here is from genome assembly GCA_027257055.1 of Cephalopachus bancanus. Classification (NCBI taxonomy): domain Eukaryota; kingdom Metazoa; phylum Chordata; class Mammalia; order Primates; family Tarsiidae; genus Cephalopachus; species Cephalopachus bancanus. The sequence continues at coordinate 3,599,690 of JAPVLO010000107.1, forward strand.
TTTATTAGGCTGGGGTTGAGGGCTCCCTGCCTCAGTTGCACCATCTTAACATCTTCTAGAACATGTAACCTCCACAGTTACCACTACAGGTAAAAAGACACTAGAGAATTGTGCATTGGCTTTTCATATCCAGATCATCCTTTTGGTCTGAGATAGTCATAAGTCTCCACCAAACTGCTAGGAATTAAGGAGTAGAAATGGAGTATATTAAATGATTGGTGAGAACTACCATCTTTGCCCCAAGTTCTTAGAATCAATGCCTCCAGAAATTCTTTTCGGATATGTCTTGGATCGGGATACTTCTTAGAACACTTTATACTTACATCATGGTACATATGATAAAATGTTTAACTAATCTATTTCGTTGTCTGCTCTCATGTCATCTTTCATAAAAGAAACAATGTCTTATCTATTGCATTTTTAGTATCCTATATGAGGTTCGAGGACTGACACATAGTAAACATTCGGTGTCTAGTTGAATGAATAAATTTTAAATAAGTAAATTATTATTAATTTTCTTAATAGTAAAATTAGCCTAAATGAGTCACAGTACAGTATTTGTTAAATAAAATCTGGCAAAGATAAATTGTATAATACTACAGATACAGTAAAAAGATGATACTGAAAAGTATTTAACAACATAGAAATCATTTTCTAATACATCAAGATAATCAATTTTCCAAGCAGAAAATTTCACTTTTTTGTAAAAGAAAAGAAAAACTAACTAGGAATATAAGCACCAAATGTTTGTAATAGTTATTACTGGATTATGGTTTTACTTTCTTCGTGACATTGTTCTGTGCTTTAAATCTTTTGAAAATAACAAATAGTACAAAAGTTTAATAAATCTGTAAAATATATTCTATTAAATAATGTATACATGTGATACTTTAAAAATGGTATCTGCTCAAGGTTATCAGATTTGGCTTATTTGTATAATTTCTTTAAAAAGCAGTGACTTTAGTAACTCTAGACTATAGAAAGTAATTTTATACTCTGAATTATAGATATCAACTTGAAAATAATTGGGTGAAATCCAATGGGTTGAGGAAAAATTTCTTCCACCTGCACAAGAAGAGGTGGTAGTTATGCCCCTTGTCCTGAATTCACACAAATATTTGGCAAGTCGCCTAACCAGAGTATCCACTTCTTCCGTATGAACAATCCCTACCTTACTTGTTATATGATTACATGAGACAATACCTTAGCATAGTTTCTTGTCTAATTTTAAACATCTAATAGCAGCTAGCTCTTATTACTATCAGACCATCATTATTAAAACTGAAAAAATCAAACCAAACTGGAAACTAAAAACTAAAAGATATGTTAAAAAGAAATTTGTAGTCAAAGGAGCACTTAGAGTTATAAAGAGAAAGATAAAGTCTTTCACAATACCTATGATTTTATATATACTGAAATACCAAAATAGACACCAAACCTGAAATTGACATGTGACACAGGGATAATTATTAATCACTTAGTTATTACCAAAGCTGAATGAACTGGTGTTCCTACAATTTAAAAAGTAGGAATGATGAAGAATACTGTAATCAGATTTCTGGAAACAAATTCAATTACCACCATTTTTTTGCAATTTATTTTCTAGAAAATCAACTTATCTCTCTGATACACAGTAAAAATCAGAAATAAGGATTTTATATGAGGGTTAAGGCAAAAAAAAAAAGGAAATTTCTATAAAGAAACTTGTTAATAATACTACTTATAATTTACTCCTTCTTTTGGAAGCAACGGATCTACTAGAAAGAATGGGAAAGCAAAATTATAAAATTAAACTGTTTGGTTTAGAAGTCTCAAAGCAGGCAATCTACGGTAAAATAAGAATGAAGACAAAAAAAAGAGGGAAACAGACTGGATAATATTGTGGGAATATTCCACAGACTTGGATGTCAAATAGAACACAGAGTGAATGTATTTCTATAGAACATAAAACTAACCCTGATGCAAGATGTAGTTGTGATGGGGAATATCAGGTCCCAAGCCATCTGCTGAGTGTCTAATATTGCTTAATGCCAAGAATCTGATAAATAGTTAATGAATTCAATACTTGATCTGATAAAAATAGCTTTCTACAGTGTTGGAATAGTTGAAATATGAATGTAGATTTGTCAAGGGAACTGCTTAAATCAGCCTCTTCCAAACAGGGTGTCTCTGTCATCCGAACTGAAAAGATGCAAATATGAATATCATCCTCTTAATTTTCTCTTTAGTGATAGAGTTCTTAGAGGAATGTGCATGTCAAATACACATAAATTGTGTATGTATAAAAATGTGAATATAAATTTCATCATAATTTTATGAATAATTTTCTAGTAAAAACAGCAATGGGGAAATATATTGGAATTATCCCTGGAATCATCTGTCAGAAAACAAAAATCTTAAATAAATGACCATTCATTAATTCATTTAATAAGAACATATTGATCACCTGATGTGAATAATAGAAAAGTGTCTTGTTTCCTTTTTTAAAAGAAACTTAAATATTTTTAAGTCTACCATTAAAAATGCTATTAATATACCTCATTTTGCTAAAAGCTATGTTCAAGAAAGTAGAGAGTACTTTTAAATAATACATTAAACTCAACAGGTCAAGTAAAAGTTTTCATGGATCTTCGAATTTTCATCATAAGTGATCATTGATTTTATAAGCAGAAAATATGTTCAGGGTCAGAAATATGCCCTAAAACCTTCTTCTGGTTGACAGATATGGATTTTTATTCTTACACAGTAGACCTGTTCTGTAAACTCTGTATTCAAAGTGGAATTCAAGGGATGTGGAAACACCAGGCCAGGGATGAGTCAGGTCAGGGATGGATTTTTCACTGCAAGATGGACCTCAGATGTATTTTTCTTTTGCAAACTGAAAAATTATAGTTGTGTATATTTATGGAGTACAAAAGTAGCAGTACTTTGAGATGTCAATGTCAGACCACTCGCCAAGGACAATTGATATGTTGACATCAGACACTTTTATCTTCCTTCAGATATTGCTCTCAACTTCAGTTCAGAAAGGAAGAGGAAAGTACACCTTATACATGTTACCCGAATCTCAGCTGAGAAAGTAATTGAAGCTTTAGTGCTTGGGCGCTCGCGTTTTAGGTGAGGGGAGGATGGAGGAAGTCAGAAAGCACAGTTTCTGAAGGTTCTCAAAGTTTTGTGGTCTCAAGAATTTTTATTGCAAATATTTTGAGATCCCTCTGAAAAGAGACTGCTGTTTAAATGGGTTATATATATGAATATCACTCATATTTGAAATTTAAATTAAGGAAGTTTTATTTTTATATATTTTATTGAAAATAAAATATAAGCCTTATTTTATTTATGTATTTTTATTTATTTTTTCACTATTTTATTTTATTTTATTTTTATAAATTGAAATAATGTATAACAAAATTATTAACATTAACTACATACTTTTATTTTAAAAACTATATTTTCCAAAAACAAGTAGGAAGAGTGACATTGTTTTAAAGCTTTACAAATGTCTTTAGACTAGAAAACAGTTAGATTAGCACATAGGCTTCTGCATTCAATATGTTGCTATATTTGTTTTAGTTTAAGTATATTAAGAAATCATGTTTCAAAAGACAAGTTGGAAAGGGGGGATATTTTAATAGCATTTACAGGTAATTGTGAATATTATTTTGAATAGTACTGTATGCCAAAAGCTGATAAGCAGTAACTTCATAAAATTACTTGCAATGTAGACTCTGCACTGATTCAGCAAACCTTCATATTTGATTACATTAAAATCTATTGATCTAGCTTACATTTCAATGAATCTTTTACCCATGTTTAATTTCGTAACCTATGCATTCTTCATTTGGAAAATATTGTTTCACTGAGGCATACAGACTTCTCAAATGTTTACACATTTTATTATTTCACATGTCAATATTCTTTTTTTTTTTTTTTGAGTCAAAGTTTCACTCTGTCACCCAGGCTGGAGTTCAGTGGCATGCTTATGGCCACTGTAGCCTCGGCCTGCTGGACTCAGGTGATTCTTCTGCCTCAGCCTTCCAAGTAGCTGGAACTACAGGCATGCACCGCCACGCCTGCTTAATTTTTTGATTTATTGTAGAGATGAGGTCTTGCCAAGTTGCCCAGGCTGTTCTTGAATCCCTGGGCTCAGGTATTCTTCTCAATTCGGCCTCCCAACGTGCATCAATATTCTTAAAAAGTCACATTTGTTAATATTACCACCAATTTGACCAGAAAAGTCAGTGTAAGGAAGCTGTTAAGTTCACATCGGCAGGGATAAGTTTTGTAGAATTCTCATTTTCACTTGAAAGTTCAATTTTTGCCTTTGGCAACAAATACAGTCAGTTGGTTTCTCTGTAGTGACAGACTCAATTGATTTGCTTTATTTTTAAAGTCTGTCAAATACTTAAGTCTGATAAATATAGTTTGTCAGACGTTCAAGTAAAAAAGATGTTTCATGAAAAAAATTTTAAAAACAGCTAAGCAACTAGCTAGTTGAGCTCCCAACTTAAGCAATCAATCACATGTGCTTTTCTTTGAAACCACTATCTGACTTTCTTATTCAGGAGAAAGACTTGATACATAATTCCCATTTTGTCACACAGAATATTAAAAAGACATTTACGAAAGGATTGAAATTTAATAAAATTAAAAATTGCTTCACTTCAACAAGAACATTCTTAAGGGACCTTAGCCTTTTTTTGAAATGGAATGTGTATAACTAAAGAACAAGATAAACTATTAGTACATTGTGTTGTTACTGTCTTGATTCACACTGAGATGCCAGCAGTTTCATGCACCGTTGCCTTTTACACATAAATGTCAAGACAGTGAAAAGAGAAAATCATGATGTATTACTGTTATGAACATACTTTTTACTTCATGGACCACTTGAAAAGGTTTTGGGAATATCCAGGGGTCCACGAACTGTATTTTGAGTATTGCCCTTTAGAGTTTGAGTCTTCACAAAGCTGTATATGAGTGTCACCTGGGGAATTTCAAAAATAGCAGCTCTCTGGGTCCACCCCTGATTCATTAGACTGATCTCTGGGGTTGGCCCTGACAAAGGTATGTTTTAAGTCGGGCCACTTAATTTGTAGCCAGAATGACAGCGCTTGGGTAGGGGAGAGGATACTTTGTGATAACTAGAGTACAGTTAATCCTCACCTAACATCATGGATAAGTTCTTGGAAACTGTGACTTTAAGCGAAATCATGTCTAACAAAACCAATTTTACTATAGACTAATTGATATAAACAATAGTTAAGTTTCTATGGTCTATTTCCCGTCACAAAAACATCACCAAATTTCTAAACAAATACCAAAACACTTATAATATTAAACATTGAAATAAATGTGACCTATACATACATTTAAGAAAGATAAATAAAAAGTAAATAGGATAATCGTTTACCTAGTTATTCCCATTCAGGGTCAAGAGCGATTGGAGACTGTTCTGGAGGTTTAGGGCACCCCGGAGGGACCCATTCCTAGAGAGGACACTGTCCTATCTCAGGATGCACCCGCACACACCCCAACTCCTTCAGACTGGGGCAACTTAGACACCATTAGCCAACATGCACAGCTTTCGGATGAGGGATGAAGATGGGAATCTGGAGAAGACCCAAGCAGACATGGGGAGCATGCAAGCTTTTAGACTTGTGGCCTTGGCTGGGAATCTTTTTTTTCTCTCATCAAGATTATAATGAACTGACATTGATTGAGCCAATGTTGTTTGACTTACTGTATTCAACCATACTATGGAAAATCTAGTGACCTCCTACAGATATTTTAGCATTTGACTCTGATTCTTCATGGTCTTCCTATTTTTTTCTTTTTCTTTTTCTTTTTTTTTGAGTCTGAGTTTCACCCTTGCCCAGGCGGAAGTACAGTGGCACAATCACCTCACCCAGCCTCAACCCCCTGGGCTCAGGTGATCCTTCTGCTTCAGCCTCCCAAGTAGCTAGAATTGCAGGTCACACCAGGCTAATTTTTTCATTTTCTTTTTTTTTCTTTTTCTTTTTTTTTTGTAGAGACTGGATCTCATTATATTGCCGAGGTTGGTCTCAAACTCCTGCATTTAAGCAGCCCTCCTGCCTTGGCCTATCAAAGTACTGGGATTATAGGGCTGGCTCACTGAGTCGGGCACTTTTCTTTGATTCTTATCCCCAAGGGTTGGCAGGTCTCTACCTTGACCTGCCTCTCTACTTTCTTGAATGTAAACTTTATTCTGCAGTGTCTGGAAAGTTTGGGACAAAAAGCTTTGTAAAATTTTTTAACAAAATTCAAACACAATTGTAACAATTTAATAATACAGAGTAATATACAATGGTCCCTCAGTATCCTCAGGGGGATTGGTTTCAGGACCCTAGAGGATACCAAAATCCAGGAATACTCAAGTTCCTTTACAAAATTGCCTAAGTATTTGTATATCCCCTATGCACATCCTTCCAAATACCTTAAATCATCACCAGATTATTTATAATTCCTAATAAAATGTAATTGCTATGAAAATCGTTGTTTTACTAGGTTATTTTTAATTTGTATTATTTTAATTTTTGTATTATTTTTCTGAATACTTTTGATCACCGCTGAGTTGTATTCTTGGATGTAGAACCAAGCATTCAGAAGACCAACTGCATGTGTAAATTAAGAGACCTTTAGGGCCCACCCAAGATAAGTATTATTGATGTTTCAATATTTTTAATTTTCAAAAGCATGTGTACTTTCTAAGGCCATACAAAATGTCTTAAATCATTTCATTTCTTTAGTCATCAGTATCATCCTCTGTAAAACAAGATGTTAAACTGGTTGAATCTAAAAGAGTCATCAGATAGCCTGTGAGAACGTTGTTTATACAGTGAAGTAAAGCCCGGCCGACTGTGAAAGCCAGAAAATCGTTTCTGCCCCCTCCACACATTCAAGCAGTGTCTGATGAATATCCACTCACTGCTGCAGCTTTATTTATTTGACTTAGGATTTTAAAAAAGTTTTAGTTCTTAAAAATAAATTTTAATTTCTCATTAATTATAAAAGAGAAAATCTTACCCTCAATAACGGGCAAATCAGAAGCTTCCTCCATGGAAGCTAAACTAGTCTCAAGAAATGTATGAAATGTGATTGTTCACCCATTTTTGGTCATCCAGGGACTTTTTTGAGGCTGAATTACTGAATCAGCTTTATTTAACAACATATTATCTCCCTGCCCCACCCTTTCTCCCTCTCTTTATTTGCTTTGTGTCTTAGAGGGTTTGCATTTAGGTTTCTTCTAGGACTTTGAGGGAAGCACACTTCTAAAAATAACTGGGCTAGAATTTACTGATCATTTAAAGCTCAACCAAATTTGGTGTATATTACTCTAATGAGATGATAACCAGCATCGTGCAAATTTTCTGCCAGTTCAACATCCTAGTAATATAGGTAACATGTAGTTTAAAATTAAATCATTTATATTTACCCTTACCAAAAAAATTACATTTTAGATAGAAGTGATTAATATCTTGTAGTTGCATCCCTTAAGCAGATTTTCCATTAACATTTCTTCTCGCTTAAATGAAGTGACATTTTTTAATTCATCAAAGTTTTTAAAATGTATCACATCTATCAAAACATCTCTACATCATGTCTTCTCAATTTAATTGAAAATGTATTGAATGCAGTTATTAGATCACACATTTGCTTTCTAAGAGTGCACTGAGTCTATTCTACTACTAGTTATGATTCTATGATACCTAATAGCTTATAAACAATTGGTAAATAGGCGAATGGTGTAGTATAATGTAAAAATTATAATGATCTAGCTAAAAACTAGATGGAAAATTCTAGAATTCAACTTTGAGCAGAAAATAATAAAGCCCTTTCAACTATATTTTAAGGAGATTTCAAATGACTCTATACCCAGGATTTCCTCCACCCCGAGTGTGACTCTGGGCTCAAGCAAGGTTGAATTTCCTCCTATGCTCACCTGAACCAGGGCCCCATTGCTCAGCTCTGTTTGCATTTGCACTGTCTCAAGTATTCAAGCCAGTATTTCCACACTACTAATAGTTTTACTATACCAAAAGGCAGTCCTTAGCTGTAGTGTCCAAATTAATTCCAGAAACACAATTATCATTAATTTTTAGTAGTGTTCTGTTCACAAAGCTGCACAGGTTTTAAAGTCTGTCCGTTCCTTTTTTTCCCTAATATGCTTTATTATTTTAATGAAAAATTTACAAAATACATGGTTTTTATTCCCTATAGTTGTTTTCCTTAGAAAAATAAATGGTGAATATAGATTAATCAGCATACAATTTTTCTTATAGAATTAATATACTTTTAAAAAAATTTTAAGCCAGGCTCGGTGGCTCAGCCTGTAATCCCGCGACTTGGGAGGCTGAGGTGAGTGGATTGCCTGAGCCCGCGGGTTCGAGACCCGCCTGGGCAAGGTGGCGAGCCCTCATCCCTACAATAAATCAAAAAATCAGCCGGGCGTGGTAGCGCGCACCTGTAGTTCCAGCTATTGGGAAGGCTGAGGCGGAAGCATTGCTGGAGCCCAGCAGGTCGAGGCTGCGGTGGCCGGGAGCGGCCACTGCACTCCAGTCTGGGCAATGGAGTAAGACTGCAACTCAAAAAAAAAATAAAAATAAAAATAAAAATAATTTTATTTTAAAGATGGGGGGTACAATTAGGGTTTGGTATAGAAATGGTCGCTGTATAGTTAAAGTTTGGGCCTCACTTTGTGCTCCATTTTACCTCGTTTGAGACCAGATACGCTTATTAATGAAGTGTGTTTTCCCCCCTCCAGTCCCCTGGCAGTGTCCCACTACTGTCAATCCTTTTTTTATATATCATGATAATGGTTCAGGGTTCACTTATGAGCGAGAACATGTGGTACTCAGTTCTTTGTTTCTGTGATAGATCACTGAGTATTATAGATTCGGAATCCATCCAAGTTGATGCAAAGTTCAAAATTTCATCCTTCTTTATGACTGCATAACATTCCATCATGTATATGTACCACAGATTTTTTTTTTTATCCAGTCTATTTTCGATGGGCAGCATGGTTGGTTCCATGTTTTTGCTATTGTGGATAATGCTGCAATAAACATGTGTGTGCAGGTATTCTTTTCATAGAGGGATTTGAGTTCCCCCAGGGTAAATTCCCAGAAAGGGGATTGCTGGGTCATATGGAAGGTTGATTTTTAGATCTTTTAGGAATTGTCACACTTTTCCACAGAGTTTACATTCCCACCAACAGTGTAGAAATGTTCCTTTTTCCCTATATCCTCTCCAGCATCTGTTGATTTTTGAGTTATTGATGATGGCCATTCTGAATGGAGTTAGGTGGTATCTCAGTGTGGTCTTCATTTGCATCTTTTTAATGATTAGTGAGGCTGAGCATTTTTTCATGTATCTGTTGGCTACTTGTATGTCTTTTTTTGAGAAGTGCCTATTCTTATCTTTTGCCCACCTTCACTGATGGTGGGAGTGTAAACTAGTACAACCTCTGTGGAATACAGTGTGGCAATTCCTAAAAAAAAATCTAAAAATTGACTTTCCATATGACCCAGCAACCCCCTTCTGGGAATATAACGAGAGGAACTCAAATCATTCTACCAAAAGGATATCCGCACACACGTGTTTATTGCAGCACTTTTCACAATAGCAAAAACATGGAACTGACAGTGCTACCTATCAACAGTGGACTGGATAAAAAAATGTGGTACATATATACAATGGAACATTACACAGCTATAAAGGACAAAACTATGAACTTCGCAGCAACTTGGATGGATTTAGAGTCTATAATACTTAGCGATCTATCACAGAAACAAAGAACTGAGTACCTCACATTCTCACTCATAAGAGAATGCTGAGCAATTATCATAATACTTTAAGAAAGGAATTGGCAGTAGTGGGACATTGACAGGGGATGGGGAGAGCACACTTCATCAGTAAGGGTGCCTGATCTCAAGCCTGGAGAAGTGGGGATCAAAGTGAGGCCCAAACTTTACCTGTACAATGACCGTTTGTATACCTAATCTTGAAATGAGCCCTACATCTTTAAAATGAATAAATAGATAAATAAATACATTTTTAAAAAAGTTTTTCCTTTAGTAATATAGTTATCATGATGCAGCATTCCCTAACTTAAATGTCTTAATCCAATATTGTATGTATTTTAATCTACGTAATTTAAAGCGTTATTTGCTTTTGGTTAGAATAAAATTTTGATCAAGGATATTCTCTGTGGTATTATTCCTTATTTAATAAATTAAAAATGCCAACTGAACACTGAGAAAAAGAGTCATTCTATATTTAATATAGAATAAATCTTTTTACATGTGGTATCATTTATTAAATTACAATTAGTTAAATTTTCAACTCTGGTAAGATAGCCATTAATTTTTGTCATTTTTATTACTCAAAATGTCTAAATGTAATTTTTCCTAGTAAAATATAAATTCCATTAGTACAAACATATTTATGAAAAAAAGAAATTTTCTGTCTTTCATCTGAATAAAACTATTTTGCTAGACATTCATGACTGTCCTCAAGGTTATACCTTTTTCCTTGCCAAGAGAAGTTGAAAAAAGCAACAGACTGTCAATGTTTGGCCTCTTTTTTTTCTTTTCCTAGAAAAGTAGCAAGGCGGAGGGAAGTGGAGAAGGCCGTGATGCTTTGGAAAAAAACACCACATCTGTGACTAGTGAAAGTATTTATTATGACCTTGTGAGAGAAAAATGAATATTTGCTGCAGCCACCAACACTGAAGCTATGAATGGGCTACTTGTAGAGGCTGATTGAACATATTACATCTACTGTTAAATTGCCCATGAAAGAAGGTAGAAAATATTTGCATTCATTTGCCAAAGCTACCTTGCATACTACTCCAGACGGGTCTTGGCCAAGACAGTGAAGTAGGTCAATTATACTTTCCAGAAAGAAAAAAAAAAGAAGCAAAGATCTATCTCATGTCTAAAAGACAAAATGTAGGATAATTTGCAGCAGCTGAGACAGTCCTGACTAACTAGGAGGATCTCAAACACCTTTCTGAATGGCAGATCACAAGTCCCAGGTAAAGAGAACAGGACTTAGAGTAATCTGTGCAAGACAACCTAATGTATTTCTTAGGATTTAGGATAATCTGTGCAAGACAGCCTAATGTACAGTCTAATGTACTGAGATACAGATTTTTTGAACATCTTAACATATCTCAGATCATAGAGTGTCTTTTGATGGCTTCTCATGATTGCTGTTGGAGACGTGCAACATAGTTGTCATTACTATCTGTGTGCAATCTTGATCATGTGTCTGTTTTACTTCAATTTAGTTTTATGCACTGAGTTTAATTGCCATTTACAGTGACTTTGTTGATGTCGAAAAGCTTTATTTTTACACCACCTGTAATGATTACAAAACTGCTGATATTAAAATTTTTGTTAAGAATTCCTGTGACTGAGAAGAAAACCTGAGAACTTGAAATTGAGGATTCTTTTGTGAAAAGTATTTAAAATGTTTTTGAAGAGACAGAAGAGAAAAATGGGCAAATAATTATATGAGACTTAAAAATGCCAAATTTTTACTGGCTGCCTTTTTTTCTATCTTATCATGTGTAATAACTGTGCATCTTAGTAATGACAGTATATAAGACTCAATGAAATACAGTATTTTGAGAAGAATAACAACATTCAGTAGCAATGGTTTTAAACAAGAGGTAATGATCCCTTCACTTACAAAACTCTAATGCCACTTGAATGAATTGCTCTATTTGTAAATTTAAAAGGATTGTATTACATTGTTATCACACTCATTGCCCTGTGAATTGAAACACTACCCTTCTAGGTTTTTGCTTCCTTAGAAATCACTCAGATAACTAATTGCTAAAGTGTGAGAGGATAAGAGAAAGCTTTGGTTAATTTCTGTATTTTCAAAAATAAAGACTTATCCATACTTCACTAGATGACTTAAAAGATAAAGTGAATGTCATATGGCCTGCTAATGACAAGACATGAAACATTAAAGAGGAAATAATGTTTAAGACAGAGGACATCTTCAGAAAAAGAAACATGCTTTTTGTTACCTCCTGCATTCACTCAACAATGATTTATTTATTATCCATGCACCAAGCAGAGTTCTAATATGTCATTACCCATACAAATACACCCTAAAATATTTTCTAGTGGGAATACTTTTTTCCAAGTTTGTATCCATCATGATATTCATAGTCATAAAGTCCCACCTTTCAGAAGAGAAAAATGTACATTCTCCTGACCCAAGAAGGAAGTAGCAAAAACAAAGAGCCAAATATCTCCACACCCCACTTGAAATGTCTCAGAGAGTTTCACTTATTTATGTAATAAGACTCTCAAACTTTTGATCATCTGGGCTTATGCAGCTAACATGAAAACAATGGTATCCTATGGCTTTATGCAGAATTTTTCTGTCAATTATAAGATTGAGAAGATTTGTCTGGTATCACATTATTCTCAAATTTCTGAAAAAATATTTCAATGTTTAAATATCAAAATCATCTGTAGTTGGCAACTTGAAGGATAGTCACTTTTGGGCTTTCTGAGAAGGAGTTCAACAGTGGATTTATTTATGGCTTCTTCTTAAATTGAACTAGGAAAGCATCACTATGCAATGTCACACGTTTGTAATACATTTTAATGAGCACATAACTACATTTGTGCACGGAATAAAGATCTAAGTAAAACAAATGCCCCTACAGACATCAAGAATTTGGAGATTAAGATACTGAAGCATCTTTCTCTTCACAGTGGTATTGGAATCACTGAGAAATCAGTTTGCAGTTGGTAAAGGAACCCAGTGATTAGGAACCATGGCAGAGGCTACCTTGAGGAAGCAGGAACTGCCGAAGTGAAGTTTCCTGTCATAGAGCTGGAACCAGGCAGAGACACAGACACTACCAGAGATGTCAACATAAGCAAAGAACAAAGATGGATGTGCTGCAAAGTCATTACAACTAAAGCTTCTGTGCCTCTAGAAAGAACCTTAAAACTGTGTTTACATGGTAGCATTTAAAAATTGTTAGGAGTAAGAAATTTCAGTAAGAACACATTCACTGCAGTTGGCTAAAACCACAGTCTATTTCCATTTCTGTTTTCTTGTTATCACACTTTCCTCATGTCAGATGGCATGATAGTGGTTGCCAGAATTTAGATCCAACTAAGGGAAAGTTGAGTTGGAGATGCAATTAATGAGGTTTCAGTCAGTGCAGTCACTTTCTTGTATAGTTAAGTTATCGCTGGCCACCCCGGTGTTAAGATTGGCTTCTGGGTACACCTCTACTACCCTCTGTGCTTATTTATCTGGTCTCATGATGGGAAGGGGATATACTATAATATGAAAGTGTCCTAGGGTGCCCAATACCAAGTATGTGGGTTGTGACAAAGAAATTGTATTTGCAGTTGTGGAGCCAAAGCTACTTTGTTAAAAACTTATTCTAATCATCAACTATATAAAATTTTAAGATAACTAGGCTGCCTATAAAAATCAGACATTCTCTTTTTTCAGGAATATACTTGATTATACAGTACATACATCCATACATATGCCAGAGGAAAGGCTAAATACTCTCATTAGATAAAATATTACAAAATCATTGTCATATAAAGAAGCGATTGAAGAGCATGTAGTCAAAAGTTATAGGCAAAGAAAGTATTATGGATATAAATTTATATGTATCAGTAAGTTAATGAAAATTTTTACATTATTTAGCCCAGTTTTTTGATGTCTGTGGTATTTGCCAGCTTTTAAAAAATGACAAACTTACAGTGATCTATTTTTTAATTCTACATAAATGTTCACTTTTATATCTAATTTGTATATATAATTTTATATTCTTTATCTTGAGGAGGGCTCAAAAAGTTGTACGAGCTTCAGGCCTCAACTTTTATCCACCTCTACCAGAAAAAAAATTCCTGACTTCTGCATTTTGTCTGCTTTCAGTCTCTCACCAGTGTTTCCCACTGACTGTAGCTGTAAGTCCCTTGGCAGGGCAGCCTAGGAAGGACAGATTGAAGGGACAGCTCCCTGGGATAGAGAGCAATGCTGGAGAAGGGCAGTGAGGGGTGGATTGATCCAAGAGCAAAAGGCAATGACTGGCAGAACCTCTCATTTGCAAACCATATTAAGGAAATCTCATCTCCATCTCAACTCCCTGTCTCTTCTGGCATTGAGTGTAGAAATTAGTCACCAGAATTTCTCTCTCTCTCTCTCTCTCTTCAATTTCTAAACTAATGGGTTCAGGATAAACAGACCCATTTTATTAATTTTTTTCTTTTTTTTTCTTTTTTTTTGTGTCAGAGACTAAATGCAGGTTTGAAAAACAGAAGAAGGAATGAAGCCCCACATTCACTTTTGCATTTTGCCTTCTTCGGCATCAATGTAAATCTAGTCTGTAAAAAAAAGCTAGGCATGCAATGCTTTCCTGAGTTATAATGAGCCTTAATTAAAAAGTAAAAATAACAGCCAGCTGAACTCAAAAAGAGTTTAAATTTCCTAAAATGAGTCTAATAAAATTTAGAGGCTCTTGTGCACATTTATAATGTCTTATAGATAATAAGAAGAACTTTTTCAGGCCAAAAGTAAACAGAAAATGCTGTTCTGTTTAATTTTATTGCTCTCAAATGATTTTAGAAATAGTTAGAGAATATGTGACCTAGTTAATTTTCAGTGTACATATTCAAACTAATGTCATAAAAATAAGTGAAAAAATATGTTTTGCTACTAAAGAATGCATGTATCTGTGTTTAACTTACCAGTTTAAACAAGGGTGGTTAATAACAACTTGGTGGTAAAAGTTTATTGTAAAATAACATTGGTTTTATGAGATGAAATTAAAAAGTCTTCTAAAATACACAGCATTCCCTCATGAATGAATATGGCTAATACCATAAATAACATTCTAATTTACTATAAATTATATTTAAAATTATGACTATATCTGTATTTTAAAAGTCCTTGGTTCAAAGGATATTAAATGTTGGACACACAGAGTGAAAGATATCAATATTTTGAATAATGTTTTAATTTAAATGTAATTTCAAATGCGAGTAATAATACTATGATATAAAAAGAATTTAAACATCAGGTATCTATAAGTATATGTTACCATCTATAATGTTCTAGACATTCCTGAGACTTTAAGGAGATCATGCTACCATTATTTTATAATCAGAAAAATTAAAATTAGTGGGATTAATTGATTCTCCCCAGGTCATAAAACTAGAACTGCTAAATGACAAACTTGAAACTAAAATTAAAAAAAAAAAAACTATTTCTCTTTTTCAATATACTGACTCTTAGGTAGAGTAAGCTTTAAAAATAGTATGTTTGTTTTATAAGTTGTTCCTCAGAGAGTATCATTAATAATCAATATTTTTAAAAATTCTAAAAAACAACAGATAAACTTGGCTAGAATTTTTATAGTTCTCAGCCATCTCTCTCGGGGACTGTAATTATCCATAAAGGAGTGGACACCTACCATTCTTATGTGATTTAATTATAAGCTTCTAAGGCCCCAGTTCTGTCTTTGTCAATACCTGATGCTTCCTTTTCAATTTGACTTTTTCAAACCTGCTCCTCCAACCACTTGAATCATAATTACTTAGGGAATCTGGAAATTAAACAAGCCAAAAAAGGTATAAAAATAAAAAAGGAAGAAGTAAAATTATCTCTATTTGCAAATGACTCAATCTGGTATACAGGAAATCCTAATCGATTTACTAAAAAAAATCAGAATTGATACATAAGCTCAACAATATTACATGATACAAGATTAATATTTTAAAAATCAAGTTTATTTCTCTACACTAGCAATGATGATTTCAAATACTATTCCAAAAATAATATTAATAATAAAAATTTTATTTACAAAGAATCAAAAAACTCAAAATATTTATGTATAAATTTCAGAAAAAGTACAAGACTTGTAAGTTAAAAGCTATAAAACATCACTGATAGAAATCAAAGATCTAAACAATTGAAAGACTCTGCATGTTCAATGATGGTAAGACATAGTATTTTTAAGATGGCAATATTTCCCACATTAATCTATAGATTTGAGGCAATTTCTGTCAAAACTCCAACTAACTTCTTTGTAGAAATTTATAAATTGATCCCAAATTTTCTGTGGAATTACAAAGGGCCCAGAATAGTCAGTCTAGCAGAAAAAGAAGAAAGTTGGAGAACACACACTTCCTTTTTCAAAACTTAACATTGATCTATAGTAATTGAAAGAGAATATGGTGCTAGCACAAAAATAGAAATAGAGGTTAATAGACTAAAATGAGAGTCTCAAAATAGATTCTTACATTTATGGTTACTGACTTTCAATAGAGGTGCCAAGACAATTCAATGAAGAAAGAATAATTTTCCAACAAATAGTGGTGGAACAGTCGAATATCCACATGAAGAGAGATGAAATTGGAGTCATATCACACACCATAAGAAAAATTAACTCAAAATCAATCTTAGAAAAAAAATTTAAAGGTTAAAATTACAAGACAATGCAGGAGTAAATCTTCATGATCTTGGGTTAGGTAATGGTTTCTTAGATATGACACCAAAAGCACAAGTTGTGAAAAAAAAATTGGTAAGTTGAACTGCATCAAAATTAGAAACTTGTGTGATTCAATAGTCATCATCAAGAAAGTGAAATGACAACTCACAACATGATGAGAGAAAGCATTTCCAAATAATATACCTGATAATGGGCTTGCATTCAAAATAAGAAGAAAAAAAAGCACCTCTAAACAACTGAATAACAAAAAGATAAATAAAATAATTAAAACTTGGGCAAAGGATTTGAATAGACGTTTTTCCAAAGAAGATATAAAAATGACCCAAAGTACATGAAAAGGTGTCCAACATTATTAGTCATTAGAGAAATGAAAATAAAATCACACTGTGATACTACTTCACACCTACTAGGATGGCTGAAATTTATTAAAAAGATAACAACAATTGTCTACAATGATGCAGAGTAATTGGAACCTTCATGCAGTGAAAGTGAGAATATAAAATGGTAAAGCTGTGTTGGAAAAACAGTCTGACAGTTCTTCAAAAAGTTGATATTACCATATGACACAGAAATAAAACTTTCAGGTTTATACCCAACATAAATTAAAACATACGGTCACATGCATGTTTTAAACTTGTACATGTATGTTCACAGTAGCATTATTCATTATAGTCAAATATCCACATATTCATGAATTTATGAATGGATAAATTAAATATTGTATGTGTAAACCATGGAAAAACTTTCGGCAGATAAAAAGAATGAAATACTGATGCATGGTACATGCTAGAACATGACTGAACTTTGAAAGTGTACCAGGTAAAAGAAAGAAGTCACAAAAGATTGTATGATTTCATTTATATAAAATGTCCAGATGAGGTAAATTTATGGAGACAGAAAGTAGATGAGTGGTTGCTAGGGGCTGATGGGAAGACAGAATGAGGAGTTGCTGCTAATGGGTCGAGGGTTTCTTATAGCAATAACGCTCTAAAATTGACTGTGGTGACGGCTGCACAACTCTGTAAAAAATACTAAGCGCAATTGAATTGTATATTTTGCATGGGTGAAGTACATGGAACATGAATTATAGTCCAATAAAGCTAATTTTTTAAATGCCATAACTAAAATAAATAAAGAAAGAGTAACTTTGGGAGCTTGTTTAAAACATAGATTACTTCACTCCACTCCTCACACTTGAAACTGAATTTCTCAGAATACAATAAAAAATGTCTGCAATGTTTTTTACAATTATTTTTCAGGTACCCTGGAATCTCAGAACCCTAATGAAGACTTGAGATGGAACTATCCCTGGAGCAATGACTTTTCTTGTTAGATATCAATCTTCCCTCAGGTTGAATGACCTGAACTGAGCTTTCATTGACAGTGAGCTAAGAAATCCCAAAAAGAAGGCCCGCCCTGCCCCCACAAAAAAAGAAAGAAAGGTGGGGAGTACTAAGAAAGGAGATAACACAGAGAGTTTGAATCTGGGGGTCTCAAGAAACAAATTGCCCATAGGGCACTATTCCTCTAAGCTAGCCAAATGGAAGTTGGAAGCACCAGAACAATGGATTTAACTGCTTTATTGCCAAGCCAGCATTTAGCAAAGATAAAAGCAGAGAGTAAGTGTAATACCATGGATGCAAAATATCCTAATTGTTAATGTTCAGATAGTGCTAGAAAAATGTCTTTACCTTTATTTTTTAAATATATTACTTTTTATACATGATTACTCTATATCAAACACAATGCACTGTACTTCAAAGGAAACTCCTTAATTTTCTTTTATTGTTAAGTTTATTATCTTTGCAGAGTACATGTATGGTCAATTCTAAATTATCCATGGAGACTTAAGTGATCACCTCCTGGGTCAGAATGGATCCACAATATTATGTTTTTCTCTACTAGTGAATACTAAGACATACTTGTTTAAATACAGTGCTTTAAAAACTAATTCATTTTACAAACTGTAGCATACTCTTTTTGACTCTCTGTTCCTAACAATCATTTTATCATTTTTCAATGACAGTTTGGAGAAATAGATAACATTTTTTAAGCTATGAATTTATATTTTTACAGAAAGCAGCAAAAAGAAAAGAAACCTCTACAGTCATTTTTTTCAATGTCAATGTCAAATGTCAATATGACATTTAATAACTAATTTGCAGAAAGTAAATGAGTTCCCTTTAGTCTCTTGCCATCACACCAGGCAGGCTTCCCCTGGTTTGACAAAATTACCATCCTATTGAAAAAGACTCAAGAATCAAGACCTTCGTCAAAAAATCTGAGATAATATTAGGGTCTGTGAAAGCTTTAAAAATATAAATTAATAATTCTTTTAACATTTTGCATATTCAGAAAAGGCATTTCTTTTTAGGGCCATTTGAAAAGAATGAGTTTTTATTACTGCTTCATCTCACAGCAGGAACATTATAAGAATTTTAAAGATTCTTATAAAGCTGTCTACATCAAACTGAACCTGTTTATCCTTGACTATTTTAAGTTCAACTCTTAACTCTCTGTTCTGTGATTTAACATGAACTTAATTTGGGGTTCTCAGACTCCTTTCAGGTTTATAAAAGGATTTTTGATGAGGAAAAAAGTATGCTATTATCTATCAATTTGTTATTGATTTAAAATGAAAAGTTCCAAAATAGTTTGAAGGTCACTGTAAAAGTTATACTTTGAGTCTCCTTTTGGCATTTTAATGCAGTGATCTTTTTCTTTATTTTACTTATCTTTGAAAGAAAGGTTATTAACCAGATCCCTATACATAGAGCTTTCATCTAAATGTATTCAAAGAACCAGAGCCATCAAAACACAACTAGTAACAAATAGATGCAAATGGAAAATATCACTGCACTCTCATATAGTTTCATATGCAACTACAAAAAACCATGAGCTTTTATCTTAGGTAGCCATAATTCTTAACAAATTATCAATAACCTATATTCTAATTTCCCAAATGTTCTCAAGAAATTTTTTCATAGTTGTTTTATTTGGATTAGAATCTGAAAAATATCCATACATGATCTTTCAGTGTAATGTCTCAAAAGTCATTCTAGTATAAAATAGAACATTCTCCTCATTTTTCTTCTTTTCTGCTATTGATCTGTTAAACAAACTGGTTAAGTTGTCCTGCAGCATGTCCCCATTCTGGGTTTGTCTGTTTGCTTTCTTGTGATATGTTCTATTTACTTGTTGCTGAATAACTAACAATTCCCAAATTTAAAACAGCAGCATATAATATCAGTGTTATGGATTGACTGGGCTCAGCCCAGGGGTACTTACTCAGGGTCTCTTATGAAGTTTGAGTTCGATGATGTCTAGGTCTGAAAGAATTAGAAGCCCTGACTAGGGTGGATGTCCAGGTTGGCTCACCCACATACTTGGAAGTTAATGCTGGTTCTCGGCTCAGAGCTCTGTGGAGTTGTCACCTGGAATGCTAATCTGTGGCATGCCTGTATGGCCTGAGCTTCTTACAGCATGGAGGCAGGGTTCCAAGAGGGAACATCCAGAAGCAAATGTTCCAAGATGAAAAACTGCAAGGCTTCTTATCATCTACCCTTGGGTATCACACAGCATCACTTCTGCAGCAATCTATGGTTCAAAGAGCAAGTCACAAGGCTAGCCTAAATTTAAGGGAAGAGGACAATGCAAGGGAGTAAATACAGGATGTATGCACTGGAGAGCAATCTTTAGAGTCTAGTTACTACATTGTGTTTTTTCTTTTGTTCCTCTAGTATCATTCATACACTTAGATGAAAGTTAACTGTAAAGGCATAACTATATTCAACATTTCTGGCCAAAAATATACCCTAATGGTTCATTATTCTTCATATTGCAGCAATATGAAAAGGCATATTGTGCCAGGAATCATTTGGGGCATCTTACAAATTCATATGAATATAGCAAAAAATAAGAGATTTGATAAAGCATTAAACAAGAGCAGATATACTACTAAACTACAGTGCATAAAAATATGTACATGTAGTCTACAATCCCGCTCTTTGCAGCTTTCATGCCCTGTTATGAAAGAACACATCAGAATCTCCAAGAGGAATGGAGAATGACTCTTCTAAAATATTGTCTTATTCACATGATTGAACTGTTTAATAAGTGCATTTTTTGTTGTTGGTAGGGAGAATCACCTATGTCACATACCAGATAGCAGCCATTCAATGTGAGTCATTAAGAAACTACCACATAATCTGGGGCAAGATGGAGGTCTTCCCAGCCCCACCTTGTGAAAAGCTACAGGATGCACTGAGTGAAAGACATTCTTCATTTTTCAAAAGAAAGGCTGTGAAACCACTTAACTGATTGAACGAGCATTAGTCCATGTCTAAGGAGATTCATCAGATACATTTGTCAGGTAAAATACTTGATGTTCAATTTGAATTTCAGATAAACAATGATTTTCTTTTTTAGCATAAATACACCTGATGCACTCTTTGGGGCATACTTATACTTAAAAATTTTGTTATTTATTGAAATTCAAATTTAATTTGGTGTCCTGGATTTTTATTTACAAAAGCTATCAACTATAACTCCTGAGAGCATGAAAGAGACTATCTGGATTTTATAAATTTAAGAGCAGCACTATTTTATATTGATTTAATTGTTATATATGTGTGTGTTAAATGTATACATACAATCACACACATATATGGTTCCCATAGCTTACTTGATTTGAATATATTGATGGAAAGTTTCAAACTTCTCCTTTAGTGTATTTTGGGCCTAGATGATATTACTTCAGATGTTACTACTCAATTCAGGACATTACAATTCATTTCAAGCACACAGACATTCTAAAAATAGTGTGTAATTAGCTATGGTCACTAATTACACTGTTGCCTAGTACCAGGCAAAGAACAAAAGTATGAGTAACAAAAATATAATTTTCTCAAATGAAGGCTAGATAGAATGGTTACTCTAATT
Organism: Cephalopachus bancanus; assembly: GCA_027257055.1. NCBI lineage: Eukaryota > Metazoa > Chordata > Mammalia > Primates > Tarsiidae > Cephalopachus > Cephalopachus bancanus. Next base: position 3,621,162 of record JAPVLO010000107.1, read on the forward strand.
GTGAAGTAATTATGGTCCAAAGTATCTTAGTAAACCAACCTTACCACAACTAGCATTCAAAGGATAAGAGTAAAAAAGTTTTTATTGGAAGAAAAATAACACAAACATTACTGAGTAAGAAATCTGTTATGAGACATCGATATTTTTAAACAGCACCCAATTTAATATAATATAATCTCAAAAGTAAAGCTCAAGATTCAGGCTACCTGATTTATGCAAATTCCTTAACTTTTCTTTTCTTTTTTTTTCTTTTTTGAGTGGTTTAAACACTCAAAAATTTATTTTCTCACTGTTCTGGAGACTGGGAAGGCCAAAATCAATTCTTTAACTTTTCTAAGTTTCAATTTCTTTTCTGCAAAATTGAAAAAATAAATCTATAGAATGAGGCTGTTTTGAAAACTAAATAAAATAATTTACATAAGCCATTTAGCCCAATGTCAACATACAATGGATAAGCAAACAATTCTGGTACTAATAATAGAAAAAGAAATTGTTAGAAGATAAGAATGATGATGATGATACTGAAAATAAATATGTATTTAAAAAAAAAAAAAACCAGAAACGTTATCAGTTGTTATCCCCAGGCAGGCTTGATTTTCTTTCTTATTCTTTTTTTATTCATGTAATTTTCTAAAATTACATAACTTTTATAATCGAGCAAAACTAACGTTTCAACTAATCCTACAGTAAATAATCAAAGTGTATTTTGTACAACTTGAGCACAAGTTATCTTTGCCTCAACCAATTTCCTAATCCTCTATAATGGTCAAAATTGCAATCATTTCTTAATAAAAGGGTATATATGTTGCTTGAGAAAAAAGGAAATATAGATATAATCACAGTAGTGCTCTTTCATATTGAGCACATCAGGCATCGGATGATTTAGCTGATATGTAGGAAAGAAGTAACAGGAGAAATAAACAAAATAATAAAGTTTTCACGGAAAATAACTGGACTAGAGGGAACCATGAGAACTCTGAAATCCTGAGGGCTGGTTGGGGTGAGGAGGTGTGAAAGAGTGAATTCTGAGTGCAGTCTAAAAGCGCAGGAATCTGGGGGTGTTTCGCGCTGGAAAGATTTTGGTCACAAAATTGGAGAAATGCCAAGAAAGTAATTGATTTGATTCCTGACTTTGCCTAGCATGAGCCGCAGAGTAATGAAGTTGGTAAAAATGATTATCTATGGTGTTTACAACTAAAAATTCACATATTTAAAGTTTCAATTCCTTGTTTTCTTCTCACTTAAACCTATTTAGTTTAGAAATACAGCATAATTTAGAAGTAGCCTTTTTAAAAAAAAATCTAATGTCTCTATTTGTTTTTCAGATTCTCTTAATTTATACCATAATTAATATTCAATTAATTAATATTCAATTACTTTTGTATCATCTCTTTTTTTCGAGTTTAAACTTCTCTAATGAGCTCCAGGTCTATAGACATTTACCTGGATATCCCCCTCACAAACCCAACATTGTCTTAAAAGGAACTCATTATCTTTCTTTCCCACCATGCACAACTCCATGTGAACTATATTAGAGACTGGAAAACCCCATTGTTTGTTTTCTTCACATAATCCACAAACCTCTACGTTTCAAGCTCTCCTTTGCCACTTTGTTCCATGACAATATTTTTTTTTTCTTTTTCCCCAATGCAGTTATTTATACCATAGGAAAAAAATGTAAACTCCACCCTTGGAGCCTACCCTCATTTTTTCAAAATGTAACACTGCTGTGTATTTAGAAGATTCCATTTATACTTTCCTAAAAAAGCCCATTTTAAGCTTTGTAGGTCAACCTACAAACATCTCTTTTAAAGAGCATATGGCTTTCTTTAGCCTTTTACAATAGTCAGTTGACCAAAGAGAAATTTTGCTTCCAAATTTTCTAACACATAGAATATTTCTGTTAATAATTAAATTCATTCCTATGATTCATTAAATTCTCTTCTTTTATTTTTAAATAAAGAGACGAACAGAATACCATGAAAACTATCTAACATATAATCTAAGTGAAGTTTCAAATATATTGTAGAAATCATAGAACATAGTTTTTGAGATTTTGTAAAGATCATCCAACTTCAGTAGGTTAGTGACGTTTCTTTTTTAAAAAATGCCTGATATTATTGTGCAAATTTCAAAATAAATGTCAAAATAAAATTAACTATAACTTATACCTTGTTCATCTTAATTATGTCCACCTCAGTCTTTCTCTACCACCTTCTGAATTATTTGCTTATATCATGATTTTGTTTTGTAACAATCAGGCAATACTTATCATCTGAATTTTATGTGTGATTACCTCTTCATTTTTTTTCTCAGAATAATTTCATGAACTGTCTGAGCAGATGAGGAAATATGTGATTAAATGATATTGTGATGTATGGTCCATTGTGTTCTTTCTCATATTTTACTTACACTCGTGACCTCCTGCTCTGCCCTGCAAGATATAGCTATTGCTATACTCTCAAGAAATCATCAAGGATTAGTGGAAACACAGGAAGTCAGTTACCATACACATTTTGTCCCTTGTGACAGGACAGGAAGTGTTGTCGATGAGTGTGCTGGTTTTCATCTGACTGAAGAGAAGTTGAAAATGTGAGCATCATGCAAGTGCCAGCAACAATGATTTACTGCACCCAAGATTCAGATTGGATGGGCTATATCTGAGGAAATGTCAGTGTGGCATAGATAATGGTGCCAGCAGCTGCACTCCTCCCCCAAACCACTTTTCACCCACCAAGCCATGTTACCAATGCTATAGAATTTCATGAACATCCTGAAATTTAGAGGCTCTTCAGGAAGAGAGTTGGTGAGAATAAGAGGGGACACATTGCTAAACATAAAGCACTTTCTGAGACCTTTCTACTTCTAACTTATTAAATGGGATCAAGACATTGCTTTTATTATATTATAACTTTGAATCAGTTTACTTTTTGCAATTTTTTACATTTAAATGCATATCCAAACTAAGAAAGGCATCTTCTTTGAACCAAAGAACAGTGTTTTCCACTTATTAACGTTTCTTGTTTCAGCCCATCTTCTTTTATGTATAATTTCAGAATGGTGACCTCATATAACTAATAAATATCCTTTAATTAGTAGCAGGGTGATTTCCTAAAACAACCTCTGAATTTGAAGCTGGGTGACCATTACTATTCTACCTTTTCCACTGCTCTGTGATCTCGTGTTGGGGAAATGGAAATAAAAACAAAATCTCCACCACTCTCTACCCAGAAACGTCTGCACAAAAGTAGAAGAGAAAGGAAAGCAATTTTATTTTTGAATAACCATTAAACCAGAGTATGATATGCATCACAGGCAATCCGTTAAAGATATCACCACAACCCAAAGAAATCTTCTTTTTTCACATAGCTAAGCAGACACAACCCATTATACACATGTTCTCAAGATAAACAGTAACTAGTTCTCAAATACAAGGACTTGACAGTACCATTTGTCACACAAAATCCATCATAAATTCACCTGGTAATTGAGATGCCCATCTGTATTAGTTAACTGACTTATCCAAAGGAAAATTAAACTTTTCATATCTTACTGACAAGAGGTAGTTTTGTAATTTTGTGGGAGCCAAAGACAGGCTCTCATCCTCCCATAGAAACTAAGAGAGAGGAGCACCATCTTCCTTGATGATTATGTTTCACAGAGATGGCTCTCAGGTCCTTGAGAAAGACGATCCTGGGTCATAAGGCTGGCAAGAGACTAATTTAGTTTTTTAAATAATTTACATATATTTTAAAGAGATAAAGAACACATTCTCTGAAATAAATGCTCTAAGAAAATGGGAATGAAAGTCTCATATTTATTTTCAACACGGAGAATTAAGCCTCTTGTTTTTCACCTGTATTTGACTTTACACTTGGATACATAATTAATTGCCCTAGATCAGTCTCTCATCTACCAAAGGCCAGTTTGTATTTGATCTCTAACCAACATTTTTTCTCTAGACTCTAGAGCGTATACATTTTTCTTTTCAGTTTTACTTATGGTTGGCTATCTTTTGTCAACTTGGTGTATTCTACAAATTTGATAAAGTTACGTTTTAAGTATTTATTTAAATAAATCATTGAGAAAGAGGAAAGCACTCCCGACATCCTGGTCTGTTGCCTACAGCTTAGCCGTGGTTTTCTCTTGCTGAACATAAACCATCTCACAGATGCAACATCAGACAAGGTCACTCTGAAAGTATGACCCGTGAACAAAACAGTTACCATGGAACTCCCCAAATACCAAAATTCCTCTGCTCCTGGCTAATGCCAATGACCACTGCCTCCTTGTCAACTCCTGCTTTATCCACCTTCAGTGCGCTCTCTTTATAGATGAGGTGGATTGAGATGTCCAGTCATAGAATTGCCCCTGCTTTCTCACAGCATCCAATTCAGAGCAAAGTCCACTTCCTTAGACTCTCCCCAAAATTACTCAATCAAAATCCAAATTCTATAATAGAATTCCCCATCATAAGCATTCTTACTCACTGTGACAAATATTAAATCCAATTTTTTCAACTGTGAGTATGTTGCTGGTGGTCTTTAGCAGAAAGGAATTGACATAATTGATTTAAAATAAAATGTGGAATAGGACAAAGCCAAGGGCAGATCCTGTGAAAAAGTGCTGGAGTGCTTCACTGCTTATTATCATTGATTCTTTAATCAATAACTTTGGCGATGGTAATTCAACCCAGCACATATCCACCTGACTATACAATTGTTTTTCTTCTTTCCATTTTCTTCACAAGGATATCAGCAGAGGCTATATCTCAAGTTTGGCCATTTATGTGATACCTGACATAGTTGTCCATATTTTCCCTTGTTTGCCTAGCCTATTTTCACCTAAAGTATCAAATTTCTTTTATTTCCTCACCCATCTAGGCATCAATTACCTTATTAATATATCTGTTCTGTGCTTTTAATGTAAAGCTTTCGTAAAAGAGAAAAAATTAAAACGATGTGCTAAACAGTTCTCTTTTTCTGTCATGTTAAGTTTGCAGCTTCTATTATAATCAGAGGGGCTAAGAGAATCTCTAATGCACTTAATATTCTGATTGTTGCCAAAGAACCTTTCATAATTAATCTAAGTACATTTTACCAAAATTAATTCATTAAATGCTTAGGAATTGTTCATCAGATCTAAAGTTGCTAATTAGAAAGGGTCAAAAGAGTTTACAAAATCATCATGGAAATAGCAACTGTGGGAAACAATGACCACCCCCATGAGTTGGGGAACAAGGGGAAATGGTTGGCATTAGTACAGCCTGGAAGGTTGGAGGAGGGATCACTGGAAGCTGAGACTCAGACTTCTGAAGAGAGAATGCTAGTTGACTGGTGCTAGTGTCTCTGAAGAAGTCCATTGAGGCTGGTTCTGCAAGTGAGAAGAAAACTGCAAACCGGATTCAGGTGCTGCATCAGAAAGGAACTGCCTCTGCCTGGGTAAAAAGCACAGCTGGCATGATGTTGACAGGAACAGGATATAGATACAAGTCACGGAAAAGAGAAAGCCCCTTTTCTATCCTCCAGCCTGTGGTGTCCCCATTGACAGAGTGTAGCAAGGAGCAGCTGGCAAAACAGAAATATGGTCTGCAGAGTCCCAGTCTGAGCCCCACTGTGCTGAGTATAGAAGAGCGGATTTGGAACTGAGACAGTAGCTCAAACACTGGCTCCAGTATTCCTAAAGTTTCATGCCAGGCTTTTGTATTTGCCTTTGATTACAGGTACCCCCTTTTCTTCTTTATATGTGCCCTATCACTCAGAATGAATTGTTTAAGCTGTTTTACTAATGCTCAGGGCACATATGACTGTCCCCAGTCAGAGTTACGATTTCCAAAGTTTCAGGGTCACTCTCTCCCCATGCTTCGGCATGCTTTGGTTGATCCCTTTTCGCCAACAAGATTTTCTGGTGGGTCGTGATTAAACAAAGAGAGATAATTTCCTCTCTTGCTTCCTCTTCTTTTTAAAATGTCACTTTAAATTACCTTAGGGTAAAAAAAAAATTCCTTAGGGCGACATATGTACTCATAGACCTGTTTCTCTCCTCCTGAATCTATCTCCATGATCATATATCTTACATCCTCAATGGTATATATTTTTTGAATATTCACAGAATGTGTTAATGGAAACCCTGGCCAGCTTCTGATAAACTCTTTCCCTAACAATAAATATAAAAGTCCCTGAGTTCATTTCTTCACAGTAAATACATTTTCTTTAAAATTCAGCCTCTATCTTCGCCTTCATCACCTTGCCTTAAAACAACTTGCTTTTTTTATTTTCTGGTCAAAGTTTAGTAATTAAATTTATTACCTTTTGAATATTTATGCCAATTTGATGGTATGTTCCTCACTTCCAAGTTATTTACTTTTATTTTGCTCCTAATTTGGCTTCTGTGTTTCCTCTGTGATATTGCTTTGCTGTGTCTGTTTGGGTTGCACCTGAATTATCCCCACTTCTCCTATTGTGCTTGGTCTTCTAGTACCATCTCCAGATGCTCTCTGCCATCTTTTCTTTCTTCCTCTGTAGACTTCATTCAACACTCCTTCTTAGAGCTTGTCATTCTCTTTCCTTTCTTTAGCAAGGACTCTCCTCTCTCTGTTGTATTCTCATGGCCCTTTCTGTGTACCCTCAGCTGCTTTATTTTTGTCCACCCTCACTATTCTCACCACCACACCACTTGAAGCTCTTCCTCCTATCTTTTCATTCTCTTCAGATGGAGAATTTGTTCTCACTGATATGAGTTGTGTAAGCGCTAACATTCCCTCTCTTATTTTGTTCTGCTTCATGAAAACCCACTCCCTATTTCTTTATCATCAGTTACTTTTCAGTAATTTGGAGAACAGATTGTTTCAGTACTTTGTATTTTTCAACATTCTTTCAAATATTTGATTAATACAATACTCTGTAAGCCAGACAGAAAGAAAATATTATTTCTATGTTACAGATAGAAGAACTGGAGAAAATTATGTGCAAGGTGTCAAATTATGCTCCCACCTATAGACAAAACAAACTTCCTGTGGCTGAGATGCTCAATTTAAAGCAGAACCAAGTGATTATGGCAGGATGGGAGGTGGGAACAAAATCTATGCAAAAATGTCACAAGACTTTCCTTTCTGCAATCAAGCTAAATCGGTTTTTGTTATCAATGCAGAAATAGACTGCAGCTAAAAATTTCCCAATTGACCACCTAAAATCAGCCAGCAAAGAGGGACTCATGGTTTTAGGCTTAAAAGTCATCCAAATTAAGGTTCTGTTCCTTACACCTTAGATCCCGCTCCACAGTCTTATAGTTTTTGCCTTTATAGTTTCTAATTCTCCAGCCCCTTCTTGGAGCGCTTGTTCACTTTGTCCCAAAGGCTGCATCTCCCCAATCTATAGATTGCTTTCAGAAAATAAAGTGCTCCTTTTTTCCTCTGCAAATCTCATGGTTTTTGTTAGCAAAGGTCACAGAGAAGTGACAAAAAATAACACTTAAATTTTGCTCTTCTGAGTATACAATCTTTGAACTACAAAAGGGAATTTCATCATCCTCTCCACATCATGACTTGCTAGTGAGATCCCCACACAATTTAAAAGACAAATTGGAAACAAAACAAAACAAAAAAACCCTCTCCCGTTAGACATTGTCATAAAACTGTTACAAATTCTTCTGAAAAGATATTTGACAATATTTTCAATTATCATAAATATTTTCTCATTCTTTAACCTAATTATCCCAATTCCACAAATCCATCTTAAGAGAATAATCTGAAATACAAAACTGATTTATGCACAAATATATCCTCAGAGTTATTTATAACAGTAATCAAAATACATGCCAACAATGGTGAATGTTAAATAAATATAAATCCACAAGATGGAATTATGTGCAGCTGTTAAAATTACATTATGAGTTTCTATTACCATGGAAAATTGTTATTTGGTAAATGTTAATTGAACAGGATAAGATTCACTTGTATATATAAATTATGATCAAAGCTACCACATATCGAATATATTTTTTCACTTATGAATATCTAAAGTGGTCTTTCTTGTTTTGTTTTCTGAAAATGTGTTATTAAATAAATGTTACACCATATAGTCATTGGCATTTTACACTCAAGAGAAAATATTTTGCAAAATTAACACAAAACTATGGTATAAAAGTCAAAGCAATGTTAAAAAATTGTTTGCAGTAGTCAATTATGGATGAATTTTTTCCTTTTACTTTTCTGTATTTCTTTCCAAACCTATAACTTAATAAAGAGTAATGACAACACAGAACTCCCAGAGAAATCTGTCTGCCATCTATTCTCTTTCACAAGCTAGAACCAGAAGGGTGTCAGCTAGCTTTATCTTCCATTTGAAAATAGAACCCAGTAAGTGAGGCCCCCAGTAGATGGAGTTAAGCCTCCATCTTAGTCTAGTGCAGCCTAAAGCCAGTTTAAAGTAACTTACCTGTACATTGCTTTCAGTGTAAGAACTGACCATGGTTTAAAATCTCTTAGCAAGTAAGGACTTTCCAAATGTAAATTTTTCCAGGACTTGTTAAAAAATATTATCCACTAAAAATGAAATTATTGTGGAACACTGTTGTAATCAGAAGATTATGAAAAGTAAAACTTCAGAACAGGAGAAAAGAGAATTCAAGCAAATAATATAAATTCTTAAATTTTGGCATATTTTCAATTCCAGACCTTTTTAATCTGCTAAATTTTACACTTTCTAAGTCATTTTATATTTAGCATTTCAATTTTAAGTATCAATTCCAATATTATTTAATATATTTGGTAGATCATTATTTGATAAAATTGTGACAATTCAATTTTTTCCTATTCTGAGTATTATTCTACCGTTTTAATATATATGGGAGTAATAGTAAATTTATCAGTAGCTCCTACTAGAAAATGCTAACTCGTTGTCACCAGGAAAAAAAACAAAATAACAAGAACTGTTATTTTTGTTTTCTTTGTTGAAGAAAGAAATTAAGTTAAATTACTACCATATGTTATAAAAATAAAATAAAATCTGAAATTGAAATTAAAGAAAAGTTATATGTAGAAATCCTGAGTCTGAAATATTCGAATTCCAAATTAACTGGACTATTTTAAAAGGAAGAATGCAAGATCAAAGTCATACATAAGACTGAATCCAAAATCTCACCTCATATAACACAGGCCACTGAGTTGGTATATTCCCAGAGTCTAAATGTGAGGAGGAAAAAAAGAAAAAAGACATACATGTTGCCAGCTACAAAAAATCTGGAACAAAGTTACATTTTTACAGGTCTTATGGAAACCCAAAGAGGGTGATTTGTGGTCTTTATAAAGCATGCATCACCAAAAGTTACTTTCTCAGGTACGAAATAAAGCAGGTTTCTACAAATTCAAAGCATATGCTGTTCTACAGTAAAGTAGCCATTTTGATCACTGTGAGCAGATGGGGTTTGTCTTGTTGTACTTTCAATAAAGCATTATGTAAGGGATTTTATATTTTAAAACAATCACTGTGTAATTACCAAAGGTCATATTTATAGCTGAAAATAAATAGTGGGCAAAATTCTAAGTGCATATTGGGTCTCTTTTGATGAAGAACCAGAGTTCTTAACATTGATAAAGAAACAACAGTAACATGGCTTATTTTGGAATGTTAAAAATTTGGAATTGCCCTGTGATTCAAGAGTTATCTCTCAGAATGCAAAGTCTTTAGAGATTTACTTTTTATCAGTGACCTGGCAGATACCCCAGTTAGAATATAAATTAACTATGAAATGTTACTTTTGCTTTTTCAGAATATCCTAATGGTCAGAATCAGTCAGCAGGGCCTTGCCTTTGATCAAGTGTGTTTCGTGACTTTCTAACTCAGCATAATTAATTTGATGCGCTGATCTATTTTGACCTCTTTTATCTTTATAGAGGAAATGAGAAGTGATGATTAGTATATCTTATTATATGTTTAACAAAACAATGTCTAGATATTAAGGTTAGAAAGTTACCTTCTGACTAGAATCTTCCTAAGGATTATAGTGTTATTTATTTTCTTCTATGGTGCCAGAAATACTATCATATATCATGTGCACTTCTACCAGGCATTGTTTGTAGCTATGTGTCTCTTTCTCTAAGAGGCCCCAGGTTCACCAATGTCCCTGGCCTGTCAGGAAGAAACATCCTTTACTATCAGTAAGTCAGATCATCTCTAAATACTAGAATCATATCAGTCCAGAAGAGAATTCAAAGCTCTATGAAATTTTCAAAAGCCTTGTCCTTTAAAATAGACTTATCATAGTTAATTTGAGAAGATTTGCATTTTCTTTTTTAAATTTTATTAATTTTAAACATTATTTTTTATTATAAAATTGTGGGGTACTGTTGGGGTTATACAAATGTGCATCATTCAGGCACCCTTGTTGATAAGGGGTGTCTCTCCGTCCCCAGACAGATATTGACTACTGTTAGTCCCACCTCCCTTCCCTCCCCCAGCCCCCCCCATAGTTTCCCACTGTCAGTCCTTTTCTTATAGTGTTATGATAGATGTCCAAGGTCCACTATATGATGAGAACATGTGATACTCAAATCTTTGTTTCTGTGAGAGATCACTCAGTATTATAGATTCTAGTTCCATCCAGGTTGCTGCGAAATTCATGATTTTGTTCTTTTTTATGACTGCATAGTATTCCATTGTGTATAAGTACCACATTTTTTAAATCCAGTACTCTTTTGATGGGCAGCATGGTTGGTTCCGGGTTCTTGCTATTGTGAACAATGCTGCGATAAACATTCGTGTGCAGGTATCTTTTTGACAGAATGATTTGAATTTTTCAGGGTATATTCCCAGCAGGGAGATTGCAGGGTCATATGGGAGGTCGATATTTAGAGCTTTTAGGAATCGCCACACTGCTTTCCACAGAGGTTGTACAAGTTTACACTCCCACCAACAGTGTAGTAGTGTTCCCTTTTCACCACATCCTCTCCAGCATCTGTTAGTTTTTGAGTGATTGATAATTGCCATTCTGACTGGAGTTAAGTGGTATCTCAGTGTGGTTTTAATTTGTATCTCCTTGATGATTAGTGAGGTTGAACATTTCTTCATGTATCTGTTGGCTGTTCGGATGTCTTCCTTTGAGAAGTACCTGTTCATATCTTTTGCCCACTTTATAATGGGGTTGTTTGTTTTTTTCTTTTCAGCATGTTTGAGTTCCTTGTAGATCCAAGATGTTAGACCTTTGTCAGACCTGGAGTTGGCGAATACTTTTTCCCAGTCTGTGGGCTGTCTCCCTGCTCTCTTGACGATTTCTTTGGCTTTGCAGAAGCTTTTGCATTTTCAATAATTTTTATTATGATGAAATAGAGATACCGTACAGTTTGCTGTTTTTCAAGTTGTTGTAAGAGCATTTAGCATGAGATCTAACCTCTTTTTTTTTAAGTCAGAGGCTGGACTGCACTAGCACACACACTCATGGCTACCACAGCTTCAACCTCCAGGGTTCAGGTGATCCTTCCTCCTCATCCTTCCAAACAGCTGGGACTACAGGCGCGTGCCACCACACTTGGCTAATTTTTCTATTTATTGTAGAGATAAGGTCTTGCCATGTTGCCCAGACTGGTATCAATCTTCTGAGCTCAGGCAATCCTCTTACCTTGGCATCCCAAAGTGCTGGGATTACAGGTGTGAGCCACTGCGCTCAGCCTGAGATCTAGCCCCTTAACAAATTTTTAAGTGTTCGATACAGTATAGTTAACTATAGGCACAATATCATGCATCAGATTTCCAGAACTTGTTCATCTTGTAAGACTGAAACTTATCCATTGAATTCAATTCCTTAAGACTCCAAAGCTTCTACTCTCCTGCTTCTATGAGTTTTTAAGGGTACAATTCAATGGCAATGATTACATGCACAATGTTGTGTGACAATCACCAGGATCTATTTTCAAAATATTTTTGAAATTACCCCATTCAGAAATTCTGTATCCATTAAGCAATAACCCCTTTCCTCATCCCAGCAGCCCCTAGTAACTTCCAGTCTACTTTCTATAATAAGTTTTACTTTTAAATGTGGCATTTCTGGAATTGGTCCTGTTTACAAATTTGAGTTTATTCAGTTTAATCCTGATGTGAAAAAAAGGATAGAATGTTATTGAAACTATGCCAATAAGCTACATTAATGTGAAAAGTATTTTTTTATATTTGACTATTTTCTGATTAGTTTTGAAGACAAAGTTAATCAACATGCAGTCATTTATTATAAAAAACTGTTTTTAAGTTCTGACGATGATCATTAGATTTCAAACTATTTTAAGATTTTTGCCATAAGACTCTATTTTCAAATTCTGAGATATTAGTTGAGTCAAGGCACTGTTCACAGAGACTTTATATTTCAGTTTGCACAAGTGTGGCTTGTTAATCTCAGAGTTAGAAATAGGCCAAGGGAAAAAAATATTTTATAATATGTACATCTGAAAATATAATGGACTATAATTAAATTTCCCTTATATTAGGTAAGGTCAATCTTACAAAATTAATTCTTTATTGCCAAGACTTGGCATAGCAGCCTGTTCTTATGGAGTCATCTGTTTCTGGACTAAAGGTCTCTGGATGTTCTCATCTAACCAGCTGATACTCTGACAAAAGTCCATTTATGATGGTGATGTCTGCTGACACCTGGAAATATGTACCCTGAATTTGGGAGAGCCAATATCAGTAAAAGTTATCAGAGAAGATTAGTCATGATATCAATAACTAAAGACAAGAAAATGATTATAGTCTTGACTATAATTTCAACCAGAGTGACAATATTTTGAAATAAAAATAGCAAAAAGTAATACTACTTACAAAGAATGTGAGATCTTTCAGCTTTAAAATGTTTCCTAAGTATGACAGAGCAGTACAAAGGCACAAAAAGTTAGATCCTCAAACAAAGACAGTTTCAGACACACAAGTAAGGCCAAACTAAAACCACTTCCATGATCCAGTTATAAAGAAATAGATGACAATCACAGGAGATTTTTCGAAATCCTGTAAACATACAACACAGAGTAAAGACAGACCCAAATACCATCTGCTATTACAGCATACTTACATAGTTCCTAAGACAAAACTAATTCAGATCTGCAGAAGGCAGAAATAAATCAGAAACTGAAAGAAAACAAAAGTTATATTACCTACATTAAAAATCACCTCCGAGATCAAAAAAGAGCCTGGGTAACAGATGACCATAGGTGCCTGTATTAAACAACTTATTTTGGTCAATTTCATTGGGTAAATCTTTATGGGAATCTTGATGGGTCCTCCAGAAACTATAAATCAAACAAACAAATAAACAAGCAAGCAGTGGAGCTCATAGGCAATTTAAATCAATGAGTGAAGATTTTCTTACTTGCAATAACACATTATTCAAGTCAGTTCAATTTTCAGAACAAATGAGTTCTGGAATGAGGCATGAAAGCTGTATTTACAGCTTAAAGTCTTATATCCCAATTCTGATTGAAGAATAATTTGGTCAGTGTCTATAAAAAAAAGTCTTTTATAAGAAAAGAAAAATCATAGCATAATTCAATATGTACTTTATAAAATTAAAGATAGTAAAATCTATTTGAGGCAAAGAGAAAGACGAAACTCAAATAAAAGAAAAAATATACATATATACATACTTAATATATCTTTTATATGACATATATGTATAAAACTGTAAAATAAAATGTGAATACATTTTATTATAAAGCTCTGTGTATGTGTTATGCAGATAAGGACTTTTTAATAATAATGTAGAAATATAAAATCTGAGTTAAAAATAATATTACATTAAGTTTGTGCCAAAATCAGTTTTTCTAACTATTTGAGCATGAAAATATACTCTACATAAAACCTCTATCTTGATTTTGGAGACAAATGCATGTTTATCCATAGTTTACAATTCTTCCATTCGGTTGTTTCACAAAATAGCTCTACATGTGAATAAAGTTTGCATTCTAAAGCCATACTGAATCGGTCTAGCTTCATCACCACTGCAGTAAATGATTTTTAATGCTCAATTTTGATTTAATAATATATTAAGCTTCACTACTCCCTTGTAAAAATGTAACGTAAGCATTTTTCTAAATATCAGTGCATTGTCTATCTAAAATAATCTTTTTCTTCCAAGAAGAGATAAGCCTCACTAATTTAAATATTCAAAGAGACAAAAGCCAAAATAGCAAACATTTACAAACACATAAAATTCTCATTTAGAGGGCACCTTTTGAACACCTATTTTGTGCCAGCCATTATGCCAAACAACACTGATACGCAATCATGAAGCTATTGATATTTTCCTTGAGCAACTCCTTCATAGTGAAGAACACAAATGTAACCTTGAGTAGCCAAATTATACAGAAAGTGCCATAATGCGAGTCTAAATAAAATGCTGTGCACATTCAAAGTCATGACGAACCACCTCATCCTTGGAACCTTGAAAATGACTTCATAAAGTTATGCAGAGTAGAAAAAATATTGCCATCCAAGAACAAGAAAAAGTGTTCCAAGGAAAGACATGAAAACATGAAATCAGCTAACATATTTCCTCATTTAAAAAATCTCAAATATGTCCATTCCTACTCACAGCCACTATCTAGTTTAAGCCACTGTCATCTCTCACCAGGATTTCTACAGTTCTTGCTGATTGGTGTCCATCAACCAATCTGATCTCCTTCAACCCCTGGCATGAATATACCACATAGCCACCAAAATATTTTTATTTCATTTTTTAGTATATATTTGATCGTGTCACTCAGCTTCTAAAAATCAAGGTTTTCTGTTGCATGAGAATGAAGTTGAATCTCCTTATCAAAAGTGTACATAATCTACCAATTCACCTCCCTTCAAACTCCATACCACTACTGCTTAGTCTAGATATAAATATAGTCTATAAACTCTTCTTTTCCAACAAATTTACTTACTTGTGAAACCATATTTTTTTTAATTTTTTATTTTTTGAGTTGGAGTCTCACTCTGTCACCCAGACTGGAGTGCAGTGGCATTCTCCCGGCTACTGCAGCCTCGACCTTCTGGGCTCCGACGATCCTTCTGCCTCAGTCTTCCAAGAAACTGGAACTACAGGTGCGTGCTACCATGCCCGGCTAATTTTTTGATTTATTATAGAGATGAGGTCTCGTCAAGTTGCCCAGGCAGGTCTCGAACCCACAGGCTCAGGCAATCCACTCACCTCGGCCTCCCAAAGCGTGGGATTACAAGCTGAGCCACCGAGCCCGACTGAACCCAAATTTTTAAATGCATACGTGTCAAAACCAGGATCAATTTTCAATGGCATTTTTATTTTTTATTTTATTTTATTTTAGAGTTTTGGGGTATATAAGTGAATTACATGTAAGTGAGGCTTGAACTTCTAGTGGGCGCACTCTCCCTGTGATAGTGGGCCTGGTACCAGTGTGTGGTTGTATGCTCCTCATCCCTACTCCCTTCCTTCCTCGTTTAGCAGTGTCCAGTATCTGTCCCACCTTTGTGCTCATGTGACCAGTGATCGGAGCCTGTTTATGAGTAAGAACATGCGGTATTCAGATGTTTATTTCTGTGATGGTTCGCTTAGTATTATGGTCTCCAGCTGCATCCATGTTGCTGCAAAAGTCATGATTTTGTTTTTCTTTATGGTTGTGTAACATTCCATCATGTATATATACAACATGTTCTTTATACAGTTCACTGGGATAGTCACGAACAATCCAACCCTAAATTAAGTAGAAAAATTACAATTAGTAAGCTAAAGTCACAGTTGAATGAAATAGAATCCAAAAACATCATAGAAAGGATCAATGAGACACAAAGCTGTTTCTTTAAAAAGACAAATAAGATTGACAGATACCTGGCCAGATTGACGAGAAAGAGAGAGAGAGAGAGAGCAAGAGAGAGAGAGAGAGAATCCAAACAGAAATGAAAAAGGTGATGTCACAACTGGCCCTGAATAAACTAAAAAGATTATCAGAGATTACTATGAATATCTATTGGCAAATAAACTGGAAAATCTAGAGGAAATAGAGAAATTTTCAGCATCACATAAACTCCCAAGACTGAAACAAGAAGAAACTGAAACTCTAAACAGATCAATAACAATCTAGTAAATTGACTCAGTTATGAGAAACCTCCCTGAAAAAAAAAAAGCACTGGGCTAGATAGTTTCTCAGCTGAATTGTAGACAAATAATCCTATTCAAAGTATTACAGGCAACTCAGAAGGGAAGAATTCTCCCTAGTTCATTCTATGAAGTCAAATCATCCTGATACCAAAAATGGCAAAGACCTAACAAGCAAAGAAAACTACAAGCAAATTTATTTGAAGAACATACAAAGGAGGAGCCTCCCCCCAAAACAGAAGTATCGTTTGGAGGGAAGGCCTCTTGTAGTATAGACTTCCCCCTGCTACATATGTGTTCCAGGAACCCACTGGCATCAAGGTACCTGTTAATGTTGTTGTGAGAGGTTGTGCTCAGCTTCAGTGAAAAAAAAAATTTTTTGGAGGGTCTTTCAATGCCTTAGCTCATTTCATGATGGATGATTTAAGAGCACACCTACCGACCCTGCACTGAATGTTCAGCTGTTTGAGCAAAAAAAAAAAAAAAAAAGTGACCCCAGTGTCCCACCCTCCCTATTCACCCAATTTCACCCTGAAAAACTGTTTTTTGTTTCCCTAATGAAAAAAGTCCTCAAAGTGAAATGTTTTGGCAATATGGAAGTGAAACCACACACACACACACACACACACACACACACACACACACGCGCACACACACAACTTAAAGGCATCAAAATTGATAAATTCAAAAACTATTTTCAGCATCTTGATAGGTATATTGCATCAAACAATGAGTATTTTGATCAAGAAAAGCATCTTGATAGGTATATTGCATCAAACAGTGAGTATTTTGAGGGTGGCTGAAGTTTAAACATGAAAAAATAAACACAGTTTTTTAATAAATAAATTCCAAGTTTTTCTTTGGGGGAGGTCCCCCTCATAGATACCAAAATTCTCAACAAGATTCTAGTAAATCACATCCAACAACACATTTTAAGGATCATTCATCACTACCAGGTGTACTTCTTTCCTGGGATGCAAGGCCGGTTCATATACATAAATACATAAACCAAGAACCATATGATTATGTCATTAGATGCACAAAAAAAAAAACATTTGATAAAATTCAGCATCCAGTCTTGATAAAAACCCTCAGACATCTAGGCATTGAGGGAACATTCCTCAAAATAATAATAACCATCTATGACAAATGTGCAACCAACATCATACTAAATGGACAGAAGCTGGAAGCATTCCCCTTATTCAACATAGTACTGGAAGTCCTAACTGAGCAATTAGGCAGGAGAAAGAAATCAGGAGTATTTAAACAAGAAAAGAGGAAGTTAAGTTATCCCTCTTTGTGGACCATATGATTCTATACCTAGAAACTCTTAGAGAGTCTGTGAAAAAACCTCCTTGCACTGATAAATGACTTCAGTAAAGTCTTAGGATACAAAATCAACACACAAAAAACAATTTCATTTCTATACACCAATAATAAGCAGACTGAGAACTAAATAAAAAACACAAGCCCATTCCCAATAACCACAAAAAAATATTTTGAATGGTACTTTTAAACTTGGCCAATTGATTGTTCAATAATTTTTTTATTTTGTTACCAATATACAATTCAGAGAAAAGTTGCCTGAATAATAAGTACATGGGAATATCTATTTATTTACTACATATGCTTCTAGGAAAAAAATCTTTTTATTTGGAGTAATATTGAATTACAGAAGAGGCCTCCTTTACTCATGGACTTGATAATTCAGACTGACATCTCCATTGAGGACAACTAGAAAAATCCATTTAAAAAAATTATATACGTAAGCTTATAGAAAATAGAGAGTTAACAAGACCATGTAGAATTATTGGGTCAAGATTTCAGAGACAATGAAAATGTAAGGCAGAGATGGAAGTCAGTCATTTGAGACCACTTTCCCTTTGGAGTTGAATTATTCCAGTGACAGTAGGGCTGCTGAAAGGCTGAGCATGTTTGTGAAGCTAGGGAGACAAATTTGAGTCCAAAGCAGGCCATGAGTTTGTTTCTAAACTCTTGTGCAAGGGTTAGGAGCTGAAGGGTTTCAAATTAGGTATCTACCAGACCTCAGAGGGATTGATTGCATCCCAACTTTGACTTGCCTCAACATTAAAATTGGAAAAAAGAGATTCCTAGGTGGTCCAGTAACTACGAATTTCAGGCAGAACAAGCAAAAAGCCCTGTCTGGGGGAGGCTAACACTACCCTAGGCCTCAAGTTATTTCCCTAAATAATTTTCAATTACAATAGCTGGCCTGAAGTGAAAAATAATCAGACCTGTGAAGAAATAAGACACTCTGATCAACAATCAGCAGCAGCAACAAGCTGGGCATGGTGGCTCATACCTGTAATCCCAGCACTTTGGGAGACCAAAGCAGGTGGATTACTTGTGCCCATGAGTTCACGACCAGCCCAGGCAACATAGTGAGACCTCTCAACAACAACAACAAAATTAGCTGTGTGTGCTGGCACAGGCCTGTAGTCCCAGCTACTTAGAAGGCTGAGGAGAATCCTTTCAGTCCAGAAATTTGAGACTGCAGTGAGCCACGATTGTGCACCACTGCACTTCAGCCTGGGTAATGGGGTGAGACCCAGACTCATAAAAAAAAAAAAAAAAGAGAGCCAGTAGAAGCAACAAACAATAGAAACAAATCTATTTCTCTGGTAATGGAGCATAAGTACCAAAACATATTAAATATGGATAAGTAAAGAATATTTGTTGTAATTTCTAAGATAATAACTAAAGAAATATTGAAAGTGTATAAACTTCCAAGGTTAAAAATTCAAATGAAGAAAAGTCCAGAAAGGAGAAAAAAAAAGACAAATGCAACAAATAGAGAAACAGTATTGTAATGTGTTTAATATAAAATATATCTGAAATTACAATTAATAGAATTGAACTAGCTACTCCATTTTAAAAAAACAAGCTTGAGCCAGGCATGGTGAGTCACACCTGTAACCTCAGCACTTGGAGAGGATTTCCTGCATCCAGGGGTTTGAGACCAGCCTGGGTAACTTGGTGAAACCTTGTCTCTGCAATAAATTTTAAAAAGAAAATTAGCTGAGTGTGGTGGTGTGCACTTGTAGTTCCAGCTACTTGGAAGGCTGAGATGGAAGGATCACCTGAGACCAGCAGGTTGAGGCTACAGTGGCTGTGAGTGTGCCACTGCACTGTAGCCTGGGCAACAGAGTAAGACTCCAACTCAAAAAATAAAAACTAAAAAATAAGCTTATAAAAATGGATAGATGCTGGAAAGAATGAAAGATTAGGGGCAGAGTTCCTGGATTAAAATGCAAGCAATACCTTTTGATAGATTTGTAATGTTGGAAAAAATTTATCACCTTTCTAAACCTCCCTTTTCTTTTTGTAATGTTATGAGTAAAATATATACGATCCACCTATCTGGGGATAATTAGGCTGTGACTTCATTTAAATAAGAACCCTGATATTTCCCCTTCCTTTCCCTGTAAGATAAACACATTAGGTAAGATTTTAATGTGACTTTGCATGATTAGGTCTACTTAACTCTAAAGAAGAATAGAGTTGTATAATATATTAATTGAGTCATTAGCATACGTGGCATGAAGCTTGATAAATAATTAAAGTAACTAACTATATTCTAATGCATCCCTTTAAGTGCTTTATTGATGTCATTGACTGAATGTGGGAAGTAAGTGTGAATGTACTATCTTTGTGGGTCAAATTTCATTATATATACATCTCAATTTTAATCAGGCAGTTATTATGTTAATATATTCCATTAACAGTGGATATTTATTTTCCACACCTAACAATCTATAATCTTGAAAACTAATTTAAATAGACTTTTTATAGCAAGTCTGTGAAAATTGTGTATATTCATTAAATTAAGGATCACTTTGCATGCCAGCATAACCAAATTGTATTTTGAAGTGATACAGGATAAACAACAGATGTGTCCAATATATATTTTTCTTTAGTTGCTAAGGCAACATTGTTCAGTCTTTAAAGGAGTTAGATGATGGAAAAAAAAAAAAGACCAGGAATAATTCCTTTGGGCATTTGATTCACTAAGAATGCACCTTTTATATTTGCCATTACAGTCTGACCAGTGTGTTTCTGAAATGTTCTAATATTAAATTAAATATTATAAATTATCTATGCTAGATTTTATACATTTTATTATTTTGTCAATATAATAAGTTCCTATTCTGTTTGTACAAATTTGAACAGCTCTCCATATATTTCCATCTCTCATTCACTGTTTACCTCCCCAAAGGCAGTCTGACATTGGTCATAGTATTTCTCACACTGAGGATATATGTAATCCTGATAGTTACCAAGAAAAAAATCTAAAAATTACTGACTATATGCCAATAGAATGGAAATTGTCATTTATTCCTTATTTTTATTGTTGATGGAAGGGTGATATGAGTTAGCAAAAGACATAAGGCCTCCTCAGAGAGCCCAGAATGGAAAAGTTCTGGGAACCAATGAGTAGCTCCAAGTTCTTTAACCAAAAATAACAACACAACCTAAAGAGAATTATGAGAAGAGAATCATCTTAACATAAAAAGCTATTACAGAACTAGGCAAATATCAATCAATAGAAAATTGAAGAAATCATGATTCCAGAAAGAGTCTGTTGACTTACAAATTTGGCTTTATTATTCAAATATCCTTTAGATTATTATGGGCATTGAAGAAAAGATATGTTAGAACTGTATTATGAAAAAAAAGATAATAAGGAATTTTAAATGAAGTAAATATGCTTGTATGTATAAAGCAAACCTAGGGTTAAATGTCCCAAAACATTTTTTATATATTATTTTACCAAAAAGAAAAGTTCCTTACGAGAGGTGCTATTTTTTGTGAGATTGTATAATATTAGTAGTTCTTTTATGAGATTTTAAAACTTGAAATAAAGTTAGTGTGTTATTTTAGCCTCTACAAATATTTAAATATTTGACTGTGTTAAGTGTGTTTTGATAATTTCATTGTCATATTAAAAAATATCCTTTGCATTAGGAAAGCAAAAAAGTAAATGCATTAAAATCATCCCTTATTAAAATGTGCATAATGCCAACAATTTTAGAATGTGAATATACATTCCATTATTAAAACATTAAAAAAAACTTTAAACATCGCTGCAAGAATTTATAAATAATAAACCACATTTTTTCCTTATCATGTAAGTCTTAAAAGTAGAAACTGAAAAATGTGCAGCATATTTTAAAAACTTCTCATATAACAAGAAAAGAAAAAAGTTGTACCTGTTAGTAAATTTGAGTTTCAGAAGAAATTTAATATGTGTTTTAATGGTGAGATTTTATCAATGGCATTTTCTCTAAAACAAATTGTTACTTCTAAATTGTTATGTCAATATTTGTAACACAACAAGATGTCTAGGGTTTATAAGAATCAAAAAAAGTACTGTGATAGGCAGCTTGCAAGATAGCTCCACATTCTAGCTAAACCATTTTATTGGTTAAATTCCAACAGAAAAATAAGACAATATTAACTAGAGATACTGAAATACAAGATAAGAAGCCATTTATCTGAAATAAATGAAAATAATCAGCACAGAGAGATAAGACAGAAAACAATGGAAGAATTAGGATTTAACTATCTATTTGGAGGATAATTAAATTAAGAATCCTAATTATTTTTATTCACTTGGAACAATTAAGAAATAACACATTAATTTTGAAAAAAGTTCTAGAAACTACAAGGAAAATTGTACACTTTATTTATAAGCCACTATATATTTAATCCTAGAAATATGCTAGGAATAGTTTTTAAAGTGGGGAAGAAGAACATTTTGGAAGTTATTGGCCTCAATTTTCACACAGAAAGAAGAAAAAATAAGAGAGGATAAAAAGAAGGTGAGGAATGTAAAAGTTTATTGCGTCAAAGAGAGGAAAAGAAAAGAAAGAAACAAGGAAAACTGTCATGATGGCCTCATGGAATACAAGCCATCTCTAGTACATAGGTAGATACTACAATAAAGCTTCAGCAAATTTGAGTAACAAAAAATAAAGAGACAAACAATTTAAGAATTAAAAGAGAAACCTAAATATAACAGATTTTTTATAAACCTAAGTACCATTTACATCTTTATAACAATAAATTAGAAATTTTATCTAAAATAATTTTTACAAAAACACAAAAGATAAAATTTATTGTATAAAGTATAAACAATGTACTCACTGTGGAAAATAAAGCAGATAAACTCACCCAAAAATCGTGCATGAAAATACAATTTATTACTGGTAAGTACTACCACACCTTCAGAAACAGATTATGAAAACTGTTTTAGAGCAGAGAATGTATGTGCCCAATGTCAAGTAAGTTCTAGAAGTTCAGTTAAGACTCGAAACTAAAGGAAACGGTTTACTAAAGGCCCTATTCTAAACTCAGAAACTCTCAAGAAGATGGCACATGACACCATGATATATGCCAATGCAATAAGACCAAAACAAACAAAACCCGCACAGGGTTTATTACTTTTTTAGTATTATACTCTTTTTAACAAATTCAAGGCAATGGTGTAATAAACAAAATACAATTAATACAAGATATCAGCAAAGTAACTGACTTCAGGATTAACATAAAATTGGTTAGATTCCTATATAGTAAAAAAAAGAATAATTACTAAATACAATATTAAAATGAATTTATTTAAAATAGTAACAAAATCTATGTTTGAGAAATTCATTGTAATACATGTAAAAAAAATTCAAGAATATAAAGCTCAATTGAAGGACATTGTCACAAAATAAATGAAGAGCTAGAACATGTCCTGGAAAAATATTTGATATTTTAAAGACATCAGTTTTTCTTCATGCAAACTCAATAAGCATCCAAATATTTTTTTAAACAGAAGTTGACAAATTAATTTTCAATATTATCGAAGGACAATAAATGCTCAATCTGAGACAAAGAGTTTTTAAAGAGAAAAATGAAAAAGAATTTGCTCTACTAAAATTTAAAACAAGCTATAAAATGATAAAATTTACAAAATAATTTGGTTTTGGTAAATATCAGGCAAACATATCAGTGGAACAGAATAAAAGATCAGGTATATATTTGTGTATTTAAATTTAATACATAATAAAAATAACATTTCACATCAATGAGTAAGATAAAGACTACTCAGTCAATATTGTTTGATAACCTAGCTACCCATTTGGAAAAAAAAAGTTAGACCATCACACAATTTGTAAAAATAAACTCTCCATAATTCAACACCTGCACCATAAGTTTAGAAAAGAGAGAAATATTAAACTGAAATACAAATCAATTTGTTTATACCTTTGAAAGCCTGTTTATACCAGGAAAGACTTCAAAAAAAAGCCATTAAATGTAAAGTTATGAAGAATAAAGTTTGTAATTTTATCTCCATCTAAATTGAAAATTTATACATGGCTAAATATATCTTAAATAAAGTTAGAACATGTGATATTCTGATCTTTGTTTCTGTGAGAGGTCACTCAGTATTATAGACTCTAGTTCCATCCAGGTTGCTGCGAAATTCATGATTTTGTTCTTTTTTATGGCTGCGTAGTATTCCATCATGTATATGTACCATATTTTTTTAATCCAGTCCTCTTTTGATGGGCAGCATGGTTGTTTACAGGTTCTTGCTATTGTGAACAACGCTGCAATAAACATACGTGTGCAGGTATCTTTTTTATAGAGTGATTTGTGTTCTTCAGGGTATATTCCCAGTAAGGGGATTGCAGGGTCATATGGAAGGTCAATTTTTAGAGCTTTCAGGAATCGCCACACTGCTTTCCACAGAGGTTGCACTAGCTTACACTCCCACCAACAGTGTAGAAGTGTTCCATTTTCACCACAGCCTCTCCAGCAGCTGTTATTTTTTGAGTTATATCACATGTTCTCACTCATATAATGGACCTTGAACATCCAATGTAATACTATAAGAAAATGACTGATGGTACTGGGAAATTATGGGGGGGAGGGGGATGGGATTAACAGTAGCTAATATCTATCTGGGACTGGGAAAACACCTCTTATCAACAGGGTGCCTGAATGAAACGTAATTGTACACCTAACCCTTAACTGTACCCCACAAAACGATAATAAAAAAAATACTGATAAAAAAAAAAAAAGGAATCAAGGGGATTCATGGCTACTACATGTTAAGGTAGGTGGTATAAGATGGGGAGGAGTATGGTAAGATTATTTCTGATAGCAATAATGGGTTTACATAGTAAAATATTCATGTCTAACATTAAATTCTATTAAAGAATAATTTGTATTATATAAAAAAATAAAGTTAGAAGATACATGACAAAAATAAGGGAGAAGATATGTTAAATGGACAAAGTAAATATTTCCAGTCAAAAATGTACTCAAGTCAAAAAGGTGGGAGGTAGATAGGCAAACTTTATTGTTAGTAGATAAACAAAAGAAAAATGTGAATTAAATAATTGTAATTTTTGCTTTTGGAATCACAACAAAGATAAACTTAGCCTGCATCAAATGTCTTTAAGTGTATAGGAGAAAGAGTACACTCAGCTGGGCATGGCGGCTCAAGCTTGTAATCCCAGCACTTTGGGAGGCCAAGGCAAGAGGACTGCCTGAGCTCAGTGGTTCGAGACCAACCTGGGCAACTTGGTAAGACCTGGTCTCTACAATAAACCAGAAAATAAGCTGGGCATGGTAGCACACGCCTGTAATTTTACTTGGAAGGCTGAGGCGGAAGAATTGCCTAAGCCCAGGCGGGCGAGGCTGAGATGGCACTACAACCTGGGTGAGAGTGAGACTCCAACTAAAAAAAAAAAGTAAACTCATACTCTAATGATGGAAGTTTAATTAATATAGCCACATTGGCCATCTCTATTAATATTTAGAGCATGCACCCAGAAATCTAGCAGCTCTCTATCCTACATTATTATGTACATATGTGTAAAAGGGAGAAAATATCATAGACTAAAAAAGAAACAAATTGAAATTTTATCCATAAGGATGACTAAATAAACTAGAAGTTAAAAGTAACACAATAATATCATACTGAAATGTGGAAAAATTCCCCAAGAATTGTAGATAATAAGCTTATAGAAAAATATATTCAACATTTATTCAAATAAAAACAAAACATTTGTCCATATGTATTTACGACTCTAAAGTTATATAGCAAATAATACTAATAAAGTGGTTAATTTTAGAGAAGAGACTGGGATTCTTAAGTGTACGCATACTTTGGATTATTTTCACAATTTAATAGCTTAAAATGGTAATGTAGTATTCAGAGATTGTCTTTGTGATTAAAAATAAATTTTAAAATTATTCTTTACAAAGCCAGGACCAGAGGAGAGTTGTATAAGATTCAATCCAACAAACATTTAATGAACAAAAATTATGACAAAAATTGTGTATCATTACTTTAAAAACTCAATTTATTTTTATATAGTAATTCACACAAATCATGTTATATCAAGGCCATATTTTTATGCATGGAGTCTGTCTACGAACATTCAAGGCAATTATTTATACCTCCATTTAGAGTATACACAGCACATCCGGGACTCATCTTTAATGCCATAGCAGGGCTTCTTACAATTAAAAAGAGTTAATGAAAACAGAATTGAACTTAAATGACTCTTATCTTTACTCTGAAAGGCCCAAGAGAAAAACATGCAGTTAAAAACATTGCTTTTGGGGCTAATTGACTATTGTAATATTGTTCAATAGACCGAGATGGAAGTGTGTCAACTACTTGGAGCAAGCAACTTACTTGAAAGAGGATGATTTTATTAACAGAGATTGTGCTCCCTGAGGAATACAAAGGAGAGCGAAATAATGAGAGTTCCAGTATCAGCTGGAAAAATTACTTTTTAAATTGTGAGGTAGTTTTCTAAAGCTTTGCCAAAGATGTCTGTAACTATTTCAATTCAAGCAATATTTATTTAGCGTATTTCTGTCAAGATACAAAAGCAGGTTATAAAAATCTGGAATTCATAATCTAGCAGGGAAGATGAGGCCTACAACTATGCTATAATTAAGTAACATTAGAAAACCATATATTCTCAACTAATTGACTATTAATGCTGTAATAGGTCCATACTGGAATGCATCATTGTTATCTGGAAATATTAATGTATTGAATAAGTTGAAATAAGACTTAATTTTTTTTTTTTTTTTTTTGAGGTGGAGTCTCACGCTGTTGCCCAGGCTGAAATGTAATGGTACGCTTATGGCCACCGCAGCCTCACCTGCTGAACTCAGGTGATCCTTCTGCCTCAGCCTTTCAAGTAGCTGGAGCTACAGTCATGAGCCACCACGCCCAGCTAATTTTTAAATTTATTATAAAGATGAGGTCTCACCAAGTTGCTCAGGCTGGTCTCGAACCCCTGCGCTCATGCAATCCTCTCACCTCTGCCTCCCAAAGTGCTGGGATTACAGGCGTGAGGCATCAAGCCCAGCTAAGACTTAATTCTTATAATCAAACCATATACTGCAATTTTGATCTCTATAATTTCTCTGCCAAAAGAACATCTATCCCTGGATTGACTAACTCCAGTATATGTCAGGAACTCACAAACCACTGTGGGTCAGTCAGAAGATTCTTTCTTGTATGAGTCAAAAATCTACCTCTCTGTGGTTCTTAGCCATATATTCAAGTCCACCACCTGAGACATACAGAAATTTTTTAAATAATTTTTTGTTTTAAATATGTGAGGTACAATTCAGGGTTAGGTATACGAATGTTCATCATGCAGGTAACCTTGTTGGGGAGGTGTGTCCCCCCCTGAGGTTTTCACTACTGCAAATTCCACCTCCTCCTTCCCCAGGCAGTTTCCTACTACTGCCAATCCCTTTCTTAGAGTATTATGATAATTGTTCAAGGTCCCCTTATGAGTGAGAACATGTGGAACGCCTTTCTTTGTTTCTGTGATAGATCACTCAGTATTTTAGACTTTAAGTCCATCCAAGTTGTTGCAAAGTTCGTAATTTTGCCCATATGGCTGCGTAATATTCCATCACGTGTATGTACCACTTTTTTTTTTTAAATCTAGTCCTCTTTCGATAGGCAGAAAGTTTGGTTCCATGCTTTTGCTATTGTGAATAATACCGCAATAAACATGCATATGCAGATATCTTTTTCATAGAGTGATTTGAGTTCCTTATGAAATCTCTATTGTGGGGTCATATGGAAGGTTGATTTTTAGATCTTTTAGGAGTAACAACTGTTTTCCACAGCGGTTATACTAGTTTACACTCCCACCAACAGTGTAGAAGTGTTCCCTTTTCCCCAAATCCTCTCCAGCATCTGTTGTTTTTTGTTATTGGTGATGGCCATCCTGACTGGAGTTAAGTGGTATCTCAGAGTGGTTTTAATTGGCATTTCTATGATGACTAGTGAGATTGAGCATTTTTTCATATATATCTGTTGGCTGCTTGTACATCTTGTTTTGAGAAATATCTATTCATATTTTTAGCCCACTTTGTAATGGGGCTGTTTGTTTTTTTTCTCTTCAGTACATTTGAGTCCTTTGTAGATCCTAGATGTTAGGCTTTTAGCAGTTATACAATTGGCAAATATTTTTTTCCCAGTCTGTGAGTTGTCTCCCCACTCTCTTGTTGGTTTCTATGGCTTTGCAGAAGCTTGTCAGTTTGATGAGGCCCCACTTGTCTATCAGACCTGGAAATGACAATACAAGAATTCATATGGAAACATAAATGACCACAAAAAACAAAACAATCCTCAGCAAAAGAAAAAAAAAACAAAGTGAGAAGTATCACAGTCCCAGACTTTAAACTTTATTATAAAACTGCAATAATCAAAACAAACTGGTATTGGTACAAGAACAGGTATATAGACCAATAGAACAGGATAGAGATTCCAGAAGCAAAACCTCAGTTTCTCAACCAACTCATCTTTGACAAAGCCTCCACCATCAAGCACTAGAGAGAGGAGAACCTATTCAGTAAATGATGGTGGGAAAACTGGCTGGCCATATGCAGAAGATTAAAACAGAACCCCTACCTCTCACCGTACACAAAAGTCAGCTCTAAATGGATCCGAGACCTAAACATAAAACCTCAAACTATAAGAACCTTAGAAAATGCAGGAACTACCCTTATGGAAATTGGAACAGGCAACCAATTCCTGATCAAAACCCCAAGTGCCCATGCCATAAGAGAAATAGAAAAATTTAATCTTACTTTTAGTATGATGGTCTTCCAGTGCTTGAAGACTTCCATGTCCTACTAGTCTAATCTCCACAATAAACATTTGCTCTACACTATTCCTTGTACGATCTTGATTGAACTCCTGTTTCATCCTGAAATGGCCCAGTTTGGAAGTGAGGAATCACTTTTTATTTGTCCAATTCACTCTGGCTTTGGGGGGGTGAGGGTGATGGTGAAGTTGTATTGTTCAAAATTACTGTCAGAGGCTCAACACTAGGACTGGAATATAGATAGAAAAATCCCTCTGTTAAACAGATAGCTTGAAGTGTGGAACCCAAAGCTAAAACTTAAAACTCCAGGCCTGGTCTAAGAACAGCACAGTAGCATAACATGATGTCAGAGATGAAATTACTATCTTCATTATCATAGAAGAGTAAACTGAGATAGAAGTCAAATGTCTTAAAATTTCCTAGTTAGTTTAGTGACTGAATAACAGTGATAACACATTGCCTCTGAAAACCATTATATCTTACTGTAGGATCTTCCTGAAGAGATTTATCTAATAAAATATTTCTTCCACCAAAAATTGAGAAAAGAATAATCTTTAATCTTAATGATATAAGGAAAGTACAGAGGATGCCCCAGAATGTCAAAGTCCCAGAAGGAAAATTATTTCGTGGTAAGATATTACTGCTAGGATTCTTATTGGCATACAAAATGGCAGGTACATGAAAACTTGCCTAACACACATATAGAACAAATTCTAAGTTATACTAATATTTTGATTTAGATGATTCACATTTCTTCTTATCAACATTCTAGATGAATTATATGTTAAAAACCATTCAATGATTTTTAAAAGATACAAGGTTAAAATTGTTTTAACCAGTTATTTTCTATAACTTTTGAATCTGATTTCTAAATTTCTTCTATATTGACTATATTTTGTTATTTCTGTATTCTTGATGCTTTGGTCTTTGGGTCTTTGATCCTGTAAAGACTGCCTTTCCTAGAACTGGCTTATTCATACAGATAGAAAACATTCCCCTTACTATCCAGTTCTAAGTTTACTCAGAGCACCTACCCTTGTCTCACCCATTCTTTTCCACAAAAACTCCCAATATAGCCATGCTCTCTCTCTCTCCTTGTTAGGTCTCCTGATCTACCCTGTGCTTTCTTATGTGGTCCTGCATGGAGTGGTATGTCTTCTGTTCCTGGGGATCTGTGAGTATTAACTTCTTTCTTCATGACAATTATTTCTGTGCCTACTGCCTTACCATGCTGGATTAAAACACATCCCAGCTACATTTTAGAGCATTTCTTTAACCTCAAAGACGGAAATCTTGAAAAATGGTAAAACCAAAGTACTCCAAAATGGTATACATTGTTCTGAAAAGGTATTTTTTCTGGTTTTAAGATTCAAAAACTCCTGACCATATTAAAACAAACAAATTACCCAGTTTCTAAGATCCTTTAGAAGAGAAATTGTGCAAACTCCTTTCAGTGTGTTTTGAGTTTATTGGTCTTTGTCTCAAGCAGTACAACTTTATAGTTAACTTCAATTCCCCAATTTTCTATTTGTGGTGTATATGATGAGTTTAATGTCTCTTTCAAGGACAGGAGGAGCTAGTTTTCACCATGAGTTCTTTGATGGAGTGGGGGTAAAAGAATCCAGTTCTTTCCCCCTCTATTCTGCTCTACCAAGTAGTTAGTTTGAAGCCTGTGTTTTAGAAGACCGAGTTTCTAGAGGCTGTTAAAAGAATCCAGCTAACCTTTCATAAATAATCAGAGAGATTTTCACATTAATTTCATAATGTCCAGCATAGTCAATGTGTGCCATTCGTCCTGGAATCTATGACAGAAAGCAACTGTTCTCTAACCCACATACCCCCAATCATATCACAGGCACATCAGTTGAATTCTTCATACACATTTTAACTTGACTAATATAGGTACAACACAATTCAAGTTAAAGGTTAAGAGAAAGAAGAAAGAATCTTCACACAGATCATGAGAGATTTTTCTGCCCTAGTGAAATAACATTTGATCTATATGTCTTGACAACCACTTTATATTTAATATTTTAGTTTTACATTTTGACAATTAGAATTTTGTAGACACTAAAGAGTACATTTAAAGTTAGTTTTAGTTATCTAATTTTTAAATTAAAATGTAACAGATATATTTAGGAAATATTGTAGCAATTTTTCTAAACTGAAGGCCCCCTAAAAATGTATGTAATATAATGTGGGCAATTCTAAAGACAAGCTATGGGTCCCATCCTCACAGAGTTTTCAATCCAGTAAGTCATATGGCAGGAAATATGCATAGAACTGTAAGAGCACAGAACAGTGGTACTTACCCATCTAGGAGACAGGGAAGATTTTGCTAAGAAATGACAGTAAAGCTAAGGTCTGAAGGCTGAGCAGCCATTGATGTGAGGATGAGAAAAGAGAGAAAAAAGTATAGGTGTGGGAAAAGTTCCAGAAGCAAAGAGAATGTGTGGTAGTTGGTTGTACTAATAGTCCCAATTTTTCAGCCCTCTTTGTAGCTACATACGGCAATGTAATATCCTTCCACATTGGCAATAGACTTGGCCATATGGCTTGCATTGACCAACAAGAAAGTAACAAACTTGGTGCAAGCAAAGAATGCACATGTGCAGTTTTGCTTTTTATGTTGAATCCCTGTGATCATCATGAACATGCCCAGTCCATTCTACTGGAAGGATGGAAACACGGAGCCAGTCAAGGGTGTATTAAATGAGCCAATAGCATGAGTGAATCACAACCAAAACCAGAGATACTCAGCATAGTTAATACTGATGAGCAAAACTTTCCATTTTCCAGATGATTTGGAGAAATTTAAAAAATGGTTGTTTTCTTAAGCCACTGAGTTTTGGATAGTTTGCTATACAAATTGTTGATGCAGTAGTTAAATGATAGAGAAGATGACACAAACTGACAGGTAAAAAATAAGAGCATTTCATTATTTCAATGTGTTACATTAAATTTGTGCAATGACTGAATCATCTTCTAGATGGTAATTTCAATTATGTTGTGTCTTTGGGGACATATTGCTTTGTGTTCTTTCTTTTTGTTTAGGTTTACTTATTTGCTTACATGTCTGCTCCTCCCCATTTCTTTAAACATAAGTAGTTCTCTTCAGAGTCTTGCTAAAGCAAATTGAATATATACAGTTACTATCAAGGCATACACTCCATAGCTATTATCTTCTTCTGGCTTTACTCTCATATATGTGACCTTTTGGGGATAATTTTTATAGCTTATTGACCTTCCTGTCTTCCCTAAGCTCAACCCCCTTCTGTGCTCCTTTGATTTTAACTTACAGTAAGAAACCCACATTTTCCAGTAAGGAATACACCTACTGCCTACTCCCTTGGCTACACAAAGCTAATTTGTCCAACTTTCAGACTTTCAATTCACCTTTACAGGCCCTTTCCCCTCCAGGCAATGGATTAAGTGGTATGAACCTGGGAACTCTTTATACATAAAGGTTAATGATTCTTTTGGCGAATATCTCCTCAATCATTTTTAATCATATTTTAATTTGGCTTATACTCATGCTAATGTCAGAAAAGAAATTCATAGGTTAATCAATCTTCTTGTATTTATTTCTAAATTTCTATGCAAAAAGGCAATATTATTTGCTCTTTAGAGAAAAGTTAATTTCTAATTTTTAGTATAACTTTTAGCCAATAATAGCACTGATACTTATTTGATGATTGTACATATAGGCTAAAATAATCTAGAAACAATTTAAAAGTTCATTTATAAGCCACGTTTAAATAAATTAGGTTATATGAGACAAAAAGCTGCTATGCAGTTGATAGCAATACATGTATAGTCATTTGCCATTATGAAAACAGTATATAGGCGGGCTCGGTGGCTCAGCCTGTAATCCTGCGCCTTGGGAGGCTGAGGTGAGTGGATTGCCGGAGCCCGCGGGTTCGAGACCCACCTGGGCAAACTGGTGAGACCTCATCTCTACAATAAATCAAAAATTGAGCTGGGCGTGGTAGCGCGCACCTGTAGTTCCAGCTACTCGGAAGGCTGAGGCAGAAGGATCGCCGGAGCCCAGCAGGTCGAGGCTGCGGTGGCTGGGAGCAGCCACTGCACTCCAGTCTGAGCGACAGAGCGAGACTCCAACTCAAAAAAAAAAAAAAAAAAAAACAAGGAAAAGAAAACAGTATATTAGAAGAATACCAGCCGTATACCCTGACTTCATGCATGAAAAAAGTAATTATTATTTATACGACATATGATTACATTTTGTACATATGCTGTAACATTCATATGGACTTCAGAAAAATTACTACTGATAGCAGAAATTACATATGAAGAAATTACACTTGACAGAGACAGAAATAGGAAAGATGAGGTTGTGTTTTATACTTTCTTGTACAGAATAAATTTCTTACTACATACATCCAAATTTTTTATTTTTATTTTTCTTAATTATATATTTTTAAGTCTTTCTATTATACAAATATCCTATATTTGTTTTCTTCTCATTTTATCTGAATAGTTTGATGTTTTTCACAATCTAGTTTGTCTTAGTAGTCCAAATAAAAAGTGAAATGTTGCATCATCTTGTACCAAGATTTGCAAAAATATGTCATTTTAAATATTTTAATAAAATTATACAATTTCAATAAGATTTTTGATAATCCAGTAACATATCACTTATTCAAGGTGAGGTTTTGCCCCCATATTTTTACTTATAAGCAGACAAAAAAAAAACAATGTCTATAAACTTCTTTCTTAAAAAAATATTTTTTTTATTTATTTAACTTTTTTTTTGAGTCAAAATCTCACTCTGTCACCCAGGCTGGAGTGCAATGGCATGCTCACGGCCATCGCAGCCTCAGTCTGCTGGGCTCAGGTGATATTTCTACCTCAGACTTCCAAGTAGCTGGAGCTCCAAGAATGTGCCACCACACCGAGCTAATTTTTTTATTTATTGCAGAGATGAGATCTCGCCAAATTGGACAGGCTGATCTCGAACCCATGGGCTCAGGCAATCCTCTCACCTCGGTGGCCCAAAGTGCTGGGATTATAGGCATGAGCCCCCACTCCCGGCCGTCTATAAACGTCTAACTTTGCATCCCTTCTTGAACTTGGCATCCTGAAAAATCCTTCACTCTAATTAGTTTGACTGGGAAATCCTCCCCATCAGAGTCCTACACTTCACACACATACACAAACACAAACGCACACACTTCATATACACACAAAAGCAAAGCAATTATTAACTCGCAAGACTAATGCATTGTTGAAAGCAGTTTGGAGAGGTTGCATGATTTTCTAACAGAAGAATGAAAGATTCGTTCTGGGAGTGAATCATGACAATTTCTGATTCCTTCGTGATTCCTAGTTGCCCGATTTCACTTCATTCTCAAAAGCCCACATCCTAACTCTAAAGCATAGCCACTAAGCTGACCAGCTGATTATCTCTTTCCAGCTGAATTCAACCTCTGTTTGTTGAAGCTAAATTGTTTTTCTGATATACTTTTCCTGGTAGCCATCCCTGCACCAAAGCTGTCATGGAGCCAGACCTGGCCTCATAAGTTGGTTGTTTCCAGTACTGTTCCTCAGCACTCTGTCCGTTCCTGTTGATTTATATTTCTAAGTAACACAGGAGATTGCAGGAAAATCCAGTGATTTAGAAAATGGACATTGGAGTTGGACTGACTGGATTTGATTATTTATTACTATTTTGTATCTTGATCAATTCACCAAATTTCTCTACAGTCACGTGTTTCATTTTAAAAACAGGATTACATCTTTAATGCGTGATTTCTGAAGGAACTAAATGAGATATTACATTACTATGTTATTTAGAATCTTGCTTCCCTCTGATTGGATCCAATGAATATTGATGTGTTTCTGAGTTAAATTTTGACACAACCTGTCTGGAGCTGGAATTTGACATTTAAGTTTGGATGATGGAGAAAAGAGGGAGTTGTGTAGCCCAAAGTACCAATTACTCTCTTCAGTCACAGCTCGCCCAGAGTGGCAGTTTACAGATGTTTTCAACTAGCCCTTCCACACTGTCCACTGAGACACTCCAAAGCACTAACTAACCTTGCGAGTTGATAATTGCTTTTAGTGTATATGGAATGTGTATTTGCTCTCAATTTAAAATAATAATATACTTGACCACTGAAATTTGCCAGGATTTTGACATATAAATTTAGAACTAAGCAAATCTTTATTTGATGTTAACCACTGTGTTAAACTTGTTACATAGAACAATCTTCTGAGTTATGGTTTATGATTAATATTTTACAGATGTAGAAACCTAAAGCTGGATAAGGTCACACAGTAAGTGTTAGGAATTATTATTTCTTTTTATCGAGTACATGTGAAATGTTGTTATATTTATATAATGCATAGTGATCGAGTCAAGGTATTTAGGATGTTTATCATCTGAATAGAACATATTTATTTTTACATATAATCATCCAATTCTGCCATCAAACACTGAATTTATTCCTTCTATCAAACTGTATGTTTCTACTCTTTAAGCAACTTTTTTCTGCTCTCTACCTACATGTGATTGAATATTCTTGCTCCCACCTATAATTAACATGCAATATTTTTCTTTTTGTACCTGGATTATTTCACTTAAGATAATGATTTCCAGTTTGATTCCTATTGCTGAAAATGGTATGATTTTATTCTTTTCTATAGATAAATAGTATTTTATAGTATGTGTGTGTGTTTATACATACATATATATCATATTTTCTTTATCTATTTATAGATAAACACTTTGATCTGTATTTTTGTTAATATGAATAGTGCAATATACATGCAAGTACAGGTATCCCTTTGATATATTAATTTCTTTTCCCTTGGGTAGACGCCCAGTAATGGGATTACTAGATTGAATCTAGAAAACTAGATTACCTAGTTTTTTTTAGAATTCGCCATACTATTTTTCATAGTGGTTATACTAGTTTACATTCCCACCAGCAGTGTGCCAGCGTTCTCCCTTCTCTGCATCCTTGCCAACTTAAACAATAATTTTAAAGAATTTTTAACAAAAGATTTGGATATATTAAATATATTTTTATAGTAGAAGAATGTCATCCATCTCTGAGAAAGCACGGAGAATTTACTAAACAATAGTAGAAAATATTGGCTAATCATGGTGGCTCAGACACTTTGGAAGGTCAAGGCAGGACGATTGCTTGAGACCAGTAGTTCAAGACCAACCTGGGCAACACAGTGAGACCTTATCTCAACATTTTAAAAAAATTAGCCAGATATAGTGGAGCATGCCTGTAGTCTCATTCAGGAGGCTGAAGTGGAAGAGTAGCTCGAACCCAGGGATTTAAGGCTGCAGTTAGCTATGATCATGCCACTGCACTCCAACCTGGGTGACAGACTGAGACCTTGTATCAAGAAAAAAAAATTTACTTTTTGTTATTTCCAGTGTCTATTGTCTCTCAAGAAGAAATATTAATATATCAGAAAATTTTAAGCTCATATAAAAGATATTAAATATTACCTTTTACAAAAAGAACAACCATAAGAAAAAAGAGACCATCTAAATAAGTAAAATCAGAAACAAAAAAGGAGACATTATGACAGTTACCACAGAAATATAAAAGATCATTAGAGATTATTATTTTAAAATGATGTGCCAATACATAGGAATGCCTAGATGAAAGAAATTCCTTGATATATACAACCAGGAAGAAATAGAAAACCTGAACAGACTAATAACAACTAATGAGATTGAGTCAGTAATAGAAAGTATCCCAATAAAGAAAAACACAGAACTGAAGGGCCCTATTGCTGAATTCTACCAAATTTTTAAAGAACTAACATCAATTCTTCTAAAACTATCCACAAAAATTAAAGAGCAGGGAACTCTTCCTAATTCATCCTGCAAAACCAGACAAAAACACAACAAAAAACTATAAGCCAACACCCATTATGA
The DNA here is from genome assembly GCA_027257055.1 of Cephalopachus bancanus. NCBI lineage: Eukaryota > Metazoa > Chordata > Mammalia > Primates > Tarsiidae > Cephalopachus > Cephalopachus bancanus. The sequence continues at coordinate 3,657,351 of JAPVLO010000107.1, forward strand.
ACATAAATATAAAAATCTTCAATAAAGTACTAGCAAACTCAATCTAACAGCAAATCAAAAAGATTATACACCACAATCGAGTTGGATTTATTCCAGGGATCCAAGATGATTCAACATAAATCAATATGCATAATACATCATATCAACTGAATGAAAGATAAAAATCAAATGATCATTTCAATAGCTGCAGAAAAAACATTTAATAAAATTCAATATCCCTTCATGATAAAAACTCTTAACAAATTAGCTATGGAAGGAATGTACCACTACACAATAAATATCATATATGACAAAACCATGTTTAATATCATATTGAGCAGAAGAAGCCTGAAAGCTTTTCCTCTAAGAACTACGACAAGACAAGAATATCCACTCTCACCACTCTTGTTCAGCATAGTACTGAAAGTCCTAGCCAGGGTGATCAGGCAAGAGAAAGAAATCAAGAACATCCAAAGAAAGAGGAAGTCAAATTGTCCCTCTTTGCATGTGACATAGAAAAACCTATAAACGCCACCGAAAAAACTGTTAGAACTACTAAATTAATTCCATAAAGTTGCAGAATTTAAGGTTTTTTAAACAAAATCAATATATAAAAATCAATAGTGTTTCTTTACATCAATAACAAATTTGCTGGAAAAAAATTTTAAATCCCATTTACAATAGCTAAAACAAACAAATTACATAAAATTAACTTATTTATCAAGAAAGTAAAAGTTCTCTGAAATGAAAACTATAAAACACCGATGAAAGAAGCTACAGAGGACACACACACACACACACACACACACACACACACACACACACACACACACTCCATGTTTTTGTATTGGAAGAATTAATTGGAAGTACTTAAATGCCCATACTATTGCTAATGATCTACAGATTCAATGTAATTCTTATCAAAATTTCAATGTGGTGGCTCAGCCTGTAATCCCAGCACTTTGGGAGTGTGAGGCGAGTGGATTGTCTGAGCCCACAGGTTTAAGACCAGCCTGGGCAAATTGGTAAGACCTCGTCTCTACAAAAAATCAAAACTTAGCCAGACATGGTAGCACGTGCCTATAGTTCCAGCTACTTGGAAGGCTGAGGCAGAAGGATCACTGGAACCCAGCAGGTTGACACTGGGGTGGCCATGAGTGTACCACTGAACACCAGCCTGGGCAACGGAGTGAAACTCCAACTCAAAAAAAAATTCAATGTTATTTTTTATAGATATAGAAAAAACAATTCCAAAATGTGTATGAACCCACAAAAGACACCAAATAGCCAAAGCAATCCTGAGCTGGAGACATTACATCACCTGACTTCAAAATATACTACAAACTGGTGGATGATTTTTTGAGACATGTTGTTGAATCAGGTTTTCTAGAATCTTGTTGAAAATTTTAGCATCTATGTTCATGAAAGATATTGGCCTGTGGTCCTCTTTATTTGTTGGATCTTTGACCAGTTTGGGTATCAATATGATGTTAGCTTCATAAAATGATTTGAGGAGAGTTCTGTCTTTCTCGATTGCCTGGAATACTTCCAATAGAATTGGAATCAGCTCCTCTTTGTATATTTTGTAGAATTCTTCTGAAAAGCCATCTGGTTCAGAGCTTTTTTTTTGTAGGCAGTTTTCTTATGACAAAGTCAATTTCCTGGATTGTTATTTGTCTATTTAGGGTCTGAATTTCTCATTTCAACCTGGGGAGGTTGTGTAATGTCAGAAATTCCTCCATTTTATTTACGTTTTCAAGTTTGTTTCCATACAAGTGTACATAACAATCTCTGATAATCTTTTCAGGGTCAGTTGTGACTTGATCTTTGGCATTTCAGATTTTGTTTATTTGGGCTTTTTCTCTCTTTTTCTTGGTCGATTTGGCAAGAGTTCCTTCAATCTTGTTTATCCTTTCAAAGAATCAGCTTTTTGTTTCATTGATTTTTTTTTTCTATTATATTTTTGCCTTCTATGTCCTGAATTTGTGCTTTTATTTTGGTGATCTGGATTCTTCTGCTAAAGTTAGCGTTTTGGTGGTCTTGCTTTTTCAGCTTCCTTAGGTGATTTGTTAGGTTATTAACATGTGATCTCTTCACTTTCTTCATTAACTTGTGATCTCTTCACTTTCTTCATGTATGTTTATAGAGATATGAATTCTTCCCTTAATACTTCTTTCATGGTATCCCAGAGATTTTAGTAAGATGTTTCATTGTTTCCATTTGTTTCCAGGAATCTTTTAATTTCTGTTTTGATTTCTGTGTTGACCCAGGAGTTATTCAGCATCATGTTGTTTAGTGACCACATCTTTGTGGATTTGGGGGGAAATTTGTTGGTGCTGATATTTATTTTTATTCCATTGTTGTCTGAGAAGATGCATGGCAGTATTGCGATCTTATGAAATTTGTTTATGCTAGATTTGTGGCCAAGGATGTGGTAAATTTTAGAGTACATTCTGTGTGGTATTGAGTAGAATGTATATTCCATGTTTGTTGGGTGGAGTGTTCTGTAGGTATCTATTAAGTCCCATCGGTCAAGGGTGAAGTTGAGGTTCTGGATCTCTTTGTTGATTTTTTTGTCTCAATGATCTGTCTAGGGTTGTTAGTTGGGTACTTAAGTCCCCAGTTATGATAGTGTTAGAGTCAATATCTTTTTTAGCTTACCTAGAAGTTGCTTTATGAAAGTTGGTGCTTCTATGTTGTGCGCATATATGGTTAGGATGGATATTTTTGTTGATGTATTGAAGCTTTTATCATTATGTAGTTACCTTCTGTATATTTTTAAATTTTTAATAACTTAAAAGGATTTTTTGTCTGATATTGAGATTGTGGCTCCTGCTTTCTTTTGTGTTCCATTCACCTGAAATTTTGATTTCCATTCTCTTACTGTGAGTGCCCTTTCTGGTGAGATGAGTCTCCTGGAGCCAGCATATTGTTGCATCATGATTTTTTTTTAACCAATTGCCATTCTATTTCTTTTCAGAGGTGCATTTAGTCCATTAACGTTCAGTCTAATTATGGAGATGTGAGAGTTTACCCCTGTCACACGGTTCATAAAGAGTTCATTGTTGTTGTTTGTTTATTTGCTTGTTGACTTTCTTTTGATTTGGGGGTTGATTTATGTGTGTTTTCAGTCTTTTTCTTGCATCCTTAAGAAGGATGTGGTTATTCTTTTTTTTTCTTTCCTCTTTGTTTAATACTTTCTTAAGTGTTTCAGGTAGAGCTGGTCTGGAGCAGTGTAAACACTTAAGGATTGAATGTTCAGGAAGGATTTTAATACTCCATCACTAATGAAACTTAATTGGGTAGTATATTCTTGATGAATTGTTTATCTTTGAGAACTTGAAAATTGGACTCCAGTATCTTCTAGCTTGTAGTATTCCTGAAGATAAGTCTGCTACTATTCTAATTGGATTCCCCAGCAGGTAGTCTGACCTTTGTCTCTTGCTTTAAAATTTTTTCAATACCTACTTTGTGTAAGTTAATTACTATGTGACTAGGAGTTGGTCTTATCATTTGATGTCTTGCAGGGATTCTGTGAATCACTTGTGTTTGAATAGTCGCATCTCTGATGAGATGAGGGAAGTTTACTTGGAAAATTTCATGGAATGTTTGTTCCAGAGTGGTTTCTGTCTCTCTATTTGCCACAGGGATTCCAATTAATCTTAAATTCAGCCTCTTGATATAATCACTCATCTCTTGGAGACTTTGTTATGTCTTTTTAAACTTCTTATCTTTGTTTTCAACAGTATTTGTTCCATATTTTGGTCCTCAAGCTCTGAGATTATTTTTCTGCTTGGTTAATTCTGTGTTTTCCTTGCTTATCAGTTTATTATTTATTTTGTTCACTGCAATCTTTATTGCTGCCATCTCAGTTATCAACTCCTTCATTCTTTCCTCTTCTATTCTCACTTCTATTTATTCTCTAGGTTATGCAAGGCTGGTTCAGACCATAAATGTAATTAAATACATCAACAGATGTAAAAACAAGAACCATATGATTATATCACCAACTGCAGAAAAAACTTTCAATGAAATCCAGAATCCTTTCATGATAAAAACCCTCAAACACCTAGGCATAGATGGAACAAACCTCAAAATAGTAACAGCCATCTATGAGAAATCCACAGTCAACATATTGCCAAACAGACAGAAATTAGAACTATTTCCGCATGAAAACCAGAGCAGACAAGGCTACCCACTCTCACCCTTCTTTTTTTTTTTTAATTTTTAATTTTAAAATTGTGGGGTACAATTAAGGGTTAAGAATACAAATATGCATCATTCAGGCACCCTTGTTGATAAGGGGTGTCCTCCCATCCACAGACAGATATTGGCTACCGTTAATCCCACCTCCCTTCCCCTCCCTGTCCCACGCATAGTTTCTGGCCACTGTCAATCCTTTTCTTATAGTATTACGATAAGTGTTCAAGGTCCACTTATGAGTGAGAAAATGTGATACTCAGATCTTTGTTTCTGTGAGAGATCACTCAGTATTATAAAATCTAGTTCCATCCAGGTTGCTGTGAAATTCATGATTTTGTTCCTTTTTATGACTGCATAGTATTCCATCATGTATATGTACCACATGTTTTAAATCCAGTCCTCTTTTGATAGACAGCATGGTTGGTTCCAGGTTCTTACTATTGTGAACAATGCTATGATAAACATTCGTGTGCAGGCATCTTTTTGATACAGTGATTTGAGTTCTTCAGGGTATATTCCCAGTAGTGGGATTGCAGGGTCATCTGGGAGGTCGATATTTAGAGCTTTTAGGAATCGCCACACTGCTTTCCACAGAGGATGCACTAGTTTACACTTCCACCAACAGTGTAGGAGTGTTTCCCTTTTCACCACATTCTCTCCAGCATCTGTTATTTTTTGAGTGATTGATAATGGCTATTCTGACTGGAGTTAGGTGGTATCTCAGTGTAGTTTTAATTTGCATCTCCTTGATGATTACTGAGGTTGAACATTTCTTCATGTGTCTGTTGGCTGCTCGGATGTCTTCTTTTGAGAAGTGTCTGTTCATATCTTTTGCCCACGTTGTAATGGGGTTGCTTGTTTTGTTTTGTTTTTTTTCTTTCAGCATGTTTGAGTTCTTTGTAGATCCAAGATGTTAGGCCTTTGTCAGATCTGGAGTTGGCAAACACTTTTTTCCAGTCTGTGGGCTGTCTCCCTGCTCTCCTGATGGTTTCTTTGGCTTTGCAGAAACTTGTCAGTTTAATGAGGTCCCATTTGTCTATCTTATCTCTTATGGCCTGTGGGTTTTGGGTTTTGTTCAGGAATTGGATGCCAGTTCCAATTTCCATAAGGGTGTGTCCTGCATTCTCTAAGGTTCTTATGGTTTGAGGTTTTACATTTAGGTCTCTGATCCATTTGGAGTTAATTTTTGTGTATGGGGATATATAGTGGTCTTATTTGAGTCTTCTACATGTGGTCAGCCAGTTTTCCCAGCACCATTTACTGAATAGGTTCTCCTCTCCCCAGTGGTAGGTGGTGGAGGCTTTGTAGAAGATGAATTGGTTGATTAATTAAGGTTTTGCTTCTGGAATCTCAATTCTATTCCACTGGTCTATATGCTTATTCCTGTACCAATACCAAGCTGTTTTGATTATTGTAGCTTTATAGTAAAGTTTGAAGTCTGGTAATGTGATACCTCCTGCATCTTGTTGTTGTTGTTGTTTGTTTGTTTGTTTTTTGCTGAGGATTGTTCTGGCTATTCTTGTATTCTTGGTCATTTGTGTTTCCATATGAATTCCTGGTTTGTTTTTTCTAGCTCTGAGAAGAATGTTGCTGGTAATTTGATGGGTATTGCATTAAATCTGTAGATTGCCTTAGGTAAGATGGACATCTTCACAATGTTGATTCTTCCAACCCATGAGCATGGGATAGTTTTCCACTTGTTTGTGTCATTTTGATTTCTTTGAGCAGTGTTTTGTAGTTTTCATTGTAAAGGTCTTTCACGTCTCTGATTAGGAAGATGCCAAGGTATTTCACTTTTTGCATGACTATTTTGCATGGGACTGTGCTTTTTATTTGGGTTTCTGTTTGTTTATTATTGGTGTAAAGAAATGCAATTGTCTGTTGCACATTTATTTTATACCCTGAGACTTTGCCAAAGTCCTTTATCAGTGCAAACAGACATTTAACAGATTCTCTTGGGTTTTTAAGGTACACAATCATGCCATCTGTAAAGAGGGATAACTTGACTTCCTCTTTTCCTATTTGGATACCCCTGATCACCTTCTTTTTTCTGATTGCTCTAGCCAGGACTTCCAATGCTATATTGAACAGGAGGGGAGAGAGTGGGCATCCTTGTCTCGTTCCAGTTTTCAGGGGAAATGGTTCCAATTTTTGTATGTTCAGGAGTATACTAGCTGTGGGTTTCTCATAGATGGCTTTTAATATATTGAGGTATGTTACATGTATGCCTAGATGTTCGAGGGTTTTTATCAAGAAGTGGTGCCGAATTTATCAAAAGCTTTTTCTGCATCTAATGGTATAATTATGTGATTTTTGTTGTGACATCTGTTGATGTATTTAATTACATTTGTTGTCTTGTGAATGCTGAACCAGCCTTGCATCCCAGGGATGAAGCCTACTTGACCATAATGGATGATTTTTGAGATGTGTTGTTGAATCCGGTTTGTGGGGATCTTGTTGAGAATTTTGTCATCTATGTTTATCAAAGATATTGGCCTGTAGTTCTCTTTCTTTGTTGGGTCTTTACCTGGCTTGGGTATCAATGTGATGTTAGCTTCATAAAGTGATTTGGGGAGGGTTCCATCTTTCTCAATCGCCTGAAATACTTTCAGTAGGATTGGTATCAGCTCCTCCTTAAATGTCTTATAGAATTCTGCTGGAAACTCATCTGGTCCAGGGCTTTTTTTTTTTTTGTCGGTATTTTTCTTATTACATAGTCAATTTCCTTGATTGTTATTGGTCTATTTAGGATCTCAAATTGTCTTGTTTCAACCTAGGCAGGTTGTATGATGTCAGAAATTATGGAAATGTGAGAGTGATATCATAAGGTTCTTATAGATTGCTGTTCCTCTTTATTTACTGTCTTTCTTTTGGTTTTGGGGTTGGTTCATGTGTGTTTTACTCTTTTCTGTACTCTTGTGAGGAATGTTGTTGTTCTTTTTTCCTTTTCTTCTGTGTTTAGTACTTTCTTAAGTGTTTCTTGTAGAGGTTGTCTGGTGGCAGCAAAAATTCTTAGGGATTGGATTTCTGGAAAAGATATTAATTCTCCCTCACTGATGAAGCTTAGCTTGGTAGGGTAGGCTATTCTTGGTTGAAATTGTTTATCTTTTAGGACTTTGAAGGGCTCAAAGCTCTCCTAGCCTGCAGGGTTTCCGTAGATAAATCTGCTGCTATTCCAATTGGTCTCCAATGGTAGGTGATCTGGCCTTTTCTCTTGCTGTCTTTAGGATTTTTTCTTTTATACCTACTTTGTTTAGGTGAATTATTATGTGTCTGGGAGTTGGTCTTCTCATTTGTTGTCTTGCAGGGGTTCTGTGAATCTCTTGTGTTTGAATTTTCACATCACTGATGAGATGAGGGAAGTTTTCTTCAATAATCTCATGGAATGTTTGTTCCAAGGTGGCCTCTGTCTCTCTTTCTGTTTCAGGAAGTCCAATTACTCTTAGGTTTGGTCTTTTGAAGTAATCACTCATCTCCTGAAGGTTTTGTTCTGTCTTTTTAAGCTTCGTTTCTATGTTTTTTACAGTTTGGGTTAGTGCTATATTTTGGTCTTCAAGCTCTGAAATTCTGTCTTCTGCTTGGCTAATTCTGCTTCCCATGCTTATCAGTTTGTTATCTATTTCATTCATAGTATTCTTTACTACTGATTTCTTCTTGTCTCGCCTCAATTCTTATTAATCTCTCCATTAATGTCTTGATATCTAGGTTTGTAGTTTGAGACCAGTCATTCTGAGGGCTCTTCGTTGTTTGCATTCCGAAGTCAGTTTTCTCAGTGTCTGCCCTCCCAGGGGTCTGGGAGAGACCCGTATTCCTTTTCTGGTTTTTCTCCATTTGTGTATATGTTTCTCTCTCCCCCTTTCCCTCCCCTTCTTTAATTCTGTTTTTCAGGGAAGATGGGGTTACTTCTACTTCTTTTGTTCAATCTCCTGTTCTTCCTTATGATGGTCCTCTGGCTTTGTTCACTTCTGAGGCTAGAGTGTGTGTTGGAGGCTGTACCTTTTGCATTTTTGAGGATTAATTGAGGGGGAAGATGTGATTCAGAAGCTATCTGCAGATCCCAGTATCCACCAACAGGTGTATGGGCACACATTTTCCACTGCCTTACAATCTGTCCATGCAATGGGGTTTAGGTTTGCTCCCTGGAACAAGAGGAGATATGAAAAAGGAAAATAATGGAGGAAGAGGGGATCAAGAGGAAGTTAGAGAGAGAGAAGAGTGAGAGGAAAAACAGACATACATACCAACTAACAAATGAAAAAAAGACACAAGACCAGAAAAGAGTGAAAAATGGACACACAAACAAAATTCTCTAAAGCATACCAGTAATCACACAAAGACAGTCCAATAAAATCATGCCTTTGGAGGCATTTTTCCCCAACACAAACAGGTAGTCTAAATCAAAAAGCAAACAAAAGTGAGAAAAACAGCCAAAACAATAAAACCAAAAATCAAAGTAAGAAACCAGACTAGCTCTGGAATCTTTCCTGAGTGTCTAAAGTCTCTTCAGCTCTGATCTCTAGCCTCTCCCCTTTGCTTTCATTGCAGGCAGATAGATTTACTCCAAGCTTGGGTTGGTTTGCTTGGCTTGCTGCCTGAGAGGTCTGCAACAGGGCTGAGTTGCCTTTATCTGATTCAGTATAGGGGAGGGTCTTTTGTCTCTTGTTTAGTGATATTACCTTAGACACCAAGGTGGAGGCTGCTCATAGATGGGTGGGGCAATGCAAATCTCTGCCTGGAAAATGGCCAAGGTGGGCAGCTCCTCTTTCGCAGATCCATTCTCTCCACCTGTCCTTTCTCTCCACTTGTCTGAGTCCATGGGCGATCTACTATGACAGGTTGTGCTGGTGTGTCTCCAGCGTCTGGCACCAGGGATCAGCAACACAGCTGGGTGCTGGATCTGGTGTGCCACCAGCGGCCTGGGGAGGACGAGGGAGCTGGGAATTCCCTCTTCTGGAGCTAAGAGCTGAGAGCAGCTGATCAGCACCTCTTTAAGATATACCATTCCCTTACACCACCATGGGGTCCTGTGCTGAGTGCCTCAGCCAGAGCAAGGACCAGAGATCCAAAGAGTGGGTGATGAGCAGTAACAGCATCTTTGGGCCCCACACAGGGCACTTCAGTCAGGAATGGAGCTGGTATCTCTGAGGGGCAGGTGCATAGAGCCTCCCTGGGTGATGGCAGCTTGAAATAGGGCTGGGCAGGGGCCCAGAACTCAGAACAGGGAACTAGAACTCTGAGAAGTGAGCACTGGGCCACTGGGCTGGGCACCCAGTCAGGGAGGGAACTGGCAGTGGCTGAGTGCTGGGCGGATCACTGTAGCCAGCAAGGGGACCCAAATCTTCACAAGGTGGTATCCCAGGGCCTCCACAGGCGGCAGCCAGTGGCTTGGGGCCGGGTGAGACATTGTAGCTGGTGAGGGAGCTGGGATCTCCACATGACTGGGCCCAGGCTGCCAGTGGTGGAGCAGCAGTAGCTGAGGGGCTGCAATAGCCAGCTTTGTGTGGGACCAAGGGCCTCCAGGCCTTGGACCAGTGCGGCTGGCAGTGGGCATGGGGGTGGATGAAGGAAGTAAGAGTCTTTTTGGGAACTCACTTTTGGAGAATCTCACAGTCCCACCTATGCAATCACCATCTCACCAGAACTCCTCACCTTTCTTATTCAACATAGTGTTGGAAGTTCTAGCTTCAGCAACCAGACAAGCGAAGGAAATCAAGGGTACCCAAATAGGAAAAGAGGAAGTTAAGTTATCCCTCTTTCTAGATGACATGATCCTATACCTTGAAAACCCAAAAGAATCTGTCAAAAACCTCTTTGCACTGATACTTTGGCAAAGTCTCAGGGTGTAAAATAAACATGCAAAAGATAGTCACATTCCTATACTCCAACAAAAAGTAGACAGCCAAATAAAAAGCAAATCCAATTCACAACAGTCACACAAAAAATGAAATACCTTGGTGTCTTCCTAACCAGAAACGTGAAAGACCTTTGCAACAAAAACTACAAAATGCTGCTCAAATAGATCAAGGATGGCACAAACAAATGGAAAAACATTCCATGCTGATGGATTGGAAAAATCAACATTCTTAAGATGTCCATTCTACCCAAAACAATCTACAGATTTATCACAGTACCCATTTAAATATCAGCATCATTCTTCTCTGACCAGGAAATGACAATACAGAAATTCATATGGAAATATAAATGACCACAAATAGTCAAAACAATCCTCAGCCAAAGAAACAAAGTGGAAGGCATCACACTTCCAGACTAAAAACTTTATTAAAAGGCTACAATAATCAATATAGCCTAGTTGGTACAAGAACAGACATATAGACCAATGTAACAGGATAGAAATTTTCAAAACAAAACCTCAATTTCTTAGCCAAAGACTTTGACAAAGCCTCCACCACCTGCCACCAGGGGGAAGAGAACCAGCAAATGGTGCTGGTAAAACTGGCTGACCACATGTAGAAGATTAAAACAAGACCCTACCTATCACCATACACAAAAATCAACTTTAAATGAACCAAAAACCTAAACATAAAACCCCAAACTATAAAATTCTTAGAAAATACAGGAGACACCCTTATGGAAATTAGGGCTGGCAACCAATTCCTGACCAAAACCCCAGTAGATAGGATGGACAAATGGGGCCTCATCAAACTGACAAGCTTATGCACAGCCAAAAAAAAACCATCAAGAGAGCAGAGAGACAGCCCACAGACTGGGAAAAAATATTTGCCAACTATACGTCTGACAAAGTACTAACATCTAAGATCTACAAAGAACTGAAACATACTGGAAAAGAAAAAAAACCCATTACAAGGTGGGCAAAAGACACGAACAGATACTTTTCAAAGACATACAAGCAACCAACAGATATATGAAAAAGTGCTCAGCCTCACTAATCATCAAAGAAATACAAGTTAAAACCATACCAAGATACCACCTAACTCCAGTCAGGATGGTCATCACCAATAACTCAAAAAACAACAGATGCTAAAGAGGATGCTTGGAAAAGGGAACACTTCTACACTGTTGGTGAGAGTGTGAACTAGTACAAACTCTGTGGAAAACAGTTTGGTGATTCTTAAAATCTAAAAATCGCCCTTCCATACAATGCTACAATCCCTCTTCTGGTCATAAATCCAGAGAAACTCAAATCACTCTATGAAAAAAGATACCTGCACATGCATGTTTATTGCAGCATTATTCACAATAGCAAAAACCTGGAACCAACTGTGCTGCCTAACAAAAGTGGACTGGCTAAAAAAAAAAAATGTTACACATATACATAATGGAATATTATGCAACCATAAAGAAGGACAAAATTATAAACTTTGCAGCAACTTGGATGGACTTAAAGTTTATAATACTTAGTGATCTATTCCATAAAAAAAAACCTGGTACCACATGTTCTTACTCATAAGCAGACCCTAAACTATTATCATAATACTATAAGAAAGGCATTGGCAGTAGCAGGAAACTGCTGGGAAGGGGGCCATACCTCATCAACAAAGGTACCTGATCTCAAACCAGGTGAAGTGGGGACAAAAGTGAAGCCCAAACTTTATCCACACAATGACTATTTGCATATCTAACGCTGAATTGAACCCCACATCTTTAAAATTAAAAAATATATTAAAAAACATACTATAAACTATAGAAACCAAAACATTTATGATACTGGCATAAAAACAGACACATATACCAGCAGAACAGAATAGAAAACTCAGAAATAAATTTACATATTTAGAGTCAACATATATATATTCATCAAAAATAGCCTCTTCAATAAATGGTCCTGGGAAAATTTGATACCCATATGTAGAAAAATGAAATCAAACCCTTATCTCTCATCATAAACAAAAATCAACTCTAAATGGATTAAAGACTTAAGTGAATTATCCAAAACTATAAAACTACTTAAAGAAGACATAGGGAAAATATGTGAAGACATTGGTCTGGGCAAATATTTTATGGGTAAGATTTCAGAAACAGACAAACAAAAACAAAAAATAAACCAATGGGATTGCATCAATCTAAAATTATTTCCTTTTGCACAGCAAAGGAAATAATTAACAAAGTAAAGAAACAAACTGTAAAATGGAAGAAAATATTTGCAGACTATTCATTTGACAACAGAGTAATATCCAGAATGTACAAGAAATGCAAACAACTCAACAGCAAAAGAAAAATAATCTGTTGGGCGTGGTGGCTCATACCTATAATTCCAGCACATTGGGAGGCAGAGGTGAAAGGATTGTCTGAGCCCAGGGGTTCAAGAGTAGCCTATGCAACTTGGTGAGGCTCATCTCTACAATAAAAAAAAAAAGTTAGCTGGGCATGGTAGCACTCATCTGTGGTTCCAGCTACATGAAAGGCTGAGGCAGAAGGATCATCTGAGTCCAGCAGGTCAAGGCTGCATTCTGGCCATGAGCATGCCACCATACTCCAGCCTGGGTGACAGTGAGACTTCAACTCAAAAAAAAAGAAGGAAAGAAAGCAAAGAATTTAATTTTAAAATGGGCAAAAGGTCTGAATAAACATTTCTAAAGAGAAGAAATACAAATGGTCAACATGTGCATGAAAAACTTCTCAGCATTACTACTCATCAAGAAAATGGCAATCTAAACCACACTGAGATATCATCTCATCCCATTTAGAATAGCAATTATCAAAAAGACAAAAATAATTAAAAAAAATGCTAGTGAAAATATGGAGAAAATGGTGCTCTTATACACACTGCTGATAGGAATGTAAATTAATACAGTCATTATGAAAAACAGTATGGAGTTTTCTCAAAATACTAAAAATAGAAATGCCATATCATCCAGCAATCCCATTTCTGAATATTTATCACAAAAAAAGTATTAGTATATCAAAAAGGTATCTGCATTGCCATGTTTAGAGCAACACTATTCACAATAGCCAAGGTCTAAAATCAATCTAAGTGTTCATCAGTGGATTTTTTTTTAAATGTGGAATACATATATACCCAGTGGAATACTATATGTCCATGAAAAGGAATGAAATCCTGTCACTTGTGGCAATATGGATATACCTGGAGACATTATATTAAGTGAAATAAACAAGACACAAAAGAATCCCTCATATTCTCATTCATATGTGGGAGCTAAAGAAGTTGAGCTCATAGAAATAGAGAGGAGAATTGTGATTATTTGAGACCAGAAAGGGTAGGGGGAGGAGAGAATGGTTAACAGATACAATGCTATATAGCTAGATGGGAAGGAATAAGTTATAGTGCTCTGTAGCACTGTAGAGTAACTATAGTTAACAATAGTTTATTGTATATTTTCAAATAGCTAAAGAAGAGGATTTTGAATACTCCCAACACAAATAAATGATAAATATTTGTAATGATGGATATGCTAATTAATGGATTTGATCATTACACCTTATACACATGTCAAAATATCACTCTGTACCCCATATATATATAGTTATTACATTTCCATTAAAAATATTTTAAAGGCTGGAAAAAACAGAAGGAGTCAAAAATGTTGTCTAAAACAAATAAAGGACTTCAAGCAACATAGCAATTTGGGTCCATTTACTTTAGGAGTAAATAACCCTTCACATTTTAATAGCACCTGAAGCTGTGTTTATAGCAGAGTTCACTAATCAATTTTATAATCATGAGTCATTTCATTATAATGGGGAAAGTGCTCTCTATTTAAAATATCATAAATAGTATGATATATTTGGGAAATACTGTCATCCATAATAAAAATTGAAGTTTTGGCACCCTCAATAGAAAGTTTCCGTTATTTTAAAAAACCAAATTTTGGTAAAACTGTTTCTTTTTTGTAATGATGACTTAATGAAGTTTATTTCTAAATGAGAAGCATTTTAAACATCAATCAATTCAAAGCCATAGAAAGGTCAGTTGATTTTTTTGTGTTACAGAAACTAGTTTTCCTTAATCCATTTAAATTTCTAAATTCAACAATCAACTTGTTTATGTTTTTAATGTTTTAAAGGGTACACAAAATCTTAATGCAATGATGTCACTATGATTTACTTCAAATTTATTTTCAATCAGCTATGAAAAATAAGTACTCTGTCTAATTTAATGTCTTACAAAAATAAGGACAGTCTTAAAAGTAATCTGGCAGTGTATCTAATAAAGACTTGCAGTGAAACTAATGGGAAGGTAATATGTTTAGCTCTTCCTCTTATTTGCCATTTGTTGGTCTTCCTTTTTGAGTTGGATTCTCACTCTGTCACCCAGACTGTATTTCAGTGGCACACTCATGGCCACCTCAGCTTCAACCTGCTGGGCTCGGGTGATCCTTCCGCCTCAATCTTCCAAGTAACTGAAACTACTGGCATGCAGCACCATGCTGGGCTAATTTTTTGATTTATTGTAGAGATGAGGTCTCACCAAGTTCCCCAGGTTGGTCTCAAACCGGTGGGCTCAGGCAATCCTGTCACTTCGGCCTCCTAAAGAGCAGGGATCATAGGCATGAGCCACTGCGCTCAGCCTTGTTGGTCATTTAAAAATGAAATGTATATTTGTCTGTGAGGCTGCTCTATGTAAACAGCTGCATGTATTTTTCTTTTAACCTTGAAAGAAAAATAACCATAGGCGAGGATGAAAGAAAAATATATAGAGTACGGTAGAATGGATGAATATGAATTGAGGTGATGCTAATTTTACAGACCAAATAGTCCTTTTACAGATATCATGCTTTCAGTTGATTTACAAAACTAACCAGAGATTTTCCTACTTTCATTTTCTCAGTGCAATGTAGTAATGTAGTAAAATGCTCCATTAAAATTCCTGCAGCATTTTTCAATGTAATTTTCCTTCCCAGTAGAAACAAACGCATGTGCATGAGTTTTCATTTACTTGAATTTCTTCACATGATGTAAAAAGAACAAGAAGACCTGTTGCTTATTAGCTGTGTAAGCTTTGGCAAGGCTTTTAGTTATTCTGGGACTCAGTTCCCCCATCAATAAATTAGAAACAATGATACCTACCTCATTAGGTAGTTATGAAAATTTAATGAGAAAAAGTATATACAAATGCTTGCAAGCTCTAAAATATACAAATGTGATCTCATGTTATTATCATTGTCTTTTCACATAGCAAAAAGGTTTACTCCTGAAAAAAATACAATCACATGCAACACACCTAACTACATAGCTGAGCCAAGGTCTGCACAAGGGATATTTGAGTATTATAAAACAAGGCTCCAGATAGAAAGCAGCAGATATTCTTCAGTCTCAGTAATGAGGTACCAAAGTCAAATGCCTTTCAGATCCAGGAAGGAACATAAAGGTATAAATGCTCAGATGTATATTGACACGGTACAGTGAGAGTAATGGAACAGCGAAGAGAAGGTATGTTTTCTTCTTAAAGGCAATCAAATTTATCTTTACAATTATTGTGCTGGCAGGGACACAGTTTTGTTCCTGCCAGTGTGTGTGGCCCCCATATGGTGAAAGAGATGAAATTCAGGCTTGTGAAATTATCAGAAAGCAATCAAAGTCTCAATGCAGTAGCTGACTAAAATTCGGCTTGAGAAACGAAAGTTTGGGAGAGGGAGACCCGAGAGTGAGCTGGAGCAATCAGAAACCAGATGAAAAGGAAGACACTAGAAAGTTACTTTGAAAATTAAGTAATATCTAGGTAGATGGACAGGGAGAAGAGAGGGAGCAACTTTTGAGAACTGATGCACAGAGCATGAAACCATCAAGTTTTTTTTAAGGCTACTCTTTATTATAACACGAAAACCGTTGATAATAAGCCTCCGACTCACTTTTTGGCCTTGTCCCTGCCCACACCTCAACATGCAGGCCTTTCACTAAAGTCTTCAGTTGAATCATCTGAATGGAATTCTGTTTCATACATGGACACTGACTGGACACAGTGATCTTTCAATAAAATTCAACTTAAACACATATGCACATAACCATAAGCAACTTAAAGCTTGCTGTTTGTGGAATAAAAGGTTAAAAGAATAAGTCAATGTTTCCATATGGGTTTCATCACAAGATCCTGAGGCCTCCTTCTTACTACATTTATATGTACTTTTTTTCATGTCTACCACATTTTTTTTTACTTTCTAAAATCTTCTTTCATCTTTTTTATGACATCTTGATGAATCATAGATCTGTAATTATTATAGAGAACCTCAGTGTAATAGGAGGTCTAAGAATAGCATATGTAGTAATATAGAATTACACAATACCCTGTGTCTTTCAGTACCATGCAATCACATGCATCAGCTCATGTAAGTGGTCAGAGGACCACCCATAACTTCCAATTTCCCAAGTACCAACTATTTTGGAAACTGCCTACGTATTTACACTATGCATTTCTGGAAATACTATTAGGTAAAAGCATCTATTAAATATTTAGACATAGAAAACCATTTATACAATAGAACTCTCTGATATCTGAGCTTATGTGAGCCCTGGTCAGTCAAATGGAAAATAAACAGACTTTCTTCCATTACATTCATTTACTATTTTTTTAATGGAACAAAATTTGTTTCTCAATTTTTAGTGTGGATTTAATGCTAAAGTAAGAAAACATATGTCTCATGGCAATTTTAATAAGAAGAAAACAATTTAAATAACATAAAAGATCCAAAAATGTTTTTGTTCAGAATTTTTTCCACTCCCACCGCCTCACAACTTCTCAAACAAAGAGGTAGAGGACATTATTCTACAGCTGAAGAAAGAAACCAGACTTTTCATCCTGACTATCTCCTTCACTGTAACAACGTATAAGAAAAAGCTTTTCTAGGCTAGTATTTTCTCCAAGAGAGTTGTATTACAAATGTATTAGGATCTCAGTCAGATTTTGAATTCTATAGTCTGCTTATAAATTGGCATTTTTCTCTTTATCATCCCAGGAGAAGGCCTAAGTTACTCTCAGTTTCACAGAGGGAATTGCCTAGGGATAGAGAAGGGAGAAATTGACTGATAGGAATATTGCTTTAGCTGCTTAGTGCCTCCAAATAACCACACTCACACCTTTAACAGTAACACACTTCCCTCAAACAGTTGTGAATGGTCACATACCATGTAGGGCGTAATGAGAGAACATGCAGGATCTATAGCTTAGTTTCATTGTGAAGACATTCCATACACTAGTTCTGGTCCCTCTGCCCATTAATAATGATAAGGCAAGTCTCTCTTCACTCATTACCTAATGAAACTCTCTGAGAATGTACAACCCCGCCCTACCCACATACATGTCTTTAGACTGTTACCTGAATTCTCATGTGGTCTCCCAGGGGATTTATGTTCACCTTTATCCTCATAAAATATAAAATTACTTTGCCATCTTTTAACCTTTATTCCTTCCAATCACTTGGTACATTTTTCTCTGAAAACAGTTATTGTTGTTGGGTTTTCAGTCATTACTTGACTAAATTCAGTAGTCTGTAAACCTTCAATATTGCAGTGCTTCTAGAGTTCCCTCCTGACCACTTTTTCCAGTTTTCTTGGCTGCCATCAGTAGCTGTGTGTCAAGGACCTCCTTTTCACAGAGATACTCCTTGCAATTCAGGGAGTAGCTAAATTTCAGGGAACTCTAGCTCACAGCCTCTCATGCCCGCTGAAGTAGGAAATTAGAGATGACTGTTTCATTCTGGGAAAGGGAAGGGATGTCACGTAGCTTTATCTCCACTGGAATCCCCGTTAAGATGACAGGGTATAGTTATATTTCCTTTCTGAAAGCATTCTGTCTCACCAGTTTTCCCCATATCAAACACAACCAAAACATAATAGGAATGTAGGGAGAATCTGGCAGATCCTCTCAGAGCTGTAGGGTATAGAAAAGACCAGAAACTTTAATTAGCATTAACTTAATTTTTTCCTATGTAACAAAGGAAGATTTGTTGTAGACTTTGAAATTTGACTCATGATAATTCTGTCTCTGTCTCTTCCCCTTTCTCAGTTTTTCTCCTTTCCTTCCTTCTTAGAAGAATTTCAGGGATGATTGTTAAATTTGGGAATGAGAAGGAGAATATCATACAGCCCCATCTTCACTAGAATCCTTCTTGAGATGATCAGGGTGCTTGCTGTTACATCCACCAAGCACAACAACTATTGGTGACAAGCTAAGGCAACTGGAAAAGATGATGGGGAAGGAACAACTTAGAACTGTGTTGATGTTTTCTCCAGTCATTGTAGGCCACGGCTGAGACCCAGCCTACAAGGCTCAGTAGAGCCCAAAGAGATTTAGTCAAGAAAGCAATGTTTGTGTGCTCTCTCTCTCTCTTTCAAGTTTTTTCCTTCCCTACCTTTTTTGGTTCCTCTTCTCCTCCCTTCTGCCTCCTGCTCTCCTTTCCCAAAACCTTTCCTTGTGAAACTTTTTCATAGTGTCAAGTATAAACACAGCTGGACATTAGTTAAAATAGTGAAAACAAATTTGACTTATAAACTACTGACAGTAGAGAAAAGGAATCAGCCTCACTCCAATTTGTGAAGAGGTGACTGGGTTTTCTAAGGAAGAATGAGAAAGGGGGAAAGGGCATTGGTAGGGTCTTAAGCAGAATCAGCAATGTGAAAAATGATAAAAAGCAAAAAGGAGGATTGACCCATGCTAATTGGCCCTTAAGCAGTTAGGCTCCTATCCTAGCACAAAGACTGGAAGTCAGAGGCCCCATCTTCAGGTGTTTACTGAAATAAACAGTAAATTGTTTTGGCAGCCTTGAGTTTTCTCAGGCAGGCACTTTAAGGTGGAATGGAGTCATCCTAAGGATGCAGCCTTGAGCTATTAGACACTATGTTAGTATTTGCTTTAGACCAAAAGGTTTGTTTTCCGTCTGTCTTTCCACAGAATGTCCTGAGTGCATATTTTCTAATAATCTCAGAAGTGCAGATCTAACTCACTCGTTGACTTCCATGGCACCCTAGCTTTATTGCAAGATTCTCTATTCTGACTCTGTCATCTGTTTTATTTCTCTTTTCTATTTCCAGTTCCTTCCTTGTCTAATTATTCCCCAAAAGAAATGAGTCATGATTTGGTGGAATTGGAATGCTCTCAACCATGGAAAAGTAAATAGAAGTAAATCCCGGAATAAATGTTTCTGCTGAGTGGAGTTATGTAACTGCCACTCTAGTCTCAAGTACTCCTGGGCAAGGACAAGGTGAAGGATTTAGCAAAAGGCTGAGGCAAGAGCTTTAGCATTTGTTTTTATAAAGGAACCCAGGATAGAACGAACTGATGGAAAGAAACAGAGATTATTTCAGGGCATCTGTTTCCTGCCCAATTATTTGGACTAGCTTTGAGTCCTTTATGAAAAAATGGTTTAAGTCCAGAAGAAAAGTTACTACTTCCAAGAGACTCTGAGCAGAAACATTACTGGACAGCACAAAGTTGGAAAGAAGGTAATTCCACTTTGCACAGAACCCAGTACATCTCCAGTTACTCATGGATGGGCAGCTTTGGACACATCCCTGGACAATGCCCTGGATGTGCATGTTGTACCCTTATAATATCCTCACCATGGGCTTTGCTGCTACCCCATTGGTGCTAGATTTCCAACAGCATCACAAAGGAGGCAGAACAGAAAGGGAAGAAATTGGTGGATGCTATCTGGTATTGCAGCTGATGGCAGGTGTATGAATCCCCACAATGCCCTGCTGTCCACTCGCAGAAAGATCTGAGGGAGCTATGCGACATTTGCTTGTGCAGTTGGAAGTAAGACTAGAAAACACTGGATTACTGAGAGTAACATGATGTCTTTCACATTCATATGTGGGTTAAAATTGGATTCAGGTAGTCATCTAATAGCAAAGAGAGCTACGAGTTGCAGAGTGTTACTCTATTTAGGATGTTCCTGTGTGAAAATTAGTTGGAACCTAAAAACTATTTATAAATGAATTTACCATTAGTTATCATTTAAGCATTTTACTGCAAAATAACTGATAAAAATTTAAGACTTTATTTTTAAAAAGGAAATCAGCAAAGCATGTCAAATTTAGAGTAGTCACTAACAAAGCAGGAAGTAAAGATGGAGATTTACTCTAGAGATGATTCTCTACTTAGAAAGTCTGCTCAAGAGAAAAGAATTTCACAAGAAAGTAGAGGTCCAAAAGAAATATGTTGTATCAGAGGAACTTGACCTCAGATGAACTGAAAAATAAAAAGAGGCTTAGTTTTTGATAGCATAATGAATAGGGTCTTCCGCAAGTGAGGCATCTCTCAATAGTTAAAAAAGGAAAGAATGAATGAACCAAATAATATCATATGACAGTGTTTATATGACAGAAGAAAATAAAAATGAATTTGTTACATGCTGTTAGAAAGGGTATTACTGTTTGTTAATAAAGTATAATGTTTAAGAGCCTACTTTCTGGAGCAAGACTGCCTGCATTTAAATCTTGCTTTTATCTGTTTATAGTTAGGTGTGCTAAACTAGACATAGTAATAGCATCAATCTCACAAGTTTTTATGAACGAATGAACTACTATATGTAGGATACATGGAATGTGAGTTTTAATTAGTTACCAAAATTTTTTAAAATAATTTCTTTGAAGAAACTAACAATTATCATTTTTTAAAGTAAGCGAATATACTTTAGAATTTTAAATGGTTTATTTGCTGGGTATAGTGTCTCACATTTATAATCTCTTATAATCTTGGATTTATAATCTCAGTACTTTGGGAGGCCGAAGTAGGCAGAGTCCTTGAACCCAGGAATTCAAGACAAGCCTGAGTGACAAAGAGAACAAAAAATTTAAAAACATAAAAATTAGCGGGGCATGATGGTGCACGCCTGTAGCCCCAGCTGCTAGGGATGCTGAGGTGGAAGGATTGCCTGAGCCCAGGAGGTCGAGGCTGCCATGAACCATGATCATCGTGATCATGCCACTGCACTCCAGCCTGGGTGACTGAGTGAGACCCTGACTAAAAAATAGATTGATAGATAGAGAGACAGAGAGAGAGCTACACAGAGATAGAATGATTTCTCTTTTGCCAGCCCTAAAATATTATCTGTACCAGTCACTCTTATACAATAAGAAAGAAAGGACAAAATATGCCCTTTTTTTTAATCAGACCTATTTAACTCATATATTATGGGGGGGAAAATGAGACACTTTCTAAATGTTTCTGGCTCAATGAGGAGGGTTCATAGCCAAGGTATTTGTGTAACTCATAAGCATTTATTGTACAGCATATACTGTAGCTCTGGCTCGTTTGCCATTATTCGGGAACAGTAGCTTGTAGCAAGCAAGAACCTTGAAACATTTGCATGGCCATGATTGTGGACCAAGAGACAGGGAATTAAGCAAGATCAGAAAAGCAGATGTTGGATCTAAGTCAGGAGTCAGTACAAGACCTCACAAAAAGATAGGATGACTCATGGTTCTCTGCCTTCTAGAATAATGTCCAATATAACTATTCATAACATGTCACCAAATTAAATGTCAGCTTCAGGACAGTAAACAAGAAGAAATTGAATTTTTTCAATGGACATTTCGATAAGCAAATGTGAGGTAAGGTGCAAAAATCCAGAAAGACTAGGGTTATAGACTTGTATCTTTATATCTAGGATTATAAAGGTCTGAAGGAAAAAAAGATAGGAAAAAGATTCTGCAAAGCTTCCTTCTTTACATTCTTGGGTCGTTTTATTCTCTACTGAGTCTTTGAATGTGCCCTGTTGCTAAGCAAATGAAGATGAACTTCTGCTCTAAAAAACTATCTTGTTAATTGGCTAGCAATAGATAGATTGATGATGATAATTATCATTTAATAATCATAGAGGTTACCAATTAAAGCATTAAATTCAATGAGAAGCAGTTTTACCGTACTGATTTTCATATAATTGTCTCACAATTTGTGAAAAAAATTCACCACTGATCTGTTTTCAGACTCTAAAAGAAAAAAAAATTACTTTATACAGTGGTCATGACATGCCATGTTTGCATCGCTAAGAGATTTGTGTGCATATCTACAAACTCAGAGTTATTCATATTAACCTCATTGTTCAGATGAGAAAACTCGAGTCTCAGGAAAGAAAAGTGAGGTTTTCAAAATTACATAGTTCAGTATGGGGTTTGTGAATTCAATGCCAGGTCAAGTGAATTCTTTTCTACGTGTTTAGATTTTACTACAAAGCTACTCTGAAGTCAAACCCTGAATTTTTGCAGTGATGCCAATCCTACGTGCACATAAAAAACACCTGGGAAGCTTTTATAACTCCTGAGCCCAGACCACACCCAGAACCCATGCTGTAAGACCTCTGAGGTGAGACCCAGGCATTTGTTTTTAAATTTCCCCAGGTGATTCTAAAAAGCAATCAAGGTTAAGAAAAACTCTCATATTTTGCACACACAAAATTTCACAGCTTTGGATTTTGTTCTTTAGACAAAATTGTCACAAAGGAATTGTTGTTCTCCTACTTTCATATTTGCAGTCTCCTATTTTCATAAAAGAAAAAATATTTTTATTGAAAATTTATGTCCAAATTTACTTCTAATCAGTCTCAGAACTCTGGAAGTCTCCTAAAAAGACTTCATCTAAATGCTTGTTTCCTACTGGCATTTTTTCTAAGTTCTTTATTTCTTACTTTATGGATTAGAACATTTCAATAATATGTAAATGTCCAATTCTTGATAGCATGATGTTAAGGACTGGTGATTTGGTGCCAGCATTTATAGGTTTAAATTCTGGCTCCTTCATTAAGTTTGCACAACTTAGCCCCTTTGTACCTCAATTTCATCATATATAAAATGGGGTTGATCATAGTGTCTAACTTGTAGAGCTATGTAAAAATTAGATTACATATAAAGAAGTCCTAGAATGATGTTTATTACATAGTAAGAACTAAATAAATATGGCTATTGTTGTTTGGTATGTAACAGAAGAAAACAAGAGAATGAGGTTTTTCATCACATACAAATTCACTGGTGAAATAAGACTCTAATTACATCTCATATAACCTCCCCAAATTTGAAAGGTCATTTTTTCTCATCAGAACTAGACATTTTACTACCCCTTTTTTTATTACCAGAAAACTTGCTGAAAGCTTTTTACTTTTGCCATTGAATATGAGCCTATTAGTTGGTCTGGATCCATTCTTCTGACCTGTAATTATTACAACCCACCTATTTTATTATCTTGGTGTAGCACTAGAGCAATTCTGCTTCACTCCGGAGTAGACTCAGTAAAAATTAAGACAAGTTCTAAATCTGGTGTAGCATATGAAGCTGAAGTCTGTTTCTACCTATGTCATTTTATAGGCTGTCCCCAACCAGGGTTAGAATTCAGGGACTGACATTAGCAAGCTTTCTTCCAGGTTATATGCCATATATATACATGCATTATTATATATAAGCAGGAACTTGCTGGCGACACAGTAGTGAGGCTTCCACAGTGTACATCCAACATAAACTCTGCTCTCAGTGAACACAAAACATTTATATCATAACCTAACAAGGTTTTTCAATTTAGTGAACACTAACACAGAGATTTGGCAACTGTACTCTCCTTTTCTCTTCTGTTTTGTTTTTTGGGGTTTTTTCCCTGCCCTCTAGATATCAGCCTGAAGGCTATACATTTGTTTTTGAGTGACAAAATTTTTCTTTTTTTTTTCTTTTGAGTTGGAATCTCACTCTGTTATCCAGGACGGAGGGGAGTGGTACACTCATGGCCACCCCAGCATCGACCTGCTGGGCTCAGGCAATCCTTCCACCTCAGCCTTCCAAGTAGCTGGAACTACAGGCCTGTGCCGCCATGCCCAGCTAATTTTTGATTTATTGTAGAGACGAGGTCTCGCCAAGTTGCCCAGGCCGGTCTCAACCCCACAGCCTCAGGCAATCCACTCACCTCGGCCTCCCAAAGTGCTGGGATTACAGGCTGAGCCACTGAGCCCAGCCGAGAGACAAAATGTTTTCTGTACATTTTTTCTTATCTCTGTGCTACAGTATATTTTGCTTAACCATTTATTTTCTGTCTTTCATTGTTTCTTTCTACACATGCTACTACATTTTACCTCTGTTTAACTTTGAGAGGTACATCTTTCAAAGATGACCAAGAAACTTTTAAAAGAGAATGTAAATTGAGTCTTCTATACAAAAATGATTGGTTTGCTCCATTTTGGAAATTAAGATAAATAATAAAAATTCCAACAGAAGAATAGATAGGGATATTTGTAAAGGACTGGTCAAGTACTAGAGCCTATACACGTATCTTTGAACAGAAGTTGATGAATGAGCCAAGAAAGTCCAGAGTTAGTAAAGCATGATATCAAGGGCATTTAGTAATCAATGTGCTACATTCTCTGAAAGTTTAGTTGGACCTAATTGCTGAGAGATACCTGATAAGGCAGTCTTTGCGCCGAAGGCCAAGGTCACCTGCTCAGACCTATAGCAAATACAGACCGATATCCTCTCAGTCTGGGCCCAGTCAGAGTTTTTTTGGAGCAAGGAGGGAATAAAGCTCCCCATTACTGGGAAATCAACCATTTGGCAATAGGAAAATTTGTTACACATCATAAATACAGTACTCAGGAGAGTAGATTGTGCACATTTGGGAAACACATCAAGTACTAAGTAGGATCTCAGTACATTAACATGCCCTGGTAACCTTGAACACTTCCTATAACTTCTAAATTGCCCCAGATCAGATGTAGTGAGTAGCTTTCTTACATATTTGGAAAAGAGACTACCATTTTATTTATATATGAGATGCCATCTCCATTATCCTTATTATACAGGTGAGGAAATCTGAGTCTCAGGAAAGAAAAATGAGTTTCTCAAAATTACACAATTCGCACATATGAGTTTGTGAATTCAATGGCAGGTCAGCCTGACACCACCCTGAGTGTTTAGCCTTTACCACAAAGTTGCTCTCAAATTAAGCCCTGAATTTTTGCAATGACGCCAACCCTATGTGCACATTAAAAACACCTGGGCAGTTTTTATACATCCTGCCCATTCTTATGCCCATTCTTTGAAAGTACACCTGTGTATGATGTTATGAGAAGAGCCTTAAAATCCTTTTATTCTAGTACTCACAGTCCAAAATCCTGTTGTAGGATATCAGACGCTGACCGCCTTATACTAAACCATAGCCTATCTATGGTTTGTACTGCATAAATAAGAGTCAAACCTTTTACAAGGAAGGATGCTACAGAAGGACAGAGCTCAGTTGTTACTACCAAGCCTATTATATTACAATGCAAGAAACTTAGGCCCATATTAGAGCTGGAGAAAAAAAAAGAACAGTAACTCAGTGGTCTTCAAACATTTTGAATGGTTGTGACCTCTTTAAAGGAACCACTCACAAACTCAGTGTTTCAAAATCTAAATGGAAAGCTATCAAACCTAATTTTCTGAAAAAAAATGTTGTAAAGTCAAGATGATATGGTATAAATTGTATGGCAATAAAAAACAGTTACATTATTATTTCTAGTCCTGATCATATGAACAGTTATCTGATATTAAGATAAATATATTCTTCCATAGATTCTTCAAAAAATCTTTTAAGCCATAATTATATAAATATTACGACCATTGTAAGATTTTGTGAAATTATTTATTTATTTTTTATTTTTATTTACTTATTTTTTTTTTGAGTTGGAGTCTCACTTTGTTGCCCAGACTGGAGTGCAGTGCCACTCCCGACCACCGCAGCCTCTACCTGCTGGGCTCCGGCTCCTTCCGCCTCAGCCTTCCGAGTAGCTCGAATTACAGGCGCGCACTACCACGCCCGGCTGATTTTTTGATTTATTGTAGAGATGAGGTCTCGCTGCCCAGGCGGGTCTCGAACCCGTGGGCTCAGGCAATCCACTCACCTCAGCCTCCCAAAGGCGTGGGATTACAGGCTGAGCCACCGAGCCCGGCAAATTATTTATTTTTAAAATGTAATTTTCTTACCTTATAGATATCAATTTGTCAGTTGCTTTCTCACATGTTATGCTCAGAAATTTTGTACAGATATGTGTTTTTCCAATCCCAGCAGGAGCTAAGCTTCTAATAGTTTTCTGCTAAGAGAACATGTTTCCAAATGGAAACTTGATCTTAACAATGAGGACTTTATTATCTTTCAATACCCTTATTTGAAAGTAGTATCACATTAAACTTAGCAATACAGGTACAAAGAAAAGAACATTAAATTCTTCCAGTTTCTAATTCAGCTGCTTCCTACGCTTCCAAAAGGACTCTCAGATTCATTGCTCATTTCTCCTTTGGTTTTCAGTATTTGTAACTACGTATTTAAGGTTTTCAGTTGACTCAACAAACATTATTTCTTCATTGCAAGGTAAATGAGTAAGTCTTTAAATAACAGAGGCTAATAAAACAATGCCGACTTAGTGTCAGTGGTTTAAAACCTTGAGCACCTTCTCTCCAGAGAGACCTGATTCACGTTTTCTGACTCCTTTTTTTTTTTTTTTTTTTTTCAGTTGGAGTCTCACTCTGCCGCCCATACTGGAGTGCAGTGGCCACTCCCGGCCACGGCAGCCTCGACCTGCTGGACTCCGACAATCCTTCCACCTCAGCCTTCCAAGTAGCTGGAACTATAGTCGCGCACTACCACGCCCGGCTCATTTTTGGTTTATTGTAGAGATGGTGCGTTTCTCTCCGTAGGTCAAAAAGCAAACCAGGAGGTGAGCAGTCAAGGATACCATGACTAACTTTGTCCCTAACTACGAGGGCAGCATGATGCAAGTTCTCTTCTGTGTCACTGGGCTTTACCACATGCAAAACCAGGTCACTATTTCATTGCCCTCTCATGGATAACTTAAGGAGAAAGCACTCAAAGCAATTCTGAGGTCATTGCAAATGCAAGATGTTTTTTGCATCCTCTTTGATAATCCCACTAGATAAACTTGAAAATCTGCCAAGCAAAAGTGGTTTCACATCAATAAACTCACTGATTACTCAAACTGCAGGAGGAAAAAAAAAGGCTGGGATCTCAGATTTCCACTAATTGATTTTAATTTTATTCATTTCCTTCTTCCTTTATTTATTTGGACAGCAGCTGCAACATCATGATTTGATTTTTACTTCTCATCTATGGCACACTATTATTATCAATCTCTGCATTGCTGTTTGTGCTTCTTTATTTTCCCCTTCATCCTCTGTCTGAATACTCTTCCTCTTCCCTCACAGCACCCACACTGATGTGTTTAATGTATGGTCTTATAAACTATCCTACATGAATTAGTTTACCTATATCTCTGATACATATGTAGTTAACGGTTTATAATTTACATAAAATTACAATTCTAGATATACGGGCAGCCAACAGACACATAGGAAAGTGCTCAATCTCACCAATCATCAGAGAAATGCAAATGAAAACCACACTGAGATACCACATAACCCCAGTAAGAAAGACCATCATTAATAAAACAAACAACGACAGATGCTGACAAGGATATGGAGAAAAAGGAATGCTTCTGTGCTGTTGGTGGTAATGCAAACTAGTGCAACCTCTTTGGAAAACAGTGTGGCAATTTCTGAAAGAACTAGAAATTGGCCTCCCACACAACCCAGCAATCCCCTTTCTGGGAATATACCCAGAGGAACTCAAATCATTCTACAAAAAAGATACCTGCACACACATGTTTATTGGTGCACTATTCACAATAGCAAAAACATGGAACCAACCATGCTGTCCATCGAAATTGGGCTGGATTAAAAAAATATGGTACATATACACAGCGGAATATTATGCAGCCATACAGAAGGACAAACATATGAACTTTACAGCAACTTGGATGGATTTAGAGTCTATCATATTCAGTGATCTGTCACAGAAAACTGAGTGCTACATGTTCTCACTCATAAGCAGACCTTGAACAATTCTCATAATACTGTAAGAAAAGGATTGGCAGTAGTGGAAAACTGCCAGAAGAGGGGCAGCACACCTCAAATCAACAAGGGTACCTGCATAATGAACATTTGTATACCTAGCCCTGAATTGTACCCCACATCTTTAAAATAAAAATTTTTTTTAAATGATTCTACTTTTTTTCCTTAACATAATATTTTGGAACTCTATTTATGCTGTAATATACAGATGTATTTTATGCCTTCTTATCACTGCACAGTATTACAATTATATCCTACATGCATTCCACACTTTATTACCTGGCATCCTGACGTACTTGGTGATTCAAGGAGAGCCAGACTGTGATTATATACAACAGATACACTGAATCTGTTATCCTCCCCGGTGGAAACTGTGAATTGGGCAGCAGTTGATGAGGGCTAGGAGTAGAGAAACTTTTTTTTTTTCCCAGAGGGAGAAAGAGGAAATATTTCTTTGAATTATTTCAGCCGAAATACAGATAGAGAGCAAGACCATTTCCCAGGATTAACTATCCTTAACCTGCTCCTCTGTAGTTATGGGAGTCCTGGGTGGCTTGCTTTTGTAACGTACACTGTCATGTCAGGCCAAGATGCTAACATTCAAGAGACTGAAACTTTATTCACTAAATGTGTCTGCCTCAACTCTCTTCATTTTCCATGTTCTAGCCTATTTGGTATTTCACTCTCCATATTGCTGACCTTGTCTTCTATATACAACCTCATCTTTGCCTTGCACTTTGAATCTGACAATGCTCTGACAGGATACTCATAATCTCCTTTTATCTATGATTTGCATTCACCATGTAGACCATTGCATTAGGTTACTCAAGGAGGCAACCCAGATGTTTAAAATTCAAGCCTAAGAGAGGCCGCCAGTAATCAATATTTCTGTTGTGTTTGCTTCATTAAAAAGAAAAACAGGAAAATATAGATCTAATAGACAAAACTGATAGCAATTAGCTGTCAAGGTCTGGGGGATATGAATAGTAAGATGCCATTCCCCTAGCAAAGAAAATCAATCGGTAGTATATTACCTTCCAAAGATCTGATTAGCCTACTCTAATTTGACTAGCATAAGTCCACAAGAGATTTATTATAATATCCTATGCTTAATCTTTAGTGCCCACACTGGACAATTTGATTAATTGCCTTACATTTTCAGTAATCCTTAAAAATTTTCAGAAAATGAACTCATTTTCATTTCATCGTGGTATCTCACCATGGATTTTTTTCTTTCCTGGGTTTTCAGTAATGAGACTCTACCTGAAAATAGATACAGGTTATAAGAGTACAATGAATGTTGCATAGAAGGAAATTTAAATAGTTGTAAATGAATTGGAGATTCTAGACTTCTCTCATGATCCACAGAAAGCATCCCAGTGACCGTTTCACATATGCAGACCCTGATTTAAGTATGAAGCATATCTATGAAAACCTAGTGTAAATGACTAGATGGGCGACCAACTCAATGTTTTTATTCATTATTCCAAGAAATTTTGAACCAGATTAAAGATTTGTAAACTATTATTATAGTAAAGTTTTTATTATTGGATAGATGTTGTGCAATTTATTGTATAATCATTAATTATTAAATAACAATCATTGTGATAAAACACAATTAAACAATAAGACATAGACATATTTTAAAGTACATACATGCAATATGCAGAAGGAAGGAAAATAATTTAAAATTATAAAATGAAAAGATGAATTAGGCAAACAGTTTTTAAGTGGCCATTAATGTTCACTCACCAGTCACTAAGATGTCAATGTTTTTGTTTTATGCAAATAATCAAAATTCAGAGCATATGATATTCTTATTCTAATATTTTTTTCTATTCACTTTTAAAAGTAAAGAAAAGAAACTAAGTGGTTCTTTGAGCCCTATCTTCTTCCCTCTGTCTCAGCCTATGCTCTCTTCTGCCACTGGATTTACCTTGCTACCATTTCTTCTGTTTATATACCACAAAGGTGCCTCATTCCTTGTAAGATAAGATCCATAATATTTTTCTTATTTATATATTTTTAATTTTATGAATACATAATAGTTGTATGCATTTGTGGGGTACATAAACTCTGGCTAAATTTACCTTTTCAGATCCATCATCCTTCACTCCCTTTCATATACCCTATCCTGCAGACACAAGATTACTTGAATTTCTACGAGCGATACATAGGTTTTTTCTCCGAATATTTATTTATTTTACTACCTCTGTCTAAAATGTTCTTTTTTCATTCTATATCTGGCAAGATTTTGTCCACTAAAGCTTAGCCCAGATGCTCCTTCTCTGTAGGATATTTTTTAAAATTTCCCTTCTTCCTCCTCTTATAAACATAATTGATCATCTTCCTTTTGCACACACTTGGTAGTAGATGGGTAGTTAGGTAGTCATCACTATAAGAATTACTCTTTGTAGAGTTATTGTCAGTGACTGTATTGTTCCTAGTAGCCATAGCCTACCATTTTTCTACAGAAGAAGATTATATGAGAAAGACCAAGCTATGGATAACTGTGCTGAAAGGAGAGAATGAAAGTCATTTATCTTTAACCCTAATGAGAAATAAGATACAAGTTTCCAGTTAAAGGAAATATGTGCCTTAACAAATTGTTGGAAAAATCTACCCCCCACTTTTATCACTGCAGATATGTGAAATACTCAAAAACTACAGGGCAGCTCCCTCGGGTGCCCTCTCACTGTGGGAGCTTTTCTGTCCTCTCAATGAATCCTGCTTTAAAAACAAAAAACAAAAAAACTACAACAGGCACAGTTTTAATAATACCCAAGCATGCAGCTCAAAATGTAATGAATGAGGCAACAAAAGTCCAGGCAGTGCATATTTTAAAGCTAAATCCTAACTCTCCTCAATATGGGAGATTATATTTAGCAAATTCTAGATGCTCTACATCCTTTAGCAAAACCCATGCATTAAGATCCACATTAAATTACAAGCAGATTAGCAAATTGTGTTTTGGTTATATTTGCTTTCCCAAGAACACTGATCACCTGGGTTAAACTCCAGGTGACAGTCATAAAAATATACAAAATCTACACTGAGAGAGTCTAAAATACTTTCCAATCCTCGAATTACACCTATACCACTGAAAAAAAATGGTGACAGGAAGTGTTCACTCCCTTAAAGCCTAGGGAACTTTGAGCACAGTGGTGGATGAACCAGTGAGCCCTGGGCACAGCATCCCAGGGAAAGTTTTATTTAGCATGAAGGAAGAATTTATGACTTCTCCTCTCTCTTCTCTCTTCTTCTTTCTCCTTCTAAATAATCATATTTGACTTATTACTCTTGCTAAAAGAGCAACTCATCTGAGAGTGGTAATTACAGATGGAAATCTTGCTTACTATTACTGGTCTTTTCAAAAATTCAGTAATTCCGTGTGTGTGTGTGTGTGTGTGTGTGTGTGTGTGTGTCTGTGTGTGTGTATGTTATATTATATTAATGCTTTTGGTATCTTAGAAGTCATACGTATGAGGAAAAAGAAACAACCAAGACAACTGGCTACATTTGATGTAGTTTATCGGGGGTGACAGGAGCATCGATTCTCTCAGAGTAATAAAGAAGCATAAAGGGTTAGGTATTAACAAGTTAGAGTTTGGAGAGAAATTAGTCCACTTTGTTTTTATTATCATAGATATTCTAGTAGTAAACAGTGGAGCTACGATAACAGCGAAGATATGTGTACTTAAAAATTCCATTGTCAGGGTAAGCCTAACAGGTTATAGTATGCCAAAGCCCTAACTCCAGATTCATACGCAAAGACAGAAACACACCCAAATTTCACCCAGTCATTGGGAATGCCATCAGTACATTTTTAGCTATGACTGCTGAACAACCCATATATAACATGACTTAAAACAACAATCTCTTCACTCATGATCCCTAGGTCAGCAGTTTAGGCTGAGCTGGGTTGGGCAATTCTTAGCTTGACTGAACTCTCTCTCTCTCTCCCATCAGCTTTCATCTGGGGAGTGACTTGGATATTGCCTGGGTTCCCACACATATCTTTGACTTCTGCTAGGAAAACTGGGTCTGATACTACTCTGGTTAAGGTGGTCTCTTACCAACAGGAAATTAGCTAGCCTTTGGACAAAGGCTACTGTCCACATGACAGAGGCAGAGTCCCAGGGAATAAGTAGAAGTATGAAAGCTTTCTTAAGGCTTTGTCTTGTAACTGACACATTATTTCTATTGCATTTTATTGAACAAAAAGGTCATATGATGAGCTCAAATTCAAGGAAAAGGAAAGTAGACTCTACCTTTTGATAAGAAAAATTACAAAATTGTATTACAAAGAGTTGTGAATTCAGAAATAAGTGAAGGATTGTTATCATTTTCACAATCTACTACTGTATGGTAAGGAAGGCACATTGTATCTTTTATCTGAGAAATCTTGAAGATATTTCACCTGTTGTGTGGAAGTATAGTTAATCCTTTTATAATGATG
Organism: Cephalopachus bancanus; assembly: GCA_027257055.1. Classification (NCBI taxonomy): domain Eukaryota; kingdom Metazoa; phylum Chordata; class Mammalia; order Primates; family Tarsiidae; genus Cephalopachus; species Cephalopachus bancanus. The sequence goes on from JAPVLO010000107.1 coordinate 3,689,803, forward strand.
AGCTAGTGTTGCTGAGAGATGAGAGTTCTTTTTTAACATCATTGTGTCAACAGTAGTGTGTGGAAGGTCATGAACTCTGCCATTAGCTGTCAACTTCTGTTACCATAGAAGCTTAGAGAGGAAAAGTTCTACATGTTATTATCTACACAGAAGATAAGCTTGATCTTACTCATAGGGGGCCTAAGTATTTGTAGTTGTTCACTCAGTTATCAAACACAAATACTTGAACTTAGATGATATAGCTTCAATAGTACTCATCATGTTCTATGATGCTATGTGTGCTGACCTGCTAAAAACCTAAGCAGAGCTATTGAGAAGCATCACATAAACTTCAGAAAATAATCAGTAGTCACACCTATTTATCTTCCTACCATGTTCTAGTAGTGATATTATCAAGGTACCCAGACTATAGAAGCAGAAGTATGCAACATGATATAGAACAGGCCCTGTACTAAAACCTTCGGGACGCGTTCTGCTCAGAATAGGAAACTGGCACCGGGATTTGCCCAATGGTGCAACAAAGTGGAGAGTGTTTCTTCGGGATCCTGATGTTTAAATGATAAATTTGATTTCAATATAAACAATCTATCTTATTAGCTGTGCAAATCATGGCTTGGGTCAAGAATGAATGGAAACATAGGTCACCTTTCTGAGATTAGTAGAAATAGCAGAAATTATGTTATGAAGCAGTCATCTTCCATTTTCTTGGCGGATTTTAACTTAAGGTACTTAAAATATACTGATACCTGTCTCCACCCCCAGAGATTCTAATTAGTTTGAAGTGAGATGTGGACCTGTATTTTTTTTTTTTTTTTTTTTTGAGTTGGAGTCTCACTCTGTTGCCCAGACTGGAGTGCAATGGCCGCTCCTGGCCACTGCAGCCTCGACCTGCTAGGCTCCGGCAATCCTTCCGCCTCAGCCTTCCAAGTAGCTGGAATTACAGGCGCGCGCTACCACGCCCGGCTAATTTTTTGATTTTATTGTAGAGATGAGGTCACGCCTGCCCAGACGGGTCTCGAACTCGCGGGCTCAGGCAATCCACTCACCTCAGCCTCCCAAAGGCACGGGATTACAGGCTGAGCCACCAAGCCTGGCTATGTGATCTAATATAGATTGATTCCTCACTTAACAGAAAAGAGAAATTGTGGAAATTTCTGATGGTGGTGAAGGGAGCAACTTCTTTGTTAAATACAAATGTATCAGAGATGCTTCATTCAAGTTGTAGAGTGTTGGCCAGGGAGTGCAGACTATAAAAGGATTGACACTACTTACCTGTTGGCAAACCTGCTACAATTGACTATTTCATAAAAGTGTCAATCATGATTGAAGAGAATATGCCTCTAATGGGAATGTGCAGTCTTGTCTGTCATGAACAGACATTGAAAGAAACAGCCTAAGGTATTAGGCTTATATTGTGAGAATAATTTTGTTATGTAAAAATATTGGGGAAGGAATACTGTAAAAATTTCAAATATTTAATATTTTGGCTGTAATTCAAAAGTGTTTTATTTGTGGGTTTTGATTTATACCCAGACATTTAATAAAGGGAAAAGTTTTATATTGATTTTTAATGTTGCTAGTATTGTGTTGTCTGTGATATTTATGCTATCATGAGTCATCTATACAGCCTCTAGTAAGCTGTTTTGAAGACTATGGATGAGCATAATTTGATGTGAAAAAATAGAACAGGAAGAGTATTTCTTACTCAGATTCTATGTGAAAATACATTAAAAGAACACAACATGGGGACAGAAAAGGACTCAGATCTTCCTACTACATTCCTACTGCAGTTCCTAAAAGGAAACTTTTGGCAATAATTCTACATTTTGAGGAAGAAATGTCCATATTTATCTTCATCGTATTAGTTGCTCCTCCCCAAGGGAGTGAATCATGATTGACTCCTGTTCCTAGTAAGTTCTGCAGAAGCAATGTTGACTTGTAAACTTTCTCTTGTTTGTAACTTTCCAGAACCCAAGAATAATGGAACTTGCTCTTGTAGTCACCATGCCAAGGCGCAATGTGCTCTGTTCTGCTCTGTTTCACCTTTCAGTCTAACACTCAGTGAAGGGGTAAGTCAATCACACCCTGTTTTGACCTCAGACTTCTTCTACTCTCTATAAGCCAACATTATTGAGGATGAAACTGATACTATAGTTTGCCTCATTTGACTTTTAGGTCAATCTTTTAATTTGTTATAACCAAGAAGGAAGAATAAAAAAGTGATTAGTCTATCTTAGACTCCTCAAAATACTGTTTAAAGTAATTAAATGAAACTATAAAATAGTATAACATATACTTCCAATGGACTCACCACTAAAATATCTGAAAACTCTCATATACATAAGAGAAGAACTCCCAGAAACACTCCAAATATATATATATAAAAAAAACAAGAAAGAGAGCCCTCAAACTTAGAGCAGACTGTGTGTGTGTGTGTGTGTGTGTGTGTGTGTGTGTGTGTGTGTATGTGTGTGTATGCAAAGCATGTAAATATATATATATATCGTATATACAAACTATATAGATGTTAATATATATTTACATTTGTGTAAATGTATATTAAGCCAGTTGATCAATTAAGCATTTTAATTATTTAGCCATAAAATTCCCTATTTAGGGAAATATTTGTTTTACAAACTCTAGGACAGCAAAGAATCCCTAATAAATTTAGATTATTTTTCAAGAGCATAAGAAGTTTAGTGAAAAAAGCAAGAAAACAAAAGTCCCAACTCTACAACTTACTCACCATATGACCTGAAGCATGTCACTTAAAATCTGTTTCATTTGCCTCATAAGAAAAAAAGAAATAGAATTAACAAATGTCTTACCAACAAGAATTACAGCAAGACTTAAGTAACTTGAAAAGAATTAAATATTTATATAAAATTTAAAAAGTTTATGCGATTGTTATTTCATTTACTTTCATTAAAAGTATATAAGGGCTTAGAATAAAGACCAGACTTGTTTCCCAAGCTGCCCATGGTGTTATGAACCATTGAGAAATGAGATTCAACTTAATAAAATTATCTAAAAATTACTTATTATTAAAAAAAGATATTCTTATAAAAATTGTAGTAGCATCTGCAAATATTTTCGACCTACTACTGAATCAATCACCTAATATGTGCTAATACCAGTGTGCAGCGGTTGTATAGTTTTAACTGTTAATGTGATCCTGGAGCCAGAGAGTCTAGGTTCAAGTGCCTTGTTAGTTGTGTGTCCTGATTGAGCTTCTTAACCATCTATGACTTAGTTTGCTTACCTAGAAAATAGCACTTACCTCACAGAGTTGTTTGAAGGATTAAATGTGGTAAATACATACTATTTACCATATAATGCAGTATCTGGCACAGAATACAGAATTTTCCTATTATAAATGAAGTGTGTGTTCTTTGGTTTTGTTATTAATACTGCTATTTATTTATTCCAAATTATTATGAATTTGCCTCAAAATGTCAATGTCTCCATAATTTTGCAGTCTTCCTTGAACATTTCTTCCAAATCTAAGTTCAAATCATAATGAAGCAATAGAATATATTATACTCAAAATAATATAACGAAAATATGCGAATAAAATAACAACCATTCAACTGACCAATTATTCTCTTGCTCTTTATGTCATCAAGTAACCTGACATTTTTCACTAACTTGTCATTTTTAAGCGTACAGGACTAAATGGTATAGTTCTTTTGGCAGCTTATAGGCTTAGATGTTGCCATGAATGGTCAAATTACAAGTCTATTTATCAGTCTACTTGTTTCTTTATTTTAATCAAATACAGTAGATTTATGACCCCTTTGATGCAAAATAAGTGCTTCTGAAAGTTCTAGAAGATCCAAGCATCTGTCTATACTAAAAGTAATCACATTAGCAAACTAATATGGCAGGGACTTCTGCCAACTTAGAAGTATGGTATGGCAGAGACAGAGAGAAACAGAGGGAAAGAAAAAAACTGACCTTATCAACCCCCAAATCTCCTTTCTTCCTCTCTTCCTAGGAATGTTGTTTTATTATGATTGATTGTGGATATACCTAATTCAATGTGCAGATTTTCCTAATACAATTCTATTCAATGAGATTACGTATATTCATACAATAGAACCAAAATCTACAACACTATTTCAGTTTCAAGATTTATTCTTAGAAAGCTAGAATTAGCTTTCACGGATGGATACATCATTATCCTTTGCAAAGGTCAGAATTGGAAATATGAAATGATGGGTAAGTTCATGAAGCTTTTACCCCAGAACTCAGGCTTAGTGATAAATGACTATAGTAAGGCCACACTTAAAATATGCTACATTTCAGGTTTAACTCAGATACTCTTATTGAAATTTTTTAAAAATGTATAAATAAATAGAATTTTGAAAACCAAGTCAGACAAATGCTATTCTAAAATGCTAACTGTACTTAATATTAAGTCTGCTAAGACTGCCATAAAAATTATCACAGACTGGGTGGTTTAAACAACAGAAGTTTATTTGCTCAAAGTTCTGGAAGCTGAAAGGCCAAGATCTAGGTATTGGCAGCTTTGGTTTCTTCTGGGGCCTCTCTCCTTGCCTTGCAGATGCCAGCCTTCTTGCTGTAACGTCACATAGCCTTTCCACTGTTCCAGTAGACTCCTAGTGTCTCTTCCTCTCTTACAAGAACTCTAGTCCCATTAGTATAGACCGCCATACTTAAGACTTCATTTGACTCTAACTGCCTCTTTAAAAACCTTATCTTCAACTGTATTGTATAGAGGGCTAGGGTTTTCACACATAAATTTTGGAAGGACATAATTTAATCCATAACAGTAACTTTTTTACAAAGTAAAATGTTAGCAGCTGTATTAACAATAAATTCATTTTATTTTATTTCAACTTCTAAACTTCAAAATATCAATATTGATTTATACCACTAATAATAATGTAAAATTCATACATCTAAGATGTGTTAAGAATAATGAAAGACAGTTAAGAATGAAGATATCAAAACAGAAAGGACAGTTCTAATTAACAAATATTTTTATCAGGCTGCAAGGAACATTTGAAACATTTATCTAGTGTATAAGGAGGCTAATGATTAGAATACAGTAGTAATTAGACCAAAGTATCAGAGTGTAAAATTGATCAGGACCCTGAATACCCAATTTTAGAACTCAATTTTATCCTGAAGGAATGGGTACATTGAAAGAATTTTAGTAGAAAAATGTACACAATGAGTACTTTCTTGAGAATTTTTTAATCTAATCCTCTTTTTTCTAATATCAATAGGCTACTTTTTTGTGTAAACTATTCTATCCATATAATTAGACCACAGGTCCCTGGTGAGTGTGGCTAGCATCCCATCTTCCATGCTCCAGGCATAAGCATTGGTCCCAAATAATGCATTGCAATCCCTAGGCCAGTGAAAAACTCTGGAGGCAGGAGGCAGACAAGACCAGTATGACAGAGTACAGGAAAATGAATAGACAAAGTCTTATTCTGCTAGGTTTTCCAGGCTGTGAAACTGATGTATTATTAGAGTCACCAGCAGAAGCTGCTTGAAAATAAAGAAAACACAAAGCAGAGTATAACTGAGAGATGGAAAAATAGCTTCCAGGTTGCAGACTTTTGAGCACCTTGACACATTTGAACATGAATACAATCTGCCAGTGAGATGTTCGGTTATGTCATTGAATAAATTCCCTTTTTGCTTTAAACCAGTTTTCAGTATGGTTTCTGACTCTTGCAACCAAATGAGGTCGTCTTAACTCACTAGCAGAATGAATAGAGGGTTGTGTCAAAAAACAAGATCTGTAACTATGGAAAGAGAATACTCTACATCACAAAGTGAGTGTTACTCCAAAGATTTACCACTGAAAAAAGAAAGTACTTCCCCAGTGTGCTACTTTCCTCAGAGGGGATGAAGGGTGGAGTAGGAAAACCATGGAAGGGAATTAGTTTAACAGACAGCATTGGAAAGCAAAATAACTGAGTTAAGAAAATTGCAGCTAAACATGGGGCCTGAGCCATGAACCCAGGGAAGTAGTCAGTCATAAATTTATGGTGAAAACATGTAGTTTACTGTTCAGAATATAGCTTTAGAATGTAGAAAATCTAATTAGAATCCAAAGGGACCAAACAAAACATCTTGAAAAAAAAAGAAATCTAAGTGCTTAGGAGACAACGTAGTCTTTTGCACACACACACACGCACAAACCCTGAAGCATAAAATATGTGGTTCAAAGCATGAAAGCAGATGAAATGAAATGGGAACATACAAATGGAATGACACGTTCAAGGACATGACGTGTCTATGACCATAGCGAGAATTTTGTCTGGAATATCTGCTAAAACCTATTCATTCTGATAACCATTTGTTGTTCAAGGTAAATTACACATGTACTCTCTGGAAATTATTGAAAGCAAAATTTTCAGGCCATCTAGGGTTCAAGTTGTTCCATTTAGCTTGGGAAACTTTTCCTCCAGTAGCTTAATACATAGATTCAAAGATCATCCTTTCTTAAAAAAAAATCTGTTTCAGTGACTCAATGTATTTATAGAATGCAAGTGATGCACCACGAGAATTATAATAACTTATTCAAAATTACCATATAATAACACAAATATTTATAAAATATGAAAACATCTGTAGTAAGAAAACTGTGGCCAATAAGAACTGGAAAGAGTGCAAGTTAGCAAAATGATTGAATTTGTAAAACTAATATTTTAAAACAAATATTTCTGCCATCCATTTTATAAGCAAAGTACATAGGACTCTAAACCCAGACTTTAAAAGGAGATTTTAAATGACAAATTTAAACTGTAGTATTATTTCCAAGACAACTTTGAAAAATAAAGTACTATCACCTAATCAGTGTTCATGTAAAAATTTAACATGAAGAATCTAGCAAACTATACTGCTGAAAATTTTCTGTTTTGTCTAACACTAACCTAATAAAATAGTTAAGAATAACCCAAATCTGGCAAAAAACAAAAGAAAATTTAATGAGTTAAAAGCAAAGAGATTAAAAAGAAGAAGCAAACAAATAGAAAAACAAGAATACAAATACCACTGAGTTCCTAAATAGTTTGATCCAGTGTCAAAACTGGACTAAAAATATTTATATTGCTTAAACTTCTGGCTTAAATTAACTAGGTCCAAGAAGAAAAAGAAGAATGGAGAAATGGAGAGAGGAACAGAAGAGGGGAAGGGAGACGGGAAACTATAATTCTTGGTTTTAAAAAACCCAATTATGTGTATTCACTCGGAAAACCTCTGAGGTGGGTAAGCTAGGTTAAAAAGTCATTGCCTCTTTAAGGACACTACCCTTTCACTAAGCATAGTAGAAAGATAATTTCTAAGTTGAGTTTTTCTCACTGCCTTCCACAGTATCCAATTTCACAAACTTCTAGACCCCCTCAGACATGGGCCCTAGAAACTTTTTAAAGTAAATTTAGCTCCCCTTAGGGCTCAACAAAATTCTAATTATATCCATCAGTGATAACATAAGATTAGATGATGGCTTATTTCATCCATTTCCCAATTCCTACATTATAAAAAATATCCATTTTGGATGCTTTTTTTATTTAAAGTTTTTCATTTCCTATTTCTATTTCTTTCAGAACAAATTGCTGTGATTTTTATCAACCTATATATGCATAATAAGTATATGTGCATATACATACACACATATACACATTATAGATATATATACTATATATATGCATATTCATACATATAATATGAGCATACATATTATGAGTTGCTGGATACATTTTCCTTCTATTTTTATGATAGAAAAGAAAGGAAAGAATACTTGAACTGTTGTAAAATAATGTTTCAAACATAAAGTAGAATGACTAAAATCATGAATGCACTATCCAAACAGGTAATAAAATCTCCCCTGAGTAGATACCTTTAAAAATTTAATATCTTGAAAATGATCTAATAAAATAATTCTTTGAGGTAAGCTTTCAGTTGTGTAATTTCATATAAATGACTTTATATGTAAAACTTACATAATTCATGAAAATCTTTCATTAAATAATTAAAACTTTATATAAATGTTAATAATGGGAAAAATGACAGGAATTAACACCACACTCTGCTTTTTTTTTCTTTTTTCCCCCAAATATGTTCACCAATTTTGGCCTCATTTTTAAAACATGAATGGACTAGAATCATAGGAACTTAAATGTGCTAACAAAACATGAAAGTTATCTACTCCCAACACTCATATTTTTCATGTGAAAAAACTGAGGCTCGAATAATTTGAGGAGATAATTTAACCACCTCACACAACCAATTAGTGACCAGCTGGCCGTGTTCACTATCTTAATTCCCAACCACAAGCTCTTTCCATAGACAGTCAGACTTCACCCTCCAACTATCTGACCAAAATATTTAGTGTCCAGCAAATAGATGGTGATTACTGATAAAAGTATAAAATTAAGACTTTTCTTTTCCTTTGAAGATAAGGTAAATATACAGTAAGGATTTTAAGCTTCTGCAAATGTTTAAATTCAAATTCAAACTCTTGTCTATCTATCTAGTGAACTGCTGGGTTGCAGTCCCACTTTCCCAATTCCAGCTATCTTTTTATATGGATTTATATGCACAGAGAGAAGGGGATTTGCCAAGAGTCAAGTTTTTGCGGTGCTTTTGTTTTTGACATTTGTGTTTGTTTTTGTTTTGCACCTGCCAATTAGAGCTATGAGTCAGGATGCCAGGAACAAGATAATGAAAGGAAAGAATTCCCTAGTCCTGTACATGAATTCAGTTTTAAGCAATAGAGAGATGCTAGTCCTTTAAAAGCTGTGTCATTTAAAATAACAAAGCTGTGTCATTTGGGACTTTAAGAAACATAGACTGAGGAATAAGTGGAGTTGTTCTGGACCTAGTCAACTGCACAATTAGGAAGAGTATTTTTTTCAAATTTTACTAGGAATATAACGACTTCAACAAAGTGAGTACATTAAAATGCACATCTATGTGATTTCAAAATTTTTGTTCTTTTGAAGTTTCCCAAAAGCTGAAACCTACATAAAGAAAGAGAATTCTTAGAAGGGAAAAAATCTTTGATGACAGGAATGAGTCACACCTCCAACCCAAAATAGTTTCTGAACAACAAAAAAGAAGATCACAGTGGAAGAATAGGGAGCACTCGACCTGATCACAGTTTGGATATGGCAGAGACTCCTAGAAATAATTGGCCAGGACTTGAGTAAGGACATACAAAGATGAAGACGGGGAAGACATAGCAGCAAAATGTCGATATTAATGGAATCGTCCAAGGCCAGAGAATCCCAGAGAAATTACAATTCATCCTTATTAGCCATTAGTTAACAAATCAAAAATATATAGTCATGCTTTTCATAGGAAAAGAAAAGTATAGATAGAAATCATATATCTCACAGAAAGATTTGAACAACTGATAAACAGCTAGAAAGTACTGGAAAAAGCATCCATTTTTATAACAAGATATATTTTAATAAACATAAAGATGTTATTTATCTATTGTCAGTAACTGGAAAATACAATTCATGCTTTCTTAAAATTTAGTCTTCAGTAGATAGAAAGTTTACTTTCCTGACAACACTGCATTTAGAAAAATTTTGGCTTGATTCAAAACTGCTGACACTCTCGCAACCATCAACAATATATCTTCTGTAGATAGTTATACCACAGACATAAATATAAATGTAGGCAAAAAATAAAATGCCAACTCAGACATGCCTTGAGGTTTTTTTTTCTTTTTTTAGCATTTTTCTGATGTCTTTCAATATATTCATCTTCAAAATGAATTTCCTTTCCATATTTTGACCTTCACAGTTAAAGTCGAGCTTCCAAAAATATTGGGCTTGTGAAACAGTTGGCTCTAAGAATGACTTATTTCTTGAGAAATTTGAGTTAAACAATAAATAAAATGTCAGGATTAAAATGGAACCCTGAGCTCACACATTTGATTCTCTTACTCCCAAAGGCAATAGTAGGTTCAAGACCTTTCCTGTGTCAAGTCCAACCAGAAGTGCAGACAGAGACATGTGTAAGTAGCCAGAAACTGTTTAGGCTTCAAAACTATTCCATAGGTGCTGCAAAACTGATCTATTCTACAAGCTGGATGGAGTCATTGAGGGAAGGGACTGTGGCATATTCTTATGCCCATTTAACTTTTAGAGCACAAGCTTCTAATTTTCCTTTCATAATTTTAGTCCAAATTTCAGATATTCAGGATACCTTATCTTTAAAATAATATTTCTTTTCATCCGCGGAGCGCTGCGGTGCATTCCTCGCTTCCTTGAGTGTTGGCCCCGGGTCGAAGAGAAGATGGTGCTGGATCTGGATTTGTTTCGGGTGGATAAAGGGGGGCCCCAGCCCTCATCCGAGAGACGCAAGAGAAGCGCTTCAAGGACCCGGGGCTAGTGGACCAGCTGGTGAAGGCAGACAGCAAGTGGCGACGAGGCAGATTTCGGGCAGACAATTTGAACAAGCTGAAGAACCTGTGCAGCAGGACAGTCGGAGAGAAAATGAAGAAAAAAGAGCCCGTGAGAAATGATGAGTCCATTCCGGAGAATGCACTAAACTTCGATGACCTCACTGTAGACACGTTAGCTAACCTGAATGTCTCACAGATCAAAAAAGTCCGGCTCCACGTTGATGAAGCCATCCTGAAGTGTAATGCTGAGTGGATAAAGTTGGAGGCAGAGCGATTTGAGAACCTTCGTGAGATCGGGAACCTTCTGCACCTCTCCGTGCCCATCAGCAACGATGAGGATGCAGATAACAAAGTCGAGAGGATTTGAGGTGATTGCACGGTCAGGAAGAAGTACTCGCACGTGGACCTGGTGGTGTTGGTAGATGGCTTTGAAGGAGAGAAGGGCGCCGTGGTGGCTGGGAGTCGGGGGGACTTCCTGAAGGGGGTCCTGGTGTTCCTGGAACAGGCACTTATTCAGTACGCCCTTCGCACCTTGGGAAGTCGGGGTAACATGCCCATTTATACCCCGTTTTTCATGAGGAAGGAGGTCATGCAGGAGGTGGCGCAGCTCAGCCAGTTTGATGAAGAGCTTTATAAGGTGATCGGCAAAGGCAGCGAAAAGTCCAACGACAACTCCTATGACGAGAAGTACCTGATTGCCACCGCAGAGCAGCCAATCGCTGCCCTGCACCGGGACGAGTGGCTCAGGCCAGAGGACCTGCCCATCAAGTACGCCGGCCTGTCCACCTGCTTCCGGCAGGAGGTGGGCTCCCATGGCTGCGACACACATGGCATCTTTCGAGTCCAGCAGTTTGAGAAGATTGAACAGTTCGTGTACGCATCCCCCCACGACAACAAGTCCTGGGAGATGTTTGAAGAGATGATTACCACCGCAGAGGAGTTCTACCAGTCTCTGGGCATTCCGTACCACATCGTGAACATCGTCTCAGGTTCTTTGAATCACGCTGCCAGCAAGAAGCTTGACCTGGAGATCCGGTTTCCGGGCTCGGGAGCCTTCCGTGAGTTGGTCTCATGTTCTAATTGCACGGATTATCAGGCTCGCCGGCTCCGAATCCGATATGGGCAGACCAAGAAGATGATGGACAAGGTGGAGTTTGTTCACATGCTCAATGCCACCATGTGCGCCACCACGCGCACCATCTGCGCCATCCTGGAGAACTACCGGACGGAGAAGGGCATGATCGTGCCTGAGAAACTGAAGGAGTTCATGCCGCCAGGACTCCAAGAACTGATCCCCTTTGTGAAGCCTGCGCCCATCGACCAGGAGCCATCGAAGAAGCAGAAGAAGCAACACGAGGGCGGCAAAAGGAAAGCAGCCGCAAGAGAAGTCACCCTGCAAAACCGGCTGCAGAACATGGAGGTCGCCGATGCCTGAGCACCCTGTCCCGCTGGCCAGGCTCTCGTGTCTGTCCACCAGGGTCGCGGGGCCTGCCCCAAGCAGGGAAGCCCAGCACCCACTCGTCTTCCTGCCCTCCTCTGACTGCACAGCCAAAAGGGAACAGTCTACCACATAGACACAGATGTCCCCATCTCCTCGCATGGGCACAGGAGCTCACCATGATGACTGATGCAACCCTGTAATAAATCGTCTCGGGAGGACTTAAAATAGTAATAATAATAAAAAAATAATATTTCTGTTAAAATTTGAAGTAATCTAGGTTAAAAGCATTTAAATAGCTCTTAAGTAATAAAATATATTTGATAATTTTTATTGTATTAAATATATAAAAATAAAAGGCAGCCAACATAATCTAAGAAATGTGACGCAAGTTAAAGAGAAAGATTAACAATAATTTTAGGAAGCCAGGTCAGAGTAAGAAGAAGGGGGTTTAAATAGAGATTCTGTATGTTCCAGAAATGTATATGGCACCCACATATCCCTTTAAAAATTATTTTGGAGAAACTATTCACACTCAATTAAAAATCAATCAGAAATTGTTCTAATTCCAGGATATGTGCTGAAAGTTTTGGATAACATGCCTGAGAATAGCCAGAAAACATTTTAAAGGGTGTTGTAAAACAAGTTTGGGTGCATAAAAGAGTTAACAAGAGAAACAATTACAGAGTTATAATCAAGAGAAAAAGATAACCTAGATCAATAAACTTATATTTGGAGCCAATTCTCCCATTACTGCATCCAGCAGTTCTAGCAGAGATGACAGAAAAGCGGAGCAGACGTTTCAACCGGTCACAGAGCTTGGAAGATGAGAACAAGATTTGAGGATAGACTAAATTGGGAGAAAGCCATGGTAAATCTCATAGACTTATGGTTGAGACACCAAAGGCCTACTTCTAGGAATAGGAGCAAAAAGTAAAAATTAGACTGATCCTGGGAAGGACTGAAGACACGCTAAATTAAATCACTGCATGACTTTATTAATGAGATCTGGGATTGCTAGAGTTCCTGTCTGCTTTAAAGGGAAAGAAAGAATCAAACAAGCTTTGTTCTCTACTTCTAGGATTTGGATTATATGTATCTTAGTCTTGTTCACTTCATTTCATATGTTTCTTCAGTCTTCTGCATTTTCCATCCTTTGATGTCTCAGTGCTTAATATCACACTATGTTTTTAACCTACTCTTAGCCTTTAATTCCAGTTATTATATTTTTCAGTCTCAAATTTTTGATATTTATAAAAAAGTAGTCCTCTATTAAACCTCCCAATCTTGTCATGTATTTTTAAACACATGTGAATATTTTATTTTAAAATCTTTGTCTGAAAACTTCATTATCTGACTATACTGAGTGTTTATCTCCACTTCTTATTGTTTTGCTGTTCTTGATTTTCTTGTATTATAAACAGAACTAACAAGTCAAAAATTTAATAAACACTACAAACCATTAGTATGATAAATCAAACCTAGCACATTATGTTGAGTAAACTAATGACAAAGAAAATTGTAAAGTGAGACACCAAACAAGAAAACAAAATATAAAACATTTTTAACTTTGTGTGAACCTAATAATATAATCCCTTATGCAACAAAAATGTAGAGCTAAAGAGAAGGTGATTTTAACACACCTCTCTTATTTGTTCATAAAGCCAGCAAACATAAAAGTCAATGTTTGAAGATTTGTGTAACATTAAGAAACAATTAGATCTAATGATCGTTGTTTAGCACAATAATTCAAGTAGGTACTATTATTTACATTTTTCCTACCTAGATGGGAAAAGAAGTTGTGGCTTATATAGGTTAATATGGTAGATTACTCAGTTAGTGAGTAGTAGAACTAGAATACAAGCCCAGAGTTCATGCTCTTATCTGCACACAATTTTGCTTACCACAGAGATACAGTAAACAATTACAGGTATATATATTTACTTATAATGCTTGGGAATCAGGAAATGTCAACTTGCCTGTTTCCTAAGTATAATTCTTCATAACATAGAAAGCAAGATGCCTGCTTTGTCCACTCCACTCACTTTTCCTTGGGATATCCACATTCAAGGTTCGCCACAGAATAGAAAAACATATTTTACTTGGAATAATAAAAAAGTAAGTAATATGGTAAGGATAACATCTTAGTCCATTTTTTGCTGCTGTAACAGAATGTCACAGACTAGGTAATTTATAAAGAAAATTCCTTTGCTCACGGTCCTAGAGGCTGTGGAGTCCAAGGGTATGGTGACAGCTTCTGGTGAGGGTTTTCATTTTGCAACATAACATGGCAGAAATGAGAAAGATCTAGCAAGAGTGTGCAAAGGAGACCATAAGAACAAGCTGAGCTCACATTTATAACAGCCCACTCTCACAAGAACTAACTCACTCCCAAAACAATGACATTCATTCATTCATGAGGACTCGGCCCTCATAACCCAATCACCTCTTAAAGGACCTTGGCTGTTAAGTCTCTGACACATAAGTTTTTGGGGTACATTCAAACCATAGCAGGTGTATTAAATGCTGTTTTAAAAGGCATTACAGAAAAATGGAACTAGTAGACAGAAATGTAGAAGGCAGCAAAAACTAGGCAGTGTGACTAAATCATCAGACCATGGTGGGGGGGGGAGTGAAGAGAAACATTTTTTTTTTTTTTTTTTTGAGTTGGTGTCTCACTCTGTCGCCCAGACTGGAGTGCAGTGGCCGCTTCCGGCCACCGCAACCTCGACCTGCTGGGCTCCGGCGATCCTTCCACCTCAGCCTTCCAAGTAGCCGGAATTACAGGCATGCGCTACCACGCCCGGCTGATTTTTTGATTTATTGTAGAGATGAGGTCTCGCTGCCCAGGCGGGTCTCGAACCCGCGGGCTCAGGCAATCCACTCACCTCAGCCTCCCAAAGGCGCGGGATTACAGGCTGAGCCACCGAGCCCGGCGAGAAACATTTTTAAAGGGAAAAAGAGGGGGAAAGACTCTAAACATTAATTGGGATCATATTGGTATCATGCCAAGAAGTTAGAACTTTTTCCTATAAACATTGGCTCCAAATTTTTCATAAATTAGAAGCCCTTCCTCCATCAGAAATAATTGTGAACTAAGTGTACATATATTATTTGCACAGCATTTCCTTTTGGGGGATGTCGCTTTTTTACCTTTTATTGGAAAAATAAAGCTGTCTTCATTCCACTCACCCCATCTCCCATCTCAACCTTATTTTAATAGTCATTCCTGAATAAGCAGATAAACCAATCAGATATCTCCCTGGGTCTTTTTTTCTCTTTGTGTGCTGGAACAGTTGGAAAAGGTGCTCTCTTCCTCTTGAATTAGAAGCTGCAAGGACAGTGTAAACTGGAACCCCTCACAGCCATATTCTCAAACATATGAAGAAAGCCTTCTGCACTAAGAAATAA
The DNA here is from genome assembly GCA_027257055.1 of Cephalopachus bancanus. Classification (NCBI taxonomy): domain Eukaryota; kingdom Metazoa; phylum Chordata; class Mammalia; order Primates; family Tarsiidae; genus Cephalopachus; species Cephalopachus bancanus. The sequence goes on from JAPVLO010000107.1 coordinate 3,705,054, forward strand.
TTAGGCTAATGAAGACAGAGAAGCAGAGCTCAAAGAAGACATAAGAAGGACTTAAAGCTAAGGTTTGAGTCTCTAAATTTAGCCATTATGTAGACATCCTACCTTAAATATACTTGTGACACAATTTTGCAAATATATATTGACATATTATTTTTCTGATATACAGAGAATGCTTAATGTGATTGAAGATTTGTGACATCCTTATAATAAAATTTTTACCCTTCTGGCATCGGTATTCCATGGTTTGGAAATCAGCTATAAGGAATAGAAAAAATGAGAAGCTAACAAAATTATAGAACAAAGATAAATAAAATGGCTAGCTTTATTTGTAAGGCCAGTACATATTTTAACAAAATAAATATGGTCCTTCAGTGTTACTTGACTTCATTCTTTTCCTTTCAATTTCTGTTAAAAACAACAACTATGTATTTAGCCTATCTGTTGGCACAGAACTATAAATGATATTTAACAGTTTCCCATTAATTCATCATGTAAGAAAAATCTGAATTAGTTGAACTGCATAGACAGACAGACATCTTAATACAACTATTTTCAGTAAGTTAAAAATGGAGAAGCTTTAGTAATAAAGCTGAAATCTATAGGGATGTGGTTGTAATTCACCCAGGTCCTTGCAAAATCATTTGTTTGGTGTCAGTGTTTCATCTCCTTGCTATTCTAAGCAAAAGCATTTTTTATTCAAAATTGACATTCTGTGAAATTATTCATCTTGAGAATCAAAAGTCAGCCTTTGTCAGATGCTTGGTTTCTTGGGAAATGAGATGTTTGAATTATTTGATTTTGCCATCTTTAATTTTCTAAAGTGGAGCAGATGTTCTCTGGATATAATAGATATGTGTCTATGTGAATCTTTCATTTCTAAAAATAAACTTTCAGAAGTATTTGCTTTCATGTAAAAAAATACTTTTGCTATAATTGTTCCCCATAAGCATGGAGATGAAACTTTTTAAACAAAGAGAAGTCCGATTAAATAAAAATTTAGTTAAAGTGGTTGTTACTGTTGATATGTGTTTGTTATGGTTACTTTGAGCCTATTGCTTTAAATAATCATTACCATATCAAAGAGATGATGCTCAACATTCTACATTTTTATAGGAAGCCCTTGAAGACAATAAGCAAGATAACAAAAGATACTAGATCAAGTCTCTGAGAGACCTGCTTCTTCATAGGTATCCATTTCGTCATCAAGTGCTGTCAATTCTCTCTACACCATTCACAATGCCCCTTTCATTTTTTGCTCCCCGTCTGACTTAGCTGCTACCCCTACAGGTTGTTAGACTTTTCCCATTTTATTGTCATCATTGTCACAGCATCCTCATTACTCTCCTTGCCTCTCCGTAGCTCTGTCCAATCTATCCTAAATACCGCCATTTGATTCATCTTCCCAAAATACTGTTTTCATTCAGCAAATTTTGTCACCACACACTGTGTTTCGAAAATTAGAAATTAAAACTTATTTGGAAAGTCTAGCACAATGTTTTCAAATTTTTCCTCCTACCTCCCTATTTGAAGACTTCCTCTAAAAATGTCAATTTGTCTCCTCTAAAAGATATATGTCCTTTTCCAGTGTTTTCATTTTTCTTATTCCCTTCTGCCACTCAACTGCTATCATCTCCACATATAGCATATGCAACCCTCCTTCAGAGTTTAGAAAACACTAACCTTCTGCATGATGCTAACTTGCACTCTTTTCAGCTCTTATTTGACACAGCTTTCTCACTACAGATGTTTTCATACTTTATAAATATTTGTGTAAATAGCTCTTGTTATATGGTAACTTTTGAATAAGTTATTATAATCCCCACGGTGCCACCACTTGCATTCTATAAATATATTGAATCATTGAAACAGATTTTCTTTTAAAGATAATCTTTTAATCTTTATATTAAGCTACTGGGGGAGAAAGTTTCTCAAGCTAAATGGCACAACTTGAACCCCAGCTGGCTTGAAAATTTTGCTTTCAGTAATTTCCAGAGGGTACATGTGTAATGTACCTTTAACAACAACAATAAAAAGTTTACCAAAATGAATAGGTTTTGGCAGATACACCAGACAAAATTCTTTCTACGGTCATAGACACATGCTATGTCCTTGAATATTTCATTCCATTTATATGTCCCCATTTCAACTGTATGACTCAGAAAATTTGTTAAATCTATTTGGTATTTCTTTTACTTCTTTTAGTTCAGATGTAAATTGTCAGATACTTTACAAGGCCTTGAATAGTATTATTCAAACAATGTAAAATGGGAAATGTTTCATATTCAAAACACTGTTGTTTAAACCCCAACTCAATTTTGCCTCCCCTCACCTCAGTAATTTAGAATTCCAGGTTTCCATTCTCAGAAATTCCTTTAGTTTACCCATCACTGCAGACTCTGACATCTGGCTACAGCAAAGGAACATTGGTAATATTGACAAAAATGGTTTCCAGTAGCTAATACTAAAGGCATGATAAAAAAGGATCCTTTTAAAGTCATTATAAAGCTGTCTTAATCCTTTCTGGGACAAGGTAGGCTATAATGAAGTCATTTTATTTCTTTCCTGAGGGAGGAATATATGCAGACTGTTTCTCATAATTGAGAAAAGAAATTTCTTAATTATTTTCTCATGAAGGACTTTTTCTTTGCTTACAAAAACAGTTGGAGACACAACTTTCTCTGTAGCACACAAATTTTGAAATTCTTCCTTCCCCCAAAGTGTATAATATGCTTTAATATCACAATAGCACAAAAATAAAAATACAAGTCAGTGAAATGGCAGAGAAGGTGCAGTTTTGAGAGAGGTGCTAAGAGCCTCTATGAGGCCCAAATACAATTGACGGAACCCTCTTTGCAGCTCATTCCCCATCAACTTTTCCTCCCATGAATTGATTATGATTGTTCTATGCAACTACAGCCCCAGAGAGTAGTCAACCCCCCACACCACGCTCCCCCACCCCCCCGCCATACACACACACACACACACACACACACACACACACACACACACACACAATGGATCCAGGCTAGGATGTGGACAAGGTCTCTTAACCTTTCTTTCATATTATGTAGAGAAAAATCTGTTTTCCACTCATTTTCTCAAACTAGAAGAGGTGGGGAAAGACATGTGCCTTTGGCTCAAGAAAAATTTCCCCTAGAGTGCCTGGAGAGTATTATGTGTGAAATTGTTTGAAACGAATGCTAAAAGAAAAAAAGAAACATTACTTCTGAAGAATCTTAATAAGGAATTCATTGATATCTGAAACTCAACATCTTAGGATCTTACTGTCCAACAACAACCAATAACTATCCTTTCATCTATTCAATACATATTATTAAGTGCATAAAATGTCTCAGGCAATATTCAGTGAATAAAGCAGAGGATGGTTCCTGCTGACATAGGATTCTGTGTTTATTAGGAAAGACACTTATCCATATTAACACATTGCCTCTCCATTTTCTGATGCTCTTTCTCACCTCTCAGACCCTGACCTTTCTCATCACCAGACACATGGGTCCATTTCATACACCCCCCCCTTTTACCTTTTACCTTTAACAACAACAATAAAAAGGTTATCAGAATGAATAGGTTTTGGCAGATATACCAGTCACCTTCTTGTTGATTCTGACTCCTAAAGCTCCTACTGCCTGTGCAAACAAATGATAACTGGGAAACTGTATTTCCAATGAGGTTGGTGATACCTAGAGCTAAATTTAAAGACAATGTGTAATCTGTCTTCTAGCTACATACACACATTTTTACTTGCGATCTTGTCAAGGCAGGGCAATACAAAATGAGTTGACTTACAGTAGACCTGGTACCCATAGTTTTGCATTTTTCTTATTTCCTCCTTTTCAATTTTGACCATGGTTTTACTTATTTTCTATAAATTTTTTGGCTTTCTTTCCATTTTCCTTTGATTATAGATGTCTTTTTTACTCTGCCCTATCAACCAAACCAGTTATTATAAAGAGATGGAATAATTTCCAGATGGAAAATGTGGCAGATTATGTTTGGTGCTTGTCTGCAAGTCACATCAATTTGTAAACTAAATATACCCAGTGCCTCTTCAATATTTCTTTGAAAATGTAAAGCTAAAAAAAAGATACAACTCTAATGTGAGCTTGAGATTAAAAGCCTTCCACTACCCAGTCATTCCTATATTGCAGGAAAAATTCAGCAGAACTTGTAACTTTAGGTAGAAACATGTCAGATAAAAGCAATAGAGAAGGAAAGTATATATAAGTGGATTGAACTTTCAGTTCTCAGCCCCAAAAGCCCCCAAAAATATGGAGGGGAAAAAGCTCCCTAAGGAGGAAAATCTAGGTGACATAACTCTATATTGGGAAGTAGGCATTTTTCCTCATTACAGAATGCATTATTGATTTGGCAAGCCTAAGCATGCCAGGTACTTTTCCAGTACAGACAGTACAGAGGTAGTAATTAATAGATTAGAATCTTATATTTGCCCCATTATGTTTTTCCACATTGTACTTTCATGTTGTAGTCTAGGAAACAACTGGTAAACATGTAAGCATACCAAAATGTCTTAAATTTCTATCCCCAAATGTAATGTTTTTCAGTTTTTAATTTTTAAATACTCTACAAAATGTGTTTCCAGATAAGCAAATGAAGAAGTTATCAATGAAAAGAGAAAAGTTAACACTATACATCTACTCTGTGTCTGTGTTAAGTGTTTCATTTAATCTTCTCATCAATAACAATAACTCCTACAGCTAAAGAAACTGTACATCTGTTCTTTGAACTTTGTTGAAACTTGTGTTAAGACCTAGCACATGAACAATTTTTATAATTGTTTATTCTCTAGGTTGACTTTAGCTTAATGTTCTTGTTCAGTGATTTATATTATTGATAATATAAGTTATATTATACTTCTATTATAACCTTGTTAGTAGGGCATATAGAAAAATGCATATTATATAATATTATTAATTTCTTCTTTCTCAATCTATCAGTGGGAATAATAAATAAGAGTTGTCAAACATGAAAGTGAATATTTGTATATTTTGAGCCTATGTTATTAGGTTCATACAAGCTTAGAGTTTTCACATGTAATCTTGGCTAGGTTAACTAATTCCCTTTTTCTCAGTTTCCTCCTCTGTAAATTAAAGGTATTTGTTTCTGCCAGGTGCTCAGGGTTACCACCATCCTAAATCACTTTAAATTTTCTACTGGAGGTAGTTGAGGTCATTTAAATTCAGACCCAAACCAGGCCTAATGATCAGAGATATACAACCTTATAGTCTCACTCTGCTTTTTTTTTTCTTATTAACCCACCAAAGGTATAATCTTTTTTTTTAATTTTAATCAATATTTTTATTATGGTTTTGTGGGGTACAGTTAAGGGTTAGGTATACAAATGCGTTTCATTCAGGCACCGTGTTGATAAGAGGTGTTTCCCCGTTCCCAGACAGATATTTGCTACCGTTAATCCCATCTCCCTCCCCCGCATAGTTTCCCACTACTGTCAGTCATTTTCTTATAGTATTACATCGGGTGAAAGGTATAATCTTTAAGCTTTGCACACATTTTTCTGATCTCAGTTCTCAGTTCCCAGGACTTTTCAATCTGTCCTCTACTCAGGGAACTATCAATACCCAGGCCTTATGCCTCTTGACACTGGCACTCCTTTATTACTTTGGAGTCAGGCTGTCTTTTTTTGTTTGTTTGCTTTGTTTTTTCACCAATCTGTTTATTTGAAACATGTTAGCTCAGCTATGATTAATGCTATTTTAATATATTGGCATATATATGAATATGTATATATACATGTATATATGTGTGTGTGTATATGCACACACACACACAAATATAAAAACTTTTTTTGTATTTACCCAAAGTCTTGGTGTGTGTTGTACTAGGAGATGTTTTACTGAACAGTTAGGCTTTTATTGCCAAAAATTGAGTTGAATAATTCTAAATAAGCTTTTGTTCCTATATGCCCCTCTACCTCCTTACTTTTATTTGTTACACTGTGGGAGTTGATTGAATGAAATTGATATTATTATGTCTAAGTAGTAATTAATAGATTAGTATCTTATATTTGCCCCATTATATTTTCACATTGTCTTTTATTTTCTGACAAGTTATAAAACTTATTTGAAATATTTTATTGAAAAGGAAATCACAGCTAAATGAATCTCATTGGTATTCTTTGAAATGTTTATTCTAAGTAATTCCTTGACTTATGTAAGTTCCAGTATAAAATGAGCCACTAACCAGACATTCCTTTTGACAAATGATTTTGCTTATGCCACAGGTTTTCTAGTCATTAAAATATTTTTATGTGTGTGAATGTGTGTGTGTACATGAGACGTTAGTAGTGGAAGAAAACAAAGAAATTTGGAGATTTATAATCTATAGGATCTCTACATTAACTTACATAAATACATATAAAATATATATATACACACTGATGATAATAATGATGACAATGATGGCAGCAACATCAGATGGAAATGATGAAGAAAAATTTATCTTGCCTGTAAAGCTCTGAGAAATAATTTTTAAAAACCAGCCAGATAACCAAGCTTATTAGAATTACAAATAAGCAAGAGTAAATAAGGTATTTTAGTAAGAAAAAGTGAGTTCTTTTTTGAGTATAGTACGTAATTTTTCTTGCATGGAATATCTAAGCATCTCTTTGGTTATACAGAGGTCTTTATTACTTAAATTTTAGTTTTGGGAAAAATTTATTTTGGAGAATTGCATCTGACTCAAAAGTTTTTTTAAAAATCGGTTGTAGTTTTCAAATCACTGTTTCCTTAAGCAGCAAATGGAACACAGGATAAAAACAGAACAGTGAGAAACTTTTAACCAACAAACTGTTCTATGTTTAATAATTCATTGCTAGAAACAAAAACCATACTTGAAGATTATGATAATAGTTCTATTCTGATAGAAGTCAATAGATGATGGAATTGTGTACTCTCATCATAATTACTCAACCTACTTGGTAAACCTTTAGCAAGAATAAAAATAAAAATTGGCCTTTTGGTCATTTGTTAAATTGTAAAGAAAGAAAAAAATCCATGAGAATTATATAGATATTATTTTAAATGGTACATTTTCCCATTTTTCATTCCTAGGTATCAGAGCAATGATCATTATATTCCTCAATGAGACAACATGTTTTAATATATCAAAGAGTTTTCTATAGCAACACCTGATTGCAGAGTATTGCAAATATAAACAAAAATGCAATTAGTTAAGGCAAAGCAAAAACCTGAAAATACATAGAGATGTTATTAATGCAGTGTCAGTGCAGTTCAAACTTCTTTGTATGCACATATTAATTCATTTTAACTCCCACCACTTATTGGTTCTACACTTCTAGTATCCTTTGTTTTTTAGATGAAGAAATGGGAGCACAGAGAACACAGAAAGTTGTACCTGGTCAGATGACTCTGAAGTGACAGAACTTAGACTTGGACCCAGGTAGCAGCTTAAGGCTCTGTGCCTCTAACTAGTACCTCCTGTTGGCTCCTCTCTTGTGCTAAGTTGGTCTGGTGGCCACCAAAAAGCCAGTACTTTCCCTGTGTGCAATAATGGCCTGCTACATACCAGAAGGCCAGTACTTTCTTTGTGGGCAATAACATTTGCCATCACTATTCAAATATTGAACACTGAGGGTTGGTACAGAATCTTATGAACTATCCCAGTGAAAGAGAACAAACCATTCAATATATATGGACCTTTATTTCTTTGAAAAATAAGACTGTGGAAATACTATTTTTAATGCCCCTTCCAGGTCTTGTTTTCTGGACAAAAAAATACATATTCTATTGATGTTGTGGTTATGAAATGACAATTCATTGCCAGAAATAATAATCTCCCTTGAAGATTATGGTAATAGTTCTATTCTGATAGAAGTCAGTAGATGATTGAGTTGTGTACTCTCATTATAATTACTCAACCTACTTGGTAAACCTTTAGCAAAAATAAAAATTAAAACTGACCTTTTGGTCATTTGTTAAACTGTAATGAAAGAAAAAATTCATGAGAATTATGAAGACATTATTTTAAAAAGAAACATTTTCCCATTTTTCATTCCAAGATATCAGAGCAATGATCATTACATTCCTCAACTAAGACAACATGTTCTAATACATCAAAGAGTTTTCCAAAGCAACACCTGATTGCAAAGTATTGAAAATATAAACAAGATTGTAATTAGCTAAGGCAAAAGTCTGAAAATAATTGGAGATGTTGGTAATGTGACTTTTAGCAGTTTGGAAGAATAGTTTAATTCTGGCAAGCAGCATGTTTGCTTATGAATTCCAGGCTCTAACTTACACGTTTATATTGAAGAAAATGTCAAGATGAGAAAACCCAAGATTTATGTACATTTCATTTTCAATATCACAAGTTTTATCCATTTTTATGAGATATGCCTCATAAAGTTTATCTTTTCATAACAGTTGAAGCTCTCAATATAACTTTTCCTTAACTCATACAGATATAATAAAATTATACTTAAAAATATTTTCTCTCGCCTCACTCCAGAAAACCATGGTGGTGACAGAGCAAAAGATTTTCCAGATTTTTCAGGGATTTTGTTTAAAATCAAAATGAGAAGGGAAACAAGCCCATTTGCCAATCAACATTCGTCCAAGACATCCTAATTATTGAAGTTTCTTATGCATTGTAACTGATAATATTAATGTGGCTAACTGATCAAATGGTTGATTTGTAGACCTTCTGTCATTTTAAGATTGAAGGCAATAAATTATATATTTTATCTGAGCTATAAGCAGATGTTCAAATGGAAATCATTTCACATAGTTCAAAATATGTGACCACTTAAAAAAAAAGTCCAAAACCATTAATGTATTTGATTAGTCTGTGCCATGTCTTATCAGAAAAATAACAGCAAAAAGATAAAGGCACTTTTTGCCTTACATTATCTTATCTTAAAACCGTATGTTTTTTCTTATGAAGTTTTCAATTAATGTTGAAACTTCCAAAAGACATGACTGGCAACCTACAAATTAAGAGTAGAATGCTGAGGCGATTATTTAAAGCAGAGGTATTGAATAAATTCCTCATCAAATAATTGTAGAGTTTGCAATTTAATCTAGAACCACTGACCCCAAAGTCCACAATTTGCCAGTCAACCACTATCCTACTTTGATCAGATTAAAAAGAAAGAATTTCATTTACACACAATATTTTTCACGTATTTTTTTACAATATCCTGTCAATATTTTTATCAGTATCAGATTTTTAGAACAGAATATTAATCTGAGCTAATTTTGTTAAAATGTGCTACTTTCTACAATAAACCAATCTAGGAAAGAACTGTTAGGCTAACATTTTGATTTTTAAATAACTGGAGGATAAGAAAACAAGAATAAGAACATGATTAAAAAGTATGAAAGCTAATGTTTTTCTATGTCATTTTTAATATCGCTATTCTAGATTTTCCAAGTATGCGCTAAAGAAAAAAAAGCCATAAATATAGAACTTTTGTTCTGGATGTCAAATGCCTAAAACAAGGAATCCTTTATCGCTATGGGGTTTGTGGAGGTTAAGGGAGAGAAATAAGCAGGTTAGTTAGGTCAGGAACATTGTGGAAGATAATGAAACTCTAAGAAGAAAAATAGTCAAATTAAATAAGGTAATCATGAAGTATTCAGGATCATAATTCTGAATAGATCCTAACAGAATAAGGAGATGGTGAGTAGATGGTATGGGCCAACTGAGTTAATCAAATGATATCCCAGTACCCAGAATGACAGTTTTCCATCCAGTATATTCCCTGAGTATATGTCAATGACCTTGCATCTACTGGTATTGATAATTAACTAAATAATATCAAAGACATACTTATAAAATCTATCCTTAAATGAGGTGGAACTAAATGAGGTGGAACTAGATAAAGTAGGTTTTGCTGATTGTTTCTTAGTCACAAATCTCAGATACTTTACCCAAATAATCATCTTTGCCATCAATAGAAATAAATAATTAGATTTTTTTTGAAAAACAATAAGTATGAAGAACTTAAGAAAGCAGAAAAGTTAATACATCAGCTTGGAATGGTTTCTTTGCTTTGTTGTTAATCTAATGTTGAAAATATTTTCTCAGGTAGGAAGAAAAGTAATATGAAGATTGGGCACATGAGTTATTCTTCACATATGCACTACCATTAACAAAACCTATATGAATTACATAACAATAACAAAATATGAAGCAAGTATTCAATTATGAATCATTTATGCAACAGATGTTTAATGAACACCAAGTATGTATCAGGCATTGTACTAAGCATCAATGATGAAAACAGAATAGTTTCAGCCCTCCTCTGAGAATAGAAACTTAAAGTCTAGTTGTATGAGGTAAAACACAGTTACCTGCAAATAATAGAAAAACCACTAGCTGGCATACACAATGGAATTATTAATCATGGCATAAACATTATTCATTATTTACATAAGATGTGAATTGTACCCCACATCTTTAAAATAAAAAAGTTGATTGCCAACAAAAAGAAAGCCTGAAGTTATATAGTTCTTCTTTATGTTCATCAACTTACTGCTTTCACCAAGAACCCTGGCTTTTGCATTTTCCTCTACTATCTTCATTACAATGGTTTGGGGACCTGCTGGGACTTCTTACCACGTGCTCACAATGGCTACTACACAGAGGAGTAGCATGAGCTAGCTTCCCTTTCCGTCCTGAATATTTTATCTCAAAGCAAAATATTTGATTCATTTGCATCTAATTTTCCAGAACTCGTCCTGTGGTCATATAGGACAATTGGGAAGGCAAGTACCTGAAGCGGAAATGAGATTGACGTGACCAGCTTTGCCCAGTCATGATTACTATCCCAGAACTGGGCACCATATTGAGTCAACAAAATCTTGGTTGTTTTAGAAAGGAAGAAAAAGGATAATGTCCATCAGATATCCAGCCATCCCCTCTTCTACTTCATTGAACTTTTTGAAGTTGAGAAATTTCTCATTTTAATGGTAGAAATCCACCATGTTCTGAAGTTGGGTGTTTCAAAGTCTCTAGAAAATTAAGGAAAATTAGGACACAATTTTCTTATTTTGCAATAATATCCATCTATTCATTTTAAAATATGAATAAAACTAAGGCTAAATAACAAGATCTCTCCTCTTTCTATCCCAAAGTTTGAAGAGTCCTCCTTATAATAAATTATATAGTTTAGCTAATCTACCAAGAAAATTGCAAAAAATCCCAAAACTGGTGCCTCTTGCTTCATCAGAAACACACTTTCAGACTGATTATCAAAATAAAGAATGAAGCATCATGGAAATATAGTATTACCTATAAAACAAAAAATAAAAGAGAACATAATAGAGTTACCTGGTATCAAAGTGCATCTGAACGAGTGGGGTATCATTAGTGGCATATAGATATAGATATGGATTTAGATGTAGATATAGATATATCCATGTACAATTATTCTGTGAGAATCTTAAAAGAACATTCTCATACAATACACAGGAGAATCTATCTAATCATGCTAGGGTAACAACATTAAAATCCCAAAAGTTTAACAAAATGAAAATTTATTTCTCACTCCTATGAATTCTGCTTTAGGTATAGGCAACTTTCCAGGGCATTCTTAAAATGTATACTCACCATTAAAAGCTATATCCAATTGGTGGCCTCTCCTTTTGAATTCATGCCGCCTAGATCATGGTGGCAGGGGGAGATAGCATGGAGAAATGAACACCAGTACTTAAACTCTTCTTGCCAGAAGTTTACTGACATTTAATTCATCTGAGCAAATCTCTTGGCTTTGCCTGATTTGAAAAGGGGGTGTGCCTTAAAAAAGAAAGAAAGAAAGAAAGAAAAAGAACAGGAAAAAAGTGGGAAAGAGGAAATCTTTATGAACTTTAATATTATCTAGACATTTGATTAAAATATTGTAAAATCATATTTCTGAAGTTTCCATGACTTCTCTTCCATGTGACATTATTAAGTTGAACCCACCACACACCATATTTGGGTGTAGAAATGTGCATTAATTTAATCCAGAATACATTCATTGGATACTTCCTAAGGGCCAGTCAGTGGGATTGTATGTAGTGTCAGGCTTCTGTAAAGTCTTGCTATTTCATTTTCTTTTTTTTTTTTTTTTTTTGAGTTGGAGTCTCACTCTGTCGCCCAGACTGGAGTGCAGTGGCCGCTCCCGGCCACCGCAGCCTCGACCTGCTGGGCTCTGGCGATCCTTCCACCTCAGCCTTCCAAGTAGCCGGAATTACAGGCATGCGCTACCACGCCTGGCTGATTTTTTGATTTATTGTAGAGATGAGGTCTCGCTGCCCAGGTGGGTCTCGAACCCGCGGGCTCAGGCAATCCACTCACCTCAGCCTCCCAAAGGCGCGGGATTACAGGCTGAGCCACCGAGCCCAGCTTCATTTTCTTAAACTACACTCATCTTTCAAATTTTTATTTGGGTTCCACATACTTGAAGTACATCATAGCATAATAAAAAAGAGTGTAGATTCTGGGTTCAGAAAAGCTTAGGTGCAAATCCTAGTACTACTTATCTGCTTACTAAGTGAGTCATCTTTTAAAACTTACCTACGTTTGCTGGACCTCAAAGTCCTCATCTATGCAATGCATCAATTATAGTACCTACCCTCCAGATAGCTCTCAGGATTGGATTTCAGAGACTACATTTGTTTAATCTTTCTTTTAGGGACAATGTAAGAGCAATGATATCAGTATCAATGAATAACAATTCTTAGCTACTATTTTCAGTAATATAACTTTTGATGCTTTTCACTTTCTCAACAGGTCTGCTGCTACTGACTATAAACCAAAATGGTTTTCTCTTTCCATTGTTAGCACTCTAGAAATAAGAAATATGAAAAAAACTCAAGAGATTCTGTCACCACTAATATTGTCATTAATAAACTAAAATTTTGTTAAAATTGTTTAAAATGAATGTTATAAAGCTCTTGTGACATATTCAAAGTTAAACAGGTAATAAATGTTTGTGTATAAATGTTTGATGGGACTTTATGTAGACAATAGGAACAATAGTCCTTTAGACACTTATTCATAAACTACCTTTTGGTTTCCTAATTTGTTCAAGTTTGTTAACATCTTGTTTAAAATCTAGATACAGTTACTAAAAGATGAGGACAATTTCTTGCGTATTGTATATCTTTCAGCACCATATAAGAGGTACACAAATATTTAACTAAGGATTTAGTTCATGTTCTAGTCAATAGTAGACTTTTCAGAGCTACTCTGTCAGCATTACCTCCCTACCATCGGGCTATGCTGGCTCTGTAGGGCAATCCAGAATTCTTAAAATCTACATTCAATGAAAATAAAGTAATTGATCTAAATAATATAAACGACACTATGTCGTTGGCTGACTCCAGTGAATGCTAGTTCACAACAGATAATGTCCCAATGGCCGGAGGGAATTCCGTGCCCCAAGAAATGGGAAGAATGAATAGCATCTCCATTCTCCCAAGCTTAGAACTGACTGAATTGAATGGGAACTGAAAAACTTGAGATTAAAAATATTTTACTCCATTTAGTGGAAAACAATCACTTATACCTAATAGGTGCTTTTTAAAAACTTGCCAGAATATTTCATATTTTGGATTCACCAGAAAGCAATTAATTTGACTTCAGTAAGTCAATCTTAGTATGGTATTTATATGACTTACTTAAAGTAGAAGGGACATGTTGCTTAATCACTTTCAAAAGTCTATTAGTTGGGGATTTTTGCACACAAGCAACAAAAAACAATTCTGATTCAATTAGGCAAAAACAAATTTATTGAACGTTTATTAAGTTTTCAGAGAATCGTTGAGCATCAGGAGAACCCCTTTGATGGACAAGTTAGAACCAAGGGAGCTTGGGGGCTAGAAAGCAGGAAGCACTTTCTACAAGAACAGTAAGTAAGATTGTTTAGATGTAATGGATCACCAATTACTTTAAGCCCTTTGTTTCTTGGATCTTGATTCAAATCTTAGAAAGGAAGCAAAGAATAATATAGCTAGTGTCACTTGTACATGCTGTAGCCAGAGAGAGTGAAATCCTAATTTTTGTCCCAGTAAACAGTGGTGTTGAAGTGGTCAGCTCACAGGGGGAAAATGAGTGGGGTTTAAAGACCAAATGAATGTGAGGCTGCCAAAAACCAGGCAATGCCCACCTCTTTTTATTTACGTTTCAATTTCTTCTTGTATAGCTATCAAAATAAAAGCACAAAAATGAATCAGCACTCTAACATAGTTGTCACTACTGTTGAACCCGGAGCTCTAATGAGAGAGATAGAGACCACAAAGAGCCAGCTCCGATGCAAACACACAAGGGTCTTTATTCAGGCTCGAGTCTGGGCTCTCGCATGAAGTCCGTAGAGGCTTCATGGACCAGAGCCCCGATCCACAATGGCAAGCAGTTTTTATGCACAATTACAGAGGGAGGGGAAAGAACTTTAAACTTGATTTTACATGATTGGGTAATTTCTCCTAATGGGTACGGGAACACTTGGTATTGGTGGGTGCTGCCCATGATTGACAGAAACCCACTTAATGGGCAGAGTGGAATGTTAGATAAGTTAGGTCCATGCAGTCCCTGCGTATGAAGTAACCTGAGCTGGCAGGCAAAGGGTTACATTAGCCCTTTAAGTTTCCATCCCAAGGTATGCTTAGGAAAGCTTGTTTGCTTAACATTTACATAACATAACATGGTCATTATGGGACAACAAAAGCCAAACTTAACAAAGTTTTAAATATGAATGCTGCAAACACATACAGTGAATGTGGGGTAGAAATTCATATACTACTTCTGGGAATTTATAAAATATCACAAGCGTATTATAGCAAGGTGGTTTCTTTTATAGAAGCCTTTGTTCCCTTCAGGTTTACATAGCCACTGCGTGTAAATTATCATTGGGATAAAAACCGGTGATAGAGAGCAGCTGGCGCCTCTGAGTCTGCTGCCACCTTGTAGGAATGTCTGAAAGGGGCTTATCGCTTTATCATTTACATCCCGTTGTAAACGCAGAAGTTAGCCTGCTAATTTGGGGCTGACAATGCTTAACCCAAGAGTTCTAAATACAAACACTAGTTAGCCATTATACAAGGCACCCGACATATGCCTAATTCTATGGAGTCTGAGGTAAGATTTAAAGTACTAAGATTTCATTTGAGGTAGAATTAAAAGTACTAAGATTTCATAAAATACATGAGGTAAGAATACACAAAACATATAGTAAACATGAGGTGGGGATATATATGAAATATAGTGAACTCAACGCTACTTTTACAGCAAATATGGGTTTTTTTAAGTTTCTTGGTTTCTCGGGTCTCTCAATAGCATGCTCTTAACCTAAATCTATTGTTGTCCTCTCAACTACTACTAGCAAATCACTTTGCTATTCTTGCCTTAAAACCCCAGAACTGCCATTATGGGGAAAATAACTATTTAAATGTCCCTAAACCACCTGTGTTAAGTCTGTAACCTAGGCTGTTTCCTAATGATATTGTTCAGACACTCAAATGAACAGTGACTTACAATCCCATGCCATTTGCCTGATTTTGAAACAAACCCAATACCTTTTCAGTCAAACTTCCCCTAAGAGCAAGGTCTAACTACCTAATTCCAGAAGCATTTAAACATTACACTGAGGTGAAAAAGAATTTAAAGATATGAAGAAGTATATGCAGGTTCATTCAAATAGATCAGGAATGTTTTCAAGCATATTTTAAATTTAATAGAGTTCCTATCCAAACTCAATAAAAATAATTTATGACTATTCAACTGAATTCTAACATTCTCATTGCTTCCACAAACAAATCTGGTCCAATTTAGCAAGGAAACCTTAAAGCAGGAGGGAAAAGGACTTAACAGGAAAATTTTAAATAGGTCAGCTTTACTGTAATGGCTGGAAAAATACTGAATGAAATTATCTGCCATTTCTCATTAGACAACAAAGCTTAGAAATAAACAAAATGGCTTTATGAAGGACAGAATCTTCAGACCAGTATGTATTTTTATACTTGCCCAAGAACCTAGCAAATTTCCAGTATAAACAGGAATACCAGAAAACACCTAATAGATGCATTAGATGACTTTGTCTTCACAAACCACAGACATTTAATTATTGACACTCAAAGCAGAGTAACTAAGGGCATTTCCTCATATTTGTTTAACATTGAGGATGAAATTGTTTTAGTGTGCCTGCTCATAAGCATTGTTTCTATTACACACACACACACACACACACAATATTTGGCAAGGTTAGCTTGTCTAAATGTAAGCCTGATAAGGACCAAAAGAATTGCTTTTTTTAATTTCTAGTTTGTTATATATTTAACTATCTTTGAAAATGAAATACATAAAAATTATTTTACATTTCTTTGAAGACATAGGTTATGGTTTATTAACAATTGTTATACTGAACTGTCACTCCAAATCATATGGTATAGTTTAGTGAGTCACTTATAATAACTTTTAATTAATCTCTCTCCAAATATTTGTGCACAGTTTATATAGCTAACTAACATTTACTACAACTCTCATTTCAGCCTCCATATAAAATTAATTATTGTATCAACAGTTGTTTTTGCACCAGTTTCTGGTTCTTGAGATTATTACTCCTTTCTTCTTCCAGCTTTTTCTCCAGTTTTTTCTTAATCACCAGGACACTCTGCTCCATTATCTGTTCCCTTCTCAGTCTATGCAGATTCTGTGACAGTGTTCATGTCTTCTGTAGAATGATGACCCTTAAATTAGTCCTTAAATCAGATCTTCACACCTAAAAAGCTAATCGCCTTCCAGATGTTTCCATTTAGGTGCCCCCCCCAAACACCTCTAGTCTCAACATATCCACATTGGAGTCCATTTTTAGCTGGCTAATGCAAAAAAAAGTTACTTAATTTTTTATGCCTTAGTTTCCTCTTTCATCATATAAGGCTGACAATAGTACTTACTTCATAAGATTATTATAAGATTAAATGAATTAGTAGTTGCAGCTTACTTAAAATATTATGTGAGAATAGTGTGCTGTTAATAAATTTTAGTAGTAAAACATTCATTCAAGTGGCACAGCCCACTCTTAGGAAACACCATTGCCTTATATATTTTTAGAATATGGTCCTGTGGGCTTTCAAAATCACATCATTAATGGAATATGTATTTTAGGTCAGATAATAAGACCTGGAAGGCACATTAAAAATAGTATTTCCAAAGTCTTATTTTTCAAAGAAATAAAGGCCCATATATACTAGATGTTTTGTTCTCCTTCACTGGGATGGCTCATAAGATTCTGCACCAGTGCTCAATGTCCAATATTTGAATAGTGCTGGCAAATATTATTGCCCACAGAGAAAGCACTGGCCTTCCAGTATATTCCAGGCCATCACTGCACACAGGGAAAGTACTGATTTGCTGGTAAACACGAGACCAACTTAGTACAAAGAGAGGAAGACCAATATAAAGTAGTAATTAGAAGCACAGAGCCTGAAGCTCTACCTGGGTTCAAGTCTAAGTTCTGTCACTTCAGAGCCATCTGACCAGATGCAACTTTCTAAGTTCTCTGTGCTCCCATTTCTTCACCTAAAAAGCAAAGGATACTAGAAGTGTCGAACAAATAGGTGGTGGGAGTTAAAAATTAATATATAATACAAAAAATTTTGAACAGCACACTGCATTCAGTAGCACTGTATAAGTTTTACTTGTCATTATTGCAACCACATACAGTTAATCAACATTACTAGAATTTGTTTATTACCTGAGTCACCACTCTATATCTTGTAGTAAAGTTCAACATACTTCCCACTTACAAAGCATGTGCAGAAATACATGTGCATACTGTATTTTCCACTGTATTCACTAAGTTTTCCATCACTTGTCTTTGAATTCTTTGTAATAGATGTAGGCTACTAGAAATCAATGCCTTTTTATTTTAAATAATTTTAAAATGTCTTATAATATTCATGCCTCATAAAAAGAAGTTTACTTTTTACCTAGGTAGAATACCTGGCTTAAAATTCTTCAAGGCAGCAAGGCATTTATCAAAGTTGTAGTACTAGAAAAAGAATCACCATGAAACTAATGAAGCTTAAATTTCTGAACCCCTCAATTTTGCAGGTTCCTCTGAAACTGTGGGAGAGCGTGAGAATGTGTTCAAAGTTGTAATTTTGTTCCTTTTAGAAGAAGACACCCCAAATTGAATAAACTGCATATCCCAGAAAACCTAGATTCATTCTTGGATAGTATTGAAATCATAGCATATTCGTATGTAAGTGGGACAGAAAAAACTTGCATGGTGGTGATCCCTTCCTCACTGTGAATCAGGGAAGATTTCCATTCTTTGTTTGAAGTCATAGCTATCATTTGAAGGGAATTCCTCTCCTGGGGCCTCAGATGAAGTTCCATTATTTCTGAAATAATCACAAACCTTTTGCTTTGTGTATTGTTTTCCTGCTGCCCACAGGTTTCACCTACAAATTGAAGATGTACTTTAGGTCAACTACATTGCAATTCTTTGTCCACCCTGCCACCAACAGCCAACTGTAGCTGCTGTTTGATTTTTTTTTTTTATCATGACAATTTTGGAGTCCTCAGATGACTACCTGTCCCTATTGGCATTTTCAAAAAGCAATACTGATCCTAAAGCCAAGAATTATATTATAAACAAGCATGTGCAGAAATACACATACATACTGCATTTTTGCAGTATTCATTGAATTCAGTGCATTCCATTACCTTCAAATTTTTTGTAGTATACGTTAAAATATTCATCTGCCCAAGATATTTCTATACTACTTCTGACAGACACCACAGTCTTTGAGCTGTTAAATTAAAGACACCCACCATGAAATATCCTATGTGTTTGCAATGGAAAATAAGATAGTTCGTAGTCCACAAGCTGTTTGTATATTAAACTGGAGCTACACCTGTTTTCCTCTTGCTTGTACCAGGCTTTGGGGAACTCAGAAGCAGATGGAGGCTGCCATTGCTTTGGAAAGTATTATTCTTTTCTGGTTATTATTACTCAGATACTGTCAATCACACTATTGAAACAATCTTACATCTGCAAAATGTGCTCCAAGGAAACATCAGCAATTCCATTACTGTGAAAGGTGTTGGAAGATTGTTTGTGGTTAGCTGCCGGCTCTTGCTCAGCTGGTTATGTACTCAGATCTCACAGGCCTCGCAGAGAGTTTTTACTGCTGAATAAAAAGCAAAGAGTTTTGTCATAACATAAGAAACAGAGGAGAAGCAGAACTTCCTTGACAGAGAATTCTATTTCCTTAATGCTAGCCTATAGGCAGTGTTATGATTGGGAATCAAGCCCTGAAACATCATCTTGTCCTGATGGAGCATTTCATTATTGTTGAACTGAATGCTGTTATATGGTTTCTCCTCAATCAAGCAGACACAAGTTAAAAAACACATTATTCTCAACGTACCAAGAACTGCCTGTAAACTAATCATTCTCAGGGTTCCACTTAATCTAAAGAATTAGACAGTCAAGAAACACTTTGAGGTCTCAAATTTCCCCTTACATTAAAATTCATTGTGATGGTTAGTTGATGTGTCAACTTGACTGGACCATAGGAAACCCAGACATCTGGTCAAGCGTTATTGTCAGCATGTCCCTGAGGGTGTTTCCAGATAAGATTAACATTTGAACCAATAGAATGAATGAAGCAAGTGGGTAGTCCTTATTCAGTCATTTAAGGTCCTGAATAGAACAAGAGGCGTACCCTCTGGCTAGTAAAAGGAAGCTTCTCCAGTCTGACTGACTTGAGCTGAAGGGGTTTCCTCTTACTAGCCAAAGGTAAGACTTTTCATTCTAGACTCAAACTGAAACATTGGTTCTTTCTGGATCTCAAGTTTGTCAGCATTTGAACTGGAACTACACCATCCACTCTCCTAGGGTTCCAGCTTTCTGACTACAGATCTTAAACACATCAACCAATTTAGTATAATAAATCTCTTCAAGGATACCTGCATAATGAACATTTGTATACCTAACCCTGAATTGTGCCCCACACCTTTAAAATAAATCTCTTTACATACACACATATCTACACATCCTGTTGATTATGTTTCTCTGAAGAACACTAATACGACATATTTCAATAATTGTCAGACTCTATTAATTCTTTGTAACAAAAGAAACCTTCTAGATTTGCAAAGAGAGAGACTAATGTGATAGATCAGCACAACTGATCTTATCTAATTTCCTCCATGTCTTCCCAGTGACTTTTCCAGATCCAAATATCTACAAGTTTCATCACTGTTACATCCATGCTCTACCATGGTGGCCCTTTGGCATTGTTAAGGATGTGTCTTTACAACTTCATAGAGTTATGAGGACACACTCAAACCTAAGTTATTTCTGAATCTGGGATGTCAGAGGTGTCCTATACATTTTAAAACATCATAAAATAGTTACCTATCTTTTAAATGTTTAATGAGATTTGGTTCCCTTTATTTTTTGTTTGTTTGTTTGCTTTGTTTTCTTTTTTAAGTTGGAGTCTCACTCATGCTGGAGTGCAGTGGAATACTCAAGCCCAGACTGGAGTGCAGTGGCACATTCAAGGACACCCCAGTGTCTACATGCTGGGCTCTGGCATTCCAAGTAGCTGGAACTACAGGCATGTGCTACCACACCCAGCTAATTTTTGATTTATTGTAGAGACTAGGTCTTGCCAAGTGGTGCATGCTGGCATTTCCCTTTAAATTGAAGAGTATTTTCACAATAAAAAAACTTTGTGCAACTTCACAAGGACAATAACATAAGTACCATATCTGGGAATTTGTGAGATATGCATATATATATATGAGATATGCATATATATATATCTCTCTCTCTCTCACAAATTCCCAGATTTGGTATTTATAAATATATATATATATATATGTATATATATATAAATGGCATACATTCTTATATATATAATATTTTATATTAAATAACAAATATAAGTTATTACACATAAAATAATTGTACATTCATATAAAATTTATTTGTGTACATAATCTATATTTTGTTAGTATATAATATGTATTATTAATATATACTGCTAGTGTATTATGTTATTAATGTACTATAACATTATATTAATCACTTATAAAATGTTATACTTTTTATATTACATATAATATACAACATATATTGCATATTACATAATACTATGTATGATATATTACCTTAGTATATATAATATACACTATTAAATAATATTGCATAAAATTCTACCTATAGTTACATAATAGAATAATATATTATATATCATACGACATATTTTATATAATGATATACGATACAATTATGTTTTTATACATAGTATCATATATAATCATATAATATATTATATATTTTATATAAAACTATAATATGATTATACAATAAATATATAATAATATAATATATTTTATATACAGGATGTGTTATATAATTGTTGCATTATATAATATTATGTATTATATTATTTGTATTATGTTAGCTAATTATTATTATATATTTGTACCTTGTGAAGTGGTGCAAAATATACTATTTATAGTATATATTATATGTAGCATTATATAACATATAATATATTATGTAATATAAATAAATACATATAGTAGATAATGTTTTATATATATTTAAGATTACATGCATTATTTATATTAAATTATATTTATAAATTTATTATATATACTTATATTGTTGATATATAATATTTATATTACTATATACCATTGTATATTATATATTATTACTATATTATATATTATACATTTATATCATACTTATGATGAATATCTTATATATTATGTATTTATTATTTTGCATTTCACTCTATTCACTGAAGTATAAACTCCCAGAGAACAATTACTTCATTCCTATTCACTGCTGAAATATTTTGCAGAGTGCTACACACAGGTGCTGAATGAATGACATCCCTTACACAGCTTGACTCTGACTTAGCTTTTTCTCTGCCTAGTTCTAGGCCTTGTGTTTGAAGGAATTGTGGCTACACTTCCCAAAAGACAAAAGCAAATTCTTCTTAGCTGTCTCAATCCATTGGACAGGGCAAGAGCATGAGAGTCCCTCAGGCTTATCTTTAATGTCACTTTCAGAACATTTGATTATTGGTACTGGATCTGTAACATAAAATGTTACTATCACCTTAGGGAGCTTTTCAAGAAAGTACAGAGTCACCAGATATGTATTTGACTTATTTCATTTAATCTAGCTACTTGCTTCTCACAGTGTAGTCTACAGACAGGTAGCTTTGGGATCAACAAGGAGCGCAGTAGACACTCAGAATCTCACATCCCATTATCAATCTACTATATATCTATATAACAAAAATCGTAATGATTTGCATACTCAATAAATTTTAAAACCTAGGGTTTCTCAAATCTGACTACACATTACAATACTGAACTGGAGAATATTTTAAAAATAATAGTGACTGGGCTTTGCCAAGATCAAGTAAATGAGAATGGCGGGGTTGCTGAAAGGATTGGTACTTATATTTTTATTTTCATTTTTTTATTATAAAGACATCAGGTTAAATTCAGGGTTAGGTGTACAAATGTCAATTATGCAGGCACCTTTGTTGATGAGGTGTGCCCCTCCCTCCTCTAGCAGTTTCCCTGAACTAACAATCCAACCCTCCCTCCCCTGACAGTTTCCCACTACTGCCAATCCCTTTCTTATAATATTATAATTGTTCAAGGTCCACTTATGAGTGAGATCATATGGTACTCTAATCTTTGTTTCTGTGATAGATCACTGAGTGTGATAAACTCTAAATCCATCCAAGTTGCTGCGAAATCCATATGTTTTTCCTTCTTTCTGACTGTATAATATTCCATTGTGCATATGTAACCACATTTTTAAATCCAGTCCAACTCTGATGAGCAACATGGTTGTTTCCATGATTTTGCTATTGTGAATAGAACTGCAACAAACAATGTGTGTGACTATTTTTTTTGTAGAATGATTTGAGTTCCTCCGGGTATATTCCCAATAGGGGAATTGCTGGGTCATATGGAAGGTCAATTTCTAGTTCTTTCAGAAATCACCACACTATCTTCCAAAGAGGTTGCCCTAGTTTGCATTTCCACCAGCAGTATAGAAGCATTCCTTTTTCTCCCACATCCTCACCAGTATCTGTTGTTGTTTGTTTTATTAGTGATGGCCATTCTTATTGGGGTTAGATGGTATCTCAATGTGATTTTGATTTGCATTTTTCTGATGATGAGTGAGGCTAAGCACTTTTTAATGTGTTTGTTGGCTGCCCATATATCTTCTTTTGAGAAGTGTCTATTCATGTCTTTTGCCCAATTTATGGGCTGTTTGTTTTTTTTCCTTTTAGCACTTTTGAGTTCCTTGTAGATCCTGGATGTTAGACCTTTCTCAGATATACAACTGGCAAATATTTTTTTCCCATTCTGTGGGCTGTCTCCCCACTCTCTTAATGGTTTCTTTTGCTTAGCAGAAACTCATTAGTTTGATGAGGTCCCACTTGTCTATCTTATATCTTATGGTATGGCATTTAGGGTTCTGGATAGGAATTGGTTGTCAGTTCCAATTTCCATAATGGTGTCTCCTGCATTTTTTAAGATTCTTATAGTTTGAGGTTTTATGCTTAGGTCTTTGATCCATTTAGAGTTAATTTTTATGTATGATGATAGATGGGGGTCCTGTTTCAATCTTCTGCATGTGGTCAGCCAGTTTTCCCAGCACTACTTACTGAAGAGGTTCTCTTCTCCCCAAGGGTTGTTGCTGGAGGCTTTGTCAAAGATGAGTTGGTTAAGAATTGAGGCTTTGCTTCCAGAGTCTCTATCATGTTCCAATGGTCTATGTGCCTGTTATTGTACCATTGTTTTGATTACTGTACTCTTACAGGAAAGTTTGAAGTCTAGAAGTGTGATACCTCCTTCTTTGTTTCTTTTGCTAAGGATTATTTGTGGTCATTTATGTTCCCATGTGAATTTCTGTATTGTCATTTCCAGGTCTGAGAAGAATGATGTCAGTAACTTAATGGGTATTGTGTTGAATCTGTAGACTGCCTTTGGTAGGATGGACATTTTAACAATGTTGATTCTTCCTATCCATGAGCATGGAATATTTTTCCATTTGTTTGGTGTCTTCTTAGATTTCTTTGAGCAGTGTTTTGTAGTTCTCATTGCAAAGGTCTTTCATTTCTCTGATTAGGAAGATGCTGAGGTATTTCATTTTTTTGTGTGGCCATTGTGAGTGGGATTGTGCTTTTAATTTGGGTCTCTGCCTGCTTGTTGTTGGTGTATAGGAGTGCAACCATCTTTTGCACATTTATTTTAAACCCTGAGACTTTGCCAAAGTCATTTATCAGTGCTAGCAGGTTTTTGACAGATTCTCTTGGATTTCCAAGGTATAGGATCATATCATAAGCAAAGAGGGATAACTGACTTCCTCTTTTCCTATTTGGATACCCCTGATTTCCTTCTCTTGTCTAATTGCCCAAGCTAGGACTTCCAACACAATGTTGAACAAGAGGGGAGAGAGTGGGCAGCCTTGTCTTGTTCCAGTTTTCAGGGGAAATGTTTCCAGTTTCGGTCTATTTAGCAATATGTTACCTGTGGGTTTATCATAGATGGCACTTACTATTTGGAGGTATGTTCCTTCTACACATAGGTGTTTGAGGGTTTTTATCAAGAAAGGATGCTGGATTTTATCAAAAGCTTTTTCCACATCTAATGATATAAACAGGTGGTTCTTATTTTTACATCTATTGATATATTTAATTACATTTACAGTCTTGCGAATGTTGAACCAGCCCTGCATCCTGGGGATGAAGCCTACTTAGTCATGGTGGATGATTCTTGGGATGTGTTTTTGGATCTGATTTGCTAGAATCTTGTTGGGGATTTTTGCATCTATGTTCATAAGTGATATTGGCCTGTAGTTCTCTTTTTTTGTTGGATCTTTACCTGGTTTGGGTATTGGTGTGATGTTAGCTTCATAAAATGATTTGGGGAGAATTCCATCTTTCTCAATTACCAGGAATACTTTTAATAGGCTTTGTATCAGTTCCTCCTT
This sequence comes from Cephalopachus bancanus, assembly GCA_027257055.1. Lineage (NCBI taxonomy): Eukaryota > Metazoa > Chordata > Mammalia > Primates > Tarsiidae > Cephalopachus > Cephalopachus bancanus. The sequence continues at coordinate 3,730,111 of JAPVLO010000107.1, forward strand.
TTACATTTTGTAGAATTCTGCTGGAAAGCCATCTGGTCAAAGGCTTTTTTTTTTTTTTGGTAGGTAGTTTTCGTATGACAGAGTCAATTTCCTGGATTGTTATTGGACTATATAGCGTCTCAATATCTTCTTGTTTCAACCCGGGGTGGTTGTGTGATGTCAGAAAGTCCGTCATTTCATTTAGGTTATCAAGTTTGTTTCCATATAGGTGTACATGGTAATCTCTGATAATATTTTGTATTTCTTTGGAGTCAAATGTGACTTGATCTTTTGTATTTCTGATTATGTTTATTTGGCTTTTTCTCTCTTTTTCTTGGTCATTCTGGCTAGGGTCCATCAATCTTGTTAATTCTTTCAAAGAACCAACTTCTTGTTTTGTTGATGTTTTCTATGATATTTTTGTCTTCTGTGTCCCATATTTGGGCTCTTATTTTGGTGATTTGGATTCTTCTGCTAAAGTTGGGATTTTGGTGGTCTTCTCTTTCCAACTCCCTTAGGTGATTTGTTAGGCTCTCCACTTATGATCTTTCTGTTTTCTTAATGTGTTCTCATAGAAATATAAATTCCCCTCTTAGAACAGTTTTCATGGCATCCCAGAGGTTTTGGTAAGATGTTCCTCCATTTTCATTTGTTTCCAGAAATTTTTTAATTTCTGCTTTGGTTTCACTGTTGACCCAGTAGTTGTTCAACATCATGCTCTTTAGTGTCCATGTCTTTGTGGGCTTTGGGGAAATGTTGCTGGTTTTGATATTTATTTTTATTCCACTGTGGTCTGAGAGTGTGCATGGCAAGATTTCAACCTTATGGAATCTGTTTATGCTTGATTTATGGCCAAGGATCTGATCAATCTTGGAGTACATTCCATGTGGTGATGAGTAGAATGTATATTCTGTGGTTGTTGAGTGGAATAATCTGTAGGTGTCTATTAAGTCCATTTGGTAGAGTGTCAAGTTTAGGTTCTGGATCTCTTTGTTGATTTTTTGCTTCAATGATCTATTTAGGGCTGTTAGTGGGTATTCAAGTCCTCTGCTATAATAGTATTAGAGTTAATATCTTTTTTAGTTTACTTAGTAGTTGCTTTATAAATGCTGGTGCACCTGTGTAGGATGCATATATGTTTAAGATGGGTATTTCTTGTTGATGGCTTGAACCTTTTATCATTATGTAGTGTCCTTTTGCATCTTTTTAATTTTTGATAGCTTAAAGGTTGCTTTGTCTGATAATAAAACCATGACTCCTGCCTTCTTTTGTGATCCATTTCCCTGGAAACTCGTTTTCCATCCTTTAACTTTGAGTCTATGTGGGTCCTTTGTAGTGTGATGAGTCTCCTGGATGCAGCAAATAATTGGGTCATGGTTTCTTATTCAGTTTGCCATTCTGTGTCTTTTCACTGGTATATTTAGTCCATTCACAATCAGGCTGATTATTGAAATGTGATTGTTTATCACTGTCATTAGGTTCTTATAAAGTTTTTTCTTTGTTTCCTTGTTTTCTTTTGGTTTTATGGTTAACATATGTGTGTGTTTTCAAGTTTCTTGTTGTGCTGTATTGTCTATTGATTCTGTGCTCTGCTATTCTCTTGGGAAGTGTATGGTCATTCTTTTTTTTCTTTCTTCTGTGCTTAGTACCTTTTTAAATGTCTCCTGTAGAGCTGGTCTGGAAGTTACATAATCTCTTAGAGATTGGATGTCTGGGAAGGATTTTAATTCTCCATCACTGATGAAGATGAGCTTGACTGGATAGAAAATTCTTAGTTGAAATTGTTTATCTTTGAGGACTTTGAATATAGGGTTCCAGTTCCTTCTTGCTTATAGTGTTTCTGCTGATAAGTCTGCTGCTATTCTGACTGGTTTTCCCCAGTAAGTAGACCTTTCTTGCTACCATTAGGATTTTTTCTTTTGTGCCTACTTCGTGTAGGAAGACTACTATGTGTCTAGGAGTTGGTCTTCTTATTTGATGACTTGCTTGGGTTCTCTGTATCTCTTATGCTTGGCTGCTCACATCTCTGGTGAGATAGGAAAACTTTTCTTGGATTACCTCCTGGAATACTTGCTCCAAGTTGTTCTCCATTTTCCTTTCTACTTCTGGGATACCAATCAGGCATAGGTTCAGCCTCTTGATATAATCGCACATCTGTTGTAGGCTTTGTTCTTTCTTTCTGACTCTTCTTTCTATGTTTTTTACAGTTCAGGTTAATTCCATTTTCTAGTCTTTAAGTTCTGAGATTCTTTCTTCAGCTAGATTAATTAGGCTTTTCATGCTTGTCATCTTGTTATTTATTTCCTGGATGAAATTTTTTATTGCCAATATCCCTGTTACAAGTTCTTTCAGTGTTGCATCTTGTCTTTTTGGGTCTTATTCACTCTTTCCAACCATTCCCTAATCCCTGTCATATTCTGGGGCCAGTCTTTAGTGACTTCCATTGTATGGGCACCAAGTTCTGATTTTTCAGGAGTTTTGTCTTTTGTACACTTGAAATTACCCAAGGTCTTCCTTTGATTTTTCCTCATTTGTGACAAATCTCTTGTTTTTCTCCTTAGGTCTGTTATTCAGTGTCAGTGGGAGAGGATTTTCCTTCTGGTATTTGCTCAGTCCTCTGTTCTTCCCTGATCCAGGCTCTGAATTTGTTCTATTTTGAAATAGGATGGTGGATGGGAACCTTTGCTGTCTCTTGTAGTTTTTGAAATTTGAATAAAGTAGGGGATGGGGCACTAGGAATCAGAAACTACTTATAAATTACAATGTTCACTTATTGTGGTATGTGTTCCCTGAAACTCACTCTCCACCACCACTCTAGATGATGATGCAAAGCAGAAACTAATGCAAAAGCAATTGAAGATCGCACACACAGACATACACACACACACCCCAAAGCAAACTGGAATAACAACAAAGTGAAACAAAACAAGCAACAACAACAACAAAAAAAGCAAGAAAACTAAACACACACACACATGCTTAGCACAAAGTGAATAGAGAAGTAAAACAGAAAGACTGGAGGAAAACAAAATTAAATTTTAAAAAAGGAATTCAGGTCAAACCCTCACACATATATTGACACACACATTTAACTTAAAAAATGAAAATAAAAAACCCCAAAAGAACAAAAGAGCAAAAGCCAACAACTACAAAATTGAAAGATGAGCACTCAGTCATTCACATACACACATAAACAGAAAATGACAAACAAAAGAAAGAAGCAGAAAAAGAAAAGAAAAAAATTTGAGGGGGATGCAGATCAAACCCTTACATACACATTCATGCACAAAGAAAACATATTTTTAAAATAACTGAACTAACAGTCAAAAAAAAATTTTTAAATAGATGAACTAACAGTCAAAAAAATATTTTTAAAATAGATGAACTAACAGTCAAAAAATTTTTTTAAATAATTGAAAACACAATTTTAAAATACCTGCCCTCTTGTGACAGGCTCTATAATTCTTCCTCTAATCAAGTCTCTCCTGCAAAGCCACCTCTTTCACTTTATCCTCAGAGACTAAAGCAGGGAAAGAGAAGGGGCAGTGGCAGTGGGTGGGGCTGCAGTCCTACCCTCCCACTCTCGTATAGTCAGGGTGATCTCCAGGGGGGAGGTACCAGATTGTGTCTTTTCCAGGTATGCACTTTTGCAGGGGGTGCCCCAGTCGGGCCTATCCTGGAATGGAGTTTTCCCATTGTGACTGATTTCCAGACTCTGCCTGGGTTTGTCTCTCAGTTGTGACCCAGCTGTGTGGGTCTGACATTCAGAGGATTGCTGGGGAGGACAGGTTTGGGTCAGCCCCGGACTCACCACTGATCTCTTCGGAGTTCTTCCTCGTCTTTTTCTGGCCGCATCCTTCGTCCCATGGCTAGATCAGGGTAGGGGTGGGGCACCTGGAAATCTGCACTCATCAGGTCCCTCCAAAGTTTGTGCTTTCAGGATATTTCCTCTGGGTCACGATCAAGCCCTGAGTAGTTGATCTGCCAGTCACAGAGACCAGGTCTGTTGCTCCGTGGTGAGCTAGTGGGAGCACCTTCCCTGCTTTCAATATGGTGGTGGTGTGCCTCTCTTGTCCTCTTCTGTGGGACTTTGCCTCTGGACTCCCTCCACAGCCCCTGCTGCCAGTACCTTGCTAAGCCTTAAAGTGGTGAAGCACTGCTAGGAGCCGGCAGTCTCTCCTACTGCACCAGGGTGATAGTTTTTCCTCGCCACTCTTTCATAGGAAAACTTCTGTCCATTTTTTAAAAAACAAGGGTGCTCGGCTTCTGCGACCTGGGAAGAGCCAGGGACAAAGCAGAAAAGCTGCAGCACTAACTGTTGCACCAGGGGCCTGGCCACCTGCTCACGAGCCCCCACTTAGACAATCTCTCCCAGCATTTTCTTCCCAGGAAGGGTTTGTTGATTAAAAGAAAGAAAGAAAATGGTGCTAGACTTCTGCATTCTGGAAATCACTAGGGTCCAAGCCCAGCCACTGTGGCATCAGCAGCTGCACCAAAGAGAGCCCTGGCCACCAGCTCCCTAGCCCTCACTCAGTCAGCCACTCACATGCCCACTCACTCACCAGCACTTACACAAAATTTTCCATACACTCACTCACACGGGAGCTCACATAGTCCAACTGTCTGGGCCGCCATCTTCCGACCTCCCTAGGTTTGGTACTTTTAAAAAGTACCTTCAGGTAATTATATTATTCAACCAGACTGAGAATTCTTATCAACTTTTAACTAATAGGTAACCTAGGAAGGCTTAAATTTGTTTTAACAATGTGATTTAATGAGACTTCATGACATCTATAATTCGTTTTTATTTTGTCCCAACAAAGGATCTAAACAGACTCATCAAATAGCAGTACCTTAAAATTTGCATGTTTATTTTATGATAATCGACTATCACAATTCATAATTGTATTTATTTTGATAGAATAGGATAAAATAAAATTTAAATTGATTCTGGCATGCTTTAAATACATGCACAGAAATAAATTATATGGATCATCAAAGTTCCTAAGCTTATGTTCCTAAACTTAATACTTGCTAATACCCTTAAAAGATCTAACACAATTCTACTAGAGAACTTGGCCTTATGGCTTAGATATTTCCCTGTGCTATGGTTTGAATGCGACCCATCCAAAATACATGGGTTGAAACTTAATGGCCAATGTGATGATATTAGGATTTGGGGTCTTTAGAAGGGATTAGATGATGAGGGCTCATCTCTCATTAACGGATTATGTTATAAAAGAGACTTCATGAAACATCTGGCTAACTTGCCCTTCTGCTTTCCATCCTCTGCCATATGAGGATACAACATTCTTCCCTTCCAAAGGATGCAGCTGAAAGGCCCTCACCAGATACCTTGATCTTAGACTTTCCCGAAATGTGAGAAGTTAAATTTCTCTTTTTTATAAATTACCCAATCTCAGATATTTTACGACAACACAAAATGAACTAAGACCACGGCTACTGATCTTAGAAGCCCAAACACAATTCTTCTAGAGAACTTGGCCTAGTGACTTAGATATTTCCCTCAAGCCTTGTCACTATGACCCCAAAACAGTGAAAAACTCACACTCATTTACCTGTCAAAAGAAGGAAAGGAAAGCTCTGCTCACTTTATAAATGCTTAATTATAGAAACTCTGAAATGGTCAAAGAACACTGATTTCTATAATACGCATAACTGTCTTTCTATCTTATTCATTTATAAAGTAAAGATGCATTAGGATTTGCAAATATAGAAAGATTTATAGGTCATTTTTTCTTTTCTTTATCTATGTCATGATAAATTAAAAATTAAATTTTAAATGCTAAGAGTAAGCACTCTTTCATTTACTTTTGGCTTTGTTCTGCTAGAAGTTTGACTTTGTCACGAACTATTTAATAATAATATTATTTTCACTTAGGTTTTGCACTAAATGGAAGCCAGGGTGCTTAGCTGCCCAGACCTACACCAGCTTTTGGAGGAAATCACCCACATACTTTATAATAGGTGATGTCACCTTCTTGGCAACAAATAATTAGCCAATGACAGTTAAAGGCGTATAACATAGTCTATCCAAGAGGTATAAATCACAGACTCCCCAAGCACTTGAAATCTTCAACATGATGACTGATGGCTGGTGGGCTTCTGGATAGTCTCAAAATGAGGAGCCGTTTTTTTGAAAAACCAGTCGATTAGAGGGTTGAAACTTTCAGCCCCAGTCCCTGGTCTCCAGGGAGGGGAGAGAAGCTAAAAGTTGAGTTGATCACCAATGGTGAGTGATTCAGTCAATCATATCTACAGAAAAAAGCCTTCATAAAAACCCAGAGGAACAAAGTTTGGAGAACTTTTGGGTTGCTGAACACAAGGAGGTCCTGGGAGGTAGCATACCCAGAGAAAGCATGAAAAGTCTGCATCCCTTTCCTCATACCTTGCCCTATGTATCTCTTTTGACCTGGCTTCAATTGTATCTTTTGTAGTAGCCTAAACAATAAATGGGTAAACAAAAGCATTTCCCTGAATTCTATAAGCCACTCTAGCAAATCAACCCAAGGAGGGAGTTGTAGGGAACACTGATTTATGACTACTTCATCAGAACAGGTCACAACCTGGAACTTGTGACTGTCATCTGAAGTAGGGGCTATTTTGTGGGACTGAGCACTGTGGAATCTGACAGTAGCTCCAGATGAGTAGTGTCAGAAAAGAGTTAAATTACAGGACACCCAGGTAATGCCTGCAAGAGAATTGCTTGGTTTATGGGGAAAAGCTCCCTCACATTTAGTGTCAAAAGTGTCCTGAAAGTATTGAGAGTGGTGAGAGATGTGTGAAAGTAAGAAAAATACAGTTTAAAAAAAAAACAAACACTTCAATTCAATGTTTATTGGGATTTGGGGGGAGTGGTTGTTTGTTTTGTTTTGTTTTTTAGACATGGGATCTAACCACTTTGCCCATTATTTCTTGTCAAGAAGGTGACATCACCAAGTATGTTGGTGATTTTCTCAAAAAGCTGGTGTAGGTCTGGGTAGCTAAGAACCCTAGGCTTCTATTCTATATGTGTATTCTTGACTCCTAAACCAGTGACGGCATGTTTCATCCTTTTTTTTTTTTTTTTTTCTGTTCTCCAATTCCCCATCTTCAGTGGAATTTCATCAATTATTTATGATGGATTAAACTCTTGCTCTATTAGAAATAGAGGGCTAAGAGTTCAGGTGAAATTTTGTGCCATCACACAGTGGCTGTTGTTCCCCTCCTCCAGGTTTGCACTTCTAGAGATGTTTTTTCAGAACTTTTGTCAATCTCCCCCTCCCACTTTGGACCTGCTGGGATCCCCAGAAAAGAGTATATAAAATTGCTCTTCTATTTGTGACCCTCTTGGGCTCCTTAATATCATGCCAATTCATACTTATCCTTTATCAATTTGTCGATTTTAGCTTACTGGTATTTTCTTACATCTGTCCCAAGCAAGCAAATGCTCAGGTGCCATATTTCCCTGAAGATACCTATTTCTCTTCTTATATTTTAGGCTAGTTGACTGTCTTACACACTCAGCTCTCTTCTGGGTTCAAGGAAAGTTATGAACTTGCAGTTCGGTCATTTCTTTTTGCTGTTAGGGTGTGTGTGAAAACCTTTCCAGCTCTCTACATTCTGAAGCAGAAACCCAAAGTCTGGGAATTGGATTTTTAAAAGCTTTCCAGATGATTTTAATTCATATCCAAGGTTAATGACCATTGCCTTTTAGGAATAATTGTTGAAGCCAGTTAGATTCCTTCATTCAGAATATGTCTCCCTTGCCTTTTTCTGGTCATGCTGTACCACTGAAAATATGACAGGTAATCCTTTTTGAGCTAAAAGCAGATTAATCAATGTCACTAAGTTTATCTGCTTCCCAGTGTTTATGTCCCTTTTTACTTATATTATCCAGGACTTTTTTCTAAGACTATTTGCTTGATTTTATTACATTGATATTTCTGAAGTGCTTGCCAAACTAAATAGATAGATTTCTAACTTAATTTTCAAAAAAGACAACAAATTTTTAAACATGAAAGAATGGAAAAATTTAGAAAAGATAACTCCAGCCGGGCTCAGTGGCTCAGCCTGTAATCCCGTGCCTTTGGGAGGCTAAAGTGAGTGGATTGCCTGAGCCCATGGGTTCGAGACCCGCCTGGGCAACTTGGCGAGACCTCATCTCTACAATAAATCAAAAAATCAGCCAGGTGTGGTAGTGCATGCCTGTAATTCCGGCTACTCGGAAGGCTGAGGCGGAAGGATCGCCGGAGCCCAGCAGGTCGAGGCTGCGGTGGCTGGGAGTGGCCACTGCACTCCAGTCTGGGCGACAGAGTGAGACTCCAACTCAAAAAAAAAAAAGATAACTCCACAAATAAATTTACTGATACACTTTTCAAACCAGAGAATGATCAAGCATAAACAAAAAAGTGGAACATGAATGGAAAAAAGAGAAAGAGAAAAACATATATTCAGCAATCATCTTGCCACATATACAACTTAGGAAGAAATATGTCAGATATATACGATTTTTCCAAGTCAAAATACTTGATGTAAAATGCAAAATAGCAAACTATAAAACTGCACATTTTTTTCATTGTAACAATATTGAAACAAAAATCAAAAGTCAGTCAGAATTGCATTATTTTAAAAAAAAGAAACAAAAAAAAATGATCACTAAAGGCAATTCTTAAAATATTCTGTACTGTAACTTTCACAAGAATTTCCAATGTTTGCATTTCTGCTTTCTTTGAAAATTGAGACCTTTTTATCAATTTTTACAGAGATTACTTTTTGAGAAATTACTAAAATTTTCTTATATTTGTCCATCCAATATTTGTAACTTGTAACTACTATATTATAGGGACTATTTTCTAATATACTAATATTCTCCAATTTTAGAAACTTCGCAGGTTCTCCAAGCTTTACATATCTACTGTGAATTCAAAAGAGACAATTCTTTCAGAAATGAACAACAAATATTGAAAGAATATCTAAAGATACTAAAGAAAATGTACAAAATGAAGATCATTAGACCTATTCTGACTCTGATTTATCTTGCTTCTACCTCTGCCCCCTTCAATTCATCATAGAAATACACACACAAACAGGGATATACCTGGGATGTATAACTGATTTATGTCACTGGAAACATTCAAAAGTAAAATGTAACTTCCAATTTTACATCCAGTACACGTCATACTATTCTATTTCACATTTTAGCTATGCACCCAATTATGCATGTATATGGCATAGTTATAACAAAAAGGAAGTGGTAAATTCTGAAACATGTTTTCTTTCATTCCAGTCTCAACAAGTCTTCATTTTTACCTAGCCATCTACTTATTCGCTTGCTAGTCTAAAACATAAAATCAGTGATTGCTGTAAAATTTAATACTAGGAGTTTAATACCAGGAGTCATTGATGCTGTAAACATAGCTTAAAATAATCCCCAAATTAACAGCACACAGCTTAAATTATGTCTGTTAAAAGCACCTTTACTAGGTACACATTTTAACTGATAATCAACAATTGCTAGAGAATGTGGAAGTCAATGGACCAAAAAAGAAGCATTACCAATTAGTGCTTTTACAATCTGTGAGCAATTTGAAAACAGGTTTCCAAATGTAGACAAGAACAAAAAAACATTCAAGAAACCACTGATGAACAAGCCCTGGAGTGTGTAGGATGAAGCTGGGAATTTACCATCATTTTCAGGTAACTCTAGGTCACTTATCTGCAGATGATTGACCTCTCGTCAATGTATATATTTTATATACATTGGTGCATATATTTTCCTTTTGTTGATTAAAGTTTCACTAGTTTAAGGAGGACTTATTAGGTGAAAATAAATAAAATGGCATTTACCCCAAAGATGTGCACATGAACTCACATAGTTCCCTTTCTTCGTACAAGCCAATCAGTCACGTCAGGATAACTGAATGCTGGACTGGAGCATCTAAAGGCCTTCACAGAAGTATGGGTAAAAAGGCAATCCAATCTAGCTTCAAGTGGCCAGACTCAGCTCAGTTCAAGTTTCCTCAGAGGTCCAAAGAAGAGGACGAACATAATAATATTGGGCTCTGAACGAAAATAGTAATACATAGAATAGTGAGAATATATGGTGTTCTGTAGTCCACTCATAGTGGCTCCAAATAATCCATTGTGTACTTCTTCCAGGTTGCATCAGCAGTTGGAAGCCAGTTGTGAATGAAGTATTTAGAACATGGAAATTAACAAACTAGGTGTTTTTGTTTATCTCAGAGAACTAAATTACCAGCATACTTTTAAAATATAGGTTTATCATCAACATAGCATGAATTCCAATAAAACTTGCATAAACTTGATATGCATTTGTGTTCAAATTTTGGAGACACATACACTATGAAAGACTCAAGCCCCTTACTGAGATAGGAATTCATTAGAAGGTCTATTTAAGCCACTAACCGGACACCAAAGCTTATTCTTATTTGCCCAAGACAGCACATTTCCCATGGATGAAGGTGTGCCATAAAAATAACCATACTTGCTAGTTAATAGGTTGGTAACAATTTGGAATAAGAAACAGAAAAGCATGTGAGATGGCAGTAGCACTCAGTCTTTTTGAATTGCTATCTTTTTTCCTACATCTTGAAGCACAATTTTCTCTCTTCAAAATAAATATGCTGCTCCGTGACTGGAAGTACTAAACTATAAACCTGAAGGCCAGAAAATTCTGTGGTTCAAATGAGAAAGTCTGGAAAAGTAGCCTAAGTGAACACTGTGTATTTTCTTTGCATGCAATGATAGAAACTTCATGTTTATACTCAGGTTTTCACTTTCTAGGCCAATACAATCTTGCAACCTCTATTTTTCTTGATTCTTGTCCTGAGCTAACCTCAAGGTGACTAAAGAAATCTTGAGAGCCTATAATAGAAGTTATATATAATATTCAAAACTGGGAAATATTCTAATAGCATTTGTGAAAGTTACCCTGTATTCAAGCTTTCCAATAATGTACCAGATGGGAAACTGGAAAATGAATTCAGCCATTGCAAGAACCTGTTGGAAAAAGCCAACCTTAATCTCAGAGACATTCGCTGGTGTTTCAACCAAGCAGAAGTGGAAACCAAAGTGCACTGAAGATGAGAGATACCAGAGTTTCTCTTCAAGGACTCTGGAGAAGTTTCCAAATTTTCAGTATTAGGAATGTTGCAATAAATCAAGATTAAGCTGGTTGATTTCAGTTTACTAAGGCTGTAAATAAATTAAAATCATTGCAAAAAAAAATACATGGAAAGCTTTTGGAAGTTCATATTTTGGCCTCAGGATATAATTAGCAATGTTGTTTATTAAATATTGCAGCACAATATTTTTAAATTAAGTCATTCAGGAGATTATTTTATATATTCTATGTCCTTGGTACAAGTGAAGTTATTATATGAAAACAACACTCTCCAATAACGTTTGTGTATACCATGCACATAGCATTTTAGATCATTCATAAGGAGATAAATTTCAGTTTTGACTCCCACTGTCAAAATAAACACATACCTTAAGCAAAATACTAGAAATGAAATGATTGTTAGCCTCATAAGTGCTCATGATGTCTTGGCTTTGTATAATTAAAAATATATGTTTTAAGTTACTAGTCCTGAGCATGCTGTATATAACATAGCAGTAGGAAAAGACAAAGGAAGGCTCCATCTCACATCCACAATGTATAATATCGTGCATACCTTATTCCCAGAAATTTCTGCCTATTGATGTCCACATTTGGAAAGAAATCAAGTGAAGTTTGTTTCAAAATCCATAAACTCCACTAGTGGATCAACCTCCCCTCTGGACCGTTCGGAATGCCCACATGCCTAGTTCATATAGATGCACCTGAGTTCAAAAATACTAGTAGCTGCAAAGATTCTCCTAGTCTACTCATTGTGGGTTGATACAGAATAATGAAAGATTTAGGATTTGTTTGAAAACAGCCATTAAGATACTACTCCCTGGGCCAATATAGGTGTGAATTTAGCCATATGCAAAGCTCTTTTACCTTTCCCATATTAACTCCTGTGTTAGGGACAGTGAAAACTTACATCATAAAATTTATGTGAGAGAAATGAAATCAGTAAAAAATGGTAGAGTAAGACCTATGAGACATCTCTCTTCTATGAAACCAATGAGAAACTGCAAAAAATTAACTTTGTCAGAAATCTGGAAATTAATATTCTCCAGTATTCAGAGAGTGTTTATTAAGAAATATGACTTAATCCAAATAAAAAGAATGAACTTTGTGGCATTTTAACTTGCCCTATTCTTATCCCACTCTCTAGCTGCATGGTAACCTTGAAAATCAACAGCCCCACAATTATAATGAACATTAGTAGTCAGGAATAATGGGGCTGGAGCTCTTTCAAAGGCTCGTTCTCAGAGAACTGTGGTACCTTGGAAGAAATTACTTGCAAAGTTTCTTCATTTGACCTATGAGATTACCCAGTCACAAAAAGACAAATGCAATATGATTTCAAATCTAAAATAGTCAAATTCATAATACTATGAATTCATCTAAAGTAGTCAAATTCATAGAAACAGAAAGTATAATGATGGTTACCAGGGGTTGGCGACAGGAAAAAAAGGGAAGTTGTTTATTGGGTATATAATTTCAGAATTGCTAGATGAAAATTTCTGGAGATTTGTTTTATAAATGACAATCTCCTTAACATTGCTGAACTGTACACCTAAAATGGTTAAGATGGTAAATTTTATGTTTGTGCTTTATTTCCACAATAAAGAACAGATTAAAAAGTCCAACTGGCATTTTTTTTTTTTTTTTAGAAATTTACATGTTGATCCTTAAGTAAACAGGGAATTACAATGGACACCAAATAGTCAAAGCAATCTTGATAAAGAAGAATGAAGTTAGAGAATACACATCTCCAGATTTCAAAGCTTACTTACAAAGAATACATATCTCCAGATTTCAAAGCTTACTTACAAAGCCAGTGAATAATCAAGGGAATGTGATACTGACATACAGATAGATACAAAAATCAGCGGAATAGAAAGAAGTGTCCACAAAAAAACTCCTACCTTTATTGACAACTGGCTTTTGACAATAGCACTGAGACAATGCAATGTCGAAACAATAGTCTTTTCAATAGATTCTACTGGAACAACTGGATATCCACATGCACAAGTATGTAGTTGGCTGTCTACTTCACATCCTCCATAAAAATTAATCCAAAATGAATTAATGCCTGAAATGTAAATACTAAAACTATGAAAATCTTAAAAGAAAACATAAGTATAAATCTTCACAATGCTGGATTAGGCAATAATATCTTCAATATGACACCTAAAACACAGAAACAAAAAAAATAGATAAATTGGACTTCATCAAAATTAAAAACTTTTGAGCATAAAAGGACAATATGAAGAAATTGAAAAGACAATCCACATAACGGGAGGAAATATTTGCACATATATATGTTTGAAAGGAGTCTAGTATACAAAATATATGAGAACTCTTACAAATCATCAATTACATGCAAAATAATCAAACATTAAAGTGAGTAAATTATTTGAAAAAACAATTTACAAAGAAAAGATACAAATGACCAATACACACATGAAATATGCTCAACATCATTAGTCATTAAGGGTATATAAATCAAATTCACAGTGAGATACCATTTCACATTCACGAGGCTGTCTATAATTTTTTTTAAAAGAAAAATAATAAGTTTGGATGAAGTCATGGAGAAACTGGGACCCTTATATATTTTTAGTTCCCACAACATTGAAACAATGATGCAGTTGCTTTGGAAAAGAGTTTGACAGTCCTCAGTAAGTTAAATACAAAGTTATCATGTGACCCAGCAATGGTTTAAGTTATATACCCAAGAGAACTGAAAACATATGTCCATACACAAAAATGCACACAAATGTTCACAGCAATGTTATTCATAAAAGCCAAAAAGTGGAAACAATCCACTTGTCCATCCCTGATGAATTAATAAACAAAATGTGCTATAGTTAGACAATAGAATAATATTTAACCACAGAAAAAATGAAGTTCTGATATATGCTGCAACATGGATAAGTCTTGAAAACATTACACTAAGTGAAAAAAAGGCCTTCACAAAAGGTCACAATGTGTATTACTCAATTTATATAAAATGTTCACAATAGGTAAATCAGGAAAGTAGACAGAAAAGTCACTCATACTGGGTGAGCTGAGTGGGGGCTTTGGGGAGTGACTAATAATAGATACAAGTGTTCTTTTAGAGGAAATAAAAAATTTCTAAAATAAGAGTTTTGTCATAATGTAGGTAAATATACTAAGAAACATTGAGCTGTAAGCTTTAAATTGGTAAATTTCCTTGTATGTAAACTACATGTCAGTAAAAATGATCAAAAAAATTTAATGAAGGAACTAAAATAATATTTCAAAATCAAGGAAGGAAAAATCTGAATAAGAAAGGTAATTAAAGGGACAGAAATAGAAAGAATTGCTAAACATAGCCTAAAGAAGAAAAAGAATGAGAATTCAGTAACTGACCTTAATTTTTAGGTTGAACAAGTTCTCTGAGGTCAGACAAGGATCTCTTATATTTTAAAGAGATAACTTTTAGTTTTTTGTAATCCCTTTTCCAAAAATGAATTCTATGATTTATCAGTTTTACTCTCCTTTGTCAGCCTGGAGTCAAGAACATGGACAATCAGGGAAATTGTCCAATCAAATACCAAAATGTACTTCATGGTTATAATAATTAAATCATTGGAGTTTGGGCCAACATATTAATCAATGAAAATAATAGAAAGAATAGACTAATTTAGTTATGCTATTTCAATTCATGATTAAAATAGTAACTAAATGAATAAGGAAAGGAGAAATTATTCTAAGGGATTAAGGCAATTGACTCTTCAATAAAGTAAGAAGAAAATATACTTGATTCCACATAAGTGTATTCCAGAAGACTTAATAATAAAAATGGTTTAAAAATAAAACTTTGGTAAATTTAAATGAGTGTGCCTGTTTCCGCAGTCACTCAGCTGTAGCTCTGAGAAGATAGGAACCAGAAAATTTATGAAGAGTTCCTACTAGTCCACACCATTTTTACAGGTCTCAAAATACACATTTGTAATGAAAAATTACATGAATAAATCAAGGTTTCGGGGTTCTTTCAAAAAAATTAATAAGTGAAAGACACTAAAATTCAAGTTAAATAATATACTAGTTGAAGTGTTTCTAACAGTACATTATATCAAAAGTAACATATATCTTTTTTTTTTTTTTTTGAGTTGGAGTCTCACCCTGTCACCCAGACTGGAGTGCAGTGGCACGCTCTTGGCCACCGTAGCCTCAACCTGCTGGGCTCCAGCGATCCTTCCGCCTCAGCCTTCCAAATAGCTGGAACTACAGGCGCACACTACCACGCCCGGCTAATTTTTGATTTATTGTAGAGATGAGGTCTCGCCAAGTTGCCCAGGCGGGTCTCGAACCCACAGGTTCAGGCAATCCACTCACCTCAGCCTCCCAAAGCACAGGATTACAAGCTGAGCCACCGAGCCTGGCTAGGTAGCATATATCTTAATTACCAATTTAAACATGCTTTTAGACTTTTCTTTTCCAAAAAATGAAGTTTTTTTCATGGGATAACGCATAACTCTCTCCTGAGTTTTGCATAAGAATCAATCTATATGAAATTTTTAAAGAAGTTGACAAGTGAAACAATCTGGAAAATTATATAATGAAACTTTAACAATGGGAGTTTAAATGTTGAAGTTAGCAAACATTTAAAGAAGTTTTATGTAATGGTGTGGGAAAAACTGGCTAGCCATATGCAGAAGAATGAAACTGGACCCCTACCTATCACTATACACAAAAATGAACTCAAAGTGGATGAAGGACTTAAATGTAAAGCCTTAAACTATAAGACTCTTAGAAGATAACTTAGGGAACACCTCCTGTACATCAGAGTAGGCAATGAATTCATGGCCAAGTCCTCAAAAGCAAATGCAACAAAAACTAAGATTGACAGGTGGGACCTTATCAAGCTGGAAAGATTTTGCACAGCAAAAGATTTAAAAGACACCCATGGAATGGGAAAAAAAAAATATTTGCAAGCTATGCATTGGACAAATGCCTAACATTCAGGATCTACAAGGAACTCAAACAAAATTGAAAGGGGGGAAAAGTCCCTTTAAAAAGTAGGCAAAAAACATGGACACTTCTCAAAGGAGGACATACAAGTAACCAAGAAACACATGAAAAAATGTTCAGCCTCACTAATCATCCAAGAAACTCAAATCAATACCACCTAACACCAGTGAGCATGGCTACCACTCAAAAGTAAAAAAATATGTGTGTATATATATATATATATATACACACAACAGGTGCTGGAGGATCAGTGGAGAGAAAGGAATGCTTCTACACTGTTGGCAAGAATGTAAAGTAGTTCAACCTTTGTGGAAAGCAGTGTGGTGATTTCTCAAATAACTAAAAACTGAGCTTCCACACAATCCAGCAATCCCTCTTCTGGGAATATAACCAGGGGAACATAAATTGCTCTACTAAAAAGACACCTGCACACATGTGCTTCTTGCAACACTATTCACAATAGCAAAAAACATGGAACCAACCCAGATGCCCATCAGAGGTGAACTGGATTAAAAAAAAAAAAAAAGGATACATTTACATATTATGCAGCCATAAAGAAAAACAAAATCATGGCCTCTGCAGCCACATGGATGCAGCTGGAGACCATCATAACAAGTGAACTAGCACAGAAACAGAATGAATACCACATGCTCTCACTCATAAACAGGTCCTGATTACTGGTCACTCAAGCACAAGGGTGGGATTGACAGACTCTAGGCACTGATAGCGGAGGAGCAGCTCACAGCATGTGGCAACACACTGGGTACCTGGTCCGTATGAGGGGGAGAGAGGGCCACCTAGAAGCCCAAGCTTCACCTGCATGCAACTTACTTATGTAGTAAATCCTCACTTGTACCCCACAACTAAAATAAAATAAAATACGTTTTATATAATCATATTTTCTATATCTCTAAATGTATTGAAATAAACAAAAATGTAAACATCAAAAGTAGAAAGCAGTAAGTAGCCACATGGGAATCTCTGCTTTCCAGGGCCAGTTTCATGACATCAACAGCCTAAAAAAGAGTTTTCCTTTTTAATCATTTCTTAGAAGTGAAAAAAAAAATTCTGCAAGTCCAATACATTAGCAACAAGAATATTCAAAGTAACAAGATGTTAAAAAATGGAAATTTATGGCCGGGCTCGGTGGCTCAGCCTGTAATCCCGCGCTTTGGGAGGCTGAGGCGAATGGATTGCCTGAGCCCGCGGGTTTGAGACCCGCCTGGGCAACTTGGTGAGACCTCATCTCTACAATACATCAAAAAAAAAAATCCAGCCGGGCGTGGTAGCGCACACCAGTAGTTCCAGCTACTTGGAAGGCTGAGGCAGAAGGATCGCTGGAGCCCAGCAGGTCGAGGCTGCGGTGGCTGGGAGCGACCACTGCACTCCAGTCTGGGCGACAGAGTGAGACTCCGACTCAAAAAAAAAAAAAAAAAAGAAAGGAAATTTATCATCTTTTTAAAAATCTTAATTCATTGGTAGAAGGTATTTGCACAGTTTTTCAATACAGTACCAACACGATGGAATTATTTTCTTATATTCTGAAGCAAAGAAAAAAATTTATTCAACTCCCTTATTTTATTATTTCACAAACAAAAGAGAGAATAGCAGTCAATCCTTGCTTTGCATGGTATCATGTTAACTGAAACCAGTGTGTGTTGGAACTGAGCTTGCTTCGCCCTGTAAGCTGTCTCCTTTACCATGAAACCAATGCAAATTAAAGACATGGTTCAGACACACTTGCATTTCCATCACTGCAGTACTATTCAAAGCAAGGACTGCTATACTGGTTTATTTTTTTCCATGATGATTAAAATTTAAAAAACAAAATTATTTGTGGAACCTAGTGAACTGTTCTAATATTGCTTTCTCATAAGCTGTGTTAACTGATTTCTGAGATATTTTTTCTAAACTAATCAAAGGGGCTTTAAAAAATTAACATCCAATCTAAAACTCACTCCTATGAAACCTCATACTCATAACCATGAAAAGTTATATAATTTTAAAATCTACTGTGTATGTATTTTACTTTTTTTATATGGTACTGAGAAAAATTTTTGTTAGGAATTCACTCATAGCTTTTTGAGGTGAGATTTTGATGAATCAAGGTTCTCTAATTTCATACAAATATTAAATGATATTATTTTATGAAAACTGACTTTTGAGTTATATACTTTTAATAAATTCATACAAGGAGGCAGAGATGGCCAGTGAGCATTTCTGAATTACAGAACTCAAAACATGTCAATTACATGAATTAGGAATTACCAAGTGTCTGAGATTTCACTTTTTTAAAACACAAACATTCTACATAATGATTTATTATAATGTCAGCATTCTTTCTCCTTACAGATTCATGCTATTTAATTCAACTCTCAAGAGAAATAAAGCTAAGCAAATTTAGCTGTTTAAAAAAAAACTTTCTGCATCATTTAATAATACAGATTTGAGGTAGCAAGGGTAAATAATTGTGCATGATATAATATGAAATGCAAACTCCCCTATCCCTCCCACCTAGGTGGTAATCCCATCAAGGGTTATGCCATTATTCTGTCCTTAAATATATTAGTTAATGTGCTTGTTTTTGCAATTTGTATAAATAAAATAATGTACTATTTACTATTCTTTCAACTTTTTTTATTCAATGCTCTATGTATATTTATGTTGCTGCAATAAGTAATAGGTTTTCGCTACAGGGTAGAATTCCATTGTATGAATGTACCACAATTTATATAGGTATTCTACTTTTGATAAATGTTTGGGCTATTTCCAGTTTTGTACCATTATGAATAACACCCCTATATTCATGTTTTGATAAAAATAAGCATTATCAGTGCTGGGTCACGTGATTAGCTTTAGTGGATACAGCCATCTTTCCAACTTGGTTGTACCTCGTTTCATTCCCACCAGCTTCTCATCCTCATCAGACATGTTTTAATAATCCTTTTAACAATTCCAGTATGTATATTGTGCTATTACATTGTTATTTAATTTCCATTTTCCTGGTGACTGATGTGGATTTTCATGTTTCTTTACCATTTGAATATCTTCTTGTATTATATGCTTATTCAAGCTTTTGGATTATCAACCTTAAAGATTTGTAAGAGCTATTTATAAACATTGGTTATTAGTATTTGTAAAATATGTGTTTTAAAAATGCTATCTCCCAGTCTGGCTTTTTCGGTTACTCCATTCATGTTGCTTATTGAAGAACAGAGTGGATTTTGTTTTGTTTTGTTTAATAAGGTCCAATTTATCAATCTTCTCTAGTTAGTGCTCTTTGGAACATTGCTCAGGAAATCTTTTTCAATCCCAAGACAACCACTAATCTATGTTTTGTTCTATGGATTTGCCTATTCTGGACATTTCATATAAAGAGAATCATACACTATGTGATCTTTTGTGTCTGACTTCTTTCACCTAGTATCATGTTTTCAAGGTTTATCTATGTTATAGTAAATATCCAGTATTTCATTCTTTTTATGAATTACTAGTTCATATGTTTTATTGTAATGAATATGTCACATTTGGTTTATTTCTTCATCAGCTTATGGACTTTGGAGTCGCTTCCACTTTTTGGTTGTTATGAATACTGATACTATGAACACTTGCATGAAAGGTTTTGTGTGAATATATGTTTCAATAATTTGGGTATATATCTGAATGGAATTTTCTGGGTCACATGGTAACATTTTGAGGAACTGTCAAACTATTTTCAAAGCAGTTGCACCAATTTACATTTCTGCCAGCACTATACAAGTGTTCTGATTTCCCCACATTCTTACCAGCATTTATTTTATTTTTCCTTTTTAGCATATTAAAGTGATATATCATGGTTTTCATCTGCAATTTTCCTAATGACTAGTGATGCTGAGCATCATAAGTTCTTAATGTATTTTCAATGTTTGTATGATCTACTGTGATATTGCCTGTTTCTATCTCAAATGGGTAACTTGTGTTTTCCCTCTATTTTCCATTATCAGTCAGTGTTATCAATTTTCAGTCATTTCAAAGAAGACACTTTTAGCTTTCTCAATTCTTTCTTTTATATATATGCTACCTCTTGAATTATTTCCTGTATTCTTTTATTTCTTTGAGTTCAATTTACTATTTTTATAGTTTCTTAAAATATGTGCTTCAGCTATTTATCTTTCTTATATGCTAATACATGCATTAAAGCTATAATTGCCCCCCCAAGGCATTTCTTTATCTATGTCTCTCTTCCCTCAAACTGATATATTGTATGTTCCTTAGTATTCAGTCAAAAATATTTTCTAATTTCCATTCTCATTTTTATTTTCACCTCTCAGTTGCTTGCAAGTATGTTGCTTGATTCAAATGTTCAGAGATTGTCTAGTTATTTTTCTGTTGTTGACTTCTAGTTTAATTTCATTGTGACCAGAAAATATACTTTATATGACTTAAATCCTTAAAGATTTGTCGATATTTAAAGTAAATGCCAAATATAAAGAAGTGCCCAAGATATCTAGAAATAGTCACACTCTTCCATTTCAAGGTTGGACCTAGAGGAATCTTCTAATTTTTGTTCTTTGTCTCATACATATATATTTATATATACATATATTTATATATATACATGTATATTTAAATATATTTTTAAATGAAAAATATTGCTTAGAAGTATAATCTTAATGAAAACTATTCAAGAACTTTGTGTATCAATATGTATATTACCATTCTGTTACAGTTACTATAAGTTATAATATTCTTATCACATGGGCAAAATGGAATTATTGAAAGGACGGATGCAGATTATTCTCATTCAGCAAAGTAATAAACCCATCTGACCTTTGGAAAGTACATAGAAATTCTTTCTTTATGATCAGGCACTGCTGCAGATTCTGTCTCTGAGCCTCCCAGAGTCAAACACGGACAATGATTTAAGACATGGATTCCTCATTTGCACTTTTAAATTCCATTTAATTTACTGCTATATTTCCTGATATCCATTGGCTCACAAGATGTATTATCAGGCCCTTTTGAAGTTCTGTCTTGTCCATCTTGTCAACAATTATTCTACTTTTGTCACCCTACAAGTAATGTATTTGAGAGTTTCATTTTTTTATTTTATATACTTACATAATACTTAAGTTTGTTATAGTGAACATGTATTACCATTCTACATTTACAAAAAAAAACAGCATTGTTTCCCTGAGGCTACAAGCGACTTGTGCCCATTGGTGGAAAATGTAGAGAATTATAAAGGAGAAACTAGCAATTACAAATAACATGTTAGCATGCTTCCTTTCGGGCTGCCTTTCATGCATTCTTTTGAAGTAGTTGAGTTCATACTGTATACAGTTTTGTAGCCTACTTTTTCTCTCGAAAATTTTTCTCTCGAAAATTATTTTCCCATGTCAAAAAAAAAAAGAAAGAAAGAAATGCATTTTATTACCCTGTAAGAAATGCACTATTACCGACAATAGTCACAACTTCAAATGGCACAGGGTGATAAAAAGAATACAAGTGAAAGACAAAGCCATCTACACTCATTGAGTTTTACAACTTTGATCAAGTTAATCGCACTCTGACCCCTACATTCTTCATTTGAAGGACAAAAAAAATTGCATTGCAAGAACATGGAGTCTTCAAGGAAATAACTTAAGAACTTAGATTGTCTTCCTCATGATTAATTCTCACAAAACATAAATTATTTTCTTTCAATCTATTCGGACATAGCTTACATGTTACACTGAGTTCATTAATAGCTAAAGTGTACCTCAGTGGAGCAAGCAATATTTAGAATCAGCTTCCACATTTTAGATTAAGTTAGGTTATGCCCTAGTAACCAATTAACCAAAACCTGAAAGGCTTCAGATAACAAAGCTTATTTTTCCTCTTTCACTGCATGAGCACAGATCTGCAAAGGGACTTTTTAAAAAAATCTATTTACTCATATCTAAGCTGATGGATGTGTTTCTAAATTCACACTGGCAGCAGAAATGTGGTGCTTCATACAGTACTTTTAAATTTTCTTCTCAGAAATAACATGTATCATTTCCATCCACATTTTATTGCTAAATCAAGTCACCTGGTCACACCTAACATCAAAGCTTAGAGAAAGATAAGTGCAATGTTATCATGTATCCAGAAGGCAATTTGAAATATCTGTGGCAGCCTAATGACCATCAGAGCAACTTGCATAGCCTGCATTTCAGCTCTGTTGAAAGAATTCAAATGCTTACCACTATACTGCCACAAGTATGCCTAAAATGGAAAAGACTAGCAACAGCAAATGTTGGAGAGGATTTGAAACAAGAAGAGTTCTCATACATTGTGCTGATGGGAGTAAAATATAGCACAGTCACTTTGGAAAGCTGTTTGGCAATTGCTTAGATGGTTGAATACACACTTATCCTTTTATCCTGTAATTTCAATCCAAGAGAACTGAAAATCTTTGTTCAAGAATGTAAAATTAGATTTATTCATAATAGACAAAAACCAGCCTGTATGTCCAACAATAAGAAAAATGAATAAACTGTGTTATAGTCATACAATGAAAACTACTCAAAGTAAAAAGGCTCAAACTACAGTTACATAGAACAATGTAGAGAAATATCAACACATTGTGCTGAATGAAAGAAACCATGAAATAAAAACATTCTGTATATTCCATTTATATGCAGTTTTAGAGTGCATAAAACCAGCTTATAATACTAGAAATTGCATCAGTATATAGTTCTAGCACCAAAGGTGGTGCAAATTGACCAGGACAGATCACAAAGGAACTTTCTTGATTGGTGGAAATTTTCTGTCTTGAGTGAATGTGTATATATTTGTCAAAACTAATTGAACCATTCACTCAATATTTGAGTATTTTACTTTATAGAGTAAATAATACTCTATAGATTTTTATCACTTCAGTGATAATGTCCTAATTTTTTAACTTAAAAAGCATTCAGAGAATATTTCAGCTATACAGTTTTTAATAATACTTTATTTGATAAAACTAACACTATTCATTAACCATTTCAGGACTCAGACTTTTAAGGTAATGTGTTACTTTACCCAAAAAGCTTTGGGATGCAATTATACTTTAACAACCTAAATGTTATCAAAAATATCAGTATTACTTTGATGATATTCCAAGACAGTAACATTTTTGTGCACCATATTTTAAAGACTGTAAAACTCAATGCACATTTAGACTACTCTGGATAAGTCTGGCCAAATTTTTAAAACAAGGAAACAACTTCAAAGGAAAGCATTGAAGCACCTAGATGCTGACATCTGGTGGGCATTTCCATCCTTTATTTCACCAGTTACACAGCTATTTAATTATCAGCATCCCTTAGGACAAAACTTGAGCTTTAGAGAAAGTCAGATCTGTGAATATGCCTTCTAACTTGAGCAAGTTACAAAATTAGTCTAAATTTTTTTCTCACTTGCTAAGCAATATAAAAAGTATCCAGAATAATGCCTGGCACATTATATAAACTTAATAAATGTCAGTTTTATTCTTGCATGTAGAGTGTCCTTAATAAATGAATTTTCTCCCTCCTTCCTCCTCCTCCTCTTTCTCCTCTTCCTCTCTTCCCTCTCCTCTTCTTCCCTTTTCTCTTTTTCTTCCTCTTGTTCTTCCTTTTTCTATTCCCTTCTTGCTTCTGCTTATACTCCTTCTTCTTCTATCTGACCCTTGCTAAATATATACTTAGGACAAGTAGTGGGAAAATTAAAGAAAGGCTTACATATATGATTTCAAATAATGCCTTTTCTGATTACCTTTAAATCTATTACCTAATATATTTTAGTTTTAAAAACAGCAAAAGGTGGAAATTGTGGAAGATACTTCTGCTACATAAATCAATTCTAAATAATTTTAAGCATACAACATAAGCTTAGAATATTTTTATTCAGATAGCACTTGAATATTTTCTATAACGATTGGCGAATTCCAGATATTAACTTCTTGACAGAAGAAGGAACAAGTAAAGGATCACTGGGCAGCTGTGGATACCACCTTGG
The DNA here is from genome assembly GCA_027257055.1 of Cephalopachus bancanus. Classification (NCBI taxonomy): domain Eukaryota; kingdom Metazoa; phylum Chordata; class Mammalia; order Primates; family Tarsiidae; genus Cephalopachus; species Cephalopachus bancanus. The sequence continues at coordinate 3,754,199 of JAPVLO010000107.1, forward strand.
GGAAAATCTGTCTTCCCAACCTATTGAATCCAATTTAACATAAGCACTTACTCTTTTCTTCAAAGAAAATGGGAAAATCAAGCTCTTGAGTACATGCCACTGACAACTTTCTTCTTTTTACAGTGTTCCTTCAAGCTGTTTGATCTAAAGAAAATTATAACTGGGATCTAATCAGGTCTATATATTTTATATACTTTAAAAAAATTTTTTTCCTGATGATGCCTCATGGTGAGAGGAGCCAGGTTAGGCATTTTGAGGGAGGAATTTCACAAAAGAGATACTGTGCTCTCATCATCTTATTAAGTCATACATGACTTGGAATTTTTCAATAATTGGAGTTGTTAACTTTAATCATTTTATTAAAGAGGTTTCTACCAGGTTTTTTTTTTTCACTCTATGGTGTTCTTTTGTCCTTTATAAGTAAATATTTTGTGAGGCTATACGTTGAAGACTTGTAAACATTTTGTTCCTCATCAAATTTTCACCCATAGCTTTAGCATCCACTGATATTTCTTGGTTGGATTATTATTACAATTGCTGTCTAATTGTAATTTTTCTACTTCTATTATTCTTCCACATTCATTAGTTGACATTATATGAAGGAAAACTGTTCTTTCTTTCTTCTTTCTTTTATTTATTTATATCAGTAAAAACCCACAGGTTATTTTATGCCATTGAGTATGATCCATTATTATCAATCTTTCACAAAAACCTCCTCAAGTTGGCTCTTGTGTTTTTTTGACATAATCCTATCATTCTTTGAGAACTCCTTACTTTTTGACACAAAATAATGTTCCAGGTTGCTTTCCCTTCTCTAGTTCAGGAAGCAGCCATTTGATTCTTCAAGGAGCCCTAGTTTCTTTAATGATGAATGTTTAAGAGGAACTAGCATCCATATGACAGGCGTGCTCATATTATTGAGGTAATGTTATTCTCAGACGGAGCTGAGGAATAGTATTGTATAGGTATACACACTTTAACTACATTTCCACCTTGAAGGTTGTCAGTTTACAGTGATACAATTCAAATTGCTTGAATGCCACAGGTTTTATATAATGTCCTTTTTCCATATTTGTAATTCTCACCTCTGACAGTGAGAAACCTGGCTCTCATTATCCTTAACTTATTTTTTGATTCAATCTCCCTGAATTCAGTGAATCTCCCATTGTCACCACTATCCCTCTTCCCCAATGTCCCTCTTTTCCTACTGAGCCACTGCAACCTCAATTACCCTCATACGCAAGGGCTTTTCTCACCCCATTGTGACTCCAGCACCCAGTACCAGGCTGAGGACACCAGCACCCACAGCGCACCCTCTCCACATTGTTCTGCCACTCTGCTCTGATATGAAGATAACCTTCATACTGCCTATCAAAGCTGGACTGAATTTTAAAAATGTGCTACATATACACAATGGACTATTATGAAGCTATAAAGAAGGGCAAACATAGAACTTCACAGTAACTTGGATGGACTTAGAATCTATTATACTCAGTGATCTGTCACAGAAACAGAGTAGCATATATTCTCACTCATAAGCAGACCTTGAACAATTATCATAGTACTATAGGAAAGGAATTGGCAGTAGTGGGAAACTGCCAGGGGAGGGGCATGGATTTGGCAGTTGAGGGATACTGCTAGGGGAGGGAGGGGCATGCCTCATCAACAAGGGTACCTGCATAATTGACGTTTGTATATCTAACCCTGAATTGTACCCCCATCTTTAAAACAAAAAAATAAAAACAAAATAAATACATTTACATCTTACCTAGTTTTTAAAAAAGGAGATAACCCTCATTCAAGACTCAAACAAGATAAATCACTTATATTAAATCTTCCAAGAAGCAAGTGTCAAGAGTAAATTAAATATGTAAGAATTTTATTCAAGGAAATGCCCATGTGAAAGAAAATAGAGAAGGAACCAGATAAACCTGGAGAATGGTCAGAGTACAAACTGACTCCAAGAGGGGCGGGGAGAGAGAGGTTGCATGGAAAGAATGTTTGGCAGAGGCTTCAGGGGCCCTCAAGCCAAAGCAGGCTAATAGAGGAGTCTCATGACTCCCAACACTTTTATGCTTCAGTATCCATCCCTGCCATGCTCAAACATTGGGTGAAAATAGCCTGTCAGAAGCACAAAATGAGCACAAAGCAGTACAAAGCAGCTGGGGTCTCTCAACAATTATACTCCCTGCAGCTGAAGAAGAGTGATCTACATTCTCCTGGCTGCCCCAAAACCAATATAGTTTTTTCCTGATTATAGTTGTTTAATATTACAACTCAGAATAAAGTCAGCACTACATTAAAATAAGCTTTCTTATGTAAATAAGACTTTAGGAGTGTACCGAATAAGAAGACATTATTTGCCAAATCACTAGCCCTTTGCTTTTTCATCACAACTCAGAAAAAAAGATAGTACCACATTAAGATAAATATGTTGTAGTTATTTGAGTAAACTTCATACTGCTTTCCACAGAGATTGTAAGATTTTTTCCTAGGTTTTCTTCTAGGATTTTTATGGTTTAAGGTCTGACGTTAAAGTCCTATTTTTTTTTTCTTAGGAAAATAAACAACTTTGCCTTTATTCCACTACTGAAATTTAACATTCCCTTCCAATACAAACATAGTCAACAAACTACATTAGTGTTATCAACACTGGTATCTTTGACACCAATAGAAGAAACACACACATTTCCATGTCACATCAGGGTTGTTGCCCTGAAATATTGTTGATGCTCATCACTACCTCAGAAATATGATAGTTATTAGATTTCAAGTAGATCTTATCACTTAGCATGATTTTTTTAAATCAATATTTTTTATTTTAATATTGTGGGTTACAGTTAAGGGTTAGGTATACAAATATGCTTCGTTCAGGCACCCTTGTTAATAAGGGGTGTCTCCCCGTCCTCAGACAGATATTGACTACTGTTAATCCCACTTCTCTTCCCCTCCCTGCCCCTGATAGTTTCCCACCACTGTCAATCCTTTTCTTATAGTATTACAATACATGTTCAAGGTCCACTATATGAGTGAGAACATGTGATACTCAGTTCTTTGTTTCTGTGAGAGGTCACCCAGTATTATAGACTCTAGATTCATCCAGGTTGCTGCAAAATTCATGATTTTGTTCTTTTTTATGGCTGCGTAGTATTCCATCGTGTATATGTATCACATTTTTTTAATCCAGTCCTCTTTTGATGGACAGCATGGTTGGTTCCAGGTTCTTGTTATTGTGAACAATGCTGCAATAAACATATGTGTGCAGATATCTTTTTGATAGAGTGATTTGAGTTCTTCAGGGTATATTCCCAGTATGGGGATTGCACGGACATATGGGAGGTCAATATTTAGAGCTTTTAGAAATTGCCACACTGTTTTCCACAGAGGTTGCAATAGTTTGCACTCCCACCAACAATGTAGAAATATTCCCTTTTCACCACACCCTCTCCAGCAACTGTTATTTTTTGAGTCATTGATAATTTCCATTCTGACTAGAGTTAGGTGATATCTCAGTGTGGTTTTGATTTGCATCTCCTTGATGATTAGTGAGGCTGAACATTTCTTCATGTGTCTGTTGGCTGCTCGGATGTATTCCTTTGAGAAGTGTCTGTTCATATCTTTTGCCCACTTTATAATGGGGTTGTTTGTTTTTTTCTTTTCAGCACGTTTGAGTTCCTTGTAGATCCAAGATGTTAAGCCTTTGTCAGACCTGGAGTTGGCCAATACTTTTTCCCAGTCTGTGGGCTGTCTCCCTGCTCTCTTGATGGTTTCTTTGGCTTTGCAGAAGCTTGTCAGTTTAATGAGGTCCCACTTGTCTATCTTATCTCTTATGGCCTGTGGGTTTCGGGTTTTGTTCAGTAATTGATACCAGTTCCAATTTTCATAAGGGTGTGTCCTGCATTTTCTAAGGTTCTTATGGTTTGAGGTTTTACATTTAGGTCTCTGATCCATTTAGAGTTAATTTTTGTGTATGGGGATAGATAGAGGTCTTGTTTGAGTCTTCTGCATGTGGTCAGCCAGTTTTCCCAGCACCATTTATTGAATAGGTTCTCCTCTCCTCAGTGGTGGGTGGTAGAGGCTTTGTCAAAGATGAGTTGGTTGAGAAATTGAGGTTTTGCTTCTGGAATCTCAATTCTATTCCATTGGTCTATATGCCTGTTCCCGTACCAATACCAAACTATTTTGATTATTATAGCTTTATAGTAAAGTTTGAAGTCTGTATATGATACCTCCTACTTTTTTTTTTTTTTTTTTTTTTTTGCTGAGGATTGTTCTGGCTATTCTTGGTCATTTGTGTTTCCGTATGAATTCCTGGATTGTTTTTTCTAGCTCTGAGAAGAATGTCGCTGGTAATTTCATAGGTATTGCATTAAATCTGTAGATTGCCTTAGGTAGAATGGACATCTTTATAATGTTGATTCTTCCAATTCATGAGCATGGGATATTTTTCCACTTGTTTGTGTCATCCTTGATTTCTTTAAGCAGTGTTTTGTAGTTTTCATTGTAAAGGTCTCTCACATCTCTGGTTAGGAAGAAGCCAAGGCATTTCATTTTTTTGTGGCTATTGTGAATGGTATTGTGTTTTTTATTTGGGTTTCTGTTTGTTTATTAGTGGTGTAAAGAAATGCGATTGTCTTTTGCACATTTATTTTATACCCTGAGACTTTGTCAAAGTCCTTTATCAGTGCAAGGAGGCTTTTGACAGATTCTCTTGGGTTTTCAAGGTACACAATCATGTCGCCAGCAAAGAGGGATAACATGACTCCCTCATTTCCTATTTGGATACCCCTGATCGCCTTCTCTTTTCTGATTGCTCTAGCTAGGACTTCCAATACTATATTGAACAGGAGGGAGAGAGTGGGCATCCTTGTCTTATTCCAGTTTTCAGGGGAAATGGTTCCAATTTTTGTCTGTTTACCAGTATGCTAGCTGTGGGTTTTTCATAGATGGCTTTTACTATTTTGAGGTCTGTTCCATGTATGCCTAGGTGTTCAAGGTTTTTATCAGGAAGGGTGCTGGATTTTAACAAAAGCTTTTTCTGCATCTAATGATACAATCATGTGGTTTTTGTTCTGACATCTGTTGGTGTATTACATTTATTGTCTTGCAAATGTTGAACCAGACTTGCGTCCCTGAATGAAGCATACTTGGTCATGATGGATGATTTTTGAGATGTGTTGTTGAATCCGGTTTGCTAGGATCTTGTGGAGAATTTTGGCATCTATGTTCATCAAAGATATTGGTCTGTAGTTCTCTTTCTTTAGTTGGGTCTTTACCTGGCTTGGGTATCAATGTGATGTTAGCTTCATAGAATGATTTGGGGAGGGTACCATCTTTCTCAATCGTCTGGAATACTTTCAGTAGGATTGGTATCAGCTTCTCCTTAAATGTCTTATAGAATTCTACTGGAAAGCCATCTGGTCCAGGGCTTCTTTTTGTAGGTAGTTTTCTTATTACAAAGTCAATTTCCTTGATTGTTATTGGTCTCCTTAGGGTCTCAATTTCTTTTTATTTCAACCTAGACAGGTTGTGTGATATCAGAAAGTCTTCCATTTCCTTAAGGTTTTCCAGTTTGTTTCCATACAGTGTACATAGTAGTCTCTAATGATCTTTTGTATTTCTTTGGGGTTAGATGTGACTTCATCTTTTGTGTTTCTAATTGTATTTATTTGGGCGTTTTCTCTTTTTTTTCTTGGTCAGTCTAGCTAAGGGATCATCGATCTTGTTTATCATTTCAAAGAACCAGCTTTTTGTTTCATTGATTTTTTTGTATTATCTTTTTGTCTTCTATGTCCCAGATTTGTGCTTTTATTTTGGTGATCTGGATTCTTCTGCTGCAGTTAGGGTTTTGGTGGTCTTGCTTTTCCAGCTTCCTAAGGTGACTTGTTAAGTTGTTGATTTGTGATCCTTCCATTTTCTTCATGTGTATTTGTAAGGATATGAATTCCCCTCTTACTACAGATTTCATGGCATCCCAAAGATTTTGGTAAAATGTCTCTTCATTTTCATTTGTTTCCAGGTATCTTTTAATCTCTGTTTTGATTTCATTGTTGACCCAGCAATTGTTTAGCATCATGCTGTTTAGTGTCTATGTCTTTGTGGGGAATCTTGTTGGTGTTGATGTTTATTTTTATTCCACTGTGGTCTGAGAAGTTGCATGACAAAATATCGATCTTTTGAAATTTATTTATGCTTGATTTATGGCCAAGTATGTGGTCGATCTTAGAGTATGTTCCATGCAGTGCGGAGTAGAATGTATATTCTGTGGTCATTGGGTGAAGTGTTCTGTAGATATCAATTAAGTTCATTTGGTCAAGAGTCACATTGAGGTTCCGGATCTCACTGCTGATTTTTTGTCCATGATCTTTCTAGGGTTATGAGTGGGGTATTAAAGTCCCCAGTTATGATGGTGTTAGAGTCAATATCTTTCTTTAGTTTTCCTAGAAGCTGCTTTATGAAAGTTGGTGCTCCTATGTTGGGTACATATATGTTTAGGATAGATATTTCTTGTTGATGGAGTGAACCTTTTATCATTATGTAGTGGCCTTCTGTATTTTTTTTAATTTTTGATAGCTTAAATGGTATTTTGTCTGAAATTGAGATCGTGCTCTTCCTTTCTTTTCTGTTCCATTTACCTGAAAATTTGTTTTCCATCCACTTACTTTGAGTCTGTGAATGTCCCTTCTAGCGAGATGGGTCTCTTGAAGGCAGTATATTGTTGCCTGGTGATATTTTATCCATTTTGCCACTCTATATCTTTTTAGTGGTGCATTTAGTACATTCACCTTCAGGCTAACTGCTGAAATGTTAGAGTTGGTGCCTATCATAGAGTCCTTACAGAGTTGTTCTTGTGGTTCCTCTTGGTTTGTTGTCTTTCTTTTGGTTTTGGGTTGGTTCATGTGTGTTTTATTCTTTTTCCTGTACTCTTGTGAAGAACGTTGTTCTTTTTTCCTTTTCTTCTGTGTTTAGTACTTTCTTAAGTGTTTCATGTAGAGGTGGTCTGGTTGCAGTGTAAGTTCTTAGGGATTGGATATCTGGGAAAGATTTCAATTCTCCCTCGCTGATGAAGCTTAGCTTGACTGGGTAGGTTATTCTTGGTTGAAATTGTTTATCTTTTAGGAATTTGAAGATAAGGCTCCAAGCTCTCCTAGCCTGCAGGGTTTCTGTAGATACATCTGCTGCTATTCTAATTGGTCTTCCTTGGTAGGTGATCTGGCCTTTTTCTCTTGTGGCCTTTAGGATTTTTTCTTTTATACCTACTTTGTTTAGGCGAATTATTAGGTGTCTGGGAGTTGGCCTTCTCATTTGTTGTCTTACAGGGGTCCTCTGAATCTCTTGTGTGTGAATTTTTGCATCACTGATAAGATGAGGGAAGTTTTCTTCAATGATCTCATGGAATGTTTGTTCCAAGGTGGTTTCTGTTTCTCTTTCTGTTTCAGGAAGGCCAATTACTCTTAGGTTCTTTCTCTTGAAGTAACCGCTCATCTCTTGAAGGTTTTGTTCCGTCTTTTTAAGCTTGTTTTCTGTGTTTTTAACAGTTTGGATTAGTTCTATATTTTGGTCCTCAAACTCTGAGATTCTTTCTTCTGCTTGGCTAATTCTGCCTTCCATGCTTATCAATTTGTTATTTATTTCATTCACAGTATTCTTTATTACTGTTATCTTAGTTATCAACTCCTTCCTAGTTTCTTCTCATCTCTCCTCAATTCTTTTTAATCTCTCCATTAATGTCTTGATATCTAGGTTTGTGGTTTGAGACAAGTCAATCTGGGGGCTCTTCATTGTTTGCATTCTGAAGTCAGTTTTCTCAGTGTCTGCCCTCCCAGGTGTCTAGGAGAGACCCATATTCTTCTTTTGGTTTTTCTTCATTTGTGTACATTTTTCTCTCTCTCCCCCTTTCCCTCACCTTCTTTAATTCTGCTTTTCAAGGAAGGTGGGATTGCTTTTGCTTCGCTTGTGCAATCTCCTGCTCTTCCTTATGAGGGTCCTCTGGCTTTGTTCACTTTTGAGGCTGAAGTGTGGGCTGTGGGCTGTACTTTTTGCAGTTTTGAGGTTTAATTGAGGGGGAAGCTGTGATTCAGAATCTATCTGCTGATTCCAGCATCCACCAACAGGTGTATGGGCGCACTGGAAACTATTTCCCACTGTCTTACAATCTGCTTGTGTAGCGGGATGTAGGTTTGGTCCCTGGAACAAAAGGAGGTATGAAAGTGGAAAATAATGGAGGATGGGGGGTCAACCGGAAGTTAGAAAGAGAGAAGAGTGAGAGGGAAAACAGACATACATGCCAACTAACAGGTAAAAAAGATACAAAGCCAGAGAGAAATGAAAAAGCAAAATTCCCTAAAGCAAACCAGTAACCACACAAAGACAGTCCAACAAAATCATGCCTTTTGATGCGTTTTCCCAACACAAACAGATAGGTTAAGTCAAAAAGCAAACAAAAGTGAGCAAAACAAAGTCAAAATGATAAAATCAAAAGTCGAACTAAGAAATCAGACTAGCTCTGGAATCTTTTCTGAGTGTCTAAAGTCTCTTCAGCTCTGATCTCCAGCATCTCCCCTTTGCTTTCATTGCAGGCAGCTAGATTTACTTGCAGCTTGGGTTTGTTCTTTTGGCCTGCTGCCTGAGAGGTCTGCGACTCTGAGTTGCCTGCGCCTGATTCAGCATAGGGGAGGGGATTTGTCTCCTGTTTAGCGATGTTACCTTAGGAATCGAGGTGGAGGCTACTTGTAGGTGGGCGGGGCAATGCAAATCTCTGCCTGGAAAATGGCCTAGGTGGGCAGCTCCTCTGTCATGGATCCTTTCTCTCCACTCATCTGGGTCCCTGGGCAATCCACTATGATGGGCTGTGGTGGCGTGCGAGGTACCGGGGATCAGCTGCACAGCTGGGCGCTGGATCCGGTGTGCCACCAGCAGGCTGGGGTGGAGGAGGAAGCTGGGAGTTCCCTCCTCTGGAGCTGAGAGCAACCAATCAGCGCCTCCTTAAGATATGCTGTTCCCTTACACACGCATGGGATTGTACACTGGGTGCCTCAGCCAGGGTGGACCCAGAGCTCCAAAGGGCAGGTGGTAATTGGTGAGAGTGGCTTTGGGCCCCTCACAGGGTACTTTAGCCAAAAATGGAGCTGGTATCTCTGAGGGGTGGGTACTAGAGCCTCCTGGGTGACTGGCAGCCTGGCACTGGGTGAGACGATGTAGCCAGGGAGCAAGCCAAGATTCTCATGCGGCAGGTGGGGGCCATGTATAGTGAAGCAGCAGCAGCTGGGGGCTGCAATATCAGGCCCTGCTTGGGACCAAGGGTCTCCGGGCCTCAGACCGGCAGGCAGGGGGGTGGGGGAAGGAAAGTAAGTCTTTTTGGGAACTCATATTCAGAAAATCTCACAATTCCACCAATGCCATCACCATCTTACCAGAACCAGCCGACGTTAAAGTCTTTAATCCATCTTGAGTTAATTTTGGTTTATGGGATGAGCTAAGGATCAAGTTTCAATTTGCTGCAAGTTAGCTGTCCAATTTTCCCAGCACCATTTGTTGAATGGGATGTCCTTTTCCCAGCATGCTTTTGTCTGCTTTGTCAAAGATCAGTCAGTTGTAGGCATTTGGATTTTTTCCTGGATTCTCTATTCTGTTCCATTAGTCCATGTTTCTGCTCTTATCCCCGTACCATGCTGTTTTGGTTCCTACATTCTTGTAATATAATTTGAAGTCAGGTAATGTGATGCCTCCAGTGTTTTTCTTTTTGCTTAGGATTACTTAGCTATTCTGGCTCTTTTTTGGTTCCATATGAATTTTAGAATTGTTCTAATTATGTGAAAAATGATGTTGGTAGTTATACTGAATCTGTAGATTACTTGATCCAGTAATCCCTCTACTAGGTATTTACCCTAAGGAACAGAGGTCATTATATTAAAAAAGACACCTGTACCCATGTGTTCATCACAGCACAATTCACAATTGCAAAGATGTGGAATCAACCTAAATGCTTGTCAATCAGTAAGGAAAATGCAGTATATATACACTATGGAATACTGTGCAGCAATAAAAAAAAATCATGTCCTTTGCCGCAATATGAGTGAAACTGGAGATCATTATTCTAAGGAAACTGAAACCAAAAATCAAACACCACATGTTCTTACTTATATGTGGGAGCTAAATAATCACAAAGATGAAAATAATAGACACTGGGGACATCAATGGGAGGAGAGGAGAGAGGAAGCTAGGGTTCAGAAACTACCTACATGGCACAATGTTTATTACCTGAGAAATGAGCCACTTGAGACCCAATTCCCACCACTGAATAATATGTTCATGTAAAAATACGCATGTGTACACCCTGGGTCTAAAATTTTTAAAAAGTAAGTTAAATCTTGTTTATATAAAGAAGATTTTGGAAGTGTGCTCTTAGGAGCTTTCTAGAGAAGGTTTGTTTCTGCTTTGGAACATATTATTTATCAAATCACTAGACTACCTGTTTGGGTTATGAGACAATTCTGAACATGGTGAATGAGAAGGTCTTTCTAAAAAGAACAATTTTTGGCAAGATATCCCTTATTTGTGGCCCATAGCATTTGAGAACCTTGATTTTTTCACTTAGTATGTTTGTGCTTTTTTATGTTATATCAAACTTTCTCAAATAAACAAATTCAAAGACTAAGCAGATTGTTCACATTTCAGAAAATGTGAGATAAAAGGAAAGGAGTCATGGCCTTAGAGAGTTATTTTGCATTACAGAGCTTTATTGAGCAGTTGTAGACATAACTCCTGGCCTCAGAGCTACAATTCAGCATTTCATACTCTCCTGGATATTACCTTTGAATTTAATTCTTACATTTAAACATCAGTTTGGATGGAGGCCATATGTTTAAGCTTCATAAACTCAGCCTAAATTTAGCATAATGCTGAAAAGCCCTGTGGTTCCTAAATATACAAATATGCTGAACAGGGAATACAGAAGGAGATTTTAGATAAAAAATATAAAGCTAGATACCTACAGCAAACAGATAAATATATGAAAATATAAAATACTTGTGTGTAATGGTTTTCTGATGGAAGTTCTGAAATCTAATTTTCACAAATATCTCTGAAATTTAGGTTATGCCTAGAGAAATGGGAGAAATACACAGGATAAAAGAATTAGAGAAGAGAAAATCTGAGGCCCAAGCACTATTAGTGTGATTAAGGAGTAAAACTGTTTTTAAGAATATTACAGGCTGAGCTCGGTGGCTCAGCCTGTAATCCCAGCACTTTGGGAGACCGAAGTGAGAGGATTGCCTGAGCCTGAGGGTTCGAGATCAGCCCAGGCAATTTGGTGAGGCCTTGCCTCTACAATAAATAAAAAATTAGCCAGGCATGGTAGCATGCACCTGTAATCCCAGCTATTTGGAAGGCTGAGGCGGAAGGATTGCTGGAGTCCAGCAGGTCGACACTGGGGTGGCCATGAGTGTGCCACTGCACTCCAGCCTGAGATACAGAGTGAGACTCCAACTCAAAAAAAGAATATTACTATTATTTGAATTACAATTATTTAACATCTTACACAATGCTGAATGCCCTACTATGTGGCAGACACTGGTTTTATATGTGCTGTTCAAAATGGTAAACTCTAGGCACATGTTTCTTTTGAACACTTGAATTGTAGCTGGTTGAAATGGAAGATGAACTCTAAGTGTGAAATACACACCAGATTTCAAAGACTCCGCGTGAAAAAAAAACAATGCAAAAATCTAAAAATTTTACATGAATTATATATTACAATGATAATATTTGAATATATTAAGTCTGATAAAATATGTCATTAATATTAATTTAACCTATTTATTTGCGCCTTCCTAATGTGGATACTAGATCATTTTAAATTACATAAATATAAATCTCATTCGATTTCTCTTGGGAAAAAATGTGTGGCAAGTACTATTGTGGTAGATATTCTTGATTTTTATCAAGTCTATCTTCTCATCTTTCTTGGTGCCTGGTAGGATGGTATCCCCTCATTCTCTTTGAAGTTTGTGGCACCAAGAGGCTTCCTTTAACCAAAGAGATTTGTGAGAAGAAGCAGGTGTCACTTCCCATGAAGGGACTTTAAGAACCAGTATGATATTCACCCAGATGCTATTAAAGAAAGAGTGTTGTCACTTAACCCGAAGGGACTTAGAACCAGAGATCATTCTCCCAGGTAGCCTGTTGACCAAGATCAGAAGCATGTCTACCGGGGGCTAAAGAAGCCTCTGTCTTTCCCGCTACCTGTTGACCAAGATTAGAGCCCTTCTACCTGCATTGTGGGCATGTAGTCTGAGGCCGATATATACTTTTCATGAAAAGTTTCTCCGAAAATTTCCAGCAGAAAACAAGCCGTAACATACAACTAAAATGTAATTATTCTAAAATGATGGTACAGCTCATGCCCAGACTTTGGCTTCTAATGCTATTCTCCAATTTCTCTCTTAAGAAATGATGATTATATGGCTGGCTCAGGAGAGCCTGCAGCTCGTCTTATAGTGCCAGAAAAGTAAGGAATAGTACAAAAGACAAAACAAGGGAGATTTGTCAAAAGGACACAGATGCCAATTTAAACAACTCTGAATGGCCAAATTTAGAACAATTTAAGCAATAAAAAATAATTTAGCATTTCCTTATATTTCGAAATATAAAATAAATATCCATGGGTCTAATTTGATATAAATAAATGATTGAATAAATAACTAGATAGGGAGAGACAAGGCAGATTTCCCCTATAGAAGTATTCCAATTAATTTACATAGACCCAAGGAGGTGCGCTTAAACCCTTAAGTGTGGGTTATGCTTAGTGATTTGTTTCCAAACAGTACAGGATAAAGAGGCAAGTAACAGAATCAAGTAACTTCACTGTGGAGAGGACTGGCAAACACTACCTCTCCCAGGTAATCAATGTTAACTCACCAATGATGGCGTGATGATAGCACACACTATTTATATAAAATGCTGACATTTCATCTATGTAGTAGTCCTTCCCCAAAAAAAACCCCACCTAATCTGAGAAAAACATCAGGCAAAACCGAATTGAGTGACATTCAATAAAATACCTAATCGACCAGTACTCCTCAAACTGTCAAGTTCATCAAAAAGTAAGGAACATCTGAATAACAGTCACATTTCAGAAGATTCTAAGGAGACACAGCGACTAAATGTAATCTGGTATCTTGGACAGAATCTGGGAACACAAAAATCACATTAGAGAAAAGCTATTAAAATCTAAACAAGGTATAAAGTTTAGTTAATAATAATATATCAATAATAAACAAGGTATAAAGTTTAGTTAATAATATATCAATATTGGTTCATTATTTGTGAAAAACATGCTGTAGTAATATAAGATGTTAACAATAAAAGAAAGGGAAACTGAGTGTGTTATATAAGGGTACCCTCTGTTCTGTCTTTAAAAGTTTTCTGTAAATGTAAACCTTTTCTAAAATAAAATGTGTATTTAGATATTTTACAAAAAGATTGTGGCCACTTTTTAAAATGTCCTTATTACATAATTGTGAGATAGATAAACCTATCCAGGTCTTTATCTTCTTGAATGAGCTTGTAGAAATTTTTCCTGACCTCAGAGGGCAACTGTGTCAATTTAAAAAGCTTTCCTCAGGAACACAAGAGAAACCTTCACTCTGGTGACATTTTCTGGTGCTCATATTGACACTGATTGTTGTTTCAGTTAGATTTGAAAATAACAGAACTGCTGAGTTATTAGAAATTGGACTACAATTAGTAGAAACAGAACTTATAAAAACTGTGTTTCTTACCTTACCTCTTCAGTTGAACTGACTCTTTCAGCTTTGAGTGGGCCTGGATCTCATCAAATTTGAAGAAGAAATGTGCTGATATCTACCTAGAAGAGTGAGCTTCAATTTGTACCTCATGGAATAAATGGATAATGAGTCTACTAAAAATTAAGAATAATTAGCTTATAATAATAGAGAGAGTGTGTGGAGGCCACGAAAGGGCATTGTTTTATGTTACAGGGTTAGATTTTTTTTTTTTTTTTGGTCAGGTTCTCCAACTCTGTTGCCCAGTCTGAAGTACAGTGACACAATCATGGGGCACTGTAGCCTTGACTTCCCGGGCTCAGGTGATCCTTTCACCTCAGCCTCATGAGTATTTGGAACTACAGGTATGTACCTCCATGCCTGATTAATTTTTTTTGATGACCAAAAAATTAATTATTCAGGGCAAAGAGGCAGATATGTGTAAAGTCAAATGTAGAAACCATTAAGTGCAATCTTTAGTTTATAGTTGAGATCTGAGTAATATTTTGGGGGTAATGTATTCTGCAGTACATAGTATTGCTACTTGTCTAGGCTGATCTCAAACTCCTGAGCTCAAGTAGTCCTTCTGTATCAGTTTCCTCAAAGCATTGGGATTACAGGCATGAGTCACCATGCCTGGCCAAGAATTTTATGTATACTTTTGAATCCTTAGCCATCCCATATAGCCAAATTCAAATTTCAATCTAATAACCTTAGAAGAATGTTCCCACCATCTTTCTTTTCTTTGTCCCTTTGCCTTCTTTCTCTGTCCTCTCTTTTCTTTCTTAAATTTCGGGCTTTTAAAAAAATACATCTCCATGTCCTGTAAAGACCTGGGATGGAGGTTTTCCAGTGAAATCAGGATGCCCACTGCTGGGTGGAATGGATGGAATGTGCAAACTTACCCCTACATCCTAATGTGATGCAGGGCCAACTCACTGACAGCATAACTCCACTGTGTAGTCACACAGCAGCAGAGTCATTGAAATGACCTATAGGCCCTATTGCAGCACATATTCAATTAGAATCCTTTATTAATGGGCCAAGGATGAAAAAATGCAAATTGCTTTAATTCATCCAGTCCTCCTTCTCTTTGCCTTCCCTGATTAGTCTCAGAGATCTTTTTCTTTAATTTTCCTCTTTCTTTAAAATCAATATCTCTTACTTTGTATTTTACTCTACATTTAATTTACTTTACATTATCATCTACAAACACACACACACACACACACACACACAACACACACACACACACCCCAGACTAGCAACCAATGCTCTCCTCCCTGTAATGGGTTTCTTTCTTTTTTTCTTTTTTCTTTTTTTTTTTTTTTTTTTTTTGCTTAACTGTTCATGCCCCTTATGTGAAATTTCTTGAAAAATGCTGTACTATGCAGAGTTTTAGATGTGAAAAAAATGCACTGCCTATCTAGGGTGGACATTTAGTGTTAGACTAGAATTTTACAGGAATTATCTAAGTGCTACTGGCTTCTAGATAAGAGCTTTTAAATTAAAATCACTTAGTCAAATACAGCTTTCTACAGATACGTCAACAATGTTTACTTAGAAAATTACATAAGGTTCAAATTATCATATCATCTTAAATTATAATGGAAAGTCAGAGATTTCTTTTTAAAGTAAAAAGAAAGAAAGAAAAACAAATACACCGACCATTATCTAAAATCCACTTTTCCTAATAAGGTTGAAGTAAATCATCCACATAGACGTTCAGATTCCCACTATTGTTCTTGATTGTAAATAAGCAGAATACATCCCCCCAAAATATTACTCAGATCTAAACTATAAACTAAAGATTGCACTTAATGGTTTCTACATTTGACTTTACAGATACCTGCCTCTTTTCCCTGAATAATTAATTTTTTGGTCATCAATTATGTATTGCCCAAATGTATCCTATTCATGCTATTGAACTGAGTACAAGATACAGAGAACTGCAAGAAGCAAGTTCCATTCTTTAGGAGATTATAATCCATTTGTCACATGATTGTATTTTTCTTTTTCTTTTTTTTTTTTTTTTTTGAGTTGGAGTTTCACTTTGTCACCCAGACTGGAGTGCAGTGGCCACTCCCGGCCACCTCAGCCTCGACCTGCTGGGCTCTTGGCAATCCTTCCGCCTCAGCCTTCCAAGTAGCTGGAACTATAGGCGCACGCTACCACACTCGGCTCATTTTGATTTATTGTAGAGATGAGGTCTCACCAGGTTGCCCAGGCGGGTCTCGAACCGCAGACTCAGGCAATCCACTCACATCAGCCTCTCAAAAGCGGGGGATTACAGGCTAAGCCACCAAGCCCGGCTTGCATTTTTAAAATCTGTCATCACAGGCTGAGCCACCGAGACCCGCCTGGGCAGCAAGACTTCATCTCTACAATAAATCAAAAAATCAGCCGGGCGTGGTAGCGCATGCCTGTAATTCCGGTTACTTGGAAGGCTGAGTCGGAAGGCTGAGGCGGAAGGATCGCCGGAGCCCAGCGGGTCGAGGCTGCGGTGGCCAGGAGCGGCCACTGCACTCCAGTCTGGGCGACAGAGTGAGACTCCAACTCAAAAAAATAAATAAATAAAAAATAAAATCTGTCATCATATGTATTAAGACAAGCACGTAGGCCGGGCTTGTTGGCTCAGCCTGTAATCCCAGCACTTTGGGAGGTCGAGGCGAGTGGATTGTCTGAGCCTGAGGGTTTGAGACCCACTGGGGCAACTTGGCAAGACCTCATCTCTACAATAAATCAAAAATTAACCGGGCGTGGTAGCACACACCTATAGTTCTGGCTACTTGAAAGGCTGAGGCAGAAGGATCGCCAGAGCCCAGCAGGTTGAGGCTGTGGTGGCCAGGAGTGTGCCACTGCACTCCAGTATGGGCGACAGAGTGAGACTCCAACTCAAAAAAAAAAAAGACCTTGCACATAGATCAAGAGTTAATCCTAGGATGATGTTCCTCGCTGACACCCTTAACCATTCCTACCCACCCACATCTACACAGAGCTTCACACTAAACAAAAGAGACGGAGAAAAGATTCAAACCCATTGTCTTCCATTTACTGGGAAACACCATATGCATCGCCTTTCTTAGATCCCCTCCACTTTCAACCTGGAAGTGAGAGTGAGGAGTGAGGTCCCTGGAGTGGGTCTGGCTTTGTTTAAAAAATGTTTTGACCTTGAAAACATTATTTACTGATTCTGAAGCTCAATTTCTTCATCTAGAAAATTATGTTAGAGCCGGGCTCGGTGGCTCACCCTGTAATCCTGCACTTTGGGAGGCAGAGGAGAGTGGATTGCCTGAGCCCGTGGGTTCAAGACCCACCTGGGCAACTTGGTGAGACCTCATCTCTACAATAAATCAAAAAATTAGCCGGGCGTGGTAGCGCGCGCCTGTAGTTCCAGCTACTCGGAAGGCTGAGGCGGAAGGATCACTGGAGCCCAGCAGGTCGAGGCTGCAGTGGCCAGGAGCGGCCACTGCACTCCAGTCTGGGTGACGGAGTGAGACTCCAACTCAAAAAAAAGAAAGAAAAGAAAAATATGTTAGTATTAGAATGTATAGTATTGTCATAAAGTTTTAAAGCAAATTAATTACAGTATTTAGATTACAGTGTCTGGCATATAGTAAGCATCCAATAAACATCAGCTAATTGCTACTTCTGACCCAGTAGTTCATCATTTCCTTGGTCTCAAGAATGAACCCTTCAGTAAGATGCACCATGGCTCCTACAGCCAGATGATGCCTTAGCACCATAGCAGAAAAATCTATATCACTATATTCTGGTAAATGGGTCTATACAAGTTCAGAGTAGAGAGAAATTGCTCTGCCAATCTAGAAGAGTCAGATAAGTCTTCACAGCAACATAAAATTTGTTACTTTCCAAACAAACACACAATTATAATTAAATTCTATTTGCAGTGCTTGCTTGAGTAATTCAAAATAGACTTTATTTAGATGTAGGCTGAAATGACAGTATGCTATATTGGTTCATGACTCTTTTTATGAAAATCATTCACTTTAATACCTTAAAATCTGGTTGAAATTTTGTTTTGTGTTGTTTTTTGTGACTTACTTTAAACATTACATTTGATTAACCCTTTAAGAGCCTTAAGATTGCATTTGGCTAAAGGTAACATCAAATTCTGATCCAAGGAAAGGGTTCACAAAAGATGGGAAATTTGAACTATAAGAATTCTTAATTCTTTAAAGCAAAGTCATTTCTAGTGGATCATACATTACAAACACAAAAGAGTATCATTCTATTTGTAAAGAACTTAAGTTCTTCTAACAGCTAAATAAAGAAAAACTGCACAAAGGAGAATGCAGTCTTTTCAAGAGGAACAGCAGTGGTTTGGCTTTGAGTGACAAGGATAATTTATATCAGTTTACAAATTAACTACCAATATGACAAACATGAAGTCAGTCAGTATGCAACATGGAATATTATTAAATAACTGTCATCTTGTAATATATTTAAATTAGTTAATTTGTTTCAATTCATTAATTTTTAAATTAATCAGTTCTATATGTTCTTTTGCAAAAATCAGGAAGGATTTTCCTGCAGCTCAACATTGCCCTCCTATGGATTAAAAGCCATAGTATGGTATTTCCAATCCTTAAATAAGAAATAGGAAAAGTATACTCCAATGGCACAAGCTTTAAAAGATGCAGTTAGCTCTTCTAAGTCTGGATGGCAGCACACACGACTGTCCCCTGCATCCCCAATATGTCCATCTAGTATGTGAACGCCTCCTTTCCTGGATCAGTTCTTTTCTGAGGGGAGTTCACAACCTTAGACTGTTCTGTGATCTTGTGAGTGGGCAATCATTACACAAAAATAAGCACCATCATGGATAGCTACTTCACCGAGCCTGGTCAATACTTAAACAGACATTCCAAAGTAACTTTTACTTGCTAGGCATTGAGTATTAGCTAAGTTAAAAATTTATAAAACTTGATGTATATCTAGGAGTTATGGTGAGCTTAGAAATAACAGAAACTTTCCATTAATTAAGAATAAAAGTGCTTGTTAATTTTATAGCAGAGGCTGCAAGAAAGAAATAAGCCAAATTCTATAAGGAATTTAACTGGACCTCTGCACAGAGCTTGTGTAAGTGAAAGTCGAGCAACTGGGCAGGGTAGTAATAACTGGTAAGTATTAGGATGACACTGATCAAGCTAAATTAAGCAAAAGGAAAATAAGAGGAATTAGGAAAATGACTTTTTAGAGCCATTTGAGAATTTCACTATCATTTTTTGAAATGATAATATTAAGTAAATGTATTTGCAGATGACAGTAAAAAATAAGTGACCCATCAGCAGTTACTTTCATACAAAATGCATGAAAAAATATTCCTTAATCATTGTAAAATAAATTGCAAGTAAGTCTGTAATAAGTTATTTCAACTTCCCTGAGCCTTAATTTTAATTTCATTTTATTAAATACAGTGCCATTAATGGAACAGCTTCTCAGCAGCATGGCTTCCCTGGAATCCTAAAAATAAAAAACAGTAAAATCAATCTATTTGGGAAAATCCTAAGGAACTTAATGAGAGTAGGCAATAAATTCATCATCTAAAGACCAACTGATATGAACAGGAGTTTTCACTAATATTTTATGATAAAAATACACATCTTCAATTGAATATAATTCAATTGTCTCCCATTTTAATCTCTTCCAATTATTGTTTAAAAATCTACCATCAAAAAGAGTGGTAGGAGCAATTTGTAAGAGAATATGAAGAAATGAGTCTAAGATCTTCATTTCCAGGTTAAAGTGCTTGTTCTTAAGAGTGTTTTCTGGAAATTTTATCTTCTTCCTGAAGATTTTAGTGTACTCAGTTATATCACTCCAGGCCCTCTTTGAGTTTAGCAGGCTTTAATTACCTGGGCCCCGAAGACATACTTTAACATCTAGCATGTTTAGGTAAGTAAAACACCAGCTGCAAATAAAAATTAAGAAAGTATAGATTCCAATTATTTAGTTATGCTCCAATCACAGAAAGAAGAAAAGCAAGTGTTCTGAGGCAAAATAAAATACAGCATGTTACCTGCAGCATTCACCACAGATAAATTCAAAACATTAATGCTACATGGGTAGCATTAACCATCTTAAAGGACATTATCCAAGAAACAAAAGAAGAATGTAAGCCAAACTATGAGATGGTTTGAAATAATGAAAATTAACTTTTAATGAATTAAAAAGCCCTGTTCTAAGTCCTTTATATGAATTAATACATTTAATCATCACAGCAAACCTATGAAATACGGTTGTGTTATTATTCACATTTATAAGTTAGGAAACTGAGGACCAAAGAGGACAGGTTTTGTACTCAAGATTACATATTTAAATATTGGTATAGATCCTAGATATCTAGATATATATACATTTTAAGTGTTCCTCTGACTCAATAACGCTTAAAAATCAGTGTCCTTCGTATATTTATTGCAGCACCAGTCACAATAGCAAAGTCATGGGCTCCACCTAAGTGTCCATCAATAGTTGACTGACTTTTAAAAGGTGGTTTTATATACCATAGAATATTAGTCATTAAAAAAAAGAAATATATCATGCATTTTGCAGCAACATGGATAGAATTGGAGGACCTTATCCTAAGTAAAATAACTCAGAAACAAAGTCAAAAATTGAATATTCTCACTTATAAGTGGTAGCTAAACTATAGGTATTCATGAACATACAGAGTAGAATAATAGGTATTAGAGACTCCAAAAAGTGGAAGGGTGGGCAAAGCGTGAGAGATGAAATACTACCTATTGAGTATGAGGTACACTATTCTTGATGGTTACAAGAAAACCCCAGCCTTCACCACTATGCAACATATCCATGTAACAGAGCCGCACTTGTACCATCTAAATCTATAATAAATTTTAAATAAAATTTTTAAAAATCATACGCGCACACAAAGACTTCACATTGAGTTAGTGAATGGACCACATTAAATCAGAGATGAAGTCAATGTTCAAATAAAAGTTATCTGGTTCCAGAGCCTGGGCTCTTACTACTTTATGATAAACCTTTTCCTTCTTCTTCTTCTTATTAGTAGTAGTAGTAGTAGTAGTAGCAGTAGCAGTAGTATCATTATCATGAAAGTCTGAGTCTCATTCTGTTGCCCAGGCTAGAGTGCAGTAACATTATCATTGTTCAATGCAGCTTCAACCTCTTGGGTTCAGGTGAGCCTTCCACCTCAGACTCCTGAGTAGCTGTGACAATAAGCATATGCCACCCCACCCAGCTATTTTTTATTATTTTGTATAGAGACAAGTTCTCACTGTGATGCCCAGGCTGGTCTCAAATTTCTGGACTCAAGCAATCCTCAGGCCTCAGCCTCCCAAAGCACTGGGATTATAGGCATGAGCCACCACAGCTGTCTCATTTCTTTATTATTAAATATATTAATGCTTTTTTCTTTAATTATATCACAAATTAAAGATCTTTTTACTAGCAATATTTATTAGATGTATCTCCTTCTAGAAGGTAAACCTATAAGTCAATATAGTTATTAGACTTGTGGTTTATCAGAAAACAAGCCGGTGGAAAATAATGTCTTCTCTGTTCACAGAAGAAAATCTTGTGAAAGTTTTGTTTTCATTTGTATCTTGTTCAATAGGTAGAATCTGTATGAGAGCAATATAGAAGGCCTGATCCCAAGTAACAGATCAGAATTGCTGTAGATGGCATTACATTATCCCTGATTAAATGCTGCCTAGAGACCCATATCTACTCTTCTATTTCTTTGAGACATGAATAGGTAACCCTTTTCCACTGAGCCATGGAGCCATGGCACAGGAAAGTCACTCTCAAGCACCTAAAAAATCAATACCTGTCTCCTTATGAATGAGAACATGTGGTACCCTGTTCTTTGTTTCTGTGATAGATCACTGAGTTCCAAGGAAAAGAATGCCTGCACCCTAAAACTAACCTATGATAAGTTCTAGGCAGAAAAAGTAAGATCAGAATTAATGTTGCTTTCTTCTTTGTAACATCCAAATAGGCCACTTTTTCTTTGCAGAAAATGGGCCTCTTTTCCTCATGCATAAACCCTGTGCATTAATAAAGAGAAATACTGAAAAATAGTTATTGATCTCAGAAAGGGAAATGGTTGATTTTTACAATGCTTCAAAGAATCTCCA
Source organism: Cephalopachus bancanus (assembly GCA_027257055.1). NCBI lineage: Eukaryota > Metazoa > Chordata > Mammalia > Primates > Tarsiidae > Cephalopachus > Cephalopachus bancanus. The sequence goes on from JAPVLO010000107.1 coordinate 3,776,127, forward strand.
TTCAGAAACAAACAAGCAAAAAAAGTTAGTCAGTTAGAAGATGTGAGTTCAGACATGACTGACCAGAAGCCCCACAAGATTCATGGCCCTAAACACAATCCCACCTCCAGAGACAAGTTTTACATCATAGTCTTGCAGATTCTTTCAGGTATATTTGAAAAATGTTAACAAAAAACTTTTCATCCTTAATCCTTTTTATAACTTTATTCAATTCTATCTATAATGTTGCAGGGTACATTTATTTATTTATTTATTTATTTGGTGAAAAGCACTTTAAAACACTTTTTAACATGTGCCTGTGTCTCTGAAAAACTATTTGGAAGCAGGTTCTATGCAACTCTCTTTTTATTTCCTTTTTGTCCTTCCTGTCATTTTGAAAGACAAGATGGCAAAATGGACAGGGAAGAGGCAGAAAAGGAGGAGAAGGAGAAGGTTAAGGTTAATACATGGGAAACAGAGATAGAGTAAGGAAAAAGCCTATTGATGTCTTTATTTTTTCCCTAAAGAATCACTGGATCATTCTAGGATTTTTTATGATCTTAGAACTGGTTAAATTTTTAAGCAATAGCATTATGAGTTTTAAAGTTACATACTTTGGCAGTTCAAAAGAAGAACCAGTTCTATAGAAGGGCAGGAGGCCAATACTTTTTAAAAGTACATCGTCTGGTTACAAGGATGGGATGATTAAAAGGAAAAGCCAGCACTTTTAAAGAAAGATGTGGAAAGATACATGGTATAGGAAGTCTGCCACCTACAAGGAAAATCTGGAGAAGAAAAAAATTCTGGTTATGCTAATTAAGTCTGGTCTTGTTCTAAGGTTTTCCAGCTTATTTGCCATACCACTGAAATAGCAGTATGAATAAGATGCAATTATTGGTTTGCCCATTGAAAATTACAGACTTATTGAGATGAAAGGAAAGCATCAGACAGGTTACAAACCTAAAATCCTTTAAGTCATAAAGTTAAGTGCTTACTGAGGTCAGAGACAAGCATGCCGAAGGGAACCCAGTGGATCCTATGGCAATCAGGAGAATTTGCACCCATGTAAAAAAGACAGTGCAGAGTTCCAGCTGCTTTTGCCATGTAAACACCCAGGCTCTGTCTTGGCAGATCTAATTTCACAGGAGGAGCTGGAAACACAGATTGTATGTAAAATACCCTAGCTTTTTAAATGTTCAAGAATATTTTATTAAAAGCAGGAAGAAAAGAAGGAAGGAAGGAGGGACGGTGGAAGGGAGAGATGGAAGTGTTATGAAAATTAAATAAATCACATCTATGGGCTCCTAGAATCCATACATGTCACAGAAAAGTCACTTGGCTCAGGGGAAGAACAGAACTTGGCCAAGGTCACATAGTTAGTGGTAGAGCCAAGAACATGTGAGGAAGCAGGTTTCCCTCTTCCCAGCTCAGTGCCTGCCTGACTTGTGGAGATTCTGATGTACTCACAAACTCACACTGAAATTCATAGTTTTCTTCCAAGTTTGGCAGTGGCTTTGCTTACGTGCTTCCCTCTCCTTAGCAGCTTGGGTGAAAAGTCTCCAGATAAATTCTAGCTCCACAGCCAATGTTGCTCTGGTCCATCAAGGAAATCTCTCCTCAATCTGGGAATCATATTGGAAAACAAGGTTAAGTGTTTGGATGTTGCATGGAGGTTCTAATAGTTGGAGTCAGTGCAGCTGAAATCTTCACTCCACGCTGGGCCTAATGTTTTGAAATCTATGTCTTTTCTTTCCATTAAACATTTCCAAAGTGTTGGTGCTGAACTGAATATAAAAGCAACTCCAAAAATACAAGGATACAGCAAAGATCTTAGTTTTTTTAAAAAAATATTCTGACTTAACATGTGCGGGGAAAATGTATAGTCAAAGTGCCCTGAAAGAAGCAAAATTCTAAATAATGAGAAGTACGAATATGCTGCATAAAATGAGGATTATAAAAGGTCAAAAAGTCAGAAAGATTATTAAAGAGGAGAGGAATGAGTCATATCCCCAGAATAAACAGGATGTTAACACTGTTAAGGAGTCATATTATTTTATTATATAGTCATACACCCCTTAAGGACATTTCTGATAAATATACGGTAATCCCAAAAGATTAAAATGGAACTGAAGAAGTCCTATTGCTTAGTGACATTGTAGCCATGGTGGCATCATAACACAAGGTGTTTTTGGTGATGCTGGTGTAAATAAGCCTATGGTGCTGCCAGTCATATAAAAGTCTATCACATACAATTGTGTACAGTACACAATACTTGATAATGACAATGATAATAAAAAAAATGTTACTGGTTCATGTGTTTACTGCATTATAGTTTTTATCATTGTTTTAGCATGTACTCCTTCTGCTTATTAGAAAAATAAGTTCACCGTAAAACAGTCTCAGGCTGCAGGAGGTATTCTAGAAGAAGACATTGTTATTATAGGAGATGACAACTCCATGCCCGTTATGACCCCTGAAGACCTTCCAGTGGAACAAAATGTGGAGGTGGAAGACAGTGATATGGATAATGCAGACCCTGTGTAGACTTATGCTAATGTGTGTACTTGTGTCTTAATTTTTAACAACAAAGTTTAAAAGGTCAAAATGAATAAGATTTTTTAAAAATAGAAAACAACTTAAACAATAAAGATACAAAGAAAGAAAACAGTTTTTGCACAGTTCTACAATGTGTCTTGAGCTAAGTGCTAATAAAGTATCAAAATTTTTTTAAAAATTAAAAAGTTCATAAAGTTAAACAGTTACTATAAGCCAGGGTTAATTTATTATTGAAGAAAGAAATATTTTCAAAACTTCAATGTATCCTAAGTGTACAGTGTTTATAGAGTCCAGGTGTGCACAGTAATGTCCTAGGCCCTCACATTCTCTCACTACTCACTGACTCACATAGAGTAACTTCCAGTCTCGAAAGCTCCATTCATGGTATGTGCTCTCTACAGGTGTACCACTGCTAATCTTTTATACTGCATTTTACTATACCTTTTCTGTGTTTCGATATACAATATCCATTGTGCTACAATTGCATGCTGTATTCAGTACAGTAACATGCTGTACCATTTAGCCCAGGTGTGTAGTAGGGTACACAGTCTAGGCTTGCATTAGTGCAGCACTCTGAGGTTTGCATGACAATAAAACTACCTGACAACACATTTCTAAGAATGTATCCCTATTGTTAAGCAACACATAACTATACTGTAAATATGGTATTTGGTATTACCATGTTAGGTATTAGGTAGTAAAGAGACCTCTTAAAACATTTTCAATCACACAGAGGAAAAGGAAATTTTAAGACAATGTTCGAAAAGTAATTATAAAATAAATAGAAAAGCCTCTACAGCTGGCAGCTCCTTTAATGTCAAAGCTCACAATCACCCAGCACCACATGTGTCTGTTTTATACCCTAACAATGGTCCCTACTCAGTATTTGCCTTAATAAATTTCTAGAGAAATCTTACACAATCATGATTATTTTATGAATCATGACTAGCATAAATTATTAATTTTTATACTATGTCTGCTTTTATACCAGAGATGCTGACTATTTAAATATATGAGAGAGTTAGGGAGGTAAATATACTTGATAACACTGGAAAAGAATTAGTGATTCTTGGAAACCCAGAGCACTGTTTTCCTCTTGGGAGCTTATGTGGTTATTGTCATCAGCAGTTTCTTTAAAAGGCTTGAAGATTTTTGTAAAAGTAATAAGGAGCTATGCATAAATGGAAAATTCTTTCATGTGCTTTCAACCAACAAAATTTAATTAAACATGGTTCATATGTTTTGTATGTTTTAACCAAATCTTCAGAGTTGTTTGCAGCAGTTAACAGTTTCAGTCAACAAGACACAAAATTTTGAGAAGGTATAGGCATATGTGCAGTATTTACTATTAAAATTGAGGGAGAAAAAAAGGATCACAGTAACAAGGAAATGGGATTGAATCATTTTTCTCTATTAGTGTTAGTAAAGATTCGCTTTTCAGTCATCAAATTCACTTCCAGAAATGTCATTACCATAGAAGAAATAATGCGTGAATATATTTCAAAATGTAGAATATGTGTTATCATATCTCTCTAGAGAAGTCTTTTTCTTTTGCCTTGCTTTCCTGTTGAGTAGCCTAAGCCTCAGCCTGTGTGGGAAGCCCAAAAATTTCTCAGATGACTAATAAACATGAGGCCTTCCTTCAGCTCGTTCATCATTGAGAACCCATCCCACAATTCCTCAGTTTCTGTTGGTAACCCTGAAACCATGGAGACGGCTTTATTTCATACTCTAACAATCTTCCTGGTGTGGGGAATAAGGCTGTAGGCTCTCACCTGACCTCAAAGTAGTAAAACCACCTTTACACTGATGATTCTCACAAATTTCTCTTTGTCCCTTCCCTGAGCTTAAGGTTCATACATCTAACTGCTTCAATGGCACCTCAAATTCACCATACCCAGATAAGCTCATCCTCTTCCCCTAAACACAGACATGGTTTCATTACAGTCGTAGAACTACCATCCACCCAGGTGCCCAAGACAGAAACCTAGTTGAAAGTGCTGGCTCTTCTCTCCCACTCTCCCTCTTCTCGCTATATCTAATTGGTTATCACATTTCAGTTTATTCAGCAGTTTCATTTGCCTAAAGTTTATCAAATTTTCTTTATATTCACATTGGAGGACATCATATGTTTCTTGGATTATTGCCATATCTTCTTAATGGAGAAAGTGTCTCCACTTTTTAACCCTCTTAAACAATAAACAATTTATTTCTATAAGTATATTGACTTTTAAAAAATGTAATGTTGATCTCACTCATCGGCTAAGGCACTTCAATGATTCCTCATTGCTCTTCAGCTAAAGTCTAAGCACTACATAGCTTACCTGGTCTATATAATTGTCCCAATAAAGATTTCAGCTTCCCTTGCTCTGCATTTCACTCCATTTACTCCCTTCTCCCACCTTAACTGTCTAATTAATTCATCAGAACTCAGCTTAGATATCACTTCCCTTGAAATCCCTTGACTTTTTTTAGTGCTTCACTGGTGGAATGCATTTCCCTATATTGGCTCTTACAGTTCTGTAAAGCAATTACATCCTTCTTTATTCAACAGGGATTTATCATGTGCCCATTAGATGCCAAGTGTTATTCTAGATGCTCAAAGTACAGCAGTGAACAAAACAGACAAGTTCCCACTCTCTTGAGCTTCTATTTCAATAAAGGCTATTAGATTAGCAAATAAATGTTGGAGAATAAGTACCATGAAGAAGCATAGAGCAGGGTAACAGGATGCAGTGTGACTGGGACAAGAAGAAATCTCTTTAGTTCAGGGTGATCAGGAAAGGCTTATCTGACAAGACAAAAGGGTAAAGAGACATGTATTACATCAGTAAAACACACAAAGATGCTAAGATTGGAATAATCTTGGCACAATCCAGGACAAGGAAAGAACCAGCAAAGGGAAAGAGTAACAGGAGTAAGGGGCATGGTGGCCCAATTGGGTAGGGCACCGAGGCCTGGAGGCCGACATGAGGTTTGATTTTGCCTGGAATGGAAGCCATGAAGCATTTTGAGCAGAGTTGTGATGTGATCTGGCTCAGAAGGATCACTCTGACTGCTATGTAGAGAAGCTACTGCAAAAAAAAAAAAAGGTGGGAAAAAAGACCATTTATAAGACTGTTACAGTCAAGAGACAACAGTGGCTGGGACTACTGTGTAGTATTGGAAATGCTCAGAAGTGGATGTTTGGGGAACACATTTTAAAAGTAAAGTGCAGATGGATTGGACACAAGATATGAGAGAAAGAAAGAAATCAAGGATCATGTCATATTTTTTGTCTGAGCAATTAGGAAAGTAGAGTTACTACTGCAGTAGTTCCCCCTTATCCACAGGAAATATGATTCTAGACTCTCCAGTGGATGTCTGAAACTGCAGATAGCACCAAACCCTATACTATGTGTTTTCTTATACATATATACCTGTGATAAAGTTTACTTTATAAATTAGGCACAGCAAAAGATTAACAATAATATCCAATAATAAAATAGAATTCTAATGATATATTGTAATAAAAGTTTTAGAAATATGTGCTCTCTCTCTCTCTCTCTCAAAATACTTTATTTTATCGTACTCACCCTTCTTCCTCTTTTTGTGACGACAAGAGATAAGGTAATACCTAAGAACATGGTGAGATGAAGTCAGGTGAATGACATACACATTGTGGCCATAATTTTTGCAGTCCAAGAAGCAACAGCAAAACTGCTTCTGGTGATGCTAGATCATTGGGTCATGATGACATCAATGGTTGGATACAAGGAGCAGAAAATGTAATGCTTGGGGATATTCAGTAGTTGAAAGTTTTTGCCAAAATCTTTTGGAGGAACTTTGTAATCATAATTGGAAGTTGTCTCTTTCTTTTCAACTCATCAAAATGTTGTTGCAGAGGTTGCCATCCTTTGCTGATCATATGGGTGACTTTAATGCTGTGTTCTCTCCAATGATCATATTCTCTATTTTGAAATTTTGTCATGTCTGTGTAATTAAAAACACTTCAGCAACTTTCAGCAATGCCCACATTGCTGGCTTTGCTTTCATTTCTCCTTCTTCATCTTCCTCTCCTTTTGTGGATGGTTCAACAAGTTTTTCCAATTTCCTTGTTTGTTAACACTTGTCACTTCTCAATGGCCTCCAATATGTTCTTCCACTTTCATCAACCATCTTGGGTTCTCCACCCACTTGTCTTGGTGCATGAATAATTTTCCTAACTTCTTCCTTGAACCCCAGGCAGCCCTTAAACTCATTCACAATCACACCCTGTAAGTTCTTCCAGCAAGTATTTGCAGTTTCTGGTTTTAATTCATTAATTGCAATTTGATTAATGTTATTGTGCCAGCAATAATGAATGATTTTCAGCACTGCATTATGGCCAGAGTAGGGTCTCCATCAATTGCCTGTAGAATGTGATCAAATACCAGGCGGGTGTATGTGACCTTAATAAACCACATGATGCCTAGTCAAGGGGCTGAAGCAATGGAAGTAAAAATGCAACCTCAACATTTTCATCTTTGTAACAAACTGGTTTAGGATAACTAAGTGCATTGTCTATTAATAATAAGATTTTAAATTCCAACCTTTCTTCTTCCAAGTGGTTTTTCACTCCTAAGATGGGACCTTTTCCATAAACAAAATGACTGTCACCCATACTTTCTGTATATTGCCATAACATGAGTAGATGATTTTTGGTTTAGGTTTTTGATTTTCCATCTGTACACTATGGCTGGCTTTATTGTATGCCCTGCAGTGTTGCCACATGTTACCAGAGTTAATCTCTCCCGTGTTTTATACCCTAATGCCATTTTTTGCACTTTCATGAATGTAGGTTCTTTGGGCAGTTTCTTCCAGAGGAGTCCATCTTTATCTCAGTTGAAGATTGTTTGAGATGTATCAGTCTTTCTTTTTATTTTATTTTATTTTATATTAAAGATATGGGATACAATTCAGGATTAGGTATACAAGTGGACATCGTACAGGTAAAGTTGTGTCCCCACCCCCACCCCAGCAATATCCTGCAACTGCCAATCCCTTTCTTATATTATTATGGTAAATGTTCTGGGTCCACTTCTGAGTGAGAACATAGGGTACTCTGTTCTTTGTTTCTGTGATAGATCACTCAGTATTATAGATTTTAAATCCATCCAAGTTGCTGTGAAGTCCATATGTTTGTTCTTCTTTATGGCTGCATAATAGTCAATCGTGTATATGTACCACATTTTTTAATCCAGTCCAATTTTGATGAACAGCACAGTTAGTTCCATGTTTTTGCTGTTGTGAATAGTGCTGCAATAATTATACATGTGCAGGTATCTCTTTTGTAGAATGATTTGAGTTCCCCCAGGTATATTCCCAGTAGGAGGATTACTGGGTCATATGGAAGGTCAATTTCTATCAGGTGCAGCCCCTTCATTAATTTTTAATTTTTCGTCCAAATCTATTCCTGGATCTGTGTATGCATAACTTACTTCCAGTAAATGACTTGGTGTTACTTGTTTTAGAGAATCATCCCTTGCTGAAGTTTTCATATAGGCTCAATGCTTCCAGGAAAACATGATACCTTTGAACAGAACACATTTTTTTAAATCAAGCCTTCCATTTACAAATTAAATGTCTTTTAATTAAACATTTGGCATGTACTGTGGTGATAATTTTGCAGTCTGAGAAGGAACAGCAAAACTAGCACACATTTCTTTTTTCTTTTTCACAATTTCATGAATAGAGGATTCATTCTTAAGATCTTAGCAACCTCAGCATATGATTTTTGGTTTTTCCTTATGTTGAAAGCTTTTCCCTCTTCATTTAAAGGAAGCACTTCACAGTTTCTTTGGGGTTTATTCAAATTGCCAGCATGACTGCACTTAAGCATTAGGCCCTTATTAAGTAAAATAACGGTTACTTGTACACAGCAGAGCAATACAGTGCCAGTCAACAAGTCGGCTACTAAGTGACTAACAGGAGGGTGGTGTCTACAGTGGCTATGCTGGACAAAAAGATGATTCTTGTTCCTGGCAGGATGGAGTGAAATGGTGTGAGATTTCAGCACACTACTCAAAATGGTGTGCAACTTAAAGCTTACGAATTGGTTAGTCCTGAAATTTTCCAATGACTATTTTGGGACCACAATTGACCAAAGGTAGCTGAAATCACTGAAAACAAGCCACTAATAATGGGAGACTACTATATAATGAGAGAGGGGAGACGATGGCATGGCCAGTTTTAGAAGCAGGGTATCAACAATCCAGTTTTGGATGCGGCAGGTTTGAGAAGCCCATTAGAAATCTAAGTGGAGATATGGAGTACCAATTGGAAACATGAATCGGAGTTCAAAGTAAGTATAATCTCTTCATCACACTTTGAAATGAAACTATGTGAACACAGGACACTTTGTTTGATTTTGATTATTCTTAACTGTTAAATCTCTATGCCTATCATGTGTCTGGCACAGAGCAGGTATTCAATAAGTAATTGATATTTGATAAATAAATGTATAAATTAATTTCTAGTTGCATGATTTGAAGAGGGTCTCAGGTATTTTTGGTGATTTCTGAACCAATGATCCTAAATAATTTCATTAATGTGAATAGAGAATTGTAGAAATTGTTCTCTCTGGTAAAGTGCCCTCTGAAACGACAACAAACCAAAAACAATTCTAGTAGCCAAATAATTTGGATAATCATTTGGCTTGACCAATTTTGTGCCTAGTTAAGATCTAGGTGTCTATGACCTTATATCTAAGAGATAGGCTTAGTTTAATAGGTTTTGTTTAATAGGCTTAATAGGCTTTGTTTTTAGAGTACACCTCATGACAGTCAAATCATTTCCTCTTTTTTTTGAGTTGGAGTCTCACTCTGTCACTCAGGCTGGAGTGCAAGGTACACTCACAGCTACTACAGCGTCGACCTGCTGGGCTCCAGTGATCCTTCTGCCTCAGACTTCCAAGTAGCTGGAACTACAGGCTCATGCTACCACACCCAGTTAATTCTCTTTTTTTAAATATATATCTTATTTTAAAGATGTGGGGTATAATTCAGGATTAGGTATACAAGTGGATATTGTTCAGGTAAAGTATGTGTGTCTCTCGCCCCCCACCCCACCCTGGCAATATTCCACTACTGCCAATTGCTTTTTTATAGTATCATGGTAAATGTTCAGGGTCAAATTATGAGTGAAGACATGTGTTACTCATTTCTTTGTTTCTGTGATTGATCACTGAGTAGATGGACTCTAAAGCCATCCAAGTGGCGGCGAAGTCCATATGTTTGTCCTTTATGGCTGTAGAATATTCCATCATATATGTATTCCACTTTTTTTTTTTTAATCCAGTCCAGTTTCAATGGGCAGCACAGTTGGTTCCATGCTTTTGCTATTGTAAATAGTGCTTCAATAAGCATGTGTGTGCAGGTATCTTTTTGGGAGAATGATTTGTGTTCCTCCAGGTTTATTCCCAATAGAATTGTTGGGTCATATGGAAGGTCAATTTCTAGTTCTTTTACAAATGGCCACACTGTTTTCCATAGAGGCTGAACTAGTTTGCATTCCCACCAACAGTGTAGAAACATTCCCTTTTCTTCACATCCTCACCAGAATGTTCTGTTTTATTAATGTTGGCTATTCATACCGGGGTTAGGTGATATCTCAATGTGGTTTTGATTTACATTTCTCTGAAGACTAGTGAGGCTCTGATGACACACTTTTTCATGTGTCTGTTGACTGCCTGTATATCTTCTTTAGAGAAGTGTCTATTCATGTCTTTGCCCACTTTTTAATGGGTCTGTGTGTTTTTTTTTCCTTTCAGCACATTTGAGTTCCTTATAGATCCTGGGTGTTAAGCCTTTGTCAGATATACAATTGGCAAATATTTTTTTTCCCATTCTGTGGGCTGTCTCACCACTCTTTTGATGGTTTCTTTTGCTTTGTAAGAGCTTTTAAGTTTGATGAGGTCCCACTTGTCTATCTTATGTCTTACGGCATGGACAACTGGGGTTTTGATCAGGATTTGCCTACTCTGATTTTTTTTTCATTTAGGTTATCAAGTTTGTTTCCATACAGGTGTGCATAGTAATCTATGATAATCTTTAGTATTTCTTCGGGGTCAGTTGTGACTTGATCCTTTGCATTTCTGATTGTGTTTATTGCACTTTTTCTCTCTTTTTCTAGGTCATTCTGGCTAGGGAGTTCACCAATTTTTTTATTCTTTAAAAAAAAATCAGCTTTTTGTTTTGTTGATTTTTCTATGATATTTTTGTCTTCTATGTCCTGTATTTGGGCTTTTACTTTGGTGATCTGGATTCTTCTGCTAAATTTTGGTTTTGGTGATCTTGTCTTTCCAGCTCCTTTAGGTGATTAGGCTTAGGTTGTTAACGTGTGATCTTTCCATTTTCTTGATGTGTGTTCATAGAGATAAATTCCCCTCTTAGAACTGTTTTCACGGCATCCCAGAGGTTTTAGTAAGATTTCTTCATTTTCCTTTGTCCAGGAGTCTTTTAGTTTCTGTTTTGATTTCTGTGTTGACCCAGTAATCATTCAGTATCATGTTGTTTAGTGTCCATGTTTGTGGGTTTGGGGGGAATTTTTTTGGTGTTGATATTTATTTTTATTCCACTGTGGTCTGAGAAGATACATGGCAGCATTTCAACCTTATGGAATTTGTTTATGCTTGATTTATGACCGAGGATGTGATCCACCTTAGAGTATGCTCCCTGTGATGATGAGCAGAGTGTATATTCTGTGGTTGTTAGGTGAAGTGTTCTGTAGGTATCTACTAAGTCCATTTGGTCAAGAGTCAAGTTAACGTTCTGGATCTTTCGCCCTGATGATTTATCTAGGGTTTTGAGTGGGGTATTTAAGCCCTCAGCTATAATATTGTTAGAGTCAATATCTTTTTTTAGTTTACTTAGAAGTTGCTTTGTAAATGTTGGTGCTTCTGTGTTGGATGTATATATGTTTAGGATGAACATTTCTTGTTGACAGATTGAATCTTTGATCATTATGTATGTCCTTTTGTATCTTTTTAAATTTTTGATAGCTTAATGGTTGCTTTGTCTGATATTAAGATCACAACTCCTGCCTTCTTTTGTGATCTATCTGCCTGGAAATTCATTTTCCATCCTCCAACTTTGAGTCTGTATGCATCCCTTGTGGTGAGATGATTTTCCTGAATGCAGCAAATTATTGGGTCATGGTTTTTTATCCAGTTTGCCATTCTGTGCTTTTTCAGTGGTGCATTTAGTCCATTTACCTTCAGACTGATTGTTGAAATGTAATGTAATTGTTTACCCCCATAATGAGATTCTTATAAAGTTTTTTCTCTGTTTGTTTTAACTTTTAGGCTGATGTATGTGTGTGTTTCCAAGTTTGCAGTCACAATGTATTTTCTGTTTATTTTATGTTCTCTTGGGAAGTGCATAATCATTCTTTTTCTTTCTTTCTTTCTTCTGTGCTTAATACCTCTTTACGTGTCTCCTGTAGAGCTGGTCTGGAAGCTGCATAATCTCTTAGAGACCAGATGCCTGGGACAGTTTTTAATTCTCCATCACTGATGAAGCTGACCTTGGCTGGATAGGAAACTCTTGGTTGAAACTGTTTATCTTTGAGGACTTTGAATATTGGTCTCCAGTCCCTTCTAGGTTGTAGTGTTTCTGCTGATAGGTCTGCTACCATTCTATTGGTTTTTCCAGTCTGACCTTTCTCTCTTGCTGCCCTTAGGATTTTTTTATTTTTTGCCGCCATTGGGTAGGTGAATTACTATCTGTCTAAGGGTTGGTCTTCTCATTTGATGTCTTGCAGGGGTTCCCTGTAATTAGTTCCCTGGAATATTTTCTCCAAGGTGTTCTCCCTTTCTTTTTTTCTTCTGGGATACCAATCAGGCATAGGTTTGGTCTCTTGATATAATCACACATCTCTTGAAGGCTTTGTTCTTTCTTTCTGAGTTTTCTATGTTTTCTACAAGTTAGTTTAATTCCATGTTTTGATCTTCTAGTTATGAGATTCTTTCTTCTGCTTGATTAATTCTACTTTCCAAGTTTGTCATCTTGTTATTTATTTCTTGGATAAAAATTTTATGGCCAAAATCTCTGTTACAAGTTCTTTCAGTGTTTCATATTGTTTTTCTTTAGTCTTATTCACTGTTTCCATCCATTCCCTTATCCATGTTGTATTCTGGGGCCAGTCATTGGTGACCTCCATTGTTTGGGCTCTGAGGTCTGATTTTTCAGGTGTTTTCTCTTTGTTGCACTGGGAATTGCCTGCATTCTTCCATTGATTTTTTTCCTCATTTGTAACCAGTCTCTTTCTTTTTTTTAATAGTTCCATTATTCAGTGGCAGTGGGAGAGGCTTTCACTTCTGATGGTTGCTCAGCCCTCTATTCTTCCCTTGTCAGGGTTCTGAATTTGTTCTATTTTGAACCAGGGCTATGGATGAGAAGTTTTGCTATCTCTTGTAGTTTTGAGAGTCAAATAAGGTGGAGGATGGGGAACTAAGATTCAGAAACTACTTGGAAATCACAATGTTCACTGATTGTGGTATGGGTTCCCTGAGACCCACTTCCCACCACCACTCTATATATTGATATAACGGGTTTGTGTGTGTATCCCCTGAGTCTAAGATATGGTAAAAGCAATGAGGAGAACAGAGAAAAGTAGAATGAAATAAGACAGACACAATTTTTAAAAAAACAAAAGCAGAAACCAAAGCAAAAAACAATTAAGCAGACACACACATAAATTAGGGGGAAAGAGGAAAACAAACAAAAAAACAAAAAACAGGAAAATTGAACACACACATACAACACACACACACTCAACACAAAATGAAAGAAGAAAAAAAGAGGAAGAAAACAAGGAAATCAAATTGAACACTCATACATACATTAAATTAAAAAATGAGAACAAAAAAACAAACAAAATGTTGAAAGATGAACAAACATTCACATACACACATAAACAGAAAAAAAATGAAATAAGAAAGAAAAAAAGAAACTAAAGAAAGAAAAAAAGATGTGTGGGGGTGGGAATGCAGATAGAAACCTCACATACACATTCATGCAGGAAAGGAGATAAATAAATAAATTTAAAAAAAAACCATAAAAAACAAAAACAACCTGCCCTCTTGTGGCAGGTTCTTTAATTGTTCCCCTCAGCTACTCATAGGTAAACCCCTCTACTGTCTCCTGTGGAGCTATGGCCTTATTCACAATCTCCCCAGTGTCTGACTGAGGAAGGAGGAATAGGTGGTGGGGGTGGGTAGGGCTTCAGTCTTCCCCTCCCACTCTCATATGGTCAGGGAAATCCTCTTCAGTGGGGAGATACAGGATTATCTCTTCTCCAGGTACTGGGGGGGGGACTCCAGTCAGGCTTTTCCTGGAGTAGAGCCCTCCTATCATGGTTGACATACAGGCCCCACCTGGGTTCAACCCTCTCAGTCATGCCCCAGCCATGTGGGTTGCTGGGAAGGAGGGAGTTGGGTCAGCCCCAGACTGATCACTGATCTCTTCTGAGGTCTTCCTTGTTCTTTTCTGATCACATCCTTTGTTCTGCGGCTAAATCAGGATAGGGGGTGGGGCGCTTAAGACTCAGCACTTGTCCTGTCTCTCCCAAGTTTGTGCTTTCAGGATATTCCCTCTGAGTCACTATCAACCCCTGAGTAAGTAATCTACTAATCACAAAGATCAGGTCTGTTGTTCTGTGGTGAGCAAACCAGAGCACTTTCCTGCCCAGTTTTCAAGATGGAGGCAGGGTGCCTCTTTCATCTTCTCCAGTGGGGCTCTCTCTCTGGGTTCCCTCACTGTCCTCCCTCTTCAGCCCTTGCTGCCAGAGTCCAGCCAGATGCTGTGGTAATAAGACAGAACCTGGAGCCAACAGTCACTCCTGGCAGCTTCTTCTCAGAAAGGGCTTTGACTGGGACTTGCATAGTCTGACTGGCTTTGTTACCATCTTCCCAGAAGTTCTCTCTCATTTCTCTCTCATTTCCTCTTTGTAACCATAATGAAATGGACACAAGTGCCTCTAAGCAGCAGTCACTTCAAAGTCTAGGCAGGAGTTTGCAAATTGTCTTCACAAACTGGATCTGAGTTTATTCAGTGTTGGCTTGCAGAGCAATAAAAGAAAATTCAATGTCAATAAATAATGAACTAATTTTTTCTTATATTTGGATTTCTGCATCTTTAAAAATAACAAAAATTATAATGTTGAGCAATATCAGGTCAGCCTCCAGGCAAGAAACTAATTATCTGACACTGAGGGGCTGCTGTGCGTTTGGAATGGTTATGTCCTCTCCATTGTTAAGTAATCTAATTAGTACTATGTTAGACAAAGATTGTAGACAACTCAGAAATGTATTTTTACTAAAAATCAGTAGTTAAAAATAATCAGTATTATATGAGGGGGGAAAATAGTCTCAACCTATACCTTATACCATACAGAAACATTAAGTAGAGCTATTGACCTAAATGTAGAAAAAAAAGCTATAAAGTTTCTAGAAGAAAGAATAACAGAATATCTTCAAAGCCTTGGGGTAGGCAAAGATTTCTAAGAAAAGATCTAGAATTAACTATTCTAAACTATTGAAAAATTAACTACTTTTTAACTATCAACTATTGGACTTTTTAAAATTTGATACAATGGATACTATTAAAATTTCCTCTCATTAAGATAAATTTTATAAGCAAGCCACAAATTCAAAGAAAAGAATAACCATACATTCAGTTCTCTGTCTCCATGAGTTACACCCATGGATTCAACCAACCTTGGACCGAAAAAATAATTTTCTTAATTGCATCTGTACTGAACATGTACGGACTTTTTTCTTATTATTATTTCCTAAACAATATAATATAAACAACTGTTGGCCGGGCTACATGGCTCAGTCCGTAATCCCAGCAGTTTGGGAGGCCAAAGCGAGAGGATTGCCTGAGACCAGGGGTTTGAGATCAACCTGGGCAACTTGGAGAGACCTCATCTCTACAATAAATAAATAAAATTAGTTGGGCATGGTGGTGTGTGCCTGTAGTTCCAGCTACTTGGAAAGCTGAAACGGAAGGATTGCCTGAGCCCAGCAGGTTGAGGTTGTGGTGGCCATGAGCGTGACACTGCACTCCTACCTGGGCAACAGAGTGAGATTCCACCTCAAAAGGAATGAAAGAAAGAAAATAACGCAGTTACTTTTTTCACTTTTGATCAGTTTTGAATTTATTTTAATAAACCTCTTAGTGAATTTTGATTAAACTATGATGTTGTTTTTATGAGGTTATACCTTGTGCATCTTAGCTATGTGAGAAAATCAAACTCTGAGAGATCCAGGTTACTGCCGATATACATGGCTTCAAAGGAGCCCCAAGAAGCAAGTGATATCACATACTTCTGCTAAATAGCAGAAATTCTTTCTCCATTAGTATTTTTATCCTTAACTTACCTTCTTTTCCCAATTGACAGAAACTGACAGAACAGATTATGAACACTCAGCAACTCTCTGCATAAAAACTCCACAAAGTAAACTTCCCCAGGGAGAGATTTCCTTGAGATTTTGCTGTTTTCTCTTTCTTTCTTTCTTTCTTTTTTAACGGGTATAGGCTACCATAGCTTCCGATCTGACTTCCTAAGGAGTTTTTGAAATAAACTAAACTTGAAGTGCAATAACACTTTTCATCTGGTGCCCTGAAGAGTGAATTTAACAACCTGCAACTCTTAACAGCTTGCTTTCTGATGCAGTCACTTTCTGAAACAGCTTGTGTCTCTTATCACAGATGATTACCTTTTGAACAACAGTTTCAAACTAAAAATGGATGAGATTTTAAAAACAGATATAAAGTTTCATATTTTAAAAATTATTGCTATATTGACTTTTCAAAAAACAACACCATTTTGTGCTTGCTTTAATCATAAGAATTTAAAGCACCCTTTTTTTTTTTTTTTTGGTTCCGTAGTATATAGGCATCTCCATAGTCTTTTAAAATTTCATTCTTCCAAAATATAGACTTTTCACTCAGGGTTGATATGATGTCTTGCCCGGGGAAGATTGGAAATTGAATATTTCCACTTTTCAACCTCAATAGTGGAAGAAAATGAGAAATTTGAATAGTTAGTAAGCAGCCAAAGCCCACATCTGCTCATAAACTTTGACATTTGGATGACTTGATGATGAGACAAATAAGACACCAAAATGTACTACCTAGAAATGAAATTCTCCTGTACAAATATGGAGATAGTAGTCCTTTGTATATTTGCAACCTTTCACAAAAGTTATGATCCCTGCTAAAAAAAAAAAAAAAAAAGTTGAACTATGTAAATTGTTTACATGAAAAAACAGAACTAGTGTTTGCAGAGTGTCTTAAAATAGTATCCATAAAATGTTGCTCTTCAGAAAGTACAGTTGAGCTCTCAATGATACAGGACAGATGTTGGTCAGATGCTAGATATATCCAGACTTGACGCCAAATGTGACTTTGCTGTTACTGTGGTTAAGCTTGAATTACTGCTCCCTAAGTTTTTTTTAACCAAGGCTGATAAATTTGCAAGAAATGGTAGTCTGCTCTTAAAAATGCAAGAATGAGCCGGACTCGGTGGCCCAGCCTGTAATCCCACACCTTTGGGAGGCTGAGGTGAGTGAATTGCCTGAGCCCACGGGTTCGAGACCCGCCTGGGCAGCGAGACCTCAACTCTACAATAAATCAAAAAATCGGCCAGGCGTGGTAGCACATGCCTATAATTCTGGCTACTCGGAAAGCTGAGGCAGAAGGATCACTGGAGCCCAGCAGGTGAGGCTGCGGTGGCCGGGAGCAGCCACTGCACTCCAGTCTGGGCGACCGAGTGAGACTCCAACTCAAAAAAAAAAAAAAAAAAACAGCAAGAGTGGAAAACCCCAAGCTTGTCTGCGTGGCATAAGTCTACAAGGACACAGGGGCTGATAAGTTTCTCCAGGGAGTAGTGGTGAACCAGAACCACAACTAGAACTGGAATATAATATGGTTAAATGCATGATGACTTTTTAAAGTTTGATTATTGATCAAATTCAGGACTTTTATGAGTGTACATTTCTCTGCTTGCTTATTACCTTTTACTGCTTACATAAAGATCAATATGTTGACAATTCAGTGACCGCTTTTCTAGAATTACTTCACTTTTTGCTGAATTGAAATCTTTATTGGTGTTGTTGTTGTTGTTATTATTATTATTATTATTTCAATAGCTTAGGACGATACAAATGATTTTGGGTCTGAGCTTCAAAAGTACCCACCACCCCCACCTGTGCACATTGTACCTGATAGGTGATGTTTTGCCCCTCCACTCCTTCCCTCCTCACTTCTGATTCTCCAGTGCCCATTATACCATTCTCTGTGTCTTTGCATGTCCTTAGTTTAACTCCCACTTATAACTGAGAACATGAGGTGTTTGGTTTTCTGTTCCTGTGCTGTTTTGCCTTAGATGATGTTTCCCAATTCCATGCAAGTTGCTGCAAGATACATCATTTCATTCTTTTTTGATAGCTGAATAGCATTCCATAGTGTGTATATATCACATTTTCATTGCCCAATGATCGGGTGATTGGCATTTAGGTTAATATTTGCAATTGTGAATTGTGCTGTGATGAACTTGTGGATGTAGGTGTCTTTTTTGTATAATGATATCCGCTCCTTAGGTTAGATACCTAGTAGTGGGATTGTTGGGCCATTTTAAGTTCTTTTAGTCATCTTCATACCACTTTCTGTAGAGGTTGTACTAATTTACACTCTCACCAATAGTGTATAAGCATTTCCTTTTCTCTACATTCATGCTAGCATCTACTGTTTGAATAATGGCCATTCTGGTGTAAGGTGGTATCTCATTGTGGTTTTCATTTGCATTTCTTTGATGATGAGTGATGGTGAGCATTTTTTCATATGCTTTTTGGCCATTTGTATATCTTCTTTTGAGAGATATCTGTTCATTTCGTTTGCCCACCTTATTCGCTTTTTTCTTGCTGATTTGTTTGAGTTCTTTGTAGATTCTGAATAGTAGTCCTTTGTCAGATGTATAGTTTGTGAATATCTTCTCCCATTCTGTAGGCTGCCAGTTTGCTCTGTTGATTATTTCTTTTGCTGTGCAGAAGTTTTTTAGTTTAGTAAAGTCACATTTATTTAGTTTTGTTTTTGTTGCTTTTGCTTTTGGGTTTTCGTCATAAATCATTTGCCTAGGTAGATGTCCAGAAGAGTTTTACCTAGATTTTCTTCCATGATTTTTATGGTTTCAGGTCTGACATTTAAATCTTTAATTCATCTTGAGTTGATTTTTGTGTATGGGAAGACATAGGGATCAAGTTTCATTTTTCTGCATGTAGCTATCCAGTTTTCCCAGGACCATTTGTTGTATAAGTGTCCTTTCCCTGGTGTATTTTTTGTCTGCTTTTTCAAAGATCCATTGGTTATAAGCATTGGGGTTTATTTCTGAGTTCCCTATCGAAATCCATAGGTCCACAAGTCTGCTCTTGTACCTGTACCAGGCTGTTTTGGTTCTTACAGCCATGTAGTATATATAATTTGAAGCCAGGTAATGTGATGCCTTCAGCTTTATTCTTTTTTGCTTAGAATTGCTTTGGCTATTCTGGCTCTTTTTTTGTTCCATACATATTTTGGATTGTTTATTCTAATACTGTGAAAAATGATGTTGGTAATTTGATAGGGATTACATTGAATCTGTTGATTACTTTGGATAATATGGTTATTTTAACAATGTTGATTCTTCCAATCCATTAGTATGGGATATTTCTCCATTTATTTGTGTCCTCAACAATTTCTTCTCCTTGTATAGATTTTTCCCTCCTTGGCTAAATATATTTCTAGGTATTTTTGCTTTTTGGCTGCTACTGTAAATGAAATTGAGTTCTTGATTTGATTCTCAGCTTGATCACCATTGGTGCTACTATTTTGCATGTGCGTTGATTTTGTATCCTGAAACTTTGCTAAATTGATTTATCAAGTTCAAGAGTCTTTTGGAGAAGTCTTTAGTATTCTCTAGGTATAAGGTCATATCGATGGCATACATAGATAGTTTGATTTCTTCTTTTCCAATCTGGATATGCCTGTTCCCTTTTCTTGCCTGATTGTTCTTGTTAGGACTTCCAGTACTATGTTAAATAGTAGTAATGAAAGTGGGCATCATTGCCTTGTTCCAGATCTGAGGGGGAATGCAGTCAACATTTCTCCATTCAGGATGACATTGACTGTGAGCTTGTGGGAAGTGGCTATTATTAGTTTCAGGCATGTCCCCTCTTTGACTATTTTGCTAAGGGTTTTTATTACAAAGCAATGCTGAATTTTATCAAATGCTTCTTCTGCATCTATTGAAATGATCATACGATTTTTGTTTTTAACTCTGTTTATGTAGTGGGTCACATTTATTGATTTGCATATGTTGAACCACCTCTGCCTTCCTGGGATTTTTTAAAAAATGCTTAGTCATGTTTCTTTTCTCGTGTGCTGTTGAATTTGCTTTGCCAGTCTTTTGTTGAGGATATTTTGACTAGGTTTACAAGGGATATTGGTCTATAGTTTTCTTTTTTGGTTGTGTCTTTTCCTGGCTTCAGTAACAGAGCAATACGAGCCTCATAGAATGAGTTAGGGAGGAGTCCTTCCTCTTCAATCTTGTGGAATAGCTTCAGTAAAATTAGTACTAGCTTTTCTTTGAAGGCCTAGTGGAATTCAGCTGTCAGTACAGCCGGTCCTGGACTTTTTTTGTGTTGGGAGACTTCTAATTATTGTTGCAATCTCACTACTCATTATTGGTCTTTCAGGGTTTCTATTTTTTCCTGATATAAGTTTGGAGCTTTGTATGCATCCAAGAATTTATCTATTTCCTTTAGATTGTCTACTTTGCATAGAGGTGCTCATAATAGCCTCATATGACCTTTTGAATTTCCATCATATCAGTTGTAATGTCTACATTTTCATTTCTGATTGAGTCTTCTCTCTTTCTTAATTAATCTAGCTATCAGTCTTTCAATTTTATTTATCTTTTCAAAGAACCAACTTTTTGTTTTATTATCCTTTGTATTTTTTTATTTCAGTTTATTCTACTTCTGTTCTGATCTTCATTATTTCTTTTCTTCTGCTAGCTTTGGGTTTATTTGTTTACATTTTAGATATGCAATATTTTAGTCTTATTATCATAGACTTTAAGTGCTATAAATTTTCCTCTGAGCACAGATTTGGCTGTGTATGAGAGATTTTGATAACTTGTTTCATTGTTGTCATTCGTTTCAGGGAAATTTTTAATTTCCATTTTGATTTTCATTGTTGACCCAAGGATCATTCAGGAACAAATTGTTTAACTTCCATGT
Organism: Cephalopachus bancanus; assembly: GCA_027257055.1. Taxonomy (NCBI): domain Eukaryota; kingdom Metazoa; phylum Chordata; class Mammalia; order Primates; family Tarsiidae; genus Cephalopachus; species Cephalopachus bancanus. The sequence goes on from JAPVLO010000107.1 coordinate 3,796,963, forward strand.
TTTTTGTTTGGTATCACATGGTTTTCTTGGAGTTAATTTCTAATTTGATTCCACTGTGGTCTAAGAAGGTAATTGATGTGGTTTTGATTTTTTTGAAATTACTGAAACTTGATTTGTGGACTATCATATGGTCTATCTTGGAGAACATTCCACACGCTATTGATAAAAATTTATATTCTGTAGTTCTGGGATGGAATGTTCTGTAGATGTCTGTGAGTGCCATTTGCTTTAGAGTCCAGTTTATCTCCAATGTTCCTTTATTGACTTTCTGCCTTGATGATCTGTCTATTACTGTCAATGGTTGAAGTCTCCACTATTATTGTTTTTCTATCTGTCTCTTTTTTTGGTCTGGTAGAATTTGTTTTATAAAGCTAGGGGCTCTGATATTAGGTACATAGGTATTTAAAATTGTCAAATCTTCTCATTGGTTTGATCCCTTTATCATTATATAATAACCATCTTTGTCTTTTCTTTTACTGCTGTTAATTTAGGTCTTTATATCCACTATGAGGATGGTTACTTCTGCTCATTTTTGGCTTCCATTTGCATGAAATATTTTACCACACCCCTTTACCTTGAGTCTATGAGTCTTTAAGAGATAAATGGGTGTCGTAAAGGCAGCAAATATGTGGGTTGCATTTTTTTTATCCATTCTGCCAGTCTACGAAGACTGACAATTAAGGTCACAGACTTGCCACCATGTGCCTATGTTGGTAGCACTGTACAAACAACTCAATAAAGTTTCATAACCTTGGTATATCAGTGTCTCACAACTGTGTTCGTGTCAACACGTGGTGGTGTCTTATTGAGTGGTATTCATTATTGTTGTTGCATATTTTTGTGTGCTGTCACGATAATGTCAAAGCTTGAATTAAAGCAATGAACAAACATGAAATTTCTTGTTAAATTTGGCAAGAGTGGAAGTTAATCAGGGAGATGTTAGTACAAGTTTATAGGGATAATGCCATAATGCCAGTGTACAAATGGATTAAACATTTTTCTGAGGAAACAGAAAGCTCCATTGATGAAGAGAGGTCAGGATGACTAGTAACAAGCAGAAATAACAAAAAGCATTGCAAAAACTCATTGAATAGTGCATTAAAATTGTCAGCCAACTGTGAGAAGCATAGCAGACCAAGTAAACATCAAGAGAGAAACAGTTAGGAAAATCTTAACTGAAAATCTTGGCATGAGAAAAATGTGTGCACAAATGGTCCTGAAGGAGCTTTTGCATCACACAATGCACCAGCTCATACAGCATAATCTGTGAGGGAGTTTTTAGCCATTAAACAAATAACTGTATTGACACAACCTCCCTACTCACCTGATCTGGTCCCCAATGTCTTTTTTTCTTTACCCAAAGATAAAGGAAATATTGAAAGGAAGACATTTTGATGATATTCAGGACGTCAAGGTTAATACGATGACAGCTTTCATGGCCAGTCCAGAAAAAGAGTTCCAAAATTGCTTTGGCAAGTGGACTAGGCTCTGGTGTCAGTTTATAGCTTCCCAAAGGGAGTACTTAGAAGGTGACTGCAGTGATATTCAACAATGAGTTATGTAGCACTTTTTTTCAGGATGAGTTCATGAACTTAATTGTCAGGCCTCATATATATTTTTAGTGGGATATGGAAACCATTTACGTTCAGAATTAATAATGGTGCGTAAGGTACTATTTCATTCATCATGCTGGTTGTTATAAGGTTGCTTTATTTATTTATGTATTTATTTATTTACTTATTTATTTATTTTCTCTATTGTGTTGGTGTTCCATAAGGTCTGTGAACTTTATGATTTCTGGTGTTTTTCTACTGGTGTATTTTTGTCCTTTTGCTTCAGTAATTATATCTATCTTCTGTGAATATTTCTTGCAACTTGCCTCATCATTTGCTTGCCTGTGAAGGATTTCATTTCTCCTTCATTTTTGAAACTTAACTTTTTGCAATACAAATTTTTGGCTGACTATTATTTTGTTTGAGGAGATTGAAGATGGGACCCCAGTCCTTTCCAGGTTGTATGTTTTTTTTTTCTGAAAAGACTGCTGTTAGTCTGATAGGTTTACTTTGTTAAGTTATTTGATGCTTTTGTCACTGCTCTTAAAATTATTTCCTTCACATTAACTCTGTATAACCAGATGATTATATTCCTTAGGAATGACTTTTTGCAATAAATCTTCCAGGTATTCTTTGGCCTTCTTGTGTCAGGATGTTTAGATCTCAGGCAAGACCAAGAAAATTTTTCTTCATTATTCCCACAAATAGGTTTTCCAAATCTGTTACTTTCTCTTCATCCTCAGGAACACCTAAGATTCTTAGATCTGGACATTTTACATAATCCCACATTTCTTGAAGACTTTGTTTTATTCTCTTGATTATTTTTCTTTATTTTTGTCTGATTGGGTTCATTCAAAATCCTGGTCCTCCAGTTCTGAGATCCTTTCTTCTGCTTGTTCTAGTCAACTATTAATACTTTCCACTGTATTTTGTACTTCCCTAAGTGATTCTTCCATGTCCAGAATTTCTGTGTGTGTGTGTGTGTGTGTGTGTGTGTGTGTGTGTGTGGAGAGAATTTTCATTCATGCTCTGGATAGTTTTTAAAATTTCTTTGGCCGGGCTTGGTGGCTTAACCTGTAATTCCAGCACTTCGGGAGACCGAGGCGAGTGGATTGCCTGAGCCCATGGGTTTGAGACCAACCTGGGCAACTTGGCATGACCTCGTCTCTACAATAAATCAAAAATTAGCAGAGCTTGGTAGTGTGCACCTGTAGTTCTAGCTACTTGGAAAGCTGAGGCAGAAGGATCGCCAGAGCCCAGCAGGTTGACACTGGGGTGGCAGGGAGTGTGCCACTGCGCTTCAGCCTGAGCGACAGAGTAAGACTCCAACTCCCCCCAAAAAATTCCTTTATGTTGAATTTCAGTTTTCTCCTTAAGCTCATTGATCAATTTTATAATCAACCTTTTGAATTCTATGTCTGGAATTTTTAAAATTTCATTTATGATTAGGGTTTTTGCTAAAGTGTTGGTGTGGTCTTTTGAGGGTGTTGTAGAACTTTGTTTTTTCCTATTGACAGAATTATTTTTTCTGGTTCTGTCATTTGGGTAGATGATTTCGTCTTATTTGAGGTTGGCAGGGTGCTGACGTACGCACTGTAGGGTTCCATTGGTTATATATAGCCTTGGTGTGGTGAGTTTCTCAATTGCCAGCTGTGGCAGTCCTGTGCTGGGTACCTGCACTGACTTACAGCATCTTAAATGGTTGAAGTGGCTAAAAAAAAGATATTAGCTGGGTTTGGGATCAAGCTTTCCCCATAGCTGAAGTATTATATTTGATCTGGTGGGATTTACCATTGACCTCTGGCCAGGAGGTAGCACTTGTGGGAGAAAACTAGCTACAGTGGTGGTTGTAGGGTTTCTCCTAGGCAAGTGTTTCTCCAAAAGTGCCCAGCCAGCCTAGTCTGAGGGAGGGGTCTAGAGATTTCCCAAGTTCTCTGTTTTGAGCCTTCCAGGGGAATGCAGGAGAAGGGAGCTGAGGAATCCTAGAAGTGTGCTCTCTTGGCTACCCCAATGGGGATTAGGAAGAGGTCTCAGGTCACTGGAGCTGTGTGGGCCAGGCATAGAAGAGTTTACACAGAAAGTGAGGTTGCTATGGCAACTTGTCCAGTGGGCTTCTGCCTTGACCTGAGGCAATCTGCAGTCTGAATGCCAAAGTGCAACTGGCCTCAGGACCTCAGGTGTTCGCAGACAACCCACCCAGCCAGAAGCAGTAGGCAGCCACAGAGTTTGCCCTTGGGGCCCATCCCCTCCCTGGCTTGCTGGGAAGCAACTGCACCATCAGCAAACTGAGTTCCTGGGAATTGGCAGCTGGTGCTGCTCGAGGCTTTCTTTTCTCCTGCATTACACCACAGCAGAGCATGACTGTGGGTCAGGCAGTTTCCTGTGAGGGACTGGAGTCCTGAGAGGCTGGGAGCAGGGAAGCCTGTAAGTTTGCAACAGGAATACAGAACTCCTGAATTCCCCTCACTCACCTTCTCCATGGTAAAGCCCACTGTGTCTGGAAGTTGTAGTGGACCATCGTGGTTCAGGCAAAAATCTCACCAGTTCCAGTTCAGGTAGATGAACTTTTTCTTCTTCCTTGCTCTAAAGTAGTTATCACTCCTTTGGAGAAATACGGGTTGTGCTGCTGGACTCATTCCTTTCCGTATGCTGAGGAAACTCCCCTTATCTTGGTTTGCTCTGTAGGAGAAACTCACTCTAGCTGCCTCGTGCTGGCGATCTTAATCCTATCTGAATCAAATTCTAAACTTGTTGTTAAACGAATGTCCTTACTTTACTTTTGTAAAGAGTAATAAACTGTGTGTAATGTAATGAAACCATAACCTCATATATTGTGTGTGCTGTGACCTCACCCCTAAAATTCTTGGTACCAAGTAAGGACACTACTTGGAAACCCCAAGGGGCTATGTTAGATAAACTAACTAGCTTTTTTCTGCTTCTGTGAACCCTGCTGGCATGGTGTGATGTGATGCAATAAGCCCCTCTCAAATTCTGGTGGGCTTTTCTCTGTTTGAATTATGGCAGGTTTAGCCCCTCTTAATTTCTGACGGGCCTTTCTGGTGGGCTTTGCTCTGTTTGAATTAAAATTGCCAGGCTCGGTGGCTTAGCCTGTAATCCCACGCTTTTGGGAGGCTGAGGTGAGTGGATTGCCTGAGCCCACGGGTTCGAGACTTGCCTGGGCAGCGAGACCTCATCTCTACAATAAATCAAAAAATCAGCCGGGCGTGGCAGCGCATGCCTGTAGTTCCAGCTACTCGGAAGGCCGAGGCAGAAGGATCGCCGGAGCCCAGCAGGTCGAGGCTGCGGTGGCCGGGAGCGGCCACTGCACTCCAGTCTGGGCGACAGAGTGAGACTCCAACTCAAAAAAAAATTGTAACAGCCTTGTAGTTTGGGCGGGCTTTGGCCTATCTAAGGACGGTTGCTGCAGCAGTTCGGGGGCCCTCGCTCTGAGACTTGCAAGTCTGGTGAGCGTTCCTGGCCGGCTGAACCTTGGGTAATAAACCTCTCTTGTTAAATTGGATGTCGGTGCCGTGAATTAAACCCTCAGACCCTATATTACTTTCAAGATGTTAAATTCTTCTTTGTCTGAAGTTATATTGTCTTTATTTCCTTTCTTCAGAAACATAAATTCTGCTTGGACTTTCATTAATACAAACTTATTTACACAAAAGACTAAAGTAAAACAGAGATTATTTTTAATTATTTCCAACTTAAATTATTAAAGATAGTAAATAATTAGGAGCCCAATAAGAAAAATGAGGTTACAAACATGAAATTTATCGTATTACGTCCCTAAATTCTAAAAATTATTTTTAACTGAAAGAAAAAGGAAGTGTAACTATGTCAAGATTTAGCTAATACTTTTCTAAAGACATAGTCTTTAACTCTGGTTTAAGAAATACATTGTAGAACAAATATACAGCCAGGATTCTCCTTGTAGTACCAGATTTTAAGACTATCTCTTAATTATGCTTATGCCAAAATACCATGGTTTGAAAAATGAAGGCACAGATCATATTTATTGAATGAAACTTCAAGAAGATATACGATATTTGAATTTACATCAGCGTATTTCTTTAAAACCCCATGTTCCCTCAAAATATTTATTTTTAAAATTTTTTTCTATCCATATGTCTTTCTGTGAGCAAGTCTTGAAAGGTGATTTAAAGAGGGAGTAAAAATTTACTAATGCTTACAACACTCATTCATGGTAAGGAAGAGTTTTATAGAATGTTTATAAAATAATGATTCCGCATTTATTTCTGTTTAAAAGTCCAATCCAAGATAAAAACATCTGACAGATAAATTCCGAAGTCTGTTCAATTATATCTTAGAAATTCAAAATGCACATTAATCTAGCAGAGACTTCAAGAAGTTTTGCGGCAAGAAAACCTGTTTAGCTTTGTTTTACATAGTGTCTCCCACCTTTTCGGGCACTGTAACAAATTTTTACATGGCAGTTTTCATTTGAGGAGTTGCCAAGAGGGATAAAGTTGAAATGAAAAAAAAAAATACCTTCTAACTGTGTATGTATTAAAAGGTCAATATATCACCACTACCACATAATCAGCTTGTGACTTTACAAAGGGCAAATATCAATCACATCTATTCTGAAGCTGAAGTAACAAAAGTGTACAAAACTTAAGTGAGGGATCTACATCCGGTAAAGGTGTAGTAAGCAACTCCACTCTGTCTCCAACTGAATAGATTCAAGAGCCCTTCACTAATGCATGAAGCAACTACTTGAGAACTCTGAAAAGCAAGTGGTAGCAGGAGGTTTGGGAAGAAATTTAGGACCCTAGATACAAGTAACCCAATATAGAGTGTCCTTTTTTTCCTCTTTTTCCACCCATATCTCTTGCTGACTCCTTGGGGTCAAGGAAAAAAAAAATCCTAGAATAGCATACCAGTCTTGGATGAAAAGAACTCCAAGAAAAATTACTTTGTTTTTTGTTCTGTGTTGTTTTGTTTGTCTTTAGACTGGGAAGTAGCTTCTCTACAAGACAGAGAGTAGGGGAAATTCCCTGATATTTTCTTTTTTCCCTCTCAGTTTTGCTTATTACAAGCCTCACTCCTGAATCTGCAACTCTGTGGTGGTGTTGGTGGTGGTGATGGTGGTGGTGGTGGTGGTGGTGGTGGTGGTGGTGGTGGTGGTAGCAGCAGTGATAACCAGGTAGGTATCTAAAACCCTGAGGAAGAATATTTCTCTCTAAACTGAAGAACTGTGTGGTCCAAAAACCATCTTCAGTTTTTCCACTATTCCTCTTGCCACTTGGATCTGGAGAATCCATGGCAGGGTGAATGGACTAACCAAAAACCAGGAAGGAAGGACTCTTGGAGCAAGACAGTCTGGAAGAAACTGGAGATAAGTGGGTTCAAGAAAAGAAACCCAAAAACTTTTATGTGAACCACTGGCCCTGAGCTGAATGGTAGGTCTCTGAGCCTGAACAGTGTATCTAAACTGCTTTGATAAGTTTGAGGTCATCTACCAGCTAGATGTCAGACTAGCCCATGGTGGCCACACATAGGAGAGTTGAACAACATTGTAAAGGCTTTGACAATATACTGACATTTGAACCACAGTCCACATAATGCATGTCAGAATTGCATCCTGCAGACCACTGGATCAGTTCCCTACTGGGAAAAAAAAAAATTCTCCGTAGGGTTTAATATACACCTGGACCCTCATGACAATATTCAAAATGTTCTACATCCAATTCAAAATTATTCAATATATAGAAAAACCATAAAACTCGGAAAAATTATAGAAGAAAAAAAAGACACCAACCCAATGTGAACTAGATATTAAATTATCAAAGTCTTTAAAGAAGCTATTAAGCCAGGCTTGGTGGCTCAGCCTGTAATCCCACACTTTGGAAGACTGAGGTGAGTGGATTGCCTGAGCTGGTGGGTTCGAGACCCGCCTGGGTAACTTGGCGAGACCTCATCTCTACAATAAATTTTTAAAAATCAGCCGGGTATGGTAGTGGGTGTCTGTAATTCCAGAGCCCAGCAGGTCAAGGCTGCGGTGCCCGGGAGCGGCCACTGCACTCCAGTCTGGGCGACAGAGTGAGACTCCAACTCAAAAAAATAAAAATAAAAATAAAAATAAAAATAAGGAAGCTATTATAAAATTCTCAAATAAGTAACAACAAACACTCAAATAAATGGAAAGATAAAAAGTCCCATCAGTGAAATAGAACTTACAAACAAAACTAAATGGAAACTTTAGAACTAAAAAATACAACCACTATTTTTTTTAGTCTGCTAAAAAAATTAAAAATCACAGAATAGGTTCAAAAGAAGAATGGGAAAAAATAGAGGAAAGAGTTAATGAAGTTATAGATAAATCAACAGTAATTATCAAGTTTGAACAACAGAGAGAGAAAATTGGGGGAAGAAATGAACAGTCTCAGCCGCCTGACACTGAGGATAATATCAATAGGTCTAATTAATATCTGTGTCATTGGAATTCCAGAAAGAGAAGAGAAAGATTGTACTGCAAAAAAATAAATTTTAAAGAAATCATGCTGGCAAACCTTTGTGAAAAAACATAAACTTACAAAAGAAATTTATCAAATCTCAAAACAGAGTAAACTCAAATAAATTCATGCCCATATACATCATAATCACACTGATGAAAACCAAAGATAAAGAAAAAATATAGAAAGGGGCCAGAGAAAAATAATGTACTGCATACAGGAGATTATTCAAATTATTGCAGATTTAATTTAAAAAGAGAATGGAGCAAAAAACTTTGCTGTACTAAAAAATGGGGAATTTTCAGCCTAGGATTTTTATCCGGTAAAAATAATCTTCATTCACAAATGGAAATCAAATAAAGATGGTCTCAGCTGAATGAAAACTAACAGGATTCATCACCAGCAACTCTTCTATGAAAGAAATACAAAAAGAAAAATTTTCAAGAGGAAGGAAAAAAGATACCACAGGAAAACTTGACGGAACAGCAACACAAATGATAAACATCTGCATAAATATACTAGGCTGCTTTTCTCCTAAGTTTTATAAAATGTGTATAATTTTGAAAGCAAAAATTATAACATTTTCTAGTGGGTTGCTCAATGTCTATAAAGTTAATAAACATTAGAACTAAAATATAAAGGGAGATATGGTGGTAAGGTTTTTACAAAGGACTGAAAACAGTAAAATATTAATTCCAAGTATACTGCAAAAAATTAAGCCTGTATATTGTAATTGCTAGAGCAGTCACTGGGAAGATATACATAAAGATATTTAAAAACTGAATAGACAAAGCAGAATACTTAAAACATTTGAATAATCCCAAAAAAGACACCCTAAACTAAACCCACCCAACCCACAGATCCATGAGATTAAATTATTGGAGTTTTAAGGCTAACCGGGATATCTATAAAGCAAAAACTGACCTCTAATCCCTAATAGGATTCCAGTCTTAGGGTAAAAGCTATGAGAATCAAGATACATAGGAGAGTGTTCAGAGAAAATGAACAAGATAGATCCAGTTTTATTTAGTGGAATACATAGTTTGTCCATGGGCTCAAAATTGACCTTGTTTTAACATATCTGAAAGAAAAAAAATCAAAGCAAAATAGGCATTGATGTTAACTTGTTACTCGAAATACTCAGGGGCCTTAAGCACAAAGAGAGTTTGAACTCAAAGTTTAGAGCAGACTGAGTCTCTAGGTGAAGGTCTAACATATCCAGATGTCGAAAAGATGTTGGTTAGCTGGGGGAAGAATGCCTCTGTGGAAATATAAAAAAGGCCTCTTTGTAGATAACCCATTGTGTTTCTTTTGAGTTAGGTATCAAGGGAACTTAATGATTGATAGGTTTTGTGTGTAATTACAGTAAGACTCTCACCACTTCCTCTAAATATTTTCTGACCTTTCTTATCTTCATTTTAAAGTATCTACATTATTCATTTGGACTATCTCTAATTCATTATAAGTGGGTGTGTCAGATATTATTTCTATCACTGTGTGATACTTTAGCCTACAAGCTATACCTTCAAAATTGTATATCATGATCATTTATAAGAGGTTCTAATAAAATTGATTTTTATGAAATCCTATTCAATATACAGCAATACTCAGGCAATCTTAACAACTTTGGGGAAAAAGTGCCTCTTCCAAATAATCCAAGGTCACAAGTTAAATCATTGCAGTTGTTCCTATTAACTCTTATTCAATACTGTGATTAATTTCAGATGTGAGAGACTGAAAGTTTTCTGCCAAACTTTCTGAAACAACAATCCACTTAACAGCTGAAAAATATCAAAAGTCAAAAGGATAAAAAGTAGTTTATTTTGGTTATGCCTTAAATCCCAGTGTTTTAAATAAAAAGAGAACCAACTAGCAGAGCATTAAGAACTTGTTTTATTTGGAAAGATCTTGAATGTGAAAAAACATTTTTGGATCTTTTGCTTACTGGGCTATGTCACTTGCTATCAATGGTCATCCAAGTTCATAGTGTGATCATATGTTTATTTATGGTATGTATAGACCAAATTGCTTTATGCATGAACCCCAAAATAGTAAAATTAAATTAATATTTATACTTTTTCAAAATCCTACCCAAACTTTTTTAAACATTTCATGAGCATAAACAGTAACTTAAGCATTCTAGCTTTGTTAAAGATTGACCTTAAAAAAATAACATTTGGTAATGCTGGGACTACAACTACCAGAGATGATCAAACCGGAACAAGATCAGAAGCCTGATATTTACATTCAAACAACAACAAGAATATCATATTCACATACAGGTTAAAAGAAACCTCATTTTAAGAATAGAACTCATTTGGACACACATTAGAATCACTGAAACACTTTTAAAAATATCTATACCGGGGCCTTGGCCCCAGGGATTCTGGTTTTATTGGTCAAGACAAGGACAGGGTATCAGTATTTTTTTACAGCTCCCCCAGGTGATTTTAATGTGCAGCCTGTTTTGAAAACCATTGATCTTTTAAATCAACATGGTATGATCCTTATCTAAGGTGATGAAATCTCAGGGTTCATTTCTAGAAGTACAGTGACCAGAGGAAAGGAGGCAGTCAGAACCACTGCAGTAGCCAGGTGGTTCTGTCTCTTATTCCAGAGGACACATTGTTAAGTGTGATGTTAACTAAGGGGAAGACGGGCTCGGTGGCTCAGCCTGTAATCCCGCGCCTTTGGGAGGCCGAGGTGCGTGAATTGCCTGAGACCGCGGGTTCGAGACCTGCCTGGGCAACTTGGCAAGACCTCATCTCTACAATAAATCAAAAAATCAGCCGGGCATGGTAGCGTGCGCCTGTAGTTCCAGCTACTTGAAAGGCTGAGGCAGAAGGATCGCTGGAGCCCAGCAGGTCGAGGCTGTGGTGGCCGGGAGCGGCCACTGCACTCCAGTCTGGTCGACAGAGTGAGACTCCAACTCAAAAAAAAAAAATCCAAAAACAAAAAAAAAACAAAGGGGAGAGAAGCAGCAGGTCACAGAAGACAGGATGATGATATGGTTATGAAAACCTGAAATGTTTACCATAAAGAGCAGAGTTAGGAAAATTAAGATCTATTTGCATTACTAACATGAGGAAAGGGCAGTCAACTTAGTTTGTGTTCCTTTGGGAGGCAGAACTAGAGCCAATGGAAGAAAGTTAAGAAGGCAAATGATATCAACTCGGCTGATATCAGAGTCTTCTGTTAACAAGAGCTTCTCATTTTACAGATGAGCAATCTGTAAAATACTCAAGTGGAGGCCAAATAATCTGCCATGGACATGGGAAAGAGGTTGGACTATTTGACATTTTCTCTCTCACTGTCCAAATAACTTGAAAGAACATCTTGAAGCTTCACGAAATTTCTCAAACTGTTGTAGTAGTTTGGGGGCTAAAGCAGAAGAAGCACATGACTGAGGGAACTCAGACTCTTGGAAAGAATCAAGATTGCCATCCATAAGTGGAAGCTGTTTTTTGTTTGTGTGTGTGTGTGTGTGTTTTTTAAGTTGGAGTCTCCCTCCATCGCCCAGGCTGGAGTGCAGTGGCACGCTCACAGCCACCCCAGCATCGACCTGCTAGGCTCCGGCGATCCTTCCACCTCAGCCTCCAACCTGCTGGGACTACAGGTGCGCTACCATGCCCAGCTATGGAGCTGTTTTTGTGTGTGTGTGATCTCACTAGGTTTAACATAGCACTGGTCAAGTCTCTGAGTGCAGCATAAGGGAGAAATTGGTTTTTATTTTTGTCTCTCAAAATACAAATTTTAGTTGTCAGTTTCACTTAGATTGATGCTTAAGCATTGATCATTTTCTGTTTAACATGATTCATTAATTAGCTGAAATTTCTCACGCAGTAAACTCAGCATAGTTTAGAAGAGTTATAGAGTGATAGAGATAATCACTATAGTGTTTAAGGGTCTGGGTAGATCAGAACCTCCCAACTTTTTTTGCATATTAGAAACATTTAGAGAGCTTTTACAATAACTGATGACCTGGACTCACTCCCAGAGAATACAATTTAATAGATCTAGGTGGGGTCTCAACATTAAATGCTTTTAAAAGCTCCCTGGTTGGCCAGGAACAGTGGCTCACGCCTATAATCCCAGCACTTTGGGAGGATGAGGTGAGAGGATTGCCTGAGCTCATGGGTTCTAGATCAGCCTGGGAAAATTGGGGAGACCTCATCTCTACAATAAATATAAAAACTAGCCGGGCATGGTGGTGTATGCCTATGGTTCCAGCTACTTGGAAAGACTGAGGAGGAAGGATCGCCAGAGCCCAGCTGGTCAAGGCTGCAGGGGCTGTGAGCGTGCCACTGTACTCCAGCCTGGGTGGAACAGAGTGAGACTCTGACTCAAACAAACAAACAAACAAAAACTCCCTGGTGATTCTAACGGGAGGCCAAGACTGGGAAGCACTAAACCACTTAATGTCCAAATTACTTTGCTAAAGTTTCAGAATTCAATTCTTTATTTTCATTTAACTACAAATAATTATATTATTTCTTGAAAAACGGAACAAGAAAGTTTTTTTTTTAATTGTAGCCATAGTCAGCACTTTGTTTAGAAAATTTTACAGAACACGGTAAGTCATACCAAATTTGAATAGTCTTTCTCAACAGTTTTGTAAATTAACAAGATGCAATTGTTGAAAGCATCTTCATCATTTTGGATGGCCTTAGTCAGAAGAATGACAAAATTGTGTTGAATGAACAGGCTACAACTATAATTTTAAACCCACAAAATGAAATTTAACTTAATTTAGTAGCATTCTATCCTTGACTCAACAAAAAGGTGAAAGTAAGTACTGTAAACTAAAGTCATGACTTAACAGCTTATAATGTGAAGGAAAACAAAATTTTACCTGACTGCAAAGTATCAGCAGTACAAGAGTTCCCCTCCCTCATCAGAAGTAATTTGATTTTTTTAAAAAATGACAAAAATACGAGTAATTCTTCTTTTTGCTTCTATAGCACTTATATCTAGCTTTACTTAGCATATCAAGTTCAGACCCGGCCACCCCACTTCCATCCATACTGACAAATCATTCGAAGTGTAAAGGAGAATACCTGAAATAATATTATCACTTTGTAAAATCAGCAAGCCATACTTAGCTGGGAGGAACCTCCAGATTGGTCATACAGGGACTTCTGAAGAATTTGATATTTTCAAATATGGAAAATAATGAGGTGAGGCCTGGCAAGGGTGGAGAGGAAGAAGGGAACCATTGTGATCACTGCTGTTAAATAGTTAATAAGGTCATATTAAAAGATATTAATTTTTTCATATACTTCCCAGATTTGAACCTTTTATCTTTAACTGTGAACCTTTTATCTTTAAGTAGAAGTTACAAAAGATAGGTTTCACCACAGTTATGATAAAGCTTTGCTCTTTCTATGTTAGGATGCAGTAAATTACCTGCCACTGGATTGTAGTGCAGGGATGATGTCTAAGTCGTGCTTATAATTTCATGTACATTGATGGGCTTGTGACAGGCATCCAAAAAACATTCACTAAATTAAGTTTTCAAGTACAGTCTGGATGATCAACAACCAGGGAAGCTTGAAAGAAGAGATAGGTCAGAGCTTTGACTAGGTAGTTTAAGACTACCTCCAATCCTCAGATTCTATCGTTAGATGGCACAAATTAAATCAATAAACTCTAAGATTACCCTAGATTTTTATTATTTGGAAATCAACATAACCCCAAGTCTATCTTCTCCAAATAAAGTGTGTATCTTTTTCTCACACATGTATGTGACTGTTGTTTTAGTCAGGCTAAAATAAGCTATTTTACAAGCTTTGAAACGTCAATACATAAAACTTTTCTCTCTCACAGAGATTTGTTGTAGGCCTGGCAGCTCTTAAGGGTAACTCCCTTCCAAATAGTGATTCAGGGATCCAGGCAACTAAATATATGTACTTCAAGCATCTCTAAAATGGGCTTCTAAATACTTGGTTTCGGGAGTATCCACATCATTTCTGTTGATTGGCACGGGCCAAAAGCAGCCCCATGGTCCCACCTAACTGCTAGTAGGTAGGAATCCTGGAAAGCACATTGTTTTCAGTGAGCAGTGCATGTAACTGTCAAAAAGGAAACCTATTACTGAAGACCAAGAAATAGGGCTACAAGCATCTGAAAGAGAATAGGAATAAATTAAGTCATACAGACAAATATATACTCTGAAATTCTTGTCCTGTCCTTATTTTAGACCTTAACAAAATATAGTAACATCGGATTAAATCTTTGCAAAGAAGTCTGTTGGAGGATGAAACTGTCCAAACACAGTGCAGACAATATGTTGTCCAAAAATAATAGAATGATCTGAAATCTTAATGCCAAAACAAATGTCCCAAATTAGTAAATGAAACTCCTCTAATCAATGGCAAATTAGATGTGGGTTTATGTTCATTCTTCACATATCTACTTTTATTTATCTATTTTTATTTTTATTTTTTTGAGTTGGAGTCTCGCTCTGTCGCCCAGACTGGAGTGCAATGGCATGCCCATGGCCACCCTAGTGTTGACCTGCTGACCTCCGGTGATCCTTCTGCTTCAGCCTGCCAAGTTGCCAGAACTACAGGCGTGCACTACCACGCCTGGCTAATGTTTTTGATTTATTGTAAAGATGAGGTCTCACCATGTTGCCCAGGCTGGCCTCGAACCCACGGGCTCAGGCAATCCTCTCGCCTCGACCTCCCAAAGTGCTAGTTTACAGGCTTGAGCCACCAATCCCTGCCCACATACCTACTTTTAAATATAATTTGATTTCTTTTAACTCCTGATCCTCATTGCTCCCCCTCGTATCTTCTTTATTACTTTTTGAACTTGAATTCGCTGTTTGTTATCTTTTAAATATCTGATCGGCCAAATCATTTACTGATTTAAAAAAATTAAAAATGTCTTCTCTATATGTATACAAAAATACTATTTACCACCTCTGTTTAATTCAAACTATTATTCACATGCAGTCAAAAAAGTTTCTTTTTTCCCTGACGTAACCCTTGTTATAATGCTCCTAAATAATTCATTCTTTGAACAGTCATACAGATCCTGTGAAATTTTAAAGATTTAATTTCATTATTTATCACGTTTGAAAGACCACACTGAATGGATGTTAAAATTTTATTTGGCCAGAATCAATATGGACAATATGGACATCCAATGGGCAATGGAATCTTTGACAAAGGTAACAATAGCAGTTCCAGTGTCCATATACATCAAATCTACTTGAGATTTGAAAATCCATTGTCTTCACATGCTTCTATTTCATAACTATTTGAGTTTAAAGGTAAAGGATAAAATATAGAGTTTTTCATATATTTACACACACACATACAAAAACACCCAAAATTATCTTTTGAAAGGTAGGATCCTTGTAGTACACGTTGAAATTTGCTCCTCCAGATCAAATGGTCAACTAAAATTTTTATTCGGGACTTTTGAGAAGGTTGTGTCATGATTTGCATAAGAAATGTTCCCAAGTTGTGGCAGGTGACTGGTTCTTCCACCGTGACAATATACCTGCCCACACCCTGCTGAGTGTTCAGTTTTTTACCGAAAATGGCATGACCTCCATGCCCTACCCTCCCTATTCACTGGATCTTGCCGAGTGACTTTTTTTTTGTTTCCCAAAAGAAAAAAGTTCTCAAAGAGAAACATTTCGCCAATGTGGAAGAGGTAAAACAAAAAATGGCAAAAGCACTAAAAGCCACCAAAATTGACAAGTGCAAAAACTGTTTTGAGCAGTGGAAAAAGTGTCTTGATAGTTATATTGCCTCAAATGGAGAGTATTTTGAAAGTGACTAAAGTTTAAACATGTAAGAATAAATGCACAATTTTTTATAAATAAATTCTGGTTTGGGGAGGGTGCCCCTCATGTTTAATGCTTTTTAAAGAACTTTTAAAAACCGTTAAGATGTATAAAATCAAATTTATTTGATTCAAAATATCATTAAAGGTTTAATACACATTCTAGACAAGTCACTCATAAACTGACCACTCCCTGTCTCAGTCCTTTGGCCCAGAAGACTGAGGATAATAGTGACAGCAGTTTCTTGTTATAAAGTCTTAGTGCATTACTCTATCCAACTTGGGTCCACCTACCTATTTTTTATTCAGGAACAAACTGTACAATCTATCTCAAGACTTTACTTCATACATTATAACTAAAGAACACAAGATTTATTTTTATTTCTGTGTACCTGTTAAATTAAAAACTCTTCCTTCCTTCCAGGGAGCATTTTGATTCAAATACAATAAAATCTCAGACATAAAAACAACTCCCAATTACTCATTCACACACAAATACCTACTATATGCCAGACTGTATGCTAGAACAGTCTAGAACTGGAAAAGGTGGAATAAGGCCCAGTCCTTGCTCTCAATTATTTGTTTACCTTTCATTGAGGGGAATGAAAGTTAAAGAAATAATCCAGTATGAAAGTGCTCAGAGAAGGGCCTATGAACGATGGAGAACTAGCAGTAATCCTGATTCAGTTCTCTATTTCTGTATAACAAACCATGTGGAAACTAAGTGACTTAAAACAACAAATTATTGTCTTTTATGGCTCTAACCGAGCTATAAATCCGAGCTCCACTGGAGGTTTCTTGCTCAGGGGTCTCACATGTGGTTGCAGGCAGACATCGACAGCAACTATATTCATCTGAAGGATTGGCTGGGCTTGATGTCCAAATAATTCCACTCACATGGTGTGAGCTGAGGTAGGGTGCTCAGCTTCAGCTGTTGGCCAGAACACTTGCATGTGGCCTCTCCATGTGGATTTTCACAGCGTGGCACTTGGATTCTAGAGTGCTCTAAGAGTGACTGTTCTGAGAAATCAAAGCCACAAGGCTTCCCACACTCAGTTTGGAAGTTATGCAGAGTTGCTTCTACCGCATTGGACTGGTCACAGAGGACCCACCTGGGTGCACTGTGGGAGGAGAACTCAAAATGTAGGGATCCTAGGAAGCATGGTTCCCCGAAGACCATCTCCACAGACTTGCTATCACAAGTACCGAATCATTTCAATAATATATAATATATAATAATTATATATATATATATATATATATGTAAAATTCTCTCTCCTTTTGGCTCTTAGAAGATCAATTGGAAAGCTGTTCTGGGACAACATGTAAAGCAATGAGGCTACCCTAGCAGTAGCTGAGGGGGATATTAATTCATTCAAGCTGCCACGGCACAAGGTGACCCAAAAAAGGGTGTGTGGTCAGCACGTGAATATACAAGAGCTGGCACAAATTAGAGCTACTTTAGGGCACCATCCTCCAAGAACTTTGGTATGAACAAATTTAGGTAATCTTCAAAAAGCCAAAACAGAGATGGTAACTTTCAGTGTCTGAATCACCCAGACTTTAGTACCACAGAAGTCTCATCCTCATTGTTGCACTTTACAATTCCATGCTAATAAAGAAAATCTATTTTTCACCTTTCCCTGATACACAGCAATTAAAAACATTTGTTTTTACAATAGAACCCTATGAATCTGTTCTTATAATATGTAATCAAGCAATTTGTCTACTCCAAACCAACTACCGTATCAGGTTGTAGCTGAGTTTGACTACTTTCACGCTTATTTTATTATTAATCCATGCCCCTGTTCCTATTTGAACATAGGTTAGTAGTTTACAAAGTAGATAAAAATAGAAAATGCATCACTTCATCAGTATCAACTATAAATGTGCCAGCTACCCCCTATTTCAGAATTGTGTCACTATTCTTTCTTTTTAAACTATTGTGTTGTATATTTTAAAATTTAAAAAGACTTCCTGAGGAAAATTCAATATTTATCCATTTTATTTGTATTAGCCTTTAAGAAAAAATTTGAAAGCATTAATTAAAAAAAATTTTTTTTTAAATTTCAGATCAACTCTTGCCTAAAATTTACTCCACAGTATTAGCTATGTTGACCACAAGGTGGGGCTGTGATGTCACAATTTGGCAAGATTTATAAATACATAAACTATGTAAACCCAGATGAAACTAATTTAATAACACATAGTATAATAGAATAATCTCATTTTCCAAATATGCACTATTTTAATTACATAACCATTAATTCTCATCAGAAAACTATACTTTGATTTGTCCAGTTCTCACATAGAAGTTATTGAGCTTTGTCAAATATAAAATCATCCTGAGTAGGTGCAGAAATATGTGTCACCATAATCCTTCCTATCATTTCACATCACATTCCCGAAGGAAGTTGCTAAGTTTAAACCAGTTAAAAATAATGCCTTCAAAAATTATTTTATAATTAAGCACAGAGTAGTTCATTAACCATTATAAAACTACATAATTTTTTTTTTCTCCTTCTCCATCTCTTAATTTTATTTGGTAATCTATTATTGATTTCAGGTGCAGGTAATTTGAAACAAAGTGCATTCTCTCCATTTCATCACTTAAAATTATTCTTTAGGTTGATTATTTGTGTTTTGTCTTGTTAAATAGGCAGAAATTTCTTTCTAATTTTCACAAGTGAATAAACATTCAAAGTTTTAGTCAACTATGTTTCAGTGAAGACAAAATAGCAGGCATACTAAACTAGTTACTTGACATCAAATAAATGAACATTGCCATTAACTCAATAATATCTGCCAGGAATGAAACCACTTTTCCAAATAAATGTTTTTAAATCTATTCTAATACATTAAGAGGGAAACAAAAATATAATTTAAGGTTGACTTTTTATTTTTTTAAGAAATGCTGTTAGGGGGACTTAAGATTTATAAAGTTCACAAGTTTGTAGTCTATATATTCACCTTCATTTATAAAAGGCATAAACCCCATTTACTCCTCCATGGTATCTCACTACTATCAAGAGTATGTTCCCTTCTAGACAATTTTCTGTAAATTTATACACACATATATGGCTTTTTGTTTTTAACATAAATGGTATCATACTCTAAAAAGTGTGGCTTTATTCTCACAGGTTCATCTCTTAGAGATATCTGATTATTGGAGATACATAGTTGATCCTTGAACATCATGGGTTTGAACTGTGCAGTTTCACTTACACATGGTTTCTCCCCCTTTGCTACCCGAGACAGCTAGACCAACCCCTCCTCTTCCTCCTCCTCCTCAGCACACTCAATGAGAAGATAGATAGTAAAAACTTATATGATGATTCAGTTCCATTTAGCAAATAGTAAATGTATTTTCTCTTCCTTATGATCTTCTTAATGTCATTTTTTCCTCTAGCTTAATTGAAGAATACAGTATATAATATGTATAACATACAAAATGTGTTAATCGACTGTTCACGTTATTGGTAAGGCTTCCAGTCAACAGTGGGCTACTTATTAGTAGTTTAGTTTTGAGGGAGTCAAAAGTTATAAATGGATTCCCGACTGCAGAGGTCTGTCTCTCTAACCCCCACATTATTCAAGAGTCAAATGTGTGTATACTTATTTTATTCTTTTAAAAGTCTTTATAATATTCCATAAAACAAACAAATCACACAATAGAAGTAGTTTATGGAACAGTCTTCTGCTCTGTTTCAAGCTGTTTTCTCCACCCACCATCTAATCCCACTTGTTTTCCATTTTCCAAGTTTTAATCGACTTTTGAAAAAGTTTATCTTTTCCCCTCACTATGAATCATCTTTTTAAAGTTCCATTTTATATTATTTCATGGAATAAGAAGACCAAAAAAAAAAAAAATCATGCCCAGTCAACTGCTGACCCAATTTCTAGAAACATGGCATAAGATTAAAATAGTTCTAACAGGTGACTGACTACCCATGTATTCCAAAACTAAAGAACTAGTACTTGGCAGATGTCTTTCTTATGAATTGTACTACAAAGGACATTAACCTGGCTTGCACAGGAAGAACTCTACCTGCTTTTATAACCAGAATCTGTTCTTATTGTTTCGTATCCACACTATACCTGGTGCTACATGTTTTGAATCCCAAACATAATGTATAGAAATATAATTCACAAATCACTACTAAAATGTCTCCTCAACCTAGCTGATGTGAATAGTAGGATGTGGACAGCTAGTATTTACTCTGGGTATTAAGATCCACCAAAGAAGAGAACAGAGGTAGAACTCAACTTCCTTATTTCCCAAGTCCATCTCTAAGTGACTATAAATAATTTCTTCTTCATCACTATTTGTCAGTGCATGGAAAAATGCCTGACCCACAGTGGGAACTCAAAAAATATCATGTAATAAATAAACATATATTGAATAAATGTTTATCCTCTATTTCCTCACTTGTAAAATGGTTTAGCTCTAATCCCTAGTTATGCTAAGATTGAAGATTTTGTAATTAAATTTATAATTCTATAGTTTTGCAAAGTAATGATATCACTAACTCTACTAAGTAAAATGAAAAATATCATTGTCTTTATATCCAGATATTCTTTTGAACTATTCCACCATGCATTCACTTCTAAAGATAAGCCACCAATAATAAAGAGAACAACACGAGCTTATTTTAAATTATTTTATTTTTCATAATTTTCTAACACATGGTGTTAGAAAATGAATTTTGGCACCATGATTAAGAACTTATTTTCAAGTTTAACCTTTAAATTAAAAACAGTAGCTACAATAAAGATATTTAAACCTTACTCAGACAAATGATGAAACATCAAGTCAACAAATATTTTTGTTGAGGAATTTTTAAAAAGTAGGATAGAGGGAAAATAATAAAGATGCTAAAACGAGTAAAAGGAGATTATGCCCGGAAGAGAAAAAAGTGAGTAACTCTTTCCTACAAAAAGAATAAGAAGAGAGACAAAGGGGAAAAAAGGAAGAAGCAAGGCTCATCAACTTTAGTTTCCTGATATAAAATTCAAGTACTTAAAGAATTTTTTTAAAAAATCATCAAATGCACTTCTAATCTCAAACTGTGTTTTTTCTCTCACTATTTTCTAGAACTTTTTTTTAAAAGGAAATAAAACAAAAATCTGTTTTGACTTAAGCACACATGTCGATCTTAAGTCAATACTTAATATACTTTTATAAAGTGGAAATACTTTCCTAAATCTAATATCTACTTAGCATAATCTACTTTGGAAGATTCATCTGAAGAAACATAGGGTTTAATTTCTAATACAAATGTAAACTAATCTGCCTTACAATCTAAACAAAATTGTTTTCAACTGAATATACTCCCCAGTTGTGTTTTTTCTAATTTTCTTACAGAAAAACATTGTGTAATATTTTCTTTGTGTTTCCTTAGTAATTACTGTAAATGAGGCCTGCAAAGATGGTCAAAAAGTTACTTTCACAATCGCATAAAATTCAGCGAGAATCAGATTTCCAAGGTTTTAAAACTTATTAATTTCACATATATCCATTTTGTCTACATTTCCTCTACATGTTGATAAATAAAATTCTTCCCAGATTTTTAAAAATAAGAAAATATTATTAATCTTGTTGATCACTTGTACATTTGTACCTGAATATTTTATCCACTTGAAACACAAATTCATAAAATTGTCATTATTCTCAGAGATAATAAAGAATAGAAATAAATATGTTTTACTTTTTTTTCTCTTTTCTTCAAACTGTGTTTTAAGGCTCAGAGCAGACATTAAGAAACATCAAACAATTTTTATAAAAAGTTTTTCAAATGTTTGGCCCAAAGTGAAGTTGTTCTGTAGTAGTTATTTAAATATTCCTCTCATCTTCTCAAGCACAACTTCCAAGATATGTTCATGCCGATCATCCATCCAAAAGAAAATTCAATTAAATGAAAAGTAAATAACTTAGGGATCTATAAATGACACTGCAATGTATCTTGTTCCATTTTTAACAGGAAGTCCTTCATGCAAATGTGTGAGTCTCCCAGGATGCATGAAGCTCCAGCCTTTACGTGGTGATTCAATTGAGCAATTGTATCTTAGAAATTTGCATCCACCTCCCTAAAAAGTTAAAACAAAGAGATCTGTCAGCTTTTTATTTTTAACCTTAATCAGTGGCAAAATTCAAATTACGCCATTTTAGCAGAATCTAAAAAAGAAACTAAGGCAAAGGCATCTTTCTTTTGAATAATCTAAAGAAATAAGGTCATAATTACCTGAAAATCTTCTCCCACATTATTGAGTGCAATGTTAATGGTAAATGTAGAAGCATCATGATGAGGGCGAAGAGAACGTTGTCTGTCAGGGGAGTACTTTACTACAAAATTCAGTAGTGCAAATCCCTTAAAAAAAAAAAAGCAAAATAAGCCAGTGGATTTGCTTATTCATAAAAGCATTTAAAAAGCACATATGGGTAAAAATTCATAGGAAGAAGGAAAGAGGGATAGAAGGATAACTACCTTTGTATAATAGCCTGCAAAGACCTTCAGTGTAACCGGTGCGATAAACTCCCGGATAAAATGAAGCCATACGTTCTCCAGATCAATTTGCTTCATGTGGATATCGTCAGTTGGGACATTTTCATAACCACCAGTTATACGACTATCCTAGAAACAGCATTAATGACATCATAAAGTGTAATCCATGTGCAATTCACATTTACATCATGGTATTTTTTTTCAACCACAGATCATAATAAACTATAAAAATAACAGTTGTACAATTATGGTATGCCATCTGCTTTAATTGTAAAGCTATCAAAATAACTTAGATAACATAGCTTTGCAAGTGATACAATGATGAAGGTAAGTATTGTAGAATCAGTAGATTCCTTTCCTACTTATTCAGTGTACATGTGAGGTTTAACTATAAAGTAAATAAAAATGACATCTTAAGTTTTCACATCCTCTCTTTAAAAAAAATGAGGGTTTTTGTTTGTTTGTTTGTTTGTTGTTTCCAGTGACCCTTCAGGCAGTCTTAGCTGCTTGAGGAACACAGATTCCATGTATCTGCTCTTTGGATTCCAACCACTGAAAACAAACGTTTGCTGCTGTTCCTCCCTTCTATTTTGTGACATCCAAAGTCTTTCAAAGACTGCTTTTCATTATTTCGCAACCTACTGACTTGAAGTTCTTTTTTATACTTGGAATTTCCCACTCCCTAATCAGCTAACTAATTGTACAGAAGCAGTAATATTCCACAGTATTCCACTAACATTCTTCTTTCCATGTTAACACAAAACAATCGTTTTTGACAGCCAACCTGATAAGGTTTGTCTTACTATTTTCACTACAGCTCCAGTGAAAATGCATGAAAACTCAGGGAATAAAAAGTGGCCTCGGAGAAGAGCAATACCATGCCACTCCATAAAGACATGGATTTCCGGTCCACCTCCAGTGTCAGGACACTGCCCCCTAGGCACCATCCATTGGCATATCACATGAGAAACTAGGGCCTAGATAGATTAAATGATTTCCTCAAGTATTAAACAATTAGCTGGTAGCAGAAGTTGACTGAAAACAGTTCTCCTGATAGCCTTGGCTAGCCAGTTAGGTCTAGAACTCAGAGATGTGGGACAAAAAGAGCATATCCCCTCTGAATTATCTGAATATTCACTCCCTGACCACCCCCAACACACACACATTTTAGTTCTTTTTGTGAAATTACAACTTACATGATGTTTTCCCCCAGACCATTGGCCATAATGCTCCATTTCTTCGACTAGCTCATCACAGGCTTTTTCGGAAAATATGGGGAACCAAAAGACATCAGGACAAGGCTATAAAACATGGTATGATCATTAGAAGACATAATAGCATCCGTGTCTTAATAGTCTAAAATAGCTGTTCCAACAAGTGTAAAATAAAAAGTTCTAAAGAAAACAATGTATCATAACTTAATTAGCAGTATTTATTTTGTTTCTCATGGTTCATAAAATAGTGGTTCATCTCAGAATTGGTGACACCTTACATTTTTGAAAATGAAGTATTAGAATTTATTTTTTAAAAGAGCCCACAAGAAAAGACTCTTTCTTTAAGAGAGCCCAATTTCTTTCAAAGATAAGCTTTCACTGAAAGAAATCCACACCAGGTATCTGTCAAGGGTTCCTTGTTTTTGGTGGTTTCAGAAAGCTACGACTCTTAGGAAAAATTTTTTTTAAAAGTCATGATCTTAAATTATTGTTAATCTCCATTTTCTACATTTTTACAACTCTATGATACTTAAGCCTATGTAGTTAATAATTAAACTGCATGAATGTTACATAAAGGATAGCTGCTCAACTTTCACAACATCTTCCACCAAAGTAATATTACATAGATATTACTGCTTTCTGGAAAACACAGCAAAAATGTTCTATGTGTCATAATCATTATTAAAACCAACCTGCTCAACTAGATTTTCAGTGAAAATCTTTGAATAATCCCGATTTATATATTTTTCCTTCCAGTCCTACAAAAAAATACATATTAAAGGAAATAACTTATAAATATTTTACTGACAAAGTACATATATCTTATAAATTACTCCAACAATTTATAAATGATTATGAGTAGTGAACAAAAGAGGACTTTTCAGAAACCACAGTATATGTCTTAATCTTTGCCTAATTCTATGTGTGTCTACATTATTCTATGAAACTCAACATTTTTATTTATGAAATTTTATACTGCAGGATTTTAAAACTTGAATAATCTTACAGTGAATAGATTTTCATGCTTAAATGTTCCTTGACTCATGATAGGATTATGTCCCAATAAACCCATGGTAAATTGAAAATGCATTTAATACTGTGATAAACCCATCAGAAAGTTGAAAATTCCTAAGTCAAACCATCAGAAGTCTGGGACTGCCAGTATTTTTCGTGTATATATATATATATATATATATAGAGAGAGAGAGAGAGAGAGAGAGAGAGAGACAGAGAGAGAGAGAGACAGAGAGAGAGAGAAGTAGGTAATGTATGTGTGTTTAAAAGCAAAAAATGAGCAAAATTCTACAACAAATATTAGTAAAAATTAATTAGTAAATTAATTAACTAGGGTCTTATATATACTTTTATAGTAAACTACTCTAAAATTTTCTGACTTATTTAAATGAATATAAAATTTCTGCCTCTGCTTCAGTTTTTAATAATTTTTGAAAGAATGATCATGCATTGCTAGCACTTTTTTTGTTACTAAAATTAAGACATAGGCTGCATATTGAAAAAAGTTTATCTTCATTCTAATTCATGAATTTGATTATTCTCTTTGACCAATATCTGGCATAAAACCACAGATAAAACAATCTACATTTTTTTTTTCAACATAAGCTAAAGAATCCTTTTTCTTGGGGCAAATGCTTTATTTAAATATGAGTATTGAAAGATATTAAGGTTAAACAAATAAATAAATAAATAGGGTATTCATTAAACTATAGAGTGATTCAGGTTTCCAAAAAAATCTCTTCTAAAATGTATTTACAATATTTAACAAAACTCTTCATTTTCTCTTTACAAAATATAAAGCTAAGAGAGCCAACAGGGAAGAACTGAGGCATGCACTCAAAAAAATTCCAATCAAAATGTTTCAAAAAACTATTTGACTGGAATGTCTTTTGAGACAAGATTTCAGGAGGGCTGACAATTTATATCATGATAATTTATATGCCATTTTATTTTGCATATCTGTTTATATGCAACTCAGATATTTTTGATGTGAAGTAAACAAAACTATCTTCAAATTATTTAATAAATTTCATTTAACCATAGTTTAGAAAGACCAGATTTCTGTATTACCTCATTATTCTAATATTTATTAGCTTTCTAATTCTAATATATAGAAAAAAATTAGAAGCAATCACCTATATGATTTAAGAATTTTTAACTACAGCATTTTTCCCCTATGCATCAATACTTTTTTTTTTAAGTTAAAGGAAAAAAAGCCCTGGATGTTTTTACATTAGGATATTAACACTAACATTTCATTTTAGACCAACTTTCAAATAATTGAGCAAACTTTGACTTTACTAGTTTCTTGGAAATTCAGGTAACGGGATAATCACTAAGTATTTGGCGATGGGATTTCTCTCATGAAGCATATTGATCAGGCTACTTTAACAAAGAACAAAGAAAGCTGTGACAAGAAAAGCAGTTTTTACTCGATTCTGGTATTTTTATTGCATACTCTCTAAAGACAAATTCTTACACACATGTCTACAATTCAGGATATAATTTAGGACATCTTACCAGGAAACTAATGTTACCCACGAAATCAAATAATTCTATCCCTCAAGGTACCAAGAAATTCAGTGCCAAAGTGAAATACAGAATTCCACCTTCACCACTAAAAAAAAGCCTCTTTTCAACTCTACCCCTGTGAAAGATGAAGATATGCACCTAATCTGAAACAGAAGTACTTTTAAAGTAATAAAGTGTCAAAAGATATTCTTTTTTCGATTCAACAGAATATCCAGAGACTGTTGAATGTACTATTCCAGGGTCACAACTATTCCTACAAAATAAAAGCAACTCTCATCAGATGGATTGAGTCTTTGCAATGTGAAACTTTTACTACTGGTGAGGGAAAATCATTATAGAAGGGTTAAAGAGATGATTGTTCAAGAGAGTATTTTCCCTTGAATAAATGTGTCAACTTGTCTAATGAAAAGAAGTCTTGTAAAACCTAAGAAAAACTAATTACTGTCTGATTCAAATCTATAAAAAAAGAAAGAAGAAAAATAGACTTTAAAAGGAAATAGTAGCCGGGCTCGGTGGCTCAGCCTGTAATCCCGCACCTTTGGGAGGCTGAGGTGAGTGGATTGCCTGAGCCCGCGGGTTCGAG
Source organism: Cephalopachus bancanus (assembly GCA_027257055.1). Classification (NCBI taxonomy): domain Eukaryota; kingdom Metazoa; phylum Chordata; class Mammalia; order Primates; family Tarsiidae; genus Cephalopachus; species Cephalopachus bancanus. Next base: position 3,823,645 of record JAPVLO010000107.1, read on the forward strand.
ACCCGCCTGGGCAGCGAGACCTCATCTCTACAATAAATCCAAAAATCAGCCGGGCGTGGTAGCACATGCCTGTAATTCCAGCTACTTGGAAGGCTGAGGCAGAAGGATCGCCGGAGCCCAGCAGGTCGAGGTTGCGGTGGCCGGAAGCCGCCACTGCACTCCAGTCTGGGCGACAGAGTGAGACTCCAACTCAAAAAAAAAAAAGGAAATAGTTTCCTCAATTTAAGTCTTCCTTTATATGCTGGATCAGCTTACTCTAAATTTTCTCTGGCTATATTTGGCGCACATTCACAAAACTGTAAAAATAAATTAACAAAATAATAACATGTATTTTCCCAGACTAAATTCTTAAATTTTCTTCCCTAAAATAAATATCATATGTGACTATTAGTAAACATTTTTCTGAAATTATGATTAAAAATTAGATGGTGTTTTTGAATACATAAAACAAAAATATCAGGTGAAAACAGAGAAACTGATAATTCCTTTCTCCAAATCTAACATATGTATTCATAAAAAAAGTTGTTGGTCTAATTTAGATCTACTCCATAGATCATGAAATATAATTGACTGTGTCATTTTTCAAAAGTCTCTTACCATATTTTTATATTATTACCAGTTTTACATCCATTTAGAGGTATAGGAAACTAATAAAGTTGAATATGAGATACATACCACAGGATTTTCAAAAATCTGCCAGAGGTCATTGTTATAATGGGAAGTATTATAATTAGCAGTTGATAATAGCCTTCCAAATTCATGTCTATTAGAAATGTACATAAATACACCCTATATGCCAAAAAATAACAGTATTAATCATAGAGGTAGGTACAAAAATACATTTAATTGTGGGAAAAATACATAACATATTAATTTCAATTTTATTTCATTTATAAACATGCATTTTTACTTTCCATATAAAACATACATCATTTAAAATAAAAAATAAAATTTGGTTATGAATTCAAGACATCACACAAAACTAGTAGACAGCACTAACACTCAACTGAAAAAAAGAAGAATGGACCGTTTTTGTCCATTTCTCATTGATCCTAGATGTAGATATCGGGGGAAAAATTCCTGTTTAAAAGAAGAAATATATTTGAGATACCAAGTGCAATAAATTGTATCTCTTCTTTCCCTTTCAAAGAAGACAAGGTCACATTTTGAAACAAGAATTCAGAGTGTCAGTAATATTTCATCAGTCTATTTAATTCTTCTTTTTTGTTCTAATATGTAAAGAAAGACTGAACACCGAAATGAGTTGTGTATTATAAAGGCAGCTTAAAAAAAAAGTCTCATATCCTTGCCCCAAACCAATAAATGTGGAGAACAGCAACGAGGTAAACTTGTTTCTTTTGGCACCTGTTTTAATGGCAAGAGGGTTAGTGACGAATAAAATAAATCAATAAAGAGTACCCAATATTTTACCAAGTGAAATGACTTTGGCTTAACTTTCTCACCTGTCAACCATAAAATGCACATCAGTCCAAAGAACCAGAGTTGATTATCACACAATGCCCACCCCCAAATCACACAAAACACACACACACACACACACACACCACACACACACACACACACACATATATACAGATTACTAACCAATGAATACCAACATTTTACCAAGCTAAATGCAAAGAAAACTCTTAAGGAAACTTTACTGCTAGGCAACATACCATATCAAATATTAATTAAATAAACAAAAATAAATAAAAATAAATAAAAAAATAACACCTTTGGGGGGCTGAGCATTTGGAATGTTTCCGGAGTAGGGGAGTCTTTTTCCCTTTGTAAAGTCTAAAATGAAGAGAAGCATTGGGTAAGTTGACCTGCACACCCACTCTCTCAGGTATTCTTTGGTAAATAAAAATAGCAGCTCTTGAACAAAAGCTGACATTCTGAAATGTCCTTAATAGACAACATGCAGAACAAGCAAAGCTTATAGCGCACACAAAGAAACATTTCCAGCCCTTTCAGCCTTTTCTTTCCTTTTTTTTTTTTGGTCAAACATAAATCCAAGCTCATTCCTTAGTAGAACTTTCATTAGACACACAATTAAGACAAAGGAAACAATGAGTAAGAGAGGCCATTCCAGGATGCGCTGTTGAGTCAAATTAGCCAAACATGAGCACAAAATACAATCACAGGTACTGAGGATATTCAGTAATAACAATGCACATAGGTTTGTGGGAAAAACAAACATATTCAAACAACACATGCCTTGTTAAACTAAGAAAAAAAAATACTTGCCAACTTTTCCGATTTTTTCCCAAATCGCAATGGCTTATACAAATTTGGAAATTAGAAATAAAATAACCCAGTTAGTTCTTTAAAAAATCATATAAACCGGACTCGGTGGCTCAGCCTGCAATCCCACGCCTTTGGGAGGCTGAGGTCAGTGGATTGCCTGAGCCCGCGGGTTCGAGGCCCGCCCGGGCAACTTGGCGAGACCTCATCTCTACAATAAATCACAAAATAAGCCAGGCGTGGTAGCGCGCGCCTGTAGTTCCGGCTACTTGTAAGGCTGAGGCAGAAGGATCACCGGAGCCCAGCAGGTCAAGGCTGCGGTGGCGGGGAGCGGCCACTGCACTCCCGTCTGGGCAACAGAGTGAGACTCCAACTCAAAAAAAAAAAAAAAAATCATATAAATATGTTTTAAAATATGTTTATACATTTTGAAATCAAACCATTTTATGCAGCCATTTTAAGTTTTATAATGGAAGTATATTTGTAGAACAGCAATGTGTCATTAGTTTTTTTATATGTTAACTCATGTCCCAGTTTAGTCATAAGAAACTTGCTTTTTAAGAATTATGAGGTTAATAATTATATAAAGTACCCCTAGAGAAAATATGGACATTAATTTTGGAACAAAAATGTGTTCTTCTTAAAAGTGTAGTGAACATTTCACCAAGGTTTTATCTAATTAACTTTAATTAGGTGACAATTTCACTACAGAATTTCAAATGGAAATAAAGATGTATTCTTAAAAGAGCAAAATTGGTTTGTAACAATTTCTTCTTTATTACTGAAATCCTGTTGCTCTATGAGTCAGCTTGAACACCACACCTAACATTTTTCAAATTGTCTCTACAGGCAAATATTCAGAAATTATTCTCCAAAATTGCTCTCAAATTTTCAATACAGAACCAGAAAAATTGGCTAGTACTTACAAAATAGAAAGAAAAAGAGCATCAAAACACAGTGACACACGTTGCAACTGGTAAAGCAAGCCATCTTATGAGAACATTCAAGCAAGCCATCATTGTATATCTTACCATTTCTCTAGCATTTCGGCAAAGTGCCATATCAGGATCCAATTTATCACGAACAAAATAGTTCCTTTCATTCATCTCTGATCGGAGTGTCTTTCCCTTAATTAAATACACATTAGCCATGTATGGGACATTCCATACTCCTCTGGAAGTAAAGAGAACACATTCCAAAATACCACATATACAAATCATTTTAAGTTTTATTTTTACATGTTTAGAATAAATACTTTGTATGTGTGTAAACTTTGTATATACAAAACACTAAATCAACACAACAAACACATTTAATGATATCTGACATATATATATGATTACTTGGCATGCACTATAGTTTTATGAGAATTAGGAAATGAACTACTATCTCTTTAGATAAATTTCAATTTAGAGTTGCTATCTGTTTGGCATTTTTAGCTGTCACCTCTCATTTAATTGTTGCAATTAGGGACTAATATTTTGTTATACAGAATGTGCTTCCACTTAAGTTTAAAGAGTCTGATAGTAAAATTAATAACATACAACCAGTGCGGCGCTAGAGCCAATGCATACTGGCTTCCCAGAACTGATTTCGAGTACCACGTCTACGTTTAGTGATTTCACACTGGAATCCAGAAATCAGTCATGGTAGCAGTATTTACACCACAGATATTGGCATACACTATAAATCAAGGCATCCCCCACCCCAAGAGCCAATTGTTAGGCATTGATCAGTGTGCAAATGAATATAGCCTAAAGTGCTCCTAAATTATGTTCTTTTGTATTTCTTTAAGCCATTTCAAATCTTTTGTAGAAAAAGGAAGAAAATAATGAAGAAATCTAGCCATAAGTACATGAGTGCTGGGAGACACTTTTGTCTATTATCCTTCCACCCCTCATCCTTATTCTGAACATGACTCATTTACTAAGAAACACATAAGAAACGTTTTGCCTCAAAGACTGTAAATGTTGCTTTTAGAGAACAGCAAGGTAAGATCTTTGCCAAGGAAATGTGGGTAGACAGCCTTAAGAATTACAGCAGTCCCCTTTATGTGAAGGGAATATGTCCCAAGACCCCCAGTAGATGTCTAAAACCACAGATAATATTGAACACACACACGCACACACACACACACACACACACACATATACAGTACTGTTTTGCTTACACATACATACTTAGGATAAAGCTTAATTTATAAATTAAGCACAGTAAGAGATTAACAATAACTTAAACAAAATAAACTATAATGATACACTGTAATAAAAGTTATATGAATGTAGTTTCTTTCTCTCTTTCTCAAAATATCTTAATATTTTCAGACCACAGTTGACCACAAGTAAACTGAAACCATGGAAAGCAAATCCCCAGATAAGAAGGGACTACTGTGTACAATGTGTCAGCTGAATTCAGAATTTATCTATGGTGGATTAAGCAGTGTTTCAGTTTTGAAGGAAAAAATTCTCTCTCTGTCTGTCTCTGTCTCTGTCTCTCTCTCTCTCTCTCTCTCTCTCTCTCTCTTTCTCTCTCTCTCTCTCTCTGAGATGTCATTCCTTTCTGTAGCTTTGGAACATGAAGTATATTCTCATATTAACTAGATCAAAAGCCTCTACCATATGCTCTCCCTTACATTCTAGACAATGGGAAGTATAATGGGAAGTACTGTATGATAGGAGGTTGGAGATTTTCTGCAACGTAAAACACAAATTCTCCACTCTATTTTTGCAAACCTTCATTTTGGCTTTGCCAACAGATAGTATAAGGTATATGGTCTATACAAATCATCCCAGAGTCCATAAAACTACACCGGAACAGCAGAATATGATTTTACTAGTGTCTTCTCAGCTATCATACTTACTAATTGCAGCTAACAAAAGCCTGCATCATATTTGCATCATTCAGATTTAAGCTTTCTATACCAATTATCATTTTCACAAGTAAAACATCCTTTTACTACTCAGCTATTTAAAGAGAAACAAGATTTTCTCTCTAAATTTAAAGGCACATCTTTTTAGTTCACTTTTTAATTGGGTGAATGTGTTTGAGAACTAAGACAAAGCATTTGTCAGTCACTTTGGTTCATCATCTGTATGAAAAAAAGAATGACATTCGTCCTAGATACTGTCTTGGCAAAACTACTTCGATTGTGATTATTTTTAACTTAAAAAATATCAACCATTTTCTCTGAAATAAATATCAATAATGTATACTTTGTAGCACATATATTCTTTTCAACCTCTACAGAAACCCCTCTTTAAAGCAGAATATCAACTGTTTCACATAAAACACTCATGCAATCAAAAATACTGGAAGGTGCTGGTTGTTATTGCTGTTTGCTTATTTATAAAATTTAAAATCTATCAAAACAACCCTTAATTCTGACCATTAAAAAGTTAGTTATACTAAATTGCCTTCCCAAATTTTTAACTAGAGAGTATTATTCTCCTACCAACCATAAGATGGGTACCCATGGTAACCACATATTGTTGCTTAGTATTTCTTATAACAACGAGTTTGTTTCTCTGAAGATTTGGAACTTTAAACATAATTTTTTAAAATATTAGTTTTATACTAGTATTTCAAGATTCCAAGTGGTCTCTAAGTTCTCAAATTTCCATTAAATAAAAAGAAAATAGATAAACACCAAAAATGTTTGAGTAATATTAACAAGTTTACATCTTTATATTATAGTATTTAACATTAAAACATTAAGTAAAGTGACTTACACTCTGTTCCCTTGAACAATATCCACATAATCTTCAGATCGTGCATAATATCCATCAGGACTCAATGCTCCCCAGAAGTTGGACCACAGCTTTCCATGACGAGTTACAAGAGGAGCAATGATCTTTCTAAAGAGACAGAAATCCATATAATATTTTTAAGTTGCCACAAAATTATGTGTTTGGGGTTTAGCATGACACATAACACAATAAAGTTCATTTACCATACAGTGGTTAATCCAAACATATAAAATAAAGGATTTCCATCTAATAGCTTTCCTTAAACGAGTACACTGCTAATTTTTAACCATATTTTTTAAAAAGTAACAAAGAAGGAAAAAGTCATTGAAATGCTAATAAATACATAAAAATAACTTTTTAAAATATTTGACAACATCCACGAGAGTAAAACTATCTTAATTAATTAATTATATTTAAATATAATTCAACTATTTCAGAAATTTCACTAAACAAAATAAAATATTTTCATTGTTATTAGGTAAATAAAAGCTCCTGGAAAGAGTATTTGTTGAATAAAAAACATTGGATAAAGATGAGCTGAGACATTTGTAAAAACTCCAGTTTTCCTAAAGTTGAGTCACAAATTATTTTAAAATATATTTTGATTTTTTGATGACTTTTAAAAATAGGTTGTGGTTAAAGTAAGCTAGCCCTGGCAACAATAGACTTTTTTCTAGTACTTTAACTATTTTAGAAAACAGAATAGATGGTAACTGCAACAGTATTCTCTTTCACTATTTACCAGAAAAGTGGTCTCTTTGAAATAAGAACATGTTACAAATTTAAAATGTGCGAGATTTCTCCTAAGGGACATATAATTTTTTATGCCAACATTTTCTAAATGATATAACAAAACATAAGGTTCCTCTAGAATTACGTTCAAAATGCAGTAAGGCCACACAATTTTTAACATATATCATGCAAAATAATGATTTTGCTTTATTATTTTTTCCTATTCCTATTAAAATAAAATATTAACCAGAAACACATATTTTGTTTTGTTTAGAATACCTACACTATTGGAAACAATAATACAAATTAGAACTGCATTTATATTAATTTAGGGAATAATACTTCATATCAGTAACTGACCATATCAAATACTTAATAGAAAAAACAATCTTGTAATTTTATAACTCTAGGTGCCTCCTAAAAAGGGTTGCACCCAAAAGTTTAGAAAATCAAAATCCATCTGCTGTGTGCTTCACTATTTTTGAAAATACAAATGTAAAGATAACACTGAACAGGACAATGAATTTTACTATAAAATTTAAGGAGTAAGCCAGGCTCGGTGGCTCAGCCTGTAATCCCGCGCCTTGGGAGGCCGAGGTGAGTGGATTGCCTGAGCCTGCGGGTTCGAGACCTGCCTGGGCAACTTGGCGAGACCTCATCTCTACAATAAATCAAAAATTAGCTGGGCGTGGTAGCGCACGCCTGTAGTTCCAGCTACTCGGAAGGCTGAGGCGGAAGGATCGCCGGAGCCCAGCAGGTTGAGGCTGCAGTGGCCAGGAGTGGCCACTGCACTCCAGGCTGGGCAACAGAGTGAGACTCCAAGTCAAAAAAATAAATAAAATAAATAAATAAAATTTAAGGAGTAAAGTTGATGTCAGGTGGTAAATAGCTGTGGTAAGAAAAGGAGAGGGAAAAGAGACCTGATGAGATGCTGGAAAGACACATGTGCAGCATGTATCATATTCCCTGTTCCTCTAACCTTCAGCCAGACCTACTAAATATAACAACCTGATATATGTAAAGTTTTTATAGATATTATATGCTTGTTGGATACAGAAGCAAGAACCATAGATCACATAAACCTAATCTTCTGGTAACTAACAGAAATTCATGGAATTGGAGTCATAACCTGAGTTTTACTGACACTTTAAGAGACAAGGGCCCCCGAGAGCAGTTGAGTTTTTTGTAAGGGAAATTTTTTTCTTTCAGAGTATTAAAACATTAGGTCAATGTTATATTACTATTAGTATATTAAATGCATAGTATGAATTTATTAACTAGTTTACTAAGAGAATAATTAATGTCTACAAAAATATGATAAAAAAACATCTAAATTTATTAAAAGCACATGTGTATTATACACTACTCTATTTCAACCAAAGTAAGAAGAATTTAACAATGCAAATTCAAGAAAATATTACTAAATTAGGTCTTAAGAGTTACAAGTCATGCTCTAGTCCACATCTCTGGAGTATCCCAACTGCTTTTTCTTGCCAGATGTGCAAAACTTTATTCATACGCTTTGGAAAATTACCTGCAATTTATAGATATTTAACTGAGACTTGTAAGTATTTATAGATAGTTATACAGGGGCTATATGTATAGATTGCTACAGAGAAATCTTAGATTTTGAAGTAAAAATTGAATTTTCAAATTGACAAATTCAAGCGGCATATCTATTTTGTATAGGGTGGGTTAATAGAGTATAATTTCCCACATACTTTATCTAGCAAATTAAAAACAGCCATTCTAACGTTCATCTCCGAAACATTTTACTTATTATGAGAAACAATTGGTTCACACATATAAACTTACTTAGAATAATACCTGGCACTTATTAGGCACTCAATAAAGTTGGGCTATTAGTAGGAATAGAAATAACAGTGTTATTATTAGTAGTAGCAGTAGTCTTAACAAATGAGGACTAATATAATTATAAGCTGATATACATGATGTCTCTTTCCCACTTCGATTCAGTTAAATGAAAACAGGCACTGGCAAGTGATAAGTAGCTCAGCAGTAAATAAGACTGCAGACCTGATTGTGGAATGATGTGTATCTCCAAAATTTCTTTCATATTCTAAGAACTACAATTCTGTATGCAATAACTTTTTGGGTCAGAAGTTTTATGAAATTCTACTTTACAAATACAGAGAATAAAACAATTCTAAACTTTATTATTATCAGCTATATCATAATTTCTCATAGCTTTAAATAGGAAAATAAGCCAAATATAATTATAGTCCAATAAATGTATTAATTATATTTATATTAATTATAAAATTATATTTAAATACAATTGTATATGTGATTATAATTAATATTAAATACTTCTAGTCATCATCAGGTTGTTTTCTATGACTCTTTTAAAACAAAAATAATTAATTAGAATTGCAGGTTTATAAGGTGCCAAAAATAACAATGTGAGTTCCCTCAATTCACTAAACACAGATAAGTAATGAGTGTCCACATCAATGTGAAAAATTATCATTTTATTAATAAAATGATACTGGATATTAGATAGTACCTGTTTTGTTCAATCAAAATTTTTAAAGTCCTTGGATTTGTCAAAACAACATCTGCATCCACACTAAAGTAATAAGCACACTTTTCATCCTGACGGCAAAAATCCCTGATTGAAAAAGAAAATGGAATTAGATAAAATAGTCACCAGTTGATAAAAAAAACCGTTGTGTAAAGCTTTTTTTTTTTTTTTTTTTGTAAGCAGCATTTATTGAGAGTACAGAAAAGCTCCCACAGTGGGAAGGGACCCGAAGAGGTTGCCCTAAAGCTTCTTATATTTAAAATGTTTCTTTAATATACTTTTCTAATCAAAATAGTAAGACAATATCCAAAATGATAAATATTGTCTTGAATTTCAAAATAGTCAACTTATCATCACAAGATATTCACAGGTAAAAACACCACTCAAATTTTAGGACAGGTAAAATATAGTTGAAAGTCACAAAACATCCAGTCAGAATGGCAATTTCCAATTTAAAATCTAATCCTCTCTGAAAAGGAGAAATAATCCTCCTCAACTCATAGTTTCATAGTTTAATTCATAGTGTAATTAAATGTTGACTCCTAGCCATTATGAGAAAAATGTAAGTTACTTCCTTGGCGCTTCACATGTAAATAAATACACACAAACACACGGTTTAACACCAAGAGCAGAGCAGTTAAGCAGTTAAGCAAGCAGTTAAGCAGATGAGACACCCAAGTTTAGCATACTATTTTTTAAAGGTTTATTTTTTTCTTAAAGTTTCATTAGTAAAATAATTTAATTAATTTAATTTAAACTTAAGACATACATTCCCATGTTTCTGGCTTCCGCTTGACTTAGACTTTCTTCTGGTCCTACAATTTTTATAGTATTGATTTCATGTTTAGCTTTATCAAAAAATACTTTGATGTCCTTCTCATGATAAACTTCCTGTAACATTTTAAGAATAAAAAATTAGAGAGAAAAGAAGACAATAAGATAACCAAAGTATTCATACGTAGAGAGTGCTTCACAAAGTTGGGAATCCCTCAATTTACCTATTCACTCAATTACAGACAAAATAATAACCACATTAAACAAATTATATTTAAATATCACTTAAATGGCACATGAAGAATCTAAAATACATACATATAAATATTGTTAAAAGATACTTCAAAATTCTTTTAACATCTACAGCTAGACAGGTGTTTGAATAAATATTTAAATCTTCCACAAGATCTTGCATAAATACTTAAATCCTGAGTACTATGAAATGTTTATAACTGGAGGGGTGAAAAAATGGCCAGAGACTTAGACATGTGTTCTAAAATATCCTGAAAAAAAAAAATGTTTACTAGACCTAAAAGATATTAATCTGAGTTGGAAATACAAATAATCCCATTTTACAAAATAAAATGTTACAATATCCTCTGAAGCCAGAAAGAAAAATTAATAACATAAAAAATTTTGTTTTTAGAAAAAAAAGGGGAGTTTTACAAAATTTTGACAGATTAATGGGAACATAAAAGTTATCAATTTAGTGTGATTCAAATGTGCTAAAATTCAGGTAAGATTATCTGTCTCTATTATTATAATAGCATTTAGGAGTTTTTTATGTTTCAAGTATCTAAGTCTCCTGAAAAGCTGATGCTCTTCAAACCTTGTTAAAATTACTTACCATATAAAAGCTTTACAAAGTTAATCTTAAAAGAAAAGAAGATAAAAAAACTCCTCCCATCAACAAGTTTAAGGCCCCATGAAAGCAGGAAAAATACCAATAAAAGGTCCAACACACACACACAAAAATACTCTGGTGTAAGTATATATACTATAACATATTTACAAAGCAAATGCTCAATGTTGAGCCCTTTTAAAACCTCTTTAAGCTGGTTTTCTGCAAACTCAAAATATTCTTTGGAAAAGGTGAATCATTAACTGGCATGTACATTATGAAAAAAAGAACAAAGGTAAACAAAAGTACCAGGACAGAAGAGAGAAAACACAATACTGTACAGCTAGTTTTTTAAGATGATGTTAAATACCAACTGTCTTAACAGGAAAGAGATAAAGAAACGGGAAATACTGAGGAAAAACGTCTTTAAGTTTAGATTACATGTGAGAGGTATGTGGGAGGCTCTAAATATTTTTGTTTGTTTGTTTGAATTGGAGTTTCACTCTGCTGCCCAGGCTAGAGTGCAGTGGCACATTCATGGCCACCACAGCCTCGAACTCCTGGACTTAGGTGATCCTTCTGCCTCAGCCTTCCAAGTAGCTAGAACTACAGGCGCGAGCCACCACATCAGGCTATTTTTTTTTATTTACTATAGAGATGAGGTCTCACTATGTTGCCCAGGCTGGTCTTGAACCCCTGGACTCAGTTCATCCTCTCACCTCGGCCTCCCAAAGTGCTAAGATTATAGGCTTGAGCTACCACATCCGACCAATATATATATATTTTATGACAGTATCAAAATCCTTTGGGGGAAATATGCCAATGTGTGATTAATTAAAACAATACTCTATCTGGAAGTTGTTTCAAGTTCTGATGCTATGGCATTATCATAAATTACAAGCAAATTAATGATCAATTCTTTAAAAGAAAGTACAAGAACTAACCAAAGGCAAAGGGATATGTCCCTTTGATGTCTCCTTCATTATATATTAAGTGTGCCATATGAAAATGTCTACTATTCAGTCACTTTTAAGCTACAAAAATTGGCAGTTTTGTGTGGTCATCCCACTATTACAGTGTTAGTTTCTAGATTCTAAAATACTTAGACCCTAAAAAGGCAGGGCTGTAATTACTCCAAAATTCTTCCACTGAATTTAGCTCAATGAAATTTTTAGACGTAAATAACAAATAGCTTCAAAAAAAGACCAAAATCAGTTTTCATATGAAATATTCATTTCTCAAATACTTACTTTGTTATGAATAAAAAGTTTAAGTGCTTCTTTGGGGTAATCCAGAGTCAGCAATGTGTCCAGAAAACGAGGCAGGAAAGGGGTTGGTTGCTCAATAAAAACACTTATTGTTACATTTGGATAGACCTTTGTTTGATACAAAACATAAAAACAACTTATCATTAGTGTGGTTTTATTTTAAATTCTATTCAAACGTTAATCACTATAACATAGAAAGAACTAGAATCTCACTTCAACATAATCTGCTAAATCTGAATAGCCTTATGGCAGTTCTCTAACCCTTAAGATAAAATTTTGAGGACCCCATCAAAGTGATTTTACTGAGTCACATCTTGGTTATAAGTTAGGTTTAAGGAGAAAGCAAGCATGTTTATTAAATGAATGTAATTAATATAATAAAATTAACTGCTTACTCTACCAGTCAATGCTTCTTTTATGAGAGCCCTTAAGAAATTTCCTCAGATCTGAAAGCTTCATCTGAGAAACAAAAATGCTAATTGTGTTCCCTTTTTGTTTTTGCGGCTTAGAGTTCAGTGCTTAATTTATTAAGTTTGTTATCTCAGATAAAGCAATAAAAGAGGTCTTAAGGCTTGATTTCTATCTTTCAATATTCCCTTTAATCTCATTTTACTGACAGTCTTTTACTTTCCTTTATTATTAAACTATGTATATATAAGGAAAGCTATTTTCTTTCATTAATATATTTTATATTAATGTACTATCTATTTTCATATATTTTCTTAAATCCTCTTTTGGTATGTTTTAGCATGTAGTTTATCTTTCACTCACTGAATAAAAAATACTGAAATATACATTATATATGACAGTCCTTGTGATGGACAACATTAAGCAAAAGAAATGAAAACTCCTGACTTGGAAAACTTTCAACTAGATGGGAAGACAGAAACATAAATAACTACTATGCAGCAGTGTTATTACCAGAACTATATGGGAGACTCTTTTCAATGGCTTGTTAAAAGCATGTCTTAAAGCATGAACTTAAGCATTATAGATTTTTTTAAATGCCTTACATGTTAGGTGCTGAATGAAGTAACTCTTCCCATCTTTTCCACATGGTTCCTCATACTTTCCTCCATTATCTGAACTGTAACTTAATATTTGCCTGCATAAAAATATACCTTGAACACTATCATCCTTCTTTAATCTGTCAATTAATTCACTCACCCAAATATTTATATGTTAAACTTATACATATAAAAGTCCTATTATATACTTATCATATATATGTACAAAATTTTATTTAACCCTCTTTCCAACTCTCTGAGATGATCACTATTATTTTTAAATATGAAAAAACTTGCCTATGGCCCATATAGTTTAAGAATTAAGTGAAGTACACCTTTATGCAGAAAAAAAAATTAATACAAATATTTTTCTCTCTTTGCACCAGAAAGCTTACATAAAGGGAAACAAAACAGATAAAAAGAATTAACTCCTCCTCCAGAGGACACTACACTACTTTCAGAGAAAAAAAAAAAAGGTCAGGATGGATTTTTAAACATCTTCATAATGCAGTTGCTTCATTTAGAAATATTCAGGCTTTCCAAATAGGAAACATTCAGTTTGTTATCTGAGAGACTTGCCAAAAAACTTATTTTAAAGTAAACTAGGGCTCTATTCATAAGCTTCAAGATGTACACAAGTTACTCTTTATCCTCCTTTCAGACAGGAAGGAGAATAGAAACTATTTAATTCAGAAACTTGAGCATATTACGGTGTAAAGTTTTATATTTGCATGGGTTCAGGGGTTACCAGAACTATATTCCCGGGAGTTTTATTTTTGCCTGTATTGCTTCCATCTATCTAGCACCTGCAGATACTTATTAAACCTATGGTGAATGAAGGAAAGAATCAGTCTTAATGACAAAATAACTCCTCAGAATCTAATTGTTCATACACATCAAAATTCTTCCAAGTTACTACAGCAATTTTTTGGAAGAAAAATGTTACTACAGAATATCCTAAAACTTCTCTGTCTGATGATAGAACAGGATCTATATAAATTTATAGATTAATTTGTTCAACCTCAAAGTATAAATAATAAAATAGAATTATAATTCTCTAAGAGAAACACAAGTAGTCTGACCTATGGTATGTATATGACATGCCGGTAAAATTTCACACTGGTCAGGAACACAGGGTCTGTAGTCAGATAACCTAAAACTAATCTCTACTCTAACACTTAAAAATCATGTGCCCTTAAGTATATTACTTACCTTTACATACCTCAGTTTTCTCATCTGTAAAACTGAGTCATTAGCACTACCTACTTTAAGGGTTTGTGTTGTTTAAACAAGTTATTGTATTTAAAGTAGTTGGAATAGTCCAGAGTTATATAATTGCATATTATTTTTTTAAGTCATAAAATTTGAAAATCAAGCACAAATAAAATGTCAATAAAAATGCTGAAGACTCTCTCTCTCTCTCTCTCTCTCTCTCTCTCTCTCTCTCTCTCTCTCTCTCTCTCTCTCTCATTCTCTGTCTCTCTCTGTCTCCATTTGCCATTGTTTTGTTAAGTACTGGCCAGGCCATGTGCTCTTTGAGTTACAGCCACTGTCATGTTTCCTAAGCTTTGGCCCCTTCCCCTATCTTGGGGAGGTGAATCTCCTCTCTTTCTACTTTCTAAATTAAAAAAAAAAAAGCTAAAGCATTGTAATATTTTTTTTTTCTCAATGCTGTGACCAAGCTAACAGAATAAGATAACACAGGAGGATCCAATCACAGAAAGCTATTAAATATTAACCCCAGGCCTCTTTCATTGGGTTCAGTTATTAGCAGGCTTTGCTTTCAAAAAAAGTTCAGAACACAAATCTAGTAATTCTCTGAAGCACTATGTTTTAAAATTATGAATCTATTGCCTACCATACCATCAAAACTATAAAACTTATTTGTCCTTTTTTTACTATAAACCACAGCATTTCATGTCTATGTACTTTCTAGTCAATTCTACTTACATCTACTGCAGACAAGTCAATTGTATCAAATTGACAATGAGTGCAGCCATTATCCTGTGTCCACGAATTAGGTACATAGTTTCCAAAGTAATTCAGGAGAATCTAGTAAATGAAGGAAAATGGTATTAACAAAAAAGGGCCTCTCCCATCAGTATGCTTTCATTCTAATCATTTAACTTCAAAGCATTTTTTTTTTTGCATTCAGTACATTCCTTTAGTAATTCTATTAATATCATCTAGAGATGCATACTTAACAGGTTTCTCCAAACTATGAATCGTAAAGCAGGACAAAGTATGTCTTAAAATACCAAAAAAAGTGTCATAAATCATAAAAGTCATTTTATTTCATACCATATAAGGAATAACATTAGAAAAGACCATTAAAAAGAAATATAAATCAAACAATAAAAGTTTTAAAATGGATCAGTGAGACTTACTGGAAAAAATACAAATAAGAGTCATATGAATGCATTATAATAAGATAAATGTGTTTAAAGGCTCAACATAGACACCTTCAGTACATGGGGCAGTGGTAGTGTGACCTCTTACCAACATATCACCACACAAAAGAGATATTGAGTAAATTTTATCACCAAAAGGCACTAAGCTCTTCCTGGAAACTATGCTACTATAAACTAGGCTTCTGGGAAGTGATTTAAGGGCACTGATTCAGGAAAAGATTGTGGGGGGGCAGATGCAAGACAGAGGTAATAAGTACATTAAGATTTGCTCTGCACTCTCAAAAGACTATTGAATATCTTTAGAGTTTGAACAATTTAGGAAAAAATTCCTGCTGATAAATAATTAATAAATATAATTACTACACACTCCACAATTTTAATGCTTAATAGTAGTAAGAGCATTTGCAGTTTTTAAAAATTCTTTCATTCTACAAACTATATTTTTGCCTATACTATTAAAAGGAAGCACCTAAAATTCTCATTGTGCTTATATAATTAATAATTTTTCATTGAAAAGATGAAATCAAAAGAAAAAGCATCTATGTGTAACATATAAGGGTCAAAAAATGTATACAAGAGCCAACAAGATTTTTTTTAGCTTCCTAAGGTCCTAAAGGAGATGTTCAAGTGTAGAATACATGATATGGTCTAGTAACATTTTACCAGATTCCTCCCAAATGTTTGGGATTTTGTTAAAATAGTCTCATTGTATTGAAACTTTTAAACAATGCTGCTGAAACAAGAACTTTAATTAAAATGGTAAAATCTCTGTGTTATACAACTATACTTAACCTCTACAGCAAAAATACAGGACATGGACAAGTAACTCATTCACATTTCTTTTGGATTACAGGATAATTCAGGAAACAAATTACAAGGCAGGAAATATGTAGCCATGACATTCATTAATGGCATTTCAAGAGTCAATGTGGTCATTTTAATGCGTCTTGATAATAAAAACAGAAATTAAAATGTACTGTTAATTATCAAGGGACAAATGCAAACATTAATCACTCGTGTTCTACATGTTATTGTTTTCAAAGAAAAGGGATTTATATGAAAATGGATCCCATATTAAGCATTATTTTTGAAAGAGACAATGAATATGCAAGTGAGAAATGCAGTTTTTAAAAAAATATCCTAGGAAATAATTCTTTTTTAAAGGAAGAAAAAAATCTTCTAAATATTTGACCATAACTAAATCCACCATCACATATAAAGATTAGTACTTTTCCTGTCTTAGAAATCTCATTGAAAATTTATGATTTATTTCATGAATTATTGATCAATCTACTGGAGTCTGATATGAATTTGAAAATGATCAATAGTTTCAAAAAGAGCATAAAATGCCTTTACTTTCAGTTTTCAGTAAAACTTCATTTTCTGCTTTCTACCTTGATTTGTTTCATAATTAAGATATGATATTAAGATATTTTAGAAACATTACTTTTGACTGGAACGTCCCTTTTTTTGTATTTGTCAACACTCAAAACAGAGGTTATTCAACTGCCATCCCCATTTACATCTGTTTTTGTCATAAAACTGTAGACTTTTCGGCTGGCAACTCTGGAAGGTGCAAGAGACTATTTGCGTAGTTAGGCTGGTCTGGGCACCCCTCGGCTACTAGGTGGTAGTATTTTCCTGATTCTTCTTTCACAATATCAAACTGCTTCCAAGTATGATGTCATTTGCATTGGCAGAGAAACTTTTCCAATCAAATCCCTTTCTTCTTTCTTTCTTATAAAAATGTATCCAATTATGTAAAGTCACAGTGACTCCAGCACTGTGACTTCTATGCACAAAAGTAAGGTCCTTATTTTTATTGCAAATCAAATTAGTTTCTGAAATGATATATTTTTGTGTGCAGATCAGATAATTTGACCTTCCCCTGTTTATCTCTGTATAAAAATACCATCAAATTAATAATGATTACCTTAAGATACATACTCTGATATTTAAAGGCAAAGGCTGGGCACTAAAATAAGCATCTTATGATGAATTACTAACTATAAATGAGCTTCAAGAATAAAAAGTAAAGTTTCAAGCCAGAAATCATAGTCTATATCTAAATATTGATTTACATTACCTGTAAAAGTATAAAATTATTTCAGATAAATACAAACATATTTCAAACAAAATATTAATTAAGAAACAAAATTCTCTATATACCATTATGAAAACAAAGCATAAGTATGAATGTGTGTGGATGTATCCTGAAAAGACATAAAAACTGAAAGAAATTATGAATAAAAACCATGTGAGAGGGCTTTTTGAAGTTACTTATAATTATAAAATTTTTCTTTTTAATAGCATGAGATTTAAAGAATGTAACTAAGAAAAAACTCATTTTTATATAGTTTAATCTTACCAACACACTATAATTTGTCACTATCAGATTATGTATATATTTTTTTAATTTAAAAATTGCTTAAATATCATTTGGTTCAATATTGTGGCTCAAAACCACTGACATTACAAGCATCCCTTCCTAAACAAAACACTAAATAAAACTAACTTATAAAAATTCATATAAAAATGCTCTCACCTTTTATAAAGGTTAAAAAATAGTTTGTAGTAATCAGCTGTCTTTCCCCATCAGCCTGAACAAGGGAAATATGTGACATGATACTTATGTGCATCTGTTCACCTTTAATATAATATTATGAATTAAAGTACTAGCATTAGCTAAATACTTATATATACAATTTTTCTCAAGGTTTTGTAGTACACATAATTTTTATAATTAAATTTACTTCATTTTTTTAACAGAATCATAAGAAAATGAACTAAATATGATCATGTCAGAGAAAACACACTAGGATCATCACACATAGCTGGAAATGCCAGAAACAGTACTACTCCACACTAAAATGTTTCCAAGAAGACGTCCAAATTTCTTAGTACACCTAGGTCCGTCTAAATGATTAAGGATTAGTGCTACTTTCTTTATGATAAATGCTGGAGTCACTTTTTAAAACTCCAGTGAGCATCATTCTGAAGATGGGTGCTCACAATGAAATCACTATACATCAGGCCTTATCTACATAGCTAAATTCTGAAGGCCAAGTTCACTCTTTCAAAACAATTGAATTTGATTAAAATATTGCATTACCAAGGAGGAATAACACACTATTTAGTTTTGGGAGAAGCTGGGATGTACCAGCCCTTGCCTAACTGGCACTGATAGTATCACAGAGAGCTAAAACAGAAACTACACACACACGGCAAAGAACATCATGGATAAAATAGGTTTATTTATCAAATTTGCCCAGGAAAAGTTACAGTGGCCCACAGTAATTTTATAACATTTTTGTCCTGCCAGAAAAAAAATCTGCCTTACCACTCCCAAAAATAATGTCCCATCATTGGATTGTTTATACACTCTGACATTCAATTTAGATCTATTGAGAGCCTAATACACACTATACATATGGCTAGACCTTGGGGAAACAATAGTCAACAAGACAGATACAATTTCTGTAATTCCTAGGTTAAAGGCCTAATAGGTAAGAGAGACAAGAAAATAGGCAAACACTGTCCCTGCCCAGCGTGTGGTATGTTCTGTGATGGTAGAAGTTCAGAGATATTACAAAAGTACACAGGGGACCTGAGGGGTAAAGACCATGTTTGTAAACAGCAGGTGGGAATTAGGGGCAGAGGATTCCAGAATGAAGAGAAAGCATGGACGAGGAAATTGCAAAACTTACAAAGTTGAAAGAAATTTAGTAAGGCTGGAGCTGAAGGAGAGAATGATTGAGTGTGAGGAGTGTGAGAATGTGTGTCATATCTGGAATGGGAGAATGAACGGGGTGGTAGACCGGTGGGAACAAAATAAAGAGCCTTGTAAGACAAGTTGAGAATCGGTAACTTCATACTTAAGTCCATGGAAAGACATTATACAGGTGAGCAGGGTGGCAGGGTTTCTGCTTTAACAGAGTTCCAGGCTGCTGGGAGGTAGGAGGTGAATGGTTTAGTAGAAGGTTGCATATGGTCTCACTAACAAAGTAGCTATGGGCCTGAGAAAATTCGCTAAAACCATCATGCATAAAAGCTATAACAGAAGGCCCTTGGAGTGGAAGTGGGAAGTGTCTAGAACAGGCATGTCCAATCCACAGCTCGCAGGCCGCATGCAGCCCAAGCCAGCTAGTAATGCAGTCCCACAAAATCTTTTAGCATCATATGTTTTTTGGTGTTAATTTTCTTCATAACGCCATGCATAGTTCCATTTTTGAAGTTCCAAAGCAATACTGTGCTTAAAACGAAACTTAAATTACAGCAAGCTCAAATTATGGAAAATAATTTAGCACATTTTGTTACACTAGCTAAACTCAATCCTGTGAATGGCCAAAAATACACAGCTTTGCGTTCAATCTTAACACAACAGTTGAAAACAGATTTCAGATTTCCAGCAAAATAATTACTATTTTGCTATATTTGCTACACCATTTTCAGTTGACATTAATATTTTACCTGCAAATTTTCAAATGGAATGCATAGAGCTGCAATCAGATAGTCAATTGAAAGGAAGATTTAACCATATCTCTTTATTAGACTTTTATAAGATCTTTCTTTCTAGAGAAAAATATCACTCACTTCACAATCATGCCTTATTCATGACATCAATTTTTGGCAGCGCATATATTTGTGAGCAGCTGCGTTCAATTATGAAGCATATGAAGAGCAAAATTCGAACAAATATTTCTGATGAGCACCTTGAGAACTCACTAAGAATTGCAACCATTTTCACTGAAAGGCATTGGTAGATTAGTTTTACAAAAACAAGGCCAAATTTCTCACTAGCTTTATATTGTTCTCTTTTTCTAAACTTTATAATAAAAATACAAAAAAAGAAGTTTTATTATGTATACACACTAACTATATTAAATAATTTATGTGTGGCCCAAGGCAATTCCTCTATACTCAGTGTGGCCCAGGGAAGCCAAAAGGTTGGAAAGCCCTGGACAAGAGCCAAAACTAAACCCAAGTTCTGGGTGACCACTTGGAATACAAGAGTAGGCAGAGCTGAAGGTCTTGAGTTCTGGTTCTATATGACACAAAAACAAATCTAAGCCGGGCTCGGTGGCTCAGCCTGTAATCCCACACCTTTGGGAGGCTGAGGTGAGCGGACTGCCTGAGCCCACAGGTTCGAGATCCGCCTGGGCAACTTGGCGAGACCTCATCTCTACAATAAATCAAAAACTTAGCCGGGTGTGGTAGCGCACACCTGGAGTTCCAGCTACTTGGAAGGCTGAGGCAGAAGGATCGCCAGAGCCCACCAGGTCAAGGCTGCAGTGGCCGGGAGCAGCCACTGCACTCCAGTCTGGGCGACAGAGTGAGACACCAACTCAAAAAAACAAAAAGACAAAAAACAAATCTACCAGTTTAGTATTCAGACCTGGAACTCTGGAAAAATATAGATGCTAGAGCAAAAACTTGAAAACCATCAGCAATTAAGAGAGGATTTACTAACAAGGAAATAAAGCAAACTCCCTAAGAACATGTATAGAAGAGAAAAGGAAGAGGCCTCAGGTAGATACCTGTGAACATTTATGAAAGCAGTACAGGAAGAGAGTCACACACACCACACACACACACACACACACACACACACACACACACACACACACAATTGCAAAATTTTTAAAGTGTATATTCAAAAAGAAAAAGAAAAAACAGACTAAAGAAAAAGGACAGAAAATTCATAGACAAAGCTTCAGAACATCATGGAAGCCAAGAAATGCAAACAAAATGAGAACATTTCAAGGAGTACATGATATCAACATATTGTCAGACAATATGAAGTAAAAATGGTGAAGTAAAATTTTTACTTCACTTTACAGGTGAAGTAAAAATGAGGGCTGAAGGGTGTCTACTACTCAACATGGAAGTCACAACGATCCTGATAGGAGCATTTCCTAATGTGGTAGGAAGGAGAGTTGTGGCAGTGAGTTGTCCATAACAAAGTTCAGCAGTGAAGGGGAGGGGAAAAGACAAGAACAGGCAGAAGTCAATGTGTATTGAAGAGGATGTTCTAATCTGTGTTGGCATGGTTTTTCATTTGCTTACAGGATGAGGAAGACTTGGGGATCTTTAAAGTGTAGATGAAGCGAGAACAGAACTGGAGAAAGTGATTTCACAACAGAGAAAGGAAAGCAGATGGGGAAGACTTTTGCAGAAAGGCAGGGATGGAATGAAAAGCTAGGGAGAAAGATTAGATAGAGAAGAATCTGTATACTTCCATTTTGACAGAGGAGAAGCTGCTAGTGTGAGCTTTTCCTTGAATTTCTCTCTATTCATATAGCTTTTATTCAAAATCAGATTACTTGTTCCTCCTAAACATCAGGCTACATCCCCCCATCTTCTCTTTTCACAAGGCAAATCTGTTCATCTCTTTTTTAGGTATTTAAATCAAGTATCTTGGCATATCCGAACATTGTTTAAACACAATATTATATTTTTTCAGTGCAAATTATGTTCCATTTTGATTAGACACAGTAATACAATCTTCTCATCTATTAATTTTGTAGTAAATAACATTACCAACAAGTTCAATTACATATATGAGACAGAAAAGCATCCAAAATTTTATTAGTCAAATTACATCCCTGTCATTAACTCTGGTATAAAATAAGAGCAAGAGAAAGCTTTTGATCTATAATTATACCCTAATCTTAACAGTGTAGTTAACTTAGAAAATAGTAAGTCAGGTAAAACAAATGAGCTCTTAATGGCCTGGACAATTCCTATGCAGAGAAGATACCCTGTACAAGGGAAACATGGCTCTGTCTCCAGTTAGCTGTTATTATTAAATAAAACACTAAAGTAAAATGTGCTATAAATTATCATTCTGCTGAGGAAAAATCATTAGTTTGTTTCATTAATATGAAACTATATAATATACTATGTAAAAGATGAAACCAGTAAATTGTTGGAACCAAAATAAGATCTTTTAGAGACATTTTTAAAAATTAAAAAACAATATTGCACATATCAATCCACAGTCTATTGCTAAGAAATAGAGAACTAGGTAAAAGTCACTGTGACATACCTTGGTGGGTCCATTTCCATTAATTGCCACTGGTAATGTTTCATAAAATGTATTCTTAGCTCTGGCTTTGCCATTTTCAAATTTTAAAACAACTTCATCTGGTTAATAAAAGAAAACAGCTTTTAATAATTTTAAATGATATGTCTATATTTGCATGTGTGTGTCTACACGTATGTGTGTGTGTGTGTGTGTGTGTCATTGTTACAAAATTTCTCATGAATATGATACTGCATGTGCTACAACACTTTTAGAAACTTCTCCTAATCATCAGATACTCAAAATGAAGGATGACACTGACACACATATAGATACCCATTCAAGTGTTCTTCACTCACTCTGACCTGGCATCAGCAAAATGAGAGGTGCTAAGCCACTAGACTGGTAGAAGAAAATCGCCTTTGCAACCCTGTCTCTGTCCCTTGATAGTAATGCCATTCTAAGTGAGTTAAGTTAGTGTCTCAATTTATTCATCTGTAAAATGTGATCCATGCCTACCTTGCAGGGTTACTATCAAGATAACAACAATGTATGTTCAGTGAGTAGAACGCTGCCTGCCATAAAAGCAAGCTTGTTGTAATTGACCACCACTGATAATATTTCCAGTTCTTAAAAATCAAGTTGACTACAATAATACAGAGAATTTAACAAGAAGGAAGGAAAAGCAGGGTTTTGTTTATTTGGTTTTAGGTTCCTTTCCTCACGTCTTGAGCAATCCAAACTCATTCTGAGAATCTTTTTACTATGTGAACTGACTTGTAAAATTGTATTGAATTGTGATGCATTTTTAATTTTTTAAAGTATTAATGAATTAAGTTATTTTTATACTTAATGTATTGATTAATTAATTTTAATGTATTAATGTACTTTTATCAAGATATATGTATCTCTAGGAAAACATACTTGGGCACACATGCATATGCACCCATACAAGCGCATGCAAACACGCATGTGCACACATACACACACAAACACAAACACATTCTTCCATGGTCTACCTGTCTAGTTGTCTTCAGCTACCTTTCAGCTGGGTCAAAGGGTCTACTCTCATACTCTGGAGTAATTCACAATACAAAGAAGTTATACTGAAAGATGTGCAATAATGAGGTATAATTAATTAATTAATAAATATATCTAAAGTCCCCAGATGGTGAGACACTAAATTTTAAGATACCTAAAGCCAAAAGTTTAACTTTTTCATATTAGTGTTAAGAAACGATTTTAACCGGATGTACTGAGCTTATAAATCTAAGCTTCATATATAAGCAATCTTCTTTAAAGGTTACAATATCTATATTGTAAACCTTAGTCATGACCACCAAATGGACATAACAAAAAAAGTTAGCTGAAAACAGGTGTTCATTTGTAAACATGAGCAATTCAGTATTCAGAAAGCATACCTACGGCTCCATTTAAGGTCTGGAAAATTTTGCATTTATGATCCAATGTGATGTTGATAGCTTCCTAAAAAATAATAGAAATAATATTGAAAAAGCAAACAAAAAGTCCCAGCAAATACTGAAAATGCCAAACAAAAAAACAAAACAAAAACATCACTATCATGTTAATACAGTTTATTCTTTTGGGAATTTAAAGTTTAAAATTCTTACATGTTAAGTGTCTAATCAAAATACTTAGATGACTGAAGTATTTGGGTAAGACATAGAAACAACAGAATCATAGAACAGGGTACCATGTGTTCTCACTCATAAGCAGACCCTGAACATTTACCCTAATACTATATGAAAGGGATTGGTAGTAGCAGGATACTGCCAGAGTGAGGGATTGGGGAACACAACATGAATAGGGTACCTGATCTCAAACCAGGCAAAGTGGGGACCAAAGGGAGCCCCAAACTTTACCTGCACAATGTCCACTTGTATAACTAATCCTGAATTGTATCTCACATCTTTAAAATAAATAATAAATACAAGATAATACAATACAATAAATGAAAAAAAACCAAATCAACAAGCAAAAAGACATAGAAACAGCTATAGTTACAACTCACTCTAAAATACACCTAAAGAAAATTTTCTGTTTCCTAATGCCAGCATCCAAAAGTACACAATTCATGAAATGTTACAACTGTATTCAATATGTATAGTAAACTTATAAAATATTAACATGCATTAGGTAAATACATATTCTCAGATTAGAGCATCTGCTTTTACTTTTCTCCAAAATTTCACTTAAATCAATTTCAGGAATGTTCTCTCTAAGGCCTATAACAGATTGCTTATTGTCCCTAAGCCCCAGTAACAGAATTCAGATTCTCAGTAGGACAAGTGTGCCTGAAATAAAAAACAAATTTTCCCTTGTATATTATGTGTGGCTACATAAATATGCTCTGGTCAAAGAAAATTACAAGAAAGTATTCTGTAAGACTTCTAGAAAGGCTACTTGAAGAGAGTTGAAGAAGTTGAGGTAGCCTGTTTTTTTCACTATTCTGCCTTTTAGCTGCCCAAAATATAAATGCAATGACTGGAACACTGATGGCCATTTTGGACAAGTTACATTATAAATGGGAGCTATGTGCTAATGCTAGAGCAATAAAGAACTATCTTTCTTGATACCCTGAAGCTAACATAACAGACTTGGATTTTCTAATTTTTTTTTTTTATGTGATAGTAAATAAGTAAAACATCTATCTTACTTAGGCCACTGCTATTTTCAGCTACTCTATTTGTGACAGTTGAACAAATAAGTATTTTTACTAACAACAGACTTAATGCTGTGTCTATACCACAGTCCTGTGGATCTTCAGGCTCTAACCTCTTTGGGATTTCATTATTATCTCTTTAAATCTCCAGGCTTCATATTCTAACATATTCTTAATCCACAAATTGGCTATAAAGTCCCATAGGATCCATCAAAGGATCATACCCAGACTACTATATCCACAGGCTCGATCCACTCTGGGCCACCAAACACTTGGACACTGACTAGAGCTTCTGGTCTCAATGTTTCCTCAGTACCCTCAATCTTCAGGCTCCAAAACTCATAAGGAGGTCTCTGTCCTCAGTGGTGTCACAGGTGAATGTAAAATTTTAAAATACCTTTTGAGTACCAATTCAAAATATCAAAAAGAGTGTTATTTCACAAATGTAAACACATGAAGTCAATGTCACCATTATGTGAAATAGTAGAAAATCCTCATTTGAGTTCTCAGGGAACCTAGGATCCAATCCTTACAGTGACACTAACTAACTATGTGGCCTCAGTTTCTTAATTAGGAAAGTGTGGATAAGAGTCTAGCCTCTTACTTGTCTAGGATCAAAAAAGCTCACCGAGGCACAAAAGGCTTTGTAAGGCTAAAAGTACTACAAATGAGAATACTTTTTTTTAATTGCAAAATACACTGGTATCAAATAGCTGTTAGAATAGTTTTTGTGAGAAAACATCATTATAGCCATAAGATAGAGTGAATACAAGAGCACACATTTCTTATGCTTTTATATAATAAAAATAAATGTGTTAATAAATGACAGCTATCTGTTCAGTAATTTGACAGAAGCCATTCTGTAGTCATTGAGACTTCATTATTGTCTCTTTAGATCTCCAAGCTCAAAAGTTTTTATGATGTAACTTATTCTGCTTTGATAGGGCAGCCTTGGGAGTGAGTATGCAGTGAAGATAGACTGTAACACTGGTGTGAGGGCTGTCATTTCATTTTGGTATCAAGGCATTTTAATATGTGTTTCAATATAACTGTAGAGAAATAGCTGGGCCTTGAATCCCTACTCTGCCCTTCTGCCTGATCCACCAAGTTTCACAGGTTGCTGACCAAGAGGAGCCATAAAGACACATTAAGCTAGTGCTGACACCCAGACAGGAGAGAGAAACCAATCTCAACTATTTACTACTTGTTTTACTGACTCATATTATTTAAAATATGCTATCAACAAGAACACTTTAAAATTCAGTTTTCCAGTTGCCATGTTACCAATAAAACCTTTTGTTTATGTCCACTCTATATTAACAAAATATGGCAAATGAAGCAACCAAAACAATAAAAAAAAAAAAAAGCAAGCTGCCACACACCCTTTTTAGTGGATCAATGTAAATTTTAGTGTAAAAGAGCTGGTCATCATCATTATCCTGGAGATTCCATTGTTGAACTATACGATTGATATACGGAGCATAACCAATAAAACCTGCAACACAGCAGAGAGAGAATAGAGAATTTAGGATTCAAAGAACAAAACTGGTGTCTATATTAATTCCACTGATCAATTGCACAGAAAGTCATGAAGCCAAGAGGCCTAATCTTTGGGTTAGAATATCACAGCTCATCATAAAAGAAATATGAATTACTGAATGCCCCTTATTTTATATATAAACTACAATACAGTGAGCGTTGCTATCAACTACAAAACAGAAAATAACCAGACTCTTTTTAAATAAACACATCCCCAAAATTAACTGACACAAGACGGAGAACTGATGTTTTCCAGGGCTCCTAAAGAAAAAAGTTTCCCTAACTTTTTCTAAGTTACTCGGAAAAGAATAGAATAAGACAAGAATTTTTTCTCTGACCTTCTAAAAATCTCTTCTTGATCTTCTACAAAGAACTCACTGTTTCTGATAGAAAAGAGTCTCTACTACAATAGTTTACTGCCAGTGCTTGAAATACTAATGCTATCAAAGGAATGCTGGCTTTGTCATTGACTGCAAACATCCTGACGAAATTTTATACTTAGGACATTTTGGGAATTTTTCCATTACTTGGGTCAGTCATTATTGTGCCTGCTAAACCATTTTCTGGCTAGGTTTGTGTGTCATAGTCTGGAAAAAGGAAGTCTAAAATTGGATTTGTTCCCCTTGGCTTTGGAGCAAAAGCATTAAATCAGCCAATAACATTTGTCTATTAAGGACACAAACAGAATCACTTTTCCTGTCTGAATCTTCCTCTGAATAACAGAAATGCAGCCAAGCTGCTCTGTTTCATTGTCATACAACACTTTTAAAAAGGGACCAATGTTACCCCTGCGAATTGAAAGGAAACCTAATTTTTACCCTCAAAATTAAATTTTTCTTACAGGAATAAAAAAAGTAAAAGAAATAGATCCAGGAAAAATTACTGTTACCTAGAGAAAAATAAGACAAAAATGAAAACATGATAAAAACAAATCACTAGTTGCTCATTTATGGTTATTCTTGCCAAATAAAAAAATCCTAGAACATCAAAAGATAATACATTTTTTATTTCCTATGATCAATCTTCTGTGATGAAAAATACACCAAGTATTAGCATATAACATTTTCCAGTGGTTTATATTAGTGTTCTTCAAAAAAATTGTTTCCTTATCCTTTTGTAAATCCTAAATGTCCCAAATAAAGTTAAAAATTACATCTATTTTCACAGTATATAATACAAATGATTTCTATTTTTCTATCAAAATTATTTTTAAAAACTGAATGATATACACAAACATAACTCATGTCCTCTAAATAACTCTCATATCATCCATGAAATCATACAAGCTTTACTGAATATATTTATATTTTCTACCATCTAATTATTTTAACTATAGAACGCTTAAGGATGATGCTTTGATGTCCTTGTATGATCACTTTCCCACTGATAAATACCTTTTCCTTAATTAAATTGGCTCACAACTGTACTTATTTGCTAATTTTTTTTTTGTTTGCTCTTTCCACAGCACTGTGAGTCTGAAATTTAGCCACCTGAGTAGATATATCAATATATAAATAAATTCACATATGAGATTTCACTGTGCATGTCATCTTCAGAAAAATGTTAATAAATATACAGTAAAACATATTCCATAGTTCCATAGCTAAATACTTCCTTTAGAAAATTAGTTTTCCAACTATGGAGGACTTAGAATAAGTTGAAAGATTAGCCATGTGTTACTAAGGGCTTGGCAGTTAGCAGGCCACGATGTGGAAGCAGCACAAACCCATAAGCCGAGTGTGCAAGCAGAGAAGAGAAAGTGGGTAGCTGTCCTAAGGAGGACGTTGACAGTCATGAACTGGAAATCCAAGAGGCAAGGATGCTAAGGCACTGAAGACAGAGTGGCCAACATGATATACCCTAGGTTCCGACGTAAATATGGAAGTAAAATCCAACCATCATAAATAGATTGGGAGAAAATAAAATGTTCAAGAGGTCCCAAAAAGCACAAACTCTGGGTGTATCGAGATGAAGAGAAAAGGGGATTTGAAATGAAGTAGTGTAAGTTGGAATTTAAGGTTTCAAAAATACAATATCTGTATGAGCTGAAAAAGTTTTAAGGTACAACTATGGGAATGGGTTGCTAAAATAAAATGCAGATGAAAAGAGCTGGAATTGAGGAATAAATGGTGGCTCAATCTGTAATCCTGCGCCTTTGGGAGGCTGAGGTGAGTAGATTGCCTGAGCCCGCGGATTGGAGACCCGCCTAGGCAACTTGGCGAGACCTCATCCCTACAATAAATCAAAAATGAGCTGGGTGTGGTAGCGTGCGCCTGTAGTTCCAGCTACTTAGAAGGCTGAGGCAGAAGGATCACTGGAGCCCAGCAGTTCGAGGCTGCGGTGGCCGGGAGCAGCCACTGCACTCCAGTCTGGGCGACAGAGTGAGACTCCAACTCAAAAAAAAAAAAGAGAAATTAATTACTTGCTAAAGGAGTCAATGCCATTAGTGGCTGAGCAAAAGCCAGATACAAGCAGCACTTATTTTAACTATCCTGAATAGTATTATAGACATGTAGAACGTCCAAGAAATCCATTTTCCTAGAGTGGCTTGTAATTTGTACCCAATCTGTTTCTCCAGCATGTCCTTCATCCTATTCAGTTACGTCTTCTGGTTATATGTTTACATTAATCTTAATCTAAGGAAAACAAATCTGTAGTCATAATAATACCCAAAAACAATTTTTATTTTTTTTATTTTTTAAAGGGCAGGGTGAGAGATGTGATAATTAGTTCCTTTAATTCATGGTAGCACAGCTAATGCCACCCTTTAAGTATAACCAGAGACTCAGTGTTGAATCTTTTTGACTACTAATTTCAAGAAAAATCACTTATTTACTCCAATAATGTTCAAAAACATAAAATTAAGCAATGCTTATTCTTAAAAGTTTCTTGATTACAGACTAAGAATAAACTTTTCCCAAGTAAGGAAACTTACTAAAACAAATATCCTATAGCTAGAAAATTCTCAAAGAACTGTTGTTAGAAGACCTGGATTCATACCGCTTTTCCTTTAACAAAAGAATGTCTTTAGAGAAGTCACTTAAATTTGAGGAACATAAATTTCCTCACTGATAATGTGAAAATAATAACACTGACATTGCCTTATGTTGTTAGGAGCATCAAATGACATAAAATATGGGAAAATGCTTTGTCAATATAGGAATAAGATGATGGCTATTTAAAACTTTAGATCTAAAGTTACTACATACAACAGAAAAGGTTGTTTTAAATATTTATAATTTAATATGTTTTAAACTTTTATGCCAGCATCTTACTCACCTCCTGAATTCAGGTAGCGTTTCCCAATGTGCACAATGGGATACTTGTCTGCTAGTCTTTTATCTGGCCACAGAATTCCATCTGCTGCAAAGACCACTTTGTGGTTTGCCTTTTGGAACTTTTTTAGAACTTCTTCTGGACCACCAGCAAATATGACATCAAAGCTGTTTAATGAGAGAAAAAAGAAGTTTTAAAATACACTTGTCAGAATTGAGGCATATAAACCAATAAAAAAATCTCTAACAAAAGTCAGAATTTAGAATTCTACACAAGATTAATACCTGTACCATCCATTTACAGAGTACATCAAACAATTTTCTTGCAACTTAAATTATACGGATTGTATTGAATTATTAGTATTTGCATGATATTAGCAAACATTTCATTTACAGAAGATGCCACAACTGCCTAACAAATCAATTCAATTTGTACCAATTTATTACAATTTCTGAAGAATTCATTATATTTGATAAAATGTGTTTAGCTTCTAAATTGCATCAATATACATTAATATTTGAATCACTACTTACCCCAAAATCTTAAAACTCAAGCTCAATAAATTTAAGGGAAAATTATACAAAACTTGACACTATAAGGTCTACAGTTTCACTGGCTTTTCTGAAGACTTTATTCCTCATAGTTCATTCACAGAATCACAATGGCTTAACAAAATGTGAAGTTTAAAAGTCACTATTTAAAATGTTTCCATTCTGAAATAATTTCTCTATTCTTACAACTCTTTTTTTTTTAATCAGTGTACCTCAAGGTCAAAGATTTCCAAAGATGATATTTTAATGACTTAATATCCCAGGTAGCAAAATAAGAGCAAACTAATGCTCCCGAATTCAGTAGCAGGTCTTTCTAATAGCCAGTACTCCGCATGCACTGCCAGAACATCTGACTAGGGGAGTACAGAGGCCGCTCCAAGTTCCTTTTCCAGCTAGGCTCACTCTCACTACTTCATAATCTATGATAGCAGCTATGCATCAGGCAAGGTTTATTACCTTTCTATATACAATTTATTTTATTAAAATAAAACAGTACTGCTCGTGTCTTATAGTAAAAATTCAACAAAACTTTAAAAAATTACTTCAGCACTGTAAACTTATACTCACTATCTGGACTTGTGGCAGGGATGTTAACTAATCCCCAGACATATCCCCATGTCTTTATTTCAATAATGGAAACTCCCAGTGCTAGCTGGGCACAGGGATATGCTGCTTAGAAACTATTCTGGAGCTAGAAGAGGCCTCATGACTACTTCTCACTGAATATAAGTAGAGCTAGTGTAAAATTCAGGTCCTGTCCTTTAAAAAAGGTGCTGTCTGGGCTTGGTGGCTCAGTCTGTAATCCCAGCACTTTCAGAGACCAGTGAGTGGACTGCTTGAGTCTGCAGGTTTGAGACACACGCAGGCAACTTGGTGAGACCTCATCTCTACAATAAAAAAAAAAAAAAAAAAAAGCTGGGTGTGGTAGCACCCACTTGTAGTTCCAGCTACTTGGAAGGCTGAGGCGGAAGGATTGCCGGAGCCCAGTAGGTCGAAGCTGCGGTGGCCAGGAGCAGCCACTGCACTCTAGCCTGGGCGACAGAGTGAGACTCCAACCCCTCCCTCCCAAAAAAAAGAAAGTTGCCTACTCTTTCTGTTTCCTTTCTCTTTCCCCTTCAAGGTAAACCATGGCTTCCAAGTGAAAAATACTTGATGTATGTACTCTCACCATATAGTCTAACTCTGAAGCTTAAAGTTATTGAAATCCTGAGAATGTGCAAATAAATTGTGTAATTATGCTTAACTAATTTTTTTAATCAAGGTAAAAATAGGGTTGGGAGCAGAGAGAGAGTGTATTTCTGTTTATTTTAAATTGTTCTAGAAGATTACAATTTGGTCATTTGTTTTACTTTCAGTTATAAAAAAATTTCAAAACTAAAATATATCTATAAATCTACAGATCTATATAGATCTATCTATTGATCTATATAAATATATACAGATAGATACATAATACATACCTACATATAGGTATATAACTGATGTTTTTTTCTTCTAGGATCAAAACTCAAGAAACTGTTAACATTATTAATAGCATAATCATAAAGCCACTCACAGCATACAATTTGAAGTCTGCTTATTGGGTTTCTAATCCCAGCTCTGCCACCTGCTATCAGAGTAACCTTAGGACAAGTTACTTAACTTCTTTATGCTTCAGTTTCTTTATTTATAAAATGGAGGTAAAAGTAGTATCTATCTCCTTAGGTTATGATTTTTAAAAAAAGAAAAAAATTAACAATACCTGGCATATTGTAAGCACTCAACAAAGTTAAAAAAAAATTAAGGTTAATATTAACCTGAGGACAGGAATGGAAAGAGGAAAGTTCACTTCTAAGTTTTTACCAAA
Organism: Cephalopachus bancanus; assembly: GCA_027257055.1. NCBI lineage: Eukaryota > Metazoa > Chordata > Mammalia > Primates > Tarsiidae > Cephalopachus > Cephalopachus bancanus. The sequence goes on from JAPVLO010000107.1 coordinate 3,856,138, forward strand.
CACATGTATTTTTGAAAATGAACTTTAAATCAGAATAAAACTGTTCTGACTCAAGCCTCAAACAAACTTTTTCCTGTTTATTAAAAAAAAAAACTGAATTAATCTGACTTCACAAAACACAACACTGTACTTTTTTTCTGTTAAGTATAACTGATTTCTTCAGCCCTACTTTTATAACATTGGCACTTTCCTCAAGCCTACTAGTTGTTGATTTTTTTAAATATTGAAGATTAGGAAATAAGACCAGCTTTATGAGTAATTGGGCCATGAGAGGCAAGGCAAGTAAACCAAACCCTCTGAGACAGAAACGGCCATGTGAGTTCCAGAGGAACCCCAACATACTGTCTAAAGATGGGAAATGTAGCTTATAATGTCAGTGAATCAAGACTTCGGCCAAAATAATTCAAAAATTTTCCAGGTAGCATCACATAGTCAAAATTTATAAATGTTACTTTTGGAAAGTGAATGTTTTTTGTATTTGAAACCCTAGTGATGGATACAAATGTACACACAGTATATCTCATACTATTAATAAAAGTCAGCAGCTTGAAAAGGAGGAATTGTGGCCATTTTTGCTTTTATAATTTAGTATTTTAAAAGCATGCATTACTTTCATAACAAAACAATTATTTTAAGGCAAAAGTCAAGGCAAAGTTTATCTATACCTAATTCAAATAAGAATTTGACTCAAAAAAATTTAAGGTTGCTGAAACTTTTCCCATTTCATTCTAGTAGTACTGCTATTTCCATCTTAAATACTTTAGAAATATTCTTTAAACTTATTTAAACTTCTCAAAGGTCAAGAAATTTTTTCTATTTAAAATTATTTTGGCTATAAAAACTCAAATTGTCAGTATTTTTAAAAGAATGCACAAAGATCATAAAAATAACTCTCATAGGAATTTAGTTCATTTAAATACAATGAATAAAATAAGACTTTCCACATTTAACTGTGGTAAATATGCATGGGTTCTGAAAAACTGTAAGAACCCTCCTCCTGTGGTCTACTGGGTCCTCTACCAGACATGTCAGCGTCCTATGACCAACAGATCACGGAGATTTTTATACACAGATCCCTCTGTGTTCCCTCTTTTGGTGACATCATTAACCACACAGTCACCCAGGCTTTGGCTTTCATTCCTTTTCCATGGCTTCCCTCATCAAATCTTTTACCTAATTCTACTGATCCCATCTACTTAATCTATTTTGCATTCACGCCCTCCCTGCTCCTGCTAGAAAGCACCAGTGTAGACAAATTCAAAGACCCTACAGGCTTCCACATTACCCATCTCCTCCCTACTTATTATAGGGACTGTCTGACAAACTCTCCTAAAAACTATTCTGTGCCAGTTCCCAGACTGGAATAGTAGTTCTCAACTGTGGCCTAAGGCAGGAGTCAGCAAATATTTATTCTCTGACCTTTTACAGAAAATATTTTGGACTTTGAGGATCATATGGTCCCTGTCGTAAAGACTGAATTCAGTCATTGTGATACAAAAACGGCCATAGACAATATGTAAACAAATGAGCATAGCTGTGTTTCAATAAAATGTTTTATAAAAACACACAGCAGTGTGGGCCATAGCTTACCAATCATTGGCCTATAGAATGAAGTCTAAATGAATCATCTTCCTATTAATAACCTTCCATTAAATAACTTATATTCTGAAGCCAAAATGAATTATTTGATCTTGCAAGTATGCCTTTACTCATGATGAAGCCTCTGCTTAGCACAGCTTTTCTCAGTGGGGCCCAAACCATTCACCTTCAAGGTCCATTACATATGCCACCTCCTCTACACACCTCTCTTCGATCAGCATAATTAGAAAAGATTATTTCCCTTCTCTTAACTCCCACAGCTCTTTTCCTCTCCCTTTTCACTAAATGTTTTGTTTTCTGCTCTTCGTGTTACTAGACTGCATATCACTCCTTCATATGCAAAATGCATATCTTTAACTGCATATTTCCTTACTTTGTGTTTTCAGGACAGTCAATAAATATTTGTTGAACAAATGAGTGAATCAATGAGTGAATAATAATTGATTCCAAGTCTCAACAAGAAGTAAGAGCTCCTGGTAGCCATAAAAGAAAGCAGCAGAAGTGTTCCCTAATATTATGTTATTCCTCTCCAATCCAATACTTTCTTCATCATCACTGGCTTACATTTCCACAAAAATTATAATCATCCAAACTATTAGCAGCTAATGTCTAAAAGCTTAATACAATCTTGTGAAACTAAAGTACAGAAGTAGCTCCATACCTAATAATTCTGTCTTTCATCACATCTTCACCTCAAATATGTCTATATTTCCAGAGATAATTAACACCACAATTCAATATTGTGAAACCACTCCTAACCACCCCCCTAAAACACACACACACAAAATTGAAAATGCCCACCCATCCAGTTGACCTTGCACAATAAATCATAATAAAATCACAACATAAATGATTAAACCTAGTTTAGGAATTTTGAAGAGAGGAAAGAGAGTTGGCTGGTATGAAGTGGGTACTATTTTAAAAGTTAAATATTGAACAATCCTTTCACCTCTGGAACAAATCCCATTTGATCATGGTTTTCACTACATTAAAGGAATACTTGAACCCCCATGTTTATTGCAGCACTATGCATAATAGAAAAGATATGGAATCAACCTAAGTGTCAATCAATGGATGAACAGATAAACCAAATGTGGCATACATACACAATAATACTATATGCCATAATGAAGAATAAAATACTATCATTTGCAGCAACATGAATGGGACTGGAGGTCATTATGTTAAGTGAAATAAACCAGGCACAAAAAGGCAAATATCACATGTTCTCATTCATATGTGGGAGCTAAAAAAGTTGTTCGTGTGGAGGTGGAGAATAGAGTGATAGCTACCAGAAGCCAGAAAGGGTATATGGGAGAGTGATAAAGAAAGGTTAGCTAATGGATACATACAGTGAGACGGAAGGAGTAAGTTCAATGTTCCATAGTAGAATAGGGTGACTAGAGTAAAAAATGTATTGTACATTTCAAAATAGCTACAAGAGAGTTCTTCACATGTCCTTAACACACATAAATAATAAGTACTTGAGGGGACAGACATACTAAATACCCTGATTTGATCATTACACATTCTGTGCATGTAACAGAATATCACAGGTACTCCATATATATGTATAAATATTACACATCAATGAAAAAGCTAAATATTACTTGGAGGACTTTCCTCCAAATGGTATATAATTTCATTTGCTGAACATGAAATCACTACTACCAAGGCTGAGCAAGGGTGAAAGTCAATGAGGACACTGCCTCACTAGATGGTCACTTCCTCCATACTGTCTTCTGAGAGTGGCCCAAGAACCTGACTAGCACCTAACATAAAGGGCAGTCAAGGAGAGAATGGAGGCCAACAAGCAAGCTCCTCAAGCTGCTATCTATCTGTGGGATCAAGAGTCATCATTTCTTGTTTCTAGGTCAGTCTCTTTATTTATGAAACGATATGATGAATAAACATTTCCCTCTAGTTTAAAAATGATAGTTAAGTTCACCTCTGAAACATTAGAACTTCCAAATCTGACACATATTTAATGTAAAAAACATGTTTGTTGAATGAAGAAATAAAGAAATCTTTAAAAAATTAAGATCTTGAGCTTCTGTTATAATGTAGGAACAGCATTCCAGATACAACAAATGCAGAGTTGTTGAGAGAGAAATGTATTCAGAGGACAGGATTTCTGTCCCACTCAGCTCCTCAGTCACCACAGCTATACCATATTTTACACATCCAGTCATAGTAGCCAGCACCATATTTTTAGTATAAGAGATGCTTAGTACATGTTTACTAAAAAGAGTACAATTAAAAATAGGTCATCTGGTTAGGAAATACATACTCAAAACAGACAAAATAATCACACATGAGAATACTCAGGGACAATCAATCAAGCCACATATGAATACCCCAGGGACAGTCAATCAAGACACATATGAATAACTAACACCTCTTTTGTATGTCATATGCTTCTTCCTCATTCCAATATACTCACTAATATACTTAGTCAATACTCAGTAAATATTAAGAAGAACATTTGAACAACATGACAAACCAAAAATCACTAATTTTCAACTTAATTCCTAAACACATTTTACACTATTCTAGATGAGCAAGAAGGCAGTACAACATATTCGATTAAGTGGCAGCTAATGATTTCAATCTTTCCTTCCAAAAAAAAAAGAAAGAAAGAAAGAGAAAAGAAACAGTATAGAAACTGGGATCCATGATGTGTTTTGGCTTTCCTTCACACTAATATAATGAAATGTTGTCCACTGCTAATGACTAGGTTTTTTATGTCTGCACACTTAAAATGTCACTACTGCCAGGAAGGAGGAGTCAATCAAATAAATCTGCCATTGTTAGTTAAAATTATAGATGTTGTATTTGAAAAGCTTTGCTTTCAGAAAAGTTTTATTCTGACTTCTGAATAAATTATGTAAGACAATATAAAAGGCAGGGATACTAGGAATGTAATCTGAATTATGAGAATTATAAAATGTTTATTTCATAGAATACAAATAAGATAGAATCCGGTCACCTTTAGAATAACACATATAAATTATACTTTCCGAACAATAGAAACAACAAAAGAAAAAGCATATTTTCACAAATAATCAGCAAAGTGACCCAATAAAACATAATCTTCCACAATTTTCTAGAAGTAGATTATTTCAAAGAGATTGTGCCAACATTCAATTTTTTAAAAAAAGACATGCATTCTTCTTCCACATTAGCTTTGCTCAGTTTTGTTTGCAGAATTATATGACATAAATGAGAATTCCTTGAGGGTGGTATCTGTTTATATCACTTTTCTTTTTTTTTTTTTGGTAGTGTTCAGTTCAATGCCTGGATCACATTTTGTGCTCAAAACACACATCCAGAATGCAAAGTGAAAAACTTGCTCACTGATCTCACTTTTTCAACAAAATAATCTTCAATGAGAAGCCAAAAGAAACAAACATTGGCTGGCATATGAAAGATCAGAAGCAACAGCATCATATTTATAGTGTCTTATCAAAATTCAATTTTTAAATATTTAAATCCTTTGATATTTAAAAAAATCTGTATGCTGTCCTGTTTTTAGAAGTCATCTGATTTCTCCAGATGAACAAAGAAAAACAATCACAAAAAATAGTTTCAAAGCATCCACCACATTTCTCCATCTTCCAAGGTCTGCTTCTTTTTGTAATATAATTCACCATTACCCAGTATTTACTGACTCCTTGCTATTTCATGCTTAAAATATGTAAATCAGGTATAGCCACCAGCTTCCCTGTGCAGAACACCCAAACAATTACAATTCAGCATGGTAACTGAATAGAAACTAGCTGTATACAATCAAAGTGATAAGGCACACGGGTAAACAGGAGGGATTTGTGTGACTGAGATCATCTCTTCATTTGTAATCAGTGTTTGCTTATCTTGGCTCAACCTCGCAGATCAGAACCACTTAGAACACTGCTAAAGTAATGACTTCATTTTATATTCATTACATATATCAACTTTAGTATAAACACTGACTACCATCCCAGTTTTTTAGTTTAAGCCTTCCTTGATGCTATCTTAAGTTGGCAATAGCCAATTCCTTTATCCTACCTCAAATTCAGAACCATCTTTAAACAGACACCTCAATGAACAGGACAGTTTCTATAGGCTAAAATCTTTGAGGGGATATTTTCGTAAAGGAAATACTACTTTTTTTGGAATACTATCACCAAATATGTCTTCCAAATATTTCACATACTGTCTTCAAACTGGAACACACCTGCATTCTGATCAATATATATACAGTGCCATCAATGAAAGTAAATTTCCGCACTGTTCTAAATACAAATTCAAATACTAACTTTACCGACTTTATTTTCCACTAATTTTCTTCTAAATAATTTTCCTAAGTCTAAAAGAAATTTTAAGTAAAAAAGAAAAGAATATAACAAATAGCCAAAATCTTTACTAGATGACTATCTGATACAACTCTGAAAAAATTATTCCACTGTATGCTTGTGCTAGTGTCTGGGACTCTACTGTTTTATCTTTTATTATATGCAGCACAGCAAAAGTTATGTCAGGATATTCAGTAAATATCAAATTGACTCACAAGAACACACTTTGCTATATTTTGGTTTATATATTCTCCTTACAAAAAGAAAATGAATAAAAAATACTGTTCATCAGCCAGGCTCGGTGGCTCAGTCTGTAATCCTGCGCCTTCGGGAGGCTGAGGTGAGTGGATTGTCTGAGCCTGTGGTTTCGAGACCCGCCTAGGCAGCAAGACCTCATCTCTACAATAAATTAAAAAAAAAAAAAAAAATCAGGCGGGCGTGGTAGTGCATGCCTGTAATTCCAGCTACTTGGAAGGCTGAGGCGGAAGGATCGCCGGAGCCCAGCAGGTGGAGGCTGCGGTGGCGGGGAGCGGCCACTGCACTCCAGTCTGGGTGACAGAGTGAGACTCCAATTCCAAAAAAAAGGAAAAAAAAAAACACTGTTCATCATATAATAATTAGGTTTTATCATCTGTCTTCAATGTGACTATAGTAAAAAAACATGCTTTACAATATAATTTTAAACGTGATGCAAAGTATCCTATTATAAAACTCAAAATGTTCATTTACTTTGACTAAGATATATTATAAAATCATTATGGAATCATTTCTTTCCATAAAGGAGTCTATAGCTACCAAGTTACAATATTTGTCACCAAAATCTTCATTAACCTATTTCAAGGGAACCAATCACATTTCATCTATTAAAATCCCCAAATTCATTATATATATGGACAGTTGCTCTAATCAAAGAGAGATGATCAGACTTCATAAGCTATATTAATTGCAAGCAAATGCACACACACACACGCACACACTGGAGTGTGAAACAACTTGGAAAAAAGTTTAAGGTACTTTACCATATGGAGTTTTTTAGAAGAACCAAAACCCTGCCAAATATTTATTTTTATCTAAATTAAATATAATCTTATCCTACAGAGTATATTTATAAAGATCTAGTCAATTTGGAATGTTCATCGAAAAGTCACTATGGAATATATATTTCCAAAGAAGCAATGTTATAAAATTATTTCTAAACTAATTCACAGAAGTCCATGTAAATAAGCACAAGGGATCCTTATGGGGTATTGAGAATGTTCTAAAATTGGATAGTGGTAATGATGCACAACTCTATAAATTTGCTAAAAACCAGTGAATTTAACATTTAGAAAAAAGTTAATACCATATATCTCAATAAAGCTGTTTTATAAAGGCCTATCTAAACCATTAAGTACATAAACTTGTGCGTGTTCTTTTTAATGCAGTAAGGATGTATGCTTCCATAAAATGAATTATTACAGTTTAACTGTCCTTTAAAATATTACATAAAGCCAGGCTCGGTGGCTCAGCCTGTAATCCCGCGCCTTTGGGAGGCTGAGGTGAGTGGATTGCCTGAGCCTGCGGGTTCGAGACCCGCCTGGGCAACCTGGCAAGACCTCATCTCTACAATAAATAAAAAATTAGCTGAGTGTGGTAGCGCGCACCTGTAGTTCCAGCTACTTGGAAGGCTGAGGTGGAAGGATCACCGGAGCCCAGCAAGTCGAGGCCGCGGTGGCCGGGAGCGGCCACTGCACTCCAGTCTGGGCGACCGAGTGTGACTCCAACTCAAAAATAAAATAAAAATAAGAATTTGTTTGCTTTATTAAAATGAATATATGTGACAGCCACTGAGGCTCCATTTGCTCCAAGTAGGTGCTCCAGCCCAGATCAGAGTCGGGCAGTCCGCACCCAACGGCCCATGCCCTGCCCCCTCCCAGTGCGCCGGCAACGAAAATACTGGGAGAGACTAAGTGGGGCTTGTGAGCGGGTGGCCGGGGCCCTGGTGCAACAGCCGGTGCTGCAGTTTCTCTACTTAGTCCCCTGGTTCTTCCCAGGTCACAGAAATGGAGCACCATTGTTTTTAAAAAAAAAAAAAAAAAAAAACAGAAGTTTGCCTTTAAAAAAGCGCACGGACAAACTATAGCCCAGGGCGCTCCCTCACCATTGAAGTAGGAGAGAGACTGCTCCCAGCTTTGCCTCACCTCTTCAGCACCTGACAGGGTGCTGGAAGGGGCTGTGGACAGAGTCCAGAGGCAAGTTCCCATGCAAGAGGACAAGAGAGGTACCTCACCATTATGTTGAAGGTGGGGCAGGAAAGTGCTCCAACTTGCTCACCACAGACCAACAGATCCGATCTCTGTGACTGGCAGATCAACTACTCAGGGCTTGATCATGGCCCAGAGGAAATATCCTGAGAGCACAAACTCCGGAAGGACCTGACTAGGGCTGAGTTCCAGGTGCCCCACCCCCTACCCTGATCTAGCCATGGGACAAAGGGTGTGGCCAGAAAAGGATGAGTAGGAACTCCAAAGAGATCAGTGGTGAGTCCGAGGCTGACCCAAACCTCCTCCTCCCCACCAATCCTCTGAACATCAAACCCACATAGCTGGGCCAAGACTGAGAGGGACAAACCCGGGCAGAGCCTGGACATCAATCACAATAGGAGAACTCCATTCCAAAATAGGTCTGGCTGGGGCACCCTCATGAGAGTACGTAGCTGGGGAAGAGACAATCCCCAACATCCCCACCAGAGATCTCTCTGACCATACGAGAGTGGGAGGGCAGGACTGCAGCTGCACCCACCTGCACTGTCCCTCTTCCTTCCCTGCTTTATTCCATGAGGAGAGAGTGAAAGAGGTGACTCTGCAGGAAAGACCTGATTAGAGGAACAATTACAGAGCCTGTCATAAGAGGACAGGTTTTTTTTGGGGGGGGGTTAATTTTTGACTATTTTTTAATTTCAAAAGTTTTTCTGTTTGTTTGTTGCTAGTTCATCTATTTTAAAAATATTTTTCCTTTGTGCATGAATGTATATGTGATCTGCATCCCCCCAAAAATATATATATATATTTTTTAATCAATATTTTTTATTATGGTTTTGTGGGGTACAGTTAAGGGTTAGGTGTACAATTACGTTTCATTCAGGCACCCTGTTGATAAGAGATGTTTCCCCATCCCCAGACAGATATTTGCGACTGTTAATCCCATCCCCCTCCTCCCCCATAGTTTCCCAGTACCGCAGTCATTTTCTTATAATATTACATTGGATGTTCAAGGTCCATTATATGAGTGAGAACATGTGATACTCGGATCTTTGTTTCTGTGACAGGTCACTCAGTATTATAGACTCTAGTTCCATCCAGGTTGCTGCGAAATTCATGATTTTGTTCTTTTTTATGGCTGCATAGTATTCCATCGTGTATATGTACCACATTTTTTTAATCCAGTCCTCTTTTGATGGGCAGCATGGTTGTTTCCAGGTTCTTGATATTCTGAACACTGCTGCGATAAACATATGTATGCAGGTAACTTTTTTTTTTTTTTTTTGAGTTGGAGTCTCACTCTGTCGCCCAGACTGGAGTGCAGTGGCAGCTCCCAGCCACCGCCGCCTCGACCTGCCAGGCTCCAGTGATCCTTCCGCCTCAGCCTTCCGAGTAGCCGGAATTACAGGCATGCGCTACCACGCCCAGCTGATTTTTTGATTTACTGTAGAGATGAGGTCTCGCTGCCCAGGCGGGTCTCAAACCCGCGGGCTCAGGAAATCCACTCACCTCAGCCTCTCAAAAGTGCGGGATTACAGGCTGAGCCACCGAGCCCGGCTAGGTATCTTTTTTATAGAGTGATTTGTGTTCTTCAGGGTATATTCCCAGTAGGGGGATTGCAGGGTCATATGGAAGGTCAATTTTTACACCTTTTAGGAATAGCCACACTGCTTTCCACAGAGGTTGCACTAGTTTATACTCCCACCAACAGTGTAGAAGTGTTCCCTTTTCACCACATCCTCTCCAGCAGCTGTTATTTTTTGAGTTGTTGATAATTGCCATTCTGACTGGAGTTAGGTGGTATCTCAGTGTGGTTTTGATTTGCATCTCCCTGATGATTAGTGAGGTTGAGCATTTCTTCATGTGTTCGTTGGCTGCTCGGATGTCTTCTTTTGTGAAGTGTCTGTTCATATCTTTTGCCCATTTTATAATGGGGTTGTTTGTTTTCTTCTTTTCAGTACGTTTCAGTTCCTTGTAGATCCAGGATGTTAAGCCTTTGTCAGACCTAGAGTTGGCAAATACTTTCTCCCAGTCTGTAGGCTGTCTCCCTGCTCTCTTGATGGTTTCTTTGGCTTTGCAGAAGCTAGTCAGTTTAATAAGGTCCCATATGTCTATCTTCTGTCTTATGTCCTGTGGGTTTCGGGTTTTGTACAGGAATTGGATGCCAGTTCCAATTTCCATGACAGTATTTCCTTCCTTTTCTAAGGTTCTTATGGTTTGAGGTTTTACATTTAGGTCTCTGATCCATTTGGAGTTAACCTTTGTGCATGCGGATAGATAGGGGTCCTGTTTCAATCTTCTGCATGTGGTCAGCCAGTTTTCCCAGCACCATTTACTGAATAGGTTCTCCTCTCCCCATTGGTAGGTGGTGAGGGCTTTGTCGAAGATGAGTTGGTTGAAAAATTGAGGTTTTGCTTTTGGAATCTCAATTCTGTTCCATTGATGTATATGCCTGTTCCTGTACCAATACCAAGCTGTTTTGATTATTGTAGCTTTATAGTAAAGTTTGAAGTCTGGTATTGTGATACCACCTGCATTGTTTTTTTTTTTTGCTGAGGATTGTTCTGGCTATTCTTGGATGTTTGTGTTTCTATATGAACTCCTGTGTTGTTTTTTCTAGGTCTGAGAAGAATGTTGTTGGTAATTTGGTGGGTATTGCATTGAATTTGTAGATTGCCTTAGGTAAGATGGACATCTTCATAATGTTGATTCTTCTGATCCATGAGCATGGGATATTTTTCCACTTGTTCGTGTCAGCTTTGACTTCTTTGAGCAGTGTTTTGTAATTTTCATTGTAAAGGTCTTTCATGTCTCTGGTTAGGAAGATGCCAAGGTATTTTATTTTTTTTTTGTGGCTATTGTGAATGGAATTGTGTTTTTTATTTGGGTTCCTGTGTGTTTATTTTTGGTGTAGAGAAACGCGATTGTCTTTTGTACATTTATTTTGTATCCTGAGACTTTGCCAAAGGCCTTTATCAATGTAAGGAGGCTTTTGAAGGATTCTCCTTGGGTTTTCAAGGTAGACAATCATATCATCTGCATAGAGAGATAACTTGACTTCCTCTTTTCCTATTTGAATACCTCAGATTGCCTCCTCTTTTCTGATTGCTCTAGCCAGGACTTCCAATACTATGTTGAACAGGAGGGGTGACAGTGGGCATCCTTGTCTAGTTCCCGTTTTTAGGGGAATTGGTTCCAAGTTTTATCCATTTAGGAGTATGCTGGCTGTGGGTTTCTTGTAGATGGCTTTTACTATTTTGAGTTATGTTCCCCATATGCCCAGATGTTCAAGGGTTTTTATCAAGAAGGGGTGCTGGATTTTATCAAAAGCTTTTTCTGCATCTAATGATATGATCATGTGGTTTTTGTTTTGACATCTGTTGATGAATTTAATTATATTTATGGTTTTACGAATGTTGAACCAGTCTTGCAACCCAGGAATGAAGCCTACTTGGTCATGGTGGATGATTTTTGAGATGTATTGCTGAATCCGGTTTGCTGTGATCTTGTTGAGAATTTTAGCATCTATGTTCATCAAAGATATTGGCCTGTAGTTCTCTTTCTTTGTTGGATCTTTACCTGGCTTGGGTATCAATGTGATTTTGGCTTCGTAAAATGATTTGGGGGAAGTTCCATCTTTTTCAATCACCTGGAATACCTTCAGTAGGATTGGTATCAGCTCCTCCTTAAATGTCTTGTAGAATTCTGCTGGAAAGCCATCTGGACCAGGGATTTTTTTTTTTTTTTTGTAGGAAGTTTTCTTATTACATAGTCGATTTCCTTGATTGTTATTGGTCTATTTAGGGTCTCAATTTCTTCTTGTTCCAACCCAGGTAGGTTGTGTGATTTCAGAAAGTTCTCCTTTTCCTTAAGGTTTTCAAGTTTGTTTCCATACAAGTGTATGTAGTAGTCTCTAATGATCTTTTGTATTTCTTCAGGGTCAGATGTGATTTCATCTTTTGTGTTTCTGATTGTGCTTATTTGGTTTTTTTCTCGTTTTTTCTTGGTCAGTCTAGCTAGGGGACCATCGATCTTGTTTATCCTTTCGAAGAACCAGCTTTTTTTTTTCATTGATTTTTTGTATTATCTTTTTGTCTTCTATGTCCTGGATTTGGGCTTTTATTTTGGTGATCTGGATTCTTCTGCTGAAATGAGGGTTTTTGTGGTCTTGCTTTTCCAGCTTCTTTAGGTGGCTTGTTAGGTTGTGAATTTCTGTTCCTTCTATTTTCTTCATGTGTGATTGTAGGGATATAAATTTCCCACTTACTACAACGTTCAGGGCATCCCAGAGATTTTGGTAAGATGTTTCTTCATTTTCATTTGTTTCCAGGTATCTTTTGATCCCTGTTTTGATTTCGTCATTGACCCAGGAGTTGTTTAGCATCATGCTGTTTAGTGTCCATGTCTTTGTGGGTTTTGGGGGGACTTTGTTGGTGTCAGTGTTTCTTTTTGTTCCACTGTGGTCTGAGAAGGTGTTTGGTAGAATTTCGGTCCTTTTAAATTTGCTTATGCTTGATTTATGGCCAAGTATGTGGTTGATCTTAGAATATGTTCCATGTGGTGATGAGTAGAATGTGTATTCTGTGGTCTTTGGATGGAGTGTTCTGTAGGTATCAATTAAGTCCATTTGTTCTAAAGTCACATTGAGGTTCCGGATCTCCTTGCTGATTTTTTGTCCTGATGATCTGTTTAGGGTTGTGAGTGGTATATTAAAGTCCCCAGTTATGATAGTGTTAGAGTCAATATCTTTCTTTAGTTTTCCAAGAAGTTGCTTTATGAAAGTTGGCGCACCTATGTGGGTGCATATATATTTAGGATAGATATTTCTTGTTGATGGATTGAGCCTTTTATCATTATGTAGTGGCCTTCTGCATCTTTTTTGATTTTTAATAGCTTGAAGGGTATTTTGTCTGAAATTAAGATCGCTACTCCTCCTTTCTTTTGTATTCCGTTCGCCTGAAAGTTTGTTTCCCATCCTCTTACTTTGAGTCTGTGGGTGTCCTTTCTAGTGAGGTGAGTCTCTTGAAGGCAATAGATTGTTGCCTGATGATATTTTATCCATTTCACCATTCTATGTCTTCTCAGTGGTGCACTTAGTCCATTCACATTTAGGCTAATAATTGAAATGCAAGAGTTGATCCCTGTCATAAGGTTCTTACAGAGTTGTTCCTGTTTGTTTGTTGTCTCTCTTTGGGTTTTGGAGTTGGTTCATGTGTGTTTTTAATCTTTTGCCTGTACTCTAGTGAAGAATGCTGTTGTTCTTTTTCTTTTTCTTCTGTGTTCAGTACTTTCTTAAGTGTTTCTTGTAGAGGTGGTCTGGTGGTAGCACAGGTTCTTAGGGATTGAATGTCTGGAAAAGATTTCAATTCTCCCTCACTAATGAAGCCTAGTTTGGCTGGGTAGGTTATTCTTGGTTGAAATTGTTTCTCTTTTAGAACTTTGAAGATAGGGCTCCAGGCTCTCCTGGCCTGAAGGGTTTCTGTGGATAAATCTGCTGCTATTCTAATTGGTTTTCCCTGGTAGGTAGTCTGGCCTTTTCTCTTGCTGCCTTTAGGATTTTTCCTTTCATAGCTACTTTGTTTAGGTGAATTATTATGTGTCTGGGAGTTGGTCTTCTCATTTGTTGTCTTGCAGGGGTTCTCTGAATCTCTTGTGTTTGAATTTTTTCATCCTTAATGAGATGAGGGAAGTTTTCTTGAATGATTTCATGAAATGTTTATTCCAGTGTGTCTTCTGTTTCTCTGTCTGCCTCAGGAAGCCCAATTACTCTTAGGTTTGGTCTTTTGAAGTGATCATTCATCTCTTGCAGGTTTTGTTCTGTCTTTTTGAGCTTCTTTTCTATGCTTTTGACAGTTTGGGTTAGTTCTGGGCTTTGGTCTTCGACATCTGAGATTCTTCTGCTTGGCTGATTCTGCTTTCCATGCTTATTAGTCTGTTATTCATTTCCATCACATTATTCTTTACTGCTGTCATTTCTGACATCAGCTCCTTCCTATTTTCCTTTGTCTCTCCTCAATTTTTTAATTCTATCCATTAATGTCTTGATGTCTGGATTTGTTGCATGTAACTAGTCATTCTGGGGGCTCTTCATTGTTTGTGTTCCAGAATCTGTTTTCTCAGTGTCTGATCTCCCAGCGGTCTGTGTGAGACCTATATTCTTCTTTTGGTTTTTCTTCATTTGTGCGGTTTTTCCCCCTCCCTACTTTTTCCTTCCCTCCACGTCACCGTCTTCTTTAATTCTGTTATTCAGGGGTAAAGGGATTGGTTTTACTTCTGTTTGTTCAATCTGCTATTCTTTATGTATGTCCTCTTACTTTGTTCAATTCTGGAGTTGCACTGTAGGTTGGGGGTGGTCCTTTTTGCAGTTTTGAGATTTACTTAAGGGGGGAGCTGTGATTCAAAATCTATCTGCAGGTCCTGGTATTCGCTGACAGGTGTGTGAATAATCTGGAACCCATTTCCCACTGCCTTGGAATCTGTCCGTGCAGTGGGGCTGTAGGTTTACTCCCTGAAATGAAATGTGGTTAGCATGGGGGAGAGAATGGAGCAGACAGTGGGTTGAAGAGGGGGGTGGAGAGATAGAGGAGTAAGGGGGGAAACAAACGAGTGTGCCAACAAATAGAGAGAGAGGCCTATACTGAAAGAGATAAAAACAATAGACCACAGCTACAGACAAACCAACTCTAATACAGACAAAAATAAAACATATAGTGATGCTAACATACCAGCTATCCAACCACCTTATTAGTGTGCTGTTCCTCTATACAAAGATATGGTTTACAGAGAGAAGAAAAGAGAATAAAAGGAAAAGGAAAAAAGAGAAAAGGGAACAATTCAGTAGGAATAGAATGAAGTCATTAAACTAACAGAATCAAGGAAGCACACTCTGAGACATTTCGCTTAAGTCCAATGTCCTTTCAGGTCTGATTTTCAGTTTTCTTTGCAAGCTGGTAAATTAGTTTGCAGTTAGGGTCAGTTGCCCCTGGTCTACTGTGAAGGACAGTTCAGATCACCCTCTGTTCACCACTCTGGCCTATGTCTTTATCAAGCTTGTTTCTCCCGTTTCGGTGTTGTTACCTTGAATCGCCAGCAGGTGGTGCTATCTCAGTTGCTCGCCCCAGAGGGGGTGGGGCTGGACAGGAATGGCAGAGGCTGAAGATGGCAAGATGGCTGCCTGCCTCGGGGCAGACGGCAGGAGACTTACGGCGGGCAGGACGTCTCGGTCGCAGGAGAGGTGGCAGCGATCCCAGCAGATCTTCCCTGAAGGGGCTTCAAGGACTGAAGTTGTGGATCACCTCTGTCCCGGGTGGTGCGATATGCTACCGGTGGCAGTGGCTGCAGCAGCTGCAACGGCTGCGGCAGCAGCGTCTGTGCTGCAGTGGCTGTCCAGACCGCTGCGATGCCCCAGCGGTGGCAACGGCCAAGCTCCGTATGAAAAGCAGGCTGCAATGTTGGGGTCCGTAGCCCCCAGGGCGAGAGTCAGAGACCCACTGCAGTTCTCCTTTGCAGAGGTTTTCACAGACCGGGTTGCCCTGTCGCCATCTTGCCGGAAGTCCCCCAAAAAATATTTTTTTCTTTTCTTTTTCTGTTTCTTTCTTCTTTTGTCATTTTCTGTTTATGTGTGTATGTGAATGACTGTGTGCTCATCTTTTGACTTTGTTGTTATTGTTGGTTTTTGCTCTTTTGTTCTTCTGGGGTTTTTTTAATATTCATATTTTATAGTTTAAGGGGTGTGTCAATATATGTGTGAGGGTTCCACCCGAATTCCTTTTTTTTTTCCTTCTTTTTTTCTCCCCGCTTCGGTCTTTCTGTCTTTCTTCTCTATTTACTTTGTGCTAGGCATGTGTATGTGTGTTTAGTTTTCTTGGAGTTTTTTGTTGTGGTTTGTTTTGTTTTGCTTTGTTGTTTTGCTTTGTTTGCTTTGTCTCAGAGTGTGCTTCATTGATTCTGTTAGTTTAATGACTTAATTCTATTCTTACTGTATACAGTTTGTTTTGGAGTGTGTGTTGGTTTTGGCTTTGCATCATCATATAGAGTGGTGATGGGGAGTGGGTCTCAGAGAACACATACCACAATAAGCAAACATTTTAATTTGCAAGTAGTGTCTGATTCCTAGTGCCCGATCCCCCACTTTATTCAGATTTCAAAAACTACAAGAGACAGCAAAGCTTCCCATCCACCATCCTATTTCAAAATAGAACAAATATAGAGCCCAGATCAGGGAAGAATAGAGGACTGAGAAAACATCAGAAGGAAAAGCCTCTCCCACTGACACTGAATAACAGAACTAAAGAGAAAAACAAGAGAGCTGTCACAAATGAGGAAAAGCTAAAGGAAGACCTCAGGCAATTTCAAGTTACCAAAGACACAACTCCTAAAAAATCAGACTTTGGTGCCCAAACAATGGAAGTCACCAATGACTAGACCAAGAATGCGACAGGGATTAGAGAATGGATAGAAAGGGTGAATAAGATTCAAGAAAGACAAGATGCAACAATGAAAGAACTTATAACAGATTTTGGCAATAAAAATTTCTTCCAGGAAATAAATAACAAGATGACAGCATGGAAAGCAGAATTAATTTAAGCTGAAGAAAGAATTTCAGAACTTGAGACCAGAAATGTAATTAACCTGATCTGTGAAAAACATAGAAAGAAGACTCAGAAAGAAAGAACAAAGCCTTCAAGAGATGTGTGATTACATCAAAAGGCTGAACCTACACCTGACTGGTATCCCAGAAGAAGAAAGGGAAAATGAGAACAACTTGGAACAAGTATTCCAGGAGGTAATCCAAGAAAACTTTCCCCATCTCACCAGAGATGTGACTAGCCAAGCACAAGAGATACAGAGAATTCCCACAAGACATCAAATGAGAAGACCAACCCCTAGACACATAGTAATTCACCTGCACAAAGTAGACACAAAAGGAAAAATCCTAAAGGCAGCAAGAAAGAAAGGTCAGACTACCTACCAGGAAAAATCAATCAGAATAGCAGCAGACCTATCAGCAGAAATACTACAAGCAAGAAGGGACTGGAGCCCTATATTCAAAGTCCTCAAAGATAAACAATTTAAAGCAAGAATTTCCTATCCAGCCAAGTTCAGCCTCATTAGTGATGGAGAATTAAAATCCTTCCCAGACATCTGGTTCCTAAGACTTATGCAGCTTCCAGACCAGCTCTACGGGAGACACTTCAAAAGGTATTAAACACAGAAGAAAGAAAAAAAAAGAATGACCACACACTTCTCAAGAGAACAGCAGAGCACAGAATCAGTAGAGAATACAGCACAACAAGAAACTTGAAAACATACACATTTAACAACTCCAAAGCCAAAAGAAAACAAGCAAACAAAGAAAAAAACTTTATAAGAGCCTCATGACAGGTATAAGCAATCACATTTCAATAATCGGCCTGGATGTGAATGGGCTAAATGCACCACTGAAAAGACACAGAATGGCAGACTGGATAAGAAACCATGACCCAATTATTTGCTACACCCAGGAGACTCATCTCACTACAAGGGATGCACATAGACTCAAAGTTAAAAGATGGAAAATGAGTTTCCAGGCAAATGGATCACAAAAGAAGGCAGAAGTTGCAATCTTAATATCAGGCAAAACAACCTTTAAGTTATTGAAAATGAAAAAAGATGCAAAAGGACACTACATAATGATAAAAGGTTCAATCCATCAACAAGAAATATCCATCCTAAACACAAATGCACCCAACACAGGAGCACCAGCATTCATAAAGCAACTACTGAATAAACTAAAAAAAGATATTAATTCTAACACTATTATAGCAGGCGACTTGAATACCCCACTGACAGCCCTAGATAGATCATCGAGGCAAAAAATCAACAAGGAGATCCAGAACTTAAACTTGACACTTGACCAAATGGACTTAGTAGATACCTACAGATTATTCCACCCAACAACCACAGAATACACATTCTACTCATCACCACATGGAACATTCTCCAAAATCGATCACATCCTTGGTTATAAATCAAGCATAAACAAACTCCATAAGGTTGAAATCTTGTCATGCACATTCTCAGACCACAGTGGAATAAACGTCAAAACCAGCATTTCCCCAAAGCCCACAAAGACATGGACACTAAACAGCATAATGCTGAACAACTACTGGGTCAACACTGAAATTAAAGCAAAAATTGAAAGATTCCTAAGAAACAAATGAAAATGAAGAAACATCTTACCAAAACCTCTGGGATGCCATGAAATCAGTTCTAAGAGGGGAATTTATATCTCTACGAGCACACATTAAGAAAATGGAAAGATCACAAGTGGAGAGCCTAACAGATCACCTAAGGGAGCAGGAAGAGAAGACCACCAAAACCCCAACTTTAGCAGAAGAATCCAAATCACAAAAATAAGGGCCCAAACACAGGACATAGAAGACAAAAATATTATAGACATCATCAACAAAACAAAAAGCTGGTTCTTTGAAAGAATTAACAAGATTGATGGGCCCCTAGCCAGAATGACCAAGAAAAAGAGAAAAAGTCCAAATAAACACAATCAGAAACACAAAAGATCAAATCACAACTGAGCCAGAAGAAATACATAATATTATCATAGATTACTATGTACACCTATATGGAAACAAACTTGATAACCTATATGAAATGGAGGACTTTCTGACATCACACAACCTCCCCAGGTTGAAACAAGAAGACATTCAGACACTAAATAGACCAATAACAACCCAGAAAATTGACTCTGTCATACGAAAACTACCTACCAAAAAAATTACTGGACCGGATGGCTTTCCAGCAGAATTCTACAAAATGTACAAGGAGGAGTTGATACCAATCCTACTGAAAGTATTCCAGGCAACTGAGAAAGATGGAATTCTCCCCAAATCATTTTACGAAGCTAACATCACACTGATACCCAAACCGGGTAAAGATCCAACAAAAAAAGAGAACTACAGACCAATATCCCTTACGAACACAGATGCAAAAATCCTCAACAAGATTCTAGCAATCAGATCCAAAAACACATCTCAAAAATCATCCACCATGACCAAGTAGGCTTCATCCCCAGGATGCAGGGCTGGTTCAGCATTCGCAAGATCATAAATGTCATTAAATACATCAACAGGTGTAAAAACAAGATTATCTCATTATATGCAGAAAAAGCATTTGATAAAATCCAGCATCCCTTCTTATAAAAACCCTCAAACACCTAGGTATAGAAGGAACATACTTCAAAATAGTAAGCACCATCTATGATAAACCCACAGCTAACCTATTGCTAAATGGACAGAAACTAGAAACATTTCCCCTGAAAACTGGAATAAGATAAGGCTGCCCACTCTCACCACTTTGTTCACTATCGTGTTGGAAGTCCAGCTTGGGCAATTAGACAAGAGAAGGAAATCAGGGGTATACAAATAGGAAAAGAGGAAGTCAAGTTGTCCCTCTTTGCTGATGATATGATCCTATAACTTGAAAATCCAAGAGAGTCTGTCAAAAACCTGCTTGCACTGATAAAGGACTTTGGCAAAGTCTCAGAGTACAAAATAAATGTGCAAAACAGTTGCGTTTCTATTTACCAACAATAAGCATGCAGAGACCCAAATTAAAAGCACAATCCCAGCTGGGCTCAGTGGCTCAGCCTGTAATCCCGTGCCTTTGGGAGGCTGAGGTGAGTGGACTGCCTGAGCCCGTGGGTTCAAGACCCGGCTGGGCAGGTGAGACCTCATCTCTACAATAAATTTAAAAAAATTACCCAGGCATGGTAGTGTGCACCTGTAATTCTGGCTACTCAAAAGGCTGAGGCGGAAGGATCGCCAGAGCCCAGCAGGCCGGGAGCGGCCACTGCACTCCAGTCTGGGCGACAGAGTGAGACTCCAACTCAAAAAAAAAAAAAAAAAAAAAACCTCGGCATCTTCCTAACCAGAGAAGTGAAAGACCTTTACATTCAGAATTACAAAACACTGCTCAAAGAAATCCAAGACACAAACAAATGGAAAAATATTCCATGCTCATGGATAGGAAGAATCAACATTGTTACGGTATCCATCCTACCAAAGGCAATCTACAGATTCAACGCAATACCCATTAAGTTACCAACATCATTCTTCTCAGACCTGGAAATGACAATACAGAAATTCATATGGAAACATAAACGACCACAAATGGCCAAAACAATTCTTAGCAAAAGAAATAAAGCAGGAGGTATCACACTTCCAGACTCCAAATTTTTTACTATAAGGCTACAGTAATCAAAACAGCCTGGTATTGGTACAAGAACAGGCACATAGACCAATGAAACAGGATAGAGATTCTGGAATAAAGCCTCAATTCCTCAACCAACTCATCTTTGATAAAGCCTCCAACAACAACCACTGGGGAGAGAAGAACCTGTTCAGTAAATGGTGCTGGGAAAACTGGCTGACCACATGCAGAAGATTGAAACAGGACCCCTACCTATCACCATACACAAAAATTAACTCTAAATGGATCAAAGACCTAAATGTAAAACCTAAAACTATAAGAATCTTAGAAAATGCAGGAGACACCCTGATGGAAATTGGAACTGGCAACCAATCCCCGTACAAAACCCTAAAGGCCAATACCTTAAGAAATAAGATAGGCAAGTGGGACCTCATCAAACCAACGTGCTTCTGCAAAGCAAAAGAAACCATCAAGAGAGCAGGGAGACAGCCCACAGAATGGAAAAAAATATTTGCCAACTGTTTATCTGACAAAGGTCTAACATCTAGGATCTACAAGGAACTCAAATGCACCGAAAGGAAAAAAAACAAGCAGTTCCTTTAAAAAGTGGGCAAAAGGCATGAACAGACATTTCTCAAAAGAAGATATATGGTCAGCCAACAGACACATGAAAAAGTGCTCAGCCTCACTCATCATCAGAGAAATGCAAATCAAAACCACATTGAAATACCCCGGTAAGAATGGCCATTAATAAAACAAACAACAGATGCTGGCAAGGATGTGGAGAAAAAGGAACGCTTCTACACTGCTGGTGGGAATACAAATTAGTGCAACCTCTTTAGAGGACAAAGTGATAATACTGAGTGACCTCTCACAGAAACAAAGATCCGAGTATCACATGTTCTCACTCATATAATGGACCTTGAACATCCAATGTAATACTATAAGAAAATGACTGACGGTATTGGGAAACTATGGGGGGGAGGGGAATGGGATTAACAGTAGCAAATATCTGTCTGGGGATGGGAAAACACCTCTTATCAACAGGGTGCCTGAATGAAACGTAATTGTACACCTAACCCTTAACTGTACCCCACAAAACCATAATAAAAAATATTGATTAATAAAAAAAAAAAAAGAAGAAGACAAAGTGGCGATTTCTGAAAGAACTAGAAATTGACCTTCCATATGACCCAGCAATTCCCCCATGGGAATATACCCAGAGGAACGCAAATCATTCTACAAAAAAGATACCTGCACACGTATGTTTGTTGCAGCTCTATCCACAATAGCAAAAACATGGTACCAACCATGCTGCCCGTCGAAGCTGGACTGGATTAAAAAAATGCAGCACATATACACAATGGAGTATTATGCAGCCATAAAGAAGGACAAATATATGGACTTCACAGCAACTTGGATGGATTTGGAGTCGATCATACTCAGTCATCTATCACAGAAACAAAGAACAGAGTACCATATGTTCTCACTCATAAGCGGTTCTTGAACAATTATAATACTCTAAGAAAGCGATCAGCAATAATGGGAAACTGTCAGGCAAGGGGGTGGGATTGGTAGTTGAAGGAAAGTGCTAGGGGAGGAAGGGGCATATCCCATCAACGAGGGTACCTGTATAATCAATGTTTGTATTCCTAATTCTGTATTGTACCATGCATCTTTATAATAAAAAAAATATAGGTAGAGACAGAGAGAGAGAGAGAGACAGAGAAAGAGAGAGAGAGAGACAGAGAAAGAGAGAGAGAGAGAGAGAGAGAGAGAGAGAGATGCTAAATGACCCTTGACCGGAGCTAAACTTAGTTAGGAGCTTAGCAATTTTGTTACAGAACAGGCATGATGTTTCAAATAATTTACAGCCTGTTTCATTCTCCTGGACCCCAGATTACCTACAGTTTTGAACTGTATTCATTACTCTTTATGTACTTTTTTTTTTCTGAGTTGGAGTCTACTCTTGTCACCCAGGCTGGAGTGCAGTGGCATCCTCATGGCTACCACAGCCTCGACCTGCTGGGCTTAGGCGATCCTTCCACCTCAGTCTTCCAAGTAGCTGGAACTATAGACATATGACACATGCCACAACACCTGGCTAGTTTTTGTGACTTATTGTAGAGATAAGGTCTCACCAAGTTGCGCAGACCGGTCTCGAACCCCTGGGCTCAGGCAAACCTCTGGCCTCTGTCTCCCAAAGTGCTGGGATTACAGATTGAGCCACCATACCTGATCTCTTCATGTACTTTTAAAAAAGAGTACTTAAGGAAAAAACAGAGGGATAAAAAGCTCCTAAGTGGCACCAATTGCTCACCCCTCTTTACCCTCTTGGTTGCTTTCTCATGACCTCTAGGTTTTTCCACAAGACAGACATAGTGCATGATGATGGAGAAAATGTTAATGATTCTTCTTGAACGATGACTTAACTGAGTTAGGCATCCCTGTTTCCAGTTGGCAGGCTGTTCTCACAGTAGGAGTTGTCAGAAATTCTGTCTGTTTCACTCCATGATATATCCCAAATATTCATAGTACCTAGAAGATACTGTGCCTTTCACTAAAATTGTATTATCTTTTCTGTCAAGTTGGGTCTTAAACTATCATCTAAAGCAACAAATCCAACCTCAAGCAGGCTGTAGCTATCTCCAGTGTCCTTCTCACTAGAAAAAATATGCCCCTCACTGCAATCAGTTCCTCACAAAGCTAAATCTTAGACTTGGGGAGGAGGAGATGAAGATAAGAAGCTAAGGGTAGAGGAAAGGACTTTTAATTAAACCCCAAAAAGAGACTTAGGAACCCACAATCATTATTGACTCATAAGTGATAACTTTCCCAAGAAGAACGTGCCTCAGTGTCAAAATTAAAATATACACGTAGCAAGTTCAAGTTGATTGATATGGTAGTTTGAACTCCCTGGTAATTTAAATGAAAATATACTCAATACTTAACATAAATAGCTATTATAAGGAGCTTTTTTTTTAAGGGTAAAAATATATATAATAATAGATGCTGTAGAAAAATTCTCAGTACACAAGCTAATACCTGCCCTACCACACTTCATCTTACAAGAATAGGCAACCACAAGCAGAACAATTTTTTTTGTCTAAGAGATACAAGAAATATTCTAAAGATGCAAGGGTTATGGATCCTTTCAAAACTTTAAAGTGATGATGGTTTGGGAACTTCATTTTAACTATTATAATTTCAAAATTTATGACTTTATTTACATACTTGCATAAAAAAGCATTCCTCTTATCACATTTGCAAATAATTTGTCTTTACATTTTCAAATTGAGAAAAACATATAAAAAGACTTCCCTAAGTTAGAAGGGAAAACTTGGATGATTTAAAATGAGCAATCAATGACCAACAATAAAAAAATAAAAAAGAAAATACCTAGAATGGAAGAAAGGAAGTGGCAACTAATAACTCATGACAACTTGCTATTATTATAAAAATATAAGTCAATAAAGACAGTGGATACTTCAAATGAATTATAAGAGGAGTGAAACAGTATACAAAAAGATATTTACATTAGAAAAGTTCTTCTCTCTTAATAACATAGGCTTTCTTATGTCTCACTAGTATTTTTCACTTTACATAACTTTTTTGCCTGATTGACCAGAATCTATTAAGTTACTCTTCTCAATAGAAACTCAATATAATCTTTACCACATTTCAAAATGAGTTTCCCAAAAATGTTAGCTCATGCCATTCTTTAACATTAGTTTTTATAGTAACTCATCAACTTTGATCATTTTGTATCATTATGTCAGATCATGGTTTTATAACTATGAGTAAAATCTACTTTTTAAAACAATGATTCCTTGTCAATAAATTAATTTAATACATAAACTACAAATATAAATTTCAACTCTCTGAAAAAATAATTTAATATGAATTTAAAAGTCCACAGGGTATTTATCTTACCATTCAGTAAACAAGACAACCAGATCATCTTGATTGGCATAATGTTCCATGACTGCTTTCATTAATCTCACTTTTTGGCCCCCTCCAATACTATTAATTCCATCACCACCTTTCCACTCTTCTCCTTGACCAAGGACCTATAAAGGAAATCAACATTTCATTCCTGAACAAAACTCAAATTTGACATACCACAAAACACAGAAAGACATCAGCAACTTGCACAGTACTGCACCATAACCACTCTTTAAATGTTTCAGTAAATCATCATGCTATGCTAGAAAGAAAAAAAAATGCCTAAAGCTGGTCATAATTCTTAATGTTCTTCACTTTAAAAATGCCATTTCCTTAACTTCCTCTTTTCCTCTTTGGATACTCCTGATTTCTACTCTTTTCTGATTGCTCTGGCTAGGACCTCCAACACTATGTTGAATAGGAGGAGTGAAGTGGCAACGTTGTCTCAATATGGTGTTCAGGGAAAATATTTCCAACTTCTGTCCATTTATCAATATGTTGGCTGTGGGTTTATGGTAGATGGGTCTTTCTGTTTGGAGGTATGTTCCCACTACGTTTAGGTGTTTAAAGATTTTTATCAATAAGGTTTGCTGGATTTTGTTTAGAGCTTTTTCTGCATCTACTGACATATTCATGTGGTTCTTATTTTTATATCTGTTGATGTATTTAATTACATATATGGTCTTGCAGATGTTGAACAAGTCCTGCATCCATGGAATGAAGTCTAATTGATCATGGTAGATGATTTTTGAGATGTGCTGCTGGATCCGATAAGGCTACAATAATCAAAACAGTTTTGTTTTGGTACAAGAACAGGTATATAGACCAATGTAACAGGATAGAGAGTCCAGAAGCAAAGCCTCAACTTCTCAACCAACTCATCTTTGACAAAGCCTCCAACAACAACCACTGGGGTAAGGAGAACCTGTACAGTAAATGGTGCTGGGAAAACTGGCTGACCACATGCAGAGGAATGAAACAGAACCACTACCTATCACCCTACACAAAAATCAACTCCAAATGGATCAAAGATCTAAACATAAAACCTCAAACTATAAGAATCTTAGAAAACACAGAAGACACCCTTACAGAAGGTGGAATAGGCAACTAATTCCTGATCAAAACCCCAGTAGCCCATGCCATAGGAGATAAGATTGACATACAGGACCTCATCAAATTGAAAAGTTTCTGCAAAGCAAAAGAAACCATCAGTGGGGAGACAGCCCAAAGAATGGGAAAAAATATTTGCCAAATCTATATCTGATACAGGCCTAACACCCATGATCTACAAGTAACTCAAACATACTGAAAAGAAAAAAACAAACAGCCATACTAAAAAGTGGGCAAAAGATATGAATAGATACTTCTCAAAAGAAGACATACAAGCAGCCAACAGATACATAAAACAATGCTCAGTCTCACTAATCATCAAAGAAATGCAAATCAAAACCACACTGAGATACCTAACTCCAGTCAGGATGGCCATCATTAACAGCTCAAAAAACAACAGATGTTGATGAGGATGTGAAGAAAAGGGAACACTTCTACACTGTTGGTGAGAGTATAAATTAGCACAACCTCTGTGGAAAGCATGTGGTGATCTCTAAAAGATCTAAAAATCAACCTTCCATACAACCCAGCAATCCTCCTTCTGGCAATACACCTAGAGGAACACAAGTCATTCTACAAAAAAGATACTTGCACACGCATGTTTATTACAGCACTATTCACAACAATAAAAACATGGAACTAACCATGCTGCCCATCAAAAGTAGACTGGATTTTTAAAAATGTAGTATGTACACATTATGGGATATTACACAGCCATAAAGAAGGACAAAATTATGGGCTTTGCAACAACTTGGATGGATTTAGAGTCTATCATACTCAGTGATCTATCACAGAAACAAAAGAACTGAGTATCACACGTTCTCGCTCACAAGTGGACCCTGAACAATTATCATACTACATGAAAGAGATTGGCAGTAGTGGATCACTTCCAGGGAAGGGTGGGCATATAACATTAATAAGGGTACCTGATCCCAAGTCAGGTGAATGGAGGAACAATGAGAAGCCCAAACTTTACCTGCACAATGACCATTTATGCACCTAAACCTGAATTGTACCCTACATCTTTAAAATAAATAAGTAAATAAAGCCATTCCCAATTTTACCACTTCCAAAGTTAAGAGTCTAATCTAAGGAGGTGAACTCTGAAAGTATTTCTCATATTCTTTTATTTTATTCCTATTTGTTCATACCAAAATGAGGGGGAAAAAATGAAGAAACCTCCCATGTTGCTTTTTTCAATATAGCAGGAAGTCTGTGTGATTAACCCTTGAACTCAGAGATTCATGGACTGAGCCTCTAAGCAATTTTCCTACTGAACTCAAATGTATTGTTAGAACTACAGAGGACATCAAGTAAAATGTCACCTTTTTTACCTTATAAATCTCAAACTTACAAAATCCTCATAAGCTTAAGAAGAGTTTATCAATACAAGAAACTGCTTAAGCACAATTTTAACTGGGACTAAACCTGCATCTTTCCTCTTCACTGTTTGCCTGAGCCTCAGCAACTGCATCCTGAATTATAAACGTGTGGCTAGGAGGGAGCAAGAAGTACAATATGTGTCCCTCTCCCTCACACACAGTTTTGATTTTAGTTCCATCCAAATATAGTCTAAAGTTGTCAAAATAGTGATCTACTAGGATATCTGGGAAGTTAAGAGGCAAGAAAATTGAAAATACAAAAGAAAAGGAAAAAATAAATTTTAAAAACAAACACTATTCATTCTAACATAACACTGAGCAAAATGTAAATCTGGTTGCCAAAGCCTGTGGGGTTCCTAGTCTCAAATCTCTTGTTATCACTTCGACACTATGCATATTGGAGGAGAAGGTGGGGGAAGGAGGGATGCACTCAAGAAAACTCAAGCTGTTGTGGTTCTGGATTCGAAAAGAAAATAATCTAGTAGAATTATTAGTTAGTTCTCACCATATACAGTACCCTCCTCTAGCCCCTGAAATTTGTTCCAAAACCCATCTGGAAGTAATATGATCCTAATCCTAAAGTAATATTGGACCTAACCACATCTGAGAGACTAACTGTGTAGTACACCATGTTAAGAACTCTGTATGTTCTTTCTACTACACCAGCGGTCATCCGACTTTAATATGCAACAGATTCACATGGAAGACTTGTTCAAACACAGACCACAAGGTATCATTCCCAAAATTCGTGATTCAGTTGGTCTGAGATAGAGCCTAAGCATTTTAGTGTCCAGGTGAGGCACATGTTGGTGGTTCCCACACTTTGGGAACCACTGCATTACATAACAAGAAGAAAGCAGGAGGATCATCAATTCTACATTTAGTCAAATGGGGCTGGGGTCCAATATCTGACACTATACCTTGTAACACTATATACTTTGGAACAAGTTTTTCTCATCCATAAACAAAGCAGTATCCACTTTATATGGCTCATATTATGAATTAACAGCATATCATATCCAAAGTTCCTAACAAAATGCCTTATATATAAGAAGCATTCCACTCTAGGCCAGGTGCAGTGGCTCACACCTATAATCCCAACACTTTGGGAGGTAGAAATGAGAGGCTTGCCTGAGCCCACTCACAGGTTCGAGAGCAGCCTGGGCAATATGGCCAGACCTCACCTCTACAATAAATCAAAAAATTAGCTGGGCATAGTGGTGCACACCTGTAGCTCCAGCTACTTGGAAGGCTGAAGTGGAAGAATCGCCTGAGCCCAGCAAGTTGAGGCTGTGGTGGCCGTGAGCATGCCACTGCACTCCAGCCTGGGCAATGGAGTGAGACTCCAACTCAAAAAAGAAAGAACAGAAACATTCCACTCTCTTCCCAGTCTGAACCCTACCAATTCCACCACTGGAGTTCAGCATTATTTTATTCTATTTTTTCTGTTTCTTTCATAGTATCTCCTATCAGTTCATCCTACTATATTTCTCATCTATCCTAACATATTTCTAATGTATTTTTCATATATTCCATATTAAACATCTAGTTGTTACTAGATCTCTTTTCCAGCAAAGTTTAGCCTCTTTACTAGCTATTCTATATTAACAACTGTACCTAGTCTACCTTTTTTTCCAAAAAAAAAGTCTACCTTTTTTTTCCACAACATACATTCAAATAGCTCAGCTTTTTGCCAAGCAAAAGCAATCTTTCCCCTCTTTTTAAATTTTTTTTCTGTTTTTCATGATTCCTACGTAGATACCTCCTTACTCTCCTCATATTTGTAGGAAAGAACTGGTTGAGAGTTCCCTCTTTCCAATATAAAAAAGAAAAGAAAAAGGCAGGCCTCTCATAGCTAAGTTTAATAGTTCTATCAACTTCCCCAAGTTTCCACTGATCATTTATCAATGAGATGTTCATCTGGAGAAAAGTTTTCTAAATCCATTTTTTAGCGCATTACAATATTCTCAAATTTCTCTAAAACGAAATAAGAACAGAAACAAATTAACAACAACAACAAAGAAAAGCAATTCTCGATCATGGACAGAAAAGTTAGCCCTTCATACTCATGTTTCCAATTCTCTATAAACAAAGGTATATACTATGATAGACGAATCCATTACAGAAAAAATTATTCAAAATCAGTGAAAAAAATGACTGTGAAATCTTAGTTATACTGTGTTTGTATGTCCACCCAAAAGAAATTATGTATATGTATACACACACAAATATAAATATTAACATATTTTGTTGTTTTATAGAACATGCTTATATAAAGCATTAGCAAAAACTAAGAAATTATTATCTGAGTGGCAGAGTATGTTTTATTTTTAGTTATTATGGGTACATAATAGTTGTATATATTTATGTGATATATGTGATATATATGTGATATAGGGATACAAATCAGGGTAACTTGGGTATCCATCACCTCAAACTTTTATCCTTTATTTGTGCTAAGAGCTATTAATAAGGCCAAAAACTGCATATAAACTAAGAACAATTATGTAATCAAGGTTAACTTCCTTGTGTAAATTATAGATTGTGACAGTACTACTATTATAAAAAATGTACTTTAGGCACACATTTTAATATCTTCATAGATTTAAGAATATACCATACCTTCACAGTATAATTGAAATATTTGGCTGACTGCATAAATCGATGGAATCCATCATTTTCTTTTGTTGCTACAGTTATGACTAATAATTTATCTGCAAAGACAAAAGGAAACAACATAGGAAGATTTACAAAAAGGTTAAAAGCTAACACTTTACATCTCACAACAGTGATTAGAGACCTCATTAAGCCGATGGAAATGCTCTGGTTTGTTCATCTACATGAGAAAACAAAGAACTATTGAAAAAAAAAGATTCAAATTGGTTATATCACTGCCAAATGATGAACCTTCAAATGACAAGTTATTTTAATGGTAAAAAGTGCATTAATGGTTAAAGAAAAGCATGTCCTCAAGATTAAGATAAAAACTTCTATAAAATGCTAATTAAATCTAAAGATCAAGACTCTCCTAGACATTATCTAATCATCAGTTTCATTGTTACCTATAAATCATTCCTGACTTACAATACACATCACTGAAGTTGTATGCAAACTATATTGATCAAAAACTGACATATAAAAAAGAGATGCAAGCTTTGAGTCTGATACGAATTTTCAAAAACAAATTATGACATATTGGGAATAAATATTTAGAAATAAGATCCTAATTTTTCCTGCTATTCATGATTTTTTAAATATGAAAAATCTCAAAAGCTACGGCAATTATATCATTTATTTATTCAGTATTTTGTTTTGTCATTAAGAATAAATGAAACCAAAATCACCAGTGTCCTAGTTAATATACAACTCTTAGCTACTATTTTATACTGGATTATTATTTTTAATCCAACATAACACTTCTTTTTAGTAGACATTGATAGATTTAAAGAATCATTTCAAAATACCTCTAGAAGCTACTAAGGATAATGATTATTATTAAAAGGCATGTTTGAAAATACATAAAAGAAGTGTATCCATCTTTTGTCAGCAAATGTCAAAAGAGCTGGGAATTTCTTTTTTAAAAAAACTGAAGATGGAGGTTCGTGGCAAGATGGCGACGGGGCAACCCGGTGTCTGAAGCCCTCTGCAAGGGAGATCTGCAGTGGGTCTCTGACTCTCGCCCCGGGGGGCTGGGGACCCCAGCATCGCAGCCTGCTCTTCAGATACAGCTCGGCCATTCCCACCGCTGGGACATCGCAATGACTGGACAGTTACTGCAGTGCAAATAGTGCCGCCGCCACCGCCACGACCCCTCCCCCGCCACCGCTGCTGCCACCACCGCGGTCTCCGTGACAGGTAGCACATCACACCACCCGGGGCCGAGGCAATTCACACGAAACCCCTTCAGGGAAGATCTGCTGGGATCGCTGCCACCTCTCCTGCGTCCGAGACTGTCCTGCCCACCCGGTGTGGGGTTCCTGTTGCCTGCTCAGAGGCAGGCAGCCATCTTGTTCCTGTCCGGCCCTACCCCCTCTGGGGTAAGCAGCTGAGATAGCACCACCTGCTGGCGATTTAAGGTAACAACACCGAAACGGGAGAAACAAGCTTGATAAAGACATAGACCAAACTGCTGAACGGAGGTTAATCTGAACTGTCCTTCACAGCAGATCAGGGGCAACTGACCCTAACTGCAAACTAATTTATCAGCTTGAAAAGAAAATTAGAAATCAGACCTGAAAGGACATTGGACTTAAACGAAATGTCTCAGAGTGTGCTTCCTTGATTCTATTAGTTTAATGACTTCATTCTATTCCTACTGAATTGTTCCCTTTTCTCTTTTTTCCTTTTCCTTTTATTCTCTTTTCTTCTCTCTGTAAACCATATCTTTGTATAGAGGAACAGCACACTAATAAGGTGGTTGGATAGCTGGTATGTTAGCATCACTATATGTTTTATTTTTGTCTGTATTAGAGTTGGTTTGTCTGTAGCTGTGGTCTATTGTTTTTATCTCTTTCAGTATAGGCCTCTCTCTCTATTTGTTGGCACACTCGTTTGTTTCCCCCCTTACTCCTCTATCTCTCCACCCCCCTCTTCAACCCACTGTCTGCTCCATTCTCTCCCCCATGCTAACCACATTTCATTTCAGGGAGTAAACCTACAGCCCCACTGCACGGACAGATTCCAAGGCAGTGGGAAATGGGTTCCAGATTATTCACACACCTGTCAGCGAATACCAGGACCTGCAGATAGATTTTGAATCACAGCTCCCCCCTTAAGTAAATCTCAAAACTGCAAAAAGGACCACCCCCAACCTACAGTGCAACTCCAGAATTGAACAAAGTAAGAGGACATACATAAAGAATAGCAGATTGAACAAACAGAAGTAAAACCAATCCCTTTACCCCTGAATAACAGAATTAAAGAAGACGGTGACGTGGAGGGAAGGAAAAAGTAGGGAGGGGGAAAAACCGCACAAATGAAGAAAAACCAAAAGAAGAATATAGGTCTCACACAGACCGCTGGGAGATCAGACACTGAGAAAACAGATTCTGGAACACAAACAATGAAGAGCCCCCAGAATGACTAGATACATGCAACAAATCCAGACATCAAGACATTAATGGATAGAATTAAAAAATTGAGGAGAGACAAAGGAAAATAGGAAGGAGCTGATGTCAGAAATGACAGCAGTAAAGAATAATGTGATGGAAATGAATAACAGACTAATAAGCATGGAAAGCAGAATCAGCCAAGCAGAAGAATCTCAGATGTCGAAGACCAAAGCCCAGAACTAACCCAAACTGTCAAAAGCATAGAAAAGAAGCTCAAAAAGACAGAACAAAACCTGCAAGAGATGAATGATCACTTCAAAAGACCAAACCTAAGAGTAATTGGGCTTCCTGAGGCAGACAGAGAAACAGAAGACACACTGGAATAAACATTTCATGAAATCATTCAAGAAAACTTCCCTCATCTCATTAAGGATGAAAAAATTCAAACACAAGAGATTCAGAGAACCCCTGCAAGACAACAAATGAGAAGACCAACTCCCAGACACATAATAATTCACCTAAACAAAGTAGCTATGAAAGGAAAAATCCTAAAGGCAGCAAGAGAAAAGGCCAGACTACCTACCAGGGAAAACCAATTAGAATAGCAGCAGATTTATCCACAGAAACCCTTCAGGCCAGGAGAGCCTGGAGCCCTATCTTCAAAGTTCTAAAAGAGAAACAATTTCAACCAAGAATAACCTACCCAGCCAAACTAGGCTTCATTAGTGAGGGAGAATTGAAATCTTTTCCAGACATTCAATCCCTAAGAACCTATGCTACCACCAGACCACCTCTACAAGAAACACTTAAGAAAGTACTGAACACAGAAGAAAAAGAAAACAGAACAACAGCATTCTTCACTAGAGTACAGGCAAAAGATTAAAAACACACATGAACCAACTCCAAAACCCAAAGAGAGACAACAAACAAACAGGAACAACTCTGTAAGAACC
The DNA here is from genome assembly GCA_027257055.1 of Cephalopachus bancanus. Taxonomy (NCBI): domain Eukaryota; kingdom Metazoa; phylum Chordata; class Mammalia; order Primates; family Tarsiidae; genus Cephalopachus; species Cephalopachus bancanus. The sequence continues at coordinate 3,888,959 of JAPVLO010000107.1, forward strand.
TTATGACAGGGATCAACTCTTGCATTTCAATTATTAGCCTAAATGTGAATGGACTAAATGCACCACTGAGAAGACATAGAATGGTGAAATGGATAAAATATCATCAGGCAACAATCTATTGCCTTCAAGAGACTCACCTCACTAGAAAGGACACCCACAGACTCAAAGTAAGAGGATGGGAAACAAACTTTCAGGCGAACGGAATACAAAAGAAAGGAGGAGTAGCGATCTTAATTTCAGACAAAATACCCTTCAAGCTATTAAAAATCAAAAAAGATGCAGAAGGCCACTACATAATGATAAAAGGCTCAATCCATCAACAAGAAATATCTATCCTAAATATATATGCACCCACATAGGTGCGCCAACTTTCATAAAGCAACTTCTTGGAAAACTAAAGAAAGATATTGACTCTAACACTATCATAACTGGGGACTTTAATACACCACTCACAACCCTAAACAGATCATCAGGACAAAAAATCAGCAAGGAGATCCGGAACCTCAATGTGACTTTAGAACAAATGGACTTAATTGATACCTACAGAACACTCCATCCAAAGACCACAGAATACACATTCTACTCATCACCACATGGAACATATTCTAAGATCAACCACATACTTGGCCATAAATCAAGCATAAGCAAATTTAAAAGGACCGAAATTCTACCAAACACCTTCTCAGACCACAGTGGAACAAAAAGAAACACTGACACCAACAAAGTCCCCCCAAAACCCACAAAGACATGGACACTAAACAGCATGATGCTAAACAACTCCTGGGTCAATGACGAAATCAAAACAGGGATCAAAAGATACCTGGAAACAAATGAAAATGAAGAAACATCTTAAAATATCTCTGGGATGCCCTGAAAGCTGTAGTAAGAGGGGAATTTATATCCCTACAAACACACATGAAGAAAATAGAAGGAACAGAAATTCACAACCTAACAAGCCACCTAAAGAAGCTGGAAAAGCAAGACCACAAAAACCCTCATTGCAGCAGAAGAAATCAGATCACCAAAATAAAAGCCCAAATCCAGGACATAGAAGACAAAAGGATAATACAAAAAAATCAATGAAACAAAAAGCTGGTTCTTTGAAAGGGTAAACAAGATTGATGGTCCCCTAGTTAGACTGACCAAGAAAAAAAGAGGAGAAAACGAAATAAGCACAATCAGAAATACAAAAGATGAAGTCACATCTGACCCTGAAGAAACACAAAAGATCATTAGATACTACTACGTACACTTGTATGGAAACAAACTTGAAAACCATAAGGAAATGGAGGACCTTCTGACATCACACAACCTACCTAGGTTGGAACAAGAAGAAATTGTGACCCTAAATAGACCAATAACAATCAAGGAAATCAACTACATAATAAGAAAACTTCCTACAAAAAAAACCCTGGTCCAGATGGCTTTCCAGCAGAATTCTTCAAGACATTCAAGGAGGAGCTGATACCAGTCCTACTGAAGGTATTCCAGGCGATTGAAAAAGATGGAACTCTCCCCAAATCATTTTACGAAGCCAAAATCACATTGATACCCAAGCCAGGTAAAGATCCAACAAAGAAAGAGAACTACAGGCCAATATCTTTGATGAACATAGATGCTAAAATTCTCAACAAGATCACAGCAAACCGGATTCAGCAATACATCTCAAAAATCATCCACCAGGACCAAGTAGGCTTCATTCCTGGGATGCAAGGCTGGTTCAACATTCGTAAAACCATAAATGTTATTAAATACATCAACAGATGTCAAAACAAAAAACACATGATCATATCATTAGATGCAGAAAAAGTTTTTGATAAAATCCAGCACCACTTCTTGATAAAAACCCTTGAACATCTAGGTATATGGGGAACAAACCTCAAAATAGTAAAAGCCATCTACAAGAAACCCACAGCCAGCACACTCCTAAATGGACAAAACTTGGAACCAATTCCCCTGAAAATGGGAACTAGACAAGCATGCCCACTCTCTCCCCTCCTGTTCAACACAGTATTAGAAGTCCTGGCTAGAGCAATCAGAGAAGAGGAGGCAATCAGAGGTATTCAAATAGGAAAAGAGGAAGTCAAGTTATCTCTCTATGCAGATGATATGATTGTGTAACTTGAAAACCCAAGAGAATCTGTCAAAGGCCTCCTTACATTGATAAAGGCCTTTGGCAAAGTCTCAGGATACAAAATAAATGTACAAAAGACAATCACATTTCTCTACACCAATAATAAACAAACAGAAACCCAAATAAAAAACACAATTCCATTCACAATAGCCACAAAAAAAATGAAATACCTTGGCATCTTCCTAACCAGAGACGTGAAAGACCTTTACAATGAAAATTACAAAACACTGCTCAAAGAAGTCAAAGCTGACACGAACAAGTGGAAAAATATCCCAAGCTCATGGATCGGAAGAATCAACATTGTGAAGATGTCCATCTTACCTAAGGCAATCTACAAATTCAATGCAATACCCATCAAATTACCAACAACATTCTTCTCAGACCTAGAAAAAACAACATAGGAATTCATATGGAAACACAAACATCCAAGAATAGTCAGAACAATCCTCAGCAAAAAAAACAAAGCAGGTGGTTTCACAATACCAGACTTCAAACTTTACTATAAAGCTACAATAATCAAAACAGCTTGGTATTGGTACAGGAACAGGCATATACATCAATGGAACAGAATTGAGATTCCAAAAGCAAAACCTCAATTTTTCAACCAACTTATCTTCGACAAAGACCCCAACACCTACCAACGGGGAGAGGGGAACCTATTCAGTAAATGGTGCTGGGAAAACTGGCTGACCACATGCAGAAGATTGAAACAGGACCCCTATCTATCCGCATGCACAAAGGTTAACTCCAAATGGATCAGAGACCTAAATGTAAAACCTCAAACCATAAGAACCTTAGAAAAGGAAGGAAATACTGTCATGGAAATCCGAACTGGCATCCAATTCCTGTACAAAACCCGAAACCCACAGGACTTAAGAGAGAAGATAGACATATGGGACCTTATTAAACTGACTAGCTTCTGCAAAGCCAAAGAAACCATCAAGAGAGCAGGGAGACAGCCTACAGACTGGGAAAAAGTATTTGCCAACTCTAGGTCTGACAAAGGCTTAACATCCTGGATCTACAAGGAACTGAAACGTACTGAAAAGAAGAAAACAAACAACCCCATTATAAAATGGGCAAAAGATATGAACAGACACTTCACAAAAGAAGACATACGAGCAGCCAACAAACACATGAAGAAATGCTCAACCTCACTAATCATCAGGGAGATGCAAATCAAAACCACACTGAGAAGCCACCTAACTCCAGTCAGAATGGCAATTATCAACAACTCAAAAAATAACAGCTGCTGGAGAGGGTTGGTGGGAGTGTAAACTAGTGCAACCTCTGTGGAAAGCAGTGTGGCGATTCCTAAAAGCTCTAAAAATTGACCTTCCATATGACCCTGCAATCCCCCTACTGGGAATATACCCTGAAGAACACAAATCACTCTATAAAAAAGATACCTGCACACATATGTTTATCGCAGCGGTGTTCACAATAGCAAGAACCTGGAAACAACCATGCTGCCCATCAAAAGAGGACTGGATTAAAAAAATGTGGTACATATACACGATGGAATACTACGCAGCCATAAAAAAGAACAAAACAATGAATTTCGCAGCAACCTGGATGGAACTAGAGTCTATAATACTGAGTGACCTCTCACAGAAACAAAGATCCGAGTATCACATGTTCTCACTCATATAATGGACCTTGAACATCCAATGTAATACTATAAGAAAATGGCTGACGGTACTGGGAAACTATGGGGGGGAGGGGGATGGGAATAACAGTAGCAAATATCTGTCTGGGGTGGGAAAACACCTCTTATCAACAGGGTGCCTGAATGAAATGTAATTGTACACCTAACCCTTAACTGTACCCCACAAAACCATAATAAAAAATATTGATTAATTAAAAAAAAAAACCTGAAGATTTAGGAGGACAGATGGACTAAGAAAGCCAAAGGAATATCTTTTCAACACTCTAGGCGCTGAGTAATATCATTTGCTTCTCACTTGCTCTCTATTAATAATACAAAATTCAAAAGTTGTTGAGTGTCCTCTAAGCAACAATCAGCGAACAACATTGATGCATTATAGGAATCAATTCAAAATAATAATCAATGCACTTCCCCATCAAATTTTGAAAATAACTAAAACAATGAACAACTGCAATATGCATAAAGAAATCATAAACTCAAACATTTGTAAAAGTGAACCAAAAGAAGGGAATACATTTATTTGAAGACAAATATCAACACTCTTAGACTCTTTTCAAGAAAGAGGTATTTCTTATATAATTTTCATTATAAGAAATAAATATTTCAGGAAATATAAAATCATTTTGATTAAAGTTGCCAAAAACCTAATAAATATATTTTAAGAGTATTTTTCTAAATTAACTTTTTTCATTTATAAAGTTTTAAACACAGCTTAACTAATTAAGAAAATTTGATATGTTAGCATTCATAATAAATTTTGAAATAGGGAATACCAAATTTTATTCTATAAGAGTAAAAACATACTTTTTAAAGTCTCTTTCTCGGTAATAAAATGATTCCATTGAAAGATAACTTTTTCTTACTTGAATTTTTCCATGAAATCATAACAATTAACTACAAGTTTAGATTTTGATTAACTGGATTTTCACACTCTTTATTTCCAGTACAAAGTTAATGGCAAGAATTTCATCATCCTTAATAGGAAAAGTAAAGTTGGCCAGACCTGTGGGTAGACAAAAATGTTACCAAATCCAATGACTCAGAAGACAGAGCTTAAAAATGTGTAGTCTGACCATGTCTAGCAATCCTATGCCAAATAAGAACTCCTACTCTTTCAGTACTGTGGCTAATTATTTAAAAAGGCAAATAATAAATATGTAATTTTGTTAAAGGAAGGTATGCTTAATAATATTACATATAAACAGCTGTTTCTTCAAACTTGCTATTTAGTGTCATTACTATGATAAGAAATAAATCTTATTCAATTGTAGAAAGTAAAAAAAGAGAGTGATGACATGTATTACTCACAAGTTTTTATTAACCAATTCTAAAATTCAACTTTCTCACCATTTATGATTATTATCAGAAAGCTTAACCTAAATTTGATACATACTTTAAATTTCACTACCATTTACGTTACAAATTTACCAGAAATAAAGAGACAGAGAACATGATAAGTGACAGAAAAGAGATGTCATCAATAAAATCCAGAACATGAAATTCTACAGGACAAATGACCTATATAAACAATGACAAAGGAGGAAAAAAAAGAAAGGGAAACAGTATACCAACATAAGAGACATTTCAAAAAAATGAAAATCATGGATCCTGATATGTTTGTGTGTGTGTGTGTGTGTGTGTGTGTGTGTGTGTGTGTGTGTGTGAAAATTAGAGAAATTTGAACAATAAATGGATATTTGGTGATATTGAGAAATTACTGTTAATTTTTTTGCATGCTAATTGCCTTTACTTTCTAAAAAATTGCCCTTATAATTTAAAGACTTATAACCAAAGTATTTACCCAATGAAATAATATAATGTCTGGAATTTGTTTTAAAATTATTTTGGTTAGATGGGAGGCAACAGAGGAGAAAAATAAAAATTAAACAAGACTGACCATATGTAATGACTACTGGATATGTTTGAAAATTCCTATAATTACAAAGAGAGAATTCAACTTTATACAAAATGTCTAATCTTCCAGTTGAAAAAGTGATAGAAAATTATTCAATGCAATCTTTTAACAACCATAATCATCTAAATATATGGGAAGATGAAATACATAGAGAATCTTTTTCATTTTTTTTTTTATTTTTATTTTTTATTTTTTGAGTTGGAGTCTCACTCTGTCGCCCAGACTGGAGTGCAGTGGCCACTCCCCGCCACCGCAGCCTCGACCCGCTGGGCTCCAGCGATCCTTCCTCCTCAGCCTTCCAAGTAGCTGGAACTACAGGCGCGCACTACCACACCCGGCTGATTTTTGATTTATTGTAGAGATGAGGTCTCACCAAGTTGCCCAGGCAGGTCTCGAACCCATGGGCTCAGGCAATTCACTCACCTCAGCCTCCCAAAGGTGCGGGATTACAGGCTGAGCCACCAACCCCGGCTCATAGAGAACCTTTTTAAACCAGACACTATTAACATTTAAATAACTAGAGTGAGAAGACTGAGGAAATGGTCTTCAATAACAGACACCCACCAACTTCTACTACCATCAAACTAGAATAGCAACCACTCTCTCAACTTCTGGGTTTCACCAAGATACCCGACAACGTGGCAAATCAAAGTTCATGTATAACCAAATGTAACCTCTTTTGCCACCTTCTGACTCTATTAGAATATAGATAATACAGTTTGTATGAATAAGAAACATGCGATGCATCTATATAGACAAGTGTGGTAGATCTGAACAACCACTTACGAAACAAAAAATTACTTTATGGCAAAAAAATAGTATTAATAATAATTTATATAATCGTCTTTACATAGTCTTCCCATATGCTTACCACCACAGTAAGATTTAATAAATATTTGTTTAATGGCTGGATTTAGCTCTTTATAAAATTTCTGATGCATTTCAGAATTTCTCCAAAAATCAAGATTTAGAAAGGCCAAAAACATGCTATGTTCTCTTATTAATGCGCTTACCATTCTGTAGACAAAAAACAAATTGTTAGTCATTTTTTTTTCTCCAAATAGTTGTTGATCCTGAACAGAATTTATCAATATTCAGTGGTGACCCGATTTTTCTTTTCAAAAACAATCCATGGTTTCAAAACAGAAAGTTGTGGAGTTTTTCTGCTAATACATGCTAAAGCAGCATATGAAGTCCACCTGAAACCCATTGCCTTAATGAGCTATCACAATAACTCAGCACTAGCCCAGCTGTCTTGTCTTTGATCCCTATCTTCCCAATTAACTTTAAACACAGTTCTTAATTTTAGATTTGCAAAAGTTAAAAAAAAAATTTCTACCACAGAAGCACTGAGTATACTTTTCTCACTCTGAAACTAACTCATTTTATAATCAGACATGTCCCACACCTGTAAAGATCAGTGGTTTTTAACTTTGTACTGAACAAACATGTTTTCTTTGTAATAGTTAGCAAAGTAGAGGTGTTGACAGACTTCTGCTGAAAAAAGGCAAAACAGTAAATCCTGCAGGCTTCATGGGCCACATACACTCTCTATTACAATTCTTTTTGTCTTTCTGTCTTTTTTTTTTTTTAACAACCTTGTAAAAATGCATGAAACATTCCTTCAGCACATGGTGGCTCATACCTGTAATCACAGCACTTTGGGAGGCTGAGTTGGAAGGACTGCTTGAGCCAAAAGTGTGAGGCTGCAATGAGCTATGATCATGCCACAGCACTTCAGCCTGCCCACAGAGTGAGACACCAACTCAAAAAAAAAAAAAAAAAATTCTTAGTTTTTTGTCTGGCTGTGCAAGACAGCCATGAACCAAATTTGGCCTATGCATTATAGTTTGCTACTACAGTTGGCTGCGTGGATATGAAGACAAACTATGTGGATTCAAATCCCAGTTCTATCATTTATTATTGGTTTCAAATTGGTCAGTTATTTAAATTCTGTATCTCATTTGTTTCCCATCTATAATAAGTGTGTAATAATGGCACCTACCAGACAAGATTTCTGTGAGGGTTAAATGAGTTACTATATGTCAAATGGCTGACACAAAGTCCTACACATTATTGATACAGTGTGTTCTTATTTCTACTCAAAGGATTCCTGAGTAAGGGAGTTTGTAGTTGATGTGCAAATCTCTGCAAGTTATAATTACAATTTCCATTTCTTTATCAGAGATGCTTTCCATGTTTTTAAAATTATGTAAAAAAACAGTCTTGAAGCTGTTTATGCAAATAATTTAGCAAGTAACTAGATACTTCTCAAATCTCTCCATTCCTCTCTACCTCCAAGCAAGCTGTAACTCTAACCCAGGTTATAATCATCACTAGCCCAGGCTTCTACAATAGCCTCTTAAGTTCAGTTTGTCCACTCTAAACATTTCTGTACAAAGCAGCTACGGTGGTCATTTGAAAACACTTAAGATATTACCCATTGGTAAACATGCTCTTAGGCTAGTGGAGGGTGTTTACCTCCCTCCTCTCCAATCTCATTCACTTCCTCCTTCCACTCTGCTCCCTCGGCTCTAAACAAATTGACCTGCTTTTTATTTTCCAACAATGCCTGTCCCTCCTACTCAAAAAGAAGAGCTTAGCAAGACCATTATCTAATGCCCCTGTCAAAGATCTTGAAAGGGTCACTGCTTAGGCAAACTTGAGATTCCTATTTAGGGCTATTTCTTCAAGGAGACCCTTCCTGACCTACTGGAATAGGTCAGTACCCATTATATATTTTCACTGCATTCTCTACCTCTTTCAGAGTACGTACCACAAATTATAATTACATATTAATTTACATAATCTCAAATTATTAATAATCTCAAATTATTATGAGATTAAAGTCTCTCTCCCTACTGACACTGTAAGTTTCAGAAAGGCACACTGTCCTTATGCTGACAGACCTCCAGGGTATACCAATACCAGGCTGTTTTGATTATTGTAGCTTTATAATAAAGTTTAAAGTCTGGGAGTGTGATACCTCCTGCTTTGTTTTTGTTTTTTGGGTTTTTTTTTGCTGAGGATTGTTTTGGCTATTCATGGTCATTTATGTTTCCATATGAATTCCTGAATTGTTGTTTCTAGGACTGAGAAGAAATGTTGCTGGTAATTTGATGGGTATTGCGTTAAATCTGCAGATTGCCTTAGGTAGAATGGACATCTTCACAATGTTGATTCTTCCAATCCATGAGCATGGAATATTTTTCCACTTGTTTGTGTCATCTTTGATTTCTTTGAGCAGTGTTTTGTATTTTTCATTGTAAAGGTCCTTCACATCTCTGGTTAGGAAGATGCCAAGGTATTTCTTTTTGTGTGTGTGGCTATTGTGAATGGATTTGCGCTTTTTATTTGGGTTTCTGTTTGTTTATTATTGATGTACAGAAACATGATTGTCTTTTGCACATTTATTTTACACCCTGAGACTCCGCCAAAGTCCGTTATCAGTGCAAGGAGGTTTTTGACAGATTCTCTTGGGTTTTTGAGGTATAGAATCATGTTGTCTACAAAGAGGGATAATTTGATTTCCTCTTTTCCTATTTAGATACCCCTGATCACCTTCTCTTCTCTGATTGCTCTAGCTAGAACTTCCAATACTATATTGAACAGGAGGGGAGAGAGTGGGCATCCTTGTCTTGTTCCAGTTTTCAGGGGAAATGGTTCCAATTTCTGACTGTTTAGCAATATGCTGGCTGTGGGTTTCTCGTAGATGGCTCTTACTCTTTTGAGGTATGTTCCACGTATGCCTAAATGTTCGAGGGTTTTTATCAAGAAGGGGTGGTGGATTTTATCAAAAGCTTTTTCTGCATCTAATGATATAATCATGTGGTTTTTGTTTTATATCTGTTGATGTATTTAATTACATTTATGGTCTTACGAAAGTAGAACCAGCCTTGCATCCCAGGGATGAAGCCTATTTGGTCATGGTGGATGAGTTTTGAGATGTGTTGTTGAATCTGGTTTGAGATTAAAGTCTCTCTCCCTACTAAGACTAAAAGTTCCAGAAAGGCAGAATGTCCTTATGCTCACAGTTAGACCTCCAGGGTGTATCATATGTAGCATACAATAGATTCTTAGTAAACATTTTTTAATGAGTGGATCAGGGATAAGTGATAACATTTCACTTGTATGTATGTGTGTATTACATAATTTTTTTTCAATAAAATCCTTATGTAGTTAGTGTTATATCTCAAACTCATAGATGAAGAAAATAAGATTTAGGAAGATTAAGCAATTTAGCCAAAGTCTCCTAATAGAGCCAGAAGTGGAACTTCAGAGTTGTTCTCCAAAGTCCATTTTTTCCCCAATATTTCATGTAGCCTCATTTGCTAACAAGAGGTCAGGAGTCTAGAAGAAAACTTTCATTTGTATTATGTGCGGAAAAGAGATAGCCTGAGACTTCTACCCTTAGAAAGGCCTGCTTGCAAGGTTGGACCTTGGTTGGCATCTGAAAAGATGGGGGTCCAGATCATTTCTAGATGATTTTCCAATGGGAAAGGTTCTCACCATCCCCCAGTAAGAATGATTCACTGTGCCTAAACTGTACAAACAATGTGGTTTATACCAAATAACTGCTTTCCTTCTGGGAATTTGGAATTTTGGTACAGAGGTTTCCTATGTGACCAGCCCCCAATAAAAATTGTGGGCACTGAGTCTCCAATGAGCTTCCCTGAGAGTAACATTTCACACATCACAACTAGTTAGTTACTGAGGGTATTAAGCACATCAGGTTTGACTCCATTGAGAAAAAACTGCTGGAAGCCTGCGCCTGGTTACTTCAAACCTCATCCATGTGCTTTTTTTCCCTTTGCAGATTTTACTTTGCATCATTTTGCCATTATTAATCCTAGACATGAGCAGAACCATTTGCTGAATCCTATAAGTTCTCCTAGTGGATCACTGAACCTGCAGGTGATTGGAGAGATGCCCAGCATATTATGCTTCTAACTATAGACAACAAGTCTTACCTGAAAGAAGCACTATGGGAATAAAGGGTTATATGTGTGATATGGGGCTAGGTATAAATTCTGGGTTCAAAAGCCAGGCCACAGAGATACAGAAGTAACTCCAAACAGACTCCAGAAATGAAATATTTGGTACATAAGGCAACCCTGCTCTTCCACTGACTGAAAGTAATTTCATTTTAATGTAAAGTATAACCTCAGGGTCAGTCTAGCAAAACCACCTTCTCTTTTAATGGAGGAAACTATAAGGCAACCCCTTCAGGTCCCCTCCCACTGTAGGAGCTTTTCTGTCCTCTCAATAAATCCCAGTTTCTATTAAAAAAAAAAAAAGGAGGAAACCATAAAGAGAAAACAAGATTTGTTCAGGATCCTGTAACTAGATGATAACCAATCTAAGACTGAACTCAGGATTCACAATTACTGAAAAACTAAGTGTTCATAGGTCTTACTGCACAATTTTGTTGCTTTGTTAAGTACTGAGTCACCCCAAATTATGACAAACTGAAGCCACAGAGTCTAGGTGGCAAGGGGACAAATTTCATTTTGTGGAATTGTTGAAAGAAATTCAAGTCAAAAATTCCTCAAGAGCAATTCACATCACAATTTCAACAAGGAAAAAAACCTAAAAAGGATATGTCAAGAGACATCTGAAGATTTCCTAGCATATTTGTAGGAAAAGAGAGAGGAAAAAATGGAATGTTTAAAGAAAAAAATAACTTCCAACCACTGATGCTACATACGGTGTTATCTTCACACATGCTAGCCTTTAGATGGATGCCTGGGTTTCCACAGCCCACGGGACAATGTGCACACAAACAGCAAATTAAGAGATGTGCTTGAGTGTTGGGGTAGTATATAGAGTGACCCAGGTCTGGGAGGTTCCAAGAACACTAGGCTTTCAGTTTTAAAACCAGGAAAGTCTTGGGCAAACTGGAATGTGCAGTGAGATGGAGAGGGAAATTACTGCCAGTTATTTATAGAAAGGCTATATAACAAACGACCCTAGACAGGAGACATTAACTTAAGAATAAACACTTCTAGAACCAGGTCAGCATTAGCTATCAAGTGAAAAAAGACTAGTGAAGACTTCCAGAGATGACAGATTCCTAAAAGATCAAGGTGCACTGAGACCACCTCCGTCCTTCATAAATACTTGAAACCGAATATGCTTGTATAAACGTTTTCAAATGAAAATTGCATATGTGCTAAAATTAAGAAACTTTTTTAGGTTTTCTGATTTTCCTTTTGGTACCCATGTTTTCCAGGGATACATACACATTTAGCTTTGTATATTAGGTACCCTGATACTGAGTTGAAGACTAATTTCAAGAAAGAATTAAAAGGGATATTAATATTATGATCAAGAATCCCTAGTAGCTAGTTGCTTTCACAGTGCTATGAAAGCTTAAAGACAGTTAAGAAAAATGTACAAATAGACTACTATATTGCCAAACCATCAAAACTGGTGCATCTGTAGTCAATAAAAGTTGAATACATATTAGGCAAAGATTAGAATTTTAAAATTAAAAACTCAACTTTTCTTAGTATGAGATGCAATTTTTAACATAAAATAATGTGAGCTACTCTACAACCATATTAATTATAAAAACCATTGATCAAGAAAATTATATCAAAAAAACCTTGATACAAATGTGATGACATCTAAATAAACTTACATTCTCCTAATCTCAACATTATCCACATACTTTAGAGAGTCATCCATGTATATATGTGAACCCTATAGTGCATTCAATCTATAAAAAATCCACTTTATTCAGAAACCCCTTGCAATAACTCACTTCAGTATCATTCCACTCTCCCTCACCACCCCTACATATCCCTACATCTGCCTCTCAACAACTATCTATGACCTAAATGTTAAGAATTATGATAAACAATAAGAACAGTTAAGGGAACCCACTCCTCCACATCCATGCCAATCCCTTCCCAGAAACACAGAGATAAAATGCAAGGACTGGATTGCAGCCAAAAACTATACACTGAGTTCCAGCAAATTCTTTCCGGAGTTCAGAAGGGAAAAGTAAAATTCAAACACTGAAGAATAATTATGCTAAGGGGGGCTTTAGTCAGAGTGAAATTTGATTTTAAAAATTGGAAAAAAAAATTGAATACAAACTAAAAAATGAGCCAAAGCATGAGACAGCTACTAAAACAAGCAACAAAAGTTATCTTAACAAGAGAAGTGATGATTCCACTGTAATCTGTAGAGTCCCTTTATGAAAAATTATGAGGCACTTGGAATGCTTCATTAGGGAGAATTTTGACAAACATGGAGTTTGACCAGCACAGTTATAGTGATCTGGCAATTATATCATTATGGAATAATTAGGGAATTGAGAATTTTCCTACCTGGCAACTCATCACATTTGAAGAGAAAAAATAATTAGATTTCTTCTATATGATTTTAGTTTAATTGGCCGGGGTAGGAGTGTGGAGGGAAATTAATTGAGGGGAGGCAGATTTTGAATCAACATGAAAAACAATAAATACATCCAAAAATAATGGACTATCATAGGAAAGGAGTACATTTTCTATCTTTACAAAAATTAAAACAAAGAATACAGAATCATTCTCCAGAATACATGACTTGGAGAACATATTCGATCCCTTCAAATGCTGTGTCAAAGGACAAAGGATATGACTCCTTCACAAATAGAGTAGACTTTAATCTATTGAATTCCAAAGGCTCAAAGTTTCAGCAACCTCCAAAAAAGAAAGATGTATCAGTAATAAGAACCTCCTTTGAGGGGATGGAGTAACCCATCTGTTGACCAAATGCTTTATTAGAGAATATAAACTGCCTGCCAAAAATCTGGTACCAAGATTATGGAGCTTGTTGAAACACATTTGATCTGTTACTGTTTACTCCATATTTTACACGGGCACTAAAAATATTTCCAAGGTTTATATGAAAAGGGCATCTATAGTAAAGTTAGGAACCAGGACAAACTGGCACAGGCTGAGATGACAGATTCCTGCTAATCCACCAGTGAACAAGAAGAGGTGCTCTGGAGCAGAGGCCCCCTTGAGTTGAACACGTGCTTAGGCAAGCCATGCTCGAAGAGAGTTGTAACTGTGAGGTGACTAAACCAAGATAAGCTTTACTTCTCCATAACGAAAAAAGAAAATATTTTTTGTACAAGTCTGCCTAACCTAAAGGAATGAAAATAAATGAATCGGAGATGCACAATTAAAACCGACCTGGTAAAGTATGGTGTGGCTGAAATAGGAACCAAAAAAGGAGAAAAGTCATAACTTTAATTTATCATCTTCAATTAAAGTAAAACATTTGCTTCTTCTACTCCACATTGCCATAAACACACTATAATAATATTTGTTAAAAGGGGACATTTTTCCACATTATCCACCTTGCATGGAATGAATATATTTAAACTGAGCAACAGCCCATCCTAGCACTGGCCTAAACGTTTCATGGTATCTGTTTTAGAAGCTCAGAATCCTCCTCCGCAATTGCTAGTTCTCTACATTGTTCAACAAGTTGAAGTTGCCATATAAGACATTACTAGAAAATTGAATTGCATATTAGATATTTTCAGAACATAAAATTAAATGTAAATGATGAAGTGAACTGTATATATCATCTTCTTTTTATTTATTTATTTATTTTTTTTTTTTTGATGTTAGAGTCTCACTCTGTTGCCCAGGTTGAAGTGCAGTGGCACACTCATGGCCACCCCAGACTCGACCTGCTGGGCTCTGGCTATCCTTCCGCCTCAGCCTTTCAAGTAGCCAGAACTACAGACCCGTGCTACCATGCCCAGCTAATTTTTGGATTTATTGTAGAGATGAGGTCTTGGCAAGTTGCCTGACTGGTCTTGAACCCGCGGGCTCAGTCAATTCACTCACCTTGGTTTCCCGAAGTCTCGGGATTACAGGCTGAGTCCCTGAGCCCGGTCATTTATTGTCTTCTATAGAATTACTATAAGATTCCAAAAAATTTTATTATTCACTCTGTGTTGCAAACTGTCATAAACTCTTATCTTTATAAAAGAAAATGTCTTTTCTTTTTTTTGCAGTATATCCCAGAAAAATAAGAAACATTCTAGAATTCACTAGCCAAGTCAGAGATTTAAAAAATATATTTCTATACGTGACTGATTTTTCCTTCTTTGTAATTTAACTCTTGGACTACATGAAGTAGAAAGTGATCATCTTTACCAGACATTTAGCTGACTTCCCCTCAGGAGATATGAATAATATTGGTTCTAATGTATGCTTTCAGAGATATTTCACTGCATACACACAAGTGAATACTTTATACTCTCATGCATGAGCATACTCTATACCCCATTCTGCATTCTTTTTTAAAAATTTTAAATGTCCTTGAGATATTTGCAAATGGAGTTTGGTGTACAGTATTCCAATGCATAGATGAACCATCATTTAATTAACCAGCATATTAGTAAAATATTTAAGCTTTTTCCAATTCATAGCTGTACTTAAAAAAAAAAAAAGCAAAAAGCTACAGTTGACAATGATGTTCATCAGAAATTTCTGACATGGAAGACTATTATCTGTACAATAAATTTCAAGTAGAATTTCTGGATTGAACATTTCCTTCACATTTACCAATTATTTTCGCCGTTTTTTTTTTTTGGTTGTATGATTTTTGCCAGACAGAATTTTATTTTTCTATGACTTTTTTTAAATCAGTCATTAATTCTTAAGTCTTCTGGATTTTGTGTCTCATACTTTAGAAAGGCTTTCCACATGTTGCAATTATAAAATAATTCTTCCATATTTTCTTCTGGTACTTTAAGAGTTTCATTTTTTATACTGATATATTTCATCATATGGTTGATGCTGAACTTGCTAAGGCTTTACCTCATATTACAGGTTAACCATCCCAAATCCAGAAATCCAAAATTCAAACTAAATCCAAAACTTTTTGAGTCCTGAATAATACCACAAATGGAAAATTCCACAACTGACATCATCCAATGGGTCGCAGTCAAAACTTTTGTTTCATGCATAAAATTATTTTAAAATAGTGTATAACATTGCCTTCAAGGTACATGTATAAGATGTGTACATATATAAATTTCAAGTTTAGACTTGGGCCCCAACCCTAAAATAACTCATTATGTAAATATAAATACAATCATGTGCCACATGACTTTTTGGTCAACAATGAATTGTGTCTAGGATGGTGGTCCCATGATATTATAATGGAGCTGAAAAACTCCTGTCACCTAGTGATGTCGTAGCAGTCACATTGCAATGCGTTACCTTTTCTATGTTTGGATATATTTAGGTACACAAATACCACTGTGTTAAAACTGCCTACAGATTTCAGCACAGTGACATGCTACATAGGTTTGCAGCCAAGGGACAGCAGTCTGTACCATATAGCCTAAGTATGTCATTGGCTATACCATCTAGGTTTGTGTAGGCACACTCTATAACATTTGCACAAAATCACAGAACAACACATTTCTCAGAATGTATTCCTGTTATTAAACAACACATTTCTGTAAATTTGAAGCTGAAAATCTGAAATACTTCTGGTCCCAACCTGTGCTCTAAATGATGAAGTCCTTAGGTTACATTTTGAATTACCAAACCTATGATAAACTAACATGTTAACACTTTAATGAGAAATGCTACTTCAACCATAAATGTAAGTTGACCTGTGATTTTTAAAAAAACAGAACCAAAAGGCAGTCTGTATGTCTCAAAGTATACAAATTCTGAAACCACTGAAAATAACAGGAAGATAATACAGCTCCATGATTTATTTGTTCTAAGTAATTGGGTTCACAGCACCATTTTGATTGAGTAACAAAACTCCCCTAAGATGTAATGATCTCTAATTCAATTAGCTTCCAGTTGTGTAAGTGACTGAATTCCCTCCCTTTTTATTTTTTCCCTCAATTTTCAATAGTGATTTCCTTGAATTCAGAATCCAATTATATATTAAAAGATGTACATGAGCCGGGCTCGGTGGCTCAACCTGTAATCCCGCGCCTTTGGGAAGCTGAGGTGAGTGGATTGCCTGAGCCCGCGGGTTTGAGACCCGCCTGGGCAGCAAGACCTCATCTCTACAATAAGTCAAAATTCAGCCGGGCATGGTAGCATATGCCTGTAATTCCGGTTACTTGGAAGGCTGAGGCGGAAGGATCGCCGGAGCCCAGCAGGTCGAGGCTGCGGTGGCCGGGAGCAGCCACTGCACTCCAGTCTGGGCGACACAGTAAGACTCCAACTCAAAAAAAAAAAAAAAAAAAAAAGATGTACATGGCCAGGCATGGTGGCTCAAGCCTATAATCCCAGCACTTTGGGAGGCCCAGGCAAGAGGACTGCCTGAGCCCAGGGGTTCGAGATCAGCCTGGGCAACTTGGTGAGACCTCATCTCTACAATAAATCAAAAAATTAGCTGGGCATGGTAGCATAGGCCTGTAGTTCCAGCTATTTTGAAGACTGAGGTGAAAGGTTTGCCTGAGCCCAGCAGGTTGATGCTGGGCTGTAAGTGTGCCACTGAACTCCAGCCTGGGCGACAGAGTGAGACTCTGACTCAAAAAAAAAAAAAGATGTACACGAACCATTCTAACTGACAAGTCATTGCTGAACAAGCCTGGCCTATGTCTGATTAACCTGAGGACCTTGAGAAAAGCTTTTTTCTCACCCCAGTACAGCCTCAGTCACCCCAGCCATGGTTTGTCAGCACCATAATGCTGGACCACACTCCCAGATCTAGGCTAATTCCAAAGGGTAGGGATTGAGTGGTTTGGGTAAGCATGTATCTCAGCATGGAACTGTGGGGACAGCAGCAGAGGAAGTGTGCCCAACTGACCTCTTATCCTATCTAAAGCAAAACAATATAAAACCCTGAACATACTGACTTTTCTACATTTTGTACCCATCATAATGTGTCTGATAGGTCAGTTGTAGCAGGAAATAAAAGGTCTTTCTGAACACATGCTTATATTCTCCTACTGCATGAAATACAGGTTTAAACAAATTCAAAAGTAGGGGAAAAAATCAAAGAGGTTATCATATAGTAAACATATGTGCATGATTAAAATGACTGCTAAAGAATAGTAAGTTATTAAAGTGTTTCATTTCGATCCATTTCCCTCAGGCACTAAAGAAACAGAAAGATATATAATGTGTGTGTGACCTGTCTTCAGTAAAACATTTAATTTTATGTGTAGCACACAGAGGACACCTTTTTGACCTTAATGATTTTTGTGATAACTTGCCCTGCTGGGTGTCTAATCATCACACCTGAGTCCATTTAACCTTGTGCAGGAGCACACATCAACCCTATTTTCAGCACTTAAGTTCTTTCAATTTCAAGCTACTCTTCAGAGATAGACTCCTTTCCTTGACAACCAGATTTCCTGTCCTTCACCTTCTTCCATCAGTGGTCAGATTCTGGTTTTGTACCCTCCTCCTCAATGTTCAGTTCATATTTCAGTCTTAGAGCTGGTACCCCAAATGCTTACCACCCAGAAGAGGACACATGCACTGCCTTTGTCTTTTCAGTTTAACCATTTTCAAGATCTGCCCAGTGCTAACCCTCACAGCTTCCAAAATCTCTGCTAACATCTAATGTCCAAAATGTATTCAAAAGAAGAAAGTTTGAATCACAGACTTAAGCATCAACTAACAGATTTTCATTTTCCTGTCTGCCTTTTATGCTGCAGACATATTTCCCCGTTTCTGATACATTTCAGGGAAATGTTTTGGTTTTCTCATTTTTGGAACATTGTACCTCTCTGTTTTTTCTACTCCCACTCTAATTTCCTTCCATTCCTGGGGACTGCTGAACTCCAAATATCCAACTGGACCTTGCTGCTGTCTCTTTTGTTCACTGTTGAATGCTGAGCCTCTAGAACAGTGTCTGGCCCACAGTAGGCACACAATAGATGTTAAAGGAATAAATGAAATCATGGCACCTTCAGAATGTCTGCTTAAATGTCATATGGTAGCATCCTTCCCTTTCACAGCTCAGTGTGTTCCCTCTCTTAGCTATGGTCACTGTGGTCTGGGTTCTGCCCACCTTGGCTTTCAACTATCCTGTCTCAATTTTAAATGGTTATTGGCAATTAACCATTTCTCATCTTTTTAAAAACAGAAAACACTATTATCCCCTCTCCATTTTTGATTAGCTAAATCATCTCTTATCTGAGACTCATCTAAATTTTTTCCTATGGTATTATCTCAACTATGCTTGAGTTCTTCCTCCTCTGAATTATTGTTGCACTTCATTGTTTAACCTCCTCATTGGGTGGTTATGTAGAATCAGAGATACCTAATTGTTTATTCATTGGCATACCTAAAATGGTAGTTCTTTTCATATGATCCCTCTTCAGCATCATCAGCATCTCTTTATGCTGATGCCTGGTGCTCATAAATTTATTCCCCCAGTAGGTCCCCAAACATACTGAATCAGAAACTCTGGGGGCATGATCCAGCAATCTGTTTTAACAAGGCTTTAGGAAGTTCTGATGCACACTAATACTTGAAAACCACTGGGCAAGGATACTGGCATGATAGAACAGTTTCTAGACTAAGAATATCAGCATTCAACAATGAACACAAGAAACAAAAAGTAAATCTCTGCCATCATGGAGTTTATATTATAATACAGGGAGACAAAAACCAAACAGAATATTTTCATCTAACTTACAGGGCTAGAGAGAGAGAAAAGTGGCATAAGGAGTCTTGACTAGGTTACAACCTTGGATGAGTAAGACTTTCACTAAAAGTATGACCTGAAGTACAGGAAGTAAGCTATTCAGGTATCTGAGGAAAAGCTTTCCAGTTAGAAAAAATGACAAATATAAAGAATCTGACTGAGCTGGGTTCAGGCCTCACATATTGGCAAGGGAGAGAGGGAAGGACACTATACAAGGGGGACCCCAAAACACCTAGAATTTATTTACCAAAAAAATGTATTTATTTTTACATGTTTAAACTTCAGTCAGTCATCTTCAAAGTACTCTCTGTTTGATGCAATACACTAATCAAGAAGCTTTTTTCACTGATCAGTTTCTGAACTCATAGATTTTGATGCCTTTTAGTGCTTCTGCCATTTTTTGTTTCGCCTCTTCCACATTGGCAAAACACTTCCCTTTAAGGGCTTTTTTTGATTGGGGAAACAAAAAAAAGTCACTCGGGGTAAGATCCGGTGAAGAGGGAAGGTGGGGCATAGGGGACATATGCTGTTTTCGGTCAAAAATTGCTGAACACTCAGTGTGGTATGGGCAGGTGCACTGTTACAGCGGAAGAATCAGTCACTTGTTTGCCACAACTCAGGACATTTCTTCCATAAATCATGACAAAATCTTCTCAAAACTTCCAGATAAAGACTTTGATTGTTCAATCTGGAGAAACAAATTCTGAGTATACTGAAAGGGGCCAACTCTCCAAAAGATAAATCAGGGCTTTTTGGGATCCCCCTCATAGGCAACCAAAATAGCCAGAAAGCAAGAGAAAATGAGGTGAGTTAAGAAGTCAGAGAGAATAGATGGTACAGAGCCCTGTAAGTCATCAAAAAGATTTTCTTTCTTACTCCAAATGTAATAGGAAGAAGCTATTAGAGAATTTTAGCAGAAGGATGACATAATGACTGCTAAAATAATAGTAATAACAATAAAGTCTGTCAATAGATACCATTAAGTCATTTAATCTAAGTACTACTGCTTTTCAAATTTTATATTTTAAAATATTGCCCAAAATTAAAGATAAGTGGCAGGGCCTAGATTTGAACCCAGAGAGCCTGACTCCAGAGTCTGTGCTCTTAACTGCCATGCAATATTTTATCTTACAACCTGACCACAGTTTAACATGATTACTCTGGTTGTTATCACTGAAAGAGGTCAAAGACAAAATTAGGAAGCCTGTTTAAAAGTGTATTTATAACAATATTCTAGGCTGGAGACCATGGTGGTATGGACCAAGCAGTTAAGGAGGTAAAAAAACAATCAGTTTAGATAAGTTTTGAAGGTAGACTAAACTGACTTTCAGATTAAATGGAGCTCGTGAAAAAAGAGAAATGCAAAAAAGCTCCAAATTATTTTAGACTAATTTTAAAAAATGAGTCAGCTGCATCAATAAAATTTTAAGAAAACATTTAAAACATTTACTATGACCTTCCAGATAATAAGAAAACTAAATGCCATTTTCCTATTCTGAAGTGTACACTCCCCACAATTTGTCTTGTATTGATACCTGCTCACTCCTGGGACAGTTATGGACACCAACTATCAGACAAACTAGATGTATTAAAATTTTTATTACAATGCATAAAACAGGATGACTGAGCTCATCCCACACTGTAAAGCTTTTCTGCACTTCACAATGTAGTATTTTACTTAGACTTTTATTGGTCTAAAGCAGGAATCAATATGCAAAGGTTTTTCTCTTTTTTGAAAAGCCGATTTACCAATAGTTGCACATTCCTGTATATATGTCATCATTTAAGGTCATTACTAGGAAATTTGTCGCAAGGCTTAGAATATGTACATTAAAATGCCACTGGGGAAGAAGCATCAGCTGTTGGCAAAAAGTACTGTTAGAATTAGGTCACTGTGATAAAGCTGGTCCATTCATTTCTCTCTGTCTTCCTCCCTTTCTCTTTCCCTATCTCTTGTACAATCACATTCAATTAACTCCTGGCTGCAACATATTAGAAATGAATGGCTCACTAACTGGTTCCTCAAGACTGTTCCACAAAAACATAGCAAGGTATTAACTGGTCATAAACAAGACACATATCTAAAGGAGATGTTCATAAAAACAGCTCTCTTTTGAATGCAATCCATTCTCAGCAGTATAAATCCACACAGGGTCAGGATGCTCCAGTTCACTGGGTCAGGTTGTATCTGAAAGAGTGAGCAGTTCATCTGGAGAATTTGTGCAGCAGGAAATGAGAATCCTCTTTTTGGAAAACTCAGCCAGTGTCATATGGGGCCAGTTCCTATAAGGAATCCTTAAAAGTCGAAGCTCTCAAAATGCCTCTACACTACAGAGACAAACATGGAGACATTCCCATTGCTGAAAGGGTTCATGACATTACTCATCAAATAACTTCCCCAGTGAAGTCTGATTTCACTGTGACTAGGAGCAGAGGTAAGCATTCAGTGTTTTTCAGCGTCAATGACCTCTCTCAATACTCCTCATTGTTAATTCCAGAATTTCTCAAATTAAAGCGAACTCTCAATAATTTTATAAACTAATTTATCATCAAAAATAGATATAGATCAAAGAGTCTGGATTAAAGTATACCATTGTTCTTTTTCAGAAATAGGCCACATACCTTAAAATTAGGATAGAAAAAGTTTCTTGGGGCCAGGTACAGTGGCTCATGCCTGTAATCTCGATACTTTGGGAAGCCAAGGAGGGAGGACTGTTTGAATTTAGTAGTTCAAGACCAACCTGAACAATACAGCAAGACCTTGTCTCTACAAAAAAAAAATTAAAATTAGCCAAGTGTGGTGGCATGCACCTGTACTCCTAGCTACTTGGGAAGGTGAGGCAGAAGGATTGCGTGAGCCCAGGAGTTGGAGGCTGTGGTGAGTTTTGGTCACACCCCAGCCTGGGTGACAGAGTAAGACTCGACTTAAAAAAAAAAAAGTTTCTGAAAATTCACAAATTGTTCTTTGTATTTTCAGTCATGAAGCATTCCAGTCCATTAAACCATGGTGCCTTTGATCTTTGCAAACAGTTTTTAATAGAAATCATTCTGTAAAATACTATAAGCAAAGGATATCAAATAAACTTAACCTTGCCTTGAGGTCTCCTTAGCATTTCTTGCTATCCTTTCCAATGATACAGTCATTAACCAAAACATCTAATTCTACAAAGCTGTTTATCCCTATAATAAGTCGTCCCAGACAGAACATTTTTCGCACGCTGCTTCTGACCTTTAATTTCTTAGTCTCCTTTGTAACGTCTGAATGTCAGTGTACCTGGTTCTATCAACAACACAGCATGTTTCTTCATTTATTTCCCCCTAGTAAGTTTTATAATGTATTATGTACTGAGAAGTAGAGAACTCATTTGTTCATACTGTGTATTAAGTCAGAAAATGGCCTGCCTATCTCTAATCATAAGTAAATAGCTGAATGTTTACATAAGTTATAGTCCCCCAAAATATAAAGTTAACTACATTAAAATTAAATTGCTATATTCCAGTAATGTGGACTAATAATAAAATGATCACTACTGCATGAGCTCTTCCGAGATTTATCTTGTAGCCTACTTAAACTGTCTACACTCCTCAGATGCAGTCTATAAAATGGATCTAACACTAAAGAA
This sequence comes from Cephalopachus bancanus, assembly GCA_027257055.1. Lineage (NCBI taxonomy): Eukaryota > Metazoa > Chordata > Mammalia > Primates > Tarsiidae > Cephalopachus > Cephalopachus bancanus. Next base: position 3,911,950 of record JAPVLO010000107.1, read on the forward strand.
GTTTTCATTTTTATTGAAAGAAAAGTTAGGCTGACCTAAAACATTTCCATGCTGAAGCAGTTAAAAGTCTCTCAGGCTTCCATGGTATTTGGTGAAACACTGTGTTGCTTTGATAACTATTAACACAGTAGAGCAAAAAATGCAACACTTTTTCTGGGGAAAGAGATACACACATGCATACATGCACACATCCTACCTACAAATCCTCTGCAAAAATAAAACAAGTCTTAGTTGAAGAGAAAATCATTCTCTACATATAACCTCCATAATTTTCTTCCTTTAGAATGCACTTTTGGACTCTGTATGCATAATACAGACAGCTAAAAAGTTTTCTTAAAAAGCTGACACCTGAGCTGGGTGTGGTGGCTCACACCTGTAATCCCAGCACTTTGGGAGGTCGAGGCAAGAGGAATGCCTTAGCCCAAGGGTCAGGCGAGACTTCATCTCTATAATGAATTTCAAAAATTAGCCAGGTGTGGTGGTGTGTGCCTGTAGTATCAGCTACTTGGGATTCTGAGGTAGAAGGAGTGTCTGAGTTCAGCAAGTCAAGGTTGCAGTAGCTGTGAGCATGCCACAGGGCAAAGAGTGAGATGCTAACTCAAAAAATAAAAGTAGCCGGGCTTGGTGGCTCAGCCTGTAATCCTGCGCCTTTGGGAGGCTGAGGTGAGTGGACTGCCCAAGCCCGCAGGTTCGAGACCCGCCTGGGCAGGCAAGACCTCATCTCTACAATAAAATCAAAAAAATTAGCCAGACGTGGTAGCGCGCGCCTGTAATTCCGGCTACTTGGAAGGCTGAGGCGGAAGGATCGCTGGAGCCCAGTAGGTCGAGGCTGCGGTGGCCAGGAGTGGCCACTGCACTCCAGTCTGGGCGACAGAGTGAGACTCCAACTCAAAAAAAAAAAAAAAAGGTAAAAGAAAAAACACTGATACCTAGGACTTACCCCAGATCAATTAATAATTCAGCATGATCTCTGGGCTATTCTCATTTCTCTTTTCAGGAAGGAAGATCACTGTAGTCAGAGAGAAACTCTTATGCACCAAAGGAGAGCCACAGGAGCAGACACACTTGGAAATTTCAGCTTGTGGTTGGGAAAGAAGTCCCGAACACCTGACTTCACTCCACATTTGAGTTCTACAAACAATCCTCAAAGGGCTTTCATCTTTTATTCTTTCAAGAAATAGTCAGACATTCACTGTGAACAAGGTTCTATGATACATGTTGGAGATACAATGGTAAACAAAGCAAACACTACATTTTAGAGAATGTCACCTCCTAATGAATCCCCAACTCCTAGTCGACACATAGTAGGCACTCAATAAATATTCTTGGAAGAATCACTCTGTCTTCACAGATCTTACAATATAGTGGCAATAGAAGATAGTAAGCAAATAATTGAAACAACAAGTTCAAGTGGAAACTGTGATAAATACTAAGAACGAATTCAAGAACAAGAGTGAGATAAGAGATTTTAACAGAGAAAGCTATTTTAAATTTTAAGATTATGAAAGAATTGTGAGAAATACACAATAAAACTGAGACCTGAAGGAAAAATGAGTTCACCAGGTGAAGAAATGTGTGTTACAGGGACATGGAATTCAATACAGACCAACAATATTCATGTTTCAGGGCCCCTCTCTTGGACATATATACTCTGGATCTTTCCATTTCTGTTCCTAGAAAGTTAGAATATTGGTAAAAACATCTTTTACTGTATCATTAACCAAATTCCTGTCAAAAAACAATTACCAAGTTATAATTTAGCAAAATTCTTTACTTTCAAAAAGATGAAGAAAATATTTATCCATTTGAAAGTATTTCCAAATAAGCTGCAACTGTTACAGTCTAACCAGGTTCTTCCTGCACAGAAAAGAGCTAATATACTGAGACATCAGGATCGCCATAGGGAAAGAGTTTAATAGTCACAAAGCAGCTGAGTGAGGACTGGAGATACCTCTGAAATCCACCTCTCTTGAGAATTTTAAATCCAAGGATTTTCTAAGGAATAATTTGGGGGGGAAGGGGCCTAGGAAACGGGTGATGCTGATTGGTTGGGAATAAAGTCAGGGGGATAGCAAAACTGTCTTCTGCACAAAGCTGGTTTTGGGAGGGATGGGGGAGGTCACAGAACCAGTTGAGTTAGTCTCTTTTCTTGGTATAGGTCAAGGGCTGTGGATCTATCCATTCTCCAGAACACAGTCTGACAAATATTCCAAAGACTAGCCAGTCTTAGGCTTATGCTACCTATAGGAGCAACTGAAAACATCACAATGGCTGTTCAACTATGAAAGGTATGTGGGAGGGTGATTTAAGCTGCTGGCAGATCAAGCTCTCAGATGCCATCCAGGAAGTCTGCATGACCTAAGACTACACTTTTCTCTATGGAAAAATAAACTAATCAACCTTGTGGGCGGCTCCCTCCCCCAACCCCACCCAGGAGTCAGGACAAACAGAATTCAGGCCCCTACCAAAATTCTAACCTTGTTGTCTTTTATTAATTTTATGAAGGTGTTTTTACAATGGCAGTTTAACAACTGAAACTATTATCTATTGATATTAATGGGCTTTATTAAAAGGAACTAATTTTTTTCTAAACAGATTTTTGACACCAAGAAAAATATTGCCTAAATCACTATGAATGCAGGATGTTTTTTTTTTCAGTAAATAGAAAACTATGTAATCCAACAAGTTTCCTTGTATAAGATAGAAAAAATAGTGTCAAATTTGCTGTCCAGCTGTATCAATCTATGTCTTCCTAATGCTTCTCTCTAATATTTTTTCCCAGCTCTCTAACTATTTATTCTCAGTTTTTCTTCCTTCATCTGTTTCTGAAAACTAAGGGTGGTACACATCAAAATCACTAGGGGCCTTTTTCCAACTACAGGGTAGCTGCATTTTTATGCAAAGGATGGTCAATAAAAAACACTACAATTGAAAGACTCATATTTTAAGATTAATTACCCACTGACCTACATAGAAAGCGGGGGTGGGTTGGAGTATTTTCCAAGCACATAAATCTTCAGTACTTGGCCTTTAACAAAGTTCAAGCTCACATATGTCCCAGGGCTTGCCTTTAAACATAATTTTAAGCATAATAAATAGCAAACAATAAAAGCTAAGTTTGAAATAAAACTTTATAATGAATATACTGCTTAAGATTATGAGAGGGGCATCGTCAGCACATTCCAATCCCCTGTCAAACCAAATACACTTGATGCCTTGGTACAAAACACAGTTGACTCAGGAACTCTCTGCAGCACCGATCTTAGAGTCCTACAGCCAGGTATCCCCGCTCCCATTTGTTCCCTTGCTCTGGTTATACAAAAATTTCTGTAAACTGAAAAATCTGCTTCAAGCTGCTCTGTAATTTTTCAGCACTACAGCTAACATTTTTGCAGCGTGCTCGATTCCAAACTCACAGCTCAATGAATCACAGCAGCTGTTTTGGCCTTATTCCTAGAGTTTGACGCTCTGACTTTGCTTGCATAATTTCTGACTTAGCTTGCATAATTTCTTTTCTAGGGGCCTGTTTTTCACCACTAACACTCTACTGAATAAACACTTGGATAACATGATAAATACAAAAAATGACTATAAATTTCAGAAATAGTAATTATTTAAAATAACAGTAAGACAGTTATCAAAGTTCCTCGGAAAAATTCCAATCCACATAAACATAAGTGAGAATATGAAAGATGGCAGGTAGAATATATTCCTAATTGGCATAGACTTAAGCAAACTTAAACTTTTCACATGCAAAATTTTATGAACAAAATTTGGAATCATCCTTAACTCCTATTGTCCTTTCACATTCCCCATGGGAGCTGTCTACAAATGCTGTCAGTATTATAAGATCCAGTCTCTCCTAACCACCCTTTCTATGGCTGGCTTCAACCCGGATACCATGATCTTCTTTCTAGATGACCAAAACAATCTCCTAATAGTCTCCTAGTATTTATCCCTGCCCTTGTCAATTTCTTCTTTATATTGCTGCCAGAATGAGATGGCTACAAATCTATCAATTAAGGGCCACAATACATATAATTTAGCAACTGTACTGCAGCAGAGTCACCCAGCAGAGGGCCAAAGGGGAAAACGGGGCTGAAATCCAGTGTATGCTGCATTCACCAGTCATATATCCAGAGATGGTAAATAATTCTAATTCACACACAAATCTTGTCTTTCTCCTCAAAATTTCCCAATGGTTTCCCTCTTGTTCTCAATAAATCCAAACACAGTTTTCAAATTCCTAAGAGATCTGGTTTTGCCTTCAATCTGATTTCCTTTCTATTACTATCCCCTCCTTGCCCCTACTGCAGGCCCAATGGACTCCGGGTTACTCTGCAGACTCATTAAGCACACCAGCTCAGGGCCTTAACACCATGGTTCCTGCTATCTAAAACCCTCCTCTCCCAGAAGCAACTCCACCCTTCAAGTCTTAGCTCAAATGCTACCAAATATAAAAATCCTTCCCTGAAAACAGTACCTAAAATGGCATTCCCCAACCTCATCATTCTTGCCCCTAATCTCATTTTATTTTTCTAATTAGAAACTATATCTTCCTGATACATTTGTTTATTGCCCTTTCTCACGCCAACAGAATGAACACACCACTAATAAGAAAATAGAACTCACAGAAGAAAAAGCAGTGGCAAAAAACAAAAACAACAAAGGTTTTTTGGCAAGTAAAGAAATAAGTCACTATAAATTAAAGAAATTTTAAAAAGGAAAATAAAGAAAATCAGATACTACTTTCACCTAAAACCTGGAAGAAAGTCTTTTAAAAAGTAATGCTGCCAAGAATTCCATACACTTTTGTACACTGCTAGTAGAAATGACAAGCTGCATAACCTTCTGGAAATGAACTCAATAATATATAATAAGAGACATAAAAGAGTTCATATCTTTTGACTTAAATATTTTGTTTTTTGAATTTTCCTATAAAAAAACTAAGTAAATATGAAAACCAAAAGTATTTTCAATAATATCCCTACAATATTATATCTGTTAGCATAAAATAGTAAACAAACTACATATCCAATGATCGGGTAATGAACATAAAAATTATGGTATAATTCCATGACAAATATCAAAAATGTTACTAAAAAATCATGACTTAAAAGGTATTCAGTGCATGAGAAATAGTTATAATATTTTGTAAATAAGGCAGAATACAAAATCATCTCTTTATGCTTGTCAATATATATACACATCTTGAATTTTTTTTTTTTTTTTTTTTTTTTGAGTCAGAGTCTCACTCTGTCGCCCAGACTGGAGTGCAGTGGCTGCTCCCAGCCACTGCACCCTTGACCTGCTGGGCTCCGGCGATCCTTCTGCCTCAGCCTTCCGAGTAGCCAGAACTACAGGCATGCGCTACCACGTCCGGCTGATTTTTTGATTTATTGTAGAGATGAGGTCTCGCTGCCCAGGCGGGTCTCGAACCCGCGGGCTCAAGCAATCCATTCACCTCAGCCTCCCAAGGCGTGGGATTACAGGCTGAGCCACCGAGTCCAGCTCACATCTTGATTTTATAAAGAAAATATATGAAGATATATAAGCAGAAAAAAGAAAATATTACCATAATGTTTTACATTGCTTATTAATTGAAGTGTGATCATGAAAAAATTTAATTTTTAACTTCCTTTATTTTCAGTTATATGCATTTATTTTCACTATAACCAAAAACGTAATTTTCAAGTAAAGTTATGTCATCTTCATTAAACCTATTATGTCCTTGTTCTTACCGATTCCTACTGGTGCTTCAACATTTCTTACAAGAGCTCTGTCATTTCTTAGTAGAGCTTTCAGAATGATTTACAGATGTAAAACGTAATTAGAAATGGTTAAACTGACTGCAACTTAGGCACGTTATCAAAATAAATCCAGATTCTCCAAAGATTTATTTTTATCTTCATCAAAATTAAAGCAAAACATTTTTTTAGATGTATCATTTTAAATACACACATACAAAACCAAAAAGTTAAAATTTCCACGGCAGTATATTAAACCTATCTAGGCATGTATTAATCCCATCCACGTATACCCAACCTAGTTGTGTTTGTTTGTTCTTTTTTTTTTTTAAATTGGAGTCTCTTCCATCGCCCAGGCTGGAGTGCAATGGCACATTCACTCACTGCCACCCTAGCGTCAACCTGCTGGGATCCAGGGATCCTTCCGCCTCAGCCTTCCAAGTAGACGGAACTGCAGGTGCACACTACCACACCTGGCTAATTTTTACTTATTGTAGAGATGAGGTCTCACCAAATTGCCCAGGCTTATCTTGAACCTGCAAGCTCAGGCAATCTACTCACCTCAGCTTCCCAAAGTGCTGGGATTGCAGGATGAGCCACCGAGCCCAGCCTGTTTTTTCATTTTAACCTTGAGATATCTCCATTTGCCACCTGAAACTGTCACAAACCATAAGCAAAACACATGAAATTTTAAAATAAATAAATGCCATGTGTAGTTGAGGAAGACTTGAAAAGTCAAATAAAATGAAATAACATTTGCATATCCCAACTCCAAATGTGAGGAAGACCAACATTCTAATTCTAATGCAAGATAATCCTCTGTAGATTTGTTGAGACAAGTTTCAGCTACAAACTTATTTACAGTTAGTACTATACATAAAGAAACTATAAGTTTTAAAAAATTGCTTGAAAAATCACACTTCAAATAAAAATCATTAAAAACAAACTTATGATTACAAAGTACTCTTATGGTGGTCCACAAAGTTTTCTTTTGTACTTTTGTCTTCATTAAGAAGAAGAGGCTGTCCTCAAGAGGCTGAGTTAAATTAAATCCTTCCTTCCTAAATGAGCCAGTTTTCTGTTATCTCTTGACCTTCTCAAAACCCAGAATCCTTGAGTAAATTCCACTCCACTCATTTCAGAAAAAATGACTTTAGTCAGCTAAGTAGTCACTGAAATTTAATAGGGTGCTGTACAAAATAAAAGCACCAGACAGTAAGAAAATAAATAACTTAAAATCAAACAAATACCATAAAACTGTACTTATGAATAAGTTGCACTACACTGTCTCTCCCACAGAAGTCATAATCCACTGGCCTAAAAAAAAAAAAAAAAAAAAGGTGTGACATAAATTCCTGCTATTCGGTTGCCTCTATTTCATAGTTTAATTTCCCCCATTACTTTCTTTTATAATATTTTCTTCTTAAACAGTGACAAAGTATTCAATACTCTTAGAACTTTAAAACAGAGTTCCATGTTAATAAGTAAGGCATGCATTTCATGTCATGTTATGCTCACACTTGTGTCCCTACGATCAAAAAAAAAACTTACCCATAACGCTTTAAAATTATTGAATGATTTGTCGAGCTTCAAGAAGAATAATTACTGAAAAACATTTATCAAATACTTTTATTTATTTTTTTTTTGAGTTGGAGTCTCACTCTGCTGTGCAGGTTGGAATGCAGTGGCACATTCACGGCCACTGCAGCCTCGACTTGCTGGGCTCCGGCGATCCTTCTACCTCAGCCTTCCAAGTAACTGGAACTACAGACACCGCACCACCACACCCGGCTAGTTTTTGTGATTTACTGTAGAGTCGAGGTCTCACCAAGTTGCCCAGGCTGATCTCGAACCCCCAGGCTCAGGCAATCCTCACACCTTAGCTTTCCAAAGTGCTGGGATTACAGGCTGAGCCATGGCACCAGGCCACATTTATCAAATATTAAAAGTGCATTTTCTCACATCTTTTGGAGCTAAACATCTGGATGAAAATTATAATCCCCCTCTCAGATGTATTCCTATGATATTTAAAAGACAAATGGTCCCCTTCCTACTACTTTTAGCCACTTTCCCTGGCAAGCATAATGAGAAAGATATGGGGTTAACCTACTACATTGATGTTCCAGGATCAGTCTCTCACTTTGTGGGAGTTGAGAACAAGGATGGAGAAACAGAGAGAAAAAGAGAAAGGGAGACAGACACAGACATACAGCAAAAGGCAGTGGTTGAATTCAGCATTCTAGAGTCAAGTTACCAGCCTCCTGGCATAATGAGTCAGTGGAGATAGCTTTCTCATTCTGAGATTACATTTATGGCCGCATATTTCTGAAATTCAATAGTTCTGATGGCAGTCTCCTGATTTCCAGCTGGGACAGAAGTAGTGGCATCCTTGTTTGGTTAGCTCTTTCTGCTGTTCTAGAAGTCATGGGCAGAGGCTCGGCCCAAAGTCCACTCTTCCAGCCTTTTCAATAATTGTATAAGCCATCATTACTTTTGTTACATGCACTGCTGCTCAAGACATCTAAAATGGCTTATTTTTCCTGAATGAAACCCTGATAACACAGGCACCCACTTCTCTTGTTAGGGGTGACTAGGATAAGTCATGGGTTACCTGACTGCCCCTCTGTAGGGCATATAGGCCATATAGGCAAAGGAGTTTCCAGAGGCTTGGAGTTCTGAGGCATAGCAATTCAAAGACATCATACCCAACAATAAGAGAAACCATCTCTGTCCTCTTGCAGGTTAAAATACTGCTAAGAATAAGTTCGATTTTAAAGTAAAATTTCCTGATTTTGAAATATAAAACTTAATGTGAGTTTTTTTTAAACAATATGCAGTTGTATTTACCAGAGTCCTGCAGACAGACAAAGGTGGTGACAGATCAGAGGTATATTTAGGAAGATAAATTAATGCATCCTGATCAAACAAACCAACTATAAAAACACATTTTTGAGAAAAGAGGGCAGAGGTAAATTTGGATAAGAATTAGATAATATTAAGGAAAAACTGCTGAATATGATAATAAGATTAAGAACATGTTTAAAAAAATCTTATCTGTTTGAGATATTTAATGACTTATTGCTACATAAACACTATTTGCTACAGATAAAACAACAGAAAATAAAAAGAAGCAAAATAATAAAAAAATACCTAAATATCAAGAATAAATCAGAAGAATGAGAAAACCTCAAAGTTTTGATTTTGAGTAAGTAATCAAAAAGCATCACCAAAGAGACTACATCTGCACCATCAAATTTATTTATTTTCTTTGGTTCCCCTAAAAAAAAGTTGTCTTTCTAAAATCTGAACTTCCAAAAATTTATCTTTAGAATTCATTGATAGCCTACATTGTTCCCCATTATCAGAACACAATAATTAATTCTATACATTCTAGGTCCCTCTTTGGAATAATGGCAGTTAGAATTATATTATTTGAAAATAACAACAATACTAGCACTTATTGAGTAGTTTCTGTTAGCAGGCATTGTACTGGGCTATTTACAGGTATTATCACATTTAATCCTCAAATCAACCCTAGGAGCAATTACTATTATTAGAAAACTATGATAATTAAGAGAGGTTAAGTAACTTGTTCCAAGAACAATCAGCAAATAAGTGGTAGCGATTATACTTAAATTCAGGTTGCTAATGCCAAACCCCATCCTCTTAACCATTACCCAACACTCTTTCCCACAGGGCACCTTTCATCATTAGAATACACGCAGTTCATAGCATTTGGCCTTAAATAAATCATGTATCCCAGTAAGCTAAGCAAACTCATACATACCTTTAATTCACAGTTAGAGATCTATAGTCCCCTTCCTGTATGGTGAGCTCTCTCGCTATATCCAGAAAGCAAACACTCTCTTCTGTGCTGCTTCTGAATTTGTCCTATTATTTGAAGAGTACAGTGGCATCAACCTCAGTTTCTTCATCATATACTTAATCAGAATGAAAGTGGAATCAGAATGAAAGTGGAAATACCACTGCTTTCCAGATAATTCAAAGTACAACAGACTTCAACTTCAATATATCAGAAAAAGCATGGGATGTGAAGCATTCTCATCCAACATGGAACATATCCAGGGTTGCATGGAAGAGTCAGAGCATCTATGTTTCTGAACCTCTGCTGATCACCAAAGCAACCTGTTAACTTGTTGAAACAAATGAAAAATACAGCGCCATACACTGTCTCAGTGTGTATGTCCCACCAGGGTACATGCACACTAGACCACAGGCTGGAAGTCAAAGCATGGCAAGAGTGGCTGGCATATTCACTTTGTATGGTAAACATGAAATGTTACAACAAATTAAATAAATCTCTAGGATAAAACTACTCAAGCCATGTTTCCTTTTAGGTGGAATTAGGGATCCAATTTTACATAAGCAAAATTTCCCTTTCCCAGTACTTAGTGGTGGCTTCTAGCTTTCTGAATTAATTGTGTGAACCCACTCAAATCATATATTTATAATTTTCCTACCACACTTGCAAGCAATTTCTCTTCCTCTCCTCCATTTACCCTCTACCTCCCAACACCTCCTTATACTGAAAAGAACTCTTTCAAAAGAGTTTCCTACAATCCAAATATTCAAGTGTGGGTCATTCTAAATATTAAGAAAAAATCACACCCTGTATCACTAAAAATAAATCTAGTTATAGAAAATACAACAAAACTATCAATTATAGTTACTTCTTAAGTTTGTGTGTATGGTTTAGACTTCTTTTTTTAACTTTTAAATTTTTTATTTTAAAGATGTGGGGTACAATTCAGGGTTAGGTATACAAAGGTTTATTATGCAGCTATCTTTGTTGATGAGGTGTGCCCCCACCCAAGTAGTTTCCCACTACTGTCAATCCCTTCCTTATAGTATTATGATAATTGTTCAAGGTTCGCTTATGAGTGAGAACATATGGTACTCTGCTCTTTGATTCTGTGATAGATCACTGAGTATGATCAACTCTAAGTCCATCCAATTTGCTGCAAAGTCCATATATTTGGCCTTCTTTATGGCTGCATAAAATTCCATTGTGTATATATGTACCACATTTTTTTATCCAGTCCAACTTCAATGGGCAACATGGTTAATTTCATGTTTTTGCTATTGTGAATAAAGCTGCAACAAACATGTGTGTGCAGGTATCTTTTCTGTAGAATGATTTGCGTTCCTCTGGGTATATAACACCAAGTAGGGGGAGGGGTAGACCTTGGGGTGGGGTAATGGAATGGCCAACCCAGGATGTCCCCTTCCCCTCAGGCTCTGTGCCTGGGCATACTAGTCATGCTGAGGCCACAGGAGAAGTATTCTGCGTACCTGCTGACCACATACTGCAGCTGTGCACACTTCCTTGAGGCAGTTGGCCCCACAGAATGTTTCAGACCCGATTAGGCATGCCTGGATCAATACCCATAGTCTTTGGTTACCTTTGATTCATCTTTAGTTCATTATAATACTAAAAATCTCGCCACTACAGAGAATTCACAGTCATGTTGTGTACATGTGACATATGTCTAAGAGTCTTCTCACACTGCACCTTTGCACTAGAAACCCTACCCTTTTCACATTTAATCCCGCACTCCACCCTATGTAAAATGCTATATAACCTAAGTGCCTCTTGCAATCAGGAGTAGTCTTTCCATGTCCGAACGGCTGCTCCTGGACCACCTTCCCTTTTCCCGAATAAAGCCCATGTCTCGACCATTGTCTCCAGGTCATTTCTTCAGCCTCTCGGATACACTGCCATCCCTTTTGATGTCTTCGGGAGTCCAGTATGACACACTTATGCACACAGATACTTTTCTTCCATAAGTTGATTTTCCTTTTATTTACCATGCTTCTAGTTCACTAAATACAATCATATTTAAATATAATTAATGCATCTAAAAGGTGAGTCTAGGTGATTTGATGATATTTCTGTAACAATTTGGAAAGTGTACCCAGTTTTTACATAGCACTTATTATAAAATTTTTTTTTTGTCTTTCTTTACTTCTAAGGAGTTACCAGCATCACTGTTATTAATCTATTTGACTTAAACAGGACTGAAAGAGAGGAAGATAAGCTTTTTTTTTTAACAACTTACAGTATTTAAATGTACTAAAGAGTATATAATTCCTCTCAGAAGGCAGAAAATAGTTCCATATAAACACCAGACTGTTTTCCCTCTCACATAAAAACACTTGGAATATTTCTAAATGTAAATTTAATTCTGGTTATTCTTGGCCTTCCTTTCTTACCTCTAAATAAAAAACTAATTAAGAAAAAAAGGAACATCAGATCTTGGCCGAGTCCAACTCCTGATACAACAACTAGAAGCAAAAATAGAATTTTTTTTAAAGTCTGTATCTATACCTCCTTTGACTTAAAAAATATTAATAGTAAATTTCCTTGGGTCTCTGAGTCCTGAAGCACTGTGTTTCTACCACCATTCTGACACTTCAAATTCAAGAAACATCAAATCACAGAGTGATAAAGAGAGCAAATGACAAGTAGGGTCTAGAGAGTCTGGAGAGTGATTGGGTCAAGTTGGTTGAGTGGAAGGATGCAACTTCAACCCAGGTTCCCGGTGCCAGGTGTCTATGATCTTCCCTGCAGTCCAGTCTGCTTCCCCAGAAGTGCTTTTTGGGTTTGTTCAGTTTTGCATTATTTTCCCTGTAAGAATCTTAGAATTTAAATGTGGAACAGAAACTGAGCTTTGTGTGGTTTTTGTTTGTTCATCCTGATTTTTTTTTTCTATTTTTATCTCTGCAGGAGACAACAGAATACAGACTAGTCATTCAATAAATACTCCAATTAAATTTTAAAATATTAACTATCAAAGTTCACAGTATCACACAATGGGAATCATTCTCAACATACATTTGCACCGAAGAAGTTACAATACTGTTACTTCTTGGGAAAAAATGTATTCTGAACTTATAAAGCTCAGTTAATTAAATAAATGTAGATTTATTAAATTATGTAGGTTCATAAAAGCAAATGCAAAGTACTACTCAAAACCACAACTAAAGCAAATAAAAAGTGTTATGGGCAAAAATAAAAATGTTCACCTCCTGAAGAAAACAAAGTGCCTACTAGCTACGGTTATGCCAATGTGTCCCTAAGAAATGACAAATTAACTAGTCCATCTAGTAACCCTTGTCTACCCACATGCCTCACGAACTCCAATTACAGGGAAGAATAATTTGTGAAAACAAGAGCAGTGGAAAGAAGTGAGGAGTGAGAAAAAGGAGGTGGAGGGAAAGCAGGACATGGACACAGAACTGATGAACCCCCAAATGTGCCAGGTATGTGGGTATCTAACTATACTTAAGTCAGAGGAGAGTAAGAACTCTGAATCCCTACTCTGTAAGTCTGTTCATTTCTTTGCTTTGGTAATTTTCCAGTTTGGGGTTTTGTTTTGTTTTGCCCTTGGTTACCTAGTAAAGTCACTGCTTAAAAAATTCCAACCTCGTCTAAACTAAACTAAAAAGAAAAGGAGAATTGTCCCTCTCTAGACGTGGCTGACAGGAATTTCAGAAAGCCTGGAAGACCAGGGCATTCTGGTCACAGTTGTGGTGCCAGCTGGAGGCCAGGAAAGAACCATCAAGGCCAGAGCAGGAGAAGAGGCCCTCAGAAGACAAGAGGCCTCAGAGCAGGCATGGGCAAGAATGGAAAATCCCATCAAAGAACTCGTCTGCCCTCTGCCTAACAGCTCTGTAAGACTTCCCCAGGTGATAGAATTAAAGGGGTCATGTTAGGCTGCCTGCAAAGTGTTAGCCACTTTTTTTTTAAAGAACTCATTTAAATTCTATATTTGCAGAGTTTATTTTTTTAAATGAAATAGCTGCTACTGTTTAGTATATTGCTAGGACCAGAAAGAAAAGGTTTAAATGTTTAACGAGCTTGTTAGAGAATGCATTTAAAATCAGGTGTGCATGGTGGCTCATGCCTGTAATCCCAGCACTTTGGGAGGCCAAGGTGGGAGGATTGCTTGAGATCAGAAGTTCAAGACCAGCCTGGGCAACATAATGAGACCCCCGTCTCTACAAAAACTTTAAAAATTAACCAGCATGCATGCCTGTAGTCCTAGCTACTCAGGAGGCTGAGGCAGGATGATTGCCTGAACCCAAGAGTTAGAGTCTGAAGTTACTGATTCCCTTCTTTAGCCCTGTGTGCAGCAGCTATAAGTAATCAGTACCTAAGACCCATAAAAGATGTGACTTCGAACAAGTTAAAACAGACTATCAATGACAGAGCCTTGCCGATGAGACACTGACTATTGGGACTCTGAAATAAAGAAGTACAGATTCTTCTTCTGGGGCTTCTGGGGCTTCTCCTCTCCCAGGTCAGAAATCAATGCTCCAGCATCAGGAAGCCAAGGCTGCCAGGACCCACATACCTATGGGGTCACGCTGTATACAGCATGATGCATTTTCATTATCTCCTTAGTGTATTTGAGTGTCTAAGACTGACCAGGGTAGTGTCGAGTGGAAAAAAAAAAGTGTGTGCTTGAAAATTCCTTTGTCCCATAAAGCAACAATCCCCAACCTTTTCATGGAAGACAATTTTTCCATGGCGGGGGGGGGGGACAGGGGACAGTGGGAGAGGCACTATCAGGCAGTAGATTTTCATAAGGCGTGTGCAACCTAGATGCCTCGCATAAGCAGTTCACAATAGGGTTCGTGCTCCTATGAGAACCTAACGCACTGTTGATCTGACAGAAAGGCAGCTGTGATAGTCCATCCTGCACACCTTCTGCTGTGTGACCTTTTCCTAACAGGCCACAGACTTTTACCTGTCCACAGCACAGGAGTAGATCAACAGCATTTAAATCAAGAGTAAAATCTCATCTCTCGCCCATCCTTTGGAATGAATGCTAAACAGGTGGGCAGTAACTAGAAAGCAGATAAGGGAATTCCTTCTAGAAATTCGAGAATTCACCCCAAATTAAATGTGCAGATGATTAGTTCATGCAATAACACCAGGGTATCTTATGCATCCAAAATAAAACAGGTAATATTAAAATCAATAAACAGTAAATACAACAAATGAGATTTAATTTGAATGCTGGCCTATTTTTGAAACTCACCATGTTTGTGAGAAACACTTTTCCTGACCACCCCCCCACAAGTAGCCCCTCATTTTAACTACATGTTCATCAAAACTGTTATTTGTATTAAAAGATTACAGAATATATTTATAGTAATAATTATGTTCTTCGAATTGTATTAAAACTTAAAATGTAGATTCTTTTATTTCCAGTGTAGATTTTTACTGTAAATACAGTAATTCTTCAGTCAAAAAGAAAAGGACATTTCAATGTAGTAGACTCTGTCACTCTGTCTTGAAAATGCCTGGGGAGTGCCCCCAACTCTCAGATTTGTACAGAAACAGATAGTATCTTATAAGAAAAGTAACAATCAAAAAGAACAGAGAAATAAAAGATGGAGATGTTGATTGCTCTTGAAATGAAAAGCAAAGATTGTCCACTAGTGACTTAAAGACATCTTCCTGAGTAGACAGAATTTTATTCTAAACCTAAACAAACTAAACCATAAACAAAATTCTAATAGCAGAAAGTAAATTATAAACATGAAGTATATTTCCACATTAACATTAAAATTAAGCATTTTTCTCACTTAATCACATCTCCTTTAAGAAAGAAATTCAAGAAGAGGGGACACATCCACATTTTAACAGTAGTTTTTTAATTATTTTCCTAAAACCTATAATATGCTACTAAAACAATCAAGGCCTGAAAATAAAAGTATGAATCAATCAGTGACTAAGTATGTAAATGCACAAACCTGAATTTGTTTTCTTTTTTAATAAGAAGATTCATATTAAATAAAACTAAATTAAAATTATTAACAAAAGTAGATTTACCTTTTACGAAAGAAGATATGTAAAACATTCCCTCTGTGTATAAAAATAACATACCTCTGCATTGTTTTTAAAGTAAAGCTATCCTGAGAAATATAAAAACTTACATAAAATTGCAATTTTCAAAATTAGAACAGTATTTTTCAAAGAGGCATCTCTGTTTCACAGTTAGTAGGGTAGTTATCAACTCTGTACTGTTCCACCACCTCCAGTTGCTTACTACCAAACACAGATTGTAACACACAGGCCTTAAGTAACACAATTACAACAAATAGTAACAAAGTTACAGTCCCAGCTACTTGGGAAGCTGAGGTGGTAGGGTGGCTTGAGCCCAGGAGTTGGAGACCAGCCTGGACCACAAAGCAAGATCACATTTCTAAAAAAATAAAAATCAATGAATAAATAAAATAATAACACAGTGTCTATAATTCTATTCTGAATAACTGTTTCTTGACTAAGTACAAACTCAAAAGCTTTGAAAATTAGTTCTGTTCACTTTAGCTCAGTTTAGCAGGCAAACAATCCACAGCAAATGCAGGCTAGTAAAATGTTAATGAAAAAGAACATCTGTCATTTTAAAAGACACCCGTTTCTCAATTTAGCCTAATTTATAGCAATGATTTTAAAAGAATAAAAATACTCATTGACAAATGTGCTAATTACTTCCTCCCAGGAACTAAGCCACAAATTCATAACCAAGGTCCTAGAACAAATTTCAAGGATATACTCAAGTTCTGGAGAAGAAATATCCATCTCCTTTCCAACTAGCCATCAAAGTGTTTCATTCATTTCTGATCATGAGAACATATTTACACCAAAAAAACATGTCTAGCTAGCTTCAAGTGCTGTGTTTTAAAAGATGTAACAGAGGAGCGCTATGTCTGAATGCAAAACAACATAGGAATCACTGGCAAAGCCTAAAATGAAAAACAGGTCTCTGAAATGCCCAGAGCCAGCTGCTACTGTCCAGAATCCGGCTCTTTCCAACAGAGCAGCAGATCGGCATGCGCCACAGCTTAAGTGGGAATGTCATCTCCTAAGGCAAAAGCCTGCAACGTTTTTCTAAACACGGCCAGATAGTAAATATTTTAGACTTTGCAGGCCTGGCTTTACAGTCTCTGTAACAACTACTGGACTTTGCCTTGTAGCATCAAAGCAGTCAGATGATACGCAAATGAATGAATGTAGTTAGGAGCCAAGAAAACTTTAATTTCATATAATTTTCATGTCACAGTAAGTTTTTTCCTTGGGATATTTTTCAACCATTCAAAACATGTAAAAGTCAGCTGGGCATCATGTCTGTAACCCCAGCATTTTGGGAGGCTGAGGTGGGAGGGTTGCTTGTGTCCAGGAGTTCAAGACCAGCAATACAGTGAGACCCCATCTCTATAAAAAAAAAAATTTGGCAGGGCTCAGTGGCTCAGCTTGTAATCCCAGCACTTTGGGAGCCTGAGGTGAGTGGATTGCCTGAGCCCAAAGGTTCAAGAACAGCCTGGGCAATTTGGCAAGACCTCATCTCCACAATAAGTCAAAAAATTAGCTGGACATGGTAGCATTAGCCTGTAGTTCTGGCTACTTAAAAGGCTGAGGTGGAAGGATCACCAGAGCCCAGCAGGTCAACGCTGGGGAGGCCATGAGCATGCCACTGCACTCTAGTCTGGACAGCAGTGAGACTCCGACTCAAAAAAAAAAATTAAAAGATTAGCCAGGCATGGTGGCATGTGCCTGTAGTCCCAGCTACTCAGGAGGCTGAGGCTGAGAGGTTGAGATCGGAACCCAAGAGGTCGAGGCTGCCGTGAGTCAGAAGCATGTCACTGCACTCCAGCCTGGGCAACAGAGTGAGAGCCCAACTCAAAAAATAAGTAAACAAACAAAAATTTAAAAACTATTGTTAGTTCACAGGCCATACAAAAACAGGTAGCTGTTTTGTGACTGCTGGATTTAGCCCATGGGCCATAATTTGCCACCCTGGCCTGGGGCCCAGTTTTCCTGCAGCCTGTGCCTATTCCTTTCTCCTCCATTTACACAAAACTGCAAATTATGTGCTTTCCCCCTCAGCAGTGTATTCCTTTTGCTTCTCTAAGTCACTGATGCCCAGTCTATGCTTCTTTCCCATAGATCCCAAAAGACCAACATGAGGTCAAGAAAGACAAGAACAGTCTGAAGAAAGGACAAAAGCCCTTCTCTTACTGCTTCCCAGTCATGTAAGCTTGTGCAAGTTATGTAACCATTTCAAACGAACGTTTTATCACTTATGAAAAAAGAATGATAGTACCCAACACCCTGAAAATAATGATAAAGGTGCCACTTTATATCAAGTAAAGCAAGTAAACTGTGGAAAGGAGTCGCCAACCACAGATCAGAAACAATGTCTTGTCCGATGTTTCACCGGCACATTGCTAGGTTATGGCAGTGTACATGCCCTCAAGTAGAGAAAGGAAGCTCGGTGAATTGAACTAAAGTCCTGAGAAAAAGAGTAACCAGCAATCACAATGACTGTATGCTGCTTGTCATAATTCTCAGAACAGACCACAAATACAGCAACAACAACAACAAAAAAAACCTGAGAATCTCTTCGAAGCAAAAGAACAGTGTAGATGCTGAAGAGCATTAAAATGAATAAAAGTCAGTCCTTCCCTTTAAATAATTTATAATTTATTCAACATAAACAAAGCAAGTTAGATTTGTATAAACCAACTGCATTCATATATTTTTTTAAAAAGAACCAAACAAAAGACAGTAAGGGGAAGACTTTCCTAGGAGCTACACACAAACAATGAATAAAATAAAAGACAGTAAGGGGAAGACTTTCCTAGGAGTTAGACGTAAACAGTGAATAATATTTCAAAAAAGAAACAGGCAAGCATAGAAATGTGAGTCCTACTCATGTATACACTTAGGATTGTAGGACACGTGGATACTCAATTCCACTAGACATTAGTGAATTATTCTCCACAGACACTGTGCTTTCATCAACAGTTTGAGAATTCCTTTCCTCACATTTGGTAGAATCAGAGTTTATTTTTTAAATGTTTTGTTCCATGTGATGGTTAGAAAAGGGTAGCTCAATTTAATTTTCATTTCTTGTCCTCATATTCCCTAAGTTGTTTCATACGTTTGTTTTCATATTATGAAATAAAAGGCATAGTCTGTTTAAGAATGATATGTGTGGCTGAAGCCCAGGACACAGAAAGTGCCCAGAGGACAAGCCCCTCTCTCTTCCTTCTAGCGGTTTCTCCAGGGCCTTGCTCTTTCCCTCTCCACCCCGTAAATTGCTGGTTTGCATCAGCAGATAGGGACAAACCTTTCCTTTTCTCCTTGAATGCACCACAGTAAATTAGAGAGTTTATAAATGAGTATGGTTGAAAAATACTAGTCTTGACAGAAACATCTAAATCCATTTCCTTCATTCTTGCCCAACACTTGGTTTCTGCCCAACTTAGATCATAGAATAGTCAAGGTGCCTCGGAAAACACACACAAATGTTGCTCCAGGTCTGGAGATTTGGTGCCCAAGACTTTGCAGGAACATGTGCACCCCATAGCCCCACCTTCTCCCATCTGGATGGCAGAAAAGTGCAGGAAAGATAAATCAGGGTATGAACTTGACTCATGGACACTGATTAGGAGAATTTTGTCTGTGAAATCTCCCGCAAGGATATAATTTTCAAATATAATTCCTACAAGTTGCTCTTGGAGCAAATGAATATTTTTAAACAAAATTTTGTTTCAATTCTTTCCATGTTAGGAATAAAGTAGAAACCAAAAAGGAACCCAGCACACAGAAATGTTAGTAAATGTAACAAAAAGCAGTGTTCTCAACTCTGGTCAACAAAATACCAAAGCTAGAAAAAATTATATTCCAAAAACTGATGAATATGATTCACATTCTCTACCACCATGGAAAATGGAAAATCATCATAAACACTTGTTTTTCAAAAACTAGTTGCTGTTATCATTTCACTTGCTGTTATCACCACTTTGCCTCAAATACATATACAGTTGTCTAATACAGTAATCCTCAATCCTGGACAATTTTGTCCCTCTGGGGACACTTGGCCATTTTTTGTTGTCACATCTGGAAGGGAGTACTACTGGTATCTGGCGAGTAGATAAGTACTACTGGTATCTGGTGAGTAGTTAAGGATACTGCTAAACATCCTATAATGAATAGGACAGCCCCAAGGGCAAAGAATTGTCTGATTCAAAATGTCAATATCACCAAGAAATTCTGATCTAATCCATTTCTTCCTGGTTATCTAGGACAAGTTGAGAAAGACAAGGGGTTAGAGACGACAGGCACTCTTCATAAAGAACTATTAAGCTAGACAACTTAAGAGTCCTAAAGAAGAGCTTGATATTTATAAAGATTAATAAGTCTCCATTTAGCAATTTTCAGTTGAAATATCTAAGGATACAATAGGCCACAGTCCATGATCCTAGCCACATTATCAAACAGTGTACCTTCTACACTTATTCACACAACCTATGAGAAGACCCGCCCACAAAGACATTTATAATTAACCTGGCTACTGATGGTGCCAGTTATCACAAATTAGTATTTTCCCACATTTAGGCCATAAATGAATTCCCCATGTCCACCTATTAAAAGTGACCCATCCTCATATTTCAACAATGAACTTTATGTGGTCTTTTTTCTGAAGAAAACAATCATATCTAAAATTCCCTTTCTCTGATGTTACAATCCATTAAAGTTTACTGTCCAGTTCCATGAACTTCAAAAGCCAGAGTGAGAAAGGAAGTTGACTTTGACTGCAAACCCAAAGGCAGCCACAGAGGGATGCCCTGTATTAAAAAAAAAGGGGTGTTGGTGAAGTGAAATAAAATATACAGAAGCGACAGAGGCCTCTCTAGAGATAACAAAGCCCTTAGAGGTTATTTTATTTCCCAATAAAAGTTTCCCTGAGTGTCTCAATACAGACATTTTTCTGGGGAAGTCTTTTTTTTTTTTAATATCTACATTGTCAAGTTTGCTGAAGGCATTTACTTGTCTATTCTAGATATTATGATAAAAGAAATATTTCAAAATTATGAAAAAATAGTTTAAATTTGGAGAAATCACACAGATTGGGAAATCCATTTTAACCCATTACATGTACCTAACAGAAAGAAAAGCACCCTAAAACTGACAGAAATCCATCTGAATGCTGAGGTTTCCCAAGTTAACAAAGCAAGCACTGTTTGGCAGGAATGTAGAAAGATGGGCACTTTAGCCTGCTGAAGTTTTTTGAAACACTTAAACGTGAAGACAAAACTATCGCTGTCGCTGCAGGGATTAGCTGGACTCCACCAAATGTCACCTTCTGAATGTAACCCTGAAATAAAATGTCCTTGGGCTTCAGTAAAATTGAAGCAGAAAAGCACCCTATTAACTTACAAAAAAGGGGGAGGTGCCCAAATGATCCTCACTAAAAGAAAAATCCATCAGAAGGTCACTGAAATGCAAGATCCAATTTCAGAGTTGAGTACAAAGAGCACAAACGTGGAAAACTCTAAGGATTTCTCATGTGCCGCTAATGGCAGCAAAGTTTGTTGAGACAAACGTGGCGAGACTCTCTTTAATCTGGCTGGATGTACAAAGTTTTGTTTTACACGAGCTCGACTAGGCTATTCGCTGCAGTTCCCGCTTCTGAAAACAAGAAACAGCACCGGGCTTCAGAAAGGGGGAGCGAAGGGGAGAAGCAGAGTGTCCAGCGCTTCCCTGGAAATCCCAGGAGACGAAAGCCGCCGCCTGGAGGTCCTGGAGGTACTGGGCAGCCGACGGCCGTGCTGAAAACAACCGGGGTTTTTGAGCAAGAGGTTGTTTTTGGCAAGAGGTAGGTGTTACAGGCAGCTTCCTGGGGTGCTGGAAGGAATGTGTCACCATCAATCAGAAAGTACACTGAGCCCCGTGTCTGGGTCACAGAGGGAGCACCGCCTCGTCCATCACGGATAAACCCATGCCGGCTCGCAAGAAGCAGAAAGGAGCTGCAGAAAGGTGTCCCGCGGACCTCCCAGACCGGAGGGAACCTCAGCTTGCTGGGAAGGGGAAGCGGGCGCGCTGGCTTTACAGAGCTCCGAGAGCCCACGAGGGCTTCCCCGGGACCAGCGCCCCCAGACGGCAGTTCCGGGGAGGCCCCAGCGGCCCCGGGCACGAGGGCGCCCCCACCCACTCAGCAGGGGAGCCCCGCGCCGAGGGCGGCCGGACGAATGAGCTGCCCGTCCGGCCGAGCCCGGCGGGCCGCGGGGTGCTCACCTGTGGGGATGCTCGAGGGCTGCCCGGAGTCCGCGCCGCGGCAGGGAGTCCAGGGCTGGAGGACGAGCACCAGGAGCAGCAGCCGGGGCGTCGGCGCGCACCGCCGCATCTTCGGCCCCCCCGGAGCACCCGCGCGGGCTCCGGCGCCCCCACGGCCCCGCGGCGGCGCACTTCTCGCGAGAGCGCAAGGACCCCCGGGGCCGCCGGAGCGGGCGACGGCCGGCGGGAGCGGACCGGCGAGGTGCGCGCTGGCCCCGCGGCCGGCAGCCAGGGCGGCGCGGCGAGCGGCGGGCGGCGGGCGGCGGAGTCTGCCCGTGGGCGGAGGCGCGGAGCTGCGGGCGCGCCGCGCGCCGCGGGCCACTTATAGGCTCCCCTAGGGGGAGGCGACGGGGCGGGCCGCGCCCCGGCTATTGGCCGCCCGCTGACCCGCCGCCGCGGGCCCGGCGTCCGGGTCGTTCGCTCGGCTCGGACACGGTTTGGGGAGCGTCTGCGGCTACGTGTGGAGCCTCACGCAGCGCCCCTGCCTGGAACGGGGCGGCGTGCACTTGGTTTTGGGAGTGGGCCTGGGAGGGGGGAGGAGTCGCGGGAGGCTGGCGGGAGGGCGGCGCTCCCCTCCGCGCTCCCCGCTCCGCTCCTCCGGGCGGCCCCAGCCCAGAAGCTTGCGCGGCAGCCTCGGAGGGTGAGGATCCGCTCCTCCCTGCACTCGGATCCGCTCCTCCCTGCACTCGGATCCGCTCCTCCCTGCACTCGGATCCGCTCCTCCCTGGACACGGATCCGCTCCTCCTTGGATTCGGATGCTACGCCGTCAGAAGTGACCGCACGTCTGCGGGAATCCTGGCTGGATGGGAGGGACCTCGACGGACTCTAAACCCTGGAAGTGCATCGCTCCCTCCTCACCCCCGTAATTCGAGGGCAAGTTCATCACCCAATAAAAGAAAGGCCGTGTTTTTATGTTACTCTGTAAACCCCAAATTTTTATTGTTCAGTGAACATTTATTCCTCCACCGCTTGTGCCAGAAGAGCCGTAAACTCTTTCCAGTAATGAACCTTGTAAATCCTGCGGATGGGAGCCCAGCGAGTGTAATCTGGGGCTGTGCCTTACACGGTCTTCCTCCATCCAACCCACATGGAAAATTACTCCCCCAGATGTAGTTGGAGCCATCTCTCTGCTCCTTGGCGGTCCCCTGTTGCTGCCAGTTTTGACTAATGTCTAAGCAGATTCCTTTTTTTTCCTCCTGTGTTACTACTCACATTTTTAGCTAGTCAAGGGTTTAATCTGTTGAGTGAATAGGTGCAAAAACACAAATTAAGACAAAAGCTTGACAGTTTTGCCTCATGCATGTCTTACTGTCTTACGGGAGAAAAAAATCACACCGGGAACATTCTGGAATCTTCTACCTAAATCTCTGTGAAATGAGGGGAAAAGATTCATGCCAACACCCCCATTATGACTCTGAGTCTTTGAAATTAAAACAAAATTATCGAAAAAGATAAGTCCTATTATGACTAAAATTACGATGTCGAAAATTAGTATGATATCAAGATAAGATGAGCTCTGAATAAGCATTAAAAACAAGTGGGGAACCTGCAAAGAAATGTTGCCTGAGGTGTGACATTTTAGAAAAAGAATCATGTCCTGTGCCCAGAACTAAGCCAGTTATTACTGTGTTTTGAATGTTTGGTCTCAGTTTTTTAAGAGAAGAGGAAACCTGGAGAAAGTTCAGAGAAGAGTAGCAAATAACTAAAGAAACGGAAACTGTGATCTGTGTGAAGAATGAAATAAGGTTTATTTAGTCTGAAGAAGAAAGCTCTAAGAGATGGGTTCCTTGATCGCGGCCTTCCACATGTGGCAAGCACAGCTTCACGAAACTAGGCTAAAGGACACAGCATCAATCCTCAGAGTCCCAGGACTCTGCATGGAATGGCCTATCTTTTGGCCAACTCCCAGTCTTCGGAATTCCAAACCTGTTTCTGCCAAACTGCTTGAACTTGACTTCTTGCTGCTCTGGTTCTCTGGGATCTTTAAGAACTTACATGGCTAGAATTTGGCTTTCTGCCCTCCCACAACCTCTCTTGCCCCCATGCACACTTATAGCCTCTCCACGTCACAAGTCTGTGTGTTTAGACTGTAATGTCCACCAATAATTGCAGGTTACTATGACTTTTCTCCTCTGTTAAGAGTCACAAGGTCAGGCAGGACTAAGGCTTGTATAAAGCAAGTGTTTCTTTGGGATTTTCAAAAAGCCAGACGCTTCTGTCACAGTCTGAAAGAGCCCCAATTCTGAAACCAAATCCTTCCTGCCTTTATTTCCAGCCGCCTGCTGAACATTTCTACTTGGATGTTCCACTGGCACAAACTCAAGTCTTTTAACTCATCAAATCCAGATCCCACTCACAGCTCCCTCGTCTCTGTTAATGATACTACTGCTCTCTAACTTATATGGTCTTAGACATTTTTTATTTCTCTCTTTCCATCTCCCATGCCCACAAACTCACAGAGCTAGACTCCAAAGCCTGTCGCTTTTTCCCTTTACATTTTACGCCCAACTATTCCTTTCCGTTGTCACTGCCACCTCACTTATGTGCTCTTGTCTATCCTCTAACAGTGCTGTTCTAGCTGTTCCCTAACTGTTTGCCCTTCCTTTAGACATTCCCTGACTCAATATAATACCACTGTATACCAAACCTAAATTAATCGTATTCATATATCCTTTTGATTACTCTATCCCCAAATTCACAGATTCCATAACAAATTTGGAAACAGTTCAAATTCCTTAATTTCAAACTAAACCACTTCTCCCTATAAATTCAATCAATCTGGATTGCCTTATTATTTCCCAAAGAAGACCAAATACTTTTTCGCTTTTATTCTCTAGAGTTTAGGTAGGAATCACTGACTTCATCTGGGTTCGTTCAGAAGCCAACCCTGACCCAAGATTCAATGACCAGCAGTTTGTGGGAAGTTTCAAGAAAACAAGGTAGCTGAAACTAAAGTGACACAGGAAAGGGAGAATAGCCAGTAAGGGATACATCTTTGAATCTACCACAGTGGGTGACTAGAGCTTAATCCCACAAAATTGGTGTACAATACACCACTTAGAAATATCCTGGCCAGGGCACAAGAGAACTCTAGTATATACACCCTTGACACCCATCAGCAATTCATTTAAAGGCTATGGGGCACATGATTTCCAGCTATTCCCAACCTGCTATGCTCAAAGACGTAGCAAACTTTTAGTAATTATACAGCTCTTGACCATAGAAAGTCAGGGCAGCATGGCTCAGAAATGGTAAGAAAATCTGAGGAAAAATTATACAAGCAGCATCTGCTCAGCTGCCGTGCCTTTGTTCATGTTATCCATTCATCTAAAGGAAGGATAACACATCTCTTCTCCTTCCTTCGTTGGGCTAACTTCTATCAGGCTCAGGTAACCTCCTACAGGAAATTGGAATGCCTTACCCTACCTCAGGCAAGGTGTCCCTGTTTTATGCTAACTCCTTAAGCAAACTTCTCTCATTTGTGACATTTTCTTTTTTTTATTATCATTATTATTAGTTTATTGTGGGGGCAGGATTCACTTTTTTTAATTAGATACCAAGTAACTGACACATAGCATGTATTCATTCATTTGCTCATTCAAAAAATATTCTGTGGCTACTGTATCTCAGGCACTGTTCTAGATGTTGGCAAAACCAAATATATCAGTGAAGACAATGAATAAACAAAATCTCTATGGAGCTTTTACATTTCAAGTAAAAGAAAAGATAATAGATATACAATGGTGATAAGTGGTACAGAGAAAGCAAATCAGTAAAGGTAACCAGGAAGGACGAAAAATAAGGCAATATTCTGACACTTAAACGGGGGAAGGAAGGCCTCCCTGAGAATATAATAATTAAGCAAAGACCTGAAAGTGGAGAGAGCAAAAGATGGTCATGCCATGTGGGGAACAGTGTTCCAGGCAGAAGAAATAGAAGTACAAAGATGCTTAGGCCAGAACCTATGTGGAGTGTTGTGAGAAGGCAGTGAGTGTTCAATGACTGTAAGAACAGTAGGGGATAAAGCCTGAAAGGTAGCAAGCAGAGCAAACAGAGCCAAGCAGATAAACAGCACAGTAAGTGCAGACCTGGGAACTACTTTGCTTTTTACTCTGAAAGAATTGAAAAGTCATTTGGGTGGCTGTAAGCAGAGCACGGACATGATCTGAGGTAGGGTTTGAAAAGGATTGCAGAGTCTAGCTGCTGGGTTAGAGGAAGACTAAGGGAGGGACCTGGGAAAAATGAAACACAAAGCCTGGAGAACAATTTGTAGGCTAATGCAGTGGTCCAGGTTGGTAGCAGTAAATGAGAGTCCATTTCCAGATAGGTTTGGAATGTAGAGCCAACAAAATGTGATGGTTTGAATGTGGGTGTAAGAATAAAGGAAATGGAGTCAGGGAATATTTATTCAATGAATATTTGTTGAGTGAAGAGAACTACAGCTTTAGGAATGCATGTAATAACCCTGGGGTGTATAGGGAGGGGAAGTTAAGAGAAAATAGATGACAAGGAAAAACCACTAGACAGACAAGAAACTGCAACCCAGAGAAGGCAGACCAGACCCAGAAACCTGATAAAATTGGACAGAAGGTAAAAATATTTACAGAAGAGAGACTTGGGAAATAGGAGGAAGCCTGGGAAAAGGTCATTGAATTTAACATTGGGGACAAGTTTAAGATCAAAGATTTAGATGGGAGCAGAAACCCCAGCGAATATGATACAATCTGGAGATGAGGGCATAGAGAGAATCATGAAGGAGAACCTTGGTGCTGTGACTCTTCACTCTAAGTCAGGCCTCTTCTACAGATGTCGGGGTGGCCTAAGTTGCCACAAGCTGAAGCTGCTCTTTTTGCACATGAGAGGTTTGTAACATCCTCTGTGGGCATCGATAGTTTTCTTTTTAAAAATTCTTTTATTTTATTTTAATTTTTTGTTTTAAATATGTGAGGTACAATTCAGGGTTAGGTATACAAATGCTCATTATGCAGGTACCCTTGTGGATGAGGTGTGCCCCACTTCCCCCTCAGCAGTTTCCCACTTCTGCCAATCCCTTTCTTATAGTATTACGATAGTTGTTCAAGGTCCGCTTATGAGTGAGAACATGTGATACTGGGTTCTTTGTTTCTGTGATAGATCACACAGTATTATAGACTCTAAGTCCATCCAAGTTGCTGCGAAGTTCATAATTTTGTCCTTTATGGCTGTGTAAAATTCCATTGTGTGTATATATATACACACACACACCACATTTTCTTTTATCCAGTCCTCTTTTGATGGACAGCATGGTTGGTTCCATGTTTTTGCTACTGTGAATAATACTGCAAGAAACATGCGTGTGAAGGTGTCTTTTTCATAGAGTGATTTGAGTTCCTCTGGGTATATTCCTAGTAGGGGGATTGCAGGGTCATATGGGAGGTAGATTTTTAGATCTTTTAGGATTCACCAAACTGTTTTCCACAGAGGTTGTACTAGTTTACACACCCACCAACAGTGTAGAAGTGTTCCCTTTTCCCTGAATCCTTTCCAGCATCTTTCATTTTTTGAGTTATTGATGATGGTCACCCTCACTGGAGTTAGGTGGTTTCTCAGTGTGGTTTTAATTTGCATTTCTTTGAAGACTAGTGAGTCACTTTTTCATGTATCTGCTGACTGCTCGTGTGTCTTTTGAGAAGTGTCTATTCATATCTTTTGCCCACTTTCTAATGGGACTGTTTGTTTTTTCTTTTCGGCACGTTTGAGCTCCTCGTAAATCCTAGATGTTAGACCTTAGTCAGATATACAGTTGGCAAATATTTTTTTTCCAGTCTTGAGCTATCTCCCCACTCTTTCAATGATTTCTTTGACTTTGCAGACGCTTGCCAGTTTGATGGGTTCCACTTGTCTGTCTTATCCCTTATGGCATGGGCACTTAAAGTTTTGACCAGGAATTGGTTGCTAGTTCCAATTTCTTAAGGGTGTCTCCTGCATTTTCTAAGGTTCTTATAGTTTGAGTTTTACATTTGTGTATGGTGACAGGTAGGGTTCTTGCTTTAATGTTCTGCATGTGGTCAGCCAGTTTTCCCAGCACCATTTACTGAACTAGTTCTCCTCTCCCCAGCAATTGGTGGTGGAGACTTTGTCGAAGATGAGTTGGTTGAGAAATTAAGATTTTGCTTCTGGAATCTCTATCCTGTTCCATTGGTCTATAAAATTCATTAAGTGGCAATTTGACAGGGATGATTTCCCAGATGACTTTTTCAAGTTTGAACATTGTTTCAGACAAGACCATTAGGAGAAAATAAAGTCAACTGTTTAACTCATCAGTAAAATAGATTTCTTCACCCAACAAAAATGTATTTGTCACAGAGGAAATGAAAATGGGTTATCTTCTGAAATGTTTTATTCCCTTTTTTTATTTATTTGCCTTCAGGAAAGGATAAGGACCCTATATTTATAAAGCCTGGTTCTTATTCAACGCTTCCAGCCAAAGTGTCATTTTTTTAAAACCTTGATTATATGTTTTAGTCATCTTAGCAGGCTTGTGTGGAATCATTCCTAGGTAGATATGAGTGTGAAACCCTTGTACCTAGGAAAATGATGTCAGATGTAAAACTAAACTCAGACAAGTTTGAAGTAAGAAGAGCAGGTCAAGATAGTAAAGAGTGCCAGAACACAAGTATTTCAGAGATAATTCTAGCAGATGTTTTGTGACTAGTCTAAATGACTGGGTCACAGCTGTCTAGGCCATGAGTCACCCTACAGGGTCTGCAATCATTTGTGACATTCACATTCAATCTTCTAAATATGTTTAACCAAAGTTCCACGCTATGACATATTTGTTGGCACAAGCACCACCGGAATGACATTAATTAAGATTAACCACAATAGACTGTCAACATTTTCTTGTTCAATAGTAGTTTCTGATGATTCTTTTAAATGGCTCTCTGTTCTTATAGTTCTTCATTCTCTTGTCTCTCAGGACCAGTTAGCTCCTGTCTCTAGAATCTGCTCTGCCCAGAGGCAGATCTGTCCTGAAACTAATGAAGCTCAAGTGTTGGTGCCCCTCCCTTGCAAGGGTCCCTGTAGGTGTTAGAAGTGACTGGGAATTGTTCAATGTGCTGGGTGGGGAAGGAAGCCAGGTTGTAATCAGGAACGATTATTAAGAAAGCATTTCTCAGAAACTGCCTATGAATATCTCAAAAATTTAAACAGGCCTGAGCTTCAAGAAACCAGAAAAGGTATTAGGTTATCTTTTGTTATCCTTAAAAATACTCACTTCGGGAGTGTAAACTAGTATAACCTCTGTGGAAAACAGTATGGCAATTCCTAAAAGATCTAAAAATTGACCTCCCACATGACCCTGCAATTCCCACTACTGGGAATATACTCTGAGGAACTCAAATCATTCTATGAAAAAGATACTTGCACACACATGTTTATTGCAGCATTATTCACAAAAGAAAAAACATGGAACCAACCACACTGCTCATCTAAAGAGGACTGGATTAAAAAAAAATGTGGTACATCTGCATAATGGGATATTACGCAGCCATAAAGAAGGACAACTTTGCAGCAACTTGGATGGACTTAGAGTCTATAATACTGAGTGATCTATCACAGAAACAAAGAACCCAGTATCACATGTTCTCACTCATAAGTGAATCTTGAACAACTATTGTAATACTTTAAGAAAGTAGCAGGAAACTGCCAGTGGAGGGGGGTACACCTCATCCACAAGAGTACCTGAATAATGAGCATTTGTATACCTAACCCTGAATTGTACCCCACATATGTAAAATAAAAATAAAGTACTCACTTTTTTATCTTAACTTATATTTGTAACTCATAATCTTTTTTAAAGCTTCTGAAAATAGTATACCCCATTAAACCTTGATTGACTCCTTGTCCTACCCATAGAACCTAAAACAATCCTCCCCATAAATATTGAGAATATAAGGAGTCTATGATCAATAATTCCTGGACTCAGCATGGAATTGGACTTAGTCAGCTATGATTATATGCTATACTTAGTTTCCAGTGATGGTATTGTTATTTTATTCCTTTGTGGCTAAGCACTTCCTCACACACCTTAGCTCAATTATCGTAGTCACTGTCTTAGATCTCTGTCTACAGCATAATTCATCTCAGCCTGAGATCTCTCCTTCTTCCCATAAATCTCCAGGGAATGGAGTTCTGTTGTTTTCCTGAACCTCTGAACCTCCTCAAGGCTCCAGCCTGCATTATCTTACCACCTGTTCTTGGGTGTTTCCTTACCCCATGACTGATAGTCTACTTGTTCTGGTCATCCCTATTCTAGCAGAGCTTGTTACAACAGACCTGAACTTAGCATACATTGATTGCAAGTGTTTGATTCAATTAGGACACTTTGAGTTAAATAATTGTATAATTACATTTAGAGAGAACTCCAAGGATGCCAACTTGAAATGAAGCATAAACCGAGAAAATATAGAGATCCATTATGTAATAAAGCAGTTGCAAATAATTAATATTAGATATTACTTTTAAAGGACGTAAATAACTCTAATATAGATGTCATGAAAAACCAGAGAGGGTCGGACTCAGTAGCTCAGCCTGTAATCCCAGCACTTTGGGAGGCCGAAGTGAGTGAATTGCCTGAACCCACCGGTTCGAGACCAGCCCAGGCAACTTGGCAAGACCTCGTCTCTACAATAAATCAAAATTAGCCGGGCGCGGTAGTGCTCACCTATAGTTCCAGCTACTTGAAAGGATGAGGTGGAAGGATTGCCAGAGCCCAGCAGTTGGATGCTGGGGTGGCTGTGAGCATGCCACTGCACTCCCTACACTCCAGCCTGGACAACAGAGTGAGACTCCAACTCAAAAAAAAAAAAAGACCAGAGAGGATACAGTAACAGAAAAGTATAAAGCTTTGCTCTTAAGGAAGAGGATATTATTCAGAAATATGCCATAAAAGTGTGAATACTATTCTTAATCTGTCATTCCGAAAAACTGGAAAATGCATTCTGTGGCATACACTAAAGGAAATATTTTTGCAATAGAACTAAAAGGAAAAATAATTTACTTTAAAGACTGTGCCAGTAGAGAAAAGCATGGCATTGGCCAACATGCTGTGCCATGCCATCTGAATGCAGCACCTCAGAATTAGAAGGGTTGTCTTCTTTAGAGTATTTTTTCATTACAGGTTTCCAAAAGGGATGGTTTGCATCAGGTATAATTTTCTGGATTACAGGCACAGATCACAATGCACAGAGCCTCTTCATCCTTTTTGAAGATTGCCATAATGATCATGCAACCCATTTGCTGAATGCATATGAAATGTTCAGTAAACTCCCTGCAGACATCTTATTTTGTAAAATTCTCTGGCATTAACATCACACCACTCTGGTATTGAAAGGTAGCCATTTGGTGACTGCCCACTAATTTACCTTTTACTTCAATCACAGTGTTTTTCTTAATTACTGCTATAATGTTACCTCGTTAATGTGTGTGGGCCCTCTTATTTTTTTTCCCAGCTGTTAATATGAGTCTTAAAAATCCAAATTTAGAAATTATTAGCATCAATTTTGTCACAAAGTAAAGACATTATTTAGGTGCAAAGGATTATCATATACATGATACATACATACATGAATAAATGTTTTAGATATAGCCTATAAAAGGCAAATAATTATTTACAGGATGAGTTTTTAAATAAGATTTTTTTTCTTAAACACTTTTAAATCTCTTAAAAAGGGAAATATTATCAAATAAATTAATATCTTCTTTGAATTCTTCCATTTTTCAAAAATTGTAATTTATTGCCTAAATCAAAATATGTAGCAATTGCAACTAGCATCCACACAGCAAGATTGCCCAAAATCAGTTACAAAAGTCGATCCCTTTCTCTTTCTCCCACTCATGATTTTTTAAAAGTAGATACACAGCCATTCACTCAGCAAATAGTTTTAGTGTGGGTGCCATATCCAGATCCTAATTTGTCTTCAGATTTCACAATGAATGAGATAGTATTCTGTCTTTGAATACATTGATGCAAAAGCAAATCACTGTGCTAAATAACAAGTTGCATCATGAGTTCCTTAAGTCTTAATATATCTAAATTAAAATGTATTGAAGAAAAAATAAAAGGTCTGAATTTTGGATATTAGATTATTTTTAATATATTTCAGTATTTCAGTATCCCAGATTCAGTAATTTAATTTATCCTTTTAAGATAATATTTTATCATTTGTTTATGATGACAAAGAATATTTGGCATTGGTATATAATTAAATAATGAAAGTTGTGAAATTACTCTGTATTCAAAAAATAATTTTGATAAAAATTGTGGAAAAAAGTTACCAAAAATGTTGTTTTTATTGCAAGAATAAAGCAATAAAAAATAAGTTATTAGAGGTTTTTGTAGTCTTTACTCTGGACCAAATAGAGCATGTCAACTAACTTTCATATGCCCTGATGTTTTTCTCTATCACAAAGTTGATTTCCATTTTTAAAAGTATACTCTACAGAGTGTGCAACAATGACAGTATGACACTATATTTACTTCAGGTCTTTGACTCAGGGCAACCTGGGTTCCAGTCCTGATTTTGTCATTTAATATCTATAACCCCCAGGCTGGTCTCTTAGCCTCCAAATTTAGCTAAAATTAAATAAAATTTGTTATTGAACAAATGAAGGTGTCCAGGAATAAGGAAGGTGTAGGACAGTCCTCATTGTGCTAGGTCTCTTTCTATCTCCATTTCTCTCTGATGTTCTTTGCTCTGCCCTCCTATGGTTCTTGAACCTGTAACATACTTGCAGCAGTTCTAGGCATTATGTTGACAGGAAGTTATCCAGAAAAAGAAAAGGAGCTGCTTTTATTTCTGTCTTCGCCCAAAAACTGCCCGCGAGACTTCTCCTTGTGTAATTGGCCAGAATTAGGTCACATGATCATTCTTAAACCAACCATGCCAGAGGAGAGTGATTGCACTCATGTTTAGCTCATCAGGCTCGATTACTGGAGTGGTGGATAAGGTTAGCTTTCTCTGAATCACATGAGGGAGAGTCTGATTCTGAAACTTAAACAAAATTCAGGTTCCATTAGGAAGAATGTGTAAACAGTTGGGTAACCAACATAGTCCATTACCTATTTGTTGACTATCTATCAACAAAGTTGGTAGATAGGGTCTCTCTCTCTCTCCCCCCCCCCTCGTGCATGCTCGCACGCACACTCCTCTCTCTCTCTCTCTCTCACACACACACACACACACACACACACACACACACACACACACGCATACACACAAACACAGTCACACTCATATTCCATCTCCTGCCCTCCCAATGTATGTCACAATTTTAGTGATATTAATATCTAGTATTTGTATTATTATGGCTACATAGATAATATTCACTGTTACATGAAGTAATTTACTATATTTTTTTCTTGTGTGCTTTCTGCTTTTCCTGGAATTAATAATTATCTTTTTATTAAATTCTTTATTCAGTTGCTCAGTTTTCTGTTACATTAGTTTTCTTTGGAATAAACTGTACAACTTCAACCAATGTGTCAATCACATCAAGCAATTTTTTTTTATAGACAGAAAAATCATTTTGTGTGTGTGTGTGTGTGTGTGTGTGTGTGTGTGTTCTGTTGACCAGGCTTTTCTTAAACTACTGGTCTCAAGTAACCCTTCCACCTTGGCCTCCCCAATTGCTGGAGTTACAAGCGTGAGCCATCATTCCTGGCCCCAACTCTATTATAATAAAAACAAAAGGTCCACTTCTTTGGCCATATATATCCATCTACCTGATTTCTAGGGCAGAGATTCTCAAACTTTTTGACCTTAGAAGCATTATACACCTTTAAAACTTGTTAAAGGTCCCAAAGACCTTTGGTTTGTGTGGTTATATTCTTTAATATTTATCATATTCAGAGTTAAAAATATTTTAATAATAATTTTAAAATAACAAAATTAGCATGTAGCATAAATTTTAATTAAAATAATGGCAAATTTCTTTAATATTTGGCTTAGTAGGGCACACCTATACTCGTTTGTCTTTTGCATTTAATCCTAGGTGATGTTTTTGAAGTATATCAAGAAAATCTAACCTCACACAAATAGATAGCAGACAAAAACAAGATTATTTTAATAGCCTTTTTAGACAATAGTGAATATTCTTCTTTGATGACACACCAAAATTTGAAGAGTAGTTTCTGAAAGGTTAGTTGTGATGTGAAATCTGAAACCATGTCAATGACTGTTTGGTACTTTGGTACATCAATATTCATTCATCTATCTTGCACTTTACTCATGTGTGATTTGTAACATTGTAGTTTGGAATATATTGGCTCACTAGTTATACAAAACTTTCAAATATGCAGTAAAAAATTCTACTGGATACTTGAGAGATAATGAAAGTGAAAAAAGACAAATAACACTTTAACATTAATAGAAAAATAGTTTTATTTCAGAAAGTAGGGTCTACTGATTAAGAAAGAAGAATTGGGCATCTGACTATGTGTTCTACCCACCTTGAGAAAAATACATGCCTCCATTTATTACTATGAGTATAATTTAAAAAAACCTACATCATTAGGACAGTTATTGAAATGTGTAATAGACTGGCACATAGTAAATGACCAAGAATGACAGTTCTTTTCCATCTTTTCTTTAGTTTCAAATTTTCTCCTGTGCTTTCAATTTATATTTACGTTCTGTACTATTATGTAACTTGTCTTCTCTTCTGATATTCAGGGCACATGTGGCCTTACCTCCTGACTGAAGATGATTTTCAGGTTAGAGTCTTCAGTTAAATCCAAATTGGAGGACCAGGAGACAGGCTAATTCATTTTAGGAAGTGAGAAAATTCCTAGAATTTGGGAGACAAAGTAAATCGAGTCCTTTAATGCCAGAATCCAAAAGTTTCACGGGTAAAATACATGACTTATTAGATATGACCTATTAAGATAAATCTATAACAATTCCTAGGGCTTCCCTGAGCACTTCTGTAATGGGAAGCAGTATATCTCCTTAGGCTGCTAGAGTTGATGGAATACTAGGGAAAAGCATTATGTCAGCCTAGGAGAATAGTTGTATTTGACTCCTGGGCCATAGAAAAATAGTTGACTTGAGCCCTTTGTAAGACGTCTGGCTTGAGTTGGGGTCAAGTTTCCTGCTCTGGTTACTATTGCTGTGTAACAAATTACCCCACAATTTGGAGGTGCAGTTTACAGCAACCATTTTATTAAGCTCATAGATTGCAGCCTCGGGAATTCAGACAAGGCACAGTACAAATAGCTTGACTCTGTTTTTCTATGCCTGGGACCTCTGCTGGGAAGATTCAAAGGCTGGAGGAAACCTGACAGAACTGGAATCCTCTGATGGCTCATTCACTCTCATTGTTGGGCTCAGTGCCCACGCATAATCTCTCCATGGAGTTTGAGCTAATTCACAGCAGGTTGCCTCAAAATAGTTGGACTTTACATAGTGGCTTATGACTGCAAGCGTTTTCCAGAAACAAGCTAGAAACTGTACTGCCCTTCATGCCTCAACTTTGAAAGCCACACATGCCACTCCCACTACACTCAACTGGTTGAAACAGAGTCACAAGATTCCCCATATTCAAGGGAAAGGGACAAAGATCCCCCACCTCTCAATAGGAACAATGTCAAATAATTTTGTGACCATGTTTTAAAAGTCAGCGTCCCAGACAAGGAAACTATTTTTTGGAGCTTAAGGTAAAGAACAATCCAATCCTGTGAACTTGGATCGAGGGATGGGCAACAAACTGGAAAAGCAACAAAAAGCTTCAGAGCTCAGGAAATCAGAGGTAACTTGAGCACTTTGGGACTTGGCTGGTTTGGGGTTGAGAAGGATCAAAGCCGGAGCTGAATATGAGGAGAATGAATGAGGAAGCTTTGCAATGAAAATGGTAGAATATGGTAGAAACAAAAAAAAATCACTTATAATCCAACCACCCAGAAGTAACCAGAGTTTCCATTTTGATGTGTTTCTTTTTATGTTGTGTCTGCACAAATATATGTTTGTGATTTATATGTAGTGTGTGTGTGCATGAGAGTGTGTGTGTGTGTGTGTGTGTGTGTGTGTGTGTGCGCGCACGCGCGCACACGTAAAGCAACATTGTGATCATACCAGATACTCAGTCTTATGTTCTGCCTTTGAACTCAAGAATTGGCTTACTTCTCATTGGTATCCCATTCTGAAGAGACTTACATTTCAGCTTTTTTCACTCCTGCTAAGTTAGCTAAGTTAGGCTTGGTAGAGTTCCTTTGTTTCTGAGTTCCTCTGTCTATTGTCAACAACCTACTACTGAGTTATTTGTTTTTATTGTTAAGTACTTATCAATTTCAAAAAGATTTTCCAACCCAAAAAGGTGCAAAGTTGCCAATTACTCTTATCTGAAAACATAAGGGCTAAAGGCTCAAATACAACATCGATTCCTATAAAACAGACTCTTCCACTTTCCACCAATATGAGAGCTGACAATTGAGCTTGTGAACTCATCCCAGAAAAAGTGTTATATACCTCCTTGTTGAATATCACTATGGTCACCTTCAAAGTAGTCCCCTTGGGAAGCTATACACCTACACCAGCACCTAGTTCACCCATCAAAGCAATTTGGAACTCTTTCTGGAATGGCCATCAGAGCTGTCATTGTATTACTCCTGATGTCATCAAAATGTCTTCCTTTCAATATTTTAATATTTCCTTTATCTTCGGGGAAAGAAAAAGGTCACTGGGAGCTAGATCAGGTAAATAGGGAAGGTGTCCCAATACAGTCTTTGTTTACAGGCTAAAAACTCCCCCACAGACAGTGCTGTGTGAGCTGGTGTATTGTGGTGATGCAAGAACTCCTTTGGGACCATTTTGCACACAACTTTCTCATACCAAGATTTTCAGGTAAGATTTTTTTTTAACTGTTTCTCTATCAATGTTTATTTGGTCTGCTGTGCTTCTCACAGCCAGCCAATGATTTTGATGCACAATTAGATACACCTTTGCAATGTTTTCATCAGTTCTGCTTGTTACTGTTGTCCTGACCTCTCTTCCTCAGTGAGGCTTTCTCTCCCCTCAGAAAAACATTTAATACATTTGCACACTGCCATTTTCTTCATGGCATTATCGCCATACACTTGGACTAACATGTCCCTGATTTAACTTCCACTCTTCCCAAGTTTAATAAGAAATTTAATGTTTGTTCATTGCTCAGATTCAAGCTCCAACATTCTAGTAATGTCACACAAAAACATGCAACAATAATGAAGGCCACTCACCAAGACAACATCACACATCAACATGAACACAGCAGTGGGACACTGATATACTATGGTTACGTAACCTTACTGAGTTGTTTATTCAGTGCTGCCAACATAAGTGCATGGATGCAAGTTTGTGAACCTAATTTAAACCTCGTACACCATTCCTGGTGCAGCAGTAACAGCAGCAGCAAAGAAGAGAAGAAAAAATGGCTGCCACAACCATCACTCATCCCTTCCAGAAATTATTGAGATGATCCTGAGTTGAACGTTTGGCCACCTAAGGTCTGGTTTTCTCCTTGTAACAAATGTCTAAAACAATATAATAAACGCTCTTGCTCCCAACTAGAAGCTTAATTTACCAGCAATCAGTTGTCCTGAGATCGAAAAGAAGCCAACTAACAGCTCCCAAAGCTTCTGTGCCTCTTTCTAAGGCTCCTATTGCATTGCTAACCTCAGCTTCTGAAAGTAGGAAGGCTCTGCCGAGCAATTTGGTGAGGAGAAAAATTATTCCCAGATTTTTATCACAGGACAGAACTCTAGCCAGGAGTTAAATGTCTATTGCTAAAAGATTTAGAAGAATATAAGAGGATAGAGTCAAGCTGATATACAATGTACCACATTTTTAAACAAAAATGGTCTTGTTTTTCTTATGGTCAATGGATATTTCCAAATGAGCAGTGACTCCTTCAAAGTAACCTTCATGGCTAGGGACACAATAATTCTAATGACGCTATTCTTGTCCACGCCATTTTAAACACTTATTTTGCCATTATTGAAGTCATTATATTATTTTGCCAGTGCTCAATGACATTTATTCAACATTTATTTAGTTTCTACTTCTTGTTAGTCACTGTTGTAGGCAGTGAGGATAAAATTTAAACATGACACCCCAAATCTCTGATTTTTCAGAATTTTTAAGCAATTAGATTATATTCTGGTGGTGTTGAGTATGGAGAAGAAAGAGATAGTAACTTGGGAACTGGACTTTTTTTTTTTTTTTTTGAGTTGGAGTCTCACTCTGTCACCCAGACTGGAGTGCAGTGGCCGCTCCTGGCCACCGCAGCCTCGACCTGCTGGGCTCTGGCGATCCTTCCACCTCAGCCTTCCAAGTAGCTA
Organism: Cephalopachus bancanus; assembly: GCA_027257055.1. Taxonomy (NCBI): domain Eukaryota; kingdom Metazoa; phylum Chordata; class Mammalia; order Primates; family Tarsiidae; genus Cephalopachus; species Cephalopachus bancanus. Next base: position 3,950,208 of record JAPVLO010000107.1, read on the forward strand.
TTTTAAAAAGAGAAGTCAGGGCATGACTTTTTGAGGGGGTGGTCTTTAAAGAAAAGGAGCAAGTTACCTTAAGACATGGGAAGAATTATCTAGGACCCTTCTGGGAAACAAAACTTGCTTTGTGGGTAAATAGAAAGCCACTCTGAAATGTTCAGAGAGGAGTAATTTAATTTGGTAAAACTCTGAAGGTGGATTTGATTTAAGTGGGTGAATGTGGTGAGTGATTCAACTGAGACTTGGATTTTATGATAAAAATTGAGTTTTGTAGTTTGAGGAGTGAGGACTAATTTCTAAAAGTTGATTGCCAAAACTGTTAGCAGCAGAGACCTTAGATTTCCCTTACTAGCCTCATCACAACTAAGTTCTTACCAAGAATAAATATCCTATTAACAATGAATATATATATAAGAGGGCAGTTAGGTGTGTAAACAACTTAGTATGTCTAAAATTAAACATGAGTGATTTTAAGTAGATAACATAATTACTTTTTTTTCTTTTTGGGAAGGTTAAATATGATTGATTTTTTAAAAACTTTTTTCATAAAAACTGTAATAGTATACCTGAGTGTATACAGTTGTCCAAATGATCACATACTCAAACTTAGAGAGGTCCATAGTAATGCAATCTCCTTGAACTCTAACAAGAGAAGTGGGTTCTGGTTCACTATGGGAACTTTAAACTAGCTAACACAGACATATGGAAACATAGTATCCATACACATTTTTTCCCCTTTTCATTTGCTTCACCACTCAGACTTTGAGTATCTTCCCGTAAATTTGTCTGTGACTCAGCTTTAGGTTCAGATGACTTCATGCTTCCATCTAATCAAGGGAAGGGAACACGATTATTGAACAAATCCATGATCCCCAGTTAGGATGCCAGAAGGCTCAAAGAGGGCTAATCTTGTGGCTTGACATTTCTCATCTTTTTTTTTTCCTAAAAAAAAAAAAATCAGTGCTTGCAGTCAGCCTGCTAACCAAACGTTTCTCTTATCCCTTGAGGGTATTTCTGAGTCCATTCGCTTTGACAGCTCATAAAAGACCGTTCAAGAGCCTAGCTCAAGTAGTCTTGTGTGGAGCAAAACTAGCCCAGTTCTACTTCTCTCTCTTCCACCTAGTAAAAATGCTAATGTTTGCAAGGTTCGTTCTTTCCACTTTTATGATCTCATTTGAATTCTCATAATCTCACTGTTATCAAAACAATTCAGGCACTAGGGCCATAATCTTTGGAGTGTAAAAGTGGAAGAGTACAGAGCTTTATGTCTATCCTATGGTCACTTAGCAAGGATGGCGGAAGTCAAGCCATAGTCTGGACCCAATGAAATCTAGTACATTCAAATATATCTCAACGTCTCTGAAGAAAACTTACAATACTTACCAGATATATTCTTCCCCACCCCCAATCAAGTATTAGGCACTGTTACAGTTTAAGCATTTGTAACATTTGCAACACTTAAGCATTAAGCTCTTATAGTATATTTGTTATCTATAGTGGTAATTTGTGTGGTTAATGGAGAATTCTAGAAAACGAAGTTTACAAGTTGTCATAAATAATAGTCCTTCTTTCTCTTCTCTAGACCATTTACAGAAGGGAACTCTACAGTTTATATTTGAAAATGACACTGAAAGCAGCAGTCAGATAAATTTACCTGAATTCCTAGTTTAATATCAATAGTGACAGTCATAGCCCGAAGCTTATATTTCCTCTTGAATAAAAGCAGGGTGATACATGGAGAAAGGATCCTAATAACTACACACAACACACACACACACACACACACACACTCTCTCTCTCACTCACACACTCTCACACTGGATAGCTTATCTGTGCATTTCCTTGATTTACAATTTTCTGTGTGGTTCAGAAAAAATGATTAGCAAAAACTGAAGTAGGCTTAATTGGTTGAAAGGAGGAAGGACTGTGGGTGGGGGTGGAAGCAATATGAGTAAATTTAGGATTTATTTACTTATACATTGAACTGAGTGAGGAATCAGCAAATAATTTGAGCCAGTTGTCATAAAGTTTATGACTATTGGGGAAGGGAAATGAATAAAGAAGACCTAGGCGGTTTTACCAGGTATGAGGAAGGTGTTTCCTCTTTGCTTTCTCCACAACGTTCAATCTCCTTAACACTCCTTTATCTACAGAGAAAATCCACATTGCTCATTAGTAACTTTTAGAGTGCCATTTGTGTTTTGTTTGCAGAGTTGCCAGATTTCACCAATAAAAATACAGGAAAATACAGGAAGCCTCCGCCAATCAAAATTTATTTCCTTCAGGGACATTCAGATAAGCAATCAATATTTTTTCTGTGTGTTTGTCTCAAATATTTCAGAGGACATACTTTTACTAAAAAATGATGTCTGAAATTCACATTTAATCGAGCATCCTGTATTTCATCTAGCAATTTGGCTAAGATGTGGATAAAAGCAAGAAAGTTTATTTTATTGGCTTACATGCAAACTGAGGGAAAGTTGCCTGGAGGCTTTCAGGCAATAACAGCTGTTCCAAAACTTGGTTGCACGTTAGAATCACCTCAGGAACTCCAGATGGAAGTGCAGTTGTTCTGAGATTCGGCCAGGGCATGGGGTTTTCAAAGTGTTCCAGGTGACTCTTCTGTACAAAACAAGGAGCTGGTAATTGATGTCCATTGGTTCTTAACCTGTCCTGTACACAACAAACACCTAAGGGACTTTTAAGTATACCCATGTTCAGATCCCACCCCAGAGCAACTGAATCAACATCTAGGAGCAAAACACTTGTATTACTGTTATGAAACATCTTCTTGTAAATTTTAAAGTTCCTTCTGGGTTAGGGAGCCCTGAATTACTGCCTAGAAATGGAATACCAGTGCATTTCCAATTATAGGAAACTTTAAAAGTTTATTTTTAATTTTTTTAAATTATGAATTTTAATATGTTTTGCTATACATTCAAGCAATGCAGAAACATCTAAAATAAATATGAACTCCCCCAATTCTCCTTCCAGATCTATCTACTATTAAAATCTTGATCTATATATTTTCTGTACCAACCATATTATTTTTTAATGTATCATAAAATTTTCAATCATTTACCAGAATATAAAGAACTGTATACTGAATTTCCTCGAACTCCTGATCCATCTTCAATACATAACAACAAATGGGGAAAATTCTTTTTAATATCTTTAATTAAAGAGTAACATATACAATTAGTACACAAATCCTAAGTGAGCAGGCTAATTATTTTTTCAATATTATACACACACGCAGATGTATGTAGATTTCTATCATCCTAAAATGTTCCCTCCCAGTCATCCCATTTAAGTCAGTACAACCCAAAGAAATGACCACATTTTTGTAGAATGCTTTGAGTTCCTCTGGGTAAATTCCCAGTAGGGGGATTGCTGAGTCATATGGAAGGTAAATTTCTAGTTCTTTTAGAATTCGCCACAGTTTTAGTCCATAAAGGTTGAACTAGTTTGCATTCCTAACAGCAGTGTAGAAGCACTCCCTTTTCTCCATATCCTCATCAGCATCTGTTGTTTGTTTTATTAATGATGGCCATTCTTACTGGGGTTAGGTGGGATCTTAATGTGGTTTTGATTTGCATTTCTCTGATGATTAGTGAAGCCGAGCACTTTTTCATGCGTCTATTGGCTGCCTGCATATTTTCTTTTGAGATAGCAAAAACATGGAACCAATTGTGCAGCCCATTGAAACTGGACTGGATTTTTAAAAACGTGGTACATATACCCATTGAACTATTATGCAGCCATAAAGAAGGACAAACATATGAACTTTGCAGCAACTTGGATGGATTTAGAGTTTATCATACTTATTGATCTATCACAGAAACAAAGAACAGAGTACCACATGTTCTCACTCACAAGTGGGCCCTAAACATTTACCTTAATACTATAAGAAAGGGATCCATAGTAGCGGGATACTGCCAGGGTTGGGGTGGAGGGGAACACAACATCAATAAGGGTACCTGATCTGAAACCAGGTAAAGTGGGAATCAAAGGGAGGCCCAAACTTTACCTGTATGATGTTCATTTATATACTTATAGACCTAATCCTGAATTGTACCCCACATCTTTAAAGTAATTATATACATATATAAAAGAAGTGACCACTATTCTGATTTATATCACCACAGGTAAGCCTTACTTAAACTTGATCTTCATAGCAATGGAATCATCTAGTATATATTTTGTTTTGCCTGGTTTGTTTCATTCAAAAAAACCTATTTTGCATTTGGGGGCTATTATGAGTACAGTTACTGCGAATATTAAGGTAAAAGTCCTTTGGTAAACATATGCACTGTCTTGAGTATAAAAATATCTAACAGTGGGGTTTTTTTTAAGGTCATAGGGTAAGTATATGTTTAGTTTTAGTAGATACTTCACAATGGTTTTCCAAAATGGTTGAAGAAATTTATGAAATTTTCAGATGCTCTATATCCTAACACTTGGATGACCAGTCTTTTAATTTTAACCATTCTAGACAGGTAAGTTTTGAAGTAGGCAGAGCGTTGTGTACTTCTTTTATCTGTGGCTTTCCCATCAAGCATAGGAAGGAATAACTTTCTATGTGTCTTTCAACTTGCCTGTGTGTTATTTTCATTATCTCCTTCCCGCCAACTCCGTCCTTCCACTGCTTTAATCAGACGCCAACTAAATCCTAGATATGTGTTGACAAATGTGAAATGCTAAATGAGAAGGCAGCAAGCATCATCCTGCAGATACGTTTTTAAAATATAACTAGCTGCCCATATTTACATATCATGAACTTCCACATAATATTTTGAAGAAAAAAAACCAGAATATACACAAGGTCATTCCATTATGTTATTTATAAACTATTTTTTCTCCTTCCAGAAATGTGGTTAGATTGCATTTTCTGGTCTTCTAAAGTTAGTTACATCTACACTTGCTTTGGCCAAGAAACCATGACTACAGGTGATGAGTAGTACTTGTGGGCAGTAACTTAAGAACCAGTCTGTGAGCTGTGGTGTCCACTTTCCCCTGTCATAGCACCAGATGGAATCTTCACCAGGATCCTTGAGTGACTGTGATGGACAGACATGTCCTGATGGCCTACAGTGGACATATAGGCTGAGGAACAAATCTTTGTTCCTATAGACCATTAAGACTTTGGGTTTGTTTGTCACCACAGCATAACCTAGCCTATCCTGACTGGTCCATCTAACTTCCAAATGCTCCAATGGGACAATCTGCTGGTGCTGAATATCAGCTTCTCCATTTCAATGCCATGTGTGGCTTCTAGTGTGCCACAGTCTCTCAGATTCCTAACTCACTCACTATGCCACTTACTTGGTCCCTGTAGGAATTTGAGTTTCTGATGTGACAGTGTGTTTTGGACTAAGGACAGTTGTCCTTTACTGGGAAAATCAAGTAGACTAAAGATCCTGTTGGATAAAGATAAATGAATTTTAAATAGTAGAGTCTCTTCAGTGGTCTCTCTTGAGTCACTCAAATTGTTCTGCATCTATTCTTCACTGAGACAGGAACTAATGACCTTGCATTGAAAGTTGTTCTACATTTTGAGAAAATGGGCAGGAGAAGTTGGCTCATTTCAGAATCAAGAGAAGGAGAGAAATGAAGAGGTGGGAATTGCCAGTATGAACAAGAATCTGTATCACTCATTGTCGAGTGTAGTAAACTGCCAAATTACACGGGACTTGCAAGTAACTATGCTTATATTCTGACAAGGATATGCCCAAGATAGAAATCTTTTTTCTTAAAATCAATGAGTTTATTGTACTTAAATTCATCAAATGTTAGATATATTTTTTTGTTTGGTTGTTTTTTTTGAAACAGGATCTTTCTCTGTTGCTCAGGCTGGAGTGTAGTGGCCTGATCATAGCTCACTGCAGATTCAAACTCCTGGGGTCAGGCAATGCTCCTGCCTTAGCCTCCTGAGTAACTAGGACTACAGGTACAGGTGTATGCTACCACACCTGGCTGATTTTTTAGTTGTTTTTTTTTTCTTTTCAGAGATAGGGTGTCACTATGTTGCCCAGGATGATCTCTAACTCCTGGCCTCAAGTGATTCTCCTGCCTTGGCCTCTGAAAGTGTTGAGATTACAGACATGAGCCACTGTGCCCTAGCCACCTACATATATATATGTATACTTAAGATTAATATCTGAATCCTGGTTTGTACATTTAAAAGTTTATCTGTTGGGAGATGAAACTTTTATTATTGGTTTTAGATGCAGATAACAAAGACCCAAGGAACGTAGACATGTTACTTCTTACATGAGAGTGTGCCATTGAACAGTCTAGCAATCATATGGCAGCTCTGTGGTAGCACTATGTTACCTAAGAAGTTCTCAGCAACCCATGTTTCTTCTATCTTATTCAGCAATTAATGGTTTGCATCCCCAAGATCAGCTTGTGGTTCAAGAAAGATGCACTGGTGCCAGCCATCACATTAACCTGGGAGTCCACAGGAAGGAGGAAAGACTCAGTGAGAGGCAAAAGGTAAGTGCCCATTATTTTTTAAAGTAATTGCCACACTTCACTTTTAATGGGCCAGAACTTTGCCATGTCTTCACACCTAGCTTCAAGGAAATATTGTGTTTACCCAGGCTTCACTGTGAATCACTGGAAGTCAGAAGCTAAAACAGTAGGAAAGGAAGAGAGAACAGACTTCAGTAGACAAGATACCTCTATCACAAGTACTCCTCGTCCTTGACATTTCCATGTAGAGATAGTGGCATTAGAGAACACCCCTGCTCATTCTCTCCTACCTCATTTACTTGCTTCAGGAAGCAAGGATGAATTATTCAACTAGTGAATTTGAAATAATAAACTGGGCATATTCAGTCTTTTCTTTTTGTCTCTTTAGCGAGGCAAGCTGTCTGCAGGGAACACATGTTCCTAGCTCCTCCATGGGCTAAGTTTTATAGGAACAATCTTCCACCAAGGATCTCTCTGTTTTTCCACTTTTGCCTGTGACAAGGAAGGCACTGATTGTACATCAGTCTGTAAACCTACTGTTGCCAGAGAATATGTCCTTAAAGCAGACTTATCAGAATAAAAATTATTTGTTTTCCTCCTGTGTCTACCTCTCAATGCATTTCATCGATAAAGGAATTTCTCAAAACACCAGCAATATAAAAATGGCTTTCTTTTGAAAGATGCAGAGCTATCAGTGAAGAAAATAGCACAATCCCTCCCTGATTTCCATGTTCAAGCAGGTCCTATGACCATCACAAACAAGTGGCATGAACATTTTGTAAATAGAAATACATAAAGCCATATAGGATAGAGAGAAATACACAAACACAGGAAACATAGAGAAAAAGAGAAATGTTATTATGCCTAGAAAAAATAATAATATCAAAGCAATTCAAAGGGATAAAATAGTTCCTGAGATTGTCCAGGAATTAATGGCATAGCTGACTGTTATCTGATTTGCCAGACTTCTGAATAAAATATTCCCACCTCCCCAGCCATGCTATCTGTCAGACCAATGAGCTCATTGGCCATATTTTCTGTTCTCTACTCAGGTAATGGTTTGATTCTGTCTTGTTTTCAACTGATATTCCTTTGTAAAATAACAATTACATCTCATCAAAGCAAAAAAAAACTATTAAAATGAATAGCTTTTCATACAAAAACATACACATAGTTTAATAAAGAAATTGAACTCAGGGCAACCCACTCAGGTCCCCTCCCACTGTGGGAGCTTTTCTGTCCTCTCAATAAATCCTGCGAAGAAGAAGAGGAGGAGGAGGAGGAGGAGGAGGAGGAGGAAAGAAGAAGAAGAAGAAGAAGAAGAAAGAATTGAACTCAGATGAAGAATTCTTGCTAATGAAGATCTGTGACTGTCTCCCTTTGGGAAGCCAGGGAAGTGTTGGCCTGAACTTAATAGTCAGATCTTTCCAATTACTCTTCATTTTTGACTTTTCTGCCCAGATGTGACCTGGCCTGCTCACTGGTCTGACAGATAGCAAGGAAAAGGCAAGTACTGCATCATCTTCAGAAGACGATGCAAGAGTATCAATGTATGAATGGATAAGCTTCCATATTACCTATGATATACATGTTTTAAATGCTTTTGTGACATAATAATTTAGTTTTACCTTGATAGTTAGAAGATTTTTGTGAAATTAATTTGGTTTGTTGAGGTAGATTTTATGAGCACAAGTTTTAAGATGGTTTTGAACATTAGGATAATTTGAAATTCCATCTGCCTATTCCTGCAAAAATCAAGAGGTTTTTCATTATTACTTTTTAATTTTAAGATGTGGGGTGCAATTCGGGGTTAGGTATACAAATAGTCATTGTGTAGGTAAAGTTTGGGCCTCAAATCTCAAGGTTATGAAAAAACATTGCATTAAAATATTTTTGTATTGGAAAATATAGTTTATTTAGAAAGTAAATTGGAAAGGGAGAAAGAGGAGATTCACCTCTCCAAGATAGGGGAGGAGCACAAGGCTTAGGAAAACATGGCCCAGCCAGAGCTCAAAGAGGCTTAACAAAGGCTCGGCCTTGCTGCATTAGAATATTGTACATCTTTGCTAAGTTTTTGATGTGGTAGCACAGAAACTGGAATAAAACTGGAGATCTGTACTTTTAGTTTGATTTTATTACTTTGGACACATGACTTGGGTCTCACAGTTTCTTCATTTGTAAATTAGAATATGGAACAGATAGTCCTTAATGCTCCTAATTCTAAAATCCATTGATTCTATTCATTAACGTAGTACTGATAATTTCTCGGAGTAAAAGAAAAAAATGAGCCTAGTTTAATAAAGAAATCTGTGAGCTGGTGCTGCCCCCTATTGTAGATTGTTTTATTCAGTTTTCTGACATGGAGAGGGAGAAAAGGCAGCAAAGCTTGATTAAGTATATTGTCACTCTAATTACATCTCTCTGGCACCCTTCATTTGCCTATTACTGCAAAAATCAAGAGTTCCAAAAATAGTTTAATTTCTGAGTTTGCTTTTATCTGTTACACTGAAAAAAATTAAAACTCAATAAATTATGTTTAATGACTGTTAGCTAAGATAATTTGAGCAAATACGGTTTTTAAAAAGATTGTTCCTGTAATATCCCAAAATAAGTTTGTCTGAGCCTCAATTGGAAAAGAGCTGGCACCATTTTAAATACATGTCTTTTAGCTCACAACAGTTAGAAATAGTAAACTTATTTTGAAAGAATCTGGAATTCAATAACTGATGATAGAAAGATATGTCATCTCAAAATAGAAAATATTTAGTTGTAAATTAGATCTAACAAACAATAATAATGTTCAAGTATCAAATTATATGAATATATTTACATTAAAGGATTTTCCTTTGAATATTTCATTCTAAAAATTCGGTGCAGTTTAAAAAAAAATAAGTCACTCTCATTGCTGGCAATGTTGCAAACTATATAATCTTAAAATCCTCTTGTCATAGAACACCTAAAGTCTGACTGAAGTATAACCAAACACCATTTAAATGTAAAAGGTTACCTGACTTGGTGGCTCAGCCTGTAATCCCAGCACTTTGGGAGGCTGAGGCGAGTGAATTGTCTGAGCCCATGGGTTTGAGACCAACCCAGGCAACTTGACGAGACCTCATCTCTACAATAAAATCAAAAATAAGCTGGTGCGGTAGCGCTCGCCTGCAGTTCCAGCTACTTGGAAAGCTGAGGCAGAAGGTTTGCTGGAGCCCAGCAGGTCAACACTAGGGTGGCTGTGAGCGTGCCACTGCACTCCAGCCTCAAGAGAGTAAGAGATTTTAGCAGAAGTCAAAAATAAAGCATAATTGGAAATATCTGATTAAGCTCAGGCCGGAACTTCCCAAAGGGAGAGTCACAGATCTTCATTAGCAAGGGGCTTCGATTTTATCCACCACAATGAGTCTAGAAGTCAGGTTTTGAAACAGGAACCCCCAATAAAGTGGAAACCCTAAAAAGGACACATTCCAGTGTAAAGGGTGAAAGAGAAAAAAAAAAAGTACCCATTGACAAATGGAGATTAGGAGAAATCTTGATGGACTGTTTTGACTTGTCCTACAGGTAAGAAAAATCATTTCCTGAGAATTCATAAACCAAGATTTGTCCCTGTCATTCAGGGGTTCATATTTGTTCATATTGAAAATACATATATTCCTTGGGAATCACCAAACCGAAAAAATAACATAAAAAATGATCTTTCACTAGTAACACCACTGGGGTACCAGTAGGAGCAAGAGCAAACCTCTCTGGAGAGAATGAACATTCATGAGACCTCCATGGAGTTCCAAGGGTTTCCCAGCCATAATACGAAAATTGAAAACCCATGAGGTAACATGCCACAATTCTCTATTTTGTGTCTCTGGTATTTCTGTGTTATTATACAAAGAAACTAGATATCACATAGAGATGAAAGAATAATAGGCCATAATGATTTTGTGGCCTCTGGATTTTTATACTAATACCATGCTATTTTGGCTACTATAACCTTGTAGTATAATTTGAAGTCAGATAATATGATGCCTCCAGCTTTGTTCTATTTTCTTGGAATTGCTTTAAATATTTGGGACCTTTTTTTGGTTCCATTATGAATTTTAGGATTTTTTTTTTTTTTTAAACAGATGAGGTCTTGCCATATTGCCCAGGCTGGTGTTGAACCCACGGGCTCAGGCAATCCTCTTGCCTCCACGCCCCAAAGTGCTGGGATTACAGGCGTGAGCCACCATGCCCAGGACCAGCAAAGTTTTAAAACAAAGTTTATTAATGAGAAAAAGGAAACAGGAAGATTCATGGCAGAAAGACCTGTAATGGGCAAGTTTTTTCAAGAAAGAAAAACTGGATTTTTTTTTCTAATTCTGTGAAAAAATAATGTTGGTATTTTGAGAGGAATTGCATTGAATCTGTAGATTGCTTTAGGCAGTTAAATAGTGACTTTGTGGATATATAGCTAGTGGAGTGACCTTGTGCAGAATACCTAAATCTCCATTTTCTTTTCTGTAAAATGGAAATTATTATAGCAATTTATCTCATAGGGTTATAAGAATTAAATAGGTAAATATATGGAAACTCCTTTGAATCAACACAGTATCTGGCTTATAGGAAACATTAAAGAGTCAGCTGTTTTTATCATCACCTTTATGATTGTTATAATAATAATGAGTAATTAATTACATCACCCCACCAATCTCATGATTAGCTTGGTTCTTCTCCATACATGCCCAGATGCATATCCATCTGACCTAGAATTAAATCTTGAGGTCAACCTAGCAACTACACATCTCAAAGTTACATGACTTTACATGACTAGCTTTTTTGTAAGCAGCAGCAGAACGAAGAACTGCAAGAACATTTAATGGGCAACCATTAAGTTGGCTAATTACAGAACATGTTTTTAGAATTTGCAATTTACTTTCTGTTTAGTTAGCTATGTGCAAAGGGTCCACCATCACCTCACCCTAGCAACTCCACCACCCTTGCCACACATACCCGTTAGTGAACACACCAACTTCTGGGCAATTGGGACATGGAATTAGGACAATTGGCCTCACCCCATTTCTGGTTGGAATCTTGACACTGGTCAGCTCTACAAGCATTTGCATTAAATTCTATTTGTCCTATTCTTGTTCATCCAAAAGTTTTCACATTTTTTACCTTTTATCTAACCCTTTGGCTTTCCTTTATGACCGTAACAGGAGAGGAAGAAACTCCTTAGTACCTCATCTCCTTACTAATATCACCTCTTGATGAAGTTGGCTTTTCCTCAGAAAAATGAGATTGTTATTTACCTCATGATGTAGTTGTGAGAATCTAGAAATAAACATTTCCAACAAAAAATTGTATTTATGGTATGCAGTAATTACTTAGCTTTGTGATGCAATTACTTATCTACTTGCTTTATCCTTGCTGAGGGGATAGAGGACTACTTGTTCATGTCTGTCTCCTTGAATACCTAGTGCAGGGTTACACACATATAACTTTTGTTTGTTCATTCAACAAATATTTGTGGAGCATCATAGATGTACCAGACACTGTCCTGGACTCACGGTTTACTGTAATAAACAATCAATCCCTGTTTTGAGTGATGAAATTTGCTAAACTCACCTTTTAAATTGCACTCACCATGCATTCAGCAGACATGGCTATAAAAATGCATCTTACCTCCAGCAGTGCTGGGAAGTTTTCTGAGGCATGACACAAACAACCAGCCTTAACTGTCTGATTAAATGGAATAAGAATATATTATTCAGCATCTGAGATGGTGCTAATGATATGGCCTCTATCAAATGTGCCAACATACCACTAATCACATGTTCATTGCAGTAAAGAAGTGTGTTTTATTGTTTAAAAGTCTGTCTTATCCACTTGCCTATGAGCCTGAGTGCGGTGATCACGTATTTTTCGTTTTCATATCTCCTTCTGTCTTCAGAAATAACTTAATGCCTGAACTTAGTAAATGTTCAAAAAAGTAAGTATTGGTGGAATGAAATAGTGAAAAAGACGGTAAAAAAAAACTTTACTGACTGTTGTAATAAATATTGCAAAAATACATCCACTGACTGTATTTTTATTCATTTAGCAGATACTGAGTAATGGCCTACCATGCGCTATTATTAACCATGCTAAGTGTTATCACATAGCATGTTACGCTGCCTCACTTTGACTACATTTGGAGTGTATTATTCTGTTTTTCTCGAGATTTACAATTTAAGAGACCTAGAGGAAAACGGAAAATGCATTCTGTGCAGTTATGGAAAAAGATCCGCTTTAAACATTAGCTATCACTAGCCAAACAGCTGAATTTGATATTAGGTTATTAAGTCCAGGCCTAAGGGTCTCCCAAGCTTACATCATTCAATATAAAATAAATCAAACATTGAACACTGAGGGAAAAAGACTGAAAAGTAGCCAGTTGACCCAACAGGTGGCAAGATACCATACTCTGGGATCACTCTGCTTATTCCATACTTCAACTTAATTTAACATCTAGTTGATTTGAAAACTCAGCTAGTAAGTTCATCTGGTAACCCACTTTTTTGTGTAATTGTTGGAAAACCTGGTCATTTAGAAAATTTATTTTAAAATGTATACTTCACGGACAGTTATAAATTCTAGAAGCTTTCTTACAGGATATATAGACACTGAAATTATACTTGGAATTTAGATGCATCATAAATAAGTGGATTAGAAATAAACATTTATAAATAACTGGGCTATATACAAAAGTTAGATAGTAGTAGCCACACTACAGAAATGATTTGAATAGTATCAAGTTTATATTAGAGAGCAAGGACCCTGAATAAACCTAATAATTAATAAACATTACTTCAAAAATGCCTTTAAAAAAAGTATTCAGAGACTCAAGCAAAAGTCAAATAAAACAGTATTTTACTATTAACCATAGTATATTTATTTAAAAGTCACAAACAATATAAAGAAGCATGAAAACACAAATTTCAGAGAGTAGCTTCTGTTTGTTGTTTTAATTAACCTGATGAATTTTACACAATGAAATGCCATTAAGAAATATAGAAATTATAGTGTAAATTGTATTATAAAAATATGACACATGATATTATTTTTTAAAGAGACATTTTAAGTGTAAGAGAAATGTTAATACCACAAAACTTTAAACAAAAATTTTAAATGTTATGTTTTATCCTAAATGTATATGTGCATATTTAGTATTACGCAGTAGGTCTTGGAATATAGGAATTTAGGCAAGTAAAAATCAAAAGTTGATATAGGTAACACTGTTTGTCTGATATTCTATTTAAATGTCAGATATTATTATAGGAAATACATAAGTCTATTTAAAATTGCAATGGCACTTTCAAATATAAGGCAATTAATATTTTAGACAGCAGCAGCTTTTACATTTTTTTTTAAAAAGCAAGTAGCAGCATATAAAAACAAACATTACAAGAAACTCAGTGAAACAACTTTTACCATGAAAAAATGAATATAATTTTTAAATGAAGCACCCTTCTTTCATTTCAAAAACAACTGTGGGCTAAAGCCCTCATCTCAGAATAACCTCATCTAAAAACACTCAGGTTTTCTTACTTAATAAAGAGCAGGAGAATACATCCCATTCTACAAAACAGCTGTGTTGAAAGAACACAGTCCATGCTCAGAAAGACACAGTCCGTGTTCAGATAGAAAGTTAAAGTGCAATAGAGGCAAGTTAATCACAGTGTATCCACTTATACACTAGACTTGTAATTAGTTAATACAAACAAGTATAATTGGGACTTTATTCTGGGTCCTACTTCTTTAGAGATAAGCTATAGATCATATGTAGCATGTTTGCTGTGTTTGATTATTATTTTGTATAGATGCATATTTATCTATCATGTAAATAAAAAGCAGCAAAGCAGTATTAAGCAGTGTCTGAATCTGCAACTTCCGCTTTTATAAAATGCTACACTAAGTGTCACACTTCAAAATTTAAAAACATAACTCGAATCCTTGTCATTAGAACAGCATTGGTGATCACTAGGGATCTTCTTGAAAAACAAACAAACAACAACAAAAAAACAAGTATCTTTTCTGTATCACACCAAATGAGATACAAAGGTTCACTACGTAATCTTAGAGACTCGGTCAAACATATTTTATACATACGGCATCTTTAACCAAGAGAGGCTATGTATTAAATGCAGGTTTCTCATAAGGATATTGATGTCTTGAAGTTGTTCAAAGATCTTGATTGTCTGTGGCCCTGATCAGTTAATTTCTTCATTCTTCTTCAGGAGCCTTCCTGATTGTTCATGCCAGTGAATGAGAAAACAGGCATGGAAAACATAAACATTAAGATTAAAACAAACAAACAAAATACATGTTTTGTTTGTAAAAAAATCAAAGTTCCCATGGAAGCTTTTATAAACTTTTGCAGAATGAGGTTTCGATACATGTACACAAATAAAATATTCCTAGTACAATAAAACATAATGTTTCTGTCTACCTTTCTTTTTGTCTTTTAAAGATGAAGAGCATCATTCTTTTTGCATGGAATCAAGTTTGTCTTCAGTCTCAGGACATGGTGATGCAGAGAAAAGGTAGCATAGGGTTGGTGATAGAAGTCAATTTATTTTATCCTAACAAAGATTATTATAAAAAGTTCATAATTTCACTACCTATTAATGTGAGAGCTCTGGGGTTCATTTTTCCTTACCTCACGTTTATATTGTATATTTTGTAAACCTCATGTGTATAGTGTATATTCATATTATTCTGTATATGTTAGCTGGGTTAATGAGTCATAGCTTTTCAGGATGAACTCCTAGCCTAGCAAGTGAAGACAGATTCACTTGAAATACAATTCAGATTGTGTTCTTGCAATCACACTCTCAGCCTACCTGCCAAGGTTAACTTCCAACAAAAATAATCTGCAAAGCAGAGAAATATACTTGCAAATAATTGAAGGTTGACTGTAAATCTAATCCAGAACTTTTCAAATTATTTTTATCAACCATAATTGATAATTTTCTGTGTCCTTCTATCTTGATGAACGTTGTGGTGGAGATCTTTCAAAATACATGAAGTCCTGAAATTGGAAAAAGAATTACATACATATAGGAAGACAGATATATAAATACTTAGATGTAACACATGCAATATTATTCTTTATAATGTATTAGGGTAATTTCCTATTCCAGTAAAAAATAAATAAATCTAATGAAATCTTTCTGAAGAGGATCTAATGTCAAGTACAGCAACTGCAAACTTAGAACTGTTGGTTTTCCATTTTGGGTACCAGTTAACCAAATTTCATTATTAAAAGGAGGAAACATGATAATCTAGGCTGGCACAACACCAAAATGTACACTGATAGGAAGACAGAAAGGAAGGGGGAAAGGACATCAGCTTTAGAGTTATGTCATTAAGAAATCATAGGATAGGCATTTTTAAGTAGTAAGAATGATAACATGCAATGAAGACAATTACACCCACTGGATATCTTCTAAACACTCTCCTGGTCATTTTACTCATATGATAGCTAATATCTGTAACCATGAAAAATATAAGTATTTTTATTTCCATTTTACAGCTGAGGAAACTGAAGCCTGCAAATGTTAAACATTTAGTAAGTGGCACAGACAGAAGCTGGCCTAGTTTCAAAGATTCTCCCTTTCTACTACACTATGCTGCTTCTTATCAGAAAGAATAATTCTATTAGGATAACTCAAAAATGAAAGGCTTACAATGAGGAAGCAAGCTCCAAAAATCATGGCTTTCATCTTCACATCTAAGTCCAGTGGGAAGTGAATGTCAAAATGGTCAGCATCTGCCATTGCTGATAACAAGCCATTCCACTTCCTGATAATGCTGCCGATGTTGGATGCACCATCAAGGGATTTGATCTACAATGACAAGCATGTGACTTGATGACTGGAAAGTATTAGAATACATGTTTTAGTGTTCTGTTTAGCGGGAGTTTACACTGAGCATAAATATGATGGAGAAAAAGGATACAGTAATTACACAATTTCAATGAGGAAATTATGACCAAGAAGGGTTAAGTGCCTTGCAACTGGTTAACAACTGACTGGGGGTACATCTTATAATCCTTAGGCAATTGCTCTTTTTCTACCTTCAAATGAATTATTAGGGACCTTGTCAGAGGAGGTATGATTTGAAATGATCAAATTCTTCTCCATGTAGCACAGAGTTAAGGACTGGGGATTAGGAGGGACTCACTTCTAATCTAGGGAAATCTATAAGCAGAAGCAGGGAGGCATGACACCATACACTTCACATCACTCAAGCTTTTGTGGGTCAAAGCCACCCTGTCTTCTTAACATATGTGAGGATTCCAAAGGGATTCAGTTTTTGTTTTTGTTTTTGTTTTGTTTTGTTTTGTTTTGTTGAGATGGAGTCTCACTCTGTTGCCCAGGCTGGAGTGCAGTGGCAAGATCACCATCACCCCAGAGTCGACCTGCTGGGCTCTGGGGATCCTTCTGCCTCAGTCTTTCAAGTAGCCCAAACTACAGGCATATGCTACCACACCTGGCTAATTTTTGATTTATCGTAGAGACGAGGTCTTGCCAAGTTGCCCGGGTTGGTCTCGAACCCATAGGCTCCGGCAATCCACTTACCTTGGCCTCCCAAAGTACTGGGATTACAGGCTGAGCCACCGAGCCTGGTCGGGATTCAGTGTCTAAAAAGAAGATCCTGGCACTTGCCACAGGAAAAATATCCAAATACTGACTTCTAATGTCACTTGGTGATGAATGACCACACACACCTTGCCTGGCAGTTTGGCTTTCCTATATTAGTCTTTAATAAATCAACAATTCTTAATGATACAGTGATATAAAATGAGAACTAAGGAAAGTACATTGGGTATAACAGGAAACACCTGGATGAGCAGGTTTTTTGTTTTTGTTTTTTGAGTTGGAGTCTCACTCTGTCATCCAGACTGGAGTGCGGTGGCCGCTCCCAGCCACCGCAGCCTCGACCTGCTGGGCTCCAGCGATCCTTCCGCCTCGGCCTTCCAAGTAGCCGGAATTACAGACATGCGCTACCACGCCCGGCTGATTTTTTGATTTATTGTAGAGATGAGGTCTCGCTGCCCAGGCGGGTCTCGAACCCGCGGGCTCAGGCAATCCACTCACCTCAGCCTCCCAAAGTGCTGGGATTACAGGCTGAGCCACCGAGCCCGGCTAGATGAGCAGTTTTAATGAATGCTAAGTCTTGCTGAATTGTAAGATATTCAGAATATACTCTGTAAGAAGCCTAGAAAATATTTCTAGGAATTTCCTTTGTTAGATTTATAGGGTAATAAACAAGTATAATAAACAAATATCTTGCAGTTACTGAGATAAGGACAAAACAAAGGATTTTTAAAGAAAATGTTACAATATAATCTATTTTATGTTCTGCCTATGTTATCAGTGCTAATCTATTTATTGAGAATACTGACAAACTTTTATCTGCAGTATAGCAGATAGCAACTTGTACAACCTTAGGAGTGCTCTACATGTTCTGTGATATGTTAGGCACTTGTAGCACCTAGAACCTACATCCCCATCCTGGAAATCTGTGGAAAATTGGTTACTTAAATACGGATTTAGAGTCTATCATACTCAGTGATCTATCACAGAAACAAAGAACAGAGTACCACATGTTCTCACTCATAAGCAGACCTTGAACAATTATCATAATACTATGAAAGTGACTGGCAGTAATGGGAAACTGCCAGGGGAAGGGGAGTGGGATTGGTAGTTGAGGGAAACTGCCAGGGGAGGGAGGGGCGCACCTCATCAACAAGGGTACCTGCATAATGAACATTTGTATACCTAACCCTGAATTGTACCCCACATCTATAAAATTAAAAAAAATTAAATTAAAAAAATAGAATAAGTGAATTTGGTCAAGCTATTTACTCTCAGAAGGTTTAACATTTTAAATGATTTATTTATATTTTTATCAAGTACTGAAATAATAAAAAGGTCACATTTTTAAAAATAATCCACTAAAATAATTTTAAAATACTTTTATATCAATGGGTTAACTCTTTCTTCATGCTACTTTATTCATCCACATGAAAAATATTGTCTAAAAGCAGAGCATTCTGAGGTCTGTCAGTACACTTAGGAAAAATGTTTACCTCAAAAACAGAATCTGAACCACAGCCATAGGTTGAGCACGGGCCACGCACTCTCATCACATTCTCTTTCTTCTCATTTTGGATGCTGTAAACTGCCCTGCACAGGTTCCAGTGTTCCGCAACAAAGCCAATGGTAACACCAGGAGGGCACTGCACCTCCAGCTGCAAATAAAGCAGAGACAGAGGCTATGATGCTACGTGCATAGGTATTTGTATACAAACAGAGACACAACCTACATGTGTCCTTAATTCAAAAACTAGGGAAATTATTGTAGGGAGAGAAAGTCTCCCATTTTACCCATTCTTAGGGTTGTAGTTCAGCAAGCAGCCTTAAAGGATGAGGTCATGTTTCCCTTTGGGACAAAGAACAGGCTTAACTGCAGCTTGCTACAAAATGGCCAGTTGTCCAAGTTGCTTGTTCCTAAGTTGCATAAACAGCTTCGCCTGGGTTCCTATGAGCCAACCCCCTAGAATTCAGGGACAATGGGCAACTACACAAACATGCCAATGCCCCTGCTGCTTGCTATGCTGTAAAAATGCCCTTTATCTTTCATCTAGGAGGTCTAGTATCTTCTGACACAATTCATAAAACACTAACAAGCTAATTTACTAGTTTTAAGTGGGGGTAAAACCAAATCTCAGACATGCCAAGCATAACAGAAAACAAAAGAGAAAAGAGGCACTCTGAAAATTATATAGTGTGAATACAACAAAGTGTATGTATGGGTATACAAAGTACTTTTTTAAAAAGAGTTTTAAAATATTGTCCATCGCCATGTTTTTAGCTAATTATCTTTAAAGAATGTCTTTGTAAAGAATTAAGGGGCAACCCCTTCAGTTCCCCTCCCACTGTGGGGGCATCTCTGTCCTCTCAATAAATCCTGCTTTCAAAAAAAAAAAAAAAGAATTAAGATCTTCCTATTTAAGAATAACAAAAGAGTCACAAAGATTACATTATTTGGTAAAAGCTCAAAGTGAAAGTGCAATTGACTGTTTCTCTGGTGTAACATACTTTTCTAAGAATTTTGGGAAAGGATAATACAGGACATAGGGCAGGACTACACAGTTTTATAAATTGTCAAATCAAGATATTATTGTTCATATCTATAAATTCACATCTATATATAAACATAAATTTGATAGCCTCTTAGAACTGTCTCATGTACACTTAAATCTAAGAGATAAGAAAAATCAAAATTGTACATAAATTACTTTGAAAAATGTGTGTCATGGCTGTACTCAGCCATAAAAAGGAATAAACTGATATATGTAACAAGTTGCATAAATCTCAAAATAATTACACTAGGTGAAAAAAGCCAATCCCAAAAGGTTACATACTATATGACTCTATTTATACAACATTCTTGAAATGACAAAATTATAGAGAAGGAGAACAGATTTGTGGTTGCTAGGGGTTACACATGAAGAGAAGAGAGAAAGGAGGATGTGGTAATAAAAGGGGATTTTTTGATAATGGAACTGTTTGGTATTTGTATTATGGTAGTGAATAAAGAAATCTACATGAATAATAACTACATAAACTAAGTAAACACACAAATTAATACCAACAAAAGCTGGAAAAGTATGAAAAAAGAAACCTAGATAAAATTATAGGACAACAGTTTTATAAATTGGACTAAGTAATTTTGACTTTTTAAAAAACTCTATCCTGGTTTCCTATAAGCTTGTAATGATTTCTCAGCCCATATGCCTATAAATACAGCCTATAATCTCAATAGGCCGTATTTATAGACATCAATTAAAAAAACCAACTACAAGCCGGGCTCGGTGGCTCAGCCTGTAATCCCGCGCCTTTGGGAGGCTGAGGTCAGTGGATTGCCTGAGCCCGCGGGTTCGAGACCCGCCTGGGCAGCGAGACCTCATCTCTACAATAAATAAAAAAATCAGCGGGGCGTGGTAGCGCGCACCTGTAGTTCCGGCTACTCGGAAGGCTGAGGCGGAAGGATCGCCGGAGCCCAGCAGGTCGAGGCTGTGGTGGCCGGGAGCGGCCACTGCACTCCAGTCTGGGCGACAGAGTGAGACTCCGACTCAAAAAAAACCCCCCCAAAAAACTACAAATATAAAGAAAAAAGCCTAACATATTCAAAAGGATCAGTGATAAGAGGTAGAGATTTACTTCAAATACACCTTTTGCTATTACAAAAACAACAATAACAAAGGAGTAAGTATCTGAGCACAACAGAAAATATTCACAGTACTATACTATCTGCCAGGTACTGTGGTGAGGAATTGACTTAATCCTCAAAACAATCATCCTATCAGACAGATAATAGCAATATCTTCATTCCACAGGTAAATACATTAAGCCACAGCAAGAGCTGTACATAAATTTGTATTTAGTAAAATATGCTAATTAACATATCATTTAAATATGCCAATAATCTCGGAAGGTATTGTTTTACCCAGGTTGTGAATAAGAAGACTGAGGCTCAAAGAGACTAAGTAAATTGTATAAATTTAAGTCAGTGGAAGACCTAGAATTCAAACTTTGGCTGGCTTCTCTCTAATTGTTTTCTTATCCCTAGAGAAAAAAATTTATATTTACCATAATACTATAAGAAAGGGATTGACTGGCAGTAGTGGGATACTGCTGGGGGTGGGGGTGGGGTGGGAAACACAATATCAATAAGGGTACCTGATCTCAAACCAGGCAAAGTGGGGACCAAAGGGAGGCCCAAACTTTACCTGTACGATGTCCACTTGTATACCTAATCCTGAATCGTACCCCACATCTTTAAAATATTTTTTAAAAAAGAAAAAAACTTACTTAGAAACTGCACAGATAATAAAAAAGTAAACAACCTGTATCTCAGCACATCTGCACTCCTGTTCCAGCCCTGTCCTCAGCCAACTGTGACACTCTTTCAGGCATTTAGTCATTTTGAGCAACTCTTTCTTTTTCTGTAGCAAGATGTGAATTGTGATGGATAGTGTATAGGTATCTAAAGTTCCTTCCAATTCTAAAAGCATGTACTTATGCTTAGCATTACCTTATCTGTTGATACCCAGGTACATTTAAATAAGGGTAACTATTGTCAATCTCATAAATTTCTAATTCAGTAAACAGAACTGATCGAAGCATGGTCTTTGCCTAAATAGTCCCCTTTTATGCCTGATCTATCAACTAACACTTGAAGAGCATAAACCCACAAGAAAAGCCCTCTGTGGTTTTTCTTACGTGAGACAATTTGGCTTCCTTTCTCCCCATTACCTTCTTCCATTCTGACTGTCAGGGCTTGGGAAAATCCTTCCTGTAAAGTTTCGGAAGGAGCATGTTATGGTGTGAAGAGTTGGATCAGAAAGAAAAAAGGATTACACTTCCATTCTCAGACCTCTTGCCTGGCTGAGGGGCAACAGAAGCAACAGCAGGTACATCTGAAAGGTCTCTGCATTGTCATGATTTCTCGACCCATACAGTCAATGACTCGAAGGACGAAGGGCCTTAGTGTCCTATACGCATTCCTTGTAAAATCATCTGTATCTTCATTTACGATGTAAACCATCTGGTTTGAGTTGTTTTTAATATCATATCTATTATTAGTTTCAAAACGTGTCATCACTAAAAAATAAAATGAGAAAGTCATCTTAAATGAGAACCAGCTAAAGTGGGCCTCAGAAAGTTTAGTATTTCTTAGGGGCTTGAAGCAAAATAGCTTCTAAAAATTTTCATGTGAAATATACAGAATTGATTAGAACACCAGAAACATTCATATACTCTATAAGTATTTAAGTAATTTTGAAAATTTAAAACATGTCTTTTAAGAAGTTCAGTAAAAACATTTTTAAAAATTTCTACATAAAAGTAAAGATTGAAACAATACTCCTAGAGTGTCTAATTTGGGAAACTTTAATTATAAAACCATTTAAATAAAATTATACATTGTAACATTAATTAATCAGCTCACAAAATATTCTCAGATGACTAGGGTCATTACTAACTGCAAATCAGAAAAAGAACCAGGAGAAGTCAAAGGCCTTATATGTTGGTAAAATAGTACAGTGAGGGTCAGTAATCTTATAAGGATGAACTGAAAAGAGGTATCATTTTTGACTGTGATCATTTCTTTTCACTTCCAAAGCAAAGGCACTGAGCTAGAATTCGGCAGATTCAGATTCTGTTTCTAGTTCTACCACTGATTAGCTGACTGGTTTAAATTCTATTTCCAAGTTCTGGCACTGATTAACTGGCTGTGGTGTCCCTGCTAACTCATTAGTCTCTTGGCTCCTTCTTTTACTCATCTATGAAAGATGAATATGGAGGAGAAATAACAGGTAAAGGGAAGGGGAGGTTGACCAGATAAAATGCAAGATTATTTCAAGTCTAAAAGTTTATGCTAATATGATGTATAGATTGATAAAATTATACATTATTTTCTTTATTATTTTCTAGGAGTCAAAGAAATACAGCATAGTTTATTTCTCTTTAAACCACTAATAAAAGATCAATATAAAGAAGGAAGTAGATATTGAATAGGGCAAATTTCCACCTGATTAAAATATTGCTGAACACCATGAAAATTATACATACTTTCCAGAGGCTCAAAATGCTGAAGAACATGTATGTTGTCCAGCTGTTGGGACAGAACAAAGCAATTAGAAAACAGAAATAACAGATCGAATCCAATCAAATTAGCATTAGAAAACAAACTGATGAGACAGATTTTAAAATATATCAATAGCAAGATATATTTTTGAAATTGAAGAGTGAAAAAAATTTATCAACTAAAATGAGCTTATCTGCATCTTATCAGATGGATATTAGCAGAGCTGTGCAAATAAGAAAAATACTTTCTTACAGTTCCACTTTAAAAAATAGTTGCCTTATATATATATTTTAAAAGATGTACTTGCTATAATAATAGCATCTAGAAGAAGCTGTGTTTACAAAGATTGTTCCTAGATTCCTACTCACCAGACCCTTTGACATGTCATTCTCAGACTGTATTTGTTTGTTAAGTTCAGAATGATTTAACATGGACCAGTCATAGAGAAGGCAATTTTCTCAGGCTTAGGGAGATCGAATAAGCCAGGATGAATCTCACATGAAGTGTTCAATTTTATATTATTTCACAGGTACCTCTGGAAGGGCATTCATGCAATGCTGTTTCATAGCATTTTATTCACAGCAGAACCTCTTGCAAAATTGGAGTCAATCCTCTCCAACCATGCCACTGCTTTATCAACTAAGTTTATATAATATTTTAAATCCTTTCTTGTCATTTCAACAGTGGTCACAGCATCTTCACTAGGAGTAGTTTCCACCTCAAGAAACCGCTTTCTTTGCTCATAAGAAACAATTCCTCATCTTGAAGCTATATCATAAGATTACAGCAATTCAGTCAACATCTTCAGGTTCCACTTCTAATTCTAGTTCTCTTGCTAGTTCTACCACATCTACAGTGACTTCTCCCACTGAAGTCTTGGACCCCTAAAAGTCATTCCTGAGTGCTGGAATCCACTTCTTCCGAACTCCTGTTTGTGCTGATATTTTAACTTTGTCCCATGAATCATGAATGTTCTTAATGGCATCTAAAAGGTGAATCCTTTACAGACAATTTTTAATTTACCTTGCCTAGATTTGTCAGAGGAATCACTATCTATGGAAGCTACAGCCTAACAACATGTATTTCTTAATTAATAAAACTTGAAAATCAAAATTGCCCCCTGGTCCATAAGCTGCTGAGAGGATGCTGTGTTAGCAGGCATGAAAACAACATAAATCTCCTTGTACATCTCTATTAGAGTCCTTGGGTGCCTAGGTGCATTGTCAGTTGGCAGTAAAATTATGTAAGGAATCTTTTTTCCTAAGCAGTGGGCTTAAATTATTCAGTACAGTTTACTGTAAACAGATGTGCTGCCATGTAGTCCTTGCTATTCAATTTATAGGCACAGGCAGAGTAGATTTAGCACAATTCTTAAAAGGACCTAGGATTTTTGGAATAGTAAATGAGTATTGGTTTCAACTTAAGATCACCAGTTACTAACAAGAGTCAGACTGTCTTCTGAAACTGTGAAGCCAGTTCTCCTCTTTAGCTATGAAAGTTCTTAGATGGTATCTTATGCCAATATAAGGCATTGAAAAAAATCTGTTGTTTAGTGTGCCACCTTTTTCAATGATCTTAGGTAAATCTGTATAACTTACTGCAGCTTTTCCATCAGCACTTGCTGCTTCACCTTGTGCTTTTATGTTAAGGAGATGACTTCTTCCCCTAAAACTCATGAACCAATTTCTACTAGTTTCAGACTTTTCTTCTACAGTCTCCTCATTTATCTCAGCCTTCATAGAATTGAAGAGAATTAGGACCTTGCTCTGGATTAGACTTTGGCTTAATGGAATGTTGTAGCTGCTGATCGTCTATCCAGACCACTCAAACTTTCTCCGTATCAGCAATGAGGCTGTTTTGCTTTCACATCATTCGTGTGTCCTATGGAATAGCACTTTTAATTTCCTTCAAGAACTTTCCCTTTGCATTCACAACTTGGCTAACTGTTTGGTGCAAGAGGCCTAGAACTCAGCTTATCTTGGTCAGCATGCTTTCCTTACAAAGCTTCATAATTTTCAGCTTTTTCACTTAAAGGGAAAGACATGTGATTCCTCCTTTTGCTTGAATACTTAGAAGACACGTAAGGTTATTCACTGGCTGAACTTCAATACTATTGTGTCTCAGGGGATAGGGAAACCAAGGGAAGGGAGAGAGAGTGGAGAATGGCTGGTTGGTAAAGCAGTGAGGACACACACAATATTTGTCAATTAAATTATCCATTTTATATGCATGTGATTCATAGTGCCCCCAAACAAGTACAACAGTAACTTCAAAGATCACTGATCACAGATCATAACAGATATAAAAATAATGAAAAAATTTGACATATTGTAAGAATTACCAAAATGTGACATAGAGACAAGAAGTGAGCACACGCTATGGAAAAAATGATTCTGACAGCCTTGCATCATGCAAGGTTGCCACAAACCTTCAATTTGTAAGAAACACATTATCTGCGAGCAGTAAAGCAAAGTACATTAAAACGAGGTCTGTCTGTATTTGGTAAAAGTGTGCACTGCAGCTGGGTGTGGTGGCTCATGCCTATAATCCCAGCATTTGAGGTGCCAGGAATGCTTGAGCTCACAGATTTGAGACCAGCCTGGTCAATTTGGCGAGACCTCATCTCTACAATAAAAATAAAAAAATTAGCTGGGCAAGTTGGCATGTGCCTGTAGTTCCAGCTACTTGGAAGGCTGAGGTGAAAGGATCACCTGAGACCAGCAGGTTGAGCCTGCAGTGGCCATGGTGTCCCACTGCACGCCACACTGGGTGACAGAGACTCCAACTCAAAAAAAAAAAAAAAAATGTGCGCCGTAACGCAAAACATTCTGAAGAACAGATGATCATTAATGCAGAGTAGGCTTATCCAATAAGATATTATGCCTGTTAAGAGGCAATTATTTGACAAATTGGCAGAGTGACTGCCAAAGTCAATACTCTGCAAATAATATAATCCTGCTACTCTGATGTTAAGGATGTCTTGGTAATCTTGATAGTGATTCATGTAATCTGCATTATGAGCTCCCAAAAGACTAAGGTAGATAGAGAAATGTGGTGGCTCCATACCTTGAATTCATACACAAGAAGGTATTTCAACTAATAACATCCACACAGCAATCATCCATTGTGTCCACCTTGTGTGCCAAAAGCCTTATCTCATTAAAAATTCTCATAACAACCAGATAAGTGAGGTATTGATAGCCTGTTTTATAGATGACTAAATCTAAGCACTAAGGGATTAGAAAAATGTATCAATTTTGTATAGTTATTAAATAAGATGGTTACTAAGTGACTATCGGATGAGTAGTATACGCAGTATATTTCAGACAAAGGACTGATTCATGTCCAGGCCAGGACAGAACAGGATTGCTCAAGATTTCACCATCCAACTCAGAATGGTGTACAATTTAAAACTTATGAAACACAGAAAGTAAAATCACAGATAAGGGGGACAAAGGGGGACTGCTCTACTAACTTTATCTTATTGTCTTTTTAAAAATTTTTTTAAATTTATATTTTTTTAAAGATGGGGTCTTGCTATGTTGCCTAGGCTGGTATCAAACTCCTGGCTTCAAGCAATCCTCCCAACTTGGCCTCCCAAAGTGTTGGGATTACAAATGTGAGTCACTTCATCTAGCCTATTTTATTTCCATTTATCAGATTTTACGAGTTTCTGACATGGGTGTTTAAACAATGCCATTTGAACACCGACTTTGCATATCACCCCAGTTTTTGATCTGGATGTCCTGGTGGCTCCAGGATGTCTATATAAATAGAAAGTAGGGAGTCACTGTGTTGTGTGAAGGGAGTCTCTGGAACCTGGCCCAAAGCAATATCCTTAGTAGGTTTCTTATTTTTATTTACATCGTCTGTTTTGGGGGGTAGCAGGAGTGACTAGCTAAAAGTACAGGTGGTGAGGAAAAGTAGTGGGCTAAGGCACTCAGCAATTCACCTGCTTTCTTATGTTTTGTTCTTTTTTTATGTTGCTTTTCTTGATGCTAACTCTTCACTTCTAAGCAAATGATACTAGTATCCATGAAGCTTTTCCTGTCCTTATTTTATACAAGAGGACATTCTAACTATCTTAAAAGCCTACCTGAAGTCTTAAAGACCACCATACTCACTCCACTAAAAACATCTCTGTACTCTCTGCTCCCCCTTCACACTTCTGAAATTAGCACCACCATTCCTATGGTTTCACAAACTAGGCATCTGTCATCATTGACTTGTCTCCCTTATTTACTCTGTCCAGCCTTCTGTCTCCTCTTGTTGGATCCCTATGGTCATACTTCACAAGAAAATAATTGGGATTTGCAAGAGTACCTGAGCTAAGTATTCCAGACCCGGAGGACAGTTTG
This sequence comes from Cephalopachus bancanus, assembly GCA_027257055.1. Classification (NCBI taxonomy): domain Eukaryota; kingdom Metazoa; phylum Chordata; class Mammalia; order Primates; family Tarsiidae; genus Cephalopachus; species Cephalopachus bancanus. The sequence goes on from JAPVLO010000107.1 coordinate 3,977,705, forward strand.
GCATAGGAGTTGGCCCTGGCATCCATGTTATTGGCACAGGCTGAGTTGACGTAGGATATTTGCCAGGCTGATATTGGATAGGACTGGTACCACCAATTGGCTGGTACAAGGGGAAAGTACTGGGTTGCTGTGGACTGTAGTATCCCATAGGCAAGCCTCCTGGGTAGCCTGCAGGTGGAGGGACAGCTGCTCCAGGGGGCCCTGTATTAAAAACAAATGAAAGTGTTATGCATTAACACTATAATATACTGGAAGTTAGCAAGACTTTTTACATGAAGATGAAATGGATCACACAACATCCACTTAATAATAACAAGTTGTTCCACTTTCTGGGTGTGTACTATGTACCAACAATGTATAAAGGGGATTTATGTACATATTAATACATTTAATCCTCTTTAAACTTATAAAATAATTATTCCCATTTCACAGATGCAGAAAGAAGTTTTGAAACAGTAACATAGTTTCTCAATGCATTAAGTTCCTTCTTTGGAGATAATATATTTTATCAGGATGTAGTGGGATTAGCACGAGGCCTAGCATATAACCACAGACTGAGTGGCTTAAACAGTAAGCAATTCTTTTTCACAATTCTGGAGGCTGGGATGCAAAAGATCAAGTTCTAGTGTAGCCAAGCCTGATGAGAGCCCTCCTTCCAGTTTGCAGATGGCCACCTGGTTGCTGTATCCTCAAACGGTAGTGAGAAAGATTATTTTTTCTCATGTCTTCTCTGATAATGGCAACAATTCCATCATGAGGACTCTACTCTCGTGACCTAATTATCTCTCAAAGGTACCACCTCCAAATACCATCACATTAGGGAGCTGAGCTTCAATATGTGAATTCTAAGGGGTTATAAATATTCTGTTGATTGTATTTATCCCTCCATCATTTCTGTCCACTCTGCCTCCAGAGCTCTGACACATTTTGCCTTTGTCATTATAAGTCAGTCTAGAAATCTGAATTTCCTTAATGAGATACATTTTATAATATTTTAAGAAGAGTACTACTAATATGAGATACATTTTATAATATTTTAAGAAGAGTACTGTGTTTGATATTGGGCTTTAAAAAAAAGTCAACATCTCTTAAGACAGGCAGTGGCAACTTTGCATTTAACAACAATTTTTTTAAAATTCAAGGAACTGCCAGCAATAGATATGAGAATGACTATGCTGCTGAGATATACCTCTAGCTGTCAAGAGTTTTTTTGAATAATTTTGGCCATTACATTTTTTTTTCACTTTTGTTTTGCTTTTCAGGTTTTTAAAATGAAATGAATTAAAAGTTTCAAGTAACTGGGCCCTGGTTGTCTAGCTAGAGATATGCAACAGACTGTAAATTATTCCCAAAGTTTTATAGCCCCAACTGAAATTATAATAGAGGCACAAGTAGCCCACAGATGCTTTTCTCTGAACTGCCAGGAAGGCCAAACCCAGATAAAGAAGGTTTTCTTTCTCTAACAGATATTTTTAAATAGAATTTCTATAGTCCCAGCTACTCAGGAGGCTGAGGAGGGATGATTGCTTTATCCCAGAAGTTTGAGACTGCGGTGAGCTATGATTGTAGCACTGCACTCTAGCGTAGGTGACAGAGTAAGACCTCATCTCTTAAACAAAAAGCGGGGGAGGGGGGCTCATGGAAAGTCTTGTGTGGTTGAGAACAAAATTAATTGCATAAGTCAAGATATTTCATGTTCAGATTTCAGGATACAGTTGGCCTTCGGTATCCATGGGGAACTGGTTCCAGGACCTCCTCAGATACCAATATTTACCAATGCTCAATTCCTTTATGTAAAATGTAATCATATACCCTACACATGACTTTCAGTATACTTTAAGTTATCTTTAGATTACTTATAATACCTAATCCAATGTAAATGCTATATAATAGTTGCTATGTTGTATTGTTTTTTATCTGTATTACTTTTATTGTTGGTTTTGTTTTTTCCTGAATATTTTCAATTGGCTGTTGGCTGAATTCATAGATGCAGAGCCCACAGATACAAAGGGTCAACTGTATATCTATTTTAGTTAAAATTAAATAAAAACACTTTATACTAATAAGGAATTCTAGATAATACCTGACTTGCAAAATCTGTGGATGCCTTGGTGGCTAGATAGGAAGGGAGCTTTGAAAAAATGGAACTAGATTTTCAAAAGTGGATGTTTACATTTACTACTTTCAAATTTAGGGGAAAAAATAATTTCAACATGTTGTTTTTTAAACTGTGGTTCAATATACCAAGTGCTTCAAAATAATCTGGAGTTCTAAGTAAAGTTGCAGATTCCTGGGGCCCATTCCAGTCTATTGAATCAGAATCTCTAAGGCGACACTTAAGAAGAAAAACATCATTTTTCATGGATTCTTTTTTAAATGTACCATTTGGAGAATTTTAAGTATATTCTCAAAGTTTTGCAACCATCACCACTATCTAAATCCAGAAGTTTCGTCACACCAGAAAAAATTCCCATACCCATTAGCAGTCATTCCCATTTCCTCCTCCCCACAGTCATTGGAAATCATAGAGATGGATTTGCCTCATCTGAACATTTTACATAAATGAAATTATATACAGTGTAACCTTTATGTCTAATTTCTTCACTCAGCATATTTTCAAGGTTTATCCATGTTGTAGCACATGTAGCCATATGTTTTATTTCTGAGTAATATTCTTTTGTATGGATATATCACATTCTGTGTATCCTTTAATCAGCTGATAAGCGTTTGGATTGTTTTCACTCTTGGCAATTACAAATAACAATGCTGTGATGATCCATGTACAAGTTTTGGTGTGGACATGTTTTTAATTCTCTACCCACGAGTGAAATTAGGTGGGGTATTTGGTAACTAAAAGTTTAGTTTTTTGAAGAACTGTCAATTGTTTACCCATTTTACACTCCCACCTGCAGTGTATAAGGGTTCTACTTTCTTCACACTCTCCAGCAATACTTATTATTGCCTAACTTCTATTGTAGTCATCATAGAATGAGTTGTACCTTATTTTTATTTTTATTTGCATTTTCCTGTTGACTGATGTGGTTGAGAATCTTTTCAACTGCTTTCAGGCCTTTTGTGTATCTTCTTTAAGAAATATCTACCCACATTTTCTGGATCATAATGCCTTTTCACTGTTGCATTGTAAATATTCTTTATGTATTAAAAAAAAGTCCCTTGGCTGATAGAGGAGTTTCAAGTATCTCCTCTCATTTTGTAGGTTGTCTTTTCTCTTTCTTTATAGTGTCTTTCGACATATAAAAGTTTTTAATTTTTATGAAGTCCAATTTATCTATTTTTTCTTTGGTTGCTTATGCATTACATATCATATCTAAGAAACGATTGCCTAATCCAAGGTCATGAATACTTAACACCTTTATATTCTTCTAATAGTTTCATAGTTTTTGCTCTTACTTGTAGGTAAGATCTATTTTGAGTTAATTTTTGTATATAGCATGAGACAGAGTTTCAAATTCATTCTTTGGAATGTTGATTTTTGTTTCAGTAACACTTGTTGATAAGACTATTTTTTTCCACAATTGCATTACTTGTATTTTGATACTCTTGTCAAAACTCAACTGGTCACAGATGTATGGGTTTATTTCTAGATTCTCAAATCTGTCTCACTGATCCATGTATCTACCTTTATACCAGTACTAAGTGATATTACCTATTAAAGCTTTGTAGTAAGTTTAGAAATTGTGAGAGTGAGCCCTCCAATTTTTTTTTTTTTTTTTTTTTTTAGTTGGAGTCTCACGCTGTCGCCCAGACTGGAGTGCAGTGGCCGCTCCCGGTCACCGCAGCCTGATTCTGCTGGGCTCTGGTGATCCTTCCGCCTCAGCCTTCCAAATAGCTGGAACTACAGGCGTGCACTACCATGCCCGGCTAGTTTTTTGATTGATTGTAGAGATGAGGTCTTGCCAAGTTGCCCAGGCGGGTCTCGAACCCGCGGGCTCAGGCAATTCACTCACTCGCCTCCCAAGATGCGGGATTACAAGCTGAGCCGCCGAGCCCGGCTGCCCTCCAATTTTTTTTCAATATTGTTTGAGCTATTCTGAGTCCTTTACATTTCCATATGTATTGGAGGATCCACATGTCAACTTCTGTTAAAAAAAAAAAAAGCCCACTAAAAATTGATAAGAATTGTCAAATCTATAGTTCAATTTGAGGTGTATTCCCATATAACAATATTTACTTTTCAAATCAATGAAATGACTTTGTATTTATGTCTTAATTTCTTCTAAAAATATCTTACAGTTTTCAATATGTAAGTCTTATAATTCTTTTACAAATTTACTCCTGATGATGCTATCATTTTTGATGTCACCTTATGTGGTACTGCACTTTTACTTTCTTTTTCAGATCATTCATTGCTAGTGTACAGAAATACAATTGGATTTTTCATATTGATCTTGTATCCTACTACACTGCTCAACTCATTTATCAGTGTTGTTTGTGCCTTTTCCCTTGAATCTAGGTGTCTTTTATTTCTTTTTCTTAACTAATTGTCCCTGTCTAGAATTTTCAGCACAATGCCAAAAAGAAGTGGCAAAAGATGATTCCTGTCATGTCCTTGATCTTAGAGGGACTTAATGTTTTCAGAATTTACTATTAAATATGTTTTCAGTCTTTACTATTTAAATGTTAAATGTGGGTTTTTCATGGAGTCTCTTTATCAGATTTACTATTTAAATAAGTCTTTATTAAATATGTTAACTACAAGTTTTTCACCAATGCCCTTTATCAGACAGAGGAAGTTCCCTCCTATGCCTTGTTTGTCAAGTGTTTTTAATCATGAAGGATGTTGAATTTTTGTCAAATACTTTTTCTGTATCTATGGATGTGATCATAACTGATTTTAAAATGGTAAAAAAATATTTTATCCTTGGGAATAAATCCCATCGAATCATAGTACATAATCCTTTTTTAGGTTGCTAAATTTGATTTGTTAGTATTTCATAAAGCATATCTGCATCTATATTTATTATGGATATTAGTCCATCATTTTCTTTTCCCATCTGATTTTGCTAATTGGGCAACATTGGTCTCACAGAATGAGTTGGGGAGAGTTTGGTATTCCTTCTTGGAGGAGGTAGTAAAAGATTGACATTAAAAAAGGGTACCTGCATGATCAATGTTTGTATACCTAACCCTGAATTGTACCCCACATCTTTATAATAAATAAATAAAATAAAATAAAATAAAATTTTCATGAAGCATAAGTAGAATTCACTAGAGAAGCCATCTGGGCCTGGGTGGAATTTAAGAATTATTAGTTCAATCATTTTACTTGTTATGTAGGTCTATTCAGGTTTTCTGTATCTTCTTGAGTCAGTTTCAATTGCTTGTGTCCTAGGAATTTTTCAATTTTATCTAGATTTTCTAATTTATTGGCATATAATTATTTATAATTTGCTTAAGATACCTTTTAATTTCTGTAAGGTTGGTACTAATAGCCTCACTTTTATTCCTGATTTTAGGAATTTGTGTCTGCTTTTTTTCTTGATTGGTTTGACTTACAGTTTCTTAATTTTGTCAGTCTTTTCAAAGGACCAACTTTTAGTTTTGTTGACTTTTTCTACTGTTCTTTTCTTTATTTCATTTGTTTCTGCTCTAATCTTCATTATTTCCTACTGCTTGGTTTAATTTTCTTTTTTAAACGTAGAAAGGTTACTTATTTGAGATCTTTTTCCTTTTTTAGTGTAGGCATTTACACTATACTAAATAAATTTCCCGCTAAGCACTGTTTTAGCTACATCTCATAAATTTTGGTATACTGTCTTTTGTGTTCATTAATTTTAAAGTATTTTCTAATTTCCCTTGTGATTTCTTTTTGCACCTATAGCCATTTAAAATTATACTATCTAATTTTCTCTTATTAGTAAATTTCCAAAATTTTCTTCTATTATTATTGATTTCCAAAGCTATTTCATTATTTATTATACATCTATTGAGACTTGTTTTATGGCCTAACCACAATCCTGGAGAATATCCTACTGTGCACTCAAAAAGAATGTGTGTTCTACTATTGTTGGGTAAAGTGTTCTATATGTTTAGAGTGTCTGTGGTAGAGTACCTGTTATGTCTAGTTTGGTTTATAGTGTTGTTTATGTCTTCTATTTCCTCTTTGATCTTCTGTTTAGTTGTTCAACCCATTAGAGTAAGTGAAGTATTGTAGTCTCTAACTATTATGTGCTGTATCATCTATATCACCCTACAGTACTATTTGTTTTCCTTCACATATTTTGGAGATTTGTTTTTGTGTTTATACTTATATTTATCTTCTTGATGGATTGACATTTTTATTATTATAAAATGTCCTTCTCTAGCTCTATCAACAACATTTGTCTCAAAGTATAGTTCATCTGATATTAGTGTAGTTATTGCATTAATTCTTATCAATCTCTAAGTTTGAGAAAGAGTTTTGGTACAGTGTTTCACAAACTAAAGATATATTTGTGGGCTGTCAAATCAATTTAATAAATCAAATTTTAATTTTTAAGAATAAAATCAACTGGAATAGAATAAATAGAATATAAAATATCAAATTGCATTGCTGTATTATATATTCACTGTATTCAGTTGCCTAGTGAAACTTGTACTGGTTATAAATAAATACAAACAAATATAATCTATATATGTATTGTTTAGTGTGGGTTACAGTATAATTGTCATTCAAAATGTTTGTAATACAATGACTTAAAGACCCTTTTATTTAATCAATATAAAAAATTCAAGATTCTATTCTGGAATAGAAAAGATGGAAACAATGTTATAACATTGCAATGGATAGTTACATAAGAGCTTGTTTTCATCAAGTCTGGAAATTTTTCTCTACAGATTTCCTCCTTGAGGGGAAAAATAATATTAACTAAATATAGGCTAAAATGTAGTTTCTTTCTTTAAGTTGCTGGGGTTTTTTTTTTTTATAATGTGTGCATGTGCATGTATATATGCTTTCTTGCATATCTGCTAAAAAAAAAAAAAAAAAATTACTAGGTGTCAGTCCAGATGACAGCAGGAAGTGTGAGAGGCCAACATTCACTTTTTGTCTGGGTAAGCATGCTAGAGGGCTTGTTAAAGCTCCACAGGTGGTTACGTTTCCCTATAATTCAGGTTTGGGGCACTGTGAGTCTACAGGACTAGGGAATCTGGAGTCTTTTGTAATAAAAGAGCAATGCCACACAGCTATATAGGGCAGGAACTGAAGTGATATTTTTTGAAAACTGTGAACAGCAGCACTGGCAGCTATTCTTTGAAAAGGCTACTCCTGGCCAGGCACAGTGGCTCAGGCTGTAATCCCAGCACTTTGGGAGGCTGAGGTGAGAGGATTGCCTGAGCCCAGGGGTTCAAGAGCCCAGGGGTTCAGCCTGGACAACTTGGTGAGACCTTGTCTCTACAACAAATCACAAAAACTAGCTGGGGATGGTGGTGTGGGTCTGTAGTGCCAGCTACTTGGAAGGCTGAGGCAGAAGGATCACCTGAACCCAGCAGGTAGAGACTGGGTAGCCATGAGCATGCCACTGTACTCCAGCCTAGGCAACAAGAGTGAGACTCCAACTCAGAAAAAAAAGAAAAGAAAAGGCTACTCCTGCAGGATGAAAAAGATTTGAGAGAGCAGGGTACAGGGAGACTATCTTCTCTCTCAGAGTTTCCAAATAACTGGGTCCTGAACAACACACAGATCTGGAAGAAGCTCCTGTTGCAGAAAGCTATGTTAACTGTGCAAAAAACAGGGGGAAAAAAAGATAATAGCTAACACTTATTGAACTCTTATAAAATTCCAAGCACTCTTCTAACAATTTTGCAAACATTAAATCTTTACATCAACTTTTTGTGGTAGGTGCTGTTATTATCCTTAGTTTACAGAGGAAGAAACTGAGGCATAGGAAGATTAAGTCACTTGCTGAAGGTCACTAGCTAATATCTGTCAAAATCAGAATTAGAATATTTAAGCATTTTTAACTGCAAAGGTCCCCTTAACTAAATTATGCAAATAGTTTTTCTAGATTAGAGACAAGGAAGAACACCAAACAGGGGATTATGTGGAAAGTTTTGGGCCTGTAGACTAGAAAAAGCAATTCCAGCTAGCAGCTTTTTATTTTATATAGAGATGGGCTCTGGGTATGCTGCCCAGGCTGGCCTCAAACTCCTGGCCTCAAGTGATCCTCCTCGCTCAGCCTCCCAAAATGCTGGGATTACAGGTGTGAGCCACTGAGTCTGACTGCTAGCAGCTATTTTTAAGTACTTAAGTTTTATACCCCTCCTTGCTATCAGACATCTCTGGGTCAAAGAAGTGGTGTGGGATCAGCCAATGCTGAGAAATCCAGTTACCACCAGAAAGGGACGTTTCCCAGGCTTCCCAAAAGTTTTCTGGGATGAAAAATAGTGCAAGACCATACTTTCTGCAAGGCAATGGCTAGAGGCTCAGATTCCAGCGATGTGGATGTTAAAGAGAAGAGGAGAAGTATGACCCTTGAAGCTGATGCTGTCTGGGCCAATTTGGTTACTCATAAAAGTCAGGAATTGTGAAACAAATTTTCCTAAAACTATCTTAAAACAAGGCCATGAGATAAATCGAATGTTCCTTTATCTGGGAAACATTTCTCAAGCCCATTTCAAAAACCAGCTGCTGTGCTTGCTGAGAGACAGAAAACAGAAAGATACAAACACATGCCTGTCTTTAAGGGCACCAAGTTCTGTGGAGGACATATAGATTATAAAAAGTGAAGTGAATCATTGGTGTAATCATAGGAGATGCACAGTGTGTGAAGGGACTACAGAGGAGGGGCACCTAACCTATGCAGAGAAGGTACACTACGATAAGCATTAACAAATGAGTCCTAGCCATCACCTCCATTATGGGCAGAGGTTTTACAGGTAGATGGAAGACGCTCTCCATACTGCACAAGTAAAGGCTGCATGTGGAGATTTAGCAGAAAAGGCCAGAAAAGGTAGGAGGGAGTAAGGATTATGAAAACGTTATATTTTGTGCAAAAAGAGCATAAGGTTTTTCACAACCTTTATGCCAGCAAAATGGAAAGCAGAGTGATCAGTTTTTCACTTAGAACCCTTTATAAATGAAAAGGTTAGATTAGTCAGGAGGTGCTTGCAAGGGTCCAGGTGGAAGTCAAGGAAGTTTAATTGTGGTGAAAGGAGCAGAGGGTGCAGAAATGATCATCGACATTGAAGAGACAGTATTGTGGGTAATGGACTGGATATGAGGAAAAATTCTCCAGTTTCTGGCTTGGGCTCCCATAGGCTCTAGAAAAGGGAAAGAGCAGAAGGTATGAGTTTAGAGGCAAGATGACAAAGTTGGATTGAGGTCAATGAATTTGAGATTCCATGGATAACCAGTAGACACGGTCTATAGGCAGCTGAAAGTGTTAAGTTTAGAGTACAGCAAACTGATAAGAACTGAGGATATGAAATTCCTAAGTGATTAAAGGCAAATGAAACCATCAGTTTTACCAAGATCACTTCGGAAAGTGTGTAAAGGAAGGATGAATGGAAGACATGAGAGACGGACACAGGGCAGAGCAGGGAGGGACAGAGGAGTGGACCAAGGGACTCTGGGGATTAGCAGTTTTTAAGCACAGGAGACACAGGGTTCTTGATAGAGACTGAGAGTAAGCAGAGACTAAAGGAACAATTAGAGCTAAGTGAGGGAAAAAAGTATGATGTCTTTAGGAAAAAAAGAAGCAAAGTTTGTCATGAATTATCTAATTTCTTTAAGGATTGTGTTTAAGAGTACCCAAATTGGACTAGAAATCAGATATTCAACCCCCTTGTTTGTACAGCACTGTTAAAACAACAATGAAACTCAACATCATATAAATTATCTTAAGAGTACTAAACATTGTGTCATTTTAATGAGTTAGTAATTAACTTATCATGTACTTTTAATATAAAAGCAGCTCATCTTATAAAATTTGAGAATCAATAAGATCAAGCATGTTCAGGGTGGTATGACGGCAGACAAGGATAAGTCAGTCAGAAAGAAAACTGCAACTTAGGTTTTTAAACTATTCAGTATAGAGTTCTATTTCTAAGAAAAATTAAGTAAAAATTTATGTAATTGAATTTTTGTTATAAGTACTATCTAAAGAGAAGTGAAAGAAAAAAATATGATCAAATTATGTTTGGGAAACTGACATATTATACTCCCTTCCTTATGGCTTTGAAATTGCCATAAGGGTTTTTATTGATTCTGCAGAAAAACACAACAAAACGAAATGTTTAACTTTATATAACTATAGTATCTCCTTATGCAAATAAAGATCTCTGTTATGGAGCACTGTCCAACCAATGCCACTGTAAGAAATACTGCCCTATTGAATTTGAATCTTCTTAGTTATTACAAATATTATTATTCTCTGTTATTAAAAGAAATCATGCCATTTTTCTCTTTAAATAAACTACATATAACAAAAGTTCCTATATAAACAATTCTTTTAAACTAGAATATTGGACAAAATGATTCATAGTGGGAACACATATCCAGTAGTATAATGCAAATAAAAATTACACAATGGAATTTAAATAAATTCATTAAAACCAAATATTTCAAGTTTTTTTTTTTTTTTTTTTTTTGAGTTGGAGTCTCACTCTGTCGCCCAGACTGGAGTGCAGTTTCTTAATGTGAATTACAGGGACAATTTTTGTCAGTCGTCATAAGTAAGTATATAGTCTAGCCACTAGGTGGCAGTCACAGTAAAATTTTACTATATTTTATTACTGAAAATTCATTAGTTGTTTGCTCTGCACTATATTTTTTCGACTTATCTGTTACTTAATTTGAAGGACGTCTCCTACTCTCTTGCTAAGTTCGGATATAAAGAAGAATAGACACGTACTTTCCCAGACAAGCAGAACATGCTTTGTAACCATTGTTTGCTTCTTGGAAATGGTTCTAAGGGGAATCCATGTTCTTGGATTTAGTGACTACTGAATATAACACAGATCATGTTTATCATGTCAAAAGTTACTGAAGTGAAATATAAAGAAATGGTCAGATAAAGCATGAATATAATTTAGGATCGTCAATATCTTGGACTTAGAAGAGGTTAAGCCAGGAATGAAGTAGGTTATTATACATCTTATCCACATAACACACACAGTGTGAAAAGAGGGGAAAAAAGAACCCTGCAGTTTTCAGAAAACACTGTAGGTGCAGAAGCTACCTAAGCTCTACGGACTACATGTCTAGAGCCAAAACAATATCTCTGCCATCATCCTGCGGATACTGGGATTTCTTTTCCCCTTTCAGAGTGTAACCCAATGACTTCTACCTCTAAATATATACCTAAATCTATGCTTAAATAAATATGACTACACGATATCCATCATTTTCTTTATTTTCTTTTATTTTAAGGATATGAGGTACAATTCAGGGTTAGGTATACAAATGTTCCTTATCCAGGTACCCTTGTTGATGAAGTGTGCCCCTCATTTTCTAAATCATTAAAATGTATTTTAATACAATTCTGATTGAAACTATTTCCTTGGTCAGAAGTGCCTTTAATTTTTAAAATTTTACACTTTACCAAATTGATTCCTAAAAAGACCATAATCACTTAAACTTACACTAGTAATTTTTAAGTATCCATTCTCCTGAGTTATCTCCAGTAGTGTATTCAGACTTATAAAAATATCTGCTAGAATGACAAGCTCCTTAATCAGTACTCAAGTCCATTTACTTTCATTTATCTGCATTTCTGCTATTTGTCCCATGCATGCTCATGACAGGTCTCCATGACCCTATGCTTTTGAACATATGGTTCTTTTTGCCAGGCACAGACCCTTCCTCCTTGCCTTTGACTAGGAAATTCTTATCATGACAGTAAAAATTGACTTCAGTCAGGGTTTTCCTTGAATCCCTGGCAAAGCCAGATACTATCTTCTATGTCCTTACAACAATCTCTTCATGTTTCCATAATAAAACAGAGAGAACATCATCAGCATTTGTACAACTCTCTTCCAATAGTCTATAAATCCTACAAAGCCAGGTAACTATTCTAACTGACATATAGTAAACTACTTCATATCCTATCAGCAGTCAATAGTCATTTGTGAAATATTCAACAAATTAGTTAATTTAAAAAGCAACTTGGCTGGGCTCAGTGGCTCAGCTTGTAAGCCTAGCACTTTCGGAGGCTGAGGAGAGTGGATTGCCTGAGCCTGCGGGTTCAAGACCCGCCTGGGCAATTTGGCGAGACCTCATCTCTAAAATAAATCAAAAAAATTAGCCAGGTGTGGTAGCGTGCACCTGCAGTTCCGGCTACTTGGAAGACTGAGGCGGAAGGATCGCCAGTTCCCAGCAGGTCAACACTGGGGTGGCCGTGAGTGTGCCACAGCTCTCCAGTCTGGGCGACAGAGTGAGACGCCAACTCAAAAAATAAAATAAAATAAAATAAAAATAAAAATAAAAAAGCAACTTAACCATCAATAGGGTTTTCTGGCAGGGGAAAGATCCTTTATGATTTAACCTACCTGGTACAAAATGAGCATTATATTCAGGAGGGGCATCAGGCCTTGGATCTGGTGATTTTACTTCATTTTCCACTTCACCTGCAGGCTGCTCAGGAGCTGTGGGGACTACGCCTTTGGGAGGAAGAGAGGAGACATGACTTACAAAGGAAATGATAAGATGATAACAAGATGTGTTCATTTTTTTGTTGTTGGCATGCATCAAGGAATATAATCACCTAAAATATTCTCTTATATTTCAGATAAGAAGCATAACTCATCATATATGGGACTTCAAACTATTAAAAAATTTCATGAATGTTCAAACTGAACACAGATTAAAAAATAAAACTGAACAATTATATTCTGCTTGTGATCAAAGCAATGAGCTTTCACACCAGTGGTTCAGCTGACTTGATGCCGACTCCTACCTGCATAGTAAATTCTTGTACAACAGCAGTGCTTCTGTTTTCCCATTATACAATATGGAAAACACAGGCATATATAGATAAAGTGAATTTGATTTTTTTCCCTAATCCTTTTTGGAAAGTGGTATCCAAACAAATTCAAAACACAACACCATAAACACTTAATGGTTTAAAAAGCAGTGGTGATCCCCATTAAATCTCTTGGCCTTTAAAAAAAAAAAAAAAAAAAAAGCAGTGGTGCCACACGTAACTCAATTAGAGCAAGTTTAGTCTACATATCCAGCGACTCACATTTTCACTGCATTCTTTCTAAAAGCAAGCTAGGTCACAGTAATTTCTGTAAGGAGTTGCCAAAGTCATTTTCATAATGTTGCATCTTTTTCTCTTGTTGAGGTTTGAGAAATTTCTCTCTAGACTCACTATAAGAAAAAGTCCTGAATTCCCTAGACAATAAATTGACTTTTGTCTCATGGAAAGTATAAATCCCACAGATGTGGTGTTCTCTCTTTATATCAGTGACTGGAAAATGCAGGGCCTATCATCAGCCCTTCCCTACCAAGTAGGCTCTTGAGAAGGACTACCACCTCTCTTTGCAGACTTGCTTGTTAACCCTTGCTTTCCCTTTACCTAATTTTCCCCACAGGCTTTAAAGATAACTCAGTACCTATGTGTCAATATAAGTTCCTTTTAAATCTGCTTCTGACAAAGATAGAAATATCCATACGTATCATAACTATGTATATCTGTACTTATGTTCTCCAAATGTTAAACAATAAAGAATATGAAATGAACTAAAGTCCCCATTTAAGGAAAACAACCACAATTCACATTTGAAAATATAGTCTAATTTATTCACAAAAACTTACCTGACATTTTGAAGAATCCAAATTAATCCTGAAATAAAAAACATGCAATGTCTTAAAATATATACATAACAGATAGTATTATTATTCAGTAATCTATGTAAGAAGTTCTGTAACTTTTTTTAGCTTCCAGTTACCTTTCATTCATCCCTTCATTAATTCAACAAATACTGAGTGCCTAGTATGTATGAGGTACTATTATAAATGTTGAGAATATACAACAACCCAGACACTCTGCTGTCCACTCTGCTGTTGCTTCTATTCTAGAGATTTTTTTTAAGTCAACAAATAATTAAGCTTAGATAGTACAGTTATGAAGAAAACAGAGTAAAAAGAAACATGGGTGGGAAAAGAGAGTCAGGGAAAGCCTCTGTCACGAGGTAAGCTTTGAACTATTTGAACTATGAAAAGGAAACATTAGCCGGGCTCGGTGGCTCAGCCTGTAATCCCAGCGCTTTGGGAGGCTGAGGTGAGTGGATTGCCTGAGCCCGCGGGTTCGAGACCCGCCTGGGCAGGTGAGACCTCCTCTCTACAATAAATCAAAAATTAGCCGGGCGTGGTAGCATGCACCTGTAGTTCCAGCTACGTGGAAGGCTGAGGCGGAAGGATCGCCGGAGCCCAGCACGTCGAGGCTGCGGTGGCCGGGAGTGACCACTGCACTCCAGTCTGGGCGACAGAGTGAGACTCCAACTTAAAAAAAAAAAGAAAAGAAAAGGAAACATTGAACTAAAATTGTGGGAAGAAAGTTCCAGGAAGACAGAAAAGGGAGTGCAAATGCCCCAGAGAAAGAGGTCAGGTGTGACTGGGTCCCAGTGAATGAAGGCAACCAAAGTAAGAGGTGAAGATAGAGCTCTGATCACATCTGAAGGCCACAGCGAGGTGTTTGACATTTTTTGTATGCAACTAGGAAGTCTTGAGGATTTTAATCAGTGGAATGATCAGATCTGACTTTACTGAGAGGGCAAAAGTAGAAGCAGGGAACGGTGAGGAAGGGAAGCAGTAACCCATGAAGGCTGATGTTTAGATGGGCAGAGGAGGAGGGTGACATTGCAGAGGGTTAGAAGTGGTCAGAGGCATGACATGCTTTGGAACCCACAGGAGTTGCTGATGAACTGAGGACAAGAGAGGAGTCAATGATGGTCTCAGTTTTAGCCTAGGGTAACTGCTGATGGTGATGACTAGGTAAATTAGAGAAGACAGTGGGAGAAATGGTGGGGCACTGAGGAGGGTGAAAATTAAAAGATGAAATTGGGGCATGTTATATTTAAGAGTCCAAAAGAAGATGAATTAAACATTTAAATTAAAAATAAGTGCATGTGAGCATTTTGAGAATAACTCAGAGAAGAAAACTAGAAATTGAGATGAGATTTGATTTAAGACAAGAAGTGAGGAAGAGATTTGATTTGAAACAAGAAGTGAGGATGAAACTTTTCTGGGTCCAATCAAACTACTAAGAAAAAAAAGGCTATTAAGCAAAAAAGCCTATTATCAGAGAAGGAAATTTCAGTATATCAGGATTCTCAGGTTCTGAGTAACAACAAATAACAAGGAGAACATCAATAAAGGCTATAATTTACTGAATGCTTATCCAGTGTTAGGCCAAGGGCCCAATGCTTTTAATTTATTATCTCTAATTATAACAGCATCTCTAATATGTAAGTGGCCTATCCTGCTAAAAGCAAGCACTTCAAATCCAAAGCTGTGTACTTTTCATTATGTCATCTTGCTTGTCAGAGTACAGAATGTGACCGTTTATGTTGTTCAAGTAGAGTAAAACAACGAAGCACTACAATACCATATGAGTGAGTCATCAACATGGATAATGAATTGACTCAATAAAAATCATCCTGGCATGAGCCACTACGGAGATTCCCAGCTCAGCTCAAATGATCGTCTTGCCAAGATGGGCGAGAGTTCAACCAGGCTTGAACCATGTCCATTCATCTCTGGTGCTGGAGTATTTTCTGCAGTGTCCTACATGTCTCAAGAGGTTAAGGGGAAAATATATTCCAGAGTATACCAAAAAGTCAGACCCAATTCAGGACCAGCCAAAGGAGTTCAAGGAATTGGTCTTGTTCCTCAACGAAGGTAATATCTGTTGTGGAGGAAGATGAACACAGCTTTCTGGAACTTTAGACAAACCTAAGTATGCCTGCAAGTGACTCTTACACATGTACACAGGATATATACAAAAATGTTCTCGATATCACTATTCATATTAAAAGAAACTGAAAGTTTGCCTAGGGTCCACCAGTACCTATTGTATCATCAAGTAAAAATATTCAACATAATATTCAAAATAATAAATATAACATTTATTCAATATTTACTTGATGACACAATATTATTCTGTAGTGAAAACAAACTACAGCCATGAACATCAACAGAGATAAATTTCACTGAACAGAAAAAGCAAGTCATTGGAGAACACATAGAGTAGGATTCCACTTAAGAATGTTCAATGGGAGAAAATCTAAACAAAACGCTTTATTTGCTAACTATATAGAGAAAATGTTAAAGAAATTCTAGGGAACTAATAACATAAAATTCTGGAAAATGATCACATGGGGGGCAAGTGTTTAGCAGTGGCCCACAAAGAGCTCTAAGTTTCTGCCAATGGTAAAGTTCTATCAAGGTGATGAGAACAGGCGTGATATATCATCATTATTTACTAAAGGGTACATATATGTTTAAATATGCATATTTATATTGTGACAGTGTTTCATAATAAACGAGTCATTTGACAGTTACATGGTTTTTGTTTTTGTTTGAATTCAGCCTCACTCACTCCAGGCTAGAGTGCAGTGGCATGCTCATGGCTCACCATAGCCTCAAACTCCTGGGTTCTGTTGGGAGCCGGCCACGGAGGCCCACCTGAACGTTAGGGATCAAGGTGGGCTGTGGACCCTGAGACCACTAGGATGTGTTCAGGAGCTGTTGGCCCATTCCCTCCTCCTTTTTTGCTATTTAGCACATCTCATTAGAAGGAACCTTGATGATCTAAGCATGAAGCTCTGAGAGTACGACAGGCATGGCTTACTTTAGGAGTCCATTGTCCCCATTTCTCACAGACTACGGTTTCGGCTTTAAACTTAACACAGTTCAAACTCAGGTCACATTTGGGAGCCTTTAATACGGTACAAGCTTCTTTATAAGACTTAAAAGTATATTTGTAGAATTAGTATATACATATAAAGTGCTGTTTCAACTTTAATAATATAGAAAATTATCTAGAGTTACTAGAAACGGCCCAGCACAAACCTTGGGCTGGGCCACAATCCTAAGGGCTCAGCACGTACTTTGGACTGGGCTGTATTCTTTTAAACCAGTTTTAGCTACAGTTAGTGTAGGGTTTTTTTTCTACTTATTATAGAAAATGAATAGGAAGTATTGTAGAATAGGTTATGCTACGTCAGTGAATTATGTTAGTTCAAGCATGATCAAACATGATATTTTGAGGTTTAATAAGAATACAACTAGCTTTAGAAATTTCATTGTTTCCATTTTCTACATTTGCGGTTTCAGCCTTAGTACAATTTACAGTTTATATGTGGGTTTTATTTTTAGAAGCTTTATTGCTGATGATCAACTTTATAAATTAGGATTAGGAATTAGAAACTTTTATAGAAGTTAAAATAGATATATAGGATTTTAGAACAGCCATTTTGTTAAGAGATTGTAATCAATTGTTCCTAGAAACGGCCCAGCGTGATCTTCTGACTGGGCCACATCTTTAGGAACTGGTTTGGGCTATAATTAAGAGTTTCTATAGTGTAGAATTAGCGTAGAACAGAAAGGAATTAGGATTTAAGTTAGTTATTAGGTGTTGTGTATGCATAAGTTTTAAAAGTTATTGATTATTAGAATATTATGATGTTAGAATTGTTGTATTGCTTTTGAGGAATATTAACCAAGCATGAGGAACAGTGAGATAATTTTGGGATCGTCCTTCCTCATGCTTGAGGAAACGCCTGGTGGGTGGGGGACGCCCCTCATCCACCTGGCTTTGTGTTCATGTAAAAGTTTTGTGACTTAATTGGGACTGTCCTTCCCCATGCCTGAGGAAACACCTAGTGGGTGGGGGATGCCCCTCACCCACCTGGCTTTGTGTTCACGTGAAAGTCTTGTGATTTAACCTGTGAAAATTTGGGATAAAAGGCTTACGGTTTGTCCCATTAAACGGCTTCTCACTAGACAGAGTCCAGTCTCTTTCTTTCTCCCCCGTCTCTTTCTTTCTCTTTATTTCTTCAGAATAATCGCTGACGCCGCCACACTCCCAGGGACCCCCTAAATCTCTCTGCAGGGGTTGGCCCCCCACAGGGCTCAAGCCATCCTCCCACTTCAGCCTCTCGAGTAACTGGGACTACCAGTGTGTACCAACACGTCTGGCCAAGCTTTTTATTTTTTTGTAAAGACAAGGTCTCACTATGTCTCCCAGTCTGGCCTTGAATTCCCAGGCTCAAGACATCCTCCTGCCTTGGTCTCCCAAAATGCTGAGAATACAGGTGAGAGCCATCACGGCTGGCCCATTTGACAGTTACATGTTGTGTGTGACCTTCTTTTAATGAAATGTCTGTTGTTTCTTTTTATATTAAGTCTGGGGATTACAAATTATGAAGGAACCACAGTGGAAACGAATCAGAACAGAGTAAGCAGCTTAGTGAAATGGGATCAAATTATCTATTTCTGCTGGGCTTGGTGGCTCAGCCTGTAATCCCGCGCCTTTGGGAGGCTGAGGTGAGTGGATTGCCTGAGTCTGTGGGTTCGAGACCTGCCTGGGCAACTTGGTGAGACCTCATCTCTACAATAAATCAAAAATTAGCCAGGCGTGGTAGCACACACCTGTAGTTCAGTTACTTGGAAGACTGAGGCGGAAGGATCGCTGGAGCCCAACAGGTCGAGGCTGCGGTGGCTGGGAGTGGCCACTGCACTCCAGTCTGGGTGACAGAGTGAGACTCCAACTCAAAAAAAAAAAATTATCTATTTCTCTCTTACACAGCCATAAAGAAGAACAAAATTATGAACTTCGCAGCAACCTGTATGGACTTAGAGTCTATAATACTGAATGACCTTTCACAGAAACAAAGAACTGAGTATCACATGTTCTCACTCATAAATGGACCTTTATTAACTATTATAATACTATAAGAAAAGAATTGACAGTAGCGAGAAACTGCAGGGGCATGGGAGGTCAGGGAGGTGGGATTGGCAGTGGTGGGAAACTGCCTGGAGAAGGGGGGGCTACATCTTATCAACAAGGGTACCTGCACAATGAATATTTGTACACCTAACCCTGAATTGTTCCCCACAATTAAAAAAAATTTTTTTTTAATTATCTATTTCTCTGTATATCTATCCATCCATCATCTGTCTATCCAAATTTCTGTAGTGGCAAACTGTTTTAACAATTGCTGAATCTAGGTAGAGAAACATATTTGAATATTATTTCTAAAATACTTTATTTTCAAAATAAAACTTTAAGAAAAAAATACAGACTTCTGGACTCCAAACCTGAAGTAGTATGGATGGGGGTCCAGGCCTAGAAATCTTCAGTCTCAGGTAATTATTATAATCAGGCATTTTTGAGACTAATGTAATGTAAAATAATAGTTCTCAACAATGCCCAGCAGAAATTAAAATTCAAATCTAATAACTTGAAAAAATAAACCAACAATTAAAACTTTAGAAATCTATAAAATTTTAAAAAGCAAATAGTATAAATGAATTTAAATTTTAAAAATATAGCTACATATTGCCTCTCAAATTTCAGGAGCTTAAAGAGCCTGTCTACCTTCCCTCTCTTTTTTTTCTCACGACCCTATATTCTCCTCCTTTTCTTATAAAATTTGCAGTATAATTTCAGTCCAAATGTTATGTAAGGCAGGATAATTTCCAGTTGGCACAAGCACAAATGCTGTTAACTTAATCCTTCCTTAACTTTCAGTGAATAGTTTCAGATTTCCCTGTCACTCAGCAACAGCAAAAAAAATAAGTAAAAACTTAAAGAATGCTTTACCTTGAAGAGATTGACTTTTTGGCTTTATATCAGATAGAAACCAGATTAGAAAACTAAGCTGTGTCTCCATGACAGGTTAGTATTACAACGTCCAGAGAGCTCTTAATTGCACAGGACTTGGCATTTCCAGCATTTACATTGCATACTGGGGAATCTAGGCTGAGGAAAGAAAGAAAGAAAGAGAGAGAGAGGGAGGGAGGGAGGGAGAGAGAGAGAGAGAGAGAGAGAGAGAGAGAGAGAGAGAGAGAGAGAGAGAGAAAGAAAGAAAGAAAGAGAGAGAGAAAGAGAAAAAGAGGGAGAAAGAAAAAGAGAGAAAGTAAGAGAAAGAAAGAAAGAGAAAGAGACAGAAAGAAAGAAAGAGAAAGAAAGAAAGAAAGAAAGAAAGAAAGAAAGAAAGAAAGAAAGAAAGAAAGAAAGGAAAGGAAGGAAGGAAGAAAGGAAGGAAGGAAGGAGACATGGTTAGATAGGATTGGTGAGGCTGGGGGTTGCTGCATTGCAAGGCAGCCCTGATATCTTACATTGCATCCCACAGCAAGAAAGCATTTCCGTGGATATCTCCTGCTGCATCCAACTGTGTGCTGTGTTCACGCTCACTCTACTCTTTCACTTTTGTGAAACAGGGACACACTGGCAAAGCTCAATGAAACCACAAGTTCTAGAACCCACACCATGATATTTAAAACTTGAATCACAAAACCCAGAAGGACGGTCAGCTCTTTACAGTAAAGCATTTACTAGAAGCTATCCTGGCCTCCGGACAAAGAAGCCTCTGTGAGAATCTCTAGGCACAAGGCTTGAAAATCTGCATCTGCATTCTAACTCCCTGTCCCCAGTGCCTTCAGCCTTGGGAGGAGAAAAAAGAAAGCAGGGCGTCACTATCTGAACCATTCCTTCAGCTTCTTAGCAGGGGCAGGAAAAATAGCTTGCTCTTGCAAAGTCCTATGCCACAATCTCCCTTTGGGGTTTAATAGGCAACTCTTAGATGATATCCTTTGTACATCTTAATCCTCCCTTAAGAATGCCTGGAGGAGAGTAGAAGATTGGGTGGCTATTAAATGGTGTAGGCCAACACACTTCAGACAGTATAGACAGTGGCCTAGAGTGTGGGTTCAAATTCTAGAGCTTTCCCTAATAGCTCTGTGACCTAGAGTGACAGGTCTGTTCTTGTTTATCTTGGGTATCATGGGCATGGTGACAGCTGGATCAACCTCACAGAACTATTGTGAAGAGTAAAGAAGTTGCATGTGTATAGCACGCAAAACCTGATATATAGCCAAATCCTCAATAAATTTACATTCTCACTAGTATTTCACTAGTAAAATATATTAACTGATTGATATAAAGACCAAAGATAAGTGTCTGTATTTAAATGTTATTTTAAAAAGGTGTTTTCCATTCAGTCATTCCACATGTATTACTGAGCATCCACATGTAAGACTCTACACTGGGTTCTGACGTGACACCACTAATTCCCACCTTCTACTGCCAGTGAGTAAGGTTCTAGCAAATACGATTTCATGAGCATTGTGTGTGATAAGTTTCAAAGTGGAAGGAACTGTGAGAGAGAAAATGGCATTGCCAAAAAGTTGTTTCCTATTTGTAGCAAAATAAAAGACAAATGAGAGTACACCTTAAGTGGTTACAGGATTTGCTTGCAGTTCAGGATAGTGACATTAATTATGTTATTCAGATGAAAGGATTTATCTAGTAATTAACTTTAAAACAAGCAGACAATTAAAATTGCATTAAACACATATTCCAAAAATTAAAAGAATATAATGCTTACTATTATCTTCAACTTACATTGAATAGTCTTTTTTAATAATTCTGCACTATGAAAAACTGAATATTTAAGCCTATATTAGGAGAGTACTTCATGGTATAAGATACAACTGAGATGATGTATGTGTGAGAGATCAGAAGTAATGATCCATTGAATTTATTTGAAAGTCTTTATGAAACTCTTAATAAATAGCAATGTTGGTATTTTTCAAATGTTCAGTTTTATAAACCACCTCATATATCACAAGTATTCAGGCTGAGTGAGTATAATAAGTTAATGAGCTAATAGTTCTAAGAACATCCATACACTTGCTTACAAAAGTGGTATCTACTAGCCTTTGCTAAGTGTCTGAAAACATATAAAACTTTTATACATTTTTTCAAATAATGCAAAATAAAGACAAATGGGAATGTAAACAGATCCCAAAATTGGAGGTTTAAAACCAATAGATGGCCAGGCTCGGTGGCTCAGCCTGTAATCTCGCGCCTTTGGGAGGCTGAGGTGAGTGGATTGCCTGAGCCCGCAGGTTCGAAACCCACGTGGGCAGTGAGACCTCATCTCTACAATAAATCAAAAAATCAGCCGGGCATGGTAGCGCATGCCTGTAATTCCGGCTACTTGGAAGGCTGAGGTGGAAGGATCACTGGAGCCCAGGAGGCGAGGCTGCAGTGGCCGGGAGCGGCCACTGCACTCCAATCTGGGCGACAGAGTGAGACTCCAACTTAAAAAAAAAAAAAGCAATAGATGCATTGTATTTCTGTGGATTTTAGACTTAAGATTAAAAGAGCTAGGTTACTACCCTTCTGAGAGAAAATCAAAATTAACATATATATTCTAGTGCAGCCTCTGTGAAATCATTGCTAAGAAAACAAACTAATTCAAATCACACATGTCAGGGAATCCAGAAATATGACCTCTGATCCATGCCAAATATTGTATATTTAGGATATAGCTAGATTTTTTTGCAGTAAAGTCACTAGACTTTTGTATTCTTTTGCTGACTTTTTTTTAACATTTCTTTTCTTTTTTTCTTTTTTTGAGTTAAAGTCTCACTCTGTCACCCAGACTGGAGTGCAGTGGCCGCTCCCGGCCACCGCAGCCTCGACCTGCTGGGCTCCGGTGATCCTTCCGCCTCAGCCTTCCAAGTAGCAGGAATTACAGGCATGCGCTACCACGCCCGGCTGATTTTTTGATTTATTGTGGAGATGAGTTCTCGCCGCCCAGGCGGGTCTCGAACCCGCGGGCTCAGGCAATCCACTTACCTCAGCCTCCCAAAGGCGCGGGATTACAGGCTGAGCCACCGAGCCCGGCTTTTTTTTAACATTTCTTAGCTTTATATTGAACAAAATAGAATGTAATTAACATAGTCTAATATAATTTAATATAATGTTTGATAATAAAATAATAATGCCTGATTATTCTTATATATCAAATCAGAATCTCATCATTCCATTATTGATGATCCCATTCTATCTTTAAGATGACAGAAAACTTTAAAAACACTTTCATAGGCAGTTTATACATATTCACCTATTTAATGTCACTAAAAAAAGGAGTTATCACAATAGAAGTGGAGACTGAAACATACAGAATTTAAATAAAGTTTCTTTCCTAAGGCTGCACAGAGATGGAACCAGGATCTGACCTGGCAATCTGGTTCCCTCAAGCTTACAGCTGGGTATTATTGCTTTACAAAGCAATCCCTTCCCAGTTTTTTTTTTTTGAGTTGGAGTCTCACTCTGTCACCTAGGCTAGAGTGCAGTGGCACACTCATGGCCACCACAGCCATGACTTACTGGGCTCAGGCAATCCTTCCCCCTCAGCCTTCCAAGTAGCTGGAATTATAGGTGTGAGCCACCACATCCAGTTAATTTTTTGGTTTATTGTAGAGATGAGGTTTTGCCAAGTTGCCCGGGCTGGTCTCTAACATGTGGGTTCAGGCAATCCTCTCCCTTCAGCCTCCCAAAGTGCTGATGCTGGGATTATAGGCATGAGCCACCATGCTGGCAAGCCTTCCCCTTATCCACTGCAACTGCAAGCCTTTTGGCCATAACAAAACTTTCCAATACTTACTTTTGAGGTAGGATGGAATAGAAAAAGAGAACAGAAAAGTAAACATAATTTAATGAGTCATTTTTCTTGTTTCTGTAAAAGAGCAGTTCTAGTGGCAGGTTTGGTAGAATCAAAGAGTAGAAATGACAAGTTCAAATACGCTTTTCTCTGAATACAAATATTTATTTCATAATTGGATGGGCCTGGTCTTTGAAATGTTTTTCAGTGGGGATGTATTTGTATTAATCCATCTATTCTGGCTCAGCAAAAGTTTTGCGGCTTGCAAATGATGAATTCACATGTGACATGGCCATGGATAAAGAAAAAGTGAGTGGTACATTTTTAAAAGTCAGTTTACATATTTTGGTAAAGGTAATGGGGCAGGTGAAGAATTATTTCCACCAAGGATTCTGCCGCATTATTTCTCATGAGATAAACAGAGCTCCTGGAGAAGCTTTTCATGGGCTTCCCCCACACTGCTCCTTAAAAACTGGGCCAAAGGGAGATCACATTTATGAAAGGGAGTGCTGGAGTCTCTGCCATCCTACAACCACCCAACAAAGCCACTGAACCAAAAAGGAAACACTATTGTCCCTTTCTGGCTTGGGAGTGGTGCTATGTGGTGGAGAAAGAAGAAGAGAAAAGAAGGAAGGACCTTGGAGAGTGAGCTTCTTAGTAAAGAAACAGAGGGGGAGAGGAGGAGAGAGGGAAAAGAGAAAGAAAATGAACAGTAGTCACAAGAGTAAACAGTTCTAAGAGGTGAGAGCTTTAAAGAAGATCCAAGCTGATGGGAGACCCAGCTAGAAGCTAAGTTCCCTAAGGGAAGAGATTTTTAACTTTTTTGTTTTACTCCTATATTCTCAGTACAGAGAGCCGTGCCTGCATATAGTAGGCACCCAGAAAATACTGTTTAATGAAGCTTTTTACTGTGCAAAACCCCTATGTTACATTTTAAAAGAACATCCACACAAGTTTGAATTACGTTTTGACGTCTCTGGGAATACTTTTGTTTCCTCTGAATGTGACTCCTTCATATTCCCAATCACAATGAACCACAAGATTGATGCAGATTACATGCATTAGTTTCTCTGACCAAAAAAAAAAAAAGCTTGCATATTTTAAAGTTTCCTTTATTTATTTAAAAGTTTTTTTTATTATTAGTTCATTTACATGGGAGATAGTTTCTTTGCATTTGCATATTTTTGTCACTTTTGCATTCATCTATGCTATTACATTGCTTTGTTCATAATATAAACTACAAAATGTGACTCTGTTGGCCACATACTATCTTGATAACCCTGCTATGCAGAAGTAACTGAATATATTAAGTTATTTATAACACTAAATCACAGATCTGGACATGATAGTAGGTAAAGCAGTCATATTTCAAAATTGCATTTCAATTGTTGTTGCATTTCAATTTAAAGCTAACTTGAATGGGGCCAAACAGAAAAGAGGAACTCTTTTATGTCAAAAATGTTAACATCTTTTAGAGACGTTTTAAAGCATTTTTTAAAAGAGCAGGTTTCTATGAAGAGCTGAGGAATTAACCTGCTGATTAAGACCCCAAATGAACTGATAAGATATACTTACATCATTCTGTTTCTTTGAGCTCCCATTTTGGATATAAATTACTAAATATCTACAAGGTACCAGGTAATTCATGTATGTTGACAGAGGTGAATACTATGGTCTTCATTACACAGATGAGAAAGCAGAAGCCCACAGAAAATAAGTGTTCAGGGTCACGGTTCTATAAACTGGGAAAACTATAGTTCAAAACACCAGCAACAGAGGCGAGGCTAGTATTTTACACGCCAACCCCTAATGAAAGTCACCTTCTGTATCCTTGCTGCTCTCTCCCTCCTAATCCACCACCCTCATGCTGCTTTCAAACTAGCCAGCACTTCTAACTACTAGACACTATTACACCCTATGATGTGAAAATAGGCCCTTTCTGCTGGGCTTCCTTTCAACTTTCATTTTGTAAAGGTTTTGAAAAACACTTATAGTTTGGAAAGACATTACCTGTGAACCTAAAGAAAAAAATTTTAATAGGTTGCATGTTACAGTGATGGATAAGACGCAGTAAAACAGTATCACCCTGTCTCTCCCAATAAATGCGATTAATTAACCCAAACAGAATGAATGAGCAGCTATTTGAAGGTCCCGGACATTAAAAAGTAGCAGGGGCATGAGGAAAGACCAGGAGAAGTACAATCAAACCAGACTCGGTTTCACATTTTTCCTCTGGTATCTCTGGCCTGATACATACCATTTCAAGGCAGCCTGAAACATAGTATAGGTGCCAGGTGTAGCGATAGTTCCAGGAAAAGCCCTCTAGCTCTGCACTGAGTAGGGGAAAGGGGATTCCCAAAGCTCAGAAAGAGTTGGAAAATCCACATTATTTTTTTCATTTTTCCATTCCCTCTTATCCTAGATCCTGGCAATCCCATTGTGATGAAAGCAGTAATTAGAGAAGGCCCACAAGTGTGGAAAATACTAAAGGAGAGAAAGTTCCTCTTGATACAAGGAGCTGTGGCCCCAAGAGGATGGGATAAAATTGTCACCTTTTTTTCTCTCCGCCCTCCTATAACTTAACCTTGAATGCAAGTGAATTTGGGGGAAGTACACAGCAGGAAAAGGTAAATATACCATTTATTTTTCTGGCTGAAGAACCAAAAAAAGAGGCCCAGACAATGGGTAAACAGCAAGGAGATCATGGAGTAGGAGAAGCATGAGAAAGTGTCCTGAAAAAGTTGTTAATAAATTCCTTGGCTCATCCCTGAGTGGTGAAAGCATGGATCTGATCCTAAACATATGATTCTAACAAAAACTTTGAGAACTCAGATAAGAGAGACCACTGCCCAGGTCTCAGACTGGCTGCTGGTTTGTGTACACACAAGAAATATCTGAATGCCACCTCAAAAACTTTGAAAATGAAACTGACAGTAAAATTGTAACACACAAAGGCTGGACAAAACTTGTGGCCTGAATGAACTCAAGTAGACTAACTGCCTGCCAAAATAATACAAAAATCAATTTCCTCCACAGCATTTCAACAATACTCAAAATCTCATAAAACAATATTCAAAAGATTCACAATACAATATAAAATTATGGCATACAGAGAACCAGAGAAACCTCAACTCATGCGAAAAAAGAAAATCAAAAGATGCCAATGCCAAGATGACACAGATGTTTAAATTATTTTAGCAGATGTTGCAACTAATTATCTATTATATATAAATTAAATATAATTTATTAATATAATACATGTATTAATCATATATCAAAGCATCTATTTTTTAGAATGTTTCAAAAAAAAAGTGCAGGGGGAAGGCTTAAAGTCGCAGCAAAGTAGTAAATGAAAGAAGAAAATGGATATTTTAAAACTAAACTATGATAACAAAAACTAAAAATTTACCAGATGGACTCAAGAGAAAAATGCAAATTACACTGAAAAAGTTACTGAGCTTAATGACAGATCTAAAGAAATTGTCCAGTCTGAAGAAGAAAGAAATTATTACATTAAAAAATGAACTAAACCTTAGGCGTTAGTGGCACAATATCAAAAGTTCTAACATTACTGCCCTCAGAGTATCAGAATAGGAAAAAAAAGAGCAGTGTAGAAAAAAATAACTGAAGAATAATGACTGAAAACTTCCCAGATTTGGTAAAAGATATAAATCTACAAAATAAATCTACAGATGTATAAAGCTCAGTAACCCCTGACAAGAAAAATTTAAAATCTCTACTCCAAACCACATCATAATCATATTGCTTGGAACCATAGAGACAAAGAGAAAATCTCAAAAACAGGCAGAGAAAACCAATACATTAATTAGAGAAGAATTAGCAATTAGGTTGATCATGGATTTCTCATCAGAAATCATGGAGAACAGAAAGAATGAAAGAATATTTTTGTATTTTCAAAGTGCCAAGAGAAAGCAACTGTCAACCCAGAATTCTATGTCCAGGAAAAGCATTCTTCACAGTGAGGGAGAAATAAAGACATAAGAAAAACTGAAGAATTTGTTGCCACCAAACCTGCTTAAAAGGAATTCATAGCCGGGCTCGGTGGCTCAGTCTGTAATCCCGCACCTTTGGGAGGCTGAGGTGAGTGGATTGCCCGAGCCCGTGGGCTGGAGACCCGCCTGGGCAGTGAGACCTCATCTCTACAATAAATCAAAAAAATCAGCCGGGCATGGTAGCGCATGCCTGTAATTCCGGCTACTTGTAAGGTTGAGGCGGAAGGATCACCGGAGCCCAGCAGGTCGAGGCTGCGGTGGCCGGGAGCGGCCACTGCACTCCAGTCTGGGCGACAGAGTGAGACTCCAACTCGAAAAAAAAAAAAAAAAAGGAATTCATAAAGCTTTCATACAGAGGGAAATAAAAATAGCAAAAGACAGCAGAAGGTAACTTGGCCATCAGGAATAAAGACAAATCGGAGAAATATTAAGTATGTAAATAAAATAGGTTACCTTTCTCTTAAATTCTTTAAAATAGGTTTGATGAAGAAAGCAAAAAATTATAACATTTTTCAATGTACGCAAGTGTAATACATGACAATAACAACACAAATTGATTAATATAAAGATACCTACATGTGATGGTAATATTTCTACATTCTACTTTAATGGTAAAATATTAATTATAATAATGCTGCTAAAAATTAAGAGTGAGTGTGTGTGTGTGTATGTGTATAGTGAGAAAGAGAGAGAGACAGAGAAATTTCTGGAGTCACTACTAAAATCACTATTCACTAAGATAACAATCCAAACCACAATAAACAAATTGAATACCACAAAAAGATTTCAGTCATGAAGAACTCTTAAAAAAGATATGAGACACAGAAGAACAAAAAAATAGAAAAAGCATTTATAAACTCAAACATATAAATATTTACATTAAAAATAATATACCAAGGAAGAGGTGAACTTTATCCAGTGCACCCCCTCGCATTTCATGGTATGTCATTTGTATCCAGAGTACTGATGAACAAAATAAATGGAATAAAATGGAAAATAATAATAATAATAATATACCGAGCTTATAAATGAACAGACTAAGATTGTCAAAATGGATACATGGATGCACTTTTTAAACAACCCAATTACATGCTTTCTAAAAATAACTTCAAATGTAATGATAAAGTACAAGAAGATAGAAGAGGATGAAAGAAAAAAGTATAAAAAGATATACCTATAAACACTAATAAGAAAGATGGAATATAAGACATAGAAAATAAGTAGCAAAACATGTGGCATTAAATCCTACCTTTTTCACTAATTATCTTAAATGTAAATAATTATATTACATTTACATAATTAAGCAACCCAATCAAAAGCATAGATTTGTAGACTAGATTAAAAAAAGAAAAAGCATAATTCCACCATATGTTGTACACAAGAGGCAAAAATTTAGATTTAAAGATAAACAGGTTGAAAGTGAAATAATCAAAAAGGCATACCATGTAAGTACTAACCAAAAAAAAGAGGTTGTAGTGGCTATATTAATCTCAGGCAAAATAGACTTTAAGACAAAAACTATTACTGAAGACAAAGAAGGATATTTCATAAAAATAGAAGGGTTTATTCAATAGGAAAATATAGCAGTTATATATATATGCACATTACAACTGAGCCCCAAAATGCACAATCAAAAACTGATGAAATTGAGGAGAACTACAAATAATTCAACAATAACAGCTGAAGGCTTCAATACCCCACTTTCCATAATGTACAGACCAAACAGGCAGGGAAGGAAACAGGGAACTTGAACAATATTATGAATCAACTAGATCTAAGAGTCATCTATGTTAACTGTGCAACAAACAATAGCAGAATACATATTTCTCAAGTACATATGAAACATTCTCCAAGACAGAACATGCATTAGGTCATAAAATGACTTCAATATATTTTTAAAAATTAAAATCTTATAAAACATTATCTAAATACTATGGAAATTATAAATCAACAATAGAAAAAAAATGGAGAAATTAAAAATATATGAAAATTAAACAGCACTCTCTTAAATGAAGTAATAGACTGGCAAAAAAAAAATCACAAAAGAAATTAGAAAATAGTTGGAGATTAATGAAAATGAAAAGACTAAAGGTTGCCAACTTATGAGATACAGCTAAAACAATTCTTAGAG
Organism: Cephalopachus bancanus; assembly: GCA_027257055.1. Classification (NCBI taxonomy): domain Eukaryota; kingdom Metazoa; phylum Chordata; class Mammalia; order Primates; family Tarsiidae; genus Cephalopachus; species Cephalopachus bancanus. The sequence goes on from JAPVLO010000107.1 coordinate 4,007,474, forward strand.
GTAAATTTGTAGTTGTATATTTAAAAAAAACTCTTAAATCAATAACTTAAACATTACCCTAAAACATTTATTGAGAGAAAATTAAAACCAAAGCAAGGAGAATAAATAGTAAAGATCAGAGTAAAAATAAATAAAATAGAGAATAAAAATACAATCATCAAAGCCAAAAGTTATTGCTTTGAAAAGATCAACAAAACTGACATATTTTTAGCTATAGGAATTTTAAAAAGACTCAACTCACCAAAACTACGAATAAAAAGGCATATAATTATTGACTTTACACTGAAAAGAAAAAAAGGATTAAAAACAAATAATACAAACTACCGTATCTCAATTGGATAAACTAGATGAAATGGACAAATTCCTATAGACAGACAGTACCAAAACTGACTCAAGAAGAAATAGAAACCAAAATATAACTATAGTAAGAGATTTAATTAGTAATCAAAACTTCCCACAAATAAAACCTAGGCACAGATGATTCACTGGTGAATTCTACCCCATGCTTAAAAAAGAGTGAATACCAGCCTTTTACAGACTCTTCCAAAAAGTATAAGAGTGAACATATTCCAATTCATTTGTATCATTTCAGTAAGACTCTGATATCAAAAATCAGATAAAGACATCACAAGAAAACTACACTAATACTCCTTAAAGAATATAGACACAAAAATCCTCAACAAATACTAGGAAACGGAATCCAGTAACATACAGAAATGATAATAAACCATGACCAAGTAAGATTTATCCAAGTAATAAAATTATTTCTCATACTACCCAAATCATTCAATGAATGTACTGTAAGTAATAAAATGAAGGACAAAAAGCACATAGCATCTTAGTAAACTGCAGGAAAAGATATTTGACAGAATCTAGTACCCGTTCTGGATAAAAACAATAACAAACACTAAACAACCTAAAAATAAAATAGAACTTTCTTAATCTGATAAAAATCACCTATGAAACACTCTGCAGCTAACATAATGCTCAACAGTGACTGAATGCTTTCCCTTAAAACCAAAAACAAGAACATGAGCATCAACTGTTACCACTTCCACTCCACACTGTACTTGAGGCTCTAGTCAAGACAATTTGGTTGTGGGATGGGGGAAGAGAGAGAGATATCCAGATTGGACGTAAAGAAATGTGACTTTTCTCATATGTAGAAATTCCTAAGAAATGCACTAAAAACTATTAGAACTAATAAACAAGTTCATCAGTGCAGCAAAAATAAATCGTATTTCTATACAATGGCAATGAACAATACAAGAAACAAATTCCATTTACAACAACATCAAAAAGAATACCTAGGAATAAATCTAATGAAGGAACTGCGACTTGTACAACGACAGCCATGAAATAGTGTTGAACAAATTAGAGAAGATCTAAATAAAAAGGTATCCCAAATATATCACAAGTTCATCCTAAAATTGCTAAGGCAGCAATTATCCCCAAATTTACCTCCATATTAAACAATACCTATCAAAACACATATTGCCTTTTTCCAGAAACTGACAAATTGAACATAAAATTTTTATAGAAATGAAAGGTACCTAGCCATAGTAGCCAAAACAATCTTGGAAGTAAAAAATTTCACACTTCCTGATTTTAAAACTTACTGCAAATCTACAGTAATCAAAAGAGTATGATACTGTTCTGAAAGGACATATAGACCAATGGAACAGAATTGAGAATCTAGAAATAAATGCTAACATTTATGAGTAATTGATTTTCGACGATACCAATATCATTCAGTGGGAAAAGAAACACAGATATGACAACAGCAGAAGAAGTGACAATAAATAAATAAATAGGACTCCATCAAAAATTTAAAAAGTTTGTGGTTCCAAGTTTATCACCAAGAAAATGAAAAGACAACTAACAGAATGAGATAAAATATTTTTAAACCATATATCTGACAGATATTTATCCAGAATATATAAATAATATTTACAACTCATTAACAAAAACAACCCAACTGAAAAAGGGCCAAAGGATATGCATATTTTTCCAAAGATGTATGATTAGCAAATAAGCATATGAAAAGATTCTCAGTATCACTGGTCATTAAAGAAAAGCAGATCAGAACTATAATTAGATACTCCTCATGCCTCCTAGGATGGCATAGTAAAAGAGAGATAATATATTTTAGCAAAGATGCAGAGATACTGAAACCCTCATGCTCTGCTGGTAGAAATGTAAAATGGCACAATTACTTTGAAAAATTGTCTGATAGTTTGCCGAAAGGTTACATATAAAATTTAATGATAGTTAATATGGTTAATTGTATGTTCCAGCAATTCCATTCCTAGCTATATACACCCAAGAGAAATGAAAATAAATGCCTTCACAAAACATGTCCATAATAGCATTATTCATAAGTGCCAAAAAAGTGTAAACAACCCAAATGTTCATCGACTAATGAATGGAAAAATTTTAAAACTTGTTCTATCCCCTTCCACCATACAAAGTAACTGAATTAAAGTACTAATACATGCTGCATCCTGAATGAACACCAAGAACACTAATTGAAAAAAGTCAGTCACAAAAAAATTATCTAGTGTACAATTCCATTTACGTGAACCATCCAGAATAGGTAAGTTTATAAAGACATAAAGAAGATTTATGGTACAAAGAGATGAGGAATAACTGTTATTGGGCATTGATTTCTTCTTGAAATTAATGAATGGTATACTTTAAATGGATGAATTTTATGGTTGGCATATTATACCTAAATAAAGTCATTTATTGAAAAAAAGAAAGCTGGGGTGGTTGTTTTAATATCTCACAAGTAGATTTTGGAGCCAAGAGAATTACCAGAGATCAGAAAGGATATCACTTAAAAGTAAAAGAATTAATTCATTAATAAGAAATAGTAATCCTATATGTGACTGATTCTAACAATGGAGCTTCAAAATACATGAAGCAAAAACTGGCAGAATTGAAAGAAGAAACAGATAAGTCTACAATTATGTTAAGGACTCTGACACTACCCTCTCAGTAATCTATAGAACCAGAAGAGGAAAAATCAGCAATGATATTGAAACAACTAGGCAGCACCATCAATTAACACTGACATTTATAACACCTTACCTAAGAGCATCAGAATAACCATTATTTGCAACATACAGACACTTCACCAAAACAGATCATATTCTGGATCATAAAACAAACCTTAAAATATTACAAAGAGCTGGGCTCGGTGGCTCAGTCTGTAATCCCATTGCTTTGGGAGGCTGAGGTGAGTGGATTGCCTGAGCCCGTGGGTTCGAGACCCGCCTGGGCAACTTGGCGAGACCTCATCTCTACAATAAAATAAAAATTGAGCTGGGCGTGGTAGCGCGTGCCTGTAGTTCCAGTTACTTGGAAGGCTGAGGCGGAAGGATCGCCGGAGCCCAGCAGGTCGAGGCTGCGGTGGCCGGGCGCGGCCACTGCACTCCAGTCTGGACGACAGAGTGAGACTCCAACTAAAAAAAAAAAAAAAATTACAAAGAGTTAAAAGCATACAAAGTTTGTTCTTTAACTATAAAATAATTAGATAGCAATTATTAATGAAAGACAACAGGAAATTTACCAATCACACGAAAATGAAACAACACATTTCTAAATAATCTAAAAAAAATCTGTTCAATTAAACTAAATTTGACCTAAAGCTGCCTCTGTAAAGCAAATTGCAACCTAACTTAAGAAAATATTTTTGTCACAAGTAGCTGAGTCTCAGTCAAGCTTTGGCCAATCACAAGTTGATCACACCATGTCAATGTAAGGGAAATGCCTCATCACACCATGACCAAATAAGGCAAATATCAAGTCATAATCAATAAAGCTATTCTGTATGTCACTTCCTTTTGCTGTTTACAAACACTGCTTGCTCACATGGCTGTGTGGAGCTCTCTAAAATTCTTCTGGTTCTGAGTGCTGCCTGATTCATAAATTGTTCTTGCTGAAATAAACTCTGCTTACTTTAATTTGCCTGAAGTTTTTCTTTCAACATTTTGGTATGAGAATTGGGATCTGAGGTAGACTTCCATCGAATCCCAAGAGCACCAATTACAAGGTGAAGGTACCCATCATGCTCATTGTTTCCATTACTCTTTCATGGCACCTAGGGTCACAGGTGAGTTCTTTTTTGAATTTGAGCTCCATGAATTTGTGATTTAAGTTCTCTGGATTTGAACATTTTTTATTCTCACAGGGTTTTAAAGTCATGACAGAAGGAGAACTGGGCCCTGTAGGGTAGCCTCAGGTATATTGACTGGGTCAGACAGAAACTAGATTGGGTTCAGTAGTACATAAGGTTTATAAAAGGGAATCATGGACTCATCTGGATTCAAGGATGCTGAAACTCTTCCTTCTGGAAGTCCAGTCATTTCATGTATAATAGAGACCCAGAATCTATGCTTTTCCAGATAAATGAGTGAACCTTACCAAAGATAACCTAGAGTTGGAGTGGCCACAGTGGGAAAACTCCTAATAAAAGGTAAATAAGTATATGTCTTTACAGTTACAACAGCTACAAAGAAGACCTCCTCATACATATTTTAAACATAACCAGTATCTCAGAGAGGGCAAAATATATTTCTGTGTTGAGTGTTTTGAATCAAATCCAAAAAGTTCCTGTCTAATTGACACTTGGATCATTTTCAGGGAAAACATTTGTAAGAGTTAGTTTCTCTTTGTTGTCTCCATTCTATCCTGCTTCTCCCATAGGAATCTCTCAGTTGACCGAAACTCCACTTCCCAAGCCCCTACTGACTATATGTTCTGTCAGTTCTGCCCACCTGCTTCTTGTCATAATCTTGACTCTGCCTCCAAACTCTTTCTTGGGGGAAAAAACTGGTTAGTCTGTCACATAATCTTGAAAACAAGGAAACAAACAAAAAAGATAAATCAGTCTCTAACTATAAGGAAAGATTCAAATATTCATGCTGACTCCTGGCATATAAAATGCTTGTGCAGATAGAGCATCCTCAATTCCAAAATAAAAAATCTGAAATATGCCAAATTTGGAAACTTTTTGAATACCTACATCGATGGCACAAGTGAACAATGAAAATGACATTTTTAACACTGCAAAGTATCTCTAGATGACATGCTGAAAATGTGTAAAAGGCTTATTAAAGAACTAGAACAGCATAGATTCATAACAGAACAAGAAATCATGTGAGTTTATAAAATTAAAAGAGATGTCTAAGACAAAAACTATTGTTAATGAGGCAGATGACTCCAGAGGAAACACTTTGAACAGCCATCCAGCAGAAAATGTCTCCTTATCCATAGAGAACACACTTCCTAGTCCTTCAACTGTTTCTGATATTTCTTCTCACTTAAAAAAAAAAAACGGAAGGCTGAGGCAGAAGGATCGCCGGAGCCCAGCAGGCGAGGCTGCGGTGACCAGGAGCAACCACTGCACTCCAGACTGAGCGACAGAGTGAGACTCCAACTCAAAAAAAAAAAAAAAAAAAATACAGTGAACAGTAACCTTTTAATGAAAACATAGTATTGTAGGTGGAGACAAAGTCTGCCATTGTTTGTTGCTGCTAAAAAATATGTATCCATTACTCTTTCATGGCACCTGGGGGTCACAGCCATGTGAGCAAGCAGTATTTATAAACAGAAAAAGGAAGTAACATACATATTTTTTACTGTTAAGTATGTATGTGTAAATAAGTGTAAGAAAATTGAGGTAGGCGTAGTTAACATAGCACATAGTTTAGATGTAGTTAGGCAAGTTTCTTAGGTAAGTCTAGTTTAGATAAAGGAGCAGGGTATGTGTTCAGATGTCTTTGTTATCTGAATACAATCTCCAGCTCAATAAACAGGCATATCAAATTTGACCACCTTGTAGGTGGAATGTGAAACTATCAGTGCAGTAAATCACAAAAACAAGAAGAAATTACCCAAAACACTGACATGATATTCTAAGAAAATCTCCAATCTAGTTAGACAGTAACCTTCATTATTTAGAAGGTCCTTGTGATCTTACAAGTTTGAGAAATGGTAACCAAAATTCATGACCAGAAACAGGCAGTCTTCCATTTAGCTCATGGTTTGCTTACTCATCACTGTAAAGCTTATAAAACATACAAAACTTGTCACAGACAAGCACATGTCCTTTCTCTTAAGGCACCCACGTTCTTTCTTGAATGTGTTTTTTCTTTCTAATAACTCTTGTCTAAACAATGCTTTGGATTCACTCTGGAATTCCTTTCCATTGTGAAGTCAAGAACTCATGGAACAACTACACCCATACCACTTGGCATCAGAAATGACTATTTATAGTAGCATGTAAATTCAGACCCAGGAACAATGGTGATGCCAAACAACCACAGACTGTCTATATATGTGGCAGAGATGGTGACACCTTTGCTTCCTGAGGGCTCAATGTACACAAACTTTGTTGCTTGCACAAAATTATTGAAAATATTTTATAAAATGACTTCCAGGTGATGTGCTTACAGTACATAGGAAACATAATGAATTTCATGTTTTGATTTGGATCCCAACCCTAACATATCGCATCACGTACAAGTATACCTTGTCTTATTGTGCTTTGCTATACTGTGTTTCATAGATTTTTTTTTTTAACAAATTGAAGATTTGTGACAATCTTGTGTCATGCAAGTCTTATTTTTTTAGCAGCAATATTTTTTTAGCAGCATGTGTTCACTTTATGTCTCTGTGACACATTCTGGTAATTCTCACAATATGTCACACTACTATAAATCATTATGGTGACCTGTTATCAGTGATCTTTGATGTTATTGCTATTGTTTGGGGGCACCATAACAAACCATGCCCATATAAAATGGTGAACTTAATTGATAAATGTCATGTGTGTTCTGACTGCTCTACAGACCAACTGTTTCCCTATCTCTCTCCTTTTTCTCCAGCCTATTTCCTGAGATACAACAATATTGAAATTAGGCCACTTAATGACCCTACAATGGCATCTAAGTGTTCAAGTAAAAGGAAGAGTTGCATATCTCTAAAGGCAAGAAATAATTAAGCTTGGTAGAGGAAGCATGTTGGCCAAGATAAGCTGAAAGCTAGGCCTCTTGCACCAGTTAGCCAAGTCGTGAATGCAAAGGGAAAGTTCTTGAAATTAAAAGTGCTACTTCAGGGCACACACAAATGATAAGAAATGGCCTTACTGCTGATATGAAGAAAGCTTTAGCGGTCTCGATAGATCAAAGCAGCCACAACATTTCCTTAAGCTAAAACCCAATCCAGAGAAAGGCGTCAACTCTCTATAATTTATGAAGGCTAAGAGAAGAAAGAAAGATACAGAAGAAAAATTGGAAGCTTGCACAAGTTGGTTCATGAGGTTTACAGTAAGAAGAAATTTACAGTAAGAAGTTGAAGACAGTGCTCATTTACCAATGTAAAAATCCTAAGGCCCTTCAGAATGACGGTAAATTTACTCTGCCTGTGCTCTCTCTATAAATGAAACAAAGGCTGGGTGAAAGCACATCCATTAACAGCATGATTTATGGAGTACCTTAAACCCACTGTTGAGATCTACTGCTTGGGAAAAGATTCCTTGCAAAATATTACTGCTCACTGACAATGCACCTGGTCATCTAAGTGCTCTGATAGACATGTACCAGGAGACTAATGTTTTCATGCCTGCTAAGGAAAAGGGGGGAAAAAAAGGACAAGGAAAAGAAATGAAAAATAGAAGCCATTTCCCAGGTGATTTAAATACCCATCCTCTCTCTCCAACACACACACATAACCTCAATTGAAAATCTACCATTTTCCCCTAAATAAAAATTTGCTGTAGAAATCCAATAAATTCAGTTAAATTTTCAATTTACCAATTCAGTATTTATCCAAATTTCTTCTCAAGTCTTATTGTAAACCCAAGTAAATTTCCTCTGTACCAAATTCCAAACAAATCCAAAATATGCTGTATAAGATTTTTAAGTGATACATTCTCATTCTCACAGAATATACAATGAAAACAGTAATCACTGTAAACTATATAAATGTCTAGCACAATGGTTAAGTGTTGGGAGCCGGCCATGGAGGCCCACTGAGTGTTAGGGATCAGGGAGGGCCGTCGACTCCGAGACCACTAGGATGTGTTCGGGAGCTGTTGACCCCATTCCCTCCCCCTTTCTTCTCAGCACTATAACCAGAATAAGCTCCTGTAAGATCAAAACATAAAAACTCTGAGACCGGGACGAACACAGGCTAACTTTAGAAGCTCATTGCTCCCATTCTTCCACAAACTGCAGTTTTGGCTTTCACACAACTTACAATTCAAACTCGGGTCACATCTAAGAGCCTTAGTATTGGTCACAGGCTTCTGGGTCGTGATCTTAGGATTTATTGAAGTTGAATAAGGTGTAAATTGTAGAATATAGTTTTAGAAGACAGTCATTTTGTTGAAGAAATGTGGTTGGTTACTTGCAGATAGCCCACTGTGAACTTTGGACTGGGCCACATTCCAAACATTCTGGGATGGACCACTTTAGGTTGTAAAGTAAGTTAATATAAGTAACATAAGTTTCTATAGAATTGTTTAACTTGGTATTAAGTTAGCATAGGATGAAAAGGGTTTATAGGCAATCATGGATTAAGGTTTAACATTTGTTATGGTATTATACCTGAAAGAACATCTGGTGGGTGGGGGACGCCCCTCACGAACCTGGCTTTGTGTATGAAAGACCCGTTGTAATTCCCAATAAATGGCTTCTGCACTAGACAGGGGTCCAGACTCTTTCTCTCTCCCTCTTTCTTCTTCCCCCCAAACACCTACGCCATCTCCACCTTTGGGGTACCCTGAACCCGGCAGGAGCTGGACTCCGGCAGTTAAGTAAACATATAATAAAACATTATCATAAAATCATATTCATTTAAAAATATAGTCAAAAATAGTTTGTAAAAAATGAGGAAATGTTTACATTCAAATATTAAACATAAAATCTTGATCATTATGATCGTTATGAAAACCTGGAGAAAATATGCTAAAATATAAACATTTACTTTTTAAATTTTCTACAGTAAATGTACGATAGATTTTATAATCTGAACATTTAAAAATAATACAAAAAACAAAATTGATAATGTACTCTCTTGTAGAGAATCCTTAACTAAAAATACCAGTGTTTTTATCAAAAATAAGTTTATTCATACTCTTCTAAAGGTTTTAAGCCAAATTTCCTGGCTCCTGTGGTGCATTGTGTTGATTAGTTTCATGGGTTTCTTGGTTACCAGGAAACCGGATAGCTGAGTGGGCTCAAGATGAGTGGATTAAAGTCTAATAACTGGGAAGGATTCAGTCTTTCCTGTCCACATCTTGTGACTTAATAGATTGCTATCACATGGGCTGAAACTGGAGAAACCAATGCCAGTGTTGCACTAAGAAGATAAACCTAGGTCCACTGTGATAAAATATGCAATAGAAATGTCTCATAGTTACACAGAATCTTCATTAGAACCACATGTAACATATACTTATTTAATTATACCTTTGCATAAAATCAGTTCTACAATAAACGTGAGAGAAAATGATTGATTTTTCACAAACGAAATTGTTGGCAACATCTAATACATTTTATAGAGTTGTTTTTGTAACCTATATAAATATATTTATTTTATTCGCACCATGACTCCTTCAAAAGAAAAGGTGTATGGTAGAATATTTCCATCTTTTTAGCAAGTGTTAAAGATCTCAGGCCTTGGTTATTTTCCTTAAATTTAAAATAAAAGATAAGATTAAACATAAGCAAACTGGTAGCCACAGTTCACTAACTTAAACATATTAAATTAGTTCAAGTTATTTAAAGAAATATAAGGTTTCCCCTTTTAGCTTTCAGGAGGGAAATTTTTTTGTTACTTGGACCACAACAAACATGGGAAAAGCAATACTCGCATGATGTTTATATAATACATTTAAGGAAACAGTACCATGCCAACTATAATATTTGGAAGATTACCAATAATGCCTCATTGTGTCATTTTCTGGCTAGTTTTTTAGTATTTAAAATTGTAGTAAAACAGGATGTCATGTGGTTTAAAAATTAAGTCATTTTGATAAGGAACTTTACTTTTATGAAAACAGACATTTGTAAAAACAGGTGTTAACTGCAAACAAACACAAACAGTAATTCAAGAAGTCAAGCAGGCCATAAATTTACACAATTTAAAAAGGATCCCACCCATTCCAATCTTCATTTCCCATCTGAAAAGGCAATTTTGCCTTCCAGGAGATTTTCTAAGCAAATATAAACTAATATATACACATTTTAATACAAATAGCAGTTCTCTATACACTTTTCTACATCTTGCTTTTTATTTGTTACCATGTCTTGATGTTCATTACATTTTACTTCATATAACCTTATTCTTTATCATGGCTATACACTAATATTTTTAATGTCCGCTTACTGATACAAATTTAAATTGTTTCCAAACGTATACTATTACAAACAATGCTAAAACAGATAAACTTGTATTTTCTTCTGTGCACACCTGTGCATTAAATTCCTGGAAGCAGAAAAGACGATCAAAGCTTTACATTCTCTTGAAAGAGACTGTCAAATTGTACTCCAAAGAATTTGAATCAATTCACACACCAGATAAAAATACAAATCTAGCATAGTGTTTCATCAAAATTTTCTCATTGTCAATCTGATAAAACAAAAAATTAGTTTTATTCTTCATATATATTATAATGAGGAGGTTGAACAAAATTTATTGTTTGAAAATCATTTGCATATCTGTTTCTGTGAACAATATGTAATTTGTTCATTTTTTGTTAGTTTTTCTTTTCTTTTTATGTTCCTTCTATAAAGGGTATTAGCATTTTATGTTGAAATTATTTTTTCAAAACTCGTCACCTGTCTTTACTGCATTTTTGCCATGCAATTAAAAAAAAATTACAGTTCAATTTTAAATGTCTTCCTGTTTTAAAGAATAGCATAGCTATCTCTCACACTTTAGAATGAAAACACTATAAAGGTAAATTTTAGCACAATGCTAGTGAAATGTGTAAAGAATATAAAAATTCCTGTATTTTCTGTTTATATAAAAGTTAATGGTGAAATTCCCCAGGCAAAATTTTTCACTTCTGCACCTACAATAAACATCATAACAATCAATATTAGAGAAGAAAAAAAAAGGGGTTGTCAAGGAAGCAGCTGAAAGAGAAAATAATGAAAAGAACAATTTGGAAAGCTTTGTGAAATGATTTCTTCTGTAGTAAATGACAACTAATATATTCAAGAAGGAAACATCCCATATGAATTACTAATCACAAACACTCTCAGGAACTTAATTTTTTCCATTATAATAATATCACCTTTTCCTTAAAAAAATTATAGAAATATATAATAGAACATGAATATCACTAATATAATTCAGTCTATATTTCAAATTATTTACAAAATCATAAAATTACTGTCTGTACACACACACACACACACACACACACATACACACACACAAACATAGTGCTACAACTTGTTCTTTGTTTATGTTTGAACTTAAAATACACTTTGGATAGATCTCCATGTTAGAACAATTAGACCTACAATGTTTTAAACTATATATTAGTCTACCTTTAAATGTACCACAAAGTATATAACCAAATCCCAAATAATGGTTACAAAGTTGCTTCTATGTCTATACTGCAAATAATTCTACTGTGAACATCTTTGACACAGTTTTTTTTCCTTTTTTTTAATCAGAGTCTCACTCTGTTGCCCAGGCTGGATTGCAGTGGCACACTCATGGCCACCCCAGCGTCGACCTGCTGGGCTCTGGTGAGCCTTCCACCTCAGTCTTCCAAGTAGCCAGAACTACAGATGCGTGCTACCACGCCCAGATAATTTTTTTGATATATTGCAGAGAGAAGGTCTCACCAAATTGCTTAGGCTGATCTCGAACCCATGGGCTCAGGCAACCCTCTCTCCTTGGCCTCCCAAAGTGCTGGGATTACAGGCTTGAGTCAGCACACAAGCCAACATGGATATTTTTTATTTGCATACTTGAAAGCATGTTTTGCAGGATAAATGCCCATAAGTGAATGAACATTTGAAAACTGTAATCGCTATAATCTTTTTAAGAAGTTTTACCAATTCACATTTCCACTAAAGCTTGGAAAAATTTATCTCCCTCATTTGCATTATCAACAACACTGAGAATTATCAAACTTTCAAAATTTGTAAAACAGGCAAAAATGAATGTCTTACTTTGTATTTTTTTTGGATAATTTGTGTGGCTGAGAGAACTTACTCAGCTTGTTAGTTGCATGTTTCTTGCTTTGAGTTTACTCTTTTTTTTCTTAACTAGGTTGTTGAATTTAAAGGTCATTAACGAGATTTCTAGTATACCAGCAAAAATAATCTTTTTTCGTTACCAATGCCCTCTGTTAGGTCGGGCGTGGGTGCTCAAGCCTGTAATCCCAGTACTTTGGGAGGCCGGGGTGAGGGGATTGCCTGGGCCCTCAGACTTGAGAACAGACTGGCCGACTTGGCGAGATCTATCTCTACAATAAATCAAAAAATTAGCGGGGCATGGTAGCGCCCGCCTGTAATTCCAGCTACTTGGAAGGCTACGGTGGAAGGATCACCTGAACCCAGCAGATAGACATTGGGGTGGCCATGAGCATGACACTACACTCCAGCCTGAGCGACAGAGTCAGACTCCAACTCAAAAAAAAAAAAAATTGAAAAATGCCCCATTTGTATGCTTTTTTTATGTTAACAAAAATTATGTCCCTAAATGGGTCTAGGTTTTTGCATTGTGCTTAGAACACTTTCCTCTCATATCATGTATACAAATATTCATCCATATTCTTTTCAATTTTTTAATTTTTAGGCTTCATATATGTAGATTTAAAGTAGTAAACCATCTATACTATGTTTTTGTATTAACAGAGAGGGAAAGTTCCAGTTTGATTCGTTTTCCCAAATAAATATGCTTGTCCAAGCTCAATCAATTAAATGTTATTTCTTCCCCACCCCTGATTTAAAGTATATGCTTAGCTTTCCTTCTATTCTTAAATCTGTCTCTTTAGTTTCACTGACATGTCTGGTAGTAGGTCTAGTCCACGGTCTTGTAATCACTGTAGCATTTTTAACACCTTTTATTATAGGGTAAAGTCTCGTGTGTGTGTGTGTGTGTGTGTGTGTGTGTGTGTGTGTGTGCGCATACACACATACTTGAAAGCATGTTTTGCAGGATAAATGCCAATAAGTGAATGAACGTTTGAAAACTGTAATAGCTATAATCTTTTTAAAAAGTTTTACCAATTCACATTTCCACTAAAGTTATGTGTGTGTATATATATATAGTGTGTACACACACACACACACACACACACACACACACACACACACACACACATACATATATACACATACACACATACATTGAAATATATTTAACTGAAATAGTCCTGGCTATTTTCAAGTGTATGTTCTTCCACATGAGCTCAACAGTCTTCTTAAAAACAAATAAAACTTGGTTAGGATTCTATTTAATTAACACATTGTTTTAGAGAAATGACATCCTTACTTAAAAAATGTTATGTATTTCATTGGATTCTCACATACACATTTTATATCTTTTAAAAACAGGTTTTTCAATTGTTATTTCACGACCAACTGAAGTTTTGTTCTACTGTATTTTCTAGTGTGTTATGAAATTTCATTAATGTCTATAAATTAAGTATAATACAATTGAACACTTTGCCAAATTCACTTATTCTTTCCATGAGCTTTTCAGTTGTCTCCTGTGGATATTCAAGGTATGCAATCACACCGTGCATAAAGTGATCATGTGTTGTAGCCCGATGTCACTGGCCCGGACAATCCACAACCACAACACAGAGTGTGATGACGAGCATTCTTGTCTTTTTCAAATTTCATGGAAATGATGCTAGTGTTTCACCATTAACCATGGGAGCAGACAGAGATTATCCATATACTTCTATTATAGTAGTATGCAACTTAAATCACTGACTCTATATCCCTTTAACTAGCTGGGAAATCAAAATCTTAGAGCATAATATCTTCATCTGTACTTATCTGGGTGGCTCCGTTTTAAATGCAATATAAAATTAAAGACTAAATTGCAGGTCCTAAGAGAAGACAAACAAGGCCACACAACAAAATAAAATTTGAAGTCTTGAAACATGCACGTTTTATTTTTAGATACAAAGCAAACACACCCCCAAATCGCTCTCGTGTGCCCAAACTGACAACGTGAGAGGCGGGGACCCCTCCAGGGACCCCTCGGCCGGCCAAACTTGTCCGTTCGTTTTTACCTGAGAGTGGCCTGGCCCGAGTCCATGAGAGCTGCACCCAGGCAACACCAGTTAGAGACCCAGGAGCCCACCAAGTCGGGACCCGTCACGAGGGACCGAGACACGCGGGGGGCGAGGGCGGCTCCCCGCAAAGTGCAGTCGCGTCTCCGGGGGCGCGCTCGGCCCCAGGCAGAGGGAGTCTCCCCGATCGAAAGTCTCCCTACCGGGCCACCGCCGCCTGGTTAAGATCCGGGGGGGGGACCCGACCCCCTGGGCAGCTCCACGACCACCACCCCAGGGCTGCAAACAGCTCAGCTCGCCACCAAACCCGCCGCGTCTCCACCGCAGGCGCGCGCGCCCGGCACCCCGAAACTTCTGCAACCACCTGAGGAGGCGACGCAGTAGTCCTAAAGCTGCCAGCGCGGGACGCCAAGCGACCCCCAAAGCCCCAGGCACCGCGGCCTTGGGCCTCTGCAAGCGACCCCCGAGCCCACAGTCCCAGCGTCCGCGCCACCGGGTCCTGCCCCGCGCCCGCCCGCCCGCCCGCCAGGCCCCACTCACCGCCCGCCCCGCAGGCCGCTGGACACCAGCGACGCCAGACGCGGGGTCTAATTTTATCCGCAGAGGAAAGCGAAAGGAGCAGAGGATTTTTGGAATTCTAAAAACAGTACGGCTCAAAAGAGAAGGGCGAGGCGCGGGGCCCGGGGCGGGGTCCGGGGGCGGGGTTCCGCCTCTCCAGACACGCCCCCGGGCGCGAGGCCTCCCAGCCCTGGGACCCCGCCCCCCCGCGCTGGGACGGCGGCCAGCCTGCCGCAGGGCGGCTAGGGAGGGTCTTCCAGGAAGGGGTGGGGCGCGCCGAAGTCGGATGAGACCTAAAAACCCAGGGGGAGGGAGAAGTGGAGGAGAAAACAAGTTGTCGCTGCTCCAGTAGGAGGGGAGGGATAGATGGTCCAGGTTGCCTTGAGTCAGAAAGAGTCTGGTTCTAGAGCCTGGGGCGAAAAGGAGCTTTGCTGATTGATTCCTGCGCTCAGAGAGAAGAAAAACACGCTCTCCCCAGCGGCTTTTAAATATGTGCATTTGCTCCCACTCCCAGCCCCTTGGCTTGGAAAATTGGCCTTGGCAGCAGTGCTGGCTGGAAACGCTCAGGCATGGGGCCCAGGAATTCTGTTTTCATTTCCCCAGGCTTGGAGGAGGCCAATTTGATCTTGGAGGGAGGGCGGGAGGGACGCCAAAAAGAGGGAGGGAGAGCAGGGTTGCCGATGTTTTCTGACATTGGGAGAAAAATGCCATTTGTTAATTACTGTGGTTAGGCACAAACACTTCTTTGAAACTAATGGGATTCGGTTCTGTGGTGGTGCTTGGGGCTGACAGGAAGTGGGAGAGCCTCCGTGTCCTCTGACCTTAGAAAGAAACAGAATTGGACAGAAGTAAAGTTGGTGAAGCTCTGAAGAGTACTTAGCAGTACTTCACTGTGTAAGAAGATAGGATAGGGGAAAGCATGTGGGAGTGGGGTTCTAGAATTTTCCATTTTCTTTTATATGCCTGTTATTTGTTAGTATTCCTGTGAGAGTCGATTTTTAAACTTCATGTTGTTTTTCTCAGAAATAATTGCAAAGAACTTTTCTCAGATGCAGGAATAATGTTTTTTGGAAAGCACGGAACAAAGAAACGGGCGCCAAAACTACAGCAAAATATAATAATGTTTATTACCTTTGTTTTAAGTTCATGAAAGGAGCCAAGAAATTGAGCGTATGAATGTAAATATCCACAGTGGTGACATGAACGAGGACAAATATTTCAAGAGAAAAATATGTCTTGTGAAATATATTGCTTTAAGGGATTAAAAAGCGAATTGAAAGCATGTCACATACGCAGAATCACAACTTTTGAGGGGAAGAATGATTCTAATGTTTGATCCTATGTAATACAATGAAATATCAATAGTTCTCTATTAATGAGGCCCAATTGTATTAGTTTTATTGTCATATTAATTACTTATAGTATATTTGTAGTTAGTTATACATTAGTTACCTTAGAGTCAGTCTTTCCACTGTATCCTAATGAGACTATTATAATTATTGGTATGTGGTAGATGAGCTTGTATTTCCTGACCTCAACTCTTTAGTCCAGTAAGATCTGTATGTAAAAGATAAGGGGAATGTAAACTTAATAATTTTCGACAAAAAGTACATAAAAGTGATGAGAAATGAGAACAGGTTGCAGTAGGGGCTAGGAGAGGAGCATGTTGGGAGAGCCACTTTCTAAAACCTGAAGTAATGGCTTGATGGTTTTGCCAGCAACCAATATAAGACAAATTATCCACTGTGTTCAGTGCTAATCCTCAGTGCTACCCTTACGATTTTTTAATTCAAAGTACTCCTTGGATTCCATAATGTTCATATGTTTTCACATAGACCAAGATAGTAAACTTGCCCTCCTACCAGTCAAAATGAGGAGAGTATTTGGACCATAGGAAACATTTCTATTTGTGTGCAGGGTTAGATAGGAGCAGGATACCAGCAACAGTGTGTTTCAGTGTACCCTTTCTCGTTTTCAGATCTCTCCTCATGGATGGCCTTGACACAAATGTTATCATTTTGCAAACTGACTTCTTTGGCTCATCCAAAAGAAAGTCAATACAATCAGAAATTTTTGTAATGAAATTATGTCTCTGTAAAACACCTCTAATGGCAGTCATATCTCTTGACCTGCTGACCTAGAACTAAATTAGGATGATCTCTCCTAGGAACTCATTCAGTGGCAAATAAGAACACAATCTCATTAACAATGTTTATGGTAACTCATCAAACCAGCTCAAAGCTACAAATATGGCTATTGTATGGGCAATTAATTTTTTGTTTTAGAAATAGAAACTCACATCATGCTTAAACAGTTTTTTCTTTATTAAGCCCATTAGCTTCTCAGTCTTATGACTAAGATCAGATATAGCCTATTAAGGCTAATCTGAATCTATATTTTATTAACCTGTCATGTTAACTTTTTCCCTTAGATTTTGCCATGTGAAATTTGATAATCTTATTTTTTTTTTATGTCTACATTCTTGTCACTGATACAAATGTTGGGTCAAATAGAGATCCAATAAGTCACATTTAGAGATTAACCTCTAGGATGACAGAAATTAAATAATCAATATTTTCTGTAATTGTTCAACCAGCTAAAAATCTAGACTGCCCTGTTACATAATCCACTCTTTAGTTTCTTGCCTACCACAATGAAAATTAAAATTTCTTCTAAATTTGTGTTAAAAATAATATTAATCATGACATGCTATTGATCTTTCTACACCATCCATCAAAGAAAGGAAACACATTCATTCCATGAAATTTGATGTTAGAAAACACAAAATTGTTAATGTTATTTACCACGCCTTTGTCAAATGCAATTTTTTAAATGTTTTCCTGAAATTGACATTGCAATGTGTTGTGAGTTGTATTTTGTTCCCCTCAAAGATATGTTTATTTGACCCTATTCAGAAATAGGGTTTTTATAGATGCAACCAAGTTAAAATGAAGCCATACTGGATTAGGGTGGACTGTAACCCAATTACTGTATTCTTATAAGAGAAATTTAGACACAGTGATAGACAACCCTGGAGAACACCATGTGACAATAGAGGCAGAGACTGTAGTAATGTGTCTACAAGCTAAGGAACACCAAGGATTGCCAACATCCACCATAAGCCAGGAGAAAGGCATGGAGGAGATTATTCTGCTGAGCTCCCCAAGAAGGAACTAACCCTCTGATCCTTTTTTCAGACTTCTAGCCTCCAGAATTGTTAGAGAATAAAATTCTATTGTCTAAAGTGATCTAATTTGTGATAATTTGTTGTGACAACCCTAGGAAACTAATACAAAATGTGTGTGTGTATGTGTGTCTATATAATTCCCACAGATGAAAATTGTTTTTCTCTTTTTGAATACTGGAACACATTTTCCTTTCACTAGTTTTTGAGATCTTCACATGCTCTAAGATGTTGAAAAGATAATTGACAGTAGTTTCAAAAAGCTATTTCATTTTGTTTTGTGCTCATGGGTGTAGTTTAAATGATTTTAAAAGCTTGAACTTATTTATACTATCAGGATCAAATTGACTTTGACAGAAAAGTGAGCTGTATCTCCAAGAACATGGGAGAAAAGAATGTAAAACAGTGACCGAAGTGTTTGAGAAACAAATGGAACTTCTGTCAAAATCATTGAAATATTACCTCAAGTGGCACAATCAAACATAAAAAAGAAAGATTATCTTAAACATTTCAGAAGTGATATTGCACTAAAAACATGATGGGTAATTTTTTGTTAAAAAATACTCTCTATATATGTATGTATGTGGATATGGATATATACAATATGCTTATATGTATGCATACACTAGAAATGCTTATATGAGATTATGTAAGCATGGAAGAAAGTGGAAGGACAGATTACTGTTATAAACACTGGCTATCTGGGATGTGGCAGTGGTGAAGGGATGAATGAGAAAACTGACTTGAGAGATAAAGTAACTTGACCCAACAGGTGGTAGAATTGAGATCTGGACCAAAGTCTGTCTTGAATTTAAAGGCTATTGTGATAAGCTTAGTTAAAAATGTCATGATATTCAATTTAATGTAGAAATGAACATTGGAGAAATCTTTTGAAAAAGTGTACTCTGATCTTTGAATTTAATTATATTACATATCCTTCTTTGTCCTTTCACAGAGCATATTCAATAACTTTTCTGTCCATTCATCTAAATATATTTAAATCTTATTCTAACATTTTAATCTAACAGTGTTTTATCTTATGTCCACCTTAGACTTAATAATACCTATGTGTCTATGAAATATATAAAACTTTTCAAAAATTCGAGTATTTATACCTCACTAATGTTTAGGCTGTGTGATCATCATATATTTATGCATTTTTGCAAAATCCTAAAATGTTTAATGCAACTCAACAAAAATTTAAGGAACTAGGAAATTTTTGAAATCAGCATTTCCAAAAGCAAAAAGAAGAAAGGGGAATATTTATTGAAGTCAATTATGTTGATGAAAAGAGTATTTTAAATTCAGTTTTTATGCATGGCAGCCCCAAACGCCATAATCTGCATGATTATTGTAACATCAAGTTTTTGATTCAATGGTATGAATGTTTATGTTCTGACTAAAGACCTATGAGTTGGCCACTGTCCTTAAATGTAGGTAAACAATTAACAGAGCTTCTTTTTGTATAGTGTCTGTTTGCAAAGTGAATGAATTGCTGATTTAAAAAATTTTGGCTCAACTGGAACTACTGACATTTTATGTATTCACTCAGGAATATGAATTATGAGGATAAGTTACAGAGTTTTAAAATGAACTTTAAAAAATGTATTAAAGTCTCATGATTAAGATATATGAGGAAAAAATCCATTTTCCTGACAACTGCTGCAGAATCTTTCCTAAATAACAAAGCTGATTATGTTACTTCCAGGATAAAGCCTTTCACTTATCAAGAAATATTTTTTATTTTAAAGTCTATGATTCTCAAGAAAACTTTTAACGTTTATCCTAAACCATAATGCACTAATTTTCTTGCATATAATTAATTTTTTGGCTTCACCACCTATCACTTTCCTGTTTTTCATGTTCTAGTGATGCCAATTTACCATTGCATTATGTTGTTTCATAACACTGTTGGTGAGGTTTATGGCCTCATAGATATTTTGACACTTCCCTATTCCCACTTCTTCATCTAGTTGCACCATACTCATTCTCCCAGATTCATTTCAAATGTCACCGACTTCAGGAATCTTTCCATGACCTCTCAATTCTGATTTACTTTGAGACAGGTTCTATCCCAGGAGCTGGAGAGTCAGAGAAGAATATGAGAGACAAGTCTCTGCCCTTATACAACTTACACACTTGCCAAGTAGGAACCAATAAATAAACAAGCAAATTACACAGTAATTTTAGAGCACAAAAAAGGTAGTTTGGAAGCAATAGAGTAGGGTGATGTGGAGGATGAAGAGGTGGGATTACATTACAAATAGTAGTCAAGAAAGGCATCTTAGTCACTGGAGAAATTCATATAGATGCCACATGATTAGAAAGTATCAGCTGTGCAAACATATAATGTTTGTTAGTTTTCTAGAAAGACAGAACAGCAAGCATAATGATCCTGGGGGAGAAAGAAGATGGCATATTGAAAGGATAAAACAATCCAAAACAAAATGAAAATGGTGGTGCTGGGACAAGAGGGAGAGTAGCCTGAGAATAATGTATATTTCATGAATTCATTCCATTTGTATTTCAACCCTTCTTCGAAGTTACTCCCTGCAACTCCCTAGGTAGCCCCTTCCTGGTTCTGTTCTGGTTACCCATAGAGCTAATTGTTGGCATAGAAATTCCCAGAATGATAGTATAGTCTGCAGATACTTTTGCAAATATGGCATATATACTTACATTTTAAACTGGGTCTGGTTATATTATGATGTATGTTCAATATATATTTCTACTAGATCTGTTCTGAAATGTTATCTTTATTACACAAAACATGGACCATGATATAGATATAAAAGATGCCAATGATTTCCATGGAGTCTGCAGGGTGTTTTGCAAGGAAAAAGAACCTAGAACTAGAAAATGAACAAAGTTAAAGATGATTGTAAGCTAAAGTTGTACAAAGAAAAATATCAGTCAGTTCTCATAATTTAACAGGATAATAAATTCTACCTTTAGATCTCTAATGGAGCAAAGGAATTGAAGCATACATAAAACACCCTTCTGTTATTTCATTCAACAGATATGTTGTAAGTATCCACCCTGAGCCATCTCCTTGGGTTCTTAGGGAATTAAATACAGGACAAATAGTGGCTAAGAGTCTCTATTTGAAAGCACAAAACAAACTCCAAATAGTGTTCCTTTCCTGACTCTGTAGAAAACAAAAAGGAATAACAAAAACTGACTAAGAAGCATGTGATTTCTGTCTTACACTTGTGAAAGCATGCTTCAAAGAAACTCTGGATTGGCTAGTGATGGTAGACTTTCCTCTTGTGACCTCAATGGTTTAACTATACTGCCCCCCTCCCACTAACTACCACCTACTCCCATCGCATCTCAATATTCCCGGGTGCTATTCCTTGTTATCATTAGTTCCCAGTTTCATGTCTCTTCCATATTAATACTTTTTCACCTATCTACCAAGCTGCAAAAATTGAAAAAATACACCATATCCGAAAACAAAAAGAAAAAAAAAGCGAAGTCTTGACCTGTGAAAAAAATAATAATAAAATTGTGTCTATTGTTACCTATTATTTCTCAACTATATTTCAATCTTGGTATACTTTGGATAGAGAAGGAAGAGCAGAGAATGAAAAAGAGTGAGACAGGGTAGGTTGAAGATTGTTTAAATTTGTCCGAAGTATATGGCTGTTAAGTATCTACAGGGCCCATGTTTACATAGAAATGTAAATATCGAACACAATTTTAAGAAAATAAGTCTCACTAAGTTAGTACATTGATGTGTTCATTGGTTTGTGTGAGAAAAACTTTGGAGGGAACAAAGTATGACTTTACAGTGGAGGTGAGATAATGTGTATATAGATCCAAAGAACTGAGATTTCTTAGTGATTGAGAAGTTTGTTGAAAAACACGACTGGACGCAGTGGCTTAAGCCTGTAATCCCAGCACTTTGGGAGGCTGAGGCAAGAGGATTGCCTGAGTCCAGGGGTTCGAGACCAGCCTGGACAACTTGGTGAGACCTCATCTCTACACTATATCAAAAAAATTAGCCGGGTGTGGTAGCACGTGCCTATAGTTCCAGCTACTTGGAAGACTTAGGCGGAAGGATCACCTGAGTCCAGCGGATAGATTCTGGGGGTGGCTATGAGCATGCCACTGCACTCTAGCCTGGGTGACAAAGTGAGACTCTGACTAAGAAAGAAAGAAAGAAAGAGAGAGAGAAAGAAAAACATCACAAAAGCAGGAACATGACAGTTTCATATAAGTACATCCAAAAGAGCTCATGCCATTCAGCTTGGTCAGGATGGAATATACTTGTCAGATGCACAAAAAGATGAAAAGAAGGGCAGAAGATTCAGTGGAAAGAATATCCAATTGTGCTTTAGAGAGTCTGCACTGATTTTTTTCATTAACTTGGAAGAGTTTACATGAAGCCAAGTGCAGTGCCTGACACTAAATTACTTGTAGAGTGAAGGAATGAATCAAAGTAAGAAAACAAGGAGGAGCAAAATGGATAGCTGAAATGGATATCTTGCTTGGGTACAGTTTGCCATGAAATAAGCAAACAAGTTACATTAATTCAAACTATAATATATCCAAGCTAAAAGACTAGCAAGTGAGTGGTACTACTTAAAAAATTTTATTTCCTGGTTTAAATTTCATTTAATGTCTTGATGATAAAGATTTTTTAAAAATTAGAATAAAGTTATCTGACTTTTTAAAAAGAAACACCAAAAAAGGAATACAGAGATTTAAGCTTCATTTTGAACCAGCTATTTAATCTTTTATTCTTATCTATTATTTGCATTTCAAGGAATCTTTTTCAAGATTTCAAAGAACCTTTTAGATGATCAAAAGAGAGAAGACTGGGAGGCTGAGAAAGGATCTCTTGAGCCCAGGGGTTCAAGAGCAGTGATTGTGCCACTGCACTCCAGCCTGAGTGACAAAGTGAGACCCCCAATTCAAAAAAAAAAAAAAAAGAATGAGAGAGAAGACTGAGCTGCAGGAGAACAGTGTCTTCACTGCTGTGTCTCCAAGGATTATCCCAGTCTTGGTACAGTAGGCAATTAATAAACACTTGCTGAATGTTTCACAATTGAATTCAAATGAAGTTTTTAAAGTAACATTGTAAAGAACGCTTCTCTTTGGCATCTTTTAGCTTGCCAATTTGATTAATTGTTTTACTTGTTCAGATCACCTGGCCATTATTTCTGAGCTGATAGAAGCAAAATTTCTGTAAAATTTTATAAAACTTTTCCCCCCAATGGAAAATATATTAAACATTCCTTGTTATAAATTTTAAATACATTTCTCTTCTAGGCTATATGTAAACAATGAATCTGTCTTTTTATAAGAAAATGAAAGAAGTATCTACTTTTTAATTAATGTCCTATCTATGTCTTGGAAAAAATAATAAAAGTTTTGCAGATAACTATAAATTTTCTGACATAAAGAGACAGCACAACACTTCACTCTCAGCCCTGCTTCATAATTGAACAAACCTGGAGCACTGGTTCAAGGAAGGACAAAAGGTAGAGCAAATATCAGAAGTGACTGCTTCTCTATTTTCTACTGAGCAACAGAATTAAAGAGAAAGGTAAGAGAACTGCTATAGATGAAGAAAATCCAATTTTAAAAAAAAACTGCTGTTAATCATCAGAGTCCGAGGAAAGAGTCAGTGCTAGAAAGAACAGCTACTGGGGCACAAACAATGGCAATCTCCTAGAATGACAGTACCCAAAAGGTACTTATACAGATCAGAGAATTGTTGGACAGAATGAATATAAATCAAGAAATGCAAGGGCTAAAGCTAAATGAAATTACTTTGGAGCTAGACAGGCTCAAGAAAGCATACTTAGAAATAACAGAAATAAAGAATTCCATCCAAGAAATAAATAACAAACTGACAAGCATGGGAAGTAGAACTGATCAAGCAGAAGAAAGAACCTCAGAGCTGGAAGAACAACATGTAGAATTAACTCAATCTATTAAAAATAGATATTCAAAAACTTAAGAAGAAAGAGAAAACTCTCCAAGAGACGTACAATTTTATCAAAAAAACCAAGCCTAATTCTGATTGGAATAGCTGAAATAGAAAAAGAAATGGAAAACGCCTAGGAACAAACATTCCATGAAATCATTCAAGAAAACTTCCCTCATCTGGCCAGAGAGATGACTATACAAGAATAAGAGATTCAGAGAACCCCTGCAAAACATGTTATAAAAAGACCAATTCCTAGACGCCTAGTAATTTGCTTACACAAATTAGGTATAAAATTTAAAAATCCTAAATACATCAAGGGAAAAAGGTCAGACTATCTACCAGGGGAGACCAATCAGAATTGCTGATGACTTATCTGCAGAAACACTACAGGCCAGAAGGAATTGGACCTCAATCTTTAATGTTCTCAAAGATAAACAATTGCAACCAAGAATTTCCTACCCAGCCAAGTTAAGCATCACTGGCAATGGAAAATTAAAATCCTTCCCAGACATCCCATACCTAAGAGAATATGTTGCTTTGAGACGAGCTCTACAGGAGATGCTTAAAAATGTGCTGTGCACAAAGGAAGAAAGAAAAAAAAAGAAAGATCATATACTTCACAAGATCACAAACAAACACAGAAGCAGCAGAAGACACAGCATACCCACAAAAATGAAAGCACATACATATATGAACACACAAGCTGAATGAAAAAACAACCTTATAAGACCATTATGTCAGGGACACACTCTTGCATTTCAGTAATCAGCCTAAACACGAATGGACTAAACACACCACTGAAAAGACATAGAATGGAAAACTGGGTAAGAAAACATGACCCAGAAATTTGCCATCTCCAGGAAACTCATCTCACCACAAAGGATGTCCAAGACTCAAAGTTAGAGGGTGGGAAACAAATTTTCAGGCAAACAGATCACAAAAGAGGGCAGGGGTTATATTTTTAATATCAGACAAATCAATCTTTAAGCTATCAAAAATTTTAAAAAGATAAATAAGGACACTACATAATGATAAAGGGTTCAATTCATCCACAAGAAATATTCATCCTAAACATATATACACCCAACACAGGAGCACCAGCTTTTATAAAGCAGCTACTAAGTAAACTAAAAAAAGATATTGACTCTAACATTATCAAAGCTGGGGACTTAAATACCCCACTAATAACCTTAGATAGTTCATTGAGGCAAAAAATCAACAGAGGTCTGGAAGCTCAACTTGACGCTTGACCAAATGGTTTTACTAGATGCCTACAGAACATTACCCACAACAACCACAGAATATACATTCTACTTATCACCACATGAAACATACTCCAAGATTGACCACATCCTCAGCCATAAATCAAGCATAAAGAAATTTCACATGATTGAAATACTGCCATGCACCTCCTCAGATCACAGTGGAATAAAAATCAATATCACCACCTACAAAATTCCCCCAAAACCCACAAAGACATGGACACTAAACAGCATAATGTTGAACAACTCCTGGGTAAACACAGAAATCAAAACAGAAATTAAAAGATTCCTGGAAACAAATGAAAATGAAGAAACATCTTATCAAACCCTCTGGGATGCCATGAAAACAGTTCAAAGAGGGGAATTTATATCTCTATGAACTACACATCAAGAAAATAAAAGGAGAATAAGTTGATAGCCTAAAAAAGTCACCTTAGGGAACTGTAAAGGCAAGACCACCAAAACCCTAACTTCAACAGAAGAATCCAGATTACCAAAGTAAAAGTTCAAATACAGGACATAGAAGACAAAAATGCCATAGAAAAAAACAATAAAACAAAAAGCTGTTTCCTTGAAAGGATAAACAAGATTGATGGATCCCTAGCAAGAATGACCAAGAAAAAAAGAGAAAAACCCAAATAAACACAATCAGAAATGCAAAAGATCAAGTCACAACTGACCCCAAAGAAATACAAAAAATTATCAGAGATTACTATGCACAACTGCATGGAAACACACTTGACAACCTAAATGAAATGGAGAACTTTCTGATATCACACAACCTCCCAAGGTTGAAGCAAGAGGAAACTGAGAGCCTATATTGAACAATAACAGCCCAGGAAATTGACTCTGTTATTAGAAAACTACCTACCAAAAAAAGCCCTGGACCAGATGAATTTCCAGTGAAATTCTACAAATCATACAAGGAGGAGCTGATAGCAATACTATTGAAAGTATTTCAGGCAATAGAGAAAGACAGAACTCTCCCCAAATCGTTTTATGAAACTAACATCACAATGTTACCCAAACCCAGTAATGATCCAACAAAGAAAGAGATCTACAGGCCAATATCCCTGATGAATATAAATGCAAACATTCTAAACAAGATTCTAGCAAATAGAATCCAACAACACATATCAAAAATCATCCACCAAGATCAAGTAAGTTTCATCCCCGGGATGCAAAGCTGGTTCACCATCTGCAAGATCATAAGTGTAATTAAATACATTAACAGACGTAAAAACAACAACCACATAATTATATCATTAGATGCAGAAAAAGATCCAAATCCAGCATCCCTTCTTGATAAAAACTTCGAACACCTAGGCACAGAGGGAACATACCTCAATCAAAATAGTAAGCAATCTATGATAAATGCCCAGCCAACATATTACTAAACGGACAGAAATTGGAAGCAGTTACCCTGAAAACCAGAACAAGACAAGGCTGCCCACTCTCACCCCTCCTGTTCAGCATAGTGTTGGAAGTCCTAGCAAGAGCAATCAGATAAGAGAAAGAAATCAGAGGTATCCAAATAGGAAAAGAAGTCAACCTATCCCTCTTTGCTGACGATATAGTCCTATACCTTGAAAATCCAAGAGAATCTGTCAAAAACCTCCTTGCACTGGTAAAGGACTTTGGCAAAATCTCAACGTACAAAATAAATGTGCGAAAGACAGTCGCGTTCCTGTATACCAACAACCAGCAGGCAGAGAACCAAACAAAAAGCAGAACCCCATTCACAATAGCCACAAAAAAACTGAAATACCTCAGCGTCTTCCTAACCAGAGAAGTGAAAGGTCTTTATAACAAAAACTACAAAACACCTCTGAAAGAAGTCAAAGTTGACACAAACAAATGGAAAAATATTCCCTGCTCATGGATTGGAAGAATCAACATTGTTGAGATGTTCGTCCTGCCAAAGGCAATCTACAGATTCAATGCTACACCCATTAAATTACCAACATCATTCTTCTCAGACTTGGAAACAATACAGAAATTCATATGAAAACATAAACAGCTACAAATAGCCAAAACAATCCTGAGCAAAAGAAACAAAGTGGGCCATTTTTACAGAACTTAACAATACTGGCACATGCTAAAATGAGGGTAATTCACTTGGCATGAACCATCATCTGTGTTATTTTTTTCCCCCAGACTTATCTGAAGAGTTTTGGGAGAGGAAGAATGTTCTACTGCTTAAATTATAAGCTCCAAGACTAACCATTAAATTTGCTGTTATTCTGACTTAGACTATATCATTCAGCTCCACTAAAGAAAGCTTCTTTTCAAAAGGCAGTGACCTTTTCTCTGCATCAGATGAAATAAAAAACAAATAGCAATATGCTTTCAAAAGCATCACTACCTCTAGTGAGATTTTCTCTAATTCAAAGCCCTGGAACTGAGCAAAAAATGCATTATCATCCCTGCCAGGATGAATGAATAGAGAAATGTCAAAGTAAAATAATTAAACATTTCACATTATTTTACAAATTTCCATCTTTTTGTGGTTTGTTGTGAGTACCTTGTTAGTTAGAACAGTATTTTATTTTCTTTTAAAGATGTGGGGTACAATTCAGGATTAGGTATATAAGTGGTCATCGTACAGGCAAAGTTTGGGCCCAACTTTGGTCCCTACTTTGCCTCGTTTGAGATCAGGTACCTTTATTAATGTTATGTGCCCCTCCTCTCCCTCCCATGGCAGTTTTTGGCTACTGCAATCGCTTTTTTATTGTATTATAGTAAATGTTCGGGCTCCGCTTTTGAGTAAGAAAAGTAAATATGGTACTCAGTTCTTTGTTTCTGTGATAAATAACTGAGTATTATAGATTCTAAATCCATCCAATTTGCTACAAAGTCCATAATTTTGTTCTTCTTTATTTCTGCATGATATTCCATTGTGTATTTGTACCACATTTTTTTCCAGACAAGTTTTGATGAGCAGCACAGTTGGTCCCATGTTTTTGATATTGTAAATAGTGCTACAATAAATATGCATGTGCAGGTATCTTTTTAGTAGAGTGATTTAGGTTCCTTTGGGTATATTACCAGACAGGGGATTGCTGGATCGTATAGAAGATCAATTTCTAGTTCTTTTAGGAATCACCCACTGTTTTCTATAAAGGTTGAACTGGTTTGTACTCCCTCCAACAGTGTAGAAGCATTCCCTTTTCTCTGCATCCTCACCAGCATCTGCTGTTTTTTGTTTTTTTTAATGAAGGCCATTCTTATTGCAGTTTGGTGATAGCTCAGTCTGGTTTTGATTTACATTTCTCTGATGATTAGTGAGACTAAGCATTTTTTCATGTGTCTGTTGGCTGCTTGTATATCTTCTTTTGAGAAGAGTCTATTTGTGTCTTTTGCCCACTTTTTAACGGGGCTGCTTGTGTTTTTCCTTTCGGTACATTTGAGTTCCTTGTAGATCCTGGATGTTAGGCCTTTGTCAGATATGTGATTGGCAAATATTTTTTTTCCATTCTGTGGGCTGTCTCCCCACTCTCTTGATGGTTTTTTTGCTTTGCAGAAGCTTTTCGGTTTGGTAAGGTCCCACTTGTCTATCTTGTCTCTTACGGCATGGGCTTTTGGGGTTTTGATCAGGAATTGGTAACTTGTTTCAGTTTCTATAAGGGTGTCTCCTGCATTTTCTAAGATTCTTAAAGTTTGGAGTTTTACATTTAGGTCTTTGATCCATTTGGAGTTTATTTTGTATTTGGTGATAGGTAAGGATCCTGTTTCATTCTTCTGCATGTGGTCAGCCTGTTTTCCCAACACCATGTACTGAATAGGTTCTCCTCTCCCCAGTGGTTGTTACTGGAGGCTGTGTCAAATATGAGTTGGTTGAGAAATTGAGGTTTTGCTTTCAGAATTTCTATCCTGTTCCATTGGTCTATATGCCTGTTCTTGTACCAATACCAAGTTGTTTTGATTATTGTAGCCTTATAATAAAGTTTAAAGTCTGGAAGTGTGACTCTACCCATGGATAGAGTCACAGACCTCTAGAGTCTCCTATTTCTGAAAGACATGTTCTTCTGTGGATTGGAATTTCCTGTTCATAGTTATGTATGTAACATACTTTTTGCTGGAATAATGTGGCTCCTGTTTCAAATGGAAGATGGATATTTGGAAATATGGATCCCCTGAGAACTGAGACCACTAGCAACCTCCAGCTTGATTACTGGGGCTGAGAACTAAGGCTCCTACATCAATATGACTTGACTTGTCCAGGAAGGTAAAGCTGTTAACCAGTCAGCAGCTTTCCCCCATATTCGTTTATGTGAACTATAGACTACTGGACCAGCCCATTTCTCCAGACAACAGGGTGCTCAGCTGCTTAAACCACACAACTAAAAATATTTGGTATTCATCAAGATTTTTGCCAAGACCCTACCCAATGGGGTCTATCCATCTCAAACATTTTTTTAAATGCCATTTAAAAAAATTATTTGTATTTGTTTTTAAAAGTCATACATGTTTATGGTTAAAAGTTTTTAAAATGTTAAGGGCACAAAAGAAAAAATAAATTTCAAGGGTGAGGATGAAAAAAATGTTTTGACATATTAGCATCAAAAGACAAAAGTTCAGCTAATGGAAGAGCAGGACAAATTAAGATAGAGGGAAGAGAAAAATGGGATTAATGCAAGTGTATGAACAATTAGGATGAGGTAATTAATCTAAACATTAGCAAAATTCAAAGACTAAGGAGGGTACACTAAAAGAACATTTTGGTTAGAGAAGTAAAATTTGGTATGATCCCATTTGTTGTGTTCTAAAGAAACCTTGAGATCTGATTAAAGAAAGTTTGACTGCTATAATTTAAGGCAGATCCACAGAATTTCAATATACTGTACAAAACCAACCAACCAAACAAACAAACCATCAAGAGAGTACATCAAAAGTGCAAAAGCAATACTTCAAGAAGAGAAACACTAACTAGCATGGACTCTGATTCAACATGCAGCAGCATGAAAGGAATATTGGTTGAGCTATGGAGATAGTCACAGTAAACCTCCAAGGAAAAAGATATCTGGACCCTGTGTGAATATAAGAAAAACGGGCAAAAGCATTCCAGAATGGAAGCATAGCAATATTTTTTATTGTTTGGATGAAGGGAATATTTGGATTTACTATACTTATGTTTACTGTAAGATCCAGCAAATTTCTGGACATAAGAGGCAAAAACTAAACTATGTGAGGATGCTTTCTACAAATATAATTTTACGTTTTCCTCAACAGCAGATTAAGAAAGAAATAAAGTCACAAAGCTGTGTGATATACCTGCTTCTTCTTAATTTGCATATAGAGAACTAGGTAACAAGTTAGAAGGGTTTTATAGAAATAATATTAAAAGAAAATTATGTCAAAATCAGGTTGACTATTTCAGCACATGAAGCATATATCAAAAATCAGGAGCAAATGGTGGAAGAAAAATGCAGAAAGCTCATCAAAGAATGAGAAAAGAGAGAAAAGCCTGTCTCAAGATTTGAAAGGAAAAAAAAAGGCCAAAGAAGTTTTCAAGGATATCTGACTAAATCAACATTTTTAAGATTGTACTTTTGATGACAAAGAAGATAAAAGTTTAGAAAATTCTATTGTCTACTTCCAGTATAGGAGATATATGTTTCCTAGTTAAATGCAAATGGAGATGCTAGAAAATCACTTTTATGAACATCTGAAAAAGCTGGTCACATTTAGGGATCAACTGTTGGCATTGATCTCTGGTAGAAGGAGCCTGGGAAATAGTAAATATTACCCTTCCTTCCTTCTTTTTCTTTCTTTCTTACGAGTCAGGATCTCACTCTGTCATCTAAACTGGATTGCAATGGCACAATCATGGCTCACCGCAGCCTTAACCTTCTGGGCTCAGACACTAAGGACTGGATCTAGCTCTAGTATTTTGCAACAGCCAAGCAAATTATCTCTCACCATCACTTGCCTTACTATATTACATGTTTTATTGTTGGTGTTTGTTGTTTGTCTTTCTCTGCTTTTGAGCTTACATAACAAAAAATGGTCCCTTAACCAATTGACCTTGATCATGTGATGTCCATTAATACAACACATTTTAATTAAATAGAGAACTACCAATGTTTATGAAAAATTAATAAACATATACTTAAGTACAAAAAATGAGTCAGTCAGCTCCATGCTCAGTATGTCAGCCATCCCTTATGGCTGTCAAAGAAACTGATGCAAACTTTGTCTACATTAGTAGATGTCTAGTTTCCAAACAAGGAAGGTCACATCGTTTTACTACACCCTACAATGCTAAGAATGCATCCAGAATATCATTTAGTTCCTGAGACCTCATCTTAAATGGAGTTGTGAAAAGTTAAATTGCCGTAAAGAAGGACCATTGAAGTAAGAGAGCATCTGGATATGACTTCATTTGAAAAACAGCCAAATTTGGAGATATTTGGTCTAGAGAAAATAATTTAGGAAAGAGGATGAGTAAATTGCCTTAAAGAATTTGAAGAACTATTTGGAAGTAACTCTGCATCTCAAAGTGTCAGAGATGAAAGCAAGGAATACAAATTTTAGGGGAGAACAACAGATTTCCATTTAATATAAACAAAGGGCTCCTGAGAAGATTCCAGACCTGCATGGTTCCTCACAGCCTCTAGCAGTTTAACTTGAGAATAAAAGATCATCAGAGGGTTCCCTTTTTAATACAAGAGATCATATGCAATACTGTAATCATGGAATGAACTTGTCTACAAATGATGATGATGATGATAGTAAATAATAGCAATCATGGTTTTTCACATTTGAGAGCTTGGGTACAATACATTTACTCTCTTGCTCTTTCATCTTTTTAATAAGTAATTCAAATGACTGTAGCACATTTCATTATTTCAAAATAGTTTCTTGGTGTTCAGGAGACAGACTAAAGGGCAGAAGTTTAAGTTAATGCCCTCAATTTAGAAGCTGCCTTTTTGAGAGAGAATGCTTTGGAGTTAACAATGTAATTCTTAGCCTGCAGCATTTTGGTTAGAGTGTACCTCTATCTCTATGTTCACTAAAGCAAGCTTTGAACTTCCCAAAAGGTCAACTGAAACTGAGCTTTGTTTCTTGAACTTTGGGTTTACACTCCCATTTTGCACCCTCCAAATTTTGCAAATGCTACGTAGTTTTCTCATGTAAAGCTCTGCAAATTCTTTACAAATGCTTTGCATGCTTTGTTTGGATACTTTCTACCCTTTGGGGCAGTTTTATCAATACTGAATAGATGTTAGGTCCCCTGGATTTGGAGTCAGACAAGACTAGCTCTATATCTTGATGTGCCTGCCTCTGTATATGTCTTCTGTAATGGCAAAATACTAGCAATGCTTACCACAGTGGGTTGTTTTGAGGATTGAGATAACTATATGCATAAAGGATTTAACACAATACGTGGTAAATAATAATAAGTGCTGAAAAAAATATTAGTTCTTTGTTGTTATTGTCATATTCATGCTACTTGTTTCGAACAAGTATGAATCCTCAGTCATCAATAGCTCTGCAAAGAGCTCAATGATAGCCAAGACTTTTTGGATTGTGGGTTTTCCAGTTGTCTACACTAAACTATAGTTTGTTGAACAATATTATCTGCCATACAAATTTTATTGTGATAAAAAAATCAAACAAATATTTGTCATAAATTCTATCTGCTGGAATACAGAATTTTCTTCATTTTAATTGATGATTTATTATTTTATTATTTTATTTGAAATGTGAGGAGGTAGTAATGAAGAGAACACTGGAATCAAACCAAGATAGAGAGAAAGTGTGTGTGTGTGTGTGTGTGTGTGTATGTGTAGTTTTATATATATATGTAGTTTTGGATTCTGGAGCAGATTTTTAGAAAAGTGGTGACTGGAAGGTCACTCTGCCTTTCATCATTAACCCCTATGTGTCTGTTTCTCCTAAGTCAAGAGGATGTTGATGCCCACAGGTATCTGTGTATGAGACGTAGATTTCATTCCATGGTGGTTATGGTAGGAGCAACTGATATAGAACTATGGGCTCTTAGCCTGGGTAAGACCTGGGAATTCAGAATTCACATATTAAAGCTAAGAAGAAACTGAAACATTCACAGATTCTTTCTACCCTACTCACAGGTGAATAGGAATGTGAGTGCCCTCCTGGGTCTTCCAGAGATTTTCTTTGAGTGGCTCAGAAAAGAACAGTTGACTTGCTTGCTAGTAGTCTACCAGTCTTTTGAGAGTAGAAGCCAAAGTCCATACAATGACCTACATAATCTGGTAGTGCTAACCTTATCCTCATTCCTCTCTTTCACTCCAGCCACACTGGCATCTTGTTTCTTGAACTTCAGTATTACACGTTGTGGTCATTGCATCCTCTGTTTTTTTTGAATACTACATTTTTTTTTCCTTGTAAAATTCTTGTTTATGGATACATTTATTAAATTTATTTTCTACCTCTCCTATGCAATATTATCTCCACCAGTCATAGACCAAAAAAAAAAAAAAAAAATTAGAAAAAGAAACTTTGCATTAGTAGTGACAACTTTAGAATTAGAATTTAAGAATAAGTTTGATAAGAAATGGATTGGGCCTTTATGATGTAGACTAAAACTTTAATAAATATAGTAAAATATAGAAAATAAAGACACTGCTTTTGGATGAGAAGGTCAAACTTTAACAAATTAATGCATCTATAATTAACATATAAATTTAAGGTTCAAAACCCCTAGTTTTTAAAAGATTGGCTACAATGATCTTCAAATATATGAGAGAACAACAAATGCCCAAGAATAGTTTTAAAATATTGGAAGTATAACTTTAAATACAGTTCACAATAACAGGTCACTAAATATTATTTACAATGACTGACGAGAAAAAGCAATTTTGCAAACTATGTCCAATAGGTTTCAAAATCTAATTTCTTTTTCTTTTTTTTTTTTTTTTTGAGTTGAAGTCTCACTCCGTCGCCCAGACTGGAGTGCAGTGGCCGCTCCCAGCCACCGCAGCCTCGACCTGCTGGGCTCCGGCGATCCTTCCGCCTCAGCCTTCCGAGCAGCCGGAACTACAGGCGCGCGCTACCTTGCCCGGCTCATTTTTTGATTTATTGTAGAGGTGAGGTCTTGCTTGCCCAGGCGGGTCTCGGACCCGCGGGCTCAGGCAATCCACTCACCTCGGCTTCCCAAAGGCGTGGGATTACAGATTGAGCCACCCAGCCCAGCCTCAAAATCTAATTTGTCAGCAATTCAATGCTCTATACTCACACATATATGACAAGTATCAATAAGTTGGCAAAATCTGTTTTTTGCTTTTTTTTGGTCTAACCTCAATAATATTTTTTCCTATCATAATTATACTATAATTAATTTTAAATCTTAAACAAATAAGAATACTAGATATTAGTTTGTCTATGAACCCTAAAAATAAAGAGTGCAGTATAATAGAACATTTAAAAAATAAGTCTGGTTACTTTCAGTACATATGTAGAATTTGTTTGCTTTCGATGTTTGTATATCTTTTTTCTGGTAAAGTCTATGCTATTTTCTGAGTGTAGTGCTTTCTGAGTTAATGTTACAAAGAAAAATTATTCATTTCCACTCATCGAATTTAGTCAGATGTTTTCCTTCAAACTTCTATAGCCCATTGATCTTGTTGTGGTCATAATGAAAAGTACTCAATATTTTTCCTGATTGTGAAAAATTATCCATGATAATTCATGTGAAAATTTAAACACTGCAGAAGAGAGAGAATAATCCCCCCCAAATCCATCTATTATCTGTGCTTCTTCCTCTATTCACTATTTAGTCCTTTTCTTCATCTTCTCAGCCAAAAGGCATTTATTCTATTCTATCTTCCATTCATTTCTCAACTATTTGCAAACTGGCTTTCTATCTTATTTCTTCATGGTCTCTGTGATTCTGACAATAGTTCACCAATGACCTCTGTATTTCCAAATTCAATGGAAACAATTTCATCTTTATTTTGTTACTCTCCCTGGCTCTCTACTCCCTGACATCATACTCTTCTGGTTTTCATAATTTTGCAGTTCTCTGCATTTTTCATGACATTTTTTCCACAGAATACTTAAATATCCACAATTCCCCAGGATACATTACCTGGCAAACTCTTACTGGATCATCTCATCTTTTTAAATGTTTTCAGTGATTATCCACATATTCAAATTTCTTAAATTTCTAGTTCCCACATATATCACTGTCTTCAGATACAGACTCACAAATCCAGCTGCCTAGTGAACATTTCCATCTGGGTACCAAATGACATCCCAAATTCAACAGTTTCAAAACAAAACTGGATTTACCCCAGACATATTCTTGCATGTTTCTTGTCTTGATTGGCAGCACTGCAATCCACTTAGCTAGAAACCAGCATTCTTCCTCAAAACTTCTCTATACCTCACTAACCCACTTCTAATCAATTGTAATATGTATATATAGATTTTACCTCCTAAATATTTATCAAATGATTTTCCTCCTATTTTACCTTAATGCCACTAATTTATTCAAAATATATTCATCTTTTATGACGATGTGTAGCAGAAACACAATTTTAACCACATCAGTTCTCTGTCTATCACTGTGGACAATCTCTGTTTATCTTTCTGGCACAGACAAGATAAAGCCCAACCTCTCAAAATGCGTATGTGCCCGCTCTGCCTGTCTGTCATCTGCTTTCCCTCCTTTTCCCAGCAATGTGTTCATCAGAGCCCAACTGCCAGCAAGTGCCCCATGCTCCATATTTGTCATATCTCCTCTGCTCAGGTCATCTCTTTGTGAAATCTCCTTCTACTTCTAATCTATATTTCTACCCATTACCTGGGTAACTCCCCTGTAAGACTTGACTCAGGCCTTAACTCCTCCTTGTTTTTTCCTTCACTCCACTGGGTTAAATACTCATTCTGGAGGTTCACCAGTGCCTCTCTCTGTCATCATTTTCATACAATATGTTACAATCAGCTTTATACGTTCATGTATTTGTCTTCCCATATGTGTCTGTTGGCACTTGTATAACCCCAGTTCTTAGCAAAGTGGTTGACATATGGTTGGACTCAATATATAACTTTAATGGACAAATGCAATGCATCTTTTACTGAAATTCTTGAATAGTCAAAGTTAGTGAGTACTAATTAAATGGAAAGTAACAGGTACTGTGGCCAAGGACATACTGTTTGTTCCATTTTTCTGATTTTCACCTTGTTTTAGTTATATTAAGACACAGAACATTTTAAAATGAGTTCTGAAAATTAGTTAACAATCACTGAACACGTTTGTTAAATTAAACGTTTCACTGTCAATTGATATAGTAACTTTTTTCTCCTTAACTATTGTACACATCCATAGAGGAGGGTAAAACATTGTTTTATTTAACCATGTTTACATGTTCTTATCCCTTTATCCTTAAGAGGTTTTCAACAAAATTAGAATGTTGTTGGACACAGAAACAAATATAGGAAGTGTCATTATATCTTCCACAAAATTAGAAATGAGCTGGTCTAATAATATCCATTAGATGTTTATTTTACGTTTTAATATGCATTTGTGCTCTGCTAGGCCTGAGCCAAGTCATAGTGATTAGCTTAAATAGTTGGCTCAAATAAAGACATGACTGAGCGTCATACCAGTAAGAAAAGAAAATGTATTGTTGACTACAATTCATATGTGAATTTAAAAATTATAAAATGAAAACATTTTAAATAAAGTTTTGTATTGTATATAAATTACATCATTAAATTAATGGGGTTTTTTTGGAATATGACTTTGCTATTCCTTGTAATTCTAAACACCTTAGAATAGAAAATTGTCTTACTTCCACATGTCAGTGGGTCTTAACATCATGCTTTTTTCAGATCAAGAAAACTTGTTCAGTCTCTCTGTCACTTCCTTAGATCTATGATGTCTTAATCTCACCATTTTTGACTCTGCTAATAGCCATGAGAGGGAGATGCTATTTCACTTTTCGTTCTATGTATCCACAAAGATTTTGAGTTAACATTTAAGAATCATGGGATTTCTAGGCTTACAGGTTACTGCCACTTTTACTTCTCTCTTTTTAATTTATTATCTATCCCAACTATAAGCTTTTAATTAAAAAAAGAACAGCTTTATTTATGTGTAATTCATATACTATAAAATTCACCTTTTCAAATTGTATAGTTCAGTGGTTTTTGTTATATTCAGAGACTGGTGAGATTGTAACCACTGAGCAATAAAAGACCCAAAACACACAATAGTCTGGCCGTCATCCCAGACCATTCCAACTCTTGTGTTCCTGGCCTGCTAATTCTTAAATTCCATCTCCATCTGTTTCCTGACTTTTGATCCTATTTTTCACTTAACATTTGTTTCTGCCCTGAAAACTTGGCATTATTTCTTGCCTCTAATTGATGAATCTTTTACTTAGAATTGCTTATCAATGCTTTCATTTTGGTTACCTTGGGAAGTTCCATAGATGTCTATTATGCTCGTCATTCAGCTTGGGCAACCCTCTTAGCAAACCAAAGACATGGAACAAATGTGACTTCCTCATATTTCCTGTAGAGCTACTTTGACCCTACTGAGGATTCATCTTCAAAATGAGAACGAAATAGGGGTTGAAAAAGGGAAGAAGAGAGGGGTTGAAGAAGAGGGAGAAAGAGAAGGAAGGGGGTAATTATAACACTGTCTTTCTTGTGTCTAAAGAATCTACCCATAGACATAGCCCATCCTAGGCACTCCAGCCAGATTGACTGTTTCTCTATAAGGAGGTCATTGAAACATTTTGCTTCAAATTTTTGTTTCTTGGGACTCAGTTTTGATGAAGCTGTAGCAACACGGATGAGTTCAGAATCACTCTTGAAGGTAAAGGAGAAGTAGAGATCTTGGGTTTAGGAGAATTTAGGGCACGCCATCAGAAACTGGAAACTGCTGCAATGCCAGGCAGATTAAGCTATGTGGTACACTCCATTGAGGTACAGATGAACTGCCTGTGGCTCCTGATTCTAGATCACCCCTCAAGGCTTCACATGGTGATTCTTGGGACAGGACAAACTGAGTCACAGAGTTCATCTTGCAAGTGGGAGAGTGTAGATGAGGGAGCACCCGTAGGTGTCACTTTGATACAAACATTGCTAGCATGAAAGGGCATGGTATAGAGACATTCCAGACCTCCTGCATAAAGACAGTCCTGATAAAGAGTGTGTTGGTGTCCTGCATGACTTTGAATGCTAAATGGAAGCCATTAAAAAAAATATGTGTCATCAAGTGCAATGAGTCTGATAGGTTGAGGACTTCTGATTCATCCTATAAGCTCTCTGCATCTGGTACCTTTGGTCTTATCCCGCCCTAGCCAGTGACTTGGGCCACAACCCCTGGTGTGTCCTCGTGAGAATGCACTACACACCAACCTGACCCCATTGCATATGTGATGTTGAAACTTGAATGAACGTTTAATTTGCCTGACCACATTTCAATGATAAAACTGCAAATAACTTGCCCTAAATCTAATAGTGGATATAAGATGAAGGTAGAATTCAGACCTGCATATTCTAATGACTATGATGTCCATGCTAGGCGATGGGAAAGAGTTAGTTTGCTTCCATATTTAAAGTGATACTGTTTTCTGACCAGGGCTGGCTTCATAGGCCTAGGAGTTGTACATTTGCTTGTGGTTTATTGTGTCACATCCCTTTCTTAAACTTTTTAGTTTTTTTTTTTTTTTTTTAACAAGGGGCCCTGCAGTTTTAGTTTTCCTTAGACTCAGCAAATTATGTGCCAGTCTTGTTTTGGAAAAGATCTGGACAGCTCTTTAAAAAGTCTCCATGTTTGTAATCAGTGTGATAGAAACCTAGACTACTCAATCAATAAAGGCTGATCTATTTTTTTCCACCACTAATAAAAGAGTTTCACCTCTCAGGATTCAATTTTTCTCTTTCCTTTGAGGTATGGTATTGAGTGTGCACACCTCTTGCTGAAGTGATCTCCATTCATGGTGATGTCTTCTGGAGTTCTCCAGAAGAAGATACCCTACTGGGTTTTTCTGTAGTTGTCTAGAATGCTCTTCATTCAGCTAGGATTAACCTCGTAGCAAACCACAGGACATGGAACAAATGTGACTTCCTCAAGTTTCCTAAAGAGATATTTGACCCTACTCAGAATTTATCTTCAAAATGAGAGAGAAGGCAACCCTGTCTCAGGTCCCCTCCCACTTGGAAACTCTTCTGTCTTAATAAACTCCTGTTTTCTCACCCTTCTGTTGTCCGTGAACCTCATTTTTCTTAGGCACAAGACAAGAACCTGAACTCGCTGACCCACTGAGGAAAAAAATTAAATAAATAAATAAATAAATTTTTTAAATGAGAGAGAAATGGGAGTGGAAGGAGGGCAGAAGAGCGGGAGTGAAGAAGATGGAGAAAGAGAAGGAAGGGGAAGATTATAACACTGTCTAGAGACTTTGTCTCCTACCTATAAAGAATGTATTGCTTTCTCATTGTGTTCCTACAGCACCTTATATAAAGTTCTTTAATTGCCCCATCCCCTGGTAGAGGTTTAAATGTGTTTCTCCTCTATCAAGCTCCTTATGTAGTGGAATCCTGCTTTGTTCATCTTTTTATCCTTGGACCAACCAAAACTGTGGAAAATTTTGATGAAGTGTTTAGAAAATTAAATAAAATGAAATGACTGAGTTCTTCCTGTATTCAATAACTTTGGCATTTATACATTTCCATCAAAATTATGTGCTTTTCAGGTGAGTTATGAGAAAGCTTTCCAAAACTAACACTTAATGAATCTCTGAAATGAATGTGTAAGTGCTTCATTACCTAAAAGCAATGTTTCCAATTAGTTTCTGCCTCTGGGTTTTATTTTCTCAATGCAATTCAGCTAATGTTTTAGCTAAAGAGAAAGTGAACCCTGATTAAATTAATGTTTTAGTAGAAGATTAAGTGAACCACTATTAGCATAAATCCTTCTTCAATAGCATTGAACAAAACCACTGCTAATTATCTAGCAAAGTACAAGTGTACTTGTCAGGCCTTAGGATCATGTGGGTTTTTTTGCCATTTGATTTTCTTTTTCATTTGATTTTCTTTTTTCTGGAATATGTCACCTACATATTAAATAAAATTATCTCTTGAAAGACACAAAGTGATTGAGGTTATTCTTCTTTCAGGAAGTTGGAGTCTTTTAGATTAGGATACACAAATTTGTAAGAGTGATAGCACCAGTGCTCAAAGTCATCAATCAAAACCCTGAGAATATTAAAAAAATGTAAAGATGAAACAGTAATACCAGTCTTATACCAGTTCTTTCAAAGAACTACTCATGATTCTCAACCTGTTTTATGAAGTCAGAATGGGGGAGATTCTGGAGTAGCTTTCATAGTCTCATAAAAGTCCATTGTATAAGTGTCTCTCTAGCTCTTCGGCTCTTATGTAAGAAACACCATTATGTAACAAGCAACACTAATTAAGTGATGATACCAATAAATATATTATATCTATAACTCAGTGAATCAACATTAAAAATTGGGAAACCTTTATGAAAATAAGAAAAAAAGGAAAACATTAATCAGGTTCTTTAATCAAATTTACTTTAAAAACTGTTCAACTTGCCTAATAAAATGAATGGGCAAATGATAACTAATAAGACAAAAGTTTTTTTTCTGCAATATTTAGTTATAAAAATCTTCAAATATACAGCAAACATCATCCCGTTACCTAGAACATCAATAGTTTTTTTAAACTCCCAGATAATTCCTATATGCAGCTAAGTCTGAGGACCATTGGATTATATTATGGTGTTTCTTACACTTCAGTGACAATTAAAATTACCTTGAGAATTTATTAAGGCAAGGCTCGGTGGCTCAGCCAGTAATCCCAGCATTTTGGGAGACTGAGGTAAGTGGATTGCTTAAGCCCATGGGTTCGAGACCAGCCCAGGAAACTTGGCAAGACCTTGTTTCTACAATAAATAAAAAATTAGCCAGGCGTGGTAGCACACACCTATAGTTCCGGCTGCTTGGAAGGCTGAGGCGGAAGGATCACCTGAGTTCAGTAGGTCGATGCTGGGGTGGCCGTGAGTGTTCCACTGCACTCCAGCCTGGGCAACACAGTGAGACTCCAACTCAAAAAAAAAAAAAGAAAAGAATTTATTAAAACACAGATTATGGGTTCTCATTTCCAGAGTTTCCAAAATCACTAGGCCTAGGGTGGGGACTTCTGTAGAAGTTCCCAGGTTACATTATATGCTGCTAACTCCAAGCCACACTAAGGGTAACACTGATCTAGAAAGGGAAGTTGGAGACAAAGAAAATCCAGGGGATGACTGATTGGGCAAAGTACTTTGGGAATCTGGAAGCATCTGATACATCAGGGGTTTAGTTGCCTTTTTGATGGGAGGAAAGGCAAAGTTTTCCTTTGTGACAAGTTAAAAAAGAAAGTATAAACGTAAATTCATATAAGTTTGTTGACGGATTAGCAGAAAATTAAGGAAGGTCAGCTCTGATGATTCCAAACATTGCAGGCTAGTACTGATGGAATGGTCAACTGGCTCTGACACATACGACGTAGTCATGAAGTCATGGTCTATAACAATTACTGATGAGTTGGCAAAATCAAATTCCTAACTGCTATATACACAGGTGAAATTGATGTATGTCAGCAAGACATATTAGATCACTAGACTATGTGTATGCAGTTGCATTCACATTGATTCTAGCATTTTTTTCTTGCATAAAAACAAAGAAAGCAATGCTGCATTACTAATGTTCCCAATAGCTGTACAATAGCAAAGATGACTCTTTCACTTAGATGTAGAAACTATCTTCAGACAGTCATTCAAGAGACATACAGGTTATAAATCTATAGACTCCAAACTAAGTCAATCTAATCCAAATTTTGTAAAAAAACAAAAACAAAAACAAAAACTCCTCTAGTCATCCAGTATTTTGATTATTGATAATTTTTCCAAATTAGCCTGTAGGCTTTTTGTGTGAAACAGATGCCAACCAATCCAATTGCTTTGCTTGTTCCACTGGGAAAGATGAAATGGTTGTGGAATGGTTTTGAGAACTTGTACTTCTATGAAGAGTTCCGTTGTATGATATACCAAAGTTTCTTTATCCATTGTCCTAAGGGTAGAAAAATGAACTGTTGGCAAGCTTTTGTAGTTATGAATAATGTTGCTCTAAAC
Organism: Cephalopachus bancanus; assembly: GCA_027257055.1. NCBI lineage: Eukaryota > Metazoa > Chordata > Mammalia > Primates > Tarsiidae > Cephalopachus > Cephalopachus bancanus. Next base: position 4,049,843 of record JAPVLO010000107.1, read on the forward strand.
ATTCTTGTCAAAGTGTTTTTGTGTACAGGTGCTTTCATTTCTCTTGAATGGATACCTAGGAGTTGAATTACTGGGTCAAAAAATAAACTTATGCTGTGAGTTTTATAAGAAATTTCCAGAGTTTTTTCCACTGTGGTTGTATCATACTACACTGTTTCAATAATGTATGAGAGTTACAATTGCTCTACATTCTCCCCAAAATGTATAAGATTGTTCTTTTTCATTTCTGCCACTCAGGTGACACATGTTGGTATCTTCTTGTGACTTTAATAGCTATTTTCCAGATGATCAAATAATACTGAGCATCATATGCTTATGGGCTATGTGTATCTTTTTTTTTTTTTTTACTTGGAGTCTCACTCTGTCGCCCAGAATGGAGTGCAGTGGCACGCTCCTGGCCACCACGGCCTTGACCTGCTGGGCTAAGGCGATCCTCCCACCTCAGCTTTCCAAGTAGCCAGAACTACAGGCACGTGATACCGTGCCCAGCTAATTTTTGATTTGTTGTAGAGATGAGGTCTCGCCAAGTTGCCTGGGCGGGTCTCGAACCCGCAGCCTCAGGCAATCCACTTGCCTCGGCCTCCCAAAATGCTGGGATTACAGGCTGACCCACCGAGCCCAGCCTGTATCTCTTCTTTTGTCAAATGTTTGTTGAGATATTTTGCTCAATTTTAATGGATTTTCTTTGTCTTTTGACCATTTCCGTATAAAAGTTTTTCATATATGTTGTGGACAGCTATCTTTTCTCAGATGTGTGTTTGCAAATATTTCTTCCAAGTCTTTGTGTTATCTATTCATTTTTTTGTCTTTTAATAACAGAAATTTTTAATTTTTATAAAGCCTAATTTATCTTTATAAAGATGATAAAGTGCTTTTTAGTTCTCTCTGGGAAATTTTTGCTTAGCTCCAACTTACAGAGATATTAATACTGTCTATTTTTCTAAAAGTTTTTATAGTTTTAGTTATCATATTTTAGTCTGTGATATACCTTGAGTTAATCTTTGTGTATGGCATAAAATGTGCTTGAAGTTAATGATTCCCATATGGATATCCAGTTGTTCCAGAGTCATTGATGAAAAAACTTTCTATCTTCATCGAGCTCCTTTGGCATCTTTGTTACAACTTGATTTACCCTCAATATGTGATAGTATTTCTGCTCTCTATTCTGTTGCACTGACATGATTATCAATCCTTATGCCAGTACCATATTGTTTTGATTACTGTAGCTTTACAATAAATCTTCAGTTAGATAATGTAAGTTCTTTGAATTTGTTATTCTTTTTGAAAATTGCTTTGGATATTCAAGGTCCTTTGTATTTCCATTTAATTTTAAAACTGAATTCTACAAAAGCACTTGTGGGATTCTGTTTGGAACTATATTTAATCTATAGGTCAATTTGGGATCAGTTAATGTCCTAACAATGTTAGGCACTCAAATCAATGAACTCCATCCAATGAACTCCATTTATTTAGATCTTCTTTATTATCATCAATGTATTTTAGCTTTTAGTGTGAATATCTTCTATATCCTTTGTTAAATTTATTTCCAAATACTTTAAGTTTTGGATACCATTATAAATAGAGCTATTTTTCTAATTTCATTTTTAATTTTGTTGCTGTCAGTGTACGAGAATACAATTAATTTTTAAATATTACTTGTGTATTCTGTAGACTTTCTAAATCTTTTTTTGGGGTATTTTAAATACTTTTTCCTTAAAGTTGTCTTTGTTAAACATTGTTACATAAAGATAGGTTTATTCATTCCTTATTAAACTTTAGGCCTTTTCAATATTTTTATTGCCTCAGTGCAATCAACTAGGACTTTCAGTACAAGGTTCAATAAAAATGGTAGATGTTGGCATCCTTAGCTTTTTTTTTAGATCTTGGAGGAAAAGCACTTGATATTTCAACATTAAGTAGGTTCTTCATAGGTGCTCTTGTCAGGCTGAGAAAATTTGTTACTGTTTCTAGTTTACTAAGAATTGCTGAGGCGAAAGGATCGCTGGAGCCCAGCAGGTCGAGGCTGCGGTGGCCGGGAGCAACCACTGCACTCCAGTCGGGGCGACAAGTGTGAGACTCCAACTCAAAAAAAAAAAAAAAGAATTGCTATACTAAATGAATCTTGTCAAAAGCTTTTTTATAATTTATCTAAATGATCACATTCATTTTGTATTTTACGTAAATATGGTTAATTACATTGATTGACTTGAGACTGTTAAATCACCCTTATATTCTTAGAATAAATCCCTTGATCAAGATGTATTGCTCTTTTATTTATTACTATGATTAATTTGCTAATATTTTGTTAAAAATTATTTTCTGCCTTTGTTTATGAGAAATATTAATGCATAGTTTTGGAGGATAATATCTTTGTCAGGTTTTGATATTAGACTTATGTTGGCTTCATGAAACCAATTATAAAACATTTCTTCCTCCTATATTTTTTCAGAGTTTTTGTAATATTGTTGTCACTTCTTTATTAAGGTTTTGTTAGAATTCATTAGTGGACCATCTCAACCTGGAGATTTCCTTGTGGATAGGATTTTAATAACATACTGGATTATGATGTTAGATCCAGGATCATTTAGGTTTTCTGTTTTATTTTGCCACAGTTTTGGTAAGTTGTCCCTTCAGCCTGAAAAACTGCCCAGGCACGATGATGACAAACCTTCACTTTATTTTACCTTAAATTATCTTTACATCACCTTTATTGTTGAAGCATATTTTCACTTCATATGGAATTCTAGATCCAGTTTTTCTTTTATTGGATTTTGAGAATTCTCTCTATGGTTTAGATACTTGTCCTTTTGTTTGTTTGTTTGTTTTGTTTTTGGACATGCAATTGGCAATTTTCTCTTCCAACTTTTTTTTTCCCCCTGAGTCAGTCTCACTCTGTTGCCCAGGCTGGAGTGCAGTGACACGTTGCTCACAGCCACCGCTGCCTCGACCAGCTGAGCTCAGAGGATCCTTCCACCTCAACCTTCCATGTAGCTCGAATTACAGGCATGAGCCACCATGCCCAGCTAATTTTTTGATCGTAGAGATGAGGTCTTATCATGTTGCCCAGGCTGGTCTCAAACCCATGGGCTCAGGCAATCTCTCACCTCAGCATCCCGAAGTGCTGGAATTATAGGCGTGAGCCACCACATCTGGCTTTTCTATTCCAATTTATAGCTTACTTTTGCATTCACATCACAGGGTCTTTTGCAAAACAAAAGTTTTAAATTCTCTTGAGGTTCAATTTATCAATTTTTCCTTTTATGTATCGTGATTTTGTTGTCAGGTCTAAGAATTCTTTACCTAATCCTACATCCTGAAGATTTTCTCCTATTTTTTTTCTAATTATATGTTTACATTTAAATATCTGATGCATTTCCAGTTATTTTTTTGTGTAAAATGTGAGATTTAGGCCATTTATATTTTTGCCTGTGGATATCTGATTGCTCCAACACTATTTGTTGAAAGACCTATCCTTCCTCCATTGAAAGGCTTTTGTATCTTTGTCCAAAATCACTTAAACAAATTTGTGTGGATCCATTTTTGGGCTCTTTTGTATTGATCTATATGTCTATGCCTCCACCAACACCACACAGTCATTATTGTAATTCTTGAGTCTTAATATTGGATACAGTGATTTCTCCCTCTTTTATAATTTTTCATGGGTAATTTAGTTATTCTAAGGCCTGTACCTTTACATATAAATTTTACACTAAATTGTCTAAGTCTACAAAAAAAATTTTTGAGGATGTATACAGAAATTAAACTTATAAATCAGTTTGGGAAGAACTGATACCTTTACTCTGTTGACTCTTTCAACACATAAAAACAATATATTTATCCATTTATTTATATCTTCTTTGATTTCTTTCATCAGAATTTTATAATTTTTAGCATATAGATTCTGTATATGCTTGTTAAGTAAATAAAGTGGGAGGAATTTTTCTACCTAAAATTAAGGCTTGTTGATGATTATATAAGTATTTGATTTTCTTTGGAGTAATTATAAATAGTATTGCATTTTTAAATTTGTTTTCAGCTTACTTATTGTTAGTATGTAACCTTGCTAAACTCATTTATTAGTTCTAGAAGTTTTGTTTATTTTGTATATAGATTTCTTGGGATTTTCTATATAGACATACATGTCTGCTTCCTAAATCTGTAGTCTTATTTTATTTTTTTTTTTTTGCCAAATTTGGAAAGTTTTAGACACTTTTTTTAAAATACTGTTTCAGCTGCCCTCTCTTTTTCCTCTCTAATGACACAAATGTGGGATCACTTGTTATTGTCCCACAGATCCTTTTTTTATTAGTCTATTTTCTCTTTGTTGTTTAGATTGTGTCAATTACATGGAATGAACTAATTCTATCTTCTGTCATCTTCATTCTCCTGAACCAATCTAGCCAGTTTAAAACATTTCTATAACAGTATTTTTCAACTTTATAATTTCCATTGGTTTTCTTTTAATAACTTCCATTTTTGTGCTGAAATTTGCATTTTTCATCTTTCAAGATATTTATAAGTGCTTGTTGAGTCATTGTTTATGATTGTTGCTTCAAAGTCACTTAACAATTAATTAGAAGTATCACATGGGTATTAAACCTCCTGCATATTTGTATTTACATGAAATTTTTGGTATTTCATATCTTTGTAAAATAGTAAATAATATATTAATACTTTAACACATCTTTAAAATAATTACTGTATATAGGTACACGCAATAAATTTATTGTTTACATTTTCAAAATTCCTTCCCCCACAAACAGATTTCATTTACCAAGACAATGATTTTCAAGTGTCATCACTAGACCATGCAACATCAGTATTATATTGTAAATACATAGAAATGTGGATACTCGGGCTCTACCTAAGCATAAATTAGAAATTTTGAGGATGGGCCCAGAAATTTGTAGTTTAATAAGCCTACCAGGTGATTCTGATGTATAATTAAGTTTGACAACCACCGCTCTAAGAGAGCCTTAGATTAATGGGTAGCTGCAGTGAATGTATTTGTTATATTTCTGTTATTCCTAAATTGAATTAGAAATTATATTTCAAAGTTTTTTTTAAAAAGTCATTGCAATTAAATAACTTCTGAAAAACTGAAAAATTATGCAGGTCCAATAGAAATCTCAAATATCAAGATAATAGTTTAATGCTCTTTTTTTTTTTTTTTTTTTAGTTGGAATCTCACTCCATTGCCCAGGCTGGAGTGCAGTGGCACACTCACGGCCACCCAGCATCGAACTGCTGGGCTCTGGTGATCCTTCCACCTCAGCCATCCAAGTAGCCTGAACTACAGGTGCGTGCTACCACTCCTGGCTAATTTTGATTAATTGTAGAGATGAGGTCTCCCAAGGTGCCTGGGCTGGCCTCAAACCTGCAGACTTAGACAATTCACTCACCTCAACCTCCCAAAGTGCTGGGATTACAGGCTGAACCACTGAGTCTGGCCAGTTTAATGCCTTTTTAGAGGTTACTGTCTATGTTCCAGTCACAGTTCTAAGTACTTTACAAATAAGAAACATTTAATCCTAATGAAAACTCAGGTAGGTAAGTCGAATTACTCTGTCCATTTTACAGGTGGAAAGACTGGGGTGCAGAGAGGTTAAATGACTTGTGAAAGCATGGACTTGGTAAGAGAAAGCTGAGGCACAGAACTGGAACAATAATTCTAATTGGATGTTTTCGTTGGCCCCACTTTTAATTGCGATGAAATGCTGCTGCTTATAATAAATGGTTCTAAGTTGTGCATTTTTAACAATAAGATGCTTGTTTCTAAAAAGTGTTTTATAGGTGTGAAAACACTATTTGTATGTGAGTGCAAATGGAGACTTTTGGGTCTAATCAGGCCAGACTCCAAGTGAAAGTCTGGCTAGCAAAGTAGTTTGCTTGTTTGATTATTTTTAATTTGAGATACATTAGACTGGGCATCGCTGTTAGCCTCTTACACCTGTAGTCCCATGCATTGCTCCTACTTTCTTTCACAGTCTCAGAAGGCAACTGAATCATGAGCTCTAGTTAACTGGCCTAGTTTACTAGTTAATATGAGCCCTAAAACAAAGCTCTCAAAGACATACAAGCTCACAGAAGGGAGATTTCTCCTTTCTTCTACTGGCACTGTGGTTACTTTGTTCAGATCTGGCCACTACCCACATGAGACCTCTCTCTGTGGGAACTTCACATCGTTCTCCCTAAAAGCCAGAGTGTGATCTTGCATAAGTAATGATGAAGAGAATAACAAACAGGAATCAGCAGGAGCTGCTGGGTACATATTTATTTATCGACTCTATTATCTATTTATCAGCTCTCTAGGATATATATTTACTATTTAGAGCCACTGATTGAAAAATGACTGATAAATATAGTTTATGCAAATCTACATCACATTTTTAAAGCGATCTACCAAAAACATTGAGATACCCTGTTCTCCTTCCACCCAATCCAGAGGAGGCTGAAGGTCTGTAAACAGAAAGGACAGGGACAGCAATCTAATTAAAATCTGCTGTGGCTGCTTATCACAGTTACCAGGAAATACATTTTCATCATTTCCTAGTTTTCCCACTTGGAACAAGCTAGAACAATCAGGCACTACATGATTTATTAACCACGCTGATTCTGACTTGAGTCAACAGCTGGGAAAACAAGAGGCTTGAAAAATTCAGAAACCTTGGAGTACACAAGGCAAGGTATTTTACATATCTCAAATTCCTTCTTTCCATGCTTCTCCCTGAATCTGTGGAACAAATTCCTCCCAAGAGGAAACAACGAGTTCACATGTAGCTATACTGCTAAACACTTTTGACCTCAGTTGTCAGATTTTCCTTAATAACATCAGCAGTATGTGGTAGGTGCCCTCATTTCAGGGTCTGTAGGAGTGATGGGGCTTGTGCAGATTTAGCTGTAACTGAGACCTTATCCCAGACCATTCTGATTCTCACTATAGTCTTAGCGCTGAACTGATATGAAATCCAGAACACATTGTTCTTGGGGTCTGCCTCTCTCTCAGTCCATTTGTGCTATCATAACAAAATATCAGAGACTGAGTAATCTATAAAGAGTAGAAATTTATTTCTCCTAGTTCTGGAAGCTGAGAGTTTAAGATCAAAGCACCGGCAGTTTTCACTTCTGGTAAAAGTTCAGTCTTTGCTTCAAAGATGGTGCTGTGTTGCTACATCCTCTGGAAAGGGATGGGGACAAATCCCCCCTTTTTTTTTTTGCATAGTAGAAGGTGGAAGGGCATAAAAGGAACTGGCTCCTTCTATTATGCCCTCCATAAGCATGGGGCCCTCATGATCTAAACATGTCCTACATTCTCATAAATAATTAATTTAATATTTTTACTCCTAAGTAAAATGGATGATGCTTATGCAACAGAAATCTGACCATCCTGTATTAATACTATTTGCAAAATATTTTGTTTTAGACTCCATATACAGGAGGTATGACTCTAAAATAAAAAGTACTCCTTAAGTCACACAAATTAGGCATGTTGGGCCTACTAAAATTAAACATCCTTCACCACTTTCTCCCATACTTTTTATATTAAAAGTGTCACTATTCATTGATTTTAAAGTATGTCTCAAGTATCCTAAAGTACATTAGATGAAAATTAGAATGTTAGGCTAGATCTCATTTTTAATTTCCAAATGAGACTGAACATGTATAAAGTTTTATTTTGATATCCATGTTTCTTTCATATAATTTAACTTGCTTGCATTATGAAAACCAAAAGTAATTAAAATAACACAAACCAGGTAGATGTAAAAGTACTAAAAACTGACTCATCATATTCTCATTGCCTACTCTATGAATTATGGGTAAATGCAGCCATTTAAGTGAACCAACCCAAAATAATATTCAAAAGGAGACATGCTACCAAGCATTTTTTTCAGAGTTCTGACACATATACAACTTCACCAATTTTTTTATAATCAAACAGATCAATATATTAAGACACCATCAGGCCGGGTGTGCCTATAATCCCAGCACTTTGGGAGGCCAAGGTGAGAGGATTGCCTGAGCTCACAGGTTCGAGATTAGCCTGGGCAATTTGGCAAGACCTCATCTCTACAATAAATAAAAAAATTAGCTGGGCATGATGGCACGTGCCTGTGGTTCCAGCTACTTGGAACTGAAACGGAAGGATCACCTGAGCTCAGCAGGTCAAAGCTGCGGTGGCAGTGAACAGTACTGCAGTCCAGCCTGAGCGACGGTGAGACTCCTATTCCAAAAAGAAAAAAGATATGAAGCATAGATTTATAGACCCTTGGAAAGTTCATTCTGGTTAGCAGGGGTAGCATCGCAAATTAATGGAAAATATAAGGGTCTTTATTGCTATGGGGAAATTGGCTATTTATATGAAATAAATTTAGATCTCTATCTCACACCATATAAATAATAAATTACATGTTCATTAATTTTCTAAATATGAGAAGCAAACATTCAAAATCAGAGAAAAATCTCAAAAGCACTAATTATGAAAAAATGGCATCTATTTAAAATTTTCTCACAACAAAATACATCATGAAGTGAAAAGAAAAACTACATTCTGGGAGAATATATTTGCAATGCATATTACACAAAAAATTTAATAACAACAACAACAAAATACCTTTTATAAGTCAATTAGAAAACATATAAGCAAACTAATGAAAAATAGATAAATTACATTAAAAGGTGATTCACAGAGGAGAAAACACATATAGCCAATAAACAAATAAGAAGACATTCGGTTTCATCAGGAACCTCAGTGTAAAAATTAAAATCACATGAGATTTCTTATTATAAATACCAGTAGACAAAATTTAGAAAAATCCAGATAATGCCAAGATTTGGTAGGGATGTAAAGTAATACTGCAGCTCATATATTCCTAAGAAAATGAACTGGTACAGCCTCTCTGAAGAGCAACGTTGCAGTATCATGTAATGATTAAGATATTTATATGCTTAGAATCAATAGTTAAACTTATAATCATAAAGGATCTTTCCACACGTGGACAAGGAAATATAAACAGAAAAATTCAATGCAAGTTTGTAAACAAAAGCTGGCATCAACTAGCAGGTGAATAAAAAAGAGAAGATAATACATTCATAAAACAGAGTAACATGTAGCCATTAAATGAGTGACTTATCAACATGGATACAATATTAAACATAGTACTGAATGAAAAGAAAATGTCAAAGAATGTGTGAAGTACAAGGCAGGCCCCTCTTAGCCACAGTTTTGCTTTCTGCAGTCTTAGTTACCATGGTCCAGAAATATTAAACAAAAAATTCCAGAAATATACAATGGGTAAATTTTTAATTGCACATGGTTCTGAGGAGTGTCATAAAATCCTATGCCAACATACTCCAACCCACCTGGAACATGAATCGTCCCTTTGTCCAATGTCCAGTGTCCAGTGTTTCACGACGTATATGCTACATCCTGCCTGCTAGTTACATAGTACCTGTCTGGGTTATCAGATGGACTGTCAGGATATTTCAGTGCTAATGTGAGCGGTACCGAGTGTTCAAGTAACCCTTATTTTACTTAACAATGGTGCCAAAAAGCAAGAATGGTCATTCTGGCAATTCAGATATGGAAAGAGAAGCCTTAAACTGAGGGTCTTAAGATGTGCAGTAAGAACAACTCTTCTAACTGAAATTGTGAAGAGGGAAGAGGAAGTTTGTGCTAGCTTTGCTGTCCCTCCTCACATTGCAAAAGTTATAGTCACAGTGTGTTATTATTATTTAGTTAAAATGGAAAGAGCATTAAATTTGTCAGTGGAAGATATGAACAGAAAAGTATTCTGACTGGCAGCAGTAGGATTTGATACTATCTGCATTTCAGGCACCTACAGGGGTTTTGGTATGTATCCCCTATGGATAAGGGGGCTACTGCACCATTTATCCTATTAAGATACATGAAAAATGATGTTGCATATTGTTTATGGGGATATGTATATGATAGAAAAATATGACATAATGTTAGAAATATAATGCAAATATAAAATTAAATACCAACATATGCAAAACAATGATAAATTTAGAGGAGTGATTATGTCAGGAAAATTAAGAGTAACAGGCAGATATAAGGAAAACTTCGACTGGGTTTGTAGCATGTTAATTTTTAAGCTGCTGTGGGGTACTTAGGTGTTCACAAAGTCTGCTATAAGATTATGAAATGTTAAATGATAATATAAGAGACTCCATGAATACTAGTATTCACACACTCATACACATATAAATTTTCTATAGAAATGAGGATTTTTTTATCACTTATTTTAGGTTTGTGTATTAGTTTGCTAGGGGTGCCATAACAAAATATCACAGACCAGGTGTAAACAACAGAAATTTATTTTCTTGCAGTTATGGAGGCAGGGAGGTTTTGGATGCTTCTGAGGCCGGTCTGCTTGGCTTGTTGATGGCCGCCTTGTTTTTTTTTTTCCTTGAGTTGGCGTCTCACTCTGTCGCCCAGACTGGAGTGCAGTGGCCACTCCCGGCCACCGCCGCCTCGACCTGCTGGGCTCCGGCGACCCTTCCGCCTCAGCCTTCCAAGTAGCTGGAACTACAGGCACGTGCTACCACACCTGGCTAATTTTTTTTTTTTTTTTTTTTTTGAGTTGGAGTCTCACTCTGTCGCCCAGACTGGAGTGCAGTGGCCGCTCCCGGCCACCGCAGCCTCGACCTGCTGGGCTCCGGCGATCCTTCCGCCTCAGCCTTCTGAGTAGCCGGAATTACAGGCGCGCGCTACCACGCCCAGCTGATTTTTTGATTTGTTGTAGAGATGAGGTCTCGCTGCCCAGGCGGGTCTCGAACCCGCGGGCTCAGGCAATCCACTCGCCTCAGCCTCCCAAAGCGCGGGATTACAGGCTGAGCCACAGAGCCCGGTTTACCCGGCTAATTTTTGATTTGTTGTAGAGATGAGGTCCCGCCAAGTTGCCCAGACGGGTCTCGAATCCGCGGGCTCAGGCCATTCACTCACCTCGCCGCCCAAGGCGCGGGATTACAGGCTGAGTCACCAAGCCCGGCTGATGGCCGCCTTCTTTATATGTCCTTGCAAGATTTTTTTTTCTGTGCACGCCATTCTCTGGGGTTTCTCTGTGTGTCCAAATTTCCTCTTATATGGACACAAGTCAGACTGGATTACAGTCCACTTTAATGGCTTCATTCTTAATCAATCACCTGTTTTAAGGCCCTATCTCCAGTCACGTTCTGAGGTATTGGAGCTTTGAACTTCAACATATGAGTTTGGGGAGAACACATTCAACCCATAACAGTTAAGAAGTCTAGCAAAGAAAAAAAAGGGGGAGGGGGCAAGAATAAAGAATAAGCCTTAAAGATAAAGGATACAACATAAATTATGTTTTAGCATTACAAATGTTGGAGGATTCACATAATTTCGAGATTTTCAGAATAAGTACTGGTGGGATAAACAGAGTCGTAAAGTATGTTTATCTTTCCAGAGGCAGGAAATTAGTATCATTAGCTGTGTGGAAGGCCAAAAAAGAGAATTCAAATTTAAAATCATCTATTATCTCTATGCAGCACGATACTGGAGAATAATATTTGTTAAACAACTTTAAATAATCTCCATACAAATAAGTACTTTGAAAAAAGTACTTTCATAGTTGTTTCAAATAATTGTGGATATTCTTTGATACCACACCAAAATTCAGTAAGTGCTAAATTCTTAATTGTAATGTGTAATCTGAAACTCTATCAATGAACTTTTGTACTCTGTTATGTTAAAATCCATTGGTTTTTCTTGTACTTTGAAGCCATCTTTTATCCATGATTTTGTAACATTGTGTATTGGGTATGTGGAATATAATGGTTCCAAATATGCACTGAAAATTTCCACAGCAGACTCATGAGGTTGAAAAGGCAAAGAGCACCTTAACATTATCATGAGCACAGTCTTGACATTGTAGACTCTGCTTTAGACAGTAGTCTAGTAGCTAAGAGAACAGGATCCAGTACCAAACTCCAGGGTTTGACTCAGGAGTGAGGAGCCAGACTCTTACCTCTGCCCAACTCCCATCTTGGGTAATTTTCTTCATTTATGCATATGTTTTTTTCATTTCTTAAATAAGTATAATAAAAATACCTACATTGTATGTTTGTTGAAACCATATATATAATACATGTAATATACCTAACATGACCAAGGATGATAGATCTTATTAAGTGGGAGAAGTTTTTCCATAGCAGTAATACAGGGGCCCCCACTCACACAGATTAATCTAATGGCTCGGGGTGGAGCCCAGGCATGGTATTGGTTAAATTCCCAAAGTGTTTTGCCTGTGTGGCACAGGTTGGGAATCATTGGTTTGTATTATTGATCACTAGCTTCTTATTGTTGCACATTAATCATCTGAAAAGTTTTGGAAAATCCCACCCGTTTTCTGGCCAAAACCCAGAGAAATTTCATGGGAGATTTTGGAGTTTCTCCAGGGACACTTCTGGTTTCCTGGAATTAAATAACTGAATTATTTTGCCATCCAAATTCTTGCAATCTCACTTCCTACAATGCATTCATTATTGTTTCCTGCCCTCCAGTTGAGATAATGGGTGGTCCTGATCCCCGAATTTTCCCTTCTGTTAGGACCTAAGGTCATACATGGCCTGAGTGACAGACCCCAGGAGAAGAGACCAGGTTAAATAAAGAATATGGGCATAGATTGAAAGCTGAAAAGAAATTAGGAAACATTTTCTTTAAAATTAAAAAATTTTCTGTCCTTAGGTTTTTTTTTTTTTGAGTTGGAGTCTCACTCTGTTGCCCAGACTGGAGTGTAATGGCCGCTCCCGGCCACCGCAGCCTCGACCTGCTGGACTCTAGCGATCGTTCCGCCTCAGTCTTCTGAGTAGCTGGAATTACAGGTACGCGCTACCATGCCCGGCTGATTTTTTTATTTTATTGTGGAGATGAGGTCTCGCCAAGTTGCCCAGGCGGGTCTCGAACCCACAAGCTCAGTCAATCCACTCACCTCAGCCTCCCAAAGGCGCGGGATTACAGGCTGAGCCACCGAGCCCGGCTTGTCCTTAGGTTTTTTTAAACAGCTCTGCAGAGATGTCATTGACATATTTAAAAAAGTATATATTTAAGATGTACACCTTGATGCTTTCATACATGTATATAATGTGAAATGAACACCACAATTCAGTTACTTAACATATCTATTACCTTTACAGTCATCATGTGTGTAAGATTTAAGATCTATCCTCTTAGCAAATGTCAAGTATACAGCTTAGTATTAATCACGCTGTACATTAGATATCCAGAACTTACTTACCTTGAATAACTGAAAATTTTAGCAGTTATTTTTTTTTTGATATTGAATTGTATAGATTCCTTATATACTTTGGATATAATTCCTTATCAGATATATGATTTGCAAATATTTTCTTTTTTTTTTTTTTTTTTTTTTTTGAGTTGGAGTCTCACTCTGTCGCCCAGACTGGAGTGCAGTGGCCGCTTCCGGCCACCGCAGCCTCGACCTGCTGGGCTCCGGCGATCCTTCCGCCTCAGTCTTCCAAGTAGCTGGAATTACAGGCGTGCGCTACCACGCCCGGCTGGTTTTTTGATTTATTGTAGAGATGAGGTCTCGCTGCCCAGGCGGGTCTCGAACCCGCGGGCTCAGGCAATCCACTCACCTCAGCCTCCCAAAGGCGCGGGATTACAGGCTGAGCCACCGAGCCCGGCTTGCAAATATTTTCTACCATTCCATAGGTGGCCTTTTCATTTTGTTGTTTCTTTAACCATGGAGAAGTTTTTTGGGTTGATATAATCCCACTAGTCTATTTTTGAATAAGTTTTTTGTGCTTTGGTGTCATATCCAAAAAATTATGGTCAAACCAATGCCAAAGCTTTTCTCTATGCATTTTTCTAAGAGTTCTATGATTTCAAGTTTTAAAACTTTAGTCCATTTTGAGTTGTTTTAGTGCATGGTATAAGAAAGCTGCTAAATTTCTCTTTTTATTATTTATTTTTTGCATATTGATATCCAGTTTCCCAGTACCACTTGTCAGAGGCTATCTTTTCCCCATTGTGTGTTCTTGGCACCTTTGTTGAAGATCAATTGACTGTAAATATGTAGGTTTATTCCTGGATTCTCTATTCTGTTCCATTGGCCTATTTGTCTGTTTTTATGTCAGTAACATATTGTTTTGTTTATTACAGTTTTGTAACATAATTTAAAATACAGATGCCTCCGGCTTTTTACTTTTTTGCTCAGGAATGCTTTGACTATTCAGGGTCTTTTGTTGTTTCTTACAAATTTTAGATTTTTTTTGTACTTCTATAAAGACTGCTATTGGGATTTTGAGAGATTGCATTGAATCTGTAGATCACTTTGGGTACTATGTACATTTTAACAATATTAACTCTTACAATCCAAGAGCATGGAATGTCCTTTCATTTATTGGCATCTTATAAAATTTTCTTCATCAATATTTTATAATTTGTCTTTCTCCTCTTTGACAATTAAGTTCTAATTTCATTTTGTTTATTGCTAATGTAGATAGAATTGTTTAATTTCCTTTTTTGAAAGTTTGTTGTTGGTATGTAGAAATGCCACTGATTTTTGTATGTTGATTTTATGTCCTGCAACTTTACTAAATTTGTTTTTTGATTCTAACAGTTTTCTTTTTGGTGCAATACTTAGGTTTTTCAGTGAATATACTCATGTCATCTACCAATAGAGATTTTACGTCTTTCCTTCTAATGTGGATGCCATTCATAATTTTTTTTTTCCTGATTGCTCTGACACAATTTGCAGAATCATGATGAATAATAGTGAGCATAGACTCGGCATTGGCCACTGTGCAGACCAGATTTCTCTGATCCATTTGGAGTTAACCTTTGTGCATGGGGATAGATAGGGGTCCTGTTTCAATCTTCTGCATGTGGTCAGCCAGTTTTCCCAGCACCATTTACTGAATAGGTTCTCCTCTCCCCAGTGGTAGGTGGTGGAGGCTTTGTCGAAGATGAGTTGGTTGAGAAATTGAGGTTTTGCTTCTGGAATCTCAATTCTATTCCATTGATCTATATGCCTGTTCCTATACCAATACCAAGCTGTTTTGATGATTGTAGCTTTATAGTAAAGTTTGAAGTCTGGTAATGTGATACCACCTGCTTTGGGTTTTTTTGCTGAGGATTGTTCTGGCTATTCTTGGACATTTGTGTTTCCATATGAATACCTGCATTGTTTTTTCTAGGTCTAAGAAGAATGTTGCTGGTAATTTGATGGGTATTGTATTGGATTTGTAGATTGCCTTAGGTAAGATGGACATCTTCACAATGTTGATTCTTTCGATCCATGAGCATGGGATGTTTTTCCACTTGTTTGTGTCAACTTTGATTTCTTTGAGCAGTGTTTTGTAGTTTTCCTTGTAAAGGTCTTTCACGTCTTTGGTTAGGAAGATGCCAAGGTATTTCATTTTTTTTGTGGCTATTGTGAATGGAATTGTGTTTTTTATTTGGGTTTCTGTTGGTTTATTATTGGTGTAGAGAAATGCGATTGTCTTTTGTACATTTATTTTGTATCCTGAGACTTTGCCAAAGGCCTTTATTAGTGTAAGGAGGTTTTTGACAGATTCTCTTGGGTTTTCAAGGTACACAATCATATCATCTGCATAGAGAGACAACTTGACTTCCTCGTTTCCTATTTGGATACCCCTGATTGCCTTCTCTTCTCTGATTGCTCGAGCCAGGACTTCCAATACTATGTTGAACAGGAGGGGTGAGAGTGGGCATCCTTGTCTTGTTCCAGTTTTCAGGGGAAATGGTTCCAATTTTGTCCATTTAGGAGTATGCTCGCTATGGGTTTCTCATAGATGGCTTTTACTATTTTGAGGTATGTTCCCCGTATGCCTAGATGTTCAAGGGTTTTTATCAAGAAGGGGTGCTGGATTTTATCAAAAGCTTTTTCTGCATCTAATGATATAATCATGTGGTTTTTGTTTTGACATCTGTTGATATATTTAATTACATTTATGGTTTTACAAATGTTGAACCAGCCTTGCATCCCAGGAATGAAGCCTACTTGGTCATGATGGATGATTTTTGAGACGTATTGCTGAATCCGATTTGCTAGGATCTTGTTGAGAATTTTAGCATCTATGTTCATCAAAGATATTGGGCTGTAGTTCTCTTTCTTTGTTGGATCTTTACCTGGCTTGGGTATCAATGTGATGTTGGCTTTGCAAAATGATTTGGGGAGCGTTCCATCTTTTTCAATCACCTGGAATACCTTCAGTAGGATTGGTATCAGCTCCTCCTTAAAATGTCTTGTAGAATACTGCCGGAAAGCCATCTGGTCCAGGGCTTTTTTTTGTAGGAAGTTTTCTTATTACGTAGTCGATTTCCTTGATTGTTATTGGTTTATTTGGGGTTTCAATTTCTTCTTGTTCCAACTTAGATAGGTTGTGTGATGTCAGAAAGTCCTCCATTTCCTTAAGGTTTTCAAGTTTGTTTCCATACAAGTGTATGTAGTAGTCTCTAATGATCTTTTGTATTTCTTCAGGGTCAGATGTGACTTCATCTTTTGTGTTTCTGATTGTGCTTATTTGGTTTTTTTCTCATTTTTTCTTGGTCAGTCTAGCTAGGGGACCATTGATCTTGTTTATTCTTTCGAAGAACCAGCTTTTTGTTTCACTGATTTTTTCTATTATCTTTTTGTCTTCTATGTCCTGGATTTGGGCTTTTATTTTGGTGTCTTTCTTTCTGTCTTTTTTTATTACTTGATAATCTTAAAAAATAGTTTGGTTTAGTTCTTTTTCTGCATTGTTTGTGTGTGTATTATTGGTTTCTTCCTTTGTGGTTACAATGAACTTGTATACATCATCTTTTACTGATAGCCATTCATTTGAAGAACCCTCTTAAACATTTTTTGTAAGGTAGATATAGCGGTGCAAAACCCTTTCAGTTTATGCTCATCAGGGTAAGATTTATCTTTCCTTCATTATTAAAGGATACCTGTGTTGGGATTACTATATTAGATTGGCACTTTTTTTCCTTTTAGTACTTTGAATAAGTATTTGAATAACCACACTCTTCTGGCCTAAGATTTCTATTGAGAAAATCCTTATAATCCCTATACCCAGTCCTTGTATGTGATGAGTTGCTTTTCTCTTGCTACTTTTAAAATTATTTGGTTTTGACTTTTGATGATTTAATTATGTCTTAACGTAGACCTCTTTATGTTCAATCTATTTAGGTTGCATTAGCAACTTCAATCTGGGTGTCTATTTCCCTCCTCAAATTAAGGATTTTTTTCTGTTGTTTTTTCTTTAATAAATACACTTTCTATTCCCTTCCTTTTCTCTTTTTCTTCTTGAATTTACCTTACAAGTTTGTCGGTTTACTTCATTTTGTGCCATAAATCTCACAGATATTCTTCACTCATTTTTTCTTTCTATCAGATAATTTCAAGTAATTTGCCATCAAGTTTGCTGATTCTTTCTTCTATTTGATCACATCTGCTGTTGAAGCACTCTATTGCTTTTTTAAGTACAGTCCTTGTATTCTTCAGTTCCCAAATCTGTTTAGTTTTTCTTTCTTTTCTTTTTCTGTTTTCTTGATGTTGAACTATTTATTTTGTTCTTGTACTATTTTTCTGATTTTGCTAAATTTTTTATCTGTCTTCTCTAATAACTCACGGTGCTTCTTTAGAGTAATGATTTTGAAGTCTTCATCAGGCAATTCATAGATCTCTACTGTGTTAGGGCCAGTTACTGAAATTTTATTATATTCTTTTCTTTTTTTTTTTAATCAATATTTTTTATTATGATTTTGTGGGGTACAGTTAAGGGTTAGGTGTACAATTATGTTTCATTCAGGCACCCTGTTGATAAAAGGTGTTTCCCCATCCCCAGACAGATATTTGTGACTGTTAATCCCATCCCCCTCCCCCCATAGTTTCCCAGTACCGTCAGTCATTTTCTTATAGTATTACATTGGATGTTCAAGGTCCATTATACGAGTCAGAACATGTGATACTCGGATCTTTGTTTCTGTGAAAGGTCACTCAGTATTATAGACTCTAGTTCCATCCAGGTTGCTGCGAAATTCATGATTTTGTTCTTTTTTATGGCTGCGTAGTAGTCCATCGTGTATATGTACCACATTTTTTAAATCCAGTCCTATTTTGATGGGCGGCATGGTTGTTTCCAGGTTCTTGCTATTGTGAACAATGCTGCGATAAATATACGTGTGCAGGTATCTTTTTTATAGAGTGATTTGTGTTCTTCAGGGTATATTCCCAGTAGGGGGATTGTGGGGTCATATGGAAGGTCAATTTTTAGAGCTTTTAGGAATCACCACACTGCTTTCCACAGAGGTTGCACTAGTTTACACTCCCACCAACAGTGTAGAAGTGTTCCCTTTTCACCACACCCTCTCCAACAGCTGTTATTTTTTGAGTTGTTGATAATTGCCATTCTGACTGGA
The DNA here is from genome assembly GCA_027257055.1 of Cephalopachus bancanus. NCBI lineage: Eukaryota > Metazoa > Chordata > Mammalia > Primates > Tarsiidae > Cephalopachus > Cephalopachus bancanus. The sequence continues at coordinate 4,068,276 of JAPVLO010000107.1, forward strand.
GTTAGGTGATATCTCAGTGTGGTTTTGATTTGCATCTCCCTAATGATTAGTGAGGTTGAGCATTTCTTCATGTGTTTGTTGGCTGCTCGGATGTCTTCTTTTGTGAAGTGTCTGTTCATATCTTTTGCCCACTTTATAATGGGGTTGTTTGTGTTTTTCTTTTCAGCACATTTGAGTTCCTTGTAGATCCAGGATGTTAAGCCTTTGCCAGACCTGGAGTTGGCAAATACTTTTTCCCAGTTTGTAGGCTGTTTCCCTGCTCTCTTGATGGTTTCTTTGGCTTTGCATATTATATTCTTTTGATGCTGTCATACTTCCTTGTGTTGGTGTCTGCACATTTGAAAAAGTAGTCACCTATCCCAGACTTTATTGACTGGCTTCAGTAAGAGAAAAAAAAAACTTCACTTGTCTTTGGTATGTGGAAATGCTCTGGGCTCTCAGTCTACTGGAGTGTAGGGAAAAAATGTGTGGAAATGTGGGGAGCAGATGAGTGCTGTCCAGACATCAGGCCTCTAGCAAAGGCGAGACCCCAAGCGAAGGCAAGGTCCTGCTTGGTTGCTCCGCACCCTAGCCAAAGAGCAAGGGATGCAGCCTGCTACACAGAATAGCATCTCAGAGCCCACACATCTGGGCGCAAATAGTACAGATAAAGCCTTAGCAACAACAAGATGACCGCAGAACAGCTTGCCATTTAGGTAGCAACAAAATTCCATTATAGCTCCCTCATAGACCTTGAACTGCTCCCAACTTCCTTTGTGCTTGATTATAAAATAAACACGCTGAGCTAGTTTGGGGCCACTTCTCCTCCATCAGAGAAAAGTGTCCCACTTAGCCCCAGCTTTCCTTTATGTCTTTGTGTCTGTGTCTTAATCTCTTGCCGTTCCCTCTTGGGACCCTTAAGGCAGTCGCAAGGGCCACCACATGGGAATGTGCACTGATTCTGGGTTGGGCAGAGATGATGGTTTGGCGCTCAGGCTGATAGTATCTGTGATATTGACAATTGTGTGGTCCTTGGTGATGATGGTTACAAGGGGCTCATGATGACCACTAGGACTGTTGGTGACCTCAGTGACACTTCTTGGTCACTGAATTTGATCCTCCCGCCTCAGCCTCCTGAGTAGCTAGGACTCCAGATGCATGCCACCACCCTCAGCTAATTATTTTATCTTTTTTTTTTGTAGAGTTGGGGCCTTGGTAGGTAAATATTGGGGTGGGTAGTGTGCTTGTACTTAGCTTCAGGGGCAGCTGAAGGTATGTACACAGCCGTGGGAGCTGGAGCTGGTGACAGGAGCCATGCTTGTTTGTGAACCCTTACAAGGTGGCCACACTGGGTCCTGGGTGCCCATGGTGGCACTCTCCAGGGTGGCTTTAGTGGTTGCAGGGGTTGCTGCAGCTCAATCAGCTAAGGTCAACAAAAGAGAAAACTGTGAAACCCTTGGTGGTAAAAACTGCAGGAGTCCATGGTGGCCATGAGGGCTGTTGAGATCCTCAGAGGTGAAGGTGACTCCTGCAGAGCAGGCCACTGGGGACAGAAGTAGCACCAGCCATGTGGTAGATATCTGTTTTTCCCTAGCTGTCTCCAGACATATCAGTATACAGATCCCTCCAGTAATCTGGGTGAAACTGGTTGCTCACCCTGTTTCTCTTTTCCTCCATGAGAAGAACTTGTGGGCTAAATGTTGAGCTAAGCTGACCTGGGAGATAGGATAGTGTAGGAAACACAAAACTACTATTCTCACCCTTTCTGTTCTATTGATCCATTGTGTTGCTGCAGCTCCTTCAATAGAATCTTGAGCTTTTCCAGAGCTATTTTTATTCATGTCTAATTTTTTTTTAGGAGGAGGACAAAACCTCCTACTCTGCCATATTGCTAACTTCACTCTCTGAATCAACCAACATTTTTAAATTGAGGTATAACTTACATACTGTAAAGTGCACAAGTTTTTTTTTTTTGGTAGGAGCCTCACTCCATTGTCCAGGCTAGAGTGCAGAGGCATGCTTACGGCCACTCCAGCATCAACCTGCTGCACTCAGGCAATCCTTCCGCCTCAGCCTTCCAAGTAGCAGGAACTACAGGTGTGCACTACCATGCCTGGCTAATTTTTTTTAAAATTCTTTTATAGAGACAAGGTCTCACCAAGTTGCTCCAACTGGTCTCGAACCTGCGGGCTCAGGCAATCCACTTGCCTTGGCCTCCTAAAGTGCTGGGATTATAGGCAAAGTCACCGTAAAGTTGCATAAATTTAAATGAGTAGGTCAGTTTTTTTTTGTTTTTTTGTTTTTTTAGTATTATGCACACTCATATATCCACTTAATAGATATAGAACTTTGTAGCACTCGAGAATGTTTTCTTCTGTGCCATCCCAGTCAATACATCCCAGAGAGGGAAACACAGTTGACTTCTATCTTTTTTTTTTTTGAGTTGGAGTCTCCCTCTGTCACCCAGGCTGGAGTGCAGTAGCATGTTCCTGTCCATTGCAGCCTCAACCTTCTGTCTCAGCCTTCCAAGTAGCTGGAATTACAGGCACGTGCCACCACGCCCAGCAATTTTTTTGATTTATTGTGGAGATGAGGTCTTGTCAAGTTACCCAGACTAGTCTTGAACCCATGGGTTCAGGCAGTCCTCTCACTTTGGCCTCCCAAAGTGCTGGGATTATAGTTATGAGCCACTACGTCTGGCCCCTATTCTATTTTGAAGTCATTATTTTTGCCTGATATTCAACTTCATAAGATGAAATCATCCTGTGTGTATTCTTTTGACTTTGGTTTCTTTCATTTAATATAATGTAATAGTGAATTGTATGTGTTACTTTGGACCATGGGATACTGAGTTATTTGGTTAGACATACTGGGTGTAAGGATGAGATTAACATTTGAATTATTAGACTGACTAAAACAGATTGTCTTCTGCAATGTAGATGTGCCTCATCCAATCTGTTGGAGGCTTGAACAGAACAAGAAAGAAGGCTCATGGAAAATTTAATGTCTCTCCCAGTCTTCTGTGTAGGACATGGTCTTCTCTTACCTTCAGACTCAGGTTTGGACGAAAGCGTATAGCATAAGCTCTTTTAAGGCTTTCAGACTCAGACTGGAGCTACATCATTGGCTTTCCTGTGTCTTCAGTTTTCCAACTGCAGATCATGGAATTTCTCAACCTTCATAACAAAATGAGCCAATTTCTTATAATAAATATATCTGTATCTATATCTATATATATAATCTTCATCTAAATTTCTTATTGATTCCATTTTCTGAAAATATCAGACTAAGAGATAACTTCTGAGATTCATCTATGTTGTATTGCACATCTGTAATTTCTCCTTTTTATTTCTTTGCTTTTTCAATTGTGTGAGTATAATATATTTTACTTTTTCATTTTCCTATTGATGGGCATTGGGGATGTTTGCATTTGAGATACTGAATACAGCTAGTACAAATATTGTTATAAATGAAATTTGGTGAACATCTGCACTTACTTCTTTTGAGTATATATCTAAGAGTAAATATTGCCGAATCACAGAGTAAAGATATGTCAAATTATTCCATATTCTCAACAACACTTGGTTTTGTCAGTCTTTTAAACTTCAACCATTTAAGGCAGGCACCATTTTGTAATGAGAAAAAAATTATATCTCTGGCTACCCAACTAAGCAATTTCTCTATATGTCTTCCATCTCTCTTATTGATATGAACACCCAGAGCCTTTTTCTTTTTCTCAGTTGCAGTATATGCCTTAATTCCTACTAAGATGTTAGCTGATAAAGTTCAAATGATAAGCTTTAAACCAGCAAGCAGCTTTAGTAAAAACAAAAACAAAACCCGGAACATATGTGACCTAGTCATTATTATTGTTGATAAGCTATTTTCTCTCCTTCCAGGAACATGAGATGATTACATTTTTGTATCCTTAGAAGTAGGTTGTATTCATATGATACACCCTGGCCAGTGAATTGTGACTACAAGTGAGGTATGTCACCTCTGGGTAGAAATTTTAAGAAACAGTCTGTGAGTTGCTGTGTCTATTTCCCCATGCTTGTGTCCACTTCCTCTGGCTTTAGTACTCAGGAAAGATTGCATCAAGATGGAGTCTTTGCCAGCATGGGTCCTTAAGTGATTCTGATAAGCAGAAGAGTCCTCATGACCATACTACATAAGACATAAAGTATAAGTAAGGAATAAACCTTTGTTCCTATAGGCCACTAAGACTTTGGGATTTTTTGATACCACAGCTAACCTAGCCTACCCTGATTGTCAATCTTTTCATATAAGTCACCTGCTCTAGTTGGGACAATCTACTGGTGCTAAATATGAGCTTCTCCCTTTAAATGTCATCTGTGATCTCTGGTTTTTGACAGTCCCTGGCTGTCTTAACTTACTCATTTGTGCCATTTATTATTTTTTCCATGGAAATTTTAGTTTGTTCTGTATTAATGCCTTCTATATTAGAGATGATTGAATCTTACTGGGAATATATGGAAGACTGAAAAGCCAATTGGATTCAGATAAGTGAATTTTAAATAGTGGAGTCTTTTTTTCAACGACTCATAAATCAGTTGAAAATAAAATGATCCACATATATTATTTTACTAAGTTTTCATCTCAGTGCTTGGGAGTTTTTCTTACATTTTGGGAAAGTAGTAGAAGTGTTGGGACATCTAAGAATCAAGACAGAGGAAGTAAAGTAGAGGGTCAGGAATGACAGTTTATAAACAAATATAATAACATGCAAAATTATAGAAAACGATTTGCAAATAATCTAGTCTGTTTATATTCTGACAAGAATATGCTCTAAAAGGAAAAATTTCAAAAAATGTATTAGGTTTTTCTACTTTAAATAAATTGCTCAGTTAAGTTTATTAACTCTTGGGCATTTTTTTAAAAATAATGGCTTTATGTATATAGGAATGCAAGAATGAGGAAAGAATCAAGGAAAGGTATATATTAATTGTCTTTTAAAGTTCCATTACACCATTCACTTCCAGTGGGCCAGAACTTTGCCATATCACCACAGCTAGCTAAGCAGAAGGCTGGAAATATTCCCTATATTCCAGGTTTCAAGTGAAATCGGTGCAATAAGTGATTATATTGAGGCAGAAGAGGGGAATAGACTTAAGTGGGCAAACACAACCTCTGCCACAGTTACTCTCTAGTCTTAACATTTTCATTTAGAGACAGTGGCATCTAAAAACACTCCAGGCTTTTTCTATTCTTTCGTGTATTTGTCTCAGAGAGCAGAGGTGAATGGTTGGCATGCGGAGTTCGCAAGAATAAACTGGGGAGGAGTAGTTCAGCCCTCTTCCTCTTTGGAGAAGCAGTCTTTCAACAGGGAGCACACCGTCCTAGCTCCTTCATGGAGTAAGGCTTATAGTGGCAGGCATCCATAATAAAGGACTGTGGTTTTTTCAGCTCTGCCTGAGACAGTGAGAGTAATTCTGATTCTGCACCCTTCTGTAAACTACTGTTGCCAGGAAATGTGACTGGGTCTTCTAAAAAGCTTTAAGATAAAGATAATGTCGTTTCACCCCTTGGCTACTTCTCAAGTGATTTCCTTCACAAGCAAAGCACAGTGATAGTATATATAATCTCTCAAAAGTCCAACAATATGAACATATTTTCTTTTTTTTTTTTCTTGAGTTGGAGTCTCACTCTGTCGCCCAGACTGGAGTGCAGTGGCCGCTCCCGGCCACCGCAGCCTCGACCTGCTGAGCTCCTGCGATCCTTCCGCCTCAGCCTTCCAAGTAGCCGGAATTATAGGCATGCGTTACCACGCCCGGCTGATTTTTTGATTTATTGTAGAGATGAGGTCTCGCCAAGTTCCCCGGGCGGGTCTCGAACCCGCGGGTTCAGGCAATCCACTCATCTCAGCCTCCCAAAGCAAGGGATGACAGACTGAGCCACCGAGCCGGGCTTGAACATACTTTCTCTAAGAAAGTTACAAAGCTGTCAGTGAGAAAACAACACTATCTCTCTTTGATTTCCCTGTCCAAGTAAGTCCTATGGCCATATCTCAAACAAGTGACAAAAATTACATGTTGACAGAAATACACAAAGACACACAACAGAATATATACAGAACTGCTTTATATAGCTATGTAAACACAGAAAACAGAAAAAACAGAAATGTTATAATAGATGGAAAATTAAAAACAAACAATTCAAGGAAGTGGAAAATACAGTAGTAGTCCCCGAAATAATTTTCGTAACTGACTGTGAATCTACCAAACTCCTGAATAAAATATTTCCACATCTCCAGTCATGATGTCTATTCCATGTCATCTGTCAGCCCAACAGGTGAATTAGGTCCCATTTGGGAAGAGTTGTATTTGACTATTTATTTGATATATTCCCTTCTCTTAATCAAGGTAATATTTTGATTCTGTCTATGCCTATCTAATATTCCTTGTGTAGCCAACAATTACATATTTTCACTGCAACTGAATCTGTCAAATAATGAATATCTTTTACAAAAAAAAATCTAAGAATAGATATTTTAAGAAAAAAGATCAAACTACTGGCTGCAAAGGATATGACCATACCCATGTACGAATGGATGAATAAAAAAATAAAAATAAAAAGCCAGGCTCGGTGGCTCAGCCTGTAATCCTGCGCCTTTGGGAGGCTGAGGTGAGTGGATTGCCTGAGCCCGCGGGTTCGAGACCCGCCTGGGCAGCGAGACCTCATCTCTACAATAAATCGAAAAATCAGCTGGGCGTGGTAGCGCGTGCCTGTAATTCCAGCTACTCGGAAGGCTGAGGCGGAAGGATCGCCGGAGCCCAGCAGGTCGAGGCTGCCATGGCCGGGAGCGGCCACTGCACTCCAGTCTGGGCGAAAGAGTGAGACTCCAACTCAAAAAAAAAAAAAAAAATGAAGCTCTATTATCCATAACAAAGACAGTTAAATGCTTTAGTCTTTGTAATATAGTAATTTAGTTCTTCCTTCATGGTTAGAAGATTACTGTGAAATTAGTCCCGATTATTGAAATGTTCTGTTAGCATTTGCTTATGATTAATTTAGAACTGTAGAAAAATTTGAAGCAGCGTTTTAAAATATTTTTATTAACAAAAATGTCATTGTTAGCCAGGCTCGGTGGCTCAGCCTGTAATCCTGCGCCTTTGGGAGGCTGAAGTGAGTGGATTGCCTGAGCCCGAGTGTTCGAGACCTGCCTGGGCAGCGAGACCTCATTCTACAATAAATCCAAAACAAAAACAGCCGGGCGTGGTAGCGCATGCCTGTAATCCAGCTACTTGGAAGGCTGAGGCGGAAGGATTGCCGGAGCCCGGCAGGCGAGGCTGCAGTGGCCGGGAGCGGCCAGTGCACTCCAGTCTGGGCGACTGAGTAAGACTCCAACTCAAAAAAAAAAAAAAAAAAAAGTCACTGTTACAAAAGATGGTACATTGAAATGCTTTAGATCTCTTACATTTCTGGTGTAGTTGCAAGACTACTGGCTAAAAAAGGGAGACCTATCATTGTAATTCTGTTTTCAACTATTAATGCCCCATGTAACTTTGGACACGTGACCTGGGCCACTCTTCATTTTCTCATTAGAATGTAAAGTAAATAGACCTTCATGTTCTTCTAGCTCTAAAATCTTTTGGTTCTATATATTACAACGTACAGATTAGTACTAGCATCATTTGGATTTTTTTTTTTTTTTTTTTTGAGTTGGAGTCTCATTCTGTCACCCAGACTGGAGTGCAGTGGCTGCTCCCGGCCACCGCAGCCTCGACCTGCTGGGCTCCAGCCATCCTTCCACGTCAGCCTTCCGAGTAGCTGGAACTACAGGCATGCACTACCACGCTCCACTAATTTTTTGATTTATCGTAGAGATGAGGTCTCGCCAAGTTGCCCAGGCGGGTCTCGAACCTGCGGACTCAGGCAATCCACTCACCTCAGCCTCCCAAGGCGCGGGATTACAGGCTGAGCCACCGAGCCCGGCTATCATTTGGTTTTTAAAATGAACATATTTTATTTTATTTTATTTTATTTATTTATTTATTTTTGAGTCGGAGTCTCACTCTGTCGCCCAGACTGGAGTGCAGTGGCCGCTCCCGGCCACCGCAGCCTTGACCTGCTGGGCTCTGGAGATCCTTCCGTCTCAGCCTTCCGAGTAGCCGGAATTACAGGCGTGCGCTACCATGCCCGGCTGATTTTTTTATTTATTGTGGAGAGGAGGTCTCGCTGCCCAGGCGGGTCTCGAACCCGCGGGCTCAGGCAATCCACTCACCTCAGCCTCCCAAAAGCACGGGATTACAGGCTGAGCCACCGAGCCCAGTAAAATGAACATATTTTAGTAAAGAAAGCTATAAGCTGTGCTGCCTCCTTTTGCAGACTTGTTTTTTTCAATTGCTTGTTTCTGTTTGTTTTGTTTTTTTGAGTTGGCGTCTCACTCCATTGCCCAGGCTGGAGTGCAGTGGCACGTTCACGGCCACCCCAGCGTTGACCTGCTGGGATCTGGTGATCCTTCCACCGCAGCCTTCCAAATAGCTGGAACTACAGGCACCCGCTACCACGCCCGGCTAATTTTTTTATTTTATTGTAGAGATGAAATCTCACCATGTTACCCAGGCTGGTCTCGAACCCGCAGACTCAGGCAATCCTCTCAACTTGGTCTCCCAAAGTGCTGGGATTACAGACTTGAGCCACCGCACCTGGCCTTGTAGATTTGTTTTATTCCGTTTTATGGCAGAGAGAGAAAAAAGCCTTCTAGCAGCAATAATTTTACAGAACTAAATACCTAACATTTTGTCATTCTAACAGATTTTCTCTGGTATCCATCATCTGCTTATCATTGCACAAGCAAGAGTTTCTAACATTATTGTCTAAATCTCTTTTTCTTAGATCTAGATTTTAACACAAAAGAATAAATAATATTCAATGACTGTTAGCTAAGACAACTGAGAAAATATGCTTTTGAAATGTCAAAAAAGTCATATTTTCAGTAATTTCTCCAAGATAATTATTTCTATGCCTGGATTGTAAAACAGTTGCTACAATTTTAATCGAATGATCTAATAGAAACAGTAATGGAAACAAACATTTTCAAATGATATGGCATTATATAGTTCAATGACACAAACATATGTCTTCTTAAGTAGAAAACCAAGGAATATAGTTTTAGTTATTGTAAAAAATTATCAATAAAAGGCAGAAAATTATTTTAATTTTTATGTTGTGTTAGAACACTCTCTCTCTTATGTTCCTTACCCTAAAATCTTTGTGCACTTTTAACAATCATGTCCCATTCGTATCTGGCAAAGTTGCAAAGTACATCATGTGAAGATCTAAAAGGCTGAATTAAGTGTAATTAAATTTGCATGCAAAGCCAAGCTCAGAGGAAAGCTACAGAAATCTATGGGCCAAAAAGTAAGGAGCAAGCTGAAAAATCTGAGTGTTACACACAAAGCTGACACTTTCTTTAGCTGCTTTAAGGAAAAGAGTTGCCAGACTTCCTTAGCAAGGAGATTTGATTTATAATCGTGGCCAGGCAATGGTATGAACTTGGGTCTCAGTAAGGAGAATGTTGTAACGGTGACTCCACAATAAACCAGGAACCCTTAAAGGAACACATCCCAGTATAAAGGGTAAACATTCACCCATTGGCAAATCAGGAGCAAGAGCAAACTGGACTGTTTTGGCCTGTGCTAGAGGTAGGGAAAAAATTTGTTCTGTAAGAATTCATAATCAGGTCCTGATCTCATCATTTAAGGGTTCATGTTTAAAATATATATATGACTTGAGAAACACCAAACTGAAGGAATAATATAAGGAATGGTCTTTAGCTGACAGCATCGCTGGGAACCCAGCAGGAGGAAGAATAACCTTCTCTGGAGAGAGCACATCCTCAGATAAGACCTCCCTGGAGCCTCATGGTTTCCCCAGCCATAATCCTAAACTGGAAAACACATGAGGTAATATGCCACCATATTCCTGTATTTCTGTTCCCCTGTTTTTCTGGATTAACACATAAAAAAGCCAAATATCACACAGAGATGAAAGAAGGATAAGGCATAATGGTTTGGAGTGTACCCTCGAGGACTAGCTTCAAACAAAGGCTTTGTAGACTCATAGCTAGCTGGATGATCTTGTACAAAATTCCTCACTTAGTTCTCTCACTTCTAAAATGAGAATTATTATAGTAATTTATCTCATAGACTTGTTATAAAAATTAAATGAGTTAATATATGAAAAGTATTTTGGTCATGTGTGGTGGCTTATGCCTGTAATCCTAGCACTTTGGGAGGATGAGTTGAGTGAATTGCTTGAGCCCAGGAGTTCAAGACCAGCCTAGGCAGCATAGTGAGACCTCATCTCTACAAAAAATAAAAATAGATGGATATCGTGATGCATAGCTGTAGTCCCAGCTACTCAGGAGGCTGAAATCGAAGGATCACCTGAGCCCAGGAGGTCAAGGATGCGGTAAGCCATGATTGTGCCAATGTATTCTAGCCTGACCAACAGCTAAGACCCTGTCTCAAAAAAAAAAGGTATTTAGAAAAAGAACCAAGCCTGAAATATAGGAGCATTAGTTGCTTTTATTATTATTAGCATCACCATTATCTTTACCATTGTATATATAAGTCACATCATCCCACCTAGCTCATGATTGGGTTAGCTTTTCTCCATATGTGCCCAGATGCGTACCCATCTGGGCTGGAAGTAAATCTTGAGGTAAACCTAGCAACAATACAACTCAAAATTAGATTATTTCACATGACTGGCTTCTTCTTTTTTTTTTTTTTTTTTGAGTTGGAGTCTCACTCTGTCGCCCAGACTGGAGTGCAGTGGCTGCTCCCGGCCACCGCAGCCTCAACCTGCTGGGCTCTGGCGATCCTTCCGCCTCAGCCTTCCAAGTAGCCGGAATTACAGGCATGTGCTACCACGCCCGGCTGATTTTTTTTTATTTATTTATTTATTGTAGAGATGAGGTCTCACTGCCCAGGTGGGTCTCGAACCCGTGGGCTCAGGCAATCCACTCACCTCAGTCTCCCAAAGGCGCGGGATTATAGGCTGAGCCACCGAGCCTGGCATGACTGGCTTCTTTGTTGAGAAGCAGCAGAACTAAGAATTATGAGAAAACTAAATGGGCAACCATTAAGCTCATTAGTTACAGAACATGCTTTTAGAATTTTTATTTTCTTTTTGTTTGTTTCTAAAGATATTCTTATATGGAAATCTTCAGAGCAAATTACTGCTTTAAAAATGTGCTTATATGGGTATGCATGTATTTTGATTCCTCAGAATCTAGAAAATGTTGTATGGATATATACTCTAATATACACATGTAGTTGAGTAAAGTGAATACAGCTTTTAGCTCAAAGAGGGTATATTATGGTCATCCCAGTCCTAGCACTTCCCCCTCCTCTTGCCTTAAAAACTAGCAGACACTAACTTCTGACACTTTCGTTTGCAGCTGGAGGTGCAATGCCCTCTTGGCATCACCACTGGCTTTGTTGAGGAACACTGGAAGCTATGCAGGGAGATTTGCAACATCCAGAAGAATGTGATGTGAGCATATGAGCTGTGCTCAGCCCACCTGTCTCATGATATGGTTGAAGAAACCATGTGCTATCCAAGGCCCTGATGGCTCTTTACTGGGTCACTTCTCAGGGTCTTTTCAGAAACAACCTTGAGGGATGAGATCATCTTTTCCTCCAGGTCGTAGAGGAGGCTTTATTACTACTTGCTAGAAAACAGCTGGTTCCCCTTCCAATTGAGTGTGGTTATAAAAGGGGATTTGGGAAGTAATGGAACTGTTGTTTAACTGTATTGTGGTGGTGGATGCAGAAATCCGAACAGCTGCTAAAACTGCAGAGATCTAAACAGACACACAAATGAATACAAGTAAAACTGGAGAAATCAGAATAAAATCTGGGTAATATCATGGAATAAATGCTTCATAAATTGCATAAGTTTGTAATTTTGATTAACTTTTCTACATCACGGCTTTCATTAATGTGGGAAGACTGTACTTATAGGATGTGAGAAGAGAACCCAAGTCATGAATATGAAGAAAAAAATTTCTAGTACAGTCAGAGAAATAAAGGATAGAGGTGAAGATTCATCTTAATTATTAGGGGAAAGGTATCTAGTAACAACAACTAACATTATTTGAGCGCTGGACCAAGTGCCAGGTTCTGTTTTAAGCTGTTAACATTAATTTACCATTTAATCCTCAAAAAAGCCTATGTGATAGGCACTATTGCCTCCATTTTGCCATTGAGGAAATCAAAGCACAGAGAGTAATGTAATAAATTGAAGTTGAGTAAATGTAGTATTTAATATGTCTTTGAATATTCCAGAAATCCTATGGGATATTGTTATGCATACTTCATAAGCAAGAACACCGAAGCTCAAAAAGGTTAAGCAAATTGTACACATTTAAGGAGGTGGCATATCTGGAATTCAAACTCTGGTTGTCCTCTCCCTAAAACTGCTTTTTCTTTTCCCTATAGCAAACGACTTTCCTAGAACTGCACAGATCACGAGAGAATAAACCACACTGTAACTCAGCATATCTGCATTCTAGTTCCAGCCCCATCCTCAGCCAAGTACGATACTCTGTCAGGCATTTAGTTATTTTGAGCCACTCTTTCTTTCTCTGTAGAAAGATAAGGGTAAGAGCATATGTTTCTGGTTAGCATTACCATGCCTGGCGATATGTAGGTAAATTTAGATCATTGTGTGACTATTCTATGTAATAGGTGCATTTCTCATTAAGTAGATGGAATTGATAGAATCATGCTTGTTGTCTAAATTGGGCTCTACCCACTGCTTAGCACTGAAGAACAGTAACCCACAAGAAAAGCCCTTTGTGATTTTTCTTGGTAAGACAATTTGGCTCCCTCCCTCTCCACTAACTTCTTCCATTCCAACTGTCAGGGTCAGGGAAAATCCTTCCTGTGTAGCTCTGGAAGGAACATACCATGCTGTGAAGAGTTGGATCAGAAAGAAACAATGAATTAGACTTCCGTTCTTGGACCTCACGCCTGGCTGAGGAGCAACAGAAGCAACGGAAGGTACATCTGAGAGATCTGTGTTGCCATGATTTCTTGGTCCAGTCAGTGACCTGGAAGAGGAAGAGTCTTAGTGTCCAATAAGCATTCCTTGTAAAATCATCTATGTTTTCAGTTACGATGTAAACCATCTAGTTTGAGTGGTTTTTAATATCACGTCTATTATTAGCTTCAAAATCTGTCATCACCACAATAAAATAAGAAAGTCATCTTAAATTACTAGCAGTAAAAACTGGCCTCAAGAAGTCTTGACAAATCATTTCTCAGGGTGTAAAGCAAAATAGCTTTTAAAAAATTTTAATTGAGACATACACAACTGTTTGAAACATCAAAATATTTCAGCACATAATCAGTATTCTTTTTTTTTTTTTTTTAGAAAGCAGGATTTATTGAGAGGACAGAAAAGCTCCCATAGTGGGAGGGGACCCGAAAGGGTTGCCCATAATCAGCATTAATATCTTTTAGAATTTAAAATATTTTAATCTCAGGGCAAGATGATTTAAAAAAATGTTTACATAAGAGATTAAAGCCATTTTAATGTAAGACTGATCACATCTTATGTATTACCTGTATTCAGAATAATTTAATTATAAAAATATTTTAATACATATATATGTTGGATCATAAATTATTCAGCTCAGTAAGATGATCAGAATAATTACTGATTGCAAATAGAAAAAACAATCAAGAGGAACTAAATAAATGTTGCCAAATGAATGTGTAGGGCTGCTGTTTTAAGGGTCAGCCACATTCTACGTTTAACAGAGGACAGGCTTCTTGTTGACTGTGCTCGTTTCTTCCTATTTCTAAAGCAAAGACACTAAACTAACTTCAATAAATGTAGATTCTGCTTGTCCCTCACTAAGTCATTTCATTTCTCTGCTCTTTCTTTTCCTCACCTATGAAAAGTGAGTGACAGATGAATAGAGGGAGTAAGTGCAGAGGGCATTGACCAGACAAAATATGAGATACTTCTTAATCTAACAGCTAATAATTATACAATTTATAAACAGATAAAATAATAATCAAAACAATAAAGGAATTGAATATGCAATGATCCAAATTTCTACCTGATTTAAATACTGCTGACCACTACTGAATAGTTCCCAGGGGCTCAAAATGCTGAAAAATTTGTGTTGTCCACCTATTGAACAGAGCAAAGGAATGAGGAGAGGTAGAAATAACTGAGTCGAAGTAAGTTAGCATTAGAAAAGAAATAGGGACAGAGAAAAGCAATTAGGAGAGATAGAAATAACTGAGTTAAAGTAAACAAAAGAAAAGAAATTGGGACAGAGCAAAGTAATTAGGAGAGATGGAAATAACCGAATTAAAATAAGTTAACATTAGAAAAGAAATTGATGATAGGTGTATCACAATGAATCGATTACATTCTTAAAAAAGTATTTTAAAATATGAATGAAATTAAAAATATATTTTATCGACTGAAATTAGCCTATTATTGCTCTCTATCTACTCTCTATGTCTCTAATTTACTTTCTAAATAAACTATTTTCCAATAAAAAATTAATTGGCCTATCTGCATGTGATCAGATGGAATATTAAAAGAGCTGTCCAGATAGGGAAAACGGTTTCCTCCAATTTCACTGTAAAAGACTGAAATTTTCATCAAAAATATCAGGAAAACATTGACTTGTTACAGCAACAGCATCTAGAAGAAGGTGTGATTATATAGATTATTTCTAGCTCAGTCCCTACTCACTGGTCTCTTTCACATGTCACCTACATACTAGTGTTGAGTAAGAAGTTCAGGACAATTTTACATAGATCAAATATAGATAATACAATTTTTTCAATGGTTTAGGGAGAGTAAATCAGCCAGGGTGAAACTCACACAGGAGTGGCCAATTTTAAATTATTTCATAAGTACCTCTGAGAGATGAACATATTGACTTTCATTCACTTGAGCTAATTATGTCAAGGTTTTCTTTAGGTGCATATGATAATAAGGGGAAAGTCCAAGAGGGCAGGAGCATGTGAATGGGATTGGGGCAAAGAAGAGGGAACATTCTGATCACATGAAAGGTGAGATTGGAAATACCATTTGATAAATTCATAGTCTTAGTTTTACTTAAGAATCAATCCCGGGGGAGGGAGATGGGATTAACAGTAGCAAATATCTGTCTGGGTACGGGGAAACATCCTATATCAACAGGGTGCCTGAATGAAACACAATTGTATACCTAACCCTTAACCGTACCCCACAACTTCACAATAAAAAAAAAAAAAAGAATCAATCCCCCCGGGCTCGGTGGCTCAGCCTGTAATCCCGCGCCTTTGGGAGGCTGAGTTGAGTGGATTGCCTGAACCCGCAGGTTCGAGACCCACCTGGGCAGCAAGACCTCATCTCTACAATAAATCAAAAAATCAGCCGGGCGTGGTGGCACATGCCTGTAATTCCGGCTATTTGGAAGGCTGAGGCGGAAGGATAGCCGGAGCCCAGCAGGTCGAGGCTGCGGTGGCCGGGAGCAGCCACTGCACTCCAGTCTGGGCGACAGAATGAGACTCCAACTCAAAAAAAAAAAAAAAAAAAAAAAATCACTCCCAAGATGGAAGCTTGATAAGCTGATATATGTTATACTTGAGAATATTTTAGCAGAAGAGAAGAAACCTCCTTGAGAACAGACTGGTCATATCTTATATAATTTTATATTATTCCTAATCCCTGTGCACAGAAAATTGACTGAAATGCTGTATTTCCTTAAATATTTGTTGAATAAGTTAATGAAAAAATTAATGAATTTGTGGAATCAGTTAATGAATAAAATTGAAAGTAACTGTACATGAATGTTTCATCATGTGCTTGATTACAAGAAGGCAGAGAAAACTCTGTATGCTTAATTAAAGAAGACTGTTTCTGGTATAAGAAAACAACCACATGATGGATGGGGCATAAATATGTTCTGTATCTTTTCAAAAGTGGCTAATAAAATGATTTACAGTAAAATAAAGTCACAGCTGAATGAAATAGAGACAAAAAAGTCATACAAAGGGTCAACAAGATAAAAAGTTGGTTCTTTGAAAGGGTAAATATGATTGACAAACTGCTGGCCAGATTAACAGAGAGAGAGAGAGAAAGAAAGAGAAAGACAGACAGAGAGAGAGAGAGAGAGAGAGAGAGAGAACAAATAAATACAAAAGAAATGAAAAAGGCAATGCTACAACTGACCCTGAAGAAATACAAAAGATTATCAGATTACTACAAACATCTGTATATGAGTAAGCTAGAAAATCTGGAGGAAATGTAGGAATTCCTGTCATCACATAACCTTCCATGACTGAAACAGGGAGAAGTTCAAGCTCTAAATAGACTAATAACAATTCAAGAAATCAATTCAGTAATAAGCAATCTCTCCACTGAAGCAAACCCTGGGCTAGATTTCTATAACAAAGTACAAGGAAGAACTGATTCCAATCATACTGAAAGTTTTTCAAGCAATAGAGAAGGAAGGATTTCTCCCTAGCTCATTCTATGAAGCCAATATCATCCTGATACTTAAAAATGACAAAGACCCAACAAAGAAAGAAAACTAGAGGCCAGTTTCTCTGGTGAACATAGATGCAAAAATTATCAGCAAGATTCTAGCAAACTGCTTCCAGTGGCACATTTTAAGGATCATCCATTATGACCAGGTAGGCTTCATGTCCTGGAAGCAAGGCTGGTTCAGCATATGCAAATCAATAAATGTAATTCATCACATAAACAGGTGCAAAATCAAGAACTACATGATTATCTCACTAGACACAGACAAAGCATTTGATAAAATCCAACATCATTTTATGATAAAAACTCTCATACCCCTAGGCACCAAAGGAACATTCCTCAAAATAATAAGAGCCATCTATGACAAACCTGCAGCCAACATCACACCTAATGGTCAGAAGCTGGAAACACTTCCCCTAAGAACTGGAACAAGAGAAGGATGCCTACTGTCACCCCTACTATTTAACATAGTGCTGGAAGTCCTAGCCAGAGCAATCAGGTGGGAGAAAAAAAAATTAGGAATATCAAAATAGGAAAAGATGAAATTAAATTATTCCTCTTTGCAGATATTATTTTATACCTAGACAACTCTAAAAAATTTGTCAAAAACTTCCTTGAACTGATAGCTTTAGTAAAGTCTCAGCATACAAAATTAATGTGTAAAAACAGTCATATCTCTATACACCAAGAACAAGCAGCCTGAGAACCAAATAAAAATACAGTCCCATTCAAAATAGATACACACAATACCTTGGCATCCATCTAACCAGACAGGTAAAAGACCCTTACAATGAGAACTATAAAACACTGCTCAAAAAAATCAGGAATGACACACAAATTGAAGAACATTCCATGCTCATGGATTGGAAGAAGCAATATCATCAAGATGTCCATTCTACCCAAGATAATCTACAGATTCAACACAATCCCTATCAAACTATCAGCATCAATTTTTACAGACCTAGAAAAGATAACACAGAAATTCATAAGCAAAAAAAAAAAAAAAAAAAAGAAAAGAAAACAAAAGAAAGAAAAAAGAAAAAGCTCATATAGCTAAAGCAATTATCAGCAAAAAGAGCAAAGCTGGAGGCATTGCACTTTCAGACTTTAAACCTTATTACAAGGCTGTAGTAAGCAAAACAGCATGCTACTGGTATAAAAATAGGCACATAGACCAGTGAAATTGGACAGAGAATCCAGAAATAAAACCATAGACCTTCAATCAACTCAACTTTGACAAAGCTAACAAAAACAAACATTAGGAAAATGAAAACATATTTAGTAAATGGTGCTGGGAAAACTGGATAACTGCATGCAGAAAAATAAAATTGGACCCCTACCTATCACCATATACAAAAATTAATTCAAAATGAATCAAGGGCTTAATCGTGAAACCTCAGACTATAAGAATCTTAGAAGAAAATTTGGGAAACACCCTCCTAGACCCTCATCGCTACTCATTGGAGTAGGCAATTAATTCATAGCCAAGTCCTGAAAAGCAAATGCAGCAAAAAGCTAAGATTGACATATGATACCTTATCAAGCTAAAAAATTTTTGTACAGCTAAAGAAACCATCAGGGGGGTGAAGGGATCACCCACAGAATGGGAAAAGATAATATTTACAAGCTATGTATTCAACAAAAGCCTAATATCCAGGATCTACAAGGAACTCAGAAAAATTGACAGGAAAAAAACAAACAACCTCATTTAAAAAATGGGCAATACAGAAAGAAAGAAAGAAAAATGTAAAAATAAAATTTAAAAAGTGGGCAAAAGACATAGACACTTCTCAAAGAAAGATAAACAAGCAGCCAACAAGCATATGAAAAAATGCCCAGTTTCACTAATCATCAGAGAAATCCAAATCAAAACTACAATGAGATACCACCTCACCCGGATCAGGATGACTGTCATTAAAAGGCCAAAGAAGTGACTCAAGCCTGTAATCCCAGTGCTCTGGGAGGCCGAGATGAGGGGATTGCCTGAACCCACAGGTTTGAGGACTGGCTGGGCAACTTGGCGAGACTTCATCTCTACAATAAAGCAAAAATTAGCCAGGCATGGTAGCGTGCGCCTATAGTTCTGGCTACTTGGAAGGCTAGGGCAGAAGGATCTCCTGATGCCAGCAGATTGATGCTGGGGTGGCTGTGAGTGTGCCACTGCACTCCAGTTTGGGCGATGGAGTGAGATTCCAACTCAAAAAAAAAAAGAAAAAAAAAGGCTAAAAAACACCAGTGTTGGTGAAGTTGCAGAGAAAAGGGAATGCTTCTACACTGTTATTGGGAACATAAACCTAGTTCAGCCTTTGTGGAAAGCAGTGTGGTGCTTTCTCAAAGAACTAAAAATTGAGCTACCATATAACATAGCAATCTTACTTCTGGGAATATACCCAGAGCAACATAAATCATTCTACCAAAAAGATACCTGCATATGTATGTTCACTGCAGCTCTGTTCACAATAGCAAAAATGAGGAACCAACCCTGATGCCCATCAAAAGTGGATTGGATAAAGAAAATGTGGTACTTATTCATGATGAATACTACTCAGCCACAAAAAAAACAACACAACACAACACAAAACAAAAGAAAACCTTGTCCTTTGCAGCAACATGGATGCAGCTGGAGACCATCATGCTAAGTGAACTATCACAGAAACAAAAAACTGAATAACACATGTTCTCACTCATAAGTGGGTCCTAAACATTGGTCCCACAAGTACAAAGACTGGAACAGCAAACTCTGGGCACTGCTAAATGAGGGAATATGAGAGTGGGGATAGGAAGCACATAACCACCTATTGAGTACCATATCCACTGGCAGGGGAGGAGAGGGCTCACTAGAAAGAAGCCCAAACCTCACCTGCATTGTGATTGACTTATCTAGCAAATCCTCACATTTACCCCACAACTCAAAAAAAGAAAAAAAGAAAAAGAAAGAAAGAAAGAAAAAACTAAGAAAAAAATAGAGGATTTAAAAATTCTAGGAATAAAGATAAAAATATCTACTCCTTGGTCAAAGGTCCACTGCTGTGAAAAGTATCCTTTAAAAACCTGAAGTCCAGCCGGGCTCGGTGGCTCAGCTTGTAATCCCGCGCCTTGGGAGGCTGAGGTGAGTGGATTGCCTGAGCCCGCGGGTTCGAGACCGCCTTGGCGAGACCTCATCTCTACAATAAATTGAAAAAAAAAACATCAGCCGGGTGTGGTAGCGAGCGCCTGTAGTTCCAGTTACTTGGAAGGCGGAGGCGGAAGGATCGCCGAAGCCCAGCAGGTCGAGGCTGCGGTGGCCGGGAGCGGCCACTGCACACCAGTCTGGGCAACAGAGTGAGACTTCAACTCAAAAAAAAAAGAAAAGAAACCATATAATCCTGCTGTGTTAGACAGAATTTCTTGATAAGGATCCAGGTATGCTCCATAAGAGATTCTAAAATCTAGAGAAGATGGAGGAAAAGTGCTGTATTGCCAAGAAGGCATTTCAACTAAACAGCATCAACATAGCTATTGTCCACTCAGTGGTTCCTGTGTGCCAGAAATTGTATTACATGTCAACAAGTCTCATAACTGCCTGATAAAGTTGGGGTAATTAGTGCTATCTGATAGATGATGAAATTAAGCACCAAGTTAAGAAATGTGCTCAAAGTTGCAGAACTAGTAGTGAATAAAGCCAAAATTTAAAACCACATTATTTGGTTCCAAAACTTTTGTTTGCGTGTTCCTTGTTTTATTTTTTGACTCAAAATATTTTTTAGAGGAAAAAGCAAGCCCATCATACCTACAATTTAATCTCTGTCAAGGTAATAGAACTTAACCAACATTTTTTTTAAACTTAAATAAAAAATTTTAGGTCTGTACAATTTTAAAAGAAAGAGAAATGATCTAGTAGACTCTGGACATGCAAAGACAAATTCTTTTTTCTGCAAATATAAAAAAACTTTCTTAAATTTATTAACTATAAATACTCTATGAGTTTCTGATGTCATGTAGAGGTTTGCTCTAGTACTTTGTTTTAATGGCTTTGTGTGTATTTCATAAAGAGACCAGTTTAATAAAATTTTTGATTCTAGGAAATTCCAATTTTCGAATCCAATTGCATTACCTTTCACACACCAACTCTATAGCACTGCACCAATAGCTTTCAATGCACAGGCTTAATGATATGTGGAATTGCAAAGAAGACCTAGAGAACTCTAGGAAATCAATCGACCATGCAAGAATGCAAATGTTGACCATGGAGTCCATTGCTTATAATGAATGTAAACATTTCCTGTTTCCAAAACCTAAAAGGGTCAAGAGTTACAGAGTGGTTTCCAATACTATCTTTATTTTAATTTATTTGCATAAGTTTTTTTCGTTTACATCATTTGGTTCACCAAATCTGAATTCTTAAAAAGCACCATATTCATTCCACTAAAAACATGTCCATGTTCTTTGCTCCCCTTCACATTTCTGAAATTAGTACCACACAAACTAGGCATCTGTCATCACTGACCCATCTCTTTTACTCATTCTGTCCAGCCTTTTGTCTCTTCTTGTTGGATCCCTATGGTCACACAAGGGGAAGATCCCCAAAAATCTGGAATTATCTTTTGGAGGGCAGGCCCCTAGTAGTACTCAGAATTTTTTCCTCTGGATCAAATGGTCAATCAAAGTTTTTATCTGGATGTTTTCAGAAGTTTGCGTCATGATTTGCTGAGGAAACGTCCCGAGTTGTGGCAAATGGGTGACGGGTTCTTCTACCATGATAATGCAACTTCCCACACCATGCTGAGTGTTCAGCAGCTTTTAACCAAAAATGACATGACCCCGTGCTCCACCCTCCCTATTTACTCGATCTTGCCCTGAACAACTTTTTCCCTGGATGAAAAAAGTCCTTAAAGGAAAACGTTTTGCCAATTTGGAAGAGGTGAAATAGAAAATGGCAGAAGCACTAAAAGACATCAACACTGATGAGATCGAAAGCTGTTCTGAGCAGTGAAAAAAGCATCTCAATGGGTGTATTGCATCAAATGGAGAGTATTTTCAAGGTGACTGAAAGTATAAACATGTAAGAATAAATACACACATCTTTATCAATAAATTCCAGGTTTTTTGGGTCCCTCCCTTCAGAAAGCAATTTTGGATTAGCATGGAGTATCTGAGCTATGTATTCTAGACCAGGAGGGTATTTTGGCATAGAAGTTGGCTCTAGCATTCAAGCTATTGACACAGACTGATTCAGCATAGGATATTTGCCAGGCTGATACTGGATAGGATGGGTACCACCAGTTGGCTAATACAAGAGGAAGATACTGGGCTGCTGTGGACTGTAGTATCCTTTATCCTGTAGGTTGAGAGACAGCTGGTCTGGGACACTCTGAGTTCAAAACAAATGAAAGTGTTATACATTATTAATACAATAATATAGTAAAAGCATGCATTTTTACATGAAGGTGACATAGATCACATGACAGCTTCTTAGAAATAACAAGAGGCTTCACTTTCTGAGGAAAGTGGTACATCCTATGTACTAAAAACATAGTGGGAGATCTCCAAGTTATTAACTCATTTAATCCTCTTAACTCTTAAGAAATAAATATGCCCAATTCACAAGTACAAAAACTAAGGTTGAAGAGATTGTCATCTCTCTGTGCCTATCTCATCAGGCTGTTGCAGGGTTAACAGAGAGTCTGGCATAAAATTAGCACTATGGAATTTTTTTATTATGTTCTATATTATCATTATTCAACTTTGCATAGGTAGTGATAACACTGGGATTCGAAATTAGGTCTTAATTCCAAAGTGGTGATTTTAAGGCTATCCTACATTGCCTCTGACCCAATCATTTGTTTATACCATCACCCTCTTGTTTTCAGACTGTTCACATCCAACCAAGGGTCAATCAAATATTAACTTTGTCAATATGAATAAGGTCACTACCAAGGAAAACCAGGAGACACAGCATTTTAAGAAAAGAAGCACTCATAATCATATTAAATATATGGCTTTGGACTTTGTTGTTCTTTTATCAGATGTCTCTGGAAAGGAGCTGTGATAGTATCCCTCTTCTATCCCCTTCCCTTCCCAAGGTGGGATGGTATCAGTGATTGCCCAATAGAGATCTTGAATACCAGCCCAGATAACAAGGAGCACCTCATCCTTATTCTACACACTGGAGAAACAGGGATAACTTTGCATTTTTAAAGGACTGCTAAAAATTTCAAGAATTTTTGGCATTTAGATATTAGACTACCCATATTGCATATGATTTTGTCTACAGCTGGCCAGTTTTCATGCATTCATTTCATTTTAGTCATTCCTTCATTAATTCAACAAATATTTATTGAGTACTTATTATATACCTATACCTAAAACTGTCATAGATGTTGAGAATACAGCCATAAACCAGACAGACATAGTGCCCGCCATGCTGGAAAAAATATTCTAGTGTGACAAGATTAAAAATCATGTCAGCAAGTATTTACGTTTAAGTTTAGATAGTACAATAGTAAAAGGTTTAAGAGAAACATGGGTGGGAAGTTTCAGGAAAATCAGGAAAAGCCTTTCTCACGAGGTTACCTTGGAGCTATTTGAACTATGAAAAGGAAACATTGCACTAAAGACAGGAGAGAAAGTGCAAAGACCCAGAGATGATAATGAGCTTGGGACAGTCAAGGGAGAGAAAGAGAAAGATGTCAAGTGTGACTGCGAACCAGTGAATGAAGAGAGCCAAAGTAGGGTGAAAACAGAACTCTGATCACATCTGAAGGCCACGGTGAGATGTTTGGCAATTGTTGTAACTGCATTTGGGAAGCCTCGAGGATTTTAATTGGTAGAGTGATCAGATCTGACAAACACCATCTACTGAGAAGCCAAGAGTAGAAGAGCAGAAGTAGAAGAATAGTAATAGGAGCAGTGAGGGAGGGCAACAGAGATCCAGGTAAGGGTTGATGCTTAGATGGAGAAGGTGAGGAGATGACATTGCAGAGGGTTAGAAGTGGTCAGAGGCATGACATTCTTTGGAAGCAGAACCCACAGGAGTTACTGAAGGGTTAAAAAAAGAGAAAGTAGCCGGGCTTGGTGGCTCAGCCTGTAATCCCGTGCCTTTGAGAGGCTGAGGTGAGTGGATTGCCTGAGCCTGCCGGTTCGAGACCCGCCTGGGCAGCGAGACCTCATCTCTACAATAAATCAAAAAATCAGCCGGGCGTGGTAGCACATGCCTGTAATTCCGGCTACTTGGAAGGCTGAGGCGGAAGGATCGCCGGAGCCCAGCAGGTCGAGGCTGCGGTGGCCGGGAGCGGCCGCTGCACTCCAGTCTGGGTGACAGAGTGAGACTCCAACTCAAAAAAAAAAGAGAAAGTAGTCAAGGTTGGGTCTCAGTTTTAGCCCAGGGAAACTGAGCTGATGGTGATGACTTTAGGTAAACTAGAGAGGATGATGGTGGGGAAAAATGGTGGGAGACTGAGAACTAAAAGTTTAAATTGGGGCATGTTATATATAAGAGGCCAAAAGAAGATGTTAAAATTTTAAGTGAAAAAATAAACAACAGGCAGAGAACCAAATAAAAAGCATTATCTCATTCACAGTAGCCACACACACAAAAAAGAGAAATACCTCGGCATCTTCCTAACCGGAGAAGTAAAAGACCTTTACAACAAAAACTACAAAACATTGCTCAAAGAAATCCAAGAAGACACAAATAAATGAAAAACATTCCATTCTCATGGTTGGAAGAATCAACATTGTTTACATGTCCATCTTACCAAAGGCACTCTACAGATTCAGTGCAATACCCAGTAAATTACGAACATCATTCTTCTCAGATCTGGATACAACAGTATAGAAATTCATATGGAAACATAAAAGCCATAAACATAAAAGCCATAAATAGCCAAAACAATTCTCAGCAAAAGAAACAAAGCAGGGGATAACACACTTCCAGACCATAAACTTTACTGTAAAGCTACAATAATCAAAACAACCTGGCACAGCTAC
The DNA here is from genome assembly GCA_027257055.1 of Cephalopachus bancanus. Lineage (NCBI taxonomy): Eukaryota > Metazoa > Chordata > Mammalia > Primates > Tarsiidae > Cephalopachus > Cephalopachus bancanus. The sequence goes on from JAPVLO010000107.1 coordinate 4,092,759, forward strand.
AAGAACAGCCATATAGACCAAAGGAACAGGATAGGGAGTCCAGAAACAAAACCTCAATTTCTCAACCAACTCATCTTCAACAAAGCCTCCACCAACAACCACTGGGGACAGGAGAACTTATTCAGTAAATGATGCTGGGAAACCTGACTGACCACATGCAGAACATTAAAGCAAGACCCCTACCTATCACCATACACAAAAATCAACTCTAAATGGATCAAAGACCTAAATGTAAAACTACAAACTATAAAAATCTTAGAAAATGCAGGAGATACGCTTAGGGAAATTGGAATTGGCAAGCTATTCCTGATCAAAACCCAGAAGCCCATGCCATAGAGATAAGATAGACAAGTGAGACTTCATCAAACTGAAAAGCTTCTGCAAAGCAAAAGAAGCCATCAAGAGAGCAAGGAGACAGCCCACAGAGTGGGAAAAAGTACTTGCCAAATGTATATTTGACAAAGACCTAACATCCAGGATCTGCAAGAAACTCAAGTGCACCAAAAGGAAAACAAAACAAACCACCCTATTAAAAAGTGGGCAAAATATATGAATAGATACTTCTTGAAAGAAGACATGAGCAGTCAACAGATACATGAAAAAATGCTCAGCTTCATTAATCATCAAACAAATGCAAATTCAAACCACACTGAGATGCCACCTAACTCCAGTCAGGATGGCCATCATCACTAACTCAAAAAACAACAGATGCTGGAGAGGATGTGGAGAAAAGGGAATGCTTCTACACTGTTGGTGGGAATATAAAATAACACAACCTCTATGGAAAAGAGTTTGGCAATTCCTAAAAGATCGAAAAATCGACCTTCCATATGACCCAGCAATCCCCCTTCCGGGAATATACTGGGAGGAATTCAAGGCATTCTATAAAAAAGATACCTGCACACACATGTTTATTGCGGCATTATTCACAATAACAAAAACATGGAATGAACCGTGCTGTCCATCAAAAGTGAACTGAATTTTTAAAAATGCGGTACATATACATGATAGAATATTATGCAGCCATAAAGAAGGATATGGACTTTGCAGCAAATTGGATAAATTTAGAGTCTATCATACTCAGTGATCTATCACAGAAACAAAGAACTGGGTACCATATGTTCTCACTTATAAGCGGATCCTGAACATTTATCATAATACTATAAGAAAGGAATTGGAAAAAGTGGGAGGGGAGGAAAGTGGGAGGCATATAACATCAGTAGAGTACCTGATCTCAAACCAGGCAAAGTGGGGACCCAAGGGAGGCCCAAACTTTTCCTGTAAGATGACCACTTATCTACCTAATCCTGAATTGTAACTCACATTTTTAAAATTAAAAAAATTTAAAAAGAAACTGAAATTGTAGAATCAAAAAAGTCCTGAGTATTCTCTAAGTATCAAAATATATGTACATAACAAAGAAGCATTCATAAATAAACCCTTAATCTGTAGGCAAAAAAAAATTAAATGAAAAACTAATCCAATCAGAGCAATTTGTATATCTTCACCTTAGATGTCTATCATTTCTTTGTTTTGGGCCATTCAAAATCTTCTCTTCTAGTTGTTTGAAAATATACAATAAATTATTGTTAATCACAGTCACCCCACAATGCTATAGAACACTGGGACTTATTTCTCCTGTCTAGCTGTAATTTTGTGTCCATTAATCAACCTCTCCTTCTCTTCTCCTCCCCTTACCCTACCCAGTCTCCAATAACCACAATTTCCCTTTTATTTATTGTTTCCTCCATGGGTTTTTTTTTTGGAAGTCTGTTATTTAATTTCTGAGAGTTCAGAGATTTTCATCTTGCTTTTCTATTTCTGATCCATTTCCTTCTGTTTGGTTCCATTATGAGAAGAGAACACATCTATATGGTTTCAACTCCTTTGCATATGTTGAAGCTTATTTCATCATCAAAGATATGGTCTATCTTGGCAAATGTTCCATTGACACTTTAAAAATATATATATATGGTACTTTTGCTTGCTAGAGTGTTCTTTATATGTCGATTATTCCATGTTGGTTGTGTTTTTCAGATCTTTTATATCCTTGGAAATTTTCTTGTCTTATAATTCTATCAGTTGTTGATTGAGGTGCATGAGATTTTGGCTCCTGTTTAAATTTTTCATGTTTAGAGAGAACAACCTTATCTAGATTTTAGCAAGTAGGTCTTGGCTTATTTTTATGAACTGTGGTTCTAATAGCTTTATTTTCAGAGACTTTATGGAGTAATTCTTGTCTGCTTGATTAATCTGGTTCTTATGGAGCCTTCACTAGTTCTTGCTTCTGCTTCCCAACCATGAGCTAGGTGTACCCCCAGACTGGGCTAATGAGTTTCTAGGTGTCTCCCACTGGAGGAAGGGAGTGCCAGGCCAGTAAGGTCAAAGAGGCTTTGGAACCTAGTCTACTTATTGTGGCTGAGTTCCAAGTGTCAGTACTGCCTCTGTATCTCCCAGTAGGGGAGGGGAGTCTCAGGTCTACAGGAATAAGGAGACATACATCATTTTAATGTTGAAAATTGGCCAGGATCAGTGGCTCATGCCTGCAATCCTGGCACTTTGGAAGGCCAAGGCAGGAGGAGCTTGAACTCAGATGTTCCAGACCAGTCTGGGCAAAATAATGAAACCTCATCAAAACAAATTTTTAAAAATTGGATAGGTATGGTGGCACACACCTGAAGTCCTAGCTACTTGGGAGACTAAGGTGGAAGGGTTGTCTGAACCCAGAAGGTTGAGGCTGCAGTGAGCCGTGAATGTGCCACCACACTCCAGCTTGGGAGAAAGAGTGAGACCTTGTCTCTACAAAAAGTTAAAAAATTAACCAGGTGTGGGGGGCACTAGTATGTAGTCTCAGCACTTTGGGAGGCCAAGATGGGAGGATCACTTCAGTTCAGGAGTTTGAAATCAGCCTAAGCTACGCAGGCAGACCTCATCTCTACAAAAAAAAAAAAAAGCTGGGTGTGGTGATGCATACCTGTAGCTACAGGAGGCTGAGGTGGAAGGATTGCCTGAGCCCAGGAAGTTGAAGCTGCTGTGAGCTGTGATTGTGCCAACACATGCCCATCTGGACAACAGAGACCCTGACTCAAAAAAAAAAAAAAAAAAAAAGAAAATGAAGCTTATTGTTAGTCACACTTGTTACCGTAACTACTAACTCAAGAGTCCACTGGGTAATTTGACTAGGAGACTCTTTGTTCCTCTTAGTCCAAATCTTACCATCAGTTGATTCAAGCAGCTCATGAAAAGGAGAGTAAACATGATGGCTAGTTTATTTAAATGCACAGACAAACAGGAAAAAAATGGCACAGCCATGATCTTTATAACCGATTGACTTCTTCCACCACTAAACGTTACCCAAATGGTATATTGAAATCAGACAAATTAAATTAGAGACCCCTGAATGTGGTGTGATAGGATGAACTAGGAAGATGACTGACATATATGGCAGAGACATTCTTTCTCTCACCCAAGAATATCTTGTTAAATTCAAACACCCAAGTAATACATGACCTTGTCTACAAATTGTAGACATAGCTATCAGATGCTCCAGTGTCCCAGATACTTTGCATTGTTATGTCACTTAATCCTCAAAATAAACATGGGATGTAGATCTTACTATTTCCATTTTATTGATCAGGAAGGCAAACTATCCCAGGGCTAGGCAGAATTGAAGCTAGTCAGCTACATGCATTTCACTGTTACACAATTTCTAAGAAAAAAGAAGCAAAGTGTAAAGTCCATATAGTAAGTAAATCTGAAGACAGATTACTCACATGCAAATGATTGATTAAAGAGAATTATAAATATACAACTATCTATATCTATATCTGTAACTTCTATTATGTATTTATACCCATTGACTTTAATCTCACCAGTGAGTCATATAATATGTTATAAAGTTAGTTCTTCAGAAAATGAATGTTCTTGGGCGAAGTACTTTTTAGTGGGCAAACAATCAGAAAAAAAGCAGTCTTTGTCTTTTTGGCATTCTCAGCACTATTTGGAAACGTAACATTCTAGAAAGGGCTCAAATTTCAAATCAGAGGAATTTATGGTTTTCCAAGAACTTTATGACTTTAGTATTTTGTGTCCTGGGAACTCTCCCAGTCTCAGGCAAACCGGGCAATTGATCTTTCTAGGCCATAACTACATTTAAGTGTTACTCTTCCAATTTTAAATCTAAATCTCATAACTTACATTGCATGTTGTAATAAATAAACTATAATCATTTATTAGTAGTTCCTATTTGCTAGACATTTTGTTAAATGAATCATAGGTATTATTGCATTTTGTCTTCCCAGGACCAATATGTAGTTGATTTTGATATGACACTCAATTTACAGACGGGGACATCAAAATATGGAGAGATTAATATCCTTCCCAAGATCATATGCTATTCCATGGTAGAACCAGGATCTCAGCCCAGTCTGCCTCACTGCAGATTCTTGGCTTGTAGACATACTCTTTCATTTATTCTTAATAATGATGTACATTACAAGCACCTGAGAAGTTTTTAATACATACTGATGTTAGGACTGCAGAAAAATAGAATCTGGAAATATAATATTGGAGCCAATACTTAGTACTCAATATTTAGTACTTAAAATTCTTTTCCCAGATAATTCTTACACACATTTAGAGTTGAGAACCACTACTCTATTCTTTCTTTTTTTTTTTTTTTTTTTTTTGAGTTGGAGTCTCACTCTGTCCAGACTGGAGTGCAGTGGCCGCTTCGCCACCGCAGCCTCGACTGCTGGGCTCGGCGACCCTTCCGCCTCAGCCTTCCAAGTAGCCGGAATTACAGGCATGCACTCCCACGCCCGGCTGATTTTTGATTTATTGTAGAGATGAGGTCTCGCTGCCCAGGCGGGTCTCGAACCCGGGGCTCAGGCAATCCACTCACCTCAGCCTCCAAAGGCGCGGATTACAGGCTGAGCCACGAGCCCGGCTTATTCTTTCTTTTTTATAGCAGCTAACAGGTGTTAGAAAATATTAAAATCAGGGGCTGGATTCTTAATCCAGATATTTTCCAACTTCTTTTGAAATACATTATTTTTAATTTTTTTTAAATTGGGGTCTCAGTCTGTTGCCCAGACTGAAGTGCATTGACCCAATCATGGCAGTCTCGGCTTTCTGGGCTCAGGTGATTCTTCCACCTCAACCTTCTGAGTAGCTGGGGAATACAAGCATGCAACACCATGCCTGGCTAATTTTTATTGATTTTTTTTTTTTGTAGAGATGAGATCTCACTATGTTGCTATGTAAATGGTCTTGAACTTCTGGGTTCGAACAATTCCCTTGTTAGTGAGCTCAGCCTCATTTTAATTTAATTACTCATTTATGAGCCCAAACTATAAAATATTAATTATTTGAACATTAATATTTTGATTTAATTTTTATTTTTTATTTTAATTTACTGTCAAATGTATTTTTCATGAGTCCATGAATGTTGTTGCAATGATTTAATCTAGATTTCCTGATCTAAATCCAATGCTCTTTTCACAACATCATAAGACTTTCATTTTAAAAGAGCTAGTTATATAGTAAACTGCAATCTTTCATGCAAAATAAATAAACATACAGATAAATAAGTCAGCCAGCTGCATGCTCAGTATGAGTCAGTCATCTCATGTGGCTTCCAAGTGAATTAGTAGTAACATAATATACACCAGTAGAATAGCACATGCACTGACAGGAATGTAGCTGGAATATCATGAGCCTTGGATCCTGATTTCAAATGAGTTTGCAGAAAGTGAGAAAGTCTTAAAGAATAGTCACCAGAGAGAGCATCTGGACTTCTTTGAAAGAGCTACGACTGGGGATATTTAGCACACGAAAATGAAGAGTTAGGATAAATACTGAATTAGATCATTGTCTTTAAGTGTTTGAAAGACCAACCTCCTAGAAGCATCTTTACATCTCAGTGTCTTAGAGCTATTAGAAAACAAGAAATAGAATTTTCAAGGGAGGACAACAGATTTTTCACTTGTTGTAAGATATTACTTTTAAATCATTACCTGTTTTCAGAAGTTATAAAGCACTACCTATGCATAGTCACAAAGGGCCACCTGGCAAGTATATTAATATATAGAGGATTCCCGACTTGCATGGTTCTTGTCCATATCCAACAGTTTAACCTGAACCTGAAGGGAAGATCAGAGTGGTTCACTTCTTAGTGCAAGAGATCATACACAACACTTTAGTCATGGAATGAACTTATCTACAAATACTGATGATGATGAGAGTAAATTATACCAAACGTGATTTTTCACATTTGGAGAGATGGGCACAGTGCATTCATAGAATGAATTACAGACATGCGTTACCACGCCCAGCTGATTTTTTGATTTATTGTAGAGATGAGGTCTCGCTGCCCAGGTGGGTCTCGAACCTGCATCTTTTGAGAATTTTAAATTAATATAATACATTGCACCATTTCAAAATATCTCCTTTGGTTTTCAAGAGATAGAATGAAAAACAGAGGCACAGTAGAGTCCCCTATATAGACGCTGCATCTTTAAGAAAGAGAGTGTCCTGCAGCAAAAATGGTAACTCTTGACCTGCAGCATCCTGGCAAAGGTTAGACTAGACAGCTGTTTCTCCATGACTCTTGTGTTCAAAGCTGCACTATGCTCACTGAAACAAGTTTTGAACTGCTCTTCTTGTCTGTCTAAATAGGCCATCTAGAATTGAGAATTTTATAACATAGACTTTTATCTTTGCAAATGGGCTGAATCCTTTTGGTTTGGATAGTTCCAACTTTTTTGGGTGTTTTTTTAAACAGTGAGTAGATGTTAGGTCCTCTGTATTTGGAGTCAGAGAAGACTAGTTTTGCTCCTGACTTCTGGGTGCTTCTGTATATTTTCTCCTCCATACATGTAAAATATCAGAAATGCTTACCATACTGCTTTGTTTTGAGAATTGGATAAACATGTATAAAAAATTTAGCACAATACATAGCATATAAAAAGTGGTGAAAATATGTCAGTTATCATTTGATTATATTCACACTCATTGTTTGAAACAACGATGATTCCTCAGTCATGGAGAGCTCTATAAAGAAGCGAGAGCTTCTTTGTACACAGTCAAGATTGTCAGTTTATCCAGTGTCTACAGTAAAATACTGTCTGTTGGACTGTATCATTTGCTGTACAAGTTCACTGTACAGTACTAAGATTAAATTACCTGTACTGAATATTATCTGTTTAGAATACAGAAATGATTTTGATTTGTGGCTTTATTTGATCTTCTCTGGTATATGGGAAGGTGAAAAAGAAGAGGATTTGTGGAACTGTATTGAGATAAATATAGTTAGAGACTCTGGAGCAGGGGATTGTGTGAAGTTGGTGACTACATGGTAGCTCCCTTTCCTCTGCTACCGACTCCTGTGTATCCATATGTTCTCCCTAAGTCCCTAAGAACTCTTTTCTGAAATACTGAGATGTTGGGTTCCCAATGGCCTGACTTTGGCAATTCATGAAGAGTCATGTAGATTTGAGCTTGATGATCTCTGCAAGTTAGGACTTCCATAGTACAGAAAATAAGAACTTGACATTCATGCCCCTCTGTCAGGAGAGCTTTAGTAAATTTGAGTGTTGAAAGTCTTCCTCCTGCTGCCTCAGAAAGAGACAAACAACTTTCCTGTCTTTATCCCACCAGTCTACTTAGGGATACCAATGTCCTTAGTGGTTTGACAGGTCAGACCTTATCCCCCATTGCTTTCTCACTTCTTGCTTTTACTATAGACACACTAGCCTCTTTTTGTTTTGTGAACATTTCAGGCACACTTCCACTTCATGATCTTTGCCAGTGCTATGTCCTCTGGTTGGGTTCTCTTTCCCAGGTAGCCATAAGTTTTGCTCTCTGACCCCACTCAAGTCTTTCCTTAAATATAGAGCTTTTCCTGATTATTCTATTTAAAATTTCAACCCCACAGTATACTTTTTGTCCCAGTTTCCTGTTTTTTTTAATTTACTTTTTCAAATACTTTTCAAATTATTTTGTACAGTACTATGTAATTTGCTTATCTAAAATCAGTTTAGCTTATCAACATATTTATTAAATTTATGTTCTGCATTCTCCAAGAATACATGCTTCAGTAGGTCTAGAAAAGTTTTTAAAAATTGAAACCCATGCAGAATAAAAACAAATTTAGAATTTAAGAATAAGTTTTAAAAGGAAGATATTCATGAGGAAGATGACAAAATTGTAATGAATGGTGAAAATGTACAAAATGTAATCAAAGCTTTTGGGTAGAATCACTAAAGAAAAGTAAACTCATTCAATTTTTATGAATTAATTTAGTACACTAAATTCCAACATTTAAAAAATTATCTAAAATGATGTTCAAATTTGGGGAAAAAATGAGTCACAAAATAGACAAGGAAAATGTTGGAAATATAATTTAATGATAAAACTATCATTAAATGATAGTTGAAACTATCATTTAAACTATATTGAGTTGAAACTATCATTTAAATTATATTTTCAGCATTATAAATCTGAATATTTTTCACATTAATGATTCTTCATAAGAAATGATTTTTTCCAGTCCATATTTATTAGCTTTCAAAGTGTAGTTTCTCAATGCTTTATACTCACAAATACATGACAATTATTAACAAAGTTTGCTAATCTATTTTTTATTCTTCTCTTATTCAACTATCATAGTGTTCTATCATAATTATGCAGTAATGTGTTTTCAATTTTGGGAATAAAAATATGAGAAATTTTTTATTTTAAAAATTGTTTATAAGTTCTATAAATAAAGAGCAAAACATGATAGACTGTTTTTAAAATGCTTGTTTATTTCTGGTGAAGATGTAGAATTTGCTTCAATTCAGATTTTTTATAGATAGTTTTCAGACTTAGCATGTGTTACGTATGGGTTTATTGCCTTGTGAATTAATGTTACAAAGAAAGAATCTCTATTTCCCATTCATTAAATTTAGTCACATGGTTTTCCTTAACATCACATTCCATTGATTCTTGTTTTGCTCATATATGTATTAGTTAGGGTTCTCCGAAATAATAAAACCCATAGTATAGATAGATGACAGATAGATAGATAGGTAGATAGATAAATGATAGATAGATAAAGGGAGAGAGATATCTCTCTCTCTGTCTATCATATATCTATTTTAAGGATATATGGAGGCTGAAAAGTTCAGAGTCTGTAAGGTAGGTGGGCAGTCGAGACACCTAGGATAGAGTTGATGCTGCAGTTGAAGTCCAACGACTGCCCACAGGTAGAAGTCCCTGTTCTTTGAGAGAGTGTACTCTTTTTCCATTAAAGCCTTCAGCGGACTAGATGAATGCTACCCATATTATGAAGAGTTATTTGCTTCACTCAAAGTCTACTGATTTAAATGTTAATCTCATCTAAAAAAAAAAAAAAAGTACTTTCACAGAAACATCTAGAATAATGTTTAACCAAATATCTGAAAGTCATGGCCTAATTGAGCTAACACACAAAACTAACCATAACATATTATACTCCGAGTATTTCCATGCATGTTATAAAACCTTAAGACAGAAGAAAGGGAACAGGTGAAAACACATAGAGTACATGAAAATTGTATTTTCTTTTTAATTTCAGGATCCTATGCAGTAAATATAGTACATAAAAGACAGTTCTGTGAATATGTGTCAGACAAGGCAGTTCTTAGAATGTGTGTCAGTTGGTCTTGCCTAGATGGCTCTATCCCAATTAACCATCCAGCATTGTGATCACACTGTGTAAACCTCTGGGTCCTTGACATGTCGAAGATTTTTTAGGGGGATTGAGAGCAATCACCAAACCCGTCTATCTTCCTCATACTTTCCTTCATTTTTGTCCTGTAGCTCCCTGGTCCTTTCCACTCCTATATCTTTGAAATGCCTACCCTGCTCTCAGTTCCGGTGCTCTTTATATGCTTAGAAAATCTTCAGACCTTGGACACATCTGCAGACCTTGGTGGCAGTGACAATTATTCTTCTTTTCTGCTGCAAGGAAAAAGAAAGAGAGAGAGAAATTTGGAGTTCTGAGAAAACACAAAGGAGGTAGGTATTCAAGGATGTGTGGAATCCTGGTGGCAGCTGTTGCTTTTCCATTCAGGTTACCTTGGTTACCTGAACACACAAATGAAAAGACTGGCACTTTGCAATTGCAAGGTTAATTTATTTTGAATGTTAGCATAATTTTAGAATTGATTATACTAAGAAAAAGAAAAAAATTTGTGTTTTGTTTTATTTTTTTCTTTAAATTTCAGGTGACAGACAACAAGTCTCTATTCTTTAAACCTAGACTAGACCATGTCTCCTTCTGCCTGGTCAATTTTTAAAATTTAGAAGTAATAACAGATTTTCAGAAGAGTTGCAATAATAATACAAAAAAATCCATAAAATCTTCACCTACATTCTCCCAAATGTTACTATTTTTTTTACATTTGCTTTATCATTCTCTCTATATGTATATATATATTTAATATAATAATTATTATTTTTTCTGATGTATTTAAGAATACATAGTGCTGCTTTATTCCTAAATACTTTAGTGTATGTTGTCCCCAAACAGGAACATTATTTTAATATTATCACAATATAATTATAAGATTAGGAAATTAGCATTGATACAATAAATATGCAATCAATTTCTTCTTTCAGATTCATTGGAGTATAATTTACTTTTAAACATTATGCCACACATACTACAAGGCAATTTATTTTTGTTTTTCACTCAATAATAAGTACTGAACATCTTTTCAACATAATTATCATGGATCTATGTCACTGTCTTTATTCGTATGTAATATTACACCATGTATTCCCCATAATTTAACTGGTCAATATGCTCCTTAAAATTTTTGTGGAAAAAATGCCTAAGAAAATGCAAAGCAAAATGGTAGAATATAATTAGAATTATAGTATGTCGCAATAGAGTCATATAAGACAGCCCATCTTGGTTGGTAAACATTCTATGAGCTCTCATAATATCTACTCCCTTGTAAAGCCACTTATTACACTGTATTGTTACTATGCATTTATGTATCTTCAAATTCCACTAGACTGTGAAATTAATACAGGCAGAAGCAAAGGGAACACTTCTACACTGTCGGTGAGAGTGTAAACTAATACAGCCTCTGTGGAAAACAGATTCCTAAAAGATCAAAAAATAGACCTCCCATACAACCCCACAATCTCCCTATTGGGAATATACCCGGAGGAACTCAAATCACTCTATGAAAAAGATACCTGCACACACATGTTTAATTGCAGCTTTATTCACAATAGTAAAAACATGGAACCAACCATGCTGCCCATCAAAAGAGGACTGGATAAGAAACATGGTACATGTACACGATGAAATATTACACAGCCATAAAGAAGGACAAAATTATGAACTTCACAGCAACTTGGATGGACTTAGAGGCTATAATATGGATTGATCTAATACAGAAACAAAGAACTGAGTACCACATATTCTCATTCATAAACAGACCCTGAACAACTATTGTAATACTGTAAGAAAGGGATAGGCAGTAGTGTGAAACTGCCAGGGGAGTGGGAGACACAGCTCATCAACAAGGGTACCTGCATAATGAACACTTGTATACCTAACCTTGAATTGTACCTCACATATTTAAAATTAAAAATTAAAAAAAATACAGGCAGAATCCATGTCTCTCTCATTAACCAATGCATTGTGGATATTGAATCCATTGGTTGAGTGAACTAGTGAATACTAAGTATGGCATAGAATCTAATCTAGCTGCTACCTTTTTAAGAAACTTATGGTCATGGGGTGAGCCTTCTCACTTTCCTGTTTGGCCTACCTATGCTTATCAATGTGCACATCTGTTCTCACTTTTCTTCTAATTGCAGAAGATGAGCATGCCTCATCTTATAATTTTATCTTCATGGCTGCAATAACCATCCAAAGATAAAGTTCTTTTTCATTTGCCTCAGAGGGAGCTCCAAAAATATTAAATGTTCTTAGACACACACACAAAATAAGAAATGTTGTTGCATCTACTACAAAATTATACTGAGTTTCAACCATGAGCTGATGATATCCATTATATAATAGTTTTCTTTTGAATATTTACTTGTTTTCTGCAAGTGATTTTTAAAATATTTGTTCAAGTAAATCAGGAGGTAACTGAGCTTCACACTGGCCAAAAAAAACAGTGAAACTACAAAATATGTGTTAAAAAATAAATATAAGTAATAAAATTTTATAGATAATGATTTAAAGGAAATATTTTACAATCATCATCACTAAACATACAAAAATATACACTTTTAGACTACATTTTTCACATTCCTGGTGGTTTTTAATACTCCAGAATAGAAAAAAAAAGAACTTCTTGCTTTCAGAAATCAGAGATGCTTAGCATCATGGTTTTCAAGCCAAGAAAGGTAATATAATCTTTCTGCCCCTCTCTTAGATCTATTATGCGTATATCTCATACTCCGGGTTGTTTTAATATCCATGAATTGGAGTGTTACTTTACCATCAGTTCTATAAATCCACAAAAATGTTGTGTTAACATTTAAAGCACCAGAAGTAGACAACTTTAAAATGGAAATATTTGCAGTTTTATTCCTATAGTCTATCTCTCAGCCAAAATAAAAAATTACCTAAAAAATACAAAAACTCCCAAATAATACAGGCATCCTGTGATGACCTACATGCCAGCTTGATCACTGATGAATGGTTTTTCTCTTTCTCAACATCAATGGGTCATGTGGTCCAGAAATAGCTGTGGTTAGGTAGCCCTCCCAGTTCTGGAAACAGGCTCCTAAGTCAGTATGTGAGTTCTAGTATAGCTAGAAGGTAAGAACACACATGAACTCTGGCTCAGACCACCTGGATTTGAACCTCACTCTCCAACTCACAGGTGACTTTGCCTCAGTATCTTTCTTTGTAGGAAGGCCATAGCAGTATTTTTCTGAGAGGTTTGCTGTAGAATTAAATGTGTTAATAAGTGCAAAGTGCCTGTGAGAGAATCTGATGTAGAGTAAATAATATGATAGCTATTTTTGTTTTTCAGAAGCCTACATCACTGATGATTTACCTTGGAATAGATAGGTGAAGTGCCATATCAATGCTGATAACTAGATATATGACTTGGACATTTGATTTGATCCATCTGATTTTATATTTCTCACAGGTAAAATGCAATTAATAATTCCTGCTCCTGTTATCCCTCAATACCTTAAGAAGGCTTCTTTTGTGAAGGCTTAGGGTACACCGCAGCAAGCATCACAACACGCAGGTAGGAATGCACAGGAATAGCTGGGGGTCAGTAGAAATGCACAGATCTCTGTTTTCACAACATCCTAGGGGGTGTGCTTGGAACATGGGCCTGGGTCCTGGCAGAGGTACTCTGCTCTCTGCTGTTTTTTTCTTTTTAATTGAGTAAGTATAACAATGATCTTGCTCAGGGAAACAGATACTTGGAGCTTTGGAGCCAACTTTCTAATGACATGTTGGAAAAAGTCAGCCCTCTAGTGCCTGGAGACTGTGAAGGAAGTTGCCAGGACACTCAGAGAGGCTTCCAGCACTCCTGCTTTTCTTCACACAAATGAAGGACAAAATATAAGTAACCTGTTTTTGAAATGGTAAAGCACTATATAAATTAAATAAGTCTATCTCTGAATACTAAAAAGCAACGGTAAAATGTAGAAATGAAGAGTAAAATTTTTTATATGGAGATTGTAAAACACACATGGATATTATGTTATTAATCCTAAATAGATAAATTTTATTTAAACATTTTTACAATGTGATCTTAAAACAATCTTTTAAATGGTGAATCTTGTGATTTGTGGTTCACAACTGAAGTAAAGGATAAAATCAATGGACAAGGAAGATTTAAAACAAAAATAACTAAACTGTTTTACTTTAACAAAAATATATTTCCAAAATTAGCAACAATATTTCAAAGTGATTAATTTGCACATACTCTTTTTTAAAAAATAATATAACATTTATTTGTATATTAAATAAAAGAAAATGCACATGTGTATTATATATAATATGGAAAATTAAGTGGCAGTTTTAATTTGCATAGCCACATTTCAATGAGGAAATACAAGACTTCATAACTTGTTTAAACTTCAGAAGATAATATATGATAGCGCTAGAAGTCAAACCTGTACTTGCTATATTTCAAAGCTTATGGTTTCCTGTTCTAAAAAAATTTAGCTTGCTACAATACATAAAATGATACTACCCTCTGGCCACTGCTGATTTCATGGGCCTAAGAACTGTGCCATCATACAGAGCCCTGTACTTGGATTAATGTGTGCTGTTGCCATCTTGAAATTTTAATAATATTTGAACGAGGAGCAATAAATTTTTAGTTTGCACTGGACCTGGAAATTTATGTAACCAGTCCTGCTTCTGAAAAATATCTCAACATCTCTATAAAAAGTCTTTGTGTAATGGACATTGGAAACTCAGGATGGGGAGAGATGAAAAATCCCCTATCGAGTACAATGTGCACAAGTTGGGGTAGTGGGTACACTTAAAGCCTAGACTTCTTTGCCACTACACAATGCATCTGTGTCACCAAACACTATGTGTACCACATAAGGCTATAGAAATAAATCGAATTCTAAACAAATAAATAAATATTCTTTGTGTTTGTAATGATTGCGATACAACTTATTCTATCAACAAGAAGAATTGTTCCTGAACAATGATGGGACTGATTTATTTGTTCTCATTATCAGTAAAACAGCTTCGTCCCTTAGATATCAGTTTTTCTTACCTATGAGAACTGTTCTATTGACCATTAATATGATCGTGCGTTGCTGAAGTGCTCTCCCCCCGTAATGATGCCTTCTGAAGTTCACCAAGGGAAGATACCCCACTGAGCCCTTCTGTAGCCGTCTAGAATGCTCTTCACTTGGCTTGCACAAATCTCTAAGCAGACCACAGGATCTGGGACAGTTGTAACTTCCTCTAGTTGACTAAATGGATACTTTGACCCTTCTTGCAATTTGTCTTCAAAGTAAATACTAAGTCTAGGAGAGAGAAAGAAGTATTAAAACACTATCAGCAGACTTTGTTTCCCACCTAGAAAGAATGTACAATTTTGCCCTCTCATTGTGTTCCTATAGCACCTTATGTAAATCTCATTAATAGCCCCTGTCACCTGGTAGAGTTGTTATTGGTCTAATTGTGTTCCTCCTCCCTTACCAGAATTCTGAAGCAGTAAAATACAGCCTTGATTATCCTTTTATCTTTGGACTCCTAAAATGTAGTCAAATTTTTGATGGAGTATTTGTCAAAGGAAAAAAAAAAGAAATACCAAAAATCTTCCTGTATTCAATGACGTTGACAGTGATATAGTTCAATGACAGTTATGCATTTTTCAAGCAAGTATGTAAAAACTTCCTCAAACTAAAACTAATGAATCCCCAAAACAAAGATATAAGTGCTTCATTACCTAAAAGCAATGTTTCCAATTAGTTTCTGCCTCTGGGTTTTATTTTCCCAATGTGATTTAGCTAATGTTTTAGCTAAAGAGAAAGTGAGCCACTGATTAAACTAATGTCCTTGCATAAGATAAAGTGAATCACTACTAGCATAAATCTTTCTCCAATAGCATTTGACAAAAACTATTGATAATTATCTAGCCAACTTCTAATGGGTTTGTCAGACAGTAGGATAATGAGATTCTTTTTGCCTTTTCTTTATTTGACTTTCTTTTACCTGGCACTTACATATTAAATAAGAATGTTTCCATTTGTTTGTGTCATCCTTGATTTCTTGGGCAGTGTTTTGTAGTTCTTATTATAAAGGTCTTTCAACTCTTTGGTTAGATGGATGTCAAGGTATTTTATTTTTTGTGGCTATTCTGAGTGGGATTGTGTTTTCTATATGGTTCTCAGTCTGCTTGTTGGTGTATGAAAATGCTCTGCATCTAATGAGACAATCATGTGGTTCTTGGTGTTATACCAGTTTATATGGTGGGTTACATTTATTGATTTACATATGTTAATCAGCCTTGCATCCCTGGAATGAAGCCCATCTGGTTGTAATGGATGATCCTTGAAATCATGAAATTTGCTAGAATCTTGTTGAGAATTTTTTCATCTATCTTCATTGGGGAAAAAGGCCTGTAGTTTTCTTTCCTTGTTGGGTTTTGGCATTTTTAAGTAGTAGGATGATATTGACCTAATATCATGCATCACAGTCCCTGGCTAAATTTTTTAAAATTTTTTAGAAATGAAGTCTTGCTATGTTGCCCAGCCTAGTCTCAAACTCCTGGGATCAAGCAGTCCTCCTGCTTTGACCTCCCCCCCCAAAAAAGGAGCTTGTTGTCTAATATCCATGTATTTGTGTGTTTTAGGGGGTTCTTGTTAGAGCTAGGGATAATTTCTTTCTTCTCAATTGTTGGAATACTTTCAATAGAATTGGCATCAGCTCTTCCTTGTACTCCATGTAGAATTCAGCTGAGAAACCATCTGGCCAAAGGCTTGTTTTTGCAGGGAATTTTCTTATTGCTGAGTCAATTTCTTGGATTGTTATTGGTCTATTTAGGATTTAAATTATTTCTTCCTGTTCAATCATGGGAGAATTTGTGATGTCAGAAATGCTTCCATTTCCTCCAGATTTTCTAGCTTATTCGCATGCAGATGTTCACAGTAAACTCTGATAATCTTTTGTATTTCTTCAGGGTTAGGGCCCTTTTCATTTCTAATTATGTTTCTTCAAATTTTCTCTTTCTCTCTCTTTTTTGTTTTTTTGGTTAATCTAGCCAGTGGTCTGTCAATCTTATTTATACTTTCAAAGAACCAGCTTTTCATCTCATTAATCTTTTGTGTGATTTTTTTGGTCTCTGTTTCATTCAATTATGTATTTACTTTAATAATTTCTATTTTTTCTACTAATTCTAGGATTGGATTGCTCTTGTCTTTACAACTCCCTTAGAGGCAACAGAATGCTTACTTGAGATTCTATTTTCTTGATATGTGCATGCATACTCTCAGCACCATTTTCATGGTATCCCGGGGTTTTGCTGTGTTGTGTCTTTGTTTTCATCTATTTCTAAGAATCTTTTTATTTTGGCCTTGATTTCCGTATTAATCCAAATGTCACTCAGAAGCTGTTGTTCTAGCTTCTGTTCACAGTGCCATGGCTCATGCCTGTAATCTCAGCACTTGGGAGGTCAAAGCAGGAGGACTGCTTGATCCCAGGAGTTTGAGACTAGGCTGGGTAACACAGCAAGGCTTCATTTCTAAAAAAATTTTTAAAATTTAGCCAGGGACTGTGAGGCATGCCTGTACTCCCAGAGCCCAAAAGGTCGAGGCTGCAGTGAGCCGCCATGATCCTGCCACTACCTTTCAGCCTGGGTAACAGAGACCCTGAATAAAAAAAAAAAAAAAAAAAAAAAAGGAGCTTGTTGTCTAATATCCATGTATTTGTGTGTTTTAGGGGTTCTTGTTAGAGATGATATTTATCTTATTTCACTGTGGCCTAAGAAGATGCTTCATGTGATTTTGACCTTTTAAAATTTGTTCACACTCAATTTATGTCCAAGTATGTGGTCAATCACAGAGTATGTTCCATGTGCTAATGAGAAGAATGTATATTCTGTGGTTGTTGGGTGAAGAGTTTCTGTAGATGTTTATTAGGGCCAACTGGTTGAGTGAAACAAATGGAAGAACATGCCATGCTCGTGGATTAGAAGAATCAATATCATCAAGATCTCCATCTTACCAAGGCAATCTACAGCTTCAATGCCATTCCTATAAAACTACCATAATCACTTTTTACAGACCTAGAAAAGATAACACAGAAATTCACATGGAAGCAAAAGAGAACCCAGATAGCTAAAACCCTCCTTAGTAAAAAGAAAAAGACCAGAGGCATCACACTTCCAGACCTCAAACTTTACTACAAGGCTATAGTAACAAGAACAGCATGGTACTGATACAAAAATAGACACATAGGCCAATGGAACAGGACAGAGAATCTAGAGCTAAAGACTTTCAATTCATCTTAGGCAAAGTCAACAAAAACAATCATTGTGCAGAAGATACCATATTTAGCAAATGGTGCTGGGAAAACTGGCTGACCACAAGCAGAAGAATGAATGTGAACTACTACCTATCACTATATACAAAAATTAATTCAGATTGGATAAAGGACTTAAATGTGAAACCTCAAACCATAAGAGTCTTAGAAAACTCAAAGAACACCCTCCTAGATATCAAGGTAGGCAATGATTTCATGGCCACATTCTCAAAAGCAAATACAGCAAAAGCTAAATTTGACAAGTGGAACCATATCAAGCTAAAAGGTTTTTGCATAGCAAAAGGAACTGTCAAGAGTGTAAAGAGACAACCCATAGAATGGGGAAAATTATTTATAAGCGATGTATTCGACAAAGGCCTAACATTCAGAATTTATAAGGAACTCAAATGAATTGACAGGAAAAGAATAATAATTCCATTTTTAAAATGGGCAAAGGACATGAACAGACACTTCTCAATGGAAGACATTCAAGCAGTCAACAAACACATTTTTAAAATGCTCAGCTTCACTAATCATCAGAGAAGTACAAATACAAACTACAATGACCTCACACCAGTCAGGATGGCTACCATTAAAAAATCAAAAGGGTAACCCCTTCAGGTCCTCTCCCACTGTGGGAGGTTTTCTGTCTTCTCAATAAATTCTGCTTTCTACAAAAAAAAAAAAGTCAAATAAAGCAATAGCTATTGTGAGGCTCTGGAGAAAAGAGAATGCTTCTATACTGTTGGTGAGAATGCAAGCTAGTTCAATCTTTGTGGAAAATGGTGTGGCATTTTCTCAAAGAATTAATAATTGAGATACTGTACAAACCATAATCTCACTTCTGAAAATACGTCCAGAAGAACATACATTGCTCTACCAAAAAGACGCCTGCATAAGAATGTTCATTGTGTTACTATTCTCAACAGCAAAAACAGAACCAACCCATATGTCCACTAAATGTGGACCGGATAAAGAAAATGTGGTTTGTATACATGTTAGGAAACTACACAGCCATAAAGAAAAACAAAATCATGCCCATTGCAACAGCATGAATACAACTGAAGACCATCATTCTAAAAGAACTATCATTGAAACAAAAAACTGAATACTGCATATTCTTACTCAAAAATGAGCCATAGGTTGGGCTTGGTAGCTCAGCCTGTAATCCCGCGCCTTTGGGAGGTTGAGGTGAGTGGATTGCCTGAGCTTGTGGGTTCGAGACCCACCTGGGCAACTTGGTAAGACCTCATCTCTACAATAATGCAAAAAATTAGACGGGCGTGGTAGCGCATGCCTGTAGTTCCAACTACTTGGAAGGCTGAGGCGGAAGGATTGCCGGAGCCCAGCAGGTCGAAGCTGCGGTGGCCGGGAGTGGCCACTGCACTCCAGTCTGGGTGACAGAGTGAGATTCCAACTCAAAAAAAAAAAAGAGAGCTATAAACATTCGACACATAAGCACAAAGTCGGAAAAAACTGACACCGTGCACTACTAGAAGGGGGAAAGAGGGTGGGAGAATAAGGAGCACACAACTATCCAAGAAAGCTTGCCAAAAGCCTTAACCTCACCTGCATGCAATTTACTTATGTAGCAAATCCTCACATGTACCCCATAACTCTAAAATTAAAAAATAAAATAAATAAAAATTTTAAAAACCCATCTCTCTTGAATGACACAATGTAATTGCGGCCATTCTCTTCAAAATAAATAAAATTTTTTCTATATTAAGAAATTATCTGTATATCAATAATATGATATATAAATATATATTATGCATACTATATAATATATAAATATATAGTGTTATATTTATCTTATATATAGTCAAATGTGTTTATAACTATATATAGTGTTAGAAGTGATAGAATCAATGTTCAAACTCATGCATTAAAACCATGTGAATGCTGACAAAAGTTTAAAGAGGAAGTAGTAATACTAACATTACACCAACTTGTTCAGGGTATGAAGTGTGATAGAACAGTTCTCAATTTATATTTTTGGACCACAACAGAGGTGCACTGGGACAAGCTTGCTCAGGCTCACACAGCCTATTGTGAGCATCTCTTCTCAACTCTGCATTGAGTGACATCACATTGTAGATTGACATCAGCCATAGTAGAGGTAACAACCAATCACTGTAAACCAACACTTTTTATTACCCTGGAAAGTCAATGATTGTACATTTACCAGCACACCACTGGATCAGATTAAACTGATTCTATAACTTAACAAGATCTTAAAGAGAACAACAGAACAAAATTTTACCTAAACACACATGTAAATATGTTTACCAGAATATCAAGTAATGTAACCCAGCAAAAACAAACAAAGCTTCATGACCAAATGAAATATGAAAATATAAAAGATATTTTAGAAATGCCAAGTTTATTAAATAATCTAAACCCAATCAATCTAGTTTGCTTACTTACAAGAATAAGGAGAAAAACATGACTGTATCACTGATAAAAATCATTTAATTAAATTTAGTTTGATACAAATATCAGCAAATTTAGAAATAGAATTAGACTTTCTCATCCTGATTAAGAGTATCTACCAAAAACCTAGTGCTAACATCATGTATATGAGTGAAATATCAATAATTTTCCTTTTAAAGGAAATTGAGACAAAGCAAAGATTTCCACTTGTGAAACATAAACATAAGTTTGACTAAAATATATTTGGGTCTATTAATATACATAAAAATTATGCTATGTAGAAACATGTTTCTAAAATTATAAAAATGATAATAATCCATAAAATATTAAAATGACAGTTAAAAATTACTTGCTAAAAATTAAAACTGAGTCAAACTTCCATTAATAATTAATACATATAAAGTACCAAAAATGTAAGATGTGTTTTTGCAACATCACTCTTCACAGAATTGGAAACATCAATACAGAAATTTATATGAAAACATAAACAACCATGAACAGCCAAGACAATCAGCATAAGAAACAAAGTGGGAGGTATTACGCTTCCAGATTTTAAACTTTATTATAAGGCTACAATAATCAAAACAGCCTGGTATTGGTCCAAGAACAGACATATAGACCAATGGAACAGGATAGAGATTCCAGAAGCAAAACCTTAATTTCTAACTAACTCATCTTTGACAAAACCTCCAATAACAACCACTGGGGAGGGGGGACCCTATTCAGTAAATGGTGCTGAGAAAACTGGCCGACCACATGCAGAATGAAACAGGATTCCTACCTATCACCATACACAAAAATCCACTCCAAATGAATCAAAGAACTAAATGGAAAACCTCAAACTTTAAGAATCTTAGAAAATGCAGAAGACCCCCTTTACGGAAATCAGAATAGGCAACCGATTCCTGATCCAAACACCAGATGCCCATGCCATAAGAGATAAGATAGGGCCCAGAGCCCCGGAGTCAAAGCCGGTTCCCGGCCTAGTCCCGTCCTGTGGTCGCCTGCCTCCTCTTTCCTTTCAACATGACAGATGCCGCTGTGTCCTTCGCCAAGAACTTCCTGGCAGGTGGAGTGGCCGCGGCCATCTCCAAGACTGCGGTAGCGCCCATCGAGCGTGTCAACCTGCTGCTGCAGGTGCAGCATGCCAGCAAACAAATCACTGCAGATAAGCAATACAAGGGCATTATAGACTGCGTGGTCCGTATCCCCAAGGAGCAGGGAGTCCTGTCCTTCTGGCGTGGTAACCTGGCTAATGTCATCAGATACTTCCCCACCCAGCTGCTCAACTTTGCCTTCAAAGATAAATACAAGCAGATCTTCCTGGGTGGTGTGGACAAGAGGACCCAGTTTTGGCGCTACTTTGCAAGGAATCTGGCATCAGGCGGTGCCGCTGGGGCCACATCCTTGTGTTTTGTGTACCCTCTTGATTTTGCCCGTACCCGTCTAGCAGCTGATGTGGGTAAAGCCGGAGCTGAAAGGGAATTCAGAGGCCTCGGTGACTGCCTGGTTAAGATCTACAAATCTGATGGGATTAAGGGCCTGTACCAAAGCTTTAACGTGTCTGTGCAGGGTATTATCATCTACCGAGCTGCCTACTTCGGGATCCATGATACTGCAAAAGGAATGCTTCCAGATCCCAAGAATACTCACATCATCATCAGCTGGATGATCGCACAGTCTGTCACTGCTGTTGCTGGGTTGACTTCTTATCCATTTGACACCGTCCGTCGCCGCATGATGATGCAGTCAGGCACAAAGGAACTGATATCATGTACACAGGCACACTTGACTGCTGGAGGAAGATTGCTCGTGACGAAGGAGGCAAAGCTTTTTTCAAGGGTGCACGGTCCAACGTTCTCAGAGGCATGGGTGGTGCTTTTGTGCTTGTCTTGTACAATGAAATCAAGGAGTACACATAAGTTATTTCCCAGTTTTCCCCCTGTGAGCAGGCATGTTGTATTATGTAACATAGCTTGACCATTCTTGATAGACCCATGGCTGTCTTTCTTTTTTTTTTTTTTTTTATTTTATAATCAGTATTTTTTATTATCGTTTTGTAGGGTACAGTTAAGGGTTAGGTGTACAATTACGTTTCATTCAGGCACCCTATTGATAAGAGGTGTTTTCCCAGTCCCAGATAGATATTAGCTACTGTTAATCCCATCCCCCCCCATAATTTCCCAGTACCATCAGTCATTTTCTTATAGTATTACATTGGATGTTCAAGGTCCATTATATGAGTGAAAACATGCGATATTCTGATCTTTGTTTCTGTGAGAGGTCACTCAGTATTATAGACTCTAGTTCCATCCAGGTAGCTGCGAAATCCATGATTTTGTTCTTTTTCATGGCTGCGTAGTATTCCATCGTGTATATGTACCACATTTTTTTAATCCAGTCCTCTTTTGATGGGCAGCATGGTTGTTTCCAGGTTCTTGCTATTGTGAATAACGCTGCGATAAACATACGTGTACAGGTATCTTTTTTATAGAGTGATTTGTGTTCTTCAGGGTATATTCCCAGTAGGGGGATTGCAGAGTCATAAGGAAGGTCAATATTTAGAGCTTTCAGGAATCGCCACACTGCTTTCCACAGAGGTTGCACTAGCTTACACTCCCACCAACAGTGTAGAAGTGTTCCCTTTTCACCACAGCCTCTCCAGCAGCTGTTATTTTTTGAGTTGTTGATAATTGCCATTCTGACTGGAGTTAGGTGATATCTCAGTGTGGTTTTGATTTGCATCTCCCTGATGATTAGTGAGGTTGAGCATTTCTTCATGTGTTTGTTGGCTGCTCGAATGTCTTCTTTTGTGAAGTGTCTGTTCATATCTTTTGCCCATTTTATAATGGGGTTGCTTGTTTTCTTCTTTTCAGTACGTTTCAGTTCCTTGTAGATCCAGGATGTTAAGCCTTTGTCAGACCTAGAGTTGGCAAATACTTTTTCCCAGTCTGTAGGCTGTCTCCCTGCTCTCTTGATGGTTTCTTTGGCTTTGCAGAAGCTAGTCAGTTTAATAAGGTCCCATTTGTCTATCTTCTCTCTTAAGTCCTGTGGGTTTCGGGTTTTGTACAGGAATTGGATGCCCATTCCGATTTCCATGAGAGTATTTCCTTCCTTTTCTAATGTTCTTATGGTTTGAGGTTTTACATTTAGGTCTCTGATCCATTTGGAGTTAACCTTTGTGCATGGGGATAGATAGGGGTCCTGTTTCAATCTTCTACATGTGGTCAACCAGTTTTCCCAGCACCATTTACTGAATAGGTTCTCCTCACCCCATTGGTAGGTGGTGGGGGCTTTGTCGAAGATGAGTTGGTTGAGGAATTGAGGTTTTGCTTCTGGAATCTCAATTCTGTTCCATTGATCTATATGCCTGTTCTTGTACCAATACCAAGCTGTTTTGATGATTGTAGCTTTATAGTAAAGTTTGAAGTCTGGTATTGTGATACCACCTGCATTGTTTTTTTTGCTGAGGATTGTTCTGGCTCTTCTCGGACGTTTGTGTTTCCATATGAATTCCTGTGTTGTTTTTTCTAGGTCAGAGAAGAATGTTATTGGTAATTTAATGGGTATTGCATTGAATTTGTAGATTGCCTTAGGTAAGATGGACATCTTCACAATGTTGATTCTTCCGATCCATGAGCATGGGATATTTTTCCACTTGTTCATGTCAGCTTTGATTTCTTTGAGCAGTGTTTTGTAATTTGCATTGTAAAGGTCTTTCACGTCTCTGGTTAGGAAGATGCCAAGTTATTTCATTTTTTTTGTGGCTATTGTGAATGGAATTGTGTTTTTTATTTGGGTTTCTGTTTGTTTATTATTGGTGTAGAGAAATGCGATTGTCTTTTGTACATTTATTTTGTATCCTGAGACTTTGCCAAAGGCCTTTATCAATGTAAGGAGGCCTTTAACAGATTCTCTTGGGTTTTCAAGGTACACCATCATATCATCTGCATAGAGAGATAACTTGACTTCCTCTTTTCCTATTTGAATACCTCTGATTGCCTCGTCTTCTCTGATTGCTCTAGCCAGGACTTCCAATACTATGTTGAACAGGAGGGGAGAGAGTGGGCATCCTTGTCTAGTTCCAGTTTTCAGGGGAATTGGTTCCAGTTTTTGTCCATTTAGGAGTATGCAGGCTGTAGGTTTCTCGTAGATGGCTTTTATTATTTTGAGGTATGTTCCCCGTATATGGCTGTCTTTCAATGGCATCTATTTACTGGTTGAAAATGGGAAGCAATAATATTCATTTGACCAGTTTTCTCTTAAAGCCATTTCCATGATGATGATGATGGGACTCAATTATATTTTTTATTTCAGTCACTCCTGATAAATAACAAATTTGAAGAAATAAAAGATCGGAAATAAAAAAAAAGAGAGATAAGATAGGCAAATGGGTCCTCATCAAACTAAAAAGCTTCTGCAAAGCAAAAGAAACTATCAAGAGAGTTGGGAGATGGTCCACAGAATGGGAAAAAATAATTGCCAACTGTATATCTGACAAGGGCCTAACATCCAGGATCTAAAAGGAACTCAAATGTTCAGAAAAGAAAAAAAAAACAAACAGCTCTATTAAAAAGTGAGCAAAAGACATGAATAGACACTTCTCAAAAGAACACATACGAGAAGTCAACAGATACATGAAAAAATACTCAGCCTCATTAATTATTAGAGAAGTGCAAATCAGAACTACATTGAGATACCACTTAACTCCAGTAAAAATGGCCATCATTAATAAATCAAGAAACCCACAGATTTTGGCAAGGATGCAGAGAAAAGGGAACACTTCTATACTGTTGGTGGGAATTCAAACTAGTTCAACCTCTATGGAAAACAGTGTGGCGATGCCTAAAAGAACTAGAAATTATCCTCCAATATGACCCAACAATTTCCCTTCTGGGAATATCCCTGGAGGAACTTAAATCACTCTACAAAAAAGATACCTATGTACACATGTTTGTTGAAGCACTATTCACGGTAGCAAAAACATGAAACCAACCGTACGGCCCTTCAAAACTGAACTGGATTAAAAAAAAAATGTGGTACATATACATGATGGAATATTACTCAGTCATAAAGGACAAAATTATGGACTTTACAGCAACTTGGATTTGGAGTCCATAATACTCAGTGATCTATCAGAAACACAGAACTGAGTACCACATGTTCTTACTCATAAGCAGACTTTAAACATTTATCATAAGACTATAAGAAGGGAATTGACAATAGCCAGAAACTGCCATGAGTGGGGCAAATAGCATTAATAAGGTTACCAGATCTCAAACCAGGTGAAGTGGGGTCCAAAGGGAGACCCAAACTTTACCTATACGATGACCACTTGTATACCTAAGCCTGAATTGTACCCCACATCTCTCTTTTTTTTTTTTTGAGTTGGAGTCTCACTCTGTCGCCCAGACTGGAGTGCAGTGGCTGCTCCCGGGCACTGCAGCCTCGACCTGCTGGGCTCCGGCGATCCTTCAGCCTCAGCCTTCCGAGTAGCCGGAATTACAGGCGCGCGCTACCATGCCCGGCTGAATTTTTTGATTTATTGTAGAGATGAGGTCTCGCTGCCTAGGCGGGTCTCGAACCTGCGGGCTCAGGCAATCCACTCACCTCAGCCTCCCAAAGGCGCGGGATTACAGGCTGAGCCACCGAGCCCAGCTAAAACATCTTTAAAATGAAAATAAAAAAACCAGAAAACAGTAAATAAGCAATAAAAGAGAAAAACAGATGTGTTTTTGATACTAAACATTATTTTAAAAGCATAA
This sequence comes from Cephalopachus bancanus, assembly GCA_027257055.1. Classification (NCBI taxonomy): domain Eukaryota; kingdom Metazoa; phylum Chordata; class Mammalia; order Primates; family Tarsiidae; genus Cephalopachus; species Cephalopachus bancanus. The sequence goes on from JAPVLO010000107.1 coordinate 4,118,973, forward strand.
AAATGTATTCTTTACTGATAAAAATTTTTTGTCTAACTTGAAGGTTAAATAAAGGTTGAGTTTCAAAATATAAATTCAATTAGAAATTAGAAAAAGGATAGAAACAAGATGTACCCCCACATCTTTAAAATTAAAAAAAAAAGAAAAAAAGTTTTGTCCTAAAGTAAATTGACTGATTATCTAAAAAAGAGGAAGTATTGGACAAAGAAGAACGCTTGAACACGTCATCAAATTTCTGAGGAAGTCATAAAGAGTTTGAGAAGAATACATTTATAAACGGAATTTTGATTGTGATCATGTTGACTATAATTGGATAGGAATTATTTTTGTCTTTCTAAAGACTGAGCTTTGATGTTAAAAAATACATGAATAAAAACCTAAAAAAGTTCATCCTCTATTTTAGAACAAGGCTTTCTTGAAATATTGATTTGCTTTTAGTAACATTTCAAGAAATTTTGATATTTAGTTCTAAAATCTGTTTCTTTTAACAGCCATCTTCTAAATTCCAGACAGTTTCTATTTCTGCCAAATTTCTTCCAGAGACACATTTAGTTTCTCTAGTTTTAGGTTAGAAAGGTTGTCCTCTTTATTTAGAATGGTGATTTCATTTCTTGAGAAAGACTAACTCTCCTTAAGCTTCTCAGATTTATACTCCAAAGTTCAAATTTAGCTACATGGGATTAGCAAGTCTTTCCTCACTGCCTTCTCCTCTGCCTCTCTCTTCCCTTGAGAAGTCTTGGGTGGATGACACTCTCCTTCAACTTTTTCATCATCTCCTGTAACATCTCTCCCCCACCCCAGTTCTAACTCTACTGTATTGACCTGATGTTAAAATGTTCATCTTGAAGGATTAGAAAAGCAATGTTTTCCTCCACTCTAACTTGATTCTATACCCTTGGCTCTTCTCGAGGTATCTGAATTGTTATATGTAATCAGAAAAAACTTCCAATGCTGTTACTAAGAGCCATAAATCTCCCTGCTCAAGGAACTATTTTCTTGTTTATATTCCTCTATAATTTCTAAATGAGATTTCCATAAGGAGAAGCAATCACACTGCGGGAATTTTTTGTTTTTGTTTTTGTTTTTAACTTTTTTTGGCAACTGAACTTTGTTTTAGGAACAAAGAATTTACATTTTATCAGGATAATTTTCTGTGTTATCTTTATTAGGTTATTGATTACTTTAAAAAACTGAATTTTGAAAAGGTCAAGGTTTTTACATCTGTGTAACTTTCTGTATTGCTTTTGAAATTTTTGAGTGTTACTCTGGTTAAATGCATGATTATTATTTCACAGTGACCTGTGATCCTGTTTTGATAAGTATTTTGAAACTTTCAGCATTTGAGCGGGCTTCCCCAGATTCTAAATTAAGACTTTTTGACCTAAAATTAACTTTGGGATTTCTCAGTTGGGCTCATGGAGAACCTCTAATAATGTATAGCTCACCTTGCAAAATATTACATGATTTTTTTCATAATCAATATTTTTTATTATGATATTATGGGGTACAGTTAAGGATTAGATATACAAATATGTTTTGTTCAGGCACCCTTGTTGATAAGAGGTGTCTCCCTGTCCCCAACAGATATTGACTACCATTAATCCCATCTCCCTTCCCCTCCCCCCCATAGTTTTCCACCACTGTCAGTCATTTTCTTATGGTATTACGTTGGATGATCAAGGTCCACTATATAAGTGAGAACATGTGATACTCAGATATCATGTTGTATGCAACAAAAATAAATTTCCTTGTCAACTGCTGATAGTAATGAACTTCCATGAGATTTTAATCATGGTTATTCGAAGTTTTTGTCAGTCACAGTGGTTATTTTGAATTCTCCCCTAAAAGAATTTGTAATGAGATTCATGGAAAAGACTCTAACAAGTACCCTCAAATACAAGTCTAATAAATTTAAAATCAATAGACTAAATGAAATATTTCCAAACCTTTAATGAACCTATGGGTTCATAAGATTTCTAATCAAGATCAAGCAGAACAAAAATTAATTTGAATTGAGATTAAATAACTGGTGAAAATAATGTTGTATGACTTTTATTTTAAACATTGTTTAAAATAAAAATTTAAGAAAATATGTTCCAAATTTAAGAATATATTATCTCTTAAGCTACTTATAGTTTAAAGCAATTTGGTAAAGTATATTTTTGTTAAAAAAAAAGAGAGAAACATTTTTCTCCCTCCTTAATTTCACCAAAATTCAAAAACTTCTCATAAATATTTTTATACCAATATGGTTATTTGCATAAGTCCAGTAAAAATCTACTCTCTTTTTTTTTTTTTTGAGTTGGAGTCTTCCTCTGTCACCCAGAGTGGAGTGCAGTGGCCGCTCCCGGCCACTGCAGCTTTGACCTTCTGGGCTCCGGCGATCCTTCCGCCTCAGCCTTCCAAGTAGCTGGAACTACAGGCGCGCGCTACCACGCCCAGCTAATTTTTTGATTTATTGCAGAGATGAGGTCTCGCCAAGTTGTCCAGGCGGGTCTTGAACACGCGGGCTCAGGCAATCCACTCACCTCAGCCTCCCAAAGTGCGGGATTACAGGCTGAGCCACTGAGGGGAAAAGAAAAAAAAAAATCTACTCTCTTTGTGCAGCAAAATACAATTGAAGACACTGATTATATTACCAAGGCTTTGATTGAAGTATCGTATTTGAGAATGTGCATAGAAAGCCTGGCTTCAAGGACTCACAGCCTTATGGTGAGCAGATAAAAATTGTCACTTCCTGACTGGTTCAGGAAACTTGAGACTGTAGGTAAAATCTAAAGTCTGCCTTGTTTTAGCTTTCTAGTCTTGAGAGGTCTTTAATTCTGAGATTCTTCTATACTCAAGGTATACAGAAAAAGTTAGGTTTCTAAAGAAAAACTACAATATACCTGTTATTCAATTGTTGCTCTGTGCATTATTTTCAAGTTTTTGTTATCTAGTTATAGACTAAACTAAATCCTGAATTCTAGATTCCTCCGATTCAACTTTTTTAAAATAATGGCATTTTATCATCCATATTAGATCACACAAAATATTGCCAATCTGTGGTAAAGGCATTCAACTATCTACCAGGTTTCTAACAACAAGAACTGTTTAAAGCCAATAAATTAAAACTAGATACATTTTAAGGAACTAGTCTTGTGCCTGATGTATGGGCCATATAAAAAGTTCACCAAACCACCCAATGCCATAATCAAAGATATTCAAACTGCAAATCAGGACAAGAGGTTGGCAGTTTCACACTGCAGACAGTTTTCCACAGATGTTAGAAAAATACTCTATCATACTCTATCACATAATGAGACTCTCGCCCTTTTTAATGCCCATGCCTGTCACTCGGCAGGATAATGATTATTTGATTTATTCAATTGGTTGCCTTTAAACCTAGGTTTACGGCTCAAAAACTCATGCATATGAGATTGTTATATTACTATTAATTTTACTTTGCATTTTTCCTGTTTAAGCTTTGTATTTCCTGCTTGTTCAATGTCTGTAGAAGTACATACAGCTTCTAACAGAATAATTCTGGCCCATAACTTTAAGATGATAGTTTAAGATTATGGAAAACATGAGACTGAACTTAATAATGAACTCCAGGAAGAATTCCTCCTAATCTCTCTTATTGCATAAATGGGACTAAAAGGGTTTCAACACTGAATCCTAGTCACCAACCACTCTCTCCAGCATGGGACCAGATCAACAAACTGACATAGGTTCATTTTGGCACCCAGGGACAATCAAAGCCTAACTACAGGATGACTGATTGGCTATGTATGTGTTCAGAGAAAGATTTGGATGAAAAGGGAGAAACGTGAAAGTTGTAAGAATAAAATGAAGTCACTTGTGTTTAAAAAAACAGTAGAAAACAAAACTCCGACAAATAGATACATAGATCCAGGAAAGGCTATAAAGAGAGGGTTCTCATGTGTAAATACCTGATAACAAAAACAATCACAAAAGAGTGAAAACTCTGCAAACTTGAACAAACGCTATTACAACCTTACACATAAAAAACTTCTGAAAGGACATTTTCCTAGCAACTGCCTGTCCAACCTTGAACTGGCGTCATTCTAGTTATTGATCCTCGTAACCAAGGATAATTATCTTAAAAGAATTATGTGATGCACCACATTTTTCTTTTAAAAACATATGTCTTCCTTTACCTCTCTGAATATGAATATAGTTTACTATGGTGCACATATGCCCATTGCAATGCCCTATTCCTGAATAAATTTTATTTTCTTTTAGAGAGTCTTTCTCTCTGTTATTTAGGTTGACAAAGATAGCAACAGTATGTAAGTAAATATACAAAATCAGTTGCATTTCCATATACCAGAAACAAAAATTAGAAAATATAAATAAAATATTCCATTTACTACAGCATCGAAATGTCACCTATCTGATAATAAAAGTAATGAAAACTATGTAAGAAACATTTTTTTTGTAATCTGTTAACTGCAAAACTTAGATGATAGTAATTAAAGAAGCCCTAAGTAAAAGAGACATACTATGTTCTCACACTAGATGTTTCATTATTGTTAAAATATCAATTCTCCACAAATTGATCTAAAAACCTCAATAAAATTCCAAACAAAAACTCTATCAAGTTTTGTTTGTTTGTTTTTATAGAAAATGGGTAGAGGGGAGTAGCCAGAGGCTATTGATTTTATAATAAGTCTTTTAGCAGTGGTTGGCTTTCTAAACTGTTCAAATGCTTTGTTTGGTAAATAACAGTTAATTTAAAAAACTCTCCATATACCTCCAATTTCCCTGCTATGTGACAAGTTAGATAGTCCAGAAGATATCCTAAGATGCAAATTTGAGAAACACAGACCTTTAACGAATGAATACCGGGAAGATCTAACAGAGTCTAAAATGAGGAGAAAGAAATGGGAAAGAAACCCCAGAGAATGGGCTTTCTGGAAATCAGTGAAAGAGTTCGGGAAAGAATGTTCGACAATACCAAATGTTATACAGAATTTGATTCAGTTAAGGTTCAAAAGACTCTCTTGGTGAAAATAAGTAAATGGTGGAAATGCCAGAGACTTGGTGGTGACTGGGTGAGGAAGTGGAGGAAGAAAGTATAGAAAATTTACAAAGCTTAGATTTGAAAAAGCAACAACAATGTTAAAGGGAGATAATGGAACTGAGAAAATTTTGAAAAAATAAAGGCCCTGAGCATGTTTAAATGTTAATAAGAAAGATGTTATTGGGAGTAGTTTCCAAATTTGGCCTCACACAAGAATCACTTAGAAAGTTTTTAAAGTTTTCAGTTCCTGTATGTGATGGGGGAATGGTGGTATATGGGAAATCTTTGCATGTTTCACAATTTTGCTATGGACCTAAAACTACTCTAAAAAGTTCATTTTTAAAAAATCCAGTGCCCAGGTTATACTTTAGATAAATGAAGTCAATCTCTGGGAATAAAACCAAAGCCTTAATCGTTTTGTTTTTTTTAACTTCCAGGTGATTCCCATGTGTAGCTAAGTCTGATAACCACTGCATTATTCTAATACTATTCACAGTATAGTGATGGCTAAAATTATCTTGAGAGTTTATTTAAACACAGTTGTTGGGCCTCAGTCCTGAGTTTCTGATTCACTAGATCTAGGGTAGAACCCATGAATTTGCCGTTTTTAGAAGTTCTCAGATTATATTAACGTTGCTGATTCAAAGTCACACTTAGAGTAACATTCTACTCTAGAGCAGGGGATTGAAGATTTTAAGAGAGAGAATATACCTGAAGATCCCCAACGATGCTGCATAAAGATGGAGTGATTTCAGTGATTCCAGTGGTCTTCTAAAATGTTTAATAACCCTTCATGATTTGCTCAAGTAGGTCTCTTCAACAGCTCACAGAATTCTGGCTGAAATCTGGTAACTTGTTATAGTACCACGATTCTCAAAGTGTAGTTCCCATCAGCAATTGGTTCCCATGAAGTAGCTTCACCGGGAAACCTGTGAAAAGTGAAGATTATCAGCCTACCCAAGACCTACTGAATTAGATAATCTGGGGATGCAACGGAGCAATCTGTTTTTTAAAAGTACCTCCAGCTGATTTTGATTACATGCTAAAGATTGAAAACCACTATTTCAATGAATACCAGAAATTAATAGCCAGGAGTTTCCCCAAAATATCTGCACTCTTCTGCCAGCTATTTATTTTGGTAGATAACTCCGAAAATGTTTTCTAACATAATCTGCTTTCCCAAAGAAAGAGATAGAGTATCACATTCATATATATAGCTGTTGAGACTATTATTGGTGCTATGGTAATATATTTCTACGCATAATAACATCTTATTTTGAAGTGCATTAAGAAATTTCAGTTAGCTTGTTCTAAAATTCTACTGAATTGGTTTTGTAAGGCAAATAAAATCTTATTTGCTCTCTATCAATTGTGTTACCTGGCTGATAATTGAAAGCATATGTGAATCCCCAGTCATATTCAATACCTGGACATTAACAAAATAAATGAGGCACCCACAGTTAAAGCTGCTTCTTGGCAGTTTCACATTCAGGGAACAAGATGATGCAGATTTTTCAGGTCAGCCTGGACTTCAAGAGCGTCAGTTCAATGGGTTAGCCAGCCAAGCCCCAGAGAGGGTCATCGAGGGGCTGATAAGCCTAACCCTGGAAATGTCAGCTCTAATGAGCTGGCAAGCCAAGCCCTGAGAGTGTTGCTGGTTTAGTGGGCTGGCAAGCCTAACTTGGGGGTGTCTCAGCTTTAGAGTCTCGCCTTCTTCTGGCAGGTCTCCTGGCTCAGCCAGCTCTGTAGACTGGCAAGCCAACCTCTGAGGTGCATGGCTCTTCGGCTCCTATGATCTTCTGCAGCTTTTCAGGTTGTAACTTTTCAGGGTTGAGGTTCTTATCTCATGCCCAGGAAAAATGAGGAACATGGAAAGCCAGAAAGTGAGAAAGCAAGATTTATTGAGAGGACAGAAAACTCCCACAGTGGGTTAGGGTTAGGGTTAGGGCTAGGGCTAGGGTTAGGGCTAGGGCTAGGGCTAGGGCTAGGGCTAGGGCTAGGGCTAGGGCTAGGGCTAGGCTTAGGTTTAGGCTTAGGGTTAGGGTTAGGGTTAGGGTTAGGGTTAGGGTTAGGGTTAGGGTTAGGCTTAGGGTTAGGGTTAGGGTTAGGCTTAGGGTTAGGGTTAGGCTTAAGGTTAGGGGTTGCTGATTTCGAGCTGAAACCTGGTGCTTATATAGTCCTACGACTGAGTCAGTTGGCTAGCACTAGCTCTGAGCTGATTGGTCCACACCTAGCTGTTTTGAATGGTCAGTATTGAGGACCAATTCGCCGCAGGTAGTGACCTAGTACTAAGATGATAAGTTGCTTTTCGATCCCAGCGGTGAGTACAGAAGCTCTAGCCTGAGAGTCTTTTTTGGACGTTCTTTACATTGTTAACAGACTACCTGTCTGTTGGCCTAGGCTTTTCTCTAACTATCTGTCTGAGAAACACACATCAAAGACAAAACTCAGTCCAGTTCATGTATCTAAGTTGTTTTCAATAACCTTAATACCTCCTGATTCAGTAGACCTCTACCAGTGTTAGCAGCACCTCCCTCATCTCCCATCCATTCCTCATAATATCAACACGTCATTACAGAGAGTACTCTAGAGGTAGGTACTCTATGTGTTTTTTAAGCCAATCTGTACATGTTAATGCCCCTACTGCACACTGTCTTTGCTTCTTGTGCCCTTGTGTTTAACCATCCCAATGTCAAGTCATTTAACAGAAACCTCACCCGTTCCTTAGATTGTTATGGGAATTCCAATGTTCATACCAAGGCCACTGGCTATGGGTGCTGTCAAACTTCTTGTCCTCGGGGTGCTAGATAAACATCAAATCAACTACAAAGTTAGAGATAAACTTTATCCCTGAAAAAATTTCACCTGTATCAAGGTACCTGCATGGTCTCTTCTTGATCAATTTTAGAAGCTTCTGGTCTCCAATACTCAAATCACAAAGTATTATCCTGGATAAAGACACCATAGCACACACTTTGTCCTCCATTTCCTCCTGTAACTGCTTTTGTTAAATGAGATGTGTTGGATAAGTTGTGAGCTGATGACGACTTTATTTTTTCCAACATATCTTAAGTAAATGGTTTAAAACTTTGGTCCAGGATATAAGCAATGAAATCTTAAGGTTTTGTGCTTAGCATTTGAAAGCTTGGCCAAGAAAGCATAAATATTCAATTTTTAAATTCTGTTAACAACTTCAACCAAAATTTTTTTTACTCTAAAAAAAATGTTCATGTTGGCCAGGTGCAGTGGCTATAATCCCAGCACTTTGGGAGGCCTAGGTGAGAGAATTGCCTGAACTCACGGGTTCGAGACCAGCCTGGGCAACTTGGCAAGATCTCATCTCTACAATAAATAAAAATTAGCCAGACATGGTAGCATATTCCTACAGTTCCAGCTACACGAAAGGCTGAAGTGGAAGGATTGCCCGAGCCCAGCAGGTTGAGGCTGCAGTGGTTGGGAGCATGCCGCTGCCCTCCAGCCTGGGTGACAGAGTGAGACTCCAACTCAAAAAACAAACAAACAAACAAAAAAAGAAAATGTTAATGTCTATATGAATGGGGCAAACAAACAAGATAGCAGTATGTGAACAAGTTCCAAGATCCAAATTTCTTCTTATGCTAATGTTCCATGTGGGTATGGAATATCTGAGTTTAATATGTCCTTAATAACACTGTCTAATAGATGCTAACAATTCAGTATGTACTATGCACTAAAAATGTTGCTAAAAATTACCTAATTTTATATTCCAAACAATGCTATAAGTAGGTACTATTACCATATATAGTACAAAGTTTAGAGGAGCTAAGTATCTTGTGCTAATGGTGCCAGATTCGAATAGAGAAGGAAAGTTGATGTATCTTCCAGGAGCAAAGAAGTTTCATAAAAGGAACAGTGAATAAGTCATATAATTTGGAAATAAAATTTCTTCACAAAATTCTGAAGCCAAAAATATGTTATTCATTTTCTTGTTTATATTAAATTGGTTCCAAGTTACTTTTCACCAGTGTACCAGAAATTCTATCTCACTTTTGTTTTCCTAAGAGAGGGTGGTGTGTACTCTTCTCCCAGTAAAATGTTGTAACAATACCTTTTAAAATCTTCTTAAAATTTAGATTCAGGGGGTATACATGCATGGGATGTATTGTGTAGTGGTGGAAATTGGGTCTCAGATGGCCCATTCCCCAGATAGTAAACATTGTGCCCCATAAGCAGTTTCTGAACCCTAACCTTCTACACACCTCCCCCTTTTTTGGTGTTTCTAGAGTCTATTCTTCCCATCTTTGTGACCTTTTAGCTCCCACATATAAAAAAGAATATGCAATGTTTCTGTTTGTGAGTTATCTATTATGTGTTTCTGAGTCAGTTCACTTAGGATGATCTCCAGTTCCATCCATGTTGCTACAAAGGACATGATTTCATTCTTTTTTGTGACTGTGTAGTATACCATGGTGTAGTATATACCACATTTTCTTTATCCAGTCAATTGTTGGTGGGCACTTAGGTTGGTTCCATGATTTTGCTCTTTTGAATAGTGCTGCAGTGAACCTATGAGCACAGGTGTCTTTTTACTATATTGACTTATTTTTCTACTGGTAGATTCCTAATAGTGGGATTGCTGGGTCAAATGGTAATTCAATATTTAGTTCTTTGAGAAACCTTCAGACTGTTTTCCATAGAGAATGAACCAGCTTACAATCCCACCAACAGTGGACAAATGTTCTCTTTTCTTCCCAGCTGTGCCAACATCTGTCATTCTTTGACTTTCTAATAATAGCCATTCTGACTGGTATGAGGTGATATTTCATTGTGGTTTTAATTTGCATTCATCTGATAATTAGTGATGTTGAACATTTTTTCCTTTGTTTGCTGACTGCTTGCATATCTTCTCTTGAGAAGTGTCTATTCATGTCCTTTGTCCACTTTTTTATTGATATGGTTGTTTCATTTTGTGTTGAGTTGTTTCAGTTTCTCGTAGATTCTGGATATTAACCCTTTGTAGCATAATTTGCAAATATTTTCTCCCATTCAGTAGGTTTTCTGCTCTGTCTGTTGATTATTTCTTTTGTTGTGCAAAAGCTTTTTGTTTAATGAAGCCCTACTTGTCTATTTTAGTTTTTGTTGCAATTGTTTTTGGAGTCTTTGTCATAAATTATTTGCCTAGTCCGATGTCCAGCAGGGTTTTTCCTAGGCTTTCTTCTAGGATTTTTATAGTCTTAGGCCTTGCTTTTAAGTCTTTGATCCATCTTGAGTTAATTCTTATATATGGTGAGAGATAGGGGTCCAGTTTCATTCTTCTGCATATGGCTAGTCTATTTCCCCAGCACCATTTTAAAAGGATGTCTTTTCCCCATTGTTTATTTTTGTCAGCTTTGTCAAAGACCAGTTGATTGTAGGAATGTGGCTTTATTTCAGGGTTCTTCATTCTGTTCCATTGGTAGATCTATCTGTTCTTGTACCAGTACCATGCTGTTTTAGTTACTATAGCCTTATAGTTATAATTTGAAGTTAAGCAGTGTGATGCCTCTGCAATTGCTCTGTTTGCTTGGAATTGCTTTGGTGATTTGAGCTCTTTTTGATTCCATATAAACTTTAAAGTTATTTGTTAAAGTTCTTCAAAGAACAAAGTTGGTATTTTGATCATGATTGCATTTAATCTGTAGGTTGCTTTGGGAAGTATGGTCATTTTAACAAAAATGATTCTTCCAATCCATGAACATGGGATGCTTTTCCATTTGTGTCATCTATTTGTGTCTTTCATCAGTAATTCTTTTGTAATTCTCTTTGTAGATGTCTTTCACTTTCTTAGTTAGGTGCTAAAATGTCTTAAAAGACTTTTAAGGAATGTTACAAAGTATAGAAAATTGGGGACACTGGGCACAGTGGCTCACAGTTGTAAAACCAGCACTTTTGGAGGCTGAGGTGGGAGAACTGTTTGAGACCGGGAGTGCAAGACCAGTCTGAGCAACATTGTGAGAATTGTCTCTACAAAATTATACATATATATAAAGCAAGGCATGATGATGAATGCCTGTAGTCCCAGCTACTTGGGAGTCAGAGACAGAAGGATTGCCTGAACCTGGGAATTCGAGGCTGCAGTGAGCTATGATTGTGCCACTGCACTCCAAAATTGGAATAAAGTTTATTGGCTAGGTTTCTGTCGTCTTCTGGAGGAAAGGTGCTTCCACTTCTTTCTGACCCCCAAGCCAGAGCATGAGATTTTATGTGAATTTCCCAGGACACAGCACCCAACAGATACCTTTAGGCATACATAAATGTCTATTTACCTCTGGATTTCTGAAGGAGACACAGATCTCTACCTTGGCAATTTGTGCCTCAAGTCTATCCCCTCTCTCTTTGGGTGAGACACTTAGGATGCCTTTGCACTTTGAATCCCATTTTCCTCTAGTCTTTTTAGAATGATCTAGACTATAGCTTTTCAAGCATGAATATTTGCAAACACAAACCTGCTATTTCCTTCTGTGTACAGAAATTCATACCAACAGGAAAAGATTTATCCAGAACATGAAATAGTAACATTTGTATGATAAGGGCTAATCTATCCAGACAATTTTATATGAAGGAAGAGTGGATGTTTTATGGAAATATTTAGACCTCACTTCATTATATTTTACTGAATCTTTATCTCTTTTGTTCCCCCAGAACAGTGTCTGTGTAGTTCTTTTTAACTTATTTTTATCTTTTTATTTATTGTAGTTATGAGGTCTTGCCAAGTTGCCCAGGCTAGTCTCAAGGGCTCAGGCAATCCTCTCGTCTCAGCCTCCCAAGGTGCTGGGATTACAGGTATGAGCCACCATGCCCAGCTGTGTATTTCTGATCTATTAATAGAATGACCTGTTCATTAAATATTATCTCTCACTGAAACCAACCACATCTGAGGATCATCATGAATATTTTAATTAAATAATTACATATCATTGAAAAATAAGATCCCAAATTAAAAGCCATTTCATAGGTAATACAAATTGAGAAAAATCATCTGTTAAATGCTGTGCTATATTGTAAAAGAAAAAATGTCCACAATATTTTACAGTTCTCCCCATCAAGAAGTTGGATCTCTTTTAACATCCCTCTAATGTGGATTTAGCATATGACCTGATTTGGCCAAGGAGACATTAGCAAACAGAAACTTGAAATGTTCTTGTAATTAAGAGTGTGTTCTCTGGCTGTTTTTGAAACCCGGCTGTTATATAAAGAAGCTAAGCTAGCTATAAGTAAGTCCAGAGAGAAGCCTACCTTGAAAAGACTAGTGGCTTTTTTTCAGTGAAGTGAACTAAACCTGATACATTAAAAACCCACACATTTTTTTTTTTTGAGTTGGAGTCTCACTCTGTCACCCAGACTGGAGTGCAGTGGCTGCTTCCAGCCACCGCAGCCTCGACCTGCTGGGCTCCGGCGATCCTTCCACCTCAGCCTTCCAAGTAGCCGGAATTACAGGCATGCACTACATGCCCGGCTGATTTTTTGATTTATTGAAGAGATGAGGTCTCGCTGCCCAGGCGGGTCTCGAACCCGTGGACTCAGGCAATCCACTCACCTCAGCCTCCCAAAGGCACGGGATTACAGACTGAGCCACCGAGCCCGGCCACACATTTTCTTAATGGAATTATACAAGCATAGGTTAAAAGAGATTGAGATAGTTTAAAATGAAAATACACTTCTGTTTCTAATTTTATATAGGCAGGTAGAAGTCTGTAAAAACTACTCAGCTAAAAACATGGCCATTTCATTTGGAGATTTTCAAAAAGTTTCAGAATCTGAGGTCAAAACTCTCCAGAAAGCAGAGTAGAATAATGGACTGGAAAGTCACTCCCAGAGAGCAGAATTTTTTGTCTCCAGAGTAAACTGGAAACATATCCTGTTTCAATTCTAGGATTTCTGTTGGCCAGTGACTGCTATATGAATTTCATTTGTTGGAGTTATTTGAACCTTGACTCACTATTGAAGATTAGATGGGCCTTTTAAGTGTTCAAGTCTCTGAATCAAGAGGAGCTGCATCCAAGTATCTTTACTCGTGTTCACAAAAGATACAGGTCACATGATACTGGACTTGAGCCTGATGATACAATTGAGAGACTTTTGGGAGTCCTGAGAGGGTTGAGGATATTTTGTACATGACGAAATCGTAAGCATTAAGACCAGAGAGTAAACAGTGATCTACTTGGTGAGAATGAAGAGAGGGAGAAAAGGCCACATTATTTTGCAGCAACTTTTATTTTTAAAAAATGAGTAATTTTTGACCTCTTGAATCAGGTCTTGGCTACATGGTTTGCTTTGTTCAGAGGGACATTACTAAGTAAAAAATTAAGAGACTTGAAATAAGCTTGAACATTGGGATTTGCTTTCTTGCTACTTTTGTAACACAGTCATATGTAAAAGCTTTGGCTAGCCTCCTAGATGATGAAAGATATGTAGCCTATTGCCCCTATTCCCCCAGCCAATAGCCAGGCACGTGAATGAAGCTATCTGGGATAAGACAGTCCCCAGCCAATCTGATAATTGACTGCAAATGCATGAGTGAGCCAGACTCTGAAAAAGAGAACTATACAGCAGAATCCTAAGCGAACTACAATAGCTATTTGAAGTTACAAAATTTTGATGTAGTGTATTGTGTAAAAAAATGTATCCAAATAATTTTAGTAAAATAAAACTTTATTTAGATATTTTCAGTGCACGTTGTTTAATTTTGTGGAGGACTGGTAAAAGTTAATGTCAGTAATCTCTGGCATAGTCTTTCAGGCTGATTCTTATGCCCAGAGTTCAAAATACATGTAGTCCTAGAAGAAAAAGGAAAAATAAATACAATCAGGTTGGTTTAATAGTAAAAATAGCTATTATTAGCAGTTATCTCGAATTCTTAGGCTCAGGCAATCCTCCCCTCTCTCACAGTGCTGGGGCTACAGGTGTGAGCCACTACACCTAGCTGGTATTAGCAGTTATCTATTCTCTATTTGTGCCTATTTTCTTTATTTGGAAAAGTTAACTTTCATATGTCCTTGTCTCCCAATACTCTCTTAGGAATAATTGCCTCAACTATGTCTCTCAGTTTACTAATATTTCTTCAACTATGTCTGATCTGCTGTTTAATTCATTTATTTTCCTCTTTCCCCAAATTCCTTTGTTCTGCTTACAAGGTCATGCATGATCCAGCTCTGTACACCTCTCTTGACATTTACTCCCATCTCATAATGTTAGGAGTGTGAAAGTAGTTGCTTATATTCATTTTTCCCCTAGGATACAATAATAATCAAGAGTGACATTTTACAAATTTTCTACATATCTGCTATGATTTGAATGTTTAGTCTCTCCAAAATTCATTTTGGAACCAAATCCCAATGCAATAGTATTAAGAGGTGGGGTCTTTAGGAGGTGAATAAGTTAGGAAGGCTGTCCTCTCATGAAAGTACCCTTATAAAAGGACTTGAAGGAACTAACTAGCCCTTTGCCTTTCCATTCTTTTCCTTATGTGAAGACATAAAGCTCAGGAGGACAAAGTATTCAGGGTGCCATCTTGGAAGCAGAGGCCGAGCCCTAACCAGACACAGAATCTGCTGGTGTCTTGATCTTAGACTTCTCAGTCTCCAAAACTGAGAAATAAATTTATGGCTGTTCATAAATTACTTAGTCTCAGGTATTTTGTTATAGCAGCATCAATGGACGAAGACAATATCTATAGTTTCCAAATTTACAAGATATTACTTTTTTAAAATAAAAAGTAACATTTATTAATAAATTTTAAATTGTGGAAGATAACTATAAGCACATTAAATGAGCCATTTGGTTCCTATTTTCAGGGACTTAGTCTGATTTTTCATTAAAGCACAGGATTTAAATTTTAGTGACCATGCTTCCAAGACATTCTAGGTTTTGCTTCCTTTGCAATGTAAATACTGAATCCATGATGAGATTTGGGAACTGAAGGTGGTCAAAAAAGGAAAAATTTGCAATTGATCCAGATAATTTGAGGAGAAATGTTGGCAAAGGTGCAGTAGTAATCTCAGAAAATGTAATTTTCAGCTAAATAGAGTCAAAATAGACTCACAATAAGAAAGGCTGCTCCAAGTATCAATGCTTTACTTTTAACATCAAGATCAAATGGAAACTGGATCCCAAATTCATTACCATTGGCTAATAGTTCCCTCACAAATCCAGTGTGGTGTTTTGAAATCTTTCCAGTAATGATTTCATCCATAGACAGTAACTGAAAGGAAAAATTATACATAATCATAGGAGATAAACTCTGAAACAAAAAAGAAAGGTATTCCTACACCAAGTTTATTAACTCAATATGACATTTATGAGTTATAATCATACCTATTGTACCCTACAATTAAAAGATATGCTACATGAACACACAATAAGTTTGGTAAACATCTATAGACAATTTATACCTTAAAGTAGGTTTTCAAATTGTATACAATCAGATATGTTTGTATTGTAATACACAAACACTTAATTTAGATAATTTGCTTGAATGTGTTATGAGAATCAATTTAATTACAAAATGAAAACCACTAGCTTTTCAGTGACTTTTCATAGTTAACTCTTTCATAAGTGATTCTAATTTTCTGGACCCTCTACCTTTTCCTAATTCCTTTTTCTTCCTTACTCACCTAAACTCTCTAGAGCATCACTTCACATACCAAGTAATATTCATTCCTTCAGAATAAGAGATACTCATGTAAGTGTTATACAACAAGTCTGGGATAAATCCTACTACTTGCCTTGTAATAAGTGCCAAAAGGAAAAAGGCAGGGTGATACTATGAACTACTAAGAGAATATGCAGACTGAACAAATTGGGGATGTGGTTTTACAGTAAGTTTACGTTATAGACAGTGACATCTAAGGTGAGACTTGAAGGATTAGAAGGAATTCATAACAAGAGGAATAGGAGGACAGAGAACATTCCAGAGAGAGTTAACAACATCTGAAAAGGTCCTGAATTAGGAAGGAGCACAGGTGGAGGAAAGTGAAGGAGGGGGTCAATGGTAGAAAATGTGTGACACCAGAGATCTATGGGGGGCTAGTCATACACAGCCTTGCAAGTAGTGTTAACGATTATAGGGAAAGGAAACTATGGAAGAATTTCAAGTAATTATGTCTAAACTTTTCTCCTCTTTTCGGAACTCTGAGCCCATTACTCTCCCTGATCTTCAGCAAAACATCTTATCTCTTACATTACAGAGAAAATTAAAAATAAATAAATAAAAGGACAGGAATTTACTAAACTCCCAGACAAATTAAATGTATTCATGTCAACAGTTCCTACTTTCTTCGTGTTATGATGAATGGGCCATCTCTGTGACTGTTTGAGGCTAAATCCCTACATGTGCCTTGGGTCTCCTACCAACTGAGAAACTAGGTTTATCGAGTATGTATTCAACCTCTGCTCTATCTTCACACTTTCCCTTTCATTTGGTTCCTTTCCTTTAAAAACCAAACAAGTTTAAGTCATATTTTCAGAAAATTACCTCCCCTTATACCCTGTGGCCTCCTCCAATTGGAAACAGGCTTAGGGTAAGACAGACCAGACCAGTCATGCAAGTGCGTGGACAGTTCTTGTCCTAATTTTTTGATATTTTTTCATAATAAAAAGTTTGCATTGATTTTTATTTTAAAAAAACTTAAATACTGAGGTTTTTATCTTTTTCTTTTTTTTTGGTGTTCTTTAAGTTTTATACCTGTGATGAGCACTTCACTTGCCTTATCCTGGTTCTGGCCCTGTAACTACTTTCTGTCTCTCCTCTTCTTCATAGCCAAAAAATTAAAAGGATTGTCCACATTTATGCACAAGATAATTTTCTTACAGAATCATGATCTCCCTGTCTTGGTCCTCATTCTTGGTGCTTATCCAAGAAAGCCAGCTTTAAAATGGTTTTGCTTCAAACTTAGAAGAAATAGAAAGTATTTTATGTATCTTAGACAAAGCTTGAAGACACTGGAATCAAGTGGAATTGGTTGTATTATATTGTGAGACATAAAACAATGCACAAAAATTATTTTATTATTTTGTGTCAGTAAAAATGAAATAAGGTGGCTTTGGATTCCAGAATTTCATGCATAGACCAGTCTGTTACTTGCTTTCCAACTTGAAATAAAGTCCTGTGTGCTCATTTAATTATTTTCCAAACTAACCATATTGTTACAATCAATTCGCTTAAGTATGTTTTACTTAATCAGTATATCAGAATTAGTATCATTAAACTGAAATGGCATTATTCTGTCAGAATTAGTATCACTAAGCTGAAATGGCATCATTCTAGAAAAGGAAAGAAAACCAGGAAGCATTTTAATTAGTCTGTGTCCAAATTTCTGACTAGATATTTCAGATATTAAAAAAAGCAGCTGGGCATGGTGACTCAAGCCTGCAATTCCAGCACTTTGGGAGGCCAAGGCAAGAGAATTGCCTGAGCTCAGGGATTCGAGACTGACCTGGGCAATTTGGTGAGACCTTGACTCTACAGTAAATCAAAAAATAAACCAGGCATGGTAGCACACACCTGTAGTTCCAGCAACTTGGAAGACTGAGGTAGAAGGATTGCCTGAACCCAGCATGTCCAAGCTACTGTAGTTGTGAGCATGCCACTGCACTCCAGCCTGGACAACAGAGTAAGACTTCATCTCTAAAATTTAAAAAATGAATACATAAAAATAAAATAAAACAAAAACTTTTTTTGATGAAAGTTTGGGAAGTATGGCCTTTTGCACACCTATCATGTTATCAAACCAACACAGTATTTTTTTATTTTTAGGAAACTTCCAATTTAAAGCAACCTCTTTAGTTTCATTAAGTAGATTTAGTAATTAACTTATAAATTATTATGTGGATGTTGGCCATAATCTGAGAAGCAAATTAGTGAGCACATAAAAATTTTTTAAATTATATTTTATATTCCAGAATTTTATAACTATTTAAAACTAAATTAATTAACATTAATATATTATCTACAATTAACACCAGATTATGTCATTGTTTATTACAATAAAGTTTAATTTTCTGTTTCAATATTCCTTGAGATGTTAAATACCAAATTTATTGTTTAGTAATCATACACTTAAAAGATGTCTTATAGCTACATAACCTTGTAGAGATCAACTAAAGAAGAATGATGAACGTAAGTAATTCAATTTTTTTAAAAAGGCAAATAGTTACAGCAACACCATAATAATATATTTTAATTTTTCTTTAATGAAATTTACTGATTATATGTATTAGAAAATAATCAAATAATTAACTTATTTTATTTATTTTTTTTTTTTGAGTTGGAGTCACACCCTATCGCCCAGACTGGAGTGCAGTGGCCGCTCCCGGCCACCGCAGCCTCGACCCGCTGGGCTCCGGCGATCCTTCCACCTCAGCCTTCCAATAAGGCTCAATAAGGCCTTCCAATAAGCTGGAACTACAGGCGCGTGCTACCACGCCCGGCTGATTTTTTGGTTTATTGTAGAGATGAGGTCTCGCCTGCCCAGGCGGGTCTCAAACCCGTGGGCTCAGACAATCCACTCACCTCAGCCTCCCAAAGGCGCGGATTACAGGCTGAGCCACCGAGCCTGGCTTAATTAACTTATTTTAATGTGACAATATTAAACCATTGTGAATTACTCACATTAAAATGTAGATCCCTGAGACAGCAGAAAACCAACCTCGGCCCTCTGACTTTCGCGACATCCTCTTCCTTCTCATTTTTGATTGTAAACTTTGACAAAAATGGGTGAAAGTGTTGATAAACATATCCAATTTTGTCCCCAGGTGGAGCCTCAACTGTTAGCTACAAAAGATTGAAAAATATAATATTGATGCAATGATATATGTTAGATTTGCAAGTAACGCTGTATTTAGTTATGTGCTACCTTTGAACTGTGCTTTTTGTATATTTAAACAGAACTTTCTGTGTTTAGGGCATGGCTTATATTTGAGAATAAATATGGAAGTGAAAAGACCCTGGATTTAGATGTTAAAATCCCTAAGTTAACATCTGACTTCACTGCTTACTAATTGCTTGAAAATGTGGACAAATTGGCTGGGTTCGGTGGCTCAGCCTGTACTCCCAGCACTTTGGAAGACTGAGGTGAGTGGATTGCCTGAGTCTGCAGGTTTGAGACCAGCCCGGGCAAGTTGATGAGACCTCATCTCTAAAATAAATAAAAAATTAGTCCGGTGCGGTATCACAAGGCTGTAGTTCTGACTACTTAGAAGGCTGAGGCGGAAGGATCACTGGAGCCCAAAGCTCCAGGCTGGGATGGCCATGAGCATGCTACTGCACTCCAGCTTGGGCGACAAAGTGAGACGCCAACTCAAAAAAAAAAAAAAATGGACAAATCACTAAAGTCTCTGAAATTCTATTTGCAAAAATAGGATAATGATTATCTTTTTTTTAGGCACTTACAAGGATCACTTTCTAAATTTCCATGCTCATGAGATATGACTTAAACTTCAATCACACCAAAAACAGTCTATTACCTAATATACCAAGCACTTTTATACCTCTTTGACAATGGAAATATAAATTCATTGAAATTATTTGTCCCCATTGTTATATAGAGCCTAGTTCATCAAACACAATATTCATATACATATTATACAGCCATTTAAAGAAAATATTATTGTTCCTTTTAAAGCCATTTAAAGGAACAAGTTATTATGCAGCAATTTAAAGGAACACATAACACTAGAACTTGAATCAAGTTCTAGTGTTGTGTTAAAAAGTTGAAGTGGAACATGCTGTACATTGTGCTGAAACACATACACATAACATAAACATGCTATGTTTATGCAATATATTACACAAAAATAGACTAGCTGTGGAAGAATATACAAGAAACTCATAATGTGGTTGCATATGAAGAGGCATATAGGGAACCTTAGAAACAAGCATTTGAGAGTCAGTGTTTTTCCTAAATATACTTCTATTTCTTTCCTTCCCTTCTTTCTTCTCTCCTTCCTTCCTTCTTTCCTCCATTCTTTGTTCTTTTATTTCTACCATATGTATTACCCATTTAAAAAACAAATGAAGATTGCTAAGTTATGATGGTGGCAGTGATGGTATAGTTTGTAATCTCCCCAAAACTATCATAAAAAAGGAAAGAACAATTATGATAGCAAAAGAAAACAAAACCACTGACAAATTCTATGAACAAAATTAGATGTGGAAATTAGATAAAAACACATAGCCTCAAGTCTCAAAATATAAAAAGACAAATGGTAGAAACAAGATAATTCTGAGATGTAGTGAATCGAGACATCACTTAAAAGTATTCATCACAAGCTGGGCTTGGTGGCTCAGCCTGTAATTCCGCACTTTGGGAGGCTGAGGTGAGTGGATTGCCTGAGCCCGCGGGTTCAAGATCCACCTGGGCAACTTGGCAAGACCTCATCTCTACAATAAATCAAAAATTAACCGGGCTGGTAGCGCGCGCCTGCAGTTCCAGCTACTTGGAAGGCTGAGGCTGAAGGATCACCGGAGCCCAGCAGGTCGAGGCTGCGGTAGCCGGGAGTGGCCACTGCACTCCAGTCTGGGCAGCAGAGTGAGACTCCAACTCAAAAAAAAAAAAAAAGTATTCATCACAAAAAAAGGGATTCCACTTAGAATAAAATTTCAAAGAAGCAATCTGAGAGAAACAGCTGAGAATGAGATGGAACTACTCAGCCCCAGGGTTGTTGGTTGTGCAATAGAACTGTGGGAAGGAAGTTTTGAATGCTGCTGAAGCTTTCTAGGCATAAAAACTCTTCAAATCATCCATCCAAAACTACCTTTTATGACAAAATCTTACATTGACAAGAAACTGCTGGGAGTAGAATCAAAACTGAGCAAGACGGGAAGACCGTGGTGAAAGGAAGAATTTCAGATAAAGGTGGAGGAGATGAATAGGGAAAATAGATCTCAAAAAGAACCTAAGAAGCAATATTCCTAGCATCTCACAGTAAAACAAAAGACAAATTCCCAGAAATCCGTTCTTCTATGGGAGACTCCTAAAAGTAAAAGTAAAAAAAAAAAAAAAAAACTCATGACAAGCAAAATGAGCAACATACAAAAAACTGATATTGAAGCAATACTGATGTTAGCATGCAGTGATATTATTATTTAAAAAATGATGTCCAAACAGTGTTTCTATAGACAGTGAAATTACACTGGAAGCTGCTCTCAAAACATAGAAATTCTACTTAATGTTTATTTTGAAATACATGTTTTTATATGATAGAAGATAAAATAAGCAGTATACATCAAAATTAGAAAAAATACTCAGAAATAAGGCAATTAAGGGATAAAGAAAGAAAATGAAGAGAATATTAAAGAAAGTGGGCAAAGGTTAAAAATTAGAAAAAAGGAAATTAAGTTCAGAAATAAAAATTTAACTAGAAGAAACATAAGTGAAAAGAGACAACAAAGAAATCACCACAATAATATATAAAAGAGGTAAAAAAGTTCAACATATGTTTAATAAGAGTTCTTCTCAAAAGACAAAAAGGTAATGAAACAAGATAAGTACTAAAATCTGTAATTTGAAAAGTTTAAAAGGAAAAAAGTGATTATATCTATTAGCAAGGCATACAGCTAAAGAAAAACAACCTAAAATGCTCAACATTTATATAGGTTTTAGAGATATGAAAGTTTCAAGAAGAAACATCCTTTGGAACCTTAGTCAAAACCATCAAGACATTTATAAGGAGACATTGTGGAATTTATTTTACATTTGGATCACTTTAGAAAGAGAATGAAGGGAATACTAGCACAAATGGGCAACAGAATTAAACCAGAATTATCCCAGGGAACTTGGCACATAGAGTCACATTACTTGTAGGGGGAACAAAATTGGATTGGCAACAGACCAAAGGATAGTAGTCTACACAACATTCCAGAGGACAATGGATTAATATATTAAATATGCAAGGGGAGAAACTGTGATCCAAAGAACCGACCCCTGACATACAAAGGTTATGAACAGAGTATTTTGAACCTGAAAGAACGCAGGGAATATTGTTATTTTGAGCCTCCTGCAACACCTATCTAGAAGTGAGGCATAGAAAACCAAGATGAATGGGCAGTCTTTGGCACTAAGTGATGAAAAGAAAATGGACAGAATAGTATATAACTACTATATATGCTAACAGTGCACAATAGTCTTGTTATCCAAAATGTGGGGACTAAATGACAGAAATATGTGCTGACAATGTAGATAAAATGTAACTGTCAAAATAATGGAGGGCAAGAGTTCCACTTTTAGAAATGATTCTTAAGACAGAAACTGAAAGTGAGTCTATATTTGGAAAAAGGGAAGGGCACTAACTGAGTTCTCTGTTGTTTTATGGCTTATTTGAGGGCTGGTCACAGTCAGTATGTACGGGGTGGTGAAAACTTGAAAAGAAACCTGTAGTCTTACTGGTTGAAAAATCAGAGAACAAGGAGTAATGAAACCCCAGCTAGTAGAAAATAAAGAAAAAATTATAGAAAGGAGAAAGCCAGAGAGAGACAGTCCCAATATGTGTGTATAAATTCTTCTCAAAGTTGTGCTTGATTCTGAACTTTGTTCAGGGCAGATTCCAAGGAACCAAGTTAGGGCTAAAATTACTGAATAGAGACTTCAGTAATTATCACTTCCGGGAACACAGAATTTTTAGTTTGAGTTCAGGTAAGTTGATTATCTGAAGAAATAAGACAAAATAATATTCATCAGAGGAAAACAGTAGAATCCTTAGTCTCTATAGTGTATCATTCCCATTCATGATAAAAGTAAAAAAAAAAAAAAAAACTATATACAAAGAGTAAAGACTAGGCAGGGTGCCTCATGCCTGTAATCCCAGCAGTTAGGGAGGCCAAGGCAGAAGTGCTTGAGCTCATAAGTTTGAAACCAGGCTAGGCAACATAGCGAGACCTCATCTCTACAAAAACATCAAAAATAATTAGTCAGGCATGGTGGTGTGCACCAGTAGTCCCAGCTAACTGGAAGGCTGAAGTGGAAGGATCACCCTGAACTCAGGAGATTAAGGCTGTGGTGAGCCATAATCGTGCTCTCCAGTCTGGGTGACAGAGTGAGACTCCAACTCAAAACAAAATAACAAAGGGTAAAATGGGACTCATACTTAAGAGAAAAAGCAATAAATGATAACCTGGATATTAGAATAGGAAGATAAAAATTTAAAGCAACTTGTATAGCCATGTCAAATGACTTAAAGTAAAATATGCTTATTACAAAAGAAGAGGCAGGATATCACAGCACAGAAATGAATACTAAAAGAAAGAAAGAAAAACAATGTAAAAATTCTGGAACTGCTGGTCATGGTGACTCAAGCCTGTAATCCCAGCACTTTGGGAGGCTGAGATGAGAGGCTTGCCTGAGCCCAGGTGTTCGAGACCAGCCCAGGCAACTTGGTGAGACCTCATCTACAATAAATCAAGAAAAATTAGCTGGGCATGGTGGTGCACGCCTGTAGTCCAGTTACTTGGAAGGCTAATGTGGAAGGATCACCTGAGCCCAGCAAGTCGAGACTACGGTGGCCGTGAGCGTGCCACTGCACTCTAGCCTGGATGACAGAGTGAGACTCCGACTTAAAAAAAAAAAGAAAGAAAACACTGGAACTGAAAAAATATAATTACGTAAAATAAAACATTTTTAATAAATGTAATGTTAGTGAATTTGAAGACAGACTAATAGATATGTAACTGAACTTTACAAAGACTGAAAAAAATTAGCAATGATTCTGAGAATGATTGTAAAATATTAAACAGTGTAACATTATCTTACACTAGTCACAGACAGAGAGAAGAAAATGGGAAGAATATATATATTTGAAAAAAAATAATGGTTTAAAATTTCCAAAGATGTTGAAATTTCTCACATTTACAGATTCAAGATGGTCATCAAATTCCAAACAGAATAAATAACAAAGCAAATCACACCCCAGTCACATTGTATTCAAGCTGCTGAAAATCAAATATCATGCAAGGAATTGTGGCTTTCTGCTAGTAGTTGACAAAAAAATGAGATCATTTTCTAACAGTATTTGAGTGTTCCATCTTGGAAGGAGATCCTATATCTTCATGCAAACACAGACAACCGTAGTTCCAGCAATCTTGATTGCAGCCTCATGAGAAACTCTGAGCAGGGACCACCCATCTAAGCCATTCTCTAATTTTTGACTTGCAGAAACTGTAAGATAATAAATATTTTCTGTTTTAAGTTGCTAAATTTGGGGATAATTACACAATAAGCGGTATATAACATCATAGAATGGTGGCAGAAAATCAATAAGATAAGAAATGTAATTGACCTAAAACCAATCTTGATCTAATTGACATTATAAGCCATTTCATTCAACAATAGCAACATACACATTTTTCTCAAGTCCACATGGAAGATTCAACATAGTGGGCCATTAATAATGGTGACCCAATAATAATCCTTGGTAACCTTCGAAAGCTTAAAATAATACATAGCATGTTCTCTAACTACAATAGAATTGAACTAGAAGTGAATACTAGAAAGCTATAAAAACCCAATTAAAATTTAGAAATTAAATGACATACTTCTAAATAACTGTATCAGTTATTAACTTAGTACCTCTCAGCTTCCAATGTACCCTTACTACCTTGTCTGCAATAATGGACTGGGTCCTGTAAGCATTTCTCCTATGCTGTGAACTTGATGGTATACCTTTTCAGTTGAAGGCACTGGAGGGACACTGCAGGAGAAAGAGGGATTCTTTTCCTAATTCTAGCTGCTGTGTTTTTGCTATTTTTTGCTCCTGCCACATAGTTATCTGGTTGTGCAGATATCCAAAGACACTCAGTGGTGCTCTACTCTAGCAGCATACCCAACTTGTACAGTACCTCTGCAGCTCTGGGCTGCCTCAGTGACCCCCTCCACCCTGGCACCCCTTATATGGTCACTACATATTTTAGGTCTGTATCCCCCTTTCACATGTTCACCCCACTAGTTGTGGCTCACCTGTGCCAAGTTGGTTTCCTAAGATTTTCACTGTAGGGAGATAATGTATCCCAGGACTCAGAACCACAGTGGTATTCCTACTCTCTCTGCATGCCTGTCTATAAGCTATAGCTCGTCTATGACCCAGAGGCTGGTTTTCTCTGGTCCCCTTTACAGAAACACAAACAGTTCCAGGGCTCACAGCCACAATGGGGCACCAGCTTTATGTGTGCCCATTCACCAACCAACAAGGTGTTTTTTGTTTTTGTTTGTTTTGCATTATAGAGACTTGTTTCCTTGACAGATGACCGTGGACCAGTCCTGATCCAAGCAACTCTGTGAACTTTACCATCTAGTGGACTACAACCACACTTTCTCCAACAAGGTCTAGACTCCAGCTCTGCCCTTCAGTGAATACTCTCCCTCAACTCTGGAGGAAGGTTTAACATTTTCTTTATCTCTTCATGTACTTCCCTAACACTGATTCATAATTCTTTATAATAAAATTCTCTTTTTAGATTACTATAAGATGTCCCTCTCTTGAATGGAAACAGATTGATACAATAACACATAGATGAAGTAAAACATTTGAAGAAAAATTAGAAAATATTTAAAGTGAATAAAAATTAAAGCAGAACTTATCAAATTTATAGTTAAAGCTATGTTCAGAGGAAGATATAGAATTTTAAATGCTTATATAAGAATTGAAGACAGGTTGGGTGTTGTGGCTCATGCCTGTCATCCCAGCTCTTTGGGAGGCTGGGGCAAGAGGATTGTTTGAGCCTAGGAGTTCAAGACCAATCTAGGCAACACGACACAGCCTCACCTCTACAAAAAAAAGGCTGCACTAGTTTTCACTCCCACCAACAGTGTAGAAGTGTTCCCTTTTCACCACATCCTCTCCAGCATCTGTTTTATTTTTAGTTATTGATAATGGCCATTCTGACTGGAGTTAGGTGGTATCTCAGTGTAGTTTTAATTTGCATCTCCTTGATGATTAGTGAGGTTGAACATTTCTCCATGTGTCTGTTGGCCGCTCGTATGTCTCCTTTTGAGAAGTATCTGTTCATATCTTTTGCCCACTTTGTAATGGGGTTGTTTGTTTTTTTCTTTTCACATGTTCTCACTCATAAGTGAACCTTGAACAAATATCGTAATACTATAAGAAAAGGATTGACAGTGGCAGGAAACTGTGGGGGAGCAGGGAGGGGAAGGGAGGTAGGATTAATGGTAGTTGGTATCTGTCTGGGGACGGGGGGGCACACTTCATCAACAAGGGTACCTGCACAATGCATATTTGTATACCTAACCCTTAACTGTACTCCAAAATTTTAAAATAAAAAATATGTTAAAAAAAATAATTAGCTGAGTGTGGTGGTACACACCTGTAGCTCCAGCTACTCAGGAGGCTGAGGAGGAAGGCTGACTGCTTGAGTCCAGAAGGTCAAGGCTGCAGTGAGCCATAACCATGCCACTGCACTCAACCTGGGTGACAGAAGGAGACCTCAACAACAACAGCAAAAGAATTGAAGAAAGACATAGAGCCAATAATAAAATTTTCCATTTTACAAAGCTAGAAAAAACTGTAGAAAAAAGAAAATAATAAATATTAGAGAAAACAAAGCAATAAAACAGGAAATGTTCAAAAAGTAGAGAAAATAGGCTGAGTAGGGTGGCTAATACCTTTAATCCCAGCACTTCTGGAAGCTAATGAGGTAAGTTTGCTTGAGACCAGGAGTTTGAGACGAGCCTAGGCAAAATAGTGAGATCTCGTCTCTATCAAAAACTCAAAAATAAGCCGGGCATGGTGGCATGCACCTGGAGTCCCAGCTACTCAGGAGACTGAGAGAGAAAGATCGCTTGAGTCCAGGAGGCTGAGGCTGCAGTGAGTCATAATAGTGCCACTGAATTCCAGCCTGGGCAACAGAGTGAGACCCTGACTCAAAAAAGAGAGAGAGAGAAAATAAATGAAACCAAAGCTGACTATTTGAAAAGAGTAATAAAATGTATTTTATAACATTTATTGAATTATTTTTTTCATTCATAAAATCAAATTTAATTTTAAAAAGTTAACAAAATTAAGCATGGAAAAGGAAACAATTACTAGTGTCACAAATGAAAGAGGAGCTATTACTACATAGTTTGCAAACTTAAAAGGACAATAAGAAAATAAATCAACATCTTTAGCCAATAAATGCAAGAACTTAGATGGGCAAATTATTTGAAAGACATAAATTATATAAATGAACTCAAGAAATAAAAACCTGAAAATTCATATGTCTATTTTTAAAGATTTGAATTAAAACTAAAACTGTTCACACAAAACTCCAGGCTGAAATGAATTTATTATTAAATGCAATCAAACATTTAAGAAAAATATAATATCAAGCCTCAATAAACCCTTTCAGAAAAGAAAGAAATAAGGAAAAATTGCAAACTCTTCTTATGAGATAAATATCATCCAACACCAAAGGCCCAGAGATTTAAACGAAAATCACAGACCTAAATTTTTTAAACATAGAACCAAAATCTTAGCAAATTGAATTCATGATTATAAGAAAAGAATAACAAATATGTTCAAGTGGAATTTGTCCCATAAATGCAAGGTTTGGCATTGAAAAAAATAATTTATGCAATTACCATATTTACAGAAGAGAAAAATCACATATTCAAATCAATAGATGTGAAAAAAAGATTGAACAAAATACAAATTTTATTTGTGATAAAAACAAAGAAAATTACAAGTAGATGGGATCTTTCTCAACCTAATATAGAATATTTTCTAAAACCTACAAAAATATCTTACTTAATGATAAAGACTGGATTATTTCTTCTAAAATCAGGACAAAAGCCAAGGATATCTTTTCTCCTACATTTATTCAACATTAAATACCAGAGTTTCTAACCAGAGCAAAAAAGCAATAAATAAATACATACGTTCATAAATGTATAAATCTAAATAAAAAACATACAGATGAAAAAGAAAGTAAAACTTTGTATTTTCATGTGACATAATTACAGAAAACTTTAGGAACTCTACAAAAAAGGCTCCAGCAATCCTTCCACCTCAGCCTTCCAAGTAGCTGGAACTACAGACGCATGTTACCACACCCGGCTATTTTTTATTTTATTGTAGAGATGAGATCTGGCCAAGTTGCCTGGGCTGGTCTCGAACCCATGAGCTCACCCAATCCACTCACCTCGGCCTCCAAAGTGCTGGGATTACAGACTGAGCCACCGAGCCTGGCCGGTTAGTCCTTTTTAATCTTTAAAAAAGACCTAAATACAAGGAGAAATATAATATATTCTTTAGGCAGAAGATTCAATATTATTAAGTTATCAATTCTTCCCAAATTAATCAATGACTCGATACCATATCAATCAATATCTGAATAGGATTTTTGAAGTAATATTAGAGACTTTTCAAAAATG
This sequence comes from Cephalopachus bancanus, assembly GCA_027257055.1. Classification (NCBI taxonomy): domain Eukaryota; kingdom Metazoa; phylum Chordata; class Mammalia; order Primates; family Tarsiidae; genus Cephalopachus; species Cephalopachus bancanus. The sequence goes on from JAPVLO010000107.1 coordinate 4,147,377, forward strand.
TATATGAAATTGTGAAGGACCTAAGAGAGCAAAAACAGGTTATTCCAAAAGCAAAACAAAATTGGAAATCTTGTACTGACTGATGTGAAGACTTACTCTACAGCCAGTGTTATGCCAATATCACGTTGCATTGTCTTGATGACCCTAGCTGTATATGAACACACACTCATCAGTGGAACAATGGAAGACAATAGGCTCCAGAAATAGGTAAACACATATATTGGCAATTCATTTTTAGAAAAAGTGCAAAGACAGATGAATGGGAAAAGGTTAGTCTTTTACAAAACATGTTTGAAGACTAGATATTACATTGGGAAAAAACCAAATCTCAACACTTGCCTCACATGAACACAAAAATTAACTCAAAATAGAACTACATCTAAACATAGAAATTCTGAAAGAAACAGAGAGCCTTTGTCATTTTGCAGTAGGTGAAGATTTCTGAGGTCAAAAAGAGCAAAAACTATAAAACAAAATGCATTGTAAATTAGATTTTATCAAAATGGAAGCCAAAGACACTGTCAAAAAGATGAAATCCAAGCCACAAACCTGGAGAATTAGCAATACATCTATCTGACAAAGTACTTTTATCCAGATTATATTTTGTAAAAGTTTTGTAACTCAATAATAAGACAAACGGTATCATTTTTAAGCAAGCAAAAATACTTGAACACAACTTTAAAAGATATTCAAATAGCCAATAAGCAAATACAGATACATTTTTTTAAAAATCCAAAATAAAATAAACTCAAAATTGTTACTTATCTAGTTAACAAATGACCACAAGTGGGAGATGAGGCCTTGGATGGATGCATAGATAGTTTAAAATAGAAAATATTTAGGCCGGGCTCGGAGGCTCAGCCTGTAATCCCAGCACTTTGGGAGGCCAAGGTGAGTGGATTGTCTGAGCCCACAGGTTCGAGACCTGCCTGGGCAACTTGGCAAGACCTCATCTCTACAATAAATCAAAAATTAGCCGGGTGTGGTAGATCCAGCTGCTTGGATGGCTGAGGCGGAAGGATCACTGGAGCCCAGCAGGTGGGGGCTGCGGTGGCCGGAAGCGGACACTGCACTCCAGTCTAGGTGACAGAGTGAGACTCCAACTCAAAAAAAAAAAAAAATAGAAAATATTTAAAGATCTTACTACCTTCATTGCTGAAAAAATAGAGTTTTATGCAAGATCCTCACCCTGTAGGTATGTGGTACAAAAATTTAGTTCTCTCTCTGACATTTTTCATTCCAAACAATTCTTTGTGGCCAAACTCAATGTTGAGGTTTTTTGATATAATGGTATAAATATTTACTTACCTTTTGGGAAACTTGCATGAAACCAACTGCCCCAGTGACTCTGTCACTAACCTTTTGTAGGCAGCCACTACTCCAGCAACGGCTGCATTGTAGATCTTTACGTAAAGCAATTACATCTCGACCAACATTATCATAAATTGTTATTGTAAAAGGCCTTGAAGATCCACAAATGCATCGAAGGAACCAATGACTTCTTTCTTCTGCAAGATAAATTCTACGTCCTTGATTGTTCATGATTTCGTATATTTTTCTAGTTCCAAAATTTCTGGGGCCTAAAGAATAAAGCAAGGTGGGGATTTGTTAGTGATACTGATGCAAGACTTGTGTAAACAGCATATCAAATTACCTTCAAATATGGGAATTATATTGGGTAATAAACTGCTTGGCTTTAGGTAACTTGTCTTCACTGGTCTTAGTTTTTCTATGGAAAAAATGAGAGCAAGGCTAGCAATTCTCTGGTTGCTTTTACTGCTACAATTCTATGCATAGCTTTTTTTTTGCATCATCTTTGAATTTCAGAAAAGTTAGCTCATCATTATGTTTTAAGTTATGTTAAATTTTACTTCTCTTCATTTTTCCCTTCCTACAGGATTTGAAAAATACTTCATTAGTATTCCAATCTGGGCTGGGCACAGCGGCTCACACCTATAATCCCAGCAGTTTGGAAAGCCGAGGAGGAAGGATCGCTAGAGGCCAGGAGTTTGAAACTAGCCTAGGCAACACAGGGAGACCTTGTCTCTACAGAAAAATCAAAAAATGTAGCCAGGTGTGCTGGCACGCCTGGAGTCCCAACTCTACTCAGGAAGCGGAAGGATCGCCTGAGACCCATTTCAGGAAAAATAATAATAGTAATAATAATTGTATGGACAAAGAATAAAATTGATTTTTTAAAAACTCTAAAAAACAACAATTTTTCAAAGTATCAGAGGAGCTGGGCTCGGTGGCTCAGCCTGTACTCCCATGTCTCGGGAGGCTGAGACGAGTGGATTGCCTGAGCCCACGGGTTCGAGACCCGCTTGGGCAATTTGGTGAGACCTCATCTCTACAACAAATCAAAAAATTAGCTGGGTATGGTAGCGCGCCTGTAGTTCCAGCTATTTGGAAGACTGAGGCAGAAGGATCGCTGGAGCCCAGCAAGTCCAGGCTGCGGTGGCCGGGCGTGGCCACTGCACTCCAGTCTGGGCGACAGAGTGAGACTCCAACTCAAAAAATAAAAAAATAATTAATTAATTAATTAATTAATTAAAGTATCAGAGAAAATGTTATCAAAATGTTATCAAAAAAATCCATATTTTTTTCCTCCTGCTTTTTGTTGTTTTTCAGATGCGTATATACATAATATATGAGTATATACATATACATTTTTCAAATGAATATATTTTTATATTAGATCAAAATATTTAAAAGGTACACATTTTGATTTGATATTGAAAGCTGAGTCATGGTTTAAAATTTGTGAAAATAATATTTTCTAGCAGCCATTTAAAATTAATTTATTTTTATTAGTATGAATTATATATGCAAGGCACAAATTTTTTAAATGCAGATGGGAGTATAAAATTCAATTTACTTTTTTACTTCCAGTGCTATTCTATCCCCTTCCTTTTCCAGTTTCATATGCATCCTTTCAGAGATATATCAAGCATATTAAAAAAATCTATACACATTTAAAACACACACACAAATTGCTCTGTTTTGTAATTGCATTTTATGCTTAGCAGTACACTCTGAAAATATCCTGGCATATTTGTAGAGCTGTCTCATTCTTTTAAATAACATCATAGTTTTAAGTTATATGAAAGTGTCATAATTTAGAGTGACAGTTCTCAAATTTTATCTTGCATCAGAATCTCCTGGGAGACTTTATAAAACACAGATTGTTGAACTCCACCTGTGGATTTTCTGATTCAATAGGTCTGTGATGGATCTTGGGAATTTGCATTTCTAACATGTTCCCAGATGATGCTGGTGTTGCTGTTCCAGGGACCATAATTTGAGAATCTTTGGTTTGGAGAACTAGTTTCCAATACATGAGTATTTAGACTCCCAATATTTTTGTGACTTCTTAAATTATGAGTAACAACAGCTATTTCTCTCCTTTAAATTTCCACAACTAACTTTTACTTCTCTCATGATTTTTATGAGTCCACAATGCTTTTAATTTTGTTTGTATATATTTTATTTAAGTATTGTCTTAGTTCATTTTGTGTTGCTATAACAGAATACCACACACTAGGAAATTTATTTTTAAAAAGATTTATTTCTCACAGTTCTGGATGCTGAGAAGTCCAAGGCTGAAGGCTGGCATCTGGCAAGGGCCTTCTTGCTGTATTACATGGTGAAAGTGCATGAGAGAGAAGGCGGACAAGGGCCAAACTCATCCTTTTATTATGTAACTAACCCTGACATAATGGTATTAATCTATGCACGTGGGCAACGTCTTCATGACCTAATCACCTCTTAAAGGTCTTACCACTGAATACTATTGCATTGGGAATTAAGTTGCTAGCACATAAAGTTTGGGGGACACATTCAAATCACAGCATTCCATCCCTGGTCCCCCAAATTTATATTCTTCTCACATACAAAATACATTCATTCCATTTGAATAGCTGCAAAGTCTTAGCTCATTCTAGCATCAACTTGAAAATCCAAAGTTCAGAGTCTCATCTTAATTGTATATGGGTGGAATTGTGACTTTGTACACTTCATCCTGAGGCAAATTCTTCTCCAAATATAAGCCCAAGAAATTAAGAAGCTATCTACTTCCAAAATACAATGATGGAATAGATATGATAAATATCCCCTATGTTTTAAAAGGGAGAAAAGTCCTCTTCCCCCCTTTAAAAATAAGTCTACCGGAAAAATATATTAAATCTGGAGAATAATCTACTTTGATTCTGTGTCCTGCATCCTTGGGCACACTCAGGGTGTGGGGTTGAAGACTTAAGACAATGACATCCTTATGGCTTTGCTGGGTTCGGTCTACCTCATAGCACTCATGTGTTGGAGTTTTATACCTGCAGTTCTCCAGGTGGAGTTGCATGCTGGTGGCCCTACAGTTCTGTAGTCTTGGGAGCTGCCCAACTTCCATAGTACCCCTGGGCATTGCCCTAGTGGGGGCTTCCTGTAGTGGCTTTGCCCTTGTGAAAAGTCATTGCCTGGGTCCCCAGATTGTCAATGACATGCTTTTAAATCTAGCTAGAGACTGCCATGGTCCCACAGCTCATGTACTGCACATATACAGATTCAACATAATATGGACACCACCAATTATGACCACTTGTGCCCTCTGGAGTTGTGGCATGAGCCACCCTTGGACTTGTATGAGCCATGGCTGAAATGACTGAGGGGTGCCATATTAAAATGTAGGGAGAAGAAACCCAAGGCAACCCTGGTCAGTGGGCTTGTGGAGAGTTCCTTGGATTCATCTCCCAAAACCATTTTGGGAGGAGTCCACCTCAAAAATCTCTGAAATGCCTTTTAGGTCATTTTCCCATTGTCTTGATGAATAATACCTATATCCTATTTGTGCTAATTTCCTTAGCAAACCATAGCTTGGCCACATCCCTGGTTTCTTCTCCTAAAGACTCCCTTTTTACTCTTTACATGGCCAGGCTATGAATTTTTCAAATCTTTCTATTCTGCTTCTTTTTAAGTTATAAATTCAATTCTAAAGTCATTTCTTTCCTCTTACTAACAGTAGTTAAAAGTAGTCATGTAGCTACTTCAATATTTTGCTTAGAAATTTCTTCTGCCAAATGTCCTAGTTCATTGCTCTTGCATTCTGCTTCCCCTAAAGCCCTAGGGCATGAACGCAATTCTGCCAAGTTCTTTGCAACTGTGTTATAAGAATGGCCTTTACTCCAGTTTCAATACCTTGTTCCTTATTTCCATCTGAAACCTCATCAAAACTGCCTTTACTGTCATCTATATTTCTAGTAACATTCTGATCGCAGTCATTTAAATAATTTCTAAGAAGTCTCAGACTTTTCTTACTGCTATTCTCTTCTTCTAGGCACTCACCAGAAGAACTCTTAATTCTCTGTTCATGGCAATCTAGGCTTTTTCTAGGCTACCTCTCCAAACTCTTCCAGTCTCTACCCACTACCCAATTCCAAAGCTGTTTCCACATTTTCAGGTATTTGTTGTAGCAATAGTCCTACTTCTTACTACTAATTTTCTATTCATCTGGTTTGTGTTTATATAAAAGAATATCACAGACTGAGTAATTTATAAAAAAATAGAGATTTAGTTCTCAAAGTTCTGAAGACTGGGAAGTCCAAGATCAGGATATTAGTATCTGGCGAGGGCCTTCTATCACAACATAGTGAAAGGCAATACGTGGCAAGAGTCCATGAAAGAAGGGGGAGGAAGGGGACCAAACTCACCCTTTTATCAAGAATCTACTCCCACAATAACTAACCTATTTCTCAGATAATAACATTAATTCATTCATGAAGGCAAAGCCCTCATGACCTAATCACCTAGAAGCCCTTCATCTATTAACACTATTACACCACTGAAAAAGTTTCCAACACATGAACTTTGGCCAACACATTCAAATCATAGCAAGTATATTAATTCCTTATATTTAAAAGAAGCAAGACCTTCAAGCAAGCCCTGATAAGACTCTTCCTTGATTCTTTTAAAACGGCTAGCACATGCCTTGTTTACTGTAAGGACATATGGTGTTTCTGGAATAAGTATTCTTTCATAAAATAAATGATTTTAGTGAAACACAGCAAGAAAAACCCAAGAAAACATTATTTTATAATTTATCTAAATTAAAAAGCTTTTATGAGTTAAATAAGCTATAAAGTCCCATTTTAATTTTAGAATCTCTAAATGCATACAAGAAAGGTCATCAGTGGTATTCTTTTGTAACTAAACACTCATTTTATTTAGACATATTTCAGTTTCACCTATATTAAAGAGATTCTTGTTCTAAGTTGAGATAAAGGTAAAAAGTTCGATTCTAAAGGACAGCTTAATTTCTCAGACTTGTAAATACAATTAGACGACCCAGAAACTTCCCTGTTTTCTGCTTCTACTAGTAGAATTCCTGAAAAATCAGAATTATTGCTTCTCGGAAATAACTGTATTTGAGGAAATCAGGATGGGAAAACCACTTCAGGAGTCAGACCTATGCTTAGCAAGACTAAAAGTGCAGATTAGAATTTTCAGAAATGATCTTGGAGCCAATATTTTTTCCTTTTCTATGACAAGACTACTATAGCATTCATCTTCTTAGTATCTAAGGACCCTCTATCTATCCTCTCTATGTTTCTAAGGTTTAGTTTTCCTCAGACATAAGAAGCACTTTTATTAGTAGGGGTTAATCAAACTACAACAAAACAAGTTACATCTTGAAGAATGAATATATTTGTGTTTGATACGTACCTCCCAGAAGACCAAAACTTTGACACACTGTTAACTGATTTCTCTATTAGAGTAAAAATAAAATTAAGTGATATAAATTACTCGAAATAACTTAAAGCACATACCAACACACATAAATTAACACTTACATTTAAGATATTTAAAGCAATTGATCCATTGTCAACAACTCTAATTTTTTGGTCACTTGTCTTACACAGTATAGTAGGCTAAAATTAAATGTTATTTTATTTTTTACCTTAAAAACAGGCAAGTGCAAAAATATTATTAAAGTCTACAAAGTGTTTTAGTTTTTCTCTATTGCTAATATATTCAATATTTTGGTTAACAAAAAATTAAAATATTTATATTAGCAATATTTTTTAAATTCAGAGAGAAATATCTGTAATTTGAAGTAAAAATTTTCACGTTTTTACCCAAGTTATAAAAGATTTTATTAGTCAGATTTATATTATCATTTGTGAGAAGTGTATAATTAACACAGAAAATGTAAACAATATTTTCAAGAAGGTACACATATACTATTTCTTTTCTAAGGTATTACAAAAATATGTGGCCAATAATTACAGACATCTGAATTGTCAAAATTAATTATTCAGAGACAGTATCACAGGAAATTAAATCAGAATTGATAGCAAAAACAAACGTATTAAATCTTATAAAATCTGGTACAGACAAGAGAGCTTTTCCTAATATTAGTTTCCATATATTTCATTTTCATACAAAGCTTCTAATATCCAAGCAATAGATGAAGTGAGGATTCGTGAAGTCAATTGTAAGTTACATTCTCAAGATCCAGTTTCCTGTTTTAAAAACATAGACATTTATTTTTAAATGGGTTTCCTAGGAAATACGATTGTAAATAACAATATAATAATATTTAGACAGACAGCAAACACTCTCTCTCTGCTACTCTGCCCATTGTGTTCTTCATAACATATTTCCCTTTGATAAACCCACCTTTCTTAAAACATAAAAAAATTTTAATGTAAGTATACTACCATAATCAAAAATAAAAACTTAAATGTAAATAAAATGTACAAATTTTAATGTCCCAGTTACAATGTTTTAATCTACGGTCAAAAAAATTCTATAACAAATTATATTGTGAAACTACCAAAATTCATAATATTACAGATTAAATAAGAAACACATTGCGATACCTGATACAAATTTTCCAATCCAGGTGGACAGTTGGTTATTGGCCCTGATGTATACATCCATTTTCCTTTTGATTGTAGATCATAAATAGCCATAATTTGGATTATATAAATGATCTAGGGTGTGACAGATTGAACAGATTTATCATCTTTTAAATCTAAAATTATAGATACATATTAACCTGATTAGAGATAGGAAACAACTTCAACCTTAGGTTTAGTTTTCTTACTTTTAATGGTATATGGGGGACCCAGAAAACCCTGAAATCATTTGTTGGAGTATGGGTTCTTTATAGTACAGGCTTTCCCCATTAAGTGTTCTAGGAACCCATTGGCATCAGTGTATCGGCTAGCGTTGTTGTGAGAGGCTGTATTCAGTTTCAGTGAATTCTTTTTAAGATTCTTTCAACACATTTGACCATTTCATGAAGGGTGATTTACAAACACACCTACCATACTGCACTGAGTGTTCAGCAATTTTTGACTCAAAATGACATGATCTCTGTGCCCCATTTTCCCTATTCACCCAATCTCACCCTGAGTGACTTTTTTTGTTTCCCTGGATGAAAAAAGTCCGCAAAGGGAAAGATCTTGTCATTATGAAAGAGGTGAAACAAAAATGATAGAAGCACTAAAAGTCATCAAAATGGACAAGTTCAAAAACTGTTTTGAGCAGTGGAAAAGGTTTCTCAATAGATGTGTTATGTCAACAGAGAGTACTTTTAAGATGACTGAAGTTTCAACCTGGAAGAATAAATACACAATTTTTAATAATAAATTTTGGGAGTGTTTTGGGGTCCATCCATACTTTATTTTTTGAATTGTTTCCACTATTTGTGGTTTTATATATAAAATCTATCTCTCAACTAAAAAGAAATCTCAAGAATACAAGTATCAAGTAATGCAATCATAATAAACTGTGTATAAATTATTATTCATATTCCCACATGACCTTAACCTACTTAAATATTTATGTTTCAGAGTCATTTTGAAATGACTGGAGAACCTCACAACCACACTACCACCACCATTCTTGAAGGGTGTACATGGCAACATTTTGTCCTGGGTAAAGAAAAGATTTTTTTTTTAAATGAGGTTTGGGAGATAACTATTTCCAGCACCATAATTCTAACAAATTTGGAACAAATCTCATGGAGCTATTCTCTTCTGTGTTTTCCTTTGGTTCCTCAGAATCTTTTTTTTTTTTTTTTTTTGAGTTGGGGTCTCACTCCAATCGCCCAGGCTGGAGTACAGTGGCATGCTCATTGTCACCACAGCCCTGACCTGCTGGGCTCAGGCAATCCTTCCGCCTCAGCCTTCCAAGTAGCTGGAAATAGGCACGTGCTACCACGCCTGGCTAATTTTTTTAAAATTTATTGTAGAGATGAGGTCTCGCCAAGTTGCCTAGGCTGGTTTTGAACCTGTGGACTCAGGCAATTCACTCGCCTTGGTCTCCCAAGGTGCTGGTATTACAGGCTGAGCCACTGTGGCCGGCCTGGTTCCTCAGACTTAAAGTTATAAAATAAATCTAAAAACCCTGCTTCCAGCTCAAAGTTCAAGAGGATGATTCTGGCCGGGCTTGGTGGCTCAGCCTGTAATCCCAGCACTTTGGGAGGCCAAGGTGAGTGGATTGCCTGAGCCTGCGGGTTCGAGACCCGCCTGGGCAACTTGGCGAGACCTCATCTCTACACTAAAGATCAAAAAATTAGCCGGGCGTGGTAGCGCGCGCCTGTAGTTCCAGCTACTTGGCAGGCTGAGGCGAAGGATCGCCAGAGCCCAGCAGGTCGAGGCTGTGGTGACCAGGAGTGGCCACTGCACTCCAGTCTAGGAGACAGAGTGAGACTCCAGCTCAAAAAAAAAAAAAAAAAAAGAGGATGATTCTAACAGTGACTATAAATACACTGAAGATATTGCAGAATTTACTAACATTGTGACAAATATTTATCTACTCTCATACAGATACAAAACAAAATTAAACTTATAACTAAGAGGTCACAACATGTATGCAAGAAATAAACATTAATCATGACAAAGAGAAAACATACATTGAAAAATGCTTACTACAAAAAAACAAGGGTAAATTTTAAATAGGAGATTTGCATTACAAAGATACTGAAATAAGAAATAAGAGGTGAGGTAAAGAGAAATGAAGAAAGAATCCTAGCAAAAGAGAACCATAAAAACATAAGAGTTATTATTATTACTATTTTCGTTTAGATAGACCATATATTAACTCTATGCTTAAATTTTTGAGGAATTGCAAACTATTTTCCAAAGTGGCTGTTCCATTTTACAAGTACTAATGTTCATTTTTTTTTTTTTTTTTTTTGAGTTGGAGTCTCACTCCATTGCCTAGGCTGGAGTACAGTGGCACGCTCATGGCCACCGCAGCCTCGACCTGCTGGGCTCAGGCGACCCTTCCGCTTCATCCTTCCAAGTAGTCGGATCTACAGGTACGCGCTACCACGTGCGCCTATTTTTTTTTATTTATTGTAGAAACAAGGTCTCACCAACTTGCCCGGGCTGGTCTTGATCCCTCAGGCTAAGCAATCCATTCACCTCAACCTCCCAAAATGCTGGAATTACAGGCTGAGCCACCGTGCCCAGCTGGTGCTAATGTTCAATAGCAAAGTTGTGTGACTCTAGTTAGCAACATGTATTGTATATTTCAAAGCTGGAAAACAGAACTTGAAATGTTTCTGTCACAAAGGAGTGATAAATACTTATGATGATGAATACTCCAAATACCCTGACTTGATCATTGCACATCGTATGCACGTAGAAAATGCTCATATGTTCCTCATAAACATGTAAAACACTATGTATCAATAAAAAAACCCCACATAAATGTATTGTCTTATAATTCCAGACATCAAAAGTCTGAACTAGGTCCTCAGGTTTTCCTTGCTCTGAAGACTGTAGGAATTACCTTTTTACTTACCTTTTCTAGATTCTGACCTCCTGACCTCCTTGTATTCTCTCATTAGGAGCCTTGTGATTACACTAGTTCCACACAGGTAGCACAGGATAATTTCTCCATCTCAAGATGTTTGAAAAATACCATTTTCATATAGGTGGTATATCTACTGGTTCCATAGATTACGATGTGGATATGCTGGGGAATCACTGTAGTTATGTCTACAATGGTTCTCCCTCTATTTCTCAAAGATTCATATCTACTCTACACGCAAAATATAAAAACCCACTTAAAATCTCCCAAACTTGAAAACATTATAGTATCTACTGAAGTCCAAAATCTCATATAAATCATATCTGCTTAAACATCCAAAATCTCATCATGTAAATCATGTATTGGTTGTGACTCAGGACCTGATCCATGCTGAGACAACATTTCTCTCCAACTTTTATTTACAAAATAAGAAATCATGTTACTTTTTCATAACACAGTGGTAGCGCCTGACAGAGGTATAGTATACCTGTTACAGGCATTTCTGTTCAAATAGAATGAAAAAAGGAATCATGAACTCAAGTAATTTTAAAATCCAGCATGTCAAACTCCTCTAGGTTGCAAGCTTTCACCTTTTCCAACCAGTTTCACCTTCTGGCTTCAGGATACTACCCTCTCATCCTGCAGTTCTACCTTCAGAATCATCATCCTTCATTTTTCTTAAAGGGAAGGATGTGTTTTCAGTCAAATGATTGTATTAGGCAGTTTTTATTTGTAATTCCAGCAATTTTTTTTAAATTTCTTCCTTTCTGTCTTTTTCAATCCAAGCTGGTACTGTTTCTGCTGGTATCATATCTATAAGAGGCTTGTGGTTCTCCTGTATATGTCACTAGATTCATAGCACTTGAAAAGATGTTCCTTCACTGATATTTTCTCGATCATTGCCAACTCTCTTCCTGGCTTCTGCTTAGGTCCATATACCACACACCTAAACTCTTTAAGGAATTTTTGGCATGATTGACCACTCTGACATTTTGATACTATAGAAGTACTAGCAAAAGATTGTTCAGCCACTCCTGTGGTCTTCTCTCTGGAGCACACTTTTCTAACATTGAATGCTCTAATTTTAGTGTCTTGTGCCATCTGGATAATATGAAAAATTTCTAAATCATCAAGTCCTGGTTCCTTTTTGCTTAAAAGTTTTTCTCTCAAATTTTCTTTTTTTTTTTTACCCCCATAGTATCATAAGCAACAGGAAGAAACCAAACTACAACTTGAACACTTTGCTTGGAAATATCAACTAAAAATCCAAGTTCACTGGTTACAAATGTCTCTTTCCAGATAACTTTATTCCACAATTTGGCTAAGCATTTTGCCTTTAAGTAACAATAATCTCCTTTCTTCATGTTTCCTATAACTTCTTCCATATTTTCTTCTGAGCTCTCACAAGCAACACTGTTAATAACACTGTTAATGAATCACACCCTGAGTCACAACCAATATGTGATTTACATGATGAGATTTTGCATTTTTAAGCTATTAAGATTTATAAGAGATTTTGGACTTCAGACATTTTCTATTATGCTTTTCAAAATTCTTCCAGCTTCAACACATTACACAATTCCAATGCCACTTCCATATTTTTAGATACTTGGTACATCAATGTCTTACTTCCAGGTATCAAAATTTGTATTAATTTCCTGTTGCTGCCATAACAAATCGCTACACATTAGTGGCTTAAAACAACACTTGTTCTATTATAGTTATAATGTTCAGAAGTCTAAATTGAATCAGCAGGGCTCTGTTCTTTCTGGGGACTCTGAGAAATAATACAGGGGTTTTTTTTCTTTGTTTTTTGCCATATCCAGCTTCCAGAGGCTGCCTACATTCCTTGGTTTGTGGTTCCGTTCTTTCATCTTCAATGTCACCAACATAGCATCTCCTTTTCCCTTTACTGTCTACCTCCCTTTTATAAAGACACTTGTGATTTTATCAAGTTCACACAGATAATATAGGATAACTTCCCCATCTCAAGAGCCTTTACTTGATCACACATGCAAAATTACTTTTGCCATGTAAAATAACATAATTATGGTTTGGGGGGATTATGATATGCACATCCTCAAGGGCCATTAGTCTATCAGTCATATTGCAGCTACTGTGACTGCAGGGCTGTTGATTTTCAAGGCTTCTGTGAAGCTGGGGAGAAGGTAGTGGGGATAAGCTAAGTTGAAATGTCACAAAACTCACTCTTTTTACTGAGATTGTCCCATTTTTTTTTTCAGTAAATGATCTTCAGATTGTTATAAGTCTTTGGTTAATTTTCAGAGTTCTAAAAATTGGTTTTGACAAGTTTTGCTGGCATTCTGATTGCTTTTATTGAGAAGCAGATTTTCTGATACCCTTTAGATCTGTAAGATCTAAACTGAACCAACTATGAATCTTTTCCAGAAATGAGCTTTTTTAATGTAAAATAAAAGTGTAATAAGCTAGAATTTTCTTCTGCAATTAATAAGTCTATATATTTGGCTGAAGTTTCAAACAAGATGCATATTTGTGTGTGTGTGTGTGTGTGTGTGTGTGTGTGTGTGTGTAAAATAATCAGCATACACATAGAGACTATTATTTAGAAACAAATCAAAATAATCCATCTGTGTGCATTGGTAAGTACACAAATATGTTTTATATGTAAATGATAAAAATACCTTTTGAAAATTTCAATTACCCACTTATTAATATATGTATGCTTTCAATAAGTATATTGTTTTATATAGCGTAATATTAGTGTATATGTATATTGCTGCATATGTACACATAAATATACATCGTCTTAATGCTTGTAAATAAGTATAGCTAAACACCCATATCACTAAACAAAAAGATAAAATGTAATCATGCTGGACAAATTGGTGACCTTTCAAGTGTTTTCTCAAAGAATCTCAATTTTAAATTACTGCCATTTCATTATCTCTAGTTTGATGAAGCAATATATTGCTGCCGGTGGACCTAAAGTACAAACACTGTTTTTAAACACTGTCATAATTTACATGTTTTCTATAGCACATATCTTGGAATAACAATAACCATGTGATTATATTAAAAGGACACAGTCCCAAAAAGAAATTTCTCTGGTCTCTTTCAGCTCATACATGACAATAATCCTTTTCCGATAATCCTTTCCTGGAACACTGGGTAAATCACAAAACATTGAGATTAACATCTCCTAAAGGACTTGTCTTTCAGTGACAGGAACTGCCCTTCTCATCTATGTGACTGGCCCACCCATTCATCCAGTCATCAGGGAGGTGACAGACCCCATCACCATGGCAACAGTTCCTGTGTGCACCTGCCCCTTTGTGGTGATGCAAAACAGACCACCACCCACCCACCTAAAGCTTTAAAAAGCATTCAACCTCAAGCAACCACGGCCATGCTTTTCTTTAAGCTCTGGCCCCTCCCCAGTCTGGGGGAGGTACATCTCCCCTTCTCTCTCTCTCTTCAATCTGCTTTCTAAATAAACTATTTTTCCTAATCTAAATTCTGTACAATTCTTTGTATCTTACTCACGACACCAGTGCAGCGCACGGCCTCACTGACCTAACATTTTTACTGACCTAATATTAAAAAATGGAGAAGTTACCTGAATCCTTGAGAGAATATGCATCTTGTTTGAAACTTCAGCCAAATATATAGACTTATTAATTGTAGAAGAAAATTCTAGCTTATTACATTTTTATTTTACATTAAAAAAGCTCATTTCTGGAAAAGATTCATAGTTGGTTCAGTGTGAGATCTTACAGACCATTCCTAGTTCAACTCTCATCTCAGTTTTATAGATTAAAAATAAGAGCCTTAGAGATGTTGTATCATCACTTAGGTTTATTAATGAAAGAGCTGAAAGAACCCAGGTATCCTGAAGAGAAATAGCAGGAGCAGTTGAGATGGGTCATGGAATGGGTGTGGAGAAAAACACATCAGGGCAGGGAAAAAAAGGCTCAAGCAGGGTGAAATATGTTTCATAAAAATGGTTAAATATAAGTCAGAAGAGAGAGGGGATTGGAGGATTTGTTACTCTGCAACTGTGGTGTTTATTTCTTTGTTGCCTGGGTAGCAACGTGTATTTCTACTTCCTACTTTGAATACCAAAGATCTTTGTGGATCTCTCAGAGATCTGTACAAAACCATACACCTAGGCATCTTCTACAAAAAGACAGCAAGATTTTCTTCTATATGAGAACAGCAACAACAAAGTTATGGATCCTTTTGCTTTAAGACTACCACTATTTCCTAGTTATAAAATCTTAGATAGACTGGGAAAAGGTCTATAGACACAAACAAAGGGAGTAATCAGTTATAGACAACAACATTTGGAATACAATAGTCTGCAAACTACACGTGAAATGGCTACCTGAGAGGTAAGTTTGAAAAGGCTTGGTCCTCTGTCTAGTCCACAATCCACAACCTCTCAAAGTTTCTGTTAGGAAAAGTCAAAGATGGCCAGATCCTAGCAGCCACATCAATAAACATTCCATTTAGAACTTTGAAGGTAGTTAGTTCTGTGAATACTTACATGTGTTAATAAACCATTTGTTTCTGAAAGTAGTGAATGGGTGTGACAACACAACGGTGGCTGGGTGCAAATCAGGTCAGAACAGGTGAGGGCTGGGCCAACAAAGTAGTTGGCTTGTTTTTACTTTAAGAGACATTAACTGAACTGTTCTTTTGTTCTATACTTTCCATCATTCCTGGATGTCTCTTAAGACATCTGCAGCACCTTGTATTTCACTTACTTGCCTGGACCCAGCAGGCTGTTAAGTCATGAGCCCTGGTTAACGAGTCAGTTTACTAGTCAATATGAGTCCTAAAACAAAGTTCTCAAAAACATACAAGCACACATATGGGAGATTTCTCTTTTACTCTTCTATTGGCATCGGGGTTACTTGGTTCTGTGCATTCTGTCCCACCCACATAAAGAGTTTCTCCGTGGGAAATTCATGTCATTCTCCTTAGAAGTCAGAGTGTGGTCTGGCATGAACTATATTAAACAAGAAAACAAACAGGAATTAGCAGGAATTTCTTGAGAATTAAAATCCCCAGCATATATATTTTATATTTTTGAGTCAATTTTGAAAATTGACTAATTTTCCTGTCTGGTGTAAATCTCACATGAAGTGTTTGTTTTTTGTTTTGTTTTGTTTTTAAAGAAAAGAGCCCAACTATTTATGTAGACTAAAACTACTTGCTCTTCACCCACCCAACCTACAGGGGCCTGAAATTCTTGGAAAACAAAAAGAATAGGGACAGCATACTAATTAAAGATGCTATGACTGGTCATACCATAGTCACCAGGAAATCAACTTTCATCCCTAGTTCTCTGGTTTCCCATTTGATGGAACAGGCTAGACAACATGCTCCCATTTAGTGGAACCAGCTAGAACAATCACACACTGCATGATTTATTAGCTACACTGATTCTGACTTGAGTCAGTGGGGAAACAAGAATATTGAAGCCCTTAGAAATGCTAGTGAGCATCAACGTACTTTACATAACTCAGATCAACGTACTTTACATAACTCAGATTATTTCTTTACTCTCTTTCTCTGAATTTGTAGAACAAATTTCTCCCAGGACCTTCCTTCACTGAGACACCAATAAATTCATATGTGGCTACAATTCTACATGAGAAATTTCTCTGCAGGAACAAAAACTCTTGACTTCAGTGCACATAGTTCTCCAACTCTCAGCTCCCATAAAACCTCTAGAAGCAGGAAGGTAAACCTGGTGCAGTAACATCTTCCAGTAGGCCATCTTGCGTGGAGACATCCTCTTTCTTTTGAGTTGAGAATCAGTATTCATTTTAGGATTCAGAATGGATATTATTGTAAGGTCGGAGCTACCAGAGGGCGGGGCGGGCCTCAACAAGATGGCTCCAACCCAGACCAGGAGAATAATGGGCGGAAGTGAGCCAGCAAAAATGAATAACGGTAACTAAGACTCCAGCCACAAAGCCAGCCAGTACCTGTTATAGCAACTCTAGTGACCCCGTTCAGCCAATCGCCAGCAGACGTGACAGATGTCCCAACCAGTGATCGCTCTCCCCGACCCCCTCACAGCTTTCTCAGTGTGCCCTTTATAAACCTGTCGCCCATCTTACTGGGCGTGACTTCTCCGGCCCACAGCTACTTGGACCGGTGAACCTCGCCCGGGATTGTGCTAATAAATTTTTCTTGGCTCCTTTGTTGCAGTTTTGCCTGGTCTGGTTTCATTTACCTTACAATTATATGTCATTCAAAGACATAATACAGAAATCCAATTTAATCAAAATCTTTCACTTTGGCTTAAGCCACTTCCCTATGATTTGAAAACCAACGATCCTTACCAACACACAACACTTTTTGTTTTCTACTCTGGTTCTACTGCAGGAACCTGTTTATGTCCCTGCACTGGCCATTAGATCACTCAATCTTCACGTCAACCTTATGAGGTAGTTACTATTATCAATTGGCAACTATACTATTGATAACTAAGGGAAACTAAGGCACAGAGAAGAACAGAGAGTTTGAAAGAGAGAGAGCCTGGTGCAGAAACATTCTCCCAAGAAAGTCAGGCAGCCAGTAAATAGGGCCAAGAGAGGGCAGGAGTGGAGCAGGATGTGGAGGAATGAAACCTCTGTGCACTCTTCTGGCACTTTGCAGTACAAGGAGCATTTAATCATGCTCAAAAACATTTAAAATATTTTCCTCAAATGATGGTAAGATTTTTCTATTTAGTTTTTTCTAATAACTCTAAAGTTACAGTAGGTCTTGTGACCTCAGACAGTTGAAACCTTAATTCCTGGGCTGCAGACCTATCTAACTGGGCATCAGGAGCCCAGATAGTGATTTTTCTGGAAATTTAACCATCTCTGCCTGGTGTTTATTTTCCTCTCCCAGCTTTGTCTCTACCTTTGCTCCCTGTCTCAGCTCCCAGTCTTCCCCAGAGGTACCAATTCAGGAGAAGACATTCCTTAGCCTTTTCTTCTTCCTCCCTCTCCATTCTCCCCTCTCCCACTGACCACTGCCCAGAACTTTCTTCCCAAGACAAAACACAGTTCCATCCCAGTCATCACACTTCCTCCTCCTCAATATGACCACTTAGTCAGGGTCACCACTGACTTTCCATTCACTGTCACGACTCACTTCAGTGACCAAGAGTCCTAGTCCCCGGGTAAGCCCCTAAACTTCCCTTCTGCTGGGCGTCAGACTCTTCTGGAGCAGGAAGAGAAACTTCTCACCCTTTGCCTTCTCTCTCAGGACAAAGATACTCAGCTGCCAGGGAGGGGTGAGAACAAAGAAGAATGGGAGGAGGAGGGGTTTGTTTAGGAGACACTTTCTGTTCTGGGATAATAGTAGGGGAAATACTCAAAGCAGCTTCTCCTAGTCAAGCCATGAAGGCAAGGAGCCATGGAAAGAAATGTTCTCAGAACGTTTTTCACTCCAGTATGTTTCTAGCTGAGATCACTGGGTTTGTCTGCTTGTTGAATACTGTTAGACTGAAAGTGTTATGAACTCTTTTCTTCCCACTCCTCATAAACTCCTGTTACATAAACACACCCAGACACAACTCCCAGATTTCTAGCCAGCACTGGTCTCTCAGTGAATGTTTACTGCAGTTAAGAGGGAAGTTGGCTAAGATGCCACAGTCTCTGACTTCAGGATTACATTGACCTGGGGTGTGGTCAGGAAGTTTATATTGCCTGTTTAAGAAGGATGCTTAAACAGAACAATAGAGAACATGCTGTCCCCTATCTCCCACCACCACCAAGAATTGAGTATAAAGAACAGTAAATTACAATTAGGAATGCTGCAAGATACAGATTTTCTCTGAAGAGCAGACATTCATTTAAAAACTTCTAGCAAACTAGTCCACATCCTGAACAGAAGTTATTCCTAGAAAAATTTTAAAACTGGGATGCACTGAGGGTAACTATAACAGAAAATTTAAACTAAGTTCAGCTGTGGACTAGAAAAACACAAATTTCAGGACAAAAGATTTCACAGAAGGACTGTCATGTTCATCAAACTTTTTTTTTAAAAGAGAGTTCATTATTTGCTATCCTTTAAACAAGCCAAGATACATGTGATGCTGTATTTTATTACATTCCATCAGGTAGTATCCGATTTTAATTTATTTCATAACTGATGATGTTCACTTTGGTAACTCAATTATGGAGTTGATGTCTAGGCTTTAATTTGTAAATATGACTCATTTTCCCTTTGAAATGAAAAGGATTTGGGAACAAGTAAATTAAAAGTATATCATGGTCTTCGTCAATGCATTTATTTATAAGAAAATCTGTGTGGACTTGAAGTATCCCATTTTATTCCATCAATAATAATCTCCTTAGTTTTGTTGGTAGGAGACCCTTCAAGGAGTGTCCTTCATCCTTTTGACATGTCAGCATCATTCCGTGAACACTTCCTTGCTTTTCCACAAGGCTCATCTTGTACTTTTCCCAGTTACAATTCCGGGATCAACCATTCTCAAAAGAGCCTAGTTCCTTTCAGTAGAAAATAGTATCTAGAAACCAAGATCTGGGACTTGGTGGGAAGAATGATGGACTGAGATGTAATGCTTTTCCTTTGCTCCCTTAGGGGCAAGAAAGATGGGCAGAGTGAGCTTCTGTTCAGAATGAGCCTAAGATGCCATATCTGTATAAGCCACGTTATGCTGAGGGCAAGAATTCCTGCAGTGGAAAAGTCTCTGCTCAAAGGCAGCATGGGAAAATGGGGGACAAGGCCAAAAGTCCCTCTATAGTAGTTACCTTTTTGTTCTCCATCCTCTGTTCCTTTCAAATGTCTGCTATTAAAGTATGCTTAATGTGATCAAACCTTGTTGGTGGGGCAAAAAAATAAGGAACCATATTATGGGTATATCAGGAAAGTTAGGCCACAGAAACCATTCTATTACCCAACAATGTCTGCCATATTGTAGGCATGTAATAATTGTTTTGTGAATAAAGTATTATAGGTCATTGTCATTTATTTTGCCTGGTTTATGGTAAATCAATTCACCTAGAGACTATAGTATGTCATGATTGAAACATTTATTTTATATTTTTAAAAATTATTTTATTGATGCCATCTGATTTCTGTTTCTGGCATTCTTATTATGCATAAATTGAAGCTGATATATTTGTATTTCAGGTCTCAACTTTTCTCTCTATACTGAGTGTATATCCGACTTCTGGGAGAATTTCCAAAATCTATTTTTTACTTTATTGTGTGAGCTTTCTGCCTTATGTAATTTATTGTTGTAGTGTCTCCATCATAATTTTAAATGGCCATAATATTTTTCAGTTTTATTAAAATTTGGCAGATCAGAATGTTCCTTTTTCTCTATGCCTGTTCCAAAAACAAATATGCATCACTCTCTCAAGTCTCATTGAGATGACACACTAAGACACATTTTTGCAATTCTTGGTCTTTTCTTAATTAAATTGCTAATTTTTCATGTTTGATAATTTTTCTCTATATAACTATTTAATGCAAAAATATTTTAGTATTTGAACTCAAATGGGTCCCACAGATAATGAGTGGTTTCTGTTCATATCTTCCTTGTATAGCTGAAGGAAGAAAGAAACTCTTTAGATCAGCGGTAGTTCTATTTTGCTTAACCAAAGATCCAAATCCTATGCACAGGAAAAAAGCAGAAATAAAAGTCAGATAAAGCTGTCATGGAGGTGATATCCATACATTTAAGCTTCATTTTGGGTTGGTTCTGCCCCGACAACCAGCTTGGAAAGCCATTCCCTTCTCTACCTGATATAACGAATGTCACTGGGATCCAGCTATGCAAGTACCACCACTCTACTTGACATGCCGTGTGTGCTAAGTACACGCTAGAGAGAGACATAGGGACATCTCATAATTGGAAATTACATCTGGTGAATTATTTAGGCTGTTGGGAGACCGTCTGGACTTGGCTTTTCCTGAAGTTCTTCTGCCACACCAATATTCTTGTCACTTGCCATTTGGTGTTACTGGTCTTGGTAGAGTTTTGCTGAAGCTGACACTTGTCATAGAGAGAGAGGCTGTTGGAAGAGTTCTGCTGAGGATGAAAGGAAGTCTCTCCCCCACACTCATATTTCCTAAGGACGCTTTTCCTTTGCATGAAGTGAATTGTTCATCTCTTTTATCGATCCAATCTTCCCTATAAAACAGATTACAAAATTCCTTTAATAAGTTTCTAACAGGTGGAAATAAAGTTTCCAACACTGATTCAGATTTTGCTATAAGGTATCATATGCTTTTGCCTTTTTTTTTTTTTTTTTTGAGATAAGGTATTACTCTATTGCCCAGGCTAGAATGCAGTGGCACAATCCCAGCTTACTGCAGCCTCAACCTCCTAGAATTAAGTGATCCTCCTTTCTCAGCACCTGAGAGTAGCTGGGACTACAGGCATGCACCACCATGCCTGGAAAATTTTTTTGTAGAGCCAAGGTCATGTTATGTTGCCCAGGCTGGACTTGACCTTCTGCTCTTGAGCAATCCTCCCATCTCAGCCTCCCAAACTGCTGATATTACAGATGTGAGCCACCATGCCTGACCTTATTTTTTTAAGTGATTTCGAAAAGGTTGAGAAGGCAAATGTGCAGAATCTAAAATATCACTTGAATTAATTATCCACAGAATATTTTAAAACAAAAATCAAGTTTGTAAAAAATATATCAATAAATTTTTATTTTAGGCATTTGATTATTAATATAAACAACCTAAGACAATAAAGCATACTCTGTGAAAGTACACATAATTTTATTTAATTAACACCTCAGTAATCTTGTAACTAACATATTTAGGGAATGATAGAATACAGGAGCTAACTATTCCATGTGCAAACATATAATAACTTCAAAAGTGATCACAATACTGAAGTTTCAGAATAAGTGAGTTTTGGCACAGAATCATGTCTTTCTTTAGTCACTGAAAATCATCAAAAATTGCTAATTTATCATAGAGTAATTAGTAGATTAGTTTATGGGAGAGGTTAAATATAGTGTGATTTCCTGAAGATTAAAAAAATGCACATTTACTTTTACTTGAGAATATACGCACTGAATATTTAACATGATAAAGGGAATTGAAACTATGTTAATTTTTAAGTTTTCTGAGTATACAGTACTTGTATAATATTCATTTTTACATATAAAATAAATTATATCTAGATTTAACTAAAATATAATTACACATGAAAATTACTTTAATAAGACTTTAATTAACTTTTGCTTATAAAATGGAAAATCAGACTATAATTCAAAGTAGTTTTGAAAAGGAAGTCTCATATCTATATTTAAAAATCTTTGCTTCCACTAACCCAATATACAATGAACAATCAAAGGAAATGTGTAAAAACCTTTATAATCTAGTATTAAAGAAAATAAACTCTTTAACTTGAAAAGTGAAGCTATATATCTGGAGCTACAGGTGTCACAGCTTAATTTATACAGGTATAACTCATTTCAATGAAGAAAAGGAAAACAGAATTTTTCTTTTAGATAATCTCAGTCAATATACAGACATCGACTTTTCTGAGTAGACTTACATTAATCCGCTACCACACTCCTATTCTCTGGTTATAGCGTCCAGTGCTTTCAAAAAACATATAATCCTAAATAAAAACAAAAATAAGAAATGAGTTTTCAGAAACAAAAAAACAGATCAATTCTTAGATGCAGAAATGTGAAAGGATTTGATGAAACAGTGACATGTTTGCTGGATAAGAAAAATTAACAGTAATAAGTAAATGTGGGAAAAGTCTATATCTATAAAAGCTCTACCATCAACATTCCATTTTAATAGCAAATAAATTCTATCATTTTATTTATTGATCCCTGAATTAATTTAATTAATCCTCTGCTAATTTTGTAAATGTCTTTTTTTTCCTTCTCTCTTAAAATCGTCTTCCTTTGATCTTTTTTTCTTAATGTTTTCTAGTTTTTCTCTAGTAATAAATCTTTTCTTGTAACTGGGAGTTTTATGTACAACAAATTTTTTAAAACTCCCATTTACAATAGCATGAAAAAGAATAAAATACTTAGGAATAAATGTAATCAAGAAGATGAAAGATCTGTATGCTGAAGACTAAGACATTGATGAAAGGAATTGATGAAGACACAAATAAATGAAAAGATACCCTGTGTTCATGTACTGGAAGAATTAATACCGTTAAGATGTCCATACTACCAAAAGTGATCTACAGATTCAATGCAATCTCTATCAAAATTCCAACAACATTTTTGACAGAAATAGAAAAAACAATACTAAAATTTGTATAAAATCACAAAAGGCCCTAAATAGCCAAGCGATTGTGAGCAAGAACAAAACTGGAAGCATTATGCTACCTGTTTAAAAACCTGGAGTAATCAAAACAGCTTGGTACTGGCATGAAAACAGACATACTGACCAATAAAACAGTAGAGAAAGCCTAGAAATAAACAAATTTACAGTTTGATTTTTAACAAAGGCATTAATACTACACAATGAGGAAAGAACAGTCTCTTAATAAATATTATTGTGAAAGCAGGATATTCACATGTAGAAGAATGAAATTAGACTCTTATACCATATACAGGAATCAATTCAAAACGGATGAAAGACTTAAATATAAGACCTGAAACTGTAAAACTGCTAGAAGAAAACATTGAGGAAGTCAGGCATGGTGGCTCACATATGTAATCCCAGCACTTTGGGAGGTCGAGGCAGGAGGATTGCTTGAGGCCAGAAGTTTGAGAGCAGCCTAGGTAACATAGCGAGGGAAACCTCGGCTCTATAAAAAAAATTAAAAATTAGCCAGGAGTGGTGACATGATGCACTTTTAGTTCCAGCTACTCAGGAAGCTGAGGCAGGAGGATCACTGGAGTCCAGGAGTTCAAGGCTGCCGTGAGCCATGATCATGCAACTGCACGCCAGCCTGAGTGACATGGGGAAAATCTCCATGACACTGGTCTGAAAATGATTTCTTGGATATGACCCCAAAAGCACAGGCAACAAAAGCAAAAACAGACAAAAAGAATTGCATCAAACCAACAAGCTTCTGCACAGTAAAGGAAACAATAGGCTGAGTGAAAGGATGACATATAGTTTAAAAGAAAATACTTGTAAATCATACATCTGATAAACAGCTAATACCCTAAATTTACAAAAAACTCAAACAACTGAATAGCAAAAACAACAAATAACACGATTATAAAATGGCCAAAAGCTCTGAACAGACATTTCTAAAGAGAGAGTCAGAGAGAGACATGAGAATGGTCAACAGATATGTAAAAAAATAAATGCTCAACATCATTAATCACTAGGGAAATGCACATTAAAACTACAATGAGCTATCACTTGACACTTTTTAGCAAGACTAAAGTGAAAAGATATATGTTGGCGAAAATATGGAGAAAAAAAAACCCTGGCGGTGGGAAATACAAATTAGTACAGTCAATGTGTGTGTGTGTGTGTGTGTGTGTGTGTGTGTGTGTGTGTATAAACAGTGTGGAACTTACTCAAAACTGAAAAGGAATTACCATATGATCCAGCAAGCTCACTTTTGGGCATATATCCAGAGGAATTGAAATCAGTATGTCAAAGAGATATCCACACTCCCATGTTCACTGCAGCATTATTCACAGTAACCATGGTAAGGAACAACCTAAGTGTCCATCAACCAATGGATAAAGAAAATGTGGTATGAATACACAATGGAATACCAACAGCTTTTAAAAAGAAAGTGTTGTCATTTATAACAACATAGAGGAACCTGGGAAACATTATGCTAAGTGAAATAAACCATGCACAGAAAGACAAATACTACATGATCACACACATTTGTGGAATCTAAACAAGTCATATGCATAGAAATAGAGAGTAGACTGGGGATTACCAGAGCCTGGGGTTGAGGGGTTGGGGTTGAGGAAAGGGGAGATGTTGTTCAAAGGTCCCAAAGTTTCAGTTAGAAAGGATAGGTTTAGCCGGGCTCGGTAGCTCAGCTTGTAATCCCGTGCCTTTGGGAGGCTGAGGTGAGTGGATTGCCTGAGCCCGCGGGTTCGAGACTCGCCTGAGCAGCGAGACCTCATCTCTACAAAAAAAAAAAAAAAAAAAAAAATCAGCCGGGCGTGGTAGCATATGCCTGTAATTCCGGCTACTTGGAAGGCTGAGATGGAAGGATCGCCGGAGCCCAGCAGGTCAAGGCTGCAGTGGCCGGGAGCTGCCACTGCACTCCAGTCTGGGTGACAGAGTGAGACTCCAACTCAAAAAAAAAAAAAAAAGAAAGGATAGGTTTGAGTGATCTATTCTACAGTATGGCGACTATAGTTAAATTGCTGAGTAGATTTTAAATGTTCTTATCACAATAAATGATAAGTAGGTGAGGTGATGGATATATTAATTAGTTTGATTTAATCATCTTACAATGTATACACATATCAAAACATCACATTGTACTTCATAAATACATAAAAATATTGTCAATGAAAAAGAAAATAAGTAGAACTGTGGTTATATTTAACAGAAACTATGACACATATCTCAAATTAGAATTGCATAATAAAGACCCTTCACCTAGTTCAATATTGACCATACAGGCTGAGTGTCTCTTATCTAAAATGCTTGGAACCAGTACTGTTTCAAATTTTGGATTTTTTCAGATTTTGAAACATGTATTTATACTTACTGGTTGAACATTCCAAATTCAAAATCTGAAATAATACAGTGTGCATTTCCTTTGAGTCTTATGTCAGCACTCAAAAAGTTTTGGATTTTGAAGGATTTTAGATTTCAGTTTTGAGATGTTCAACCCTCATTTGTTTAATCTATTATTCCATGCTCTATATTCCCTCCCCCAACCTTACCCCCGTTATTTAAAAGCAAACCCCTGAAATTATTTAAAAGCAAATCCTCTGAAGTACTTCATTCTGCGCCTTTAAAAAATATGGACTCTATTTTGCTTTCACATAACCACAATGTTATCTTACATCTAAAAATATTGATAATTCCTTAATATCATTAAATGCCCAGTCAATATTCAGATTGTCCTGGATGTCTGGTAAATGTCTTTTTACAATGTTATGTTCAAATCAGTACCTAAGCATGGTCCACAAACTGTATTAAGTGGATGTCTCTCAGGTCTCTTTCTCTTTCCATTTTATTTTATTTACCATTTATTAGGAACAGGATTCTTTTTGCTGTATATTCTCTTATCTGTTACATTTTTTATGATTACATCCCCAAATCAATATTTAAGATACTCATCAGAGGTTTCAAATCTTGGTTGCACATTGGAATTATCTGAGAGCGCTAAACAGATTGAAGGCTTGTCCCCATCTCCAGAGATTTTGATTTAATAGATATGGATGCCACCTGAACATGGGAACCATGAGAGTTTGAAAGTTACCCAGGAGTTTCTACAGTGCAGCTAATGTTGAAAACTATTGCTGTGCACTTGTAACACTCAATTTTGACTGCATATTGGTATCACCTAGGTAATTATATAAACTTCTGATTCTGAGCTTCTGATTTAGGTGAACTGAGATATGGCCTGATACTTGGGGTTTATCTTAATACTAGCTCCCTTGGTGATTCTAATGTGAAGACAAGCTCAGAATCAATGCTTTATCCCACATATTTCCTGTAAGTTGGTAATTAGGTCTAGAGGCTTGATTAGATTTATGCTCTTACTGTAGTTTATATTTCTGCATTAGATGATTTAATTTAATAATGAGTCAGGATGCAATCTCTGTGTTTTACCTAGTCTTATTCCACGTAAGCCTAAATTCAAATTTATCTCCTTGCACCAACTTTGTTTTTCTTTTTCTTTTTTTTAATAAAAAAATTCCCAAACCAGGTCCTCTCAACATATAAAGTCCTTTTCTTGCCATTTGAAATAAGTGTATAGGCTCTTCAGACAGAAACCAGTCACCTGTAAATTCAGTGTATCAGGACCAAATAGAATTTCAGATCTATAATCAAATGGGAAGCCTTGAATAAAATCTGTATATTGAAAAAAGATAATCATAAAATGTACAAATTATTAAATTATTGCAAAATGATTCTAGAGAAACAAATATCAGCAAGAATGGACTTACAATGAGGAAACAGGCACCAATCATCACAGCTTTCATTTTAACATCAAGGTCTAAAGGGAACTGGATCCCAAAGTAATCAGCGTCTGTAAATACCTCTCTCAAAATCCCAGACCAGTGTTTGGAAATCCTGCCAACCACAACTTGTTCATCAAGAGATTTAACCTAAATTGTAAAAAAAAAAAAAAAAAGTAAAGACTTCCAGAAAACTTACAGCAAAGCAAAAGTACTTTCAAATTTGGAGTAAAATGAAATGAATTAATATTATAGGCCATATGTAACTATGAAAATCTAACTCTTATTAAATACATATAAGCTCCTTTATCTATTGATAAATAATACCAAAAAAACCTGTTACATTGTCTAGAGAAAGCATATGAAAGTCGTTTTTCTGAAATATTTAACATTTTCTATTTTACATTAAGACAAATATTAATAAATTTTTGAATTCATCCAAAACAAAATTCAAGCAGAAAAAGATACAAATATGAGCTGTTTCTTTGATGAAATTATCATCAGGAAGATAATAAACAAAACTCCTATGAGACGTCTGTTTTAAGAGAAGCATGGAGAGTCTACATGAACTGGAAGTTTAAATATAATGAGAGGGGTCATTACCATCCACTTTCAGTGGAGAAACATAAAGTGCTCAGAGCCTAGAAAAGAAGAGCAGTTTTGAGTAAAGGAAAATAACAAGTAACATGATGGAATACGCCAGGTCAGGGGTTCAGTTGAGGGTGAAACTGGATACCTAGTGGGGTATAAACTATAAAAGAAGATGGGTATATGAATAAAAGAGCTCCAAAGTAAACAATTTTGTGATTTTACAATTCTGCCTTAGGAAAGTCAAGGACCATCATATAGACTTGAACAGATTGTGTTTAAACAGAAGCAACTCCTTAAGTGGGCAGGTGGAGACTGAATGCAGCCGGCATTCACTAAGGTCATACAGTTGCATTAACCAAGGAGGAGTGCCCTTTTCAAATGTGCACAAGGTACCACATGTACCGACAACACTCTTTGAAGAATTTTCATGTTGTGACCAGCTAAATAAATTTGGGGAAACTAAAAACAGTTGACCCATTTTATTTTGTTGGGGCTGAATGGGTTCTTTAAAAACCTGAAATTAGCTGGGCTCGGTGGCTCAGTCTGTAATCCCAGCACTTTGGGAGCCCAGGGTGAGTGGATTATATGAGCCCGTGAGTTCAAGACCAGCCCAGGCAACTTGGCGAGATCT
The DNA here is from genome assembly GCA_027257055.1 of Cephalopachus bancanus. NCBI lineage: Eukaryota > Metazoa > Chordata > Mammalia > Primates > Tarsiidae > Cephalopachus > Cephalopachus bancanus. The sequence continues at coordinate 4,175,496 of JAPVLO010000107.1, forward strand.
TGTCTCCACAATAAATCAAAAAATTAGCCAGGTGTGGTAGCATGCACCTGTAGTTCCAGCTACTTGGAAGACTGAGGCGGAAGAATCACTGGAGTCCAGTGCATCAATGCTAGGGTGGCAGTGAGTGTGGCACTGCACTTCAGCCTGGGTGACAGAGTGAGACTCCAACTCCAAAACAAAACACCCTGAAATTAACATCTAATTATAAAATGGTGATAGCATTACTATTCATTAGAAATTCATTTCATTACCCTCCCAGTGTAGTCTGAAATATTTCCCCCTTCCTCGGTAATTTGGTTTTGCCTTGAGACTTATTTGACCAATAGAATGTTAGCAGGTGTGACAAGAACAGTGACCTTAAATATGGTTAGATGATTTGGTGTGGTTCTTGATCTCAGGTGAGCAGTCACTAGAAAATTGTGATCTAGGTACCCTCTGCTATTATAAATCCAGAGTGAACAAGGATCAGACCTGAGGTCAGCTGGTAGCCTAAATCTGAACCATCTATACTGACCTAGGTATATGCACTGAAACACAGTTGATCTGCAGACCCATAAGCATGGAAATAAATGCTTGTTGCTTCCAGCCACCGAGTTTTGGAGGTTATTGGTTATACAAGTGTACTGAGGCAAAATGTTAATAGACTAATAGAAATCTCATCTTGCACAGCTTAGTGTTTTCTCTGCTAAGAACTATAATCTAAGCATTCAAAGCTAATAATAATGAAAGCCTTACATTTTGTTCTTAAAATTTATTTGAATTTTTTTTTTAATCGGGGTCTCATTCTGTTACCCAGACTGGAGTGACGTGGCACCATCACAGCTCACTACAGCCTCTAGCTCTTAGACTTAAGCAATTCTCCAGCCTTAGCCTCCTGAGTAGCTGGGACTGCAGTTGTGCACCACCATACCTTGCTAATTTTTTTATTTTTAAAATTTTTTTTTTAGAAACAAGGTCTCACTATGTTGCCCAGACAGCTCTTCACCTGCTGGGATTAAGCAATCTTCCTACCTCAGCCTCCCAAAGTGCTGTGATTACAGGTGTGAGCCACCACACCTGGCAAATTTATTTAAATTTTGAAATATTTGCAAAAATGCAAATGCAGAAGATAACTTACCAGGCACCATAAAGTCACCAACAGACTTAACAGATAATGATGTTTCCTCATTTTTAGTTCTACTATAAGAGATTTAAAACTCACCAAAATGTATATAAAAAGTAGAAAATATCATTTTTTATGAAAGAACTTTTGTTAAAGGAAAAACCTCAACAAATGAAATTTAACAGAGTTTGAGCAAAAAAATGATTCATGAGTAGGGCAGCTTCTGGAAACAGAGTAGGTTCAGAGAGACTCCAGAACAGCTTCATAGTGGAAGATTTATGGACAGGAAAAGGGAAGTGATGTACAGAAAATGGAAGGGAGGCACAAAAACATACAGATTGGTTACAGCTCAGTGTCTGCCTTATTTGAACACAATTTGAACAGTTGACTACCTTTGATTGACCAAAACTTAGTGACTGGCACAAGAGCAGGTTACAGTCTGTTTACACATTCGGTTAGGTTACAGTCTGCTGGCTATGAAGAAAACTTGAGGCTGATTTAAAATACATAAGGAGGTAATTTTAGGCTAAGTTTAATTTAAAGATTAGAAATATAAATAATGACCTACAACTGAAAAGTAAGAAGAGCTTGATAATTTTTATCTAAATTCTATGTAACATTTTAAAGATAAAAATAATCTCTATAGCAAATTTATTTCAACCTCTGGAAATAATAAGTTGGTATTTGTGACATAGTAAGCATTATCTATTTAGTTTTTGTCTCTTCTTTCTGACACAGGGCTTCTAAAACCCTTGGAATTTTCTGAGTGATAAGGATGATGAGAGAGTCTTGTTTTAATGTTTGGTCTTTGTCTCAGATTCCTGGCACACAGCTTCAAAATTTCTTGATTCTTCTGAATAAAATCTTTCCTGTATATTAAGATGACTGGTGGTCGGAGGCCCCTGAAAACATCATTGTGGAGGCTGGACACCAGATAGACAAAGCAATGCTTAGAGGGTGGGATCTTTTAGTCCCATCCTCAGCTTCCAGGAATGAAAGGCTGAAGATTGAGTTACTTACCAATCACCAATGGTTTAATCAATCATGCCTCCATAAAGAAACTTCCTAAAAACTCTAAACAACAGAGACTTTCTGAATTGGTAAACACATCCGTATGTCATGAGGTTGGCTTACCCTGACTCCATGGAGAGTCAAGTCCCTGCACTCAGGATCCTTCCAGAACCATTTTATTTACCACGTCATCTGGCTAGTCAGCTCTATCATTTATAATATCCTTTATAACAAACCAGTAAACATAAGTAATGTTTCTAAGTTTTGTGAGGAATTTTAGCAAACCTATGGAGGGGGTTTGTGAGAGCTCTAATTTATAACCAGTTGGTCAGAAGTACAGAGATCCTGATCTTGTGATTTGTGTCAGAAATAGAAAATGGTCTTGTGGACTGAGGCCTTAATTTGTGGGTTCTGCATTAGCCCCAGCTAGTGAGTGTCAGAGCTGAACTGAGTTGTGGAAACCTAGTTGGTGTCTTCAGAGATGAAGGACTGGGTGGTATGGGTAAAAAAGAGAAATCCACACATTTGGTGTCAAAAGTGTAATTTAAAAATTATAGTTTATTATATTAGTACTAAATCTATAAACTCATAAATGTCATACCAGTAATTGGTAAAAGTATTCTAAGAGAAAACAAATGACTCACTCACAATGCAAATATAAATGCGAACAATTCAAACAGACCACTAGCACATGGAATCTAGGTAAGTATCAAGTCAATATACTATAATAAAGTGTAAAATGCTAGAAAACCTATATAATTCAAAACATAAGATTGTATAAATGGCTGCTGAAAAGATAATTTTTAAATTACAAATTCAGCATTTATATACAATTTATATAAAATGGATACAAAATGTATATAATCATATAAAGGATTTATCATTTTTAGGTAATTTAAGCTCCATAACAACCTTATAAGATATGTACTATAATTATATCCAATTTTTATATGAAAAAACTGAGACAAAGAGAGGTCAAAGAGTTTGTCACAGTTCACATAGATAAGAAGTTGTGAGCTGGGCTCGGTGGCTCAGCCTGTAATCCTGTGCTTTGGGAGGCCAAGGTGAGTGAATTGCCTGACCCCACGGGTTTGAGACCCGGCTGGGTGGGTCTCTACAATAAATCAAAAATTAGGCGGGCGTGGTAGTGCACGCCTGTAGTTCCAACTACTTGGAAGGCTGAGGCGGAAGGATTGCCGGAGCCCAGCAGGTCGAGGCTGCGGTGGCCGGGAGCGGCCACTGCACTCCAGTCTGGGCGACAGAGTGAGACTCCACCTCAAAAAAAAGAAAAAAAAAGATCTTATGAGTATGGGTTTCAAAACCAGATACTCTGGCTATAATCTGTATTCCTGACCCTTTTGATATTTTTCCTTTTAGAAAGCAAAGTATCGATTTTTTAAAAATCCATCAAAAGTAGACTGGATAAAAAAAATGTGGTACATATACATGATGGAATATTACACAGCCATAAAGAAGGACAAAATTATGAACTTTGCGGCAACTTGGTGGATTTAGAGTCTATAATACTCAGTGATCTATCATAGAAACAAAGAACCAAGTACCACATGTTCTCAATCATAAGTGGACCCTGCATAACGATCATAACACTGTAAGAAAGGAATTGGCAATAGGGAGACACTGCCAGGGGAGAGAGGGAGAAGGCGCACTTCATCAATAAGGGTATCTACTCTCTTTTTTTTTTTGAGTTGGAATCTCACTCTGTCGCCCAGACTGGAGTGCAGTGGCCGCTCCCGGCCACCGCAGCCTCCACCTGCTGGGCTCCAGCGATCCTTCCACCTCAGCTTTCCGAGTAGCCGGAATTACAGGCATGCACTACCACGCCCTGCTGATTTTTTGATTTATTGTAGAGATGAGGTCTCGCTGCCCAGGCAGGTCTCGAACCCTTGGGCTCAGGTAATCCACTCACCTCAGCTTCCCAAAGGTGCGAGATTACAGGCTGAGCCACCGAGCCTGGCTGGGTATCTACTCTTAAACCAGGTGAAGTGGGGACCAAAATCAGGTCCAAACTTTACCTGTACAATGGCCATTTGTATACCTAATCCTGAACTGTACCCCACATTTTTGAAATTAAAAAAAAAAAATCTAGGCCAGAAGTCAGCAAACAATGATCAGTGGACCCAATCTAGTTTTCAACCTGTTTTTGTAAATAAAGTTCTAACAGAGGCTAGGTGCAGTGGCTCACATCTGTAATACCAGCACTCTGGGTGGCCGAGGAGGGAGGATTGCTTGAGCCCAGGAGTTCATAACAAGAAGTGTAAAAACATTATTGAAGATTGCTGTAGGTTCTCTAGTCTGGGTACAGTGACTCACACCTATAATCGCAGCACTTTGAGAAACTGAGGCAGAAGGACTGCTTGAGGCCAGAAATTTGAGATCAGCTTGGGCAACATAGTGAGACCTTGTCTCTACAAAAAATAAAAAAATAAGCTGGGTGTGGTGGTATATGCTTGTAGTCCCAGCTACTTGGGAGGCTGAAGCAAAGGAGTCACTTGAGCCCAGGAGTTCAAGGTTGCAGTGAGCTATCATTGTGCCACTGCTCACTAGCCCGGGTGACAGAACCAGTACAATGGCCACTTGTATACCTAATCCTGAACTGTACCCCACATTTTTGAAGTTAAAAAGAAAAAAAATCTAGGCCAGAAGTCAGCAAACAATGGTCAGTGGACCCAATCTAGTTTTCAACCTGTTTTTGTAAATAAAGTTCTAATAGAGGCTAGGTGCAGTGGCTCACATCTGTAATACCAGCACTCTAGGTGGCCGAGGAGGGCTGGGACTACAAGCATGTACCACCACACCCAGCTTATTTTTTTATTTTTTGTAGAGACAAGGTCTCACTATGTTGCCCAAGCTGATCTCAAATTTCTGGCCTCAAGCAGTCCTTCTGCCTCAGTTTCTCAAAGTGCTGCGATTATAGGTGTGAGTCACTGTACCCAGACTAGAGAACCTACACTAAAAAATAAGCCAGGATCGGTGGCTCAGCCTGTAATCCCGCACCTTTGGGAGACTGAGGTGAGTGGATTGCCTGAGCCCGCGGGTTCGCGACCCGCCTGAGCAACTTGGCGAGACCTCATCTCTACAGTAAATCAAAAATGAGCCGGGCATGGTAGTGCGCACCTATAGTTCCAGCTACTTGGAAGGCTGAGGCGGAAGGATCGCTGGAGCCCAGCAGGTCGAGGCTGCGGTGACCGGGAGCGCCCCTGCACTCCAGTCTGGGTGACAGAGTGAGAGTCCGACTCAAAAAAATGAAAAATAAAAAAAAATTTTAAACACCTAAATTCAAGCCGGGCTCAGTGGCTCAGCCTGTAATCCCACGCCGTTGGGAGGCTGAGGTGAGTGGATTGCCTGAGCCCGCGGGTTCAAGACCCGCCTGGGCAGCCAGACCTCATCTCTACAATAAATCAAAAAATCAGCCGGATGTGGTAGCGCATGCCTGTAATTCCGGCTACTCGGAAGGCTGAGGCGGAAGGATCGCTGGAGCCCAGCAGGTCGAGGCTGTGGTGGCCGGGAGCAGCCACTGCACTCCAGTCTGGGCAACAGAGTGAAAAAAAAAAACAAAAAAAAACCTAAATTCATAAATATTCCTTCCTTTAGAATGACTCCTGCCCTTACTGTGGATCAAGCTTTTATTTATTTTCTATTCTAAATTCCTGTGCCCTCTGACACCGAAATGGAGTCCACGTTCCATAGTGGTCTCTCACACTGATAATTCCTGCAATAAAAGGTCAAACTTTGTATTGCCTACCTTACAAAAAATAAATCATATGATTATTTCTCAGTCCTCTCAAAGTAGTACTCAGCACCATTCTAAATGCACAGAGATGTTAATCCATTAGATAATGGAAGCTTTAAAGCAGCCACTGAGAAAGATTAATGACTAAAATCTAAATTTTTTAGCATTAAATATGAAAGTTCCACAATGTTTCACTAGTGTTGTTTTAATTTCTTAAAAATAAATTGCATGACAGCTAAACTTTACTAATATTGTTCCTTGATGGAGCAATAAACTTTCACTTGTCTTGACTTTTTACAGGGATTCAAGAAGAAATAATATTATACATAACCCTATGTAAAGTCTTTATATATATATATTTTACACACACACACCCACACCGCACACCCAAACATAACCACACACACACATATTATATTTTATCCATATATATATATATACACACACATACACATACACACATATATATCCCTTTGTAAGAGTCTTTAAAAAATCTACATCACGTGTGTTTTTTTAAGAATCATCCATCTCTGTCACTAGTTTATGAAGTCAATAAGAGGAAAAATTCATCTATATATAACCAGATTCTAACAGAGAAATTGAAAACCATATGATCAGAGGAGGCAGATAACAAAATGAAGCTGGATAGTGCAAAACCTTAAAAAGATGTAGGAATACTTCAAGAGTTCTCACAATGTTATCATAAGGTGTATGAGAAATTATTTTCTTCATTCTGTGGAATTATGAGTCCAGATTTTCCAAGAGAATCAGAAACTCAAGATTAAGTTATAAAATTCCTGATTTTTAGACATTTGCAACCACATACTTTGGATTATAAAGCTAGGTAGGCCATCTATTGGAGAACTGTTGTAATTTCTCCAGGATTTAAATATAGAGATATATTGTGGTTTCCAATGACCTAATTTAAAATAGGGATAAAAGAGAGACCACTGAGAGGCATAATTGGTTTGTACATATTATACTAACTTTCTTAAAAACTAGCTTTGTATAGCTGGACTTTTTGTAGGAACTCAAAGATGTTAGACCTTCTGAAAATGGCCTTAATCTGTATTTCAAATTAAGGAAGGATCCATATGCTTTGGCAACCAGAATTAGATGACGTTCTGTTAAAACGTTCTATTTAAAAATGGATAATACAGCCGGGCTCGGTGGCTCAGCCTGTAATCCCACGCCTTGGGTGGCTGAGGTGAGTGGATTGCCTGAGCCCACGGGTTCGAGACCCACCTCTCTACAACAAATCAAAAAATGAGCCGGATGTGGTAGCGCACGCCTGTAGTTCCAGCTACTTGGAAGGCTGAGACGGAAGGATCGCCGGAGCCCAGCAGGTTGAGGCTGCGGTGGCCGGGAGTGGCCACTGCACTCCAGTCTGGGCGACAGAGTGAGACTCCGACTCAAAAAAAAAAAAAAAATAGATAATACACAGGGATTTTTAGATATTTTGCTTGTTTTTGTTTACATGACTCTGCTTCTCTTTTTCTTATTTACCATAATTAAAACTGACCTTTAATCAATATAATCACTACCTCTCTGACCAAAGTTAAATATATGAGCATATTATCTTCCTCTTGAGCTATCATTACACAAATACTTATTTAAAGTGTTTGTAACATCTTGCAAAATTATATTCTACTTATATTAGGAGAGCAAATCTTTATAAACATTTTGGCATCTCTTACCTCAAAATGAGTATCTGCAGCACAGGTGCACACACAACATGGACCAGTAATTTTTAGTATATCCTCTCTTTTCTCATTTTGAATTGTAAACTTTGGCAGATATGGGTGCCAAGTCTGAGTAACATAGCCTACTGGTACACCAGGAGGAGCCTGGATTTCTACCTACAAAAGCAAAGATATATATAAATGTAATATTCATCATAATAATAAAATGTCTAGTCATTGCTGTCATTTACTGAGCACTTTCTAAGTGCCAGGCGTTGTTCTAAGTGCCTCTTAATCCACAACACATCCTTACCAGGTTGTTACTATTACTTTTCCTATTTTATAGAAGACATAACTGAGAAACAGAGAAACAAATTAACTTGCATCAGATTCCTCAGCTACTACGTGGAAGAGATGACCAGAAACATGGGCAGGCAGCATGCAGTCTCTGCTCTTAAGCACTGATCTACCGGCCTCATATATTTTTACATTTGCAGCCATACAAAAACTGTCTAAATTATTTAAAAAACTGTTTTCTTAAACTTTTTAAAAAACAGTGACTTGCCGGGCTTGGTGGCTCAGCCTGTAATCCCGCGCCTTTGGGAGGCTGAGGTGAGTGGATTGCCTGAGCCTGCGGGTTCAAGACCCGCCTGGGCAGCGAGACCTCATCTCTACAATAAATCAAAAAATCAGCCAGGCATTGTAACGCATGCCTGTAATTCCAGCTATTCGGAAGGCTGAGGTGGAAGGATCGCCGGAGCCCAGCAGGTCGAGGCTGCGGTGGCTGGGAGCGGCCACTGCACTCCAGTCTGGGTGACAGAGTGAGACTCCAACTCAAAAAAAAAACAAACAGTGACTTGTGTATATGAGCAGAACTCTAGTCACTGGTACAGTTTTCACATGCGTACCAATGGTATTATAATAAAATGAATATGGGCCTGGAATCTGGGCTCTGCTATTTATCAGCTAGGTGACATTGAGAGTGCCTCAAAATGCTTACCTGTGCATGAGGACTGCCTAGGACTTTTTTTAAAAAATCAAATAATGTAATGTATGTTTATGTGCTATTCAAGTTGTAGAGCATTTCCCCTCAAATTCTGAGATTTTCCTCAGATGGACTTATAAATACATAATTATAACTAACCTAAGTGGCATAGAAAACAAAGTAATTCATTCTGAATGACTTCAGTTATTATTCTTCCAAAATAAATGCTGTGTTAACCTTGAAATAATTGTGTGCTTTTATCTCTATCTGTGTCAGGCTCTCTCAGCACTTGTATGGAATGACTAAGTTACCCAAACAGAGCTGGTCTCCCATTAGGATCCAGGAAAAAGCTAAATCGTGTCTCCCAAAACATCTATATTCTCTAGGAATAGGCTGCCACTTAACATAAAGCAGAGGAGGTTGGTCTTTACTGAGATAAAGACACTCCCATCTAGGGTATCTCTACTACAGATGACACTGATGTGTAAGTTTATATCAAAAGAAAGAAGGAGAAATGAAAAACACAGGAGATGAAAGCTTTTGGAGAATGCTTCTCCTGTGTTTGTCCCTTAGAAGACTGGAAAAACAGTGAGAGAAACCTATCTGGTCTTTCCCTGATTCTTCTGTCCACATACTCCTAAAATGGTATTCTAGGATATTCTCAGTGGTACAACCTCACAGGCTTTGGCCTTGTCTCTCATAGGTATTCCATGGTGCCTATCTGACTTTTCCCTGAATATCAAGAACTCTTGCTTCCGACTTGTTTCTCAATCCTTCAAGGCACTCTACTCAGGAACATGAGGCTAACCGTTCCTGTTGATTCCAAGGACTAAAAGTATACCTCATGGATTCATTTTCTGTTAAGTCTTATTTGATTCTATAGGTTCAGTGAAAGGGTGAAGATTCTTGCTGAACTCTTTTACAAACTGCCCTAATAATTACTCACAGACCTCCTGAAGGCAGCAGGGGAAACAACAGCTGTCACATCTTAGTGATCTTTTCAGAGTCATGACTTCTTGATTCCCATTATCAAGAATCCTCAAAGTAAAAGGCCGACAATTCCCACAGCAATATCGGGTACAGCAATCAGTATCTTCTGCTGCAAAGTAAATCCTCTGTCCAAACCTATTCTTGATTTCATATATGTTATTGGTTTCAAAATTGAACAGAACTAGAAACAAGAAAAAAAATCACAGTTACCTTTATGTTTAAAAAAATTGGCTGGGCTTGGTGGCTCAGTCTGTGTTCCTAGCACTTTGGGAGGCCAAGCGAGTGAATTGCCGGAGCCCACGGGTTCAAGACCAGCCTGGACAACTTGGTGAGACCCCGTCTCTACAATGAATCAAAAATTAGCCAGGCATGGTAGTGCATGCCTGTAGTTCCGGCTATTTGGAAGGCTGAGGCGAATGGATCGCCAGAGCCCAGCAACAAGTCTATGCTGGGGTAGCCGTGAGTGTGCCACTGCACTCCAGCCTGGGCAATGGAGTGAGACTCCAACTCAAACAACAACAACAACAACAACAACAAAAACCTCTATCCTGAGATATTATATCTAGTTATACCAGTTTTAAATAATACTCCAAGTAACATAGCAAGAAGAAAAAGAAAAGGTTTAGAGATTATCCAGGCTGAGAAAAAGAAAAGGAGAAGAAAGGCTATGAAGATACAAAGAAATTAGAGTTCTTATTTGAGACATGGAAAAGAAAACAAGTCAGATCCTCCTAACCCACAGACTCCTGCCAGAAAGGAAGACTCTGGGGCAGTGCTGTAAGTGGGCACAGTGGTGCTGGATTGATGGATAAAATGTCCACTTATTCAGTATAGTTTTCAAGTATTATAGAGGGGAACATAAGCTGATTGCTAGTTACACCCTATGAAATATTATACTAATTCCATTGGTCTGAGATTTTGTTTTATAAACCATAATGATGTCTCATTTATTGCCCTATGTTTGAAGGAAGGCAAAGGGAGGGTAAACTCTCAATGCACAAGTGTAAACAGAGAACGAAAATGGAAGGTGAAATAGAATGTCACGTTAGGCCCAGGGCACCCTTATTTAGCTCAGCAGAAGTTATTCAGAAGTGGGAGATGGGTATTAGACAAGGACGAAAGATACCTGTCAATCAGGGCTTCAATTCATGGAATATCTAGATTATGGACATCCTAAGTGAACTCTGTATCTTAGATAAGCTAATTTCTTCATGCAGGAAACAGGGATGCTAAATGCTGACATCTATTTGGTATTTTACCAGTGGTATTCTCATATTGCCCACACATTGGACACCTCATCTTGTTTAGAGCCAGGAGGGAGCAATGAAGGAATGCTTCTACTTTCCCCAGAAGGATATCATATAGAAATGTCTTTCACAAGCCCTGTCACCGTAAGCTCCCTTAAGAGCCTATGGTGGGATTCTGCCTTTGTAGGAACTTCACTTGACCTCAATATCTGCTATAGTTAGAAGTGGGCAAAAAAATGTAAACTAATTGTAAAAATTCCAATGGATTCCTAAGGCATCTGTTATCCAAATGTAATCATGTAGCTTAATCTCAAAAATCTTAAACTTGATCATCTTTAAAATGAGATCAATGGGTTTATACAATCTAAAGTTTTCTTACAGTTACTTGAAAAATGAAAATTAAAAAAATTCCAAAGTTATATATTTAGTTATTAACTTTTCTAATAAGGAAAGGTATAAGTGTTTGTTATAGCCTCAAATGCTAAAAATAGCCTGAGTAATCTTTATCATGTTATAGGACTTATAATGCTAAAAAAAAATAAAGACTTTCAATGTAATAAAAAATAAAACAGCCGGGCTCGGTGTCTCAGCCTGTAATCCCGCGCCTTTTGGAGGCTGAGGTGAGTGGATTGCCTTAGCCCGCGGGTTCGAGACCTGCCTGGGCAACTTGGCGAGACCTCATCTCTACAATAAATCAAAAAATTAGCCGGGCGTGGTAGCGCGTGCCTGTAGTTCCAGCTATTTGGAAGGCTGAGGCGGAAGGATCGCCGGAGCCCAGTGGATCGAGGCTGCGGTGGCCGGGAGCGGCCACTGCACTCCAGTCTGGGTGACAGAGTGAGACTCCAACTCAAAACAAAACAAAAAAACAAAAAACAAACAAATAAAAAAAAACTAAAAATATTAAGACCTAGTAAGTGTAGAACTTTGTATTTCATAATGAAGCATATATGTTGCACAAATATATATAAAGCTTATAAATCTAAAAAAAAATGAAGTGCCATATAATGCAGTATTTGGCCTTTTGAATTTATAATTTAAATAATATGTATCATAGAATAATACATTTTAAATAATTCAGAATACAAATTATCAAAGAATAAATAAAGTACTCTTTTCCAGAGAAAACTTAGAGAAACTACACAAAACCAAGAACATTACAAATATCTAACAATGTACATTATAAGTTTAAATATAACAGTGACAATTGACTAAAAAAATTCATTAGTCTGCTTGTGTAATTCATGTTCTAATTTCTATTAATTAAAGAAACTGACAGGTAAAGGTGAATGTAACAAATATATTCTTTTTTTTTTTTTTTTTTGAATCAGGGTCTCACTCTGTCACTCAGGCTGAAATGTAATGGTACAATCATGGCTCACCGCATTTGATCTCCTAGGCTCAGGTGATTCTTCCACCTCAGCTTCCCGAGTAGCTGGGACTACAGGTACGCTAACATGCCTGGATAATTTTAAAACAATTTTTTTTGAGACAAGGTCTCGCTATGATGCCCAGGTTGGTCTCAAACTCCTCAAGCAGTCCTCCAGCTTTAGTGTCCTAAAATGCTGGGATTATAGGTGTGAGCCACTGCACCCAGCTAACAGATATATCTTAAATAACAGCAGTTTTCATTATACCTAGAAGGGATATTTTCATCATATCTAGAAGGAAGACACTATGGTTCATAAATCCATCCAGGGTCTCACTCTCCCAGAAGCAGCTGTTTTGGAGTATCTAGTGGCTTCTCTTTTTTTTTGAGATTTGTAATGTAATTTTATGATTGTATAAATATATATTTTTATTAATAGAGATCAAAATGAGAGAAAAATAACTACAATTTTGTTATTACCAAAAAATCACATTATTTTCATATTGCTTTCCATTTTTAGCCACACGCAGGCATATATTTTGGAGTGCTGTAACTTTAACCTGGATGTACTTAGACATTTCACTTTTCATTTCCAAAGTTTCTAAATACTTCTATGTTGCCATCTAGTTATCATAATGATCATCTTAATGACTATATAATGATCCATGAATATAAGTTTTTATTATCATTCATTTACTGTTTTGCCAACTGCAAAGGATGTTTTTGACACAGGGAGAAGTTTCATAGATACAACTAATAAGGCCAGACACGGTGGCTCATGCCTATAATCCCAGCACTTTGGGAGGCCAGGGTAAAAAGATTGCCTGAGCCCGCAGGTTTGAGACTAGCCTGGGCAAATGGCAAGACCTCATCTCTACAATAAATCAAAACATTGGCCGGGCAGAGTGGTGTGTGCCTGTAGTTCCAGCTACTTGGAAGGCCAAGACAGAAAGATCGCCTGAGCCCAGCAGGTTGAGGCTGCTATGACTGGAAGCGTGCTACTGCCCTTCAGCCTGCTTGACAGAGTGTGACTCCAACTCAAAAAAAAAAAAAAAAACGAATAAACTTAAAGTTGTTAGCCCTCACCTCAGTTTTTTGTTTTTGTTTTTTAGTAAATACTGGACAGAACATACCAGAAGTTATAAGCCAAAATAAGAATATATGGGTTCCAGTCTTTCTTTGTTGTAGTAACCCACCAAAAATCAATTAACCTTAAAATCTCTTCTTAAAACTAATGAAGTCCTCTCTGCTTGGGTCTCTGGAGCATAATTAGTACCATTTGCTAAGGCATTGTGTAAATATGAAAGACTCTACCGTTGTCAAATCCTAGTCAGAAATACTATTTCAGAGGATGCAAATGCAAACAAAAACGTGACTCTGACAAGGCCACAGAAGAGACCAGAATAAAAAAAAAATTGTTTGCATCCATGTTACACCAAGGTTAATTCCAGGTTTCAACCATGCAACTCTATCAAATACACTTTAATGAAAATTAGCATGGTCACAGGTTGCTATAAGTTAAAGTTTGCAAATAATCTGTTACATCCAAGTTAAGAGCAAAACCAGATGCACGTGCCTTTCTGTTGCTTGAGTGTATTCTTACACTCAGGGAATGTGTGGTGACATCAAGCCCTTTCAGCAGGAGCTGGAATGCTCTTCTAGGAAAGCAATACTGCAGGCCTGCTCATCCTCTGACTGCAGTGCCCTTGCATCCAAGCTGGTGTACAAGGGTGGTATAGGGTTCATCTGAACTCCCTAGAGAAACTGTGGGCATGAATGAAAATTTTCCAAAACATTTCCATCCAAATTAAAACTTTCACTTGCTTTGGGAATGTACTAAGGTAACTAAAATACTGTATGCATGTGGCTCTTTGCCATTCTCAAAGTGATCACATATTGGAGAGAAATGAGCTGAAGTGGCAGAAGACAGGTAAAGTGACTGAATTACTTAAAGTGACTTGTAGACAGAGAGGGGAACAAAAGTAAGTATTGACTGTATTCCTTCTAAGTTAGAGTCTATAACATAAGGGCAAATGACCATCATAATAATACAGATATCCTTCAGCATCCATTGAGAATTGATTCTAGGACCTCCTGAGGATACCAAAATCCAGGATGCTCAAGCTCCTGATATAAAATGGCATAGTATTTGCCTACAATTTATGAACATCCTCTCATATTCTTTACAACATCTCTAGATTACTTATACTATCCAATATAATGTAAATAGTATATAAAGAATTGTTATATTGTATTGCTCAAGAAATAATGAGAAGGAAAAAATTTAACATTTTTTTTTGAGTTTGAGTCTCACTCTGTCACCCTGACTAGAGTGCAGTGGCACGCTCCCAGCCACCACAGCCTCTACCTGCTGGGCTCCGGGGATCCTTCCTCTTAGCCTTCCAAGTAGCCAGAACTACAGGCAAGTGCTACCATGGCTGGCTAATTTTTTATTTGTTGTAGAGACTAGATCTTGCCAAGTTGCCCGGGCGGGTCTCGAACCTGCGGGCTCGGGTGATCCACTCACCTCGGCCTCCCAAAACGCTGGGATTACAGGCTGAGCCATCGAGCCCAGCCAAAAATTAAAATTAAAAAAGTATTTTTGATCTATGGTTGGTTAAATTCACAGATGTGGAACTCAAGGATAGGGACAGCCAACTGTATTTAGCCATTTGACTCCTAATTTTCAGAAATGAACTGCTGGTTTCATTGTTGTGAAGATTTGTAAATCATCAAGTATACCATCCCACGTCAAAGTGTTGCCTTTGGTGATGTTGGATGTATCTTTATCTGTATAAACCTCTTCTCTTTCTAGAAATATGATTAATATAATGAATATATACCTTCCAGAAGTTCAAGTTTCTGATGAATCAGTATCAGATCCACCTATTAACATAAAAAGAAAATTAAGTTGTATGTCAAAATTTTTTTGGTCAACCAAATTAATATTATGTTTTTCATTGTTTGATACTATACTTAATCAATTATCAACATTGATCATTATCAAATTTTAATAATAGTTCATATTACTTTTTAGTGTAAAACTAAAGTTAAAATATTTTTAATGGAGCGGGCTCGGTGGCTCAGCCTGTAATCCCACGCCTTTGGGAGGCTGAGGTGAGTGAATTGCCTGAGCCCGCGGGTTCGAGACCCGCCTGGGCAGCGAGACCTCATCTCTACAATAAATCAAAAAATCAGCCGAGCATGGTAGCGCCTGCCTGTAATTCCAGCTACTTGGAAGGCTGAGGCGGAAGGATCGCCGGAGCCCAGCAGGTCGAGGCTGCGGTGGCCGGGAGCGGCCACTGCACTCCAGTCTGGGCGACAGAGTGAGACTCCAACTCAAAAAAAATATATATATATATATATATTTTTTTTTTTTTTTTAATGAAAAATACCATATGAGGGGAGACCCAAAAAAACTTGGAATTATTTTTTGGCGGACAGGCCCCTTGTAGTACAGGTTTCCCCCATTAGGTAACTGTCCTAGCAACCCATTGGCATCAGTGTACCAGCTAGTGTTGTGAAAGCCTGTATTCTGTTTCAGTGAATTATTTTTGTGGATTCTTTCAACACATTTGCCCATTTCATGATGGATGATTTAAAAGATTGTACTTGCCCACATCGTGCTGAGTAGGCATAACCTCTGTGCCCTACTCTCCCCATTCACCTGCTCTCCCACTGAGCAACTTTTTTTATTTCCCCAGATGAAAAAAGTTCTCAAAGGGAAATGCTTTGCCAATATGAAATAGATGAAACAAAAAACAGCACAAGTCCTGAAAGGCATCAGAATTGATGAATTCAAAAACTGTTTTGAGTAGTGAAAAAAGCGTCTTAATAGGCATATTGCATCAAACGGAGAGTACTTTGAAGGTGACTAAAGTTTAAATATGTAATATACAATTTTTTTTTTTTTTGAGTTGGAGTCTAACTCTGTCGCCCAGACTGGAGTGCAGTGGCCGCTCCCGGCCACCGCAGCCTCGACCTGCTGAGCTCCGGCGATCCTTCCGCCTCAGCCTTCCAAGTAGCCAGAATTACAGGCATGCGCTACCATGCCCGGCTGATTTTTTGATTTATTGTAAAGATGAGGTCTCGCCAAGTTGCCCAGGCGGGTCTCGAACCCGCGGGTTCAGGCAATCCACTCACCTCAGCCTCCCAAAGGCGCGGGATTACAGGCTGAGCCACCAAGTTGGGCTTACAATTTTTTATAAATAAATTCCAAGGTTATTTTTGTTCCCCTCCTACGTCCATTGAGAACATTCACTATTAATGCAGGCATATTTAGGTAAATTGAAATTGACTCACACAGGGGAAACCCAAAATACTGGAATTATCTTTTTGGAGGACTGACTCCTTGTATTACAGGCTTCTCCTGTTAAATAAGTGTTCTAGGAATCCGTGGGCATCAGTATACCAGCTAGTGTTGTTGTGAGAGGCTGCATTTGGCTTCAATGAATTTTTTCGGGGAAATTCTTTCAACACTTTTGCCCATTTCATGATGAGTGATTTAGTCTGCCCACACTATGCTAACTCTTCAACGGTTTTTAACCAAAAAACAGCATGACCCTGGTGTCTCAATCTCTCTATTCACCGGATCTCAACCAAGTGACTTTTTTTTTGTTTTCACATATGAAAAATGTCCTCAAAGGGAAACATTTTCCCTATATGAAAGACGTGAAACAAAAAAATGGCAGAAGCACTAAAAAGCATCAAGGTTGATGAGTTCAAAAACTCTTGAGCAGTGGAAAAAGCATCTTGATAGGTGTATTGCATCGAATGGAGAGTACTTTGAAGGTGAGTGAAGTTTAAACATGCAATAATAAATATATAATTTGTTATAAATAAATTCGGGGTATTTTGAAGTCACCCCTCATATATTGGAGTCCCTATAAAAATTGAAAAATAGTGTTCCTTCTAAGTAAGATTTTGAAACTATTTTTTAAAATGCTTTGTCCATTTAAAGAGCTTTTTTCCTATAATTCTCAAAATTATTTCTTTTTTTTTGGATACAGGGTTTCACTCTGTCACCCAGACTGGAGTGCGGTGTCATGATTGCAGCTCAACACAACATCAACCTCCTGGGCTCAGGCGATCCTTCCACCTCAACCCCCCAAGTGGTGGAGACTACAGGTGTACACCACCACATTGGTTAATTTTTTTGAATTTTTATAGAGACCAGGGTCTCACTATGTTTCCTGGTCTGGTCTTGAACTCCTGGACTCAAGCAACCCTCTTGCCTTGGCCTCCCAGAGTGCTGGAATTACAGGCATGAGCCACTACATCCTGCCTCAAAATTATTCTTAAGTGTACTTAATACCAGCATTTGCAGTAAGTGATAACTTCTACATATTTTGAGACCCTGATATAAAAGAAAAAATCTTTAGAGCACTTCTTGGAGAAATATGAACTAATAAGCATTCTTATACACTGCCCAAGTACATTGTAGGAAATTAAGTCAATACAAAGAATGCAAGAGAGAAAACTCATTTACTTAAAACTGGTTAAATAGCATAGAAATATGTATTTCTAGATTGGACATTAAAAACTTTATATTCTGGCTGGACTCAGTGGCTCAGTCTGTAATCCCAGCACTTTGGGAGGCCGAGGCAAAGGGATTGCCTGAACCCACGGGTTCAAGATCAGCCTGGGCAACTTGATAAGATCTCATCTCTACAATTAAAAAAAAAAATTAGCCGGGCATGGTAGCATGTGCCCGTAGTTCCAGCTACTTGGAAGGCGGTGGGAGGATCGCTGGAGCCCAGCAGGTCAACACTGGGGTGGCCGTGAGTGTGCCACTGCACTCCAGCCTGGGCAACAGAGTGAGACTCCAACTCAAAAAACAAAAACAAAAAAACTTTATATTCCCATCCAACCTCTAACACAAAACTAATATTAATCTCACATTGTTGAGATAAGCTATCATGTAGTACATCAAAATCCAATAAGAACTTTTTTCCCCTTATGGGTAACATTTGTCAAATTGAGTTTTCCAAAGAAGATCATAAAAATGTAATTTTATTAATTATAACAAAAAGAGAAGCCATATTACGCACAAAATATTAACACTTTTTTGTACAACTTACTAAAACGAAACTTTAAGCTTTCTAGAAGTTTCTTTCAAATGCCAAGAAAATTATTTAGTTTTGGAATTAAAAATCATAGAATCAAGGTACCAGGATTAACAAGTGAGCCCCACTTTCTTAGGTTTTTAACTCGGAGCAAATTACTTTCTGGACCTCAGTTTTCCCTTGTGTAAAATGGTGATAATTATAGCACCTATACATCATAGAGATTCCATAAAGATTAAGTGAGTTAATAAACTTATGCTTAAGAAAAAGCCTAGAAAATAGTGCTTAATAAATGTTTGCTTTAGACTATTATCACATTATGTTCAAGATCATAGAAAACAATTACCTACATCATTCATATTTAGCTTAAATGAACCAAACCTAGAAGAATTTGAGTGATGTGTTAATAAAATAAGTTATTTACCATTCTGACTTTAATTAATAAATAGTAAGATAAAACTTAATCATAATCAATCTCATAAGCTAGAAGCCCAGTTTTATTTTTTAATGAGAATTTTATGTACTTAAAATCACCTGAGTTAAATATTCCAATCCAGGTGGACAGTTGAAAGGAGGTGGAGGTGCTGGCATCCACAGTACCCCTGCAGCTCTGGCTGGCTGGTTATATTTTGGCTGCTTTGGAACACGAAAGCCAACTGAGCCAGCAGGTGTATAGTCAGCTGGTGAGACTGCGTAGCCAGGCTGGGGCCCAGGGTATGCAACCCGGTGACCAGTCTGGTTCATCTGATGGACAGTACGTCCTGGAAGTCCCAAAATAAAAGTAAGTGAAATAACTGGTAACTGCACGGAAAAATTATCAACACTTTTAGTACATCCCAGGTATCTACAAACCAGACTCTCAGCTTAGAAGTCCTGTTTCTATAAAGTCTAAGATGTGTTTTTATCTCAGAGATTTTTCAATGAAATATCTGTGCTTTCATATTCACTTCTGTTTTGATGGTGGTAGGCTGTGAATAGAGTTGGCCCACGGCCTTATCCATACCATTTAAAACTCAGATGAAAAATTTTGGAGACTCAAGAAAGTGAAAGTATATCAACCATGATCTAAAGTCACCTGCATAAAGATTTTTACGTGTTTTCATGGGAAAGAGACATGAAGGTAGAAGGTCAAAAATAAAGGCCTTGAATCAGCATTTTTAAGGTCAAAGTACCATGTGAAAAATGATCACTTTGAAATTCTAACGAATTCCAAATGTCTCCTACATGTATAGACATGGGAGAGGTTTTACTCTCTAAAGGGATATTTGTCAAGGTCTGTCTGTTACAGCTGGAGGGGATGGTGATATTAGCAACTGGTGGGTAGATGTCATAGATGATACCATAAACATCCTAAAATGCTCAGAGAGTATCCCTGAAAACAAAGAATTATCCAGTCCCAAATATTATAGTATTGAGAAACCCTAGTATTGAGATAAAAGCATGTCATTCCTTCTAGTACCCCCTGGATACTTTTCTAGGTTAACAGTTTGCCTAGATTTTTAATCTGTAGTGTATTTCTCTCCTGAATTCCTCTTGATATTTTTCTTAAAACATCAATTATATATTTGAGTTGCAAAATTAAATTTCACAATTCAGCAGTGTTAGCTCTCTATACTATATAACTTGAGAAAAAAGGAAGGCAAAAATGTATAATAGGGAAGCTTCTCTAAAGTATTTGTTATACAGAATACAGAAAGGAATTTTATAAGTGTAAATGTGCATTTCATTGAAATGTCACAAGATTATTTATATGGTTCAAAAAGTTGCAATTCTTAGGAATGGAATATAATTTCAAGGGACTGTGTTCCTCCACATTTTAAATAAATATTTAAGACCATGTAAAATTGTACAGATATAATAGGCAATACATTTAAATGGAAAACTGATGACAAGTTCACAAACCATTACAAAAAGGCTTAGAAAACATATTAAACCTAATATTAATGGGTTATAAATGTAGTTTTTATAATTTATTTCTTCTACAACAAATGACTATTTTATAGTTGACCTAAAATGTGACTGCCTCTGTGGTAGAATCAGGAGATGCAGCCACCATAAAGGCAACCTGCTTTCAGTAAACTTGCAGTTATCTTTTTAAGAAAAAATCTTTTTAGAAAAGATTTCATATTAGTTTGATGAAAATGCATGGGGAGAGGGCAGAGAATGAGGCAGTTACTTTAGGTACAAATAATTTACCTTGAGATCTAAAAGATGAGAGGGGAAAAGCTTTATGTGAAGAGCTGGTGAGAAATGTTCGAGAAGGAAAGAAAAACCAATATTAAACCCTGACTTTGGAATGAATTGGGAATGTTTGTGAAAGGGAGAAGAATGTCATAAGAAAGAAGAAGACTAGGGATACTGTCAGTAAAGCAGTAAGAAGCAGTTCATCTAAGGAAACCCTTAGTAAGGAGTTTGGATTTTTATCTCAAGTGGGATTGGCAGGTACTGAAGGATTTCAGGCAGAAGAGTGAGTTTCATAATTTCATTCATATCTTACAAAGTTTTTTACAACAAAAAACACAGATACAAATAATATCATTTCATAAACTAAAAAAAAAGACAAAGAACAAGGCAACAGATTTAATATTATAGGAAATGAAACAAAGTAAAATACTTACTTGGATTGTTCATGATTTAAATAGTTCTGAAAAAGAAGACATGATATTAACATGTTGTCTATGCATTCATAGATCTTACACACTAATGAAATGAGATATTCTAAAACTTTACATTCGCACTCATGGATATTCTTCTTTTTTCTTGTCTAGCCGTATCCAGTCAATTACACCCTTTGAACTTGATCCCGCTTCCCTTGCTGTATAATCCCCTGAATAGGATTATAGAAGTTGTTGATAAGCCCATGATGGTGAACGCTTTCTAAAAGCCTTTGGAAAGTGGATCCAGTGAGGCAGAAATCCATGAAGAAACACTGTGAACCTAAGAAAAACCCTAAATAGTACCCAAGCTAAAAACTACAGTCTTCACTACCTACAAACCCCAAAAGAGGTTGTGGTCCAGTTTCTAGCCTCTGGGCTAGGTTCTGGGAATGATCCAGTAGGAGAGCAAGAAAGGTTAATTATCAGGTCACATTATTGCTATTATCTCTAGAAATTTCAGGTCCTGTGTACCTGTTCTGCCCAACTTGAATGACAAACTTGTGGAGGTGTGACACTCTGTCCTATGCATCAAAAGATGCTATTTACCAGAAAACCTACTCTTGAGAGTTGTCACAGTTGTTGCACCTGGACAGTACGAATAAAACTTTGTGCTTGGTATTTCTACAGAAATATAAATGACAACAAATATTCTACTCAGTACTTTTGCCTTGCAGTGACAGCATCCTAATCTTTCCTACTACTATTCAGTCACTACTGTCTCTGTCTGCTGTGGATCCCAAACCCCTTCATGCCTGTTAATCACAATTCACTTCTCAGGCAAAAACATCATTACCCAACTGTTTTATCTTGGACTCACCCTTTTCCCCTTTCCAGACCCACTCTGGTGTTGGCTGCCCTTTTAACAACGCCTCCTGCTGTGAATAATGGGAAATTAGTTAACTGATTCCCCTACATCCTCAACTAAAATCTAGCATTCCCCCCAAAACCACTTTCTCCTTCCCTGTTTCAAATTATTTTTTTATCATTTCTGATTTAAAGTGTAAAATTTCGTAATCTAGTAAAACTCTTAGGAACATTGCAATTATAGTGATCTCTTCCTTATATAGACTCAAGAAGTTCAGCTATGGTTGAATAATTCCAAATGGGTTTATTTGGCCCTGGACTAAATCCAAAAATGTGTTTGTGTTACTGAGTTAACTTCCTGGATTTTCTTAGAACAATAGAAACGCCAGTTTGCATTAGTGGTCAGAAACCAACTACTGTGGACCTCATCAAACCAGAAGGGCAGAAATATTAAAATTTATATTTTTTCTGCAATTAATCTATAAGGGGAACCAGTAAACACGTGTAACCAAAGTAGACTAAAAGTTTCAAGGCTACATTAGTGTTTTAGGTTTCATCATATGAAGAACTACGGAAAAGAAACTAAATCCCATGGCAAAAGAAGCATGACAATGGGCCCATGCTTGTAGAATTCACTGGTCCTACCATGTTCCCTTTATCCAGAAGCAGCTGGTGGAATGGTCTTTTGAAGACTCAGTTACAGTGCCACCTTGGTGATACTGGGGGAAAAGGTCTGGGGAAAAGCTCTGCAAAGGCTATAGATGGTCTGAATCAGTACATGGTACCATTCCTCCCATGGCCAGGATTTGTGGGACCAGAAATCAAAGGATAGAAAAGCGAGTGGCACCAAGCACCGTTACCTCTAGCAATATTTTTGCTTCTTGCTTACATGAATTTTGCTTGGCTGGCCTAGAGTTCTTAGTTCCAGAGGGAAGAATGCTTCCAACTAGAAACAGTGCAATGATTCACCAAACTGGAAATCAAGACTGCCACCAAGTAATGTTGGGCTCCTCATGCCTTTGAATCAAGTAAAGAAGGGAATTACTGCACTGGCTGGGGTGATTGATTCTGACTGTCAATGTGAAATTGTACTAGTACTCCACAGTGGAGATAAGGAAGAATATGTCTTGAATATAGGAAATCCAGTAGGGCATCTTACCCTGCGATTAGAGTCAATGGAAAAGTAAAACAACCCATTCTGGGCAGAATTAAGCATGGCCTGATCCCTTTAGGAATGAATGTTTGAGTCACTCCATCAGGTAAAGACCCACCACCACCTGAAAGATTTGCTAAAGGCAAAGGGAATTGGGCAAAGGAAGTGGGTAGTAGAAGAAGGTAGTTATAAATACCAGTTACAACCACATGACCAGTTACAAAAATAAAGACTATAACTGCCATATCATTTCCTTATTTTTCTATGTATGTTTTTGCTTTCTTGTCTCAATTCCTTATAATGTAACATAGGATGTATTGATTTAATATCATAATATTTAAGTTTGTTTTTTTTTTTTTGAGTTGGAGTCTCACTCTGTCGCCCAGACGAGTGCAGTGGCCGCTCCCGGTCACGGCAGCCTCGACCTGCAGGTCTCCGGCGATCCTTCCACCTCAGCCTTCCGAGTAGCCAGAACTACAGGCATGCGCTACCATGCCCGGCTGATTTTTTGATTTATTGTAGAGATGAGGTCTTGCCAAGTGGCCCAGGCGGATCTCGAACCCGCCAGCTCAGGCAATCCACTCACCTCAGCCTCCCAAGGTGCAGGATTACAGGCTGAGCCACCGAGCCCGGCTTATTTAAGTATTTTTAATTGTATATCATGGTGTTAAGTTATGGGATATCAAGAAGAGAAAAAAAAATCACTCAAGAACTTTACTTCCTCTGCTGAGAAAGGGGTTAGTGTGCTTTCAGTTGTATTCAGGATAGTTTTACCATGTTAGGTGGAATGATAACTTTATTTTATCTTTATTTTGATATTAAATATCAAAGCTTAAGGTTTAAGGAGTTGCATATAGATACCAAATTGATAAGGGGTGGACTTGTGATGACTAATTTTGTTGTTGTTGTTGTTGTTGAGTTGGAGTCTCACTCTGTCGCCCAGACTGGAGTGCAGTGGCCGCTCCCGGCCACCGCAGCCTCGACCTGCTGGGCTCAGGCGATCCTTCTGCTCAGCCTTCCAAGTAGCTGGAACTACAGGCGTGCGCTACCACACCCAGCTAATTTTTGATTTATTGTAGAGATGAGGTCTCGCCAAGTTGCCCAGGCAGGTCTCGAACCCGCTGGCTCGGGCAATCCACTCACCTCAGCCTCCCCAAGCAAGGGATTACAGCCACCGAGCCAGGCATGATGGCTAATTTAATGTGCCCACTTGACTGGCCTCAGGATGCCCAGATTATACTCTATTTCTGAGTGTGTTTAGAGGGTGTTTCTGGAAGAAATTAGCATTTGAATTGATGGAAAGAATAAATAGATTGCCCTTATATCTACTTCTTTGAGTGTCTGAATAGAACAAAAGGAAGAGGAAAGACGAATTTACCTCTTCCTACCATATTGCTTGGCTGGGCTGGGACATTGATCTCCTATTCCCAGTGCTCCTGGTTCTCAGGTTTTCCAACCCAGACTGGAATCTACATCATTGTCTCCTTGGGTTCTCAGGGCTTCCGACTCAGATTGAGTTATGATAGTGGATTAATTAATGACTGGATAGATCTAGTCACAGACTGATCTATCTATATCTACCTGTCTATCTATCTATCTATCTTCCATCTGTCTATCTATCTTTTTTTTTTTTTTTTTTTTTGATTTGGAGTCTCACTCTGTCGCCCAGACTGGAGTGCAGTGGCCGCTCCCGGCCACCGCAGCCTCGCCCTGCTGGGCTCCGGCGATCCTTCCGCCTCAGCCTTCCAAGTAGGGCCCGGGAAATTTCAGGCATGCGCTACCACGCCCGGCTGATTTTTTGGTTTATTGTAGAGATGAGGTCTCGCTGCCCAGGCGGGTCTCGAACCCGCGGGCTCAGGCAATCCACTCACCTCAGCCTCCTAAAGGCGCGGGATTACAGGCTGAGCCACTGAGCCCGGCTTATCTATTTATCTTATTGTTCTATATTTCATGCTGAAGTTTCACAATGCCAAACTGAAAATAAATTGTTTATCTAGCCTTCCAAGAAATCAGGAAAAAGGTGACAGGCCAGTTTTAGTATGTATAACAAGGGAGTTCCCACTGCTTTCACCCTTACAAGAAGAGTAGCCTAAAGTAACCTGATGTCAATTAATTCACTTTTTGTACTATGCTATTTCCTCATTCCTGTTCAAGGTACCTCATAAAAACTGACTGTTCTTCATGCCCAGTAGAGCAACTCTCTATTTTTAGACAATGTCATATTCATGAATTATTCATAAAAGCCAATTCGATATTTAAACTAAATTTGTTGAAATGTTGTCTTTTGACACAGCAAAACACAGCAAAAAATTCAATCTTATTGCGTTCAAAAGTATTAAGGTAAAAACTAGAACCCATAGGGAAAAGACACCTAATTTGGGGAGACCCTAAAACTACCATTCATAGGCATAACTAGATTTAGGTTCCTAATCTGAATTTACCTGTTAATTGCCTAAGATTAATTCTCCTCCCACTCCCCTAAAAAACACAATATAAAATAGTTGACATTCTTTTCAAGTCCCGAGCTGCTATATATGTTCTGAATTATTTTAGCAAAACTCTACTATTCTGAAAACAATCACAAGAATTATAGGTCGTAACATCATACCGTGAGAATGAGTCACTCTGTGGGTGAGAGGAGGGGAACCAAATGAAGCCAGAAGAGGAGGTAAATTTGCTGAGGTGAGTCACAAGTCAAATAATTCCCATGTCGTTCAGATGATGTTTGTACGTAAATTCTGCGCATTTAAAAAGGTTTAGCTGGCCAGACGTGGTGGTTCAGACTGTAATCCCAGCACTTTGGGAGGCCGAGGTGAGTGGATTGCCTGAGCCCGCGGGTTCGAGACCTACCTGGGCAACTTGGCGAAACCTCAGCTCTACAACAAATCAAAAATTAGCTGGGCATGGTAGTACACGCCAGTAGTTCCAGCTACTTGGAAGGCTGAGGCGGAAGGATTGCCGGAGCCTAGCAGGTTGAGGTTGCGGTGGCCGGGAGCGGCCACTGCACTCCAATCTGGGTGACAGAGTGAGACTCCAACTCAAAAATAAATAAATAAATAAATAAATAAATAATTTGGAAAATGGAAAGCACAATTGCTAGTACTGAATATCTAAAGTGCTTTGACTTTTAAATGTAACACTATTCAAGACAGTGATATACATGTGTGCATATATATATACACATATGTACACATGTATAAATATATAAATACATAAATATTCACTTATTATAAGGCTTTTGTTTGTTCTTTCCAAGAATGTTGATCAAAAGCATAGAGCATGCAAGGCACTATACAGACACTAAACAAAAATGGAAACAACGCAAATAAATTATAATACATTATATAAATTAAATATAGTATGGGCATATTATGGATAACACATTTATAACAAAGTTTGTTATCACTAAACTGAAACTACGTTTTTAAAAAATATATATTTACAGCCGGGCTGGGTGGTTCAGCCTGTAATCCCGCGCCTTTTGGAGGCTGAGGTGAGTGGATCGCCTGAGCCTGCGGGTTTGAGACCCGCCTGGGCAACTTGGCAAGACCTCATCTCTACAATAAATCAAAAATGAGCCGGGCGTGGTAGCGTATGCCTGTAATTCCGGCTACTTGGAAGGCTGAGGCGGAAGGATCGCTGGAGCCCAGCAGGTCGAGGCTGCGGTGGCCGGGAGCGGTCACTTCACTCCAGTCTGGGCAACAGAGTGAGACTCCAACTCAAAAAAAATAAAAGAAGTCCTGAGGCTGGAAGGAACTTGACTCATTTAAGAAAATGAAAGATCTGTGAAGCTACAAAGCAGAAGAGGAAGAGATCCTTAGAGATGAGAATGGAGAGGCGCATAGGGGCCAGTTCACACACGTTTAAAATCTCCCTACCTGCACTTTAAGCTCTCAAAGGCCAGAGCATGTCATTAGTGCTTGTTGATTCAACAATGAGTGGATAGCACTGCTTTGTTCTTTTCAGTCAATAAGAACAGCTCCTTTACAGATCTGAAGACTGCTTAATCTATAGTGAGATCCAGGTATTCTACATGCCACTTTTCTATCTCACTGCAAACAGCCATTCATTTCCCTTTCCATGCATTTTTTTATTTCCTTGCATTTGTTTAAAGCCCTACTATTGCTATAAATACAGGGAGTGTTAAGGGGAGGTTTTGCTGTTAGAAAAGCTCAAGAAGCCGGACTCGGTGGCTCAGCCTGTAATCCCGCGCCTTTGGGAGGCCGAGGTGAGTGGATTGCCTGAGCCTGAGGGTTTGAGACCCGCCTGGGCAACTTGGTGAGACCTCATCTCTACAATAAATCAAAAAATCAGCCGGGCATGGTAGCGCATGCCTGTAATTCCAGCTACTGGGAAGGCTGAGGCGGTAGGATTGCCAGAGCCCAGCAGGCGAGGCTGCGGTGGCCGGGAGCGGCCACTGCACTCCAGTCTGGATGACAGAGTGAGACTCCAACTCAAAAAAAAAAAAAAAAAAAGAAAAGAAAAGAAAAGCTCAAGAAAGAGAAAGGATCCTACACTGCCTGACACTTCTTACTAAGCAAGTGTCACTTGTACTAACCATGTATCTCAAATAGCCAAACCAGAAGAAACGACAACCGCCTATTCCTGTGTCTGGGACGTTGCCATGACAAGATTTTCAGGAATAACAGTACCTAAATATAACTACATAGACACCAGATAGTGAGCTGGGAGAAGCATTAAATAAGAAATGCTTACTTTCATCGAGTACTTTCTGTAGTGCCAGGCACTAGTCTAACAACTTTGTATTAATATATGAAATACTTGCAACTCTTTTAATAGTTACACAATTTCAAAGATGAGGCAACAGAATGAACATATATGAAGAAACTGTCCCAGGGGCCACAGACTTGAAGTAGCAGAGGCAGGATTTGAACTCAGGCACTACAACTCTGAAGCTGAGTCCTCGCCACTGTGCTGTATACCACCTCCACCTTTCCTGGTCCTCTGGTATTGTAGAGCACCTAACATAGATGTGGGCTCCGGCCACACAATTCATACTCACGATTAAATGACAGCCCGCGGTCTCTGTTAATCGTCCCTTCCACCAAGCCCACTATGCCAGCATATGCTCGGGAGCCCAGCTTCCAGCCAAGCATGATCCAGGGCTGCTCCCTCCCTGTAAAGTTGTGTAGCTAAGAAGCTGAGCCATGCGACGTGTTTTCGGCAGGACACCCCTTACTAGGATGGTTCTGGGTCGGCCCGGGTACCACTAGGCCCGCTGGGTCCCCTTGTTGAGTCCCCACTCCACTTCCGAGGTGGCTTCCCGAGGCCCCCTAGGCCCCTGCCCCACCCTCTGAGCCAACAACACAATGATCGGCCCCGCCCAGCTCCATGAGTTGCGCACCCCCTGCACCCCCAGGGAGGTGACAAAGAAAGCCGCCCGCCCACCCGTGGCGGCCGCTGTCCCCGTGCCGCCGCCCGCGGGGGCTCCCGGCTTCGTTATTTCGGAAGCCAAGCGCACAGCCACACGACTTCCCTCCCCTGGGGTCAAGGCCTGGGGTCGAGGCTGGACCGCAGCAAAGCTGGAGGCGGGACGGCCCCTCCGGTGGGACGCGAACCGCTTGATCCCCCGCCCCGCTGTCTGTCCTGTGTCTCGCTTCTTGGCGAGGATCCCAAGTCGCCTGTCCCGTGGTGACGGGGCAGACGAACTGTGACCTCGGCACCAGCTGAAGTCATGAGCTCAAGTCATGAATTGGAAGTGGCGCCGCCTCGGGGAACTTCCTTTACTCTGGCCTTGACCTCCATCCTGAGTCTCCTGTGACTTTCCAAAACGAGGGGAGGAGGCGGAGGGGACTTAGGTGGCCTCTCTTCTCCCCAGGCCGGGCTCTTCCTTTTTCTGGGTATTAAAAGGCGTTTTCAACCTGTTTTAAGAGTGAAAGCGATGAGGTGTGGAGAATGCTTAATTTTTAGACCCTGCGACTGATACACCAGGATACGACGAACACTTGCTGGACTAAATTTTTTTTTTATTTGTAAAGTAACATATGATCTTCCAAACAATAAAACCATATATGGCGATAAGTAAAGCCTTGCCCTCTCCATTCTCCCTATTATCCAGCTAACCAAGGTTACCAGACATTTGAAGGCTTACTAAGAGAGGTGGGAGAGAGGCCAGGAAAACAGGGGTGGAAGGGAGGAAGTGGAGAAAGAAATCGAGAAGATGGGGAAAGAAAAAGGAGGGGGAAGGAAAGCCAAGCCAGCTGGTTTGAATTCTTTCTCTTTCTCATTTTGTCTTTGTGACGGATTTTTATGATTAAGGAAGTTAAAAAATATAAAGGGTTTAAGCCGGGCTCAGTGGTTCAGCCTGTAATCCCGTGCCTTTGGGAGGCTGAGGTGAGTGGATTGCCTGAGCCCGCGGGTTCGAGACCCGCCTGGGCAGGTGAGATCTCATCTCTACAATAAATCAAAAATAAATAAATAAATAAATAAAAACACCACTTTTATTGTGTTACATTATGGATATTTGGGGGTTGGGTAATACTACTTGCATGAGCTCAAATAATATTGCCTAATGTCAATAACTAAGGAGTTTGTATGGGTATTCTTTTTTGTTGAGTTGGAGTCTCACTGTCATCCAGACTGGAGTGCAGTGGCCACTCCCGGCCACCACAGCCTCGACCTGCTGGGCTCCGGCGATCCTTCCACCTCAGCCTTCCGAGTAGCCGGAATTACAGGCGTGCGCTACCACACCCGGCTGATTTTTTGATTTATTGTAGAGATGAGGTCTCGCTGCCCAGGCGGGTCTCGAACCCACGGGCTCAGGCAATCCACTCACCTCAGCCTCCCAAAGGTGCGGGATTACAGGCTGAGCCACCGAGCCTGGCTTGATTGGGTATTCTAATAGGAAAATTAAAATCCTTTGCTAAGGCTAACTTCTGTTTTACTCTTCATTTTTTTTTAAGAATGTGGGGTATAATTCAGGATTAGATATGCAAATAGTCATTGTACAGTAAAGTTTGGGCCTCACTTTGGTCCCCACCTCTCCTGGTTTGAAATGAGGTACACTTATTGATGAAGTATGCCCTCTCACCTCCCCTGGCAGTTTCCCACTATTGCTAATCCCTTTCTTCTAGCTAATGTCTTAGAATGGAAAGCTTTGACCTGCTTTAGGTGAAACTGTGGACCCGAAATTTTAGGACTAATGTTAAGAGAAGTCACCCTTTTGCTTCTGCTTCTCATAAAGCCTTGTTACATCACTTCCCTGTAGGGCTATTGATATCTTAGAGCTATTAGTTACAGCAGTTAGCCTAGGCAAGAACACAAAGCTAAAACCAACAAAGAGGACTTTAGAAGGAATACATTTAATATTCTCAGTGGTTGAATGAGTTTGACTACCAATAACCTTCAATATCTTAAACAATAAACCAGAATAACCAAGAATGACAACCAAAGTATAAACTTAAAAAGAAATAAACCTCACCAGACAGAGGAGGACAACAATAAAGCTTGCTTATGAAATTATGGAAAAAACAAAAATAAATACCCTCAGAGAGTCTATGACCACACACCAGTCTTTACATGGCAAGTATCTAGATCTACTTAAATCCAGGGTCAGTGTCCTTAAGCTCTGGGGCTCTTTCCACATTTCAGTTCCACCATCCTCAAGAGGACAAACAATACATATTCTTGTAAAATCCTTACTTTAAAAAACAGCTTTAATTTGAAACAAAACTGAATTTAAAGCTAAAGCATTACTAGAAAGGAAGAGGGACGTTTTATAATGATGAAGATGCAATTCACCAGGAAGATACAACAATATGTAGTTTTTGCTCAATCACATAACTTCAAGAAGTCAAAACACAAATAGATAGGTCTACAATTATAGTAGAGATTTTAATATCCCTTTAAATAATTGATATATCAATTTTAAAAATCAGCTAAACTAACAGCCTTCCAAGTAGCTGGAATTACAGGCATGTGCTACCACGCCTGACTAATTTGGGGTTTATTCTAGAGATGAAGTCTCACTAAGTTGCCCCGGCTGGTCTCGAACCGTGAACTCAGGAAATCCTCTCACCTTGGCCTCCCAAAGTGCTGGGGTTATAAGCGTGAGCCACCACTCACCGCTGGTACTTTTTTTCTTTTTTTTTTTAAAGAATGATTTTTTATTTTTATTTTTATTTTTATTTTTAATTTTTATTTTTTTTGAGTTGGAGTCTCACTCTGTCGTCCAGACTGGAGTTAAGTGGCCGCTCCTGGCCACCGCAGCCTCCACCTGCTGGGCTCCGGCGATCCTTCCGCTTCAGCCTTCCAGGTAGCCGGAATTATAGGCGCACGCTACCATGCCCGGCTGATTTTTTGATTTATTGTAGAGATGAGGTCTCACTGCCCAGGCAGGTCTCGAACCCGCGGGCTCAGGCAATCCACTCACCTCAGCCTCCCAAAGGCGCGGGATTACAGGCTGAGCCACCGAGCCCAGCTTACTTTTTTTCTAAAGGAAAAATAATGGGTTCATCTCAATCCAAGGAGTCTGGGACTCCTGCTAATTTTACATATAAAAATTATGGGCCCAGAGAGTGTGGATTAACCTTACCACGGAAAACTTAGAATTAAGATGGCCACAATGCAAAAGTTTGCTTTTTGTTTTGTTTTTTGTTTTTTTTATTAATCAATATTTTTTTAGCAAAAGTTTTAATTAGGATAAAATTTTTATCTGCAAGGCATATTAGAAAAAGGGGGATTAAAAACTCCATAGAGCCGGGCTCAGTGGCTCAGCCTGTAATCCCGTGCCTTTGGGAGGCTGAGGTGAGTGGATTGCCTGAGCCCGTGGGTTCAAGACCTGCCTGGGCAGCAAGACCTCATCTCTACAATAAATCAAAAAAGGTGAGAGGATTGCCTGAGTTCACGGTTCGAGACCAGCCGGAGCAACTTGGTGAGACCTCATCTCTACAATAAATCAAAAATTAGCCAGGTGCGGTAGCGCGCACCTGTAGTTCCAGCTACTTAGAAGGCTGAGGCGGAAGGATCGCCGGAGCCCAGCAGGTCGAGGCTGTGGTGGCCGGGAGCAGCCACTGCACTCCAGTCTGGGCAACAGAGTGAGACTCAAACTAAAAAAAAAAAAAAAACTCCGTAGAAACGGGGATATACAGAGGCCTCTAAAAGCTTAAATGAATCAAAAATTGCCTCCTTAAGTGATTCTTTGCAAAAAGCAGATGAAAAGCTTAAGCCACAGACTAAGGACATGATGAAATAAGATTATATTCTGACTAAACTAACCCGACTATTCCTTCTATTTGTCTCTCTCTACCTACATACTTTGAGTCTACTAACCTTTTTACTAAATTACCCTTTCACTCTGGAGGTAATGAAAAAAGAGGAATTAGACAGATCCCTTATAAAGTAGGACCTTCTGTAACCACATTCACTCCATGATCCAAGACTGAGCTGAAAGTCATTGTAAAGAACTTCCCTGATACAAAGGAAACCTCAAAAGTTTACTGAGGAATTTAAAATACTCAGAAGAGCTTACAATCCAGGACTCCTTGACCTTTTTCAATTTATTCACATGACATTGGGACCTGGTGATACTTGAAAATGATGGCAGTGGTGGAATGGGACAAAACTGAGGTGGATATTAAAGACCCCCCAAAAAAATCTTCCTCATGACAAGGACCAAAAGTTGCTAGAAAGATAGCTGAAACTCTTTTAATTTCATATCATAAATTTTTTCCACCAAAAATGGATTGGTCTATCAATCAATTTTACCAGATAATCTTGCAGACAAAAGAAAGACAAACCAGTTTTAGATTACAGAACTTATTAGAAACACTGTGAAACATTATGGGTTCAAAGTACAGCAAGGATTATCTCCTCAAGGGACTTAAATGGAATTAACTGCTTTATTTATAAATGGCCTCTGTCCTAAACTTAGCAGTTGAATTTAAAAACAAACTGTGATGGGACTGAATTGGTGGCCTTAGCCATTTTGAGAGGACACTAGAGCAAGAAAAAAACTCAAAATTCTAACAAGTTTATGACTCTTTAATTATGACAGTGACAAGGGTTAGCACCAAAGGGACATTCTCTCCTTCATTTTAAATCACAAAGGTGGCCAGCTCGGTGGTTCAGCCTGTAATCCCAACACTTTGGGAGGCCGAGGTGAGTGGATTGCCTGAGCCCGCGGGTTCAAGACCCGCCTGGGCAACTTGACGAGACCTCATCTCTACAACAAATCAAAAAATCAGCCGGGCGTGGTAGCGCGCGCCTGTAGTTCCAGCTACTTGGAAGGCTAAGGAGGAAGGATCGCGGAGCCCAGCTGGTCAAGGCTGCGGTGGAGGGGAGCAGCCACTGTACTCCAGTCTGGGTGACAGAGTGAGACTCCAACTAAAAAAAAAATAAAAATAAAAATAATCAACATTGACGAAGCTCCGAGGGATTGATTATCTGGTACATTGCTCCTCATAATACCCTTAAATAGTAATGGAGAAGCAGATTTTTTAAAATGAGGAATCCTGTATAGTCTTGGTGGATATTGGAGCTACGCTATCTAACATAAACCCCACTTTAATAAGCCAACAAATCCCTCAGAGTAAAAATGTCATTTTTGTGATAAGGGTTTCAAATCAATTTCAAGAGTTTCCCATGTCTGAACCCCTTTGACTTTGGGGCCCTTTTCAGAAAAATACAACCTTTTATTATGTGACACCACTCCAGTAAATTTGCTAAGGTGAGATTTACTTTCAAAGCTAAAAGGGCACATAAAATTCTCAGAAGGAGAAATAATCTTTGAGTTTCCTGAATCTCCTGAGCCAGGAGATTCCCTGTGCTCCCTACAGGCAGAAATTGATAAGACTGAAACTCATGCCAATAATACTACTGATCTTTTCAAGATACCTGAGTGTTTATAGGCTTCTTCCTCAACTGATATAGGAGGAATTAAAAGTACGGAGCCTATAAAAGTCCAAACAGACCATTCTAAACCTTTGCCTAAATTACCCCAACATCTTCTAAAACCCAAAGTAATTCAAGAGCTCTTACCAATTGTAGAAGAGTTCATTAAACAAGGACTTATAATTCCACACACTAGCCTTGTAACACTCCAATTCTACCAGTTAAAAAACAAAATGGATGGGGCTGGAGATTTGTTCAAGATTTGCAGGCAATTAATAAAATTGTAATATCAAAGTTTCCTGTAGTACCAAATCCTAACACTTTATTATCTAATGTACCCACTGATTCCAAGTGGTTCATGGTAATAGATCTCTATTCAGCCTTCTTTAGCATTCCAGTTTACAAAGTTGTTTGTCTTTACTTAGAAAAATTACCTGAACTGTAAAGCCATAAGGGTTTACTGAAGCCCTTTCATATTTTTTTTCAGACTTTGCATCAGGATTTAATGATAGTATAGTTTCCTCAAAATCCTACACTTATTCAGTTATGCTGATGACTCATTGTTATGCTCTCCCACTAAGGAGTGCTCTGAAATTGTCTCAATTTATCTTTTACAGCAACTTGCACATAAAGATCACAAGGCTTTGATGGAAAAACTTCCGTTTTCAAGAGAAAAAAGAGCACTATTTGGGACATGACATGACTACTGGAGGGATTTCCCTTTCACCTGAAAGAATGAAAAACTAATCAAAGTTTTCCTAGGCCTGTAACTAAAGACAATCAAGAAATTTTCTTGGACTTGTCAGGTCCTATGTTCCAAATTTTTCTTTAATAGCCTTGCCATTGTATACATTCACTAAAAAACGTTGTACCAGAGCCTTTAGCTTGGGAAGACAGTCATGAGAAGGCTTTTGGTCGAATGAAATTGGCTCTCCTACAGACCCCAGCTTTAGGACTTCCACATTAAACTAAACCTACATTGTTCAGTCGTGAATGTGACAATCGGGCATTAGGAGTTCTTACCCAAAAACATGGGGAGAAACATAGGCCAGCTGCATATTATAGTCTTCAGTTAGACCCACTAGCTAAGGCATATATTAATTGTTTAAAAGCAATACCAGCAGCAGCCAAATTGGTAGAAACTTAATCTGATCTGGCTTTAGGAAACGAACGCAATTTGCTACTCCCTCGTGCTGTAGAAAGTCTGTTAAATTTTTCAGTAAGTAGACTAACATCTTATAGAATATGTCTCTTGTCTCCTTCGAATCTCCATCTAAAATGCTGCCATCAGCCGGGCTCGGTGGCTCAACCCGTAATCCCGCGCCTTTGGGAGGCTGAAGTGGTTGGATTGCCTGAGCCCGCGGGTTCGAGACCCGCCTGGGCAGCGAGACCTCATCTCTACAATAAATTAAAAAATCAAAAAATCAGCCGGGCGTGGTAGTGTGCGCCTGTAGTTCCAGCTACTTGGAAGGCTGAGGCGGAAGGATCGCCGGAGCCCAGCAGGTCGAGGCTGCAGTGGCCGGGAGCGGCCACGGCACTCCAGTCTGGGTGACAGAGTGAGACTCCAACTCAAAAAAAATAAGTTAAAAAAATAAAATAAAATAAAATAAAATGCTGCCATCTACTAACCCTGCTATTTTATTACCTCTGCTTGGCAATGGTGAAGACCACAATTGTAAAAGTATAGTGTCAGAAACAGGGCACTGTTAATTTAAGAAATATTCCATTGGGTAATCTGGAGTTAACGCTTTTTGTTGATAGGTCCTTTGCCAAAAACTCAGAAGGAAAATGTCGGGTAGGATATGCTGTTACCACTCAAAATGAGGTAATAGAGAAAGGAACACTTCCCTGGTTTTAAGTCAGCTCAACCCACAGAACTTTTGCCCTCATCTGAGCTTGTCATATAGCTAAAGAAGAGTCAGTAAACATTCAATCAGATAGCAGATCTTGCCTTGGACATAGTACACGATTCTGGTATGATATGGAAACTATGAGTCTTGTTTACTTCTAGTAGAACCCCCATCAAAAATGGACTCCGACCAGGCACACACCTATAATCCCAGTGCTTTGGGAGGCTGGGTGAGAGGATTGCCTGAGCCCACAGGTTCAAGAGGAGCCTGGGCAACTTGGTGAGACCTCATCTCTACAATAAATCAAAAAATTAGCCAGGCATGGTGACGAGTGCCTGTAGTTCCAGCTACTTGAAAGAGTGAGGTGGAAGGATCACCTGAGCAACAGAGTGAGATTCCGACTCCAAAAAAAAAAAGAACTCCAAGTAGATGAGCTGCTTTCTGCTATAAGGCAATTAAATAAGTTAGTATGAACACAATGGCACTGCCATTGTCCCTTTCACCCTCAATCCTCTGGAAAAGTTGGAAAGAACAAATGGTATATTAAAACTGACATTGGCAATGTTCACTGACTCCATTGGATGGCCTTGGCCAAAGGAATTCCCTTTGGCTTTAATGGAAATCAGAGACACTTCCTCTGGAAAACATAAGTTGATCCCTTGTGAAAAAGTCACTGGAAGGCCTATGCCCCTAATAATAGAACCACATGCATCTCCTGCTCTGCTAAAGTCTGATTAGACTAAATACTACAAGGCTTTAATGCATTATGCCAAAGTACAATTTCACCAGGTAAAGGAAGCTTTTCAAGACTCACCAGCTGAGGACAATCAAACCTGCTGCAGCCTAGAACCTGGAGATCGGGTTTTCGGGAAATGACATCAGAGGAAGACTGCTCTTGAACCTCATTGTAAGAGACCATACCAAGTTCTTCTCGTTACCCACACTTCAGTAAAGCTTGAAACTTGAGTCCACATTTCACAACTCAAAAGGGTGCCTTCAGACTCTTGGAACTGTACACCTTTAAAGTCTGGAGACTTTAAGATAAAGCTGAATAAGGAAATTTCTCCCCTGAGGAAGTCAGTGTCCTAGATATTGACAGCTTTCCCAAGATCAAGACTTGTCTGCCATCATGAAAGTCATTTTTTTCTCATTTCCTGTTACCCTAATTCTTTCCTTTTCCCTACAAGAAAATCCATGGGATATAATCAATGGATGGTTTTAGCTTGAGCTTATGTTCTAGCACAAAACCAGAATAACTGTTAGGTTTGTGAGTTAATGCCAAAAAACCAGAAAACGATTTCACTAATGCCAGTGTCTCTTCCTGTTCCCAATGAAAGTCACCCTGAAACTCCAAGGGAAAAATGGAAAGCTATCCCTGACATTCTAAACATCACTGCTACTTGCTTTCCTAGCACTTACTAAACTTACTTAACTTTTCAATTAATAACCTGATTGGCGCCAAATATAGAAAGTCAGTCCAAGTGATGCCTGCAAAAACTATTGTGCTTTCAGGCATCATGTGCTCAAGATTTAGGAGTTACCTATGTGGGTACAGGCAATTGTTTGTATGTCACTGGATTAAATCCAGTAGGGTCTGTCTTTACTAAAAGTGGTTATAAGCTGGGCACGGTGGCTCACATCTGTAATCCCTGCACTTTGGGATGCTGAGGCGAGAGGATCGTGAGCTCAGAGGTTCAAGACCAGCCCGGGAAACTTGACAAGATCTCGTCTCTACAGTAAGTAAAAAAATTAGCTGGGCATAGTGGCACATGCCTGTAGTTCCAGCTGATGCAGATTTTTCCGGTCAGCCTGGGCTTCGAGAGTGTCAGCTCAATAGATCGTCCAGTCAAACCCTAGAAGGGGTCATCTTGAGGGGCTGGTATCCTTAACCCCAGAAGTACTGGCTCTAATGGGCTGGCAAGCCAAGCCCTGAGAATGTTGCTGGTTTGGTGGGCTAGCAAGCCGAGCCCCCAGAATGTCTCAGCTCTGGAGTCTTGCCTTTTTTCAGCAGATCTCCTGGTTCAGACAGCTCCATAGGCTGGCAAGCTAACCTCTGGGGTGCACGTCTCTTCGGCTCTGACTATCTTCTACAACTCTTCAGGTCACAGCTCTTCAGGGTCGAGGTTCTTGTCTCATGCCCAGGAAGAATGAAGGACATGGACAGCAAGAAAGTGAGAAAAACTGGGCTCAGTGGCTCAGCCTGTAATCCCGCACCTTTGGGAGGCTGAAATGAGTGGATTGCCTGAGCCCGTGGGTTCGATACCCACCTGGGCAGTGAGACCTCATCTCTACAATAAATCAAAAAATCAGCCGGGCATGGTAGCACATGCCTGTAGTTCCAGCTACTTGGAAGGCTGAAGCGGAAGGATCACCGGAGCCCAGCAGGTCGAGGCTGCGGTGGCCGGGAACAGCCACTGCACTCCAGTCTGGGTGACAGAGTGAGACTCCAACTTAAAAAAAAAAAAAGAAAATGAGAAAGCAGGATTTATTGAGAGGACAGAAAAGCTCCCACAGTGGGAGGGGACCCGAAAGGGTTGCCCTTCTGGGGCTAAAAACCTGGTGCTTATATAGCCCTAAGTCCAAGCCGATTGGCTAGCACTAGCTGTGAGCTGATTGGTTGCTTTTCAATCTCAGCAGTGAGTACTTAAGCACTAGCATGAGAGGCTCACAGGTGGCTTGTTTACCGAAGCTGAGCCGGAGAGGCCTACAGGGAGTTCATTGCTATATTGTTACCAGAGGACCCACCTGCCTGTCTGCCTAGCCTTTCTCTAGCTATCTCCTATCTCACAGCTACTTGGAAGGCTGAAGCAGAAGAATGGCTTGAACCCAGCAGGTCAAATATCGAGGGTGGGGTAGCCATGAGCATGCCACTGCACTCCAGCCTGGACAACAGAGTGAGACTCTGACTCAAAAAAAAAAAAAAGTGATAATATACCCTTAGAACATGCTATAAGGGATCATCAAAAAAAAAAAATTCTCAACTGGATCTTGTTCACAAATCTAGCTACACAAATCTAACTGATCCCTGCCCAAATGCAAGCAGGTGACCCTCTTTTCCAACACCCGAAGGCCTATATTGGATCTGTGGATAATCTGTTTATTTCATTCTGCCTCCTTGATGGTTTGGATTTTGCTTTTTGCCTTGGTTTGTTCCTGCCTTTTGAATAGCTTCACCTAAAAATTCTCATAACAGCTCCGATGATCAGAGGCCCAAATGGTCAATAACTGAAATTAGTACTAATCTTGAAATAGGTGAAGATAAGCTAGTTTCCACTGAGGAAAGATTCTAATGTGGGCGCTCATTCTTGGTGGTAGTGGGGTACCAGATACATAGAATTTTAAGTTAATTTGTAAAATAGAAGATAAACATGAGTCATTATTAATTAAGCAAGGAACTTTTTTTTTGTTTTCTGAGTCAGGGTTTCACTCTGTCACCTAGGCTGGAGTGCAGTAGCATGATCATGACGATCATGGCTCCCAGCAGCCTCAACCTCCTGGGCTCAGGCAATCCTTTTACTTCAGCATCCTGAGTAGCTGGGACTACAGGTGCATGCCACCATGCCTGGCTAATTTTTTTTAATTATTTTATTTTATTTTATTTATTTATTTTTGAGTTGGAGTCTCACTCCATCGCCCAGACTGGAGTGCAGTGGCCGCTCCTGGCCACTGCAGCCTTGACCTGCTGGGCTCCGGCGATCCTTCCGCCTCAGCCTTCCAAGTAGCTGGAACTACAGGCACGCACTACCATACCCAGTTAGTTTTTTTTATTTATTGTAGAGATGAGGTCTTGCCAAGTTGCCCAGGCGGGTCTCGAACCCATGGGCTCAGGCAATCCACTCACCTCAGCCTCCCAAAGGCGTGGAATTACAGGCTGAGCCACCGAGCCCGGTTGGCTAATTTTTTTTTATTTTTTATTTTTTGTAGGCATGAAGTTTCACTATGTTGCCTAGGTTGGTCTTGAACTCCTGAGCTCAAGCAATCCTTCTGCCTTGGCCTCCCAAAGTGCTGGGATAACAGATGTGAGCCATGTGTCCATCCTAAGCAAGAAATCTTTATACCACTTTCTAGGGATTTTCACTAAAGAGTAAAACAAGCAGCTCCGCTTTAACAAACTATATATTACCAGATGTATTATCACCACTATTTATAAAATCTTAAATCCTTTTAGTTTAACAAAAATATTTTCAGAAATTTGTAATAAGGGTCACGCTACTGATTCAGACTTCGTTTTCTATACCTATGATTTTTGTTTTTTGTTTTGTTTTGAGTCAGAGTCCCAGTCTGCCGCCCAGGTTTGAGTACAGTGGCACACTCACAGTTACCAGCCAGGGCAACTTGGCGATATCTCATCTCTACAATAAATCAAAAATTAGCCGCTTGCAGTAGTGCGCACCTATAGTTCTGGCTACTTGAAAGGCTGAGGTGGAAGGATCACCCTAGCCCGCAGGTTGACGCTGGAGTGGCAGTGAGCATGCCACTGCACTCCAGCCAGGATGAAGAAGTGAGATTCCAACTCAAAAAAAAAAAAAAAAAAGAGTTAACTATGCGTTAAGGGCAGCCGCATAAGGAAAGGCAGGCCATGGTGTATTCTAAGACAACAAGGAGTTATGGCTGTGGCGCAAAAAAGGGAGCAAGGTATGGCTTTGACAGAGACACCTGACCTTATGGAAGAGACTATTAACTGTTGACCGAAATTTTTGTTCTGTCTTCTTTTTTAAAAATTTTTTTTTTATTTTTTTAATTTGGAGTCTCACTCTGTCTCCCAGGTTGGAGTGCAGTGGCATGCTCACAGCCACCTCAGCCTTGACCTGCTGGGCTCAAGCATTCCTTCTGCCTCAGACTTCCAAATAGATGGAACTACAGGCACATGCCACCATGCCCGGCTAATTTTTTGATTTTTTTATAGAGATGAGGTCTTGCCAAGTTGCCCAGGCCGGTCTCAAACCCGTGAACTCAGGGGTCTCTCACCTCACCTCTCATCTCAGCCTCCCAAATTGCTGGGATTATAGGCATGAGCCACCATGGCCGGCCTGTTCTCTCTTCTATGGAATAGAATTATAGCCGAGAGTGGCTATCTAGCCTAGGACTATATTTTCCTGTATCTAGGTGTGGTCATATGGAAGAAACAAATATGCTACTTCTAACATAAAGTTTTTGCTGTTGTTGATTTTTTTTAAATTTCTTTAATTATTTTTTGAGTCAGGATGCTGTCACCCAGGATGGAGTGCAGTGGCATGATCACAGCTCACCACAGTCTTGGCCTTCCAGGTTCAATTGATGCTCCCTCCTCAGCCTCCAAAGTGCTGGGATTACAGTTGTGAGCCACCGTGCTAGGTCCCAAGATAAGGTTTTTAAGAAGTAGATGAGTGCTGCTGGGTGCAGAGGTTCACACCTATAATCCCAGCACTTTGGGAGGACGAGGTGAAAGGATTGCCTGAACCCACAGCTTCAAGACCAGCCTGGGCAACTTGGTGAGACCTCATCTCTACAATAAATCAAAAATTTAGCCGGGCATGGTGGTGCATGCCTGTAATTCCACCTACTTGGAAAGCCGAGGCTGAAGGATCTCCTGAGCCCAACAGGTTGAGGCTACGGTGGCCGGGAGCATGCCAATGCCTTCCAGCCTGGGTGACAGAGTGACACTCCAACTCCAAACAACAACAACAACAACAACACAACAACAACAACATCAAAAGAAGTAGATGAGGGCCAGGTGCAGTAGCTTACACCTATAATCCCAGCACTTTGGGAGACCAAGGTGAGAGGATTGCCTGAACCCACGGGTTCGAGGCCAGCCTGGGCAATTTGGCAAGACCGCATCTCTACGATGATTCAAAAAAATCAGCTGGGTGTGGTGGCGCGAGACAATTGTTCCAGCTACGTGGAAGGCTGAGGTGGAAGGATTGCCTGAGCCCAGCAGGTTGAGGCTGCCATGGCCATGAGCATGCCACTGCATTCCAGCCTGGGTGACAGAGTAAGACTCCAACTCAAAAAAAAACAAAAAAAAAGGAGATGAGCCTTCACCATGCTATTTTTATCCCATTGTCTTGATGCAGATTTGACCAGAACCTAAGCAATATCAGAGCTACAAAGCAAAAAGATTACTCCACCCTGAAATACCCATGGATATAAACTGCCTACCAACTAGAAGTTCCCAAATTGGTAGTCATGTAAATGAGAAATGAGCGTCTATCAGGAAAGGCATTGAAACTTGTTGTTGCACTTGG
The DNA here is from genome assembly GCA_027257055.1 of Cephalopachus bancanus. NCBI lineage: Eukaryota > Metazoa > Chordata > Mammalia > Primates > Tarsiidae > Cephalopachus > Cephalopachus bancanus. Next base: position 4,217,237 of record JAPVLO010000107.1, read on the forward strand.
CATTATCCAAACTAATCAACTCTGAAAATACCGGGCAGAGGTCACACCAATAATCCACACACTATGCCAAAGAGATTGGATTTTATCTTGGAGAATGGATTGAAGAATAATATCATTTTAAATATGAGAAAGTCACTGTTAGAGTCTCATTTTTAAAAGACTAAATGTAGCTGGGCTCGGTGGCTCAGCCTGTAATCCCGCACTTTGGGAGGCTGAGGTGAGTGGATTGCCTGAGCCCGAGGGTTCGAGACCGCCTGGGCAACTTGGCGAGACCTCATCTCTACAATAAACCAAAAAATCAGCCGGGCGTGGTAGCGCGTGCCTGTAATTCCGGCTACTAGGAAGGCTGAGGCGGAAGGATCGCCGGAGCCCAGCAGGTCGAGGCTGCGGTGGCCGGGAGCGGCCACTGCACTCCAGTCTGGGTGACAGAGTGAGACTCCGACTCAAAAAAAAAAGACTAAACGTGAGGATTGATTTTTAGGGTGGAAGGCAAAAGATCATTTTTTTTTTTTTTGAGTCGGAGTCTCACTCCATCGCCCAGACCGGAGTGCAGTGGCCGCTCCCGGCCACCGCAGCCTCGACCTGCTGGGCTCCGGCGATCCTTCCGCCTCAACCTTCGAAGTAGCCGGAATTACAGGCGAGTGCTACCACGCCCGGCTGATTTTTTGATTTATTGTAGAGATGAGGTCTCGCTGCCCAGGCGGGTCTTGAACCCGCGGGCTCAGGCAATCCATTCACCTCAGCCTCCCAAAGGCACGGGATTACAGGCTGAGCCAAAGAGCCCAGCAGAGCTAAGTTTTTCTATGAGGCTACGCAGTTGTAGCTTGGGCTTTATCAGATACCCCTTGATGAGTTTGGTTGTATTAGTTCTTCAATTTGTAAACAATCATCACTTACCCAAAATCCAAACCAGCAAAACTAAGCAAAACGATCAGATTTAGGGCCTACAGGTTTCTATTCATTTAGCCAACAGTCAAATGACCACCTAGGAGACAGTTGTTGGAAGTTTTTAAATAAAAAGCCAGAAATTCTAATTAGAAAATAAAATTTTTTAATAGATTTACTTGACTTTTCCTTAATGATGTAATAGTTTCTGTTGGATCTAAGAATTAAAAGGTCATTGCCAATATAATTAAGGATAATTTCCTTGCATTGGTGGGGGTGGGAATCAATGGTTTGTAGAATAAAAGGGAAGGCAATAAAATATAGGCAATAAGTTTAGTTTGTTTTTTTTTTAATTCTTTCAGGGCTGTTCTCAGAAGGAAGGCAACAAGGAATGGTTCCGCAGTCTGAGAATTTTTTTTAAACAAGTAACTATAGTTTCTACCAACCAACTCACTTAAAAGTAATTAGAGAATTAGCAAATGTAAGAATAAACACGAGGAGGGATAATTAAAAATCCAAAAGGGGGATCATTTCACAGATTCATTGACCTAAACATTTGTTAATTATAAACATAGACTTTCCTGGTATTATCACAAGCACAAACAAAAGAGACCCTATATAATGTTCTAAGAACAACTGAAATATAATACTGGGATTGCCTGAGCCCGCAGGTTTGAGACCCACCTGGGCAACTTGGCGAGACCTCATCTCTACAATAAATCAAAATGAGCCGGGTGTGGCAGCGCGCCTGTAGTTCCAGCTACTTGGAAGGCTGAGGCGGAAGGATCGCTGGAGCCCAGCAGGTCGAGGCTGTGGTGGCCAGGAGCAGCCACTGCACTCCAGTCTGGGTGACAGAGTGAGACTCCAACTCAAAAAAAAAAAAAAGAAATATAATATTGAGATTAGCTTGGCTATGTGATAAGTAGAGTTAGTGGCATATGTATAAATATGCAAACTATTCTATAGAGTGGAATTCTGTATTTTAATAAAATATCTTTATGTAATTACAAATAAATAATATAGCTGGGCTCGGTGGCTCAGCCTGTAATCCCGCTTTGGGAGGCTGAGGTGAGTGGATTGCCTGAGCCCGCGGGTTCGAGACCCGCCTGGGCAGCAAGACCTCATCTCTACAATAAATCAAAAAATTAGCCGGGCGTGGTAGCGCGCGCCTGTAGTTCCAGCTACTTGGAAGGCTGAGGCGGAAGGATCGCCGGAGCCCAGCAGGTCGAGGCTGCGGTGGCCGGGAGCAGCCACTGCACTCCAGTCTGGGTGACAGAGTGACACTCCAACTCAAAAATAAATAAATGATAAAATAAATAAATAAAATAAAGAGTTTGTAAAAATATTTAAATAATGAATATGCAAAATTACTGATAACACTTCACACATTACTAACCATTATTACATAAGTATGTGTTTCCAGTTAGCTGTATATGCAAGTGTGTGTTTGTATTTTTAATAAAATGAGACTCAGACTATTGACACAGTTTATAACGTGTTTTCAATTAATACATAGCAAACATTTTCTTGAAACACTGAATTCAAGAATTGCGTGATATGTCATCTAATAATTATTGCATAATTTCTTTAAACATTATTAATTATTATATATAGCATGGTGAACAACTTCATAAACATATGAGCCTATAGAACTTTTTGGTGGTTTACAGTCCTAAGTATGGAATTATTAGACTAATCAGTGCTAAATGTCATTGTCACCAAGTACTAGTCAAAAATGAGACTAGTCTACATGTAGAATAAATATTCTGGTATTTAATTTATGCATTATTTGATTGTTACTAGAAATATAGAAGAAATATACAGCAAACAAGCTTTCTGTATGTCGACAGTTAGTTTGGCAGTGACACTAGTTTTAGGTAAAACATTATGTAACATAGTCAGGGCTCATGTTTACCAGTTATCTGCCTACAAGAAAGTTATATTAGTTGGTTGGGAATCTATATTCGTTTGTTATTGTTGCTAGAACAGATCGCCACAAATTTAGCAACATGAAACAATACAAATTTGATATCACTCATGATTCTGTAGGTCAGAAGTCTGGGTTGGTTTGAATGGGTTCTCTGATCTGGGTCTCATGAAGCTGAAATCAGGTGTTGGCCAATGGCGCTCTTATTGGGGGAGCCTGCAAAGAATCCACTTCCAAACTTCTTCAGGTTGCTGGCAGAGTAATTTCCTTGAGACTGTAAGACTGAGGTCCTGGTTGCTGGTTGTCACTTAGGAGACCGTTCTTAGCACCACACGGGCCCCTGCAAATCATAGTCAGCAACTGTGTATTGAATATTCCCTGTACTTGGAATATCTGACCTCTGTCTCTGCTGCTTCTTTCTGTGTGTCTGCTTTTGAGGCCTCATGAGATTACACTGGGCCCACCTGGATAATCCAGGTTAATATCCCAATCTTCAGTTTAGCTGCTCAGTCAATGTAATGCATCTGGAAAGTAGCTGCACAGCCGCACCTAGACTAATGCTTGATCAAATAACCAGAAGATGAAAAACTCGGGGAGAAAGCTTTTTTTTTTTTTTGAGTTGGAGTCTCACTCCATTGCCCAGGCTGTCGTGCAGTGGCACACTCACAGCCACCACAGCCTCGATCTGCTGGGCTCTGGTGATCCTTCTGCCTCAACCTTCCAAGTAGCCGGAATTACAGCCATGAGCTACCACGCCCAGCTCATTTTTTATTTATTGTAGAGACGAGGTCTCGCCAAGTTGCTTGGGCTGGTCTCAAACCCACATTCGAGATCATTCACCTTGGCCTCCCGAAAGTGCTGGGATTGCAGGCTGAACCACCGAGCCCAGCCAGGGGAGAAATCTGTAGAATTCTGTCTATAGCATCATCTATTCTGATAGCCAGGCATCCATGCCATACCAGTTAGAGTTTTGATTATCATTCCTGAATGTAATCTAATGCTGATAGCAGTAAAATGTATCAGAACCTTGATTGTCAGCACTATTCCTCTACTCAGCAATCATGGCCGAGAACTACTGCTTATAACCCTGACATGACAGGGTTCTATTGGATTCCAACCTTGCCATTGTAGCTGTTTCATCGTGTACACCATCTTGATTCACTCTCAATACTCTACCAGGAATTCTGCAGGGCTAATTCCTTTTCTGGGAGGCCAGCCTCTCAGGGATCCACCAGGTTAAACTTTACCATGTGTCCTGCCTATAAAAAATACCCTGTTTTGAAATTTGGAAAAAGTGATGTTTGCTTATTTGGTGCTTAACTTTGTGCTCACAGAAAACAATGAGGTACAATTCTGCAGTAGCTCCAAATGACTCCAAAAGTTCTCAGTGTGGTGTGCTATGGGAAGAACTACTTAGAACTGGAGTTTGTAAAATAAAAACAAAGAATCCTTTCTTTAGCGAAAACCTGAGGTCTAGAATAATGTTTAAATTGGCTCCATGAATTTGGAATGCAAACAGATGTCTCAAAATAAGAGCATTACTCTTTATTATTTATTTATTTATTTTTTGAGTTGGAGTCTCACTCTGTCGCCCAGACTGGAGTGCAGTGGCCGCTCCTGGCCACCGCGGCCTTGACGTCCTGGGCTCCGGAGATCCTTCTGCCTTAGCCTTCCAAGTAGCCAGAATTATAGGGGCACGCTACCACGCCCGGCTAATTTTTGATTTATTGTAGAAATGAGGTCTCGCCAAGTTGCCCAGGAGGGTCTCGAACCTGCAGGCTCAGGCAATCCACTCACCTCCACCTCCCAAAGCGCTGGGATTACATGCTGAGCTACTGAGCCCGGCATACCCTTTATTATAATTAGAGCTGAGTCACTTTTTGCTAAATACCACTGCAAGGACTCTCTCACCAAGTGTATATAATTCTTCTCAATAGAAGAGATAGATTTTTTTTTAAGAGAGTATTCATGAAATATGAGACAGAACATATATTTTCATGAGATGTTTCAGTTAAATGCCTACTCTCCATTCTTAAAAAATAAACAACCATCTAGATTAGTTTCCTCCGGAACAGAGTAGCCTGGTTTTTCAGTGAGTCCAACCTTGGTTGCAATGACCAAACTAAATGTTTATTCCTCCCATTGTAGAGAGTTGAAATTCACCTTTTTCTTTTGGTTCCATTCTCTTCCTCTCTCCTCTCTCCCCTCTCATATCTTTTCTATTCTCCTTCTCTATATTTTTTATTTGCTTACATTTCTGAGAAATGTTCTCAATTTCTCTTTTATATTCAAATTTTTTAAAGTTTTGCCATCCAGTCGGGCTCGGTGGCTTAACCTGTAATCCTGCACCTTTGGGAGGCTGAGGTAGTGGATTGCCTGAGCCCGCGGGTTTGAGACCCGCCTGTGCAATTTGGCGAGACCTCATCTCTACAATAAATCAAAAACTCAGCCGGGCGTGGTAGCGCATGCCTGTAATTCCGGCTACTTGGAAGGCTGAGGCAGAAGGATCGCCAGAGCCCAGCAGGTCGAGGCTGCACTCCAGTCTGGGCGACAGAGTGAGACTCCAACTCAAAATAAATAAATAAATAAAGTTTTGCCATCCTAATTTCAACTTCTTCGACATCTACCTTCCCTCTACTGCTTGTCCTTCCCTATAGTTTCCTATTTTTGTTTCTTGGTTATTTGCATCCAGATTCTATTAAGGGATTTTTTTTTCCTTTTAGTTTTTTGCTCCCAGTAATGCCTCTGTTTCTTCCAAGTTTTTCTTTTCTTTTTGTTTGTTTCCATCTCTATGGATAGAGCCTTCCTTAAATGTGATTCTTAAGCCATTTAAATTCATGCTAGATGTAGTAAAATAGATTTCAGAAATAGGGCTTGTGATTGGGTTCCCTAACCAATAGGTGAATAGATAGAAAGTTGCATTTTTTTCTCCTTTGAGGTCCTCCAAAAATCTGAAGACTTTTTTTTTTCTTCAACTATTTAATTTCTCTGGGAAATAGTTTTCCAATATTCTATATAAGAGTAGTTTTGAGCCAGGCTTGGTGGCTCAGCCTGTAATCCCGCGCCTTTGGGAGGCTGAGGTGAGTGGATTGCCTGAGTCCGCGGGTTCGAGACCCGCCTGGGCAACAAGACCTCATCTCTACAATAAATCAAAAAATCAGCCAGGCATGGTAGCGTGCACCTGTAGTTCCAGCTACTTGGAAGGATGAGGCGGAAGGATCGCCGAAGCTCAGCAGGTCAAGGCTGCGGTGGCCGGGAGCAGCCACTGCATTCCAGTCTGGGTGACAGAGTGAGACTCCAGCTCAAAAAAACAAAAACAAAAAAAGAGTAGTTTTGAAACTTTGCCAATTTTCTGCATTCTGTATTAGAAAAGAATTAGAAATCTCATCCTTGCACACAATATGAAAAAGGGAGAGATTGGGGAGTAGGGGGACAAATGAATGAGAATGAAAGAGAAAGTTTAATTTGAATGTCCTATTTATTAGGAGAGGAGCAGAGGTTTACCCACTTCCTTAAAAAAAGAAGAAACTACTGTAATGAGGGTGGAATTCATTAAAACTATAGACTACCCTAGTTCAGAGTAAATTGAACCATGCTTCTCAGAGTACTAACACCTTTCTGAACAGGCAGTTAAAGTGACTAAAAACTGAGCTATACACAATGTCTTAACACTGAAATCACAGCTATGGAGCCTCTCGGGAACACAGTCTCAGTCGCGCAATGTTTTATCCTGAGCAGACACTGCTACTGAAATCTTGTTTTCTGCTACAGGTGTCTCCAGTTCTAGCCTTTATCAGACATTTAACAGGTCCAGGGTGACTTAAAAATAGAAACAGCCACATAATCTCTCTCCAACACCTGGCTATCATGAAAGGACTTTTAGAGCGCTATCACTCCATAAACACCTTCACTCTGTGGTGCTTTCCTCTGAGAAGGAAAGAACATACTTCCTCTTTCCACTTTACAGGACCACCTCAGGCTACAGTGTTTGAGTCAGCTGACTGGACAGTGAGAGAGATAATGATCAAATGCTGTAGATTTGGAAAGGACAATGATTAAACTACTACTTCTGTTATTCCCACTCTTTCTACTACCATGACTATTATGACTACTTCTACTATGTACAACTTGGTCTGGTAGGAATCAGGAAGGTCCTCTCTTAATAATACATAATGAGGGGAGACAGCCCACAGAATGGGAAAAAATATTTGCTAACTGTATATCTGACAAAAGCCTAACATCTAGGATCTACAAGGAACTCAAACGTGCCAAAAAGGGAAAAAAGCAAACAGTCCGATTAAAAAGTGGGCAAAAGACATGAACAGACATTTCTCAAAAGAAGATATATGGGCAGCCAACAGACACATGAAAAAGTGCTCAGCCTCACTAACATTGGAGAAATGCAAATCAAAGCCACACTGAGATACCAACTAACCCCGGTAAGAATGGCCATCATTAATTAAAAAAACAACAACAGATACTAGTGAGGATGTGGAGAAAAAGGAACATTTCTACACTGCTGGTGGAAATGCAAACTAGTGCAACCTCTTTGGAAGACAGTGTGGTGATTCTGAAAGAACTAGAAATTGACCTTCCATATGACTCAGCAATCCCCCTATTGGGACTATACTCAGAGGAACTCAAGTTATTCTACCAAAAAGATACACCCATGTTTGTTGCAACTCTATTCACAATAGCAAAAACATGGAATCAACCATGCTGCCCATTGAAGCTGAACTGGATTAAAAAATGTGGTACAAGCCGGGCTCGGTGGCTCAGCCTGTAATCCCGCTCCTTTGGGAGGCTGAGGTGAGTGGATTGCCTGAGCCCGCGGGTTTGAGACCCGCCTGGGCAGCGAGACCTCATCTCTACAATAAATCAAAAAATCAGCCGGGCGTGGTAGCACATGCCTGTAATTCCGGCTACTCGGAAGGCTGAGGCGGAAGGATCGTCGGAGCACAGCAGGCGAGGCTGCAGTGGCCGGGAGCGGCCGCTGCACTCCAGTCTGGGTGACCGAGTGAGACTCCAACTCAAAAAAAAAAAAAAAAAAATGTGGTACATACACACGATGGAATATTATGCAGCCATAAAGAAGAACAAACATGAACTTCGCAGCAACTTGGATGGATTTAGAGTCTATCATACTCAGTGATCTATTACAGAAACAAAGAACAGAGGATCATATGTTCTCACTCATAGGTGGACCTTGAACAATCATCATAATACTATAAGAAAGGAATCAGCAGTAATGGCACCTGCCGGGGTGGGTGGGTGGGGTAGGTGGGATTGGCAGTTGAGTGAAACTGCCAGGGGAGGTAGGGGCACACCTCATCAATAGAGGCAGCTGCATAATGAACATTTGTATACCTAACCCCGAATTGTACCCCATGTCTTTAAAATAAAGAAAAAAAAAAGTTATAAGAGTAGAGATGCTAGCATTTTTACACTATTGAGAACAAAAATATTTATAGATTCTTAGTCTATAGGAAAATTCTAACGAAATTAAAATCATCCTTTTAAAAAACTTAGAAGATTGAATAATGATGAATGTGTGAGGTGCTTTATGTTTCTTTTTTTTTTGAGTTGGAGTCTCACTCGGTCGCCCAGACTGGAGTGCAGTGGCCGCTCCCGGCCACCGCAGCCTCGACCTGCTGGGCTCCGGCGATCCTTCCGCCTCAGCCTTCCGAGTAGCCGGAATTGCAGGCGCGCGCTACCACGCCCGGCTGATTTTTTGATTTATTGTAGAGATGAGGTCTCGGTGCCCAGGCGGGTCTCGAACCCGCGGGTTCAGGCAATCCACTCACCTCAGCCTCCCAAAGGCGCGGGATTACAGGCTGAGCCACCAATCCCAGCTTTTTATATTTCACATATTATTCAGCTCATACTTCAGTGCTCCAAAGCAGAACTTTTTCAGTTGACATCTAGTATACAAAAAACTTTATCAGCTATACATAAGATAAAGGGTGAGATGCCTCAATAATATTTTGAGGGTTAATTAAAATATAGAGTACTTTTTGTCGTATATAAAGTTACTGACAGAATAACATAGAATAAAATGTTTAATAGAAACCAGTAGTTTAAAAAAATCCTGAACAGCCGGGCTCGGTGGCTCAGCCTGTAGTCTCGTGCCTTTGGGAGGCTGAGGTGAGTGGATTGCCTGAGTCCGTGGGTTCGAGACCCACCTGGGCAGCGAGACCTCATCTCTACAATAAATCAAAAAATCAGCCGGGTGTGGTAGCGTGCCTGTAGTTCCGGCTACTTGGAAGGCTGAGGTGGAAGGATTGCCGGAGCCCAGCAGGTCGAGGCTGCGGTGGCTGGGAGCGGCTACTGTACTCCAGTCTGGGCGACAGAGTAAGATTCCAACTCAAAAAAAAAAAAAAAAGAATTCCTGAACCATGTTTTTGGTAATATTTCTGAGATTTTCTCATAGTTAATAAAATAAAAATGTTTATATTTATCTGTACCTATGTCATAATAAGTTTGGGATGGTAAATGTTAAATGGCAAGTCTGTGATGTTTTATTTCTCCCATCATCTTGGCTCTTAGGAAAGAAAGTGATCTGGTCAGATCTTGTAAACCTACTAAGGACAATAAGAAAGGCCTTATCTATGCAATTCTTACTGGAGAATGGAGTTGGCTTGTTTAGGATTTGTATGGCAAACAAATCTAGAATGTATGGAAAATGTCAAACAAACTGGACAACTATTTGAGTATAAATTAAAGATATCTCATGACCCAAACAACCTCATTCCTTTAAGTAACAGTCACATATATTACTTAGCAATCTCTGATTTTCCTTTTTTTTTTTTTTTTTTAATTGGAGTCTCACTCTGTCACCTAGGCTGGATCACAGTGATCACAGCTACTACAATCTTGGGCTCAAACATTCCTTCTGCCTCAGCCTTCCAATAGCTGGAACTATAGGCGTGCACCACCATACCAGGCTTATTTTTTTTATTTATTATAGAGACGAGGTCTCGCCATGTTGCCCAGGCTGGTCTCAAACCCATGGGCTCAGGCAATCCTCTCGCCTCGGCCTTCCAAAGTGTTGGGATTACAGACATTAGCCACCGTACCCAGCTTTTTTTTTTTTTTTTTAATTGTAGAGATGAGGTCTCACCAAATTGCCCAGGCTGGTTTCAAATCCCTGGGCTCAGGCAATCCTCTCTCCTCTGCCTCCCAAAGTGCTGGGATAACAGATGTGAGCCACCTCTCCTGGTTGCAACCTCTGATTTTAATTCAAGTTAGAATTTGTCCCAAAGTGTCAAGAAAAGATCTGAGGAGTTGTGTCAATGTTTCTGGACCTCTTCCTGTTTCACCTGAACATTTAAACTAGACTGCTTGTATCTTGAAATTATTAGTAAAGCTTCACAATGGGTAAGATCTCTCATTTGTGTGAGTATGGTTTCACATTCAGATTCTTTGTGTTATTTCACTTGAATTTCATCAGTAACTACAATTTATAATTTAAGTGAACATGGTCTGTGCACATATTCCTACTTTTAGCTCTTAAAAGGTACAGTCTACTAAGCTGATTGAGGTTGTACTGTCATACGTTGAGAGACATCTAAAATTCTGGTGAAACTTCACTTAGAGGAGACTTGGAACAGAACAGCACATGTAGGTGTCTCCCCAGTTCCCCTCCCACCAGTTGTGCTCTTGATCATCCCAGAACTTTTCTAGGCATGTGTCTTCTGTCTTTGAAATGCTGAACAAAGAAGCCCACTGAGGATGACAAGGAATCTTTAAAGGACAAGGGCTTTCCTCAGAGGGCCTCACTCTTGCCTGAATAGGAACATTGAACTATATAGTGACCCAGAATTAATCCCAACAACAGGAGTTATTGGAAGGGAGCACTCATCAAATAGCCACTGTGGTAAAAACCAAGGCACTCAGGCTATCTTGATCCCTGTTCAATTTCTTTTCTTTTTTATATTTTTGGAGTCAGAGTCTCACTCTTTCGCCTAGGCTGGAGTGCAGTGACAAGCTCACAGCCACCACAGCCTCAACCTACTGGGCTCTGGCGATCCTTCTACCTCAGCCTTTTAAGTAGCTGGAACCACAGGCACAAGCCACCATGCTCAGCTAATTTTTCTGATTTATTGTAGAGATGAGGTCTTGCCAAGTTGCCCAAGCTGGTCTCGAACCCCTGGGCTCAGGCAATCCTCTTGCCTAGGCCTCCCAAAGTGCTGGGATTACGGGCATAAGCCACTGTATTCATCTGTCCCTGATCAATTTCAAAGGTCATATATCAAACCAGATTGTTTGGGTTATTATCTACATTTGTCTTTGTGGCAATTAATAACAAATTGGAGAAAAGAGACCAAAAGTTGCATGCTTTACTGAGAATAATGTAGATAGCAAGGATAAAAAATGTCATTAGTTGGTGGATTTTTTTCCCCCTCTTCTACTATTCTTCTGTCAGAAAATGACCATGGTCACATTACCAGTTGTCTTTTTTTTTCTTATCTTCTAGAGATATACAAATAATGAGTATATATTATTTAGTCCTCACATGTCATTGATTAAATAAGCTGTTTTTCGTGCTGGGCTCGGTAGCTCAGCCTGTAATCCCGCACCTTTGGGAGGCTGAGGTGAGTGGATTGCCTGAGCCCAAGGGTTCGAGACCCGCCTGGGCAAACTGGTGAGACCTCATCTCTACAATAAATCAAAAAATTTAGCCGGGCGTGGTAGCGCGTACCTGTAGTTCCAGCTACTTGGAAGCCTGAGGTGGAAGGATCGTTGGAGCCCAGCAGGTCGAGGCTGCAGTGGCCAGGAGCGGCCACTGCACTACAGTCTGGGTAACAGAATGAGACTCCAATTAAAAAAAAAAAAAATTCATGGTCCTATCTAAGAGACTTTCCAACATTTTCACTAGGACACATAATTGATTGTAATGTATTTTGGGCGAGGCTCAATCCTTTAGAAACAGACTCTCAGCCGGGCTCAGTGGCTCAGCCTGTAATCCCGCGCCTTTGGGAGGCTGAGGTGAGTGGATTGCCTGAGCCCGCGGGTTCGAGATCCGCCTGGGCAGCAACCCCTCATCTCTACAATAAATCAAAAAATCAGCCGGGTGTGGTAGCGCAGGCCTGTAATTCCGGCTACTCGGAAGGCTAAGGCGGAAGAATCACCAGAGCCCAGCAGGCCGAGGCTGCTGGGGACCGGGAACGGCCACCGCACTCCAGTCTGGGTGACAGAGTGAGACTCCAACTCAAAAAAAAAAAAAAATGAGCCAGGCGCAGTAGTGTGCACCTGTAGTTCCAGCTATTTGGAATGCTGAGGCTGAAGGAATGTCTGAGCCCAGCAGGTCAAGACTGTGGTCACTGTGAGTGTGTCACTGCACTCCAGTCTGAGTGACAATTTGACTCCTCGCCACCAAAAAGAGGCAGAATGGTATTCTCCTGTGAATGATATCAGTGGCATGGCAAGCCCCATCTGGTCCACTTACAGGCCAGGCAAAGTCCCCCCAAATTGCAAATGACCTTTTGAAATTTGTTTGGAAGCCCTTTTCTTTTCTTTTCTTTTTGAGTTAGAGTCTCACTCTCACCCAGACTGGAGTGCAGTGGCCGCTCCCGGCCACCGCAGCCTCGATCTGCTGGGCTCCGGCGATCCTTCCCTTCCGCCTCAGCCTTCCAAGTAGCCGGAATTACAGGCATGCGCTACCATGCCCGGCTGATTTTTTGATTTATTGTAGAGATGAGGTCTCGCTGCCCTGGTGGGTCTCGAACCCGCGGGCTCAGGCAATCCACTCACCTCAGCCTCCCAAAGGCGCGGGATTACAGGCTGAGCCACCGAGCCCAGTTTTGAGCCACCGAGCCCGGCTTGGATGCTCTTTTCTTAAGGCATTCCAGCTTCTGTCAAAATGATGACACAACTGTCTTTCAAAAGACCACTAGGATTGCTAAATAGTAGAAAGGCGAGCTTTATTGGTGCAAACCAAGAAGAGAGCGTCTCTGGCATGGATCTAAGTATTCTCTCTTTAAAGAGGGAAAGGGCAGTTAGGATTTTATGCCTTAGAGGACCTGTGTCACACAATAAAGTCACACATATTCAGCAGGTTTGAGGGGAAAGCTATACATATTTGTGAGGGGAACCAAACACATATGTAATTGGTAAATATCTATGAAAGATGCACCTCAGCTGGGCTCGGTGGCTTAGCCTGTAATCCCGCGGCTTTGGGAAGCTGAGGTGAGTGGATTGCCTGAGCCCGCGGGTTCGAGACCCGCCTGGGCAGCGAGACCTCATCTCTACAATAAATCAAAAACTGACCCGGGCGTGGTAGCGCGCGCCTGTAGTTCCAGTGTACTTGGAAGGCTGAGGCGGAAGGATCGCCGGAGCCCAGCAGGTCGAGGCTGCGGTGGCCGGGAGCGGCCTCTGCACACCAGTCTGGGCCACAGAGTGAGACTCCAACTCAAAAAAAAAAAAGATACACCTCACGTTTATCCTGTGGCAGGATTTTAGCATTAAAATGAGGTGGAATCGGGCTCTTTACATCAAATGGTAAACTATAGGACACAAGGACAGTTCATTCTGTCTCTAAAAATGACGAAACTTGCTTAGGTTTGTGGTTGCTTATCAGGAAGGAGTGTTTATAAGGTTTATCTTCTGTCCAATCAGAGTTATCAGCTCTATGGACTAGGTTGTAAATCAGACGTAAGAAGAGTCACCATTTGCCTGATGGCTCCTATTGTTAGGGAGTTTAGCAAGGGTGTAGTTTGTATTTCAGTAGCAGGAATTCAGGGAATTTTCATGACAGCTGAGCCCTGAAGCCACAGCCTTTGGGTAATTTTTGTTTTCTCATCCTTAGAAGCTTACTTTAGTTGATAAAGGGATGTCTATTTTGGTCTCTCAGATCACATAACCCAGACAGCCCTAGTTGCCCTCATTGTAAATGGACTCTCTTCTGAGATTAGCAGCCTTGTTAAAACAATCAAAGAAACAGCTGGGCTTGGTGGCTCAGCCTGTAATCCCGCGCCTTTGGGAGGCTGAGGCGAGTAAATTACCTGAGCCCGCGGGTTCGAGACCCGCCTGGGCAGCGAGACCTCATCTCTACAATAAATCAAATAATCAGCCGGGCGTGGTAGCGCGTGCCTGTAATTCCGGCTACTCGGAAGGCTGAGGCAAGGATCGCCGGAGCCCAGCAGGTCGAGGCTGTGGTGGCCGGGAATGGCCGCTGCACTCCAGTCTGGGCGACTGAGTGAGACTCCAACTCAAAAAAAAAAAAAGAAAAGAAAATACAGCACCTGAGTAGCCATAAGCCTTGTCATTTATATAACTTTTTTGATTATAACTACTAATCAATAATATGTCATAGTGAATAATATTTTACTTTGTAACAGGCTCTGTTAACTCCCTTAATCTGTGACAAGTTTATTCAACTCTTCAGGTTGGTGTTACTAATAGCACTGTGAGCTACTATTTGGTATCTGGAGCCAGGAAATGCAGACATAAATGCATCCAGGTGAAGTGAGGTCCAACGGGAGGCCCAAAACTTTACCTGTACCTAGACCACTTATGTACCCAATCCTAGACCACTTATGTATCTCACATCTTTAAAATTTAAAAAAAATGCATCTGCAACTTGTACATTGAGCATTGTACATATATAATGCTCTGTCAATCACGTAGTCAATATATAGGTACCAGCAACTCTAAACTTACAAAACAGACTGTGACACCTAAGGGCAAGCAGACCAGTTTCAGAAATGCTAGGCGCCAGGTTCTGTTCCCTGAATTCTGAACTCAAAAAACTTTCTTCTGCCAGTTCCCTGCCCCTTGATTTATTGGCATTGAGAGATAGCAGCTGAGCATTTACCCCAAGACACTTCTTTAATAAGCAACCCTGAAAAAAAATCAATTTGTAAAATATTGTTGCCATTGTGCAAATAATGACATTGTAAAGAAATTGCCTCCAATAATTTTGAGAGGATCCCCTAAAAAATAGACTGCTCACTTTCTTTTGATAAAAATCTTCATGCTAACAACCATTTTTTTTTTTTCAGTCGGAGTCTCACTCTCATGCCCAGGGTGGAGTGCAGTGGCTCATTCATGGTCACTGCAGCCTCAACTGCCTGGGCTCAGGCAATCCTTCTGTCTCAGCTTTCCAAGAAGCTGGAATTACAAGTATGGGCCACCACGCCAGGCTAATGTTTTGGTTTATTGTATAGACTGGGTCTTGCCAAGTTGCCCAGGCTGGTCTCAAACCTCTGAGCTTGGATATTCCTCTCACCTCTGCCTCCCAAGTGCTGAGATTACAAGCATGAGCCACCACTCCCTGCTTAGTCATTCCCTTGGAAGTTAAAATTTAGGGCTTCTTGCCGGGCTCGGATGTTGAGGTGAGTGGATTGCCTGAGCCCGCGGGTTCGAGACCCGCCTGGGCTATTTGGTGAGACCTCATCTCTACAATAAATCAAAAAAATTAGCCAGGTGTGGTAGCGCACGCCTGTAGTTCCAGCTACTTGGAAGGCTGAGGCGGAAGGATCGCCAGAGCCCAGCAGGTCGAGGCTGCGGTGGCCGGGAGCGGCCACTGCACTCCAGTCTGGGTGACAGAGTGAGACGCCAACTCAAAAAAAAAAGCTGTTTTTCTATTGAAGTAAAAATAAATCTTAAGATATTTTAAGTTTCAGATTAGTGCTCACATTTGAATATTGTCCAAGTCTATTTTATGTTCTATAATATATATTACATATTCTTATATGTTCCAAAACTCTACAATCAATGTTTAGATATTTTTCTCTTGAGGTAAAAATACTACTAAAAAAATCTAACGAATTGACCGGGTGCCGTGACTCACGCATATAATCCCAGCACTTTGGGAGACTGAGGCGAGATGACTGCCTGAGCCCATGGATTCAAGACCAGCCTGGACAACTTGGCAAGACCTCATCTTTACAATAAAAAAATAAATAAATTAGCCAGGCGAGGTGGCGTGCACCTGTAGTTCTAGCTGCTCAGAAAGCTGAGGCAGAAGGATCAGCTGAGCCCAGCAGGTCGAGGCTGCAGTGGCCAGTGAGCACACCACTGCACTCCAGCTTGGGTGATATAGTGAGACTCTGACTCAAAAATAAATGAATGAATCAATCAATCAATCTAACACATTATTGGAATGCTTAAAATTCCCAGTTCTTGGCCGGGCTCAGTGGCTCAGTTTGTAATCCCGTGCTTTGTTTTTGTTGTTGTTATTGTTGTTGTTGTTGTTGTTGTTTGAGTTGGAGTCTCACTCTGTCACCCAGACTGGAGTGCAGTGGCCGCTTCTGGTCACCGCAGCCTCGACTTGCTGGCCTCCGGCAATCCTTCCACCTCAGCCTTCTGAGTAGCCAGAATTACAGGCGTGCACTACCACGCCCGGCTCATTTTTTGATTTATTGTAGAGATGAGGGCTCACCAAGTTGCCCAGGCGGGTCTCGAACCCGCGGGCTCAGGCAATCCACTCATCCGCCTCCCAAAGGTGCGGGATTACAGGCTGAGCCACCGAGTCCGGCTAATCCCGTGCTTTGGAAGGCTGAGGTGAGTGGATTGCTGAGCCCGCAAGTTCCAGACCCGCCTGGGCAACTTGATGAGACCTCATCTCTACAGTAAATCCAATAATGAGCCGGGCGTGGTAGCGCGCGCCTGTAGTTCCAGCCACTTGGAAGGCTTAGGCGGAAGGATCGCCGGAGCCCAGCAGGTCAAGGCTGCGGTGGCCGGGAGCGGCCACTGCACTCCAGTCTGGGCGACAGAGTCAGACTCCAACTCAAAAAAAAAAAAAAAAAAGTATCACTTTATACTTTTTCCCTACATGTTTTTAAGATATTCTTATAGATGGGTCATCATAAGATCATCATTTTTAACAGATCTAATACTGATAACTGTCTGAGAAATTTTATAATGAATGCCGAAGCATTTATTTTCTTCAGAGTATTCTTTGGATAACAAGAGATTTAACAGAGAGATTTTCCTGTGAAAGGCTGGCAGAGAGAAGTCTATTGAAGAGCATCTGAGCATTGATTCACATCACCTTCACCACGCAATAAGGACTTGCCAGTATTGAATTTGGTCCAAAAATTAGAAGAGTTGAAAGTAGAATCTCTTAAATATAAATATCTACAATATTAAATGTGAGTACTTTCTCAATGGCAATGTAGGTCTAAGTTTAAAAAGGTAGTGGTATATTATGAATCTCGAATCTTTCTTAACTCTGCCATAACCTTACGTGAACGGAAAGCTGTAAGAAAGTAATGCTGGGAATCAAGGCAAGAGGAAAGGTATAAAAAGACATGTCTGTATTATTTAAATAGAATGTCTATTTAATTTACAAACATTTTCCCCAGCTTTTTGTCAGTGTGTTTTTTGCAGTATTTTCAGTATGGAATTAGTTTTTAACATATTAGGCAAAAGATTCTTAATGATATACCCCACTGAATATTTCATGAGTGCTTCAACACAATATTTGTCCTTTATTTGTTGCATATAAGGCAGTGGTTCTTAAAGAGCAGTCAAAACTATTTCCCATATTACTAATATCTTATTTGCCTTTTTCACTCTTTACCTTATGAGTGTACAGTGGAAATTTCCAGAGTCTGGTAATATGTGGTGACAATCTCACCACTCTGACGAAATTGTTTATGTGTTTTAACAATTTCTCAACTCTAATTTTTAATACAATAAATAGGTAAATCTCAATAGGCATAATTTACATTTAAAAACTGTCTGGATCTCCAATTAATCTGCCTTCTACTGTTTGTTTTCAGAGTCCTTACATAATTGCTTTAAGTCATATCCAGGTTTTTTCGCTATATTAAGTGAAAGAGAGGATGGAGAGCTTACTCTGTCTTACATGGATCCAGAATCCTTGGTTCTTTGTTTGAATTATCCTATCCTTCTATATTATACTGCATATTGTTTATGTTTATATATATATAAATACTATGAACTGTGCATCAAGTGATGTACTTAATCAGGGTTAGTTACAGTTGACAGATATGCTAAATATTTGACATTTGCAGGCAATTGTACTTGGATAATCTTTACACCGCATGCAAATTACACACAAGGAAAGAAGAGAAACAGTTAATCTACTGAACTATTTTTAAAATATTTCAAATTCATTTCTCAATAAAACTCAGATTACCTAAACAGTATTTCTTTTTTTTTTTTTTTTTTGAGTTGGAGTCTCACTCTGTCGCAGTATTTCTAAGGAGTTTCTTGATGTAAATGTAAGTGAGAAACCACACTAAAAAATGTCCTCTTTATATCTTGAAACTGGAAAAAGCCATTAGGTTGGGCTCGGTGGTTCAGCCTGTAATCCCAGTACTTTGGGAGGCCTAGGCGAGTGGATTGCCTGAGCCCATGGGTTCAAGACTCACCCAGGCAACTTGGCGAGATCTCGTCTTTACAATAAATCAAAAATTAACCAGGCGTGGTAGCATGCGCCTGTAGTTCTAGTTACTTGGAAGGCTGAGCAGAAGGATCGCCGAAGCCCACTCCACTCCAGTCTGTGTACAAGAGTGAGACTCCAACTCAAAAAAAGAAAAAAGAAATTATATTAATTTAATAAAACAGTGAGTTGTAAATATATGTTATTCAACCTTAGATATCAACTACATAGCAAACTAACTGAATTTACATATTCACTTTTAGTGTTCAAAACTTATTTACTTCAGAATGAACTTGGAATGTTAATAACACACATGAATAGAAATAATAAAGCCAAGCATGGTGGCTCAAGCCTGTAATCCCAGCACTTTGGGAGACCTAGGTGAGAGAGTTGCCTGAGCCCAGGGGTTTGAGAATAGCCAGGGCAACTTGGTGAGACCTTGTCTCTACAATAAATCAAAAATAAGCTGGACATGGTGGTACACGCCCGTAGTTCCAACTGCTTGGAAGGCTGAGGTGGAAGGATCACCTGAGCCTAGCAGGGTGAGGCTGCGGTGGCCGTGAGCATGCCACTACTCTCCAGCCTGGGCGACAGAGTGAGACTCCAACTCAAAAAATAATAATGATATATCACTTTATATTTTTCTACTAAAGTTTCGCTTTTATAAGTCTCCAGACATAACAAGTTCTTTGGTCTAAGTTCTAGTAGACACTTAAAGCCCTTACAAACATTAAGAGATTAAGAATGCCGTAAAGAAAGAAGTCTGCATATTTTTATAAGTAAAACATCAGTTGAGCATTTATTGTATGCCAGGCCTCGAGTTGAGCACCAAATAGAGCAGTATACACAGAGCATATGCAATGAATAATATATATACAGATGTTCCCCACTTACAATGCTTTGACTTACAATTTCTTGACTTTATGGGTTATAGAGGTATTAAATGCATTTTTTAAACTTACAATATATATATATTTTTAAGTAGGAGTCTCACTCTGTCGCCCAGGTTGGAGTACAGTGGTGTGCTCACTGCCACCACAGCATTGACCTGCTGGGCTCAGGTGATCCTTCCACCTCAGCCTTCCAAGTAGCTCGCACTATGGGCACACGCCACCACACCTGGCTAATTTTTTGATTTATTGTAGAGACGAGGCCTCACCAAGTTGCCCAGGCTGGTCTCGAACCCATGGACTCAGGTGATCCTCTCACCTTGGCCTCCCAAAGTGCTGGGATTACAGATTTGCGCCACCATGCCCAGCTACTTACAATATTTTTAAATTGCGATGGATTTATCACAAAATAACTTCATCACAAGCTAAGAAACATCTGTGTAAATGGGTATGTACTATCTGTATTTTAGGTTGAATCATATCTCAATTTTGCAGATGATGAACTCTTTGAATAGAGTTAAGAAATGTAACCGCTGGGCTCGGTGGCTCAGCCTGTAATCCCGCGCCTTTGGGAGGCTGAGGTGAGTGGATTGCCTGAGCCCGCAGGTTTGAGACCTGCCTGGGCAACTTGGCGAGACCTCATCTCTACAATAAATAAATAAATAAATTAGCCGGGCATGGTAGCGCGCGCCTGTAATTCCGGCTACTCAGAAGGCTGAGGCGGAAGGATCCCCGGAGCCCAGCAGGTCGAGGCTGCGGTGGCCGGGAGCGGCCACTGCACTCCAGTCTGGGCAACAGAGTGAGACTCCAACTCAAAAAAAAAAGAAATGTAACCGTTGCTGGTAGAGTTACAGCTAGTTGTTTACTCCCAGAACCAGATTTCTTAAGCATTGTATTGCTTCTTGGCTTGGGATTTGTTAATTTAAAAGGCTCATTCTGCAAAAAACAAAACAAAACAAAAAACCGATGTCATTTGTCATGATGCCATACTGGGGAAATAGTTTCTGTTTTTGAGGATAACCCCCTGGGGGTCCCAATTTTTTGTCCCAGGGTTTAAAAAAAAGTTTTTGCTTTGCAATTTTCCTTTGGGGGTCCCCTTTTTGGAGTTCTGTACTAACAAGGAAGGGAAAGTTTTGAGTTGCAATCGTGGAGTGTCCCTTAAATTCTTTACAAACCAGAAACCAAAGAGGGAATTTGATTCTAAGCACTTAAACCGTCTTTCTGGGTTGATGACCAAGTCTCAAAAAAAAAACAAACAAACAAAACAAACACACCGGCCAGCTTGTTCACTGACTTTGGAGGTGAATGTATAACCTTGGAAAGGTACACACAATGTACTAAACTAGCCACAATTTTTATCTATAACATGAGTTCTAACTAACAGTTCGTTGGGGTTGAAAGTATTGTTTGCAATCGTGAAGTTGCTTATTCATTTCCACCTGTTAGAAACCTAAAAGATTTGACTGCTCAAGAGACTGTACGTCAGTCTGGGTTTTGAAACAGTCTCAAAAAAAAAAAAGAAAGAAAGAAAAGAAAATGTACTCTTTTTAATCAAATCAGGATTACAGTGTAGACATTTTCCAAATTGCATTCTTCTGTTAAATGAAGTCCTTAAAAATTAACTTGGGTCAATATATATGCAACTTCTAATAGATAAGGCATTTGAAATCATAGTATCAGAATTTATTCTCTGAAATTTAGAATCAGATGAAGATTAGAAAGTATACTATTCAGCATTAAGTACTTCAGACAAGCTTTGATGTAGGATTTATTTTATTTATACTTATGGGGATAAACAGAAGGAAAAAATTGGCATATATATTTTGAGAATCAGGTTAAGGTTGATTTTTGATTTTTTATGTTTTTGAGTTGGAGTCTCACTCTGTCGCCCAGACTGGAGTGCAGTGGCCGCTCCCAGCCACCGCAGCCTCGACCTGCTGGGCTCCGGCGATCCTTCCGCCTCAACCTTCCGAGTAGCCGGAATTACAGGCATGTGCTACCACGTCCGGCTGATTTTTGATTTATTGTAGAGATGAGGTCTTGCTGCCCAGGTGGGTCTCAAACCCGTGGGCTCAGGCAATCCACTCACCTCAGCCTCCAAGGCGTGGGATTACAGGCTGAGCCACCGAACCCGGCTAAGGTTGGTTTTTTTTAAAGAAAATATAGTTTATTTAAAAACTAAACTAGAGCCTGAGCCCGCGGGTTTGAGACCTGCCTGAGCAACTTGGCAAGACCTCATCTCTACAATAAATCAAAAAATCAGCCAGGCGTCGTAGCGCACGCCTGTAGTTCCAACTACTTGGAAGGCTGAGGTGGAAGATCACCGGAGCCCAGTTGGTCGAGGCTGCGGTGGCCGGGAGTGGCCACTGCACTCCAGTCTGGGCAACAGAGTGAGACTCCAATTCAAAAAATAAAAAATAAAAATAAAAACTAAACTAGAAAGAGAGAGAGAGGAAGAAAAGATTCGCCTCCCCAAGGTAGGGGAGGAGGCCAAGCTTAAGAAAACATGACCAGCCGGCTCGGTGCTCAGCCTGTAATCCCGCGCCTTTGGGAGGCTGAGGTGAATGGATTGCCCGAGCCAGCGGGTTCGAGACCTGCCTGGGCAGGCAAGACCTCATCTCTACAATAAATCAAAAACATCAGCCGGGCGTGGTAGTGCGCGCCTGTAATTCCGGCTACTCAGAAGTCTGAGGCGGAAGGATCGCCGGAGCCCAGGAGGTTGAGGCTGCGGTGGCCGGGATCAGCCACTGCACTCCAGTCTGGGCGACAGAGTGAGACTCCAACTCAAAAAAAAAAAAAAGAAAACATGACCTGGCCATTGCTCAAAGAGCACATGGCCATACCATAGCTTAGCAAGGCAATGGTCAAGACTGATTTTTATTCAGGAAATATTTTTCAGGCTTGTTTTATGATATTAACTGTACTATGCAATAGCAGGAAAAATTAAAAGATTCTGTGTGTAAGGGAGCTACAATCCCCGCTCCCTTTTCTACCCCTCCCGCTAATTGAAACAGGAAACAGTCCCTCAAGCCTGTCTTAACATTACAAAACAGGAAGGCCCTGCTCTAACCCGGAGCTCTAACTCAGAGCTGACTCACAGAGATGGGAAAGGGAGAACCCACTGACTTCCCACGGGGCCCCTTATCCCCACCCATGGGTTCAACTGATTGCAAGACATTTTCCACTCCCGACCCCCTAACCCTACTCACATATAAAAGACCCTCCCTGCTTCAAGTCGGGGCTGATGCCACTTTGGTGTCAACCCAGGCATTTTACTCTAATAAACTCCTTTGCCTGAACATAGAGTGTTCTCCTTTTCTGCAAACCTTACACTGTGCTTGTCCTGTACCAAGGAAAACAAATTTGAAAGAGTTGCTGTGCTTGCCTGAATATAGTGGCATGGGCAAGTTGCATGTTTACATTGGCTACTTGTATGTTACCATTGAATTGCATTGTATTGTGTTTTATTTTATTTTTTGAGTCAGAGTCTCACTCTGTCACCCAGACTTGAATACAGTGGCATGCTCACTGCCACCGTAGCCTCGACCTGCTGGACTCAGGTCCCTTTCTGCCTCAGTCTTCCAAGTAGCTGGAACCACAGGTGTGTGCCATCACACCTGACTAATATTTTTGATTTATTGTAGAGATGAGATCTCACCAAGTTGCCCAGGCTGGTCTCGAATCCCTGGGCTCAGGCAATCCTCTTATCTCTGCTTCCAAAGTGCTGAGATTTCAGGTGTGTGCCACCATACCTGGCTTATATGTTACCATTTTAAACTCTTAGACATGTTTATTTTATTTCATTTTTATTTATTATTATCATTATTTGGGGTCAGGTTCTCACTCTGTTGCCTGGAGTGCAATGGTATGATTATAGCTCATCGCAACCTGGACCACCTGGGTTCAGAAGATCCTCCTCCTGAATAGCTGGGACTTCACGTGTGCCCAGCTTAGTTTTTAAAATTTTTTTTTTGGAGGTGAGGTCTAGCTATGGTGCCCAGGTTGGTCTTCACTTCCTGGGCTCAGGCAATCCTCCTGCCTTGGCCTCCCAAATAGCTGGGACTACAGACATGACCCACCATGCCTAGGCTAGCCATTTTTAAAAACTGTAAATTAGGCCGGGCTCGGTGGCTCAGCCTGTAATCCCAGCACTTTGGGAGGCCGAAGTGAGTGGATTGCCTGAGCCCGTGGGTTCAAGACCCACCTGGGCAACTTGGCAAGACCTTATCTCTGCAATAAATCAAAAATTAGCTCGGCGTGGTAGCGCATGCCTGTAGTTCCAGCTACTTGGAAGGCTGAGGTGGAAGGATCGCCGGAGCCCAGTAGATCGAGGCTGTGGTGGCCAGGAGCAGCCATTGCACTCCAGTCTGGGCAACGGAGTGAGACTCCAACTCAAAAAAAAAAAAAAAAAAACTAAGTTAAACTTGTAATTTCTTGTTTGTTTGTAAATATGAACATTTTAGTTTTCTAAAATAAGTATGTTTTTAAATGTTTGAAATTGTTTAAACGTATTATAATTGAGTTTTAATTATTCAAAATTATCCAGTCTTCAAAAATGATTATCTTTTGTTGTAAGGGTTAAAGTAGAAGGGATTTCTTTATTATGTTGACTTAAGAAGACTGATATCCCCTGATTTCAGGAATAACCGGTCTGTTTTTGTGTCTATTCACTTCCTTAAAGCTTCAGTTTGATTATGTGACATTAGCATGAATGATTCTATTTTGATGTGGTCTGGTCTGTTGGGGCCTACTGCAGGAGCTTAGTCCAAAATAATGACCTCTAATAATTTTTAACAAACCTCCCCATTTGGGTCAGGCTGTCACCTAGGTGTGACCAAAACTTAGGACATTATTGCTACTTTTAATCACCATCATTCTGGGTTTCTGTTCTCCACATGTCATTTATAGATTAGGGTGTCCTCGTTTTGCATGTATTTGAGTTTTTATTATTCCAGTTAAAGGTAAACCATTTCATGTTTGAAGGATGGCTGCATGCAAACACTTTTGAGAGAATATAGCACCCCACAGAGACTAATACTGTGACTATTAAGAGGATGATATCAAGAGTTTGGAATATGTTCCTTAGCCAGGATCCTCATGAACCAAACTAAGACTGAATCCATTGGAGAATGAGCAAGATGAAAAGTTGATCTGTTTTAACAAAGAAACCTGTGCATTCTACTTACCGACATACAATAAGAAGTGTTAGCAAATATACAGATTGCTTTCTGTTTAGCTAGTCGGTAGCAATTCCATTATCTAGCATTCCATGACTGAGTTAAATTAAAACAAAATGTGAGAACAAGGGGTCTGGGAGTCTAATCCTATAAAAGGGACCACTAATATAATTTGAGCATCGCATTAAGAATATTGCTAGACAGCCGGGCTTGGTGGCTCAGCCTGTAATCCCGCGCCTTTGGGAGGTTGAGGTGAGTGGACTGCCTGAGCCCGCGGGTTCGAGACCCGCCTGGGCAGCAAGACCTCATCTCTACAATAAATCAAAAAATTAGCCGGGTGTGGTAGCGCGCGCCTGTAATTCCGGCTACTCGGAAGGCTGAGGCGGAAGGATCGCCGGAGCCCAGGGTCGAGGCTGCGGTGGCCGGGAGCGGCCACTGCACTCCAGTCTGGAATTTTTCAGGTCCCTGAGACAGAATGAGACTCCAACTCAAAAAATATATATATATATATTGCTAGAGTCAGTCACTGTGTGGACTAAAGGATCTCTTAGGTCATGTAAAGATTTGGGTTTCACATGACAGATCCAACACTTTGTTACCCACAGAAGCTACTGATTATGAAATTCTAATTACTGTATTGTCCTTCTAAGTAAAAGAGGTAGACACAAACAAGAAAAAAATTTAAGAGGGGTGAGAGTCTTATGATCGAGAATCTTTTTCTGACATCTTGGGAAAAACTGTCCACAACATAAAGTCATCAACTTCTCATCTGGTTTTACTGTTTGAATGTCTCTGGTTATGGCATCAAGCAGTTTGGTGAACTTTAGGTGTGGTTCACACAAATAGGAGACTTGTTCCTTGAAGTTTACATTGAGATCTCCAGCTTCAGCTTTAGAAGGCTTCAGGAACAGAGTAGTTCTTGCTCTTAATGATTTCAAGAAAGAAAACAGAATTGGAGGAACCTGAAAAAATTCAGTATCTTGTGCAGTCCAAGCTAGATAACAAAAATTCAAAAACAATGAACAGGGTTACAATCTAATGACAGGTATACTATAGTTTTTCTTCTGACACACAATTGTTCCTCTACAGTCGTCCCCATTTCTACCAAAGATAATCAAAGAAAGACTAATTTGTTTGCAAAATAAATTGTGGTCTGATTATCAATTGTGGTCAGATTATTTGCATAAGTGCAGCAAATGTAATGACTGCATAGACACTTTTCAAGTTTGCTTTGCTGGAACTTTTGATTAAAAGTCTTAGATTGGACTTTAAAAGCCATTTGCGGCTAGGAAGTCAAGTCAATTTTTTTGCTGTTGTTTTTTGAGTTGGAGTCTCACTTTTTCACCCAGGATAGAATGCAATGGCACACTCATAGCCACCACAGCCTCAACCTTCTAGGCTCAGGCAATTCTTCTATCTCAGCCTTCCAAGTAGCTGGGCCTACAGGTGCACATTATCACACCCAGCTAATTTTTTGAATTATTGTAGAGACAAGGTCTCACCATGTTGCCCGGGTTGGTCTAGAACTCCTGGGCTAAGGCAATCCTCTTGCCTTGGCCTCCCAAAGTGCTGGGATTACAGGCGTGAACCACTGCGCCCAACCCCAAGTCAATATTTCAAATTGTATTCTATTATAAAAAAGATTCTAATTGAACATATGCATAACTAATTTGTCATAAAAATAGAAATGTTCATGAATAGTTTCCAAATTCTGGAAGGATCAGGTAGGAGAAAAAGCTATGTTTTCATTTTTATTCACAATAGTATACCAAGTTGCTGTGAGCTATAGATAACTTTAAAAAGTCTCGCTTGGTACTTTGGGAGGACAAGGCGAGAGGATTGCCTGAACCCGCAGGTTTGAAATCCACCTGGGCAACTTGGCGAGACCTCGTCTCTACACTAAATCAAAAACTAGCCGGGCGTGGTAGCACGCACCTGTAGTTTCAGTTACTTGGAAGACAGGTGGAAGGATCGCAGGAGCCCAACAGGCAGAGGTTGCGGTGGCCAGAGTGTGCCACTGCCCTCCAACCTGGGTGACAGAGTGAGACTCCAACTCAAAAAAAAGAAAAAGTCTCCTTTAATCTGGAAAATAAAACATTGAAGAACCGGCAATGTTTCAGATAAAGAGTCATAAAAATTATTTTCATCAATTATTGAGTTACATGTAATTAATTCTTGTTCTGCTTGATATTGGGATATTAGTTTCATGAAGCCATTAGTTTCTTCATTAGATTTCTAGAGAGAATTTCTTTCCCAGTTTAATGGTATTACCTTTTTTTTTTTTTGAGTTGGAGTCTCACTCTGTCACCCAGACTGGAGTGCAGTGGCGGCTCCCGGCCACCGCAGCCTCGACCTGCTGGGCTCCGGCGATCCTTCCACCTCAGCCTTCCGCGTAGCCGGAATTACAGGCATGCGCTACCACACCCGGCTAATTTTTTGATTTATTGTAGAGATGAGGTCTTGCTGTCCAGGCGGGTCTCAAACCTGCAGGCTCAGGCAGATATTATCTTTAAGTTATCAGAAACTCGTATTCAAAAAGACTTGTCAGAATCATTTTTGGCCGGCCTCGGTGGCTCAGCCTGTAATCCCGCGCCTTGGGAGGCTGAGGTGAGTAGATTGCCTGAGCTCACGGGTTCGAGACCCGCCTGGGCAACTTGGCGAGACCTCATCTCTACAATAAATCAAAGAATCAGCCGGGCGTGGCAGCACGGGCCTGTAGTTCCAGCTACTTGGAAGGCTGAGGCGGAAGGATCGCCGGAGCCCAGCAGGTCGAGGTTGCGGTGGCTGGGGGCGGCCACTGCACTCCAGTCTGGGTGACAGAGTGAGACTCCAACTCAAAAAAAATAAAAAAATAAAAAAATAATAATGCCATAACATTAGGACAACAATGCATCTCACAAGGAAATTTGTTTTATTTTCTCCCTGTGGCATGCAATCTGTTAACATAATAACCAAAATTATGCTTGATCACATATTACATTTTTAGAAATTTTATACAGATTTTAGAACAATCATATCAATAACATAGCCATAAATATAACTAAAGAAGTTTCAGCATCACTTTCTATTTAACAATTCTTCCCACATAATTTAAAATATCAAATAAGCCTAATTACTTTAATATATTTCTTTTACAAAGCGAGACACACATCCTTTGATACTTCCAGGGTGCCAAGTGAAAAATGCCAAAGTTAAATTCAAGTCAAAAAGGCTGAATGTAGAATTTAATTTGGGGAGGTTTATTTAAAAAGTCAATAGATTTGTGTGGGGTAAATACAGGAAATATGTCCCTTACCCCTCCCCTGCTGATGACTATTTCTCAACTGAAAAAATAGCCGCTGGCCAAGACCGTCTGTGTCCAGTCGAAATGCCCTTGAAGATAGGCATATCTGCAAACAAAGCAGTTACTGAGAGTAAATATCCCTGTTTCTGCTTCTTTGCAGTAATGCTGTTGCTATGTCTTGCTCCCTTTCCCACACTGCGGGTAAGTAATCTCTCCCTACGTCTATTGGGGTGCAGGAAACTTTATACCCACCAGCCTCCATCAATAAACTCATGTCTTTACCAATTTGTCTTCCGGGTAATTTCTTTGGAATAGGTAAACATGAGGCAGGTGCCCCAATTTGGGGCTGCCGGGATACAGTTGGCGTCACAAGCAGGATATTCCTGAGAACCACACCTTGTCCTCCCTTGAGTCAATGTGGGTAGAGACGTTGGGAATGGGATGGATGTCGTTGGGAGAAATACCAGACGATCCCTGGGGGAAATACTTGGTTGGGCCACTGATTCGATGTGGTTTGACGTCACCAGCCTAGTGGGCGACTGGGAGCCACTGGGTGTGTGCCCTGAAGACGCCAGCTGGCATCTAGATTTGTGTGGGGTAAATACAGGAAATATGCCCCCCTACCCATTCCCTGCTGGAGGCTCTCCAGGCTGTGGAGGAAAATGGGCGGGGGGAGGGGATGTAGTTAAGGAAAAGAAAGAAAGAAAGAAAGAAATATATATATATATGTGGCAATAGCTGCAGTGGTGGCGTGGTCGCTGCTATGGGGTTTGAGATTGGCCTCTGAGAAAGAAATAGAGGCCAGAAACCACTCACCAGCTGCAAGAGACGCTCCGATTTAAAAAAAAGAGAGACTAGACTAATGGACAACAAAGAGTTAATCGCCCACCAGTTAGAAGGAGCAACTGAGCAGCTGCACCCCTTAGCGTGCAGGTTCACAAAACTGAAAGAAAAATTACTGCTTGCCCTCACATTCAAGCAGTGACAGACAATCCTGTTTGGAATCTCAGGCAATGCGACCCTAGAGTAAACTCAGATTTCTCCCAGAAAGAGGCAGAGGTCCTGCAGAGGTGGTGGACGAAAAACTGTGGCACTTGCCATAGGACTGGGGGTGCCTGCCAGGGAGAGAGGGCCTTGTGTCTCCACTCTGATCCCCACCGAGAGGGGAGACGGGGCAACCGTGAGTAAAGAAACTCATTAAGGTAACTGAAAAGCAATTATGGGTTAACCTCACAAAAGTGGGAGTCAACCACCGCACAGCCCAGCGTCCTGCAGCTATGGCAACAGCTTCAGAGAAAGCTTTCCAGCCCTTGCTAGAAAAGCAAGCTGAGGTGAGGGCCACGCGGGGCTCCACTCTTCACCCTGTGCTTACAAGATTTTCTAGCCATCACTCAAAAGGGCGGGGGGGTTGTATGACTCTCCTGCATGGAGCTGACAGCCCCACCAGAAGAAAAACAACTTCACTTCAAGCCTAGGGGTGGGGCCAGACTGGGAATCAGTAAACTCCCCCCACCCAGGGAATGTACAGTGTGTGTATATATATCCCCAATGAAAGAATGTAGATTGGGAATTGATGTGTTACAGGAATTGTGCCTGCATACTAGTGACAGGGAGTTCCGATTATGGAGCAGGGTGGTAAAAACCGTCCTGTGGGACAAAGCCCTTGTAACTCCTAGTGCAGCTGTCCGACCTCAAAGAGTGGTGGCGACTAAGCAAATAGGTTCCCAGGAGTCTATAAGGAAACAGGGAAAACAATTATAGAATGGACTAAGGCAAATATAATAAGGCCAGCCCACAGTCCATTAAATTCTCCTCCTGTATGAGCCAGGCTCGGTGGCTCAGTCTGTAATCCCGCACTTTGGGAGGCTGAGGTGAGTGGATTGCCTGAGCCCGCCGGTTCGAGACCCGCCTGGGCAACGTGGCGAGATCACATCTCTACAATAAATAAAAAATTAGCCGGATGTGGTAGTGCACGCCTGTAGTTCCAGCTACTTGGAAGGCTGAGGCGGAAGGATCGCCGGAGCCCAGCAGGTCGAGGCTGTGGTGGCCCGGCCACTGCACTCCAGTCTGGGTGACAGAGATACTCCAACTCAAAAAAAAAAAAAATTCTCCAGTATGCACTGATATAATGGACAAGCTGGGGACTGAATTGGGTACCTACCATGCTGTATTGGATTTAGCTAACGCATTTTTTAGTATTTGATATTCACCCTGACAGCCAAGACCTGGAATGGACTCCCAGTGGACCTTTACCATGTTATCTATGGGCTACCTAAACAGTCAGGCCATCTGCTACAGAATGGTTACTGAAGTTCTGGAGAAATAGACATCTCCCACCTCAGTGAAAATGTTTCGTTATATTGATATCATGCTAACCTCTGATTCTTTTTCAGACTAAAATACAAAACAGAACAAAACAACAACAAAATCGCTCACCTGCAGAAAAGGGGATGGGCGATTAACCAAACCAAGGTCTAAGGGCCTAGATTGTCAAATTGTTGGGTGTTATTTGATTGGGTAAGACTAAAGTGATAGCCGGGCTCGGTGGCTCAGCCTGTAATCCCGTGCCTTTGGGAGGCTGAGGTGAGTGGATTGCCTGAGCCCGCGGGTTCGAGACCCGCCTGGGCAACTTGGCGAAACCTCATCTCTACAATAAATCAAAAAATAAGCCAGGTGTGGTAGCGCATGCCTGTAGTTCCAGCTACTTGGAAGGCTGAGGAGGAAGGATCACCGGAGCCCAGCAGGTTGAGGCTGCGGTAGCTGGGAGCGGCCACTGCACTCCAGTCTGGGTGACAGAGTGAGACTCCAACTCCAACTCAAAAAAAAAAAGTTCTTAGGACTATTGGTGGATAATCATTCTATAGTAACAGTCCAACCCTTTTACCAGCTTATTGAAAGGAGGGCACAATGGAACTGGACTTCAGAGTGCCAGGCTGCTTTTGGTTCTGCAAATGCAGCAGTAAGAGGAGTGTAAGCATTGGGCATTCTAAATCCAACACTATCCCATAAATTAAATGTAAATATATCCCCAGAGGGCTCTGCTTGGGGACTTTGGCAATGACAGGAAAAAGTCTGTCTTCCAATGGGGTTCTGGTCACAAATTTGAAAAGGGCCAACAGCACACTACAACCCAATTGAACAAGCGAACGCTATTTGCCAGGCACTGCTAGCTACCAAGCTCATCACTTGACAGGATGCTGTGATGGTCAGAACAGCCCTGGCAATTGCGGGATGGATTCATGAACTCTCCAAGTGACCTCAAAATTCCAGTGCCCAGACCACCACAGTAACCTAGCGGATGGCTTACCTGCAACAATGCAGTAAATTATCTACCAGTCCTTTGAATCATGAATTACAACGGCTTCTGGGCCAAGTCACATTTGTAGACATCAATGAAGTGTCCATGGAATCCATTGTTTTGACCTTTTTGCCCATTAAAAAAGGAGTACTGCCAATGCCGGATGACATGTGGTATACTGATGGCTCCTGCCAAGGGCATCCCCTTGTTGGCAAGCTATCATATACCAGCCATCCACCGATACTATTTGGATATATGAAGGCACGGGACAGAGAAGTCAACAGGCCAAGCTAAGAGTAGTATGGATAGTTACAGCCAAGGAAAAAAGCCCAGTAGCCACTTACACTGATAGTTGGGTGGTGTTTAAGGGTCTTACATTGTGGCTGCCATA
This sequence comes from Cephalopachus bancanus, assembly GCA_027257055.1. Lineage (NCBI taxonomy): Eukaryota > Metazoa > Chordata > Mammalia > Primates > Tarsiidae > Cephalopachus > Cephalopachus bancanus. The sequence continues at coordinate 4,248,443 of JAPVLO010000107.1, forward strand.
ATGGAAAAAGCAGAACTGGCTAATAATGAATAAGCCCTTGTGGGGACAAGACATGTGACAGGACATCTGTGAACAAAGCCAGACATATCAGTGACTGTCTATCATGTGTCAGGGCATCACTTTTTAGCCAGGCCAGGAATGATGGAGCTGATGCTATAGCCCGTGTGAGGTGGTCAGAAGATACTCCAGCAGAGGACACGGCCATGTGGCTACACAAAAAGATGAAACACGCTGTACAATGCTATGGAAAGTAACAAAAACTTGGGATCTGCCAATCATGTGTGCAAACATTGTCCTAGCCTGCCAACATTGCCCTATTTGTATGGCATGCCAACCCCAAAAGGTGCCACAGGAAATGGGATAGGTAAGGAGATTCTTTGCTAAACCGGTGGCAAATAGACTACATATACTGATCAGGAGAGTTGCAATATGCACAGCCTGAGTAGATTCCTGCATGGGCGTCATGCACATGTACCCCAGTAAGCAGGCCACACAGCAAGCTACAATCAGAGGGCTATCTTACCTTATGGCAGCATATGGGCCTCCAGACATTGAGAGCGACCAAGGAATTCAGTTTACAGGCCACCATGCATGATAACTGATGCCCATAACTTTACTTGGAAATTCCACTTGTCCTATAATACCACTGGGGTAGGCATGATCGAACACTATAATGGTCCCCTAAAGGACACCCTATGCACCAAGCAACACTTGCTACAGGGGTGGACCACTAGCCTAGCAGATGACCTCCACAATCTAAATGAATGTCCTTGGGCCAGATGGTCCTCACAGTTGGACACCTTGATGCAGCCATGGACCTCTGCCATGAGACTACAAATTAAAACTACTGAAGCCTCTACGGCCCCAGTGGGGTGATGGGAATAACTTGCTTTTGCCAGCCTCAAAAAGCATAGTATCTGGGATTCATACCCTCCATTGGCCATGGGAGATATAAAGTGAACCATGCTGGTACTCTCTGTTGTCCCCATGGGGGAAGGGTGTGAAAAAAGGATTGAAAATACTCCCCTCTGCCATGGGTCAGTGGACCAACATGGTTAAGTACATAAATCACATGGATTAGACCATTTCCCCCGGAGCAATAATAATATCTCTGTGGAATTTTAGGATTCCCCTTTGTCTCTAACAATACTATATTAGTGTAGTTCTGGCTACTTGGAAGGCTGAGGCGGAAGGATCGCCGGAGCCCAGCAGGTCGAGGCTACGATGGCCGGGAGCGGCCACTGCACTTCAGTCTGGGCGACACAGCAAGACTCCAACTCAAAAATAAAATAAAATAAAATAAAATAAAATTACTGCCGGGCTCGGTGGCTCAGCCTGTAATCCAGCGCCTTTGGGAGGCTGAGGTGAGTGGATTACCTGAGCCCGCGGGTTCGAGACCCGCCTGGGCAACTTGGCGAGACCTCATCTCCACAATAAATCAAAAAATCAGTCGGGCGTGGTAGCGCGTGTCTGTAATTCTGGCTACTCGGAAGGCTGAGGAGGAAGGATCGCCCGAACACAGCAGGTCGAGGCTGCGGTGGCCGGAAGGCCACTGCACTCCAGTCTGGGCGACAGAGTGAGACTCCAACTCAATAAATAAATAAATAAATAAAAATACTAGATTAGAGGGCTTCTGGACCTGATACAATCTGGTATACAAAACCTGGGAGGATCTCCATAAGTGTGACTGTCCTGTCTCAAGACAAAACTGGTGTGTGTGTGTGTACTGCCTGACAAACATGATTTGACTCTGTTAGTACCTGTTAGACATCTCTCTTATCATCCCTGGTCTGGTTACAGAAAACACCTAACTACAGTGAGCAGTGACTTTGGCATGGGTCCACAATCAGCCTGCCTGCTGGATCTGCTCAGAATTCCCTTTATCTGCCAGTTATGAAGTAAGAACGTCTCACAACTACACTAAGTAGTTTTACAAAATAGAATGGCTCTGGACATGCCAACAGCTGCACAGGAAGGGAGCTGCGCAATGATAAAAGCAAAATTCTGTTTATATTCCTTACTTTTTTCACAATGTTACTACTGCTTTAACTGCTATTCATATTAAAGTCAATGCCATCGGTGCCGTGGTGCTGGACTGTTAGTCTGACTGGTTTTTCTGTCTTAGCTCAATGTGGAAAAAAGCTGTAATAGGTGTTGTTATAATCATAGATATTTTGCTCTTTGGTGCCTGTAGACTGTATTGTATTTGTGAGATTCGGATAACATGTAAAACTTCTCATTCCAATCTAGGGATTGTCTAGAAGATAAATGTAACGCCCAGATTGTGAGGGTGAAACACTAAATGTAAAGATAGGATGTGGGGTAGAAACAGGACGTAGGCCCACTCGCTCTCCCCTGCTAATGATTGTTTCTCGACAGAAAAAAAAAATGACAGTCAAAATGCCCTTGAAGATACACACATCTGTGAACTCAAGGCAGTTACTTAGAGTAAACACCTTTTTTTTTTTTTGAGTTGGAGTCTCACTCTGTCGCCCAGACTGGAGTTCAGTGGCCGCTCCCGGCCACCGCAGCGTCGACCTGCTGGGCTCCGGCGATCCTTCCGCCTCAGCCTTCCAAGTAGCTGGAACTACAGGCATGCGCTACCATGCCCGGCTGATTTTTTGATTGATTGTAGAGAGGAGGTCTCGCTGCCCGGGCGGGTCTCGAACCCGCGGGCTCAGGCAATCCACTCACTTCAGCCTCCCAAAGTCGCGGGATTACAGGCTGAGCCACCGAGCCCAGCTAAAAACTTTTTAAAAATTAGCCACGCGTGATCACCTGAGCCTAGTAGGTCAAGGTTGTGGTGAGCTGTGATTGTGCCACTGTACTCCAGCCTGTGTGACAGTGAGATCTCAACTCAAAAAAAAAAAAAAAACCTTTTATTATTTTCTGTTTAGAGTAGATCACTACTCCAAGTAAACTTTGTCGTTTAAACACAGGAGACCAAATTCTAGCTTTCCATCAATGTGCTTTTGATCTTAATATTCCATTTTTAGAAAATCTTAGGAATAATTTCCTTCTAATCTTAGCCAGTTTGATCACACATAAAATTCTATCAATAAGATTCGTCTTCTTTTTTTTTTTTTTTTTTTTTTGAGTTGGAGTCTCACTTTGTCGTCCAGACTGGAGTGTAGAGGTTGCTCCCAGCCACCGCAGCCTCGACCTGCTGGGCTCCGGCGATTCTTCCACCTTAGCCTTCTGAGTAGCCAGAATTATAGGCACGCGCTACCACGCCCAGCTAATTTTTTTTGATTGATTGTAGAGAGGAGGTCTCGCTGCCCGGGTGGTCTCGAACCCGCAGGCTCAGGAAATCCACTCACCTCGGCATCCCAAAGGCGTGGGATTACAGGCTGAGCCACCGAGCCCGGCCTTGTCTTCTATTTTTTTATCCATTCAATTTTTATTCTAAATGTTTCTCTCTTTGAAACAACCAGTCTTTTTTTTTGTAAGAGTCGCTGTTACCCAGGCTGGAGTGCAGTGACTCACAGCCACCACAGCCTCAACCCGCTGGGTTCAGGTGATCCTTCCACCTCAGCCTTCCAAGTAACTGGAACCACAGGCATGCACCACTACCCCTGGCTAATTTTTTGATTTATTGTAGAGACAAGGTCTCACCAAGTTGCCCAGGCTGGTCTCAAACCCCTGGACTCAAGCAATCCTCTTGCCTCTGCCTCACACAGTGCTGGGATTACAGGCGTGAGCCACCCTGCCCGGCTGCAACTATTCTTCAGCACAAACATTGCTGCTCTTTTTCCCTTTAACTGCACTTGCTCCCCTGGCGTGGAAGGGATGACTGGGTCCACACATCATCGCTTTGCTTACCAAAAACATCTTATTTTCCTCATATATGGAGTTGTTTCCTTTATCATTTCTAGTTGTAATTATCATAAATTCATTAAAATTTTTACACATTTTTGCACATAAAAACTTTAACTTCTAGTGAAAACCTGGTGAGTAAGCAACTATCTGTCGTGTGCCCACATATTATGATACACGTTTAATCATTTCTAGAAATATGTTCTTAATTATATAACAATGTTTAAAGTTTACTAGCAGAAACAAATATATTTAGCTTTTCTATATGATATAAAAACAAGATGTTGAAGTATACATATTTTAAACTATGTTCAGCAACTAATGTTTTAGAATTTTAGCTTATGTTGAAATGATTCATAACTGTGCCACCACGCCATAAATATTTGTTACTTAAGTTAACCTAACTTTAAGATTTCAAGTTACTGAAAAAAAATTTTGAAACCATGAAAAGCTTATTTATAAATATTAACCCCTTTACACTCACCTAATTTACTTATTCTTTAGCAATTATGTTTGAGTTGCTCATGAAAAACAAGGCTAGCCAGGCTCGGTGGCTCAGCCTGTAATCCCCGCCTTTGGGAAGCTGAGGTGAGTGGATTGCCTGAGCCCGCGGGTTCGAGACCCGCCTGGGCAGCGAGACCTCATCTCTACAATAAATCAAAAAAAAATCAGCCGGGCGTGGTAGCGCATGCCTGTAATTCCGGCTACTTGGAAGGCTGAGGTGGAAGGATCGCCGGACCCCAGCAGGTCGAGGTTGCGGTGGCCGGAAGCGGCCACTGCACTCCAGTCTGGGGACAGAGTGAGACACCAACTCAAAAAAAATAAATAAATAAATAAATAAATAAATAAATAAATATTAACCCCTTTACACTCACCTAATTTACTTATTCTTTAGCAATTATGTTTGAGTTGCTCATGAAAAACAAGGCTAGCCAGGCTCGGTGGCTCAGCCTGTAATCCCCGCCTTTGGGAGGCTGAGGTGAGTGGATTGCCTGAGCCCGCGGGTTCGAGACCCGCCTGGACAACTTGGCGAGACCGCATCTCTACAATAAATCAAAAATTAGCCGAGCGTGGTAGCGCGCGCCTGTAGTTCCAGTTACTTGGAAGGCTGAGGCGGAAAGATCGCCGGAACCCACCAGGTCGTGGAGGCTGTGGTGGCTGTGAGTGTGTCACTGCACTCCAGTCTGGGTAACAGAGTGAGACTCTGACTCAACAAGAAAAACAAAACAAAACAAAAACACAGAAGCAAAAAAAATAAAGAGTTAAAATGTACATGTGGCTTCTCTTTCCCTCTTTCTCTTTTCTCTATAACTGAAATGCAATTAGCAATTCAGCACTTCATTTTCTTTTTTTGAGTTGGAGTCTCACTCTGCCGCCCAGACCTGCTGGGCTCCGGCGATCCTTCCGCCTCAGCCTTCCAAGTAGCTGGAACTACAGGCGCGTGCTACCACGCCCGGCTAATATTTTTGATTTGTTGTAGAGATGAGGTCTCGCCAAATTGCCCAGGCGGGTCTCGAACCCGCGGGCTCAGGCAATCCACTCACCTCAGCCTCCCAAGGCACGGGATTAGAGGCTGAACAACCGAGCCCGGCAAGAAGCCCTAATTTTTAACTTCCAAGTGGATGACTAAGCAGGGAGTGATGGCTCATGCTTGTAATCTCAGCACTTGGGAAGCAGAGGTGAGAGGAATATCCAACCTCAGAGGTTCGAGACCAGCCTGGGCAACTTGGCAAGACCCAGTCTATACAATAAATCAAAACATTAGCCTGGCGTGGTGGCACATGCTTGTAATTCCAGCTATTTGGAAAGCTGAGACAGAAGGAATGCCTGAGCCCAGGCGGTTAAGGCTGCAGTGACCATGAATGAGCCACTGCACTCCACCCTGGGCATGAGAGTGAGACTCCGACTGAAAAAAAAAAAAAAAGAATGGTTGTTAGCATGAAGATTTTTATCAAAAGAAAGTGAGCAGTCTATTTTTTAGGGGACCCCCTCAAAATTGTTGGTGACAATTTCTTTACAATGTTATTATTGGCACAATGGCAGCAATCTTTTAGAAATTGATTTTTTTTAAGGGTTGCTTATTAAGGAAGTGTCTTGGGATAAATGCTCAGCTACTATCTCTCAATGCCAATACATCAAGAGGCAGGGAACTGGCAGAAGAAAGTTTTTTTAATTCAGAATTCAGGGAACAGAACCTGGCGCCTGGCATTTCTGAAACTGGTCTGCTTGCCCTTAGGTGTCACAGTCTGTTTTGTAAGTTTAGAGTTGCTGGTACCTATACATTGACTATGTGATTGACAGAGCATTGTATATGTACAATGCTCAATGTACAAGTTGCAGATGCATTTTTTTTTTTAATTTTAAAGATGTGAGATACATAAGTGGTCTAGGATTGGGTACATAAGTGGTCTAGGTACAGGTAAAGTTTTGGGCCTCCCATTGAACCTCACTTCACCTGGATGCATTTATGTCTGCATTTCCTGGCTCCAGATACCAAATAGTAGTTCACAGTGCTATTAGTAACACCAACCTGAAGAGTTGAATAAACTTATCACAGATTAAGGGAGTTAACAGAGCCTGTTACAAAGTAAAACGTTATCCACTATGACATATTGTTGATTAGTAGCTACAATCAAAAAAGTTATATAAATGACAAGGCGTATGGCTACCCGGGTGCTGTATTTTCAAATCTATGACCACTGATAAAAGGGAGTGAATAGGGATTCATTTCTCTCAGTTGATTGCACAATCTGCAGGGGGCTAAGTGTTCTTTGAAGTGACTTAACAGGAAATGTTTAGGAGATAAAGGAATAGGCTTTCTATTACTAATTCCCAGAAATGTAGGTACATGCAGATGCTTGAAACCTTTCTTTAAGGATTGTGGCAATATAGACAGACAATAGTGAGTTTTCATATCACTGGGGCAGTCTCAAAGTTTGTTCTAGGTTGGTTGCCATGTAGGCGCATGTAATTGCAAGGCCATTAACTCAGAAACCTTTTGTTTTTTATCTTGTTCTAACTTCATCTAGAAATGTTCTATAATGACTAGTTCAGTCAATCTTGTAGATTTCCATCCTATTTGTTTCTTTGGGGTTTTTTTGTTGTTGTTGTTTTTTTTTGTTGTTGTTTTTTTTTGAATTGGAGTCTCAATCTGTCGCCCAGACTAGAGTGCAGTGGCCGCTCCCGGCCACCACAGCCTCGACCTGCTGGGCTCCAGCGATCCTTCCGCCTCGGCCTTCCAAGTAGCCGGAACTACAGGTGCGCGCTACCACGCCCGGCTGATTTTTGATTTATTGTAGAGATGAGGTCTCGCCAAGTTGCCAGGCGGGTCTTGAACCCGTGGTCTCAGGCAATCCACTCACCTCAGCCTCCCAAAAGCCCGGGATTACAGGCTGAGTCACCAAGCCCGGCTGTTTCTTTATTTTATTTTAATTTATTTTTTTTTTATTTTTTTTTTTTTTTGAGTTGGGGTCTCACTTTGTTGCCCAATGGATGCAGTGGGCCCCTCCGGCCACCGCAGTCGACCTGCTGGACTCGGGGATCCTTCGCCTCAGCTTCCAAGTAGTGGAACTAAGCATGCGCTACCATGCCCCTGGTTTTTTGATTTTTTATTGTAGAGATGAGGTCTCGCTGCCCAGGCGGGTCTCGAACCCCCGGGCTCAGGGAATCCGCTCACCTCAGCCCCAAAGGCGCGGATTACAGTGAGCCACCGAGCCGGTCTGTTCTTTATTTTAACAAGCCTAATCTCAGAAGAGAGTCCGTTATAATGAGGCAGCTAGGGGTGTCTGGTTATGTGATCTGAAGACAAAATAGAATCCCTTATCAACTAAAGTAGGCTTCTAAGGGTGAGAAAAAAGCCGGGCTTGATGGCTCAGCCTGTAATCCGCGCCTTGGGAGGTTGAGGTGAGTGGATTTCCTGAGCCCACGGGTTCGAGACCCGCCTGGGCAGCGAGACCTACTCAACATAAAATCACAAACAGCCTGGCGTGGTAGCGCGCGCCTGTAATTTCCGCTACTCGAAGGCTGAGGCCGAAGGCTCACCGGAGCCCAGCAGGTCGAGGCTGCGGTGCCGGGAGCGGCCACTGCACTCCAGCTGGCGACAGAGTGAGACTTCAACTCAAAAAAAAAAAAAAAATGATGAGAAAACAAAAATTACCCAAAGGCTGTGACTTCAGGGCTCAGCTGTCATGAAAATTCCTAAATTCCTGCTACTGTAATACAAACTACACCCTTGCTAAACTCCCTAACAATAGGAGCCATCAGGCAAATTGTGACTTTTCTTACGTCTGATTTACAACCTAGTCCATAGAGCTGATAACTCTGATTGGACAGAAGATAAACCTTATAAACACTCCTTCCTGATAAGCAACCACAAACCTTAAGCAAGTTTCGTCATTTTTAGAGACTGAATGAACTGTCCTTGTGTCCTATAGTTTACCATTTGATGTAAAGAGCCCGATTCCACCTCATTTTAATGCTAAAATCCTGCCACAGGATAAACGTGAGGTGTATCTTTTTTTTTTTTTTGAGTTGGAGTCTCACTTGGTCGCCCAGACTGGAGTGCAGTGGCCGCTCTCGACCACTGCAGCCTGGACCCACTGGGCTCCGGCGATCCTTCCGCCTCAGCCTTCGAGTAGCCGGAATTACAGGCATGTGCTACCACGCCCGGCTGATTTTTGATTTATTGTAGAGATGAGGTCTCGCTGCCCAGGCGGGTCGCAGGCTCAGGCAAGTGAGGTGTATCTTTCATATATATTTACCAATTACTTATGTGTTTGGTTCCCCTCACAAATATGTATACCTTTCCCCTCAAACCTGCTGAATATGTGTGACTTTATTGTATGACACAGGTCCTCTAAGGCATAAAATCCTTACTGCCCTTTCCCTCTTTAAAGAGAGAATACTTGCCGGGCTCGGTGTCTCAGCCTGTAATCCCATGCCTTCGGGAGGCTGAAGTGAGTGGATTGCCTGAGTCCATGGGTTCGAGACCCGCCTAGGCAGCGAACCTCATCTCTACAATAAATAAAAAAATCACCGGGGCATGGTAGCGCACCCCTGTGATTCCAGCTACTTGGAAGGCTGGGGCGGAAGGATCGCCGGAGCCCAGCAGGTTGAGGCTGCGGTGGCCGGGAGCAGCCACTGCACTCCAGTCTGGGCGACAGAGTGAGACTGCAATTCAAAAAAAAAAAAAAAAAAAAGAAAAGAAAAGGGCTTGCAAACAAATTTCAAAAGGTCATTTGCAACTTGGGGGGACTTTGCCTGGCCTCTAAGTGAACCAGATGGGGCTTGCCATGCCACTGATATCATTCACAGGAGAATACCATTCTGCCTTTTTTTGGTGGGGAGGAGTCAGAGTCTAATTCTGTCACCCAGACTGGAGTGCAGTGACACACTCACAGTGACCACAGTCTTGACCTGCGGGCTCAGACATTCCTTCAGCCTCAGCATTCCAAATAGCTCGAACTACAGGCGCGCACTACTACACCCGGCTAATTTTTGATTTATTGTAGAGATGAGGTCTCTCCAAGTTGCCCAGGCGGGTCTCGAACCCGCAGGCTCAGGCAATCCACTCACCTCAGCCTCCCAAAATGCGGGATTACAGGCTGAGCCACCGAACCCGGCTTCGTTTTTTGATTAATTATAGAGACGACGTCTCACCAAGTTGCCCTGGCTGGTCTTGAACCCCTGGGCTCAGGCAATCCTCTCACCTCCGCCTCCCAAAGTGCTGTGATTACAGGTGTGGGTTACCCTGCCCGGCCTCTGCCTTTTTTTAAAAATCGGTTTTTGGCCTTCCTCAGGTAGCGATTAGTTATCCTGCTTTCACGGGTGATAGGTTCCAATTAAGACCATTAATTCTTCTAGGGACATTTCCTAGAGAGAAAAGAATAAACACTTTTCATCTGAGAAATGAAAGCCCCCTTTAATTTGCCAGTCCCAGAGAGGTATTAAAATGATATCGTGAGACAGATTCAGTATAGGTTAGATAAAGATAAGTTTTTATGTAGGTAGTTTTAAAATAGGGTAAGCATTCAGAAATATTTTTTACATGCCTGACCTGTGGATTTTTGAGTATGCCAGCTTCACCCCCCTTCTCTATCTCTATCTCTAATCTCTAATCTCTGTCTCTATCTGTTTCCCCTGTGGTCTCTGCTGCTTTCACTTTCACTCCTCTTTCTTTTTGGTATCACCTGTCCTCATGTCTCTGCTCCCTTTAGCCAGGAGACTGGTACTCCCTGACCGCAGATGGTGGAGGTGAGAAAG